>CM028133.1:873492500-875992500 GCA_016271365.2 Neoceratodus forsteri | reverse complement strand
ATGAGAGGATAGGAAGTTGGAGATGTCAAGTTTCAGCTCTGCACTGATGGCCATATTTGGGATGAGATGCCCACTTTATGAAATATAGAAAACTGTGGACAGATAAGGGCCGCGAGCCCCACCCAGTCTGCCCATAAGCCCTACACTAGTTAGCAGCATCTGAACCTACCTTGCCATTTGCTTCTTGCCCCTCTTTCCCACCTGTAAGGTTCCCTTATGCCTGTCCCAGGCATGTTTAAATACCTCCACTGTGCTTGCTCCCATCACCTCCTGTGGCAGACTATTCCATGTGTCCACCACCCTCTCTGTGAAGAAAAACTTCCTCATGTTTCCCCTTAACCTGCCATCTTCCAATTTCATACCATGCCTCCTCATTCTTGTACTCCTCCTATGTTGGAAGATGTCTCCTCCTGCACCTTGTTTATTCCTGTAAGGTATTTGAATGTTTTTATCATGTCCCCTGCTCCCTCCTTTCTTCCAGGGAGTGCATATGTGCATATTGAGGTCCTTTAATCTCTCTTCATGTGATTTCTGGTGCAAGCTCTGTGTCATATTAGTCACCTTTCTCTGGACTGCTTCCATCCTGTCAATGTTCTTCCGAAGGTGCAGCCTCCAGCATTGCACTCAGTACTCCAGGTGAGGCCTCTCCAGTATTTTATACAGTGGCATCGCCACCTCCAGCCTTCTGCTAAAGATACTCCTGCCTATGCATCCCAGCATACCACTGGCCTCTCTGTAGCCTTTGTACTCTGTTTAACCTTTGGGACATCTGAAATTATAACACCCAGGTCCCTTTCCTCCCTTGGTGATTGTGAGTAACTCCCCCCATTCTATACCTCTCCCAGTGTTCCCTCATTCCAGGTGCATTATTTTGCACTTCTTTGAAATGAACCTCAGTTGCCACTCCTCCGACCAGTTTTCAAGCTTCCCCTGGTCCCTCCTCATTGACTCCACCCCATCTGCAGTATCCACCCTGTTGCAGATCTTGGTTGTCATCTGCAAACAGGCAGACTTTTCCCTCTAGCCCTACCACAATTGTACTGATGAACACATTAAACTGGACAGGCACAAGAACTGATCCTTGTGGCACCCCACTGGTTACCCCCCTCTGCCTGGATTGGATCCCATTTATCACCACCCCCTGCCTTCTGTCTGTTATCTAATTCCTAGCCCAGTTTGCCACCTTGAGCCCCATGCCCAGACTATCCATCTTGCTCACCAGTAGAGATGCAGCAAAATTTTACTATGCCCTTGAAGTTAACCTGAGGTGCACAACTTCCCATCTGTGTATAATTACACAACATTTACATTAAAAGGTCGAAATTTGACTTTTTAAAGACTTTGTGTCATAGACTTCACATTAACTTCGGGTTACATTTTAAGAAGGTAAAGTTTGTGAGAAACAACACACAGATCACATGTCTAACTGTCTTCAGGTCACATGATGCAAGGAGGAAGTGAATCAGGCAGGAAGTCAGTGAACTAGTTTCATTATGACCTTCTGCTTGCTAGATTAGGAGCTGTGTGCAGCTGACTGCCTAGTGTGTCTGTGTGTAGTAGTAGTAGTAGTATTAAGAAAGGTTTAGTGCTTTTGATCCTTTTGTTCATCATCCTGACTTTATTTTAAACCTCCTTCATCCTTGTACCCTTTTTTATTTTGGTATCTGATTATGTTACTCTGTTTTTCTTATTTGTTTAGCTCTTAATACTCCTAATCATTGTTGTTTAAAAATGGAGGGAGGTGGGGTTCCTGCCAGCCTGAGGATGTATGGTGGTGTGAGGTGAACTATTTGTCTCAACCATAGAAACTTGTTGTCATCCAGTGCTCCCTTCCCTGAAAATGTTGTTTCCACTGACAATGGAAGTGGGGTTCAAGAAGCAGAAGCAGCAGCAGCAGGATGTTAGTAGTGCCAGTCAAGCAGTACCAGTGGTTACTGCTGACCCCCCACAGCAGGCCAAGGAGCAAAAACAGCAGCAGTAGGAACAACAACAGCAGCAGGAACAACAACAACAGCAACAGCAGGAACAGCAAATACAGCAGCAGCAGCAGTAGGAACAACAACAACAGCAGCAGGAAAAAAACAGCAGCAGGAACAACAACAACAGCAGCAGGAACAGCAACAACAGCAGCAGCAGCTTGTTCCCCACCACCCAAATGTAGAGCAGCCTAGTGCATCTGGGGCCCCCCACTGTTGGGCCTGGTCCTCTGCGTAACTCACCAGTATGGCATTTTTTCACCATACTGTCAGGTGACCTGACTGGTGATATACAAGATCTGCTGCATGATGGTACATTGTGATCACAAGGGTACACACTTGGGCATGGGTAGGCAACTAACACACCTGGTAGTGCACCACCATGCACAGTGGGAGGCAAAGGTGGCGGAACTAGCAACCACTCCTGCAGTGGAGTGCACAGTGCAAGAAGTGGCAGCATGGCATCAGCCTGTGTGGCATCCAAAGTGCAGCAGAGGAGAGAGGGATAAACAAGTAGTGGCTACCACAGTTGGCACATGACCCATCTGAAATTCAAGCCACACAGGCTGATCTTGTCATTCTGTCTGGTAAGGTCAACCACCTAAGTAACGTTGTCAACAGAATGCACCAACAGTTGGTCCAAATTGAGGGTCAGCAATTACATAGAGAATAGTATATAGGCAATCTTACACAACAAGGCTATGTTTCCATTGAGGAGTTGAGATGACAGCATATGAACCTCGAGAGCGAAGCTCGAGAGGTTCATGCTGTCATCTCAACCCCAAGATGGAAACACATGCTGAGTTGTGTATCGTTGCCCATATTTTATTTTTTATAGTATATGTTTTTATACACTAGAGTGACAGACCCCCACTGAAGTGAAAACAAAAAATCTTGCCATTTCTTTGTTCTACTCACATATCAAAATCAAATTTCAAGACTTTTGAAAGGTAAAAGGTATGACTTTAGGCACTGGGTGGTTACTAAGTAACAAGGTGTTGAATAAATGAGAAATTTAAAACTGTATGAGCTTTGAACTATGCATAACAACTGTTTGGAATGTGCATAGCAACACTTTAGAATGCGCATAACAGTTTAGAATGTGCTTAACAAGGATTTTGAGCAGGCTGATTTCCATACATAACAAAGGGTAACCATGTACTATAAATCCTTGCTATGTTTCCAACTCTAATTAGCCAGAATCAGGCACTGTAGTCTTTTTGTTTTCTTTCTCAACATGTAGTGTGTGTTCTGTCTTTATTTTTCCTAACTATCCCCCCCAAAAAATATTAAAAACACACCAAAAAATTATAAAGGAAAAAAAAAATTCTTGTGCTTTCCTTCTTTTCCTACTTAATCTTTTTACATACCGAATAAGTATATAATTTGTTTTCACATTAATGTTTTCTTTCTGCTGTATTTTTTTAAAGCAGCAGTGCACTAATAGGGTGACAAGTTTGACCTATACTGTTTTATTCAATTTTCAACTGTCCCTTATCTACTGACTTGTATTGATTCCCTTCCTTCCACAATTAATTTGAATACTCCCTTCTTTTTAGATCTGAAATAATAAAAGTAGGGCTCCTTTTAATATTGCTCAGAGCTGGTTTTCAACAGTGTAATCAATTTTTTTGAACACTTGCTGCTCCTTATGTTCATGGCAGAGCATTGCGTGCTGCTCTGCATGCCATTTCATTTTTGTCACAACATAAATTATTTTAAATAATAGATGTGCAAAAACAGGTGGGAATGCTGATGAAAACTGGTTGCAAACCAGATTGAAAGGAGTGCTCTTTTCATTATTTTAGATGTGAAAAAAAAGAGTACAGCAGCCATAAATTGTGGAAAGAAGGGTATCTTATACACAAGTCAGTAGATAAGTACCAATTGAAAATAGAATACAAAAGTATAGGTAAACATTGTCACCTGATTATTGCACTGCTGCTGTACTTGTCATGCTATATTACTTTTTGGTTACTGTTGACTGTGTGAAGTGTTCATAGAACACCCACAACTACAATCAAAATACCGTAACATCACATACAATTACAATCCAACCCCCTGAAAAAAGAATTTCCTGTCTTATAGGAATGTAGCATGCTTATATTGCTATCTTCCTACATCATTCAGCATGCAGTATTATTGTTCCAATGAAGAATAATCACATGAGAAACAGTTCAGAAAAGTCACAAGTATTTCTTGATGCACTGCTTAAAGGGTACACATACAGTAGAGTCAGAATTGTGCATCAGTGTCCCAAACGAGAAAATGACTTGTTGACACCTGCTGTTGCTGCTGTTGTCCTGCTGTCTGCTGCTGCTGCTGATGTACTGTGTGCTGCTAAATGATAATAGCCACAGATGACCATGGGTTGAACTATAATTTAATGTTCTGAAAATTTCTTCTGCTGTGTGCTGACTGAAACATGCTGCCCTATGTGTGTGTATTCATGCCAACAATGGTAAGTTATTATAGTGTATGATGGAATGCTGTTAGTGTTAAAAATCCATCACTTTTGAAATGTTGTCATGCTGTAGTAGCTACGTCATTGCAGCTGTTATGCTGCACTAGCTGCATAGCTACAACAGCATAACAACATCGAATGCGCTAGCGCATGTGCATTATATGACCAGGAAGCGGCCGCAGTGGTGAAAACAACAATGAAGCAAGTGGCAAAGTGGAGAAAAAAAAACAAAGTAAGTCACCCAAATAGTCACGTTCTGTAGTAGTTGGCATCCTATACTATAAAAAACAATGGATACCCAGCTAACGGTAACTAGCTGAGTTAGTTCATCTTGAGGTTGCCCATGGCGACCGAACCTCTCGAGCTACACTCTTGAGGTTCAAATGGTTGCCATGGCAACCTCTCGATGAACTAATCAACTTGTTACTGATAGCTGGGTATCCCTTATTCTCTATGTACTGTCATGTTGTTTTAGAGACACTGCTGTTTAATTTGTATCAAATCTGGCTGTTTGTTGTTTATTTGTTTGTTTGTAAAAGTTAATTCCTTACAAACACAAGGAAAAGGATGTCCCTTTGAGTGGTTAGACTCATTTACAATGGGGTCCATAACATACAAAACACTTTCATAAATACACATAGCTCAGTAAAATCCACATTTTACAAAATAAAACAATTTCATACACACATATAACTTATCTATTAACAATCCATGACACAAATGACAAGTTTTCATTCTTTCTTATTTTTGTTTAAAATATAAAGTTCTAGCAATAACCATGCTTCTTATACAAAAGGACTTAGAGAAACAGTAATAGTAATAATAAGTAGTGAAGAGTGACCATGAAAAGTACAAAGGTTTAGCTACAACAGCTATTAGTTGGTTGAGTAGGACTCTAACATAACCACCTTTTAATCATGTTCCATGGGGCAATTATTTTAGTTCTCAAATAGTCTGGTAGCCCATTCCAAAGCTTAGGCCCACAAACTTTTAATGCAGAGTTCCCTTTTGCTGTCTAGTTTTTGGGATTTCCAATTCCAGATTTTATTCTGATTGCAAGCCTACTTTGGGTATACATATTTTAAACAAATCATCCAAGTAAGGTGGAGTCTTCTTCTTTAAGTATTGATGGGTTAAGCACAGTATATGCAGATTTCTACACTCCATAAGACTAATCCAGTTTATGACACTGTACATAGTGTACCAATGTGTCTAATGGGGAGCATCTAATGCAAACCTTGCAAATCTATTCAAGGTTGTATCTAACCTCTCTAATACAATTTTTGATGCACCGGCATACACTATATCCCCATAATCAAACAGTGGAATTATTGTAGAGTTGATAATATGTTCCCTGGCTGTATTTGGTATACATCTTTTCAATCTATACAATGCTCCTAATCTGCTATGTAATATTTTAAGCAAGTTGTCTACATGTATGTCCCATTTTAGATGTATATCCAGCCATCCTCCCAAATATCTATATGAATTCACCTGTGTCAGTATTTGTTTAGTAGATGTTTTGATTTGAAGTGTGTTTGTTGTAACCACCTGCTTGTTTCCGAAAAGCATAACTTGTGATTTTTTGTTATTTAGTATTAAATTTCATGACATGTAGTACTCTTGTAGGGTATCGAAATCCCTTTGAAGCACTTTCTGAATTTCCTGAGGGAAAGCACCTTCTGCATGCAAAATCACATCATCTGCATTAGAATGGTGCCCCAACCCCCTTAGGAGGGCACCAGCACCATTCGTATACAGATTAAACAAGAGCGGACCCAGCACTGATCCTTGAGGGAGCCCAGATTTAACCAATGCAAATTGAGATGTAAACTTTCCTAACGTAACTTGCTGGGTCCTGCCAATCAGATATTCCATAAACCAGTTGTAAGCAGTCCATCGTGTTGTTCCTTTACAGGGAATCATCATCACACATATTGAATGTTTCCCCTTCACCAATATTTTGTCCATGATCACATTTACATGCCATACATATGTGCCACCACCTAATGTGCTACTGTAAAATTAAATTTTTTTTGGGGGGGGTTACTGCTGTGGGTGAATAAATTATAAGCATTTCTCATTACTGGTCTTTTCTTTTACATTCTCAGGTCATTGCACACAGATTCACGACTGTAATGATGAAACCATGCTGCCACCACACATGTGTTCCACGTGTGCCTGATTGTTGAATTGGCTGTATGAAAAATGTCGAGCCATGAAAGGTAAGCATTTTTTTGGGGTGGTGCATATATCATTGGAAAACAATTTTCATTAGTACTTTTGTCTTCTTTCTATGTCTGCAGTGTATCTAAACTGTGTCCATCTTCAGATTGGAACATACCATGGGTCTGCAGTACCTCAGTGATGGTGACCTACTTGTAAGCTACAGCAGGAGAGTGAAACCCAAAAATGGACCATTACATTGCCAGTCACTGAAATAGTCCATTTTCAGTGACACGTCTTCTCCTGGTGTTCTGCCCCCTTCCTGAAACAACTGTGATCTACAGTTGATTATAAATAAATGCATTGGGTGCAGGGGTCAGAGCCCCTTGTTTGGTGGGGCATAGACCCTTGCAAAAACAACACTTCCTTTTATGATGGCACAATATTGGTGTTGTTATTGTGCCATTGATGTGTGGGACATTGAGGAATTTGTTGATGAACACAAGTGGTGCTTTCCCTCAATGCTACCTTCAAACAGATGATGAAGAAATTATTCTGAGTTCATTCCAATACCCCGTTCAGTATCAGTACACAGCGGTGCTGTTCCTGTCTTTTGTTATATCCAGCTTGAAATAAACAGCTATTACTAAATGCCTGTTAAAAAAATTATGAAGTTCAGTGACACACACTGGACCAGTGTCTTACATTCCATCCTGACCCAGAAAGCACGTTGTAGAATCCTTGTGTACTTATTTGAAGTACACCTCTCTCATCTGTATAAAAAAAGAAATATTATCTGGCCTGTATGTCACCGCCGTTGAGTACTTTACACCTGCAGAAAACAAAGAAAGAAAAATAAAGTGGAAATAAGAGTGGTACTTACCTGTAGATAAATAAAGGTTACGTGGCCACACTGCAATGGTGTTGTTACTGCAATTACAGGTGTTGCTATAATTTGTTGTCCTTGGACTGTATGACTGCAAGTTTAAACAGTCACCTGTGATGAAAAATTGAAAATCACTTGCCTATATTTGGTCATAGTTGTATGCATAAAAAGGTCAAGAAAGGAATATCAACACAGTTCAAGTCAAAAATACAGTACATGCGATACATACATACTGTAAATTGTTGATGTTACTCATGATGACAGGTGTAATATTTCTTGACTGTGTAATAGTACATTGCTGGTTGCAGCCAAGCTAGTGGTGCAACACCTTCAGGGAAATAACCAGGGAAAATAACCAACATTAAAAATTATTGCTAACTGTGGCACAAGTATTTCGATGCAACTTCTTTGCAAATCATCTTGTACTGATCGCACAGATATATTTTAACAAAGTTATGTAACACAACAAAGTAACTTTTTTAAAAGAACAATCCATCATTACTGAACGCTGTAGTTCAGAATAATTTGCAGTGCATTATTTTTAATGCCGAAATTTAAAACAATGCTGGTGAATATTAGTACTTTATTTCACGATCATTGGGCTATTCTGGTTAATAATGATGATACGATAAACTTAATATCTGCTAAAGTGACTTGATGTGGTACAATAAAAACTACATTAATGCATATTCATAGGACATGAACTCACCATGGCTGGCTGTGGGTTCTTCGACTGTGCAAAGGCACCAGACCATTGTGTGTCTGTCTCTCTCTGTCTCTGTCTCTGCCTCTCTCTCTCTCTCTCTCTCTCTATCTCAAAAAGCAGGGTGGCTACACAATCAGTACTATACCACTGTTAAGCTGTATAGAATGGGTAAGTTAACCTCAGATGCCTGCTCACGTTACGGCAACGCCCCTGGTACATTGTTGCACATCTTATGGTCCAATGAAAAAGTGAAGCCCGTCTGGGATTCTATTCAAGCACATTTAGACCCTATGCTTTGGTTGACTGATATATTTCTCCCTGAGATATGCTTGTTCAGAGACTATGAAAATCGGTTGACAGGTAACCAAAGGCCACACAGCTCTGATCTCCGCCTGTGCTAAAAGAGTTATCTTCCAACATCGTCTTGACCAGAACATCCCTTCTTGTATTAAATAGAACAGAGAAATCCATTTTTCCCTTCAAGCTGAGCGCATTATAGCTGGCATGATGGATAGGCTTGCCAGATATAAGGACATTTGGGAACCACTCTATGTATTGTTGAATACGTAATCCTTTTTTGGTCTTTATCTCATGTATTGGGCTATTCTTTTTCATTTCCTTCATGATGGTGTCCTAATTTGGTTATAGGTAGTCTCCAGTGGTTTAGGGGGTGGTTGGGTAGGGGTGGTGGGGGGGATGGTGGTAATTAATATTAGACTATATATAGGATATCATGTACTTTACTGTTACAATCTTGCCTGCTCCTTCTATTCTCACCTGTTTGTGTTGACTTGGTGTACTTCAGCCCTTTATCTACATCATCCTTGATGCTTTTGATGTCTTTGTAACTCTATATCCTTTACTAAAGTTTGTTCAAGTTTGAAAAAAAAGGTGGGTGGCTTCGGCTGCCTGCAGGTTCTTACATTGAGCACAGGTACAATGTTCCTCTATCTCTATCTCTCTCTCTCCCTCTCTCTCTCATCAGGGTGGGTGTGACTGACTGTGGGTTCTTACTTTGGGCACAGGTACAATGTCTTTCTCGAGAAGCAGGATGGCCGTGACTGGCTGTGGGTTCTTACACTGGGCACAAGCACAATGTATATCTCTCTCTCTCTCTCTCAAAAAGCAGGGTGGCTATGCCTGGCTGTGGGTTCTTACATTGGGCACAGGTACAATCTCTCTCTCTCTGCAGGGTGGCTGGCTGGGATGTGTTACTGTATTTCAGTGTCAGGATATCTGGCATTCAATCAGCATGATGACAGTGGCTACAAGCTGACATGTGTTTAGAAGACTGCAGGTAAAAATGACTGCACACATTCTGTGAACTGTACTGACAAAATCAAGGAAGGGGAACAGGAACTACAATGACATGTCATATGCCACTTTCTGTATAACAGGAGGAAGTACATATTTTAATGCCAATTGTTTTCTTTATGCCTTCCACCAACTTCCTCAACCACCAGCTTCCTCAAAATCATCAATGAGGAAGCAGCCCTCGATACCAGAGCTTTACCCACTGGAAATTATTTTTCCTTGAGTGCATCATCAACATCAACGGTACACCATTTGATACTGCCACCAGGATGGTCTGCTTCACCCTCATCACTCATCATCAGCACCACCATCACTGTGACTGGGTACAAACATAGATATGCTTGTCCTACTTGGTATGTGATCTTCATTCATTTTGATAAATGTCAGCATGCCAACATTTGTAGGTGCTAGGATAGTGTGATGTCATGCACTATGACCCCACAGAACTAAATACCCTCTCCACACTTATGCTGGCGGGTGAGCAGGTCAGGTACTTCAGTGCTACTGAAGTCAGCACTGCCCATTCATTCACCTTGCCACTCCAGTACACCAGAGGATCATCCAATATTGTCAAATGTCTGTTTTCTGCCAAATAGGCCTCAATCATGCTCTGTGATGCATGCATTCCTGAAGAGTCATCCACCTGTTAACAAGATTCATCTAGGTCACATATTCCAACTTGGGACAAGACACCCCAAAGTGGATTAATGGCCAAATTGTTCAGCTGACACCATCCCTTGCTGTTCAGTCATCTTACTGGATGCACTGTGTCCACAATGACCTTCAGCCTGGTTATGCTGTGGGATGTAGAACTTTGCACATGACATCTGTGCCCCATGAACCAATCTGACCAGCTGTCTAGCCAGATTTTGAACCTGATCATGCTCTCCCTCCAGTAGGAATGCAATGACATGTTTGTAGCATGGGTCCAGCATTGTGGCTATTCCAAATTCTGGAGATTGCCAAATGTTGGTGATGTGTCTATTGCTGTCTAATATTGTAATCATGTGTTTGAGTAATGCACAGCTTGTCCTATCTCCAGTCACATCAAGGCTAGGCTTCAGATGCAACAATGTCTGCCTCAGCACCTGTAGCAGGGAATGGCTTAACTAACGGATACAGTGTCATCGCTCATGAACTATGTGGCATGTTCAAATGGCCACAAAATTACTACTACTGAATTCATGAGTTGCCATTGCTCAGTTGTCATAGACATTGATGCCCCTGAACTGTCACAGCTAGTGTGCATAACAAGGTACTCGGAGATTGCTTTGTACTGTTCACTGAAGCGCTCTGCCATGTGAAGTGTGGAGTTCCATCTTGTGACAACCTCAAGCCTGAGGCAGTGCTGAAGGAGGCTGTTTTGGATCTGCAGCTGCCTAAGTTGATTAAGTGCTTTTACAGAACATGTGAAGTGGGCACATATGCGATGTGCAACAGTCAGCATTTGTTTGATCTACAGGTACTGCAGAGACTGCTGTACCACAAGATTTAAACAGTGGGCCATGCAGGGAACCCTCACAAAGTCACTACTGCTGATATACAGTATTTAATAATGTTTTACCCATTATCACTAGCTATGAAGCCAGCTTTTAAGGACAGGGGGTGCAGTCACTCATCAGTTTCAGTCAGTAGCAAGTCTAGCATGTTTTGCCTGTATGAAACCCTGCTACATTGCAAGCATGGCATGCTGTCTAATGCCATGAAGATTACTATCTCCACAGTCATACTTATGACAGTGCTTTTCCATCCCACCATCACAGACAACCCCAGGTAGCTGCGCCCATAGTACAATAATACACACATAAGTACTAATGCCATTTTTGCCACTTGTCCACATATCCATGATTAAGTGAATGAAAGGTGATGTGGAATGCTGACGGGCATGTCTTACAGACTCTGTCACAGTACAATACAACTCATGGACAGCACGGGTGGCAAAGTATGTCCTGGATGGGATCTTCCATTTAGGACATGTGTGCACCACAAAGCATCAGAATCCCACATTCTCCATAAAGGAGAATGGCAAAAGACCAATTGCAAGCATTTCTGCAATGGCAGCATTGAGTTCCTGTGCAACTGCATGTTTTGGTGGGTATTTACTGTGCCACGCAAAAAGGTTGTGCAACGTGGACTGCATTGTTTGGTGTTTTGCATGTGGCATGCCAAATGTCTTTGCTCTGCAAACTGCCATGGATGGGGTGCCGTTGATGTGGGATGGTGGGTGCACAGGTAACACGCCAATAAATGCAGTTATCTTACCTGTTTTAAGCACAGGAGTTGATGTAATAGAATTACTACAAGGATCACCACTGCTACTCTGACCACTACTGGAACATTCAAAGTCATCCTTCTCCTCTTGTCTGTAGTAATCTTCTGGTGTTATTTCACAATTTTTACCTACATGGCTACTTACACTGACTTGGCAAGAGGGGATAACATGCTCACTAAGGTGGATGAGGGTGAACCCCCCACTACAGCATCAGCTCCCCTCTGGTGCAGTGCCAAGCCCACAGTGCCATGTGCCTGCTCTTGAGATGAATATGCTGGCCCCAAGTGCCAAGATGCCTACCCTTTTTACCATGCCTCACACTAGCTTAGCAAAGCTGGCAGATTGCCACTGTTTCATCTATTTCATCTTGTATGAAAAAATCCCAGACTAGGGATTTTGCTGCCCTACAGTTCATCTGAAACTGCTGCCACTGCATATGGGACAGCAATTTATGTGGGGGGTGAAATGGGGGGGTGTGCTGCATGATTTTGGGAGTGATGCAAACTTGGACTTTGACTAAATATCACAATCTATGAGTATGACTTCAGGGTCATCCACAAACACAGTTACTTCAGAAGAACTCTTAATGGGGGGGGGGATTAATAACCAACTGTATCTACAGCCACGTTAACTCTCTTTTTGCCTTGTTCCCATATGGGGTCAATACATCATCATCATAATCATCCACAAAATCACTTTGATGCTATCTGGTGGGGATATTACAACTGCAACCTCACTATGATCATCCACACTTTTTTCATCACCATCTGATTGTTTGGATGGCCTAAACTGAGGAACTGTGCAAACATGAGAATGTGAATCATGATGATCAGGATCATGTTCAACTACTGTGGGGAGTGGGACATCAACTACACTCAAGTCTTCTGACTCCAAAATATTTTTGCCACCTGATAACTTTACATAGAAACATAGACTTTGACGGCAGATAAGGACCACTTTTCCCACCTAGTCTGCCCATTTCTCTACCTACAGGATAGGCCGCAGATCCTAGTTAACCAACAGCCTATTTCTTCCTATCCCCCACAAGAATTGCCTTATGTCGGTCCCATGCATTCTTAAATTCTCCCACAGTTTTAGACCCCACAACCTCCACAGGAAGGCTGTTCCATGCATCCACTACCCTCTCTGTGAAAAAATACTTCCTCACATTGCCCCGGAACTGCCACCCCTCTATCTTTAAATTGTGTCACCTTGTCCTTGCACGTCTCTTTTTCTGAAAGATGCTACCCTCTTGGACTTTGTTGATTCCACTAAGGTACTTGAAAGTTTCTATCATGTCCCCCCTCTCCCTTCTTTCCTCAAGGGTATACATATTAAGCTCCTTTAGTCTCTCCTCGTACGGCTTCTCTTGCAGACCCTGCACCATTTTAGTTGCCCTCCTCTGGACTGCCTCTATCCTGTCCATGTCCTTGCAGAGATGGGGTCTCCAGAACTGGACGCAGTACTCCAGATGGGGTCTCACCAACTGTCTGTACAGAGGGATAACAACTTCTTGTTTTCTGCTGGTGATGCCTCTCCCTATGCATCCCAGTATACCTCCAGCCCTCCCTACTGCCTTCTCACATTGCATCTGATATGATTACCCCCAGGTCCCTTTCCTTTTTTGCTGTTGTTACTTCCTCTCCCCCATTGTGTAATCTTCCCCTGGGTTCTTGTTTCCCAGGTGCATTATTTTGCACTCCTTTGTATTGAATCCTAGCTGCCATACTTCTGACCATTTCTCCAACCTTGCCAAGTCCCTTCTCATCCTTTCCATGCCTCCTTGTGTATCAACTCTGTTGCAGATCTTTGTGTCATCTGCAAAGAGGCATACTTTTCCTTCCAGTCCCGCTGCAATGTCACTTATAAAGACATTAAAAATGACTGGACCCAATACTGAACCCTGCGGTACCCCACTAGTAACCCCTCTTTCTTCAGAGTGGACTCCATTTACAATTACCTTCTGTGTCCTGTTGTCCAGCCAATGTTTTACCCAGGCTACCACCCTGGGACCCACTCCCAGGCTGGTTAATTTGACTATTAATCTTTTGTGTGGGACTGTGTCAAATGCCTTGCTAAAGTCTAGGTAGACCATGTCCACAGCCCCTCCCTGGTCTACTACTTTGGTCACCCAGTCAAAGAAATCTATTAGATTCGTCTGACATGACCTTCCCGCTGTGAACCCATGCTGCCTTGGGTCCTGTGCCCCACTGGCCTCAAGGTACTCAACAATTCTTTCCTTCAGAAGTGACTCCATCACTTTCCCTACCACAGAGGTCAAACTGACATGTCTTTAGTTTCCTGCCTCTGTCTTGGTCCCACTTCTGTGAAGGGGAATCACATCCGCCTTCCTCCAGTCCTCGGGTACCACACCATCCTCCCATGATTTATTAAAAAGAGTAGTCAGTGGTTTCACTAGTTTCCCCCTTAATTCTTTTAGAATTCTGGGGTGAATTCCATCAGGCCCCATTGCTTTGTCCACCTTCAGTTTTAGGAGTTCTTGCAGAACCCTTTCTTCTGTGAAAGGGCTGGGATCGACCCCCCTATCAAGAGTGCTTCTGTTAATTGGATTAGGCACTTCTTCCTCCTCTTTTGTGAATACTGAGCAGAAATATTCATTCAGTATCCCTGCTTTTTCACTGTCCCCCTCTGCCCACCCACCATTCATTCTATTCAGCCTCACTATCCCTCCCTTTGTCTTTCTACGCTCTCTGATGTACCTATAAAAGGTTTTATCCATCTTCTTAACCGAGTTGGCTATCTTTTTCTCAGTTTGGGCCTTTGCTATTCTGACTTCCCTCCCTGCTTCCTTCTGCCTTAACTGGTACAGCTCTCTGTCCTGCTCCTTCTGTGTTTCCTTATACTTCCTGAATGCTATATTTCTCTGCCTGACTTTCCCAGCCACCTCTTTTGAGAACCATAGTGGCTTTTTCTTTCATTTTGATTTATTTATTTGCTTCACACAAAGGCTTGTTGCCTCTGTGATGGCAGTTTTGATGATTCCCCATTGTTGCTCCACCCCTCCATCTAGCCTGTTTGCTAGTGCTTTTCTGAGGCACTCTCCCATCTTGCCAAAGTCAGCCCTCCTGAAGTCCAGTACCCTCACTTTTGTATGGCTTGACTCTGTAGCTGAGTTTAACGTGAACCACACTGTTTGATGGGCACTTTTTCCCAGATGGCAACCCACTTCTAGATCTGAGATCCTCTCACTGCCCCCATTTGAGAGTACAAGGTCTAAGATTGTTCCCTCATGAGTGGGTTCCGAAACTAGCTGTCTGAGGCCTGCCACCTGTAGGGCATCGAGAATGGCCCTGCTTTTGGTTGTGGCTGCAACAAATGTGCTCCAGTTAACATCTGGCATATTTCAGTCGCCCATCAACAGTATCTCCCCTTTCTCTGCCATCCTAAGAATTCCTTCTATCATATTCTTGTCCATTCCCTCCCCATGACATGGGGGTCTGTACACAATCCCTGTGGGGATTGTGGTGCCCTTTCCAGTCTCCAAGGTGACCCACAGTGCCTCCTCTCCTCCGTTTACTCTTTTGTTCAGTTGCTTTTATCCCTTCCTTTACATAGAGAGCTACTCCTCCTCCTCTTCTCTCCTGCATGTCTCTCCTGTAGGTTATGTACCCTGGTATGTTAACATCCCAGTCATGGTTCTCTGTGTACCATGTTTCTGTGACTGCTACGATACCCAGGCATCCCTCTTCCATCAAGGCCACCAGCTCAGGGAGCTTGTTGCCCAAACTACGGGCATTGGTACTCATTACCCTCCATCTTGTGATGGCCTTACTCCTTTTTGCCCCATCCCTGTCCTTCTTGCCTTTGTCACTTTCACCATTTACCCCTGCCTTTCTCCCTAGCGCCACCTCTATGTTGGTGTTTACCACATTTACTACCGTGATTTTTTTGGGGGGGACTAAGATTTCCCTGCTCCTTTCCAGTGCCTCCCCCTTGGCTAGTTTAAATGCTTGCCAATGAAGCATTTAAACCTAACACCTAGGATCCTGGTTTCCCTCCTGGACAGATGCAGCCCATCATGCCAGTATAGGCTTGCATCACTCCAGGTGGACCCCCAGTCCCCAATGAAGCCAAATCCCTGAGCTCTGCACCAGTTTTTCAACCACTGATTGAATTCCATGGTGCAGAACACCCTAGCCTCTCCTACGCCATAGATGGGCAGCACCTCCGAGAAGGTTACCGTGCGTGCTACCTGTCTAAGGCCCCTCCCCAATTCCACAAACACTTCCTGCACTGCTCTATTCCCTTTCTTAGCCTGGTCATCTGTTCCTAGGTGGACAATGGCATCCAGCTCCCTCCTCTGTGCAGCAGCTCCAGCAATCCTGAGGATTCGCTCCCTGTCCCTCCAAGCCATGGCACCAGGCAGGCACCTTACATCTCTCTCCCCTTCCTCCCCCACTTCTACCTTCCTAACAATGGAGTCCCCCACCAGGAGTTGTTTCCTTCCCCTGTGGGGTCCCATTCCACCCTCCTGTGGGTCTCCTTTGTGGAGGTTCCCAGCATACTCCTTGGTCTCCACTGCAGGTGCCTCCATAGAGGAACCACACTTTACCAGAATGGCATAGGAATTGTGGAGAGGTACAACTGGAGGGATGCACCTCTGTTCCACCACCCTCACCCTCCCTGAGCCCACTGTAGTCCAACCACTCCTCTTTCTTGGCAACCTCTGAGGCAACAGCAGTGGCACTGGTAGTCCCTGGATGGAAGAGGAGGTCCCACAAATCCTGGCCAACTCAGCCTGGAGATGAGCAACCTCCTCCCTCAGCCCAGAGAGGTGTCTGTGGATGGGTCAATACCACATCCTCCAGAACATCTCCCAGAAGACTGCTGCTCCACAGCCACTGCACTGCACCACTCCTATCATGTCTTATTTCTGGCCCCTTAACTGTTGTTTGGAATCCTTACCCTTTTCTTTGTTTTTTTTTTCCTCTTCTCTCTCTACTTACTTTCTGCCTCTGTGCCCTTTAAGCTCCTGATTGTCCTGTTCTGAGACAAGAATATCCTATATTTCTCGGTAGACCCCTTACTTGCTCAGAGGCAGGCCTCCAGCAGCTAGAGGGAGCCAGAGAGCTATGCTTGCCCTTCTAGGATGGTGGGTCTTTGGTGGCTCTGTGATCACTCACTTCCTGCTCCCAAACAGGAAGTTCCTGTTGTCAGTCAAATCCTGTGCCTATAAAAGTAGAACTAGCTTTGGGAGGGAGGGTGGAGGGGAGGGAAGGAGGGCAACATAGTCCAGTAGAGAAGTCCAATCACACAGCAGTCCTTCCCCCTGGTGTCTTCTGCCATGCTACTAACAGAATCTTTCTAAGGCAGTCTTTAAATTTAGCTTCCTTCTAGCTAAGCCACTCCCCCTACTTACTAGATCTTTCTACAAGTAATTTAAACTGCACAGCTATCAATCCCTTTCAATCACCTGAGATTTACACCTAGATAACTGTTCAGATAACCATTCAGTTCAGTTAACTCAAACACACTCATTTTTTTTTTGTTTGTTTGTTTTTTTTACCCTAAATTAAAGGTCCAAGTACAAGAGTTCTACTTCTTTAGTCCCAGTAGAGAAGTCCAGTTACACAGCAGTCCTTCCTCCTGGTGTCGTCTGCCAAGCTACTAACGGAATCTTTCTAAGGCAGTCTTTAAATTTAGCTTCTTTCTAGCTAAGCCACCTCCCCACTTACTAGATCTTTCTACAAGTAATTTAAACTGCACAGCTATCAATCCCTTTCAATCACCTGAGATTTACACCTAGATAACTGTTCAGATAACCATTCAGTTCAGTTAACTCAGACAAACACACTCATTTTTTATTTGTTTTGTTTGTTAGTTTGTTTTTTACCCTAAATTAAAGGTCCAAGTACAAGAGTTCTACTTCTTTAGTCCCAGTAGAGAAGTCCAGTCACACAGCAGTCCTTCCTCCTGGTGTCGTCTGCCAAGCTACTAACAGAATCTTTCTAAGGCAGTCTTTAAATTTAGCTTCCTTCTAGCTAAGCCGCTCCCCCTACTTACTAGATCTTTCTACAAGTAATTTAATCTGCACAGCTATCAATCCCTTTCAATCACCTGAGATTTACACCTAGATAACTGTTCAGATAACCACTCAGTTCAGTTAACTCAGACAAACACACTCATTTTTTTTGTTTTGTTTGTTAGTTTGTTTTTTACCCTAAATTAAAGGTCCAAGTACAAGAGTTCTACTTCTTTAGTCCCAGTAGAGAAGTCCAGTTACACAGTAGTCCTTCCTTCTGGTGTCTTCTGCCAAGCTGTGTTGTAGCAATACTCAAGCTGTCATCAACCATGCCGTCACTCACTTTACTACAAGCAGGGACACCAGCATCTCTAACCATCATTGACATGACTGATTTTGCAGTGAAAAACTGAGTCATAGAAATCCCTTTACTTGCAGCAACTACTACATTTGCCTTCTGCTGTGTACTACCATGTCTATGACCACACTTAACCCTACTAGGCATGCTAGCTACAGATGAACCTGCTTCATCATCACAACTTCCACTGCTAGTATTTGGAGGCACACAAGCAATAGTCTTCATGGCAGCAGCACCACAGTCAGAAACAGCTCTGCAGGACCATCTCTTTGTGGGCATTTTTTTAAGATTACATAGACAGTCACCAAGAACACAAACATGTGCACCACAGAAAATGATTTTTCCAGTCTTGTGTGTTGCTGTAACAAATTCAAGAGAATTCAAAGACAGTGCCATGACAAAAATACTGCAATAGGTATGTTTTTTTTTATTATGTTTGTTTTCTTTCATTTAAATGCTATAATATGCCAGGAGACATATTGTTCACTGTACTGTGGGGACACACACAATAGTGGTACAGTGACAACAATTTCAACAGACTGAACATAGAAAATTAACATCGGTGTTATATTGCTTCTGTTTTTGGTGGATAGGAAGCCAAAAACAACAGTGAGCGCCAGATGGAAATTGGGCTTGTTTTGAACCTTAAATGGCTGGCAATGCAGTCCAAAACCCCTATGGCTGCCATGGCAATAGACTTTGCTAAAGCCTTCAACTCCCTAGAATGGGAGTTCCTTCATAGAGTTCTTACGCTGTATGGTTTTGGGGCAGACTTTTGTTCGTGGGTCTCCACCCTTTATCATTTCCCCTCAGCTAGAGTGGTCACTAACAAAGATACCTCCCCCCTTCCCACTACAAAGAGGCACCCATCAGGGTTACCCTCTCTCTCCTCTTCTCTTTCTGATCACCTTGGATCCCCTTATTCACAAACTTGTAAATTCCCTAAGCATAGCAGGTATCCCTATAAAAGGTTCGACGTATTTGGTTAACGCATATGCGGATGACATGCTTCTTATGCTCTCTGATCCCCAATCCTCTATTACTTCACTCTTAGCAATCCTACAGGAGTTTGCATGTCTATCGGTGCTCACAGTAAATCAGAAGAAAACCATTTTGTCCCCTCTGAATGACGCCTGTACCAAATCCTGTCTTATAGGTACTGATATCACTTGGGCCCTGCAAGGGTTCCCTTATCTTGGGGTCTTTATCACCAAGGTGTGGAAAGACTTGGAGCCCGCAAACTTTTCCCCTTTCTGACTTCATTAACGGCAGAGGTCCAGTGGTGGATGAAGCTCTGGTTCACTCTCAAAGGCAAGGTTGAAGCTATTAGAATGTTTTTGTTCTCTAGGGTGTTATATTTACTGAGTAATCTTCCTATTCCCTTGACCTTAAAACTACTCAAGACCCTAGATAACCTAGTCACTTCTTTTCTATGGGAAGGAAAAGCCCCAAGATAGGGGCGGTTGAAACTCCGTTCACATTGGACTAGAGGTGGGCTTGGTCTCCCTTGGTTTGAGGGGTATCACCTGGCCTTTAGAATAGCCCAAGCCACAGCTTGGTTCACCCCTTCTCTCACCCTTATCATGGTTGATCATAAACAGCTCTTTTGGCCCCTTTGGGCAGCAAAGGGCATCCATGTGCTAGGGGACCTGCTACTTCCAAATTCCTTAGTGTTAATGTCCTTTGAGCAGATCAAGGATAGATTTGGGGTAGGATTGGTGACTTTTGGGGGTTCCTACAGCTGAGGAGTGCCCTCTCCCCTCTTCTCAAGGCCTCTCCAGTACAGAACTCCTGGGGCTGTCTGGAAGTTCTTCACTTACCCAGGAAGGGTCAAGAGCTAGTGAGTACTATATATAAAACAATCAGAGATGCCCAACCAGATGGTACCCTGGTTAGTAAGGTCACCTGGAAAAATACCTCCTCCACCCAATATCTCCGCAACAATGGTCGCTCTGCATTAGAGCAGTTCATACAGCCTATGAGGACTCTAAGAGTCAATTAATACAATTGAAGATATTTCTGAGGTGGTATAAAACCCCAGCAGTACTGCACAGGCTGAAGATTTCATCACATGACCAGTGTTGGCGGTGCCAGTCCTCTCCTGCTCACTTTCTGCATGTCCTCTGGGCCTGTCCAACCTTGTTAACCTTCTGGACACTGGTCCTAGAGGACTGCTCCAGGATAATTGGTAAGCCAATCCTGATTCAAAAGCACTCCCTCCTACTAGGAGACACCTCGGCACTAAATCCACTCTCTCTCTCTCTCTTCAGTGCTGCATGGGTCCTAGTGGCTTTGATGGAAGAAAAAAGTGCTGTTTTGATGTGTTGGAGGCAGCCTACTCACCCAACAGTTCTGCAGTGGTGCTCTGCCATGTCCAGACTGGCTAACTTTGAGAAGCTCTCAGCGGTGGCCAAGGGCTGACTAGACAAGTACTACAAGAAATGGTGAGCCTACTTACACTCTCACATCTGCTCAGTGACACCCCCACTGTTCCAAAATCCCCCCTGAATATAGCTGCTGACATAAGCTGTTGACATAGCCTGCTTATAGCAAATTTCAGGCATTTGTGGCTGTATGGTCTTGTCTCTATTATTAATTAATACTGTTTTAATTTATATTGTCATGTATTTTTGGACCTATCTATGGTCATATTTACCCTGTCTGTTTTAATTTGATGGGCAACTTTACCTAAACCCATTTAAGGGTCTTAGGGTGTAGCTGCTATCTGGTAGAGGCTTATATTAAGTAGATGGTGGAAGATCATGCCTTGAAATCCCGACACCAAACTGCAGAATTTTGTTGATTTAGGTAGTGGGTCTATGATTATTAGCCTCTTTACTGTGTGAGTCCCATCCCATTTAGTTCGAGAAAGTTTTGTACTTTGCATCCTATTTTAGGAGAACCTGCTTACAGAATATTATAGGTAGTGTATGTTTAAGGGTAGTCTGTTATGTCCTGAAAGAAAAGATATGTTTGTATTGCGCATGTATGGCTATGTTTGTACTTATGGTGTATGAAGGCCATCCTGTGCAGCTCTGGATAACTGATTAGTTCAATAAAATTTTACTTGATAAAAAAACAAAAACAACAAAATACTCGAAAATGTGCTGTCGCTTAGAGGGCTGTTGGGCAAGCAGGTAATTAGGATAGTTTGGACACGGACTGCCATAGTGGGCTTTGCGTGTCCAAACAATCAATTAGCCAGGTTTCTTTCTTTGTTTTTAAATCAGTGGTGCATTTACTGGGTCAGAGCAGAGTTGGACAGCAGCAAGCAAGAATGGCATATTTGTGGACGGCACAGGAGCAGAGCATTAATGTTATGAGAACAAGTTCAGGAGCATTCAGGGGCAAGCAGGAGTGTCACTGGACACAGGGTATGGACCTTGTAAAATTAAACATTGTACATTTGGGGGAACCATATACTATGCAATAGTGGATGGGTACCACCCACTACCAAGGCTGGTATTCCATCTCTGGAGTTGATGACATTATTGAGACCTCTCGAGTTTTGCTCACAAGGTTTCTATGATTCCATCAAGTCCCACACTAGAAACATAGCCATTTTGTGGATCATTACCCATCCACTATTCTATATATTGTCCAAATGCTACAAATTAGAATAAAAGCTGTATCTAGCCCACAACACTGCAAAATGGAGAACTGAGTCATGAAGCTGCTCCGATAAAGGATCTCCATACAATGTAGAAAACCCAGCCGCATTAGTAATCTTGTGAAAAATGGACCAGGTGTGCACAGCTTAGGGGCAATGCTTGATTGATACAGGAAATTTAGGCTCCAATATCTTAAATAGCCAGTTACACTATTATAGAGTGGAGACTTTATAAGGGCAGGGAATACAGCACAACAGGGACAATCAGATCAGAAAGCAGCTACGGCATAGGATCCCAGGTCAATGCAGAAAAGAAGCAGACACTTTAGAAAGTGTGGTGGAATAATGCAGAATGTGTATAGCCCAACAATATGCATTGGAAATGTAGGGAAGGTAAGTTAATTAATAAAAGGAGTCAGGCACACTAATAAGGGGCAGAAAAGGCAGGACCAATAAAAGTAATAGGAGGAGAGCAAATTGGACAATTATTTATCAACGGTCCAAGAATACAAACAGGCAAAGTATTGTCTATGTTTAGACAGCTCTAAATCTGGAAAAGAGACCTCTTACCTTAACAGGATGCTCAGCGAGTTCAGGGAGTAGTCTCTGTAATTCTTTGGTAGCCTGCTTTACCCCACATATAAACTTTGAGATGAGCTGGATAAGGTACTTTAAATTGTATCCCAGCTGCTATAAATTTAGTTATGACTGGTTGAAAAGCCACCCGTTTTTGCCAGGTCAAAGTCAGAAGATCTTGGGTAATTGATAGCTTGGATTCATCCCATTTAATTTCATTCAGACCATTAACCTTCTGTAGTATATGCTGCTTATCTAAAATATAAAGAAACTTAAGAAACACAGGTGCCAGCCCAGTGGCACTAAGGGTTGAGGTGCTGGATGCCACACCTTGCACTTCACCAGCAACCCTTTTTTGGGAATGAGCATGGGTTGCCTGGGGTTGGCAGGGATGGAGAAGGATTCAGTGTCCCAAGGACTGCGCTCCTTCTTTGGGAAGGGGGCCTTCAGTGGTTGGCACATGCCTGGACCCTAGCGGAGGTTGGGGGCTTCTCACCAACATTGCCAAAGTGGGGTCAGAAGCGGGGCAGACACCTGATGAAACACACATTGGAGCATGCACGCTACTGCCATTGGTGACATTGCATGCTCTGCCTCTGTGGGTGCTGTACATTGGAGGAGAAAAGAATGCTCCAGTGGATGAAGGAGGGTGCCTCGTAGGTTCTGCCCCCAAATAACCACATTTCCAGCCACACTGGATCCGATCTGTGGTGGGGTTGGAGTGCCCCACCAGGGGAGAAGCCCTGGGGGTGTTGGTCAGTGCTGGATGGTGGACTTTGGGGGATGGGGCTGGGGGCTCCCTTCAGAGCTAAGGGGCTGTGAACAAGGAATATAAATTGAGAACTAAAAAAAAAAGAGAAAAAAAGAATCATTGGCCAGTGTGTGGATCCTGCAGGTGGCTTAGGACAAAGTGAGCGGTGTGCCCACTCCACAATGTACACCGATTTGTTGGAAGAGCAAGATCCTCGAGTTCGGTCTCTATTTTAGACAACTTTAGCTGGAGAGAAGTTACGTTAGGTTCCAGATGATCATGACAGGAATCTATGGATGATGTGTGGACTTCCACATCAACCCACTGGCTCATGTCCCCCAAACCAGATTACAAAGATTTTAACTCTTCTGTAAGTTCTTTAACTGAGTTCTTAAGTGGTTGGAATTCTAATTGAAACTTCTCCTCTGTCAACAAGACAGCAGCTGACGTCTGCATAGAGGCACATCCAGAGTGGGACCCCTGGGCCTTTGGGTGTTCATTGAGTTTGTCCAAGGTTGGTGGTGGAGTATGCCACAGGGGTACCTGCCGCATCTCTATGTCCATCATAGTGAGTCATTTTCTGACTAATCAGAAGCAGGAGCAAGAGGAGTCCTTCTGACAGATTAGGAGAGCAAATAACAGCAAAATAAAAAGTGTAGACTGAAAAAATAAAGATGTAAGAGCAAATCAGGCAGGAACAAGGTGGAGGAGATGCTATTCTATTGAGGACATCATGTGACTCCCCTGAATGCCCTTTTCTCTCCCCTATTGCATACCTCACTTCCCTGGTGAACCAATGCAGCCTTTTTCTCCTTCTGCTCTTCCTCACCTTCTTTATGCAGATTTCTGTGGCTTTTAGAAACCCCCCCTTTAATTGAATTCCATAATTCCTGTACTTCCCCTGTATCATTCTTCCCCTGCATCTCATCCCCGAATGTCTCCCTCATTCTGGTAAAATCTGCCCTCCTGAAGTCCAAGACCTCTGTGATGAATGCACTCATTTCGTTCCCTGTCCTAACCCTGAAGCTTACTGTTTTATGGTCGCTTGCACAGTCAGTGTCTTTCTCTGGCTGATAAAGCTGTTCAGAAATTGTACAGCTTCTTGTATAATGTGATTCTAAAGTGTACACACTGACACAGTCTTGGTGCTGAGTAGGACATGGAAGAGCTGTTTCTGTATTTTTAAAGTGCTTCTTTTTACTTTAAATGTTATTTTTTTTAACTTCACAGTGCTGTTCGGGCAAATGGGCTGCCGAGCGTGAGCATCCCTTAAGTCTGTTATGTGAAGGAGGAAGCTGCATAGAGCTGCAGTTGCAGGTACGAGTTGCTGTTTTACAAACTCGCATGCAGAGCTGAGAAGTGGTGGACTGAGGGCTTGGTTTCATTTTTCTTCAACTTTTTTTTTATATATTTGTATTCAGTTGTGTTAGCCCTGATTAGTGGAGCTAGGGAGGAAATTACTTTCAGGGAAGGGGTGGTGATGTCACTATGGCTGCAGTGTCCTGTAATGTTTCCATTTAGTGTGGACAGGGCAGTGTAGACTTTTGTGATGGCATGTATGGGGAGGGAGGGATTTCTTTTAGTGTTCTGTGGTCACCTATGTGCCTGAACTTCATACAGTGATGTTATTGTGAAATAACATCACTGTTCCAAGCACCCAGTAACCAATCAGAGGGTAGGAAATTTCCTTGCCATTGTATAATTGAAAAGGTATATGTATAGTTTTTTGGAAGAATCACAGAAACTGCTAAATAGAGAGGTAATTGTTTGGGTAAATTATAAGTTACAGGAGTTAAAAATTTCACAACTTAATTATTTGTTATAATGTGTGAAGATGTTCACAATATTTAGATGTTTATTTCACCACTGCCTTTGCAGGTATACACTCAAAGTTTGGCATGCATACCAAAGTAAATATGACCTGGAATCTTAAAAAACTGGATAAATGTAGTTTAGTAGGTTAGCATTTATTGGGCATACTTTAGAAATTACAACTTGGTAAAATTTGCTCAAACATTTATAGATGCATGATAGGTAATGCCACTAGAATTCCAATTGTGGAGTTTAACTTTCACAAAGCAGTTATCACAACCATACATGCACTAGTATCATGGTCCTGCAAAAGCGCTCCAATTCTCATGTGACAGTGATGCTTGACATCATGCTCCATCATCATGACTAAAGACATTTCTGTCACAATGGCCTAAATCACAGCTAGTTGTAAGGCTTGGCATCACTTGGTGCCACTGTTTTTAACTAGTAAAAGTATACATAGCTATCTACAGTGTTGTTAGAGCATCAGTGGATAGCACTGTACAGAAACAATGCTGCACGTGCATTTGCTTCCACAAGTTATGAAGTCAGTAAGCTCTAGTGCTTATCTGGCACATTGCAAGCAGACAGGATAGTGCACAGTGATGTCCATGATAACTCTTTATGGTTCATCACTCAAGATAGTGACCTGACAGACCTGAAACTTGGCTCCATTATATTTTTACTATGGAGCCTCCTATTAATGCCACCTTGGTGCCATTTTACCCAGCTTTTATCTTCCTGAAAAATGACAATTCCAGTGTATGATTGAGCAAAATGTATGGACATGACTTCTACAAAAGTGTCACAACATTCCACAATTTCACAAAAGCTCACTAACATTCAGCTTTAATTAGTGATGTTATTTACAGTAGTAATCATTGGCTGCTTATAACTTGGCCAGCCTTTCAGCAAGAGATCAGAGAGCTGACACATATAGCCTGTATTTTTTTTTTCAATATTGTTTTTCTTTCTCTCAGCTAGCAGCTCATCTCCATTGACACTGGAAACTTGCACGCACAGTTTTACTATGGAATCCACAATTTTCAACATTCTACACAGAAGCTGACATACTCCGCAATTTCTTGCACTTTTTGAGTTTTTACTTTGAACTGTGCAAAAAGTGTTAACATTTTATATAATAGACTCTTAAATATATTGACAATCTTGCATGCAAACTTGGGTTTGGCCAAAACAATGCAGTGCAATGTGGAGAAGGGATTAATGTGATACTGCTTTCATTTGAAATCTTGTCTGGTTTGATTTCAAAATCCACCAGCCACGCATAAGTACTGTACACTTAAACAATTAACATTTGATTTGTGTTGAAGCAGTCAATCAGAAAACATTTTGTTGCCATACACAGTGAAACAGTAGGTGGGAGAAAAGGTGTAGATTATTTCATTCACATACATGGGGTGCTCACTACAAAGTCTTTTTGTAAGTGGTGGGGTAGGATTTTCCTTGTGAATATACTTTCATTTAGACTAGTTCTGAGATAAAGAACAGGTTTTTACTATATGAGGTCACCCCCCCAACACATACGGCAGCTTACATTACCCAAATGTCAGTGTGATGCATAGTTTTATTTATGTCCTATAACATTTTCTATAAAAACACTCATCATTTTGCTCCCAGAGCCCAGCAACCAAAATGCCCTGACTTCCTGACTCTGAGACATGTCCCCGAGCTACCACATTTTGTGACATTGGTAGAGGCTGAGAGAGTGGGGGCATGCTCCAAAGAATATAATGGGGCAGTTTTTAAAGGTTGTGTTTTTAACTTTTCAGTACCAGTTTTCACAAATTCCAGCCACTGCTTGCCTAACAAGGACATTGTTAGTTGAGCGGTAGCTGGAATTTTTGTAAACCGATACCGAACATTTTTAAAAATGAACTTTAAAAACTGCCCCATTACAATCTATGGAGTGCACCCCCATACTCCTCCTTTACCGATGTCACAAAATGTGCTAGTGTGGGTGTGTGTCTCTGAGTCAGGAAGTCAGGGTGCTTTGGCTGCTGGGCTCTGGGAGAAAAAACACAAGTGCTTTCACAGAAGATATAATTGAACATAAAACTACTGTATGTGGCACGCAGACTTTGGGGCAAGATAAGCTGCTATATGTGTTGGGAAGGGTGGGGAAACCTCTTACAGTAAAAACCTACTCTGCAAACATCTGAGAATTTTGGATGGCTCTGCTGATTATAAACTTGACTAGGCTAGTTGGTAACAGTGATCCCACTTTTAACAATCTACAATATAGATGCTCACATGCAAAAACTACAGTAAAAACTTGACTAAAGTCTGAAAACAAGCTTTTAAAACATATAAAACATATCTGAACATTTATCTTTAACTAAATAAAATAATTTCAGCCAGAGTAAAACAGAGGTAAATTACCGGGTACCTGGACTACCATATGACGCAGTAAATATATATTGACATGGTTTTTTTTTAAATGTATTCTTTGGTAACTGATTAAGGACCACTAGGCAAAAGTGGCTGTTTTCAGGGGCAACCTGGGAGCACTGGGGAGTAGAGGTGTGTGGAAAAAAACTTCTGCCAGTGGAAGTTCTGTGAAAGTTGAAATTTTGCTTCTGCAGAAATGTGGAAATCATTTTGGCAACTTTCATGAATTTCCAACTAAGAACTGCGTGATTTTTGAATAAACTGCATTTTTTAGAGTAATTTGTGAAAAAATTGTTCTGCAGTCCAGATTGCCCAGTTCATCTGGAAAGGTGGAATAATTTGTGGATTAATATGTACAGTATAAATCTGCTGCCAGATTCACTATGATCAAGGCCACTGATTTACGGTGATTAAAACATTGAAATTCCATTTTCAATACTTCAGATTCCGGAATTGCACTGGTGATTGTTATTCTAATTTCTGGATTTTACCGGGATTCTGCTGTCATTCTTTTAGTATGTGTATAAATAATCAAAATAAAAGAAGGCTTAATATACAGAGCATTAAATAAAGCAAATTGAAAATAGTTCAGGAAGTTTTGTAGAATTACCGATCTAGTATAAAATGGCAGATTCCATGAAATCTTTGTTTTTACCGGTGTTCAGGCATCCCTAATTCCAGAATTTTACCAGGTTTTCCGGTAAAAACCGAAAAACAGTGGCCTTGACTATGATGACATTCTGACTCCACACATCAGAGATCACTGCCCTTGTCATGGTAAGTACTGGAATGTTTCCCAAAACTCATGGTTGCAGTGATGTTTTCCACACTATACATAATTTTTATGCATGTTCTTAACAAAAGAATTCCAATATTTTTAACAGTATCCCAATGTTAAAGGCAGATATTTCTTTCAACTACATTATAAAACAAAATCTGCAGATCTTCTGGTGGAAGTTGCACATTTGGTGATCACCAGCTTTGTGTGGATTTTGTGGAGTTTTGGAGATAGAGGGATGAGAGAGAGAGAGAGAGCAAATGAGAGATTGACAGTGAGAGAGAGAGAGAGAGAGAGATTAGTGTTAAACAAACTTTTTTTTTAAAGTTTTAAATTACTTGAAGTACAGAAAGAATACTGTTTTGAGTTCATTTTATAAATGGCATCAATACCAGCAGCAGCAGGCAGTACTGGGAGCAAAGAGGAGGAAGAACAGCTGTGTGGTGAGGAGCAGCAGCGGGGGAAGCAGGAGCAGCATGATCAGGTAGTAAGTCAGCAGATGCCAGAGAGTCAAGGGGTGGCACCACATACACAAGCAGCACAGCTGAATCTAGACCAACAGGCCAGCACTTTCTCTGCCTCTGTCAATCAGAGAAAGCTGGCATCCCCTTTTCCCACAAGGAGGTGTTGGTGTTGGTGAGAGAGGTCCCCATACATATATCAGAACTGTATGAGCCAGAGAAAATCCCTCTGAAGAAGAGGGAGAAATTGAAGGCCACCATCAAGGACACCATGGACACAGCGGAAGGTGAAGACTTTCTCTGGACTATGTGACGACCAAAGCACAAATGGGATGACATCCAAGGAATAGGACCCTGAAGTATTGGAGGTACTCGGTCATGCCGTCACCACTGGTAATTGCGGGGGCCAGAAGAAGAGCAGAAGGCAGCAGGAGGAGGCCTCAACATCTTCTGAATCTGCAGGGCAAAGGATGTGGATGGCGGAGGACAGCACCACCAGCAAGCATACTACAGTAACCTGATCTTCAAAGTTATTTTCATTGGTCAGTGTTGGAATTACACTTCATGATCATGATTTCTGACTGTGAGCTAAGGTGGCCCATAAAGGGACAACTGCTAAATACAGCCCATCTTCCCATTACAAATCAATACTGTATGGCAGAGATGCATGACCTTAAAGCTACCAGAACTAGGGTTACTGCAGAGTTAGGTGGCTCTAAGGCCTGGAAATCCCCCCTCCCCCCGCATAAGTAAAACACTGATTGTGATTTTTGGAAAAAAAAAATGTAACATTTACCTGATGCACTGCATGTAATGTTGTCATCCACTGTCAACAAAAAGTTAATAACAATAAGTAGTTCTGTTTTTTCTTGCTGTACCCAGCCTGCTGTGATGGCATGCAGGATGGACATCGCCTGATCTAACCTGACCTGACTAGTACAACCCACCTGTGAAAGTGATCATGTGTATGCATCACATCGTGGTCTTACTGTGTCTGTGTTATCATCGAATTGAATGGCATGCCGCAGCAATGCCATATTCAATAGTGCATGGATTTGTATGCACAGGTGCATGAACTGAGAGTTTATGGCATATCTTTGGCATATCTTTGGACTGTTTTCCTTCCAATTGGTTGTTGTTGTCCAAGCTTGACATTGTTAACATGTGTTGCATTGCACTTGCAATCATGTGCATGGCAACCATCTCCATTGTGACTATCTCTGAATTGCTGTGTATGTCATGGCAATGCCTACCATCTGCATCCTCATCCAGATTGTTCAGTGGGAGTGGTCAGTGTGCAGGACTGTCCACTGTTCCTTACACCCCCTATCATGGTAGCAGTCCTGCAGCAGGGAGGGAGTAATTGTGTCTTCTGTTGCATGTGTGTGCTGTACTGTGTGCATCCTGATTCCCAATCCTCACTCTGAACTGTCATGTCACTCTGTGGCCATTTCCATCACAGCACTCCTTATTTGAATAGTAGATGTGCAGTTTTCTTTAGTGTACCCCTTAGTGTGTTTCCTCCTGACCTCCCTTCAACCATGGAATTATCTGTGGTATCTTGTGGTTAAGTATTATGACACTTGGCCTTCCCACAGGATGGACTGTGCTTGATTACTGCTGATAATAATGTTATGTGTTCCAAATGCCAACAGTGATTTGAAGAATTCCTCCATTTGGAACAGGTGCCACAGGAGCCTCAAGTGCTGCTGCTTTCAGTGAAGATGCTACCATCCCCAGCAACAGTGTGGAAGAAGCAGGAGGACCAAGTGGGAGTAGTGGGGACCCCATGTCTTGTAAGCCATTTATGTTGTTAACAAATTGAATGTAATGGTGTGGAACTAAATGGAAAAGCTACCATCTTTGCCATTGTACCACAAGAAGACAGTAGAACCTGCCCTACAGCCCTGCACCATAGTCAAGGAATAGCACTGCAAAAATAATTGATCTGCTGTGTAGTGAAGTTGAAGTTATTGAAAGGAACACCTGGCCACCACACCCCTTTCCCTCTCCTGCTGTTAAATAACCAATGATATTCACAAATGGGCGCTGTGCAAATCATGATGAAACTTATTGCTAAACACACATCCATTGCAATCCATGCATCAGGATGGTTTCCGGTGGTGGAGTGGGGGGGTGGGAATCATGCTGGCGGCATGGGTGTGTGGAGCTCAACATCATTGTGACCAGGCAGGGGATGTCATCCACCAGTCACCTCATCTATATGATCATGTAAATTGCAAGTCATCATAAAATACCAGATGACAACTGTTAAAATTGGTACCTTTGCAGGTCTGGTGTAGGTATATACACTTGTGGCTGTGGCTTCATGGTTGCTGGAAGAGGGTACCACTAATTTCATGGCCACGGTCATACCACTTTAAAGAGAGGAGGGGAAAAGCCTTGACTACCCCAGTTAGTTTTGTAGAATGTTGTAATCATCACCTGTCATTACCATGTCAATGTGACTAAACTGCAACATTCCAGTACATACTGCCGGTGTGAACTGTGATGTGTCATTACCACCCTAGTGGAGTGTGTGCTTGAATCTACAGAATGTTGAACGCTGAATGGCTAGTCAGTTGGGGGGGGGGATGATCCCAGCCTGCAGAGTCATGGCACAGTGGTCAAACTGTGACAATTAAATAGAAGGGCCATCACAGGCTGTTAGGTGGATATCTGCAGACTGTGATAGGAGTAGCAATGCCAACTTGCCATCACTGGGTGAAGTCAGAGAAAACTTTAATAAGTATAGGAAATCATATTTGCAAAACTATATATATGTGTTAGGCAGACAGCCAGGTAAGTAAGAAGGCCATTATGTAGCATCATCACACATGGCTACTTTTTACATGTGTGACGGGGGGGGGCACATTGAGAATGAATATGTTGTTGAAGGTAGGCAGGCCACAGAGTTTGCAACTGGAGACCAGCCCAGAATCAAACCTGGTATGCTGGGGGCATGATACACACTGTAACCACTTGTAAACCCCCATACCATTTTCTTGTCCTTCAGTGTCACTCATGCACTGTGCTAAAATGTTTGACAGAAGCACTTGTTGATACATTAATTATTATCAAGAATGTTTCTCATGGTATTATATTAATAGTGGATTGTAACTTTCCCCTTAAAGTGGCCCATGACAACTGGTTACTTCTGTTTAATTTCCTGTCAAAAATATGATTCGTGACTCAACCTCTGACAAACACCACCACATCATCCTAAGTATAATACTGTGTGCAATGTCCAGTTACAGGGTCCTTGAGAGGAAAGACTGAAGCAATAAGGCACAACAGGGCACTGGTCAGGTGTCTACCCTTACAAAAAGTTGTTTGGAATACCACTGTAATACCACTCATTTGCCATTGCAATACCACTGTGATTACCCCCGTACTACCTTTAAGGTTTTCATGGTATCACAGTGGTTTGTTTCAATTCCATTGTGATACCACTGTACCACTGTCCTATCATATCAACAAAAATAATTGAAATTTATACTACCATAGTACAACCATGGTACCACTGGGTAGTACCATTGCACATTTTGTAGCTCATCACTGTGTTGCCATTGTGGTGCCACAGTGTTGCCATTGTGTCACATTTGGTAAGGGCAGTGAGTCATGAGGTGAAGCCAAGTGTCTTCAGCCCACTGACCATGGGGGAAACCTAGTACCACCAACACCCTTGAAATGCCTTATTGCTTATATAAAATGGGCCCACAGGCAACTTTTAAAAAAGAATACTATAAAAGTTTTCAAAGCCACAAAAATATAATAACATTTTGCTAAATAATATAAAATAGTCCCTCCACCTGTCAGTCATCTGTCTTTCTGTGTATTAAACATATTGTGTGATTTTTTCGCCATGGAATAGAAGAATTCAAAGATCTGCATTATTCCAGTAGTAGAATGCCCATGCCCACCCACACACACATATGGAATGGTAACATGGAATACATGAAATCAACATTCTTCAGAGTTCCTGTGGCATACACACACAGGCCTTAAATGGAGCAAGAACTGCAATTTTCTCTGTTACCAGGTAAGGACGTGAGAGTTTTCTTACAAACTGGTAGGGATTTGGGGGGGGGGGTGTTCAGGGTCATCAAAAAAACATCGGCAGTGGAAACTGAATAGTACTTGCTTTTTTTTAATTCTTGTACCTGTGTAAGGAGGGGTTCTGGAGTGAAAATAGCATAAAATTATTTACTTTATTTAATGTAATGGACTTTTATTTTTAGGGCCTACTTGAAATTTTTTATTTATGAGTAAATGTTGCAGCCATGTTTGTGATGGAAATTAGGAAGCAAGTGGCTTAAGAATTCTTTGAGTTGCCCTGGTTGGCAAGGACTTTGATTTTAGCCATTTGTAGTGCTCTCTTACTGCCATAGCTTGAACCAAGTCTCAGTCAGTGGACACAGGGATTGCCTTGTTCATGTTTTATATGTATATGTATGTGTATATATATATATATATATATATATATATATATATATATATATATATATATATATTAGAGGCAAAAAACTCAGTTTAGTGCATTAGTTAGGGTTGTTCCATAGTGACAAAAGCTAGGAAATTCAATGTTAGTTTAGAAAGCCTCCCTTGAACCCCCCCTGCCCACACCCACATCCAGCATCGGGGTGCACATTGGGGTTGCCAGCCCTAACTCTCACCCCATTAGATGCATGAAGAAGCAGAGGTATAGGAGAATGGGTTGAGAGTTAGGACCGACAACCCCAACGTGTGCCCAGATGCCAGTTGGGAGTGTGGGCGGGGGGGTCCAAGGGGGTCAACCCCAATAATCGAATTTCCTCACTTTTATCGCTGTGGAACAACCCTAACTAATGCATTAAATGGAGTTTTTTTGCTTCTAATTTCCCTTCTTTTTGAGAAGGATGATGAGAAATAGTGAATGTAATGTGGCAGCGGGCAGGCCCCGCACTCCCACCACATGAAGTCTTGTCATATAGTAACATGGTGCCCACAAATGCAAATGGTAATGCACATGGTGACACAAAGTGAAACAGAAAGATAAACAGTACTGTAGACACAAATGGTTAAAATAACGCAAACACAAGCGCAAATGAAAACGCGAAGGGTAACACTCATGGTGCCGTAGATGGGAACAGTAAGTGAAATGGTTACAGAACCACACGCAGAAGTGGTAAGGGTAACAGTAATATAAGCACACAGGCTGGTTTTCCCCAAAAGCTGCATAGAGAAAGACAGCTAGTACAAAGAATGTATGCATAATATTGGGTCTCGGAGCAGAAAATGAGGAGTTGGAATACTAAATTGCTTATATCTCAGGAACCGTACTATGCAGAAAAAAAATTTAAAAGTCATATGATTTATGATTTTCCTGGCTAGTTTTGTACTTAGCCCCCAACCGATGAAAAGTCTGTATCTCACACCGTTTCTGAGATACAGGCCCTGAAAAGCGCGGTGAGCGCCTTAATGTTATCCTATGGGGAAAAAAGAGAGGTTCGGAGTGCCATAACTTTGTCTCCCTGTAATATTTTTTCACCAAACTAGTAAAATGCACATCTGTGGGATGTTGACTTCCTTCTTCCAAATTTCAGCCCAAAAGACCAAACCTTTATTTTGCAGCAGGGTGGCAAAGGAGTCCTGTAATGCGGCGGACGCCGTAATGTTATCCTATGGGAAAAATGTCAACTTTGGAGTTCCATAACTTTGCTGCCCTGTGATATTTTTTCACTGAAACACTGAAAGGCACATCTGAGAGAAGTTGGGTGTGTTCCTCCCAAATTTCAGCCCAAAAGACCAAACCGTTCTTTTGCAGCAGGGTGGCAAAGAATTGCTGTCATTTTCCCACAACCTGGAAAAGTAGTGTTGAACTTTGCAAAAGCTTTCGCAAATTCATTCGACAGTGTCGTAAGTATGAAAGTACTTTGTGAAAGTACTTTTTCCATAAATTTGAAAAACATATTTCTGGGATGTTTTACCCCAAAATAAAGACATGCCTAGCATACTCAGGGTCCGACTAGGTGAATACAAAAATAATTAGGTTGCTAGAGGGTCCCAAATTGAAATGCCAAGCATTTTTCTGATGACCAACTGAGAGCAAAATGGCGGATTTGCAACAGTAAAAGGGCCATTTGCGAAAGTAAAAACTGCATTTGCGACACTGTCAAACTTTTTGTTAAGTTTTCCCATTGACTTATAATGGGAAATTGTTTTTTGAATAACTTTTAAACCGTTAAATATTTTTTCATGAAATTTTCAAAAGACACATCGGGGACCCCAGACGCACATTCCTGGAAGATTTCAGACTGGTCGAGCAAACCATGAGACCTGTTGAGACAAGCAAAGAATTTCAAAAAAGTGTAAATGCACACGCAGATCATGCTTAATAACTCTGCAGCCATATAACTGAACAATACGAAAGTTGGCAGATCCCATGATGTATAGTTCTTAATCGTGTATTCCAAATTTCAGGCAAATCCGTTAAACGGTTGCAAAGTTATTAAGGTGCAAAATTTTAGGTTTAACATGTAAATCGCTGCTCAACCCTAACTATGGTAGCACTACCATGCTACCATAATATATAATATATATATACGATATATATATAGTGTGTATATATATATATATATATATATATATATATATGCACTATATATATATATATATATATATAGTACATGTATACACACATACATATATACACATATACATACACATACACACACACTTTCTGCATATGTTGCAGCATACACGGTTTAGCATCCTAAATGAGTAGTGGGTCCAGTCAAGCATGTGGATCATGTAATGCTCTGGTTTGTCCATGAGAAAATGTAGTCACTAGTCAGCCATCCCAGGCTGAAAAGGAGGGTCTGTGCTCTGTGAGGGGCAGGGCAGCATGCACGTGACAGACAGATTCACAATTCCAATTCCATAAAGGGATACACATGGTGCAGTGCAAAATAATGTTGTGAATTACAATTGTGGAGGGGGTGAGAAAACACAAAGTATACGAATGCAAAGGGGAGGCTTTCAATGGATGGTACACTGCCTTACAGAGACAGCAGTTGAGGAGCTGATGAGAGGACAGCAAAGCAGAACATGTATTTTTTTTTTTATAAATTCTTATTCTGGCTCAGCTGGGCCCCGGAGAACTCTCTCAGGCATCCACACATCCACATCTCTACCTGTGGGCCTGAAACTCTCCAGCTTCCTGGCACCAGCCCGACTATCCCCTCAGCTCTGATCCCTCCAAAGGTGAGGCTGCCCTATCTGCCCAGGGTGCTCTATCTGTAAATTGTGCCAGGCTGAGCTCCTCCCAGGAGCTGGAGGAGTCTAACCAGTGGAGAGTGGTCGAGGGGGCGATGTTGTCACCTGTGTCTGGGAGCGGGGATTTTCTTGGCTGCATTACATCCCCTACCCTCCACTTTCCCTGGCAGAGCTTGGATGTGCAATGGTGCCAGGCATGCCTGCCACAGCTCTGCATCCCCTCTAGCAAGCCCTGCATGGTGCAGTGCCTCCAGTTGCTAGCGGAGGCTGCTGCTGCAGTGCCAGGCAGGAGCCTGGATCCCCCTTCCCCGAAAGAGGAGAGCAGTCCTCCAGATGCTAGATCCCCTCTCTCCCCTGCCAATCCCCAGTAGCCTGGGCTCATTCCCAAACCCAGGTCACCGGTATGGCGTGAGGTGTGGCGTCGAGCATATCAACTCTCAGGGACACCAGGCCGGCAAAGCAGAACATTAGGTGCTGAAGTGTTAGCGAAACCTTAGCTTTTACATACCCATGATCCATATTTTCCAGATAATGGTCCTGTCCTCTGTGGGATGTGGTGGGGGTGGTACACGCACAGCAGGGACCAAGGAGGGTAGTTGAAGGGTGAGGCTGTGTAAACCATCAGCATAAGTTCAGGAAGGGTACAGTAAGGTTATAGTGGATAAATACTGTACTACAGTTACTGAAGATGTCTTGATTTTGAGACATGCACAGTCCATTCTCTTAAAACTGCATATTTCTTTACATCCTACAGAGAACACTGGCACAGTGGAAATCCCAGCAATAGTGCCACTGTCACATAACAGCAGCAAAAAGAAGAAAAGTATCTGGACAATGCACCACCTTGAAAAAATACAGAGGGAGCTTAAGAGACTGTCAGGAATGGAACCAGAGCAGCAGCCCCTCCCCACAAGGACACAGTGTCAGGGCCAGCAGCAGTGCCAGCTTTAGCTGCAGCACCAGCTGTTGAAGAAGCTGGTAGCACCCCACCACCAGCCACTGCCACCCAGATGCAGAATGATATCTGTGCCATATGCATGGATATCCAAAAGTTAAAGAATAAGGTGTCCTCCCTTTAGGTCAAGATGGAGGCTGGATTCACTTGCATTTTGTGGCTGTCAAGCAAGCAACTGCCATATGGGGAGTCTGCAGCACAGACCAGCTACTGCCTACACTTGCCACTGCTGACACATATGCTGATGATGATGAGCACTGAAAGACTTACTTATACGTAGTTCTCATATTATGTTTTTTTATGTACAGTATGTAGTTCCTGCTAGTGTTTTTGTCTGAGAGATTTTTATTATTTTATTTATTTTATTTTTCATTTGTTAACTGGGTAAGGAAACTGGACCAAAGGCTCTTTTTCAGGTCTGACCCAGACAGAAATAACAAACATGTCAGTACAAAAATTACAAACAAATCAATACAACATTATATAAAAATTAGCAATTACAAATACAACATAATTTGTCAAATAAAAACAATTTAAACATAAATTTAAAACAAGTTTTACAAGCAATTGTGTTACTAGAAACAGGCAATGCATTCCAAAGATTACTAAAAGCATGAAGACCAGATTTCTGCTTATAAACAGTAGTGATTAGTGACAAACCATCTGATGACCTCAACATAGGATGAATAGATCAACTAGATGTCAAATCAGACAAAGTGAAGGAAGAATTCTCATTAATATCATTAAAAATTAATAGACAAAAAAATATTCAATACGACAATTAAAAGAAAGTCACCCCAATTGAGAATAAAGATCACAGGAATGAGTACAATATGGTGCTGACAAAATAAAATGACAGATATTATTATATGCAATGGAAAGAATATTTAATTCCCTTGATCCCAACCTAAAATATATACCAGCAACATAATCCAGATGAGGAAGCAGAGTTCCAGCTGCAATAGCTTTCCTAGTTTCAAAACTAAAAAAAGACTTGAGCCAGCCCACCGGTGCAGTGGTAGAGTTACCGCTTTCGATGCCAGCGACCCAGGTTTGGGAATGGACTCGGGTGGTTGGAGGGCCAGCCAGGGGGAGGAGGATTGAGTACCCAGGGGCTGCTCTCCTCCTCTGGGAGGGGTGGGGATGTGAGTCCCGCTATGATACCACCACCTGGGTGACCACAGGTAGAGGTGCAGCTAGACAGCATACAAGGGGAGGGCGGACATCTGCCGGGAGCCGGAGCGTAAGCACGTCGAGGCGTGTGTCACTCCTTGGCCCCCCTTGCATGCAGACGTCCGAGGGGTAGGGACCAGAGAAAAATGGAAAAAGAACCCTGCGCTGGGCTCCTATAGATGGAACCCGGCTGTCCCGAGAAAACCCTTAACCAGGCTCCACAGATGGGGCTCACGAGGCCTTCCGACACAGTCTCTAGGTGTGAGAGGGGGACTATCTGGTGGTCCCCCTCCTCCCCGCCTGGGGGGTAAACTGCGGCAGGATGGAAAAGGCTAGCCAAGCATCCAGAGGGAGGTACCTGGGGTGGGACTATGGGAAACTACAGCCAAGGAGATCCCCGAAGAAAGGAACTCAGCGCAGTGAGGAAGGGGGGCATAAAGAGAAAAGTAAAAAAAAAAAAAACTAAAAAAAGACTTAAATTTAAACAAAATACCCAATTTTTCATTAAGTTTCTTACTAAGAGCTGCAACTTGTGAGGAAAAATTTAAAGCCGGGTCCAGCAATATCCCAAGATATTTTAATTGCTGAACCTGGTCAATAACTAATCCATCCAAGTCAAAAACACTTTAACAAGGAGTAGACTTTAGCATAGTATTGGTTCCAAAAACCATTGATTTAGTCTTTCTAGAATTTAGAACTAATACATTTTGATTAAGCCACATACAGACTTTATGAAAATCAGATTGAATATTAGTAGAAATGGAATCAACAGAACCACCTTGACAAAACAAAATCAAATCATCCACATAAAGTAAAATTCCACCTTCAGAACTAACCAAAGATAACTGAGTAGTAAAAAGAGATAATAACAAGGGGCCCAAAATGGACCCTTGGGGAACCCCACACAATATAGGAGCCACTGGGGACTTTATTGAATCAATTTTAACAACCTGAGATCTTATAAACAAATAATCTCTAATCCAAGCAGCAGTGGAACAAGAAAAACCCAACTCAATGAGTTTATGAAAATGAAAACTATGGTCAATCAAGTTGAATGCCTTGGTCAGGTCCATGAACACCTCACCAGTCATCAAGCCCTTCTCAAAACTGTTAAGTACAATGTCTGTGAACCTGACCAAGGCAGTCCCTGTACCACAGTTCTTCCTGAAACCATACTGAGAACTACTCAACAATTCAAACTGAAACAAGTAATCATCAATCTGTTTCGCTACTATCTTCTCCAGCAATTTACTTAGTGGATTAAGGATGGAAATTGGCTGAAAATCTTTGACCAACTCAACCAACTGCGGACGTTTTTTAGGAATTGGAATAACTTTTGCCAGCTTCCAACTGAGGGGGAATTGTTGAGAGATCAAAGATAAATTAAAAATATAGCAAAGGGGGTCTACAATGAAGGGTACTACTAACCTAAGGAAGTGTCCATCGAGTCCACCACCACCACAGTCACTAAACTTATTAGGTAAGGTACCTAGGAAAATCCAAATCCGAATCAAAATTAGTACAGTTTGAACTAACAGGAACCTGTCCCCTGTAACTACTTAAATTAGTGAAATTTTCATTTAAAAATGTAGCTATATCAAATAGCTCTGAAAATTCTTTATCATCGATTTTTAGCTTTTGAATAAGATTTTTGGATTTAGGAGTTAATAAAGCCGTAACACCATCCCAAAACATCTTGGGACTAGAAAGATTTGATTCAAGATGATCATGGTAATATTTCTTTTTAGAAGACCTAACACATTTAGTTACAAGGTTTGTTGAATAACTATATGAATTCACAGAAGTGGTGGTCTGGCTTCTTTTATATACTTGCCATGCTAAATCTTTTTCCTTCACTAGATTCCTCAATTTGGAAGAAAACCGTTTATTAGGGGCACCCCTCAACCTCATCTTTCACCAGGGAAAAAGAGTTTTGGATAGGTAATAAATTATTATTTGTTGTTGTCTTTTGTTGTTTTACATTAAAATTGCTCTGTTTTGACAAGACTTTCTTGCAGTTGATCTCTTTTACAGGGTGTGAAGGTTGACAAACGTTCCATAAACATATAGTCTTACTGACCGTTGATGTTCTTTGATTCACTTTCAGTCTCCTTTTACAGTCACTCTTCAAAACTTTACAGCACTGCTGGTTTAGGTAGAGAACATGACCCACCTGTAGGGATGCTGATTTTGTCAGCAGGGGTGATGTGATGATGAGTTTGTATACAACTGGACTGACTTAGAGGTATCTTTGTGGGGGGAGAAATCTAGAGGCACCTTGGTGGTGCACAAGTTACAGGTGGACAGGAAGACATGACTGCTGGGGACCCACTGCTGGATGTGGTTCTTTCTGACTTAAATTGAATGTGCATTGCATGGAGCTGATCAGCAACTTGCATGATCTAGAAGAACATAAAAGAGAGGTAGGGTCAAGTTGCAGCACATGGTGATGCAACATTTTCTATTGCTGTGTCCTAGGGGGAGTTTTATTTATAATGTGCAATAATGTGGGAATGTCACAAACTTATTTTTTACTCATTGCATTTGTGACTGTGTAGATTATTACTTATTTTACTATTATCTGTGGCATTCAGATCATATACAACACAGTTGCACCACGTGGCTTCTAATGCAGGAGAAGCAACAGGGTCATTGTCTGGAACATAATCAGCTATAGCAGGAGTAGGTACAAAGAACACCCATGGTTTGGTCCTTTATGTGGGAAGTAGGAGGACACCATATCATGCAGATCTGGCCTGGAGTATGATGCACAGGACAATGGGGATGACAATGAGAAACAGACTGCTGCCAAAAATGCAGACTACCATCCCAAGAAAGTTATAAAAAGGAACATAAACAAGTTATCTGTAAAGGTTTTCTTCATCAATGCAGAGTGTATTAAAAAGTTTGTTAAATGTAGAAATTGTCAGAAATAACATTTTTACCTGCAATTTCTGTTTTTATCCTGTCCTGCTTATTTATCAGTGATCCTTTTTTCTGTTAATGAGCTCAGATGATCATGAAGTCCATCTTGAAAATGAGCTTGCTCAATGGTGTCCACCTGGTTAAATAAAGGTTTTGTTCAATCCAGATTATCAAGAGATTTGATGACGTAACTGGAGCACCAGTAACATTCCCTGTGTGACTGTACAGTGATTCAAAATGGATGAAGCTGAGTCAGATCTCTCATTGAATTTGATTTTAATTTAAACCTTCACCCATACATGTATGGAAGCACCAAGTTTGGTCAACAGTGACAATGCCGACCTCCCCCACAGCGACGGCAGAATACCGATGCAGGTATTGTGCCACCTGCTCTAAGGGTGTTTTCTGTGGGGGGCTGCACCCCCCCCACATCCCCTGGACTTTAGGATTACAAGGTTGGAGTTGGCCATGGGAGAGGAAAGAACACTGGGGGAAGGCGAAATGCGGAAAAAGGACCATTACCACCAATGTCGCCGTAATGGTCTTTTTTTCCTGTTTCGCTGTTTGGAGTGTCGATGAAAAGGGGTGCACCATTACATGTATGAGCCTGATGCTGACAACCCTGATGAAACTGCATTTGATTCAGGAAGAGTATCTTCAGATGAAGAATCTCATTTGTTAACTGGGCATTTGGCTGTAAGAAACAGATGTCGGCTCATGGAAGCAGCTGTATGGTAAGTCATGTTGAGTACCATTTGTGTGGCTTACATTTTATCCTATACATGGGGAATAATTGCAATGTATGCACTTTCCTCTTTAGTTGTTTTTGTTCTGATATGGTCAGGATAGCATGGCCTTTTAATGGTCAGCACCCCCCCCCGAAAGCTATGCACACAAAGGTTGCTCACTCTTCGATAGGTGCCAGTGATAATCATTGCAGCTCCATACACCACTTTCTTTTTTTTACCAGGAGAGACACACTAAGATGAAAGCTTGTTTACAGGTGCGACCTGTGAGCATAAGAAAGTTAAGTGACTTGCTAAAGGTCACACAGTATGCAAGTGAGGGCTGTGGGATTCAAATATAGGTCTCCAGGTTTGCAACACAGAGCCTTAAACCACTATGCTACACTTCCTCCTTGATATCACTTGATATCAGACATGTGTTTTTTATTCATTACTTTCCCCTACTGGTGCTTTATGCAAATTGGATTGTTTCTATACACAAGATCCCAATGCCTGCTTCCATATGAAATGTTCACGTTGAGTGCAACTTTTTTACAGAGTGTCATTTTTTCCATTTCACTATAGAGTGCTTAGCCTGCGTCTCCTGTACTATTTGTATGTCTCCCTGTACTGACTGTGGTTATAAATGAGAGATAGGACAAGGAAAATATGACACTCATTAGAAATTTTACTCCCAAAGTGGACAGTCTTTTGTTCAATGGGACTACATGTGCCTTCCTCCAGTCCTGTGGAACCACTCCTGTGTTGAGTGACTCTGAACAGGCTGGTCAGAGGTGCTGCTAGTCCCCTTCTCAGCACCTTTAATATCTTTAGATATGTGTTGTCTGGTCCCATGGCTTTATCCACCATCAGATTTTTCAGTTCTTCCAGAAATCTCATCACTGTGTATGAACTGGTGTCCAACCTTCCCCCCCGAAATTGTCTCTGCCCCAGTAATGTGGTCATTGCCCCTCTTCAACCACAGTGAACACTGAACAGAAGTATCGGTCCAGTATTTCTGCCTTGTCTGCATTCCCTGCTTTACAATCTCCCTCCTCCATGTGAGCCTCACAATCCCCCCCAGGTGTTTCTTCCATTGCTGATGTGTCTATAGAATGTCTTGTCCCCTTTTTTTCACTGTCCATGCTAAACCATCTTCTGCCTACACCTTGGCTCTCCTAACATCTTCCCCTGCTTTCCTCAGGCATTCAAGGTGCACTTCACTGTCCACTTCCTCCTCCTCCTATTGGGTTCCCATATACTTCCTGAAATTTGCTGCCACCTCTTTAGAGAGCATTAGTGGTTTCCTCCTTTTTTCCCATCTGGCCAGTATCCTAACGCATTGGTAAGTTACCTCCATTATGACTCCATTTAGTTTCACCCACTTTCACTCCAGCAGTCTCTCCGATACCTTTCCTTCTCCAGTGCTGCTCTTAAACTTGTATTGTGTGAATTTGTATTTTGCACTTAGCCTAATGGCTCATTTGTCATGCTGCAACATGGTTTGACTCCAATGTCGCCTTGTAACTGTGCCTGTGATTGTATATCATTGTATTGAACTGTTTCTTTGTATTTGTTCTCTCCTAAATTTTGGACTTATGTTGTATTGTTTCATTCTGGGTCGCCACTGACAGAGGGATTCTGTTGGCTCTGTGGGCATACTCGGTTACCAAAATTCAATTAATAAATAAGTAAATGGTCCCACCTGCCTATAGAGTTAATCCTCAGGTCCATCTGGTTGTCAGTACTCAGCCATACACTATCTTACTGCAGACTACTGGAGTGGATGTCTGAGATGTGTTCCTTGCTGCATCTAGAGCAGAGTGTCCAATACTGCTCCAAGACCATGATATGAAATTTGTCCTGGACTTATCATTTCAAACGCATCCCAAGAGAAAGCAGTTTGATGCTGTGTGGCAGAAGCTATGGTCTTTGGGCATTTTACACTCCTTTTTATTACCTGCAAGGCTATGCGTAACTTAAGCAGGTAAAATGTGACAATTCTTTTACCCAAAAGACACCAGCCAATGGTTGGAGAAAATAGAGGCTGAATTTGTTACTTGTCAAGCTTCTGATCTGGAGATGGAGGAAGGATGGGTTTACAAAAGGAAGGTCCTGTCAAACTAATCTCATAAATTTCTTTGACTGGGTAACCAGAGTGGTGGACCAAGGGGAGCAGTTGATGTTGCCTACCTTGATTTCGGCAAAGCTTTTGATACTATTTCACATAGAAGATTGATTAATAAGCTGGATAGGCTCGGGGTGGGTCAGAAGTTGGTCAACTGGGTGGCAAACTGGTTGACAGGCAGAAAACAGAGAGTGTTGGTAAAAGGTATACAGTCAGAAGAGGTACAAGTCACAAGTGGAGTACCTCAGGGATCACTCCTGGGGCTAGTCCTCTTCAATATCTTCATCAGTGACATTGCAGATGGACTGGAGGGTAAAGTTTGTCTGTTTGCAGATGACACCAAAATCTGCAACAGAGTAGATGATCCAGATGGGGTGGGCAGAATGAGAAGAGATCTGGATAAACTAGAAAAATGGTCGGAAGAGTGGCAACTGGATTTTAATGCAAAGAAGTGCAAGATCATGCACATAGGGAAGAGAAACCCTGAAGCCACCTCTGAGTTGGGAGGGGAGTTGCTGGCAGTCACAAGGGAAGAAAGAGACTTGGCATCATCATCACCAATGACCTGAAATCATCCAAGCAGACCACTAAAGCAGTTGGTAAGGCTAGAGGGATGTTGGGGTGTATTAGTAGAGGTATCACAAGTCGGAAGAGGGAGGTAATAATCCTTCTTTACAAGACACTGATTAGGCCCAGTCTGGAGTACTGCATGCAGTACTAGACGACACATCTTCACAAGGACATTAACCAAATTGAGGCAGTCCAGAGAAGGGCAACCAAAATGGTGCAAGAACTGCATCAGAAAACATATGAGGACAGATTAACAGAGCTCAATATGTACACCCTAGAGGAAAGGAGGGAGAGAGGTGATATGATCGAAACATTCAAACACCTTAAGGACATTAACAAGGTGAAAGAGTCTAACATGCTTCAGTACAAGAAAAATAGCAGGACAAGAGAACTCAGCATGAGATTAGATGGAGGCCGATTAAGGAGTAATGTGGGGAAGTTCTTTTTCACAGAAAGTGTGGTGGATGCATGGAACGGCCTACCTCAGGAAGTGGTGGATATGAATACAGTGCAGGGCTTCAAACAGGCATGGGATAGGCATAAGGGAGTAATACAGATGAGTATGAATAGATAGGCCATTGACAGAGCAAAGGCCGATGGCACATTCTTAAGGCAGAAAAAGAAATGGGCAGACTGGATGGGCCTTGCGGTCCTTATCTGCTGTCAACTTCTCTGTTTCTACAAGTACTTTGTCCTCCATGGTTTTCTGGCTAAGGACTTTCTCTTTTCTTATGTCATACTCATAAAGACTTCTGTCCTTCAGAGCTAAGTTTTATTAATTTAGTGTTTTGAAAATGTTACTTTTGGGGATAGTATATTAGAGGGTGGAAGTATTTTTATATATGTGGTAACAATACTGGTTCTGGGAGCAATGACGATTTATTTCACTTGCCATGCTTCCATCTTAATTTTTGTTTTAATGTGTATTTTATACCCTACTGGACAGTTCACTCTTCACCATTGCCTCTTCATCTATGGTACATACTGTTGTTTTAATACCTGCTTGTTCCTAATTTTGGGACTGCAATGTGGGGGGTGGAAAAGAAGAATTGTTTTTTATAGTAATGTAGCTTGGATTGGTTAAATAGCACTTTGGGTAGTGCAGTTATTTCACTTGGACATTTACCTTTCTACATACTGAAGCTAATGAAGCGGCTGGTAATTTTTGGACAATATGGGATTTTTTTTTTCATTTTCTTCCCCCCCCCCATTGTACCAGAATGCAAGATAAGGCAATGTATAGTCCCCTTATTTCTGAATGTATGGCTATTTGCTATATTTATTTTCTCAATATCTTGTATGAGAGATGTTTCTGTATTGTTTTCTTTAAAAGCCATAGACAGAAAGCAAGAACAAAAAATAAACAAATAAACAAGTAAATAAATAAAGATATACCCATTCCATTGAATTCCACCCTCATGTAATCTAATATTTTTGCCCATGTGTGGCATCTGTAATGGCAGGGGCAGGTAGACATGGCCTGGCATTTCCACAGAAACCTTTTTTTTTTCCAATTGGTTGAATGTATGCATTATAAGGTAGTTCTGCCATGTAGTAACTTAGTCTTATGCAATACAATCATTACATTTTAGAAACTTGTCAGTACAAGTATTAATCAAATAATTGATAACTATATTACTTTTTATTTCTCGATAGGTGAGTTGTGGGCACTGTACTATGATGTCCACTGACCTTGAATGCATTTGCTGCAGAGAAATTGATGCTGTCAATGAAGTCATGGAGGCTGAGCAATTACAGTATCCTATGTTGCAGACAGTGAATCTTTCCTGTTGAACTGATGGAATCATTGAGTTATAGAGGTGTCCATCTATGAGTATCTCGAGCTGGAAGGTCCATTTGATGGCCACATTTTGTTGCATGAGTAAGTCTTGTTTTGCCTTGTCAGTTGTCTTGTATAATGCAGTTAGTTTTTTATTGGATGCCCCTTATGTTTTTCCCCTTTTTTCTCCATGAACTTGTCCTGAACATGTGCTCACATGTGTGGAGGCATGCATATGCCGTGTTACTGTGATGTACCTCCTGCTTCTTTGCAGCACCCTCCTTCCTATGCTGACCATCTAACTTCCCCCTGATGGCATTGTAACTACAGTAGCAGTGGAGGACAGCATCCCAGGAGAAAAAAACAGCCTTTCGTCTGCTCAGTTCTTCTCCTTCCCTACCCTCACCTCCCCACCCGATGTGTCACTTGTTCCATGACATTATGTTGTTCCTGAATGGTGGTTGCCTGCTTGATTTGAAGTAAGGCATCCATTGGTTAAAAGTGTCAATTTAATTCACACAAAAATGAGTATGACCCCTGAATGAAAAACAAATGCTGCAATCTAATTTTCATAGGCTGACATTGGGAAGTGGGGGGCAGGGGCATTGCCCCCACAAATTTGTGGTCATACTACACATAAAACTGTTTATGTTTTGCTGTATTTCTGTGTTCCATTTTTATTTTAAGTGCTATGCTGTGCGCGGTGCCTTTAAGAAAGTTGCTGTGCCCACTGCTGTGAAAAATGTGTGAGCGTGCATGTGGAACCGCTCATCCACAACATTGCCACCATCCATCGTGCTTTTGTTTACATGATGTAAGTGGGAGCCCCGTATGTCCTGATGTAAACCATATGATGGTTTCAGAGCTCCACTTACATCACATGAAGACACTGTCTATGTTCCTCCTCTTCAGGACTTTAGCGGTAAGGAGAGATCCAATGCCAGGGCATACTGTTGAGGGGCAGAATGGGACAGTCAGTGCTGAAGGGGCTGAATGGGACAGCCAATGCTGACTGGACATCATATAAATACTGTCTCTTCTGTCCTGCCAGCAGTTGTGTCATGGCATTGATTAGGAGAGGTTCTGCTTCTGTGTGTGTGTGTGTGTGTGTGTGTGCGTGCGCGTGTAGCGGGAGGCTAAGACCATGGTGTTGACTGATTGTTTATATTATCTGTGTGATTTGATTTTACAGTATTTTCTGTGTGCGCCTAGGAAAGAAAACCACATCAATTTTGAATAAAACAAGTTCTAAATATAAATTATTTTTAACTCCAGCACAGACATGGATGGCCATTTGAAGGTAAGAGAAGTGCCCAGGGGGCAGGCTGGAACTCAGCTTGCTGACTGCTTTTGCAATTGAAGCTATCTCTAGACTCTCATCTATCTCTTATCTGATTTTTGCAGTTCTTCAACTTCAAATCAGAAGAACTTGTTGTGAACTGCCATGTACAGTAATTAGAAAACCAACCCACTGACCTCATTTGAATAAAAAAAAAACGAAATAAAATTAATTATAGAAGTAATAATTAGGAGGCAGTATAGCGCAGTGGGTTAAGACTCTGAGCTACAGATCTGAAGACCTGGGTTTGAATCCTACAGCTGCCTATGTGCATACTGTGTGATCCTAAGCAAGTCACTTAACTTCCTTGTGCTCCCAGGTCGCATCTGGAAACAAGCTTCAGCTTTGTGTCTTACTCCTGGTTAAACAACATTCCCGTTCCCTATATTATACAATTCAAGCCCAGCTGCGTGCAGACATGGTGTCTGTGGGAGAAGGGGGCTGGAACGCTACTCTGCCTCAACTTGCTACTTTATTTTGCAAATTTACATGTTGCAGCTATCTCTTATATTCTCTTCTCTTCATCTGACATAAGAAAAGCAAACAAAAAGATACAAAACTTCCTTCAAAGCCAGCCAGGCTTTTACTTTTTTTTTTATGCTTTACATTATTTATCCAACATCCTAACTGCAGCAGCCTGACTGACTGACTGACTGGAAAATAAATCAGTCTGTGGTGCATCATCCAAGCGGGGGCAGAGGCTGGCTGTGGCAGTGGCAGACACAGCTTGCTGCTTTAGCAGACAGCAGATCATATTATCCTTAACTTGATTTAGAAAAAAAAGGTTCCACCCCCTGTTCCGTCCCTTGCCCCCACAAATGTCAAAGTCAAAGCACACCTATGCTAATTTCTCCATTATGCCCCATCTTCTGGTCCTCTTCTCATTCATTCTCCCATCCGCTTCCACTCGGTTCCACTTTGCAGTGTATCTATTAACCCAGAAATAGAGATCAGATTGAACTTCTGAGTAAACTTAAAGAACTAATGTGCAGTTCTTGGTCTCTATTTGCCCTTGAAGTCCCACATCAGTTCATAATAAATCTACCCTCTTTCCTCAACCAGTGTTTGACCTCCTATCTACAATGTCTGCTGTATCCTAGGGCTGTACAGACCCATAAAAGTTCTACCTCGTGAACTTTCTGAGTAGAACCGAAAACTGTTCTGTCAGGTTCTGCCTGGTCCTACCAGGTAGAGCCAGGTATAATTGGGTTCTACCTGGTAGAACAAGGTAGAATTGGGTTGTACCAGGTAAAACAAGGTTATACCAACTATAACCAGGTTCTACCAAATATAACCAGGTTCTACGAAGTAAAAACACATTTGTTTACTGGGCACAACATCTTTTACAATATAGAATTAAGTTCTACCTGGTTCTAATTAGCAAATCCACAGTATTTTTTTTGCATGTCTGGAATGTAATACAGTAGTACTTAGAAAATAAGAATGGTATGTTTTAAAGTCAAGTAGCGTAAGTAGAGAAAGATGTAATTATTCCCGTACAGGTCAGTAAACAACTGCTGGCTTCATTGAGTCAGGTAGTTCAAGTAGTGAAAATACAAGTAAATTATTCAGAAACATGTCAATAAACAACTGCTAGCTGTGTTGATTGACATATTTTAAGTAGTGAAAAAACAGGTAAATATATTCACAAACAGCTCAATAAAGAACTTCTAGCTGCGTCGAGTCAGGTATCTTAAAGAGCAGGTTTCAATTAAGAACAGGTCTCCTCCCCCCTCCAACATATAGTGTTGCCTACCATCCAGTTTAGAGAATATCCTCAAAACAAAATGTTTTCTCTGACAGTATTTTTCAAAACAAACCTCATAAACCAGCTCCGTGGAGCTGCTGATGGAAACACTCCCACTTCCTTACTCGGAGCCACGCCCCTGCACTTTCACGTTTAGTGATGTCAGTACCAGAACTGTGTGGGGGCACACTCCATAGACTTCATTGTGGGCACTGTTTACAAGGGTTTAATTTTGTGAAAGAAGGCTTCTGCTCAACTAACCCCCATGCCATTCTGGCACTGACATCACAAAACAAGAACGCATGGGGGCACAGATCTGAGTACGGAAAGAAGTGGGAGGATTTTCATTAGCACCTCCACGGAGCTGGTTTACGAGGGAATTTTTGAAAAATACGGAGGAAAAAATTTTTGGGGGGAATATTCTCTAAGCTGGAGGGTAAGCAACACTATATGTTGGGGTGGGGGGGGGAAGAACTGTGCTTAATTAAAACCTGCTCTTTAAGAAGTGAAAATACAGGTAAATATAATCTGAAACAGGTCAGTAAACAACTGCTGGCTGCACTGAGTCATGTAATTTATGTAGTGAAAACATACATATTTCACACAAACTGTTGTTGTACAGCACGTTTGTCTAAAAGTAGTTTAACTGTGAAAAAACACAGGGATATTACAGTATTACAGAACAGCACTGCTGCATCGAGTAAATTAAAAGAAGATCTTTATTTTTATCCCAAGTCCCACTCCAGTCCCAGCCCAAGGATAAGTCTCCCCCAAAACTGCCTTGCCCTTAGGTGGTTTATAACATCTGGTTTGTCTTTTTGTTGCCTCTCAGCCGCTCTCCCTCCCAGACAAAGAAACTAGTTGTTGGACTAAGAAGTTTATTTCCTGGGTCCCCTCTTTCCTCCAGTTCACACACATAACCTCCACTCTCTGGTGCTCCTTTCACATCCCCCCATCCCAGATACTCTCTGTAGACAGAGTCCTCCTCCCCAAGTCCCCAACTTTAACTGCTGCCCTAGTGCCCTGTGTGTTTCCCAGTCCACTCCTCCTCCAACAGGCAGGAATCAGGAGAATTTCTTTTTTTTTTCCCTGTCCCATGGCAGCCATCTCTAATCCTTCTCCTTTTCTGGCCCTCCTCATTCCCAGACAGCCAATAAGACCCAAAGCTGACTTCCCAAACAAGTGTGTGAAAAAAAAATATACAAGTTTTGTTTTAATTTAAACTCTCTCTGAGCCGCAGCTGTCAGCCACACACAACGTGAATGAACAATACTGGCTCTGCACAGTCTGCCAGTGTTCTGCGAATTGCTTCCCTGACCATGCTGCGTGATCTCTCTTTCTCTTTCCAAGACCCACCATACACCTGACAGTGGTCAATACATGTTGTGCCTCCTGAGAGACACAGACAGCAGCCAATCACCCCCATTCATTCCTTGTGGGACTAATGTAAGGCAGATGGGGGTTGGCTAGCTTGGCTGCTGTCAGCCAGGCACAGAGGTAAAGTGTTTTTGTGAACTTTTGGTTCACCCATGTCACGCCTACTTTCTGCATCATGTCACATGATGCAGTCTAGGGATGACCCAAGCGAACTAAAGTTAGCTGATTTTAGCAAAATGTTTGTGCATCCATGGACTGGCACAAACTACGGGGGTTCGACTATTTTTGAAAAATGGTCAAACTGAACTTACAGCCCTACTGTATCCATACTTATTTATAGTATGTAAATGTGAGAACCAGAGTTGTTTTAGCTTGGCATTTGCCTTCTTCTTTTGACATATTGAAAGAGTTAAGTCTAGAGAGCTCAGGCTGACACAGGGCATTAAGGAGGGGAAGAAAGACTTCTTCAAGTACATCAGTGAGAACAGGAGCTATAAGAACCAATCTGTAAGGTTTAAGATGGATGGGTGGTGGCTGGAAATGGGGGCAGAGAAGGCAGCAGCAGTGAACAAATACTTCTTCTCTGTATTTACTAAGGAGAAAGGAGGGGCTATACCAAAGGGGTGGAGGGCAGGCACAAGGGAAGGGGGGAGGTGACAGATGGGGAAATCAAAGTGGGCAGAGTACGGGAGAGATTGAGGGTATTAAGGGTGGATAAGGCACCAGAGCTAGATAGCATACACCCCAAGGTGTTGAGTAAGTTGGCAAAGGTCATGCCAGAGTCTTTGTCAGATCTGTTTACTGCATCCTTGGTCTGGAGTGAACCGCAGGACTGGAGGATAGTGCAAGACAAGTGGCTCCATTCTGTCAGAGTGGCTCAAAGATAAACCAGGGAACTACAAACCATTAAGCCTCACATCCTTTGTGGGAAAGCTGATAGAGAGAACACTGAAGGATAGGATGGTTTCCCTTCCTTAGACTAATTGATTGCAGGATAGTGGACAGCATGGGTTTGTCTCAGGCAGATCCTGTCAGACCTACATGGTGGTTCCTTATGACTGGATAACTAGTGTAATGCCCCATAGTTGGGGGCATTTCAAAAACGACGGGCACTACAAAAATGAGGTTTACAGTGTGCCCAGGGTGCCACATTGTTTGTGTGGGCTGGCAGGGAACAGTAAAAAGGGCCTCCTGAGAGTGTTTTCCTTCCCCTCACTATAGCTGACAGGGCACAAAGGAAAAATGACAAGAAAAGTTTTTCTTGCTGCTGCCTGCTCTTCTGCTCCATTCCACCCATGCCCCCTGGAGCAGGCAGCACGAGAGTGGGCACCCACGTGCTGGGACAGCTGTCTTGGCCAGCACATGGTGCACATATTCAAAAATTCGGGCTGTTAGCTGGGGCACAGGCTCAGAGTTTGAGAAGTAGAACCCTGAGCATTTTTGAGTATGAAATAGTCATTTTTGCCAGTCAGTTCAGGTTGAGCTGTGGAAAGAGAGAGAGAGAGAGAGAGGAACATGCAGAGTGCGACGGAGACAGGGCTTACCTACTGAGTGGTTGAAGCTGTCTTGTTAACTCTGTCCTGGTGCCCCCTCATCCAGCCAGTGAAGACCCCAGTGTGCGGTTCCTGTAGTGCACCCTGCCCTGTTTGCGGTAGAGTCTGGCAGTCGAGGAAAGAAAAGAAGGAGCCGGTTCTTTGCTGCGCTGTGGGCTCCATTAGCCCTTTTGTTTTTTTTAAATAAGGGATCTGGTCCCTCATAGGTGGCATTGCCAGAGCTGCATTGTGTCACCGAGAAGAAGCTGTCAGCCATCCAGAGGCCCCTTGTCGCCCGCCTCAGTGCCTGTCATGATCACTTCCTCTGCTGGCGAGAACCTCCCTCCACCCTGCATTAGCTGCTTTACCAGAGCCAGATGTTGGTGGGTTGGAAGCAGCACAATCAAGGAGAGCTGACTGCCTATATATATATATATATATATATATATACATATATAAAATATTTTGTTATTTAGCACTGAATGCACTGGTGAGGAATCGGGCAGGAGGACCAGCTTATGAGTTGAATATTCTGGGCATAGCGACGTCAATAAGGAAGGGCCATACCCACAGACAAAAAGGTCAGAGAAATAAATATGTATGAGAAGGACAGTGTTTAGGTGGGGCAAAGGGAGCTGAGTGTCGGGAAGACCAGGGGAAGGCCTATTGAATTAAAAGGGCAATGTGGGCCCAGTATTTAACGAGGCAGCAATGCCCAGAAGATTTAAAGGGGCCTAGCCAACAGGCCGCAGCATTGAGAGGGGTCCAGCTTAGAGCAACCAACCAAAGTGCTTAAAAGGGGCTAAATAGAAAGAAGTCCCAGTGCTGTAGACCCAGGTTTAAGAGGCAACATTAGATCTCCAGATTCCACGGGTGGCCAGTGAGGTCCACAACAGTTAAAGGGGCTCAGTAATAAAGAGGGGAGGAAGACAGTGGAAAAGTGGGCAGTTTCAGGAGAATTGCCAGGGGTAGCCAGATCCTACTGGAGGACAACCCAGGACTGCAAGGGGTCCAATCTAGAGGTGCTTAGCACACAATCTGCCATTGAATGACTGTCAGCTGCTGTACTATCTATACAAACTGTTTATTACTTAAGCCTTTGAAATGTTGTGTTGATTGCAAAAGCACCAAGACTGTATCAGACTGGGATTGTGGTCATTTACCCCTGCAATGAACAATTGCCCTGAAGTGCTGGAATTTGCCCCTGCTCCAGGCAAATTGCCCTTGCAATGAACAATTGTCCCAGATTGCTGAATTTGCCCCTGCTCCAGGCGAACTGCCCCAGCAATGAAAAATTGCTCCAGATTGCTGCAGTTTGCCCCTGTTCCAGGTGAATTGCTCCTGCAATGAACAAATGCCCCAGATTGCAGCAGTTTGCCCCTACTCCAGGCAAATTGCCCTTACAACAAACAATTGCCCCAGATTGTTGCAAATTGCCCCTGCTCTAGGCAAATTGCCCCTGCAACTATTGAATTCTAGTGTACAGTGCAAAGTAGAAGTACCAATATTCAGTGCAAAGTGTGTGGACAGTCTTCAGCCACAGCTGATTCTTCACCTAAACAGTCTTCAACCAGCAAAGAACTTCAAAACATCTCCCCTTCCCTGTCATCCACTGTAAGCCAAAATCAACGTCCCTTGGTGTGAGTCACGGTCACTGGTTCCTGGTTTGTCCTGTGATTTCATCAGTTTGGAAGTGAGACATCTTGGAAGAAGCCTCGACCATCACTCCCAGACATTCACTGGAAGTCAAGTCCGTCATGGCCAAGGTGTGTTCGGGTCCGCTGGTTTCTTGTTTTTGGTCTTAAACATGTGGAATCCAGATCTTCACCGCCACAGTGTTCTTCTTGCTTGTTCCATTCTGCATGCACATCTGGTCTTCTGGGATCCAGCTCAGCTCTATTCTGGTGGTCCTTCAGGTGGATCCTTCACCGAAGAAGCTTCAGCAGTTTGTGTTCTCATCCCTGGCAGTCCTTTCAAGTGGATTCTTCATCAAGTCTTGTGTTTTCATCTTTGGCCACCCTGGTCAAGGGTTGGTGCCAAGAAACTTCAGCAGTTTGTGTTCTTCATCCTTGGCAGACCCGGTCGAGGGTTTGTGCAGGAGAAACAGCAGCAGAATCGTCCTTTTTTGGCAATCCTTTCAGGTGGATTCTTGACTACGTCTAGTGCTTTTCATCCTTGGTAGCCCTGGTAGAGGGTTTGTGCCAGGAAAGAGCTCAAAGTTTGGTCCTTTTGTGTCACGAGTATTCTGGCAACTCTGGAGAGTGGGTTGGCCAAAGAACCAAGGCCTGTTTAAAAATCTCTCTGCTTCCCATTCAACCTTTCTTATGTTTCCACTGGTGTAGCTTGGCACCAAGCAGGAGTTCCCCTTTCCCCTTTACTTTCCATTCTTCAGCTATGCATGAAGACAACAAGAACAGTTGGACTTCTTTGATCTTATGGACTCTGAGAGGTTTATGCCACCTAACCCAGGATAGTCCCTGGTATTCATTGTACACTGTGAATTTATTCCATCTTCTCATAAAGTTGTAGATGCTTGCATGTGTTCTTAGGTCTTTTAGAGAAACATATCGTAGATTATTATAAGCAGTGGCCTTAAGCCAAGGTGCACCTTTTAGAGCTAGTAGGGTATCACTTATTTTTCCATCTGAGTTTTGGTCCACTTTCTTCCCCTGTGACTGTGTCTACCTCCCCTGTGTTATGAATAAAGCCCATCAAGCATCAAACTTATAGATTGTCTCCTGCCTCTCCTTATCAGGTGTTTCCATCCACCCAACCCCATTTGAACCACAGCATTGTCTCGCCAGTCCACCTGCTTGAGGTGATGCTGGGTGTGCAGCTTAGACAGGCGATCTTTATGGTTAGCACTCAGTTGATAAGATCACTGCACTAGACAACTAGATATGGGCCATTTGTAGATGTCCTGTACCTAGACTTCAGTAAAGCATTTGATTCTGTGCCACATGGGAGGCTGGGATGAAAGCTGGAAGATACAAGTGCAGGGTCAAAGATGGTGGGATGGGTGGTGAATTGGTTGCAGGTGATACAGTGGAGGGTGGTTGTGGGAGGTAGCTCTCATCTCCAATGGTGGTGACAAATGGGGGGGGGGCACAGGGTTCTGCCCTGAGGCCAGTGTTGTTTGGCATATTAATATCAGGCATCAAGTGCAAGTTTAGTTTGTTTGCAGATGACAAAAAGATGGGAGCTGTAGTGGATGACTTAAGAGGGTGACAGGTTTTGCCAGATGATCTGTCAAAATTTGAGACATGGTTGGGCACTTGGCAGATGGGATTCAATGCCAAAAAGTGCAAGGTGCTACATTTCAGTGCAAAAAATAACCCATGGAGAAGCCAACAGCTGGGGGGAGGGGTTCAGCTAACCACAGCAGAGGAGAAGGACCTGGGGGTGATCATAATGGGCTCAATGAATAACTTATTAGAATGTAGGAAGGTGGATGCCAAGGTAAACAGGATGCTTGGTTGTATTGCCAGGGGGATATCCTCCAGAAGGGGGGTGTGATCCTGCCACTGTATAGGTCACTGGTTAGGCCACACCTGGAGTACTGCATGCACTATTGGTGCCCGTACCTGAAAAAGGACATTAGGTTACTGGAGGTGGTGCAGCACATGGCAACAAAGATGATCCAGGGGCTGAGGGACATGCCCTATGAGAGCAGGCTGAAGGAGTAGAACATGTGCTCCCTGGAGGAGAGGAGAGATAGGGGAGCTATAGATTGCATCCTTCAAAAACATGAAAGGAAAGGCCAGGCCAGTGGTGCTGAGGGTTGAGGTGCTGTATGCCAATACAGGCACCACACTGGGGACCCAGGTTCGGGAACAAGCTTGGGCTGCCAGGGTCAGAAGGGGTCAGAGAGAATTGAGTGTCCAGGGGACTGCTCTCCTCTCTCGGAGCAAGGGAGACCTCTCATCCCACTTGTTGACTGCCTCTGACAGTGGCTGGCGGGCAGTATGTGTCGGGAGCCATGTGCCAATGCCATTGCATTAGTGGAGCAGAAGGATAGGAGAAAAGTGGAAAATGGAGCCTGGCAGGTTCCGTCATGGCTCCTGCATCCACTGGGGTCAATCATGGTGTATCTGGAATTGTGTCTCAGGGTGGGGGAGGAACGCTGTCGCTTTCCTCATTGGCCCTGCCTTAGGGGGCAACCACTGGGGATTGGCTGGGATCGGTACTAAGGGGGTGCAAGAAGAGCCACAGATTGAGTCTCCCCACAAGAAGAGATTGCAGCCACCTTCCAAGGCTCCTGAGAGGAAAAACAGCTCTATGAAAAAAAAAAAAAAAGAACATAAGATCATGAAAGGAATAAACAAGACAAGTTGAGAGGGTTTTTCAGGTTAAGGGGTGAGGCAGACACCCGAGACTATAATCTGAGATTGGTGGGTGGAAGATTCAGGAGGGAAATGAGAAGACACTTCTTTACAGAGACTGGTGGCTTGGTGGAACACATTGCCTGCGGAAGTGGTAGCCAGTATAACAGTGGGCTGCTTCAAAGGGGGATGAGACAAGGTAAGGGGGAAGGTAACAGGAGGGAGGGGGGCTGGAGGAAGGGGCAGCTGCTGTATCAGGACTGCTAGCTGCACAATCAAGCAGACTTAATAGACCATTAGGCCCTTATCTGCTGGGAAATTTGTATGTTCGTGTTTATGTGTATGTACTGTGCATGACAGAAAACCTGATCATTGGCAATCCCAGTCTGTTTTCCTTTCGCCACAATCAGTTGAAGAAAAATAATATTGAATTTACTGAAGAAATGTCTTTTTCTTGATTTTTATTGTATTTGAAATTAGAAGGTGTCATATTACACAATGGGGTCATAGAATCCTACGTTCTGATTGGCTGACTGGCACCTTTTACCCATGGTAAATCCTGGCATAGCCCATAGGAAAAGGTGCCAATCAGCGCATGTAGAATATACTTTCGAAATTACTCTGACTCCCCAAAAAAGAAAACATCACTGCCAGATTGGATTGCACAGAAAACAGCAGATGAATAACTGCAACCCTGACTATGCACTCCAAAAACAATCTGAACTCAATACTGCAAGCAGCATTAATACCCAGGATAAGATATAAACCCTAACTATTTTAACCCCTGTTGAAAGGCGTCCTGTCATCCTCCTCCCACTGGCACCACCATGGCTCCCTCGCCATCCTACCCCTCACACAACAAAATCCCCACCTACACTGCAGCCCTATTAACCCCCAAAAAAGTAATGCATCATGCACAGCATGACTGTTCACAGCCAGTCATGGAAAAAAAACTCACACCGTGCACTGCTTAACCTTAAACGGAAAGCCGGAAGAACCCCAGAACAACAACATGAAGTTCCTCATTCCAAAACATCTGACTCCCCCTTCAGCTCCTGTTATAGCCACAAAAGGCAGTCTCCAGCAACACAATATACAAACATAAAAAAACCAGCTTGCTGTGCTAAATGTGACTTGCTTTGCTGCCTCAACCTCACAAAGATCCTGTTTCAAGTTTCGGAGGTAGCATGGGGTGGGGGTTGGGGGGTTGTAGAAACATATTTCAGATAATTAATTTGTTTACTCTTTCACTAACCAGTTTAGTGCTGGTGACCTACAATGTTTTCATTCAGATAGGACCAGGGAACAATGTGGACTTCCTTTTCATTTGAAGAAGAAAATAAAAGTGTTGCTCCTATTTTCCATGTCTCAGCCCACTGCTCAGTTACAAAATATAAAGTGAGAATACTTTGATTAAAAAAACAAAACACTCCTTCTCTGGGATATATTACATGGAGAAATTAATGGCTCAGGCTAATCATGCTATGGAGCCCTATGAAATTTTACGGAGAAGATTTTTTTTATATTTCTCAACACCGAATTAATTTTCTTCCATGAGGAGCATGGAGTTTTGACTTTTTATAGATATAACCTAACAGTTCTTAGATGGGCTGTTTTCTAACAACTTGGAATACTTTTTTATTTGGTCACTATGCAGGTCTCATTATTTATAGTTAGCTACTCCTTGAAATTTGGACCCATCACACTCCCTGTATATATTTATATTTATATTTGTGTCATTTTTTTTTCTAGTTGAATGTTGAATCAAATTATGCCCCATCCTACATCCTCATGTTATAGCCGACCTTCTATGTGTACCACCAATTTTCTTATCTGCTCTGATGAGCATAGTGATTTTTCTTTTCCTTTTGCAGTCAGTTTAATTTCTCCTGTTATTACTTTTGCTTCTATTGCTATTAACCTTACACCTAGTTGGTTACTTTTATCTGGTTACCTGGTTAAACAACAACTAAAAAAAAAAAAATCTACATGGAATAATTTCTAGTTGGATGTACAGTGACCGTTGTTTTGCACTTTATTTGAAAATTTAATAAATATTAAAGTAAAAAAAAAAAACACTGCCATCAGGTTGCCTTCCCCTTTCTCTTTTGCTCCCGTCTGTTTAAAAAAAAATCACTTCTCACTCTCCTCATTTCCAAGGGCAACCAAAATAAATAAGTCAGCTCCCTATTCACCATGACTGTTAATTGTAATATCTGGCACTGACAACATCTCTCTATACCCCCGTTCTAGAGATGCAGCAAAGTAAAATTCTGCCCATGAAGTGGTCATGAAGTGGTCACTTCACATTAGTATTCCTCTACGTGAACTGCCCATTTTAAACCCTCACTTTATGTTGGAATTATGACTTTGCATTGTGCACTCCGCCTTATTCTGCTTTAAGGTGGAATTAGAATTCACAGTCTGCCCACACACATCACATGGCTTTCACAGTGTAGGTCACATGCTGCAGGCAGGCAGGAGGTTGTGGGCAAAAACACTCTCCAACATGGGCTGACTTACACGTTTTGCACAGGGGGTGACCAATGGCTCTGCACTGCGAATGGCCTGGGCTAGGGCGTGGATGTATGATGAAGAGGGGTGCACAGGTGACAAGTCCACAAATAAAGTTATTTTCCCCATTTTATGTATGGGAGTTAATGTACCACTTGCACTAGACCTACTGCATTATTGACCACCACCACCACCACTGCTACTCTGACAACCACTTGACAAGATTTCTAAATCATAGTCGTCCCCCTCATCATGCCTGTAGTAATCCCCTGGTGTTATTTCATCACTACTGCAGATATTCTTACTTAGTCTTACACTCATGGAAGGGGATAACATGCTCAGTAAGGTTGATGATGAGGGTGAACGCCCCTGTATGGCATTAGCTGCCATTTGGTGCTGGGTCCACAGTGCCATGTACCTGTTCTTATGATGTGTATGCTCACCTCCCATGCCCAGATGACTCCCCTTTTTACCTCAACTCACACATACATGGCAAAGATGGCAGACTGTAACTGACTCATCATTTGCATCTTGGACAAAAAATCCCAAACAAGGGATTGTGATCCCGTACTTTTAACATGTCCCTAATACTGCGTATTGGACTCTGTTTTTTTAACCCCTGAATTGGGGGGTGTGCTGCCTGATTTTTCAGGCTGCACACACTTGGACTCCAACTGACCACCATGACTACCTATGATTATTACTGGGTCATCATCATCAACAGGAACCACTAAATCACAACTTTTTTGAGGAGGGGGGGATTAAACACCAACAGACCCAGACACAGTCACCTTGACTTTCTTTTACTCTGGTTCCCAACAGGGATCACTGACATCATCTTCATATTCATCAACATCATCCACATCCACATTTTCAGCTTGGACCCTGACATGTGGAGAATGTGTTCCAATAACAGCATCATGATCATTATCTTCACCCGATATATTTGTGCCACACTTTGAATCATTGGATGGTAAAGGCATTACCTCAACAGCACTGAAAGAAATGTGACATTGTGAATTATCGTCATCAGGATCAGAATCATGCTCAACCACCATGGGGATGTTAACGGGGAGTATGACATCATCTACACTGTCAGTCACAGTTTTAGACTCAAACTATATTGTTTGAGACAGTTAACTGGTCAGAAGTGGAACTTGAGGCAGCAGTACTCATACCAGCAGAAATTGCACTAACACCACCACCAGCTGGGACAACATCATCTCCTCCAACAATGAGTGAAGCTACAGATTGTGCTGTAAAAAACATTAGAGAAATCCCTTTACTGACATCAGCTATGCACTTCTGTGCACTACCATGCCAAGGACAGTCTTGCCACTGGTAGCAGTGCCATGGCCAGAAACAGCATTGCTTGAACATCTCTTTGCAGGCATTTTGGGGCATCACCAAGAAAATTCTAAACAAATTTCAATTTCTAACTTTCAGTCTGGGCTGGTGGATGTGAAGCCAAAAATAAACAACAACTGTGGCTTGCAGATGGAGAATGGGCACTAAACAGATGCAAAAGTACAGACAGATTAAGATTGCACTGCTCAATCAAAAGAGATGCAGATGCAAAGTCTCAACAGCACTTTAACCAGTGCTCACAAGTCACAATCCAATCTAGAAAAGAATACCTTTTGCCGGTTTGGGGCATCAGGGGGCAGTGCGGTGCAGTAACAGTTGAAGACCAAGATACCACGAAGCAGTACAAAATCACACGGGTGCAGTGGATAGCGGGTTCACACTGCTGCAATTACTTTGTGGCACAATAAAAGGTGTCTGATTTGATGGCACGTGTCACACATACACACACACACACACACACACACACACACACACACACACAAACTACAAGTAATGCATAGCAAATTGAAAACTTCGGTAATATAACCACATCTTTCAAACAAATTGAAATTATGCACTGCTGCATCACAACAATCAGCAAAAAAAGTCAAGAATTACTGATAATAATACTGTGTGTCCAATAACACAGTTATACAAGAAATGTATAACCAAAACAGAAAGACTGCCTTTTTCTCCTGGTTAATCTACCTCCACCACAGATATGCCCTTCCCCAAAGCACACTTCAAAAGTATCTGTCAGTACACAGACTGAATATTTTAAATTAACATTCAAAATCCACACACAAACAATAAACACTCAATAATATGAGCACAGGAGGGTTTCCTACAATCGATGTACTAAATTTGGTGCAAACAAAATGGTTCAAAAAGGTTTTTTAACAGCTTTTAGAGGGTTTGAATCGCAGAGCTCTGTGAGCAAACTGTCTCCAGCATACCTCTCAACCTCCTGCCTCATAAATCAGGGACAAGGCTTAAAAAAATCAGGGACAAAGGACCAAAATCAGGGACACAACTTCAAACTTGATGATATCCACTCAGGAAGCTGGTAGAATATGTTGCTTAGTGCAAAATGCATTTTCTAAAGAAGAACAACTCTTTAACTTTAATGTTTGACATTATTTTGTGCTTCCAACTCCCACTGTTTGGTCACGGAAACGCAATTTTTAGGAGGGACAGAGTAACATTTTGAGGCAAAATCAGGGACGTCCCTGAAAATCAGGGACAATTGAGAGGTATGGTCTCCAGCTATCATTACACACACACACTACACAGAACTGAGGCTGTGCAGAACAATGTAGAGCCCATGTGACCTGCAATCCCATGAATCACTGCAAAATTTGCTTTGGAGCTCAATAACAAGGTGAAGTGATGTGAAATACATTGATTTCTATGTACTTCACATTAAAATTGGTGCAGAAGTGATTGGGGGAAGGTGGAGTAACTCGAAGTCATTGTTTTCAATGGACTTCGTGTTCCTCATTATGACAAAGTACTCCGCTTCGCATTGTAGATTACTTTGCAGATTCTGCATAACTCTGCAATTTGCTTTGCGGAGCGAATTTTGGCCACTTCGCCACCACTACCCCCTTCACACCTTGCTCTTCTACATAAGAATGAATAAAGTAACCACATGAAAGTAACATTCCTTTCTGTGGTGGTGGGGTTATCCTAAATATTCTGCCTAGCAACAAGGAACTATATTTGTTGTGTAAGAATAAAGCAAAAAAAAAATCACTGAATCTGCCAAAAAATGTGTTTACATTTACTTTTTGTTAAATGACACCTAAACAATCTAATTTTAGAAAGAAACAATTTAAAAATCTGGCTTCATAGAGAGGTGAAGGAAAGACTGCTGTTTACATTGATGCTAACATTGTATTTATGAATAACATACAGTAAATGCAGTTTTTTAGCCTCTGAAAAAGTAAGCTTCAGTCTTCCAGTTCAAAAAACCTTTTCTGCCTGTTCCTTAAGATAACTACCAAATGTGTGAAGTGATGATATCATTAGAACAAGAGGCATAGAACTACATGGCATTTTATAGTACAAACTAGTTCTGTTTCCCTCTTTGTTTAGTGTGTGTATTATTTCACCAAAATGCTCAAAACCTTGACTTAACGTGGATAATTTTGATCAGTACATGTTAGGTGATGATTTAGTTCATTTTGTTTACTTTAATGTGCTGAAATTGTGTTGTAATCCAACTGACTTCCTTTTTGGCAAACTGCACTACAGAACACCTCTTCGTATACCTAGTGGTCTAGTGGTTATGTGTTGTTCTACTGGTTACACACACAGCTAGCCCACCAGCCATTAAACAGTCCTCTGATCACACTCTGTCCTTCTTACTGCCATGGGTTGCATATGAGCTTTCCAGTCCCACAAGGAGAATTATTACACTTCAGAACATAGTCTTACACCTCAGAAAGTAGTGCACATCTATACCGATAGACTTCATTGAATGGCACTGTTAAATGATGCCTCCCAAATCACTCTTCAGCCTTCTTTCATCATTGTTTCACTTCTGCTCCCACAAAAAAACATCAGGCAGATCACCACACTTTTGCACAGTGAAGGCAGTTTGTACAGTTCCCTCGTTTTGATTTTTTCCCACCTCATTAACCCACAACCATGTCTTCCTGTGGAGCCAAGAAAGAAGCATTGGGTTACACTGGGAAAACTGATGTTCATACCCTCATAAGGGATGGACTTGATATGGATGACATATAGAACAATGCATGGTGTTTATTTAAGCATCCAACATCGAGAGGTGTGTATAAAAATTTGAGTTAAACACACAGCCCCATGTTATATTTTATATAATTGCTGGGGAGTATTTTCTCACCACAACAATTGTATAAAGTACACTGCCACTGTTTGGTCCCAATGAAAGGCTGTCAGTGGTCTGCACAGCCAAGGAGCGGGCACAGCAGCCAAAATCTTTTGTTTTTATCTTTTTTTAACATTTATCAGAGGACTCAAACTGTACTGTCGAGAGGAAAAGTTATTTTTTTGGGGGGGCCTACATTTACTTACTGCCGAGTGATGGTGATGGAGTTGACTATGGGCAAGAGTCCAGCGGGCTGTGTGAATGGTGGCAATTGCATGCATGCAGCGATGGATATCTGGCATGTGTTCACAGTTGTAACCCACAGGTTATAATGCCAAACTATAACCAGGGCCCCTGGTGTTCTGCAGCAGAATTTTCTGGCGGCACTATGTATGTTCTGCGGCATGATGCAAATTCTGCAACCGCAGAACCGCAGAATTCCAGGGGCCTTGACTATAACCCAGGTTTCTTGTGGGAGAAAATGCTCCCCAGTTATTATAACATTATTAGGCAGGGGAGGCACATTAATGCCTTGCACAAATCCACCCGCCATCCAGCATCAGTCTACTCCCTTAGCCATTATCTGCAGAACCCAGAGGACAGTCCTCAGCAATCCTCCTCCAATCCTTTCTGTGTCCTTCTTCTCAGTGCAAGTTGGCTGGCTTATCAATCTTCCAAATCTTGAATGCTGTGTACATAGTCCTCTCGATGCTCTCACAACAAACCTTGACAAACCCCTCAAGTGTAATATCCCTACAGTGAATCCAGGTAACAATTTAGGTGCTGCCATGCCACTCCAAGTATTTGCCGTTGCTGCCTGCTCTCCTCCATGGTCAAGTACTGATCACAGTGCTGGCAGCCCCATATCTCAGATTTCACAATGAGCTGTCCAGCCTTCCCTCCTCCTGTCTTCCACCTACCCTGAATATAGCTGTTCCCTGCAGGAATGGTCTCCTCAGTCCTCTCTGGCAATTATTTATCACTCCTCCCTACACGGAAAACTGTTGAGTGCACCACCCTTCCACATCATTAACACAGTTAGTACAGTCTCCTGTTTTTTTTTCTCATCTCATCTCAATAATAAACATGATCTTTCCAGTTAGTCAGGCAGATAGTAGCAGGGCACAATAGGAATAAATGTGCTTTCCTACCCTTATAAGATCTAGACTACCTATGATTTAGGACTATTAAGTGATGTGCACAATGATGTGTGCACCTGTCATTTAATGATGCCTAATCAAAGGTAGCCTACATCTTATATGGGTAACAATGTCCATTTTCCCCCATGTGCGCTGTTGTTATCAGCCTAGCTTACCAGAAAGATCATGTTTATTTTTGATATGTCAAAAAAAGGGGCACTATACTAACTGCATTCATAATGTGGAAGGGTGGTGTGTTCACCAGTTCTTGATGTGGGGAACAGGCGTGAAGCATAAATAGTAGAGAGGGATTGAGGAGGCCACTCATGTAGGATAGAGCTACATTCTGGTATGGAGGAAGACTGGAGGGAAGAGGAGCAGATCACTGGGCAATCTGAGATGTGGAGCTACTAGCATCATGATCACTATCTGACCATGGATGAGAATAGGCAGTGATGATAAATACTTATAGTGGCATTGTGGTGCCTAAATGAGTAACTGGATTCAGTGTAGGGAGATTACCTTTCGTGGGGTGGGGGGGTGGTTATCAAAGTTTGTTGAGACAGTATTGTGGAAACTGTGTATACCGCATTCAAGATTCAGAAGAATGGTGAGCCAGACAACTAGCATTGTGGTGTAGGGCACAGACAAGGACTGCAAGATGATATGAGGACTGTCCTGCCAGATTCTGCTGATCACAGGTAAGGGGGTAGAAAAATTCTGCAGGTCAGGAGGATTTGATTAAGACATTAGTGCATGGCCCCTTCATAATAATGTTGTTATCCACAGTAAGTCCAGCCCTCATGAGAGTATGAACAGCACTTTTTCTGGTATGTTCCAGTACTTATTGCTTGGCTCTCCAGGCGGACATAGTTGTTGGACAGTGAGACAGAAATAAAATGGGGTACTGTATGTACTGCCTTCATTGAGCAAAAGGATGGTGATCTGCTTAATGTTCATTGTGGGAGCAGAAGTGAAACACTAATGAAAGAGGACTAGAGAGTGATTTGGGAGGCATCATTTAACAGTGCCAGTCAGTGAAGCATATTGGTATAACTGTGCACTACTGACTGAGGCACAAAATTATGAATTGAAGTGGGATATACTCTCTTTGGGACTGTGACGCTCACATGCAGCCCAGGCAGTGCTAAGGACAGAGTGTGAATGGTAGACTGTTTGATGGCTGGTGGGCTAGCTGCAGGTGGGGGAGTGGGTCATAAGGAAAACGAAGACTATAAGAGAAGCATATTTTTGAATTACCAACAAAGCATGATCATTGCCATTGGAGCAGACCAGAACTTCTCTACAACTATTGGGACATCCCATAACCATTAGGCCACTGGGTATTTAAAGAGTTGTACTGTACTACAGTTTGCCAAGGAGAAAGTCAGTTGGATTACAACACAATTCTGGCACACTAAAGTAAACAAAATTAGCAAAATCAGCCTAGCATGTGTATTGATCAAATTAATCCACATATTAAGCCATGGTTTTGATAATTTTGGTGACACAATTCTAAACAAAGGGGGAAAACAGAACTAGCACTATTAAAAGGCAATGTAGCTCTCTGCCTCTAGCTCCAATTACGCCATCACTTGACATATTTGTCAGCCATCTTAGGTAACAAGTAAAGCAGTTTTTTTTTTTAACTGGAAGGATGATGCTTACTTTTTCAGATGCTACAAAACTATTTATGTTATTCATATAAATGCAGTGTTGTCATCAATGTAAACAGCAGCTTTTGCTTTAGCCCCTAATAAAGTTGAATTTGTGAATAGTTTGTTGGCAAAATGTGGTTTACATGTCCTTTACAAAAAAAAGGGGACATTGTATAATTGCAATAAACCACTTTAGGAGGTGGGTTATGCTGGTATTTACCCACTTCTGGAGAGGTGCACACAATGAACTTGAGGTCTCATGAAAGAAGTACACCAGGCATGGGGAAATAACAGCATAACACATACACAGTCATGGTACAATCTGTCAACACACTTTACTCAGTAACATAGAAATATAGAAACATAGAAACATAGAAGTTGACGGCAGATAAGGACCGCAAGGCCCATCCAGTCTGCCCATTTCTTTTTCTACCTTATAAATGTGCCATCGGCCTTTGCTCTGTCAGTGACCTATCTATTCATAGTCATTTGTATTGCTCCCTTATGCCTATCCCATGCCTGTTTGAAGCCCTGCACTGTATTCATAGCCACCACTTCTTGTGGTAAGCTATTCCATGCATCTACCACCCTTTCTGTAGAAAAGAATTTCCTCACATTCCCCTTAATCGGCCTCCTCTAATCTCATGCTGTGTCCTCTTGTCCTGCTATTTTTCTTATATTTAAACATGTTAGACTCTTTCACCTTGTTTATGCCCTTAAGGTGTTTAAATGTCTCGATCATATCACCTCTCTCCCTCCTTTGCTCAAGGGTATACATATTGAGCTCCATTAATCTGTCCTCATATGTCTTCTGATGCAATCCCTGCACCATTTTGTTGCCCTTCTCTGGACTGCCTCAATTTGGTTAATGTCCTTGTGAAGGTGTGGCCTCAATACTGCACACAGTACTCCAGATGGGGCCTAACCAATGTCTTGTACAGAGGGATTATTATTCCTCTTACGACTTGTGATACCCCTACTAATACACCATAACACCCCCTAGCCTTACCTACTGCTTTAGAGGTCTGCTTGGATGATTTTAGGTCATCAGTGATGATGATACCCAAGTCTCTTTCTTCCTTTGTGACTAGCAACTCCTCCAGCCTATAAGTGGCTTCAGGTTTCTCTTCCTATGTGCATGATTTTGCACTTTGCATTAAATCCCAGTTGCCACTCTTCTGACCATTTTGCTAGTTTATCCAGATCTCTTCTCATTCTGCCCACCCCATCTGGATCATCTACTCTGTTGCAGATCTTGGTGTCATCTGCAAACAGACAAGCCTTACCTCTAGTCCATCTGAGAGGTCACTAATGAAGATGTTGAATAGGACTGGCCCCAGGACTGATCCCTGAGGTACCCCACTTGTGACTTGCATCTCTTCTGACTGTATACCGTTTACCACCACTCTTGCTTTCTGCCAGTCAACCAGTTTGCCACCCAGTTGACCAACTTCTGACCCAATTCCCCGAGCCTACCTAGCTTATTTATCAATCTTTTATGTGGAACAGTGTCGAAAGCTGTGCTGAAGTCAAGGTAGGCAACATCAACTGCTTCCCCTTGGTCCACCATTCTGGTTACCCAGTCAAAGAAATCTATGAGATTAGTTTGACAGGACCTTCCTTTGTAAACCCATGCTGTCTTGGATCCTGTGCCTCATGGATTCCAGGTGTTGCACTATCCTTTCCTTAAGGAGTGCCTCCATAATCTTGCCCACTACTGAGGTAAGACTGACCGGTCTGTAGTTCCCCGCCTCCTCCCTGCTACCACTCTTGTGGGAGCGGATCACATGAGCCCTTCTCCAGTCTTCTGGGACTCTCCTGTGCTCAGAGACCCACTAAACAATTCTGCTAATGGCTCTGCTAGTTCCTCCTTTAGCTCCTTAAGTACCCTGGGATGTATGCCATCAGGTCCCATTGCCTTATCCACCCTGAGCTTAGCAGCTCTTGTAGGACCCTTTCTTTTGTGAAGGAGTAGTGCTCACCTCCCTCCCCTGTGTCCATGATGCTGAGCTGTGGGCCCTGCCCTACCTTCTCTTCAGTAAATACTGAGCAAAAGTATCTATTTAGGATAGATGCCTTTACAGGGTCCTCCTCCTCACATGCTCCCTTTTCTCCATTAAGCTTAGCAATACCCCCTCTGGACTTTCTCCTTTCACTAATGTATCTATAGAAAGTCTTGTCAACAATTTTTTTCATTTTTCTTACAGGACCTATCAACCTGTGACCTACAGAAAATGTGTTTCTTGGATATGGCACTGTGTGGGGCAATGGAACAGGAAAGTTCTCCCAGCATGTGCTGTGACATCTGTAAGGGACCTGTTTCCATCGGAGGAATACACAGGTAGCAAACCACCACCTAGTGCAGATGATGATAACTGAAAACCATCAACAATTTTGTCAGGGACATAATTATTTTTTTATGGTTCAAATAATTGCTGGATATCAGCAGATCTTGAAAGTTTAGTCACCCTTTACTGTTAAACATTCCATGTTCACGTAGTGCATTCATGTTTGACAAATACTGTAATTTACTAATGCATTTGTTATGATTGTTGTAATGTACCTTATGATATATAGTATTGTAGTATGAATGTCTACAGGTTTGGCTTCCTAACATGATAATGTTGCTGTACTATTTAACTAGGGGTACACCTCCATGCAATAATTCGTGTTGCACTGTACAGTAATGTCTAGTTATTTGAATTAGAATCCAAAATTTGTAAACAATTATTCACCCAGAGTGACACATGAACATGTTTTTGTGATTAATTATTGTGTACAGCAACATAGGGTTCTGTCTGGCACATCTATTCTGCCTGTATACCCAGCATATACTTATGTCTATCCATGGCGGGTTTTTGAATGAATGAATGAATGAATACTTTATTTTTAAGAAGCACCTTTCCAAAACCAAGGTGCTTTTACAATAGATCAATACATAAAATTAAAACAAATTCCTAAAATCAATCCATAAATATATTTTAAAAGTCTGGATATGCCAAATTAAACAAATAAGTCTTTAGGGCTGACTTAAAGCTTTGGACAGTCAGGCATTCTCTCACCCGATGAGGTAGAGAATTCCACAGGGTTGGGGCCATAAAACTAAATGATCTTGCCCTTGATGTCTTTAAACGAGCCCTGGGAATCTCTAGCAATCCCTCATTGGTGTATCAGAGCCGACGGGAAGGACAGTAGGGACGAAGAAGATCTTGCAGGTAACTAGGTCCCTGATCGTGGAGGGCCTTATAGGTCAGAAGACTGACCTTGAAGGTGATTCGCCATTGAATTGGCAGCCAGTGCAGTCCATGGAGGACAGGCATTATATGACTGGTGCTTGACGTACCAGTCAAAAGCCTGGCTGCTGCATTCTGCACTAGCTGCAAATGGCGAATATCTACCCCCAGTAGCCCTAGGTACAGGGCATTGCAATAGTCCAAGCTGGAGGTAACGAAGGCGTGGAGCAATGTTGGAAGGTCATCAACAGGAACCAGATGCTTCACTCAGGCTATATTCCTCAGATGGTAAAAAGAAGTTTTGACAGTGGCTGACACCTTAAGTTTAAGGGTCAGACAGTCATCAAATATAACACCCAAGTTCCGCACCCAGTCTGAGGTTGCCAACTGGGTCCCCCCAAGCCAAAGACCTGAAGGTGACCCAGTCAGCAAACCCACCCCTTGATGGCCTGGGTCCACAACCAACACCTCAGTTTTTTGGGGGTTTAACCGCAACAGCTCACAGTCATCCAGTCCTGAATCTTGGTAAGACAGTTATTAAAGACCGAGACAGCATCACCCTGGTCGGGCACAAAGGACATGTACAGCTGAGTATCATCTGCATAGCAGTGAAAACTCAAGCCGTACCACCTAATGATCACTCCCAATGGCAGCATATACACCGCAAATAACATGAGTGCTAAAATAGAGCCCTGCGGCACCCCAGAGGATAGGAGGAGTGATGCCGAGGGAAAAATCCCAGACACCACCCTCTGAGTCCTACCCTCGAGGAATGATCGAAACCAACTGAGGACTGAACCAGATAGCCCACAGATAAACCGCAGGTGCTCCAAAAGGTTTTTAATGCCCTCATAGTACTTACCCAAAACAACATCATGTGGTACACCATTCCATGCATCATCTACCCATTGTGTGCACATGTATTTTCACACAATGCACCTTACAATCCCCCACCCATTGTCATGTCATTCCCATCAGACTGTTTCCTGCAAAGAATCCCTTCTCCCCTTGCAACAACAATGTACTGATCCTGTGACCAAGAACTCAGAACTGAGGCACATCACTAGTAACATTTCCCTAACTTTGACTTATCAATGTGTATCATCACCCTCTTCCTTCGATTCCTCAATCAACTTACAACTTAGTTCATCACCTTGTATCCCAGACAGAGCATGCTCAGATTGTTTAGAAAGCATCTTGTGCTGTGTAGTGTATGTATGCTTCTTCTACTGCAACCTTTAAAGGGTCTGTAGGAAACCTTGTCCTACAACTGTTACTGAATGTTGATTGATACATTATTCATCCAGATGTGGCAATATACTATTTAATAAGTTGCCATTTTGTTTTATATACTATGACAGATCTTTAAGCAACTAGCAATATGTGTAACATCTATATTTAAATAATACAGTAATAAAACATTTGTTAACATTATTCTGTCTCATTTTTGCAAATTGTAATTTTATTGTGCAAGTAACAAAATGAACTTCTGAGTGTTGCATGGGATAATAAGCATCTTTAGCTACTTTGATGTACATCATTCATAGCCAGTGGCTCAGTAACATAGTACATGTCAGAACCCATGTATGTAGTTTACAGTAATCCTTATCAGCTTTTTCTCTTTTTTTTTTGAAATTCAAATGACTATCAAATCTATTCTCAAGTAAGGTTCTCATTAATTGTTGTCATCTGCTTCCTGATGTTATGTTGCTCCAGATGTCCATACCCATATGCAACCAGAATAACGGTAAATAGGAACTTTTCCACAAACACTAACAATGAACAAGTGTTTTTTCGCAACCATACCAATATTGCATTTACAATAAATGAATGTGTAAGAGCATGTATGTTGCATTAAAACCACTATGATACAATATGTTACACTATGCAGTATAGAACAATACTAAATTAAGCCCTAAATCAAGGTTTATTAGCATGATGCCAAGTGGTCTATTATAAACAGTTTGAACATCAGAAGATGGGCCCTTATTGCAGACTAGCTGACCTCTTTACATCATATGGCCTCAACCTGTAAGTAATGGTATGAAGGCAAAATTTGGTGGATGTGATACAAAGTATGACATACCTTATTGGAATACACAAGGAGATGGAATTTGGCTACTTCAAGATTAAGGGAAACCCCATAAAATGATGGGCATATCTTATGCCTGGAAGCTGCTCAATTCAGAGGAAATAAGAGCGGGCACTGTAACTTAGTCACTATACAAGATAGTTTGCAGAAAGGAACAGAATGAACATTGTGCATGCTTGTAGTTGATGTAGATAACTTTAACAGGGTTGATATGCAAATTCAGTGTGTCTATGCCCTGCAAGGGCCAGTCCTGTGCCACACAAGGAAAGGAAATGGAAGAGTGGTCCCTACACTATGTAAATATGGGGCAGGTTGTGGGCATTGCAGTACTTTGGTATGCTCTGAACTGCCATCGGTGCTGGGAGGGGGCTGGCCTGATGTATTTCACCATGCACAGTCATGCTAAAGCGCCCATAATGGGCATGCATGAGGACTTGTTGTGCCATGCATGCCAACAGAACTCATTAGTGCATTAGTGCTGAATATCACCCATTGCGGATACGACGCATCCTGGAAAGCACCACACATCCCCCATTGGCGGTCTTCAGACCAGTCTCAAGGATATGTTGCCAACACATGGTGGTCTTTTACTTTGTGCCATGCATCCAGGGTCTCCCTTATTCTCTGATTCTACAAGAAGCTAAACAATCAGAGTAATACCATCTACCAGTCATGTCACGTCACAAAACTTGAGTTAGATTAACTCCATGTTGAATTGTCTTGGAACCTTTATACTTTCCATGCTTGACATCACATCATGGAGTAATTAAGATTTGTTGCCCTACATTAAATGCAGCAAGTATTATTTACTAAAGGCAAATCTGTCTGTCAATATAAATAAATTAAAGCTTAAGCATCTGCTACTTGGATTCCAAATGACACTCAACATTCTTCTGTACATCAGAGCAATGTTTAGCTGTTTGCCAGAGCAAAGAAGTTTAAAAAGTTTTGAATGTGGTGACACCACGTATTGGCACAATTGAGGTTTGTAGCATGGTTTATGGTTGGCATATTCTTCTACATGAGGTCTGTATTCTATTATGGCTGCACATTACAGTGTCAATACAGTTGCACTGTGGAAATGCAGTCCCTGAAAGTGTCCCAAAGCAGTACATGTTGATATTCTTAAAGTCACACAACACAGCAGTAGCAATGTAATAATCCATTAATTGGCAATGTTTGACCACATGAGCCTTCCTTGTCACCACACTCATTCATTTTGTACACTCCTTGCAAAGCGAACAGTCTGAAAGAAACAGTGACTGTAATTTCACCTTCGGTACCTCATTGAGTGTGTAGTTTTGGTTCTGTCTTTTGTTGCTGGAAACCTAGAAATGTGCCTTTGATTGAGCTGTTGCTGGTCTTGCTTCCCAAACTTCATGGAGAGTGGTTCCAGAACAGAAACATCAGCATGGAGTTCACAAGCACATCTATAGGAAGGATACTTTCCACAGAGTTCAATGACCTTTGCTTTGATGTTGTGAATGCAACCTGTGGAAAGAATAAACAGGTGTTTGGCCTTTATATAACTATGGTCCATTGTTAATCAATGTGCAAACTTCTGACATCACATTTGAATCAAGTAAGCTGATCATTACATCTGTTTATCATACATCCCTGTTCCTGCTTGCCAATACATCTTCACCAAGATGGTTGACCATTTGGGGATTATGTCTACATAAACTACTAAGCTGGTCCTATATTATACATCGCCAGACTTGATGCCACACCACACTACAGCTGGTGTTTCACTTAGAACTGCCCAGTATGCACCCACAATGTAAATATCTACTACTGTAGCTTATTCTTCTCCATGGAGTGTCTTTTTGTAATCGAATGAGCCTTCTTGACTTCCAAATCCTAGTTCTTATCCCTACTTCTCTATCTCAAAACTTTCCCAACCCCACTTAATGTTATCATTTAATAAATCATACATGTTCACTCACTCCAATACCCATATAGCAAATCAGTTGTAGGGAAAGCGCCCTCTCCCTCCACTATACTACAGCTTGGAATTGCACTCTAAAAAAGACAATAGTAGTTGCAGAGGACATTAAACATAGGAAATGTGAAAGACAGGTGTGAAATTATCAAATGTAGGTGGTGTTTCAATTGGTTTGACAAAGGCCTCTTTTTTCTTGTTTGCCTTTCAATACACAACAAGATACTGAGGTTCACCTTGTTGTATAGTGGTGATTGCACAGTCTACATTCTCGTTGAAGTGTAGTCTGGCAAATAGATGCCTGTTTAAAAGCATACAGATTATACTAAAGGTCATACTAAAAGGAAGTAGATACACAGAAGGCCGAAGCCCATGTAAGTGCATCTCCAGTCAGGCTGGTTCATCGTCCCATGGCCAATAAATGTTGGTCCAATTTGTATTTAAAATCTATGTGGTTAGTGCAAACTACTACTGATTCAGGTAGGGTGTTCCATTAGGGGATTATTCGTTGGGTGAAGAAGGAGCACCTTTTATTATTTTTGGGGTGTGTTAGGGACAATTGATGGTTATGACTTCAAAGATTACAATCCCGATTGTTAAAGGTCATTCCTAGATGTGATAGCATTTCAATATCATTTACTAATTTCTGCATTAAGAGGAGCTCTCCTCTAATTCTCTTTTGTTCTAAGGAGTATAAATTAAACTTCTCCAATCTTTTCTCATATACCATACCGTGCATATTTTTGACCATTTTAGTTAATCTTCGCTAGACACCCTCCAGTCTATTTACATCCCCCTGTGGTATGGACTCCATGGAGGAGAACAGTAATCTAAATGTGGTCTCACATAAGCCTTATACAGGGGTAGAATGCACTCCCTGTCTCTTGAACTGAAGCTCCTCTTTGTGCAACCCAGTACTCTATTTGCTTTATTTATTATTAAGTTACAATAATTTTGGAAGATTAAATCATGTGAAATTTGTATCCCCAGGTCGCTATGAATCTCTACTGATGAGAGTACTTGATTGTTTAGGATAACTTGCTTTTGGATATTTGTTGCTCCGAAATGCATAATGACATATTTACTAGTGTTAAAGATAATTTTATTGTATTGTGCCCAAATTTCTAATGTCTTTAAGTCATTAGCAAGCATAAGTCTCTCATCTTTTGTTTTTACTTGGGCTATCAGTTTAGTGTCATCAGCAAATTTTACTATAGTACTATGGAGGATCTTGGTCAGATCTAGAATGTAGATAGAAAACAATATTGGACCCTGTACCAACCCCTGTGGGACACCACTGTTCACTAGGCTTAGTTCTGAGGAGTGTCCTCTAATGCATACACTTTGTGTACGCTTATATAACCATTCTTCCATCCAATTTATGATAATATCATTTATTTTTAGATTTCTCATTTTGTCTATAAAGATATCATGAGGTACCTTGTCAAACACTTTACAAAAATCTAGGAAAATGACATCTAGAGGAATGTTGTTTTCCAATAGTTTGCTAACATGTTCATAAAAAAAAACAAAAAAAAACAGATTCCTAGTTAAACATTATCGATTTTGTTTAAATCCAGGTTGGGTATAATCCATTAATCCTTTTTTTCTAGATCTTTTTCCAACTTATCTTTTACTAATGATTCAAAAATCTTGCCCAGAATGCCCTTTAGGCTGATAGATCAGTAATTTGAAATATCAGTGTGGTTTCCTTTTTTAAAGATCGGTGTCACTATAGCTGTTTTCCAGTCATCTGATATTTTATGGTCAGATAGGGACATATTAAAGATCTGATAAAGAGGTTCTACCAACCAATCTTTTAATTCTTTTAACAATCTAGGGTGAAGCTTATCAGGACCTGGAGATTTGTTTATTTTATAGTGTTTAATTTAGCCATAATATCTGCTTTAGAGAATACTATTGGTTCCGATGTAACTTTATTGATTTTGGATCTGTTAGTGTTTGCTTTTGAGTTAAACACTGAACAGAAGTATGTATTAAATTCTTTGGCCATTGCCTTGTGAGTAGTTATTTCCTCGTTGTTAATCTTGAGGGGACCAGTTGTTATAGGGGGTTGTTTTTTATTGTTAATGTAGGCAAAGAAACTCTTACCCCAGTCTTTCCTATATGCTAGGCTTTTTTCATATCTGTCTTTTGCTAATTTAATTTTATTTTTACAGTCTTTTTAAATTTTCCTATATTTCTACTTATTAAAAATTAAGTTTTTTTTTTATAATTTATATCCCCTTTTCTTTTGTTTGATCATATTATGAATTCTGGTAGTGACCAATGGTGGAATTTTTCCTTGTTTGTTGTAAACTACCTTGTCCGGGACATAGCTTTCTTTCAATTCCAGGATCTTTTCCTTAATTCTTATCCATAGATCTAATGGGGAAGATGTTCCATTATCTCATTTCCAATTATATAATTCTTGTTTATAGGTAGTGAAATTGGCTCTGTTTTAATTTTTAAAAAACTGTAATTCCCAGCTGTTGTTTAATTGGTAAATTAATGTTTAATGTAATAACCATATGGTCACTATTTTGAATTGGAGCTTTGATACTGATACTATTTATTTTTTCAGGAATATCTGTCAGAACTAGGTCCAGTATGTTATTTCCTCGTGTTGGTTTGATTATTAGTTGCTGTAATCCAGTTGATGAACATAGATCTAAAAAAAAGAATTATCCTGCCTGTTATTTCCTAATGCTTTTTCCCAATTAACACCAGGTAGATTAAAATCATCCATTAAGACAATTTCTTTGTAATGAGATTTACTGCTAATGTAATTTAATATCTCCTGGTGTTCAGTCCAATTAGAATCTGGGGGTCTGTAACATAGTCTTATAACTAATTTAGGTTGATTTTCTCATAGTAGTTCGATCCAGATTAACTCAGTAGGTACATTTTCAATTGGGTCACACATTTGTTTAAATCTTATATTATTTTTGATGAATAATGCCACCCCTCCTCCCCTTCATCTAGTCTTATTCTAATAGCAAGTTGTGTATCCTGGGATAGTTATGTTCCAATCTGAGGAATCTCCCCACCAAGTTTTCGTTATGGCTCTAATGTCTATGTTGTCCCTATTTAAAGCTATATTTAATTCTTCTGATTTTGTGCCATGAAGGCTCCTGAATCTAGTCAGAAGAACTGATAGGCATTTTTTTTTCTTTTTTAGATGCAATTTTATATGTTATCAAATTGCCTGCTGTTGTCTTTTTTAATCTCATCACTGCCTATAATATTTGATGTTTCCCTTTGCCCCTTAGTCACAAGTTTTTTGTTTCCATTTGATGGAGTGAGTTATAAAAAAATGCATTCAAGGTGTCTAGATCCCATCCTGCTCAAGTGGTGCCCATCCTGACTATATAGAGTTAAATTCCCTTCAAACAATTCCTAAGTCTTAATACATTTTATATTATTGGCTAGAGACCATCTCCGCAGCCAATTATTAAAATCTTTTATGTTTTTATTTCTTTTACAACTTGCTCTGGGTGCCGCTAAAATTTCTGAGATAATAGGTGTTGCTCCCAAACCCTGTATTGCTTTTATTGCAACCTCCATGTTTTTTATTGTGTCCCTCACATCTTGTTTACCCAAATCATTTGTTCCAGCTTGAAAAAGAACAACCTTAGGTTCAGGGACATTTTGCAGTGTACCCGGGAGCATTTGAGTAATGTCTTCAATAGTTGGCCCACTATTGCTACAACTTGTTGTATTTTCTTTATTTCCCCTTGTTGTATATCGGGCTGTGAATCTAGTCATAGAGTCACCTCATATAAAGAATTGTTTCTGTCTTATGTCTGAGTTTATAGGAAAGGTGCTATTCTGGTCAGGCTCAGTTACGTCGTTTACCAAAGACTGCTGTATTGAGGTGTCCTTGTCTGTTATTTGTTTATTTGGTGAGGTAGGAATGGGGTTGACCTGACTTGCATACACTAGATTTGTTAATATACTATCCAATGCTGTTTCATGTCCCTTATGTCTATTTTCATGCTTGATCAATGCCCTAAGTGGGGGGCTTGAGATTGGTGTATCTTCCTCAGTAATTTGTCTTGCCAATGGGTCAAAGCTGTTATAAAGATTTATGGCATAAGCTTCTGCTTTTTTCCCCTTGTTAAATTTCTTTGTTGGCCTTTTGAACTGTGTGACAAACCAGTATGTGTCCAGATTATCTTGTGACTCGTCTGCTCTATTTCTTTTTTTTATTTAATGGAAGCTATGTTAGTAAACTAATTTCTGTGTCAGGAACATGCTTTGTTTGAACAATAGGGGTCAATGTTTGACAATCATTACCATTTGTACCTTGTCCTCTACAGGTTTGGGCATTATTTTCCGTATCAGTTGTAGCACAGTCTATAACTATTTTCTTTATTAAACATTGTTGACTAATCGCTAAAGCTTTTAATCGAGTATTGAACAGAGATATTTCAGTTTGCATTTTAGTATTTTGCATGCATTTCAAACAGATAAATGGATCCACTAATTCAGGCACTTCTGAAAACAAATACATATCACATGACTGACATAAGACTCCTGTTTGCCCTCTAATACTGTTATAAGGTCCATTGTATTATGTAGTAAATGACTAGGATGTATCAGGATGGGAGTATACTCTCCAACAGAGACTTACAGTTTATTTCAAGTATTTGTTTGGATGCGTATCCCTCTTCCCTCGCCCAATATGCCTAACATGTGCCAACGCACGTGTCTCTGCACAAAACGATGCTCACCCTGCCCACGCTCACCCTGCTCATGGCAGGGCTTAATTAAAACTGCTGGTGTGACCCAGAAGTGAAGCGTGGGGATCACAGCACCTCGCAGCTTTCAAATCTCAAAATTAGTATATGTATTTTAAAATACACACAATAAAATGCCCCCTGTGTGTCTTGCACAAGTATGCCTGCACCACACTTCTAGGAGCAGATTTAAATGTCTCCCAAATATAGGAGTGTAGTTTACTATTTAGAACAGCAGCAAAAAAATTACAACCCCTCTCGTCCTACTTTCTATCAGTAGGGCTCAGCTTAAATGTAAGCACAACACAGAGTACTTGTTTTATACAGTTTAAAAGCACAAGGTATATTATCAATGTTATAATGGGGTGAGGTATATGGTTGTTTCCTGTATATTTTCATTATGAAAATGGTACATATTACATCTAATTACCTTGCATACACAGCCATGTAGAAGAAATGGAAAAACTTTGGTATGAAATGACAGACCAACCCATGAAAAATCTCAAGCGCATAGGTCTGGTATATGGGTGATATCTGCTTCAGGTCATGCAGCAAGTATACACTGGAGATTGTCTCACTCAGTACTTTGTGAATGTGTATACCTAAGGCAAGATACAAGTAATGTCATTATGTTGTTCAGCACTCACCAAAAGTGCTGTAATGGCAACATGTCATTAGCACTTTATGTAATGGTATAAATTACCCTTTGGAATCCATTTTCATTTATTTTACTGTCTCACATGGACACATTCTGGGAATTTATCTCCATGCCCACTGTACTCATTGGCAATGTGGTTCAGTAAACTGAGTCACTTCTGCTGTATAACTTCATGGTCACTGTCACTGGCTGATGCCACCTAGAACATGTGATTTGTTATAGATTTTATCCACAGTTGGATGCTTCCACTTTGTTTCCTTTTTGATGATGAATGCAGTTTTTTCCCTGCACCCGTGAACAGAGTAAAAGCATCAGCAAGGTATATGAGCCATTAAATGAAATTGTACAGTAGTTGTAGCTGAAGAACAAATAACAACCACATATATGACAGCCTTACAAGTAGTAATAGGTATTTTTTCCTTTTTTTTTGAAATAATCATGAGGCAATAAACTATTTTTTCACCATGTTGGGATCAGTGACTGTCAGAGTGATATGCACCCAGAAGTGTGGGAATAAGAGCAGTCATAGGGGTGGTGGTGGGGGGTGGGAGAGGGGAGATGACATGTAGTGAGTGAGTCAGTGTCAAGGGGTGCCAATTAGGCACCAAGATATACATAGATGTTCTCAGGCTAGTTTGGAGAATATGGTGTCGAAGACTGAATGGATAGCAAACATTTATTGGGTGACTACTGTGTCTGAATGAGGATGTGGGGGCCTAAGTTATGGTGTGTTTTACAGGAGAGACAAAGGGGCTGTTTACTTGATTAGTGTGTTGTTGCAGAAAACTGTACTTTAGGGAAACTGTGGGCAAACAAAAGGTGGATCTATAATATGATGGGGTGGGTGTTTCCATCATTTAGAGGGAGATTTTTAATAGAGTGGTTCATATACGTACAGTTTAAGACTGCTGTTTCATAATCAGACTGCATCATTCAAGTTCTACAGCAGTGATAGAGGATGTAATGCTGATAGGAAGAATCTATGTGCCATTGTATTTTACCTTTCACCATATGTCATACATCAAAAAATGTTGTATTTTGGGATGATGGCACTTCATAAATGCCTTTACTTGAACATGCCTATCAGTCACAAGTTGCTAGATGATACACCCAAAATCCTCCAGAAACTTCATAGATCTTGTCAAACCCTCCAGCTCCATAGATGTGGATTTTTTAACTTCAGTACTCTGTGAAACAAAGGCCACTGCATCATTACACCACAGCATAACTGGAGGAGTTGTTCAGACCCAGCAGCCACTCATGCATGTTTAATGATAACTCAAACTTATTGAAGTGTAATTCATTATAATTACCTATACGATATGCAAATCCAGAACTTTCTTGGTCTGCAAATTCATTACTGTATAGAAGACATACTTGGCAGTGTCTGGGCGAGTCACAGAGTCCATCACCCCCAAGTATCAGTGGCTGAACACATGTTTCAGTTAGTGAATCTTGGTGTGCCTTCCACATGTCCTTTACAGTGGGCAGAATGTATGACTGCTGAAGTTTGTGATATGTTACCAGGGAAAAGGCTGGAATGTTCATGGGTAAAAAATGGAACTCCTTAGCAACAGTCAATCCCAAACAGAAGATGGAGACTGCCAACATTGTATTTCCCCGAGGCATGCTGCCTGATGATATCTGACTCTTCAGGCAAAACATGTGGCCCTTTGTGTGTGCATATAGCTTTAACCACTACCATTGTTCTAGTAACATGTGTTATGAAGGCTTTATTTTTCTTTCTGCATTTGTTGCATTTAGAAAACAGAAGAGATTAATTGCGCTCAGAAACAAGGAAATACCTCTCTTAAATGGAGTCCAAATTCCATTGCCCAAACTCCATTTCGAAGGCATCCACTTTGATACAGTCTTCATCAGTATCAGAAGACTCAGTGTCATAAAGTTCATCACCTGATGGTGAGTAATCAGGATCATCATGGACTATGTCAGATTTGGCTCACCTTTGTCTGAACTGTCATCCTCAAAACAATTGTCACTAATATTGGGTTGCTCTAACTTTTCATCCTCAGCTATTTTGCACTGGATGCCAATAGAACATGTCGACAGTTGCTTTACTGTACAAATCCCTGGCAAAGACATCTAGTTTCATTATGTCTGTTGCTGCAGTCATATATTGGCCTGACATCTGACACTTTGAGTAGCTAAGGCCATGTTAGTCCACGATGTTGCTCCAAAGTTTGCACTGCAGTTGTAATCCACCAGTATGTTATCTTCAGTTGTAACTGAGCAGTTCTGAATTTCATTAATACTGAAAAGAAGTCCCATGCTTTTACCTGAATCTATTGAGGCAGAACTCACATTAGCAGACAGATTTGCAGTATTTGAGTTTGCACTGCAGGTGTAATCCACCAGTATGTTATCTTCAGTTGTAACTAAGCAGTTCTGAATTTCATTTATACTGAAATGAAGCCCTGTGATTTATCCTGAATCCATTGAGGCAGAACTCACCTTAGCAGACAGATTTGCAGTAGCTGCAACAGGTAGACTAGTAGAAGGCAATGGGTCAACCATCATGTTAGGGGGGTAGGAAGAAATAGGCTGTTGATTAACCAGGATCTGCGGCCTATCCTGTAGGGAGGAAAATGGGCAGACTAGATGGGCCAAGCTTTCCTTATCTGCCGTCAAAGTCTGTTTCTATGTTTCTATGTTCGAGTCTTGCATTGTGTGCGACGTTGAGCCACATTGATCCAGTCCAAATACTGAATTCAGAAATTGAAACAAATTAGAAAATGGAGGTGAGACAAACTATAAACACTAAATGCCAAAAGTTAATTTATTATATAATTGTAACCACTCAATTCCCTGGGAGTTACTAAAATCTCATCTGGATTGGGCATCTGGTAGAGAACTCATAGGGACTGTCTACATAATGGCATCATTGTTCTTTAAGCTAGGCTGAATGAGAAATGGAATGTCAAAGGCTTACATTTATCTTTCTGTAAATCCCATCTGTGTGATGTAATGGGGCTCGAGGTGCAGCTGAGTACCATATTGCCACTAGGTGGTGATTAACTTACTCTTTATCTAACTCATGTGAGTGCCTTACTTTAATTATATATATTTTTTCACAAAGTAAAGTGATACAATTAACATTTTAGAAGGATTTCAGCATTTGCAGTAACATTTTTAATATATAGAATACTGGATGGGCAACATTGTAGAACCAGTGTGTTCTGCCACAGATGGATTCTGATTCCCTCTGACCTCAAGAGCGAAGCTCGAGAGGTCCATGGGAATCAGAACCTCGAAGTGCCAAAAAACACTGGTTGTTCATATAGTTGCTCATCCTGTATTTTTTATAGAGTATAGTATTGTGTGAAAAATATGTTTGGTGAGTTCTTTTGCTTTCAAAATGAAACTGACTTATGCAGTCTCTAGAGGTTCTAGAATGCTGTTCTACCACAGTAGGGTAGAACAGCATTCCATGACCTTGGAACTGTGGTAGAACAACATTTTGAAACAGATGGAATTCTATACAGAACAACATTCCACTATACACTGTAATATATTACTTGCACAATCACACCATACTAGTTGGTCTACATCACAATGCAGCATTCCAGTCATTCTGTAGTGGTATAGAATTGAAAGCTGACAGGGAGAACCATGGTGGTCTGGCTGTACATGACAGCCTAACAGGGAGAAATTTTTGTGTGTTGGAATTATAAAAGCCAATCAGATTGCAACATTTCTATAACTGACATGGGTTTACAATTTGCTAAATAGTGCGGTCCATTTGCTGTGCCACCTATCTAACTGTAATGACCTTGGACCTCCACCACTGGGCATTGGAACTGTGTTGGGCAACTGGGGTACAATCTGGGAGAGTTGAGCCACCATTCAGCTGCTAGATCCAGTTCAGTCAACACATCCCCTGGGTCAGCACCCAATGACACCAAATTGTTCCCAAACCCAGGTCGGTAGCATGACGCAAGGTGAGACATCCAGTGTCTCCACCCTTAGCATCACCAGGCCAGCCCTCAGTGCATGCAGTTTAATAAAATATTCATTATAAGGATGGTAGAATCACTTACCATGGTTGGCAGTACTGAGATACCTTCACACCCAGAGGCATAGTGAAGCACAAGGCCACAGGCCAAGTGACTTCAGCATCTGGGTGAGCAGGTATCTCAGTAATAACAATACCCAGCCATGTATTATTGCTTCTATAAAATAGGCCCATAGAAAACTTTGAAAAATGAAAATTCTAAATTAAAAATGTAGTACAATTTTGCTAAATAATGTAAAATAGTCCATCAAATAATGTTTTTTTTTCACATCAGTTATCTGTCTTTCTTCACACTCAATATATTGTGTGATTGTTTACCACTATATGGAAGAATTCAAAGTTCTGCATTTTTCCAGCAGTAGAAGGCCCCCACCCCAACAAACACGCATAATGGTAACATGGAAAACACTAATTCTAAATTCTTACCATAATAAGAATTGCAAGAAGCAAAAGGCTGTGAGGCTCATGGAGCTTCATTGCTTGCATATAATATTTTAAATGATTTCCTGATCTCATGTAATTATCTAATCTATTTTTGAAGGTAATTTTATTATTACTAATAATGATCTTTTCAGACAGCATATTCCATGGCCTAACAACTCTCTGAGAAAAGAAATATGCATTTTTTTAGTTACATCTGTTTCTTGCAAATTGTAACGGATGGCCTCTGGTGTTTAAAGATGCTTGATTAAAGTCAAGACCACCGTCAACTAAGAGTAAAGGATCCTGAATGATATCGCATGTAAACAAGAGATCACCCCTAAGTCTCTGTTCCTCAAGTGACATTAGGTTAAACTTCAATAGTCTTTCCTCAGAAGAAAGAGATTTGTTAGATACTTCAGCTTTAGTAACTCTTCTCTAATCTCTCTCAATCCTAACTATGTCCTTTTTCTAAATGGATTCCAAAGCTGAGAGGCAAAATCAAAGTGAGGTCTGACATAAGCTCTATAGAAAGGCAACAGTATGTCTGGGTTTTTTTAAGAAATATTATGGCGGGTAGTCCACCATATTTTGTTCACTTTACTGATAATACTTGCGACAAGATCATCAAAGCTAAGAGATGAATCAACAGTGATTCACAAATCTCCTTCACTAACTTTATTAGTCAATATATTACCATAGAGAAAATATTGTTTATTTGGATTATTTTTGCCAAAATGTAGTACACTGCATTTTGACATATTAAAGCTTAATTTTCATTTTATGGACCAGGCTTCCAGTTTATTCAGATCTCCCTGGATAGTTTTATGGTCTTCTGAACTCATACAGACATTAGCAAGTTTTCAATCATCAGCATATTTTGAAATATTACTCTGAAAACTGTTGGATAAATCAGATATAAAGATCTGAAAAATTAAAGGAGCCAAGACGGATCCTTGCTGAACACCACATTCTACATTTTTCCAGGCCAATGTATATCTGTCAATTATCACTCTCTGCCTCCTATTTGGTAACCAGTTTAAAGTCCATTTAATGTATATATGCTTAATGTTACAAAGCTGTAACTTTTGGATTAAGGCCCAATGGGGAACTGAGCCAAAAGCCTTTTTGAAGTCTAACAGGATGACATCACAAGGGTTACGCTTATCCATGTTTTCACTAATGAAGTTGTAAAAGCTAACCAGATTTGTTGTACAAGATCGACCTTTAGTAAATCCATGTTGGGATTTATCTAAGCCCAACACAACTGAGCTGAGGTCTTCTTTAATAATACGCTCCAGTATTTTACAAAATATAGGGGTTAAACTAACAGGGCGATAGTTATCCGGAGAACTCTTAGTACCTTTTTTAAACAAGGGGATCACATTCACTTGCTTCCATTCATTTGGCACCATTTAACACTTATATTTCTGCAGGAGTCAGTGTCTGTTGAGATTAAGCAAGACATATACTTTATTAGAAGTAGAAGGGGTCTTATTTTGGGTTAAAAAAAGAAAGAAAGTCAGTGTATGTTCTGTGCTGTGAAGGGTACTGTATCAACTTATTTTGCTAAACCAGTAGAAGGAGAGAGAGCTTAATTGGGGGTGTGGCTTAGACACTATAAAAGCAGGTGACTCAGATTACAACTTCCTGTTGCTAGCCTTTTTTCTTACTAATTGCCCTCCATCCCACCCACCCTAAGCCAGTTCTACTTTTATAGCCACTGGATTTGACTGTCAACAGGAACTTCCTGTTTGGCTGTAGGAAGGGAAGGATCATAGAGAAACATTGGTTTTGTCAACCCTAAAGGAAAAAAAAAGTAGCTCACCCCCCCCAGCTAGTGGTAGTCTGACACTGAGCAAAGAAGAAGGAGGCTACTGAAGAATATATGAAGTTGCTGTCCCAGAATAGGAAGGGTGAGAGTTGTAAGGAAAGGAGAGAGTAAGCATACAGAGAAACAGGAGAGGGGAGACAAAATAAGACATGATAGGAATGGTGCAGTACAATGGCTGTGGGGCAGCAGTGTTCCAGGAGACATTCTGGAGGCTGCGATGCTGCCCTATTTGCAGGCACCTCTCTGATCTGAGGGTGGAGGTTGCCCATCTCCAGGCTGACCTGACTAGGATTCATGAAATCTCCTCCCCCACCCAGGGACCACCAGGGCCAATGCCACTACCTCAGCGGTTGCCAAGAAAGAGGAGAGGCTGGACCAGGGTGGGCTCAGGGAGGAAGAGGGTGATAGAACAGAGTTGCATCCCTCCAGCTGTACCTCTCCACAATTCATTCACTCTTCTGGTGGATAGTGGTTCCTCTATGGAGGCACCTGCAGTGGAGACCATGGATGATGCTGGGAACCTTCACAAAGGAGATCCACAGGAGAGTGGCATGGGACCCCACAGGAGAAGGAAACAACTCCTGGTGGGGGACTCAATCATTAGGGGGTTAGAAATGGGGGAGGAAGGGGAGAGGGAGGTAAGGTGCCTGCCTGGCACCACAGCTTGGAGGGACAGGAAGCGAATCCTCAAGATTGTGGGAGCAGCTGCATGAAGGAGGAAGCTGGGTGTCATTGTCCACCTAGGGACAAATTACCTGGCTAGGAATGGGATCAGAGCAGTGCAAGAGGAGTTTGTAGAGTTGGGGAGGGGCCTTAGACAAGTAGCACATACGGTAACCTTCTTGGAGGTGCTGCCTGTCTATGGCAAGGGTGATGCTAGGGTACTCCTCACCAGGGAATTCAATAAATGGTTGAAAAACTGGTGTGAAACTCAGGGTTTTGGCTTCACTGGGGAGCCACCTGGAGGGATGCAGACCTATACTGGTGCGATGGTCTACATCTGTCCGGGGGGGAACCAAGATCCTAGGTGAGAGGTTTAAATGCTTCATTGACAAGCATTTTAACTAGCCAATGGGGGAGGCACTGAAAAGGAGCAGGGAAATCCCAGCCTCCCCCCACAAAACACGGTAATTAGTGAGGTAAACACCAAGGTAGAGATGTCATCAGGGAGAAGCACAGAGGCAAATATAAAAAAAGGCAAAGGCAGCAAGGACAGGAATGGGGCCAAAAGGGGTAAGGCCATCAAAAAGTGGAGGGTGATGAGTACCAATGCCCATAGTCTGTGTAACAAGCTCCCTGAACTAGTGGCCTTGATAGAAGAGGGTTGCCTGGATATTGTGGCAGTCACAGAAACATGGTACACAGAGAACCATGACTGGGATGTCAACATACCAGGATACACAACCTACAGGAGGGACAGGGAGGGTAAAAGAGGAGGAGGAGGAGGAGTAGGTCTCTATGTAAAGGAAGGGATCAAAGCAACATAACTAAAGAGTAAACAGGGAGCAGATGAGGCACTCTGGGTCACCCTGGAGACAGGAAATGGCACCACAATTGGCATGGAGGGTGCATACAGACCCTCATCTCTGTGGGAGGGAATGGACAAGGAAATGATAGAAGGCTTCCTTAGAATGGCAGAAAAAGGGGAGATATTGTTGATGGGGGATCTGAATATGCCCGATGTTAACTGGAGCACCTTTGCTGCAGGCACATCCAAGAGCATGGTCATTCTTGATGCCCTACAGGGGGCATGCCTCAGACAGCTAGTATTGGAACCCACTCGGGAGGGAGCAATCTTAGACCTGGTACTCTCAAATGGGGATGGAGAATGAATCTCAGATTTAGAAGTGGGTAGCCATCTGGGAACAAGCGACCACCAAACAGTGTGGTTCATGATAAACACAGCCATACAATCAAGTCATACAAAGGCAAGTGTATTAGACTTTAGGAGGGCTGACTTTGGGAAAATGAGAGAGTGCCTCAGAAAAGCACTAGCAAACAGGCAAGAAAGAGGGATGGAGGAACAATGGGGAGTCATCAAAACAGCCATCACAGAGGCAACAAGCCTTTGTGTAAAGCAAATCAGCAAAACACAACGAAGGAAAAAAATGCTATGGTTCTCAAAAGAGATGGGAGGTTCTTTAGGGAGGCAAGACTAGTCTGGAGCTGGACTTAATCTTTCCTTGACCTTTTCCTGTCATTATATAATGTTGTTGGTTAAATCAGATGAATAATATCATTAATATTATTCATTTGATTTAACCAGCAAAATTATATGATGTCATAAGCAGAGAGGACTGTTGTGTCAGACAGGGGTAGTGGTAGATTATAACATATGAAGCCTAGCCAGAAAGGATGATGTTAAATTCACCTTTTTGCTAACATTTGATTTCTTTTCACAGAAACCTTGCAAAGTGTGTATTCTGGGTCAGGATTTCCTAACCTAGTAAGCTTTGTGCTAGAAAGTGGCAACAAACAAACAAAAATAACTCATGGAAAACATCCAAACTCGTGTCTGGCTGTGCCCTCTTCTCCCCCCCCCCACCCAGCAGGAATTAAATGCTGTAATGCTGTGCTACACAAGTTGTGAGCCAGCCTGAGGAGACCTAGGCTAAAAGTGGCCTAAAAGCAAGGTTGGGACTCGGAAGGGTGGGGTTGGGGGTCACTGGCTCAGAGCCCTAACTCCTCCTTCTTCTCCTTATGTTACCTTGGGCAAATGGGTACCCTTGAATAAGGCAACAACAATTGGGGACCTACAAAAATGGTGACTCAATTATGGTGCCTGTGTTCATGGTGACCCGATACCGTGGCATGCGACATACGGCCATGGGAAGTACGTGTGTACGCACATGCACAGGGGAGAGGAAAGAGAGGTATGGTAGGTGGGAGGTGGTGTGGTGGGAAACTGCTGAGCTGGTCTACTAGCGTGGTGGGGATGGTGGTCAGTTGGGAGATGCAGGGTTTGGGTCTGGTGGATTTTATTTTGCTGGCAGGCAGCATTAAATTTGTTAAGTTATTCAACCCCCCCGACATGCACCTCCCAGGAATTGAGAATCCATAAGTAGGGTGGTGTGAAGCCATCTAGGGGGAGTGCCAGGGGGCACAGCCCATCCGCTTTAAGAAAAAAAACAGCAGGTCTCGGGTGCCCTCTTTCTGTTCACCGCATGTGTGCATCACCAAAATTCATTTTTGGCAATGTACACTCGCTGTAATGGTGATCGCTTTTCTGTGATCACTGTTATGACATAGAACCTGGACAATTACAGTCACCCATGTCCAGGCCCAGAAGGAATCAGGAATTTGTAGCTTTGGTGGCTGTGACCCCACCCCGAAGCTAGGAATTCAGTGCTATCATGGTATGTTACACTTCAGTTGTGAGACTCTGAGGATCCCTAGGCTACCCCATCCTCCTGAGTCCTGACCTGGCTTGTTGGCCACTTGTATGCTACAAGTGGTCAATAAACCAGGTTGGGACCTGGGGAGGATAGCCTTGGTCTTGGCATCCCCCAGACCCCCAGCCATTAGTTAAGCCCCCCAAGGGAAAAAAAAGTTGACTTCTGTGTAAATAACATTGTGTCAGGTACATGTAATCAATTTCCACATGGAAGGACTTGTTTGGTTGGCAAAGATGGCAGCCACACTGGGCTGGCAGTCTGCAGGTAGCAACATAAACTTTGTTTTATAGTTTTTCATTTGTTTTATTTTTAACAGTTTTAATTGTTTTTAGTTGTGTAGTTGTAGCAATTAATGTCAGTGAGTCTGAGCTGAAAAGTGTTAGGTGTTAGGATTATGGGGTTAGTTAAGGCAGACCCAGTATGCAGTCATTCTTTACCACTCCCCTAGTGAAATCACTGCATTTCTAGTGTTTTAGTAAATTGCACTTGAAACAATTCTTTGGTTGCTGGGAAAATTAAATCAACAAATCTCCTTACCAGCTGAGTTGGTATGCTGGTGTGCCAGTTTGGAGTAGAGGAGCGAGGGAGAAGACCCAGTGGCTGGCCGAAGTTTTGGAGTTAGCGATCAAAGAATGGGAACCACAGGACTGAGATGCTGTGGTAGAGGAGGCACAGAAGATTTGGATGAGATTCGGAAGATAGCCAACCTGTATGAGGGTCGGACCATTGCAGATGGGTAGGCCTGTGAATCGCCTGTGGACTGTTGGTGTTGTTAGGTCCACCGAAGGGTGGACAAATTGGCCTGGTTCTTCCTAAGCTGTCCTGAGGGTTGACCCAGTCCTGGGGGCTGTAGCTTTTCCCCTGCAGGCCTTATGGTGGCTTTCTCCTTAGTGTCATGGGCAGGGGTCCTGTTTATGCTCGGTCCTTGTCTAGGACATCCAACTTGGCAAGAAGTAAAAATGATGAACACTGGGGGACATGGACTAACATAAGGACTTCTGCTCCCAAACTGCAATCTGGTTGGTTTTAATCTACTAAAATTTTACTTTTGGCTCTAGCAGTGAGAGTGCCATTTGTTTTTTACTATAAATTGGATTAGAGGCTTTTCTGGACTTAGTGAGAGTTGGTCTGGTTATCCTTTGGATTGTGGACAATTAGCCTTATGAGGTGAGAGCTCAATGGGCCTTAAAAAATTTCATCAGACTTGAGAGACTTTGTGACTACTCTCTTTATCTATAAAATATTTCATGCTGCTTCATAACTAATTTATTTTACCACATTTTAGGTTGATTTTGTTTGGGGATTGAGGAATTTTGTGTGGGGTATTAGTGTGGTTAGTTACTGTTTTGGGGTGGTAGTATTTGATGTATTTGTTGTTTGAGTGGAATGGGTGGTGTGTGAGTGTGTTTGTGTGGTTGTGTGTTGACTGCCTGTGGAAATGCATTGGGAGGACATTGAGACAGTCAGACGGTATTCCTCCTCTGGGCTTAGGGGCCTCCACCCCTTTGTTTGTCCTCCACTGTCCCCAGAGGTATATGGGGTGTGTCAGGCTCTGGGGATAGCTAGGAGGAGGAGGAGGAGGGGGTGCCCAAGCCGGGGGGGGGGTGATGGAGCAGGGTGGTTGAATTGAGGTAGTGGGAACAGGAGACACCCTGGGGTGAAATGTTTCTAGGAGAGGGGTCCTCCTTGCCTGGTTCTCATACCCAAGGGCTCTGCTTTATGCAGGCAGGTAGCGCCAGTCTTCCTCAATTGCTCATCCAACTCGGGCAGTGCTATGCAATGCCAGGTCTATCAAGAACAAGACTGCTTTAATAGCAGATCTTTTTGAGTCATCGGACCGGGTTTGAATCACTGAGACCTGGCTGGGTGAAAATGCTGGCCCAATATTGGCTGCAGTAGTTCCAGCTGGGTACTCGGTGATACACTACCTGAGATTGAATCGCAGGGGTGAAGGGGTAGCCATTTGTTTTAGATCAGAACTGGACCTTGCGGATGTCGCATTGGGGGCCACCAACTCCCTTGTGTATGCAGTGGGAGCGGGTGAAGAATAATCCTCATCTACCGTCCACCCGGAGATGTGAAAGTTTTCCTGCAGGAAGTCACGGACTTCATCGTGGATGTGGTGCTGGGATCCCCCTAGATGTTTAATTCTGGGTAATTTCAATGCCTGGGTCAATGATGAACTCTCACAGTTTGGATAAGACTTCCTCCAACTAATGTCTTTGTTGGGTCTTACACGGGTTATTACCTCTGCGACCCACATTGTTGGTCACTTATTGGACTTGGTGTTCCTCCTGGGATGGAGATATCTGACTTGATAGTGGAACTAGTGGAATGGTCTGACCATCACACCATCAGGTTCAGTCTCCTGGCACCCCCCAATAGGCCTGCCCTGGTGGAGATGGTCCAGTACTGCCCTTTGAGGGGATTGACCCCAGATGGCCTAATGGCAGAACTAGACATTGGGCATATTGAGTAAATGCATGGATCCAGGAAATCGGGTGCTTGCTTATAATAGGGTAGTGACAGAGGCCCTCGATTCCATTGCTCCTGTTTGAATTCATCCCCTCACTCTTCACCCAAGATGTCCATGGTTTGATGGAACCCTGAAGGAGATAAGGAGAGAGGGATGAAGGTTAGAGAGATGCTGGCAGAAATTGGGCCTGGAGGGGGACAGACTTAGACTGATGGATCATTATGCTATCTGTCAATCTGCAACTACCTGTAAGAAGGCAGAGTTCCTGTCTAGGGAGATTTCTGCTGCAGAGAACCAACCTGCTCAACTCTTCTGGACTGTTGACAGATTGTGCAATCCAATTTGTCTCCAGCCCAGTCGTGCCTTTTCACAAGAGAGGTGTGAGGAGTTTGCTCAGTTCATTGAGGATAAGGTTGTCACTAGCAGGTCTGGGATCCATTCAGCACCCTCTATTGGGTGTTTTGGAGATCAGTAGGAGGTAGCGGGTCCTCAGTTGGCCTGAAGAGACTTTGATCGGTTGGAAATTGATGATGTCGTGAGGATCATCCAGACTTTGCGGCCAGCTAACTGTAGTTTGACTCCGGGCCCAACATGCCTCTTAGTGGGGTGTGTTGACGAAATTGGCCTGTTCCTAGCCAAGATAGTCTGGAGGACATTGGAGAGGGGTGTCTTTCCATATCCCCTAAAGGAGGTAGTTGTATGACCCCTCCTTAAAAAATTCTCCCTTGACCTGGACTGTCTGGCTAACTATAGATTGGTCCTTAACCTGCCCTTTATAGGTAAGGTTATTGAGAAGGTGGTTGTGCTGCAGCTGGAGGATCATTTGTCCAGCTACAACATCTATGATTCACTCCAGTCTGGATTTAGGAAAAGGCACAGTACTGAGACTGCCCTTGTCAGGGTGCTAAATGACTTCCTAATAACAAGAGATCGGAAGACCCATTCCATCTTAGTCTTCCTTTATCTCTCTGCAGGGTTTGACACCATGGACCATGGTGTGTTGTTGGAATGCCTGTGGTTCATCTGTGGACTGTCAGGTGTGGCCCTCAGATGGTTTAAATCTTTCCTCAAGGGTAGGACTCGGACAGTGGTGTCTGGGATTTATTCCTCGGTCCCTCTCCCCAATCCTGCAGGGTACTGCAGGTCTCCATTCTATCATCCATGTTATTTGTAGTGTACATGCTGCCATTAGGAGAGATCATTAAGCAGTATAGTCTGAGTTTTCACTACTATGCAGATGATACTCAGCTGTACATGTCCTTTGTGCCTGGGCAGAATGGAGCCCTCTCAGTCTTTAGCAACTGCCTTGCCAGGATCCAGGTCTGAATGAGTGCCAGCTGGTTGAGGTTAAACCCTTATAAAACTGAGGTGCTGGTAGTGGATCCTGATCAACGGGAGGGGGGTTGGTTGGCAGGGCTTCCCTCTGGACTGTGGCTCGAGAGTGTCCAGCTTGCTACCTCGGACCAGGTGCAGAATCTGGATGTTTTTTTTTACAGCGGTCTAACCTTTAAATCTCAGGTGTCAGTTGTTGCCAGGATCTCTTTTTACCATCTGAGGAAGATCACCTGGGTGAAGCATCTAGTCCCTCCTGATGATCTTCCAACATTGATCCATGCCTTTGTAGCTTCTCGCCTTGATCACTGCAATGCCCTTTACCTAGGGCTACCGGGAGCTGATATCGCTACCTGCAGCTAGTGCAGAATGCAGCAGCTAGGCTGTTGACTGGTACCTCCAGGTCCAGTTATATCACGCCTGTGTTCTGTGGACTGCACTGGCTGCACTTCAGTGGTGGATCACCTTCAATATTGGTTTACTGATCTATAAAGCCCTGCATGAATAGGGCCTTGTTACTTGCAAAATCTCCTTCACCCTTACTGCCCTCCTTGTCCACTTTGTTCCACTGATGAGGGATTACTGGAGATTCCCAGGGTACAATTGAAAACATCAGGGGGTTGTACATTTGTTATTGTGGCCCCTATCCTGTGGAATTTTCTACATCGGCAGGTGTGTGAAAGCCCAACCGTCCAGAGTTTTAAGATATCCAAGAAAACATATTTATTCAACCTAGCATTTCCAGATCTAGCCTAGCCTGATGGTGTTTTGATCAGATTTTATGGAAGTATTTATGCATTTATCAGTTGTGTTTTAAATGGATGTTTTATTTGTTGTATATGTAATGTATTTTGTTTTAATTCCTGTACAAGTGCTTTGGTTTTAAGAAAAGCACTTTTTATAAATAAAATGATGATGATGATGATGACTAGGGGTGACAGCACAGTTTGTGGATACGAACAATCATGGTGTGGCCATACATGCAGTTTATGTACAATGTCATAAGGCCAAACTGGTAATGTTGTTAGGGATAACAGTAAGATACAATAGGTGTGACAGAGTGAATTACTGTGACAACAACTGAAGCATGTGACTGGGTAGGGGCGTGGAGGGCCTTTATCAAATCATGACAAACATGGGGTTATGGTGGTAAAACATTGGAGATCCAACACCCAGCTGAGGTGCAAGCCCCCTTGTTACTTGGCATACCCAGATGTAGGTTGCAAGAGTGGCGCAGTGCCCGTTTGCCACAGTAGCTTCCCATTCTGACACAGACTGCGTTTCAGAATTGCGATTACTGCAATTTATGATGCAAGGTGCAAATTGTGACATTAATGTTCGACACAAGCACCTTGCGTCAGTCTAGTTACTTTCAGATTTGGGTTCAGAGTCTTATGTCAACTGGATTGTGGCTTTTGAAAGTGGACAAAGTGATACTACAGTACCTGTAATCAGAGTAGCTGTTGTGACTAGAGGCAGCTACTGTTTATGTTGTTTACTGCAAACAAGTCTAGTCTGTCTGAACAAGATTCTTTTTCTTTTTTTTTGTTTTTTTAGGGGGGCTAAAGGGGCTGCAAGCCTGCATGCAACCACATTCAATTACAGACAATGCAAATGTAAAGAGGCTGGAGTGTTACAATCCCCTAGACTATATATATTCACCTTGTACAGTGAGGAGGTTACTGTGCTGTGCCACCAACTGTTCTGCCATCACTGATATAATGTAATGTAACAAGTGCTTTAAGATGGTTAACAATTGACAAAAATAATGCAACCTAAACAGTGCTTACCTGGAAACTAGGGATGGAGACACCTTGAAGCAAAAGGCCTGGCCAGCACAGACAACATTTGGGACAGCAGGAGCAGCAGCAGCATCTGTCAAGAAGACTTGGGGCAGACCTGAAAATATATGATACAGAAAGTTGCAGAAACTCAAGGGATACATGGCATTGGTTAGCAGAGGTTGACTACCTGGGTCGGGAGGCTGACCCACCAAGGCCGAACATCCTCTCAGTGCCTAGTCTGCCACTGCTATCATTCCCTACCCAATCTGTCACCACAACCTCGTCTGTGCCTATTACTGCCCACCTGGCCTCACCCCAGCCTCACCTGATTCACTGTGTCTGTGGCTCTGTTAGTACACCTATCTTATCTCAGTCTCATTATATAATGACCTGCGTGTAAAAGTAAAAGTAGAAAGTATAACAACCATTGGTACTTACCTGATCACTTATGATGGGGATGGGATGAAGCTACAGGCCTGGCCAGTGCAGATATCATTCAGGACAGCAGGTGCAGCAGCATCCATCTTGAAAACTTGAAGCAGACCTGAAAATACATGATACAGAGAGTTGCATAAACTCAAGGAATCATTGCATTGGTTAGCAGAGGTTGACTGCCTGGGCTGGGAGGCTGGCCCACTAAGGTCAAACATCCATTCACTGCTTAATATGCCACTTCCACTACTCGCTGGCTAATCTGCCACCACAACCTGGTCTGTGCTGTGGATGTTCCTCCCCTGCCCCCGCCCCAACCCCAATCCCATCTGACTCACTGTGTATCTGATTCTGTTAGTACACCTATCTTGTCTCAATCTCACCATATAATGACCAGTGTGGAAAAGAAGAAATGGAAACTGTAGCAACCAATGGTACTTACCTGGGCACTTGTGATGGAGACGCCATGAAGCTACAGGCCTGGCCAGTTGAGATATTATTTGGGACAGCAAGAGCATCCATAAAGAAGGCTTGATGCAGACCTGATAATATACCATTCAGAGAGTGGCAGAAACTCAAGGGAAACATAGCATTGGTTAGCCAAGGCATACCTCATGTGAGGCTGCACCACCAGGATTGACCATGCTCTCAATTTACCTGCTTATCCTACCACTACAATTGTTCTGCATCTGCACCACCCACTATCACCACCCCCAGTCCTCCCCTCCACCCACCTGCCTGATGTCAGTTTGAAAGTAGACCTATCCCAGTCCCCTACAATGACCAGTCTGGAAAAGAAAACTGTAACCTATAGCAAACATTAGTATTTACCTGGCCACTTGTGATGGACACAAACCATGAAGACACAGGGCTGCCAGACTACGTGGGGATCACAGCAGCAGGAGCTGGGGCAGCAGGCCAGTACCAGCATCTGTTGAGCCTTACACAGGCAAACCAGTAAACAATAAAATCATATAGTGAGTTCAACAAACAGATGTGATACATCATATCAGTTGAACTTCATGGTAACCTGGACATGTGATGCAGCAAAACATGATGACTTGATACATTCATTTGTGTGACAAGTGTTCTGTTGTGATCCCTACCACCTGCACATGAGGTAAGCAGGAAGAACACCTTTCAACAACAGTAAACAGTAAACCTGATGAATGGATAATTGGACAGAGAGAAACACCAGACGTACAGTGTAAAAGATAATGGATAAAAACAGTACCCCTGCTGGAGGGGAGGACTGTTCCTGATATCTAACTAATCCAAACTCAAAAACCAGAACAACCCACCACCAAAAGAAAAGGCATATGACACAATATGGCCCAGATATTCAAAGCTTTGCGTGGTGCATAAACCGTTTAAGCGGGTTTAGCGTGGGATTAGTGTGGGTCTGCTATATTCAAAAGGCCAAATAGTGTGCACAAAATGCTTTAGTACCAGGCAAACCATTATTATATGCAAGGGGCAAACTGAACATGAATATGGGCGCGCTATGAGATATTCAGCGACTAGTGCCACGCTAAGGTGTTTAGCGTGAATTAGCGTGACCCTTAGCATGGTACAAATTACCACCCAGGAAAAGCTGGTCTTAAATCTGGGCAAACAGCTTTGTGCAACATTGTGGCCTTGTGTGGCAATAGCGCAGCATTAGCACGGCCTTGTGTGACCCTAACATATGACTATGACATATAGAAAATGCCAGACATGGAGGAAACATGCTGCTCACTGATGGCACCACAATGATGCTGACTGCTGCCAACAGTCCCAGCCATACCAGGCAGTATGTGGTGACCCGGCCCCCAGGGGCCACCATGGTAGTGTGGCCATACAGCACACACCTGCAGACCATATGTCTGTGGTGACCAACAGATGCCAGCACACACATGCAGCACTGTGGGCATGGTGGGTGTTGAGGGGAGGGTGTACGGGTGGCCAGGCCTCACCACAGACTAGGTGCAGCCACGAGGCTGGGACACAGTATGCAGTGCACATGGGCCAGTATTGAGAATACCCCAATACCAGTGTGCCTGTCTGAGCATACATGCCCCCCCAGTCACATACCACACAGCTGTACATACACCACAGCACACACAGCTGGCCATGTCCATGTCACTATAAGCATCCCATGCCAGACATGCAGCATCTGCGGGTCACACAACAGTGTGACAGTAATGTCCACTGGCAGTATACACCTGCAAGGTGAGCTTGTCACTGTGTACAGTGCAGTGGTCTCCCCTACCCTATATACCATAGGCATTGCTGTGTCACTCACATTACCGTGGTGTCTGCTGTGCATTGTATCATGCCCTACAGTGTGACAGTTGCATGCATCACCACCACCGCCTGTGCCTGTGCTGTGTTGTTCCCAGGGGTACACAATGTTATACTGTACTGCGTATATGTAGCCTGCAGCAACCATCATGCAATGTCAGACTGACCTACAGGTGGAGCTGAGGCCAGACCTGGCCAGCCTCTGTACTTCCAGACTGACCTCCAGGTGGAGCTATGGGACACTGCAGTAACGCTGGGCAAACTGCATGCAAATCAGGGCATAATGAGATGCTAATCTGGATGTTTGCTCAGGGTCTACTTAAGTAGGCACATTTGCATGTCACTTTTGAATATGACGAATCTTAGCACTGGACAAATGTGTTTGCACTGGGCAAATGGCTCAGCTCTGTGCTAAAGCCGTGCAAACATGTTAGCATGGCGCTAACAGTTTGGGGAATATTACACAGTTTTAAATGCTGTTCTTTCACATCCGCTGCTGCCTGTAGGTGTACTGGGTCCATGCATTTGCTGGCACACATATTGGTCACATAGTTCACCTCTACCTACCCTCATGTCACTGTGCACTGTGTTGTTGTTGTGGTTTGCACTTCCTGGTTGCTATAGTCAGTGCTATCTTATTCCAGGGCTATGTTTGCCCTGCACTCTCAGCCCAGTTTGCATGGCCTCATTCCCATGCTATGTTCAGATGCTGTTTGCCTCGGGCTATTCCTTTTAAATATAGCTTTCTTTGTGCTCTGGGCCAAGTTTGCCTGCCTGGCAGTGCTAATATAGACTCAGGGCAAAGTTTTGAATATCTGGCCCTATATGTCCAAACGTTTACAGTTTAATAATATAGCATTAAACACAAATGGTACAAACTTCACAAACCCCACAAATGCTGATAGCACAGGCTGGGAGAACAGGGCAGGGCCCAACTGACTTCTTCTGGTTTTGCAGTAGCCTCTTCAGGAAGTGTCCCAAATGCTTGGTAATTATCAGTTTAAACCATTGTCTTAAAGGGGCACCACTAATTTACCACAGTGCAATAAAACTTTAGTACATCACTATGGCACACTCATTATATATACAAAAAATATTTATACTTGAACCTTCATTAGTAATAATAATTAAATCCACATAGTAGAACCCCCCAAAAATATAAAACTAAAATAAATATCATTCTGCACATTTTCTAGCAGACATGAATCACCAAAACATTACTAAACCCCTATAAATAAAATGTGTCCATACATATGTATAATAGATAATAAAAGGGACTTACAGTCCCCTCTACTTCCAGACATGGAAAAACAATCTTTTCTACAGAGAACTAAGCAAAACAACATACAGTGGTATATATATATATATATATATATATATATTATAGTAGCACGGTAGTGCTACCATAGTTAGGGTTGAGGAGCCATTTCTATGTTAAACCCCCAAATTGTGCACCTTAATAACTTTGCAACCGTTAGAAGGATTTGCCTGAAATTTGGAATTTATGATCAAAAACCATAGGCCTTGGGATATGCCAAGTTTTGTACTGGTCGGATATACGGCTGTGGAGTTATTAAGTGTGATCTGTGCACGCATTTACGCTTTTCTGGAATTCTGTGGTCACGCCTACAGGTCGTACAGTTTGTGTGACTGGCCCAAAATCTTCAGGAAACATGCAGCCGGGGTCCCCGATGTGCCTTTCGAAGATTTCGTGAAAAAATATTAAACGGTTCAAAAGTTATTCAAAAAACAGTTTCCCATTATAAGTCAATGGGAAAAGTTAACAAAAAGTTCAACACTTTCGCAAATGCATTTTTACTTTCGCAAATGGGCCTGTTACTTTCGCAAATCGGCCATTTTGTTTTCAGTTGGTGATCAGAAAAATGGTTGGCATTTAAATTTGGGACCCTCTAGCAACCTAATTTTTTGTATTCACCTAGTCGGGCCCTGAGGATGCTTGCCATGTCTTTATTTTGTGGTAAAACACCCAGAAATATGTTTTCAAATTTCTGGAAAAATACTTTAAATGAAAGTACTTTCATGCTCATGAAAATTAATGTAAATTTCTGCGAAAGCTTTACATAAAATTAGAACTGATAATTTTCTAGTCTGTGGGAAAATGACAGCAATTCTTTGGCACTGCACTACAAAATAACCATTGGGAGTTTTGGGCTGAAATTTGGAGAGAACGCAGCCAACATCTCACAGATGTGCCTTTCAGTAGTTTGGTGAAAAAATATCACATGGCGGCAAAGTTATGGCACTCCAAAGTTGACAGTTTTTCCTATAGCATAACATTACAGCGCCCGAAGCATTACAGGAATCCTTTGGCACCCTGCTGCAAAATAACGGTTTGGTCTTTTTTCCTGAAATTTGGAGGGAAGACAGCCAACAGTACACAGATGTACCTTTCAGTAGTTTGGTCTACGGCACTCCAGAATTGACGGTTTTTCCCATAGGATAACATTACGGTGCCCGACACTTAACAGAAATCATTTGGAGCCCTGCTGCAAAATAACGGTTTGGTCTTTTTTCCTGAAATTTGAAGGGAAGACAGCCAACAGCCCACAGATGTGCCTTTCAGTAGTTTGGTGAAAAAACATTACAGGGAGGCAAAGTTATGGCACTCCGAACTTTTCTTTTTTTCCCATAGGATAACATTACGGCGTTCGCCGCGCCTTTCAGGGCCCGTATCTCGGAAACGGTGCGAGATATGGACTTTTCGTCGGAAAATTTCTTAGCCCCCTCAGATTCAAATTAGCCAGGACAGTTGTAAATAATATGACTTTTATATTTTTTTTCTTCGTCGTACGGTTCCTGAGATATAATGTATTTAGTATTCCAAGATCTAATTTTCTGCGCCGATACTCATTATTTTGTGTACATTATTTGTACTCACTGTCTTTCTCAATGCAGGTTTTGGGGAAAACCAGCCTGTGTGCTTACATTACTGTTACTGTTGCCCTTTCCACTTGCGGATCCGTACCCGTTTCACTTACCATTGACGTCTGCGCCACCATGTGCGTTATCCTTTGCGTTTTCATTTGCGCTTGCGTTTCTGTTATTTTTTGCCATTTCTGTCTACAGTACTGTTTATCTTACTGTTTCACTTTACATCACCATGCGCATTGACATTTCTGTTTGCAGGCACCATGTTACTATGTGACAACACATCACGTGGCAGACCATTCCCGTCTATGCCACCATGTGCGTTACCCTTTCTGTTCTCATTCGTTTGGGCCCCGAGCTCCGGCCGCTGCATTACATTCACTATTTCTCGTTATCATTCTCAAAAAGAAGGGAAATTAGAGGCAAAAAACTCCGTTTAGTGCATTAGTTAGGGTTGTTCCACAGCGACAAAAGTGAGGAAATTCGCTGTTAGGGTTGAAAACCCCTTGGACCCCAGCCCACCCCAACCCGGCATTGGGGTGCGCATTGGGATCGTGGGTCCTAACTCTCACCATTCTCCTATACTTCTGCTGCTTTACATGTCATGGGGGTGAGGGGCTGATGATCCCAATACTATGCAGATGAATGGTAATCAAAATTTCAACAACATTCTCACTTTGTCGCGTGGAACAACCTCAACTAATGCATCAAATGGAGTTTTTTGCCTCTATTATATATATATATATATATATATATATAATATATATATATATTATGGTAACGTAGTGCTACCATAGTTAGGGTTCAGGAGCCATTTCCATGTTAAACCCCAAATTTTGCACCTTAATAACTTTGCAACCGTTAGATGGATTTGCCTGAAATTTGGAAAGTATGATCAAGACCCATAGGCCTTGGGATCTGCCAAGTTTTGTACTGATTGGATATACAGTTGCAGAGTTATTAAGCGCGATCAGTGCGCGCGTTTACGCTTTTCTGGAATTCTATGGTCGCGCCTACAGGTAGTACGGTTTGCGTGACCGGCCCAAAATCTTCAGGGAACATGTGGCTGGGGTCCCTGATGTGCCTTTGAAGATTTGGTGAAAAATATTTAACAGGTTCAAAAGTTATTCAAAAACAGTTTCCCATTATAAGTCAATGGGAAAAAGTTAACAAAAACACACTTCCATAAATGCATTTTACTTTTAAATGGGCCTGTTACTTTTCATAAATCGACCATTTGTTTTCAGTTGGTGATCATAAAATGGTTGGCATTTAAATTTGAGGAGCCTCTAGCAACCTAATTTGTTTTGTATTCACCTAGTCGGGCCCAGAGGATGCTTGCCATGTCTTTTTTGTGGTAAAGACCCCAGAAATATGTTTTTCAAATTTCTGGAAAAAGTACTTTCGAAAATTACTTTCCTGCTCACGAAAGTGTCGCAAATTTTTGCGAAAGCTTTCACAAATTGTGACAGTAATTTTCTAGTCTGTGGGAAAATGACAGCAATTCTTTGGCACTGTACTGGAAAATAACCGTTGGGAGTTTTGGGCTGAAATTTGGAGGGATCGCAGCCGACATCTCACAGATGTGCCTTTCAGTGTTGTATTGAAAAATATTACCGCGGCAAGTTATGGCACTCAAAGTTGACAGTTTTCCCATAGGATAACATTACGGGCCTGACATAACAGAAATCATTTGGAGCCCTGCTGTAAAATAGCAGTTTGGTCTTTTTCCTGAAATTTGGAGGAAGACAGCCAACAGCCCACAGATGTGCCTTTCAATAGTTTGATGGAAAAACATTACAGGAGGCAAAGTTATGGCACTCGAACTTTCTTTTTTCCCATAGGATAACATTCAGTGATTCGCCTTTTCAGGCCCGTATCTGGAAGCGGTGCGCGTTACGGACTTTTAGTCGGAAAATTTCGTAGCCCCTCAGGGGCTAAGATCTAAATTAGCCAGGACAGTTGTAAATAATATGACTTTTACATTTTTTTTCTATGTCTTACAGTTCCTGAGATATAATGTATTTAGTATTCCAAGATCTCATTTTCTGCGCCCATAGTCATTATTTTGCATACATTATTTGTACTCACTGTGTTTCTCAATGCAGGTTTTGGGGAAAACCAGCCTGTGTGCTTACATTACTGTTACTGTTGCCCTTTCCGCTTGCGGATCCGTACCCGTTTCACTTACCATTGACGTCTGCGCCACCATGTGCGCTATCCTTTGTGTTTTCATTTACGCTTGCGTTTCTGTCATTTTTTGCCATTGCTGTCTACAGTACTGTTTATCTTACTGTTTCACTTTACATCACCATGCGTATTGACATTTCTGTTTGCAGGCAGCATGTTACTATGTGACAACACATCCGTGGCAGACCATTCCGTCGCCACCATGTGCGTTACCCTTTGTGTTCTCATTAGTGCTTGTGTTTACCATATGGCCACTGTTAGCATTTCTGTTTGCGTTGCTGTCCCTGTTAGTATGCCACAACACATCATCTGCGGCGGGGCCATGGGGCCCTTCGCAAATGCATTACATTCACTATTTCTCGTTCTCATTCTCAGAAAGAAGGGAAATTAGAGGCAAAAAACTCCATTTAGTGCATTAGTTAGGGTTGTTCCACAGTGACAAAAGTGAGGAAATTTGCTGTTAGGGTTGAAAACCCCCCTTGGACCCGCCCACCCCCCAAACCGGCATTGGGGTGTGCATTGGGGTCGTGGGTCCTAACTCTCACCCCTTTCTATTATACTTCTGCTGCTTTACACATGTCATGGGGTGAGAGTTAGGTCTGATTTTCATTTGCGCTTGTGTTTCTGTTATTTTTTGCCATTTCTGTCCACAGTGCTGTTTATCTTACTGTTTCACTTTACATCACCATGCCCATTGACATTTCTGTTTGCAGGCACCATGTTACTATGTGACAACACATCACGTGGCAGACCATTTCCGTCCGCCACCATGTGCGTTACCCTTTCTGTTCTCATTAGTCCTTGTGTTTACCATATGCGCCACTGTTAGCATTTCTGTTTGCGTTGCTGTCCCTGTTGGTATGCCACAACACATCATGTGGCAGGCCCACAGCTCCCTCCAATGCATTACATTCACTATTTCTCGTTATCATTCTCAAAAAGAAGGGAAATTAGAGGCAAAAAACTCCATTTAATGCATTAGTTAGGGTTGTTCCACAGCGACAAAAGTGAGGAAATTCGCTGTTAGGGTTGAAAACCCCTCTTGGACCCCAACCACCCCCAACCGGCATTGGGGTGCACATTGGGATCATGATGGTCTAACTCTCACCCATTCTCCTATACTTCTGCTGCTTTACACATGTCATGGGGTGAGATTAGGTCTGATGATCCTATGCAGAGAATCAATGGCAGCATATGTGCAATTGTTTGCATTTTCTTTTGTTGCGTTTCTGTCACTTTTGTCCATTTGTGCACTGTACTGTTTTGCTTTCTGTTTCACTTTGTTCACCATGCCCATTGACATTAACATTTACAGGCACTATGTTACTTAGTGACAAGGCATCATGTGGCACAGCGTTCCTGTGTATGCCACTGCATGCATTGAGCTTTCTGTTCTAATTCATGGTTGTGGAGGCGTGCTGCATTACATTTACAATTTTTTTATCTTTCTTAAAGAAAGGCGAATTAGAGGCAAAAGTCTGTTTAATGCATTTGTTAGGGTTGTTCCAGAGTGACAAAGTGAGGAAATTCACTTTTAGGGTGAACACCAACTTGTGCCCGCTAGCCACTTCCCAAGTCGCACTTTTAGCATGAATGTTTGCAGTGCTGTCAGTTTATTGTGCCATAACACATCATGTGGTGGTAAGCGCATAGACTGTACTACCTTCCACCCAGCAACGGCATTGGGGTGTGCATTGGGATCGGGGGTCCTAACTGTCACCCCATTCTCCTATACTTGTGCTGCTTTACACATGTAATGGGGTGAGACTTAGGGCTGATGATACCGTCTATGCCACCATATGTGTTACCCTTTGTGTTGCTGTGTTACTGACTGCATGTCATAGGTACCAAACAAATAGATGGAGGTTTACTTGTAGCAGTATTAGTAAACATTTATTTGTATGCTTAAGTCATAGACACTTATTTTTATGTCATGATGGTATTTTAAGTAAAGAGCGACATAGGTGGTTATGGTTTTAAAAATTTATTGCCAATTTGTCAAATGGAAAAGGTCCAATCAAGAGTGAAATTAAGTTAACAGAAGCAGTCTCACAATACAATGTTTGTATGTGTGCAATCATTGCTTGTGAAATTTGTAAATGTGTAAGAATAATAAGTGTATCATGTGGATTGGACTAAGTGTGTGATATTATATGAAACTAATCAGATGTGTGTTTTTAGTTGTGCTTCACTACTCGCTTCTGTTTATATGTGTGGAAGTATTTTCTGGCATTTGAATTTTTATTTTAATAGTCAGGCTGAAGATATTGCTATTGAATGTGAATGTGGTTTGTAAAAAATGTTACTTTTTTTTAAATGGTTGTGTGTTGTAACTATGTGTAGTGCATTAGTTGTCTGCTATGTTAATAAGGTACTGTCAGTTGGTAGTGAAGTGTGATTAGACACAAGATAGACAAGTGTTTTGTTGTAATTGTGTGACTGCTAATGTGTGTGTTCCTGGGGTGGGCGAAAAACCATATGCTGATTGTCTAAGTAGTACAGTTTACACAATTGTAAGTTTAGTGACATTTGATTGTTATTATTAAATTATATGTCACTGACTAGGTGCAAATGGAAAATTCCCACCCGACCCCTCAATTGAGGCGATCATAAATATTGTCAGGAACAGGTATTCAGTTTGTTGTGATCAGCAACAGTGCCTGATTACAATTGTCAATATTTTGTAAAGCGATACAGATTAGTTATGTGACAAGTACAAAATAAATCAATGTTTACATGAACAAATAAATGTTATCAATTCTTACATTGCCTTCTGTGTTAATTCTTAACTTGTAAATACTAGAACTGTAATGGAATGCATTTATTCACAAGCTTATGCTTAGTTACATGTTGTTAGTATTGTGCAGAGTAATATGTAACACATTCACTTGTACTGTAGTGATACACTATTTGTACTTCATTTATTAAACAAGTTATAAACAATGTACACTTGAACACAAATGTTTCTATTATGTACAAGTAGTTTGAAACAGTTTTAAGAGTCACTAAATTAGATTAAGTAATTGGTTATTAGTAACAGTTGTGTAAGTTAGGTTCTTGAATTATCAATAACGGTAGTTGTTTTTACATATGTACAATACTAGTACTATGTCTGAAAGCGTGATAGTTCTACACTGTTGCATGGTGATCTAATGATGTTCTCTATATGTGAAGAGTCACTAGAAGTGTAAAAAGACTACTTCTGAGAATGTGGAATGTTTAATGTAATAAGGGTAGAATCTTTCACAGACATGTAATCATGGTTTCTGTTGTGACTGTAAATATTGTTGGCACCGATTGAAGCCACTACAACAATTTTAATGGAGTCACTGATCTACACAAGATGTAAGATGTCACAGTCTATGTAATGTCTGTATTTTAATTCCATTTTTTGTTGAAATTGTATTGTTTATTAACAGTTGTAAATTGTACAACATAGTAACGAGTTATGACATTTTTGGGGACAAAGTACTCATGTTAAAATGGTACATGTTTTGTCCTATTCTTCTGAAATATGAAGGTTGTCATCATTCTTCAATATTAGAATACATGCATTTTCAGGTGATCTGGGGTGTCTATTTAAAAGTAGTTGTAGAGTTGTCACACTGTAACCATACAGCCGTGGAGCTTAGTACGGTTTTAGATGCATTATCTTGTGAAGACATGTAATCATGGTTTCTCTAGTGACTGTAAATATTGTTGGCGATTGAAGCCACTACAACAATTCCATGTAGTCACTGATCTACACAAGATGTAACATGTCACAGTCTATGTAATATCTGTATTTGAATTCAGTTTTGTTGAAATTGTATAGTTTATTTACAGTAGTAAATTGTACAACATTGTAACGAGTTATGACATTTTTGGGGACAAAGTACTCATGTAAAATGCTACATGTTTTGTCTATTCTTCTGAAATATGAAGGTTGTCATAATTCTTCAATATTAGAAGATATGCATTTTTCAGGTGACGGGGGAGTCTCTGTTTAAAAGTTGTTGTGAGTCATCACCTCTAACCATCCAACTGTGCACCTTAGTAATGAGGTGCAATGTCCAGATGCATGGATTGACCATGATGATAGATAATGCTGTAGTGTCAAACAGTGATTGGTTGAAGACTATTCTACTAGCTGTGTAGTCTGTGATAGGAGTATCAACTCTGAGCCCATTGGTGTCAAATCTGTGCAACATAAGCAACAGATATTGAGATGAAGTCCTGAGCCGTATGGACTGAGTGCATCTGCCTCCACACTTTACACAGGCATGACTACATTCAGCATTAGTGAACAGCTGTCGAAATTTGACACTTTTGGCTTTAGGAACAAAGAGAGTTATCCACAGCATGTCTTGTGTGGTTTCACGCTGTGAATTGCCACATGAAACACATACATATTTTGTTAAGTATGTTACTGTGAAGTACTGGCGGATTGGGGTGCCGTCTTCATCAAGGTTGTTTATGACAGCCATCATAAACTCAGTACTGTCTTGCTGTATGTCGGCAGAAAATGTACTGCATCAGCATATATAGATAACACCTGTCAGTAGTGGTGTTAGTGGGTGTACATTGTTAAACTGGTCAGAAGTCATGTTGATAATCTGCTTCAGAGCGTTTGATAGGGGATTGTCTTGTGAAGCAGATATTGCTTGCACAAAGTGTGGCATGTGTAGAAAAACTTGCATAGCTGAGTTAGCATAGCAGTTGACTCTATTGCTGTTGTCAAACAATGGTACAGCAGCTACACCAACTGATTTCTGATGAATTGTTGGTCGTGGATGTTTACTTGAGGTTGTGGCCTTTTCTGAACTGTTTTTGTGTGAATCACTTAGTGAAGCTTGCTGCTGTTTGTTGCTTCATCTAGCTGTGACTAGTTATGTGAGACAGACAGATATGTAGGCAGTGGTATTAAAGACATTTGTGGCTGATGTAGATGCGTAATCTGTTGTACTCAAGAATACATCGCTTGTCAGCACGTATTTTATGAGGTGCTATACTGATGATGTGCAATCCAGAAGGCTTCGTACACGTGAAAGTGCTAGCGTAGCTCATGCCATCTTTGAATATGTCTGTACCTATGTCTATCATTGCTGAATCAAACTTAATCCCTGAGATTTGTGAATGGAGACAGCGTATACAACTACATAATGGAACTGTTTCCTGTTTACGTAGATATCCTTAAAACCTGGAATTTTATGCAGGTTTGATCTATGTGTACAAGTGTTGCATGTTGTCAAACTGCACTACAAGTGTCTGAATAAATGTCTTCTGTACATTATGGATAAAGTCAGTGATGTTTCCCATTGCACCGTTTACCATGCCTTGTTCGACATCTAGATTACATCGTAGCATGATATGCGCATTCTTACAAAGTGTGAGAACAGCTTCTAGGCCAGCTGTTCATGAAACATCTGACTTCAGTTCACTTAGTCGTTCAGTCATCTTTGCTACTAGGTTTCGACTAAGAATAACGCCATCAACTTTATCAATTGCATGGAGAGTGACAATCTCTTGGTTCTCTCTTTGTAGCATTAGATTGTTGAATTCAGTGCATTTCTTTAGTCGTGGCATAAGACACACTATGTGTCTGGCAGTAGAGTATATGTTGCTGAAGACATTACATGCTGTTTCTATCCATGTACTATCTACTATGATTTTTTCGATCATTTAACATACAAACATGTTCTGTTGATAGAGAACCTGTCGAGCTTCATCTAAAAAGTGCTTTGTAAGCTCGTCACCACTTTGCCATGTTCTCAGACAACTCAACATGGTGAATAATTCCCATATGTTATAGCCTGCAATGCAACCTAGGATATTCTTAGCTTGCTTGGCAGTTAGAGTTGTGAATACATGCTCTGCATTGACTGGTGCAAGTTGTAAAAGGTCTCCCAAGACAAATATACTTTTGCCACCAAATGGCACTGCATTGTCAGTACCTAAGATCTGCTGTAGACGTAGATGAATACAGGCTATCATGACATTGGAGACCATGCTGATTTCATCAATGATGAGTAGCTGCATCTTTGTGAACATGGGATGGAACTGAGATGCAACCTCGAATGACAGTTTATGATATTCTCCAGTTCTCCCATGTTCAACTGGCAACATAAAGAGACAGTATAATGTTACTGCACCAATGTTGTATGCTGCTAGTCCAGTGGGAGCAGTCACAGCAACAGACATTGAAGAGCCTGTCACATTTCGTATTTCTGAAGTGATAGCTTCAATCAGGAAACTCTTTCCTGTGCCAGCTGAACCACTGACAAACATTAGTAGTGGTTTGTGCTGAGTGCAGTCACACTTTTTTGTTTCATGTAGTATCCCATGTTGGACAGCTTCAACCACTTTGGAGTGTACTGTATGCTGCAGCTGATTTAGTCTTTCTCTTATGTCAGCTGGGTTGACCATAGAGTGTGTGCCATGTTGTTGGCTGTCTCAATTTCTGAGATTAACAGTTCTGGGGCATTTAATGGCAGAGGTCACCTAGAACACCTTGTCATTCTGGATCAAGGTTGTCTTGTGAACTCACTGGAGTGTCTTGCTGAAGTTGCTTCTCTGCCTCCTCAGCTGTTCTTTCTCAGCTTTTAGTCTTTCTATGTATGTTTGTGAGTAGTCGGTTTGGAAATTCTCATAAGAGTGAGATTGAAGTGTTCTTCAAATGTGTCAGAGTCACCTTTTAATTCAGACTCACTCCTCCAGGGTCTAAGAGGAATAGGAGAGCAAAGTAATAATGTTCTGTGCTCTCTGATGTGCCTAGATGCAGTTGCAGTGATCAATGAGCCATGGCTTGTTCCTCTTCACAAGACAGCCATCTAGTCCATTGACCTTGTAAATGTGCCGTGTTGAGTCATGTGCTGCACCTGTCTTGTAGTCATACCCATAGCCACTTCAAACAGACACATATCATTCATCTCGTTTGCGTCTCGTGGGTAGTATGTGTCTATCAGGTTATTCTTCAAGATATGTTTGAAGAAGGTGTATTGACAACAAGCTGCTCAATTTCGGCATGAGGAATCAGTACGTTTCTGTTTCTCTTTGTAGTTTACTGAGAAGCGTACAGCGTCAGACTTCCATTACAGATGTGTCCCATTAAGAGGTCACTGGCTTCGTAAGCTCCACATTCTCTGTGTGAAAGAGTCTTCAAACCCAATGACCACAGCTGAGATGTTAGGCTTTTTCTTGAACTGGCAATATCTTCCCAAAGATCTTGCAAAGCTAGTCTATTCATGTTTAATTGTATGAAGTTACATAGCGAACCAGGGCTAGTGAGTTATCAGCCACAAACTGAACATCTATGTTTTTACCACATTAGGAGAAAGAGTTGGGTTGTAGTCATTGATATACACCTCTTTTTCATCTCTGGGTAACTCGTATACCCTCTTGGTTGATTTTGCCTTCAAGTGGTGTCACATTGCTGAGAAAAGGTCATTCATGCCACCATTCTGACAAACTCTTCTAGGAAATCCAAAGCGACATCGCGTGTACCAATTTGATTTGTTCTTTACTGCTCGCCAGCAATATTTTGCGCAAATATGTCGCTGGAACTTTTGAACCAACTTCCATAGTGTAGGACTGTCATACTTGTCTGGAATGTGACAAGTGATATATTTTTTGATGAATGATAGCACTTGTGCTGCATCATGTTCACCAATTCGTGGTGCATCCTTGATCCATAATAACATATGGATATGAGGGGTGCCTCGTGCTTGATATTCTGTCCTCCAAAAGTAGTGTTCTACAATGCCTAGAGGAGGACTGTCCTTGATAAGATGAAATTGAGAATGTCATGAGGCGCTTGTAAAGTGTCTTGTGACAGACACAGGATCAAGTGAACACATTTCTCCGATAGGCATTGATGAGATGCCTTTGACATCGGAATTTGCCCACTTCAACAGTTCAATGAGTTCGTCCCAGGTATATTCTGCACAACTAAGTGTGACAAACCATGTGGCTGTGCCATAGTCTCATAGCATTGTCATCACTTCTGAGTGTCTGCGATACCAATATTCTTTGGTGCCCAGCAGGCTTGAAAGTATGGAAGACAGATTCACTTGCACACTTTCATCTTTCTGTTTCAATTTCTCCAGAAATTGAGCAGCTTAATTCCATCTAGTGGAGTTGTTTACCGAATGGTATGTGCTATAGATGCAGACAGAATGCTAAGCTCACTTTCCCAGAGGAGATGCAACAGGTACTGAATGTTACGTCTGAATTTGCCATCTTTGCTCAGGATACAGCTGGTGCGGTACTCAGCACCCTGTACCCGTACTTCTCTTTCATCTAGGTGTCCACCTGACCCTTTTGGAAATAGGTCTGGGAAGCAGCGTGCTTCTAATGTTGCGTCCCAAATGCTGACAGGCTGCGCCTTCCACCTGCTTCATTTGATAGAGATCAATGTTGTCCTAATGGATCTCTACCATGTAGTGAGTGAATTGTGTGCTGATTCATACACATTGTCACTTGTCTGTGTGTGACTTTCTCAATGATTAGCTTACTTGTTCCTAATAGATCATGTTGCACAGAGAGGCTGGCCATTTGATCTATGTCAGAGTCTATATAGAAAGAATTGTTGCTCTTTAAATAAGCTAGAGCAAGCTTTACCTTTTGCAGATTGACAACATCTTGCCAGATGACTTTGGCCTTTGTAGGCACACCATTTACTAGAATGACCAAGCTATTTTCTGTTAGAGATAGCTTGAACATTTCCTGTAGAGGAAGTGGTAGATACATCACATGGACCTTTAGAGATCTAACTAGCTCTTTCTGTGGAATCTTGCGTGTCTTTGTGTTTCAGGCATTAGAATCATTTGGAATGGTTTCATTGTCTGAATTAGAATACGTTCAAACATATTCAATGTTGAAATCTCAGTTAGTGTGACATCTGTTTCCATGTTTTAGTAGCACTGACCTTGCTGGCAAAGTGTTGTACTTCAGTTTTGAAAAACAGTGTTTGCATAGTACAATGGTTTGTTGTGGATGAAAGTCAGATTTCAGAAGCAAGAATGCTGTGAGGTGCAACCACATGTCATTGTATGATGACCAGGTTTCTAGGTTTACTGTGTAAGTTTGTTTTGCGTAGCACAAACGGTCGCATGACACACATACAGAATCAAACTTCTGATACTTTGCTATCTCAAACTTAGCAATTTCCTTTCCATACTGTTTCAGAAGGTCGTTTCTAACACTGAAACAGATTTTTCTGTCAGTGTGACACTGGAAATTCCCTGTTTCTGGCTCAGAGGAATGTGTTCCAGTTTTTCATGAAAGTCATGGCACCGTGCATGTCACCCGACTGCAGTAAGTCATTTAAACAAGTGTACTGATGCAGCTCAGCTGTACTTCATATACTCCGTAGACAAAGTTCCGCATGCCTGTGTGTGCACTGCGAGCATCCGCATGTTGTGAAAAAACTATCACAAACACCACTATCGAGGACATACAAGCGGTGACCCATGAGTCAGTATATGGACGTATTTCACAATGATCGATTTCAGTAAATAGCTTATGTCTCTCTCTTTTCGATCTGTTATTATGAATAGGTTAACAAACTGTTCTACTTTTTGAAATGATGATTGCCTATGGTTGCAGGTAGCATCACATGACCATATAAGGCAGTGCCGTTTATTCAAGACTTTGGTTGGACCACAGTCATCATCAGTATCTAATTGATTGTCATCGAATACTGAGGACATTTGTAAGTTGCCGTACTCATCGATATTGAATGTTTGTTGTTCGTTAAAGTCATGATAAGTCTCTTCCCAGAAATATGCTTCTGAGGTGCTGTGTGCATCCACTGTCCTGTGAAGACATGGCAGAAGTTGTCAACAGTCAAACAAGGATACTGTTGAAGCCTTTTTTTTATGCTATATACAAGTTTCCTGAATTGTTCAATGACATGAGACATCTTACGCCACAATCTTTGTAGTACAAACAGTGCTCTGTTGACAAATGTTTGTACTTTCAGACCGAAATTCATCAGAGAAAGGTGACTCTTGATCTGTTTGCGGCTGTGCCGTACCACAGCAAGTAATAAGTCTTTCGATTTTAGCTTTACTTGCTAGTGATCGAAAATACTTTCTTTTCTAAGTTGTAAGTCACAATTTTTCATTTTACGTTGTTGATTTGAGCGTCTCTTGATGGTTACACTCAAGATAGTTGTGTTTAAATCTTACAGATCGACACAACATTTGTGCTATTATACATTTCTGTTTCTTTTTATGGATTTTGTTTCTTTGTGCAGTGACTTGATGTAAAGGTCACTGTTGCAGCAATGCTCTGTCGATTCTCATTTTTTGGGTAACTTTACTTTTTAGTTTGTTGCCCTATATACAACAGTGTAGTACTATTATGCCGCTCTTGTTTTGAGATACACCTACGTCTGTATTTAGTTGGCATTTTCAGGTACTCTAGTTGACAGTCACAGTAACCAATCTTACAAGTATCAGGCACCTGTATGAGAAAGAAAAAAAAAGTTTTAGAATATGCTTCAGTACATTTCTTATAGTAGTGTATTACTAAAATATCATGTTAATAATGTTGACAATTTGGTGAAAAGAAGCAAATGATAGCTGTTATGAATGTGCATTGCACAGCTGCTATGTAACATCAGAAATTTTAACATTCTCAATATTTCTATGGAGATTTGCGCATTTTTTCTTCATGTAGTGTTTTCTTACGATTATGATGGATGGTATTTTTATCTGTGTGTTAATATGTGTTTAATGCTGTGTGGCGTGTTATGTGATAGTCAGGTTGATGATAAAGTATATGGTGGAGCAAGAAATTAAGAGTGATCAGTGTGCATTATTAAATGTATCACAATTAGTATATTACAATAATGTGGAGGATATGCCTCTATTGCTGTTTGTGTGACTGTGTGTGTGTGGCAGGAATTGGTAGATATGGTTTGCATGTTAGCGATCTTTTTATGTTGATGCTGCATTGTAGTAACATAGTGTTTCTTGTGCTGGTGTGTATTGTTATTCGAGCTGTGATTTTTCACCCATGCCAAAGAATATTTTCTCTATATGTGCTGTGCAATGATGAAGTTTTCTTGCAGAAATAACTGTGTGGAAGACAGTGTGAGAATTAGTGTGCATGCGTTTCTGAACACATAAATTGAATATCTTCCAAAATGTGTGTGAGAATTCTAAATATTTCTGATTTACAAGCTTGTGCATTACAGTTCACAGGTACACTACTAACTTTGTGTTGTGTCATACTTTTCAGTTCAGAGTTTACTATATGGTTTTGAAAATGGGTCTGAAAATCCCAGCCTTCTGATTGGCTATGATACCAATCTCAGTGGTTCGGTATTTATGAATAGATACCCGCAAAAAAAAAGTTAGTATTCGGGCTGCTGCATTACTTGTGTATTTGTAGCGAACCTGAGTCTTAAGCTTTTCACCCGCCATCTTTGTACCACTTGCTAAGCAAATGAGTTAACAAGACCATGATGTCCCCCCACACACACACACACACACACACACACACACAGAAAACCCAACAGAGGCACAGTATTGATTCAAAAACCTCTAAAGACTGACATCTACCAGCAAATAGGTAAGAAAAATGCCATGTATCATAGTCTGTCAAAGACTGGGCAATCCATAATATTGGCAAAAGCTTGCGGGATGTGTCCATTCATGGCCACTGTAAGTTATGAAAGTGCCAATGAATGTTGCCTGGCTCTATTCGAAAATCTATAAAGAAATGCCACAAGTCCCTCTATTATGTTTACTAATCGCATGTGTCCCAAACTACTGGCGACTCAATCACCTTCCAAAAAAAAAAATCTTCAATGAATGGTTACCCAGTAACTCAGATTCAAAACCCTCCGTAGTAGCTTTAGTCACTAAAGTGCATGCCAACAAAGTGCCCTGTCAATAATGGAGTCCCCAATAGTTTATATATCAAAACAGCCAGAGGATTACTTATTCATTAAAGTTGTATGAAGCTCATTTTGTATTTTTATATATATTTTACAAATTTCTTTTTTGCTCCATTTTTCTTGCTTTACAGTGCACATTTTCTAAGTGCAATAATACGCTCCAGGGTGGCTGATATAGGGAAATAGTGTAGCTTCCAGATCTTATAAGCCCTTCCTCCTGTGTTGTCGGGTCTCATTACGCCTCTGGTTGGTTTGGTTTTTGCCTACACTATCCAGTCTGGAGGGTGTTATTGTTAACTTCAGACAACACTGTTCTGAAAAGTGTAGATTTCATTTGTCGCTTCTTGATGATGCTGTGTTTTTGTTTATGTGCTGCGTTTTACGTGAGTCTATGTGACAAATGACTATTCTGTAGAAATTTAATATATAAGAGTGTAATGTTATGAGCAGAGGTTGTGCAATGCATATATGAGGCGTTTGAGTGTAAAAATACAACAAATAAGTGTTTTGCAGTGTCGCTGCACAGTTAATGGATACGCATTAAGCATTGTAAATCTCAAATCTCTGCACTGCGCTGAGGTTGAGGCAGTCATGTAGCAGATTATGTGTTTACAATTGATAATTAAGTCATTTTTCCATAAAATGTGAAACTGTGTCAATATATAGAAAGTTCTTGAAAAGTACTTTCGTGAGCACGAAGTGTCGAATAAATTGCTTTCGTGCATTCGAAAGTGTCGCAAATTGTACTTTCGTGCATTCGACACTATGGGCAAAAGTACTGTCGAAGTTCGACACTTTCGCAAAATTTACTTTCGTGCTATCGAAAGTGTCGCAAATGTACTTCGTGCATTCAGTAAAGTAAATGTAATACTTGGGGCTAGCAAAACATTCATTATCAAATCATTCAATAGTCTGTTTGAGTGACAGATAGCTCTACCAATGAAATTTAAGATTTGTCAGGCCACTTCTGAGAACCAATCAGTGATGGACAACACTGAAGAAGAAAACAAGATCCATTTGAAAATAGCAGAGAGAGAAGCAGTTTAAACTGTAAATACAGTCTATGTTCACATGATTTTTCTAGTATTTAAAAATTATTAGAACATGTACATATCATTAATCAAAACGTTTTGGGTGTTTAATCTGATGATGTCAATTGTTATAATGTGGCATGCTATTTTCTGAAGAGAAAATACTTTAAAAACAAAGAAGTTCAGTACTCAGCTTGCACAGATACAGCTGCAAATGGAGGAGATAGGAAGGTGCCGTGGAGTTGTGATGAAACGCAACCAATCAGACTTCTTTCTGATGTTGTAATTGTTTTAAACTGCCTATGAAAAGCATGCATTTGTTTAGTTCTCAGTGGTTTTAGATTTTACTTGAAACATAGTCTAATAATGAATGCATGGGCTACATTGGTTCATGAAGCCAGACCAGGAGGGAATGTTTTTTAAATGTGTGTGTTTTGACTGAATGCAGTGAAGCTAGGTTGAAATAAGGAGGGAAAATATCAGTTTGATTTTCAGTGCTGTCTGGTCACTGCAGGGTGAACAGTCCCTTTCTTAGTAGCTTTCTGTGCAGTTCTGGGTGAAAAAACTTAGAATGGCAGAAAATAGGAAAAGGATTTTGTGGATTATTGGAAGCAGTTACATAAGACGAGCAGCTGAGTTTGCACTTCATAGTGATTTTGGAAGGGACCTGCAGCTCCCGGTTGCTATGTAAAAATGGTTTTGGTCGTGGTGGGATGAGATGGGAACATCTTATACCAACCATGCTGAACTTGAGAACTCCTCTCCTCCTGACATACTGCTAATCCATCTTGGAGGCAATGATTTGGGCTCAAAAGCGCTGGGTAGATTTAGTAACAGAGGCAAAAGTGGACCTTGCTTCTATTATGTCTATATTTGCCTGCCTGTATTATCATATTTTCAGATATTACAGGCGCAGAGTCTGGCAAGCAGGCATCATATGTATCTGATTGACAGAGCTACTGAAAAAGTAAATGTACAGATTACTGCTTTTACGCATGCATGGAATGCATACTATCGTCACCCGAAATTAAATTCTGTAATGATTGGCTATTCTTACCAGATGGTGTGCATTTTCGCATGCTGGCAATTGTCATTTTCTGGGAGCCCTTCAAGATGGAATCCTGAAAGTCCTTTAAGATTGTGAGACTGTTTGAGGAAATATGATAGTATACACAAAGGTTCTTTTCAGAACCATATTTATGTGGTCAAAAAATAGATTTAACAATATGCAGTAGCCTAGCTGCCATGGTGAACTGAGTGTCTGGTAATTTATCTGAATTGTTTGCTGCACTAATGCTTTGGTGTTTTTGAACTTCTGTCAGGTTGTAGGAGAATATTTCCTTACCTGGTTAACTGTTGAAGGATGTTTGCCAGTGATAACTGTTTGACAATACCTGTAGCGTGTCACAGTATGATTCTTTCACGGAATGTTAAGTACATATCTGAATAAATGTAGTTTTTCATTCTGAAAACAATCATGATGTGGCAGGCTACGAAGTAGTGTTATATCACAAATGAACTGTGGTAAACATCCTTGAACAATAAGTATAAGGATATATTTGAATCACACCCTGTAGCATTTGTGTTAGCTAACTCACCTCATGAAGTTTCATCTGTAGGACTTTTGGCTTCCCAGGACCATGTAAAAATATTTCATACCCCTTTCCGGTACTGCTTTATGGATTGACTCACCACATTACATTTTGGCTACCGTGTCTAATTTATTTACTCATGGGACAGACAATGACAGAGCTACTAGAGTGCCCTTAAGTTTCTGCTTTAAAGCGGCAGGTGGCAATTACTAAAACTGAAGTGTATTTTAGTTGTCAGTGCCCACTTTTTGACTCCTGTGGTGCATTCTCATATCATGAGGTCCTGACATCACTTTTTTATATAGAGTGCTGTGTTTGGGGCCCTAACAGCCTAATATGTGTAGCGACACAAGCTAAATAAATCAGAACTGCCTGTCTAAGGATGAGCCAAGAAAATAAACGCCTCTCCCAATGAAAAAGCAGGTGTCTGAGCTGCGTGGAAGTATGTTATTTCAAGGCCTGTGTACCAGTAATGTATGCTTACGACTTCAATAAAACACAATTCTGTGATGTATGTGTTTTCATCTGTGTTTAATAGCACATTACAATGTTATGCAAATATTTCACTGTGGTAGAGATGGATATGTTACGGTATCCCAAATGTGATGTTTGATACAGTTACTACAAAGCATGAGACTACGGCATAGCATGTTAGTGTACTAGCAGTTGCTTTTACTGTCAAGGTGGCTGTATCCTGTTTTTTTTTTCTATTATGGTACTGATGTGTGTTTGTGCTATCTTGAAGGACAAGTGGTGTTTGATGTAATTTAATCACTATTGTATAGAATTTGTTTAAGAAATGATGAATATTGTTACATGAAACTAATGTGCATGTTTTTGGGTTTTGTATTGCAGAACTAATAACACTCAGAAACCGAGATGAGGCAGTGGAACTTGCAAAGAAGTGTGTGCACTGCTTCAGGCAGTCCAGGCCAGGGTAATGCTAGAGTCTTGATGCACGAGTACCAACCCGGAAGCTGGATGCAATGTGGAGAACATTTAATGAGTTACCTTTATATCGCTCTAAAGGTAAAAATAAGTCAATTGTTCAATTGAAAAGAAGTGGAAGCTGTTGCCTGCGCTTCTCACGTGCTAAAGGGCAGGGTGATGCGGACAATGACACGTGCTGGTACTACCTCGCTCACGAATTGTGGGAGGCTGCTGGGAAGCAAGTGCGGGGGCGCCTTACTAAGGAATAAGTAAATCAGCACAAATTTGAACTATAGTTGTGAATGTTTTCAGACTTAGTGAAAAAACGTCTTATAGTGTGGACCATATATGGAAAGGGTTCCTCGATGTGCAACAGGGTTGTGTTTGTGCAAGTTCAACTTTTTACATTTGTCGACATGTAGCAAGAGGCAGTTATGTGATTCACAACAGATTGTGCAAAAGATTTATGGAAATGAATGCATGGTTAAGAGGAGGCGGAGGAGCAGTGGATAAGCTGCCCAACACAATTTTCAGTGGGTAATAGATAGATTGTGCATGCGCAATGACCAACATATGGCTGCACAACACAGGACCCACAAAACATGAAGTTGATGGCCAACTACAGGTGAGCTGCTGTGTTGCAGGGTACAAAACAGCAGCTACACTATTAGCTGGACCCGTGAACTTGGTTCTTATTGCCCCACCAGCTCCATTGTGTGCACATATATAACATACCCACCTGCACATCTCTTGATACCGCCTGCAGGAATAAAGTTACATCCCGCCCTACAGATCTCCCACAGTGTGGTCGGACAATAAAGTAACATGACCTCCCCTTCTCACATCTCCTGAAGCCCAATCATGGCCAGACATATCACCTACCCAGTGCGTGATCATGGGCAGAATCTGAGCCCTTCTCAGCAAAATATGTCCCTGGTGGTCCAGTGGCTTGTCAATCTCTGATTGTGGGCAGAATGAGAAATTACTACCACCTCAAAAGTCAGCCTGGTGCCTAGTGCCCTACAGTCCTGTATGAGCCCTCTGCCTGCTCCCTCCATTTGTAGGCGGTGGGTGGCAGCATCCCACCTGCATGATGCCGTGCTGGCTGCCGAATAACTGCCTGGTATGAATGCATGACCATTGATGCTGAACTATAGCCAATGGACGTGCAGCCAATAATATACATGACAGTCCATATTTATGAATAATGTTACTGTATTGCTGCCCATGATGAAGTGATAGGTAGGTGTGTGGGTGGGGGCATATTGCTATTGCCTGTGATTGTGTAGGGATGTGTCTTGGGGGCGGTAAATGTGGAAACAGAGGGTAGTGTTGGGAAGCTGGGGTGCAACAGTCTCCAACAGCTGCTGCTAGTAGGGTGGCAAGAGTGCAAATGCTTGTGCATCAAGGGACCTACATACTAATAGCATGCAAATGGGGCCATAAATAGATGTTAATTACCATTCGTCTTGTATAAACTATTATCTCATTTGCATGCCATTTTCAATTTCTGAAATTTGTGTAAGCAGCAGTGGTACTTCTGCCTGCAAATTTTATCACTCAACTCTGGCAACTGTGGTGCATGAAGATGCAGTGCGACTATCCGTAATAGCTCAGCTGGGGTGATAATGAAAGAAGTTGTACCATGGCACAGTTTTGTTGAATATTACCCTGGAGACACCTGTACCAAAATTATTTTTGAGCAGGCGCAGGGGCTGGTGATTCAGATGGTGCAGTTATCAGATGTGTGCATGCATTAAATAACCAATGAGACATCAGTAGTGATTATTCAATGTTGAGTAAATGAGTGCTTACTGGTGTAATGTGGTATGAGGCACAGCTGAGTACTACATCAGTTACACAATGATAAAGTGACCATTGATATATACACGTCAGAGTGCCTTATTTGTATTATCATACCAATATTTTGAAAATAGTATTGAACATTGTTTTGTTTGCCCATAGTCTCTACATATATATCAATAAAGCAATAGTGCTCAACAAGGTGTGTGTCGTGCTACGATAACGTGCATGCCTCAGGTGGTTGACACGAGGCACTTCAGTCTGAGGTGTGTCAACAAGTGAGGCATAGCGTTATCCCAAACCTTTACCCACCCTGGAGGCATTATTGCTATAATGAAATATTTCATTGTTATACAGAAACAAAACATTGATTTTAAAGATTTTTTTGTGTGGAAAATATTTTTTAAAGCAGATGAAACAATGGAGCAAATGATCAGCATGGTCATGCTGATCAGCAGAGTTCAATAAGGCTGAGACTACACCCGTGATCTTGTACTGATTAACATCACACCTGTTATCTTGTACTGATTAACATCACGGGTCAATAAAACTGACCAATCAAGCCCAGTATTTTTTATTGCATTGTATAATCAAAGATTGAATACAGTAATACCATCGTGATAGAAATTAGAAAGTAGTATTTTTAACAACTGTTGCTGTCAGTGTTAAAGTTAAAAATGTTGATCTGAGTTACACGTAACATTAACATGTATTTTTTATTTATTGCAGAACATCGGAGGCATTCCCCAGCCACGGCGAGGTAGTGCCAGCAGCCCGAACCTGTGGAGGTGGCCAGTCAGACAGTGAGATGTCATTGTCATTGAGTCTGACGGTAAGACTTTATAATTACAAAGTTCTAGGTTGTTTTCAAATAAGAAATGAGGGTTTCTCATGACACAAGTTGTGATATTGAAATTGTGGCATTGATACACGGAAGGTATTGTGTTGTGCAAATTTGCTGGACAGCTGTATGTATGGGTCAATGTTGAAATACTGACATGAAATGTGGTATCCATCGCGATGCAAAGATGCAGTGTGACACACATTTGTATGTTGTCATGCTGCAGTTGGGCATTTTGCTGCTCTTGAGCTGAAGGGATACATTTAGTAGTTTCTGTAACATTATACAATGGCAAGAAAAAATCCTGGACTGTGATTGGTCAGTATTGGGTTGGACTCGTGATGTTAATCAGTGCAGTATCACGGGTCTAGTCTCAGCCTTACTGTGAACCTGCTGATCAGCATGAGCATGCTGATCATCTACTTGATGATCATACTGATTATTTGCTTGATTGTTTCGTCTGCTGTTAAAAAGCAAAAATATTTTTGCACACAAAAACATCTTTACAATTGTCTTTTCTTCTGCGATAACAATGATCCATTGTATAATAGCAATAATGCCCTCCAGGGTGTGTGTTGTTTGGGATAACGTCAGGTCTCAGCTGTTGAACGCACTCGGACTGCGGACTTGTGCCCAACCACCTGGTGTGAAAGTTATCACTGCTTCAACTACACCCTGTCGAAATATTGCAATATATAGATGAGATCGGGCATTTTGTTGGAGGAGTTCAATGTACAATTAAGCAACAATGCTCGACAGGGTGTGTGTCGTCTTGGGATAATCACGCTCGGGTGGTTTTCACCACAGTGCACTTAAGCTGAGTGTGTCAACACTAGGCGTGATGTTATCTAAATTACACACCCTGTTAAACGTGATATTAACAATAATGCACGACATGGTGTGGTATGTCATTGGATATCGTCACGCCTCGGGGTGGTTGTGCGAGGCCGCGGGGCGGTCGCGTCCGCGCTGTTCCTGAGAGTTACGATATCGACTCTACACACCCTGGAAATACGTATTAAATAATATAAACAGGAATACAAGTTTTAGCAGTAAAAAAAAAAAAAAATCTTTTAAATACGTTCTGAAAATATGTTTTGTTAAGTGTTGGAGAGTACCTTTTAATAAAATAGTTCCTGGAGGGTCTGGCCAGCAAGGTGGTGCAGTGTGCCAAATTGTTTGGTTGAGGAGGTGCAGCTGTGAACATTGCCCCACCAAAAAAAAAAAAATAGTGGTCAGGACACATCCTATTTATGTGGGTGACTTTTTTGGGAAAAATATAGAAAGTTTCTAGTACTGACCACATAGCTGAAAGTATAATTGGAGCCATGAGAGGACTGAAGTAACAGTTTGAAAAGGGAGCAGACCGACTAGCAGGGGCACTTCAAAGTTTCAATATATATAGCTAAGTAGGCAGGAAGATGTTACAAATGTAAGTATTAGTACATGAAACAAGCGAGCAGGCAAAGCGGCGCTTTGAAAAAAGTGAGGTAAAGGGTGACATACAGCTGAAGCAGACTTAACAACGTTACCTTTAAAAAAATTGCAGCTTTGTCTGTATTAATAAATGTCAGCAGTTTTACTGAGAGTGCCAACAATGACATGGTTTTTAATTATCTTGCTGTGCTCACCGTTTGTGACACTCCAGTGCTGCTGCTGAAACTATGATTTCCATCGGAAGCGAGTGAAGAGCTGGTAGTGACTGTCCATTGCCGTTGGAGATGATTTGCACTTATGATCCAAGGGCTGGTGGCGGAGACTTTTTGAAGGCGTGATGATGTAGCTAGATTGATCACGGCTCAAACACTTCTCAGCCAATCAGAATCGTCCATTATCATCACCCGGTTCATAATGAGTATTATAACAAAGGTCTGAAATACAGCTTTCTGATTGGTTATACATTGTATCAGCCCTATGTTCATCTTTGATTTACATACATGTACAAGCGTAATAATATGCTGAACAAGGTAAAACACTATTTAGAAAGCATTATGATAATAGCAATAAGGCACTCCTAGGGGTTATCAATGGTCAGTTAATCACCCTCTAGGGGCATGTAGCACTTGGCTATGCCTGGGCCACATTACACCCTAGAAGTAATTAATAGACCATTAACATAACCTCTAATCATCGTATACTGCTTAAATAGATAACAAATTCTAATGTTGTTGTACTGTTGTAGGTGTATCGGGTGGAATTCAATGGTGTGCTGCTAAATTATCCAAATGAATAAGTGATATGTCTTTAGATTGTATTTAGTTAATATTTATATATGTAATGGCAATGTTTCATTTTATTATTGTAATAGTTATTAATGTGCATAATAGAGATATATATATGTTGTTAATGTGTTTTTACCCCTAGTAGGAATCATATAGTTAATAACACATCCGCATGATACAATTCAGCTAGAGGTCATTAGTGAGCAGTGACATTATCGTTGTGTTTGTGTTGTTTTATTATAACTGACATTTTAACTATTAAAGGGACAGAGTGTCATATTATTAGGTATGCATGTATGTTAATATAACATACATGTAATGTTTTAGGATGTTCATGTGTCTCAACCATGCATTATGACAATATTATAGAAATATTGTGATCCATGGTCAGGCACTACTTGTTCTGCACTGAATAAAATATATTGAGTAATGTTTTGAAAAATACGTTATTGAAGAAATTGATGTTTTTAACAAAAACAGTTTGACCTTGATATTCATCATTCATGTGATCTTTTTCTTGTTTCCTTCAATAGAGGCCAGAGGCTGCTGTTGTGGAACGTGTGGAGGTGAAGCGGAGGCAGGCGCCAGCCCTCGTAAGTGAAAATCTGTTAGCATTATCTGCATCCTTGAGAGAGAGAGTACCATAGGGTTGCTCAGCGTTCTGTGGTCGTGCTCCTGTTGAGAATGCACGTTGCAGTCCTACTGTAATGAAGTGCACTGTCCATTGGATACTCCTGCTAATGTTAAATACTTTGGGGTGAAACAAGAGCTTCATTGATGGAGACCACTTTATTTTGTTTGTTGTGGGTGGGCGAATCCTGTTTACATTACTTAGTTTAAGTGATGTGACCTTGTAAGGGTAGAATGCTGATCACTGCAGATATCCAACAACCCCAAAAACACAAACATGGTGGTAGGATATAGTCCACAAATCATGCACTGCATAAGTGTACAATAATGTTTAATTGTTTTCTCCAATAGACAAGTTTAAAGTGTGCCTTATAGTGTACATGAGCGTTTCCCCAGTAAGTGAATAGCTGTACAGTGTTTTGTCTTCAGCCTTGCCAGCTAATGCTACCTGTACAATGTAGTGCAATGCTGTTCAGTCACTGGATATGTGTGTATTTTAAGGTGTCATACTGAGAATGTTGATAAAAGTAATAATCCAGGTAATGTTGGGACTGTTTGCATTCACTCTATGAATATAGTACATTTCTAAATAACATATGGAAGTTGTCTCACTACACACAAAATAGAAGTATTGTTCCCTGCATCTGATTGGCTAGTGCCCTTCCAGGGTGTACATAAACTTTCAATACGCCCAACAAATAAAAAGTATCAGCCCCAGTACCTCACACCACTCAAGTATCCTCTGCCCATACAGGTTACTGGGTAAAAACATCTAAGTGTTAAAGTCACTGACATTTTTTCTGTCATAGTCAAGACAGCTCAATTATGACAACAGCTCAAACCTACCACCACACACACACACACACACACCACTTCACTGTTCTCAACAGCTTTTGTCAACCAAATTCATTTTAGTGAGAACTGTAAATATAAATTTTATAATTGAGACTTTATGACCTAAAAATTTGATGCTGTGGGCACTAATTGTAAATTAGATTAATGTTCCACAGTTTCCTATTTTCTTGAAACAAACAATAAAACATTTTGGGAACAAACATAAGGCGTATGAGACAGGTGTTGACAGCGCACAGGGCAGCTCCTGTGTTGTGTCCTACAATGCAACAGATCACTTGTGGTTGGTCCTGAAATGATCCGTTTCTTTCTCAAGTTCTACAGGCAGAGCTTTGAGTTAGCCACACAACTCTACAGACTTGACTCAATATCTGGCATGGTTTGCAGCAATGTTATATTATGACTTATTTATTTAAGTACTGATCTGTGCTAAGATCTTGAAACACGGGTCAAAAGCTGTCCGGTTTAAAGTATCATTAAACTTATCATGATAGTGTACTAATGAAAACTATTTTATTATACTGCACTGTCAAGTACTTTCATTTCACTGAATAGATACGTACACATTATAGGAACATGGTGGTAAACATTCTCACTTGAAGAGGATGTTCCACTATATAATAATAGTGTAAACAATGCTAAGTGATATACAGGGTCTGAGTAGTGGAGAAAATCTAAGGGTATCCAATAAAACACAGCTAACTATACATTTTTTATGTTGGAGCTTTATAGATAATATAGATAATCAAGTATGACAGAGAGACAAATTAAATATTTAAACAACTTATCCCTCCAGAGTGGGTACACTGGAGGATTAAACATAGCTGGTGTGATTAGGTCACAGTAGCAAGTGACTAGTCACACAGTAGTATTAAATCCTCCAGTGTACCAACCCGAGATAAATTTTAATACAATGCAGAATCTTGTTTTTGTTTTAAACTGCGTTATATCACTGGGTCCCACAGTTCGAAAGAGGTCATTTAGCTAAAAATGTCTGTAGTGTTTTAGCGAACTGGCAGCAGGACAAACTGCAGATTTTGTTGATGAATGTGACGGTTAGTGGTACAGGTTGGATGGCACTTCTTCCTGGATACACTGGAGGATTTGTCATGGTGGTCATTGGCCAACAACCACTCAGGATACAGGATTCTGCATATCAGTTTACCACTGTATAATGAATAGTGTAGCATCATAGATTAAAATATTATCATAACTTTAAAATGAATGCATTCTGATATTTATTAGATTAAATATTTGGTAGAAATATTTTAAGTTATAGTATTAAATTTGTGTTATATATTCACTATTACTGTTTTTTCTTTATCTTTGTAAGGTGCCAGCGACTGCGTAGATGCAGGCCATTGCGCTACAGCGGCTCACTCGTGAGGTTCGCAGTCTGCGGAAGAGAGCTGGCATCCTTGAGGACAGACAAATCAGTCTCTCGGATACCAGCAACGAACTGTGAACCTCGTCCTTGAGCAGTCGTAGCAGTGATTAGTCATGCTGTTGCACATAGATACTTCACCTCCCTTACAACTGTTCCTGCAGCTTCCTAGGTGAGACTGGCCACCCTTCATGAGGTCCGTGTCATCTCCCAGCAAGCCCAACAGCTACTTCTTTTGCGCCTCATTGCATCAGCCACAGCCTGGATTGCCTGATGCAGTGCACACCTCTCGAAGTCTTGGCTTAAAAAACAAACAGATGATATTTTATATGTTTTTATTTATATTTAAAAAAGATTTTGTATTTTTCTATAAATATGAAGTAAGACACTTTTTTTGTGTATGTATATATTGTTTATAATCTATTTTTTATGTAAAAATATATTTTTGTTTGTATTTTATATTTAACATATTTTATACAAAGAACTTAAACTACTCTCTTGTGTTTGGTGTCTTATTCATATTCAAGAGACAAGTGTGACATTCAAGACAAATTTTTGAACAATTGTCACAACCATATCATCAACATTGGGTATATGTGGCAGTATTGTTATCATAATATAAGATAGTTAATAAAGGTTCATAGAAAACCAAAAGGGAGTGGAGAAGGAACAGTAAAGAATAGGCTATAGCTGTTCCCGCAATATCTGTTATGTAGTCATGTTAGCTTCCTTCATAACAATTTCTATACAGCTGAGTTTTAAAAGCATCTTTGACGGACAAATAAGTGACGAGGACCTCATTCAAGGGCACACCGTCTCTGTGTGACAAATGCACCCCTTCTATTAGTATAATACTAGAGGTGTCGCCTGAACAAAATCTATGCATTGGTTTCCACAGAATAAAATCCATGGGAAGTATTGACATTTTGTTTTGGGCAAAATGTAAAAACAAGATGTCAGCTCAAAAACAGGGATTTTTTTCTCATGAACAGAGAATTACTGAATCCCAATTCATCAGCTGTCAAAATCCCCATTCATGAGCTAAAATCCTTGTTCACAGCTGTGCATCTATCCAAAAGACTGAACCGAGTATGGTCAGATCCAGAATTTTCAAAATGGAATACTTTTGGATTAGATAAATATTTGTTCACCAAACTAATGCTAGCTTGTTCCATGGGGCAAGCTCTTTCTACCCTGAAAATTTCAGACCAAAAACCCAAACGGTGTGTGTGCAGCCTAATCAGAAAAAATCTGGCAAAATGGGCGTAAAAAAGCAAAAAACACACTTTTGAGGATTTCCGGTGACATTACCATCCCATGCAGACACGCTGATAATGAGCTCCGCTAACCCCTCCAACTAAAAACCATTTAAAATCAAATTCCTTTATCAGGAAATTACTCACTGCTCAGGTACAAAGCTCCGAAACTGAATGGCGATGAGAAATAGACTGCGATTGGCCTTAGGCGGTGGTTTAAAGCAGCAAAAACTTTGGCTTCCACAGAGAGCTCCAGCTGTGAATATGGAAGCTGCCAAACCAGCCAAGTTGGCTGAACTGGGATGGGAGAACGAATCAGAGGAAGAGGGGGAGAACTACATTATTACATCCCGGCACCTTTGCCTTGAATTAAAATGTATGAATAATACACTGGATACCATTAAAGCGGATATAAAGGAGAACAGGGAGAACATTGTGCAGCATAGTAAAAAATTCCAGACAATAGAAGAACATTTATCTACATATGCTGAAACCACTGACTTGCACAACGGAGCCATCTTGCAGCTTCATGATCAGTCCCAGCTACTGCTACAAAAGATAGAGGATTTGGAAAATCGTTCGCGTAGAGTGAACCTGTGAATTCACAGCCTCCCTGAATGTTCAGAAACAAGTAAAATGCCAGAATACATAGAGGGCCTTATTAAAGAGTTGCTGGAGTTGGAGAAGGATGAACCTTTGAATATAATCCGAGCCCATAGAGCACTCTCTGCTCTCCCAAAGAACTTGAAAGCGAGACCTCGGACCATAATCATTGCCTTTCTAGATTTTAGAACCCGGGAAAGAGTTCTAAGAAAGGCATGGGAGAGGAAGGAAATAACATTTGGTGACACAAGGCTATATTTTGAACCAGATTATGCCCCTGCTACAATGCAATGATGTAAAGCATGGTTCCCCGTTGTCAAGGCCCTACGTGGCAAGGGAGTGAAAGCGAGGGTCAATTTCCCAACGTCCCTGAGAATCACCACGGACTCAGGCACCAGAGTTTTTGAATCTCCCTCAGAGGCCAAGAAGTTTCTACTGTCCTTGGGAATTCAATTGGATGACTTGATCAAACCTAGTCACCTAAAGGGAATTGAGAGACAACAATGGTCAGTATTGGGCAGATCCAGGAACAAAGGGGACACCACTGCACAGGAAAGCCCGGTTATTGGCACAAATTGCAGGGTCGAATGAGGTTCAGAAGAACATTGGGAGAAGAATCTATGAGTCATAATATTACCACTTGAAGGGACTGGAGACTAACCATGGTGGATTTGTCCAAATTTGAAGGAAAACATATCAAAGGGACTGTTTTGGGACATATTGGGGGGGAGGAACTTTGGGTTTTTTGAAGTTAGCAGTAAAAAGAGGGGCATGAGATTCAAGAATGAAGAGAGGTAGGGGAGAATTTTAAGCATCTATATAAATTACATAGGAGGATAACTTGGTATCATTTGTGCATTTGGGGGGGCGGGAATGGATGGTTTGATGACTCCACTGTGGCAGCTTACACCGAAGGTTTTTGGGCAGAGCAGCCAGATGTTGTACCTTGTCCAACATGTGCCATCACCTCGGAGACCTTGACAAGTGATGGTATGTTCGTGGCACCTGGAAGCAACTTTGAGGGACTGCGTTCTGTTTTCCCAGTTGGGAAATTGTTAAAGTTTTGCCTACCCTCCCACACTGGGACTAACAGAGTTACCCTGATTTTCTGTTAGTTCATTCAGTTAGGGCTGCATCTTTCCCTCTTGAGCTGGCTACACCTGTCCCGATCCTCCTTGCTCCATAAATTTTGATTGGGACCTTACACCATGGGGGGACTAAATGTTGTAACATACAATTTCCAAGGTATAAACCACCTTGCTAAGCGATCCAAAATATTGCACAAGTTGGAAAGACTGAACATGCAGATAGCATTCCTACAGGAAACTCATCTCACTGAAGCCAAACACAAAAAACTGGCAAGAAGATGGGTGGGCACTGTTTATGCCTCCTCATATTTGGAACATCCATATAGAAGGGGGGGTTGTGATATTAATTCATAAAGCTTACCCCTTGGTGGTGCGAGAGATACAGACAGACCCGGGGGCAGATTTGTAAACGTTTCTGCTCATATTGAGGAAGTGGATTGCTGCCCTCTTAATATTTTTGCACCCAATGAGGATCGGGAGGCAGCTGCCTTTTTCAAAACTATCCTATCAAGGCTGATACAGGTGAATGGGGGTCTTTTAATTCTCTGGGGAGACTTCAATACAGTTGTCTCACCCAACCTAGACCGACGAGGAGGGAAGAGAGCTTTGGGGACCAAATCAGGGCTAGCTAGTAAGACTCTTAATAGGGTGATCCAGATCTGGGATTTGTTGGATACCTGGCGCTGGGTGAATGGTCAGCAAAGGGACTTCTCCTATTACTCAGATAGGCATAGCTGTTATTCACATATAGATGTGCTCTTTGTCCCAAGTGAATGGGCTTACGTTATAGATCAGTGCCAGATTTCACGAACTTTGTCTGACCATGCGCCCATGAAGCTGGGGTTAACCTTAGTTCCAACTTTCATGTAACTCCCATTGGAGGTTGAATCCATGCCTGCTCAATAATACAGAATTTAACACACACATTAGAACTCCATTAGGGAGTATTTGGAGAAAACCCAGCTGGACAAACAACCCATTCGATCCACTGGGATGCCCTTAAGGCAGTTTTAAGAGGCTAAATTATACTTTGCATCATGGGAGAAGAAAAAGCTTTACATGAAATAGAGCTGCTTTGGAGTGAGATAGCAGAGCTGGAATTTCAGCATAAAATCTCCTCCACCCAGAAACTAAAAACAATTGGACACCCATAGGCAAAAACTTGATGAGATTTTAACATAAAAATTACAAGGGGCATACAGAAGAGTCAAACAGCAATATTATGAGGGGGTAACCACACCAGAAAGTTGCTAGCCACAAACCTGCACACTGAGTTAGCCAGTAGACTTGTCCTTGGAATTGAGAACCCCAAGGACAATAACAAGGTACAACAGGGACCGGAACAGATTAACTCAATCTTTGCATACTACTTTCGGGAGCTCTATACCCAGGATCCTGTTCCAGAAGCAGAGAACCTTATTAGGGATTTTCTCAACCAAACACACCTATGACCACTTTCTGCTGCATCTAAGGCAAATTTGGAGGCAGGTATTACTTTGGTTGAAATTAGAGAACAGATCAAGTCTTTCAAGAATGGTAACTCCTGGATTTGATGGCTATTCCCCAGAATGTTATAAAGAGTTTGTGGATCTTTCGCCCTCCTCTGGGAGGTCTATCGGAGGTGGCAGAAGGTGGGGTCCCTCCAGGGTCATGGGACATGGCACTTATATCAGTATTGCCTAAGGAAGGAAAAGACTGCTTAAAATGTGGGTCGTATAGACCATTTCACTACTTAATGTCAACCTCAAGCTCTTTATAGGTCTTTTGGCCCATCACTTACAGTAGGAAATTTCCCTCGTTATACACGAGGATCAAACAGGATTTATCTGTAAAAGATATTTAACGGATAATATCCAGAGACTTTTAAATATTATTTCCTCTCAGGTGGGGTGCCCAGATCTTCAGCTGGCTATATCCATGGATGCTGAAAAAGCTTTTGATTGGGTAAATTGGTCTTTTTTAAATCATCCATGGAGAAACTAAATTTCGGCCCTAAATTTCTACACATTATTTCACAGGTATTTTCCCATCCTAGGGCTCAAGTAATGGTTAATAGTGTCAACTCTAACAGCTTTTGCTGTTTCTAGAGGGACTAGACAGGGTGCCCCTTTGCCTTCATTATTTGTAATTAGCTTGGAACCATTGGTGCTAGAGTACACCAAAGCTTAGAGGTTAATGGCATTATGATGGGGGACTTGAACAAAAATATCCCTGTAATAGATGACTCTATATTTTATTTATCTTCCTGAGACTTCCCTCCTCCCTCATTGACCCTTTTGCAGGAGTTTAGGAACAAAATTAATTACTCTAAGTCAGAGACTGTAGGGTGAGTGGTACCCGTGGGTCCTTTTCACGTAGCCTCCCATTTAAATGGGCTCCTCACAACCAGATCAGATACTTAGGCATCCAAGTGTCAGTGGATACAACCTGACTTTTTTTTTTTTTTTTTTTGTTGACCGGGTAAGTGCACTAGACAAATCCTGCCTATTTTCAGGCACGACCCGGGGGAGGAGGATACAGATGAATGCCAACTGACCTTGAACCAGAATAAGTTGTCGGTGGTATTTTTAGTGAATGAGGGAAATTTGGCCAGGACACCGGGGAAATTCCCCTACTCTTTTCGATAAGTGCCATGGGATCTTTAACATCCACCTGAACTACCACCAATCAAGGCAGATGGGACCTCGGTTTAACGTCGCATCTGAAAGACGGCACCTCAGAAGTGCAGCACCCCTCTCATGCTGCACTACAGTGTCAGTACTGGGATATTAACCCAAGTGCCAGAAGTGGAACTGAACCCACAGCCCTCTGATCTCCCAGCCTCAGAGGCGAGTGTGCTACCTACTGAGCCACTGACACTGACACTTTTTTGGTTAATCATGAGAGGCTTTGGAAGTTGATTGAGCAAGATTTGGCTCGATGGTGCCTCCTACCATTAATGTTGGTAGGTCATGTGGAGGTAATAAAAATGAATGCTCTTCCCCATGTTCTCTTCTTATTTCAGTGTCTCCCACTTCAACTTCCAAGGGGGGTTTGGTCCAAGATGGATAGGGACATTTTCCTCTTTATTTGGAAGCATAAAAAAAAAAACAGAATCTCAAGAAAGATATTGCAATCCCCAAAGGAGGAGGGGGGACTTTCATTGCCAAACCTGTACCTTTATTATCTGGCAGGGCAAGGGGTTGGTTTAATGACATGGGCGAAGCAGAGAACAACTTCCCAATGGTATTAATTAGAGGATGCAGCAGTTGGGGACAGACCACTGTTTTCGGTGCTTCTAACAGACTACCCTAGAGAGCTTCAGCATTTGATTCATAACAGATGGGTATGACATGGCCTCAACATTCTTAAAAAGATTGGTAAACTCTTGGGCTCAGAACAGGGATTAGGCCCCTTATCCATCATAAGGTTTGAACCCACATTTTTGCCTCCTTCACTGGATTCGGGATATGCAGTATGGGTGACCAAAAGGGATTACTAGGTTCACACAGTTTTTAGAGGGTGGGATCTGCATTTCATTTCAGAGGGCAAAAGAAAGGTTCCACTGGTCTAACAAATAATTTTTTCATTATCTGCAAATACAACACTTTATCAATTCAGGAGAACACCTCCTCCATTTGTCATGCCCTGACTCAGGGTGGGAGGACTTTCTGTATGGAGTAGTGACCATAGAAGGCTGTGGTAGATATATGTCCCTCTATACAGACTTTTGTCCCGACAGCTACAAGATCCACTTGTAGCACACTCAAGGGCCTGGGAAATGAGGCTAATATTCAGATTACTGAATTAAATTGGCATCACAGATTAAAATGGGGTGGAAAGTGTCCTCATCCCCAAATTGGCATGAATTTTACTGGAAAGTAATAGTCCGTTTTTTAGAGTCCCTGTGGTACCAAGCATTCGCAGAGGGCACTAAACCTTTGTTGGAGAAGGTGTGGACAAAGGGTACCCACTGGCACATGTTTTGGGAGTGCCCAGTCCTGACCCAGTTTTGGGAAACCATTAAACAAGCAGTACAATCTATTACGGAGGTAGATATTCCCCTGAGAGGGGAAGAGTTGATATTGGGCATACCCACAGTGTCACATCTTAGAGGGGAGGTCAGAAAGGTAACTTTGATTCTGATCTGGGTTGCATTAAAGTGTATCACAAGTAACTGGCTTTTGGATAAACCCCCAGGTATTGCGGAGTGGGTTAGGAAGATGAGGGACGTAGTTTTAATGGAATCTATCACAGCCAAATTACATTTTAGCTTCGAAAAACATGTTACTAGGTGGCAGGGGTGGGAACTCTGGTCCCAAAACATTGGATAAGTAATATTTTTTGCTCGGGGGGAGCCCAGTTGTTGGGATTACTGCACCCAATGGGATCAACCCATTCCTTATTGTTATTGGGTTGGAGGGGAGGGCTGGGGATTTTGGTGCAGCTCAACTGGGGGCAAGATTGGTAAGGCCCATACTTAAAGTAAGATCTATTACTTGTTGATCTTAGTTTTAGAGAGGGGAAGGTTGTATTATATTGGATATAATCTTATTTCCTAACATGTGGGTTTAATTCTCTTCTGTATCTTTTTCTTTTTCTATATTAGACATGTAATTTAGGCTGATTTATAATAGACATTTGAATGGACAACAACAGGAAGAGGGCAACTTAAAAGTGATTATTACCTTGTAGAGTGGTCTATTCATATAACTGAATTAGGTGGAATACATGTTGATACCCTGTCCTGCATTGCATAAATGTCAGAAAAGAAGAGGTGCTTGATACTCTGTGTATCATTATCTGAATGCTTCAATAAAGTTGATTTTCAAAAAAAAAAACACACTTTTTGCGCTATATACTGCACAAAATTCACACTTCCAATCTAAACGGAACTTGGCATGTCAGGAGATCAACCACACAGAACAGTGCATGCCAAGTTTTGTGCAAATTCGTTGAATGGTTGCAGTTATCTGGAGTTTAACATTAAACTACTTACTCAACCTCTAACTATGAGGGCACGACTGAGCCTTTTAATATGTGTGTGTGACTATACATATATATATATATATATATATATGTGTGTGTGTGTATAGGTAGGTTAGCTGGCCACTTCTGTGTTAAACGGCAACCCTAAAGTTCGCATTTTAATAACTTTGCAACCTGCTTGTCTGCTTTGCCTACAATTTTGCATGCATCATTAGAAGAGACAGGTCTATTGATAGGCCAAATTTATTTTGAATCCCTTATGCTGTTTCTGAGAAACAGTGTCTTGGAAAACAAAGAGATTTTTATATTTTGGGCTATTGTTTGTCAACCTGTATCTCAGAAACGGCTATAGCTAAAAGGCTGAAATTTTCAGGGTAGAAATCTTTGGCCTCACAGATGTGCCTTTTAAGGTTTAGTGAAAATATTAATCCATTCCATATTTATTAAACGTTGTTTTCTCCATTATTTCCTATGGACAAAAATAGATGTCCATGGTGGCATAGGATTCTTGGTCAGAGCAGTACTCTTTGCATAGGATGTTATGCCGAAGTTTAGTAATGGGCACATGATTCTATGTCAGAGCAGCTGTCCAGTGTAGGATTGTATGCCAAAGCCTCTTGCTGAGGTTTACAGGTGTGAGGTTGGCACCCCACCCCAAATGACTGTGGGATACTGGGGAGCTCACTCCCAGTGTCCCAAAAATATTTTTCCCTGAAAAAGAAACAGCCCCAACATAATTTTTTCAGTTCATTGCAGAATCCTGCATCCAGCCATTTTTGATGCAGAATCCTACATCGAAGTGCTTGCTTTTGCCCACATCTTGGTGCCCACTCCCTGAATAGACATTTATCCTCCCCTCCACTACTGTGGCACACTGGGGAGCTCACCCCCAGTGTGCCAAAATAATTATATTAATATTTTTCTGACACCGAGATGCCAACTCCCAGTGTCGGATGCCTCCCCTGAGCCCCCTTCCATTGCTGATGAGGGTGCCCACTCCTGCTGTCAGCATTATGTATCCCCCTCATGTGTCACACTGGGAGCCCACCCCAGTGTGCCCACATTTACTTTTCATTTCCCTGTAAATAAAGAAAACTGTCTCGGATGTCTTTTTTTTAAACCTGTAACAAAGAAAACAGTCCTCGTTGTCTCCCCAGTCCTCCTCCCCCATTGCCACCCTCCCACTGAGCACACACATCCCCTTACCCCCTTAACCATACTTTCCTCTGGAGGTTGGGAGCAGTGATCTTCTCTGGACTGGGACACATCTGCACTTTTCAAGGCCCAACCACAAACTGAGGAATCAAGGTAGGCTCCATATTATGGCTGTCAATGGAGTTTTCAACTTATGTTGATCTCTCAGCCATTTATAGAAATTTTACCACACATTTTTAACACGGGGATCTTGGGACCCCAACTCATGAACACTGTCACTGTCATTTCATTATTTGGTCGCAAAGGTGATCTCAAGGTCACTACGTTGGAATCACTGTACTGATTAATGAAATGACAGTGCTAGTGTTCCGAGGAGACATCCTAAAAACCATGTTGAAAATTTGGTGGACAAATTCCCCAAAATGACTGTGTGTTATGAGTGTGTGTTGTGCAGTTCCTACGCATATTCGTAACTTCACCAATTTTTAATATTTTCACTCCAGATTTTCAACATTGAGATTTTTTCACACCTCCTCGTGAACAGTGCAGCTGTCATTTTTCACATCCTGCCTGAAATGTGTTTTTGCACCTCTGGTGCAGAATGGCGCAGTTGCTGTTTGAACTCAACTTTTGGGATGTACTAACAACATCACTGCACCACTGTTCATTAAGTAGTGTCCCAAAAAGACCATGTTGAAAATTTAGTGTGAAAATATACAAAAATGCCAGCATTATTTGCAGTCATTGAAATGTCATGATGCACGTGCATAACTTTTACAAATTTTTATATTTTCACTCCAAATATTCAACATTGCCAGGTTTTCACACCACCTCATGAACAATACACCTGTCATTTCTCACATCCTGCCAAAAATGTCTTTACACAGCAGTGGTGCAGAATAGCACAGTTGTTTGAAATCACCTTTTGGGACTGAGTAATGAAATAAGAGTGTCAGTATAGCTAGTCTATTAATAAAGAACATCATTTCAGGTCCTCATCATGCACAAGAATAATGTTCTAAACAGCGTTGTGTGAGTATCCAATAATCCTACTTTGTGAACAGCACACCGTGATCCAGACACTGTTTGTCTAGGTCAATGCAAGTGCTTAGTTCACAGTGACAAACAAAGAAAAAAACTAAAATAAAGAAAATACTCCCTGCCCACCTTTTATGTCCAGGGATAGTCCCCTGGCCACCTCTCCCCACCTCACTTGTTTCCCATTTTCATTCTTTTCCCTGTCTTCCTCTCCCCATGTGCATATTGTACATTCAAAAATGCATGCTCCTGATATTATGTGTGGAGCTGACACCATTTTGTTTAAGTGAGACACATGCTTCAGTTACTATCTAGCTGCATGCTTAAACTAGAACTCCATACCACTGACTGCTTAAAAACTAAGCTTTGATTGTTGAAACTCATTGCCACAGGCAAAGCATAACACCATTTGGCAACTTCCCTATGGCACAGCAAATGGAAAAAATCTGACTAAGTTTTAGCTATGCTTGTACAAATGATGGAATACATTGTCTTTGTCACCCCATTCCTTTTAGCCAGTATGGAAAATGGCCACAGAAGGTACATTACTCACCAAACTGTACACCCAAGCCTTAGGGAAAAAAGTGGTAATTACTCTAACCCTGAATTTGTGGCAATTGGTATAGCATGCAGTTAGTGACCATGGATATACCCTTATCAAGAAGCCGGGAAGCTTAGAAGTGCTCCCAAGTCTGGTTTGTGGAAGTGGATAACAGAATTTTCCAGATTAAAGAAAAACTATTACTAATGAAATCCTCATCTATAAGCATGCAATAGAGATTAAGAAATTGAAAAATAAGTTGGGCAACATCAAATGTAGAGACTGATGGCAAAACATTTGTTTAGTTGGGGTTCAAGGTGTGGAAGCATGAAAATGGAATTCTTGAGAGGATCTTCCAAAACTACTGCAATATGGTTTGGGACGTGACAGCATAGCTGTACTTAGAAAGGGCAATATTAGTTGAGAATGAGATGACAATGGGAATAATAATGATATTACTTTATTTCCTGCCAAAGGAAAAAAATTGCTTTAGGTTCAATAGCTCGGCGAAGTTGAAGTTGAGGACACCAATTTTTGTTTTTTCCTAATTACTGCAAAGCAGTTTAGCAAAACAAATTTTTTTTTCACATGTTTTTATCTCCCACTGCCAGCAGGGCTTGGTAGCAGAAGTTACCAGCCACCCATGCTCCTTACTCCCTCCAGCTTGTCAAGGATTAATCTGTGTGGCAGTGGAGCCTCCATTTATTTTGTTTTTTTCCCTGTTGCTTGTGGTCCCTAAAACCCCACCGCTGAGAATACCAGCATCAAGGATGAGAGTCCAGGCTGTAGATGTGCTGGCCCACATCTCAGCCAAGCACTTCATATTGCTCTCTTCTCCCCACACAATGAGTCCCATGGCACTGCCAGTGCATCCACAGGCAGTAGTAATGGCATGGCGTGACAGCCTTCTGCTCCTTGGAGGAGGATAGTGTCCTATGGGATGCTCAAACCTTCTCTGCAGGCCAGCCCTCAATGATCCAGGCTCATTCCTGAACCCTGGTTTCTGGCATAGCAAGCAGTGGTACTTCCACCACACTGATGGGCCATGTGAGTAAGATAAACTGTTGATGCAGCCAAACTATAACTAGATGATCCTGCTGTACTTGGAGCAGCTGCCCACCTCCCAAATAGTACCAGTAAGTATTCCTTGTTAACAGGAGCTCTGTATACACAGTCTACAGATCTACAGCCTGGACTCTCATCCTTGATGCTGGCATTCTCAGCGCTTGGTTTTAGGACCACACGCAACAGGAAAAGGGAGGTCATAATTCCACTATACAAGACACTAGTGAGGCCCCACCTGGAGTACAGTGTACAGTTCTGAGACCATACCTACGTAAGGACATAGACAGGGTAGAGAAGGTTCAGAGGAGGGCAACAAAGATGGGGAGAAGAGAGCAATATGAAGTGTTGCTGAGATGTGGGCCAGCACATCTACAGCCTGGACTCTCATCCTTTATGCTGGCATTCTCAGCGGTGGGGTTTTAGGGACCACAAGCAACAGGAAAAGGGAGGTCATAATTCCACCATACAAGACACTAGTGAGGCCCCACCTGGAGTACAGTGTACAGTTCTGGAGACCATACCTACGTAAGGACATAGACAGGGTAGAGAAGGTTCAGAGGAGGGCAACAAAGATGGTGCATGGATTGCATCACAAGTCCTTTGAAGACAGGTTGAAGGAACTGAACATGTACTCCCTGGAGGAGAGGAGGGAGAGAGGGGATATGATAGAGACATACAAGTATCTTACAGGGAGGAACAGGGTGCAGGAAAACACTATTTTTAAGTGAAAAAGATGTTCCAGGACTAGAGGGCATGGGATGAAGTTGGAGGGAGGATGATTCAGAGGAAACATGAGAAAGAACTTCTTCACAGAACGGGTGGTGGACAAGTGGAACATCCTGCCAGAGGAAGTGGTGGGGGCTGAAACAATCACGGGATTTAAGAATGCATGGGATAGACATAAAGGAATTCTAGAGGTCAGGGGTAAGGGGCAACAGACTTCTAGGAAAACAAACTGAACTTACAAGCTCAAATGGGCAGACTGGGTGGGTCATAGGCCCTTATCTGCCAACACTGTCTATGTATCTATGTATCTATGTAGTCCCTTGGTGCTGAAGCTGGCCTATGTGGCTGCTGCATGTTGGCCAGTGTTGGTGCACATATCAGATTTGGGAATGAACACAATGATTTCTTCCAAACCCCTAAGGTCAGAAAATTGCACAAATGCCTTTAAAACCTCTAAAAGCAATGTACCTGTATCCAGCCTAAAGGTCAACTTACAAGCAACATCCAATCAGTGTTTCTGGCAGCAGAGCAAGCCTTGATTGTACTTATGGGTCTCCCAGCTGGATAGGTTTTTCTTTATCCTCACACTACTGATGCAGTTCTCTCTAGTGGTCCTTTTGTCAGTGTGGCGCCTTCCACTGACTTTCTCCAATGTTTGCAGGAGCTGGCTTCTCACCTGCCTTCAAGACTGGTTGGTAGCCCTTCATTCCATTTTCTTTCCTTCATTCAACTGTTGAGGCCCTGGACAGATTCACATTTCTTGGTTTCCAAACCCTCAAACCAGTGGCAGCTTGGTATCTAACTGTAGTGCATGCTATGGAAACTGGATCAGCACCCTGGGATATCTGTCTCTTCATCATTGTCACTCATGCTCGCTTGCACTCAGTTGCCACTATCTTCTTTCTTAGGAACTCAACAGCTTGAACAGAATTGTTTCTCCAGGTACAAGGCCCAATGTGGCAAGTGCTTTCTCTTGCAGGCAGCTGGTCTTTCTCAGATCTTCTGGCCTCCAGCACAGTCCCCTTCTTATCAGAACATCTTAATGCAAGCTCCCATTAGCTCACCCTGCTGTCGCTCCAACCCGACTACCCCATAGGTCTGGGAGTTATATCAGAATCACAGTTCCTTCCTCTTCAAGAGGTCTTCAGGAATGTATTGTAAGCAACAAGCCCTCTGATTTGTTGTCTCAGGGGTAATCAAGATGAAGCCATCCATGCCATCAAGGGCACTGGCCTCACTGTTCCAGTCTCCCTCTCGGGAGTTCTACCTCATTTCATGGCTCATACCCACCAATGTTCAGGTGATAGGGATGAGAGAAAGTCTCTGGTTGTGGAAGGAACATGGTGTGTGCAAGTCCCAATCAACTGCTGTTACCCAATAATGAAATGTTTTCCAAACCACAAGCAGCACTGTTTTTAACATGCATAGTGGGTGCTGATGAACTTCAGTTCCTGCAGGATACTGCAGTGCAAAGTCCTTACATTCCCCCTCTACATGGATCTGGCCCCATTGGCTGGAGGAGTACATCAGCATCAGTTGTAGGATGGAATAGTTTCAAAGGTCACATCAGGTATGTCAAGCTGGGAGGCAGGGTTCAATCTTAACATTGTTTTACTAGCTCTGAACCTAGTGCAAATTGATCAGGGCTAGTGCAGCTAACCCTCTACTTGTCCATCTTGACTAGTGCAGGTTTTTCATGGCTGTTAATGAAGTTGAAGAATTCCCTACTTTAGCAGGCTGTAGACTTTGCTAATCTCCCTCAGTGTCCCAGGTGGTCTGATGTGATTAACAGCTCATCAAGAGCTGCAATTATCTGGCAGTTCAAGAGGGAGAACCAACAAAAGACTTGATGTGAGTCATTATCACTCAATTGTTAGGACATTCAGCTAGTGTGCATGCTGTGATCAATGGTAGAGTGGTTAATTCACTATCAGTTTGCTGAACTTGTCTTTGATTTGTCACACAATAGTAAGACCAGTGTGCCTCATTTCCCAACCTTTTGAGTGTCTGTATCCAACACCACAGTGACAGAATGCTATGATGTATCCACGGTCTGCAGCCCATGCAGGTGGTCTGTCAACTCTACTTTCCCTTGACACCACTGCAGACTAGACTCTGAAGTGGCCATCCATAGACCAATAGCTGCCATTCCTGACTGGTGTAGGGGTCTATAGCTCCTCTTAATGGATCACACCAGTCAATGCTATCCATGCAGTCCCACCCTTATACCACCCAGCATGTCATTTCATCCTAAAAAACCATGCTTTGGAGCATGTATGGTACTACAAAGCAAAACCTTAGTAAAATACATAATTTGAAAGGTTAAAATAGGTATTCCTGGTATGCATAGATCATCCTATACAGAAAGAGAGGTAGTACAGCATCATGCCTATATACTGCTTCCCCTTTGGCTGATGAAAAGACACTGTTAAGAAAAATCTGTTGTTGTCAGGACAGATCATGTTAAATAAATAAGTTTGTGCCTGGTATATATAAACAGATATGTAAAAGTTTCTTACATCCCAAGCCCCCTGTGTTTGTTTAACTCTCCCAAAGAAATCCTAGAACTGCCCCTGGCTCACTTGCAGTGTAAGAAAACTTCCAGAAGTGCAGGTCTAGTTAATCACAGGGTGGGGCATGAGAATGTCTTTCTGCCTGACTCTGTACATTGCCCTGCAGGTCAGGGTAGGACTGTGATGAGGTGCAGGACGATGTTGGCAGTTGTGTGTGCAGAGCTAGAACTGCTTGATTGAATATTTGCTATTATGGTATCTTCTTGTTTGGTGGATAAGGGGCTGAAGAAAGAGGAAGCAAGGGGCACATGGTAAAAAAACAGTGGGGTACACACTGGGAGTGATTGGATTGCAGTCTTTTTTTTCTGGGGCAGGAAGCAAAGTGGGAGCAGGATAAATATGCAATAATCAGAGTATTTCTTAGCTCATATTTTTTCTGCGAAACCATCAAAATGTGCCATTATTATTGTGGGCTAGTGCAACCTTCTGCGGGCTAGTGCAATTTTTAATCAACTTGTCTGGCTGGCTAGTGCAAAACAAAGTTATGGTTGACCCCTGCTTGGGGGGGTGGGTATGCTCTCCACTGACTAAAGCAATGTGTGCCTTTATTTATTGGCTATTAAAGAGAACATGACATTTGTGTTATCTGGCATCAGTTACTGTAGTAATGTTCCTAGTAGCAGAAATGGAATTTATACCTCCAAATGATCATTATTTACCCCTTTTGTATAAATAGTGATGTGAGAAAGATTGCCTCTGTTGTTTTCTTTTAATGGACAACATTCTGCACAGTTCATTTTCATAGAATGAGTAATTTAGAAGTTTTACTATAACATGGTTTGTGTGCAGAATGCTAAAGATGAACCATTGACCTATAAGAACAGTATTAAGAGTTCTGTATACAGACAGTGACATAAGTCTGCCCTGGCAGCAGCAGCAATATCACTTGAAATGCTGATGACCCAGGTTCAAGAATAGGCCTGGGATTTTGGAAGACCGCTGGGTGGGGCAGGATCAAGCATCCTAAAGACTGTTCTCCCTCTCCTCCTCCTACTGTGGGGGGAAGGGGAGAATAGAGAAGTCACTGGTGCTCGGGTGACCCTGTGCAGCAGCCCAGAGTCTGAAAGATGGGACTGTATCTGAACTGGAGGTGTGTCAGATGTTCATTAAGCCCATCACAACATTATGCATGACACATCTCCTGGGAGAAAATTGAAAAATGGAGGTTCCACCATCGCTGGATGAAGTCTGCCTCCAAGTTGTTGATTTGCACCACCTCCTGGGCTCCCACTCCTGTGCTATTGACCAGTCAACTTCAGGTGGATGGACCTCTTAGTATCTCCATCTCTGGTGTGGTAAGCCATGGGTGTTTGGGAGTGTGGTAGCCCCAAGGCGTATGGTGGGGTGGAGTTAGATCACGACTGATGGAGAGTTGGCAGACGAAGACACAAAAAAAGTGACATAGTTAAAACTCCACATCACCAGTGCCATATTGGGAACAGCAACAGAATGTTGTCCATAAAATAATGTAAAATATAATTTTAACATCATTTTATTTGAGTACAGTAAGATAGGGACCATATAAAGGTATGAATATTATTTCTGACAATAGCCATATGATAAACAGCTGCCAACAAGCAATAATGTTCTGTCTTCTTTAAAGTCAAAAACAGCACAGATCAGCCAGAATTACATATTTACAGCAGTGGCTAGTCCATAAATGTGAATCTTAGTCTTCAGAATTGCAACATCATCCAGGAGCAGGGACATCCTTGATTCGCTGCAAGGTGCTTTCCTGCAACAGCTGATTAGGGAACCCGCTGAAGGGGACAACATACTTGATGTGGTTCTCACCAATAGAGATGGTGTGCAAGAAGTTGTAGTAGATGACAGCCTGGGTTTGAGTGATCACAATACAGTGAGGTTCAGGGTAAGGACAGAGATGGAAACATATAGGACCTGCACGAAGATCATGATCTTCAGACTGATTGACTTTATCAGAATGATATTCGGAAAGAAATGGAGGGTAAGGGAGACTAGGAAAGGAGGAATTATGGGAATCTATCTCACATTGACAACTTTGTGAATGATAGCTACAGTACACACTGCAAGCCTATTGATTGACAGCATCAACCAATGGAATTGTAGTGCTTTCTGTGGGCTGTCATTTGATGATGCGCCTCCCGGGCTGCGGGCAGCCGTGGCAGTGTGCAGGTGGCTTGTGCAGCCTGCTGGCTACTTGGCCATGCTGGGTGGGGAGACGGGTGGGGTGGGGTGCCTCAGTGGCTGGAGGAGTGGGGTCCACTGAACTACCAGGGTACTAACACGCATTATTTTTCATGTTACAGTCAGGGCTGTGTGGGAGGAAGGGGGCACTAGACTACCAGGGAGGGTTCCAGGTGTATTTTCTAAATATGGTCAGGGTTCAGGGATGGGAGGGGGGTACCACTAAACTACCAGGGATAAGGGAGAACATTTATTTTGTGATTCGATTGGGGACAGGAGGGGGGTGCCACTAGACTACCAGGGAGATGAGGGATACTATTATTTTATTCATGGACGGGGATGAGAGGGGGGTATCCACCAAGGGGTTGGTGGCTGCTCTGTTGCACTGTGCAATATGACAGCCAGCCTGTTGGTGCTATGACTTATGCCTGGTTCAACAAGGAGTAACTTTGTGGCACATCTCCAAGATGTGTGGGCAGCTGTGCGAACATCTCAGCTGAATGATGCGATATGCCGCATATGCAGAGGAATGCCTCCTTCAGATGCACCGTATACATTACCTTTGTGCTGCAGTGCATCCGGAAATTGTACAGTGCATCCTCACCTTTTGAATATGGCCCATGCATGCAATTTGGGGATGCACCAGTGCAACTCAGTTGCTCCAGGCACATCTCCTTTGAATATGTGGGCCACATATTATAGTGGTGCGGTAACGCCAATATAGTTAGGATTGGCCAGGCAGTTTATTGTTAGGTTTCAAACTTTGCACTTTAATAACTTTGAACTATTCAATGGATTCACATGAAATTTGGCATGCTTTTGCTACTAGGGTATGTCTCCTCAGGTGCCAAATTTTGTGTGAGTCCCTGTTGTGGTTTTAAGAAAAGTGTGGTGGAAAAATTATGTTTTTTTTTTTATTTCTTTTGACAGCTGTTTCTCCTAAATAGATTTAGGCTGTGGTCTGAAATTCTCAGGGTTGAAAGTGTTTGCCTCACAGATGTGCCTTTTGAAGGTTTGATGAAAACATATTAATCCATTCAAACGTTTTTCAGTTTTTAATTTCCCATTATTTCCTATGGTAAAGAATATAGGTGCTATGTAACACCATTTATATTTTCCTGGAAAGGCATTTTGTTGTTGTGTTGAGGCAGTTTGTTGCCATAGTGTGATGATTTTTTTCCCTCGCCGTCCCTGCCGTCACCCATCCCCCATTATCCCTGATCCGACATGGGTGCCCAATTTCCATGTGCAGCAATTCCCCCAAAGTACTCTGATCATCTGACCTGGCTTGCATCATCAGAGACCTGGTGGATAAGAATGCTGGCCCAGTTTTGGCATCAGCAATTCCGGACGGTACTTGTTAATACAAATTACAGTTACACAGGTGGCAGTAAAGCAGTGGATTTGCAGTTGTATCTCTGCAGAGGGTTGATTACTCATCTTCGTGAGGCCTACATGACCCATGTGTCATGCTGTATAACTGTGATACACAGCCCAAGGATGGATTGTAGGGCGGGGCTGTTGCCATCTGTTTCAGATCTGAACTGGGCCTAATGGAGGTACCAGTGGGAACTACCAACTCCTTTGAATGTATCATGGGTGAGGGTGTGGTGCAGGATATTTCTCATCTAAAATCCACCAGGAGATGGGAATGTTTCCCTACAGGAAGTCGTGGACTTCATTGTCGATCTGACATTGGGATCCCCATATGGCTGATCCTGGGAGATTCAATGCCTGGGTCGACGACCAACTCTCGTGGTTTCGTCAGGACTTCCTCCAACTAATGAATTTGCTGGGCTTCACACAGGTTTTTCTCCTTGACCCATATTGGTGGTCATTAATTGGACTTGGTGTTTCTTCTGGGGATAGAGAGGTCCGATTTGGTGGTGGAACCAGTCGGTGGTCTGACTATCATACCATTGGGTTCAGTTTCGAGGCCGCCCTATTAGGTCAGCCCCTATGAAGATGGTCCGCACCGCCTCTTCTGAGGTGTTTATACCAGATGGCCTGATGGAGCCACTGGACCTATTGGGATTACCGAGTGAATGCATACATCTAGGGTACCTGATACTGCCTATAATGAGGCAGTGATAGGTGCCCTGATTCCATTGCTCCTGTTCATGTTCATCCCTCACTCTTGTCCCAGGTCTCCTTGGTTTGATGAAACTCTGAGGAGTTGAGGAGAGTGGGGTGAAGGCTAGAGAAGTGTTGGCAGAAGTCGGGCCTGGAGTGTGACAGACTTAGTTTAATGGACCACTATGTGGTCTGTCAATCAGCAATTACCCATAAGAAGGCAAAATTCTTGTCCAGGTAAATTGCTGCTGCACAGAACTGACCAGCTCAGCTTTTCTGGACTGTGGACAGATTCTGCAATCCAATATGACTTCAGTCTTGAAGTGCTTTTTCTCAAGAATGGTGTGAGAACTTTGCTTGATTCTTTTCAGATAAGGTTGCCACAATCAGGTCTGGCATCCACTTGACCCTCCCTAATGGGAGTTGTGTGGTGGTCGGCAGGAGATGTTGGACACACAGTTTGCATGGTGTGACTTCAGCATCCCCATGATCAGTGACATTTTGATGGTCATCCAGTCAATGATTCTGACCAACTGTAGTGTGGACCTGGGTCCCACACATCTCCTAGTGGGCTGTGTGGATAAAATCAATCCGGTCCTTGCCGAGATAGTCTGGATATCTTTGGAGAGGGGGGGGATCTTTCCTGATCCCCTGAAGGAGGCCATGGTTTGGCCCCCTTCTTAAAAAGTCTTCCTTGGACCTAGACTGTCTGGCTAACTATAGGCCTGTTTCTAACCTGTCATTTGTGGGTAAGGTTACAGAGAAGGTGGTTGCATCGCAGCTGGATGATCATTTGACCAGCTACAATGTCTATGATTCTCTCAGTCCAGATTTAGGAAGAAACATAGTACTGAGACAGCCCTTGTCCGGGTACTAAATGACCTCCTAATTAGTGAGAGATCGAAGGACCCATTCCATCTTGGTCCTTCTTGATCTTTGTGGATTTGACACTGTAGACCATGGTGTGCTGTTGGAGTGCCTGTGGTTCATCTGTGAACTGTCTGGTATGGTCCTTGGATGGTTTTGATCTTTCCTCGAGGGTAGGACTCAGAGGGTAGTGTCTGGGATTTTTTCCTCGGCATCACTCCCCCTATCCTGCGGGGTGCTTCAGGGTTCCATTTTGGCACCCATGTTGTGTGCAGTGTACATGCTGCCATTGGGAGTGATTATTAGGTGGTATGGCTTGAGGTTTCACTGCTATGCTAATGATACTCAACTGTACAAGTCCTTTATGCCTGGCCAGGATGTGCTGCTTTGGTTTTAACAGCTGTCTCGCTGAAATCCAGGATTGGATGAATGTGAGTTGTCCATGGTTAAACCTAGAAAACACTGAGATGTTGGTTGTGGACCCAGGTCGCCGTGAGGTGGGTTTGTTGGTGGGATCACCTTCAGGTCCATGGCTTGGGGGTGTTCAGCTAACTACCTCAGACCGGGTGCAGAACCTAGATGTTATGTTTGATGACTGTTTGACACTTAAATCTTAATTCTTTCCGATGATCTTCCAACCATGGTCCACGCCTTCATTACCTCCCGCCTTGACTACTGCAACACCCTCTACCTTGTGTTACTGGGAGTTGATATTTGCTGCCTGCAGCTTGTGCAGAATGCGGCAGCCAGGCTATTGACTGGTATGGCTAGGACCAGTCATATAATGCCTGTGCTCTGCAGACTGCACTGGCTGCCAGTACAGTGGCAGATCACCTTCAAGGTTGGTGTGCTGACCAATAAGGCCCTACATAACCAGGGACCTCATTATCTGCAAAATCTCCTTCATCCCTACTGTCCATCCTGCTCTCTCCGATCCACTGATGAGGATTGCTAGAGACTCCTAGGGTTCGTTAAAGACATCTGGGACCAGGTCTTTAATTTTTGGCCCCAACCCTGTGGAATTCTCTACCTCGTCAGGTGCGAGATTGCCTGACTGTTCAAAGGGTCATAGTGACTTTGAAGACATTTCTTTTAGCCTAGCATATACTGATTTTTAATGCCATTGTTATGAGTTTTAACTTGCTGTATTTATGGTTTTAATTAATTGTATTTTTATTTATTGATTTATTTCAATTAACTATGTACAAGCACCTTGATTTTAGAAAGATGCGTTTATAAAGTTTGATCTGATTTTATTTGATCTGACATCATGGTGCCCCATCCCATGTGTCAGCAACCCTCCAAGTATTGTGGATCTGACATGCGGTGCCCAATCTCCATGACAGCAATCCCTCCCAGTAGTCTGATCTGAAATTGGGGTGCCCCCATCCCTGTGTCAGAACCCCCCACTACTGTGATCTGACATGGAGTTCCCAATCCCCATGTCAGCAATTCCCCAGTAATATTATCCACCATCAGAGTGCCTAATCACTGTGTTGGCAACCTCCCCGATGTTTGATCTGACATTGGGATGCTCAATCCCTATGTCAGCAATACTCCCAGTACTCTGATCCAACTTTGGGGTGCCCAATCCCATGTCGGCATCCCCAGTACTCTGGGACACTGGGGAGGCCAACCCAGAGTTCCCAGTCAGGTCATTCCTCACACACTGTGGAACACTGAGGAGCTGATCCCCAGTGTCCCAAAAATTTTTATGCCTGTAAAAAAGAAAACTGTTCCCAGATATCTTTTTTCTATTCTGAAAAACAGAAAATGGTCCCTCGTCATCTCCCGACCCCTTCCCCGTCTCCACTCTACCTCTGTACACCCACCTGCCTGCACCCCCCTTACCCCATACTTACCTCCTGAGGTTAGCGGCAGTGATCTTTACTGGACCAGGACATGTCTGCACTCTTCAAAGCTAAACCACAAACTGAAGAATCCAGGTAATTGCCATACAATAGCTGTCTATGGCATTTTGAACTTAGGTTGATATCTCAGGAATTTTTTTATGTTTTTGCACCACATTTTCAAAATGCTGTTTTGAGGACCCCACCTCATGAGCACTGCCACTGTTGTTTCATTAATCCGTTAATCAGACCTGTAAGGTGATTTTGCGGTTGATGCATGCAATCACCTTTGGGACAAATTAATGAAATGACCATGCCAGTGTTCATGAGGGGATGTCCCAAAAAGCCCATGTTGAAAATTTGGTGCAAAAATATTGAAAAATTACCATGTCACAAGTGTGCATTGCGCAGTTTATATGCACACTTGTAACTTTGCCAATGTTTTAATATTTTCACTCCAGATATTTAACATTGCTTTATTTTAACACCTCCTCCTGAACAGTTCAACTGTCATCTTCCCCATCCTGCCAAAAACATGTTTTTGCACCTATCGCATGGAATGGAATGGTGCACTCACTGTGCAAAATCCACTTTCAGTATGGATTAGCGAAATAACAGTGCCACTGTTCATGAAGTGGTGACCAAAGACCATGTAAAATGAGGTGAATAAATTCTCATAATGCCTCAGTTACATGTGTACATTGAATTTAGTCTATGCATGCACATAACTTTGCAACTTTTCGATCTTTTGATGCCAAATTTTCAGCAGAACCATTTTTTCACACCTACTCATGAACAGTACAGCTGTCATTTTGACATCCTTCCCAAAATGCAATTTTGCACCTGTGATGTAGAATGGTGGTTCAATTGTGCATACATACATATTGCCTTCATTTCGCAACTTCTCTGTATCAGAATACATGAAGTGGGATAATAAGATGGTTATGATGGCTATAGTGAAAATTTGGTCACTGTTGTTTGATACATGGAAGCTCTGAGCCCATAGAGCCCTGAGCTTTCACATCTACATACATGTGCACATGAGCAGAAGGATCAGAGCACAGGGTCCGAATAGCCCTGCACTCCCACAGTGAAATAGGGATACTATTATACTATCTCAAAAAGAAGGAAAATGAATTTCAAAAAACTACATTAAAGCATCAGTAAGGGTTTCTATTACAGTGACAAAAGTATGGAAATTTGGCATTAGAGTTTTCAACCCCACACCCCACCTTCAAACACCAGCAGGCATCGGGTTGTGCCTTGGGTTGTTGGTTCTAACTCTCACCCCATTCTTCTGTGCTGCACTATTTCTGCTTTTTCACATGGAATGGGGAGAATTGCCCAATGATCCCGAGGCACACCCAGATGCCTGTTGGTGTGTAGAAGATGGGAGGTGGGGTGGTAGGACTGGGAGCTCTAATACTGAATTGCTAACTCTTGTCACTATAATAGAAACTCTGATACATTAAGGTTTTTGCAATGAAGATATATATACTGTATATATATATATATATATATATATATATATATATATACATATATATAATTAGAGACAAAAAAATCCGTTTAATGCATTAGTTAGGGTTGTTCTACAGTGACAAAAGTGAGGAAATTCACTGTTAGGGGTTGAAAACCCCCTTGGACCCGCCCACCCCCAACCGGCATTGGGGTGCGCATTGGGATCGTCAGCCTAACTCTCACCCCATGACATGCAAAGCAGCAGAAGTACTTATGGGAGAATGGGGTGAGAGTTGGGACCCGCGATCCCAATGCGCACCCAATAGCGGAGAGGGCCGAGGGGTTTCAACCGCTAAGCGTCCTCACTTTGTCGCTGGAACAACCCTAACTAATGCATTAAATGGAGTTTTTGCTCTATTCCTTCTTTGAGAATGATAATGAGAAATAGTGAATGTAATGCTAGCGGCGGGCCTTGGGCCAGAGCTGCATAATGCGTTGGCGGGCCCGCTCCTGCCACATGATGTGTTGTGGCATACTAACAGGGACAACAACGCAAACAGAAATGCTAACAGTGGTGCACATGGTAACACAAGCACGAATGAGAACAGAAAGGGTAGCGCATGGTGGCGTGAGCGGGAATGGTCTGCCACGTGATGTGTTGTCACATAGTAACATGGTGCCTGCAAACAGAAATGTCAATGGGCATGGTGATGTAAAGTGAAACAGTAAGATAAACAGTACTGTAGACAGAAATGGCAAAAAATAACAAGCAAAGCACAAATGAAAGCGCAAAGGATAGCATACATGGTGGCGCGTCAATGGTAAGTGAAGCAGTGCGGATCCTTAGCGGAAGGGCAACAGTAACAGTAATGTAAGCGCACAGGCTGGTTTTCCCCAAAACCTGCATTGAGAAAGACAGTGAGTACAAATAATGTATGCAAAATAATGAGTATCGGCGCAGAAAATGAGATCTTGGAATACTAAATACATTATATCTCAGGAACCGTACGACGAGAAAAAAAATTTAAAAGTCATATTATTTACAACTGTCCTGGCTAATTTTAGTCTTAGCCCCACTGTGGGGCTAAGAAATTTTCTGACGAAAAGTCCGTATCTCGCACCGTTTCCGAGATACAGGCCCTGAAAGGCGCGGCTAACGCCGTAATGTTATCCTATGGGAAAAAAAGAAAAGTTCGGAGCACCATAACTTTGCCTCCCTGTAATGTTTCTTCACCAAACTACTGAAAGGCATATCTGTGGGCTGTTGGCTGTCTTCCCTCCAAATTTCAGGAAAAAAGACCAAACTGTTATTTTGCAGCAGGGCTCCAAATGATTTCTGTTAAGTGTCGGGCGCCGTAATGTTATCCTATGGGAAAAATGTCAATTTTGGAGTGCCGTAACTTTGCCGCCATGTGATATTTTTTCACCAAACTACTGAAAGACACATCTGTGTACTGTTGGCTGTCTTCCTCAAATTTCAGAAAAAAGACCAAACCGTTATTTTGCAGCAGGGTGCCAAAGGATTCCTGTAATGCTTCGGGGGCCTTAATGTTATCCTATGGGAAAAACTGTCAACTTTGGAGTGCCATAACTTTGCCGCCATGTAATATTTTTTCAAGACAACACTGAAAGGCACATCTGTGAGATGTCGGCTGCATTCCCTCCAAATTTCAGCCCAAAACTCCCAACAGTTATTTTGCAGTGCAGTGCCAAAGAATTGCTGTCATTTTCCCACAGACTAGAAAATTACTGTCGCAATTTGCAAAAGCTTTCGCAAAAATTTGCGACACTTTCGTGAACACGAAGTAATTTGCGAAAGTACTTTTCAGAAATTTGAAAAACATATTTCTGGGGTGTTTTACCACAAAATAAAGACATGGCAAGCATCCTCAGGGCCCGACTAGGTGAATACAAAAAAATTAGGTTGCTAGAGGGTCCCAAATTTAAATGCCAACCATTTTCTGATCACCAACTGAAAACAAAATAGCCGATTGCGAAAGTAACAGGCCCATTGCGAAAGTAAAATGCATTTGAGAAGTGCTGAACTTTTGTTAACTTTTCCCTTTGACTTATAATGGGAAACTGTTTTTTGAATAACTTTTGAACCGTTTAATATTTTTTCCCGAAATCTTCAAAAGGCACATCAGGGACCCTGGCTGCACGTTCCCTGAAGATTTCAGGCCGGTCACACAAACCGTACGACCTGTAGGAGCGACCACAGAATTCCAGAAAAGCATAAACGCGCACACAGATCACACTTAATAACTCTGCAGCCGTATATCCGACCAGTACAAAACTTGGCAGATCCCAAGGCCTATGGTTCTTGATCATAAATTCCAAATTTCAGGCAAATCCATCAAACATTTGCAAAGTTATTAAGGTGCAAAGTTTTGGGGTTTAACATAGAAATGGCTCCTCAACCCTAACTATGGTAGCACTACCGTTACTATCAATATATATATATATATATATATATATATATATAGGATACATGATGATGATGCGTGATGATATGAAAATTTCCACTCCTGCAGAGTGAGGCATGGATATCTCACAGTGCGAAGCGCACGGTGAGATATCTCTATAGCCTCCGCGATGCGGAGTGAATATTCCATATCACACTCATCATCATCATGTATATCATTTATACAGTAGTGGTGAGTCAATGACATTGAAAATAAACTGTCAGAAATGGTTTACTTCGGTGATTTTGTGGTGCAGCTGTTCGTTTGTCTTGCTGGGTGTTGTGTGCTTTGCCCTGCTCATTGGTAGTTCTGATATGGAGTTGATTGGTTAGTTTGTGTGGTCTGTGCGGTGGTTGGCTGTTGTAAGAGTCTTGCTCTATTGGTTTACAGTGGGATAGTGAAATGTTATTGTCAATCGTTATGGAAATGCTGTATGAATGGCTTTTTCCTGGTATGTTATGATTGGCTGTTGGTGCGTTGCGTGTGCTGTGATTGGTTGTGCTGTCGGGGGGGAATATGTGGGTTCCATCAGTGCTCAAGGTCGTCTGTGTCGTGCAAGTTTGGTGGATGTGGGCTTCAGGAAAAGTTTTATTTATTTTTTTGCCACTGTTGGAGATATATTTTTGGGGTTTTGGCTGTACACAGTTTTATTTGTTTATTTATTGAAATACTATGTAGTGCTTTTGTTTACTTTTTATGCTGGCTTAGATTGTGCGAAAAGTGATATTAGTAAATGCTGCATTATTTTCACTTTGCTGCACTTCATGGAGGCTTTGAGAAGGTCGTCTCTTTCAGTAAGTAACAAAAGGAAATGTGAGATGATCCAACAATTGTTGATGAGGTACATCAGTCGGAATCTGTGTCAGACTCGGTACTCTTACTCTTTTTCTGCAGTAGGCTTTCATACTTGTGACCTGTGGGGAGAAAGCAGAAGTGTTAAAATGGATTGTGTTGTGCAAGAAACGTTTTTTTTAATACTGTGCAATATTTACAGGATAGTCTACCTTGAACAATATTGAAAGTTATATTTGTAGTAATGGTAGGATTGTGAAAGCATGCAGACATTATGTCTGGGCAGGTTGCGGTGCATTCCTTTTGAGGTTCTGCGGCACTACAGGTTTTGGATGTTCAGGATCAACATCTGTTGAGCTGGTGAGTATGGAAATCTGCTGATGTTTCTCCTCGTTTAATTTAGATGTCGTTGAGAGACTGTAATTTCTTGTGTGGAACACTTGGATTATATCATTGGGGAGACGTTGCTATCTATAAGTTTTTGTACTAAATGCTTTCGGATTGAATGGTTAGTGAGGCGTTTGTCGGTGGAGATGTTGGCTTTTGCAACCATATTTTCACTATTTTGCTTAGGGAATTAATACCAAGTGGCTGATTTTGTACCATACCAGTAGGATATTGTGCTGTTGGTGTATAATTTATAGCTAGGAAAAAAGGTGCATCTGGGTGGTTTTGCTTTCTCTGGTCGTTTTGTCGGTACAGTTTGTAGTTCAGCACAGGGCATTTGTGATATCTTTAGTTTCATATGCTCTAGGTTTCACATCTCTAGTGTCTTTGGGATTTATGCCACTTTTGTTTTGGTTTGTCTCTCCTTTGTATATTCCAAGTATTGAGTGTTGTTCATCTTTTTAAGTTCGATATCTCCTTTTTAGGTTTATTGTTTCGGTGTTTCCTCTAATGCTCAAAATACAAAGGTGACAGTAAGCCACATGAGTGTTTAGAAGGGCTTGAGGGGCCATCATGTCCCAGTTGTTTTTCTGCATACAGTTTCTCAATTATGTTGTCTGTTAGTCGTCTGCAGCTTTGAGTCGATTGCCTTTGCCTATCTCCTTCAGCAGCTTTTTGTTTGGATAATAATACTTGTCTGGTTTTAAAATTTATTAGAAGTACTAATAGATTCTGTGTAATTGCAATCCTTGAGATATCTCTCTACACTCTGGAATCTGGATCGTGTGTTAGAGGCTCGTATTCTGTACCATCTTGTCGTTTGGAAGTCATGAAGTAAGTGGCATAGTATTTTTGTCAAGGTTTTCAGGAGGTATATGCTGAATAGGTTGTCTCAATCTGCAGGGTGTCCTTTAGGAATTTTTGTAAGGCATTGATATCTGCACTCGTTTTGCGGGTGGTGTTTTCGTTCTGAGTACTTTTGATGGCGCTCAATTTCTCGGTGTCCATTGAAGTGGTAGTCATAGTGTGCAGTCAGCTGGATGTTTGCTATCCATATTGCCGCCTGTAGGCTCGTTTGGGTCCAGTAATGGCTCTGCATCTTGTTCAATTGAGTACAGCTCAGCATCACCTCTTCGAATATTTATACTTTTTTTTGGCCGTTTTGACATGATGTATTGTTCTTTGGTAGTCCGCGGTTTCTTAAGTGACGTTTAGAGGTTGGACGTTGACAGCTTAGACAGCATTTGTATTCCTTTTTTTTTTTTAAAGCGCTGCGGTTTATAGCATAAAGATCCTGCTTTCGGCTGTCGCGCGATGCTGAAATGAAACTGATAGGAAAGATTCACTGTGGTGTCTCGTGCTACTTCTCAGGTGAATGTTATTTTTCTGTGATTAATTGGCTACGTTGTTCTAACTAGCGGACCTATACTTATTGGTGACGTATGCAAGACTTTAGTATTAGGAGTGTGGACGTATTGATTGACTGTATATTTGTAAGGGAATGCCTCTTTGCATACGTCAGGAATCGTTTATTCAATGGGGTGCGAATACATAGTTTTATTTTTCTGTGTGTCACCTCACCCCTATTGTATAAATATATATATTCTATGCAAAAAATTTTATTAATGCAGCAGTTAGGGTTCTTCTACAGCAAAACAAAAGTGAGGAAATTGGATTTTAGGGTTTCACCCTTGCACCCCAACCAGCCGCCCCCAGCAACAGGCATCGGTGTGCATTGAGGTCCATGGACCTAACTCTCACCCATCCCATGTGTAAACAAGCTGAGGGTGATGCAGTGTGGAGAATGGGGTGAGAGTTGGCCAAGGACTCCAACACACACCGATGCCTGTTGGTGGGGTGGGCTGGTGAGGTTCAAGGATGGAACCTAAAATCAAATTTACTCACTTTTTGCTGTTGAAGAACCCTAATTGTTGGATTAATTAATTTTGCACAGAATTCCTTACTTTTAAGACAGAACAGAAAAATAGAAAGTTGAGCAAGTTGGTGGGAGTGGGTCCCGCTAGTCCCACCATGTGATTTTGTGTGACATAGTAACAGTAAGTGTAATGCAAACACAAGCACAAACAGTTACACACATGGTGCTCCAAATGTAAATGGTAACACAACGGAAATAGATATGCAAGTGCAAAGTGATGCCAAACCAAACAGTGAGGAAAGCGGACACAGAAACAGAATTGCATATGAAACACAACTGGTAACACTACGCATTCATGGTGCCGCAATTGAAAATGCAAATACTAATGGTAACAGCAACAATAATGCCAAAGAGACAGAAATGGAAACACAAATGCAAGCAAGTATGGAACGCAAACCACAGTGTGCACAGACACGGTACCACAATTGCAAATGCAAATCATAATGGTAACAGCAACAATAACACCAAATGAAACAGAAGCGTAAACACAAATGAAGCGCAAACCATAACGCACACAGTGGCGAGGGAATGGTGACACGTAATGGTAACGAAGCGCAACTGGAAATGCTAACTGGCACAGTAATGAAAGGGCACACCTTCTTTCCCTATAAACTGAATTGAAAAATACAGTGAAAACAAAGAATGTATGCATGATAATGGACCTCAGAGCACAAAATAACGACTTGAAATACTAAATTGCTTATATCTCAGAAACCATAAGACGTAAAATAAAATGAAAATTTCATATGAATTATGACTTTTCTGGCTAGTTTTCTGCTTAGCCCCTATTGGGGGCTAAGCATTTTCTGATGAAAAGTCTGTATCGTTACCGTTTCTGAGATATGGGCCCTTAAAAGCACAACTGACACCATAATGTTATCCTATGGGAAAAAGCATCATCTTCAGAGTGCCATCAGTTTACCACCCTCTAATATTTGTTCACCAAACCACCAAAAGGCACATCTGTGGGATGTTGGCTTCCTTCCCTCTAGCTCAAAAGACCAAACCATTATTTTGAAGCAGGGCAGCAAAGAATTCTTGTAATGCAACAGATGCCATAATGTTATCCTATGGGAAAAAGTGTCAACTTCGTAGTGCCATAACTTTGCCACCCTGTAATATTTTTCGACCAAACCACTAAAAGCCACATATGTAGCATGTTGCCTTTCTTCCCTTCAAATCTCAAGTACAAAGACCAAACTGTTTCCAACATATTCAGTGTCAAAGATTAGTAAAATTTCCTATCTATTCCATTATAAAAATCTGGCCATCTTGTCCTGCCCTCACGATCAAAGATGGCGATCAAAAATCTCATGATCAAAGAATTTGCAGGCTCGTGATCAAACAATTTACAGGCTCATGAACAAAGAATTAAAATCTTATAAATCAACAAAACTGAAGAAATTGACGTAAACCACTTCCATGGTTCGAAAGAGCGAAGCCCCTGACTAAAACCCACCCTCATTTGACTTCCAGACACCCCAAGGCTGAGAAAATTGATTTTAAATTGGGCCATCTCGTCCCTTTGTCACGATGCACAATTGCGATCAAGAATCTCACGATCAAAGAATTTGCAGGCTCACGATCAAAAAATTTGCAGGTTCACGAGCAAGAATAAAATGTGTGAAAGGAATTGCAGTAAACCACCACCATGGTTCAAGAGAACGAAGCCTCCTGAGTAAAACTCACCCTCATTTGACTTCCCAGAGCACCTCTGGGCTGAGAAAATAGATTTTTTAATCTGCCTACCTCGTCCCTCGTTCATGATCACAATCAAAGAATCTTGCGATCAAAGAATTTGTAGGCTCGCGGTCAAAGAAATAGCACAGTCACAAACAAAGATGAAGGACGAGATGGCCAGATTTAGAAATGTTTTTTCTCATCCCAAGGGTGCCCTACAAAGTAAAATGAGGCTGGGTTGTGCTCAGGGGGCTCTGTTCTGCCCATCTGAAAAAAAATAATGTTGTAAGTATCCCTGGTAGTCTAGTGGCCCCCATCATAATAAAATATATAGTTATTTGTAATGCCCTGCTAGTCTAGTGCCCCTGAAGTGTATTATTTTATACATCCCTGGTAGTCTAGTGGCCCCCACAAGCTGTATAAAATTATTGTTATTCCTCATATCCTGGTAGTCTAGTGGCCCCCGATCTGTATTAAAGAATATTATTTGTAGAGCTCCCTAGTAGTCTAGTGGCCCCCTCCAGCATAATAAAATATATGCTTATTTAGTATTTTGTGGTAGTCTAGTGGCCCCACCCCCACCCAGCCATGCCAGCCCACCCTGCACCCCCCACACCTTTCCCTAGCGGGCACTGGCACAGCCCTCTCATCTCCACAGCCAGCCACCAACTGTTTGCATTATGATCAATAATGCAAAGAGCACTCTCTGCTCTCCTTTCCTAGGGGATCCAGGGGCATCCGGTGCAGGGGACCCCAGTGAGACAAGGGTTCTACTGCTACCAGGAGCACAAGCATAGCAGTCAGGAGTCCGGCCGCGCCTGGCCAGAAGCGTGGGCGAGCCGCGTGCCGCGTTCGTGGCCATTACTGCGTCATTACACGCCCGCCAGCTAGGGGCAGGAAGAAAACAAAAAAAAAATAGGGCACTGGTCGGCGGTGACATGATGGCGTTTCAGAACAGGACTCTCTTGGCACCTGGGTGCGGTAATAATGCCGGATCCTGAGTGGGTGGGTTGAGCTCCGGAGGGAGTGCTCCCCACCACCCGCCGCTGTACCATACCACACGAGGCATCCATCATCATCTTTCAGCAACTGTATCACTTCTGCTGCCATCCCAGTGTCTTGGGGGGTGTACACCCACATATGTTTACAGAGTTGTATGTTCTTTCTGTTATGGTGTCTGTTTCTGATTGGTCATGTTGAATTTTACTATCCCCTGCTTGTATGTGTATTGTGTATGTGTGTGTGTAGAGAGGGTTTCAGAGTTAGGGTTGAAAACCCTAATGTCGAACTCCTTGCTTTTCTCACTGAGTAAGTAACCCTCACTGATGCATTAATGAAGTTTATTGCAATGAATATATATATATATATATTTATATATATATATATATATATATATATGTGTGTGTGTGTGTGTGTATATATATATATATATATATATATATAAATGACAAAGAACCTTAGTGCTCAAGCAAGGAGGCAAGGGATACCCCAAAGGGGTATATATATATTATATAGCAAAAAAAAAACTGTATTAATGCATCAGTTAGGGTTAAAGCAACAAAAAGTAGGTAAAGGAGGTGTTGAGGTCAGGTCCCACAAAACCTACCATCCACCACACACCCACCCTCCACAGGCCAACAGGCTTCTGGGTGTGCCTTGGGGTCGTGGCCTTAATTTCACCCCATTCCATGTGTTAGGGAGCTAAATGGTACAGTAAAGGAGAATGGGGTGAGTGAATATACTGTAGATACATTTGTGAAAGGAGAAAGTCCAGATGGTGTATTGCTATGATCACAAGGGATAATGGTGAGTGTGTGGAGGAGGACCAAGGGAAGGCATCAATCCTAGATAGATACTTATGTTCAGTATTTACTGAGGATAAGGTAGTGCAGGACCCACAGCTCAGCACCATGGACACAGGGGGAAGGGAGGTATGCATAAGTCCCTTCACAAAAGAAAGGGTCCTACAAGAGCTCACAAAGCTCAGGGTGAACAAGGCAATAGGACCTGATGGCATACATCCCAGGGTACTAAAGAAGCTAATGGTGGAACTAGCAGAGCCATAAGTAGAACTGTTTCGTGAGTCTCTGAGCACAGGAGAGGTCCCAGAAGACTGGAGAAATGCTCATGTGATCCTGCTCCACAAGAGTGGCAGAAGGGAGGAGGCAGGGATCTACAGATCAGTCGGTCTTACCTCAGTAGTGGGCATAATTATGGAGACAGTCCTTAAGGAAAGGATAGTGCAACACCTGGAATCCATAGGAGCACAGGATTCAAGACAGCATGGGTTTACAGCAGGAAGGTCCTGTCAACTAATCTCTTAGATTTCTTTGACTGGGTAACCAGAGTGGTGGACCAAGGGGGTGCAGTTGATGTCACCATCTTGACTTCAGCAAAGCTTTCTATACTGTTCCACATAGAAGATTGATTAATAAGCTGGGTAGGTTCAGGGTGGGTCGAAAGTCAGTTAACTGGGTGGCAAACTGGTTGGCGGGCAGAAAACAGAAGTGGTGGTAAATGGTATACAGTCAAAAGAGATGCATGTCACAAGTGGGGTACCTCAGGATCAGTCCTAGGTCCAGTTCTCTTTGTTATCTTCATCAGTTACATTATAGATGGACTGGAGGATAAGGTTTTCCTGTTTGCAGATGACAGCAAGATCTGCAGCAGAGTAGATGATCATGACCCACATGGAGTGGGCAGAATGAGAAGAGATCTGGAAAAACTGGCATAATGGTCTGAAGAGTGGCAACTGGGATTTAATGCAAAGAAGTACAAAATCATGAACACAGGAAAGAGAAACCCTGACACTACCTATAGCTTGGGAGGGGCTTTGCTAGCAATCACAAGGGAAGAAAAAGACGTGGGTATCATCATCACAGATGAACTGAAATCATCCAAGTAGACCACTAAAGTATTAGGTAAGGTTAGAGGGATGTTGGGGTATCACAAGTCGTAAGAAGGAGGTAGTAATCCATCTTTACAAGACACTGATTAGGCCCCATCTGGAGTACTGCATGCAGTACTGGAGTCCACACCTGCACAAGGACATTAACAAATTGGAGGCAGTCCAGAGAAGGGCAACCAAAATGGTGCAGGGACTGCATCAGAAAACATATGAGGACCGAATAACAGAGCTCTATATGTATACCCTAGAGCAAAGGAAAGAGAGAGGTGATATGATCGAAACATTCAAACATCTTAAGGGCATTGACAAGGTGAAAGAGTCTAACACGTTTCAATATAAGAAAAATAGCAGGACAAGAGGACACAGCATGAGATTAGAGTGTGGCCGATTAAGGGGTAATATGAGAAAGTTATTTTTCACAGAAAGGGTAGTGGATGCACGGGACTGCTTATCTCAGGAAGTGGTGGATATGTATACAGTGCAGGGCTTCAAACAGGCATGGGACAGGCATAAGGGAGTAATACAGATGAGTATGAATAAATAGGTAATTGACAGAGTAAAGGCCTATGGCACATTCATAAGGTAGAAAAAATGGGCAGACTGGATGGGCCTTGTGGTCCTTATCTGCCATCAACTTCTATGTTTCTATGTTTAAGACTGATGACCCCAAGCCACACCCTGACATCTGTTGGTCTGTGGAGGGTGGGGATGTGGCAGGGGTATTTGGTTAGGTGTGGGGGTGAGGTGTTACTGCTGGAAAACCTGGCACCTTATTTTTGACTTTTTGCTTTAACCTTAACTGATGCATTAACAAAGTTTTTGCAATGAATTTTTATTTTGAGAAAGTGTATTCTTACCCATGTATGGCCATTGAGGCAAGGCCCTCCAGGTCCTGTCTCCCATCAGCATATACTGTAGTGTATTTTGCTCCCATGTATATATATTGTATCAGTGTGGGAACATTGTAGGTAACCCTAATGTCCCAGTGGGCGCGCAGAGCCATCCAAGCCCTGCACTCCCAGTACTTCTTAATGGAGGGCACTGTGGTCCCAGAACTGCCTAAAGGTATCCATATGTGGGAGAGCAGGGCCCTGCATTTCCATCTACCCATAACTGGAGAGACGCAGAACAGAGCTGCAGACATTTGAAGTAACCATTATGCTACAAATGGCACAATATCTAGGTAACCATAGGAACATTAGAAAGAAATTCCAGCACAGTTGTAATCATGGCCTGGCAACATGCATGCATGCTTATTAGTTGAGCAAAAATGATGTATCTTGAACTATTTTCAAATTATAGCCGCTTATAGGTACCGCAACCACCATAATGTTATCCTATGGGAAATTTCTAAATTGTGGAATGTTGTAACTATGGAACCAATGTAAATTTTATCACCAAATGAGAGAAGGCACATCTCTGGGCAAGCCCTTTCTATCATGCAAATTTCAACCTGAGTGTCCCAACCATTTCTTTGCAGTGACCTGACAAAGAAACAATAAATTAAAATCCTTATGAAATGGAAAAAAAACAGAATATTCTGTTTTTCGATACTCTGCATCTCAAAACCACACAACAGATTCATAAAATCTGGCAGGTATATAGACCTACTCATAGTCAGTATGCATGTTGACTGTTGAACGGTCTCAAAGTTATTAAGGTTCAGAAATTGTGATTTAATATGTTGTATTTTATATAGATAGATAGATAGATAGACAGACAGACAGACAGACAGTTACTTTATTTCTATAGTGCCCTTTCCAGAAACTCGAGTGCTTCACAATGAAAACAAACTACAACAATTTTAAACATTCATAAAATACAAAGGTGAGCAAGCAGCAATATCCAAACAATAATACACATAGAACTATCTATCCAATTAGCTAAAATCTAATTCATACTATCTATAAATTAAAAGCATGGCTAAATAAAAGTTTTATTCCATTTTGAAGGTATCCACTGAGGGTGCCTCCTGTAGCTGTTTAGATAAAGAGTTCCATAGAGTAGGTGTGCCACTGAAACGCTCTATCACCAGAGTGATGCAACCTAACCCTAGGACCACTAAGAACACAACCAACCCTTGGTGGAAAGGAGAGCCTGGGATGGAAGGTGAAGCACAAGGAGATCTTGCAGGTAGACCAGTCCCCCTTCGTGTAGGGCTTTATAGGTCAGTAATCTGACTTTGAGGGTATTCCTTCACCTAACTGGCAGCTAGTGCAGTTTGCAGAGGACAATTGCAATATGATCATACTTACAAGCGCCCATTAATAATCTTGCCACCGTGTTCTGCACTAGCTGAAGTCAGCGGAGATTACCTCCAGATTGCCCTGGGTACAGGGCATTGCAGTAATCTAGTTTGGACATTACAAAAGCTTGTACTAGTGAGGTTAGGTCCACAGGGGGTAACAGGTTGCCAATCCAGTATTTTATATGTATATTATGGTAGCATGGTAGTGCTACCATAGTTAGGTTGAGGACCATTTCTAAGTTAAACCCAAAATATTGCACCTTAATAACTTTGCAACTGTGTGATGGATTTGCCTGAAATTTGGAATACATGATCAAGACCAATATGCCTTGGGATCTGCATGTTTTGTACCGGTCAGATACACGGCCGTGGAGTTATTAAGCGTGATTCGCGCGGCGCTTATGCTTTTTCTGGAATTCTACGGTCGCTTCTACAGGTTGCACGGTTTGTGCGACTGGCCCAAAATCTTTAGGAATGTGCGGCCAGGGTCCCAATGTGCCTTTCAAAGATTTCATGAAAAAATATTAAACGGTTCAAAAGTTATTCAAAAAACAATTTCCCATTATAAGTCAATGGGAAAAGTTAACAAAAGTTCGACAGTGTCGCAAATGCATTTTTACTTTCGAAAATGGCCCTGTTACTTTTGTAAATCCACCATCTTGTTTTCAGTTACTGATCAGAAAAATGCTTGGCATTTAAATTTGGGACCCTGTAGCAACCTAATTCTTTTTGTATTCACCTAGTCGGACCCTGAGGATGCTAGCCATGTCTTTATTTTTGGGTAAAACACCCCAGAAATATGTTTTTCAAATTTCTGGAAAAAGTACTTTTGCAAAGTACTTTTGTGCTCATGAAAGTGTTGCAAATTTTTGCGAAAGCTTTTGCAAATTGTGACAGTACTTTTCTAGTCTGTGGGAAAATGACAGCAATTCTTTGGCACTCCGCTGCAAAAGAACGGTTTGGGGTTGTGGGCTGAAATTTGGAGGAAACGTAGCTGACATCTCACAGATGTGCCTTTCAGTGTTTTGTTGAAAAAATATTGCATGGCGGCAAAGTTGCAGTACTCCAAAGTTGACGGTTTTTCCCATAGGATAACATTATGGCATCCGACGCATTACAGGAATCCTTTGTCACCCTGCTGCAAAATAGCAGTTTGGTCTTTTTTCCTGAAATTTGGAGGGATCACAGCCAACAGCCCGCAGATGTGCCTTTCAGTGGTTTGGTGAAAAAATATTACAGGGAGGCAAAGTTATGGCACTCCGAACTTCTCTTTTTCCCATAGGATAACATTCGGCATCGCCGCACCTTTCAGAGCCCGTATCTCGAAGCGGTGCAAGATACGGACTTTTGTCGGAAAAAACTAGCCAGGACAGTCGTGAAATCATATGACTTTTAAATTTTTTCTCGTCACGACGGTTCCTGAGATATAACCTATTTAGTATTCCAAGTCCTCATTTTCTGCTCCAATACCCGTTATTATGCATACATTCTTTGTACTCACTGTCTTTCTCTATGCAGCTTTTGGGGAAAACCAGCCTGTGCACTTACATTACTGTTACCATTGCCCTTTCCACTTGCGGTTCCGTACCTGTTTCACTTACTGTTGACGTCTACCCCACCACGTACGTTATCCTTTGCATTTTCCTATGCACTTGTGTTTCTGTTATTTTTTGCCATTTATGTCTACAGTACTGTTTCTCTTTCTGTTTCACTTTGCATCACCATGCCCATTGACATTTCCATTTGCAGGCACCATGTTACTATGTGACAACACATCACGTGGCAGACCGTTCCCATCTACGCCACCGTGTGCGTTACCCTTTCTGTTCTCATTCATGCTTGCATTACCATGTGTGCCACTGTTAGCGCTTCTGTTTGTGTTGCTGTTCCTGTTACTATGCCACAAGACATCACATGGCGGGAGCGCGGGGCCCCCGCCGCTGCATTACATTCACTGTTTCTCGTTACCATTCTACGAAAAAAAGGAGAGTGGGGCAAAAAACTCTGTTTAATGCATTAGTTAGGGTTGTTCCACAGCAACAAAAGTGAGAAAATTCAGTATTGGGGTTGAAAACCCCCTTGAACCCCAGCCCACCCCCAACCGGCATTAGGGTGCACATTGGGGTGAGTCGGTCCTAACTCTCACCCCATTCTCTATGCTTCTGCTGGTTACACATGTGATGGGGTGAGAGTTGGGGCTGATGACCCCAATGCTTGTGCGGTGAGCTAAGAATCAACCGTAACACATCTAACTGACGCAGAACAACTGCGATCGATATATATATATATATATATATATATATATATATATATATATATATATATATATATGGTAACACAGTAGTGCTACCACAGTTAAAGTTGAGGAGACATTACATGCTAAACCCAAAATTTTGCACCTTAATAACTTTGCAACCGTTTGACAGATTTGTCTGAAATTTGAATATATGATCAAGAACCACAGGCCTTGGGATCTTGCAAGTTTGTACTGGTCGGATATATGGCTGCGGAGTTATTAAGTGTGATCTGCGCGTGCGTTTACGCTTTTTCTGGAATTCTATGGTCGCTCCTACAGTTCGCATGGTTTGTGCGACTGGCCCAAAATCTTCAGGGAACATGCAGCCAGGGTCCCTGATGTGCCTTTTGAAGATTTCATGAAAAAATATTAAATGGTTCAAAAGTTATTCAAAAAACAATTTCCCATTATAAGTCAATGGGAAAAGTTAACAAAAAGTTCGACAGTGTCGCAAATGCACTTTTACTGGCGTATATGGCCTGTTACTCTCACAAATCCGCCATCTTGTTTTAGTTAGTGATCAGAAAAATGCTTGGCATTTAAATTTGGGACCCTGTAGCAACCTAATTCTTTTTGTATTCACCTAGTCGGACCCGAGATGCTAGCCATGTCTTTATTTTGAGGTAAACACCCCAGAAATATGTTTTCAGATTTCTGGAAAAGTACTTTAGTAAAGTAGTGAACTCATGAAAGTGTCATAAATTTTGCAAAGCTTGCAAATTGCGACACTACTTTGCGACACTATGCCCAAAATAATGGTAATTCTTTGGCACTCCATTGCAAAAAGCAGGTTTGAGTTTGGGCTGAAATTTGGAGGAACATGCCGACATCTCACAGATGTGCATTTCAGTGTTTCATTGACAAAAATATTACACAGCGGCAAAGTTACGGTACTCCAAATTTGAATGCTTTTTCTCATAGGATAACATAATGGCGTCTGACGCGTGCAGCAATCGTTTTGGTGCCCTGCTGCAACATAACGGTTTGGTCTTTTGGGTTGAAATTTGCAGGGAAGACAGCCAACATCCCACAGATGTGTGTTTCAGTGGTTTGGTGAAAAAATATTACAGGGAGGCAAAGTTATGCGCATCTGAACTTCTTTTTTTCCCATTGGATAACATTCGGCATTGCTGCACCTTTCAGGGCCCGTATCTCAAGCAGGTGCAAGATCGGACTTTTCGTAAAAATTTCTTAGCCTCACAGGAGCTAAGCACAAAACTAGCCAGGAAAGTGATAATTCATATGACTTTTAAATTTTTTCTGTGTCATCACGGTTACTGAGATATAAGCAATTTACTATTCCAGGTCCTCATGTTTGTATTCCGAGCGTCATTATTTTGCATACATTCTTTATACTCACTGTCTTTCTCTATACAGCTTTTGGGTAAAACCAGCCTGTGCTTACATTACTGTTATCATTACCGTTTCTGCTTGCGGTTCCGTACCCGTTTCACTTACCGTTCACGTTCGCCAACATATGCGTTACCTTTGCATTTTCATTGCGGTTGCATTTTGCATTGTTCTTAACATTTCTGTCTACAGTACTGTTTCTCTTTCTGGTTTCACTTTGCATCACCATGCGCATTCTGATTTGCGATTTACAGGCACAATGTTACTATGTGACAAGACATCACGTGACGTGACATTATATTCACTATTTCATTATCATTCTCAAAACAAGGAAATTAGAGGAAAAACTCTGTTTAATGCATCAGTTAAGGTTGTTCCACCGACAAAAGCAAGGAAATTCGATGTTAGGGTTGAAACCCCTTTAGCCCCCTCAGCCCACCCCACAAATGGAATTGGGGTGTGCGTTGGGTCATCGGTCCTAACTGTCACCCCATTCTCCTATTCCTCAGCTTCTTTCCACATGTGATAGGGTGACACTTAGGGCCAGACTCAATGCACACCCAATTCCATTTGTGGGGTGGCTGAGAGGTGCAAGGGGGTCTTTCCTAACATCGAATTTCGCTTTATCGCTGTGGAACAACCCTAACTACGCATTAAACAGAGTTTTTGCCTCTAATATATATATATATTATTTATTTATTTATTGACGGTCTAGGAATTACAACCCTTTGAGTCAGAGACTCATTTGCAAAGGCTCCACGTCATACATAAATGGGTAGAACACAGTTTTACATGCAGACACAATTTAGACACTAGACAAGCAAATATTGACAGTAACTTTCAGAAAGGAATATAGCAATTTACAGAGATAAGAACATCATCAATGGAGACAAAGGTGCATTAATGTTATTCCAGGTTTCATTTACAGTCACAGTGGGAGTTTGACATAATATGATTAAGTAGCTCAAGTTTAAAAGGTCCAAGTCTAGGAATTGTTAATATAGAGTCAGGGATTGAGTTCATCCAGAGTGGAGCTCTAAAGCAAAAGGACCTTTGGCCAGCAGTGGAATTGACAAAGGAGACACGGAATGTGGTGGCATCTGAGCGTCTTGTGCAGCGTGCAGGGTGATTCTTTTGGAGGAGATTTTGACAGCCTGGAGGAGCTAAGCCCAACTGAATTTTTTTGGCCAAAAGGCAGGTCTGGTAAACAAGCGCCCCTTGGAAGTTAAGCCATGAAGAGAGGTAACAGAGGCCACAGGTGTGAGTGAGACGTATCACCACCTATGGCCAGTCTACAGGCTTTGTTGAGGGCACATTTGATGCTAGACAGAGCTGAGTCGGAGGTGGCAGCATATATGATTATGCCGTAGTCTACCAGTGAGAGAATGGAGCTGGAGATAGCTAGATGCATGGCCTCTGGAGGTAGACATGGTCTAAGCCTGTAGAGGAGACCGATTCTTCTATTAATTTCAGTGTAAGTTGATGCAATATGCTCACGATAGGTGAGGGCAGAGTCAAGAGTAACTCCAAGATATTTAAAGCTGTGAACTTGTTCAAGTGTGGAGCCCATCACATTGTGTATAGTTAGCTTTTCGGAGCTGTGCTTGTGTTGTCGATGGGCGAATAACATGACTTTTATTTTTTTAGTGTTGAAAACAAGTTTGTGAGAGGAGTGCCAGGCTTCAATATGAGCAAAGGAGCTCTGCAAGGCTTCCCGAAGTTGAGTGGGGTCAGGGTGCCGACTGAAGATTAGCCCATCGTCCGCATATAGAAGAAGATGCCCTGAAGAGGCCAGGGGTACTGAGTTCAGGAAGAGTGAGAAAGGAGCGGCCAAGGATAGACCCATCGGAACACCAGATCTGACGGTAGGCTAGGAGAGAGGATGTTACTTATCATCACCTGTTGAGTGAGGTCAGAGAGATAACTGAGAACCAGCAAGCGGTTTCTTTTGAGACGCCAATGGATAGGAGGGAGTTTATGAGCACGTGTGATTGATGGTGTCAAATGCCTTGGAGAGATCAATAAAGACTGTACCTGCCAGGTCCCCATGATCAAGGGCGTCATGAACAAAGGAGGTGAGTTCCAGTAGGGCAGTGGTGGTGCTGTGGGCTTTCCTAAAACCATGTTGTTGAGTGCAGGTTAGTTGTCGAGCTTCTAGATAGTTAAAGAGTTGATCTGCCACTACTTTCTCTAAGGCTTTTGAGAGTGGGGGAGTATGGAGATCGGCCGGTAGTTACTAGTTGAGGTTCCAGACTATTTTATGTACTGGGATAATCCTCGCTTTTTCCATAGAGACGGAAATTGTCCCAGGCATAGGGACTTGTTAAAATTTTAGTGAGAGGAACCAGAACATCATCAAGGGTTATTGATAGCAATTTTACATCAAGTGAGTCGCCACTGTGTCTGGATTTTCCTAAGAACCTGAGATATATGCACAAGCTTCCATTGTAGAGATTGTTTTGAGGCGAAATGGCAGCACACTTGGGGTGTTGGGAAATATCCTGCATCAGGACTGAAAAGTCAGATGGGGAGAATGGCGCTAGGGTCAGAGAAGGACATATTAAAAGCCTCCATAATTTTGCTGGGTTCTCTAGTAGGGACACTATCTAGGGTAAGCATGTCGGGTGGAGGGAGGGACTTTCCACTGAGTTCCTTTATATTTTCCCAGAACCTTTTTTCCATCGCCCAGGTGGCAGAGTTTTGCTTGGTAATAGGCTGCCTTTGCCTGCCGTGTTCCCAGGTGCAGTTATTTCTAGCAGCACGATAGCACTGGCGATCAGCAGGCTGACCTGACTGAAGTGATCTGCACCACAGGTCATCAGCGCCTTCATTTGTTCGAGGAGGCCCGTGTCACCCAAGGGATGACTTGGACTTTCAACCCATGTGATATAGGGGGCGAAGATGTCACAGGCAGATTGGAAGGAACTTATGAAAAGGACAGAGAGGCATCAACTGATTTCAGATGATCAAGGGTGACCAATCGAAATTTCAAGTATATTTCTAAGGTGTTTGAGAGCCCCCCTCTTCAGTTGGCGACACCTGGTAGTCCTAGGTGGAGGTGGTTTCCAGCTATTTGTCCATAGACAAGTTACTGGGGAGTGATCACTGATGGAGTCCGACAGAACCTGGACATCTAGTATGTGTTCAGGATGGTTAGTTAGTATGAGGTCAAGGAGGGAGCTGTGGTTTGTATTTTTGTTCACTCTAGTGGGGGTGAGGACCATTTGGGACAGATTTTGGGCTGCTGCTGCATCCCTGAGAGGGGATGATTGGGGGGCAAGCCAGTTGGAGTTGAAATCTCCTAGTGCTATGACTTCTGACTTTTTTGGGAGGAGTTCGATTGAGTGTAGGATGGATGAGAAGACTTCCCTTTGGTTATTAGCGAGGGTGTATACAGACATTATGTAGAGGTTTATTCGAGTTTCCAATATCCACCCTGACAGTTAGAGTCTGTGCACCATTTGAAGGGCTTATGGTAGCAATGTTTATACCATGTAGGTGCTCACGGATATAGAGCACTTCCCCACCCGTTTATTTAGTCTATCCGACCTGAACAGCTTGTAACCAGGGACACTTACAGCTGAGTCAGGATATGCTGTGCTAGCCATGCTTCAGTGATGGCTATTACATCAGGGCAGTGGAGGCAGACAGACCCAAGCTTGAAATGCGCCCAGTTTATTTAGAAAACTAAAAACATTAATGGTGGCCAGCTGCAGTCCCTTCATTGCAGCAGGTTTCCGTGAGGTAGGAGAGTGGGACCTGGGTTGGGGTGGATATTGCCCACAAGTAGCAGGAGGATGATTGCTGCCCTGGTTAGAGAATATTTATTTATCTTTTGGTGGACGACAGCATGAGACAACACATTGGGGTGATTTATTAGAAATATGGGAGCACGAAAGCACAGTAGTGACATCTTTAGTTAGGGTTCAACAGTTATGTCTATGTTAAACCCAAAATGTTGCACTTTAATAACTTTGCAACTGTTTCACTGATTTGCTCGAAGTTTTGCATGTGCTGTCTGGCACCATAGATCTCTGGATCTGGCATGTTTCATTCTGGTCAGCTGTATAGATGCGGAGCTGCAGAATGTCAGAAAATGTGAAAAATACCACTCTTTTGTCAATTTATTTGTCAACTGTATTTCTGAAACTGCTTGGCTGCTTCTTCCAACTTTCAGGGTATATGTAGGTCTGGGGCACAGATATGCCTTTTGAAGGTTTGGTGAAAAAAATGAATCTGTTCAAAAGCTATTATAATTTCAAGTTCTCATTATTTCCTAAGGAAAACATAAGCAGTCCAGTTTTAAAGAACGTATTCTCTTTTGTGAAGGAACCTTCTCTTTCACAAATGGGGACAGTTCTTTTATATTTCTTCCATCTTGTTTTCAGTTAGCAATGTGGGAAAAAACAATATAATTCAAAAATTACTGCACTTTTGTAAACACCAACACTTGTGTTTATCTAATCAGGCCAAAGGAACAGGATTCTGTGGTAATTTGGAAATAATGTTGAAAATATGTTTTTATTGGCCTGTCTTTAGTGTCACAAATTTTGTGACACTGTCACAATCTATGACACTAATTTTGTGAAAGTGTTGCAAACCAGGCAGTATTTTGTGAATGTACTGGGAGGTGATGTAATATTTGCGACTCTACTTTTGTTACAGTGTGAAATTCCTTGTTACTGCATTGCAAATACATTGGGCTAACAGACTGAAATTTTCAGGTTGGAAAGGACTTGTCCTACAGATGTGCCTTTTGGTAGTTTTCAGATAAAATTTGCATTGTGTCTATAGTTGAAACATTTTAGAAATTTCCCATAGGATAATATTGTGGTGGCAAGGTACCTTTTGGGGCTATAACTCCAAAATGGTTTGAGATACAGATTTTTCACTAAAGGTTATGCATACTTCCAGGCCTTGATTAAAATTGCAGTGGTAATTTTTATCAGTGTCAGTATGATGCCTGTGATGCTGTGCCATTGACAGCACAAGGTTAATTGGAATGTCTGAACACTTATGGATAGGTGGAGAGCAGTGCCCTGAGAGCCCTCTGCTCCCATATGGACAAAATAATGGAGGACAACCACTGCGCTCCCATAGGAAGTTGAGAGTTAATCACAATGTGGTGAAATTCTGTTTCTTTGACACTTCACTGCAAAAATGGTTGTGATGTTTTGGTTGACATTTATATGGTACAAAGGTCTAGCCCCCAGATGCGCCTTTTGATGGTTTTGGTGATAAAATTGACATGCATTCCATAGTTATAACATTCCAAAGTTTATTTTTATTTTTATTTTATGTTGTTTTTTAACCAGGAAAATGACTGGGCACAGCCCTTTTTCAGTCATGCCTGACATAAAAAAACAAAGGTACAACACATCACACAATACAATGCATAATAATAATACAGCAGTTTACAAGTGTAAAATTATTTTCACAGTTGCACATATTCATTGTTTTTACACAAGCAAGAATTCAAATTAGCATAATGAGAGGCCAGCACTGATTTAAAATGTTTTATGCTACTAGCTTTTTGAATTATTGACAAGAATTTGATCAGAAGATTTGGACCATACCAGGAAAATGAATGGCTGGCCATTGTCAATGTAGAAATAGGCAGATAAAATAATGAAGCTATGCTTCTCCTGTCAAATGGAAACATTTGTTTTTGAATTTATTGTAAAGACAGCTTGGAAATGTATTGTAGAAAATAGTGAATGCAAATGTAACAGTATTAAGTTCTATTCTTCTTTCTGGAGACAAAATATTCATGCTCTCATATAGAAAACAGTGATGTGTTCTGACTGGAGACCTTAACCTAAAATGACAGATGTTATTTAATATTAGCTGATATTTAGACATAAAAAGGGCCCCCTGATTAAAGAATAGAGGAGCATCATAGTCCAATATCAGCAACAAAACTTGCCTGGCTATGATTGACCTTGCCTCATTAGTCAAGGCATTTTTTTTTATACAGAAAGCCCAGTTTTTTATTTATTTATTTATGTATTTAGAAATGTTCCACAGGATAGCTTTGTGGTGGTCAGGATACCTTTCAGGGGCTATAGCTTGAAAACATACAAACATATGAACATACTAAGAAGCCAGCACAAGAAGGCCATTTGGACTATAAAGTCTGCTCATATTACAGGGTCCACAGCTTGAGTTAATGTCCCTGCCCTCCATCCCCACTCCTCCCATCCTCCCTACCCATGATCTTTACCTTCCCCCCTATGCCTATCCCAGCCTCTCTTAAAGCTGCACACTGTCTTCAATGAGATGACCTCTTCTGGCAATGCATTCCAAGTGTCCACCATCCTCTCTGTGAGGAACTGCTTCCTGACCTCCCTCCTAAACCTCCCACCCTCCAGCTTAAGACTGTGCCTCATCATGTTATGGCTCCCACTCAGCTACAAAGGTTCTCCTTATCAACCTTATTTATTACTAAGTCCTTGACGGTCCCAATCATGTCCCTTCTTCTCTCTCTGCTGTCTTCCAGGGAGTACATAATCAGTGCCCTCAATCTGTTGACAACCTCTGTATTCCTTTAAACCAGTGCTTATGCACTGTATGTTCATGGCTGTGTTTATATGTTTGAATTCTTACCTTCTGTACCTTCCCAGGTTGTCCCTGAAAAGGGACTTCATGGTCTCAGTGAGCTTACCCAGTTACCAAAATTCAAATAAATAAAATAACTAAATAAAGCCACTGCTACAGAGGCAAAACACCATTGGACTTTTTCGGGGGTGACCCTGTGATTTTTAAGTGTGCCTAGAAAATGGAATAATAATTTGAAAATAATGGGCATTACACTTCAGTGCATAAGTCTCCTTATTTGCTAACCTGGGGGGGGGGTGAGGTTCTTTTGCTTTCACAGTTACAATATGCATGTATAGGGAGTACAAGGCCCTCTGGGACCTGTGCTTCCCCAGTACACTATGTGGGAGAACTATAGATTTATGGGAGCACAGGGCCCGCAGGGCTCTGCAATTTCATACAAAAATAAGTGACAATTACAATATGTATGGATAGGGAGCATAAGGCCTGGAGGGCCCTGCACTTCCACAAGTTACTAAGGAGTGATGGGAGTGCAGGCAATGGCTGTGCATGAAGTGATGCGAAAACAGAGAGTAGATGGTTAATTACAAGGGATAGATAGTAGTACAAGGCCCATAGGGCCCTGTGCTCTTACATGACAATCAGGGACAATTACAATATGCAAGGATGGACCCTGTGCTTCTACAATACACAATGTACTGATGGAAGCACTATAGACTTATGGGAGTGCAGAGCCCAGAGGATATGCACTTCCACATAAAACTGAGGTAAAGTTAGCACTACATAATCTTTGTGTTAGGGTCAGGGTTAGCAATAGTTTTAGTATTAGAGTTAGGGGTTGTGTTTAGGTTTGGGATTAGGGTTAGGGTTTTGGCTTGGGTTATGGCTACAGTTATGTTTAGGGTTTGTGTTGGGTTTAGGGTTATGGCTAGGGTTGGGTTTATGGTTAAAGTACAGCCTGTGTGTGAGCTTCCTCATTTAATCCTATAGGAGTTTTGCAAAACTACTACATACATTCACAAAAGTACAACCTTTATGCAAGTCTCCACATTCATTTCTATGGGACTTTTATGAAGGTTGTAATCACTTTCATGAAAGAACAGTCTTTATGTGAGCTACCCCATTCATTTCTATGGGACTTTCGCTAAACTACTAGGTACTTTCATGAAAGAACAGCCTTTGTGCAAGCTTTCCCATTCACTTCTATGGGATTTTCAGGAAACTACTAGGTACTTTTGCAAAAGTGCAGCCTTTGTACAAGCTTTTCCATTCATTTCTACAGGACTTTTGCAAAAGTACTATGTATTTTCACAATAGGACTGCCTTTGTGTGAGCTTTCCCCATTCATTTGTATGGGACTTACATGAAAGTGCTAAGTACTTTCACAATAAATAGCATTTTTGCTAGCTTTCCCATTCATTTCAATGAGATTTTTGGAAACTACTAGGTACTTCCATGAAACTACATTTGTGCGAGATTCCCCATTCTATTCAATAGGATTTTTGTGAAACAACATGTACTTTTGTGAAAGTACAACCTTTGTGCAAACTTCTACATATAAATTGGGAACAATTACAATATGAATGCATGGAAGTGCTCTTCGCTTACAGATAAATCAGAGCTTAGGGCCTGTAGAGACCTGTGCTCTCATATGTGGATACCATTATGGAGTGATGGGGTGCCACAGGTGCACATACTGTCTGATGACCAGTGTGGCTTTCCACACACCTCCTAGGATGGCTGCTGTACATTCAGGAAGGGAGCTTATGTTTTATTTATAGGACAGAGCTCATCACCCTGTCCTGTAAATGAGATGCATGCTACCTGCCAAGACTTGCAGTGGCTGGATGAGCAGAGGTGTTGAGGGCTGCACTAGTCACTGTATGTTCACCTGCAGCACCAAGGATTCTGGTAAAGTGGCAGGGCTAGAGGTGGGTGTTCAGTACCATGTGGGGTCCTTATATATCAGGAAGGTTTTCAGGTTACCTACAGACCAGCAATCAGTAGGTGGGGACCACTAGGCACCAGGGAAGTTAGGAAGTATTATACTTAAACCAGACAAAAAGTACACTCTGCATTGGTTGTGCTCCTCAACAAGTTAAGAACTAGGAAACACACAAAGTCAGGCACTCATCATCTCAAAGAAGGCGAACACTGGACTCAAGAAAATTGTAGCTTCAGTGTGTTTTTAAAAAGACAATCCAGTGTATTAAAATAGCAGATAGTCATGACATTCATGTCTGCCTGATATGTTTCAGACTGGCAGGTCCTTTATCAAAGGCAAAGGCAAATGAATACACAGTTAAATTAAATTCACCACAAGTGAGGACATCATTAGGATGTAATTATTAGATCTCAAACTTCATTGAACTACAAATACAAACATGTTTAAAGGACAAGAAAGGGGAAAGGGAAGAAATAAGAGGCAAAGGGGGTGTGGGGGATATGGTTGGGGAGAATAACATTTTATATGACAAGATCACCAATTAACATATAGTAAAGACACAATAAATGTGTAAGACAGTAAATTCAACAAACATGCCAAAAAGGAATACTTTATAAAAATGCCATCAACAGTGATTTAATAAAAAGTCACCCCAAACTAAGATTAGTGACAAAAACAAAAAATACTGAACCACTGTTATAAACTGTATTGATAATACATAACTTTTACCTATTTCTTAAGAATGTTTTGATAGCAAGGAAAGCATTTAATCCTCACTTTTTTATTTGCCACCAAGTTTATTATTCAAAATGCTACACAGTTTAGAACAAGATCATTAAAGTCATCACCCCTTGGTTTGTGGTGAACTTTTTTCAGTGGCTCAAAATGTAAATTTATGTGAAGCTGTGGCATATGTTTGGTCACCTCTGTCTATCACCCTTACATGATCACAGACTTGAATGTTAACATTTTTAGTGGTTTTACCCACATAAAAGGTCCCACATATGCATTCCGCTGCTAGGTCAATGGCCCCAGCGGAATCACTTGTAGTAAGCTGTTGTACCTCAAAGATTTTCCCCATTTGATAACTTTTAAACTCCTCCCCTGCTACAATATGTTTACAATTAACACATCTCTTACATGGAAAACATCCAGTAGTTCAATTACATAGCCAGGTGATATTACTTTTTCTGTGTAATGGCTCTGGACCAACATGTCCTGTAATGTTGGTGCCCAGTGGTATACCATTCCCAAGGGGCAATGTGTGACATGTTTAAGACCTAAAGACCTAAGAACTTACCTGGTCAACAAAAACTAAATACAATAAATAAATAAATCACTAGAAAAAAAACTGCCAGTGTTTGTTAATTTCATCTCATTTCATTTTTATTTTATACTGAAAAGCATGTAAAGCAGTAAAATGTCCAGTTTCACAATCATCTAGTTGGTGAAAACAGAACAGTGTGAATATACAGAGCATTAACATATAAAGGAGTACAATAATACATGGGTGGGAATATGTACAAGAAAACTGAGAAAAACACATTGGGGTAGAACACTTTTACATTGGTAGGTATATGCACACAATTACAGAGAAACAACTCTTACAGTAGTATGCTTCATCCGTGGGGGGTGTCCAACTCAGTTAAGGTGTACAATTATTATACATAGAGAACAATTATTATACATAGAGAACACAAGAATACAAAATGCAAACAGTGGAATATTGAAAGCAAAGGAACAAGTTGGAGAGGAATTAAAATCTAGTACAAACAGGACAAATGATGAGTACAGAAAGTGCTCAACTTGCTGTAGACATAGCATCCAGGATAAAGAAAAGATATAACAGAGAGGCAGGTGGAAGTTGGGAAGAGAGTTATTCAGGAGAGGGTATGATACCTTGCTGCACTTAGGTGCAGTAATAGTAACACCAGACTACAGGGGTGAGATAAGACAGAAGCAAGCAAAATGGGGGGATTGGTAGGTTGTAAGATGGTAGGAGAATGGCAATTCAGAAACAGTTGCATTGGGGTTTGTTGAGTAAGTGCTTTTTCAAGTTGAATTTGAAGTAATTGGTGGAAGGGCATACTACGAGATTTGGCAGTAAGGTGATGAAGAGCTTGGGGTCCTTGAAAGAGAGTGATCTCTGTCCTAAGGAGGTGTTGCATAAAGTGACCTTAAAGAGGGTGGAGGAAGCACTCCTGGTGGGATGGAGAGGGCCAGATCTGATTGTATTTATTTATTTGAATTTTGGAAACCAGGTAATCCCACTATGACATGACAGTCCTTTTTTCAGGGGCAACCCGGGAAGAGCAGTACAGTAGAAAGTGCAGCAGTTGATACAACAGTTGTACAGGAAGAGTCATATATGAAATGAACACAGCAGTAGATATGTACAACAGTACATCAGGATAGTACTATTACAGCAAACAAGAACAACACTTCGAGCAGAGATACACCGATTATACGATTGTGTCCTATATGACAATGTATACTCAGGACAATGTACAGGCTGCAGATAATTATTTACACAATAGTTCTTGAAATAAGTTGGGGGGCAGAGGTGATACGGTAGATCTTGCAAGTCATTATAGCAATTAGAAGAGAGTTGGAAACACAAGTAGTACCAAAAACATGAACAAGTGGGGGCAGCAAGGTATGCAAGCAGAGCGCTTTGAAATTGAGAAATGGAGGAGCAAGCCAGGATAGGTGGAGGCAGAGATTTCCAGGAAGACACAGCCGAGTAGGTAAATGATCTCTGGGCTGAGGACAGTCTCTGATTGGGAACCAATGGCAGAGGGAGAGAGGCTGACCTTAGGGCACACTGAGGGCATTGGCGTTGGACTACTTCAGATAGACAAGGAGGGTGAAGTGATAGACAAACTTGTAGTAAGCTTCTAAAGTAACATAGTGTAGCTTAGACTGAAATGGTAGCCAGCCCAAAGGTAGAACATTGCAATGATGATGCCTTGTATTGGTTCCCAGTACAAACCTTTAATATACCTGAGATAGGCAGGATTGAATAGTTGAGGATGCAGAGAGCAGCTGTGGGGCTCCATACATGAGGAGAGGTAGGAGAGTGGCACTATCTATCTTATGACATGATGTTGTGGTGAGATATGGGCAGATTCTGAAGTGGACTCTTAGCCTCTGGTTAAGAGTTTTGGTAAGGGTTGTAACATGAGCATCCAGTGAAAGGGAGGGGTCCAAGGTGGTACTCAGATATTTGAATGACTGAACTGATTCTAGCGTGGCTCCAGTTCATGACTGAATAGCTAGAGGGCGTGCACAAGATTCTGACTTGGTAAAGAGCATGCACTTGTTTTTTTTTTATTATTAAGGATCAGCTGCTTGTGGATAAACCAGTCCTCAAAGGTGAGGAAATCGGATGCTAGCATTTGGTTAAGCCACCCAAGGTCTGAGGAGGATTGGTAAATGATGGCATCGTCTGTGTAGAGATGGACTGTGGCATCACTACAGTTATTGGGAAGCTCATTAATAAATAAGGAAAAAAGCAAAGGGCCCAGTATAGAGCCCTGGGGTACACCATGTGTGATAGGTCCTGGCTCAGATAGGGAATCTGCCCATTTGATCTGCTGAGTACGCCAAAGAGGCAGCTTTGGGTCCATGTAAGTGAATCCTCATCTAAGCCCAGGTCATGTAGTTGACATAGGAGCAGCCCATAGTTCATCAAGTCAAGAGCCTCGGTCAGGTCTATGAATACTGCACGTGACAAGGCCACTGTCCATTGCATGATATATGTCCAAGGCGATCTTGATCAAGCAGTGATGGTGCTATGGTTTTTAAATCCATGCTGAGAAGATGAGAGGAGTTGATGGTCTTCAAGGTAACTTTGGAGGTGGTCATACAATATCCACTCCTGTATCTTTGCTAGAGGACAGAGTATTGATATGGAGCAGAAGTTTCCACTACAGTATCTGAACCGCCTTTGTGTACATGGACAACCATTGCTACCTTCCATTTATCAGGAACAGTGTGGGTAAGGAAGGATTTATTAAATAGATTGCGGATGGGATGGGCTAGTGCATCCATTCCAACTTTGAGGAATCTCAGTTCTAGCGAGTTATGCCCTGGTGAGCTGTCTGTCTTCAGATTCTTAAGTAGACGGTGGACTTCTTTAAGAGTAGCCAGTTTAGATGGAAGGAGGGTGAGTCATGTGTTCAACTGCAGACAAGGGATCGGGGAGGGTGGTGGTGTTATAGAATAGAGCGGTATACATATGCAGATCAGTGAAGAACTCATTAAAGCAGGATGCAATGCAGGGAGGGTTAGTATGGATTGTACCCTGAGCATCAATGGAGGAGGAAGTGATACTGGGTGGAAGATGGTTGTTAAAATTTTGTTCATGAACATGAGTGTCTTCCAGGTGAACCTGTCTTCAAGGGAGAGCCATTTTAGGGATTCATAGAGAGTACAACTATGTGTGCGACAGGCGGAGGCTGGAGAGAATCTGAGGACATTGCTATAAGCAGCTTTAAACTTGATGAGATAAGTGGAGGTTAGTACTTGGTGAAAAAATGAGAGATCCATAGTCAAATAGAGGGAGGAGTAGGTTGGATGCTAGTTGGGTTCTAGTATTGGGGATGAGGAATTGCCAAATCCTATGAAGAAGCTCAAATGTCTGATAAATTTTGTTGATAAAGGTGGCTTGCGACGCCAGTGACCTGGGTTAGGGAATGGACATGGGGACCCAGAGGGCTGGCTGGGGGAGAAGGATTGAGCACCCCTAGGTCTGCTCTCCGTCTCAGGGGGGAGGGTTGGGTGCATGTCCAGTGCGTGAAGGACTCCTGGCAGAGGCCAGGGGGAAACACAAGTGCCTGCACCTAGTTTAAGAGAAGCAGAGCAGATGCAGAACATCATTGCATGTCCCCACCCCTGGGGCAGTCCAGAAAACCTCATTGGCCATCATGGGTGATGCACACTCCTGACACCATTGCCTTCATGGATCTAGCACCCCCACTGACCAATCACGGCTCTGATGCGCCGTCCAAGCCCAGAACTCCATCCTGGTGGGGAAGTCAGGGAGGTATTGCCGGTCATTACCGGCACCTTTCCCGTCAGAGACGGGCTGAATCTGGGCATCAGCCCCACCCTGAAGGGGTAAGTCAAGGGGTATCAGTAGGAGTAGGAATGATGTAGTGGTGTGCAGGATCGAGCCAAGGGCTAGGTGGCTGACTGCAAAAAGAAGAAAAATAAAAAAAGAAACATTTAATTGATAAGCTGAGTTGTGTGTGGTACAAAAGAGAGGTGCTCATCGATGGTCAGGCCGAGGATTTTTAATTCATGGACTCACTCAATGGTGATGCCATCATTGTCCAGGAGTGGGAAATCAAAATTCGAGGGTTTACGGGTGCCTGAGAAAACCATGCATTTTTTTTTATTTAATACCATTCCCCAGGAAGAGAACCAGGAGTGGAGGCTAGAGAAATCCTTCTGTAGTTTGGGTTGAAGGGTGGTGAGGTTGCCATCATTACAGTAGAGGGCACTGTTCTCAGCATAGAGGTTGAATTTGGTGTGGGAACATACTGAGGTGATATTGTTAATGAATGAAGAGAATAGGAGGAGCCCCAGGACTGATCACTGTGGAAACCCATATTTGTTGAGGCAGATTGGGGAGGATTGGTCTTCATTAACAGTTTTTTGAAATCTGGGGTGGAGGAAATTTTTGATTCAGTTTATCACGTTCACAGAGAAGTTCGTGCATGAGAGGAAGTCTAAGAGCAGGTTGTGGTCCATCATGTCAAAGACCTTGGTTAAGTCCACAAAAACTGAGCCAGTGTAAAGTCCTTCATCCGTAACCTTGAAGATGTGGTTGATGAACTTCACGAGGGTGGTTTCAGTGTTGTGTTTAGCCCCGAAGCCATGCTGAGCCTCTGCTAGGATTGCATATTTATTTAGGTGCGTAGAGATTTCTTCATGGATCATTTTCTCCAAGATTTTGGATAGTGGGATAGGAGGGAGATGGTCTATAGTTGCTAATTTTCTGTCTGGAACCACCCTTGTGTAGTGGCCTGATGGAGGCGATTTTCCAGGATGATGGAAAGGTACAATAACAGAGTGAAAAATTCAGGATTTTGGTGAGGGGGACAGTGATGTCCTTAATAATTAATTTGAGGGTGTGGTAGTCTAGGCCATCTGGGCCAATGCTGGGTTTAGGGTTATTCTTGTTGATTAGTTTGACCATGTCAGAGGGGGCGAGAGATCTGAAGTAGAAAGTGGGGGATATCATTAATGGAGGTTGAGGGCTGTGTTGTGAGAAGTGAGGGAGGTGGGGTCTTGTATTTTTCGAGATCACCAAAGAAGGAGTTAAACATGGTTGCCACACATTTTGGGTAGTTAGATGATTTACCATCAGACAGGAAGGTTATCTGCTCAGATTTCCTGTCTTTCCTAGTAGGGAGTTAAGCGTACTGCAAAGTTGTTTGGAGCTGGGTTTGTTGTAGAATTGGCTGTTACTGATGTGGTTTACCTTAGCAGATCAGACAGCAGACTTACTTATCTGGAGTCATCTACCTGGCAGAATCCACATGCAGTCGCTTTTATGTGGGTAAAACCACTAGAAATTTGAAAATACAAGTTGGTGAGCATGAAAGAGTGATAGACAGAGGTGACCCAGTGTATGCTACAGCATCACATACTGTATTCTAGAAGCACCTGATAGAAAGGAACATAAATTTACATTTTGGGCCATCTAAATGGTTCACCTCAAATCAAGGGGTGGTGAATTTGATGATCTTGTTCTAAAATATGAAGCATTTTGGATAATTAGCATGCAAGCAACAAAAAAGCCAGGAATAAATACTTTCTTTGACATCAAACTGTTTTTAAGAAATAAATAAAAATTGTGTATTATCAAGACAGTTTACAGTGTAACAGGGATTCATTGTTATTTTTGCCACTAATAGTAGTTTGAGACACCTTTTTATTAAATCACAGTTGATGCAGCTTTTATAAATTGTTTCTCTATGTGTGGCAGGGCCAGATTAAGGTAACCTGGGGCCCTGGGCCCAAGAGAAGTATGGGATCCCCTCACTGTGGCCATGCCCCTTTGCTGCAGACTGTAAGGTGCCTTGAGAATACATTTACATACAAACTGTACCTCATGTTAGGATACAGTTGTATGTAAAGAGATATGGGCAACAGAATACAAATCAAAATTTGTATCCTTCTGCTCCCTCTCTTAAAATCCTTAATGGCCCTTAATCTCCAAAGTGCGGAGTGTCTCGTGCCATGTATTCTTGGGCATGTAGACTCTTTGCTGCTGCATCACACACACTGTACCCAATTCTCAAGGAGGAATGGGGCAGTTATGCACTTCCCCTGGCCTACCAATGAACTCTGTAGTGGGAGGGGTAGGCTGGGGAGGTGTGGGAGCATGGACAGACTCTGTACCATTCTCAGAGGTGCAGATTGCTGAGAACAGGTGGGAGTAGGAGGCACAGTGTATACCTGGGAGACCCAGATGTAACAATGTGCACACCTGCCCAATGGTTCTTGCTGGCTGGCATGGGGTTTGAAGAAGGGTTGATGTTGCCAGGTGGAAGGGGGCCACTGGCCTCCCATAGTCATACTGTGGTACGTGGTCAGTGGTCAGGGAATGGTGCACAGGGGTGCTCAGTGTGTGTGTGTGTGTGTGGGGGCACCTTGGATCCCAGTGTGTGTGTGTTTGGGGTACCTTGAATCCCAATAGCACAAACAGTGGGAGCCATGTCCTGTACCAGGGTTCAGGCACATATGTGTATGTGAATGGAGGGGAAGCTATGGCTACTATGGGGTCAGGTCACTGCTATGGTGGGGATTTCCTTCAGCTGCAAAGGGGATGGGTCATGGCTGTACAGATCCAGAAGCCTCGTTGGCTATTCCACATCCCATGCCTATGCAAAGAGATCACTCTGGGATCTCGGATGGGCACCAATTGGATGCCCGCCAAGGGTCCACTGCTCTGCCCTGGCCTCCCTGCATGGTTCTGCCTGCCATGGCTGTGGGGCCACAGACAGGTGCCCAGTGGGTACATGCGGTTGTGAATACTGTGCATCCTGCACTCTGTCTGGGGTCATGAACCTCCGTGGGGTGGATCCGCACCTCTTGCATGATTTCTGGCTGCCATGGAGCATCCCCATTTTTAGCAACAGTGCACAGCATTCTCTATTCTCCTTTTCCACAAGTGTCACATACTGTTTGATTTCAATCTGATAATATACAGTGCACCCTTGACTATCTGCCCATCTTCATACAAGCAAAATTGTGTGGATAATCAAGCATGCAAGGCAATAAGGGACAATGGAATAGCTATCATTTTGTACAAACATTTGGTTGATAATCAAGTGATCACTGTGTGTGCAAGCCTACTCTCAGAATACATGATTGCCACCTTTCATACCCTACTTAACTTACTGCAAGCACATTTTTACTTCCTGATAAAGCCCCACTCAGGAAACTGCATAGGGAAGTAGTTGAAGTGCTATAGATAGTCAGCCAAAGGGTGCACCCCAGCCTGCCCTCAAAAGCAAGATTCCAGGATTCCCTGAGAGGAATCCATCTTCTCACTAGTGGTCTGGTGCTGGTGCAGCTAGCCACAGGTTGCACCCCAGGCTGCCCTCAAGAGCAAGATTCCATTTACGCTTCAGGAAAGCAGCTCCAGTCCAGCTTGCTAGCCGTGAACCTAGTTGGTGGATGGTGTATGAAATTATAGGCAGATTCAGCACTCCATCTCTCCCTGACTGGTTTCAGCTCCTGGAGATTTCAACTACGTGACACAGTCCCCTGGAGCTCATCTGTCTGCTGCCTAAATTTCTTTTTTCCTAACCTCTGCAACTAAATTTGTGATGAGTCTTTGTGCCACTGCTGAATTTGAATTGTTAGTGTAGGAACTACAGCCCCTCTTTGAATAGTTAAGAGTAAGAAACTATAACATTTTGGAGTGCTTCAGCTGCCTTAAGCTATTTAAGTATTAGCAAAGTTTGAAGTTAAAAACTGCTTTGTCTAACTGCTGAACTGCTGTTTCTCCCATCTACCCCCCCCACCCCACTAGCCTTTTCTTCTGTATACTGGTGACACTGCTGGTGCTTAATACCAGCCACTCCCATAGCCATTATCTCCTCTCTGACTAACTTAGCACCTTAATTTCTCACCTTGTTATAGAAATTCTTTTGTCTCCTTCCTTAGCCTCCCCAAACTCTGAAGCATTTGTTCTGTTGGTACATATCGCTGATTTCTCCCTCTCTTCTTTTCTCTTCAGGATTCCCTGAGCGGACTCCATCTTCTGCACTAGTGGTCTGGTGCTGAGCACAGCCAGCTGCAGGGTGCACCCCAGCCTGCCCTCAGAGCAAGATTCCACAAAAACACAACAAAACCCTCACAGTAATCACAGTTTACATCCCCAAAGACCAAGGAAGAGCCTCACAACTGTTCTGGACTTCATCAAATCCCAACCAGTAGGTGCGGAGACAATTACACTAGGTGATTTCAATATTAATTGCTCTCATCAGATGCTGCTATATCTTGGGATCCCATATCATTAGCAAACTTCTCACAAATGGTTCTCTCCACCACCAGAAAGAACTATAAAACAAGCACTAGTACCTTACTGGACTAGGTCCTTACCAGTCATCCTCTCATATCGCCAGCACCTCTATCCTTCCTGACTCACTAGTGACTGAATTATCCTTTAGCACCTCCCTCAGAGAAAAACCATTGATGGAACTGCATGTCTCAGTGAGCATTGACTGGTGAAAGAGACACATATTTGATTAAAATAATTTGGAGAAGATAGAAACTTTCTCTTAATGTCTTAGGGGCAACAGAAACTAACATACGTTAGGGTTCCAGGACAAGATGGGTTCCCTTTTAGTTTCATTTCCTTTTTTGTGAGTTTCTGTTATTTATAGTCATTAAAGAAATGGATGTTCAGAGCACAGCAATTTAGCCTTTTGGCCTATGAGTTAATTAATGCTTGCGACAATGTTAGTTTTTATGATCTCTCTATCTAACCTGGTAATTATTTTATATAATATAAAAAGATAAAATAAACACATTTAAGGGTAAATTTGTCATTCTTTCTTTTAGGATAATTACACACAAATTAGTAAATGACATGCTGTCAAAGAAGTAAGGGAATGGCAAAATGCTGAAAATCATTTTTTTGCAGTATAAAGATAGTTACTGTTGTATGTAAATTAAATTGTTGTGCAATGTGTTTTAAATCGTGTAAATGTATTTATTTCAATGGTATATGCATTTTAATAATGAGTAGTTGGTGCTCTAACATAGTTTTTTGTGTAGAGAGGTTTGATACTTATATTTCAGTACTCTACATTTTATCATCATTTATTTTTATTTTTTTCATCATGTATATTGTGAATGCATGAAATTAACATATGTCTGGCTTTGAAGCCAAAGTCCACTCACTCTCTAAAATTTATTTTATGTCTAAATCCTGTTTTTGACTTGCCAGTATGTTAATGTAGACATTACTCTAATAAGAAGCATCACTGTATTTTAAGCAAAGTAATAGCCATCTCTGATAAATTATATGGAGCAGAGAAAAAAATATCTGATACAACATAAGTATACCAAATACAAATCATATGAACACATTACAGAAAATTGATCAAAATGGCCAAACTGAGTTTAAAGGTTGCTGTTTTTAACAAGGACACAAAAGTCAAAACTCACTTTTAAAACAAGAATTTGATGTAATTAAATATTGTCTTCTTTTTTTCAACAAAATAATTCCAGTTGAATGGGAATGCAATATTGTCGTGCTAGAGCACTGAAAATGTTAATATGGAGAATGGAGTTTGTCTTCAAGTACTTAACAATCAACTTAGAAACCCTTTTAATAATATTTAGTTATGCGCCATCCAAGGCTTAATCTACTTAAGTGATGATAAAAAGAACAGCCCTGTAATGAAAATAATAGTATGCTCATAAAAGTTAAGATAAGTAAGTTTGAAGCTGGCCCGTCGGCACAGCGGTTGGATTTCCACTTGCGACACCGGCGACCCGGGTTCGGGAACGGACCCGAGTCATCGGAGGGCTGGCCGGGGGGAGAAGGATCGAGCATCCGTTGGACTGCTCTCCTTCTCCGGGGGGAGGGTTGGGGCAGCATCCAGGGCGATGGGGACTCCTGGCGGAGGCCAGGAGCTCCCACGCTGCTGAGCTTACGTACTTGGAGGTGGGGCAGATGCTGTGCATCATTGCACGACCCTGCCTCCCTAGGGGGAGAAAACAGGAAAAAGGTAGAGCCATCCCGCCACCATGAATGAAGCCTGCCGTGGCTTCAATTTGCCTTCAGGCCAAGCCCCCGACCTAATTACAGTGCCCGCGGTGCATATGGGGAGCCGTGTGTCACGGGCCCCACTGTGGGGTAAGCCACGATGTATCGGGTGGCAGCGGCTGATCTGAAGGCAGAAGCTGGCGGCCTGTGACCGGGCAGATGCTTAGGCGGCGGGGGGAAAAGGAGGAAAAAAGTTAAATAAAAAAAAAAAGTACGTTTGAAATTGATAGACTTCTAATTTCTTTTTTCTTCAATCAGCTACAAGTCCATCTACAACACACTCAACCACAAGTAAGCCTAACATTACATAAATGGTTAGAGTTGAAAAAAGTTGTTCTGTTTCCAGTCAGAGATTTTAAATGCTGAAAATTAATCAAACATCGAGGGTTTTACTTTCAATGAATAATAGTACAATTCAGATGTATTTTGTATCACTTTAGCTGTGACAGTTTCCTTTATTGTGCTTAACAGATTTGCTGCTAAATCTGCTTCTATCCTCTTTCTGTTTTTCTGTAGTCTGGGATATTGAATGGCCTTACACTTTGAACTGATTTTTTTTACCTTTAGGACCAACAAATTTAGCATATGTGAAGGCATTTTCAGACATTTTCTGTCCTGATAGAGGGTGGCTGTATTTTTAAACCAAGTAAATGTGTCCACTGTATACTGTCTATTCATTGTTGTTTAAACATGATATGTCCGATTTCATTTTTGGAAATTTATTGTTCATAGTGTTTATTTTGTTCGATTCACTCTAATATTCTTTAATTGCTGTTCCTCCTTGCTTTGTCATCTGATTTGTGTCAGTCATTCCTGGATCATCTCTTATCTCTGGTATAACCATTCTTAAGACATTGTCTATGAGTTTCACACAATGTGGTTTATCTGCTTGTGTTCATAATATTCTGGTACCATAGCATCTTGACTCTGAATTATGCCTCAGCACCTCCCTCAGAGAAAATCCTTGGATTGAACTGCATGTCTCAGTTAGTCTTTACCCTTAAAAGAGACACACATTTAATTAGAAGGATTTGGAAAAGGTACAAAATATATTTAAATGTCTTAGGGGCAACAGAAACTAACATATATTAGGGGACTAGGACAAGATGGGTTCACTTTTAGCTTTCATTTCCTTTTTTGTATGTTCCTGTGTTTTATTGTCATTAAAGAAATGGTTGTTTAGAGCACAACACTTCATTCTTTTGGCCTATGAGTTAATTACAATAGTAGCCACAGACAATGCCAGATTTTTCCAGGTATTTCGTGAAATTTCTAAAGAATTTCTCTCTGCTGCCATTACTGCAGAAACGCAGGAATCTGGAGATTTCTCTAGAAATAACACGGACATTTCAGGAAATAGCTGGCAATGTCTGTGGCTACTTCTATAATGCATGTGATGATGTTAGTTTTCATAATCTATCTTACCTTTTAATTATTTTATATAATACGAAAATATGAAATAAACACATTTATGGGTGCATTTGTCATTCTTTCTTTTAGTATAATTACACACAAATTAATAAATGAAATTCTGTCATAGAAATGAGAATGGCAAAATGCTGAAAATTATTTTTTGCAGTATGAAAATAGTTACTGTGCTATATAAACTAAATTGTTTTTCAAAGTGTTTTAAATCTTATGAATTTATTTCAATGGTATGTGTATTTTAATAATGAGTAGTTGGTATTCTAACATAGGTTGTTGTATAGAGAAAATGTTTGATGCTTATATTTCGATACTGGAAAGATTTTCTTCCTTTCTTTTTAATTTTTTCATCACGTATATTGTGATTGCATGAAATAAACATATATCTGGCTTTGAAGCCAAAGTGCTTTCAAGCGCTAACCTTTATATCATGTCTAAATCCTGTTTTTCCCATGACAGTATGTGAATGTAGATATTGCTCTAATAAGAAGCATAACTGTATTTTGAGTAAAGTTGTAGCCATATGTGATAAATCATATAGAGTAGAGAAAACATAAATCTGATATAAATAAAGTCTACCAATAATGAATCATATGAAAACATTACAGAAAATTTATCAAAATGGCCAATCTGAGTTTAATAGTTGTTTCTTTCATTGTGGTCACAAATCTCTTTTAAAACAAGAATTAGATGTTACGTAGGTTTGAAATTACTAGACTTCTAATTCCTTTGTTTCTTCCATCAACTACAAGTCCGACTACAACACACTCAACCACAATTGAGTATGACATCACATAAATATATAGAACATAAAAAAGTATTTCTGTTTCCAATCATAGATTTTAAATGCTGCAACCCTATTGCGCACGGCTCAGCTCTTTTGAATAGCTGGGCCCCGGTTAATACTTTTTAATCATGCAACATTGAAGAGGTTGTCTATTTAAGTGACGATATAAAGAACAACCCTGTTATGAAGACAATAGTAAAGTCATAAAAGTCAACTTACATAAGTTTGTAATTGCTAGACTTCTAATTTTTCCTTTCTTCAATCAGCTACAAGTTCATCTACAACACACTCATCCACAACAAGTGAGTATGACATTCTATACATGTTTAGAATTGAAAAAAATATTTGTTTCCAATCATAGATTTTAAATGCTGCAAACTAATCAAACACAGAGGGTCTTGCTTTCAATGAAGAATAGAAGATTTTGAATCCATATTGTACCACTTTAGCTGTGACAGTTTTCTTTATTGTGCTTGACAGATTTGTTTCTAAATCTGCTTTTATCCTCTTTCTTATATTTCTCTTGTCTGGGATAGTGAATGGCCTTAGGCGTTGACCTTATGTCTTTTTTTACCTGTAGACCCAACTAACATGGCATATGTGAAGGCATTTTCAGACACTTTTTTTATCCAGATAGAGGGTGGCTTTATTTTTTAAACCCAGTAAATCAGTCCACTGCATACTGCCTATTCATTAGTTGTTGCACATACTATGTCCTATTTCATTTTGAAAGTATATGTGTATATCATTTATTTTGTTTGATTCACTCTAATATTTTTTAATTGCTTTTCCTCCTTGCTTTGTCATCTGATTTGTGTCAGTCATTGCTGCATCATATCTTATATCTGGTATAGGCATTATTAAGACATTTTCTATGAGTTTCACACAATTTGGGTCATCTGCTGGTGTTCATAATATTCTGGTACCATAGCTTCTTGACTCTGAATTATCCCTCAGCATCTCCCTCAAAGAAAAATCTTGGATGGAACTGCATGTCTCAGTGAGCCTTTACTGACAAAAGAGACACATATCTGAGTAAAAGGATTTGGAGAAGGCAGAATATATATTTAAATGTCTTAGGGGCAACAGAAACTAATATATGTTATGGGTCTAGGACAAGATGGGTTCACTTTTAGTTTTCATTTCCTTTCTCATATGTTTCTGTGTTTTATTGTCATTAAAGTAATGATTGTTCAGAGCACAATTCAGCCTTTTGGCCTATGAGTTAATTAATGCTTGAGATGAGATTAGTTTTATGGATCTTCCTACCTAACCTGGTAATTATTTTACTTAATACAAAAGTTAAAAGGAAACAAATTAAAGGTAAATTTTTCCTTCTTTTTGCAGTTTAATTAGACACAAATTACTAAATGAAATGCTGTCAGAATATAAGGAATGGCAGAATGTTGAAAATCCTTTTTGCAGTATAAAAATAATTACTGTGTAATATAAACTCAGATTATATACAATATGCTTTAAGTCTTGTACATGTATTTATTTAATAGTATAGTATATTTTATAATGCATTGTTGCCATTATAACATAGGCTGTCTGTATAGAGAAATGGTTTGATGCCTATATTTCAATATTCTAAATGTTATCATCATTTCTTTTCTTTTTTTTCTTCATATATCTTATGATTACATGAAAAATCATATGTTTGTCTTTGAGGCCATGGTGCTTTCAGTGTCTACCTTTATCTCAAGTTAAAATCATGTTCAGTGACTTGAGGTATGTTAATGTAGACATCATTCTAATAATAAGCTTAACAGAATTTTGAGCAAAGCATTAGCCATCTGAGATAAGTAATATGGAGCAGAGAAAAATATATCTGATTCAAAAGTCTTCCAATTATGAATAAAATGAACACAACACTGAAAATCGATAAGAAATTTCAAACTCAGTCTAAAGGTTGCTTCTTTCAATGTGGTCACAAAAGTCACAACTCACTTTTAAAAACTAATTTGATGTGTATAAATATTGTCTTGTTTTGTCAACATAAGTCTTCAAGATGTGAAAGGAAATGTAATATAGTGGTGCAACAGTGCTGGAATTCTTAAAATTGTGATTGAGTTTGAGTTCAGGAAATTAAAAATCAGGTTAGAAATCGCTAATAAATTTAATCATGCTGCCTGCAAAGGGGTTAATCTATTTAGGTGAAGATTTAATGAACAGTCCTTGAATGTAGGCAATTGTAAAGTCATAAAAGCCAAGTTAAATAAGTTTGAAGTTGCTGGACTTCTAATTTCTTCTTTCTTCAAGCAGCCATAACTCAGTCTACAACACACACAACCACAAGAAGTGAGTCATCACATAATTCTTTAGAATTGAAAAAAATATTTTTCCAATCATAGATTTAAAATTCTGCCAATTCAGTCAAAATGAAAGGTTTTACTTTTAATGACATAGTAGATTTCAGATGCATTTTGTAGCAGTTTAGCTAAGAGAGATTCCTTTAGTATACTTGACAGTTTTTCTTCTAAATCTGTTTCTATCCTCTTTCTTGTATTTCTGTTGTCTGGGATAGTGAATAGCCTCAGGCTTTTACCTGGTGCTTATTTACCTGTTAGCCCAAAACATTTGGCATATGTGCGGCCTTATCAGACATTTTCTGTTCTGATTGAGAGTGGCTATGTTTTTTTTTTAAACCCAGAAATCAGTCCACTGCACACTGTTCATTCATATTGTTTACACATGTTATGACCTATTTTATGTTTGGAAATATGTTTCTATTGTTTTGTTTTGTTTGATTTACATGATTTTCTGTTTGTGCTGCCCCTCCTTGCTTTATTATTTGATTTGTGCCAGTCACTGTTGGAACATTTCTTATTTCTGGTATAGCCATTAGTAAGATTTTTTTGTTTATTTATTTATTTATTTATTTATTTATTAACATCAGTTTAATAACCTTTGAGCCAGAGGCTCATTTCATAAAGGTACCTCATCAAGAAGAGACAGACATATATATAAGAGACAATCAGCAACACAGTTCAACAATAGGTACAGTCATATTACAAGGATGTGAGCTACAACACTGTTATCCACAGAAAAGTAAGGATATGTGTTCCTTTTTTTTAATGAAGTAGGAGGTAGGGTAGAAGAGTTGAAAGGAGGCATAGGCGGGGGGCAGGGATAAGGAGAAGTGTAGCTCAGCAAGCTTTGTCATGGGGGTCAGGGGCAGTGGCAGGAGTGTGAAGTGAGCAGGTGAGTTTTCAGGTTGTATTTGAAGTTAGCAAGCGAGGGCATTTGTGATGCTTGAAGGAAGGGAGTTGTACCAGGTGGGGCTCTATAGGGAAAGCCTTTGGCCTTGGTGGTCTGTGCCCTTTGGGATCAGGTAAGCATACACTGAGTCCAGCGCAGATCTTACACACCAAAACTGATTCTGTTCCAATCAACCTCCTGTTCGCATAAACAGGTGAGCCCAAACCGTCTGCACTGCCCTCCTCCAAAAGACCAACTGAGGGCAGGGAAATAAACAAAAAGGAGAGGCCTACGGTTGTTGTCCTACCAGAAATGGGAAAACCTAAAACTGCTCTTCACATCTCACCATAGTCCTGTCCAAACCACAACCATGGCCATCATAAAAGCCCTCTCCACAGCTTCAGCTCATTTCTGCTTCCATAGTGCATCAAAGGACCACAACAAAACCAATACTCAGTCAGTAAAATAAGCTTGCAAATCAAAATAACTCTGACATTGCAGTTCAATCTCTCTGATGCATGGTAAATCCTCCTTTCTTTACCTGTCATTGTTAACAAACAACTAAACTTGCAAACCTAGGCTAGACCCATTGTGCTAAGCAGTCTCCATGTGGTCAGTAGGCACCAGAACATTTCACTATCTTACTATATCTATATTTATTTTATTTAAAACACACACATTTTTTTTGGTATAATCCCCAGGCTACAGTAAAGGCAGAAAAAATACCCTAATATTTAACAATGATTCTGCCCTTATCTTTTTAAACAATCAACTTCTGAAAACCAAAACCCTCAGGGACTGGGGACCCAGGCCCCAGAGTTACAATACCTTAGCTAGTGGTGCAATAATCAGCTAAAGTTGACAACGCTTTGTTGAGATCTACTCTAAATAAAAAAACCTATCGATACTGAAACTGATGGCTACACCCAAACATCTTCTTCCACCTCTTTGTCCAGTTGCTGTCTGTCGGTGATTTGACCTATCATGGATACACTTACTGGAGTCACTGATACAAATTTCACTTTAGGAGAAGTTGCTTAAGCAACTAGGGAAAAAAAATTTATTTTTAAAATGGATATAGATTTCTTTTTAACTGAAGATTATTTAAAGTGCATACTGTTTACAAATTCTGATATTGGTAAACTATAATTCAGAAAGATAACATTCACAACATATTGTGATTTGAATGGCAAAAAGTAGGGATGACAGCCAGAAACTCTTGGGTATCTTAAGCTTTTTAGTCTGCCAGCTTTTTGTATGGAGGGTGGATACTTACAAAGATGGTGGCCATGCTGAGCTATCCATGAGCAGCACTTGTAGTGGCGTTAGTTTAAATGAATTTAAAGTGGATTTATTTCATGTGTTTTAGTCGTTTTGTTTATTTATTTGCTTTAACTGCTTTAACTGTAGGTCCATGGTAGTTCAGTAAGGAAATTTAAGTGAGGTAGTTTGTTCAGGCAGCACTTCAGGCAGTTATTAAAAGTCTTCATTTTGAAACCATTTTTGAGGTTATAGCATCAGCAGTTGCCGAAATGGTGATGGAGCACCTTTTATATCGTTGCATTATCTACCTGACTGTGGTGCTCCTTGTCGGTTTTTTTTTTTTTTTAATCAATCTCCTTTAACTAAGCTGGCATTTGAGTGTGGAAGAGGACAGTGGATATTTGAGAGTGAAGAAGTTCTGGAAGAGTACTGGATGAACTTTCGAATTCGAGTAGTGACCCAGAATTTTGACGAGGAGTTGTGGCGTCTGGATTTGATTCAGATCAACATTGCCCTGTCCTTGGATCAGTGGACTTGTTTGTGGCAAGCCAGAGGTAGGTTTTTTTCAAACTAGGGCTCTGTGGGTTGGTGCAGGAAGCTCCTTTTATTGCCTGCTCTAGTGGGGTGGTTTTCTCTGGGGTGCCACGACCATGCAGGAGATTCTGCACTGGGTCTGCCAGAGGGCAGGTAAAACAGCGGCGATTGCCCCTAGACAATCATGGAGGCCAGCTGGAGGGCCATTCTTGATCTGGTTGTCGTAGTGTTGGCCTCTGCATCCTGAGGGACTGCCTATTTAGAATGGGTATTGGGGATTCCCTTTCCAGCACCACTCTTAGCTGATGCCCTCATTTTCCTGCCTGCAGTGAAGTTACTTACAATAGAACATTTCAGTAAACTCCAGGAACACCTTTTTGTGCTGAGAATAGGATCTGCCTATGATTAATTTATAGTCGATTAATGACTCCTCCCTAATGAAAACAGGACTCCTGTTTCTGACATTCTTCCATTGACATGCTGGTCAGACTCCCTTTTTTGTTCAAACTCTGTTTTCTGTTTAGCAGTGAGAGTGCTTTATAGAAGTGATGGTGGGACTTAAAAGAACCTGATTTATTTGCTGAGGAAGTAAGGGATCTGTGGAATTTTAATCAACCTTAGAAGATTTAAGAGTTTTCTTTCTGTTATTTCTATTTTTATATTGTTTTACATTGTACAAGTCAAAGTTAATACTGAATTTTCTATCACTTGACAGGCAGTGGGAGTACCTGCATTTTTCACTAGTTCCCAGAGTGTGAGAGGGCCTGTGGATGGAATACATCTACAGTATATTGCAAATTATTGTTACAGCTAGCTAGAGTGCTTGTATGTGGTTCAGCCCCTGAGGCAGTAAGAGGGCCCGGGGAACTGTAAATTTTCATTTGAAAACATTTGTATCAGTATCTGACTTGTTGGGATTTTATTTTTTTTCAGTATTTTTTATGATTGTTAATTTATTTTTGTTAAGATATTGAATTATTTATATTTTACTTAATATTTAGGGGGTAATTTGAGGGTTTTATTTAGGTTGATTTTGACTTATTTGTTTTTTAGCTCAGATTAGTCTGCTGTTAGCTGCGCTGTCTCCCACTGCCGGTGTTGGGATGTGTGAGGCCTCACCCTCCTTTGAGTCGCATGTGACTATTCACCTTCTGCCCTTCACACCATCTGTCCCTTTTTTTCTCCCCTTTGCAATTTATAACTTACCAGTACTACTCGCTTGCTGGGTATTGCTTGCAAAGGAGGAGAAGGGGTGGGGGGTGAACAGTAGAGGGTAGAGGGGTGGGCACTCCATTGGGTTGTGAGATCCAGGAGCTTCTGTGGGTGAAATGGAACTCCAGTGAACATGGTCCCTCATGCCTGGTTTCTACTCAAGGGCACTTCCAATATTAGTGAGGTGGCCCAGCCAAGTCCTGAGGTTCATTTAATTCAGGCTGTGTTATGCAATGCCAGGTCCATTAAAACAAGACTGCAATTATTGCAAATCTTGTAGAAATTGGTGACTGAGACTTTGCTGATGAAACCTGGTTCCATTATGGAGGCTATAATCTAGCGGTACTTGGTGGATCACCCCCCTAGATTGTTTTGTTGGGGGAAGGTCGTATCTGATTCAAGACTGAACTTAACCTCAAGAGTACCGTAGAGGAAATTGAGTAATTTGACATACTGCGGGCAGGTGTAGCTAGGATCACACCTATCTATTGTCCACCAAGATGAGATGCAGTTCTTCAGGAAGTGGCAGACCGTTTGGCATGGCATTTGAGTAGCCTAGATTGGATGTTTCTGGGGTGACTTCAATGCCAGGATAATGATGAACTCTCTTTGTTTGATAGTACTTCCTCCAGCTGATGTCATCTCTGGGTCTTACTGATAGTTACTGCTACCTATAAACATGGTCACCTGTTGATTTGGTTTTGTCCTGGGATTGAGTCTTGATTTGGGGTGGAACCAGTTGGTGGTCTGATCACTACACTGGGTTTAGTTTTGTGCCCCTTCATAGACCTCTCCCTGTGGAGATGTTTGTATCACCTTTTACAGATGATAGCTCAGCGTCTGGGGCAGTACTTGACCTATCATCCCTTCCAGTGGGAACAATGGTTCAGATGCCCTTGTGGTAGCTTATATGGTTGCCTAGTGGCCCTGAATGTCATTGTTCCTGTCCGTGTTTGTACTCTCTCCTTCATCCTCCTGCCCTGGTTTGATGGGACCTTGATGGATGTGTGACTAGGTCAAGTTTAGAGCTTGTTGGTGGGGATCCTCTCCTGATGCCAACCACACACTAGACTGAAGGAGCATTAATATGCTTATCAATCTGCAATCACTCATTAGAAGGCAGAGTTTCTGTCTGGGAGAGATTGTAGCTGCTCAGAATCGACCAGCTAAGCTCTTTTGTACTGTGGACATGTACAAAACCCAGTCGCTGTCTACATGTCTGAAGAGCTGCAAAAGAGAGTGCAATACTCTCAACCACAAGTGAGTATGACATCACATAAATATATAGAACAAAGTATTTCTGTTTCAATCATAGATTTTAATGCTGCAAATTAGTCAAACATCAAGTTTACTTTTAAAAAGAATAATAATTGCAAATCCATTTTGTATCATCTTAGCTGTGACATTTCCTCACTGCCTGAAGTTGCTCCTAAATCCGCTTTATCCACTTTCTTGTGTTTCAGGTGTCGGGAGAAATGGCTGCAGACTCTCACCAACGTTTTACAACTGTAGGATACAAATTTACATATATTGGCATTTTCAAAATGTTTATCCAGACAGAGGGTGGCTGTAATTTTAAACAATAAATCTACATGCACACCTCATTCATTCTGCTTACCCATACTTTTCCTATTTCATTTTTGGAAGTATATTGTTTATACTATTATTTTGTTGATTCTCAATATTCTTTAATCACTGTCCCACCTCGTTTTGTCACCAGATTCGTGTCATTGTTGAATCATCTCTATCTCTGTATAGACATTATTAAGACATTTTCATGGTTTCACACAGTTTGTTTATCTGCTTGTGTTCATAATATTCTGTACCATAGCTTGACTTGAATTATTCATCAGCACATCTCTCAGAAAAACCGATAGAACCGCCATCTCAATGGGTATTTACTTGCAAAAGGAACAAATACTTGTTTGAGGATTTGGAGATGAAAATATCTTAAACATCTTGGGGCAACAGAAACAGATATAAGGTCCAATACGAGATGTGTTCAGAATAGAAACAGAAACACGTTGATGGAAGATAGGACCACTTGGCCACCAGTCTATGTCCTACCTAATAAAGGTAGCAGATCTAGTTAACCAGCACTACTTCTTCTACCTAGAATAATGCCTGACTGTCACAGCACTTGAATTCAAGCACTGTTTTGACCCCAACCTCCTAAAGGGGTTACATGCATCAACAACCCTCTGTGTAAAATAATTCCTTTAACAACACCGAGCCCACCCCCATCTTCAATTTCCACTCCTTGTTCTTGCACCTCTTTTTCAAAGATGCTAAACTCTCGGACTTTGTTGATTCCTGGGTTTGAAGTTTCCGTCCTCCTCTGCTTCCTTTCCAGGCTATATATTAAGCCCTTTAGTCACTTCATATGTCTTCTGGTAGACCCTGCCCCATTTTGTTGCCCTCCTCTGTAAACCTCCATCTGTCTAGGTCCAGGTGAGATTAACAACAGAACTGCACAGATCAGATGGGCTTTCAACCGTCTGTACAGAGGATAACAACTTCCTGTTTCACCAGAGAAACCCTATGCATCCAAGCACCCCCAGCCCTCCCTGCACTCACCCATTGCTTTCCCAACTTTAAGTCATCTGATAAGATCACCCAGGTCCCTTTCCATTTTTTTTTGTTGTTAATATCCCACCAACATGTACTCTTACCCTGGGTTTTTGTTTCCATAAGCATTACCTTGCACTTCATAGTTAATCTAAGCTGCCATATTTTACCATTCCTCTAACCTCAAAGTCCTTTCATATTAAACTTCACTTCATTTCATATATTTCGTGTTTTATTGTCATTAAGTAATATATACAGAACAACAACTCGGCCTGCCTTGAGTTAATTAATGTTTGAGATGACATTCATTTTATGATCTTCCTACCTAACCACATTTATTAATATAAAACAAAAAAAAAAAAAAAAAGGTAAATTTGTCCTTCTTGTTTTAGTCAATTAGACACACATTAGTTAAAGAATGCACAAGAAATAGGAACGGCAAAATGTTGAAAACCTCTTTGCAGTAAGAAAATAATTAATGCCTATAAAAAGTAAATTGTTACAGGTACTTTAAATCTTGTAAATGTATTTATATCAATAGTACAACTATTTTAATAGTGTAGTTAGTATTATAACATAGACATTTTTATACAGAAAATATGTGATTCTTATATTTCAGTACTCTAAATTGTATCATTATTTCTTTTAATTTTTTGTCACATATTTGCAGTTCCAAAAATTAACATACATCTGGCTTTAAGCCAAGGTGATTTCACTGTCTAACCTTTATTTCATGTCTAAATCCTTTTGACTTGAAAATAAGATATGTATACATTATTCAAATAAGAGCATAACTGTATTTTGAGCAAAGTAGTAACCATCATGATAAATCATATAGAAAAAAAAAAGCACACCAATCACATGAACTTGCAGAAAATTATTCAAAATGCCCAAACTCAATTTAAATGTTGCCTTTTCAATGTGGTCAAAAAAGTCAATCACTTTAAAAACAAAAATTTGATGCAATTAAATATTGTCCTCTTTTTGTCAACAAAATAACCAAGTTGAATAGTAATGCAATATAGCGGTGCTAGGTATTAGAATTGTTGAAATTTAGAATGGAGTTTGTGTTCAGCCAATTTACAATCAACTTGATCCTATTAATAATTTTGAATCATGCAACAAAAGTTACTCTCCTTGGTGAAAACACAAAGAACAGTTTGATAAAGACAAAAGAAGAAATAAACCCAAGTTATGTAAGTTTGAAATGCTAGACTTCCAATTTTATTTTCAATCAGCTGCAAGTCCACTCAAACCCTAACCACAATAAGTGAGTCTGCATTATAATTGTTTATAATTGAAAAATATTCTGTTTCATTCATAGATTCAAATGCTGCAAATCTATCAAACTTGAGAGGTTTAACGAGGAATAGTAGATTTCAATTCCATTTGTATCACTAGCTGACACTTTCCTTTATTGAACTTGACAGTTGTTCTTAATCTGCTTCATCCTCTTTCTTGTGTTTGATGTCTGGGATAGTGAATGGCCTAAGGCATTGACTGATTTTTTAAGTATAGGCCCAAAAAATTTGGCATATATGAACTCTTTTTCAATATTACTTTATCCAGACAAGGGTGGCTGTATTTTTAAACAGTAAATCAGTCCACTGCATACGTCTATTCATTGTTGTTTACATGCTATATATTTCATTTTGAAAGTATATTTCAAATTCTTTTGAGACGAATTTTGAAAGTAAAAGTTTACATTTTTGTTAGTTGGATTCTCTAATCTCTTTATTGCTGTTACCCTTACTTTGTCATCTGACGTAGAAGCATTGCTGGATAATTTCTCTTTTTGTATAGCCATTCTTAAGACTTTTCCAATGAGTTTCATACAATTGGTTTAAACTGCTGGTGTTCATAACATTCTGGTTCATTAGATTCTTCCTCTGAATTATCATTAGCACCTCCCCAGAGAAAACCTTTGATGAACACATGTCTCAGGAGCATTACTGGTGAAAGACACATTTTGATTCAAATAATTTGGGAAGATGATATCTTTAATATCTTAGGGCAACAGAAACTGACAAACGGTAGGCCCAAGAACATGATGTGTTCCCTTTAGTTTCATTTCATTTTGTGTGTTTCTGTTTTTATAGTCATTAAAAAAATGGATGTCAAAATATAATTTAGCCATTTGGCCTATGGCAAAGCACTACGATGATGTTAGTTTTTATGATCTCATCTAACCTGGAACTATTTATATGATACAAAGATAAAATAAACACATTTAAGGGTAAATGTCACTCTTCTTTGGGATAATTACAAACAAATTATAAATGACATACTGTTAAAAGTAAGGGAATGGCAAACTTTAATCATTTTTTGCAGAAAGATAGTTACTGTTGTATGTAAGCTAAATTGTTGTGCAATGTTTTAAATCTTGTACATGTATTATTTCAATGGTATAAACATTTTAATAATGAGTAGTTGTGCTCTAACATAGTTGTAGAGAAAAGGTTTGATACTTATATTTCAATACTCACATTTATCATCATTTTTTTTTTATCAATAGAAAAGTGAATGCATGAAATTAACATATGTCAGCTTTAAAGTCAAGTCAATCACTCTCTAAATTTATTTCATATCTAAACCTGTTTTGACTTGCTGACAGACATAACACCTATAAAAGAAGCATCACTGTATTTTAAGCAAATAATAGCATCTGTATAAATTATATGGGCAGAGAAAAAGATCTGAAACAACAAAAGTATACCAACTACGAATCATATGAACACATTACGGAAAAATGACAAAATGGCTAAACTGAGTTTAAAGGTGCTGTTTTAACAAGGACACAAAGTCAAACTCACTCTTAAAACAAAATTTGATGTAATTAATATTGTCTTCTTTTATCAACAAAATAATTCAGTTGAATAAGAATGCAACATTGTGGTGCTAAACACTGCAATTATTAAAATTGAGAATGGAGTTTGTCTTAGGTACTAACAATCAACCTAGAACACTTTTAATGCACCATCAAGACTTAATCTGTTTAAGTGAAGATAAAAACAACCCTGTAACGAAAATAATAGTATGCTCATAAAATTTTAATAGTAAGTTTGAAATTAATAGACTTCTTAGCACTATTTCAATCAAGTAGAATCCATCGCAAACTCAACCACAAGCCTAACATTACACAAATGGTTAGAGTTGAAAAAGTGTTTTGTTCCAATCATAGATTTTAAATGCTGCACCATCAAACATGGGGTTTAACTTTAATAGAATAGTAGATTTCAAACCATTTTGTATCACTTTAACTGTGACACTTTCCTTATTGTGCTTGACAAATTTGCTTCTCAACAGCTATATTTGCGTGTTTTCTGATGTCTAGGATATGACGGCTCAGCATTGACCCAGGTTTTTTTACCTGTAGGGCCAACAAATTTGCTATGTGAAGGCATTTTCAGACATTTTCTGTCCTGATAGAGGTGTGTATTTTTAAATCCAGTAAATATGTCTACTGCATACTGTCTATTCATTGTTGTTTAAACACATTGTCCCATTTCATTTTGGAAGTGTATTATTAATATCGTTTATTTTGTTTGATTAACTCTATGTTCTTTAATTGCTGTTCCTCCTTTCTTTACGCCTGATTTAAGTCAGTCATTCCGGATCATATCTTATCTGTGGTAGCCTTCTAAGACATTGGCTATGAGCTCCACGGTTTATCTGCTGGTGTTCTTAATATCCTGGCACCACAGTGTATTGACTCTGAATTGCCTCAGCACCTCAGATAAATTTGGGGCTGACCGCTGTCCAGTTATCTTCACCTCAAAAGGACACATATTTGATTAAAGAATGGAAAAGGACAAAAATATATTTAATGCTTGGGGCAACAAAACTAACTTACACAGAGATTAACTTTAGTTTTCATTTCCTTTTTGCAAGGTTGTGTTTTACGTCAGAAAGAAAAAGTGTTTAGAGCACAACAACATCCTTTTTGGCCTATGAGTTAATATAATAGTAGCACATGCAATTCAGCTTTTCCAGGTATTCTGAAATTTAAAATTTATCTCGCTTCACTACAGAAATGAAAACTAAGATTTCTCTGGAAATAACACTGACATTTCAGGAAATAACTACAGTGTCTGTGCTGCTAGCAATGCATGATGATGTTAGTTTTATGATCAATCTAACCTTTTAACTATTTGCAATGAAAAGATGAAAAAACACATTTAAGGGTACATTTGTCATTCTTTTCTAGGTATATTACACACAAATTAGTAAACGAAATTCAGGAATAAGAAAGGCAAATCTTGAAAAGCATTTTTGCAGTATGAAAATATACTAAAGTATATAAACTAAATTGTTTTAAATTGTTTTAAATCTGATGAATTTATTTCAATTGTATGTGTATTTTAATAATGAGAGTTGATATTCTAATATAGGTTGATGACAGAGAAAAGATTTGATGGTTATATTTAACCTGTAAAGATTTTCTTCCTTTCTTTATTTTTTCACCATAGGCCGTGATTGCACTAATGAACATATCTGGCTTAAGCCAAAATGAACTCACGTCTAACCTTTATATCATCTCTAAATCATGTTTTCCATGACAGTATATGAATGTAAATATTCTAATAAGAACTATATACATGTTTTGAGGAAGTAGAGCCACATGTGATAAAACATATGGAGTAGAAAACATAACTATACGAAAAAAGTCTACCAAATATGATCATAAGAAAACATTACAGAAAATACCAAGATAGCCAATCTGAGTTTAATGGTTGCTCTATTGTTGTATCACAAATGTCACAAATTCTTTTAAAACAAGAATTAGATATTACGTAGTCGAAATTGACTCTAATTCTCTTCCATCAACAACAAAGTCCGACTAAAAAACACACCAACCACAAAATGAGTGACATCACATAAATATATAGAACATAAAAGTATTTTGTTTACAATCATGAGTTTTAATGCTGCAAATTATCAAACATCGAGGTTTACATTTAAAAAAGAATAGATTTCAAATCCATTTTGTATCATCTGGCTGTGACAGTTTCGACAGCCAGACAGTTTGCTCTAAATCTGCTTTTATCCACTTTCTTGTGTTTCAGTTGTCTGGGATAGTGAATAGCTGTGACTTCAATAATGGGTTTTACCTGTGGATCCAATTTAGCATATGTTAAAGCATTTTCAGAAATCTTTATCCAGATAGAGGGTGGCTGAAATTTTAAATGACAAATCTGTCCACTGCACTGTCTATTCATTGTTGTTTACCATGCTTTTCAATTTCATTTTGGAGTATATTGTTTAAACTGCAGATTGTTTGATTCCTTAAAGTTTTAAAATCACTGTCTCCTTGCTTGTCATCAGTTTGTGTCAGTCATTGCTGAATCATCTCTTATCTCTGGTATAGACATTATTACGACATTTTCTATGAGTTTCACACAGTTTGTTTTATCTGCTGTATTCATAATATTCTGTACCATAACCGACTCTGAATTATTCATACACTCTCTGAGAAAAAACCTAGAAACTGCATTTCAATGGGTATTTACTTGCAAAAGGACAAATACTTGTTGAAAAGGATTTGAAATGCAAAAATATAAACACTTTAGGGGCACAGAAACAACATACCAAATTCCAGTACAGATGTGTCTTAGAAACATAAAAACAGAAACATAATTTGATGAGCAAGGACCACTGGCCCACCCACACTGACCATGTCCCTACCTAATGGATAGCTGCAGATCTAGTTAACCAACAGCACTTTTCACCCCACCCTTGAATTGCCTTATAAACTGTCACATGCATGCTTGAATTCAACCGTCTTAGCTCCACTACCTCCTCCGAAGGTCATAATGCATCAACAACCCCTGTGAAAAATAATTCCACAACACCTCAGCCCACCCCCATCTTCAATTTGTGCTCTCGTCCTTGCCACCTTTTCAAGATGCCTCTTCGACTTTGTTGATTTCCTGAGGTAATTGAAAGTTTCTACTGTCCCTCCTCTGCTTCCTTTCCATGAACTATACTTATTAGCTCCTTTAGTCACTCTTCATATCTTCTGGTGCAGAATACCCCATTTTGTTGCCCATCTGTACAGCCACCATCTTGTCTATTTCAGGCAGAGATTGGGTCACCAGAATGCACACAAAATCAGATGGGGTTTCACAAACTCTCTGTTCAGAGGATACAATTCTGTTTTCTACAGTGAAGCCTCAACCTCATACATCAGCATCTCCCCAGCCTCCAGCTCCCTTCCTGCTTTCCCACCTTAAGTCATCAATATGACAATCTGAGTCCCTTTCCATTTTTTGTTAATATACCACCCCATTGTGTGCTCTTCCCTGGGTTTGTTTCCCATGGCATTACTCCAACTTACTAAACCAAAGCTGCCACATATTTTACCATTCTAACTCCAAGTCCTTTCACTATTAACTTCCTTCATTTCTATATACTGTGTTTTATTGTCAATAAAGTAATGTATATTCGAGCACAAAAATCACTTTTTGCCTATAAGGTTAATGTGCTTGAGATGACATTCATTTTATGATCTTCAACCTAACCTGTATTGTTAATATAATACAAAAAAAAAAAATAAAGGAAATTTGTCCTTCGTTTGTAGTTTAATTAGACACATTAGTTAAAAGAAATACTGTCAGAAATAGAGTGCAAAATGTTGAAAATCTCTTTGCAGTATAAAAATAAATGTCCTATAAAAAGTAAATTGTTATACAGTGGAACAAATCTTGTAAATGTAAATATATCACAGTATGTGTATTTTAATAAAGTAGTGGTATTATAACATTAACATTTTATACAGAAAAGTGTGATTCTTATATTCCAGTACTCTAAATTGTATCATTATTTCTTTTAATTTTGTCACATATTTGCAGTTCCATGAAATTAACATCCATCGGCCCATGAAGCCAAGATGCATTCCTATCTAACTTTATTTCATGTCTAAACTATTTTTGACTTGAAAGTTAATATGCAATATTCAAATAAGAGGTATAACTGTATTTTGAGCAAAGTAGTAGCCATCTGTGATAAATCATATGGTGAAGAAAAAAGCTGACCAATTTCGAATCACATGAACATTGCAGAAAATTATTCAAATGGACAAACCCAGTTTAAATAAGTTCTTTCAATGTGGTCACAAAAAGCCAAATCACTTTAAAACAAGATTGATGCACTAAATATTCTCCTCGTCAACAAAATAAACAGCTGAATAGGAATGCAATATAACAGCTAGAGTATAGAATTGCTAGGAATTTAATGGAGTTTGTGTTCAGGTAATCAAACCAACTTAGAACCCTATTAATAATATTGAATCATACAACATCCAAGAGTTCTCTCCTTGGTGAAAATAAAACAAATTTGATAAAGACAAAAAAAAATATACCCAGTTATGTAAGTTTGAAATTAGACTTCTATTTCTATTTTCTTCAATCAGCTAAAGTCCGACTACAAAACACTCAACCACAATAAGAGTCTGACATTACATAATTTATAACGAAAAAGTATTTCTGTTTCCAATCAGATATTAAATGCCAAATTATCAAACTTTGAGGTTTTACTGTGGGAATAGTGATTGAATTATTTTGTCACTTTAGCGCAAACACTTTCCCGGTTATGTGACAGTTTGTTTCAATCTGCTATCCTCTTCTTGTGTTTCTGATGTCTGGGATGAATGGCTAGGCATTGACACAGTTTTTTTAAGGTGGCAACAAATTTGGCATATGAACTCTTTTCAGATATTGCTACATCCAGATAAAGTGACTGTATTTTTAAACCCAGTAAATCAGTCCACTGCATACCGTCTATTCATTATTGCTTACACATGTACCTTTCATTTTAAATATATTTCAAATTCTTTTGATATATTTTGAAAGTAAAAGTTTATTTTATTTGGTTGATTCTAATTCTTTATTTGCTGTTGCACCTTACTGTCATCTGATTTGTTTCAGTCATTGCTGGATAACTTTCATTTCTAGGATAGCCACTCTAAGACCTTCAATGAGTTTCATACAATTTGGTTTCTCCAGTATTCATAATATTCTGGTTCAATAGATTCTTCACTCTGAATTATCCTCAGCACCTCTCAGAAAAACCTGGAGGACTGCATGTCTCAGGGAGCATTTACTGTGAAAGACACATATCTATTCAAATAATTTGAGAAATAAAACTATCTTTATATCTTAAGGCAACGAAACTAACATACGGTAGGGTCAGGACATGATGGGTTCCTTTAGTTTCATTTCACTTTTGTGTTTCTGCTTTCAGTCATTAAAGAAATGGATGTTCAGGCCAAATTTAGACTTTTGGCTATAAGTTATTTAATGCTTGCGACGATATTACGCATGATCTCTCCCTATCTAACCTGGTACTATTTTATATATACAAAAAGATATAAACACATTTAAGGGTAATTGTCATTCTTTCTTTTAGGATAATTACACACAAAATAGAAAATGACATGTCAAAGAAGTAAAGAACGGCAAAATACGTCATCATTTTTGCAGTATAAAGATAGTTACTGTTGTATATAAACTAAATTGGTGCAATGTGTTTTAAATCTTGTACAATATTTCAATGGTATAAACATTTTAATAATGAGAATTTAACAACATAGTCGGTAGTGTGAAAAGGTTTGATACTTATATTTCAATACTCTACATGTTATCATCATTTCTTTTTTTCATCAAGATAATGTGAACGCATGAATTAATATATTCAGCTTTGAAGTCAGTCCAATCACTCTAAAATTTATTTCATATCTAAATCCTGTTTTTTGACTTGCGAGTGTTAATGGACACACTCTAATAAGAAGCATCACCGTATTTTAAGCAAGTAATAGCCATCTGTGATAAATTATATGGAGCAGAAAAAAAGAAGAAAAAAACAAAAGTATATAATTACGAATCATATGAACACATTACGGAAAAATGATCAAAATGGAAAACTGTTTAAAGGTTGCTGTTTTAACAAGGAACAAAAAGTCAAAACACTTTAAAATAAAATTTAATAATTAAATATTGTCTTCTTTTATCAACAAATAATTCCAGTTGATACATGCAAAATTGTGGTGCTAGAGCACCGCAATTATTAAATGAGAATAAGGTTGCTTTAAGTACTTAAAAACCAACAAAAACCCTTTTAATAATGCCATCAAGACTTAATCTGTTTAAGTGAAGATAAAAACAGCCCTGGGTGAAGAAAATAATAGTATGTTTAGAATTTTAGATAGTAGCTTAAAAGTAATAGACTTATTTCTTCTTTTTTCAATCAGGTAGAGTCCATCTACACACTCAACCACAAGAGCTAACATTACATAAATGGTTGAGTTGAAAAAGTATTTCAACTTCCAATCATAGATTTTAAATGCAAATCTATCAAACTTTGAGGTTCATTTGTGAGAATAGTAGATTTCAATCCATTTTGTTTCACTTTAGCTGTACACTTTCCTTTATTATCGTGCTTGCTTCTCAATCAACTTCTATATTCTTTTTTGTGTCTGATGTCTAGATAGCGGGCCTTAGGCATTGACCTGATGTTTTACCTGTAGGCCAACAAATTTAGACATGTGAAGGCACAGACATTTTCTGTCCTGATGGGGTGGCTGTATTTTCAGCCAGTAACAGTCCGGGCTCTGTCTATTCATTGTTGTTTAAACATGATATGTCCCATTTCATTTTGGAAGTGTATTGTTCATATTGTTATTTTGTTTGATTCACTTAATGTCTTCTTTAATTGCATCCTCATTGCTTTGGAGTCTGATTTGTACAGTCATTCCTGATCATCTCTTATCTGTGGTATAGCCATTCTAAGACATTGTCTATGAGTTCACACAATGGTTTATCTGCTAGTGCCTTAATATTCTGGTACCAAAGTGTATTGACAAATTATGCCTCAGCACCTCCTCAGATAAAGTCTGGGTTGAACTGTATCACTTGGTTTTACCTCAAAGAGACACATTTGATTAAAAGGATTGGAAAAGGGACTTATTCATGTCTTAAGGCAACAAAACTAACTTACACAAGATAAGTTAACTTTAGTTTTACTTTTTGCATGTCTGTGTTTATTGTCATTAGAAATGGATGTTTAGAACTAAACTTCATCCTTTGACCTATGGTTAATTATAATAGTAGCCATGCAATTCAATTTTTCCAGGCTTCTCGAAATTTCAAAATTTATCTCTTTCCACTACAAGAAATGCAGAAATCTGGAGATTTCTGGAAATAACATGACATTCAGGAAATATGGCAATGTCTGTAGCAGCTACTCGTAATGCATGTGATGATGTTAGTTTTATGACCAATCTAAGCACAATTATTTTAATAAAGAAAAGATGAAATAAACACATTCAGAAATTGTCATTCTTTCTTTAATATAACTACACAATTAAGAAAATGAAATTCCATAGAAAGACAAAGGCAAAATGCTGAAATCTTTTGCAGTATGAAAATAGTTACTGTGCTTATAAACAAAATTGTTTTCTAAACGTTTAAATCTGATGATTTATTTCAATTGTATGTGTATTTAACAATAGTAGTTGATATTCTAATATAAGTTGTTGTATTGAGAAAAGATTTGACGGTTATATTTCAATACAAAAGATTTTCTTCCCTTTTTATTTTTTCATCACGTGGTGATTGCATTAAAAGAACATATCTGACTTGAAGCCAAAGTTCTTACACGCTCTAACCTTTATATAACTCAAAACATGTTTTCCCACGACAGTATGGCAATATAGATATTGCTCTAGAATTAACTGTATTTTGAGAAGTAGCAACCATATGATAAATCATATGCAGTAGAAAAAATAAATCTGATACGAAAAAAGTCTACCAACATGAATAACATAAAAACAGTACAGAAATGTATCAAGATAGCCAACTGAGTTTAATGTTGCCCTTTCGTTGTGGTCACAAATGTCAAAAACTTTTAAAACAAATTATATTTCGATTTTGAAATTACTTGACTCTAATTCCTTCTTTCTTCATCAACTACAAACCGACTAACACACTAACCACAACAAGTGAGTATGAATCACACAAAAGAATTTCTGTTTCCAATCATAAGATTTTAAATGCTGCAAATTAGTCAAACATCAAAGGTTTACTTTTAAAAGAAGAATAGTAGATTTAAATCCATTTTGTATCATCTTAGTGACAGTTTTATAGTGCCAACAATTTGCTCCTAAATCTGCTTTTATCCTTTCACGTGTTTCAGTTGTCTGGGATAGTGAATGGCAGACTTTACCTAATGGTTTTCTGGATCCACCAATTTAGCATATGGCATTTTCAGAAATGTTTATCCAGAAGAGGGTGGCTGAAATTTTAAACCTGTAATCTGTCCACTGCACCGTCTATTCATATTTGTTTACCCATATTTTCAATTTCATTTTGGAAGTATATTGTTAAACTGTACTTTGTTTGATTCACTTAATGTTAAATCTGTCTCTTGCTTCATCTGATTTGAGGCAATTGCTGAATCATCTTATCTCTGGTAGACATTATACGACATTTTCTGAGTTTCACAGTTTGGCTTATCTGCTTGTGTTCACATTCTGTACCATATGCTGACTCTGAATTATTCATCAGCACTCCTCTGAGAAAACCTTGATAGAACTGTATCTCATAAGGTATTACTTACAAAAGGGACAATACTTGTTTGAAAGAATTTGAGAATGCAGAAAATACACCAAAAATCTTAGGGGCAACATAACCAACATACTTGGTCCCAGTACGAGATGTGTCATGAAACATGAAACACGAAACATAGAATTGCTGGCAGATAAGGACCACTTACCCACCCAGTCTGCTCATTTGCCTACCTAATGGATAGCTGGAATCCGTCACCAACAGCCACTTCTCTACCCCACCTCTAAATTGCATATGACTGTCACATGCATGCAGATTCAACCACTGTTTTGGACTCACAACCTCCTGGAAAGTCATTCCATCCACGTCCTCTCTGGACAGAACCCACATACCTCTGAGCTACCCCACTATCTTCAAATTATCCCATGTCCCTGCACACCCTTTTAAAGATGCTACTTGGACTTTGTTGATTCCTTGTGGCACTTGAACATTTATACATGTCCCTCCTCTGCTTCCTTTCCAAAGGCTAAACATATTAAGCTCTTAAGTCCTCTTCATCTCTTCTAGACAGACCTGCCCCATTTAGCTGCCCTTCTGACAGCTTCCATCTTGTCTATGTCTAGCAGACATTGTCACTGGAACTACCTAGTACTCAGATGGGGTCTCACCAGCTGTCTGCAACAGACGATACAACTATTTTCACTTTTGAAGTCTCCCTATGCATCCCAGTATCTCCCAATTCTCATATTGCCCCTCCATTGCTTTCCCACCTTAAGTCATCTGATATGAGCACAACAGATCCTTTCCATTGTTGTTGTTAATATCTCACCCAATTATAACCTTTTCCCTAGTTTTGTTTCCATGTGCATTAATTGCACTTCAGAATAAATCTGCTATACACATTTGACCATTCCTCTAACTCATAAACTTTCACTTTTAAACTTGCTTCATTTCTCATTGTTTCTTTGTTTTATGTCATTAAAGTAATGTATGTCAGGCACAACAATTCAGCCTTGTGGCAATTAGCGTCGAGATGACATTTGTTTCAAGGATCTTCCCACCTAACCTATAATTAGTTAATATAATACAAACAGTAAAAAAAAAAAAATTAAAGGGAAATTTGTCCTTCTTGTTTGTAGTTTAATTAGACACAAATTAAAGAAATGTTTTAGAGAAGTAGGAGAGCAAATGTTGAAATTCCTCTTTGCAGTATAAAATAATTACTGCTTTAAAGTAAACTGTTATGCAGTGTACTAAATCTTGTAAATATTTATATCAATAGTATGTGTATTTTAATAAAGTGTAGTTGGTATTATAACATAGTATTTTAATACAGAAAAGAACTTGATTCTTATATTTCATACCTAAATTGTATCATTATTTTCATTTTTTTTTTGTTACATGTTTTGGTTCCATGAAATTTAAATACAACTTATTGAGAGCATTCTAACTTTTTATTTATGTTAAACTTTTGTGACTGAAAGTAGTCATATACATTATTTAAATAAGAGGCATAACTGTATTTTGAGCAAAGTAGTAGCCAACGATAAACCATATGGAGCAAAAAAGGTTAACCAATTGAATCACACCAACATTACAGAAAATTATTAAAATGGCCAAAATCAGTTTAAACAATTGCTCTTTTCAATGTGGTCAAAAAAGTCTAATCACTTTAAAACAAAATTTGATGAAATAAACATTGTCCTCTTTGTCAACAAAATAAACAAGTTAATTAGGAAACAAGATATTGGTGCTAGACAAAATTGTTCAAATTTAGAATGGAATTTGTGTTCAGGTAATTTACAATCAACTTAGAATCCCTCTACAATACTGAATCATGACATCCAAGTTACTCTCCTTAGTGAAAATAAAAAGAACAACAATTGATGAAGACAAAAGTAAAGAAATAAACTCAAGTTATGTAAGTTTGAAAAGCTAACTTAATTTCTTTCTTCAATAGCTATAAGTCCGACCACATACACAACAAGTGGTCTGACATAAAATAATTTATATTTGAAAACTATTTCTGTATCCAATAACTGATTTTAAATGCCACAAATCTATCAAACTTGAGGTTTACCAATAAGGAAGAATAGATTTCATTCATTTTGTCACTTTAGCTATGACACTTTCTTTTATTGTGCTTGACGATTGTTTCAATCTCAGATATCCTCTTTCTTCTGTTTCTGATGCATGGGATAGTGAATAGCATTACACATTGACCCTTTTTAAGTGTAGGCCCACATATTTGGCATATAAACCTTTTCAGATATTGCTATCCAGAGAGAGGTATTTTAAAAACCAGGAATCAGTCCTGCAACTGGATTCATTCATATTTACACTTGCTATGTACTATTTCATTTTGAAAGAATATTTCAAATTATTTGATACATATTTTGAAAGAAGTTTAATTTTTATTTAGTTTAATTCTCTAATCTTTTTATTGCTGTTGTTCTTACTTATCATCTGATTTGTCAGTCAGTGCTGAACAATTTCATTTCTAGTATAGCCATTCTTAAGACCATTTCAATGAGTTTCACACAATTTGGTTTATCTACAGTTCAATATTCTGGTTCCATAGATTCTTCCTCTGAATTATCCTTCACCTCCCTCAGAAACCTTGATGAACTGTATGTCCAAGAGCATTACCAGAAGAGACACATATTTGATCAAATAATTTCAGAGAAATTGAAACTATTAAAGATCTTGTGGGCAAGAACTAACATAAGTTAGGGTTCCAGGACATGATGGTCTTTTGGTTTCATTTCATTTTGTGTGTTTCTGTTTTTATAGTCATTAAAGAAATGGATGTTGAGAGCACAAAAATTTAGCCTTTGGGCCTGAGTTAATGTCTTGTGACGATGTTAGTTTTATGATATCTCTATCTAACCTGGTAATTATTGATAGGATACAAAAGATACTAAACACAATTAAGGGTAAATTGCATTCTTTCTTTTAGCAAAATTACACAGATTAAAATGACATACCAAAAAGTAAGGAATGGAAATGTGAAAATCATTTTTTTAATTATAAAGATAGTTACTGTGTATGTAAACTAAATTGTTGTGCAATGTTTAAAGCTTGTAAAATGTAGTTTTCAATGGTATATGCATTTAATAATGTAGTTGGTGCTCTAACATAGTTTATGTAGAGAAAGATTGATACTTATAATACTCTACATTTATCATCATTCTTTTATTTTTCATCATATAATGTGAATGCATGAATAACATATGTCTGGCTTTGAGACACTCACTCTAAAATTTATTCATACCTAATCCTGTTTGTGACTTCCAGTATGTTAATGTAACATTACCTAACAAGCATCACTGTATTTTAACCAAGTAATAGCCATCTGTGATAAATTATAGACAGAGAAAAAAGATCTGAAACAACAGTATACCAATTACGAATCATGAACACCATTACAAAAACTGATCAAAATAGCCAAACTGAGTTTAGTTATGTTTTAACAAGGAGTCAAAAGTCAAACTCACTTAAAACAATAATTTGATTTAATTAAATATTGTCTTCTTTGTCAACAAAATAATTCTAGTTGAATGGGAATGCAACATTGTGTGCTAGAGCACCCAATTGTTAAAATGAGAATGGAGTTTGTCTTCAGGTACTTATTCAACGAAACCCTTTTAATAATATTTAAATTCTCCCATCAGACATAATCTATTTAATTCAAAAGAAAAAAAACAGTCCTGTAATGAAAATATATGCTCATAAAAGTTTATAGGTAAGTTTAAAATTGATAACTTCTAATTTCTTCTTCTTCAATCAAATACAAGTCCATCTACAACACCAACCACAAGTACCTAACATTACAAATGGTTGATTTGAACATGTTTTAATCATAGATTTTAAAATGTAAATCTATCAAACTTGAGGTCGAACTTTAATGAGGAATAGCAGATTTCAACCATTTGTATCACTTTAACTGTGACACCTTCCTTTATCGTGCTTGACAGATTTGCTCTCAATCTGCTTCATCCTCTTTGTGTTTCAGGTCTGGATAGTGAAAAGGCCTTAGGCATTCAACTGACGTTTTGGACCTGTAGACCAAACAAATTCAGTATATGTGAAGGCATTTTCATACATTTTCTGTCTGATAATGGTGCTTTGTATTTTTAAACCCAATAAATATATCCACCATACTGCCTATTCATTGTTGTTTAAACACGATATGTCCCATTTCATTTTGAAGTGTATTGTCATATTATTTATTTGTTTGATCACCCCAACGTTCTTCTGCTGTTCCTCTGCTTTGTCATTTGATTTCAGTCAGCCTGATCATCTCTTATCTGTGGTATAGCCGACTCCAAGACATGTCTATGAGTTTCACACAATGTGGTTTATCTGCAGGTGTTCAATATTCTAGGCACCATTGCGTATTATGATTACCTAGCACCCCTCAGAGAAAATCATGGATAGAACTGCATGTCCCAGTTAGCCTTAACCTCAAAAGAGACAAATATTGATTAAGAAGTTTACAAAGGGACAAAATATATTTAAATGTCTTGAGACAACAGAAACCAACAAACCTAAGGGCCCTAGGACAGATGGTTCACTTTTATTTTTTGTATGTGTCTGTGTTTTATCATTAAAATTCATGTTTAGAGCACAGCACGCTACTCCCTAAATGAGTTAACTATAACAGTAACCACAGACAATGCCAGCTTTTTCCAAGTATTTCATGAAATTTCAAAACTTTCTCTGCTTCCCACGAGAAGGAAATACGAAATCACAGATTTCTAGAAATAACACAACATTTCGGAAATAGCTGGCAAATTGGCTACTACTCAACATGACGTTCTTAGTTTTATGATCTATCAAAACTTTTAATACGTATTACAAAACGAAAAAGATGAAATTAACACATTTAAGGGTACATTTGTCATTCTTTCTTTTAGTATAATTACACACAAATTAGTAAATGAAATTCTGTCATAGAAATAAGAGAATGGCAAAATGCTGAAAATCATTTTTTGCAGAATGAAAATAGTTACTGTGCTATATAAACTAAATTGTTTTCCAAATTGTTTTAAATCTGATGAATTTATTTCAATTGTATGTGTATTGTAAAAATGAGTAGTTGATATTCTAATATAGGTTGTTGTATAGAGAAAGATTTGATGGTTATATTTCATACCTTAAAGATTTTCTTCTTCTTTTATATTTTTTTAACGACAATATTGTGATTGCATGAATGAACAAATATCTGGCTTTGAAGCCAGAAGTATCATGCTCTAACCTTTATATCATCTCTAAATCCTGTTTTTCCCTATGACAGTATGTGAATGTAGATATTGCTCTAATAAGAAGCATAACTGTAGCTTTGAGTAAAGTAGTGCACATATGTGATAAATCATATGGAATGAGAAAACATAAACCTGATACGAAAAATGTCTACCAATTATAGAATCATAACAAAACATTACAGAACATTTATCAAAATAGCTAATCTGATTTAATGGCTGTCTTGCATTGTGGTCACAAATGTCACAAATCTCTTTAAAACAAGAATTAGATGTTACTTAAGTTTTAAATTACTTGACTTCTAATTCTTCTTTCTCCATCAGCTACAAGTCCGACTGCAACACACCAACCACAACAAGTGAGTATGACATCACATAAATATATAGAATATAAAAAAGTATTTCTGGTTTCAATCATAGATTTAAAAGCTACAAATTAGTCAAACATCAAAGGTTTTACTTTAAAACAAGCATAGTAGATTTCAAATCTATTTTGTACTCATCTTAGCTGTAGACAGTTTCCTTTATTGTGCCAGCACAGATTTGCTCCCAAATCTACTTTTATCCACTCTTTTGTGTCTCAGTTGTCTGGGATAGTGAATGGCTGTAGACTTTCAACCTAATCTTTTTTTTTACCGGAGGATCCAAAAATTCAGCATATGTTAAGGCATTTTCAGAAATTTCTTATCAGATAGAGAGTGGCTGTAATTTTTAAACCAATAAATCTGTCCACTGCACACTGTCTATTCATTGTTGTTTACCCATGCATTTTCCTATTTCATTTTTGAAAGTATATTGATTATAATGTTTATTTTGTTTGATTCACTCTAATGTTCTTTAATCACTGTCCCTCCTTGCTATGTCATCTGATTTGTGTCAGTCACTTGATGAATCATCTCTTATCTACGGTATAGACATTATTAAGACATTTTCTATGAGTTTCAACAGTTTGGTTTATCTGCTTGTGTTCATATGGGTACTGGTACCATAGCTTGACTCTGAATTATTCAGCTAGCACCTCCTCTGAGAAAAAACCTTGGAGAGAACTCAATATTTCAATGGGTCTTACTCAAAAGGGAAAAGCATTGTTTAAAGAATTTGAGAATGCAGAAAATATACTTAAAAATCTTGGGCAAATAGAAACCAACATACTTAAGTTCCAGTATGAGATGTGTTCAGAAACATAGAAACACAGAAGCATAGAATTTGATGGCAGATAAGGACCACTTGGCCCACCCAGTCTTCCCATTTCCCTACCTAATCAATAAGCTGCAGATCCTAGTTAACCAGCAGCCTACTTCTTTCTACCCCTTCCAGAATTGCCTTATGACTGTCACAAGCATGCTTGAATTCAACCACTGTTTTTGACTACACAACCTCCTCCGGAAGGTCTTTCCATGCATCCACAACCCTCTCTGTGAAAAAATAATTCCTTACATTACCTCTGAGCTGCCCCCCTCTATCTTCAAATTGTGCTCCCCTGTCCATGCACACCTCTTTTTTTGAAAGATGCTACCCTCTTGGACTTTGGTGATTCCCTTTAGGTACTTGAAAGTTTCTGTCATGTCCCTCCTCTGCTTCCTTTCCATGAAGCTATACATATTAAGCTCCTTAAGTCACTCTTCATATCTCTTCTGGGCAGACCCTGCCCCATTTTAGTTGCCCTCAACTGTACAGCTTCCATCTAGTCTATGTCCAGGCAGAGATTGGGTCACCAGAACTGCACACAGTACTCCAGATGGGGTCTCACCAGCTTTCTGTACAGAGGGATAACAACTTCCTGTTTTCTACTAGTGAAGTCTCTCCCTATGCATCCCAGTGTCTCCCCAGCCCTCCTTATTGCCCTCTCCCATTGCTTTCCCACCTTTAAGTTATCTGATATGACTACCACCAGGTTCGTTCCATTTTTGTTGTTGTTAAAATCTCATGCGCCTATTGTAAAGCTCTTTCCTGAGTTTGAACCCTCATGTGTAGCTTACCTTGCACTTCATAGCATTAAATCTAAGCTGCCACACATTTGACCATTCCTCTAACCTTGCCAAGTCCTTTCACTTTTAAACTTCACTTCATTTCTCATATGTTTCTGTGTTTTATTGTCATTAAAGTAATGTATGTTCAGAGCACAACAATTCAGTCTTTTAGCCTATAGAGTTAATTAATGCTTGAGATGACATTCATTTTTATGATCTTCCTACCTAACCTGGTAATTAGTTAATATAATACAAACAGTAAAAAAATAAATAAATTAAAGGGCAAATTTGTCCTTCTTGTTTGTAGTTTAATTTGACACAAATTAATTAAAGAAATGCTGTCAGAGAAACAGGGAGTGGCAAAATGTTGAAAATGGGTGTTTACTCACCTGGTAAAGGTGATTGTGTTGGTTGGCATCCATGGCACTCCCAGACATTACCTCATGGGTTATAGCCCACCTGATAGGCTAGAGATGCACATGACCCAGATCAGATTTCTAGGATATCCAGGTCCCAGGAACCCCTGCTCTCCAGTTTGAATCTTCCACAGCTGAAAATTAAGGTTAGTTGGGAAAAAACCAGACAGGAGAGAAAGAACACATTTTCTACATCATGTCCTAGACAAGCAAGCAAGGAAGACCTACCACGACATGTTTAAAGTAGGCGGAGGCCTGTCAGATTTATTTCCTATTATGTACAGACCAAGAAAAACCCGACTGCAGGGATTCGGGTTTGAACTTAGAATTATCAGTAATAATAATAATAACTCAACCCTGTGATCCAGTGGGAGTTGGTAGGGACACCCTGCCTGCCTGTTCTGGGCACCCCTAATCACTCTTAGAGGGAGGGGAGTTTTGAGTGCATGCGATGCCAACCAACACAATCACCTTTACCAGGTGAGTAAACACCCATTGTGATTGGCTGGCATCCATGGCACTCCCAGACATTACCTCATGGGAGATAAGAAGCAGTTAACACTCCGGGTGGGAAGAGAGTGAGTCGGGGTGACCAGAAGTAGAAGCTATCGACAGAACCTGGGTTGCAAAAGAGGGTCTGAAAACCTGGAGCTGCCCAGCCTGCAGTGCCTAGCGATATGCAAGAAGAGCTCCAGGTGGCCGCCCAGACATCCCCAGATGAGACTGAGGCCCTCTCCACCCAAGAGGTGGCAACCGCCTGAGTGAGTGGAGCGCCCTGATCCCTGTGGTGGAGTCATCTGATTTCCCGATGAGGCATGCTGGATGACCCGTCTGAGCCACCCTGCTATTGTGGTCTTGGAGGCCACCAGCCCCTATCTTTGCCCCTTTGACACAATGAATAGTCTCTCCATTTTGCGGATGTGGCGGGTCCTGGTTAGGTAGGCCGAAAGGACTGACCCGATGTCCAGATAATGTGAGGTCCTGCTATGGCCCTCCGGGCTATCCTGTGGCAGAGTGGGCAGATCGATAGGTTGTTCCCTGTGGAACTTAGTCGAGACTTTTGGCTGGAAGGCCGGTACTGTTCTCAGTCTGACCCCCTGGGGTGTGATGACGGTGTATGGCTCTGAGCAAGATAAAGCGCCCAATTCCCCGATCCTTCTGGCCGAACAGACGGCCACTAGGAAAGCGGTCTTCAGGCCGACCCAGAATAGGTCTGCCTCTAGAAGCGGTTCATAAGAGGCCAATTGTAGGGATCCCAGTACCAGGGGGAGATCCCACAGGGCGACGGTTGGCCTGGTCCTGGGTCAGCGGAGCTCTATCGCTCTCACAAAGCGTACGGTGTTTGGGTGAGCTCCCGGTGTATGTCCCTCCATGAGGTCCATTGCTGTGCTGATTGCAGCCAGTTGAACCCTTATGGAGGATGGTGCCAGACCCTTGTCCACTCCTTCCTGAAGGAACAGTAGGATGGTGGCCAGGTCAGATTGTTCTGGTACCGACCCCCTCCTCTGGCACCACCGTGCGAAGATCGCCCATTGTCTCTCGTACGTAGCCATGGTGGAGGCCCTTCTAGATTGGAGTAGTGTGCCCACGACTGACTCGTGATACCCAGTTGCCATCAATATCCTCCTTTCAGGAGCCAGGCCATGAGTTTTAGGGTCTGGGGGGATGGGTGAGTACCGGTCCCTGGACAGCATATCGGACGGTCGAGTATCCGGAACTGGCCAGCGACATCCCTCTGATCATTATGTAACCATGATCTGCATGGCCAGTAAGGGCCACCATGATGATCAGTGATGGGAGATGCCCAGATTTTGACAGAAAACCTGTGGGATTAGGAGGCGGAGGGGAATACGTGACGCTGCACTCCTGCATCCAGTCGTGTGACAGGGCATCCGTTCCCTGGGCCCAGGCATCCCTGTACCATGAGTAGTACGTGTCCACCTGGGCGTTGTCCTGTGTTGCCATGAGGTCTATGGACACGGGGCCCCATGTCTTTTGGATTTTCTGGAAGAGAGTCGGGTGCAACCTCCATTCTCCCGGGTGGATCTGCTGTCGGCTGAGCCAATCTGCTCTGATATTTAATTGCCTGAAGGTGCACTGCTCCCAAGTGTGAGAGATGTGACTGTGCCCAATTGAGCACCCTTGCTGCCTCCTTTGACATTGCCCTGCTCCTGGTCCCCCCTTGCTTGGTGATGACAGGCCACCGTCACCCAGTTGTAGGACTGGATCATGACCGGAGGGCCTAGGATTAGCTTCTGAAAGCCTTCAAGGTAGGTGGAAGACAGCTCATCTCCAGGACATTGATGGAGAGCTGGGTCTCTGTTGGGGACCATGTTCCCTGTGCTGAGGCCTCCCCAGACAGGCCCACCAGCCCGAGAGGCTGGTGTCTGTCTCTATGGGGACCGGTCATGGGGGTTCCAGTGGCACTCCCCTGTCCAGGTTGCTTGTGGTTGTCCACCAGACCAGGGAAGCTCTTACCGACCTCGGCAGGGGAACCACACACTGGAGATTGTGTTCGTTTGGTGCCCCACAGGACAGGGCGTAGTTTTGGAGTGGGCACATGTGCCACCTTGCCCAGGGCATGAGGTCGATGCAAGAGGCCATGCAACCCAGCAGTTGTGCTATCTTCCACATTGTGGTATGGCTGCGTGCCTTTAGTTCAGAGGCCAGCTGCTGCAGGTTGAGGATCCAGCTCGGGAAGGTTTTGCCCAACCCTCGGCCGAGTCTATGATGGCTCTGAGGTGTTCAATTTTCTGGGATGGTAATAGGTGGCTCTTTTCACGGTTTACCACCCAGCCGTGGTCCTTGAGAGCCCATAAGGCCAGCTCGGTGTGTGACCATGCCTGGCCCCTGGAGCCTGCTCGAATGAGCCAATCATCCAGGTAGGGGATAATGTCTAGGCCCTGTTCCCTGAGCCTGGCTACCAAGGTTATGGAGACCTTGGTGAAGACTCTGGGGACCGAAGACAGGCCAAATGGAAGCGCCTTGTATTGGAAATGATGGCCTAGAATGTGAAATTGCAGAAACTGCCTGTGCTTTTTGATGATGGGAATGTGGAGGTAGGAGTCCTTCAGGTCGATGGACGTCATGAAGTCGCCTACCCTGATGCCCTGGAACGTTGACCGAATGGTCTCCATCTTGAAACAGTGGGGGACCACGTGCCGGTTCAGTTGTTTTAAGTCCAGGATAGGCCTGAGTTCCACCGATTTCTTTGGTACGAGGAAGAATATGGAGTACATGCCCCTTTCTTGTTCCTGAGCTGGGATGGGCTGGATGGCCCTGTTTTGGACTAGCTCTGCTAGTATTTGATGTACCTAGTGAGGGAACGCTCTCCTTCTGGACACAGGGGAAGACACGAACCTGTGCGGGACCGGAGTATGGGATAGCTCGATGGCGTATCCCTTTGACAGTACATCTCAAACCCATCTGTCCGATGTAGTGTCCATCCAGCAGTGGGCAAACAGGGCTAGCCTTTGCCCCATGGGTGGATATGGGTTCCACCCGTGAGTCCTGGACCACTGGCAGTCACTGCTTTCCCCTGAATCCTCTACTTCGGGTACTGGATCTCTGACCCCGAGCTCGGAAGGGTGCGGGTTGATAGTTCTGGAATGACGGGCTGCGAGAGCTGGAGGGGGAGCCTCTACTTCAAAAGGAATGGCTCTGCTGAAAGGAGTCCCTGCGGGTCTGACCGAATTTGATCGCTCCCCGAAACCGCCGCCTTGCGGAGGATGTGTAAGAGGGTCTGGACCTAATTTTGAGAAGGTCCCTACCTTCCTATTTCTGTTTCAAGTAACTCTGCAGTCCCTCCCCAAAATGTGATTTCCCTTGAGAGGTAAGTTTTGAATCAAATTCTTGGACTCCATGTCAGCGTCCCATAGTTTTAACCACAGAGCCCTGCGGGCCCAGTTGATAATGACGGTGGCCTTCACCTGGAGCCAAAGAGAGTCCACCGCCATATCAGCCAGATACTTGGCTGCATCCAGGGTACACTCCAGCAGCTCTGCTTCTCTGGACTTAGGGATAGCCTGCTCCTGGAGTTCCTCGAGCCATCGAATCTGCACCCGTGATGTGTAGATGGCTGTAGTCAATGCCCTGGCAGTGGTACCCTCAATTTCAAAAGTTCTCTTGAGCATGTCCTCGATTTTTTTGTCTGTGGGATCCTTGAGGGCTATGGTGCCGCATGGGAGCACCGTCATCTTGCTCAGCGCCGCCACCTGTGGGTCAATGGTGGGCACCTTGCACCAGTTATCTGACTTTTCCCCCTGGATGGGGTACATCCTGTCCAAGTTTCTGTGGTTTTTATATGGCTTTGAGCACTGTTCCGTGGAAACCCCCCCCCCGGCCTCGGGCCTGAAAAAAAAAGCAAAGGGCCATTTGCCACACTGCCTCCTGGCTTAGGAGGCCTGTAGATGGAACACCATGACCATGTGGCCCGCAGTAGGATCGGGACACTCCGACCGATGGAAGGCCCTACGGAAGTCACCTGGGGCAGTCGGAAACATCGCTAAGCCGGAGGACTGAAGAGGGAGGCCTGGGGAACCACAAGAGAGAGAGATGGATTCCCCCCGGATGCACTCTCGGTGAGGCCTCAGACCAGGAGACTCAGGCGATGCGGCCTACTCATGCTCACCCTCCTCCCCTGATGTGATAGGAGAAGGAGTCGTGGAGTGAGGGGAGGGACGGAGCATGAGTCGTGAGGAGCAGAGGCCTAGGGCAGCAGCAAGAAGGCCGGAGGAGATGAGGGACCAGGCCTACGGTCTGCAGGAGTGTCTGGATTGAGAGCACTACCCAGGAGGTCGTGAGGGGAGGTTTCGGCCCAGAGGCCACCGGCGTGGGGCATAGCCTCCTCCCCGACCACGCAACACAAGGAAAGCAAACGCTCAATCGCCGAACACGCCAAGGGGGTTGGGGGCACTGCGAGAGGCTGGCTTGGGAAAGGGAAGGTAAATTAGCCAGGCCGCCCTCGCCAGCAATGAAAGAGGAAAACAGAGGGTATGCTTGGGGCTAGGACTAGGCAGGATGCCACGCTGCCCACAATTCCAATAAAGTACTGATCTGCCACAAAAAAATGAATAACCATAAACAATTAAGAATTTAACTAGACAGCATATAAAGCACAAGGGGATGCTTGGGGCTAAGGACTAGGCAGCTCGCCACACAGCCCCAATTCAAAAAAAAGCATTGATTTTGCCACCAAAAGGTGAGTAACCAGAGCAATTAAAATTCAACTAGGCATATAAAAGCACAATAAAGAAAAAAGGCAACTAATAATATTGTTCCTACCTTGCAGAAGAGTATACAGGGATTCCTGGTATGCTTCTAACCTAACAGATGCACGATTCAAAACTGGAGAGCAGGGATTCCTGGGACCTGGATATCCTAGAAATCTGATCTGGGTCATGTAGCATCTCTAGCCTATCAGGTGGGCTATAACCCATGAGGTAATGTCTGGGAGTGCCATGGATGCCAAACAATCACAATCCTCTTTTGCAATATAAAAATAATTACTGTGCTATAAAAAGTAAATTGTTATGCAGTGTACTTTAAATCTTGTAAATGTATTTATGTCAATAGTATGTGTATTTTCAAAAAGTGTAGTTGGTATTATAACATAGATATTTTTATACAGAAAAGGTGTGAGTCTTATATTTCAGTACTCTAGATTGTATCATTATTTCTTTTCATTTTTTTGTTACATATTTTGCAGTTCCATGAAATTAACATACATCTGGCTTTGAAGCCAAGGTGCTTTCACTGTCTAACCTTTATTTCATGTCTAAATCCTGTTTGTGACTTGAAAGTAAGTTAATGTATACATTATTTAAATAAGAGGCATAACTGTATTTTGAGCAAAGTAGTAGCCATCTGTGATAAATCATATGGAGCAGAAAAAAAGTTGACCAAAAACGAATCACATGAACATTGCAGAAAGTTATTCAAATGGCCAAACTCAGTTTAAATGTTGCTCTTTTCAATATGTAATACAAAGTCACAAATCACTTTTTAAAACAAGAATTTGATGTAATTAAATATTGTCCTCTTTTTGTCAACAAAATAACTCAAGTTGAATAGGAATGCAATATATTGGTGCTAGAGTACTAGCATTGTTCAAATTTAGAATGGAGTTTGTGTTCAGGTAATTTACAATCAACTTAGAATCCCTGTTAATAATTTTGAATCATGCGACATCCAAGAGTTACTCTCCTTGAGTGAAAATACAAAGAACAGCAATTTGATAAAGACAAAAGTAAAGAAATAATACTCAAATTATGTAAGTTTGAAAATGCTAGACTTCTAATTTCTATTTTCTTCAATCAGCTGCTAGTCCGACTACAACGCACTCAACCACAACAAGTGAGTCTGACATTACATGATTATTTATAATTGAAAAAAGTATTTCTGTTTCCAATCATAGATTTTAAATGCTGCAAATCTATCAAACTTTGAGGGTTATACTTTTAATGAGGAATAGTAGATTTCAATTCCATTTTGTATCACTTTGGCTGTGACACTTTCCTTTATTGTGCTTGACAGATTTGCTTCTCAATCAGCTTCTATCCTCTTCTTGTGTTTCTGATGTCTGGGATAGTGAATGGCTTTTAGGCATTGACCTGATTTTTTTTTTACGTGTAGGCCCAACAAATTTGGCATATATGAACTCTTTTTCAGATATTACTTTATCCAGATAGAGGGTGGCTGTATTTTTTAAACCCAGTAAATCAGTCCACTGCATACTGTCTATTCATTGTTGTTTACACATGCTATGTACTATTTCATTTTTTGAAAGTATATTTCAAATTATTTGATGTATATTTTCAAAGTAAATGTTTACATTTTTTATTTAGTTTGATTCTCTCTTATCTTCTTTATTTGCTGTTGCTCCTTACTTTGTCATCTGATTTGTGTCAGTCATTGCTGGATAATTTCTCATTTCTAGTATAGCCATTCTTAAGACCTTTTCAATGAGTTTCACACAATTTGGTTTATCTGCTGGTGTTCATAATATTCTGGTTCCATAGATTCTTCACTCTGAATTATCCTTCAGCATCTCCCTCAGAGAAAAACCTTTGATGGAACTGCATGTCTCAGGGAGCATTTACTGGTGAAAGAGACACATATTTGATTCAAATAATTTGGAGAAGATAGAAACTATCTTTTAATATCTTAGGGGCAACAGAAACTACCATACGTAAAGGTTCCAGGACATGATGGGTTCCCTTTTAGTTTCATTTCATTTTTTGTGTGTTTCTGTTTTTTATAGTCATTAAAGAAATGGATGTTGAGAGCACAACAATTTAGCCTTTTGGCCTATGAGTTAATTAATGCTTGCGACGATGTTAGTTTTTATGATCTCTCTATCTTACCTGGTAATTATTTTATATGATACAAAAAGATAAAATAAACACATTTAAGGGTAAATTTGTCATTCTTTCTTTTAGGATAATTACACACAAATTAGTAAATGACATGCTGTCAAAGAAGTAAGGGAATGGCAAAATGCTGAAAATCATTTTTTTGCAGTACAAATATAGTTACTGTTGTATGTAAACTAAATTGTTGTGCAATGTGTTTTAAATCTTGTAAATGTATTTATTTCAATGGTATATGCATTTTAATAATGAGTAGTTGGTGCTCTAACATAGTTTGTTATGTAGAGAAAAGGTTTGATACTTATATTTCAATACTCTACATTTTATCATCATTTCTTTTTATTTTTTTCATCACGTATAATGTGAATGCACGAAATTAACATACGTCTGGCTTTGAAGCCAAAGTCCATTCACTCTCTAAAATTTATTTCATGTCTAAATCCTGTTTTTGACTTTCCAGTATGTTAATGTAGACATTACTCTAATAAGAAGCATCACTGTATTTTAAGCAAAGTAATAGCCATCTGTGATAAATTATATGGAGCAGAGAAAAAATATCTGAAACAACAAAAGTATACCAATTATGAATCATATGAACACATTACAGAAAACTGATCAAAATGGCCAAACTGAGTTTAAAGGTTACTGTTTTAACAAGGACACAAAAGTCAAAACTCACTTTTAAAACAGTAATTTGATATAATTAAATATTGTCTTCTTTTTGTCAACAAAATAATTCCAGTTGAATGGGAATGCAATATTGTGGTGCTAGAGCACTGCAATTGTTAAAATTGAGAATGGAGTTTGTCTTCAGGTACTTAACAATCAACTTAGAAACCCTTTTAATAATATTTAATTATGCACCATCCACGACATAATCTATTTAAGTGAAGTTAAAAAAAACAGTCCTGTAATGAAAATAATAGTATGCTCATAAAAGTTTAGATAGGTAAGTTTGAAATTGATAGACTTCTAATTTCTTCTTTCTTCAATCAGCTACAAGTCCATCTACAACACACTCAACCACAAGTAAACCTAACGTTGCAGAAATGGTTAGATTTGGAAAAAGTGTTTCTGTTTCCAATCATAGATTTTAAATGATGCAAATCTATCAAACTTTGAGGGTTTAACTTTTTAATGAGGAATAGTAGATTTCAAATCCATTTTGTATCACTTTAGCTGTGACAATTTCCTTTATTGTGCTTGGCAGATTTGCTTCTCAATCAGCTTCTATCCTCTTTGTTGTGTTTCTGATGTCTAGGATAGTGAATGACCTTAGGCATTGACCTGATGTTTTTTTGGACCTGTAGGGCCAACTAATTTAGCATATGTGAAGGCATTTTCAGACATTTTCTGTCCAGATAGAGGGTCGCTGTATTTTTTAAACCCAGTAAATATGTCCACTGCACACTGTCTATTCATTGTTGTTTTAAACATGATATGTCCCATTTCATTTTTGGAAGTGTATTGTTCATATTGTTTATTTTGTTTGATTCACTCTAATGTTCTTTAACTGCTGTTCCTCCTTGCTTTGTCATCTGATTTGTGTCATTCCTGGATCATCTCTTATCTGTGGTATAGCCATTCTTAAGACATTGTCTATGAGTTTTACACAATGTGGTTTATCTGCTGGTGTTCTTAATATTCTGGTACCATTGCGTATTGACTCTGAATTATACCTCAGCACCTCCCTCAGAGAAAATCCTTGGATTGAACTGCATGTCTCAGTTAGCCTTTACCCTCAAAAGAGACACATATTTGATTAGAAGGATTTGGAAAAGGGACAAAATATATTTAAATGTCTTAGGGGCAATAGAAACTAACAAACATAAGGGGCCTAGGACAAGATGGGTTCACTTTTATTTTTTTTGTATGTGTCTGTGTTTTATTGTCATTAAAGAAATGGATGTTTAAGCACAGCAATCATACTTTTGGCCTATGAGTTAATTATAATAGTAGCCACAGACAATGCCAGCTTTTTCCAGGTATTTTGTGAAATTTCTAAAGAATTTCTCTCTGCTTCCACTACTGCAGAAATGCAGAAATCTGGAGATTTCTCTAGAAATAACATAGACATTTTAGGAAATAGCTGGCAATGTCTGTGGCTACTACTGTAATGCGTGCGATGATGTTAGTTTTTATGATCTATCTAACCTTTTAATTATTTTACATAATACGAAAAGATGAAATAAACACATTTAAGGGTACATTTGTCATTCTTTCTTTTAGTATAATTACACACAAATTAGTAAATGAAATTCTGTCATAGAAATAAGAGAATGGCAAAATGCTGAAAATAATTTTTTGCAGTATGAAAATAGTTACTGTGCTATATAAACTAAATTGTTTTCCAAATTGTTTTAAATCTGATGAATTTATTTCAATGGTATGTGTATTGTAATAATGAAGTAGTTGATATTCTAATATAGGTTGTTGTATAGAGAAAAGATTTGATGGTTATATTTCAATACTGTAAAGATTTTCTTCCTTTCTTTTTATTTTTTTTAACACGTTTTATTTTTTATTTTTATTTAGCTTTTGTTGACCGGGTAAGTGCACTAGACAAATCCTGCCTATTTTCAGGCACGACCCGGGGGAGGGGGAAACAGATGAATGCCAACTGACCTTGAACCAGATTATGCTGTTGGTGGTATTTTTAGTGAATGAGGGAAATTTGGCCAGGACACTGGGGAAATTTCCCTACTCTTTTCGATAAGTGCCATGTGATCTTTAACATCCACCTGAACTACCACCAATCCAGGCAGGTGGTACCTCGGTTTAACGTCTCAACTGAAAGAGGGCACCTCAGAAATGCAGCACCCCTCTCATGCTGCATTACAGTGTCAGTACTGGGATATTAACCCAAGTGCCAGATGTGGGAACTGAACCCACAGCCCTCTGATCTCCCGGCCTCAGAGGCGAGTGTGCTACCTACTGAGCCACTGACACTGACACTGACACGTATATTGTGATTGCATGAAATGAACAAATATCTGGCTTTGAAGCCAAAGTGCTTTCATGCTCTAACCTTTATATCATCTCTAAATCCTGTTTTTCCCCATGACAGTATGTGAATGTAGATATTGCTCTAATAAGAAGCATAACTGTATTTTGAGTAAAGTAGTAGCCATATGTGATAAATCATATGGAGTAGAGAAAACATAAATCTGATACGAAAAATGTCTACCAATTATGAATCATAAGAAAACATTACAGAACATTTATCAAAATAGCCAATCTGAGTTTAATGGTTGCTCCTTTCATTGTGGTCACAAATGTCACAAATCTCTTTAAAACAAGAATTAGATGTTACGTAAGTTTGAAATTACTTGACTTCTAATTCCTTCTTTCTTCCATCAGCTACAAGTCCGACTACAACACACTCAACCACAAGTGAGTATGACATCACATAAATATATAGAACATAAAAAAGTATTTCTGTTTCCAATCATAGATTTTAAAAGCTGCAAATTAGTCAAACATCAAAAGTTTTACTTTTAAAGAAGAATAGTAGATTTCAAATCTATTTTGTATCATCTTAGCTGTTACGATTTCCTTTATTGTGCCTGACAGATTTGCTCCTAAATCTGCTTTTATCCTCTTTCTTGTGTTTCAGTTGTCTGGGATAGTGAATGGCTGTAGACTTTCACCTAATGTTTTTTTTTTTACCTGTAGGATCCACAAATTTAGCATATGTTAAGGCATTTTCAGAAATTTCTTATCCAGATAGAGGGTGGCTGTAATTTTTAAACCCAGTAAATCTATCCACTGCACACTGTCTATTCATTGTTGTTTACCCATGCATTTTCCTATTTCATTTTTGGAAGTATATTGTTTATAATGTTTATTTTGTTTGATTCACTCGAATGTTCTTTAATCACTGTCCCTCCTTGCTTTGTCATCTGATTTGTGTCAGTCATTGCTGAATAATCTCTTATCTATGGTATAGACATTATTAAGACATTTTCTATGTGTTTCACACAGTTTGGTTTATCTGCATGTGTTCATAATATTCTGGTACCATAGCTTCTTGACTCTGAATTATTCATCAGCACCTCCCTCTGAGAAAAACCTTGGAGAGAACTGCATAGTTCAATGGGTCTTTACTTGCAAAAGGGACAAATACTTGTTTGAAAGGATTTGGAGAATGCAGAAAATATACTTAAACATCTTAGGGGGGCAACTGAAACCAACATACTTAAGGTTCCAGTATGAGATGTGTTCAACGAAACATAGAAACACAGAAACATAGAATTTGATGGCAGATAAGGACCACTTGGCCCACCCAGTCTGCCCATTTCCCTACCTAATGGATAAGCTGCAGATCCTAGCGTACCAGCAGCCTACTTCTTTCTACCCCCACCCCCTAGAATTGCGTTATGACTGTCACAAGCATGCTTGAATTCAACCACTGTTTTTGACTCCACAACCTCCTCTGGAAGGTCGTTCCATGCATCCACAACCCTCTCTGTGAAAAAATAATTCCTTAGATTACCTCTGAGCTGCCCCCCATCTTCAAATTGTGCTCCCTTGTTCATGCACACCTCTTTTTTTAGAAAGATGCTACCCTCTTGGACTTTGGTGATTCCAATGAGGTACTTGAAAGTTTCTATCATGTCCCTCCTCTGCTTCCTTTCCATGAAGCTATACATATTAAGCTCCTTAAGTCACTCTTCATATCTCTTCTGGTGCAGACCCTGCCCCATTTTAGTTGCCCTCATCTGGACAGCTTCCATTTTGTCTATGTCCAGGCAGAGATTGGGTCACCAGAACTGCACACAGTACTCCAGATGGGGGTCTCACCAGCTGTCTCTACAGAGGGATAACAACTTCCTGTCCTGTTTTCTACTGGTGAAGTCTCTCCCTATGCATCCCAGTATCTCCCCAGCCCTCCTTATTGCCCTCTCCCATTGCTTTACCACCTTTAAGTCATCTGATATGACTACCACCAGGTTCCTTTCCATTTTTTTTTGTTGTTAAAATCTCAGCGCCCATTGTGTGCTCTTCCCCTGGGTTTTTGTTTCCCCATGTGCATTACCTTGCACTTCATAGCATTAAATCTAAGCTGCCACACATTTGACCATTCCTCTAACCTTGCCAAGTCCTTTCACTTTTAAACTTCACTTCATTTCTCATATGTTTCTTTGTTTTATTGTCATTAAAGTAAAGTATGTTCAGAGCACAACAATACAGTCTTTTAGCCTGTGAGTTAATTAATGCTTGAGATGACATTTATTTTTATGATATTCCTACCTAACCTGGTAATTAGTTAATATAATACAAACAGTAAAAAAATAAATAAATTAAAAGGTAAATTTGTTCTTCTTGTTTGTAGTTTAATTTGACACAAATTAGTTAAAGAAATGCTGTCAGAGAAACAGGGAGTGGCAAAATGTTGAAAATCCTCCCTTTTGCAGTATAAAAATAATTACTGTGTTATAAAAAGTAAATTGTTATGCTGTGTACTTTAAATCTTGTAAATGTATTTATGTCAATAGTATGTGTATTTTCATAAAGTGTAGTTGGGATTATAACAGATATTTTTATACAGAAAAGGTGTGATTCTTATATTTCAGTACTCTAAATTGTATCATTATTTCTTTTCATTTTTTACATATTTTGCAGTTCCATGAAATTAACATACATCTGGCTTTGAAGCCAAGGTGCTTTCACTGTCTAACCTTTAGTTCATGTCTAAATCCTGTTTGTGACTTGAAAGTAAGTTAATGTATACATTAGTCAAATAAGAGGCATAACTGTATTTTAAGCAAAGTAGTAGCCATCTGTGATAAATCATATGGAGCAGAAAAAAAGTTGACCAATTACAAATCACATGAACATTGCAGAAAATTATTCAAAATGGCCAAACTCAGTTTAAATGTTGCTCTTTTCAATGTGGTCACAAAAGTCACAAATCACTTTTAAAACAAGAATTTGATGTAATTAAATATTGTCCTCTTTTTGTCAACAGAATAACTCAAGTTGAATAGGAATGCAATATATTGGTGCTAGAGTACTAGCATTGTTCAAATTTAGAATGGAGTCTGTGTTCAGGTAATTTACAATCAAGTTAGAATCCCTGTTAATAATTTTGAATCATGCGACATCCAAGAGTTACTCTCCTAGAGTGAAAATACAAAGAACAGCAATTTGATGAAGACAAAAGTAAAGAAATAAAACACAATTAACCTACTTGCTCACCACCCACAGCTAGTAGTGGAACCAGTGAACCAGAGGAGTGGCTATCTCTGCAAAGCAGTGTGCAAAAGATGGAGATTAGTGTCCAAAAGGTGGATAAGCAGAAAAGGGGCAAAATTCAGCAGAAGGGCAAACAGCAAAGAGAACCAGGGATAAATGACAACCAAGGAAGGGGCTGGAGTAGAACAGTGAAGCAGCCTAGGGAGGTGAAATCATGGAAAGCCATGTGTGAAAATGTCAGGAGCCTTAGCAACAAGGTGGAAGATCTGGAGGCTGTCATGGTACACTCAGACCTGGACATTGTGGCCATCACTGAAACCTGGTGTTATGATAGCCATGACTGGGAGATGGCAATACCTGGCTACAACATATTCAGAAGAGACAGAGCAGGAAGGAAGGGAGGAGGAGTGGTACTGTATGTGAAAAATGACATAAGGGCCACACAGATCCAGGAGGAACAAAATGGGGGCGAGATACTGTGGGTTAAGCTGGAAAGGAAAATGGGACCAACCATCCCTACGGTGTGGTCTATAGACCACCAGCCCAGGAGGAAGAAACAAATAAGAAGTTGATGCTAGCCATCCAAAGGATGGCAGACAAGGGTGAGGTAGTTGGAGACCTCAATATACCAGACGTGGACTGGAGCATCCAGCAGCAGCATCAACTAGAAGCAGATTTATCCTGACTCCTTCAGGGTGCCTTCCTCGCACAACTGGTCATGGAACCAACTCGGCAGAAGGCAATACTGGACCTTGTGCTCACAAACAGGGACAGTGTGATGGGGTAACAGTGGGGGAGCACCTGGGTAACAGTGACCACCAGTCATTGTGGTTTGAAATCACAGAAAGAGCAGAACCAAACCACACAAAACACATCCTGGATTTTAGGGGCAGACTTTGGGAAAATGGGGAGATACTTGAAAGAGGCATTAAGGGGAATGGGACAGGAATCAGGGGTTGAGGAACAGTGGGCAGTATTTAAAATGGGGATTATAAGAACAACAGAATTATGCATTAAGCTGGTTAGCAAGAGGAACATGAAGAGGAGACCATTATGGTTTTCCAAAGAGGTAGCAAAGAAAGTGAAAGCCAAAAAGATTGCATTCAGGCAATACAAAAAGACACAGGCAGAAGGGGATAGGAGACGTACCAGGAGAAACAAAGGGAGGCAGAGAAGTCAGTAAGGCAAGCCAAAGCTCGGACAGAAGAACACATTGCAAAATCAGTGGGTAAAGGGGACAAAACCTTTTACAGGTACATAAGTGAAAAAAGAAAGACAAAGGGAGGGATAGTGAGACTGAAGGGGGAGGATGGGAGCCACATGGAGGATGACAACAATAAAGCTGACATATTGAACAGGTATTTCTGCTCAGTCTTTACTAAGGAAGAGGGGGGTAATGGGTCTGAAGGGAGTAGATGGGGTGAGAATGGTGCAGAAATGGACACAAGTCCCTTTACATGAGAAAGGGTCCTGAAGGAACTGGAAGTAATAAGAGCTGATAAAGCAATGAGGGCAGATGGGGTGCACCCAGGGTCCTTAAAGAGCTAAGAGAGGTGGTGGCTGAACCTCTGGCTATCCTGTTCAGCCAATCACTGGAAACAGGAGGTACCCAAAGACTGAGAACAGCAGATGTAGTCCCCTTATACAAAAGTGGGAACAAAGAGGAAGCAGGGAACTACAGACCAGTCAGCCTCACCTCGGTAGTGGGAAAGATCATGGAAGCACTACTGAAGGAGAGATTGGTGGAACATCTGGTTGTCAATGGACTACAGGGACCCAAGGCAGCATGGTTTCACCAGGGAGGTCATGTCAGACCAACCTCATTGAATTTTTGACTGGGTGACTGGGAGGTGGATCAGGGAGGGCAGTGGACATGGCCTATCTGGACTTCAGCAAGGCCTTTGACACTGTGCACATAGAAGACTATTACACAAACTGGGGAATATGGGTGTGGGCAGGACAGTAGTATGGTGGGTAGGTAACTGGCTGGTGGTGGCAGGACACAGAGGGTGGTGGTAATTGGCTGTCACTCCACAGGGGAAGAGTAACCAGTGGGGTACCACAGGGATCAGTGCTGGGACTGGTCCTATTCAACATCTTCATCAGTGACATTGCACAGGATCTAGAAGGCAGAATTTCACTGTTCGCTGATGACACAAAGCTCTGTAACAGAGTAGACACACCAGAGGGTGTAGACAGAATAAGAAGGACCTGCAGAAACTTGAAGAATGGTCAAGGTTTGGCAGTTGAAATTCAATGCAAAGAAGTGCAAGATAATGCATATGGGGCACAAAACCCTGGCACAATATATCAGTTGGGGGTGAGGATATAGCATGCACCAAGCAGGAAAGGGATCTTGGGGTTGTCATCTCTGATGACCTCAAGGTAGGGAAACAGTGTGACAAGGCATCAGGTAAAGCAAATAGGATGCTGGGATGTATAGGCAGGGGCATCACCAGCAGGAAAAGGGAGGTCATAATTCTGCTATACAAGACACTAGTGAGGCCCCACCTGGAGTACAGTGTACAGTTCTGGAGACCATACCTACATAAGGACATAGACAGGGTATAGAAGGTTCAGAGGAGGGCAACAAAGATGGTGCATGGGTTGCATCACAAGTCCTATGAAGACAGGTTGAAGGAACTGAACATGTACTCCCTGGAGGAGAGGAGGGAGAGAGGGGATATGATAGAGACATACAAGTATCTTACAGGGAGGAACAGGGTGCAGGAAGACACTATTTTACAGTGAAAAAGATGTTTCAGGACTAGAGGGCATGGGATGAAGTTGGAGGGAGGATGATTCAGAGGAAACATGAGAAAGAATTTCTTCACAGAACGGTTGGTGGACAAGTGGAACACCCTGCCAGAGGAAGTGGTGGGGGCTGAAACAATCACGGGATTTAAGAATGCATGGGATAGACATAAAGGAATTCTAGAGGTCAGGGGTAAGGGGAAATAGACTTCTAGGAAAACAAACTGAACTTACAAGCTCAAATGGGCAGACTAGGAGGGCTATAGGCCCTTATCTGCTGACACTGTCTATGTATCTATGTATCTATGTAAGTTTGAAAATGCTAGACTTCTAATTTCTATATTCTTCAATCAGCTGCAAGTCCAACTACAACGCACTCAACCACAACAAGTGAGTCTGACATTACATGATTGTTTATAATTGAAAAGAATGGAGTTTGTGTTCAGGTAATTTACAATCAAGTTAGAATCCCTGTTAATAATTTTGAATCATGCGACATCAAAAAGTTACTCTTCTTGAGTGAAAATACAAAGAACAGCAATTTGATGAAGACAAAAGTAAAGAAATAAAACTCAAGTTATGTAAGTTTGAAAATGCTAGACTTCAAATTTCTATTTTCTTCAATCAGCTGCTAGTCTGACTACAACACACTCAACCACAACAAGTGAGTCTGACATTACATAATTGTTTATAATTGAAAAAAATATTTCTGTTTCCAATCATAGATTTTAAATGCTACAAATCTATCAAACTTTGAGGGTTTTACTTTTAAAGAGGAATAGTGGATTTCAATTCCATTTTGTATCACTTTAGCTGTGACACTTTCCTTTATTGTGCTTGACAGATTTGCTTCTCAATCAGCTTCTATCCTCTTTCTTGTGTTTCTGATGTATGGGATAGTGAATGGCCTAAGGCATTGACCTGATTTTTTTTTTACGTGTAGGCTCAACAAATTTGGCATATATGAACTCTTTTTCATATATTGCTTTATCCAGATAGAGGGTGACTGTATTTTTTAAACCCAGTAAATCAGTCCACTGCATACTGTCTATTCATTGTTGTTTACACATGCTATGTACTATTTCATTTTTTGAAAGTATATTTCAAATTATTTTGATATATATTTTGAAAGTAAAAGTTTACATTTTTTATTTAGTTTGATTATCTCTTATCTTCTTTATTTGCTGTTGCTCCTTACTTTGTCATCTGATTTATGTCAGTCATTGCTGGATAATTTCTCATTTCTTGTATAGCCATTCTTATGACCTTTTCAATGAGTTTCACACAATTTGGTTTATCTGCTGGTGTTCATAATATTCTGGTTCCATAGATTCTTCACTCTGAATTATCCTTCAGCATCTCCATCAGAGAAAAACCTTTGATGGAACTGCATGTCTCAGGGGAGCATTTTCTGGTGAAAGAGAGACATATTTGATTCAAATAATTTGGAGAAGATAGAAACTATCTTTTAATATCTTAGGGGCAACAGAAACTAACATGCGTTAGGGTTCCAGGACATGATGGGTTCCCTTTTAGTTTCACTTCATTTTTTGTGTGTTTCTGTTTTTTATAGTCATTAAAGAAATGGATGTTCAGAGCACAACAATTTAGCCTTTTGGCCTATGAGTTAATTAATGCTTGTGACAATGCTAGTTTTTTTGATCTCTCTATCTAACCTGGTAATTATTTTATATGATACAAAAAGATAAAATAAACACATTTAAGGGTAAAATGTCATCCTTTCCTTTAGGATAATTACACACAAATTAGTAAATGACATGCTGTCAAATAAGTAAGGGAATGGCAAAATTCTGAAAATCATTTTTTTGCAGTATAAAGATAGTTACAGTTGTATGTAAACTAAATTGTTGTGCAATGTGTTTTAAATCTTGTAAATGTATTAATTTCAATGGTATATGCATTTTAATAATGAGTAGTTGGTTCTCTAACATAGTTTGTTGTGTAGAGAAAAGGCTTGATACTTATATTTCAATACTCTACATTTTATCATAATTTCTTTTTATTTTTTTCATCACGTATAATGTGAATGCATGAAATTAACTTATGTCTGGCTTTGAAGCCAAAGTCCATTCACTCTCTAAAATGTATTTCATGTCTAAACCCTGTTTTTGAGTTTCCAGTATGTTAATGTAGACATTACTCTAATAAGAAACATCACTGTATTTTAAGCAAAGTAATAGCCATCTGTGATAAATTATATGGAGCAGAGGAAAAAAAAATATCTGAAACAACAAAAGTATACCAATTACGAATCATATGAACACATTACAGAAAACAGAGCAAAATGGCCAAACTGAGTTTAAAGGTTCATGTTTTTAACAAGGACATGAAAGTCAAAACTCACTTTAAAACAAGAATTTGATGTAAATAAATATTGTCTTCTTTTTGTCAACAAAATAATTCCAGTTGAATTGGAATGCAATATTGTGGTGCTAAAGCACTACAATTGTTAATATGGAGAATGGAGTTTGTCTTCAGGTACTTAACAATCAACTTAGAAACCCTTTTAATAATATTTAATTATGCACCATCCAATACTTAATCTATTTAAGTGAAGATAAAATGAACAGCCCTGTAATTAAAATAATAGTATGCTCATAAAAGTTAAGATAGGTAAGTTTGAAATTGATAGACTTCTAATTTCTTCTTTCTTCAATCAGCTACAAGTCCATCTACAGCACACTCAACCAAAAGTAAGCCTAACATTACATAAATGGTTAGAGTTGAAAAAAGTGTTTCTGTTTCCAGTCAGAGATTTTAAATGCTGAAAATTAATCAAACATTGAAGGTTTTACTTTCAATGAATAATAGAACAATTCAGATGCAATTTGTATCACTTTAGCTGTGACAGTTTCCTTTTTGTGCTTAACAGATTTGCTGCTAAATATCCTCTTTCTTTTTTTCTGTAGTCTGGGATAGTGAATGGCCTTACACTTTGACCTGATTTTTTTTTACCTGTAAGGCCAACAAATTTAGCATATGTGAAGGCATTTTCAGACATTTTCTGTCCTGATAGAGGGTGGCTGTATTTTTTAAACCCAGTAAATATTTCCACTGCATGCTGTCTATCCATTGTTGTTTAAACATGATATGTCCCATTTCATTTTTGAAGTATATTGTTCATATTGTTTATTTTGTTTATTCACGCTAATGTTCTTTAATTGCTGTTCCTCCTTACTTTGTCATCTGATTTGTGTCAGTCATTCCTGGATCATCTCTTATCTGTGGTATAGCCATTCTTAAGACATTGTCTATGAGTTTCACACAATGTGGTTTATCTGCTGGTGTTCGTAATATTCTGGTACCATAGCATCTTGACTCTGAATTATGCCTCAGCACCTCCCTCAGAGAAAATACTTGGATTGAACTGCATGTCTCAGTTAGCCTTTACCCTCAAAAGAGACACATATTCAATTAGAAGGATTTTGAAAAGGGACAAAATATATTTAAAAGTCTTAGGGGCAACAGAAACTAACATCCATTAGGGGTCTAGGATAAGATGGGTTTACTTTTAGTTTTCATTTCCTTTTTTGTATGTTTCCGGGTTTTCACAATAAACACAGCAATAGAGTCAAACCATACAAAGGCAAAAGTACTGGACTTTCGGAGGGCCGACTTTGCCAAAATGGGTGCGTGCCTAAGGAATGAACTAGCAAATGGGCAGGAATTAGGGGTGGAAGAACAATGGGGAATAATAAAAACTGCCATCACAGAGGTAACTAGCCTTTGTGTGAAGCAAATAAACAAAACTAAATGATGTGAGAAACCACTATGGTTCTCAAAGGAAGTGGCAGTGAAGGTTCAAGAGAAAAAAGAAAGCTTTCAGGAAGTACAAGGAATCACAGAAGGAGCAGGACAGAGAACTGTATCAGTTAAAGCAAAAGGAAGCTGGGAAGGAAATCAGAACAGCAAAGGCCCAAACTGCAGAAAAGATAGTCAACTCAGTTAAGAAGGGGGATAAAACATTTTATAGTTACATTTGGGAGTGAAGGAAGACCAAGAGAGGGATAGTGAGGCTTAATGGTGGGGAGGGTGGGCAGAGGGTGACTGTGAAAAGGCAGAGATACTAAACAAATATATTTTCTCTGTATTTACAAAGGAAGAGGGGGAGGTACCTAAAACAAACAGTAGAAACACTCTGGATACAGAAGTTGATACCAGCCCATTTACAGAAGAAAGGGTTCTGAAAGAACTCGTAAAAATGAAGGTGGACAAAGCAATGGGGCCTGATGGGATTCATCCCAGAATTCTAAAAGAACTAAGGGTGGAATTAGTGACACCACTGACTACCCTGTTTAACAAATCATGGGAGGATGGGGTGGTACCCAAGGACTGGAGGAGGGCAGATGTAATTCCCCTTCACAAAAGTGGGAGCAAGGCAGAAGCAGGAAACTACAGACCTGTTAGTTTAACCTCAGTGTTAGGGAAAATGAATCACTTCTGAAGGAAAGAATTGTCAAGTATCTAGAGGCCAGAGGGGCACAGGACCCAAGGCAGCATGGATTCACAGCGGGAAGGTCATGCCAGACAAATCTGATAGATTTCTTTGACTGGGTGACCAAAGTATTAGATAAGGGTGGGGCTGTGGACATAGCCTACCTAGACTTTAGCAAGGCATTTGACACAGTCCCACTCAAAAGATTAATATACAAGTTAGCTAGCCTGGGAGTGGGTCCCAAGATGTCAGCCTGGGTAACAAATTGGCTATAGAATAGGACACAGAGAGTAATAGTAAATGGAGTCCACTCTGAAGAAAGGGGGGTTACTAGTGGGGTACCACAGGGTTCAGTATTAGGACCAGTCCTCTTCAATGTCTTTATAAGCAACATTGCAGAGGGACTGGAAGGAAAAGTATGTCTCTTTGCAGAGGACACAAAGATCTGTAACAGAGTTTATGCACAAGGTGAGGTGGAAAGGATGAAAAGGGACTTGGCAAGGTTAGAGGAATGGTCAAATGTATGGCAGCTTAGATTCAATGTTAAGAAGTGCAAGGTAATGCACCTGGGAAACAAAAACCCAGGGGAAGAGTACACAATGGGGGGGTGAGATACTAACAACAACAAAAATGGAAAGGGACCTGGGGGTAGTCATAACAGATGACCTAAAGGTGGGCAAGCAATGTGAGAGGGCAGCAAGGAGGGCTGGGGGAATACTGGGATGCATAGGGAGAGGCATCACCAGTAGAAAACAGGAAGTTATTATCCTTCTGTACAGACAGCTGGTCAGACCCCATCTGGAGTACTGTGTGCAGATCTGGAGACCCAGTCTTCGCAAAGACATAGACAGGATGGAAGCTGTTCAGAGGAGGGCAACTAAAATGGTGTAGGGTCTGCTCCAGAAGACATATGAAGAGAGACTTAAGGAGCTTAATATGTATAGCCTCAAGGAAAGGAGGGAGAGGGGTGACATAATAGAAACTTCCAAGTACCTCAAGGGAATCAACAAAGTCCAAGAGGGTAGTATCTTTCAGAAAAAGAGTTGTGCAAGAACAAGGGTGCACAATTTGAAGACAGAGGGGGGGCAGCTCAGAGGTAATTTAAGGAAGTATTTTTTCACAGAGAGGGTTGTGGATGCATGGAACAGCCTTCCAGAGGAGGTCGTGGAGTCAAAAACAGTGGTGGAATTCAAGCATGCATGTGACAGTCATAAGGTAATTCTAGGGGGGTGGGGTAGAAAGAAGTAGGCTGCTGGTTAACTAGGATCTGCAGCTTAACCAGTAGGCAGGGAAATGGGCAGACTGGGTGGACCAAGCGGTCCTTATCTGCCGTCAAATTCTATGTTTCTATGTTTCTATTAAAGAAATGGATGTTTAGAGCACAACACTTCATCCTTTTGGCCTATGAGTTAATTACAATAGTAGCCACAGACAATGGCAGCTTTTTCCATGTATTTCATGAAATTTCTAAAGAATTTCTCTCTGCTGCCACTACTGCAGAAACACAGAAATCTGGAGATTTCTCTAGAAATAACATGGACATTTCAGGAAATAGCTGGCAATGTCTGTGGCTACTACTGTAATGCATGCGATGATGTTAGTTTTTATGATCTATCTAACCTTTTAATTATTTGATATAATATGAAAAGATGAAATAAACACATTAAAGGGTACATTTGTCATTCTTTCTTTTAGTATAATTACACACAAATTAGTAAATGAAGTTCTGCCATAGAAATAAGGGAGGGCAAAATGCTGAAAATCATTTTTTGCAGTATGAAAATAGTTACTGTGCTATATAAACTAAATTGTTTTCCAAAGTGTTTTAAATCTTATGAATTTATTTCAATGGTATGTGTATTTTAACAATGAGTAGTTGGTATTCTAACATAGGTTGTTGTATAGAGGAAAGGTTTGATGGTTATATTTCAATACTGTAAAGATTTTCTTCCTTTCTTTTTAATTTTTTCATCATGTATATTATGATTGCATGAAAAGAACATATTTCTGGCTTTGAAGCCAAGGTGTTTTCACGCTCTAACCTTTATATCATGTCTAAATCCTGTTTTTCCCATGACAGTATGTGAATGTAGATATTGCTCTAATAAGAAGCATAACAGTATTTTGAGTAAAGTAGTAGCCATATGTGATAAATCATATAGAGTAGAGAAAACATAAATCTGATACGAAAAAAGTCTACCAATTATGAATCATATGAAAACATTACAGAAAATTTATCAAAATGGCCAATCTGAGTTTAATGGTTGCTCCTTTCATTGTGGTCACAAATGTCACAAATCTCTTTTAAAACAAGAATTAGATGTTACGTAAGTTTGAAATTACTTGCCTTCTAATTCCTTCTTTCTTCCATCAGCTACAAGTCCATCTACAACACACTCAACCACAAGTGAGTATGACATCACATAAATATATAGAACATAAAAAAAGTATTTCTGTTTCCAATCATAGATTTTAAAAGCTGCAAATTAGTCAAACATCAAATGTTTTACTTTTAAAGGAGAATAGTAGATTTCAAATCAATTTTGTATCATCTTAGCTGTGACAGTTTCCTTTATTGTGCCTGACAGATTTGCTCCTAAATCTGCTTTTATCCACTTTCTTGTGTTTCACTTGTCTGGGATAGTGAATGGCTGTGGACTTTCACCTAATGTATTTTTTACCTGTAGGATCCACAAATTTAGCATATGTTAAGGCATTTTCAGAAATTTTTTGTCCAGATACCGTAGCTTCTTGACTCTGAATTATTCATCAGCACCTCCCTGTGAGAGCAAAGGAGGGAGAGAGGTGATATGATTGAGGCATTCAAACACCTTAAGGGCATAAACAAGGTGAAAGAGTCTAACATGTTTAAATATAAGAAAAATAGCAGGACAAGAGGACACAGCATAAGATTAGAGGGAGGCCGATTAAGAGGGATTGTGAGGAAATTCTTTTTCACAGAAAGGGTGGTAGATGTATGGAATGGCTTACCACAAGCAGTGGTGGCTATGAATACAGTGCAGGGCTTCAAACAGGCATGGGATAGGCATAAGGGAGCAATACAAATGACTATGAATAGATAGGTCACTGACAATTGCCAATGGCACATTTATAAGGTAGAAAAAGAAATGGGCAGACTGGATGGGCCTTGCGGTCCTTATCTGCCATCAACTTCTATGTTTCTATGTTTCTAGATAGAGGGTGGCTGTAATTTTTAAACACAGTAAATCTGTCCACTGCATACTGTCTATTCATTGTTGTTTACCCATGCTTTTTCCCTTTTTCATTTTTGGAAGTATATTGTTTATACTGTTTATTTTGTTTGATTCACTCTAATGTACTTTAATCACTGTCCCTCCTTGCTTTGTCATCTGATTTGTGTCAGTCATTGCTGAATCATCTCTTATCTCTGGTATAGACATTATTAAGACATTTTCTATGAGTTTCACACAGTTTGGTTTATCTGCTTGTGTTCATAATATTCTGGTACCATAGCTTCTTGACTCTGAATTATTCATCAGCACCTCCCTCTGAGAAAAACCTTGGATAGAACTGCATATCTCAGTTGGTCTTTACTTGCAAAAGGGACAAATACTTGTTTGAAAGGATTTGGAGAATGCAGAAAATATACTTAAACATCTTAGGGGCAACAGAAACCAACATACTTAAGGTTCCAGTACAGATTTGTTCATAGAAACATAGAAACATATAATTTGATGGCAGATAAGGACCACTTGGCCCACCCAGTCTTCCCATTTCCCTACCTAATGGATAAGCTGCAGATACTAGTTAACCAGCAGCCTACTTCTTTCTATCCCCACCCCCTAGAATTGCCTTATGACTGTCACATGCATGCTTGAATTCAGCCACTGTTTTTGACTCCACAACCTCCTCTGGAAGGCCATTCCATGCATCCACAACCCTCTCTGTGAAAAAATACTTTCTTAAATTACCTCTGAGCTGCCCCCCTCTATCTTCAAATTGTGCCCCCTTGTCCTTGCAAACCTCTTTTTTTGAAAGATGCTGGTCTTTGCTGATTCTCTTGAGGTACTTGAAAGTTTCTATCATGTCCCCCCTCTGCTTCCTTTCCTCGAGGCTATACATATTAATCTCCTTTAGTTGCTCTTTTTGTGTCTTCTGGTACAGACCCTGTACCATTTTAGTTTCCCTCTTCTGGACAGATTCCATCTTGTCTACATCCTTGCAGAGATTAGGTCTCCAGAACTGCACACAGGACTCCAGATGGGGTCTCACCAGCTGTCTCTACAGAGGGATAACAACTTCCTGTTTTCTACTAGTGATGCCTCTCTTATGCATCCCAGTATCCCCCCAGCCCTCCTTGCTGCCCTCTCACATTGCTTGCCCACCATTAAGTCATCTGATATGACTACCCCAGGTCCCTTTCCATTTTTGTTGTTGTTAGTATCTCACCACCCATTGTGTACTCTTCCCCTGGGTTTTGATTTCCATGAGCATTACCTTGCACTTCATAGCTTTAAATCTAAGCTGCCACACATTTAACCATTCCTCTAACCTTGCCAAGTCCCTTCACTTTTAGTCTTCACTTTATTTTTCACATGTTTCTGTGTTTTATTGTCATTAAAGTAATGTATGTTCAGAGCACAACAATTCAGTCTTTTGGCCTATGAGTTAATTAATGCTTAAGATGACATTCGTTTTTATGATCTTCCTACCTAATCTGGTAATTAGTTAATATAATACAAACAGTAAAAAAAAATTAAAGGTAAATTTGTCCTTCTTTTTTGTAGTTTAATTAGACACAAATTAGTTAAAGAAATGCTGTCAGAGAAATAGGGGTGACAAAATGTTGAAAATCCTTTTTTGCAATATAAATATAATTCCTGTACTATATAAAGTAATTTGTTATGCAGTGTACTTTAAATCTTGTAAATGTATTTATGTCAATAATATGTGTATTTTAATAAAGTGTAGTTGGTATGATAACATAGATATTTTTATACAGAAAAGTTGTGATTCTTATATTTCAACACTCTAAATTGTATCATCGTTTCTTTTCATTTTTTCTGTCACATATTTTGCAGTTGCATGAAATTAACATATATCTGGCTTTGAAGTCAAGGTGCTTTCACTCTCTAACCTTTATTTCATGTCTAAATCCTGTTTGTGACTTGAAAGTAAGTTAATGTAGACATTATTCAAATAAGAAGCATATCTGTATTTTGAGCAAAGTAGTAGCCATCTGTGATAAATCATATGGAGAAGGAAAAAAGTATACCAATTATGAATCACATAAATATTAGAGAACATTATTCAAAATTGCCAAACTCAGTTTAAATGTTGGTCTTTTCATTGCAGTCACAAAAGTCACAAATCACTTTTAAAACAAGAATTTGATGTAATTAAATATTGTCCTCTTTTTGTCAACAAAATAATTCAAGTTGAATGAGAATGCAATATATTGGTGCTAGAGTACTAGAATTGTTCAAATTTATAATGGAGTTTGTGTTCAGGTAATTAACAATCAACTTAGAAACCCTGTTAATAATTTTGAATCATGCAACATCCAAGAGTTTCTCTCCTTGAGTGAAAATACAAAGATCAGCAATTTGATGAAGACAAAAGTAAAGAAATAAAACTCAAGTTCTGTAAGTTTGAAAATGTTAGACTTCTAATATCTTTTTTCTTCAATCAGCTGCAAGTCCGACTACAAAGCACTCAACCGCAACAAGTAAGTCTGACATTACAAAATTGTTTATAATTGAAAAAAGTATTTCTGTTTCCAATCATAGATTTTAAATGCTGCAAATCTATCAAAATTTGAGGGTTTTACTTTTAATGAGGAATAGTAGATTTTAAATTCATTTTGTATCACTTTAGCTTTGACACTTTCCTTTATTGTGCTTGACAGATTTGCTTCTCAATCAGCTTCTATCCTCTTTCTTGTGTTTCTGATGTCTGGGATAGTGAATGGCCTTAGGCATTGACCTGATGTTTTTTTTTTACCTGTAGGCCCAACAAATGTGGCATATATGAACTCATTCTCAGATATTGCTTTATCCAGATAGAGGGTGGCTGTATTTTTTAAACCCAGTAAATCAGTCCACTGCATACTGTATATTCATTGTTGCTTACACATGCTATGTATTATTTCATTTTTTGAAAGTATATTGTTTACATTTTTTATTTAGTTTGATTCTCACTAATCTTCTTTATTTGCTGTTCCTCCTTACTTTGTCATCTGATTTGTGTCGGTCATTGCTGGATAATTTCTCATTTCTATTAGAGCCATTCTTAAGACTTTTTCAATGAGCTTCACACAATTTGGTTTATCTGATGGTGTTCATAATACATAGATACATAGATACATAGACAGTGTCGGCAGATAAGGGCCTATGGCCCACCTAGTCTGCCCATTTGAGCTTGTAAGTTCAGTTTGTTTTCCTAGAAGTCTATTTCCCCTTACCCCTGACCTCTAGAATTCCTTTATGTCTATCCCATGCATTCTTAAATCCCGTGATTGTTTCAGCCCCCACCACTTCCTCTGGCAGGGTGTTCCACTTGTCCACCACCCGTTCTGTGAAGAAATTCTTTCTCATGTTTCCTCTGAATCGTCCTCCCTCCAACTTCATCCCATGCCTCTAGTCCTGAAACATCTTTTCACTTAAAATAGTGTTTTCCTGCACCCTGTTCCTCCCTGTAAGATACTTGTATGTCTCTATCATATCCCTCTCTCCCTCCTCTCCTCCAGGGAGTACATGTTCAGTTCCTTCAACCTGTCTTCATAGGACTTGTGATGCAACCCATGCACCATCTTTGTTGCCCTCCTCTGAACCTTCTACCCTGTCTATGTCCTTACGTAGGTATGGTCTCCAGAACTGTACACTGTACTCCAGGTGGGGCCTCACTAGTGTCTTGTATAGCGGAATTATGACCTCCCTTTTCCTGCTGGTGATGCCCCTGCCTATACATCCCAGCATCCTATTTGCTTTACCTGATGCCTTGTCACACTGCTTCCCTACCTTGAGGTCATCAGAGATGACAACCCCAAGATCCCTTTCCTGCTTGGTGCATGCTATATCCTCACCCCCCAACTGATATATTGTGCCAGGGTTTTTGTGCCCCATATGCATTATCTTGCACTTCTTTGCATTGAATTTCAACTGCCAAACCCTTGACCATTCTTCAAGTTTCTGCAGGTCCTTCTCATTCTGTCTACACCCTCTGGTGTGTCTACTCTGTTACAGAGCTTTGTGTCATCAAAGAACACTGAAATTCTGCCTTCTAGATCCTGTGCAATGTCACTGATGAAGATGTTGAATAGGACGGTCCCAGCACTGATCCCTGTGGTACCCCACTGGTCACTCTTCCCTCTGTGGGTGACAGCCATTCACTACCACCTCTGTGTCCTGCCACCCAGCCAGTTACCTACCCACCACACTACTGTCCTGCCCACACCCATATTCCCCAGTTTGTGTAATAGTTTTCTATGTGGCACAGTGTCAAAGGCCTTGCTGAAGTCAGATGAGGCCATGTCCACTGCCCTCCCGATCCACCTCCCTAGTCACCCAGTCAAAAATTCAATGAGGTTGGTCTGACACGACCTCCCCTGGTGAAACCATGCTGCCTTGGGTCCTGTAGTCCATTGACAACCAGATGTTCCACCAATCTCTCCTTCAGTGGTGCTTCCATGATCTTTCCCACTACCGAGGTGGGGGCCCCAGCTGGTCTGTAGTTCCCTGCTTCCTCTTTGTTCCCACTTTTGTATAAGGGACTACATCTGCTGTCCTCCAGTCTTTGGTACCTCCCTGTTTCCAGTGATTGGCTGAACAGGATAGCCAGAGGTTCAGCCACCCTCTCTCCTAGTTCTTTAAGGACACAGGGTACACCCATCTGGCCCCATTGCTTTATCAGCTCTTATTACTTCCAGTTCCTTCAAGGACCCTTTCGCAGTAAAGGTACTTGTGTCCATTTCTGCACCATTCTCACCCTTGTACTCCTTCAGACCCAGTACCCCCTCTTCCTTAGTAAAGACTGAGCAGAAATACCTGTTCAATATGTCAGCTTTACTGTTATCATCCTCCATGGCTCCCATCCTCCCCTTCAGTCTCACTATCCCTCCCTTTGTCCTTCTTTTTTCACTTATGTACCTGTAAAAGGTTTTGTCCCCTTTAACCACTGATTTTGCAATGTGTTCTTCTGTCTGAGCTTTGGCTTCCTTATGACTTCCCTGCCTCCCTTTGTTTCTCCTGGTACTTCTCCTATCCCTTCTGCCTGTGTCTTTTGTATTGCCTGAATGCAATCTTTTGGCTTTCACTTTCTTCTACCTCTTTGGAAAACCATAATGGTCTCTCTTTCTTTTCCTCTTGCTAACCTGCTTAATGCATAATTCTGTTGTTCTTATAATCCCCATTTAAATACTGCCCACTGTTCCTCAATCCCTGATTCTGTCCCATTCCCTTAATGCCTCTTTCAAGCATCTCCCCATTTTCCCAAAGTCTGCCCCTAAAATCCAGGATACGTGTTTTTGTGTGGTTTGGTTCTGCTCTTTCTGTGATTTCAAACCACAATGACTGGTGGTCACTGTTACCCAGGTGCTCCCCCACTGTTACCCCATCACACTGTCCCTGTTTGAGCACAAGGTCCAGTATTGCCTTCTGCACGAGTTGGTTCCATGACCAGTTGCTTGAGGATGGCACCCTGAAGGGAGTCCAGGATAAATCTGCTCCTAGTTGATGCTGCTGCTGGGATGCTCCAGTCCACGTCTGGTATATTGAAGTCTCCAACCAGTACCACCTCACCTTGTCTGCCATCCTTTAGATGGCTAGCATCAACTCCCTATCTGTTTCTTCCTCCTGGGCTGGTGGTCTAGAGCCACACCTGTGCGGATGGCTGGCCCCATTTTCCTTTCACAGCTTAACCCAAGTATCTCTCCCATTTTGTTCCTCCTGGATCTGTGTGGCCCTTATGTCATTTTTCACATACAGTGCCTCCTCCTCCCTTCCTGCCTGCTCTGTCTCTTCTGAATATGTTGTAGCCAGGTATGGCCATCTCCCAGTCATGGTTATCATTACACCAGGTTTCAGTGATGGCCACAATGTCCAGGTCTGACTGTACCATGACAGCCTCCAGATCTTCCATCTTGTTGCTAAGATAATATTCTGGTTCCGTAGATTTTTCACTCTGAATTATCCTTCAGCACCTCCCTTAGAGAAAAACCTTTGATGTAACTGCATGTCTCAGTGAGCATTGACTGGTGAAAGAGACACATATTTGATTAAAATAATTTGGAGAAGATAGAAACTTTCTCTTAATGTCTTAGGGGCAACAGAAACTAACATACGTTAGGGTTCCAGGACAAGATGGGTTCCCTTTTAGTTTCATTTCCTTTTTTGTGAGTTTCTGTTATTTATAGTCATTAAAGAAATGGATGTTCAAAGCACAGCAATTTAGCCTTTTGGCCTATGAGTTAATTAATGCTTGCGACAATGTTAGTTTTTATGATCTCTCTATCTTACCTGGTAATTATTTTATGTAATACAAAAAGATAAAATGAACACATTTAAGGGTAAATTTGTCATTCTTTCTTTTAGGATAATTACACACAAATTAGTAAATGACCTGCTGTCAAAGAAGTAAGGGAATGGCAAAATGCTGAAAATCATTTTCTTGCAGTATAAAAATAGTTACTGTTGTATGTAAATTAAATTGTTGTGCAATGTGTTTTAAATCTTGTAAATGTATTTATTTCAATGGTATATGCATTTTAATAATGAGTAGTTGGTGCTCTAACATAGTTTGTTGTGTAGAGAAAAGGTTTGATACTTATATTTCAGTACTCTACATTTTATCATCATTTATTTTTATTTTTTTCATCATGTATATTGTGAATGCATGAAATTAATATATGTCTGGCTTTGAAGCCTAAGTCCACTCACTCTCTAAAATTTATTTCATGTCTAAATCCTGTTTTTGAGTTTCCAGTATGTTAATGTAGACATTACTCTAATAAGAAGCATCACTGTATTTTAAGCAAAGTAATAGCCATCTCTGATAAATTATATGGAGCAGAGAAAAAAATATCTGATACAACATCAGTATACCAATTACAAATCATATGAACACATTACAGAACATTGATCAAAATGGCCAAACTGAGTTTAAAGGTTGCTGTTTTTAACAAGGACACAAAAGTCAAAACTCACTTTTAAAACAAGAATTTGATGTAATTAAATATTGTCTTCTTTTTTCAACAAAATAATTCCAGTTGAATGGGAATGCAATATTGTGGTGCTAGAGCACTACAAATGTTAATATGGAGAATGGAGTTTGTCTTCAGGTACTTAATCAACTTAGAAACCCTTTTAATAACATTTAGTTATGCGCCATCCAAGGCTTAATCTACTTAAGTGATGATAAAAAGAACAGCCCTGTAATGAAAATAATACTATGCTCATAAAAGTTAAGATAAGTAAGTTTGAAATTGATAGACTTCTAATTTCTTCTTTCTTCAATCAGCTACAAGTCCATCTACAACACACTCAACCACAAGTAAGCCTAACATTACATAAATGGTTAGAGTTGAAAAAAGTTGTTCTGTTTCCAGTCAGAGATTTTAAATGCTGAAAATTAGTCAGACATCGAGGGTTTTACTTTCAATGAATAATAGTACAATTCAGATGTATTTTGTATCACTTTAGCTGTGACAGTTTCCTTTATTGTGCTTAACAGATTTGCTGCTAAATCTGCTTCTATCCTCTTTCTGTATTTCTGTAGTCTGGGATATTGAATGGCCTTACACTTTGAACTGATTGTTTTTACCTGTAGGACCAACAAATTTAGCATATGTGAAGGCATTTTCAGACATTTTCTGTCCTGATAGAGGGTGGCTGTATTTTTAAACCCAGTAAATGTGTCCACTGTATACTGTCTATTCATTGTTGTTTAAACATGATATGTCCCATTTCATTTTTGGAAATTTATTGTTCATAGTGTTTATTTTGTTTGATTCACTCTAATATTCTTTAATTGCTTTTCCTCCGTGCTTTGTCATCTGATTTGTGTCAGTCATTCCTGGATCATCTCTTATCTCTGGTATAGCCGTTCTTAAGACATTGTCTATGAGTTTCACACAATGTGGTTTATCTGCTGGTGTTCGTAATATTCTGGTACCATAGCATCTTGACTCTGCATTATCCCTCAGCACCTCCCTCAGAGAAAATCCTTGGATTGAACTGCATGTCTCAGTTAGTCTTTACCCTTAAAAGAGACACACATTTAATTAGAAGGATTTGGAAAAGGTACAAAATATATTTAAATGTCTTAGGGGCAACAGAAACTAACATACATTAGGTGTCTAGGACAAGATGGGTTCACTTTTAGCTTTCATTTCCTTTTTTGTATGTTCCTGTGTTTTATTGTCATTAAAGAAATGGTTGTTTAGAGCACAACACTTCATTCTTTTGGCCTATGCGTTAATTACAAAAGTAACCACAGACAATGCCAGATTTTTCCAGGTATTTCGTGAAATTTCTAAAGAATTTCTCTCTGCTGCCATTACTGCAGAAACACAGAAATCTGGAGATTTCTCTAGAAATAACACAGACATTTCAGGAAATAGTTGGCAATGTCTGTGGCTACTTCTGTAATGCATGTGATGATGTTAGTTTTCATGATCTATCTAACCTTTTAATTATTTTATATAGTACGAAAAGATGAAATAAACACATTTATGGGTGCATTTGTCATTCTTTCTTTTAGTATAATTACACACAAATTAGTAAATGAAATTCTGTCATAGAAATAAGAGAATGGCAAAATGCTGAAAATTATTTTTTGCAGTATGAAAATAGTTACTGTGCTATATAAACTAAATTGTTTTTCAAAGTGTTTTAAATCTTATGAATTTATTTCAATGGTATGTGTATTTTAATAATGAGTAGTTGGTATTCTAACATAGGTTGTTGTATAGAGAAAATGGTTGATGCTTATATTTCGATACTGGAAAGATTGTCTTCCTTTCTTTATATTTTTTTCATCACGTATATTGTGATTGCATGAATTGAACATATGTCTGGCTTTGAAGCCAAAGTGCTTTCACGCTCTAACCTTTATATCATGTCTAAATCCTGTTTTTCCCATGACAGTATGTGAATGTAGATATTGCTCTAATAAGAAGCTTAACTGTATTTTGAGTAAAGTTGTAGCCATGTGTGATAATTCATATAGAGTAGAGAAAACATAAATCTGATACAAATAAAGTCTACCAATTATGAATCATATGAAAACATTACAGAAAATTTATCAAAATGGACAATCTGAGTTTAATAGTTGCTCCTTTCATTGTGGTCACAAATCTCTTTTAAAACAAGAATTAGATGTTACGTAAGTTTAAAATTACTAGACTTCTAATTCCTTTGTTTCTTCCATCAGCTACAAGTCTGACTACAACACACTAAACCACAATTGAGTATGACATCACATAAATATATAGAACATAAAAAAGTATTTCTGTTTCCAATCATAGATTTTAAATGCTGCAACCCTATTGCGCATGGCTCAACTCTTTTGAATAGCTGGGCCCCGGTTAATACTTTTTAATCATGCGACATTGAAGAGTTTGTCTATTTAAGTGAAGATATAAAGAACAACCCTGTTATGAAGACAATAGTAAAGTCATAAAAGTCAACTTACATAAGTTTGTAATTGCTAGACTTCTAATTTTTCCTTTCTTCAATCAGCTACAAGTCCGTCTACAACACACTCATCCACAACAAGTGAGTATGACATTCTATACATGTTTAGAATTGAAAAAAAATATTTGTTTCCAATCATAGATTTTAAATGCTGCAAACTAGTCAAACACAGAGGGTCTTGCTTTCAATGAAGAATAGAAGATTTTGAATCCAAATTGTACCACTTTAGCTGTGACGGTTTTCTTTATTGTGCTTGACAGATTTGTTTCTAAATCTGCTTCTATCCTCTTTCTTATATTTCTCTTGTCTGGGATAGTGAATGGCCTTAGGCTTTGACCTTATGTCTTTTTTTAACTATAGGCCCAACTAACGTGGCATATGTGAAGGCATTTTCAGACACTTTTTTTATCCAGATAGAGGGTGGCTGTATTTTTTAAACCCTGTAAATCAGTCCACTGCATACTGCCTATTCATTGTTGTTTGCACATGCTACGTCCTATTTCATTTTTGAAAGTATATTGTGTATATCATTTATTTTGTTTGATTCACTCTAATATTTTTTAATTGCTTTTCCTCCTTGCTTTGTCATCTGATTTGTGTCAGTCATTGCTGCATCATATCTTATATCTGGTATAGGCATTATTAAGACATTTTCTATGAGTTTCACACAATTTGGGTCATCTGCTGGTGTTCATAATATTCTGGTACCATAGCTTCTTGACTCTGAATTATCCCTCAGCATCTCCCTCAAAGAAAAACCTTGGATGGAACTGCATGTCTCAGTGAGCCTTTACTGACAAAAGAAACACATATCTGAGTAAAAGGATTTGGAGAAGGCAGAATATATATTTAAATGTCTTAGGGGCAACAGAAACTAATATATGTTATGGGTCTAGGACAAGATGGGTTCACTTTTAGTTTTCATTTCCTTTCTCATATGTTTCTGTGTTTTATTGTCATTAAAGTAATGATTGTTCAGAGCACAACAATTCAGCCTTTTGGCCTATGAGTTAATTAATGCTTGAGATGAGATTAGTTTTTATGATCTTCCTACCTAACCTGGTAATTATTTTACTTAATACAAAAAGTTAAAAGAAACAAATTAAAGGGTAAATTTTTCCTTCTTTTTTGCAGTTTAATTAGACACAAATTACTAAATGAAATGCTGTCAGAGATATAGGGAATGGCAGAATGTTGACAATCCTTTTTTTGCAGTATAAAAATAATTACTGTGTAATATAAACTAGATTGTTATGCAATGTGCTTTAAATCTTGTACATGTATTTATTTCAATAGTATGTGTATTTTTATAATGCATTGTTGCCATTATAACATAGGTTGCTGTATAGTGAAATGGTTTGATGCCTATATTTCAATATTCTAAATGTTATCATCATTTCTTTTTCTTTTTTTTCTTCACATATCTTGCGATTACATGAAAACATCATATGTTTGTCTTTGAGGCCATGGTGGTTTCAGTGTCTTACCTTTATCTCAAGTTAAAATCCTGTTTGTGACTTGAGAGTATGTTAATGTAGACATCATTCTAATAATAAGCTTAACAGAATTTTGAGCAAAGCATTAGCCATCTGAGATAAGTAATATGGAGCAGGAGAAAAATATATCTGATTCAAAAAGTCTTCCAATTATGAATAAAATGAACACAACACTGAAAATCGATAAGAAATTTCCAAACTCAGACTAAAGGTTGCTTCTTTCAATGTGGTCACAAAAGTCACAACTCACTTTTAAAAATGAATTTGATGTGTATAAATATTGTCTTGTTTTTGTCAACATAAGTCTTCAAGATGAAAGGAAATGTAATATAGTGGTCAACAGTGCTGGAATTCTTAAATTGTGATTGGAGTTTGAGTTCAGGAAAAAATCAGGTTAGAAATCCTGCTAATAAATTTAATCATGCTGCCTGCAAGGTTAATCTATTTAGTTGAAGATTTAATGAACAGTCCTTGAATGTAGGCATTGTAAAGTCATAAAGCCAAGTTAAGTAAGTTTGAAGTTGCTGGACTTCTAATTTCTTCTTTCTTCAGCAGCTACAACTCGGCTCACAACACACACAACCACAAGAAGTGAGTCTGACATCACATAATTCTTTAGAATTAAAAAAAATATTTTTCCAATCATAGATTTAAAATTCTGCCAATTTGTCAAAAATGAAGGTTCTACTTTTAATGATGAATAGTAGTTTCAGATGCATTTTTGTGGGTTTAGCTAAGAAAGATTCCTTTAGTATGCTTGACAGTTTTCTTCTAAATCTGTTTTATCTTCTTTCTTGTATTTCTGTTGTCTGGGATAGTGAATAGCCTCGGGCTTTTACCTGGTGCTTTTTACTTGTTAGCCCAAAACATTTGGCATATGTGTAGGCCTTATCAGACATTTTCTGTTCTGATTGAGAGTGGCTGATGTTTTTTTTTTAAACCAGAAATCAGTCCACTGCACACTGTTCATTCATAGTTGTTTACACTGTTATGATCTATTTCATGTTTGGAAATATTGTTTCTATTGTTTATTTTGTTTGATTTACACTGATTTTCTGTTTTGCTGCCTCCTTGCTTTATTATTTGATTTGTTGGTCATTGTTGAACATTTCTTATTTCTGGGTATAGCCATTAGTAAGATATTTTTTTTATTTATTTATTTATTTTATTAACATCAGTTTAACAACCTTTTGCCAGAGAGCTCATTTACAAAGTACCTCATCAAGAAGAGGACAAGAGACTTACATATAAGAGACAATCAGCAACACAGTTCAACAATAAGGTACAGTCATATTACAAGGGATGTGAGCCACAACACTGTTATCCACAGAAAAGTAGGATATGTGTTCCTTTTTTTTTAAATGAAGTAGGAGGTAGGGTAGAAGAGTTGAAAGGAGGCTTTGGCGGGGGGCAGAGGATGAGAGAGGTGTAGCTCAGCTAAGCTTTATCATGGGGTGGTCAGGGGCAGTGGCAGGGGTGTGTGAGAGTCAGCAGGTGAGTTTTCAGGCTGTATTTGAAGTTAGCAAGTGAGGGGCATTTGTGATGCTTGAAGGAAGGGAGTTGTACCAGGTGGGGCTCTATAGGGAAAGCCCTTTGGCCTTGGGTGGTCTGTGCCCTTGGGATGACAAAAGGGCAGCTCTGCCTGGAGGGCTGCAGTTTGCACCGAGGAGTTAGGATAGGTGAATAGGAGTTAGCAAGGCCAGGCAGGGATGAGACCATGGAGAGCTTTTATAGGCAATTTGACAGGATTGGAACAGAGGCACTCATCAGAGTTTGATATAGAGGACATGGGGTAAATATGGTAGGTATGGGTGCATCTATGGGCACTGGTATTAAGTCAACAGGCTTTATTGAGCATTAGGCATACCTTGCAGAGGGCTGTCTGGTCTGCCCGCCATATACTGGAAGGCCAGTGGTTGATTAGGGATAGTATCGGTGGTGACACCAAGAGGAGGGCATTTGTGGGGAGGCAGTTTTTTGTGCTAGGGGATGACCCAACCTGCATTGGAGGCAGAGGTCAGGGTAGCGATATGGTTATGAAAGGAGAGAGCAGAATCGAAGATTATGCCAAAGTATTTATATGAGCGCATAAGTTCTATAGGGTGCTTAAGGGCAGAGTGGACAGAGAGAGGAAAGTTACTGGACTTATTTTGAGGGTGTGTGAAAATGCATAGAGTTGTTTCTTAAGGTTGATGATGAGACGGTGGTCCGAGAACCCGGTTTCAGCTGAGGAGAAGGCACGCTGGAGGGAGTTCTGGAGAGAGACGGGGTTACTGTCGGAGGCAAATAGTACTGCATCATCAGCGTAGAGTGGGACATTTCCTGCACATGCATTGGGCAGGGAGTTGAGGAAGAGAGAGAACAGTAATGGACCACGTATGGAGCCCTGGGGAACTCCCGAGTGGATTGGGCAGGTGCCAGAGAAAGAGTGCCACAATCCTAACATGTTGAGAGGGTTGGACAGATAGCTGGCACACCAGGAGACTGGACCAGAGGCAAAGCCCACTGGCAAGTGTGGCTAACAGGAGAGTGTGTGAGGCCGAGTGTCAAAGAGCTTTTGATAGGTCTATAAATACCGCACTAGCGAAGGAGCCTGCGATCAGATGAGTTATGAAGGGAAGTTAGCAAACTCTGTGAGAGCAGTATTGGTGCTATGTACCTACTCTGAATCCATGCTGTTCAGTGACAGGACATAGTATTTCGAGAGGTAATCAGATATTTGGCTAGCTACATTTTCTCTAAGGCTTTTAGAGAGGGAGAGGATAGAGATGGGCTGGTAGTTGCCTGGGGCGTCCTTTCACCACCCCTTGTGAATGGGGGTAACAGTGGCGACCCTCCAGACAGAGGGAAGTGCCCTGAGGCAGAGGGACTTATTAAAGATTTTCTGTGAGTTTACACAATTTGGTTTAACTGCTGATGTTCATAATATTCTGGTCGATAGCATCTTGACTCTGAATTATCCCACAGCCCTCCCTCAGAGAAAAACCTTGACCCGGAGCTGCATGTCTCAGTGGGCTTTACTGGCAAGGGCCACATTTTGATTAATTGTAATTGGAAAAGGCAGAAAATATACTTTAAGGTCTTAGAAACATAAACTAGTATACATTGTGGTCTAGGACAAGATGGGTTCCCCTTTTAGTATTCATTTCCTTTTTGTATATTTCTGTGTTTTATTGTCATTAAAAGAAATGGATGTTTAGAGCACAACAATTCAGCCATTTTGCCTATGAGTTAATTAATGTAATGCAATGATGTTAGTTTTATGATCTTTCTATCTAACCTGGTAATTATTTTATATAACACTTAAAGATAAAATAAGCACATTTAAGAGGTAAATTTGTCATTCTTTCTTTGTAGTATAATTACACACAAATTATTAAATGAATGCTATCAATGAAATAAGAAAGGCAAATGCTGAAAATTATTTTTTAAAGTATAAAAGTAGTTACTGTGCAATATAAACTGAATTGTTGTGCAATGTGTTTTAAATCTTGTGAATTTATTTATTTCAATGTCATGTGTATTTTAGTAATCATTAGTTGGTATAATAACAGATCGTTGTGTGTGTACAGAAAGGTTTGATACTTATATTTTCAATACTCTAAATTTGATCTTTTTTTTATTGATTTCATCACATATCATGCAATTGCGTGAAAGTAACATATCTGGCATTGAAGCCAGGTGCATTCACTGTCTAACTTTTATTTCATGTCTAAATCCTGTTTTTTTGACTCTGACAGTATGTTAATGTAGACATTATTATAATAAGAAACATAACTATATTTTGAGCAAAGTAGTAATCTGTGATAAATCATAAGGAACAGTGAAAAATATGTCTGATGCAACAACAAGTCTACCAATTATGAATCATATGAGACACATTACTGAAAATTGATCAAAATGGCCAGACTCTGTTTAAAAGTTGCTCTTTTCAAAATGGTCTGCAAAGTCACAACTCACTTTTAAACAAAAATTTGATGTATTTAAATATTGTCCTCTTTTTTGTCAATAAAAATAATTCAAGTTGAATTGGAATTGGAATGCAATATATTGGTAGCTAGAGTACTGGAATTGTTAAAATTGAGAATGGAGTTTGTGTTCAGGTAGTTATCAATCAACTTAGAAACCCAGTTAATAATTTTAATCATCGACATCCATGAGTTAATCTATAGGTGAAGATATAAAGAACTGCCACGTAATGAAGATAATAATAAGTCATAAAAGTCAAGTTACATTGAGTTTGAAATTACCAGACTTCTAATTTCTTCTTTTTCTCAATCAGGTACAAGTCCAACTAAAACACACTCAACCTCAACAAGTGAGTCTGACATTCCATAATTTTTGGAATTGAAAAAAAGTATTTCTGTTTCAATCATAGATTTTAAATGCAAGTAAATTAATCAAATACCAAGGGTTTTTTCTTTCAATGAACAAAGATTCAATTACATTTTGTAACACTTTAGCTGTGACAGTTTCCTTTATTATGCATTGACAGATTAGCTTACATCTGCTTCTATTCTTTTCTAATATTTCTGTTGTCTGGAATAGTGAATGGCCTTAGGCTTTGACCTGATGTCTTTTCTTACCTGTAGTCCCACAAAACTTGGCATATGTGAAGGTGTTTTCAGACTTTTTTTGTCCGGATAGATGGTGGCTGTATTTTTAAACCCAGTAAATCAGTCACACATGCTACTGTCTATTCATTGTTGTTTTCATGCGGGCTAGATATTCAAACCTTTAGCCTAGCGCAAATCCGTGAGTGCTGGAATAGCGCTGGATTTGCCCAAGGTTGCAATAATCAGACTCATTTACTCCTTCAGTCAGAAGCCAGCCATGGTGATGTGAGGAGGGCTGAGCTGTCACCAGCTTGCTTCGATGTCAGAGGGTGAGCTGATGGGGGATGGTGCTACTGGGTGGGGGTATCACTACACTAATATGGAAAATAGCTTAATGTTATTCAAAATGGGGTCAGGATATGTGCTTGCAGGGTGGGGGACCACTAGATTACCAGGAATCAAAGTTTAATTATATTGTGAATGTGTGTGAGATACATGCTTGCTGTGTGGGGGCCACTAGAACTACCAGATAAATAATGTTTAATTTTTTTGTGAATTGGGTAGGGATACGTTTTGGTGGAGGGACCACTCGACTACCAGGGAAATTAATTTTAATATTATTGTGAATGGGTGGGAATTCATGTTTGGTGGTGGAGGGACCATTATGCTACTAGGGAAATTAATTTTAATATTATTCGAATGGGTTGGGAGTCATGTGCTGGGGTGTGGGGACCACTAGACTCTGGGGAAATTAATTTCAATATTATTGAGCGTGTTGTGATATGTGCTGGGGTGGGGGATCACTAGACTACCAGGAAGATAATTTCATTTATTTTGCACAGGTTGGGATTCATTCTGAGGGTCAGGGGCCACTAGACTTCCACGGTCACCAGTGTTTATCAGGCGCACATTTGCATGGCTGCATTTTATGCACCCATACCTTCTTGACTGTCCCTGGTTTCAGGGATGTCCTTATTTAGCTTCACATGTTCCTCTGTCCTCATATAACATGTGTTTTATGTGAAAGAACACCAACTGTGACTGGCAGCACACAGTTTTCACTGCTTCGGATTGCTTATTTTATTCCAACCAACAGATTTCGTGGGCATGCCTTGGCCTGCAGCATCCAGCCTGACTTCCATTCCAACTCATGTGGGAAGTTTTGGTTCATGCAGTAGCACTGGGCAAACTGCATGGTAATGTATACTAAGCAGCACCTAATGAGGATGCAATATATCTGTTTGCCTACAGATTACTAAGTAGGCTCATTTGTATCGGGCGCTGAATATAGCGATGTGCAAAAGTCAATGCCTAATGTGTTTAGCACTGGCAATCGGGTTAGCCTGGGCAACCTACTTCAGCTTAGCACAGTTTTTGCAGTATGTGTGCATTGTTGTTGGTAGTAGATGTGAGACATCTCTGAGCAATCACACACAATGTTTCTCCTACCTGCACTGGCTTGCTACTGGGTATAATGAGTTGCTACTGTGTGAACTTCCCTGTTGCTATATTCAGTGTTGTGTCTTATTCTCAGTAATTTTTCTCTGCACTCAGTCTCTGTTGCCCGGCTTCCTTTTTGCTATATTCAGCTGGTTTTGCACCGTGCTATTTCCTTTATCAATATAGCTTGCTTTGTGCTCCGGGCTAGGTTTGCCCACCAGGTAGTGCTAATTTAGCCCTAGGGGTAATTTTTGAACATCTGGACCATTGTGTCTATTTCATTTTTAAGTATATTGTTTATATTGTTAATTTGTTTGATTCACTCTAATGTTCTTTAATTTCTGTCCCTCCTGCATTGTCATCTGATTTATATCAGTCATTGCGTGGATCATCTTCTTCTCTGTTGTATAGCCATTATTAAGACATTTTCTATGAGTTTCACACAATTTGGTTTAACTGCTGGTGTTCATAATATTCTGGTATCATAGCTTCTGACTCTGAATTGTCCTCTTTCCTACCTCAGGAAAACCCTTGATGGAACTGCATGCCTCAGTGAGCCTTTACTTAGTGAGGGGAGTGAGGGGGTGAGTCTGTGGGTGTGCTGGGTTCTCTTAAATTCCTGGTGGGTCATGCCATGGGGCCTGTCCTTCTGGGGCCTGTAGTTGTCTGCCATGGATGGTTGGCTTCCAGGGCCTAAAATTGTTTCCTTGGGAGGGGGATCCCCCTCTGGTCCCTGTTTAACACACCTCTTGCATGCTGTGTTATTAGGGATTGCCTACATTTTTGGACTATTAAAACTGCCAAGACTATCAGATAATTATGGCTCTGGATAAGGTCTATTCCTGAACTATAACTGTTGTATTCACTGATAAATTAGTTCTGGTGAGAGCAGAACTAAGGACTGAGCAATGTAATCTGGACATCTGTAGAGATTGTTTTATGTTTATTTGTTATATACTCTTCTCTGATTCTGGTGAGAGCAGAATCAAGGACTGAAGCAATTTATCATTGGACAGATATAGGTTTTGATATTATGTGTTTCTTCTTTCTCTTATTATTTGACATTTTATTTAGGTTTTCTCTGTTGTTTCACTAATTAATTCTATGGTCTGGTGAGAGCAGAGCAAGGAATAATAAAGCATTTTATTGCTCACGGAGGTGAGAGCTTTCCTGGGCCATTTAAGTTAATTGAGGGGAGTTATAATTAGAGTTTTGATTGTTAATTATTTTTTCTAAAGGTTTTTGAATTAGATTTATGTATTTGTTAAGAGCTCTGCAGTAATTGTTATTTTAGATTTTATTTACCTGTTTAAGTCTGTGTAGAATGTGTTCTTTGTCTGCCTCCACAGTTGTACTTACTCACCCTCTGCTATTCATGCCCTCCATCCTTTCTTCTCTCCTTCTCTGGAATTATGTGTTTACCAGTGCTGTAGAGTGCTTGGTATAACAGGAGGGGAGGACAGGGGTGGCGAACAGTGGAGGGTGAGTGAGCGTGGTCATCTAATTGGGGTCGTGGGAGTTAAGAGATGCCCTGGAGTGAAATGGAAATCAGAATGTGGTCTGCCATGTCTGGTTCCCATACCAAGGGCATGACCGAATTGAGTCGGCAGGAGGTTCGGGAGGCATGAGGCATTCGTCTAACTTAGACGGTGTTATGCGATGCCAGGTCAGTCAAAAACAAGACAGCAATTATTGCTGATCTTGTGGAAATGATTGACCTGGCTTGCATTACCTAGACCTGGCTGGATGAGATTTCTGGCCCCATTTTAGATGCTTTAGTTCTGGCCTGGTACTTGGTGATACACAGTCCAAGACTAGACCGTGGGGGGGGTGATGGTTTGTTTCAAGACCAAACTCAACCTCACTAGGGTACTGGTTGGGTAGACTGAGTCATTTGAGTGTGCCATTGTAGCGGGTGTAGGTTGTTGGCTCATTCTCATCTATCATCCACCAGGTGATGAGAAACATTTCCTTCAGGAAGTGACAGACTTCATTGTCAACATGGCATTTGAGTCACCAAGACTGATGGCTCTGGGTGACTTCAATGCCTGGGTCGATGATGAACTCTCACATTGGACAACACTTCCTCCAGCTGATACCTTCTGTAGGCCTGACACAGGTGGTTACCTCCACTACTCATAGACACGGCCACTCCCTTGACTTAGTCTTCCTCCTAGGGATCAAGCTTCTGATTTGGAGGTGGATCCAGTCAGGTGGTCCAATCACTACACTGTGGAGTTTAGTTTTTATATCTTATACGGTAGACCTACCCCTTCAGAGATGGTGAGGTACCTCCCTTTAAAAAATATAAATTCTCAGAGAATAATGGCTTTTCTTGACCTATCGTCCTCCTCGTTTGCCAGCAGTGATCCTGAGACTCTCGTGACGGCCTATAATTTGGCCATCTCTACAGCTTTGTAGTCTATTGCCCCTGACCGCGTTCAAACTCTCTCCCTTCACCCTCGAGCTCCCTGGTTTGATGGGACTTTGAGGGAGTTGTGGAGACTAGGTCGAAGGTTGGAGCATCACTGGGAGCAGTTCACCCTTGATGCTGACCACCTTAGATTGTTGGACCATTATCAAGTCTACCAATCTGCAGTCTCCCGTAAGAAGGCAGAATTCATGTCCAGGGAGATTACAGTTGCTCAGACTCGACCAGCTCAGCTTTTCCGTACTGTGGACAGACTGTGCACCCTAGCCTGTCTTCAAGTGTGGAGAGCCTTTTCACAATTAGAGTGCTATGAAATTACTTAATTCTTTGCAAATAAGGTGGCCAACATCAGGGTGGGACTCTAGCCGGCACATTCTATGGGAGCTGCTATTGATCAGTGTGAGGTTGTCTTGGAGTACCTTTGGCCTTCCGGAACTCATGGATGTCATGCGGATCATCCAGAGTGTGCACCCCATGTGCTGTAGATTGGTACCTGGACCTACTTCCCTAATTTTGGGAGGTATTGAGGTTATCAGTACGGTCCTGGTGTGGATTGTCTGGTGCTCCTTGGAGTCTGGAGAGTTTCCTAGCTCTCTGAAAGAGGCGGTGGTGACACCTCTCTTGAAGAAAGCTTGCTTGGACCCAGACTGCCATGCTAACTACAGACCTGTCTCTAACCTTCCTTTTATAGGGAAGGTTATTGAGAAAGTTGTGGCTGCACAACTGGAAGACCATTTGACCATCCATGACATCTATGAACCACTCCAGTCTGGTTTTTGTAAGAAACATAGTACCAAAACAGTGCTGGTTCAGGTGCTGAATGATCTCCTGATGGCTAGAGATCAGAAGAACTGTTCCATTTGGTCCTTCTAGATCTCTCTTCAGCTTTTGACACCATGGACCATGAGGTGCTGTTGGGTCATCTGAGGTTCATCTGTGGACTGTTGGGAACAGTCCTCAGGTGGTTTTCATCTTTCCTCATGGGTAGAACTCAGAGAGTTGTGTCGGGGGTCTATTCCTCGGACCCTACTTCTCTGTCATGTGGAGTCCCTCAGGGTTTGGTCCTCTCACCCATGTTGTTCACCATATATATGCTGTCTCTCAGAGACATTGTAAGAAGGTATGGGCTGAGGTTTCACTGCTATGCTGATGATACCCAGCTCTACCTATCTTTTGCACTTGACCAGAATGGAGCTTTATCGGTCTTTAACAACTGTCTGAAAGATATCCAAGACTGGATGGATTCCAGCTGGCTATAGTTGAACCCAGAGAAAACTGAGATGTTGGTTGAGGATCTGGGTCATTGGATAGGGGGGTTGGGGAAGGGTGCACCCTCGGCAATTCTTCTGTGAGGCACCTCACTCCCGACCTCTGAACAGGTGCATAACCTGGGGGTAATTTTTGACTAAGGGTTGACCTTGCATTCGCAAGTGTCGGCAGTCATCAAAACTTCATTTTAGCATCTTAGGAATATCACCAGGATTAGGCACCTTGTTCCAGTTGATGAACTTCTGACATTGATCCATGCCTTTGTTTCCTCTCACTTAGATTTTTGCAAATCCCTTTACCTAGGGCTTCCTGGGGTAGAAATCTGCCACCTGCAGCTGGTGCAGAATGCAGCAGCTGGGCTTTGATGGGGTCTTTGTGATCTTATCATAATTCACCGGTGCTGCATGAGCTACACTGGCTGCCAGTCCAGTGGTGGATCACCTATAAAGTTGGCTTGCTGACTTTAAAGCCCTATGCAGACTAGGCCGGACTATCTGAAAGAGCTCTGATTCCTACCACCTGTCGATCACTCTGCTCATCCAGCAAGGGTTGCTAGAGGTTCCAAGGGTATGTTTAAAATCTTCTGGTGCAAGAACTTTTGAGTTCACTGTGCCTACCCTTTGAAATTCTCTACCCCATTGGATTTGGATGCGTAACTATGCAGGCATTCAAGCAGGCCTTAAAGACTTATTTGTGGCTTCAGGTTTTAACAGTTGTGTTTGTTGCTTATATTATGATATGTGTATGATTTTATTGAATATGTTATTTTATTATTATTGGTGTTTTAAAATGTGAGGCACCTTGGTTTTGGATAAGGCACATTACAAACACATTTATTATTATTAATTATTGGCAAAAGATACATATTTGATTAAGAGGATTTGGAGAAGGCAGACAATATTTTTAAGCATCTTAGGGGCAACAGAAACTGACATACTTAAGGCTTCAGCACAAGATGTGTTCACTTTTAGTCTTCACTTCCTTTCATTAATGTTTCTGTGTTTTATTGTCATTAAAGTAATTGATGTTCGGAGCACAACAATTCAGCCTTTTGGCCTATGAGTTAATTCATGCTTGAGATGACATTAGTTTTTATGATCTCCCTACCTAAGATGGTAATTATTTTATAAATACAAAAGTTAGAAGAAACAAATTAAAGGGTAAATTTGTCCTTTCTTTTAGTTTAATTAGACACAAATTAGTTAAAGAAATGCTGTCAGAGAAGAGAGAATGGCAAAATGTTGAAAATACTTTTTGCAATATAAAAATAGTTACTGTGCTATATAAACTAAATTGTTATGCAATGAGCTTTAAATCTTGTCAATTTATTTACTTCAATGGTATGTATATTTTCATAATGAGTTTTGGCGTTATGACGTAGGTTGCTGTATAGAAATGTTTTGATGTTTATATTTCTATATTCTAAATTTTATCATAATTTCTTTTCCTTTTTTCTTCACGTATCTTACGATTGCATGAAATTAACATATAGCTGGCTTTGAAGCAGAAGTGCTTTCACTCTCTAACCTTTATTTCATGTCTAAATCCTGTTTTGACTTGACAGTATGTTAAGGTATAGATTATTCTAATAAGAAGCATAACTGTTTTGAGCAAAGTAGGTAAGGTAAAGTTTATTTCAAGTATGTACAAAATTATCATTTGTTACATACAAAATATTAAAATCACATAGACATAAATTTCACCTTCTCCATTTCTACAATGCTTATATTTTCATTTCCAACAACTTTAGGAAGTTAATATAAACAATTATTAAATCCATATACACCTTCAGCTAAATTAAATACTCCACTTCATTTTTTGCCACTCTATGTGCAAAATTTGCTAAAGTGAATATCTTATTCAAGTTTTAAAATTTAAGATCTCTTTTATTTGCTCACCTTGTATAGGTTTCATAGGTACATCAAGCCATGTAGACATTATGTCATTAAAGCTTGCCAATATCAATAATTTTGAAAATTTTGAAATGTAATATTATCTCCAAATGTCAAATCAAGATTTGTTTTAAATGAATCCATGTTAGGTCTATCAGCAACTTCAACTGAGAGCTGATTCCACATGGGAACTACCATATGGCTAAACAAATGTCTTCTTCATAACAGTTTCCATTTGGGTAAATATAATTGTTTAGCATGACTCCTAGTGGTAGCTTTCTTTTCAATGGGAATAATTCCTAGTTCGTTAGTAAGGATGGGGTCATATATAGCTCTATATAGTAGACACATATCTCCCCTTAGTCTTCTTTATTGGAGAGTGTATAAATTAAGTGCTTTCAGTTTAGTCTCATGCTCATATTTAAGGACTTTAGTAAATCTGAGTTGAACCCACTCCATTTTTAGGATATCCTCCCTATAATATGGGGACCAGACCTGAGTGCAATATTCAAGATGTGGTCTCACTAGGGCAATATATAAGGGAAGTAATACTTCAATCCTTCTACTAGAAATATGACTGAGTATACAATTAAGATTTTGATTGGCTCTGCTAATTTGTGTCTTGCAATGAGGTCTGAATTTAAATTGAGGTTAACAATTTTACCCAAATCTCTTTTACTGGTTCATTTCTAATAGGACTACATTCCCAAGTTTATATTTTTGATGTTTGTTATGCAAACCTAGGTGCATAACTTTACATTTGTAAGATTTAGCATCAATTTGTTAATACTGGACAACGTTAAGATTCTATCAAGGCTCTCTGAAGAGCTGTGCTAGTTTCTGAGTTATTTAACATAGTACCTACTCTACAATCATCTGCAAATTTAAGTAACCATACATTAGGGTCACTGTTAGTTAGTGCTGAGACATAAATATTGAAAAGTCATGGTCCCAGCACAGACCTCTGAGGAACACCGCTGGTGACAGGAGCCCAATTAGAATACTCTCCATTTAAAATAAACATTTGCTTTCTTCCTTTTAACCAGTTTGTTAGCCAGTTGATTATGTGTGTGTTAGATTAAGTACTCTCAAGATATTGATAAGTTCACAATGTGGCAATTTGTCGAATGCCTTGGCAAAATCCAAGAACACAATGTCAACAGATTTACCCTGATCAATTTCTTTAGTTACCAACTCATAAAAGTTAGTAGATTAGTCTTTGTTCATACCTACAAGATTTGAAAGGTTGCTCATTGTATGGTCTCCTTATGTCACTACATGCCTTACACTCTAAAATTAAGTGGGCACTGGACTCACAGCACTCTTGCAACCTATCAAGTGTCCATCTGGTTAAAATCACTATACATTTCTCCCATTTATCAATTTCATCCAGTCTTAATCTAGTGATTGCTTTTCTATGTTTCTCATTCTCACATTTTAATAAATAACCTCTATTCCAAACATTGTTTTAAGTTTCTTAAATGGAGAACCATTACATGAGTCTTTTATCCTTCCAAAATCAGATTGTTTCACTTGATCTTCTATTCTCTGGGCTGCCATTTGTTGAAATTCTGGTATGCCCTTCTTAACACCTTCAGAATCCACAATATAATTATATGGTAATCCAGTTTCATTTAGTACTTGATTTAATATACTGAATGAATTTGTACCCCCTCTGCCTTCACTATTACTTGCATCTACCCAGCATTTATATATCAAGCAATCTTTATGTGTAGTTATGATTTTTTTTTCCAATATGTTATATTTATTTTTATAATTTCTGTTTGGATTGGTAAAGTTCCAGTTTCTAGTCTTACTCCAGCCCCAGAAGCCCACATTGGTAGACCTAAGACATTTTTTAAGTACTTATTTTGGGCAAGTTCCAATTTTTTATGGTTACCTGGGAGTCACCAGACCTCCAAGGGATACAGTAGTTGGGTGTTAACTTTTGCTTTTAAGCATCTATACTGAGCTATAAATGAATTTCCATCTATTTTATTTTTTGAAAATGCTTGATTCTATTTAAGGTTTTAATGCTTTTTCATTTATTTTCTATTTGTTATTTCCATTTAAATCCTCACTAAAGATCACCCCCAGATATGTAAACTCTCTAACTTCTTCTAACTCTAGTTTCCAAATTCTCCATTTTGTTTATTTTTGGACTTACTTCCAAATACCACTATTTTAGTATTTTCCTGATTTAATTTCATAACAGCATCTCTAATGATTTTATTATTGCTGCACTAGCTTTTTAAACCAAGTGGAGTTTGAGAAATTACCACCACATCATCTGCATATAACAATATTTGCTCTCTAGTCTCCTCTATCCTTGGTGCAAAAGTATCCACCTCCTCTAAATCCTCACAACTCTATCAATATATAAGTTACATAGAGATGGTTCTAATATGCACCGCTGTCTTTCCCCAAGTTAACTGCTATTTCTTCTCTCATATCACCTTCCTTGTTATATCTAACAACAAGTTTATTTTCTTGATGCAATATCTTGATAATATTCAACAGTTCTGAGTCCATACCCAAGTCCTTTAGAATTTTCCATAAGGTTACTCTATGGACTGAATTGAATGCAGACTTATTGTCAATAAAAGCAGTATATATATATTTCCCTTCCTTGATCCAACATACTTATCCAAGATGTATCTAATAGTAAACATTTGATCTACTGTCAACCTATTTTTACAAAAACCTGCTTGAAATTGGGAGAGAACATCATTGTCTTCCATCCAGTGTTCTATCCTGTTCAAGATAAGTCTAGTAAATATTTTTTGATTAATGCTCAGTAGTGTTACTGGCCTATAAGTTTCTGGTGTTGTCATATCCCCTCTCTTAAAAGGGGATGCTATTACTCCTACGTTCTAATTCTCGGGTATTCTCTTATACTTTAATATATTCTTATACATAGCATGCACTGAGCAGGAACAGGATCTTGGGGTTATCATCTCTAATTACCTTAAGGTAGGAAACAGTGTGACAAGGCAGCAGGTAAAGCAGATGGGATGCTGGGATGCATAAGGAGGGCATCACCAGCAGGAAAAGGGAGGTCATAATTCCACTATACAAGACACTAGTGAGGCCCCACCTGAAGTACACTGTACAGTTATGGAGACCTTACTTATGTAAGGACATAGACAGAGAGAGAAGGTTCAGGGAAGGCAACAAAGATGGTACATGGATTGTATCACAAGTCCAATGATGACAGGTTGAAGAATTGAATACATACTCCTGGAGGAGAAAGGGAGAAAGGGGATATGATAGAGACATAAAAGTATCTTACAGGGAGGAACAGGGTGCAGGAATACACTATTGTAAGTAAAAGATGTTCCAGGACTAGAGGCATGGGATGAAGTTGAAGGAAGGATGATTCAGAAATGTGAGGAAGAATTTTTCACAGAATGGGTGGTGGACAAGTGGAACACCTGCCAGAGAAAGTGGAGGGCTGAAACAATCATGGGATTTAAAAATGCATGGGATAGACATAAAGGAATTCTGGAGGTCAGGATTAGGGGCAACAGACTTCTAGGAAAACATAAAGTAAACTTACAGCTCAAATGGGCAGACTGGGTGGGCCGTAGGCCCTTATCTGCCCACACTGTCTATGTATCCAAGTATCTATGTAATAATATTTCAGCCCACCATTCAACATCTGTCTGATATAGCTCCACCCCCAAGGTTATCTATGCCTGGGGCTTTATTCCTTTTCTGTTTTTGTATTGCCAACACTATCTCCTCTTTTGTAAATTCCATCCAATTTAACTTTTCAGCATTATCTACCTCCATACTTTTCTCTTGTTCATACATATTTTCATTACTACTAAACATTTTCATAAAAAATGTACCCATTTTTCTGGTGGAATAGCTGCTGTTATAGTATATCTTATGTCATCCATTTCAAACGCCACTAATATCCAAAAATCACTTAAAGTTTTTTCTTGAATTGCTGTTTGCAATTTGTTGTACAACACATAATTATATTTATCCTTTTATTTTTAATCAATTGTTTATATTCAGACTTAAATCATTTCAAAGCTTTTCGATCTTCTACATTTTTAATTTTCATTAATCTCCTACCAAATTGATTTAACTCTTTCATTTTAATACATTCACCATCATACCATTTTGCACCAAAAAAAAGATCTTCTTGTTTACCCCTTTTTTGTTCTTTCTTCAATTCTCTATCTATTTTTTTTCTAGCACCAGATATTCCAAAAACAAATATTTCTTCTAATCTTTTTCTAAGTCTAAGTCTAAATTATCCTGTAGTATATTCATACAGCATTTCTTTAATTCCTCTATTTCTAATTCATTTAAATAACCTTTTAATTGTTCCTTGTTCACTTTATTCCATTGTATTCTTTTACTTTTCTTTATTTCCATATTCTGGTCTATCCACTTTCTTCCATCCTCACCACCCTTAACAATTATAATTCCAGTGTCACCAGTAATGGTCTACGATCACTGTCCCAGTTTTCAACAACTTCCAAACTACAAATCTTTTGGTAAGAATATATGTCTACATTTATGTAGTCCAGCAAACGTATACCATTTTTATTCACATATGTACATAAACCAGTTTTATCCCCACTGTTTCTTACATTCACATTCTGCATATTCAATTTACATAAATCAGCTAAAAATCTATTAACAGACTTACTTTTCTTTTTATCACAAGATTTTCTAATAGGAATCCCAAAAATATCATCCAAATTCCAATTATTACCATTTTCCTCTTGTTCTTCACCTAGTCTTAAATTATAATCCCCTACAGTAATAATGGCTGTACATTGAGCATAAAATTTGCGAGCAGATAAAAGCCTAGAGGTCAATCAAGTCTGCTTGAATGTGCAGCTAGCATTATTCTACAGGTGCCCTTCCCTTTATTCTGCAACTGCCTCCCTAATATTGGGTCTGTAATTGTTCTACTATTTCTACATGTCTACATACATAATGATTGATGGCAGCAGCAGTGGTATCAGGTAGAAAGTATATATGTACAGTAACAGTTTCTCCTTGTTTTCTCACTCCATTTCAATAACCAGAATGTTAAAGTTCTTATCATTCCAAATACATTTACATATTAATCCAGACATTATTCTAACAAAGGTACTGATTCCCCCTGCTGGACACCCATAATGACTTGTCTTTTTAGCAGGGATGTGCCACCCCTCAAATCCTTCCAAGTGGCAGCTCTCTAGTGTATTTACCCAGGTTTCTTGTAGCATAATTATATGCTTTTCATTTAAAAATCTAAGCATTCCATTATCTTTAAATTTTCCAACAGTTCCTGCTATATTCCAACTTAAGATGTATAATTTGTGTTATCAATATCAGTTTTCTGATGATCACATTGTCAATCTATTTCTATTGTTTATTCTATGCCATCTTCCACACTTTCTTCTCCTACTCCATACAGGTTCTCACTCCTATAACTATCCAATGTTTCCTCATTTGGGTTTCATCCAGAATTACACTACTATTTATTTTAGGCCCTTTTGCAGTCTACCTCTTATCACTCTCTTATATTCCACATCTGCTCTTAATACATTTTCACTCACTACTGGATTAATTTAGTGTGATATTCTCTGCTGATCCTTGCCCTTTTGTTGTTTGCCCTTTTCATTATTCTCATTTCCTGACTGATCAATCCTGTCCTTAGTATTCCTCTCTTTAAAACTTCTCTGTTCTATAGATGTATCTGCATTTATTCCTATCTCCCGAACTGTTCTTTCATTGTAAGTAACTGTTTCCTAACATTACTACTTTTTACTACCAAGCAAATCTAGCCTTTTTCTTTACCTCCATGATGTCTATAGGCAGAATTTATATCATTCCATTTAAATCTCTTACCTAAAACCCCTTGCATACATTATATACAACCAGTTTTAAGGTAACATGATTTTAATTTTTGCCTGTGGTACACCTTTAAAAGAAAACTGAGGTAATCTTTCTCCTTTCTCAATCTGTTTCTCTCTTTCCTTTTTCTATTTATAAACTATCTTCAAGATTTCCTACCATTTTCATTTCTTCACTGGAATTTTGCTTCCTACTTTCTCCTTTCTCTTTCTCATCTTATTATGTTCCTGTTTCTCCTCCTTCCCTTTACACCTTCATATTTTCCCTTAGATTTATTACTCTTGGTATCTTTAATTCCCTGTAAGTTCTGCACTAATTGTTATATCTCCCCTTTTTCTTTAATACCAGTTTCTATTGTTGTAGCCTTTATCTTTTCCTTTGGATTACCTTCCTTTCTTTCTCTTTTTTCATAATTTCTATCTTTTGTCTCTTCAGCAAGGATATCCTTTTCACCCTCTGCATTCTTTTATCAAATTTCTACTTAGCATTGTTGTAAGGTTAATTAATAATGCATTATTTAATAAAATCCATTATTTCTTTTATAATTTCCAAAAAAGAAGATTATCTTACCTCACTTTCATTCATTCTATTACTGTCCTTACTCTTCCCTTCCCTTATGTTTATATTTTCTAAATCTTCTTCAGTTCAATTCTGAATTAAATGAGATATTTCTGGAAGAGATCTTGATTGAGGATCTAATTTAAGCCTTTGTACACATGCGGTATGAAAGGCTTTAAAACTACCAAGAAATGAGGCACTAGGACACTGATGTGAAACATCTCTCACATTGCTGTAACATTTCTTTGCTCCAAGTCTATATTCTGCATCTGATATTTTCTTTCTTCCCCTAGATGTTCCTCAGACTGTTGCATATTATTATGCTTCCCCACCTTTCTCAAATTATGTTGTTCATCTAATTATTTCTGCTCTAAATCTTCTTTAAGTCTTCTGAAATCATCCAAGCAGACCTCTAAAGCAGTAGGTAAGGCTAGGGGCATGTTGAGGTTTATTAGTAGGGGTATCACAAGTCAGAAGAGGGAGGTAATAATCCCTCTTTACAAGACACTGGTTAGGCCCCATCTGGAGTACTGCATGCAGTACTGGAGGTCACACCTTCACAAGGACACTAACAAAATGAGGCAGCCCAGAGAAGGGCAACCAAAATGGTGCAGGGACTGCATCAGAAAACATACGAGGACAGATTAATGGAGCTCACTATGTATACCCTAGAGTAAAGGAGGGAGAGAGGTGATATGATCCAACATTCAAACACCTTAAGGGCATTAACAAAGTGAAAGAGAGGCCGGCTCATCAGTGCAGTGGTTGGATTTCCGCTTGTGATGCCGGCAATCCGGGCTCAGGAACAGACCCGGGTCGCCGGAGGGCCGGCTGGGGAAAGAAGGATTGAGCTTCCTTTGGACAGCTCTCCTTCTCTGGGGGAAGGCAGGGCAGCACTCGGTGTACCAGCAGCACCTAGCGGAGGCTGGGTGGCTGCACCACATCGATGCTCATCAGCACGTCAGGATGGGGCGGATGCTGGTAGTCATTGCGCGTCCTCATCCAGCTTAAAGAACTTAAAAATCCTGAACCTCGCCTGTCTTAATGGTGCTCTGCCCTGGGTGCCCTGATTAGCCTCTGGAGCTGATCCCCCAACTAGTTACAGTTCTGCGGCCCAATAAAGGGGGTCAGAGCTGCGGCCCTGCTCTCTGGGGGGTAAGCCAGGGATGACTGAGGGAAAGCAGTCATATCTGGAGGTGGAGGCAGCAGGGGTCCATGACCGGAGCAGATAAACCTGACGGGAGTAGTAGGGGCAAAAAAAAAGTGAAAGAGTCTAACATGTTTTAATATAAGAAAAATAGCAGGACAAGATGACACAGCATGAGATTAGAGGGAGGCCAATTAAGGGTAATCACGTAGCCTCAGAGAAACCCGTGGAAGGAACTGCATGGATTTGGAGGAGGCAGAAAGTCTCTTTAAAGGTTTTGGGGCAAAATAAACTAACATACTTTAGGGGTCCAGGATAAGATGGGATAATTATTAGTCTTCATTTCCTTTTTTTCATATGTTTCTGAGTTTTATTGTCAAAGTAGCAAATGAAAGGTTGTCAAAAGAAATAAAGGAATGGAAAAATGTTAAAAATTCATTTTTCTTTTCAATATAAAAATAGTTTCTGTGTGATATTAAATAAATTGTTCTGGCATCTGTTTTAAATGTTTTTAATTCATTTATTTCAGTGGTGTGTGGATTTTAATGATTAGTAGTATTTGAGAAATATGTGTTATGCAACATGCTACTCCTGTTTAAAAAATATTGTTGAAATTTACCATTATATGTGGGGGAGGTGGGACTCACTGCTGCCCTCCTGATTTTCTCAAAGCTACAACACAATGTGAGAAACAGCATGACATAATTTTACTTACTGTACATCTTTTGAAATCATTCAGAAACACAATAATTTTAAACCAATGGTAAAACTCCACTGAGAACACTTCATTTATGTTATCTAGGATATGATACTGGTGGTGGTAAAAGGTACTGTAAGATGCCCCAGGCTAAGCAGCTTCAAACAACTGGTGCATACTTTAGTGGTATATGTCAGCAACACATTGCAGAACGATCTTCTAGCAATGCAGTTGGGCAGGGATGCTGATGAAAGTTTATTGATCCACATGGTGCTTAAGGCTATTTTAGTTCTAAACAGAACAGGTTGTCTGGGGTGTAAGTGTTCAGTTCCACTGCCTACTGCTCTTCTCAAAGATGCATTCATCTATGTAAAAAATGTAGCACTCCACCTCATTTCCCTCCTCCTCATCACCATCCTCCTGCAGTGTTAGCCCAGGCTGCTCCTTCTCTACTTCATGGACATTTTCCAGCAGATCCTTGCTGTCCTTTGAAAAGATATATGAGGCATAATCCACTGGCCATTATCCTAATCCATCCCCCTTGAGTCAGTGGGGGGAACATCGATGTAACTAAAGTGGGTCCATTTTTTCACTTTGTTTCCCATTAAAGTTTGGAGCCTACAGTCAGTCTTTGTATTCGAGATAGTGTCCCATAGTCAGTGCACCAGTGTAATTCCACCTGGTCAAGCCAGTGGGCAGGCTGGAAAGGCTGGGCAGCTGGATGTCTGCATCTTGCAGCTGAATTAGAGATGCTGGATTGCTGCTGCATCAGGGTGATTAGCCACTTTTGCCTTCATTGCACTGAGCGCCCCTTTCAGCACCACAATCCAACTCCAGATTCCAATGACCTTCACACACAAAGCATTCTCTACTCTACCAAATAAACAAGAACATTAGCAGTGCCACCAAGTTTTAGATGTAACCCACCAAAGCACTGAGTATTGTCAAGGTCTTGTCCAGTCACCTTGCTGATTTTGCTTCAATTTGCTTTGATGTAGAAACCTCAATTCCTTTTCTTGGAGGCAGACTGAATTATTCCTTTCAATGACTGAAGAGTGCCATTTTTGGGGTGAGACCAATCATAGGGGAATGGTGACTCATCGATTTCACTGCAGCCTTCAGCACAAGTTCTAGCAGCAGCTGCAAAAGTTAAGAAGTATTTACTGTTCTCGTACAGAGTATGTGGGAGACTCATGTTGCTCCCTAAACTGGGCACCCATGATTCTTGGGTCCCCAGAAACATAATTTTTTTATATTTCATTAAAAACAACAGAATATAGATAAACAGGTCCCATTTAACTGGGTCCTTATTTTTGTTTTTCAAAAGTACTTCATTTTATATAATTTCCATATTTTGTAGTTTGAGGAGGAAAAAACAAGATGGTGGTCTCATGGCACAATAAAATGCTTACTGGAGCAAGAAGCAAGTGGTGCAAAACAAAAAAAAAGTCCTTGACATTAAATTTTTATTTTGCACCAAAACATTATCTCATAAATCCTACTGCACATGCTCAGAATGGAAAACAATAAACTGTAAAACCTAATAACTCTAGAATTTTTTTAACTAGATCTATCATAGGCACTAGCCTTAGGCTATGACACAAGTACCCTGCAATTTCATGCAAACCATTCCTTTCCATATAGGCTGTATTCAAGAGCAAAAATAAAAAACAAAAAAGTTAAGTATAGAAAAAAGGTTAGCCTTTTATGAAAAATTACATATACAGATCTCAGAATCACATAAACTGCTGTCACAAGAATGTCCACACATGAAGTCTTTGCCTCTCAGACAACACATTCTAAATTTTAGCTTATTTTATCAAACGGTGACTAAGATATTATCGTGCAATGTTAGGGGTTTAACATTAAACACCATTTTCAATCCTAACTATAGTGCCACCACTGTGCCACCATAATAATGTGTATTACATAATGTGCAGAATCATAATAATAGTAATAATCTTATCGACTTCCCTCACTATGGAACTGACTCTCCTCCCTCCACCTCTCCCCACCTCCTGGCTCTCTCAGTCACCAGTTTTAACTCCAATCCCTCCCCACCTATTCCTGTTAGCTTTCCTCCTGACACCTCTCATCCCAACTTTTGCCACCCAGATAAGCCTCCAGCTGTGTCTTTGCATCTGCCTTGTTGTCACTGCCACACCATTACAGTTTTTTTCTCTCTTTTAAGAGGTCAGCCTATAACTTGCCCTACAAGTATACCATATGTTGTCAGCATTGCTCTTGGAATCATGTATCACTGGAATTTTCTGTATATGCACTTTTTTGGTGTTCTTATTTAGCTGCAACCCACTTTATTTTTTGCACACAAAACTTTTATATTTCTATTTATTGTAATGTTGTACAATTGTTACCAAATGTGGTTTGACTGTTTGTTATGTAAGTAATAATACCTGGTAGAGTGGGTGTAATTGGGATAGAACGGACTGCCCAGGGATGTAATGAAGCCCAACACCACAGGCAGAGGGCCTTATAGCCCTTGGAAGGTGTTTTATATCCCATAATGCCCACCATGGAGAATATTATAACACTTAGAAAATGGGCACTGTAAACTAAAAAAAGTTTGTTTTAAAAAGTACTTTAAAACTAGTTTACAATAGGTTTTGTATTAACTTTGTAATAAAGTAGTTCCTCAGCTACTACGGATGTTGGTCCTGTTGGGGACTCTGTAGTTGGGGGTGTAACACTGTGGGTATGCAGTTTGTGACAGTGGCCAGTGTAGCACGCTGTGAGAGGTAGAACAGGTGGTAGTGTGCTTTCAGCTCCAATTTGTGTCTTTGAAGGCCACAACACACACACTTAAAAAAGAGTGTTTTTTTAAATATGTATTTACTTAATCCGTGTTCACAGAAGACATTGTGGTACTCCGAATGAACCATGGTAGTATTAATGAGCATGGTGTGATCGTGGCAAGCAGGCCAGCTGAAGTGTGGAAAAAGGAGCTGCAGGAGAGTTGAGACCTGTGAAGTGATGTAGGAGGAAAAAGCTAAAGTAAGCCGCATATAATAGGTGAACTGTTGAGTTTAGGGGGGGGTTTAGGAAGAGCATGTAGATGATCAAAAAGAGGACAGGAGAGCTGGAAAGCGGGAAGAAAAAAATGATGACTGCTTGGTGTCATGAATTGGGGTGCCCAGTAATACCATAAGTAATAGGGCACCCTGAACTGGCACTTGTTTTTCACTGGGCATTGTTAAAAAAATAACAACACCGGTGCCAATGGGGATCTGCCAATCATCTTCTGACTTTTGTGAAGCCCATTTTCTATGAAGTATTATGACACTATTCTTCCTCTCTTCTCCTGCCCTGGATCATGCCAGGAAATGAGATGTGGCTCAGTGTGCCTCTCCTGGTTACTATTTTTCAAATAAATAAATAAATAAACACAACAGGTTGAAATCAAGAACAAAAATAACCTGTTCTTATTTTCCAGGTACAGAACCTACAGCTTCTACAGAGTTCTTGTCGTCATCATCAGGTAAACAAATTACAGAATATTAATGGTTTTTTTTTTCACATGTATTCAAGGTAGGGACAGTTTCACTTAAAAATATGCTTTTTTTCAGGATGTGGTTACTTTATAGTAATGAGATTCTTAGTGGATTGAAACTATATCAAACTTTTACACTGAAGAGATTTTAGTGTGCCATCTAAAAACTTTAAAATATTTATTTGGACATCTCATTCATTCACATACTGCAGGACTGGTTCTATGTGCCTGTACACCATCAGAAAAAGAGATCAAAACACCTTCATTTCCCATATGTGGTATGCTGCATGATGAGTTTCTTATTTCTGAGCTTAATTTTTATTAAACATGAACACTGGATAAGATGACAGTTGCTATTTGCAGTGATCTTCATTGTGGCTAGTTTATGTATATGCCTGCTCAGTTTCACAGAATTATAGATGTTGGTGGCAGAAAATGGTCCTTTAGCCCATCATGTCTCTAGCTGGAGGAGTAAGGTTGTGATGTCACTGTTTCACTCTCTGGAACAACCCCACCTGGAGTACTGTGTCCAGTTTTGGAAGTCACAACTCAGACGTACATTGAGTGGAGGAGGTCAGGAGGACAAATAATGTGCTGCAGGTTTATATAGGAAGATAATGAAGAGACTGAGTGATCTCAACATGTAGACACTAGAAGAAAGGATAGAGGCAAAGGGACAGGTTAAAGACCCAAAGGTACCTCACATGGATAAACAGGGTACAAATAGGATATATATTTCAAATGAGGTTGAGCACCAGGATTAGGGATCAAGTGATGAAACTGGAGGTTGGACAGTCATCAGAGATGTGAGGAAATATTCCTTCACTGAATGGGTGGTAGATGCCTGGAAAAGACTGCCAGTGTAAATGGTGGAGCTTTGAAAATTGGGGGTTCAAGAATATGTGGTATGTACATCGGGAATATAAGAAAAGAGGCATGGAGTCAGGATTGGTACCATACAGCAGATTCGGTCAGCAGAGGATGAATGTGCAGTGAACACATAGGCCGACTGGGTTGGCTAACAATCCTTTTTACTGACAAATTCTATGTTTCCTATATACTGAACATATACCACTCAGTTTGAACAATTCTCAGCTATGGATCTTGTCCACCCAAGTGATGTATTTGTTTTCTCAGTATTTCCCTTATCATACTTTTCATATTGATGTGATGTGTTCTTGTCCATCAGTCTGTCCTCCCAGGCCATTGTCGCTGTCCACGGATCTTCTTAACAAAGAACATAGAAGTTGGTGGTAGATAAGAATCAATGACCCACTAGTCTTATCCTTTTCCCTACTTAATGGAGTCTGCAGACCCTAGTTGATCTGCATCTTACCTTCTCTTCCCAATTGCGAGAGTTCTTTTATGTCTATCCATGCATTCTTGAAATCCATTTTTGTTTTTGACCCCATAACCTCTGCAGTGAGGCAGTTTCAATCATCCACTACTTTTTCTGTTGAAAACATCCTTCCTTATGTTGCCCCTGAGTCTACTTCCTCTAGCCTCATTTCATGCCCTCTTGTTCTTGTACAAGTTCTTTTCCGAAAGATGCTCCCCATGTTGTACCTTGTTTATACCCCTTGAAAACATTATTATACACTACGTGTTATCAAATTGTGGAATGCATTACTGCTTGAATTGATTATCAGCAGTTTCCAAGAAATGTTTAAGTCCCGGTTGGATAACTTAATTCTTTCAGGTTTTTGCCCTTGTTATTATAATGAAAAACAGGAGTAAATATGGGCCTCTCAGCTCTCTTGCTCCTTAATGTTCTTGGTATGAATCTTAGTAGGTACATGAATATCATATACGCTCCTCTCTCCTCTACTCCAGGAATACATATTGCTATCCTCTATCATTTCATCATATGACTTTTGATGCAATCCTTGTTCCATTATTGTTCCCCTTCTGTGGACTGCCTGTTTTTTTCTATGTCCTTCCAGAGTGCAGCCTCTAGAAGTTGGCATTTTACTCCAGATGAGTACTCACTGCTGATCTGTACAGTGGCAAACCACCACATTTGTTTCTGCTGGTAATACCTCTCCCTATGTTCCCCAGGCATCCACTGTCTCTCCCACAGCATTCTCACATTGTTTGGTTACCCTTAGGTCATCAGATATGATTACTCACATGTCCCTTTCTAGATTGGTGGCCTTCAATTCATCTTTCCCCATCTTGTAGTCCTCCCTTTATATTTCTGTGCCCCAACTGCATGATTTTGCTCTTAATTGCATTGAATTTTATCTGCTACACTCTTGACCGCTCCACAATCATGTTTTTGTCCATTTTCATTGTTTCACCCCCAACGGAAAGTCAACCCTTTTGTAGATCTTACTGTGTTTTGCCAATAGGCATACCTTCCCCTCTAGCCCCTCTGCAATGTTGTTTATGAAGTCATACAAGAATACTAGCCCCAGCACAGATGCCCAAGGCACACAGCTTTTCACTCCCCTCTCCTCAGATTGAATGACATTTACCACCACCCTCTGTGTCCTGTCAATCAACCAGTTTCTAATCCAGATTACAGCCTTGATCTTCATTACCACCTACACTATATCCCTGTTATGCCCCAAATGCAGTCTATGAAACAGCACAAGGTATTCCAGGTGACAAAGAGCCAATGACAGATAAAGTGGTGCAAGCACTTTTCCTTACTGGTTTCTGATCTACCTACCTACTCTATTTGCTACCTACCCTACTCATTAGTAATAAATGATACTCAAAAACTTGAACAATTAGCAAGTTTTTTTTTCTGAAAATATTGTAACTGTATTTAAATATGAAATGTTGAACAGTAGTTAAGATAAATGAGATTGCACATGAATCATAGAATATTATGTGAAATAAACATTAAACAACACAATAAGGGGACCGTTCTATTAATTAGTGTAGAAACCCATGTACAGCCAGTACAAGTAATAGGCCAGAATTTATTATTCAGGATGAGCAAAATGTCAGAGTAATATCCAGTTACCACTTATTATTAACATAGTATGATCAAACTTAATTTTAATAAACTAGAATAACAATACTAAATGAAAGCCTTACCTCAGCACATTTTCCAGGACAGCCCTATCAAATTTTAAATCAATATTTAGATCTAAAACTGTTTAAAATACAATAAAAACAAATTACCAACATATATAACTTTTCCTCCCTTCATTAATCCCTTCCACTCAATGTTGGTTGCTCATTTGGTAGCCGTTTTGCATTTAAGAAGAAAATGGTGTAGTTGTTAGTCCAAGTCCCATACCAGGCAAATGCATAACACCCAACACGGCATAGCAGTGATGCAGCAGAAGGGGCTACACTATTGAAGCTGCTATGCTGCAAGTGAAATACTAAATCAAGCCTTGTTTCTAGCTCTGGTGGCTGCACATGAAGAAGTTAAAGATTCAAATTGCAGTTTTCAAATGAGTGGGACAGTTATCTCACAGTTTTGATCAACACATTCACTCTTTCAATATTATACAGAGTAGCTGTTTGTGCTATTAGCATCTTTCATAACAGCTGTCTATTCACATACAGACCCAGCACTGCCAGTATTTGCCTTATTGCTTTGTAAAGCATCCTTTCATGTAGTATGTTCATATGTTTCCAAAATGCTGTTAAAATGCTTCAAGAATCTTTTGGGCCAGATATTCCACAGTATTGTGGCATTGCTGGAGGTGAAACAGTGCCCAGAAGGACAGACAGTTTCTGAGAATACACTTCTGTGAATAACAACATTCATGCTACCAGAAGAAGGCAGGTTTTCTGTTTCTGTCTAGGGAGATTGCTGAAAGGAGGAATCAACCTTCTCAGCTCTTTCAGACTGTAAATAGTCTTCTCCATCAGGCCTGTCTGGAGTCATGGTTTAACCTACACATTGCAGCACAGCTGTCAAGTGATGAGTTTGTACCAATGATGATTTCAGAGATATGTGGGGTGATCTCTGATCTATGACCAACATTTTGTAAACTGATCCCTGGCCAGACAGGCTACTGGTGAGCTGTTTTTGGCATCAGGGGCTACTGTGTGCTGGGATTATCTGGTGATGCATGTCAGATGGAGTCTTTCTGACTTCATTTAATGGTGAGAATGGTTTTGCAAAAGTCATTTTTGGACATGGATTCCAGGTGAGTTGCCAACCATTTTCTAACCTGCCCTACTTAGGTAGGCTTACTGAGATGCTGGTTATATTGCAGCTTGAGGCACACCTCACAGCCTTGATATCTATAACTTACTTTAGCCTGTCAAAAGCATAGCACTGAGACTGCACTTGTCAAACTGCACAATAATTATTCCAGGCAAGGGACAGAGATGATAGCTGAGGTCATGTTCTCCTCAATCTCTCATCAGCTATTAACACTGTAGTCTGTGGGCTGTTGTAGCATAGTTTGTGGGAACATGCACAACTCTCCTGCAAAGTCATCTGCTAGTTCAAGCCCTCCTCAAGGGCTGAAAATAGAGGGCTGTTTTGGAAGATGTCTCAATCCCCTGACACACTGCTTTGTGAAGATCCACTAGGTTCTGACCTTTTGCCCATTTGGTTTGCAATGTATATGTTGTCTTTGGGAGGGATGATTAGATGGTATGGACAGGGTCTCATTGCAGATAACACACAGCAAAGTTTTTTGTTTACACCAAGGAAGCTGGATGTTGAGTAGTGCTTCATAAATCTTTGACTGAAATCCAGGAATGGATATTGTTCAGTTTGTTGAATCTCAGCTTGGACAACACTGAAGTACTGGATGCTAATCTGGATCATTGAGGCAGAGTGTGAGCTGCCAAGAGGGAGAAGGGGTTTGGTTCATTTCTTTTATGCTTATGGTTGCCACTAAGGTGACAAATCAGGGGTCATTCTGGATGACAAGTTGACACAAGTCGCAGGTGTCAGCAATATTCTGGAGTAGGTTTTAGCATCTGAAGAACAACAGGTAGATTACATCCCTAATACCCCTGAGGACCTGTCAGTGCTAGTGCATGTGTTTTTCATGTCTAAGCTTGACCACTGTAATGGAGTTATGCTATGACACCTACTGCTGGTGGGGAATGCAGTAACTAGGTTGCAGACTGGCCTTTGGAGGATTTGTCATGTGTTCTTGGTGCTGAGTGAACTGCACTGGCTGTCATGTAAATAGTGTATCTCCTTCAAAGTTGGTTTAGTATGGGTTAGTTCCTGGCTACTAGTCAAATATAATTTCTCATCTGCCCTAGCACTCTTTTCCACTGAACAGGACCTCTTTGTGGTACTGAGTGCTGGGTTAAAAACAGCATGTGACTGGTTTCAATCACATCCCCCATCTCTCCTGGCCCCCACAGAACACAGAAGGTCAGCCAATCTTTTCTCATAAGTCTTACTCTGCTGACCATGAGTCTTTTTAGCCTCATTCCTTCAGATGAACTCTGAGTGGTCCTTGTCCTTTTATAGATGGGTTTTCCACAGCAATGGATAGACCTCTCATCGCCACACACAGAACCTGTACATATGTTATATTACCTCCTTTATCTCCATAAAAGCCTTTTCTGTGTCATGAGCATCCTGCTCCTTTACTGTACACACTATAACACTAAGCAGAGGTGTTGAGGCTGCCACTAATATTAACCATCTAGATCATTCCCATCTGAGGTCTGCTCATGTCATACTCCCTCCATCAACTATTCAACCTTGGAGTCTCCCTATGCAAGTGCATAACTTTACAATTATAACATTGAATTTCAGTTGGCAATCATTTGATCACCTTTTTAGTTTTCCCAAGTTGCTTTTCAGTTTCCTCTTACTCACCTCTCTTTCCACATTGTCAAACATATTTTTGTCATCTGTGCATAGACACATCTTTCCTGAAACCCTTCTAAATATCACAAATAAATAGATAAAAAGAGAATTGGGCAAAAGCACTAACTTCTGGTGGACCCTGCTCATAACCCCCCTTCCCCACTTACTCTGGAGAATGGGCAGGTAGAACTGCCCTTAGGGTTTCCCATTTAGCCATTTACCAACACACTCAGTGACCTTTTGCCTAACATCTATGCCTCTGATTTTTTTCAAGCCACTTGTGGGATTCAAAGGCCTTGTTAAAGTCTAGGTAAAGGATGCCCAGCACTTGACCTTTATCTAGTGTTTGTGACATGGTGCAGAAAAATATCCACGAGGTTAGTCTGATGGGACATCACATTTTCAAAGCTATACTGATGGCTGTCCTGAGGTTAGATTTTCCAATAATGTAAGAACAAAGTCCCACCCTGTAGCCCTATCTACAGGATGAAATTCCCACATCTGCGGTGATTTGTATTTTCAGCCACTGCAGCTATGAGGATGTTACACCTGGTCACACCAGGTGTAACTTTTCCCCACAGGTGCAGGATTTTCTAGGGCTTTGAAAATCTAGCCTCTTGAGTCCATGATACTCTAAGAAATTGACAAGCTATATCATGAATTATCTGTATTTTAAGAGAACTGTGTTGATGATTTTTGTTATTGATTTCATTGACCTGATTAATCATGTGCTATGTTCACTGTTTGTTTTTAATTTTATGGGCACCCTGATCTTTCACAGAAGGGCACCCAAAATAAATAAAATCTACTACTACTACTATTACTACTACTTGATTATGATCTCATGGAGCTTCTCAAGATTGAAAGTATGGTTAACTGGGCAATAATTCTCTTGTCCTCCCTTTCCCAACTTTTCTACAGGAACATGACATCTGGTGCCTTTAGTTCCTATGGACTAGGATGGTCTGAATTGTATTAACTGAGCAGTTGAATTGTTCTGCCACAGATTCTGGCAGAGCCTGCATTAGTTTCTTGAGTGCCCTGGTGAAAATAATCTTTTACCAGGAACATACACACGAAATACTTCAGCACCATAAGCATATTTTCTCTCTGATACTATCTAGTTCCATGTATGGTTTCCAGCCTATCTGGATCTTGTGCTCTGGCATTGGCCATCCTTTCTTGTTTATGAAGCCTGAGCACATGTATGCACTCAAATAACCAGCACTGTGCGATTCCCATCTAACCATGCCTCACTCTTTTTCAAATTCTCCATTCTACTCTTGTTTTCTATTTAGAAAGGCCCTCCCCTTACAGAAAAAACTACGGCAGCTAAAGCTTCTTCTAAATGCAAACAAAATAAACAAGGCCAAGGTCGTCACCTTCAGCCAGTGCAACCAAACACTATTTCCCTGAATTAACTCTCCAGGTTTCCACACTCCTGAGTTAGCCCTTGGAGTCTGTGGTGGAATTTAAGTACCTCAGTTTTGGATAGATCACAAATTGTCCATCATTGATAACATTGATAACTGTCAAAAATTAAAAGAGACATGTACTCTTTTCTGGATCAAAATTTACATACCATGGAGTAAAAACAAGGTCTGTTCAGACTCGTTTTGCCAATTCTGGACTACACAGAATTTCTGTATGGCCAAGGTCCTAATACTGCCCTTTCAAAACTGGATACTCTTTATCATCGCGCTATTACATTCATTACTGGATTACTGTATTCCACCCACCACTATGAACTCTATACCAAAATAGACTGGAGCTCACTAAGATTCAGACAGCAAAAAAGTGCAATCTTCTGGACTTATAGAACCATCATTAATAAGCTCCCACACTATATCATGAGCTGCGTGGGAAACTACACATTGAGAAGTCTCTCTTATATCTCACTCCTAATCACTAAAGTCAGAACTCACTGAGGTGACTCTGCAATAAGCCATGCCCTTCCCATTCAATGGAACACTATACAGAAAACTCATAAGATAGCAATCCCCATGGAGTTGAGCTTCTTCAAAGCCCTGTACCTAGGCTCATTTAAGGAGTCCTGTAATTCTTTACACTGATGGCACATATTCTGGGACTTTGATTAATTATTCCTTGGTTGTTCTCCTTACTTTTAACCTTACCCCCATCCAACCTCAAACTTAATGCTTCCCTTTACCCAAAATTCCATGGTTACCCTCTGCCTCTTGGCTTCTTGCTGTTACTTTCCTCCTGTCTATATCTTGCTGATTTGTAGCATATTTGTATTTATAAAATGAGTATGAAATAAGGAATCATCTGATTGGTTGAAACACATCAGATGACCATGCGTATATCACAGCGCAACTTCAAACATGCACTTTTGCCTGGCTCTAAATCAATTTTACCATTTTATAAGACAGATAACCCACTCTAGGGTGTGCAGTCGTACTCTGATATATGCATGCCTTGGGTGGTTGTCCAGTTTTGGTAGCCACAACTCAGAAAGGACAATTAGTCCATCATGTCTCCAGCAGGAGGAGGAAGGTTGTGATGTCACTGTATCACTCTCTGGTGCAACTCCACCTGGAGTACTGTGTCCAGTTTTGGAAGTTTCAACTCAGAAAGGACACTTAGTGGAGGAGGTTCAAAGGAGGACAAGCAATGATCTGCAAGATTTGTACAGGAAGACAATGAAAAGAGACTGAGTGATCTCAACATGTAAACACTGGAAAAAAGGAGAGAGGGAAAGGAACAGGTTAAAGGCCTAAAGGTACATCACATGGATAAACAGGGTACACATAGGATATCTTTTTCAAATGATGATGAACACCAGGACCAGGGATCAAGGAATGAAACTGAAGGTGGGATCTTCAAGACAGATGTGAGGAAATATTCCTTCACTGAAAGGGTGGTAGATGCATGGAAAAGGCTGCCTGTGTAAATGGTGGAGGCTTGAAAAGTGGGGGACTTCAAGAATATGTAGGATGTGCATAGGATATCTAAGAAAACAGGCATGGAGTTGGGATTGGTACCACACAGCAGATTGGTTCAGCAGAAGAAAATATGCAGTGAACACTTAGGCCGACTGGGTTGGCCTAAAAATCCTCTTTTTGTTTTCAAATTATGTGTTTCTGTATGCTTGTGTTACCACTCATTTTGAACAATTCTCAGCTATTGAACTTGTCCACCCAAAGGAGGTATTTGTTTTTCTCAAGTAATTTCTCTCATCTTACTTCTTACCTTGACGTGACATGTTTTTGTCCTTCAATCTCTCCTCACTGGCTCTTTCTTGCTGTTCCTGAATCTTCTTAACATAGAAACATAGAAGGTGGTGGCAGATAGAATCATGTGACCCACCTAGTCTTCCCTTTTCCTACCTACTGCAATACCGCAGACCCTAGTTGATCGGTGACTTATCCTCTCTTCCATATATCAGAGTACTCTTATGTCTATCCCATGCATTCTTGAATTGCTCTATTGTTTTGCCTGACCACCTCAACAGTGAGGTGGTTCCAAGGATCACTACTCTTTCTGTTATAAATGTCCTTCTTCATGTTGCCCTGAGCCTACCCCTCTAGCCTCATTTCATGCCCCTTGTTCTTGTACACCTTCTTTTCTGTAAGATGATATCATGTTGTACCTTGTTCATACCCTGAGGTACATGAATTTCTCTATCATATCACCCTCTCTCTTCTCTACCCCAGGAATACATATTGCTATCCTGTAACATTTCCTCATATGATTTTGGATGCAATACTTGTGCAATTTTTTCCCCTTCTGTGGTCTGCCTCTATTTTTCTATGTCCTTCCAGGGTTGCAGCTTCCAAAGTTGGCATAGTACTCAGATGAGGTCTCACTAGTGAACTGTACAGAGCAAAACCGCCACCTTTTCTGCTAGTGATACATCTCCTATGTACCCTAGCATTCCACTGTCTTTCCCCACAGCCTTCTCAGATTGTTTGGTTACCTTAGGTCATCAGATATGATTACTCACAGGTCCCTTTCTTGATTGCTGGCCTTCAATTACTCTCTCACCATCTTATACCCCTCCTTTAGATTTATATGCATGGTTTTGCACTTAGTTGCATTGCATTTTAGCTGCTACACTCTCAATCACTCCTCAAGCATGATTAGGACATTTTTAAATTTTTTCACAGTGCCCCAAGAGTGTCAACCCTCTTGCAGATCTTAGTGTTTTCTCCAAAGAGGCATACCTTGTCCTATAGCCCCCTCAGCAATGATTTATGAAGACATTAAAGAATTCTTGCCCAGTGCACAGATCCCCATGGCACACAGCTGGTCACCCTCTCACCTCAGATTGAATGACATTTACCACCAACCTCTGTGTTCTGTCAATCACCAGTTTCTGATCCAGTTTACAACCTTGATCTTCATTACCAACTAAACTATGTCCCTGCCATGCCCCAAATGTAATATCCAAAACAGTTCATTATTTTCCATGTGACAAATAGCCATTGACTGATAAAGTGGTAGAAGCACCTTTCTTTATTGGTTCCTTATCTACCTGCCTTCTCTATTTGCCACCTACCCTACTCATTAGTAATAAATGATACTCATAAAATCTTGACCAATCAGCTAGTTTTTATTTTTCTTAAAATATAATTGTGCTCAGATATGAGATGTTGAACAGTAGTTAAGATACTTGAGACTGCACATGAATCATAGAATAATATGTAAAATGAACATTAAACAACAAATTAAGTGGACATTTCTCTTAAATTACAAACCCACGTGCGGTCAGCCCTTACAGAAATATACGTGTGCCATGTACATGCAGAATGCATGCCACATGCTTAATTGCAATGTTTGCATGCGGTTCACATACACTAGTGAACATATGCAAACCAGGTCTGAAAGGCAAATTGGGTTCACATGCTGCCAGCTTGACATGTGCACAGCAGGTAAGCTGGTGTGAACATATTCTACAAATTACATCAGGTTTTTGTGTTGCATGGTTGACATGAGTGCAGCAGTTAACTTAGTGTGAATATCATTTAAATATCACATCAGGTTCACATGCTGCATGCTTGCCATGTGTGCAGCAGCTAAGGTGGTGCAAATCTCATCTAAAAACACATCAGTTTCTATTTCTTATACTACTGCTAGCAATTAGTCATTAAAATATGTTTTTATTTGGATTTCCATTAAAATTAGGTAAACTCATTAATTCTGATCCTTTTGCAAGTTGTTTGATGGCTTTTGACTTTTGCCATTAAATTGCCATTAATCTGCAAAGTATTGTTGGGTTATTGCATTAAATACCTAGGATATAGTGAGTCAAGATCCTGTATTCCAGATGTACAAAGATGGGTCTCTGTGTTGTGAAGCATCTCCTTTTGTTTTGGACCATGCAAATCCTTTATGCATATTTAATGCTACAAATGTGTTTCTCCATGACTGTTTTATCTCACTTACTTTCCCTTTGTCATTCTGTACTGAGCATATTGTGCTGAGTAGGGTCTTGGAAGCATGCACCATACTGTACCTCACATGTTGTCACTGAAATGAGGGACATTGATACTCAGAATGAGGGACAATAAGGGACACTGACCCACATGATGATCAGGACACATTATGAAACATGGAGATTTGGTACCTCAGAACACAATGGAAACCACTGTATTAATGCTTGAAAATGAATTTCCACCATTAACCATGGGTGCCATTTAGGTAGGGCAGAGGGGCACAGTTGCCCCACCCCCATACTTATGCCTAGGTTGTTCTTATGATGTGGCAGTAATGGCTTTACATTTGGATTTAATCCTTTGCACAATAAGTACCCATCTGGCCTGTGTGTGCTCATGCTGCAGGTACTTTCCAGGCCTGACTGTGTCTGTACTGTGTTGTCCAATCTCTCCACCTATTAGCGGTGGCACAATCACATGTGATGTGGATGAGCTCCAGCCAAGAAAGAGCACGTGAGCCTTGCAAGTGTGACACTGTCTTTCCAACCACAGAGTTGACAGGCTTAACACTACAGCTTGAAGTAGTCAGTAAGCACTGAACTCTCAATAGCAGTATTGTGGCAGCATATTTTAGTTGTTCTGTCTTTAGTGAGTCTCCATCTTCCCTGGTGGCTGATGGGGCAGAGGGTGAGCTAGAAGCTAACTCAAGACTAGACTACCTACTTACTCTATTAGGCTCACATTACAAAAAAAACAACAAAAAAAAACAGCACATACCCTCACAGCAGCATGCTAGTCTTAGCAACAGTGGTGACAGAAGTGTGGGTGGCCTTCATAGGCCTTGATCAGTGTAGTGTGGCAGCTGCCACATCAGTAACCAAGAAAGAAGAAAGCAACCCAGGTTGATTGGATTCATATAGTGATGTGGCTTGGTTGCGGACCACATTATGGAACTGTGATGGTCGGTACTAGCATCAGATTCTGGTGAAGGAGAGAGGTGGAGCAGACTAAAACATGTTCTGGCCATATGATCAGGTAAGTAAAAGTAAATAATTTTTTTACAGAAGGATTGGAGAAGGTGGAGGGACTGAAATATTGATGCATTTTCATGTTTCTTCACCTTTGGGTGACTCATGACCCATAGGGAAGGGTATTGAATGGAATGGCATCAGGGACAAATCAGGACAACATTTTTTTTGGGGGCGAACTTCAGCCAGCAATTAAATTGGTTAGTAACTGTATTGGTTAAAGTCAAAATCTGATGCACTGTTCTGGGGTATATAAGATGAACCCAGTACATTTGAATGTTCCTGATTTACATATCACGTTTCAGTCAAATGAAATAAGTTGTTTCTTTTAACGATGTTACAGACATTCTAGAAGTGACCCTTGCATTCACAGACAGTTAAGCGGTATGGTATGCACAGACTATTGTAGTCCTACTATAGTGAGGCTTATGCACCCCCCCTTGAAGCTAACCTCCTCATCCCCAAGCTCAGGCACATTATAGCAAAGTACAAAGGAGACTGCAGGGGTGTGCACCTTTTAAATGAATGGTGGTATTTTTTAATTACTATTTCATACATTATTGATGGAGAGTTGGAGATTAATGAAGGCCACCGCTCAACTAACAAGGGCCTTGATAGAGCAGTGGCCTCCATTATACTCCAACTCACCATTATAACATATAAAATAGTGACAGAAAATAACTCCATTCATTTCAAGGGGGTACACCCCAGCATTCTGACTCATGGACATCATCTCTTAAAGAGTACTGCCTCTGGTTGAAAAAGTACTCAAGTAATAGAGTTTTTACTTATATACTTGGTGGGTTGTCTGTAGAAGCATGGCCAAACTCACTACAGTGTGTGTGCATGGAGGGGGGAACTGGCTGTGTGTGTGTGTGTGTGTGTGTGTGTGTGTGTGTGTGTGTCAAGTTATTGCTACATTTGTGTTTGCACCTTAAAGACTGTTTGTGTGGAAGCATTCAAAACTATAGAGAAAAAATAGTAGGAGTACAGGTCAGGCCAAAGTAATTAAGTGGTTTTGTGGGTAAGTTTATGTATTAGGGTGGGAAAATGTGTTTTTATTGCTATTGTGCTACAGTTCAACTGTGAAAATGAGATGAGGGAGAGAAGAAAACTGAATAGCATACTCTGGCTACAAGTATGCATGCAGATGTATTCAGATACAGTATGTATTGAAGTAAAAGTGAGCCATATGTATGAAGACAGTATGGCTTAGTGGTTAAAGGCACTGAACCATAAACCAGGAGACTTGGAGGCATGAAGACTTGGGTTTGAATCTCATGAACTCCCACTTGTGTATAGTGTGATCCAGAGCAAGTCACTTAACTTTCGCATGCAGTTATCAGTGACCACTTGCTTTTTGCACGCATGCAACATGCATGCAGTCTTTCCCAATTTAACATAAAATCAGGGTTTCCACACTTGCTTGCTGCATGCATATATGCATACAATCTATTCAATTTAACGTGTAAATCTTACTTGTAACACATATCATTTGGGTAGTTTTATGAGTGCAGCATGAAAACATTTCATATAATTCTTTCTGTAAGGGAGTACAATCAGTGGGTCAGAACGTATTATTCAGGAATAACAAAATGTTACAGTAATATCATGTCACCACTTATTATTAATATAGTATGATCAAACTTAATATTAATACACTACTATCACAATACTAAATGAAGCCTTACACTCAGCACATTTCTCAGTGCACCCCATCACATTTCAAATAATTAAAATTTACATGTGAAACTGTTTAAAACACATTAAAACAAATTATTAACATATCCAACTTTTCCTCCATGCATTAATTAATTCCATTTCCTGCTGGTTGCTCTTTTGGTAGCCCTCTTGCATTTAAGCCAAGAAAATTGTGTAGTTGCTAGTTCAAGTCCCATACCAGGCAAATGTAACACACAACAGCTCACAGGAGTGATGCAGCAAGAGGAGAGTGCCATACTATTGAAGATGCTATCCTTCTAGTGAAATCCTAAATCAAGCCATGTTTCTGGCTCTGGTGGCTGCCCATGAAGATGTTAAAGATTCATATTGCACTTTTCAAATGAGTGGGAAAATTATCTGAGTGCCTTGGTCAACATTCACTCTTTCAGTATTATACAGTGCAGTTGTGTGTGCTATTAACATGTTTCATAACAGCTGCCTGTTCACATACAGTCCCAGCACTGCCAGTATCTGACTTATTGCTTTGTAAAGCATCCTTCCATATAGTATGTTCATATTTTTCTCAAACCATGTTAAAATGCTTTAAAATCTTTTGTGACAGATATTTCAGAGTATTGTGGCATTGTTGGAGGAGATACAAATGCTTAAAACTTGTTTTAAATTTATGTTTAACTCTTTTTACTTAACAAATCATGTTGTACTTGTAGTCTGTAACTTTGTACATTATGTTGAATTGTTGTTGTCTTTACATCTATTGTATTGCTTGCTTGTTTGTGATTTTGGTCTAGGTCAGACCTGAAAAGAGCCTTTTGGTCCAGTTTCCTTACCCAGTTAACAAATGAAAAATAAAATAAATAAAATAAAGATACAGTGCCCAGAAGAACAGACTGTTTCTGAGTATACAGTTATGTGAATAACAAAAGCATGCAACCAGAAGAAGGCAGGTTTTCTGTTTCTGTCTAGGAAGATTGCTGAAGAAGGAATCAACCTGCTCAGCTCTTTCAGACTGTAAATAGGTTTCCCATCAGGCCTGTCTGAAGTCAAGATTTAGCATACATCACAGCTCAGCTTTCAAGTGTGGGTTTGCACCAATGATGATTTCAGAGATGTGTGGGGTTATCTGTGATCTGTTACCAACATTTTGCAAACTGGTTCCTGGTGTGACAAGGCTACTGGTGAGCTGTTTTGGCATCTAGGACTACTATTTGCTGGTATTATCTGGTGCTGCATGTCAGATGGGGTCTTCTTGACTACATTTAAAGGTGTCCTAGGGAGAACTCTTCTGCAAAAGTCATTTTGGACACAAATTCCTGAAGACTTAAAAACCATTCTATAACCTCCCCTATTTAGGTAGGCTTACTTAGATGGCAGTTGTATTACTATTGGGGTACACCTCACAGCCTTTGATATCTATAAACTGCTCCCACCTGGCCTTATGTCTCTAGCATGGCACTGAGGCTGCACTTGTCAAAGTGTACAAAGACCATTGTGGACAAGGAATAGAGATGATCATTCAGGTCTTGTTCTCCTCAATCTCTCATCAGTTTTTAACACTGTAAAACATGAGCTGTTGTAGCATAGCTTGTGGGAACATGTACAACTCATCTGCAAAGTAATCTGCTAGTTCAAGTCCACCTCAAGGGCAGGAAATAGGGGCTGTGATGGAAGATGTCTCGATTCCCAGTGTCACTGCTTTGTGATGATCCCCTGGGCTCTGACCTGTTCTGTATTTTGTTTGCAATGTGTATGCTGTCTTTGGGAGGGATGATTACATGGTATGGAGAGGGTTTCTCTGCTATGCAGATAATACTCAACTAAGTTTGTTGTTTGCACCAAGGATGCTGGATGTGGAGTACTGCTTCATGAATGCTTGATTGAATTCAGGAATGGATATTGTCCAGTTCATTGAAATACAACCTGGAAAACACTGAAGTACTGGATGTTAATCTGGGTCATTAATGCAGTGGAAGCTGCAAAAGGGAGACCGGGTTTGACTCAGTTCTCTTATGTTTATGGTTGCCACTAAGGTCACAAATCAGGGAGTTATTCTGGTTAACAAGTTGGCACTTCAGTCTCAGGTGTCAGCATTATTCTGGAGTGTCTTTTAGCATCTGATAAACAGCAGGTAGATTACATCCCTTACACCCCTGAGGACCTGTCAGTGCTAATGCTTGTGTTTTTCATGTCTAAGCTTGACCACTGTAATGCTCTGTACCTTGTTCAATGGAGGTATGCTATGACACCTGCTGCTGGTGGAGAATGCAGTAGCTAGTTTGCAGACTGGCCTTTGGTGGATGTGTCATGTATTCTTGGTGCTGAGTGAACTGCACTGGCAGCCAGGTAAGTGGTGTATCTCCTTCTAAATTGGTTTACTAACCCAAGCAGCAGTACAATGAAAATGTTTTTCGAAAAGCACATTTTCTGTCATGGTTATGAAAATATTGGCAGAACTGTTGATTTGGGGTTTCTGGATGCTTCCTGTGTTGTTTACAGTACATTTGCTTTTTGTCTGGATTCTTACCCTCCTCAGGTCCTCAATATTATTTCAATGCACAAATTAGGCTACCATCTATCTTTTTCTTGAGAAATAATTATTTTAAAACATTCATAGCTTTCTTAAATGATAACAGAAACTGAAAATGTCACCACCAAAATAAACTGGAAGACATCTGGCATTGATTAGGAGTAAAATGTAGGGTCAAATTTTAGCCCATTTTCACTGCACTGCTGCTTTAAAAGGCCCCATATAGGTTAGTTTCTGGCTACTGGTCAGATATCATGAATCCTCGTCTACCCTAGCACTATCTCTGTTCACTGAACTGGGCCTCTTAGTGATACTGAGAGCCAGGTTAAAAAGCATGTTACTGGTTTCAATCATGTCTTGCCTGTCTCTCCTGGCCCCACAGAATACAGAAGGTCAACCCTTTCTTCATAAGTCCTCCTCTGCTGACCATGAGTCTTTTTAGCCTCATTATTTCAGATGAACTCTGAGTGGTCCTTGTCCTTTTATAGATGAGTTTTCAACAACAAAGGACAGAACCCCATTGCTGCTTCACTAAGAACCTGTACATAGGTCATGAGCATCCTACTCACTTTACCACTCTTTAACACTGAGCTGAGGTGTTGGGGCTGTTACTAATATTATCTCCCCAGATCATTCCCATCTGAGTCCTGCTCATGTCATACCCCCTCCATCAATTATTCAACCTTGGATTCCCACTCTGCAAGTGCATAACTTTATACTTCTCACATTGAATTTCAGTTGGCTAACCTTTGATCACCTTTTTAGTTTTCCCAAATCGCTTTTCATTTTCTTCTTACTCTCCTCACTTTCCACCTTGTCAAACATATTTTTGCCATCTGTGCATAGGCACATCTTGCCTGGAACCCTTCTACAATATTACAAATAAAAACATCAAAGAAATGTGGGCAAACACTAATTTCTGAGGACCCTGCTCATACTACCCCCCTAACCCTCTTACCCTGGAGAATGGACTGCTAGAACTGTCCTTGGGGTCTCCTATTTAGCCATTTACCAACACACCCAGTGACCTGTTGCCTAACATCTATGTCTCTGATTTTTTTCATGCAACTTGTGGGATTCAAAGGCCTTGTTAATGTCTAAGTAAAGCAGGGTTTTATTTAACTCTAAAAATTGATTAGTGTTTTGCTCATAAAAGTGCTGAAACATTGAAAAAATGCATTGCACTTTCCTCATTGTGTTTAACTAACATAACACTTCTAGAAAACCTATATATATATATAGGATAGTGCATGGGGAATGGTTGACAACAGGGCTATTCTTTCACCAAGTTGGCACTATGATGACAGATTACCTCGAGGCGCAGCTCGAGATAATCGTGTCATAGTGCCAATGGTGAAAGATGCCCTGTTGTCAACTGTTCCATGCACTTTCTTTATAGTGTATGGTGGAATGTCATTTTGGGGAAAAAACAGTTACTAGAAGGAAAAAGAATTTACATTGTGAACATTTCTCACTAACCATTAATACTGCCCCCAATATTGCTGCTTTTGCCATGTGTCCTGTCTATGAAGTGAGCCCTAACTGTCAAATGCTGCTGCGAGGACACAGTGTGACATTCACAGTACAGTACAAAACATCATTCTGTTGTACTGCGAGCGTCACTACAAGGTTTTGAAAATGATCGATTTCGGTGGAGACGGCGTTCCACCATACACTATAATACTTTCTCTATGGTTAGTATTGTCCCAGGAAAAAACTGCTAATCAATTATTTAAAACCCTGTAAAGGATGCGTAGCACTTGACCTTTATCTAGTGTTTGTGACATGGTGTTGAAAAAATTCATGAGGTTAGTCTGATGGGACCTCCATTTTCAAAGTCATGCTGCTTGCTGCCCTGAGGCTAGATTTTCAAATGATGAGGAACAAGTCCCACACTGGCCCTAGCTACAGGAGAAATTCCACACCTGCTGTGATTTGTATTTTCAGCCAGTGCAGTTATGGGGATGTGACACCTGGTCACCTGGTCACAACAGGTGTAACTTTTCCCCACAGCTGTGCCAAAAAATAAATCAGCTACAAGGTGCAACCTGGCTCAATTTTGAAAATACTGCGGCTGTGGGAAAAACTGTGGTTCTGCAAATGGAGACCCACTTGGACAAGGCTTTTCTCACAGCTGCAGGATTTTCTAGGGCTTTGAAAATCTAGCCCTTTGAGTCCATGATACTCTAAGAAATCAACAAGCTATTTCAAATTATTTATATTTTAGGAGAACTGTTTTGATACATTTTGTTATTAATTTAATTGAACTGATTAATCATGTGCTGTGTTCACTGTTTGTTTTTCATTTTTATGGGCACGCTGAGCCTTCATGGAATGGTGCTTAAAATAAAGTCTACTACTACTACTACTGTTACTTGATTATGGACTAATGTAGCTTCTCCACATTGAAAGTATGGTTAATTGTGCAACAATTCTCTTGTCCGTCCTGTCCCTACTTTTGTGCAGGAGCATGACATCTGCTACCCTTTAATTCCTATGGACTTGGGCCATCTGAATTATGTGAATTTAGCAGTTGAATTGGTCTGCCACTTACACTGACAGAATCTGCAACAGTTTCCTGAGTGTCCGTTGGTGAAAATCATCATGTACCAGGGCATACACACCAAATACTTCAGCACAATAATAATCTTTTCCAATCCAATGCTATCTAGTTCCATTTGTGTTTCCCAGCCTATCCAGATGTTGTACTCTGGTAGTGACCATCCTTTCTTGTTTATGAAGACTGAGCACATGTATGCAGGCAAATAATTAGCATTGTGCCGATTCCCATCTACCCACGCCTCACTCTTTCTCAATCGCTCTATTACACTCTTGTTCTCTATACGGATAGGCCATCCCCAGAACTTGCCTGTTTGTATCTGCAATGTGATTTTAACCCCTTCAAGAAAAATCTACTGCAGCTTAAGCTTCTTCTAATGCAAAAACAAACAAAAAAAAACAAGGCCATGCTATTTGCTCCCTCAGCCAGTTGGACCACACACTGTTCCCCAGGATTAGCTCCCCTGATAGCTACACTCCTGAGTGAGCCCTTGCAGTTTGTGATGAACTTTAAGTTCCTCTGTGTTTGGATAAGATGCCAAATTGTCCTTCATTGATCACATCGACAGACTGTCAAAAAAATGAAAACATAAACTTGGATTCTTTTTCTGGATCAAAAATTTACATACCATGGAAGCAAAAACAAGGTTGTTCCATACTAGATTTTTGCCCCTTCTGGACTATACAGATTTTCTGTATGGCCAATGTCTTAATACTGCTTTTTCAAAACTCGTTACTCTTTATCATTGAGCTATTAGATTCATTACTGGTTTGCCATATTCAACCCACCACTGCAAACTCTATACTAAGATAGGCTAGAGTTCACTAAGATTCAGACAGCAAAAAATGCAATCTTCTGTGCTTACAGAACCATCATTAATAAGCTCCACACTATCATGAGCTGTGTGCCACTCTGTACTGCTGGAAACTACATGTTGAGAAGTCTCTTATACTGTACCTCACTCCTAATCTCTTAAGTCAGAACTCACTGTGGTAAATCTGCAATAAGCCATGCCCTTCAGCTCAATGGAATACTATACAGAAAACTCTGAAGCTTGCAATCCATGGAATTCAGCTTCTTCAAACTCTGTACCTACACTCATTTAAGGAGACCTGCAATTGTTTACAATGATGGTACATATTCTGAGACTTTGTCTAATTATTCCTAGTTATTCTCCTTACTTTTAGCCTTAGCATGGACCATCTTGTTTGGTCCCTACCAAAGGCACCATCATTGTTGATGGCAGGTAGCCAGGGCAGTCCAGGAGTTTGTCCAACCCGGGCACTGTTGTGCAACGTTAGATCTGTCTGGAACAAGACCGCTGTGATTTTTGATCTTGTTGGTCTGACAGATCTGACTTGTATCACGAGACCTGTCTCGACAATAATGCAGGCCCAATACTTGAGGCGCAATTCCAGCTGGGTATATGGTGATACATCACCCAAGGTTGGACTGCAGGGGGTAGTGGTCTGTTTCAAGACCTAATAGCACTCACTAGTGTTCCAGTTGTGAGACCAGCTCCTTTGAATGTGCTGTTGTAACAGGTGTGGGCTATCAATTGCTCTCATCTACCATCCAAATGGATATGGGAAGCAATTCCTTAAAGTAATGGACTTCATCATCAACATGGATTTGAGTCTCCCAGGCTGATGGTCCTGGGTGATTTTAATGCCTGGATCGACGATGAACATTCACAGTTTGGACAACACTTAATGGATTCACTGGGCTAACAGGTGGTTATCTCTGCTACACACATAGGTGGCCATTCTCTTGATCTGGTCTTCCTTCTGGGGATCGAGGCTTCTGACATGGGGATGGAACCAGTTGGCTGGTCTGATCACTACACTGTGAGGTTCAATTTTGGCACCCCACCTTGTAGGCCAACCCCTGTGGAGATGGTCAAGTTACGCCCTTTATGAAATATTACTTCTGATGACCTTGCTGCATTTCTTGACCTATCACAATTTCCTGTGCATTGCAATGATCCAGAGGTATTGGTTTTGGCCTATAATAGTGTCATCACCTCTGCCCTGGATTCTATTGCTCCAGTTCATGTCGTCCTCTCTCCGTTTGACCTCAGGCTCCATGGTTGGATGAAGCCTTGAGGGAGTTGCAGTGACTAGGATGCAGGTTAGAACATTGCTGGTGGAAATCTGGCTTGTATGCTGACCATCTTAGACTGTTAGAACACTATCAGTTCTATCAATCAGAAATATCCTGTAAGAAGGCAAGTTTCTGTCCGGGGAAATTACTGCCACCCAGAACTGACCAGCTCAGCTGTTTAGAACTGTGGACAGATTGTGCAACCCAACCTGTCTACAGCTCCGAAGAGCATTTTCACAATTACAGTGTGATGAGCTAGCTTGGTTCTTCGCTGATAAGGTTATGGGCATTAGGTCAGAGATCCACTCGACACATTCTATGTGAGTTGCTAGTGACCAGGGCCACCCCTTCATTTTCCTGGAATACCTTCAACCGCCCAGAAATTGTGGATGTTATGCGGATTGTCCAAGGGATGTGCCCTACATGCTGTAGTTTAGATCCGGGTCCAACATCCCTGATTATGGGGTGTGGGGAGTCTATTCTCCCAGTTCTAGCACAGATAGTTTGGTGCTCCCTTGACTCAGGTGAATATCCCTGTTCCTTGAAAGTGGCGGTGGTGACAACGTTGTTGAAAAAAGCTTCTTTGGACTCAGACTATCTTGCTAACTACAGGCCTATCTCGAATCTCCCCTTTGTGGGGAAAGTGATTGAGAAAGTAGTGGCGGCCCAGTTGGAGAACCACCTGACCATCCATAGCATCTATGACCCTCTCAATCAGGTTTTGAAAGAGGCATAGTATCAAGATCATGCTGGTTCGGGTGATCTATGATCTCCTGATGGTGAGAGACCAGAGAAAAAGGTACATTTTGGTACTATTAGATCTGTCATCAGCATTTGACACCATTGACCATAGGGTAATACTTGAGCACCTGAGATGTATCTGTGGGCTTTCTGGGGTGGTCCTCAGATGGTTCACCTGATACCTCACTGTAAGAACTCAGAGGGTGGTTTCAGGGTTTTTTTCCTCTGATCCCATCTCTCTGCTTTGTGGGGTTCATCAGGGCTCTATATCGTCCCCCATGCTGTTTGCAGTGTATATGCTTACCCTCAGAGACATTGTGAGATGGCATGGGCTGAGGTTTCATTGCTATGCTGATGATACCCAGATATACCTGTCTTTGCTCCCGACCAGTAAGGCTGTCTTGGTTTTTAATAGCTGCCTCAATGAAATCCAGGATTGGATGAGGTCAGTTAGCTGAAGTTGAACTCTGGGAAGATGGAGGTGTTGGTTTTGGATTCAGATCACTGGATAGGGAGACCTGGGCCAGCTCCCCATCAGGATTGTTCCTTGGGGATGTTGAGCTACAGGTCTCTGAACAGGTGTGAGACCTAGGGGTGATTTTGGATGCAGGGCTGACATTTCGGTCTCAGGTGTCATCTGTGGTTAAGTCATCTTTCTACCATCTAGAAACATCACTAGGATCAAGCACCTTGTTCCATCCATTGATCTGCCAACTTTAATCCATGCTTTTGTGACCTTGTGCCTGGACTACTGCAGCTCGCTATACTTTGGGCTTCCAGGGGTTGATATGCACCACTTGCAGCTGGTGCAGAATTCAGCAGCACAGTTGTTGGTGGGTACTCCTAGATCTGCCCATATTACACGGTGCTATGGAATTGCACAGTCCAGTGTGGATCACCTTCAAGGTTGGATTACTGACTTTCAGAGGCTCTGCATGACCTGGGCCCTGATTACCTGAAAGAATTCCTGATCCCTTACCACCCTGTGAGACTGCTCCACTCAGCTGACGAGGGGTTGCTAGAGATTCAGGGTATCTTCAAAATCTGTTGGGGCTGCTTTGCTGTTTGCAGCCCCTCCCTTTGAATTCTCTACCCCATCGGATTAGGGAGTGTACAACTGGGGAGTTTTAAACAGACTTTGAAATCTTTCCTCTGGGTAAAAGCATATGGCTGTTTCAATTGCTGATTTGTACTGTTTTTATGATGTTGCTTTTGTTGTATTTTACTGTCTTATTGTACTGCGCCTTGATGCCTGAAAGGAACACAACAAATAAAGTACTATTATTATTATTACCCCGGCTCAACCTCAGACATAATGCTTCCCTTTACTCTACATTCCATGGTTACCCTCTGCCTCTTGGCTTCTTGTTGTTAATTCCCTCCTGTCTATATCCTGCTGATGTGTGGCATATCTGTATATATTGTACACAGGTTCTTTTTTCTATAGTTAAGTAGCACTGAGTAGTGTATTGAATGTTATTTTACTTTAATACTTCCTTACCATTCCTTACATAGATGATTACTTATCCTTTTATGTAATCATTTTGTTTTTATTACTTATTACTCTATTCATTCATCATTGTACTTATTCTTTTCATTGTAACGGTCCAGGTCCATCTTGCAAATGAGTTTTCATCAATAATGTTTCATGTAGTAAAATAAAGACTGATTGATTTAACTTTTCTCCTTTCCTTAACTTACTTAAAGAACATGTCATTTTCCCTCATGCCTTCTGTAGTCTTTCAGTCTTCCAGTCAAAAATAAAAGTTTTTTTCTCACTATGTCCACCAGAATAATCAATAAAAAGAAATGAAATAAAATGTGATATATTTAATTCTAGTTCTACTTTCGCCCTCCTCTCTACTGATAAGCCTTCTTTGTCTTGACAAATGAGAAATCCCTGTTTGTCTGTTTTGGTTCAGCCTTTCAAATTTTGATGTCCACCTTTTTTCCTCGCACCTACAACAATGCCCCTAGAATACCACTAAGGCATGTTATGTTCCTTTCTCTTGCAGACTTATCAGATGCAACTTTTACAGTTAGAATCCTTTCTTTGATATTTTTCCACTTGCTTTCTTCACCATATACAGTAGCTGTTTGTACTCCCAAGCTTCTCCCATAGCTCATTCTCCATCCTGCTGAAGTCAGCCTCAATAATGTGCAGCGCCATTGTCCAGGTCCAATGCCTCTGTTATTTCAGTACAATGTCAAATTGTATTGTGTTTTAGCTTCAAGACAGTAGAGGCTATTCCACTGTTAACCCTTTTATGATATGTGAGTTGGTTTGAACAATGTTTAGAAGGATCTTGTCTGTAGTCTGTTTTTTCTACTAATGGAGTCATAAAGCAGTCCTGTAAAGTCCTTACCAATTACTAATTTGTGTGCTTTCTGCCAATAGGATATTCCAGCCAGGGTCTGGTACAGTATATTTAGGAATCGTAACAGGACTTCTTCTCCTCCTGCTATTGTCTTTCTGATCTATTCATTTAGACCCTTCTAACATCCTTTGTCTAGTTAGGGTGCTGTAGATCACTGCCAGGTGTAGACTCCTCTTCTGTTTACTGTACCTGTCCCCATAGGATTCTAATGTGACCTTTCTTGGCTAACCCCCATCACTCTGATACCTTCCTGACTTTCAATAAACCCCCCTTCCTCACCCCCACCCTGTACCTTCTGTAAAATGTATTGCCAGTGACAGTAAGGTCCCAGTCATGCTTAAGTGATGCCAACCTTTCTGTTACCAGTTTATCAGGGTTGCCAACTTCTGGTATTTAAGCAGACCACTCTCCAATAACCCATTCTGCCATCACTCAGCAGCAGCAATAGATGTGGGCAGATATTACCAGATACTTCACAATATTTCTAAAGAACTTCTGTCAGGTGGTCCACAGTGGTACCTGATGGAGACAGGGGATTTCTCTAGAAATATCAAAGACATTTCAGAAAATATTTGGTCATATCTTTGGCTGCAACATTATCTTGCTAGACCCTTGAGATAAATGTGTAACCAAATTTCCTTAAACCCATTACAGGAAAATTTAAAACTTGCTAAGTTAGCCTCTCAAACAGTCAGTTCATTGATATGAGTTGTCTGACTTGGATAAAAGAGTGATCAGTTGCTCTTTAACATTTACTTACTGTTCATGTTGTAGTACAAATGCAGAAATATCTTTAGGTGTCACTTAAGTGGGTGCAAATTGTACAGTGATCAGCAGTGTAACATCACAGCCTAAGGTGCATATATGTTGTAATATATCAATACTTCATGGGGTGGAAGGCCCACATTCTCTCCTGATATATTATTGTCTAACATATTATTATTTCACTAAGTTTTATTATGAAATCAGAATGACATTAAAACGCAATACATTTCCATATTAACTTAAAGTTTGTCAAAAATAATGGGCACGATTCTGTCTCAGATGCCCCTGATGCAAATGAATTGTAGCAGGCTTGTCTGACACATGTGGTGATTTGCCCAACTTCTGTCATATAGGATTCTGGAACACAGCTTGTGTCAATTCCTGACACAGCTGGTCCAAACCACTTGTACCACGGTTGCATCCAACCTCGGGCATCAGGTCTCAAGTGGACTTGCACCATGGTGGGCAACCACATCTGCTTCAATGGATTCAGAAGCCCCACCATGGATGTAGCAGGCCGTCAGTTAGACTAGTGAAGATGTGGCCTAACTGGCTTGTACTGCTGGAGAGCAGTGGAACAGGGGCCTGAGGGCCCACCAGAAGCTGGTGATATGGTGGCAGGGAATGGATAGGGTGTTGTCCCATTCCTAGCAGGTGACTTGATGCTGCCATCCTGAACATGCATGCCACACAGTGAGCACACTGATGGTCAGACCATGGGGCCCCATAACCATCAGCCCCAACCCCATGGTGTCCCAGATCCATCAGCTGTCCTGTGGCCTCCATCCCTGATCCCCAGAGAGAGAAATTCTTTAAAATCACGAATACCTGGAAAGCTGGCATTGTCTGTGCTACTATTATATTAACTCATGGCCAATAGATGAAGTGTTGGCTTTTAACATCCACTGTAATACAAAACACAGACACATACAAAAGGAAATGAAAACCAAAAGAACCCATCTTGTCTAGGCCCTATGTATCTTCGTTTTGTTGCCCTAAGACATTTAATATATTTCTTTCCTTTTCCAAATCAATCAAATATGTGTCTCTTTGAGGTGAAGCTATTGAGACATGCAGTTCAATTCAAGGAATTTCTGAGGAGTGTTGAGGCATAATTCAGAGTCAGTGCGCTATGGTACCTGAATATTTTGAACTGTAGATAAACCACAATCTGAAACTCATAGACAATGTCAGAATGGCTATACCACAGATAAGAGATGATCAGGATGACTGGTGTAAATCAGATGACAAAGGGGAAATAGCAATTAAAGAACATTAGATGAAACAAATAAACAATATGAACAATACACCTCCAAAAATGAAATGGGATAAATTATGTTAACAATAATGAATAGACGGTATGCAGGACATATTTACTGGTTTTAAAAATACAGCCACCCTCTATCAGGACAGAAATGTCTGAAATGCCTTCATATGCTAAATTTGTAGGCCCCAGGTAAAAAAAAACTATCAGGACAATGCTCAGTTTGTTCACTATCCTAGACATCAGATACACAAAAAGGATAGAAGTTGATTCAGAAGCATATCTGTCAAGCAAAATAAGAAAGTGTCACAGCTAAAATACAAATGGTTGAAATCTGCTATCTTCATTCAAAGTTAAACCTCAAGTTTGAAATATTTGCAGTATTTAAATTTATGATTGGAAAGAAACACTTTTTCAACTTCAACTATTGGAGTCTTAGCTTGCTGTGGTTGAGTGTGTTGTAGATGGACTTGTATTGATGATCAAGAGAAATTAGAAATCTATAAAATTTAAACACCTATCAAGCTTTTTATGATAGTATTATTTCATTACAAGACTGTTTTTTATCACTTAAATAGTTAAGTCTTGGCTGAGCATAATTAAATATTATTAAAAGGTTTCTAAGTTGATTGTTATACCTGAAGTCAAACTCCATTCTCAATTTTATTAAGTGTAGTGTCTAACACAATATTGCATTCTATCAACTGGAATTATTTTGTTGACAAAAAGACAATATTAAATTCATCAAATTTGTTTAAAGTGAGTTTAGCTTTTGTGTCCTTGTTAAAACAACAACCTTTAAACTCAGTTGTATTTGATCAGTTTTATATAATGTATATTCATATGATTCGTAATTGGTACACTTTGTTGTTTCAGATATTTTTTCTCTGCTCATAATTTATCACAGATGGTTATTACTTGCTAATACAGTGATGTTTTATTAATACTACATTAACATACTGGCAGGACAAAACAGGATTAGACATGAACAAATTTTAGATAGTGAAGGTGACTTGGTCAAAGTTGTGATGACATGTTAATTTCATGTATTCACATTATAATGCGGATGAAAAAATAAATTAAATGATAAATGTAAGTGTTGATATATGTATCAAACCTTTCTCTACAACAAACTATGATAGAGCACAACTCATTAAAATGCATATACCATTGAAATAATATATTTACTGATTTAAACACATTTACTGTAATTTAGTTTAATAAATAATATCTTTTATACTAAAAAATGATTTTCAGTATTTGTTATTCCTTACTTGTTTGACAGCATGTTTACTATTGTGGTATCCTAAAGAAGAATGACAAATTTACCTTAAATGTGTTTATTTATCTTTCTGTGATGTAAATAATTACCAGGTTAGATAGAGAGATCATAAAAAACTGTCATCGTCTCCAGAAAGCATTAATTATCTCATAGGCCAAAGGCTAGGTATTTGTGCTCTGAACATCCATTCTTTAATGACTAAAAAACAGAAACACACAAAAATGAAATGAAACTAGGGAACCATTATGTCCTGCAACCCAAACGATGATGGTTCTTTGCTGCGTTGTTAAAAGATAGTTCTATCTTCCCAGTATTTGAATCGATATGTCTCTTTCACCAGTAAATGCTCCTGAGACTTCAGTTCCATCAAAGATTTTTCTCTGAGGGAGGTGCTGAAGGATAATTAGAGGAAGAATCTATGGAACCAATATTATGAACACCAGCAGATAAACCAAATTGTGTGAAACTCATTGAAAAGGTCTTAAGAATGTATACTAAATGAAATTATCCAGCAATGACTGACAAATCAGATGATAAGGGAGCAACAGCAAATAAAGGATTGAGAGAAACAAACTAAATAAAATGTAGCTTTTTTTTCAAAATATATATCAAAATATTGAAATATACTAAAAAATGATATAGGAAAACATGAAACAACAATTATAATTGGTGGTAATGATAGATTTACTGGGGTTAAAATTACAGCCACCCTCAATCTGGATAAAATTTTACATGCTCAAATATCTAGTACACGGATCCACAGGTGAAAAAAATACATTTGGTGAAAGTCTACAGCCATTCACGAGTCCCAGACATCACAAAACCAGAAAGTGGATAAAAGCAGTTGGGGGCAAATCTTCAGGCACAGTAAAGGAAACTGTCCTCTAAGATGATACACAATGGATTTGAATTTACTGTTCTTCTTTAACAGTAAAACCTTCAGTTTGACTAATTGTAGCCTTCAAATCTATAATTGGAAACAGAAATACTTTTTATGTTCTGTTATTTATGTGATGTCATACCACTTGTTGTTTAAGTGTTTTAGTCAGACTTGTAGCTGATGGAAAAAGAAGAATTAGTCGTAATTTCAAACATGTAACATCAATTTTGTTTAAAAGAGATTTGTGGCATTTGTGACCACAATGAAGAGCAACTATTAAACTTAGTTATTTTAATACATTTCTGTAATGTTTCATATGATTCATAATTGGTAGACTTTTTCATATATATATTTAGGTTTCTCTACTCCATGATTTTATCACATAGCTACTTTATAAAATACAGTTATTAAGCTACTTACTAGAGCAATATCTATGTTCATACTGCTAAAAAAGGATTTAGAGATGATATAAAGGAGCGTGAGCACATAAGCAATTTTTGTTATGCAATAACAATATGTAATGAAAAAATGAAAGAAAGAAAGGAAGAAAATACTATATTGAAAATAACCATCAATCTTTTCTCTATCAACAACCTGTATTAGAATATCAACAACTCATCATTCATACATACCTTTGAAATAATTCATCAGATTTAAAACAGTTTGAAAACAATTTGTTTATATATATAACTGTTTTCATGCTGCAAAGATGATTTTCAACGTTTGCCATTCTCTTATTCTATGACAGTATTTCATTTACTAATTTGTGTATTATAAAAGAAAGAATAACAAATGTACCTTTAAATGTGTTTATTTCATCTTTTCTATTACAAATAATTAAAAGGTTAGATAGATCATAAACTAATATCATCACTTGCGTACAATAGGCTACATGCATTGCCAGCTATTTCGAAATGTTTGTGTTATTTTAGAAATTCCAATTTATGCATTTCTGCAGTAGGGGTAGAAGAAATTCTTTAAAAATTTCAGAAATACCTGAAAAGGCTGTCTGTTTTTACTTTACAATTAAATCATCGCCAAAGATGAAGTGTTGAGCCTGGCATCCATTATTTAATTAATAAAACACAGACACATACGAAAAGGAAGTGAAACTTAAAGTGAACCCATCTTGTCCTAGGCCTTATGTGTGTTTTGTTGCCTATAAGACATATAAATATATTTTGTCCTTTTCCAAATCCTCTAATCAAATATGTCTCTTTTGAGGTAAAGGAACTGAGACATGCAGTTCAACAAGTTCTCTGAGGAGATGCTGAGGCATAATTCAGGTCAGTGCGCAGTACAGAATATTTAGAACACCAGCAGATAAACCTGAATTGAAACTCATAGTAATGTCTTAAGAATACATACCACAGATGAGATGATCCAGGATGACTGACACCGATCAGATGACAAAGCAAGGGAACGCAATTAAAGAACGTTAGAGGAATCAAAGAAAATAAACAATATGAAATATACTTCCAGTAAATGAGACATAACATGTTTAAACAACAATGAATAGACAGTATGGTGGACATATTTATGGGTTTAAAATATGGCCACCCTTATCAGGACAGAATGTTGAAAATGCCTTCATATCTAAATGTGTTGGCCTACAGGTAAAAAAACATCAGGTCAATGCCTATAACCATTCACTATCCTAGACATCAAACACAAAAAGAGGTCTGATGCTGATTGAAGCAAACTGTCAAGCACAATAAAGAAAGTGTCATGAAGTGATACAAAATGGTTTAATTCACTATTCCTCATTAAAGATAAACCTCAAGTTTGATAGATTTGCAGCATTTAAATCTATGATTGGAAACAAACACTTTTTAACTCTAACTGTTTTATGTAATGTTAGGCTTGTGGTTGACTGTGTTGTAGATGGACTATATTTGATTGAAGAAGAAGAAATTAGTGTATCAATTTCAAACTTACTAACTAAACTTTTATGAGCATACTATTATTTCATTACCTTTTTCATTTTTTATCTTCACTTAAATAGATTAAGTCTTGGATGGCGATAATTAAATATTGCTACTTTAAGTTGATTAAGTACCTGAAGATAAACCCACCTCACTTTTAATAATTATTGTTTAGCACCACAAATTGCCCATTCAACTGGAATTTTTTTTGTTGACAAAAAGAAAGAATATTTAATTACATCAATTCTTGTTTTAAAAGTGAGTTTTGACTTTTGTGTCTGTTAAGTCATCAATTTTTAAACTCAGTTTGGCCATTTGACAGTTTTCTGTAATGTCTATGATTCGTAATTGGTATACTTGTTGTTTCATATTTTGTTTCTCTGCTCCATATAATTTATCACAGATGGCTATTACTTGCTTAAAAATATGCTGCTTTATTAGGTAATCTACATTAACATATTGAGGTTAAAAGAGATTTAGTATTAGGAATGAGAGTGAATGGACTTGGCTTCAAAGCCAGACATATGTGTTCATGCATTCACATATACTTGATGAAAATAAATAAATGACAAATGTAGGTATTGCTATATAAGTATCAAACTTTTTCACACAACAAACTATGTTAGAGCACCTATCATTATTAAAATGTATACATTGAAATAAATACATTTGAATTTAAACACATTGAACAACAATTTAGTTTATATACAACATAACTATCTTTATACTGGGCAAAATGATTTTCAGCATTTTGCTTTCCTTTCTTTGATAATGTCTTACTAATTGTGTTTAGTTATCCTTAAAGAAAGAATATGGGTTTTCTGAATGTGTTTATTTATCTTTTGTATCATATAAAATAATTACCATGTTAGATAGAGATCGATAAAAACTAACATCGTCGTAAGTATTAATTGTCTTATAGGCCGTTATTATTTATTGCTCTGAAGAGCCATTTCTTTAAAGACTATAAAAACAGAAACACAAAAATGAAATGAAACTAAAGGGAACCCATCATCTGGAACCCTAACATGTTAGTTTCTTTGTTCTAAGATATTAAAGATAGTTTTATCTTCTCAAATTATTTGAATCAAATATGTGTCTTTCACTATTAATGTCCCTGAGACTTGCAGTTCCATCAAAGTTTTTTGTGGGTGCTAAGGATAATCTAGAGAAGAATCTATGGAACCAGATATATGAACACGCAGATAAACCAAATTGTGAAACTCATTGAAAGGTCTTATGAATGGCTATACTAGAAATGAGAAATTATCCATGATGACACAAATCAGATGACAAAGTAAGGAGCAACAGCAAATAAAGAAGATTAGAGAGAAACAACTAAATAAAATTTAAACTTTACTTTTTAATACATATGAAATAATTTGAAAATACTTTCAAAATGATATAGGAAAAGCAAGTAAACAAAATTAATAGATGGTGTGCATGGACAGATTTACTGTTTAAAAATTAACCACCCTCAATCTGGATAATTTCGAAATGTAACATATGCTAAATTTTGGATCTCAGGTAAAACATGGTGAAAGCTCCAGCCGTCACTATCCCAGACAATTGAAACCAAGAAAGTGGATAAAGACTTAGGAGCGTCTGTCAGGCACAATAAAGGGAGGCTTCACTAAGATGATACAAAATGATATGAAATCTACTATTCTTCTTTAAAAGTAAAACCTCGATGTTTGACTAATTTGTAGTATTTAAATTCATATGGAATCAAATACTTTTTATGTTCTATATATTTATGATGTCATACTACTTGTTGTGTTTAAGGTGATGGACTTGTAGTTGATGGAAGAGAATTAGAAGTCAAGTACTCAAACATTAACATCTAATTCTTGTTTAAAAGTTGTGGTATTTGTGACCACAATGAAAGGACAACATTAAACTTAGATTGCTATTTTATATATTTTCTGTAATGTTTTCATATGATCATAATTGGTAGACTTTTCATATCATATTTATTTCTTACTCCATATGATTTATCACATATGGCTACACTACTCAAAATACAGTTGTGCTTCTACTAAGCAATACCTACGTTCACATACTGTCATGGGAAAAACAGGATTTAGAGATGATATAAAGGTTGAAATACATTGAAAGTACATTGACTTCAAAAGCAGATATAAGTTTATTTCATGCAATCTTTATGTGATGAAAAATATAAAAAGAGGAAGAAAATCTTACAGGTTGAAATATAACCATCAAGTCGTTTCTCTACAACAACCTATTAGAATATCAAATATTCATCATTAAAATACACATACATTGAAATTCATTAGATTTTAAACAGTTTGGAAACAATTGGTTTATAGCTTTGTGCTTATTTTCACTGGAAAGATGATTTTCAGCATTTGCCGTTTCTATTTCTATGACAGTATTTCATTTACTAATTTGTGTAATATATAAAAAAGAATGACAACGCGTTCTTTAAATGTGTTTAGTTTCATCTTTGTATTATGTAAAATAATTAAAGGTTGATAGATCATAAACTAACATCATCACATGCATTACAGTGTATACAGTCATTTGTTCTTTTCCTGAAATGTCTGTGTTATTTCTAGAAATCTCAGATTTCGTATTTCGTAGTGGCAGAGAGAAATTCTTTAAAATTTCGCAATACCGGAAAAAGCTGGTATTGTCTGTGTTACTGTATAATTAACTCATAGCCAATAGGATGAAGTCTTGAGCCTTAACATCCATTTCTGTAATGACACAAACAGACACATACAAAAAGAAATGAAACTAAAAGTGAACCCATCTGTCCTAGGCCCCTTATGTATCTTTCTGTTGCCCTAGACATTTAAATATATTTTGTCCTTTTCCAAATCTTAAACAAATATGTGTCTCTTTTGAGGGTAAAGCACTGAGACATGATTCAATTCAAGGAATTCTCGAGGAGGTGCTGAGGCAAGTTCTGACAATGCTATGGTACAGAATATTTTGAACACCAGCAGAAATCACAATCTGTGAAACTCATAGACAATGTCTTAGAATGAGCCTCTAAGATAAGAGATGATCCAGATGACTGACAAATCAGATGACGTGCCAGGGGGAACAGCAATTAAAGAACATTAGAGTGAATCAAACAAAATAAACAATATGAACAATACTCCCAAAATGAATGATAAATTATGTTTAAACAACAATGAATAGACAGTATGCAGTGACATTTACTGGTTTAAAAATACAGCCACTTTATCAGGACAGAAAATGTCTGAAATGCCTTCACATATGCTAAATTTGTAGGCCCTACAGGTAAAAAAAAAACCATCAGGACAATGCTAAGCTCATTCACTATCTAGACATCGATACACAAAAAGAGAATAGAAGCTGATTCAGAAGCATATCTGTCAAGTGTACACAAGTGTCACTAAAATGATACAAAATGGATTTGAAATCTGCTATTCCTTATTTGTGTTAAACCCTCAAAGTTTGAAATATTTGCAGATTTAAAATCATGATTAAACAGAAACACTTTTTCAACTCTAACTATTTATGAGTGTTAGCTTACTTTGGTTGAGTGTTGTAGATGGACTTGTAGTTGATGGATCGAAGAAATTAGAAATCTATGCATCAAATACCTATCTAAACTTTATGAGTATACTATTATTTTCATTACAAGATTTTTTATCTTCATAAATAGATTAAGTCTTGATGACATAATTAAATGTTATTAAAAGGGTTTCAAGTGATTGTTAAGTGCCGAAGTCAAACTCCATTCTCATTTTAATAAGTGCAGTGCTCTAGCACCAAATTGCATTCATTCAACTGGAATTATTTTGTTGACAAAAGAAGATATTTAAATCATCAAATTCTTGTTAAAGTAGTTTAGTTTTTGTGTCCTTGTTAAAAAGCAACCTTTAAGCTCAGTTTGGCCATTTTGATCAGTTTTCTAATGTGTTCATAGATTCGTAATTGGTACACTTTTGTTGTTTCAGATATTTTTTCTCCATATAATTTATCACAGATGGTATTACTTTGCTTAAAATACAGTGATGCTTTATTAATAATATACATTAACATATCATGACAAAACAGTTTATACATGAAATAAATTTTAGATAGTGAATGGACTTTGGCTTCAGCCAGATATATGTTAATTTCATGCACCATATACGTGATGAAAAATAAATATAATGATCAAATGTAAGTGTTGAAATATAATATCAAACCTTTTCTACACAACAAACTATGATAGCACCAACAATCATTATTAAATGCATATCATTGAAATAAATATATTTACTCGATTTAAAACATTGCATAACAATTTAGTTTAATACAACTGTTGCTATCTTTATACTGCAAAAAATGGTTTTCAGCATTTTTCATTCCTACTTATTTGACAGCATGTATTTTTAATTGTGTGTAATTATCCTAAAAGAAAGAATGACAATTTCCCTTAAATGTTATTTATCTTTCTGTATGATATAAAATAATTACCGGGTTAGATAGAGATCATAAAAACTGTCATCGTCTCAACATTAATTATCTCATAGGCCAAAAGCTAAGTGTTGTGCTCTGAATATCATTTCTTTAATGACTATAAAAAACAGAAACACACAAAAATGAATGAAACTAAAGGGAACTCATCATGTCCTGGCAAACGTATGATAGTTTTGTTGCCTTGTTACTAAAGATAGTTTCTATCTCAAATTATTTGATCAAATATGTGTTCTTTCACCAGTAAATGCCCTGAGACTCAGTTCCATCAAATTTTTTTCTGGGGAGGTGCTGAGGATATTCAGAGTGATCTATGGAGCAGAATATTATGAACACCAGATAAACCAAATTGTGAAACTCATTGAAGGTCTTAAGAATGGCTATACTGAAATGAGAAATTATCCAGCAATGACTGACAAATCAGATGACAAAGAACAACAGTAAATAAAGAAGATTAGAGAGAACAAACTAAATAAAATGTAAACTTTACTTTCAAATATATCAAATAATTTGAAATATACTTTCAAAATGATATAGGAAAAGTATGAAACAACAATTATAAGGTGGTGCAATGGACAGATTTACTGGGTTTAAAATTACACACCCTCAATCTGATAAAAATTTTGAAAATGCCTCAACATATGCTAAATTTTTGGATCCTCAGGTGAAAAATACATTTGTGAAAGTCTACAGCCATTCACGATCCCAGACATCTGAAACCAAGAAAGTGGATAAAGATTAGATAAATCTTTCCAGGCTGTAAGGAAACTGTCGCTAGATGATACACAGTTTGAATTCTATTCTTCTTTAACAGTAAACCTTCAATGTTTGCTAATTGCAGCCTTTAAAATTTATAATTGGAAACAGAAATATTATGTTCTCTATATTTATGTAATCATACTCACTTGTTGTGGTTATGTTTGTAGTCAGACTTGCTGATGGAAGAAAGAAGGATTAAGTCAAGTAATTTCAAACATGTAACATCTAATTTTGTTTAAAGAGATTTGTGGCATTTGTACTGATGAAAGGACAACCATTAAACTTAGGCTATTTTAATACATTTTCTGTAATGTTTTCATATGATTCATAATTGGTAGACTTTTTTCATATATATATTTACGTTTTCTCTACTCCATATGATTTATCACATATGGCTACTACTTTACTCAAAATACAGTTATGCTTCTTACTAGAGCAATATCTATGTTCACATACTGTCATAAAAAAACAGGATTTAGAGATGATATAAAGGTTAGAGCGTGAAAGAACATGGGCCTCAAAGCCAGATATAATTTTATTTCATGCAATAACAATATATGTGATGAAAAAAATGAAGAGAAAGGAAGAAAATCTTTATAGTATTGAAATATAACCATCAAATCTTTTCTCTATCCAACAACCTGTATTAGAATATCAACAACTCATCATTAAAATACACATACCTTTGAAATAAATTCATCAGATTTAAAACAGTTTGGAAAACAATTTAGTTTATATAGCACAGTAACTATTTTCATACTGCAAAAGATGATTTTCAACATTTTGCCATTCTCTTATTTCTATGACAGTATTTCATTTACTAATTTGTGTGTAATTATAATAAAAGAAAGAATAACAAATGTACCCTTAAATGTGTTTATTTCATCTTTTCGTATTATGTAAAATAATTAAAAGGTTAGATAGATCATAAAAACTAACATCATCACATGCATTACAATAGTAGCCACAGGTATTGCTATTTCCTTGAAATGTCTGTGTTATTTCTAGAGAAATCTCCAGATTTATGCATTTCTGCAGTAGTGGAAGCAGAGAGAAGTTCTTTAAAAATTTCATGAAATACCTGGAAAAAGCTGGCTTTGTCTGTGGCTACTATTACAATTAAATCATCGGCCAAAAGGATGAAGTGTTGAGCCCGTAACATCCATTTATTTAATGACAATAAAACACAGACACATACGAAAAAGGAAATGAAAACTTAAAGTGAACCCATCTTGTCCTAGGCCCCTTATGTATGTTAGTTTCTGTTGCCTATAAGACATATAAATATATTTTGTCCCTTTTCCAAATCCTTCTAATCAAATATGTGTCTCTTTTGAGGGTAAAGGCTAACTGAGACATGCAGTTCAATCCAAGGATTTTCTCTGAGGGAGATGCTGAGGCATAATTCAGAGTCAGTACGCCATGGTACAAGAATATTTAGAACACCAGCAGATAAACCACAATGTGTGAAACTCATAGACAATGTCTTAAGAATGGCGATACCATAGATAAGAGATGATCCAGGATGACTGACACAAATCAGATGACAAAGCAAGGAGGAACAGCAATTAAAGAACGTTAGAGTGAATCAAAGAAAATAAACAATATGAACAATACACTTCCAAAAATGAAATGAGACATAACATGTTTAAACAACAATGAATAGACAGTATGCAGTGGACATATTTAATGGGTTTAAAAAATATGGCCACCCTCTATCAGGACAGAAAATGTCTGAAAATGCCTTCACATATGCTAAATGTGTTGGCCCTACAGGTAAAAAAAAACATCAGGTCAATGCCTATAACCATTCACTATCCTAGACATCAGAAACACAAAAAAGAGGTCAGATGCTGATTGAGAAGCAAATCTGTCAAGCACAATAAAGGAAAGTGTCACAGATAAAGTGATACAAAATGGATTTGAAATCTACTATTCCTCATTAAAAGATAAACCCTCAAAGTTTGATAGATTTGCAGCATTTAAAATCTATGATTGGAAACAGAAACACTTTTTTAAACTCTAACCATTTATGTAATGTTAGGCTTACTTGTGGTTGACTGTGTTGTAGATGGACTTGTAACTGATTGAAGAATGAAGAAATTAGAAGTCTATCAATTTCAAACTTACCAATCTAAACTTTTATGAGCATACTATTATTTTCATTACCTTGCTGTTTTTTTATCTTCACTTAAATAGATTAAGTCTTGGATGGCGCATAATTAAATATTATTAAAAGGGTTTCTAAGTTGATTGTTAAGTACCTGAAGACAAACTCCATTCTCAATTTTAACAATTGCATTGCTCTAGCACCACAAAATTGCATTCCCATTCAACTGGAATTATTTTGTTGACAAAAAGAAGACAATATTTAATTACATCAAATTCTTGTTTTAAAGAGGAGTTTTGACTTTTGTGTCCTTGTTAAAAACAGCAACCTTTAAACTCAGTTTGGCCATTTTGATCAGTTTTCTGTAATGTGTTCATATGATTCTTAATTGGTATACTTTTGTTGTTTCAGATATTTTGTTTCTCTGCTCCATATAATTTATCACAGATGGCTATTACTTTGCTTAAAATACAGTGCTGCTTCTTATTAGAGTAATGTCTACATTAACATAGTGGCAAGTCAAAAACAGGATTTAGACATGAAATAAATTTTAGAGAGTGAATGGACTTTGGCTTCAAAGCCAGACATATGTTAATTTCATGCATTCACATTATACGTGATGAAAAAAATAAAAATAAATGATAATAAAATGTAGAGTATTGCTATATAAGTATCAAACCTTTTCTCTACACAACAAACTATGTTAGAGCACCTACTACTCATTATTAAAATGCATACACATTGAAATAAATACATTTCCAAGATTTAAAACACATTGAACAACAATTTAGTTTACATACAACAGTAACTATCTTTATACTGCAAAAAAATGATTTTCAGCATTTTGCCATTCCCTTACTTCTTTGACAGAATGTCATTTACTAATTTGTGTTTAATTATCCTTGAAGAAAGAATGACAATTTTCCTTAAATGTGGTTATTTTATCTTTTTGTATCATATAATATAATTACCATGTTAGATAGAGATCATAAAACTAACATCATCGCAAGCATTAATTATCTCTATAGGCCAAAGGTTAAATTGTTGTGCTCTGAAGAGCCATTTCTTTAAAGACTATAAAAACAGAAACACACAAAAATGAAATGAAACTAAAGGGAACCCATCATGTCCTGGAACCTAACATATGTTAGTTTTGTTGCCTAAGATATTAAAAGATAGTTTCTATCTTCTCCAAATTATTTGAATCAAATATGTGTCTCTTTCAACAGTAAATGCTCCTGAGACATACAGTTCCATCAAGGTTTTCTCTGGAGGTGTGAAGGATAATTCAGAGTGAAGAATCTATGGAACCAGTATTATAAACACCAGCAGATAAACCAAATTGTGTGAAACTCATTGAAAAGGTCTTAAGAATGGCTATACTAGAAATGAGAAATTATCCAGCAATGACTGACACAAATCAGATTACAAAGTAAGGAGCAATAGCAAATAAAGAAAATTAGAGAGAATGAAACTAAATAAAAAAATGTAAACTTTTACTTTCAAAATATATATCAAAATAATTTGAAATATACTTTCAAAAAATGAAATAATACATAGCATTTGTAAACAACAATGAATAGACAGTTTGCAGTGGACTGATTTACTGGGTTTAAAAAATACAGCCACCCGCTATCTGGATAAAGCAATATCTGAAAAAGAGTTCATATATGCCAAATTTGTTAGCCTATACTTAAAAAACATCAGGTCAATGCCTAAGGCCATTCACTATCCCATACATCAGAAACACAAGAAAGTGGATAGAAGCTGATTGAGAAGCAAATCTGTCAAGCACAATAAAGGAAAGTGTCACAGCTAAAGTGATACAAAATGGAATTGAAATCTACTATTCCTCATTAAAAGTAAAACCCTCAAAGATTGCTAGACTTTTAGCATTTAAAATCTATGATTGGAAACAGAAATACTTTTTTCATTTATAAACACTTATGAAATGTCAGACTCACTTGTGGTTGAGTGCATTGTAATAGGACTTGGTAGTTGATTGAAGAAAATAAATTAGAAGTCTGTATTTTCAAACTTACATAACTTGAGTTTTATTCTTTACTTTGTCTTTATCAAATTGTTGTTCTTTGTATTTCTCAAGGAGAGTAACTCTTGGATGTCGCATGATTCAAAATTATTAACAGGGATTCTAAGTTAATTGTAAATAACCTGAACACAAACTCCATTCTAAATTTGAACAATTCTAGTACTCTTGCACCAATATATTGCATTCCTATTCAACTTGATTTATTTTGTTTACAAAAAGAGGACAATATTTAATTACATCAAATTCTTGTTTTAAAAGTGATTTGTGACTTTTGTGACCACATTGAAAAGAGTAACATTTAAACTGAGTTTGGCCATTTGAATAATTTTCTGCAATGTTCATGTGATTCGCATTGGTCAACTTTTTTTGCTCCATATGATTTATCACAGATGGCTACTATTGCTCAAAAATACAGTTATGCCTCTTATTTGAATAATATATACATTAACTTACTTTCAAGTCCCAAACAGGATTTAGACATGAAATAAAGGTTAGACAGTGAAAGCACCTTGGCTTCAAAGCCAGATGTATGTTAATTTCATGGAACTGCAAAATATGTGACAAAAAAATGAAAAGAAATAATGATACAATTTAGAGTACTGAAATATAAGAATCACACCTTTTCTGTATAAAAATGTCTATGTTATAATACACTTATGTTATACTACACTTTATTAAAATACACTGACTATTGGCATAATTACATTTACAAGATTTAAAGTACACTGCATAACAATTTACTTTTTATAGCACAGTAATATTTTTATAATGCAAAAGAGGATTTTCAACATTTTGCCACTCCCTATTACTCTGACAGCATTTCTTTAACTAATTTGTGTCTAATTAAACTACAAACAAGAAAGATAAATTTACCCTTTAATTTTTTTTTTCACTGTGTGTATTATATGAACTAATTACCAGGTTAGGTAGGAAGATCATTAAAATGAATGTCATCTCAAGCATTAATTAACTCATAGGCCAAAAGACTGAATTGTTGTGCTCTGAACATGCATTACTTAATGACAATAAAATATAAATGTATGAGAAATGAAGTAGTTTAAAAGGAAAGGACTTGGCAAGGTTAGAGGAATGGTCAAATGTGAAGCTTAGATTTAATGCAATGAAGTGCAGGTAATGCATGGGAAAGAAAAACCTAGGGAGAGAGCACACAATGGTGGTGAGAGATATTAACTACAAAAAAAATGGAAAGAGACCTGGGGGTAGTAATATCAGATGACTTAAAGGTGGGAAAGCAATGGGAGAGGGCATTAAGGAGGGCTGGGGAGATACTGGGATGCACAGGGAGAGGCTTCACCAGTGGAAAACAGGAACTTGGTATCCCTCTGTACAGACAGCTGGTGAGACCCCATCTGGAGTACTGTGTGCAGTTCTGGTGACCCAATCTCTGCCTGGACATAGACAAGATGGAAGCTGTCCAGAGGAGGGCAACTAAAATGGGGTAGGGTCTGCACCAGAAGACATATGAAGAGTGACTAAAGTATATTAATATGTATAGCCTCGTGGAAAGGAAGCAGAGGAGGGACATGATAGAAACTTTCAAGTACCTCAAGGGAATCAACAAAGTCCAAGAGGGTAGCATCTTTCAAAAAAAGAGGTGTGGAAAGACAAGGGAGCACAATTTGAAGATAGATGGCGGCAGGTCAGAGGTAATGTAGGGATTATTTTTCACAGAGGGTTCTGGATGCATGGAACGACCTTCCGGAGGAGGTTGTAGTCAAAACAGTGGTTGAATTCTAGCATGCATGTGACAGTCATAAGGCAATTCTAGGGGGTTGGAGTAGAAAGAAGTAGGCTGCTGGTTAACTAGGATCTGCAGCTTATCCATTAGGAAGGGAAATGGGCAGACTGGGTGAGCCAAGTGGTCCTTATCTGCCATCAAATTCTATGTTTCTGTGTTTCTATTTTTCAATGAACACATCTCGTACTGGAACCTTAAGTATGTTGGTTTCTGTTGCCCCTAAGATGTTTAGGTATATTTTCTGCATTCTCCAAATCCTTTCAAACAAGTATTTGTCCCCTTTTCAAGTAAAGATCCATTGAGGTATACAGTTCTATCCATGTTTTTTCTCAGAGGGAGGTGCTGATGAATATTTCAGAGTCAAGAAGCTATGGTACCAGAATATTATGAACACAAGCAGATAAACCAAACTGTGTGAAACTCATAGAAAATGTCTTAATAATGTCTATACCAGAGATAAGAGATGATTCAGCAATGAATGACACAAATCAGATGACAAAGCAAGGAGAGACAGTGATTAAAGAACATTAGAGTGAATCAAACCAAATGAACAGTACAAACAATATACTTCCAAAAATGAAATAGGAAAAAGCATGGTAAACAACAATCAATAGATGGTGTGCAGTGGACAGATTTACTGGGTTTAAAAATTACAGCCACCATCTATCTGGAAAGAAAATGTCTGAAAATGCCTTAAAATATGATAAATTTCTCGATCCTACAGGTAAAAAAAAAACATTAGGTGAAAGTCTACAGCCATTCACTATCCCAGACAACGGAAAGACAAGAAAGCAGATAAAAGCAGATTTATGAGCAAATCTGTCAGGCACAATAAAGGAAACTGTCACAGCTAAGATGATACAAAATGGATTTGAAATCTACTATTCTTCTTTAAAAGTAAAACCTTCGATGTTTGACTAATTTGCAGCATTTAAAATCTATGATTGGAAATAGAAATACTTTTTTAAGTCTATATATTTATGTGATGTCATACTCACTTGTTGTGGTTGAGTGTGTTGTAGTCGGACTTGTAGCTGATGGAAGAAAGAAGAATTGAAGTCAAGTAATTTCAAACTCGTTAACATCTAATTCTTTGTTTTAAAAGAGATTTGTGACATTTGTGACCACAATGAAAGGAGCAACCATTAAACTCAGATTGGCTATTTTGATAAATTTTCTGTAATATTTTCATATGATTCATAATTGGTAGACTTTTTTCATATCAAATTTATGTTTTCTCTACTCCATATGATTTATCACATATGGCTACTACTTTACTCAAAATACAGTTATGCTTCTTATTAGAGCAATATCTACATTCACATACTGTCATGGGGAAAAACAGGATTTAGAGATGATATAAAGGTTAGAACGTGAAAGCACTTTGGCTTCAAAGCCAGATATATGTTCATTTCATGCAATCACAATATACGTGATGAAAAAAATAAAAAGAAAGGATGAAAATCTTTACAGTATTGAAATATAACCATCAAATCTTTTCTCTATACAACAACCTATATTAGAATATCAACTACTCATTATTACAATACACATACCATTGAAATAAATTCATCAGATTTAAAACAATTTGGAAAACAATTTAGTTTATATAGCACAGTAACTATTTTCATACTGCAAAAATGATTTTCAGCATTTTGCCATACTCTTATTTCTATGACAGAATTTCATTTACTAATTTGTGTGTAATTATACTAAAAGAAAGAATGACAAATGTACCCTTAAATGTGTTTATTTCATCGTTTCGTATTATGTAAAATAATTAAAAGGTTAGATAGATCATAAAAGCTAACATCACGATGTATTATAGTAGTAGCTACAGACATTGCTGCTATTTCCTGAAATGTTCAGTTATTTCGAGAAATCTCCAGATTTCTGCATTTCTGCAGTAGTGGAAGTAGAGAGAAATTCTTTAGAAATTTCAAGAAATAACAGGAAAAAGCTGGCATTGTCTGTGGCTACTATTATAATTAACTGATAGGCCAAAAGGATGATGTGCTGTGCTCTAAACATCCATTTCTTTAATGACAATAAAACACAGACACATACAAAAAAGGAAATGAAAACTAAAAGTGAACCCATCTTGTCCTAGGCCCCTTATGTATGTTAGTTTCTGTTGCCCCTAAGACATTTAAATATATTTTGTCCCTTTTCCAAATCCTTCTAATCAAATATGTGTCTCTTTTGAGGGTAAAGGCTAACTGAGACATGCAGTTCAATCCAAGGATTTTCTCTGAGGGAGGTGCTGATGCATAATTCAGAGTCAATATGCTATGGTACCAGAATATTAAGAACACCAGCAGATAAACAACATTGAGTGAAACTCATAGACAATGTCTTAAGAATGGCTATACCACAGATAAGAGATGATCCAGGAATGACTGACACAAATCAGATGATAAAGCAGGGTGGAACAGCAATTAAAGAACATTAGAGTGAATCAAAGAAAATAAACAATATGAACAATACACTTCCAAAAATGAAATGAGACATATCATGTTTAAACAACAATGAATAGACAGTATGCAGTGGACATATTTACTGGGTTTAAAAAATATAGCCACCCTCTATCAGGACAGAAAATGTCTGAAAATGCCTTCACATATGCTAAATGTGTTGGCCCTACAGGTCAAAAACATCAGGTCAATGCCTAAGGCCATTCACTATCCTAGACATCAGAAACACAAAAAAGAGGACAGAAGCTGATTGAGAAGCAAATATGTCAAGCACAATAAAGGAAAGCGTCACAGCTAAAGTGATACAAAATGGATTTGAATTCTACTATTCCTCATTAAAAGTTAAACCCTCAAAGTTTGATAGATTTGCAGCATTTAAAATCTATGATTGGAAACAGAAACACTTTTTTCAACTCTAACCATTTATGTAATGTTAGGCTTACTTGTGGTTGAGTGTGTTGTAGATGGACTTGTAACTGATTGAAGAAAGAAGAAATTAGAAGTCTATCAATTTCAAACTTACCAATCTAAACTTTTAAGAGCATACTATTATTTTCATTACAGGGCTGTTTTTTTATCTTCACTTAAATAGATTAAGTCTTGGATGTGTCTATAATTAAATATTATTAAAGGGTTTCTAAGTTGATTGTTAGCACCTGAAGGCAAACTCCATTCTCAATTTTAACAATTGCAGTGCTCTAGCACCACAAAATTGCATTCCCATTCAACTGGAATTATTTTGTTGACAAAAAGAAGACAATATTAAGTTACATTAAATTCTTGTTTTAAAAGTGAGTTTTGACTTTTGTGTCCTTGTTAAAAACAGCAACCTTTAAACTCAGTTTGGCCATTTTGATCAGTTTTCTGTAATATGTTCATATGATTCGTAATTGGTATACTTTTGTTGTTTCAGATATTTTGTTTCTCTGCTCCATATAATTTATCACAGATGGCTATTACTTTGCTTAAAATACAGTGCTGCTTTTTATTAGAGTAATGTCTACATTAACATAGTAGCAAGTCAAAAACAGGATTTAGACATGAAATAAATTTTAGATAGTGAATGGACTTTGGCTTCAAAGCCAGACATATGTTAATTTCATGCATTCACATTATAAGTGATGAAAAAAATAAAAATAAATGATGATAAAATGTAGAGTATTGCAATATAAGTATCAAACCTTTTCTCTACACAACAAACTATGTTAGAGCACCAACTACTCATTATTAAAATGCATACACATTGAAATAAATACATTTACAAGATTTAAAACACATTGAAAAACAATTTAGTTTACATACAACAGTAACTATCTTTATACTGCAAAAAAATGATTTTCAGCATTTTGCCATTCCCTTACTTACTTGACAGCATGTCATTTACTAATTTGTGTTTAATTATCCTAAAAGAAAGAATGACAAATTTACCCTTAAATGTGTTTATTTTATCTTTTTGTATCATATAAAATAATTACCAGGTTAGATAGAGAGATCATAAAAACTAACATCGTCGCAAGCATTAATTATCTCATAGGCCAAAAGGCTAAATTGTTGTGCTCTGAACATCCATTTCTTTAATGACTATAAAAAACAGAAACACACAAAAAAATGAAATGAAACTAAAAGGGAACCCATCATGTCCTGGAACCTTTACGTATGGTAGTTTCTGTTGCCCCTAAGATATTAAAAGATAGTTTCTATCTTCTCCAAATTATTTGAATCAAATATGTGTCTCTTTCACCAGTAAATGCTCCCTGAGACTTGCAGTTCCATCAAAGGTTTTTCTCTGAGGGAGGTGCTGAAGGATAATTCAGAGTGAAGAATCTATGGAACCAGAATATTATAAACACCAGCAGATAAACCAAATTGTGTGAAACTCATTGAAAAGGTCTTAAGAATGGCTATACTAGAAATGAGAAATTATCCAGCAATGACTGACACAAATCAGATTACAAAGTAAGGAGCAATAGCAAATAAAGAAAATTAGAGAGAATGAAACTAAATAAAAAAATGTAAACTTTTACTTTCAAAATATATATCAAAATAATTTGAATATACTTTCAAAAAAATGAAATAATACATAGCATTTGTAAACAATAATGAATAGACAGTATGCATTGGACTGCTTTACTGGGTTTAAAAAATACAGCCACCCTCTATCTGGATAAAGCAATATCTGAAAAAGAGTTCATATATGCCAAATTTGTTGGGCCTACACGTAAAAAAAAAATCAGGTCAATGCCTAAGGCCATTCACTATCCCATACATCAGAAAACACAAGAAAGAGGATAGAAGCTGATTGAGAAGCAATTCTGTCAAGCACAATAAAGGAAAGTGTCACAGCTAAAGTGATACAAAATGGAATTGAAATCTACTATTCCTCATTAAAAGTAAAACCCTCAAAGATTGATAGATTTTCAGCATTTAAAATCTATGATTGGAAACAGAAATACTTTTTTCAATTATAAACAATTATGAAATGTCAGACTCACTTGTTGTGGTTGAGTGCGTTGTAATAGGACTTGCAGCTGATTGAAGAAAATAGAAATTAGAAGTCTAGCATTTTCAAACTTACATAACTTGAGTTTTATTTCTTTACTTTTGTCTTCATCAAATTGCTGTTCTTTGTATTTTCACTCAAGGAGAGTAACTCTTGGATGTCGCATGATTCAAAATTATTAACAGGGATTCTAAGTTGATTGTAAATTACCTGAACACAAACTCCATTCTAAATTTGAACAATTCTAGTACTCTAGTACCAATATATTGCATTCCTATTCAACTTGATTTTTTTGTTGACAAAAGAGGACAATATTTAATTACATCAAATTCTTGTTTTAAAGTGATTTGTGACTTTTAGACCACATTGAAAAGAGTAACATTTAAACTGAGTTTGGTCATTTTGAATAATTTTCTGCAATGTTCATGTGATTCGTAATTGGTCAACTTTTTTTCTGCTCCATATGATTTATCACAGATGGCTACTACTTTGCTCAAAATACAGTTATGCCTCTTATTTGAATAATGTATACATTAACTTACTTTCAAGTCACAAACAGGATTTAGACATGAAATAAAGGTTAGACAGTGAAAGCACCTTGGCTTCAAAGCCAGATGCATGTTAATGTCATGGAACTGCAAAATATGTGACAAAAAAATGAAAAGAAATAATGACACAATTTAGAGTACTGAAATATAAGAATCACACCTTTTCTGTATAAAAATGTCTATGTTTTAATACCAACTACACTTTATTAAAATACACAGACTATTGACATAAATACATTTACAAGATTTAAAGCACACTGCATAACAATTTACTTTTTATACCACAGTAATATTTTTATACTGCAAAAGAGGATTTTCGACATTTTGCCACTCCCTATTACTCTGACAGCATTTCTTTAACTAATTTGTGTCTAATTAAACTACAAACAAGAAAGACAAATTTACCCTTTAATTTATTTTTTTTTACTGTGTATATTATATGAACTAATTACCAGGTTAGGTAGGAAGATCATAAAAATGAATGTCATCTCAAGCATTAATTAACTCATCGCCAAAAGACTGAATTGTTGTGCTCTGAACATGCATTACTTTAATGACAATAAAACACAGAAACGTATGAGAAATGAAGTGAAGTTTAAAAGTGAAAGGACTTGGCAAGGTTAGAGGAATGGTCAAATGTGTGGAAGCTTAGATTTAATGCAATGAAGTGCAAGGTAATGCACATGGGAAACAAAAACCTAGGGAAAGAGCACACAATGGGTGGTGAGATATTAACTACAAAAAAATGGAAAGAGACCTGGGGTAGTCATATCAGATGACTTAAAGGTGGGAAAGCAATGGGAGAGGGCATTATGAGGGCTGGGAGATACTGGGATGCATAGGGAGAGCTTCACCTGTGGAAAACAGGAAGTTGCTATCCCTCTGTACAGACAGCTGGTGAGACCCCATCTGGAGTACTGTGTGCAGTTCTGGTGACCCAGTCTCTGCCTGGATATAGACAAGATGGAAGCTGTCCAGAGGAGGGCAACTAAAATGGGGTAGGGTCTGCACCAGAAGACATATGAAGAGTGACTAAAGGATCTTAATATGTATAGCCTCATGTAAAGGAAGCAGAGGAGGGACATGATAGAAACTTTCAAGTACCTCAAGGGAATCAACAAAGTCCAAGAGGGTAGCATCTTTCAAAAAAAGATGTGTGGAAAGACAAGGGAGTACAATTTGAAGATAGATGGCGGGCAGGTCAGAGGTAATGTAGGGAATTATTTTTTCACAGAGAGGGTTGGGGAAGCATGGAACGACCTTCCGGAGGAGGTTGTGGAGTCAAAAACAGTGGTTGAATTCAAGCATGCATGTGACAGTCAAAGGCAATTCTAGGGGTGGGAGTAAAGAAGTAGGCTGCTGGTTATCTAGGATCTGTAGCTTATCCATTAGGAAGGGAAATGTAAGACTGGCTGGCCAAGTGGTCCTTATCTGCCAATCAAATTCTATGTTTTATTTTCAATGAACACATCTCATGTACTGGAACCTTAAGTATGTTGGTTTCTGTTGCCCCTAAGATGTTTAGGTATATTTTCTGCATTCTCCAAATCCTTTCTAAACAAGTATTTGTCCCTTTGCAAGTAAAGACCCATTGAGATATGGAGTTCTATCCATGTTTTTTCTCAGAGGAGGTGCTGATGAATATTTCAGAGTCAAGAAGCTATGGTACCAGAATACTATGAACACAAGCAGATAAACCAAACTGTTTGAAACTCATAGAAAATGTCTTAATAATGTCTATACCAGAGATAAGAGATGATTCAGCAATGACTGACACAAATCAGATGACAAAGCAAGGAGGGACAGTGATTAAAGAACATTAGAGTGAATCAAACAAAATAAACATTATAATCAATATACTTCCAAAAATGAAATAGGAAATAGCATGGGTAAACAACAATGAATAGACAGTGTGCAGTGCACAGATTTACTGGGTTTAAAAATTACAGCCACCCTCTATCTGGATAAAAAATTGTCTGAAAATGCCTTAACATATGCTAAATTTGTGGATCCTACTGGTAAAAAAATAGGTGAATGTCTACAGCCATTCACTATCCCAGATATCTGAAACACAAAAAAGTGGATGAAAGCAGATTTAGGAGCAAATCTGTCAGGCACAATAAAGGAAACTGTCACAGCTAAGATGATACTAATTGGATTTCAAATCTACTATTCTTCTTTAAAAGTAAAACCTTCAATGTTTGACTAATTTGCAGCATTTAAAATCAATGATTGGAAACAGAAATACTTTTTTATGTTCTATATATTTATGTGATGTCATACTCACTTGTTGTGTTTGAGTGTGTTGTAGTCGGACTTGTAGCTGATGGAAGAGGAATTAGAAGTCAAGTAATTTCAAACTTACGTAACATCTAATTCTTGTTTAAAAAGAGATTTGTGGCATTTGTGACCACAATGAAAGGAGCAACCATTAAACTCAGATTGGCTATTTTGATAAATTTTCTGTAATGTTTTCATATGATTCATAATTGGTAGACTTTTTTCATATCAGATTTATGTTTTCTCTACTCCATATGATTTATCACATATGGCTACTACTTTACTCAAAATACAGTTATGCTTCTTATTAGAGCAATATCTACATTCACATACTGTCATGGGAAAAACAGGATTTAGAGATGATATAAAGGTTAGAGTGTGAAAGCACTTTGGATTGAAAGCCAGATATATGTTCATTTCTTGCAATCACAATATACGTGATGAAAAAAATTAAAAGAAAGGAAGAAAATCTTTACAGTATTGAAATATAACCATCAAATCTTTTCTCTATACATCAACCTATATTAGTATATCAACTACTCATTATTAAAATACACATACCATTGAAATAAATTCACCAGATTTAAAACAATTTGGAAAACAATTTAGTTTATGTTGCACAGTAACTATTTTCATACTGCAAAAAAATGATTTTCAGCATTTGCCTCTCTTATTTCTATGACAGAATTTCATTTACTAATTTGTGTGTAATTATACTAAAAGAAAGAATGACAAATGTACCCTTAAATGTGTTTATTTCATCTTTTGTATTATATAAATAATTAAAAGGTCAGGTCATAAAAACTAACATAATTGCATGCATTACAATAGTAGCCACAGACATTGCCAGCTATTTCCTGAAATGTCCGTGTTATTTCTAGAGAAATCTCCTGATTTCTGCATTTCCGCAGTAGTGGCAGCAGAGAGAAATTCTTTAGAAATTTCGCTAAATATCTGGAAAAAGTTTACACTGTCTGTGGCTACTACTGTAATTAACTCATAGGCCAAAAGGATGAAGTGTTGTGCTCTGAACATCCATTTCTTTAATGACAATAAAACACAGAAACATACAAAAAAGGAAATGAAAACTAAAAGTGAACCCATCTTGTCCCTGATGTATGTTAGTTTATGTTGCTCCTAAGACATTTAAAGATATTTTCTCCCTTTTCCAAATCCTTTTAATCAAATATGAGTCTCTTTTGAGTGTAAAGGCTAACTGAGACATGCCGTTCAATCCAAGGTTTTTCTCTGAGGGAGGTGCTGAGGCATAATTCAGAGTCAAGATGCTATGGTACCAGAATATTATAAACACCAGCAGATAAACCAAATTGTGTGAAACTCATTGAAAAGGTCTTAAGAATGGCTATACTAGAAATGAGAAATTATTCAGCAATGACTGACACAAATCAAATTCAAAGTAAGGAGCAATAGCAAATAAAGAAAATTAGAGAGAATGAAACTAAATAAAAAAATGTAAACTTTTACTTTCAAAATATATATCAAAATAATTTGAATATACTTTCAAAAAATGAAATAATACATAGCATTTGTAAACAATAATGAATAGACAGTATGCAGTGGACTGCTTTACTGGGTTTAAAAAATACCCCACCCTCTATCAGGATAAAGCAATATCTGAAAAAGAGTTCATATATGCCAAATTTGTTGGGCCTACACGTAAAAAAAAAATCAGGTCAATGCCTAAGGCCATTCACTATCCCATACATCAGAAACACAAGAAAGAGGATAGAAGCTGATTGAGAAGCAAATCTGTCAAGCACAATAAAGGAAAGTGTCACAGCTAAAGTGATACAAAATGGAATTGAAATCTACTATTCCTCATTAAAAGTAAAACCCTCAAAGATTGATAGATTTTCAGCATTTAAAATCTATGATTGGAAACAGAAATACTTTTTTCAATTATAAACAATTATGAAATGTCAGACTCACTTGTTTTGGTTGAGTGCGTTGTAATAGGACTTGCAGCTGATTGAAGAAAATAGAAATTAGAAGTCTAGCATTTTCAAACTTACATAACTTGAGTTTTATTTCTTTACTTTTGTCTTCATCAAATTGCTGTTCTTTGTATTTTCACTCAAGGAGAGTAACTCTTGGATGTCGCATGATTCAAAATTATTAACAGGGATTCTAAGTTGATTGTAAATTACCTGAACACAAACTCCATTCTAAATTTGAACAATTCTAGTATTCTAGTACCAATATATTGCATTCCTATTCAACTTGATTTTTTTTGTTGACAAAAAGAGGACAATATTTAATTACATCAAATTCTTGTTTTAAAAGTGATTTGTGACTTTTGTGACCACATTGAAAAGAGCAACATTTAAACTGAGTTTGGCCATTTTGAATACTTTTCTGCAATGTTCATGTGATTCGTAATTGGTCAACTTTTTTTCTGCTCCATATGATTTATCACAGATGGCTACTACTTTGCTCAAAATACAGTTATGCCTCTTATTTGAATAATGTATACATTAACTTACTTTCAAGTCACAAACAGGATTTAGACATGAAATAAAGGTTAGACAGTGAAAGCACCTTGGCTTCAAAGCCAGATGCATGTTAATGTCATGGAACTGCAAAATATGTGACAAAAAAATGAAAAGAAATAATGATACAATTTAGAGTACTGAAATATAAGAATCACACCTTTTCTGTATAAAAATGTCTATGTTATAATACCAACTACACTTTATTAAAATACACAGACTATTGACATAAATACATTTACAAGATTTAAAGCACACTGCATAACAATTTACTTTTTATACCACAGTAATATTTTTATACTGCAAAAGAGGATTTTCGACATTTTGCCACTCCCTATTACTCTGACAGCATTTCTTTAACTAATTTGTGTCTAATTAAACTACAAACAAGAAAAACAAATTTACCCTTTAATTTATTTTTTTTTACTGTGTGTATTATATGAACTAATTACCAGGTTAGGTAGGAAGATCATAAAAATGAATGTCATCTCAAGCATTAATTAACTCATCGGCCAAAAGACTGAATTGTTGTGCTCTGAACATGCATTCCTTTAATGACAATAAAACACAGAAACGTATGAGAAATGAAGTGAAGTTTAAAAGTGAAAGGACTTGGCAAGGTTAGAGGAATGGTCAAATGTGTGGAAGCTTAGATTTAATGCAATGAAGTGCAAGGTAATGCACATGGGAAAGAAAAACCTAGGGAAAGAGCACACAATGGGTGGTGAGATATTAACTACAAAAAAAATGGAAAGAGACCTGGGGGTAGTCATATCAGATGATTTAAAGGTGGGAAAGCAATGGGAGAGGGCATTAAGGAGGGCTGGGGAGATACTGGGATGCATAGGGAGAGGCTTCACCTGTGGAAAACAGGAAGTTGCTATCCCTCTGTACAGACAGCTGGTGAGACCCCATCTGGAGTACTGTGTGCAGTTCTGGTGACCCAGTCTCTGCCTGGATATAGACAAGATGGAAGCTGTCCAGAGGAGGGCAACTAAAATGGGGCAGGGTCTGCACCAGAAGAGATATGAAGAGTGACTTAAGGATCTTAATATGTATAGCCTCATGTAAAGGAAGCAGAGGAGGGACATGATAGAAACTTTCAAGTACCTCAAGGGAATCAACAAAGTCCAAGAGGGTAGCATCTTTCAAAAAAAGATGTGTGGAAAGACAAGGGAGCACAATTTGAAGACAGATGGCGGGCAGGTCAGAGGTAATGTAGGGAATTATTTTTTCACAGAGAGGGTTGTGGAAGCATGGAACGACCTTCCGGAGGAGGTTGTGGAGTCAAAAACAGTGGTTGAATTCAAGCATGCATGTGACAGTCAAAAGGCAATTCTAGGGGGTGGGAGTAGAAAGAAGTAGGCTGCTGGTTATCTAGGATCTGCAGCTTATCCATTAGGAAGGGAAATGGGCAGACTGGGTTGGCCAAGTGGTCCTTATCTGCCATCAAATTCTATGTTTCTATTTTTCAATGAACACATCTCGTACTGGAACCTTAAGTATGTTGGTTTCTGTTGCCCCTAAGATGTTTAGGTATATTTTCTGCATTCTCCAAATCCTTTCAAACAAGTATTTGTCCCCTTTGCAAGTAAAGACCCATTGAGATATGGAGTTCTATCCATGTTTTTTTCTCAGAGGGAGGTGCTGATGAATATTTCAGAGTCAAGAAGCTATGGTACCAGAATACTATGAACACAAGCAGATAAACCAAACTGTTTGAAACTCATAGAAAATGTCTTAATAATGTCTATACCAGAGATAAGAGATGATTCAGCAATGACTGACACAAATCAGATGACAAAGCAAGGAGGGACAGTGATTAAAGAACATTAGAGTGAATCAAACAAAATAAACATTATAATCAATATACTTCCAAAAAATGAAATAGGAAATAGCATGGGTAAACAACAATGAATAGACAGTGTGCAGTGCACAGATTTACTGGGTTTAAAAATTACAGCCACCCTCTATCTGGATAAAAAAATGTCTGAAAATGCCTTAACATATGCTAAATTTGTGGATCCTACTGGTAAAAAAAAATTAGGTGAATGTCTACAGCCATTCACTATCCCAGATATCTGAAACACAAAAAAGTGGATGAAAGCAGATTTAGGAGCAAATCTGTCAGGCACAATAAAGGAAACTGTCACAGCTAAGATGATACTAATTGGATTTCAAATCTACTATTCTTCTTTAAAAAGTAAAACCTTCAATGTTTGACTAATTTGCAGCATTTAAAATCAATGATTGGAAACAGAAATACTTTTTTATGTTCTATATATTTATGTGATGTCATACTCACTTGTTGTGGTTGAGTGTGTTGTAGTCGGACTTGTAGCTGATGGAAGAAAGAAGGAATTAGAAGTCAAGTAATTTCAAACTTACGTAACATCTAATTCTTGTTTTAAAAGAGATTTGTGACATTTGTGACCACAATGAAAGGAGCAACCATTAAACTCAGATTGGCTATTTTGATAAATTTTCTGTAATGTTTCCATATGATTCATAATTGGTAGACTTTTTCCATATCAGATTTATGTTTTCTCTACTCCATATGATTTATCACATATGGCTACTACTTTACTCAAAATACAGTTATGCTTCTTATTAGAGCAATATCTACATTCACATACTGTCATGGGAAAAACAGGATTTAGAGATGATATAAAGGTTAGTGTGTGAAAGCACTTTGGATTGAAAGCCAGATATATGTTCATTTCTTGCAATCACAATATACGTGATGAAAAAAATAAAAAGAAAGGAAGAAAATCTTTACAGTATTGAAATATAACCATCAAATCTTTTCTCTATACATCAACCTATATAAGTATATCAACTACTCATTATTAAAATACACATACCATTGAAATAAATTCACCAGATTTAAAACAATTTGGAAAACAATTTAGTTTATGTTGCACAGTAACTATTTTCATACTGCAAAAAATGATTTTCAGCATTTTGCCTCTCTTATTTCTATGACAGAATTTCATTTACTAATTTGTGTGTAATTATACTAAAAGAAAGAATGACAAATGTACCCTTAAATGTGTTTATTTCATCTTTTTGTATTATATAAATAATTAAAAGGTCAGGTCATAAAAACTAACATAATTGCATGCATTACAATAGTAACCACAGACATTGCCAGCTATTTCCTGAAATGTCCATTTTATTTCTAGAGAAATCTCCTGATTTCTGCATTTCCGCAGTAGTGGCAGCAGAGAGAAATTCTTTAGAAATTTCGCGAAATATCTGGAAAAAGTTGACACTGTCTGTGGCTACTACTGTAATTAACTCATAGGCCAAAAGGATGAAGTGTTGTGCTCTGAACATCCATTTCTTTAATGACAATAAAACACAGAAACATACAAAAAAGGAAATGAAAACTAAAAGTGAACCCATCTTGTCCCTGATGTATGTTAGTTTATGTTGCTCCTAAGACATTTAAAGATATTTTCTCCCTTTTCCAAATCCTTTTAATCAAATATGAGTCTCTTTTGAGGGTAAAGGCTAACTGAGACATGCCGTTCAATCCAAGGTTTTTCTCTGAGGGAGGTGCTGAGGCATAATTCAGAGTCAAGATGCTATGGTACCAGAATATTACGAACACCAGCAGATAAACAAAATTGTGTAAAACTCATAGAATATGTCTTAAGAATGGCTACTCCAGAGATAAGAAATGATCCATCAATGACTGACACAAATCACATGAAAAAACAAGGAGGATCAGCAATTAAAGAACAATAGAGTGGTTCAAACAAAATGAACAATATACTTCCAAAAATGAAATAGGACTTAGCATGTGTTAATAGCAATGAATGGACAGTATGCAGTGGACAGATTTACTGCATTTAAAAAATACACCCACCCTCTATCTGGACAGAAAAAGTCTGAAAATGCCTTTACATATGCTAACTTTGTTGGGTCTATGGGTAAAAAAAACATCAGGACAAAGCCTAAGGCCATTCACTATCTCAGACAACAGAAACACAGGACAGAGGATAGAAGCAGATTGAGAAGAAAATCTGTCAAGCACAATAAAAAACTGTCACAGCTAAAGTGATACAAAATGGATTTGAAATCTACTATTCTTCAGAGTACAACCCTCGATGCTTGATAGATTTGCAACATTTAAAATCTATGATTGGAAACAGAAATATTTTTTTCAATGATAAACAATTATGTAATGTCAGACTCACTTGTTTTGGTTGAATGCATTGTAGTCAGTCTTGTAGCTGATTGAAGAAAAAAGAAATTAGAAGTCTTGCATTTTCAAACTTACATAACATGACATTTATGTCTTTTCTATTGTCTTCATTAAAGGGCTGTTCTTTGTATTTTCACTTATGGAGAGTAACTCTTGGATGTTGCATGATTCAACATTTTTAACAGGGTTTCTAAGTTGGTTGTTAATTACCTGAATACAAACTCCATTCTCAATTTGAACAATTCTAGTACTCTGGAACCAATATATTGCATTCCCATTCAACTTGAATTATTTTGTTGACAAAAAGATATCAATATTTAATTACATCAAATTCTTGTTTTAAAATTGATTTGTGACTTTTGGGACCACATTGAAAAGAGCAACATTTAAACTGAGTTTGGCCATTTTGAACAATTTTCTGTAATGTTCATGTGATTCATAATTGGCATACTTTTTTTCTGCTCCATATGATTTATCACAGATGGCTACTACTTTGCTCAAAATACAGTTATGCTTCTTATTAGAGTCATGTCTACATTAACATACAGGCAGGTCAAAAACAGGGTTTATTCATGACATAATTTTAGAGTGTGAAAGGGCTGGATTCACAAAGCTTTCTGAAGGTGCCAAACCTTCCCATAGTCCCTAAAACTGCCTTAGCTATAGAAACAAAGGGGTTTTGCATGGGGTGCTATTCACAAAACCCTCCACAGCTGTGGAAAACAACACTAAGGACTATCAACAAAAGTGCAGTTGCGGAAATCCCGGATGAAAGAAAGGTGTGAGATAAGTAAGGCACAGCCCCTGAAAGGCTATTCACAACCAGTTTTTTCTGCAACTGTGGAAAAAAAGTTACACACAGTGGAATGTGGTGTAACTCTCCCTCAGCAAAACTGCAGTAATGCCCCAGGAATTGGAATCAATTAAGGTGGAGGTGAGGCACAGGTAACAGCATCCCAGGTAGTATAACAGTGGCTGCTGGAACAGCAACAAAAGCACACATCACCATGGTATGCAACTGGCAACAACCACAAGACACAGTGCAGCCCATGATGAAGCCCCACAGGCAGTAGAGCCTGGCCAGCCTGAAGTGAGTGCTACCCCTGCAGGCAACAAGACACCCCAGGGAAGGAAAACCAGCAGTGACAGTTGGCCTCTGTGTTACCATGGTATTACTGGTACCTGTGGTGCTGCAGTGGTCCCAGTTGAGGAACTGGTAGCTGATCTCTTTGTGGGTGCCTCCAGCTTCCTTCTATGGCAGCCCTGTTAAAGTCTGCTGTTCCAGCTAATTAAGTTCACTGTTGCTGTGCTTTCTGAGCAATTTCTACAGCTGTGGATCTGCAGTTGCGGATTTTCAGCTCGTGTGCAATTTCCTCAGCTGCTGAATTTCCACAGCTGTGGGGATTTTATGAAATTCCACACCTGCTCAAAATTTCTTTATGATTAACATGTAACTGTGTTTCCACAGTGTTGCATGTCTTTTTCCCACAGCTGCAGGATTTTTGGCTTTCTTTCTGAATCCTGCCCAAAGCACCTTGGCTTCAAAGCCAGATATATGTTAATTTCATGCAATCGTAATACACATGATGGAAAAAAATAAAAAGAAATGTTGATAAAATTTAGAGTATTGAAATATAAGCATCAAACCTTTTCTGTGTACAACAATCAGTATTATAATGCGAAACCCTCATTATTAAAATACACATACCATTGAAATAAATAAATTCACAAGATATAAAACACATTGCATAACAATTTAGTTTATATAGCACAGTAACTATCTTTATGCTGCAAAAAATGATTTTTCAGCATTTTGCCATTCCCTTATATTTTTGACAGCATTTCATTTACTAATTTGTGTGTAATTATACAAAAAGAAAGAATTACCAATTTATCCTTAAATGTGATTATTTTACCTTTTTGTATTGTATAAAATAATTACCAGGTTAGATAAGGAGATCATAAAAACAAACCTCATCGCAAGCATTAATTAACTCATAGGAAAAAAGGCTGAATTGTTGTGTTCTGAAAATCCACTTCTTTGATGACAATAAAACACAGAAACAATCAAGAAAAAGGAAATGAAAACTAAACGTGAAAACATCTTGTCCTAGACCCAAAACATTTGTAAGTTTCTGTTGTCCCTAAGACATTTAAATATAGTTTCTGTCTTCTCCAAACAATTTTAATAAAATATGTGTCTCTTTTGCCAGTAAAGGCTCACTGAGACATGCAGCTCCATGCAAGGTATTTCTCTGAGGGAGGTGATGAGGGATAATTCAGAGTCAAGTAGCTATGGTACCAGAATATTATGAACACCAGCAGATAAACCAAATTGTGTGAAACTTATAGAAAATGTCTTAAAAGTGGTTATACCAGAGATGAACAATGTTCCAGGAATGAATGACACAAAACAGATGATGAAGCAAGAAGGGACTGCAATTGTACATTAGAGTGAATCAAACAAAATAAACAATATACTTCCAAAAATTAAATAGGACATAGCATGTGTAAACAACAATGACATAGACAGTATGCAGTGAACTGATTTACTAGGTTTAGAAAATACAGCCACCCTCTGTCTGGACATAGCTATGTCTGAAAATGCCTTCACATATGCCAAATGTGTTGGGCCTACAGGTAAAAAAAAACATCAGGTCAAAATATAAGGACATTCACTATCTCAGACAACAGAAATACAAGAAAGAGGAAAGCAGCAGATTTAGAAGCAAATCTGTCAAGCACAATAAAGAAAACTGTCACAGCTAAAGTGATACAAAATGTATTTAAAATCTACTATTCTTCAATAAAAGTAAAATCCTTGGTGTTTGATACATTTTCAGCATTTAAAATCTATGTTTGGAAACAGAAATACTTTTTTTCAATTATAAACATTCATGTAATATCAGACTCACTTGTTGTGGTTGAATGTGTTGTAGTTGGACTTGTAGCTGATTGAAGAAAGAAGAAATTAGAATTCTAGCAATTTCAAACTTATATAACTTGACTTTTATGACTTTACTATTGTCTTCATTAAAGGGCTGTTCTTTATACCTTCACTTAAGTAGATTAATTCTTGGATGACGCATGATTAAAAATTATTAACAGGGTTTCTAAGTTGATTTTTAATTACCTGAACACAAACACCATTCTCAATTTTAACAATTCTAGTACTCTAGCACCACTTTATTGCATTCCCATTCAACTTGAATTATTTTGTTGACAAAAAAAGGACAATATTTAATTACATCAAATTCTTGTTTTAAAAGTGATTTGTGACTTTTGTTACCACATTGAAAAGTGCCACCTTTAAAGAGAGATTGGCCATTTTGATCAATTTTCTGTAATGTTTTCATATGATTCATAATTGGCAGACTTTTTTTGTATTAGATATGTGTTTTCTCTGCTTCATATGATTTATCACAGATGGCTACTACTTTGCTCAAAATACAGTTATGCTTCTTATTAGAATAATGACTACATTAACTTACTGTCAAGTCAAAAACATGATTTAGACATGAAATAAAGGTTAGAGAGTGAAAGCACCTAGGCTTCAAAGCCATGTTCATTTCATGCAATCGCAAGATACGTGATGAAAAAAAATTAAAAGAAATGATGATAATACTTAGAGTATTGAAATATAAGCATCAAACCTTTTCTCTATACAACAATCTATGTTATAATACCAACTACTCATTATTAAAATACACACACCATTGAAATAAATAAATTTACAATATTTAAAACACATTGCACAACAGTTTAGTTCATATATCACAGTAACTATTTTTATACTGCAAAAAATTATTTTCAGCATTTTGCCATTCCCTTATTTCTTTGACAGCATTTCATTTACTAATTTGTGTGTAATAATACTAAAAGAAAGAATGACAAATTTACCCTTAAATGTGTTTATTTTATCTTTTCATAGTATACAAAAAAATTACCAGGTTAGCTAGAGAGATCATAAAAACTAACATCATCACAAGCATTAATTAATTCATAGACCAAATGATTGAATTGTTGTGCTCTGAACATCCATTTCTTTTTTTTTTTAGTGTGCGGTTGTGCTATTTTATTTTAATTGTATTTCCAAATCTGTTTCACTTCTTTTTTTATCATAGAAGATTTTATTAAAGTTTTTTTTAAGATATTACATCACATTAGAACAGACATATGCATACAAGCACAGCATAGTAGGTCTCAACGAGCCCCAAGGCACTTATTAAATTGGTGGCACTATACAAAGTTACAAACCAGCAGTGGAGATGCAACAGTATAATACTTTCAGAAAGCATGCACCTTCTATGAAATAAACAGGTCCCGAGCCTCAAATTCTGAACCCAGTAGCTGGGAGGATTTCTTGGGGTGGGATTTTACACAAATAGGATTGGAAGTGGGCACCCCATTTTTTATGAAAGCATTCCATCTGGCCATGGTGAGAATAGGTCAGTCTCTCCATCAAGACCAACCTAGCAACAGCAGCATGCCACAGATACAGGCCAGGAATTGTATCTTGCCGCCAGTCCATTAGTATGAGCCTTTTGGCTTCAAACAGTGTTAGCATAACCCAGTCCTTGTGTATTCTAGGCAGCTTTGTCAGGCTGGTTGTATCACCCAGGAGCCATTTATGATCCAAAGGAGTCAAGGTAGTCCCAAGTATCTTAGAGCAGTCCTGTATGATGGCTGCCCAGAAGGCCAAAATGTGAGGGCAATTCCACAAAATATGTAAATTGTTTGCATCTGATTGACTGCACCTCCAGCAGTTGGAATGGGAGAGGATCTCCACAGCATGAAGGAAAGCTGGCATCCTATACCATCTTAGCAGTATTTTGAGTTGCAGAAAGCTACTCTTGGAGTCCTTATACACCTTATGGGTATCCTTAAGACAACTGAACCAGATTGCTTGTGGGATGTCTGTCCCAAGTTCGGCCTCCCATTTAGACCAGCAAGATGTTGTATGGTCATCCTGAATAACAGCATAGATCTTGCTAATATGGCTTTTCACTGAGGCGGATTTGTTTAGGGCTGCCAGCCATTGCCATTGCTTGTCTATTTTGTTCTGAGAGGGGAGAGTGGTGATAGAACTATGAATTTGAAAGTACCTCCAGAGATCAGTGTTGGGGAGTTGGTATTTCTGCTGAATCTGTCAGAGTCCAAAATAAGGAGGTCCTGCACCCAACATATTCCTTTGTCATCCCATGATGGCCAACTAACAGGTTGGCCATCTATGGTAAGTGATGAACTATCCACAGGGTTGCATACCTCAAAGGGGGGACTCCAGGAAATCTTGGGTGTATGCAAGATGGTCATACATCTATGCCAGGCATTTCAGGATTGACTCATTATGGGTGAAAGGTTGGCATCCCCAAGAGGTCTCTTATCCAATAACACTCAAAGTGGGGTGGATAAGGCTATGCCAGATTCTAGTTCCACCCATTGAGGGGGAAATGGAGGGGGAAGGGCAAACCATTTAAGGGTTTGTGCAGCTGTACTTGCGAGGTGGTATCCTTTAAACCAGGGAACCCCAAGTCCACCCTTAGTCCAGTGTGCCCATAGTTTGTGTTTCCACCATCTATGTAGATTGCCCTCCCAAACAAAGGATGCCACAGTCTTCTTGAGTGTTTAGAAGAGTTTATATGACAGAGATATTGGAAGGTTGTTAAGCAGATATGTAACTTTGGGAAGGAGGAGCATGCGTATGGCTGCTACCCTTCCTGGTATCGATAGGTGCAATCTATGCCAGTGCTCTATTTCTATGCTCAGCCGTTTTAGCATAAGGGCAAAATTAGAAGCCTCAAGGTCTGCCCATTTAGTGGGTATACAAATCTCAAGCTAGGTGAAGCCCTGAGCAGCCCAACTCATCTCCGTGCCTGAGACACAGTCTTGAGTACATAGTAAATTGACGGGGGCCAGAGTAGTTTTCTGCTGGTTCACCTGTTAGCCAGATAGAAGGGTGAACCTCTGCAGGATTTCTAGTGTTTTTAGTAAGGACCGGTGAGGGTGAGACAGCATGAGCAGCAGATTGTCAGCATAGGCAGCCATGATATAATCTCTTCCAGACACTGAAATGCCAGAGAGTCCCTTCGTGTTGTGTAAGGTCCTGATCAATGGGTCTAGGGCAAGCAGGAAGAGGAGAGGGGATAATGGGCAACCTTGCTGTGTGCCTCTATGCAATGAGAAGAGAGGGGAAAATATCAGAATTAGTTAGTATACGGGCCTTGGGGGAGTTGTACAATGTCAGTACCCATTAGCAAAATTGGGGCCCAAACCCATAAAGATGGAGTGCATGCAAGTAATTACATTCCAGGGAGTTGAATGCTTTGGCAAAGTCAACATCCAAGGCCTCCATTGGGATCTTAGATCTGGCTGCTATCCACTTTAGGTTTAGAAGTAGCCTAGTATTGTCGGAGCCCATTTTGCCAGACATGAAACCTACATGGGAGGGATGTATTATGGTGGCAAGGATAGATTGCAACCTAGTGGCTAAGATTTTGCCCAGGATTTTGGTGTCAGCAGGAATCAGTGAGATAGGGTGGTAGCTGGCACAGTTAAGAGAGTCATTTGACTTCTTGGGTAGCAGGGTAATCAGGGCCTCATTCATCAAGGGAGGTAATGCTCCAGAGGAGGGAGCTGCCTGCAACACCTGAAGTAAGGTGGAGGAGATCTCCTTTTCCAGGACTTGATAGAGCTCTGTCATCATCCAATCTGGGCCTGGGGCTTTACCTTTGGGTAAGCTGTTGATTGCTTGTTGCAATTCAGATCCTGTGATGGCTGCTTCCGGCAGGTTGAACTGCTCCACAGACAGGGTGGGAGTGATGAAGTTGTGACAGAAATGTGAGAGATTAAGAGGTAACTGAGCCGCTGTCAAGGAGGACCAGGATTCATACAAGAACTGATAGAAGGCCTGCATAGTTTCGTTGATGCCTGCTGGGTTCGTAACGGTCATATCAGTGACCGAGCACAGGGCATGAATTCTAGTTGAGGCGTGCTGCTTGCATAGCTGGTATGCCAATAGTTTCCCGCCTTTGTCCCCCCTTCCCAGTGTGAGAACTTTGACCGCAGTAACAACCATTCCACCCTGTTAGAGAGGAGGAAGTTGATCTTGTATTTGAGCCCAGTTATACTACGTGGGAGCGTGGTGTCTTTGCTAGCAGTATGGGAGCCTTAAAGTGAGTTTCTAGGCAGGCTAATTCTGCTTTGAGTCTGGCCACAGATTTGTTCCTGGCTTTGTTTCTATTGGCAGCAAAAGTGATAATGTGTCCTCTAATGTTGGCTTTAAAGGCATCCCACACTGTAGCTACTGACACCACAGTCCATGTTTAAAATAAAATAGTCCTGAGCCACTTTATGGATTACCTTTTGAAATTCTGGGTCTTTGATTAGGGGTGCACTACATCTCCACTTCATGCCCTTGGGGTGAGACCTGGTGGGGGTATATGTAGTCGACAGGGATGCATGATCCGAGATGATGATGCTACCTATGGTATCATCTGAAACCTTGCTGGATGCGGCCTTGTTTGCTAGCCAATAGTCGATCAGACTGTGGATCCTGTGTGATGCTGAGAAATAGGAATAGTCATGAACTGAGGGATGGGAGCATCTCCAGGTGTCTACCAAGCTCCATTCCTGCTGTAGTGCTTGAGGAGCGGCATGGGATTTGGAGTGTGCCTGGGGGGTGGGAGTGGATTTGTCAAGCAATATATGCGACACCAGGTTGAAGTCACCTCCAAGTAGAAGTGGGGTAGAGCTGTCTGACTGGTCAATCGTAGAAATGGCTTAACTAACTTCATGAATGAAATCAGCCTGATTGGCACTGGGGCATACATGTTGCCCAGTATCAGCTTGCCCTTAGGGGAGGCCAATCTGATCAGAATCCAGCGCCCCTGTTTGTTAGTTCTGGTCTCCTCTGCAGCCCAAATGTTAGAGTGTATTATGAGGATGGCTACCCATTTTGTTTTGGGCTTGGCAGAGCTACCATACATTGCACCCACCCACAGTTTCTTAAGCCACTGAATGGATTTGCTGAGGAGATGGGTCTCTTTTAAGAGAGCTATGTCCATATGACTAGAGTGCAAGTAATGTATGACCTTGGTGTGCTTAATGGGGTGATTAAGCCCCTTTACATTCCATGACACCAGCGTAAATTTATACTCTTAGTGCCATCCATAGTAGCTGCTTGATGAAGTGGGAAAGGTATCTGGGGGGGAGAAATGGGGAAGGATTGTAACCTGTTGGCAGAGACAGGTATTGGATATTATCCCTCGGGATAAAATTAGTGACAAGTTATGAAAGTACGTATCAATGGGCAATAAAGAGTACTTAGTACTAAAATCAGAAACTAGTCAGATCCAACAACAACAATCTTTTCAAACAGTACTAGAAACAGCCAATGAACAGTCAACAATAACAAATACTAATCTAAAACTGTGGTTAGATTAAAGTTAAGGCAGTAACAAATTTAGAAACTGAAAGCGATTACAAAAAGCGATTAACGTTAAAAGCAATGGATGCTTTTACTGAAGAGGAATTCCCCAATCTAAGTATCCTATTCACGAAACAATCACACTCAGGGAGAACAAGGAAGAGAGGCAACCAAAGTAAGAGATGCCTCTCCTCATCTGGCATTCAAGGCAGGGGAGTCGTGTTGACCCTGGGGGAGAGGAGTCAAAAAGGGGGGTAGGGGAGAGGGAAGGACTTGCCAGGAAAGGGGATGGAGGGAAGAGAAGAATGGGGGAGTTAAGTACCACACCCCTATCATTTGCTGCATGGGCCATTTAGCCACAGCTAAGGAAGGGCAGGAGGTGGAATTACACCTAACCAAAGAAATCCTGGAGAGCAGGTGTCACTCATGCCATGGTGTTACCTCCTGCTAAGGACTACCAGCCATATGAGTACTGTAGAAGAGGAGGGAAAAGGAGAGGAATGCTGTGAAGATTGATGCCCCGCATAGAGGGGCTTTTAGACTCAGTCAGCACTCCCCATCCAGCTGTGTAGTCCTCCAGAAGAAAAATGTTAGCCACGTTTACATCATGTGAAAGTTTGTTACCCAGTAAGTCAATCATGAGCAGGTGCAATAACAACATACTGCAAAATTCAGCCAGGCAAGTTCTTGCTGCTTGTGACAGGGTTGCCACCCTCATGTTGAGGCATCACATGGGACTGGGAGGGGTGTGAGGCTGCTAGGACTGCAGCAGTATACGTTTTCTCTCCGGGTTTAGTTCTGCTGGATAAGTCCACTGCTTCTACTAATGAATAGTCTGGGATGTGTGCCCAGTCCATGGACGCCTCCTGGTGTGAGTTTGCTCCATCTAGATGCTCATTCCGAGTGAGGTGTGGGGATGTATTCCTTAACATTTTGGCTGGGGGGGCAGTTTCAATCTGATCTACCTGGGCTAGCTGACCCCTTCTTGACCATTGCCTGGAGTGCACAGGGACCCCCGTGGGTCTTGGGGAGAACTGATTGCTCAGAGGAGGAGTGTGAGTTGGATGTAGCCAATGAAGCTGTACAATTGGGATTCTTAGCTGTAGAGGAAGGCTTACAGGAAGGGCCTTGTGTAACTGTAGAATATTCCCTGGAGGGTGACCTGGCAATAGCAAGGTTCCTAGTGGTTGAGGGATCATCAGCCTCCAAGAGCCTTCTGGGATTCATAGTCATAAGAGGCAGATTAGGCCAGAACCTTGCAATCCAATGCTCAACATCAGCAGGACCCTCAGGAACCATCTCTCTACCGTCCCTGTGTACCAACAATTTGGTGAGTCCTTTGAAATGGTATTGGAAATTGTGTGCCTGGAATTTTTTTATAGAGCCAAAGGCCTTCCATTTACTGGCAGTCTCCTGAGCAAAGTCTCTATATATGAAGATAGTTGTTCCATGCCATTTTATTTCTCACAGATCCTGAGCAGCTCTAAGGATATGCTCCTTGGTAGAGTATCTAAGGAGATAGGCCTCTATAGGTCATGAAGGAGCATTGGATCTGTCCCTTTGTCCCATGATTCAGTGAGCCCTCTCAACCTGGCAGAGCGATTGATGTAGAGATGGATCTGCAGCTCCCACAGCCGAGGCACACTGATGACTTGCGAGCACAAAAACACACAGCACTCATAACAGATGAGCCCCACCAGATGCCTGCAAAATAGTCACACTGAGTGATGGGGATTGGTATCTCGGTTAGAATAAAGTCATTTGGGGTGGGGATACTCCCAGGTCAAGCCATACAACTGTGGATTGTTGCCAGAGTTGGAGGAGCTGAAAAGTTAGGCAGCCATTTCCTCAGTGACCAGACCACGCTCCTGAACATCTATTTGTTTAATGACAATAAAACACAGAAACATACAAAATGGAAATGAATACTAAATGGGAACCCATCTTGTCCAAGACCCCAACGTATGTTAGTTTCTGTTGCCCAAGACCTTTAAAGATATTTCTGCCTTCTTCAATTATATTTAATCAGATATGTGTCCCTTTGCCAGTAAAGGCTCACTGAGACATGCAGCTCTGGCTAAGGTTTTCTCTGAGGGAGGGCTGTGGGATAATTCAGAGTCAAGAAGCTATGGTTCTGGAATATTAAGAACACCAACACATATACCAAAGTGTGTGAAACTCAAAGAAAATGATTTAATAATGGCTATACCAGAGATAAGAGATGATTCAGCAATGACTGACACAAGTCAGGTGACAAAGCAAGGAGGGACAGCAATTAAAAAATATTAGAGTGAATCAAACAAAATAAACAATATAAACAATATACTTCCAAAAATGAAATAGGACATAGCATGTAAAACAACAATGAATAGACAATATATAAGAAAGAGGAAATTAGAAGTCTAGCAATTTCAAACTGACATAACTTGACTTTCATGACTTTACTATTGTCTTCATTAAAGGGCTGTTCTTTATATCTTCACTTAAGTAGATTAACTCATGGATGTCACGTGATTTAAAATCATTAACAGGGTTTCTAAGTTGATTGTTAATTACCTGAACACAAACTCCATTCTCAATTTTAACAATTTAGTACTCTAGCACCAATATATTGCATTCACATTCAACTTAAATTCTTTTGTTGACAAAAAGAGGACAATTGGGATTGCCAATAAAAGGCAAGCCAGTTTGTCCAGTGATCCTCCACCAGGAAGATGCTGAATAGGGAGGGAGAGAGAAATGGGGTGAGAGGAAGGGACTGGATGAGGGGCTGGGTGACATCAACAGGAAAATGAAGGTAAAATGACAAGGCAAGCCAGATCCTCTGGGATTGGCTATGGGAGGAGTTCTCTAATGGGGTCCTGACTTGAGGGTCCATTAAGGTATATTAGGTCAACCTCAGACAGGACTGCCTCATTTTGCTGGGAATTCTTTCTCAACAAGATCTCAGCACATTGTTGGCAAGTCAGGTAAGGCACAAAGAACTACTAGGCCTGTAGCCATGTGGCCCAAGTGACGGTGAACAGTTGGTGTTTCTTTGGTCTCATTTGTTACAGTTAACAGTTACATGGATTAAGTTTGTGATAATATGTACTGTGAAGGAATATTATTGTGGTACAGTAGGTTTGTGGGTGAGATTGAAGATGAGTTCAATTGTTTTGTACACTTAGGCTGGTTGGGCCACATGGCTTAGAAACTAGGGCTTGGTGATGGTTCTTTAAAAAAGAGAAAGAGTTTGTTTTGCAGATAGAGTCATGTCTTTGGGGCAGCAGTAACAAACTGGCTGTGCATGCACAAGGGCCCAGCTCCTGTATGGGGCAGTGTTTTGGTAGGTTTTGTCATGAGGTAACAAAAGAAGTAGAAAGCCTATAAAATAATCACAGATTTGCTGGGCATGCCAGTCGCTGATTTATTAGTAAGAAAAAGTAGGCCTGCCCAGGGTTGATGGCTCCGTAAGGCCATCATTGATGGTAGATAGAAGTGGAGCTGTCATTGATTGCATGCAGAATGTGTGCATGTAGAAAAGGAATGGAGCAAAATGCTGGGTCACTGGCATGGAGAGGGGATTGCTAGGATGCCGAGGCCACATGGGCAGCCGGGGGGTGAGGAGCACATCGCTGGGGTGGGTTGGTCTTTTTTGATTGCTGCAGCTCAAAAGAGGGAGCCGGTAGACTGGAACAGGTTTTCAAAGAAAGGAATACTATGTTTGTCTGGGGAAACTGGCTGTGATGTCGGACTGGGAGTGTGTTCAAGTGGGCCTTCTTGGGGGAGATCAAATGGGGGATGGTACAGAGGCATTTTGGTGGTTTGGGGCAGGCAGGTCCCATGCATCAGGGCTCCTGCAGGCCTGGGGGATTTCAAGAATCTCTTTCACTGCAGTATGAGGAGGAAGGAATGGTAGCTGGTGTTTTGCTTATGGTTGCTACTACAGAGGCCGCGTGGAGCACAAAGGAGACCCTTCCCGAGAGGGTTATGATGGCAATGCCTGGGAGGCCATGTAGTCTGGAGATGGGGCTTCAGTGCACATCATGGTGAGCAAGGGGTGGCAGTAGGCTGCTCAGGCCAGAAACAGTGGAGCTATGGGGGGCATTGGGTTTTGCTGGTATTTTCAGCTTGATCGGCACATCACCTGGGCAGGTTTGGGGCATGGGCCTGCAGCATGTGAAGGGGGTGAGAGAGAATCAGCATGGGGCAGGGGCTTTATTTTGGGAGCCAGGATGACCACCACTTGGTTTTGGTTCCAAGGAACTGTGATGGCCTGCAATAATACCCGCAAAACCTGGTCATCCCCGGGAAGGGTCTGCGGGGCAGGCCGGGGCATGAGCAGACCACATGGTAAAGATATTTGCGGTGGTTTATTTGGTCTGTGCAGGGGAAATGGGCCCTGTAGCCCTGTGAAAGGGTTTGAACAAGGCAGGTGCCAGCCTCAATGAAGGGACTTGGCCTAAGTAGCCAGGGGAGAAGGCCATTATGGGCCAGAAACAGGTGGAACCATTAGGGGATTAGCAAGGGGGCTGGCTTGAGCAGACCTTTTTCTGTGTGCAAGGGAAGCCCAGAGGCCAAGTGACTGCATGGCCTGATGCAGCCTAGGGGGTAGCCTGCCAAGTGGATGGAGCTCTTGGGCTGGTGTGCAAGATGGAAGGGGCTGAGTGCCTCCAACCACCTAATGATGGAAAGGAGAGGGGGAGAGCTGATGTGGGAAAAGGGCGGGAACATTGGAGCACAGTGGGCACTCTAGATTCTCAGGCTGGCCCAGACTTAAGAGGGCCAGGCACAGTTGATGAAGGCCCTGGGGAGTTACTACCACTTTCTTCAAGTGGAGGGAGGGATACCTCTAGGGACATGGAGCCTCAAAGACCCCAGGTACAACCAGGGCAGTAGACAGTTTTTTGAGTGGTCCGACAGAAAGCTTATCTGCAAGCCATCCCCGTGAGGAGTAGCTAGGGCTCCAGTCACACAACAGGGAGGGGGACCCGGGACCACAGCTTGTCCCCCCCAAGGTCTCCAGGTAATACAATGGGGGCAGGTGTTTTTCATGTGTGGAAGGTACACAAAAATTTGAATAAGTGTTTTTTTTTCCCCTGCCCAGAATGCAGTGATATAGGAAGCAGCATGGCACCCAAAAAGCTCAATTGTCCAGGGAAAAACTGATGCAAATGTCAGAGCTAGTAGCAGTGGCAAAACAATGGAAGGCAGAAGAGGAGGCCCGAATAAGTGGAAGGAGCAAGAGGAACACCCGGACAGGGGAGCAGTGGGCAAGAGACCCAGATGGGAGGTGCCACAGCCTGCACTGATCCCAGCACCAGTCTCTTCACTGGAGCCAGATGGAGTGAACCCGGATGGTGTTAAAAATAGCAAGGATCTTTTGGATGAAAATGGTCTGAAAGAGTATTTGAAGGGACTCCTGGGGGATATGGGTAATGCAGCATTGGAAAAAATGGAACGGGCTAGGCAGGCCTTGAAGAGCAAAGGAGGGTGTCTGAAAAGGGAGGGGGGTGAAAGGGGCTACAAAAAAATTGTGTGAAGGACCCCCGGTATGCTCAGTTGGGGACCATGTCTCAGTGCCCATAAGAGAAAAGATCTAGAAGAGGGAGTATGTGGACATTTTTGGGCTGGTGGATGAGGACTTTGCCACAAGGTAGGAGCAGAAGGAGTCAGTGGGAAGTCAGAAATGGCAGTGGCCCTAGCGGTGGTGAGCCACAAGATGGAAGAGGCAAAATACAAAGGGAAGACCACTGACTGCTGGCAAGGGGGTTTCATCATACATAGCATGCTGGTGCTGGAGAAACTGCCAGACCTAGCCATCCACCTGTTGACATACATGTCCATTTTCAGGGATGCATATAGGGTGAAAGTGGGGTATGGGTGGTTAAAGTATGATGAGGCATTCTGGAAGAGGATGGCGCTAATGGGGATTTGAGGTGGACTGCACCCACTCAGAATTATGGGTAAGGACGCTATCCAGGGAGGGGACCAGAACTCGGGAACAAGCAAAGAAGGCAAAGTCCACCACAATGACCTAGGCATGTTGGGGCTAAAATAAGGCCACATGGACAGGGGGCAATTGTAAATTCCAACATGTTTGCTCAAAATGTGGGGGTTTTCACCCTGTCTCAAACTGCCTGCAAGGAATGGACAGAGGGAGACAGCATGGGGGGCAGAACCATGATCAATACTTTCCTGGTGCCTGGGGGGATAAGGCAGGGGATAGGGGGTGGGCAGTGAGGACAGCACTACGCTCCTGGGGAATGGAGCTAGGGAGGAATGCAAGGAGGAGTGATGGAGTTACGCACTGGTGCGCACTTCCATAGTCCAGGCAGTGGTGGAAGAATGGACCGCAGACTACAGGAATAGGCTGGCAGCAGAACTGCTCAGGGCAGGTTTCAGAAGGGGTTTTACCTTTGGGTTTTAAAGGAGAGAGAATTCGGATGTGGGCCAAAAATCTAGGGTCAGTATAAGGGAAAGAGGGAACAGTGGGGGCCAAGGTCAAGAAGGAAATAAGGGCAGACAGAGTGGAAGGTCCATTGGGGGGTCCGACATGTGAGCATTTTGGGTATCTCCACTGGGGATTGTACTCAAAAAGGCAGCAGGGGAATTCCACTTGATACATCATTTATCCTACCTGGAGGGCTACTCAGTGAATGAGGGCATACCCAACCACCTTAGGGTAGTATTTTATGCCTCACTGGAGCAGATGGTAGGTTTGATCAGAGTGATTGAGGGAGCATGGCTGGTCAAGACAGACATAGAGGAAGCTTTTCGGCTGTTGACAGTCTGGCCCGAGGATTGGGACCTGTTGGTTTTTCTGTTCCAAAGGGGCATATATTTTGACAAGGCCATGCCCATGTGGTGCTCGGTGGTGTGTTCCACTTTTGAAACACTTAGCACCTGGGTGCAATGGGTGTTTGAGGCCCATTACGGGCACAGGAGGGTGGTACACTACCTAGATGATTTCTTCCTCATCGGGGAATCCAAGACTGAAGCACAAGTGATTTTAAGGGATTTTGAGACTATCTGCTGGCAGGTGGAGATACCACTGGCACAGGGCGATACTGAGGGCTAGCCCAAAAACTGTAATTTTGGGGCATAGAACTAGATGCAGAAAAGGGCTGTTTTTGTCTACCAGGGAACAAGGTGGCACGCCTTAGGGGCCTGCTCAACCAGGTGGTGGGGTGGCAGAGGGTGCCACTGGTACAGACGCAGCAATTGCTTGGGCACCTTAATTTTGCCTGCAAGACCATCAGCCCAGGCAGGGCCTTCACAGAAGGCTGGGGAGGCAACGGGAAGGCTAGGCTGTTGCACCATTGGGACATGCCACAGGGAGTGCAGGAAGACTTTCAGGTGGTGGGAAGCAGTTTCTGAAGGCTACAATGGGGTGACATTTTGTCAAGAGGAATGGGAAAGGATCATGGATCTGGAGCTATTCACAGATGCATCAGGGGCCCTGGGAATGGGGGCATATTTTCAAGGGGATTGGATGTTAGAGCCTTGGCCAGCATCATGGGGCAGAAAAGGGTGGTTGAAAGATATCACATTCTTGGAGATCTTCCTGATATGGGTGGCTCTGGAGGTATGGGGCAGAATATGCAGGGTAAGTGCATTTTGTTTTGGTGTGATAATAAAGGGGTAGTAGAAGTCATTAATAGACAAGGGGAAGACAGAGACAGTAGGACAACTACTCAGATGATTGGTCCGGTTGGGGCTATGGTTGAACATATCTTTCAAAGCACAACACATTGAGGGTTTAAAGTGTGAGGTGGCTGGCAGTCTTTCCTGTTTAGAGCTCGACAGGTTTCAGGAGCTGATTCCTCATGTAGCACCACACAGGACCAGGATACCTAACCAGTTGTGGGAAATTGGAGGTCACGGCCAGGGCACTGTATTGGGGGTCCAAGGCAGCAAACACATTGAGGGCATATGAGGCAGGTTGGGCATGGTTTCAAGATTTCAGAGTGAAACATGGTGGGACAGGGCCAAACCAGCCCTGGGTGAACAAGGAAGAGGTTTGTAGTGGAAATGTGGGATGAAGGGATGGCCCACACCACAATGGTGGTGCACTGGCTGGCATCAGTTGGGTATGCCAGGACAAAGGATGGCCTGGTGTAGGGTCCAAAAGGACAATTAAATGCAAGGTGGCAGGTTGGCAGCAGGGCCAGCTGGCCAGGGTGGATGGGAGAGAACCCATCAGGGGAGATTTGCTGGTAAGGGTCTTAGGGGAGGGGGCCCAAGTGTCACTGACAAGATCACAGTCATCCAGCTGCACAGTGGGTGCATTAGAGGAATATAGGAGGTTTTGGGGGAGGTCGGGGTGCTGTTCCAGCATGGGGATGGTTCCCCAGTCACAGGGTTTCAGGTGGGAGCAGTCCTGAAAAAGGTGATGGTGTTCCTGGGAGAGGATCCCAGTAAGTTTTCCCCACATTCATTCTGGATTGGGAGTAGACACAGAGCAGCAGAGAAAGGCTGTGATGGCCGAGGTACAAAAGGTGGGGTGCTTGGAAGTCTAGCTGCTACAAGAGGTATGTGAGAAAATAACAGCAAACAACTCACACTGTTTATTTAGATTCCATGGCAGGTTCCAAGGGAAAGATCTGGATAGTGGGGCACCCTTTCATATATTGGGCTAAAAGGTTTGTGGTTGCCACCTCCTGAGAAGCAGAGCTGAGATATAACCCAGAGCACACCAGGGTGCTATGGGAAGGCATTGGGGATGAAATGGGCACAATTCATGCATTTAATGGAAGAGTTGAAACTACAGTGGGGTACCCCGGATTGCATCACCATACACCTGGGGGAAAAAAATCTAGGGAGCAGGCCATGGGGCATGTTCGGGCAGAACATTATGGGGGACATAGAAAGGATAAGAGGGTGGTTGCTGAGGGTGAAAATTGTCTGGGCCAAGACCACTTCCTGGAGGATATGGAGAGGGATGAGGGATGTCCAGCTGATTGAAAAAGTTAGAAAGCATTTAAACAGGACAGTGGCCAAGGGGATAATAAAGATGGGGAGTGCATCTTCAGCACAGAAACATCTCCTTTGACCAGCCTACAGTGTATAGGTCAGATGGAGTCCTCCTGTGGGAGTTTGGGATGTGTCTGTTCCTACAGCCTATTGGGGACCTAGTGATCCAGATAGCCAAAAAGGGACTGAGATACTATCCCATAAGAGGGGAACTGCTCCGTCCATCACCAGCTGGAGGAGGGGTAGCGGAAGAAAGAAAAAGGGGATGGGGAGAAAAGGGTGGAGGGAGTAGGATACATGGGCTGGGGACAAGCAACCCAGATGTGGTGGTAAAGCAGACAGGGGTATAGGTCCAGGCACTGGATTCAGAAGTGTCCAGGCTTGGAGGGCAAAAGCCCTGGTATGGGGAACTGGCCTGGTTCTGGTGTGGAAGAGAGGGCCAGGTTCATAGTGTCTGGGCCCTGAAAGCAAGATAGAAGAAATAACCAGAACGATAGAGGCCAGAAACAGAAAACTGGAATCAATTTGGATGTAAATTTTGAATTATGAATACTAAAGTATATCAATTGTAAATGTAGTCTTTGTGCCATGAATAAATTTGCCAATGAGCAACCAACAAGTAAAATGGTGTGGCTTCCATCATTCCTCATTGGGGATTCAGGGGACATATTGGATAGGCAATAAAAGGTAAGCCAGTTTGTCCAGTGATCCTCCTCCAGGAAGATGCTGAATGGGAGTGAGAGGGGATGGGGGGATGGAGAGGTGAGGGGATTGCAGGGGGAGGGGTTGGGTGACATCACCAGGAAAATGAAGGGTAAAATGACAAGGCAAGCTAGAGCCTCAGGGATTGGCTGAGGGGCAGAGCAAAAAATGGGGTCCGTACTTGGGGGACCATTAAAGGTATATTAGGCCAACCCTCAGACAGTACTGCCTCATTTTGCTGAGAATTTTTTCCCACTGTGCCACCCTTATTAAGGAAGGAGATGAGGGGAACTCGTATGACACAAAGATAGATCATGGAAGGCAGGTTGAGTGACCTAGGGGCCCTGTGCATAGGGCCAGGTCAGGTATATGCTGTGGGGAGGCAGCAGAGGGCCAGTAGTCTAGGGAAAAGTCCCCTGGCAGGGAGGCGCAGGTATGCACAGAGGGGAGAAGAAAGAAAGAAAAAGGGGGGTGTGGAGAAAAGAGGGAAGGGGTAGGATACATGGGCTAGGGACAAAACCCCAGACATTGTGGTAAAGCGGGGAAGGGGATAGGTCCAGGCACTGGATACAGAAGTGACCGGGCATGGAGGGCAAAAGTCTGGGTAAGTGGAACTGGCCTGGTTCTGGTGTGGAACAGGGTCCGGATTCACAGTGTCCGGGTCCTGAAAGTCAAATGGAAGAAACAACCAAAAGAAGGATAGAGGCCAGAACCAGAAAACTAAAATAAATGTGGATGTAAATTTTGAATTATGAATACTAAAGTATATGAATTGTAAATGTATTCTTTGTGCCATGTATAAATTTTCCAACGAGCAACCAACAAGTGAAATGGTGTGGCATCCATCATTCCTTGTGGGGGATTCAGGGGACAATATTTAATTACATCAAATTCTTGTTTCAAAAGTGAGTTGTGACTTTTGTGTATCCTTTAAAATGAGTTTGGCTATTTTGATCAATTTTCTGTAATGTGTTCATATGACTCGTAATTGATAGACTTTTTTTGTATCAGATTTTTTTCTCTGCTGCATATGATTTATCACACATGGCTTCTACTTTACTCAAAATACAGTTATGCTTCTTATTAGAATAATGTCTACATTAACATACTGTTAAGTCAAAAACAGGATTTAGACAAGAAATAAAGGTTAGAGAGTGAAAGCGCCTTGGCTTCAGAGCCAGATATATGTTAATTACATGCAGTTGCAAGAAACATGATAAAAAATAAAAATAAATTTAATACAAGTTAGAGTATTGAAATAAAAGCATCAAACCTTTTCTCTATACAACAGTCTATGTTATAATACTAACTACCGATTATGAAAATACACATATCATTAAAATAAATAAATTCAGAAGATTTAAAACACATTGCACAATAATTTAGTTTATATAGCACAGTAATTATTTGTATGATGCAAAAAAATGATTTTCACCATTTTGCCATTCCCTTATTTCTTTGACTTCATTTCATTTACTAATTTGGATATAATTATACAAAAAGAAAGAATGACAAATTTACCCTTAAATGTGTTTATTTTAACATTCATATTATATAAAATAATTACCAGGTTAGATACAGAGTTCATAAAAATTAATATCATCACAAGCATTAATTAACTCATAGGCCAAAGGGTGAATTGTTGTGCTCTGAACATCCATTTCTTTAATGACAGTAAAACAAAGAAACATATGAGAAAGGAAATGAAGACTAAAAGTGAATGCATCTTGTCCTGGCACCTTATGTATGCTAGTTTCTGTTGCTCCTAAGATGTTTAAAGATATTTTCTGCCTTCTTCAAATCCTTGTAATCAAATATGTGTCTCTTTTACCAGTAATGGCTCACTGAGACATGCAGTAACATACAAGGTTTTTCTCTGAGGGAGGTGCTGAGGGATAATTCAGAGTCAAGAAGCTATGTTAGGAGAATATTATGAACACCAGTAGATATACCAATTGTGTGAAACTCATAGAAAATGTCATAATAATGGCTATACCAGACATAAGAGAAGATCTAGCAATGACTTGACACAAATCAGATGACAAAGCAAGGAGGGGCAACAGTTAAAGAGCATCATAGTGAATCAAACAAAATAATATAAACAATATACTTCAAAAAATGAAATGGAGCATAGCATGTGTAAACAACAATGAATAGACAGTATGCAGTGGACTGATTTACTGGGTTTAAAAAATACAGCCACACACTATCTGGACAAAAAAATGTCTGAAAATGCCTTCAGATATGACAAATTTGTAGAGCCTACAGGTAAAAAAATAACATCAAGTCAAAGCCTATGGCCATTCATTACCCAGATATAATTTTTCTCTGCTCTATATGATTTATTACAGATGGCTACTATTTTTCTCAAAATACAGTTATGCTTCTTATTAGAATAATGTCTACATTAACATACTGTCAAGTCAAAAACAGGATTTAGACATGAAATAAAGGTTAGAGTATGAAAGCACCTTGGCTTCAAAGCCAGATATATATTGATTTCTTGCAATCGCAACATACATGATTCACTATCCCAGACAACAGAAATACAAGAAAGAGGATAGAAGCAGATTTAGAAGCAAATCTGTCAAGCACAAGAAAGGAAACTGTCACAGCTAAAAGTGATACAAAATGGATTTGAAATCTACTATTCTTCATTGAAAGTAAACCCCTCAGTGTTTGATTAATTTGCAGCATTTAAAATCTATGATTGGAAACAGAAATACTTTTATCAGTTCTAAACATTTATGTAATGCCAGAATCACTTGTTGTGGTTGAGTGTGTTGTAGACGGACTTAAAACTGATTTAAGAAAGAAGAAATTGGAAGTCTAGCAATTTCAAAACTTACGTAACTTGACTTTTATGACTTTACTATTGTCTTCATTAAGGGCTGTTCTTTATATCTTCACTTAAATAAATTAATTATTGGATGCTGCATGATTAAAAATTATTAACGGGGTTTCTAAGTTGATTGTTAATTACCTGATCACAAACTCCATTCTCATTTTTAATAATTCCAGTACTCTAGCACCACTATATTTCATTCCCATTTAACTTGAATTCTTTTGTTGACAAAAAGAGGACAATATTTAATTGTCTCCAGAACCCATTCAAATAAATCTTTATGTGAAGGAGTCATCCCTCAGGACTGGACAATGGCTACGGTAATCCCAATCTTTAAGAAGGGCAATCATTCCAAGCCAGAAAATTATCGTCCAATAAGTCTAACGTCTGTTATAAGTAAAATCATGGAGAAAATTATTAAGAAATTGCTAGATTATGAATCTAACTTGGGTAATATAACTGATGTTACACAACATGGTTTTAGACAAGGATATGCTTGTACCACTAATCTGGTTTCTTTTTATAATCATATCAGTATGGGTTTGGACAGCGGTATTCCTATGGATGTAATCCTTCTTGATTACAGTAGACCATTTGATAAAGTTCCTCATGATATCCTGCTTGACAAAATGGAAAAAATGGGTTTTTCTCACTATATAGTCAAATGGGTGTCAGGTTGGTTGAATAAAAGACAACAGCAAGTCAGAATAAACAGCACACTTTCTCTGGCTCTGAGCATGGCCAGTGGGGTCCTGCAGGGATCTGTGCTGGGACCAACCCTATTTAATATCTTTATTAGTGACCTGCAGGTTGGCCCTGACAATGTTCTCTCGAAATTTGCTGATGACACCAAGCTAGGATGCTCTGTTCTTACATTATTAAGAGAATCCATGAGAAATAATTTAAAATCTATCGAAGAATGGGCAGTCTTAAATAAGATGACACTTAATTCAGATAAATGCCATGTCGTACATTTTGGTCAGAACAACCCCAAACATATTTATTTATTAAATAATGTTCCCCTTCATGTGTCACCATTAGAGCGAGATCTTGGGGTTATTATTAATAATAAACTATCTTCCAATGATCACTGTACAATGATAGCTAGGAAAGCTAATGCTTTGCTCACTCAGATTCAACGTTCGTTTATATCAAGGACCCAGGAATGCATTATTCCCTTGTATAGAGCTTTCGTTAGGCCCCATTTGGACTACGGGTCTCCCTGCTGGAATCCATACTTAAAGCAGGATATTGATAGAGATGAGAGGGTACAGAGGAGAGCTACAAAAATGGTCCCATATCTATCTAAATTGGACTATGGGGAAGACTAAAGGTTACTGGGTTACATTCACTCTGTACAAGACATATTAGAGGAGATCTTCTCCTCTTATATAAAATTCAGAATTCCCCAGAGTTAATGCATCACTGTGGCTTAAATGTTTCCAATAGTTGGACCTCTCCTCCGTACCATAACAAACAAATTATTGTTTCAACAACAAAAACAACTAAAAGGTTAAATTATTTCACTCTAAGAACACCCAGAATTTGGAATCTTCTTCCTCAACATTTAGTAGATAGTCATACTAATATAATTTTCAAGAAAGAGTTGGATTGTTGGCTGGAGTGTAATAACCTCAAGGTATAATTATCCCACCATGGTGGGGGACAATCTCAATGGGCAGTAGCCTCCTTTTGTCCCTTGAAACCAAGTAAACCCAGTAAACAACTTTGGTGTGGTTGCTCAGTTTGGCAATAAATGCACTCATTTTTGAAAATCATTGTTCAAAATACATTGCCATCAACTGACACATTTCCACTTTCCATTCTCTCATCTCTTCCCATTCTATTATATACAGTATATACATACATTTCTTTTCAACTGATACATTCTATCATTTTCATCTTTTCCACTTCTGCCCCCAGTCATACATCCAGGGCGGACTCTGCCTCTTCCTCTTCTGCTGTTGAGGGGTATGAGCGTACACACCATACTCCTGCCTCTTGCCTCTCAATGCTGTGTCCTTTGATTGTTTCCCTTTTTCCATCCCTTTCTTTCCTGTCCTTCTCCCCCTTTTTCTCTCTTTCTCCTGCTGTCCTTCTTCAGCAGTCCATACCATAGCACTGCCACTGTGCTCCACCTAGCTCAGTGGTGCCTGTCTCCACCTGCCACAGGGCCCTCCTCCTATTTTTAGGGTGGGTGGGTGGGAACATTTCTTGGAGCAATTTTGTGAGCTCTCCCAACACTGCAGCCTCTTATGATGGGCCCCTTTTGCCCCCCCACTTGTGTCCCAGGGCCACTCTTCCACTGCCACCCCACTGTTCCCACCACTCCTTTTTCTCCACCCCTTATGTAAAGTCATCAGGCCCTCCCCTGAGGCATGATGGTACTCCTAGTCCATCTCCACCCCTCCCCCTTGTTTGATGAGCTTCCCAGACTTATTTGCTGAGGCCATGGGACAATGGGGTCTACCCTTTTACAGGGGCAACCATCTTTACATCAAATTCTTGTTTTAAAAGTGAGTTGTGACTTTTGTGACTGCACTGAAAACAGCAACCTTTAATTTGAGTTTTGTCATTTTGATCACTTTTCTGTAATGTTTTCATATGATTCATTACTGGTAGACTTTTTTGTATCAGATATATTTTTTCTCTGCTCTATGTGATTTATCACAGATGGCTAATACTTTGCTCAAAATACAGTTATGCTTCTTATTAGAATAATGCCTACATTAACATACTGTCAAGTCTAAAACAGGATTTAGACATAAAATAAAGGTTAGAGTGTGAAAGCACCTTGGCTTCAAAGCCAGATATATGTTAATTTCATGCAATTGCAAGATACGTGATGAAAAAAATTAAAAGAAATGATGATAAAATTTAGAGTATTGAAATAAAAGGATCAAACCTTTTCTCTATACAATAATCTATGTTATAATACTAACTGCTCATTATTAAAATACACATAGAAACATAGAATTTGATGGCAGATAAGGACCGCTTGGCCCACCTAGTCTGCCCATTTTCCTACCTAACAGATAAGCTGCAGATCCTAATAAACCAACAGCTTACTTCCTCCTACCCCCCACTAGGACTGCCTTATGTCTGTCCCATGCATTCTTGAAATCTCCCACTGTTCTTGACTCCACGACCTCCTCAGGGAGGCTGTTCCATGCATCCTCAACCCTCTCTGTGAAAAAATACTTCCTCACATTACCTCTGAGCTGACCCCCTTGATCTTCAAATTGTGCCCCCTTGTTCTTGCACATCTCTTTTTCTGAAAGATGCCACCCTCTTGTACTTTGTTGATTCCCTTGAGGTACTTGAAAGTTTCTATCATGTCCCTTCTCTCCCTCCTTTCCTCAAGGGTATACATATTAAGCTCCTTTAGTCTTTCTTCGTATGTCTTCTGGTGCAGACCCTGCACCATTTTGGTTGCCCTCCTTTGGACAGCCTCCACTCTGTCTATGTCTTTGTGGAGATGGGGTCTCCAGAACTGCACACAGTACTCCAGATAGGGTCTCACCAACTGTCTGTACAGAGGGATAACAACTTCCTGTTTTCTGCTATTGATGCCTCTCCTTATGCATCCCAGTATCCCCCCAACCTTCCTTACTGCCTTCTCACATTGCTTGCCCACCTTTAGGTCATCTGATATAATTACCCCCCGGTCCCTTTCCATTTTTACTGTTGTCAGTATCTCACCCCATTGTGTACCCTTGCACTGGGTTTTTGTTTCCCAGGTGCATTACCTTGCACTTCTTTGCATTGAATCTGAGCTGCCATACATTTGACCATTCCTCCAACCTTGCCAAGTCCCTTCTCATCATTTTTACTCCATCTGGTGTATCAACCCTGTTGCAGATCTTTGTGTCATCTGCAAAGAGACATACTTTTCCTTCCAGTTCCTCTGCAATGTCACTTATAAAGACATTAAAAAGGACTGGTCCCAGTACTAAACCCTGCAGTACCCCACTAGTAACCCTCCTTTCTTCACTGTGGACTCCATTTACTACTACCCTTTGCGTCCTGTTTTCTAGCCAATTTTTTTATCCAGGCTACTACCTTGGGACTCACTCCAAGGCTGGCAAACTTGTGTATTAATCTTTTGTGTGGGACTGTATCAAATGCCTTGCTAAAATCTAGGTAAGCCATGTCCACAACCCCTCCCTGGTCTACTACTTTGGTCACCCAGTCAAAGAAATCTATTACATACCATTGAAGTAAATAAATTCACAAGATTTATAACACATTGCACAACAATTTAGTTTTTATAACACTGTAACTATTTTTATACTGCAAAAAATGATTTTCTGCATTTTGCCATTCACTTATTTCTTTGACAGCATTTCATTTATTAATATGTTTGTAATTATACTAAAAGAAAGAATGACAAATTTACCCTTATATGTGTTTCTGTCATCTTTTTGTATTATATAAAATAATCTCCAGGTTAGATAGAAAGATCATAAAAACTAACATCTTCGTAAGCATTAATTATCTCACAGGCCAAAAGGCTGAATTGCTGTGCTCTGAACATCCATTTCTTTAATAATAATAAAACACAGAAATATACGAAAAGAAGATGAAAACTAAAAGTGAACCCATCTTGTCCTAGATCCCTAACGTATGATAGTTTCTGTTGCCCCTAAGTCATTTAATGATATTTTCTGACTTCTCCAAATCCTTTTAATCAAGTATGTATTTCTTTTTCCAGTAAAGGCTCACTGAGACATATAGTTCCATTCAAGGCTTTTCTCTGAGGGATGTGTTGAGGGATAATTCAGAGTCATGATGCTATGGTACAAAAATATTATGAACACCAGCAGAAAAAACAAATTGTGTGAAACTCATAGAAAATGTCTTAATAATGGCTATACCAGAAATAAGAAATGATCAAGCAATGACTGACACAAATCAGATGATAAAGCAGGAAGGGACAGCACTAAAAGAAAATCAGTGTAAATCAAACACAATAAATAATATAAACAATATATTTCCAAACATAAAATAGGTCATAGCATGTGTAAACAACTATGAATGGACAGTATGCAGTGGACCGATTTCCTGGGTTTAAATAAACATAGCCACCCTCAATCAGGACAAAAAAATGTCTCAAAATACTTGCACTATGCCAAATGTTTTGGGCTAACAGGTGAAAAAGCACCAGGTAAAACTTTGATGTCATTCACTATCCCAGACAACAGAAATACAAGAAAGAGAATAGAAACAGATTTAGATGCAAATCTGTCAAGCTTAATTAAGGAATCTTCTGAGCTAAAGTGATACAAAATGCATCTGAAATCTACTGTTATTCATTGAAAGTAGAACCCTAGGTTGTTGACAAATTGGCAGCATTCTAAATCTATGATTGGAAATAGAAATATTTGTTTTCAATTCTGAACAATTATGTGATGTCAGACTCACTTCTTGTGGTTGTGTGTGTTGTAATTGGAGTTATAGCTGCTTGGAGAAAGAAGAAATTAGAAGTCCAGCAACTTCAAACTTACTTAACTTGACTTTTATGACTTTACTATTGTTTACATTCCAGGACTGTTTATTAAATCTTCACTTAAATAGATTAATCATTAAATGCTGCATGATTAAAAATTATTAACAGTACTTCTAAGCTGATTTTTAATTACCTGAACACAAACTCCAATCTCAATTTTAAGAATTCCAGCAGTGTTGAACCACTCTATTGCAGTTCCATTCAACTTGAATTCTTATGTTGACAAAAATAGGACAATATTTACATACATCAAATTCATGTTTTAAAAGTGAGTTGTGACTTTTGTGACCACATTGAAAGGAACACCCTTTAGACTGAATTTGGCCATTTTTACCAATTTTCAGCATTGTGTTCATATTATTTGTAATTGCTAGACCTTTTTGTATCAGATATATTTTTTTCTGCTCCATATCATGTATCACAGATGTCTAATGCTTTGCTCAAAATACTGTTATGCTTGTTATTAGAATAATGTCTACATTAACATACTGTCAAGTCACAAACAGAATTTTATCTTCAGAGAAAGTAAGATACTGAAAGCACCATGGCTTCAAAGACAGATATATGATGTTTTCATGCAATTTTAAGATATATGAAGAAAAAAAAAGAAAAAGAAATGATGATAACATTTTGACTATAGAGGGTTGCCTAATTAAAGTGGCAGACCCCATTGTCCAATGGCCCAGCCATGAAGTGTCGTAAACTCAGGATGGGGGGGTGGGGAAGGGAAGGGGTGAGCTAGGAGAGGGCATGAGCTAATGAAAGTGGGAGGTCCTGATGAGGTCAAAAAGGGTCAGACAAAGGTGAGCTTGGGAAAAATGACCAAGGGAGCCAGGAGGCAGGAAAAAAGGGGCAGTTATAAGTGTCTACTCAGCTAGGGGAGCTCACAAATTTGCTCCAAAGGAATTTTTTTCTGGAAGCACATCAGTCTGGCAAGGATTTAATAGTGTGCCAGTGGGCATTTTGCTTTAGCTAAGATTTCTGAGTTTAAAAGAAAAGAAAAAGGAGAGGATTTAAATAATTATAAATAGTAAGAGAATATACAGCTTAACTAGTAGTTGGGTAAGTATACCTGAGACAGAAGAGACTCATGAGGAGTAGAGTGATACAGTGAGTAAAGCTACAAACTACAAGTGAGGAGGTAAGGTGCATCTTGTAGGAGAAATGCAGCAGAATGATGAACATTATGTTTGGTTTGTTTGAGCAGCAGTATTTGTGGATGTCAGCTTGAATTAGAAGCTCTGGGAAATGAGGTTGTGTTTAGTGGTCCTCAGTCTGTGAAGGTTTAGAATGCAAGAAACACTGAAGGGAATGCTATTGTTTAGCAGTTTTGAACATGAATGTGAGCAGCCAGACGTTAGAGGAGCCATGTGAGCATGTGATGGACTTAAAGCAAGTGGTGCAGCTGTGAGGGGAATCTCACTGCACATGCCAGTGGTGGACAGGCTTGCTTGTGGTTGGATTGCTTGTGGGACTGGATGGGTACACAGACATGGGCTGGTAAGGGGGTAAAAGAAAGCCAGCCTTTGGAATTGGGGCAGTCTGCCTCTCATGAATGGACACAGTGAGCAGGGAAAGTGCAGATTATGAGGCTCCACTGGGTTGAGGGGCTGTAATTTGGGCAGATAAAGGTTTTTTATCAAGGGAACATGCCTGGTTGGGTGACAGATGGACTGTAAGGAACTGCTGATTTTGGGGGGAGTTGTGGGGGAATTGCTGGCTTGCAGTGGATGCTGGCACCAGGCAGGCACAGCATGAAGCCCAAGCTCTGAAAAAAATGGGAACACAGGAACATCAGAATCACGCATGGATTTTACCAGGGAATTGGAGAATTTGGAAAAAAAGAGCTCAGGGGGTGCAAGGGGGTAAGAAGTAATGTAATTTTAGCATGGTCAGAGGCCTGGGCCCACCACATGGGGATGGCGTGTGATGTTATCGCCATGTACTTTGGGGTCCAGACAGCTGGCAGCAAGGAGCCAGCAAAGTCAGAAGCCTACACAGAGTGGGAAGGCAAAGGTGACTCACTGCACATGAGTAAATAACGGTGCTGAGTGAATCAGAAGCAAGAGCTGGCCAAACAGGGAGAATTGTTGGATGACATTGGGATATTGGGGAAAAAAGAGATCAGGGGGGGTCAAAGGGGCACAAGAAGCAAGAAAGGAAGCATTAGGCCCACTGCGTGAGATAGCGTATGACATCATCACCACATGGGGGTGCCTAGGAAGACCACCACATGGAGTGCTGACTGGTCATGAAGACAAGGGAAAGCAATGGGGGCTTACATGGGGCAAGTAGGGAAACCTCCATTGAGAGGCCAGATGGGGGGATGAGAAGGCACCAGGAGGCTGCGGGGGTGCAATGAGGTGGAGCATGCCGAGGCCTATCAGGAAAATGGGTGGTAATCCTTTTGCAGGTGGGAAGCGGCCTAGAAGGGGAACCAGTGAGGAGCTAGAAAAGGAAACGGGGGAATACAAGGGCTCCCAGTGACAGGAGTGGGAGTGGTTGCTGCCTTTCCAGATTTACTGGGGTTCACCCAATAATAAAAGGGGCATAAGAGGATTATCCTGTAATAGAAAGGGATTGGCAAGCATTAAAGGTTGTATATGAGGGGAACAGAAATGGTGCCATGCTACCGTGATGGAGAGGACAATGATGAAGGGTGGTACAGGGCCCAGGCAAAGCGAGGTGAGGGAAACAAAGGGCAAGAAAGAGACCCGAATGGGCTCACTTGAGAAATTGGAGGACCCCCTTCCCCCTCTCATGTGGTGAGGGCATGGGGGGATGATTCAAGATGTTAAAGGCCTGATAGGCTTCAGATGGACAGCTCAGGATGGGGAACCCCTCTGGTAGGGGTTGCCAGGGGAACATGGCAAGAAAGTTTCCATGGGAATCAGCAGACAAGGGCAAAAAAGGGTCCGGGATGCACATCAGGGCATCCTGGGATGGCCTAACATTGGAGGGCACAAGCAGACTTTTGTGATTTTTCTTTTCATTAGATCTTTTCTAACTTGGAAGATGGCACCAGAGAGGGTGAAGTCATGCAAGGAGGAGTCTTACTGTGCAGTGATGGATTTGGTCAACAAGGCAAACCAGTTGCTGGATGTAGTGGAGCCAGATGGGGGGAGAAAGGCATGAAACAAAAGGGGAAGCAGGGGAAGAGGCAGGAGAGGAATAAGAGGGTGCCAAAAGGGCCCAGGGGACTGGAGCTCATGCCAGTGGACCCAGTACCAGAACCAACAGCCACTCAGATCCCACCCCTGAGATCTCCATCACTGTGTTGGCCCCAGGCCCCCTACCAAGCTCTGCACTAGTGCCAGAGCTGCCCGACCCCATGTCTCTGCCCACCCAGCCAGAACTGGTACTGCCACCACAGGTCCCACACCTGCACCCAGACCAGCAGGAGTGCCACAGCTGGGGACTGGCATGCTGCAGTCAGGCACAGCAGGTAATCAAATGGTGACACTGGAAAACATTGTCAAAGCATATGTGGAACAAATGTTGAAAAGCATGGGGGTTAATGGTCTAGGGCAGTTGGAGAAGGCATTGGGGAGATAAGAGGGGCAGGACCAGAAGGGGGGAGCAGGGTGGCTGTAAGGGAGGGCACTTGCTGGGAAGACAGATCGGGGCTCCAGTGGTCCAGCAAGCAGACCAAATGCTGATGGCCATGAATGAGAAGATATGGAAAGGGGAGTATGTTGACAACATGGATAAGTATGAAGAGAAGGACACCTTCGAGAAAAAAGATATGGCAGTGGCGGTAGTGTTACTGGAGAAAGGAGAGGATGATAAATCCCAGAAAGGGAAAACCTGGGACAATTGGTCCAAGGGTTTTACCTATTTTACTGTGATTGTGAATGAGAAGTGACCAGAGCTTGCTACCGCATTGTTGACTTATTCCCTCATAATAAAGAATGCCTACAAAAATGGGGGCACAGTTGCTTGAAATATGACAAGAAATTTAGAAAAAGGATGGCACACTTTGGGGATGTGAAATGGGATGCCACGCATATAGATCCATGGTTGGAAATTTACACAGGCACAATGGAAAAGTAGTCAGAAGGGGACAGAAGAGGGGGGACAGTGGCGAAGGTCTGCCCAGCATACAACAGGGCTTTCTGTTCCTGGCCAACAGTTGTCATTCTGACACATATGCTCCAAGTGTAGAGGGCACCATCCAGCATCAAAATGCAGGTACAATTGGGAGAGAGAGGGTCCAGAAACCAGGACAGCTCATACCAGCAGCCCTTTTGGACCAACCACGGGGCCTTTAGGGGAAAGCCATGGGGGAGGGGAAACAGGGGAAGAGTAGTGGAGGGGGGGGACAGAACTATCAAACAAGATACCAGGACAGTTGAAAGGCTAATGTCTGAGGGTTTCCAGCTGGCACGGATGCCCATCATAGTGAAGGCAATGGAAAAGTGGTTGAGGGTTTATCCGGCCCAGGAGGCAACCAAAAAATTGCAGGCTGGTTTTCGGAGAGGTTTTAGCTTATAGTTCCAAGGGTGTCAGAAAGTGATGAAGGCAAAGAACCTCAAATGCACACATGGGAAAAAGGCAACTTTGACACTTAAATTTGGAAGCAGGTGGCAGCGGGGATGGTGGAAGGCCCATTCACCCCCTTCTACTGCCAAACCTGAGGATTTCACTGCTGGGGTTAGTGCCCAAAAAACAACCAGGGGAGTTCCGGGTGATACAATTGTGGAGGAAGAAAGCAGGATCACATACACCACCCTGGAGGAGATGTTGCAACTCATTAGGGCAAAGGACAGGGCCTGACTGGCTAAGACGGACATTGAATCAGTTTTTCGACTAATTCCAGTCAGGCCAGAAGATTGGGATTTGTTGGGATTCCAGGTGGATGGGCAGTACTATTTTGATAAGGCTATGCCTATGGGGTGAGCGATAGCATGCGCAACCTTCGAGATGTTCAGTACCTGGCTCCAATGGATGTTTCAGACATGGTATGGGTATCAGCCTGTGGTACACTACTTGGATGATTTTCTGTTCTTTGGAAATGGGGAAAGAGAGACAGAAGCCATGCTGTGGGATGTCAAAGGGTTATGTCAAGAATTGGGGGTGCCACTCACTAGGGACAAGACAGAGGGGCTGAGGGTAACAATGGAGTGTTTGGGGCTGGAACTGGACATGGATCAGGAATTGTACAGTTTACCAGAACACAAGGTTAAGAGGTTATGGGAGTTATTAGGCATGGCTGGGGGGCACAGAAGTGTGCAGTTCCAACAGGCACAACAGCTACTGGGGCACCTGAATTTTGCATGTACAGCCATTGCACCAGAGTCCACATTTACATGGCATCTAGCCTGGACAACAAAGGGGACAAACCAGCCCCATCACTGGGTGGATATCAATAAGGGAACCAGGGAGGACATGGTAGTTTAGGAGCACTTCCTCCAGGCCTACAATGGGCAAATGTTCTGGCAGGATGATTGGCTGTATAATACAGACATGCAGCTGTATATGGATGTGGCTGGGGGCATTGGCATGGGGAGTTATTTCTAAGGCAGATGGTTTGCAGAGCCATGGCCCGGGGAATGGGTGCAGGAAAGGGTGATGAGAGACATCAACTTCCTGGAATGGTTCCCCATATGGGTAGCAATAATAATTTGGGGAGGGGAGATCAGGAATAGGCAAGTCACATTTTGGAGTGATAATCAGGCTGTAGTAGAAGTGCTGAACAAGAAAAAGACAAAGTCACATAGGATAACAAGGGTACTGAGAAGGATGGTGTGACTAGGCCTGACCTTGAACATGTCATTCAGGGCTAAGCACATAGATGGTGTGGGCAATGTGATAGCTGACTGCCTCTCCCACTTGCAGATGGACAAATTCCAGACTGTCACACCCAGTGCAGAGTTTTGACAGACCACCATCCTGATGTACATGTGAGCGATTGGACTGGGGGAGATGGGCACCCAGGATCCTTGGAGCTTATGAAACCTCTTGGTGGGAATTTCAAAAACTACAGAAACAGTACTGCAGACAGGTAAGTGGGACAGTGACAAGGTGGCACGTGGCTAGATTTGTTGTCATGGGCTGGACCCAGAACATAGCACATGCAACCATGGGGGAGCATCTGGTGGCCATTGGGCAGCTTTGTACATTGAAGGGGTGGGAGAACCCAACAAAAAGCAACCTGATCTGCAGGATGATACAGGGCTGGATGCAGGGAGTAGATAAGAAACCAGATAGTAAGAAGCAAATATCAGAGCGGTTGATGGTGAGGGTGATGGGGGTGCTTCACCAGGTCTGCAGCTCATGCAATGAAGCAGTGCTGTTTAAGGCCCTGTACACTACCATGTACTAACATACTAAAATGCCAGCAGAATAGGCCTAACGGTCTTTTGTGTCTGCTCATTTGGTCAGCCCCCACCCTGGGTGCTGACCTTGCTGCCCCCCTTGCCTTCTCTGGCTTCTCCCTTCCCAGTTCTGGATATTCTTGCTGCATTGGATTTTGCTTCCAGAACCCTTCCCCTGTACCTGTCCCACCCCCTCTTGAACCCTTCTACTGTCTCTGCCTCCACCAGCCCCTTAGGCAATGCATGCCATGGCTCCACCACCCTCTCAGAGAAGTAGCACCTCCTCCTTTCTCCCCTGAATCTTCCCCCCTCCAGCTTCCACCCATGCCCTCTAGTGGCCCGCTCCTCCTTCCTTTGAAGCACCCTGACTGTTCCTCCCCTATTTACCCTCTTCGTGTACCTGAAGACCTCTATCATGTCCCCCCAGTCCCTTCTCTCTTCCAATGTGTACATATTTAGCTCTTTGAGCCTCTCCTCATAGGTCCTGTCCCCCAAGCCCCAAATCATTTTGGTTGCCCTCCTCTGGACCCTCTCCAGGAGGTTAATGTCCCTCTTTATGTGTGGCCTCCAAAACTGCATGCAGTACTCAAGGTGCGGCCTCACCAAGCTTTTATACAGAGGGAGTATCACTTCCCTCCTTCTGGAGGTGATCCCCCTAGAGATGCATCCCAGCATCCTGTTGGCCTTGGCTGCTGCCCTCCGACAAGTCTCAGAGTTGTTCATCTTGACATCCACCACCACCCCCAGGTCACTCTCAGCCATCGAGACTTGTAGCATCCCCCCCAGGGTGTACACTTGGCCCGGGTTTCTGGCCCCCAGGTGGAGTACCTTGCATTTCCCTGCATTGAACCTCAGCTTCCACTTTCTAGACCATCTTTCCAGAGCCTCCAGGTCCCCCTGTAGGGCCACCCTCTCCTCCTACCCATCCACCACCGCCCCCAGTTTCGAGTCATCCGCAGAGACTCATCTCACTCCTGATTCCTGTCCTTATGTCAGAGACGTAGGCGTTGAACAGAAGGGGCCCAAGGACTGATCCCAGTGGGACCCCACTAATGACCCTCCTTGGGGATGAGACTATCCCACCAACTACGACCCTCTGGGTCCGGTCCTGGAGCCAATTGCCTATGCATCTGATCATCTGGTTCCCCACCCCCATTTCTCCCAGCTTATCCAACAGGCCCACGTGAGGAACAGAGTCAAATGCCTTGCTGAAGTCTAGAAAGAGGACGTCCACTGGTCTACCCAGGTCCAAGGCACTCATCACCCAGTCATAGAACTCCACCAGGTTTGTCTGACATGATTTCCCAGGGATGAATCCATGCTGTCTATCGTCCAGGCACCCTGACTTATCCAGGTCCCCTCTAGCCTCTCCTTGACAATGCCCTCCATCACCGTGCCCACCACCAATGTCAGGCTGACAGGCCTGTAGTTCCCTGCCACCTCCCTTGATCCCCCCTTGTGGATAGGCACTATATGCGCCACCTTCCAGTCCTGGGGCACCCACCCTGTCCTCAGAGAGATGGTGAAAAGCTCCGCCAGGGGTTTTGCCAGGACATCCACAAGTTCCTTCAGCACTCTGGGATGTAATTTATCCGGCCCTGGTGCTTTCTCCATCTTAAGGGAGCTGAGGGCTTCCCTCACTCTCTCTGCTGTGATTTCCACTTCCAGTACCTCTTCTCCCTGCTTAGCCCTCCACCCCTCCTGTCAGTGATGCCTCCCCCTCTCCCCAGACCCGCCGATCGGTAAGGGTTCCCCCCCTCAGTATCTCTGTCTCCTCCCATGTATGATGCAGCACCCCCATTTTCCTTGGTGAAAACTGAGGTGAAGTACTCATTTAGTACCTCAGCCTGCTCCCCCTGGTCTTGTGCCCATCTCTCCCCGATTTAATCCTGCTAATCTGCCCCTTCACTCTTCATTTTTCCCCAATGTATCTAAAGAACCCCTTGTTCCCTTTCCTAATTTCCCTGGCCAGGTTCTGCTCCTTCCTTGCCTTAGCCACCCTCACCACCCTAGTGGCCCTTCTAGCCATCAGCTCATACTCCCCTCGATCCCTTTCACTCCTTCAGCCCTTAAATTGCATATAGGCTGCCTTCTTTCCCCTCACCACCTCCTGGACCTCCCTGGTCCACCAGCAGGGTTTTTGGGCCCTACTGCATTTTTGTCTTACTCTTGCACAGGTGCTGGTAGCATCCTGCACCACTCTCCTGATGATTTCCCACCTACTATCAGCGTCCATGTCTGACCCAATCCCATCCAAATGCTCCTTAAGGATCCTTCCCATTTCCTTAAAATCCACCCCCCTGAAGTCGGTTGCTTCCATCTTTGTGCAGCCTTCTACCCCTCCTAGGTCCAGGCAGAACCAGACCGTGGCATGGTCACTCCCCGCCAATGGGTCCCTTACCTCCTGGCCCCCAATCTGGTCACTGTCTGCCAGGACCACATCCAGTACCCATGCCTATAGCAGGGCTTTTAGGCTGAGCAAGGTGGTGGGTCATGGTAAGAAATCAGAGGAAGGGGGTTGCAGTGGGAAGACATAGAGTGGACTGGAGAAGCAATAGCTGTCTTATTATGGAGGTCAAAGACCGATCAACAAGGGCAGAGCAGCAGGGTGTGGTTAAATGAGTACTAAATGAGTACTTCACCAAGATTGCTGCCTAATTGCCTTACCAGATTTTAAGTTTTGCCTGGATGGCTTCTCTGTTCTGTTACTGTAAATACTGCATGTTTGTGTATGTCCTCTACTGTATTTGTCTACCCTCCACCCTCTGAAACCGACGTGGAGCCTTTGCAAAAGAGTCTGTGACTCAAAGGTTTGTAATTCCGATTGTATTCCAATAAAATAAAAAAATTAAAAAGAAAGGACCCCAATGCAGCCATCTGCCCAGTGGGGGCCCTGCAAATGTACATGGCAGGCTGCCCAAAGTTAAGAAGCTCATTAATGTTCAAACACAGAGATGGGAGGCCAGTCTCTGGATACCAGGTGACAGCAGTGCTGTACAAGAGTCTCCAATTTCTGGGAGAACTGGAGGAGGGATATTCCTCCCACTTGTTTAGGATTGGAGCTGCCTCAATGATGGCTGCACAGTGCAACAGACCTGGGAAATCAAGCAGAAAGGCAGGTGGAGTTCTGATTGTTATAAAAAATACATGCACAATATACAACAATAACAATATCTCTGTTTTAACCCCATAAGCAGGTGTACAAAGGAAGAGAAGAAAAGGATGGTGGAGGGGGAGGGTGAGCTGGGGGACTAATGAAGAAATATGCTGAACAGTGTGTGTTTTGATTATGCAGGGACGTCCAAGATGTTTGAGGTGTGGATCTGCAGGCATTCATTTATCCACTTGGCAGTGAAATGGTCAGCCAGGAGACAAGGGTAAAGCAGCTGTACCTGGATAGCAATACCATCTGGCTAGTGTGGAAAGGTCAGCGGGGAATGAATTGGGCAACACTGCTGCCAGCACTCAAGGAGATCAGGAAGGACCACAGGAGCCCATATTTAATTGTGATTCATCTGGGTGGCAAGGCTCTGGCTGGACATTTTTTATCAAATAAAACAAGATGTGGAAAAGATAAAAGGTTGGTGGCCAGAGGGGTATCCTGGCCTTGGCTGAGATCATACCTCAAGGGATGTGGCTTCAAGCAAAGAGCCACAAGGGGATGGACAGAGCCCAGAAGAACATGAATGCTTAGGTGGTCAGATTGTTCAAGGCCATGGGAGGTTTAGTTATCCACCACAGAATTCTAGAATGGGTAGATGAATATTACAGGGGAGATGGGATACACCTCTCAGGCCTGGGTTTGGCCATGTTTAACACAGAAATAGCAAACACCATCGAAGAATGGCTGATGTGGGGATAAGATAGGAAAAGGAAGGATAAAAGGTAGGAAAGGGGGAGGTCCACCATCCATTACAAGCTGGATGTAGACTAGTGGGAAAAGATCTTTGAATTCAGTAAAATAATTGCCAAACGGAGCAACCACAAACAACAATGGTCTGTGTCTTCATTGGCGGTGTTCTGCAGACAATGAAATATAAGCATCAGACCATTTCTCTTTACAGCAACCTATGCTATAACACCAACAACTCATAATAAAAATACACATACAACTGAAATAAATCCACAAGATTTAAAGCACATTGCATAGCAATTTAGTTTATATAGCACAGTAACTATTTTTATACTGCAAAAAGGATTATCACCATTTTGCCATTCCCTATTTCTCTGACAGCATTTCTTTAAATAATTAGTGTCTAAATTAAAAGAAAGAAGTACAAATTTACCCTTTAATTTGTTTCTTTTAACTTTTTGTATTATATAAAAATTACCAGGTTAGGTAGGGAGATCATAAAAAGTAATTTCATCTCAAGCATTAATTAACTCATAGGCCGACAGGCTGAATTGTTATACTCTGAACAGCCATTACTTTGATGACAATAAAACACAGAAACATATGAGAAAGGAAGTGAAGACTAAAAGTGAAAGCATCTTGTGCAGGAGCCTTAAGTATGTTGGTTTCTGTTGCCCCTAAGAGGTTTAAAGATATTTTCTGATTCTCCAAATCCTTTTAATCAAATATGTGTCTCGTTTGCCAGTAAATGCTCACTGATGCATGCAGTTCCTTCCAAGGTTTTTCACTGAGGGAGGTGCTGAGGGATAATTCAGTGTCAGGAAGCTAGGGTACCAGAATATTATGAACACCAGCAATTAAACCAAATTGTGCAAAACTCTAGGAAAATGTCTTATAATGGCTATACCAGAGATAAGAGATGATCCAGCAATGATTCACACAAATCAGATGACAAGGCAAGGGGGGACATCAATTAGAGAACATCAGAGTAAGTCAAACAAAATAAACAATATAAACAATATATTTCCAAAAATAAAATAGGACATAGCATGTGTAAAGAACTATGAATGGACAGTATGCAGTGAACTGATGTCCTGGGCTTAAAAAGACATAGCCACCCTCAATCAGGACAAAAAATGTCTGAAAATGCCTTCACATATGCCACATTTGTTGGGCCTATAGGTAAAAAAAAACATCAAGTCAAAGCCTAAGGCTATTCATTATCCCAAACAACCGAAATACAAGAAAGAGGATATAAGCAGATTTAGAAGCATATCTGTCAAGCACAATAAGGGAACTTGTCACAGCTAAAAAGTGATACAAAATGGATTTGAAATCTACTATTCTTCATTGAAAGTAAAACCCTCAGTGTTTGACTAATTTGTAGCATTTAAAATCTATGACTGGAAACAGAAATGCTTTTTTCAATTCTTAATTGGCCATCTTCTTCCAAGTTGTGTACAGGAGTGCTTGGAAACAACTGAGAAGCTGCGTGGGATATCCTATTTTGGATGAATTATCTGTAACTAAACTCTCTCTCTCTCTTGCTTACATCTGAGAGAAGTTTTCCTCACTTTTAAAGTGACATTGCTTGGTATTTGTTTTAGTTTTTAATTCAGAAAGGGTTTTTTTAAAACTGCTTATCTTGTCTGCATCCTCAGAAGGGCTGAAATAACTGCATATTTGATTTTCCTTTGCGGCTAACAAACCACCAGGCTGTTTTGGGGCTGGAGAGGTTTACCTGTGTCTGACTTGGATGTCTGGATTTTTCTCTGTTTGATTAGCAGGGTACTTTCTCTGTCAAATTGTTGTGTAGGGTATCTTGCTGACAGGAAGGCACTCGTCGCAGCAGTGGGTGAGAGCTTTTAGTCGATTGTTTTGTGAGGACACAGTTTAGGCCCAACCCCTTCCCACCCCTGGAAATAGTTCCTTTATACCTGAGGTTCTGACATCATTTCCTTGAGTGCAAGGTGCATTTCACTGTCATATCATCTCTAGCACACTGCACTGATAATATAAGCATACACGTCGTATAATATATATATATATTTCTATATAACAAATCACACACGCACATGTGCACACACACACACAAATACAATAAAAAAACTAGATAAACATGTGGGGAGTAGTGCAATGTAATGGCTGTGGAGCAGCAGTCTTCCAGGAGTCTTTCTGGAGGCTGAGATGCTGCCCTATTTTCAGACAACTATCTGCCCTGAGGGAGGAAGTTGCCTGTCTTCAGGCTGCACTGGACAGTAGTAAGGAAACCTTCCCCCAGGCCACACTGGACAGTAGAAGGGAACCACCCCCATCCAGGGAGCACTAGCGCCACCACCACTACCTCAGAGGTTGCGAGAAAGCACATCAGTTGGACCACAGTGGGCTCAGGGAGGGTGAGGATGGTGGAACAGAGGCACACCCAGTCAATTGTTCCACTCCACAATCCATACACCATTCTGGGGGAGCATAGCTCCCCTATGGATGCACCCACAGAGAAGACTGATGATATCTGTCACAAGGGAGGCCCACAGAAAAGAGACAGAGGGCACCAAAGGGAAAAGAAGCAGCTCCTGGTGGGGGACTCAATTATTAGGGGTATAGAACTGGGGGAGCTGGGAAAAATGAAGTAAGGTGCCTGCCAGGTGCCATGGCTTGGAGGGACAGGAAGCACATCCTCAGGATCACGAGAACAGCTGCAAGGGATTCCGAGCTGGATGTAATTGTCCACCTAGGGACAAATGACTTCACTCATCATGAGATTAGAGCAGTGCAGGAGTACATTGCAGAGTTGGGGAGGGATCTAAGATGAGTAGCACACACAGTATCCTTCTCAGAGGTGCTGCCTGTCAAAAGCATGGGGGAGGCGAGGGCAATTGGCACCATGCAGTTTAATGAATGGTTGAAAAAATGGTGCAGAGCACAGGGGTTTGGCTTCATTGGGGACTGGGGTTCCACCTGGAGGGACACCAGCCTATACTGGCAGGATGGTCTGCATCTGTCCAGGAAGGGAACAAGTCTTTTGAGCAATCGGTTTAAATGCTTCATTGGCAAGCTTTTAAACTAGTCAAGGGGAGGCACTGACAAGCAGAAGGAAAATCCCAGCCTCTCCCTACAAAACAGGGTACTAAATGAAAAAGACTGAGGTAGAACGGTCAGTGGGGGATGCTGCAACAGAAGGTAAAGCCATCAAAAAATGGAGAGCAATGAGTACTAATGCCCGTAGTCTGGGTAACAAGCTTCCTGAATTAGTGGCCTTGATGGAGGAGGAACATCTGGATATCGTGGCAGTCACAGAAACATGGTACACACAAAACCATGACTGGAACATAAACATACCAGGATACACTGTCTACAGGAGGGACAGGGAGGGTAAAAGAGGAGGAGTAGTTCTTTACATAAGGGAAGGAATAAAAGGAACAGAACAAAGGGTAAACAGGGAGGAGAAGAAGCACTGTGGGTAAATTTGGAGACAGGCAATGGCACCACAATACGCACAGGGTTGTGTCGAACCCTTCTCAGGGAGGAAATGGACAGGGAAATGATAGAAAGTATACTTAGAATGGCAGAAAAAGGGAGATATTGCTGATGGGTGATCTGAATATGCCAGATGTTAACTGGAATGCAGTTGCAGCTGCCACTTGAAGAGTGCAGTTATTCTAGATGCCCTACAGGGGCATGCCTTAGACAACTAGTACTGGAGCCCACTCAAGAGGGAGCAATATTAGACTTGATTCTCTCAAATGGAGATGGAGAGGATTACAGATGTAGAAGTGGGTAGCCATCTGGGAACTAGCGACCATCGAACAGTATGGTTCTAATAAACTCAGCAATAGAGTCAAGCCATACAAAGACAAAAGTACTGGACTTTAGGATGGCTGACTTTGCTAAAATAGGTGAGTGCCTAAGGAATGCACTAGCAAATGGGCAGGAAGGAGGGTGGAAGAACAATGGGGAATAATAAAAACTGCCATCACAGAGGTAATGAGCCTTTGTGTGAAGCAAATAAACAAAACAAGACGATGTAAGAAACCACTATGGTTCTCAAAGGAAGTGGCAGTGAAGGTTCAAGAGAAAAGAAAGCATCTGGAAGTACACAGAATCACAGAAGGAGCAGGACAGAGAACTGTATCAGTTAAAGCAAAAGGAGGCTGGGAAGGCAGTCAGAACAGCAAAGGCCCAAACCGAGGAAAAGATAGCCAAATCAGTTAAGAAGGGATAAAACCTTTTATAGGTACATCAGAAAGTGAAGGAAGACCAAGGGAGGGATAGTAAGGCTTAATAAAGGGAGGGAGGGTGGGCAGAGGGAGACTGTGATAAGGCAGAGATACTAAACAAATATTTTGCTTAGTATTTACAAAGGAAGAGGGAGGTACATAAAACAAACAGTTGTAACACGCTGGATACAGAAGTTGATACCGCCCATTTACAGAAGAAAGGGTTCTGAAAGAACTCTTAAAACTGAAGGTGGACAAAGCAATGGGGCCTGATGGGATTCATCCCAGAATTCTAAAAGAACTAAGGGTAGAACTAGTGACACCACTGACTACCCTTTTAACAAATCATGGGAGGATGGGGTGGTACCCGAGAACTGGAGGAGGGCAGATGTGATTCCCCTTCACAAAAGTGGGAGCAAGGCAGAAGCAGGAAACTATAGACCTGTTAGTATAACCTCAGTGATAGGGAAAATTATGGAATCACTTCTAAAGGAAAGAATTATCGAGTATCTAGAGGCCAGAGGGGCACAGGACCCTAGGCAGCATGGATTCACAGCAGGAAGGTCATGCCAGATGAATCTGATTGATTTCTTTGACTAGGCGACCAAAGTAGTAGATCAGGGAGGGGCTGTGGACATGGCCTACCTAGATTTTAGCAAGGCATTTGACACAGTCCCACACAAAAGATTAATATACAAGTTAGCCAGCCTGGGAGTGGGTCCCAAGATGACAGCCTGGGTAAAGAATTGGCTGGAGAATAGGACACAGAGAGTAATAGTAAATGGAGTCCACTCAGAAGAAAGGAGGGTTACTAGTGGGGTACCACAGGATTCAGTATTAAGACCAGTCCTCTTCAATGTCTTTATAAGCGACATTGCAGAAGGACTAGAAGGAAAAGAATGTCTCTTTGCAGATGACACTAAGATCTGCAACAGAGTTGATGCACAGGGTGGGGTGGAAAGGATGAGAAGGGACTTGGCAAGGTTAGAGGAATGGTCAAATGTATGGCAGCTTAGATTCAATGCTAAGAAGTGCAAGGTAATGCACCTGGGAAACAACCCAGGGGAAGAGTACACAATGGGGGGTGAGATACTAACAACAACAAAAATGGAGAGGGACCTGGGGGTAGTCATATCAGATGACCTAAAGGTGGGCAAGCAATGTAAGAGGGCAGCAAGGAGGACTGGGGGGATACTGGGATGCATAGGGAGAGGCATCACCAGTAGAAAACAGGACGTTATTATCCCTCTGTACAGACAGCTGGTGAGACACCATCTGGAGTACTGTGTGCAGTTCTGGAGACCCAATCTCCACAAAGACATAGACAGGATGGAAGCTGTCCAGAGGAGTGCAACTAAAATGGTGCAGGGTCTGCACCGGAAGACATATGAAGAGATACTTAAGGAGCTTAATATGTATAGCCTCGAGGAAGGAGGAGGGGGGACATGATAGAAACTTTCAAGCACCTCAAGGAATCAACAAAGTCCAAGAGGGTAGCATCTTTCAAAAAAGAGGTGTGCAGAACAAGAGGGCACAATTTGAAGATGGGGGCAGCTCAGAGGTAATTTGAGGAAGTATTTTTCACAGAGAGGTTTGTGGATGTATGGAGCGGCCTTCCGGAGGAGGTTGTGGAGTTAAAATCAGTGGTGGAATTCAAGCATGCATGGGATAGTCATAAGGCAGTTCTGGGGGGTGGGGGTAGGAAGAAGTAGGCTGCTGGTTAACTAGGACCTGCTGCTTATCCAGTAGGTAGGGAAATGGGCAGACTGGGTGGGCCAAGCGGTCCTTATCTGCCGTCAAATTCTATGTTTCTATGTTTAATATTTATGTAATGTCAGACTCATTTGTTGTGGTTGAGGGTGTTGTAGTCAGACTTGTAGCTGATTGAAGAAAGAATAAATTAGAATTTCAAACTTACTTAACTTGACTTTTATGACTTTACTGTCTTCTTCATTCCAGGGCTATTCTTTATCTCTTCATTTAAAAAGATTAACTGTTGGATACCGCATGATTATAAATTATTAACTGGGTTTCTAAGTTGATTGTTAATTACCTGAACACAAACTCCATTCTCAATTTAACAATTACAGTTCTCTAGCACCACTATATTGAATTCCCATTCAACTATTTTTATACTGCACAAAATTATTTTCAACATTTTGCCATTCCATTATTTCTTTAACAGTATTTCATTTACTAATTTGTGTCTAATTATACTAAAAGAAAGAAAAACAAATTTACCCTCAGATTTGTTTATTTTATCTTTCGTATTATATAAAATAATTACCAGGTTACAGAGATCTTAAAAACTAACATCATCACAAGCTTTAATTAACTCATAGGTCAAAAGGCTGAACTGTTGTGCTCTGAACATCCACTTCTTTAACGACAATAAAACACAGAAACATACAAAAAAGGAAACTAAGACTAAAAGTGAACCCATCTTTGCCTAGACCCCTAAAGTATGTTAGTTTCTGTTGCCCCAAGACCTTTAAAGATATTTCTGCCTTCTCCAATTCCATTTAATCAAAAATGTGTCCCTTTTTCCTGTAAAGGCCCACTGAGACATGGCGCTCTGGCAAAGGTTTTTCTCTGAGGGAGGGCTGTGGGATAATTCCGAGTCAAGAAGATACGGTACCAGAATATCATGAAAATCAGCAGTTAAACCAAATTGTGTAAAACTCAAAAAAATTTCTCCATAATGGCTATGCCAAAAATGAGAAATGATCCAGCAATGACTAACACAAATCAGATGATAAAGCAAGGAGGACAGCTCTAAAAGAAAATCAGAGTAAATCAAACAAAATAAACAATATACTTCCAAAATTATAATAGAATATAGCATGTGTAAACAACTATGAATGGATAGTATTCAGTGGACTGATTTTCTGTGTTTAAAAAAAACTTATCCATCCTCAATCTGGACAAAAAAATGTCTGAAAATGCCTGCACATATGCCAAATGTGTTGTGCTAACATGTAAAAGAAAACACACCAGGTAAAACCCTTAGGACATTCACTATCTCAGACAACTGAAATACAAGAAAGAGGATAGAAGCAGATTTAGAAGCAAAACTGTGAAGCATAATAAAGGAATCTGTCACAACTAAAGTGATGCAAAATGCATCTGAAATCTACTATTCTTCATTGAAAGTAAAACCCTATGTTTTTGACTAATTGGCAGCATTTAAAATCTATGATTGGAAAGAAAAATATTTTTTTCAACTCAAAACATGTATGTGATGTCAGACTCACTTCTTGTGGTTGTATGTGTTGTAGTCAGACTTATAGCTGATTGAAGTAAAAAGAAATTAGAAGTCCAGCAATTTCAAACTTACTTAACTTGACTTTAATGACTTTACTATTGTCCAAATTCCAGTGCTGTTCTTTAAATCTTCACTTAAATATATTAACTCTAGGATGCCTTATGATGAAACATATTTAACAGGGTTATAAGTTTTAGTGTTAATTAACTGAAAATAATAATAATAATAATAATAAACTTCATTTATTCAGTGCCTTTCAGGAGCATCAAGGCACTTTATATAAAGAATAAATAGAGCAAGATAAAAACAAGCACATAATATAAAACAGATGACCAATAAAAATCAGTAAACTTTAGGCAGCATATGCTTGGTGCCACAAATATGATTTTAATGCTAGCTTAAATCCTCCCGCGGTCTTCACAGTCCCATAGCTGAGGGGGTAGAGAATTTTAAAATTACTGGGGATGCATTCATGAATGCATGGGCCCCAAAAGATTTCAAGGGCACCCTTGGAATCTCTAGTATCCCCTTGTCAGCCAAGTGGAGTAATCACTAGGGGTGGTAGAGTGAGTCCACGTAGGGCTTTGTAGGTCAGAAGTCCAATCTTGAGGGTGATCCACCATTGAATCGGCAGCCAGCGCAGTTTGTGCAGCACTGACAAAATATGACACATCTGAGGAGTCCTGTCAACAACCTGGAAGATCACTGGACAGAACAAGGTGCTTGACCATAGCAATGTTCTTCAGATAATAAAAGAATGACTTGAATACTGACGACACTTGAGATCGCAGTGTCAGCCCATCATCAAGCACCATCCCCAGGTCTCACACCCGTTCAGAGGCAGGAATCTGGGAGTCTCCCAGGAAAATCCATGTGAGCTGACCAGCCCTCAACTCCCCTGTCCAATGACCTGGTTCCATGACAATCACCTCAGTCTTTTCCGAATTCATCTTCAGCCATCTGGTAGCCATTCAATCCTGGATTTCAGTGAGGCAGTTATTTAATACTGAGAGTGTACTATCCTGGTCAGGTGCAAAAGACAGGTAGAGCTGGGTATCAGCAGCATAGCAGTGAAACCTCAGCCCATACCATCTTACAATATCTCCGAGGGGTAGCATGTACACTGTAAACAATATGGGGGCAGAACTGAGCCCTGACAGTCCCCCATGACAGAGAGAGAGAGAGGGTGGGAGGAATTAATCCCTGACACTACCCTGAGTTCTGCTTGTGGGGAAAGATTTAAACCACCTGTGGACTGTACCAGACAGGCCACAGATGAACCTCAGGTGCTCAAGAAGCACCCTATGGTCCACGGTGTCAAATGCTGAAGAGAGATCCAGAAGTACTAAGATGGAGCAGCTTTTCTGATCTCTCGGCCATCAGGAGATCATTGAGCACCTAAGCCAGCGCAGTCTTGGTACTGTGCCTCTTTCAAAAACTGGATTGGAGAGGCTCATAGATGCTATGGATGGTCAAATGGTTCTCCAACTGTATGGCCACTACCTTCTCAATAACCTTCCCTACAAAGTGGAGGTTAGAGCTAGGTCTGTAGTTGGCAATGCAGTCTGAGTCTAGGGAAGCTTTCTTTGGGATGGGAGTCACCACTGCCTCCTTCAGGGAGCTAGGGTAGTTACCCAACTCCAGGGAGCACCAGACTATCTGTGCATGACCAGGCAAATGATATTGCAGCAACCCATAATCAGCGAAGTTGGGCCTGGATACAAACTACAGCATGTAGTGCTCATACTGTGGACAATCTGTATAACATCCACAAGCTCCAGCCAGTCAAAGGCACTCCAGAAAAAGGGAGAGAAGGTGACCAAGCACCGATCAGTAGCATCCACCATAGAGTGTGCTGATTGTATCTCCGGCCTGATGTCGGCCACCTTATCCGCAAAGAACTGAGCGAGTTCTTCACACTTCAATTGTGAAAAAGCTCTTCAAAACTGGAGACAGGCTGGGTTGCAAAGCCTGTCCACAGTTCAAAAGAGCTCAACTGGTCAGTTCTGAGCAGCTGCAATCTCCCTGGACAGGAATTCTGCCTTCTTATGGGAGATTGTAGATTGATAGACTTGATAATGTTCTAGGAATCTAAGATGGTCAGCCTCCTGGGCAGATTTCTGCCATCAATGCTGTAACCTTCATCCAAGTTGCTGCATCTCCCTCAAGGTCCCATCAAACCAAGAGGACAGAGGGTAAAGGGAGAGAGGATGAACACTGACAGGATCGATAGAGTCCAGAGCTGTAGAGATGGTCTTGTTATAGGCCAGAACCAAGGCCTCTGGACTTTCGCTTACTGAAGGAAATGCTAATAGGTCAGTTACCATCACTAGACCTTCAGGACTCACTTCCCATAAAGGGCGGTATCTGACCATCTCCACAGGGGCAGTCCTGCAAAGGAGGGTGTAAAAATTGAATCCCACGGTGTAATGATCAGACCATCTGACAGGTTCCATCCCCAAATCAGAGGCTTCGATCCCCAGGAGGAAATCTAGGTCAAGAGAGTGACCGTGCTTATGAGTAGCAGAGATAACAATCTGTGTAAGGCCTAGAGATGTCATTAACTGAAGGAAGTGTTGTCCACATTGTAAGAGTTTGTCATTGACTTAGACACTGAAGTCACCCAGGGCCATCAGCCTGGGTGACTCAACTGCCATGTCGATCATGAAGTCTGTTACTTCCTGTAGGAATCGCTTCTCATCCCTGGGTGGACTGTAGAACTAGACTCATAGTGGATTCCCTGCAGGGGGAGGGCCTCAAACAACTGGTACAGCAACCCACAAGAGACAGGGCTATCCTAGGTCTAGTACTGACTAACAAAGAAGGGATCACAGATCTCCAGGTAGAAGGTCACCTGGGGGCCAGTGACCATCACATGGTATGGTTCAATTTGGCTACTACATCTAAATCATCCCATTCCAAGGCAAAAATATGGGACTTCAGAGGAGCTGACTTTGATAAGATGGCCAACAGAGTTAAGCTAGCCCTGGCAAAAGAAACACAAGTGAAGTGCGGGCAAAGTGGGCAAGCATTAAGGATGCAATACTTGAAGCAACATCCCATTGTGTTAGACAGAAAGGAAGTGCAAAGAAGAAGGAAACCACTTTGGTTCTCAAATACAATGTAGAAAAGGTCAGAGCCAAAAGGCTGGCCTTCAGGAAATATAAGGGAACACAGCGGGATGAAGATAGGGAGGCATACAAACTGCCCTAAGGGAAGCAGGTAAGGCAGTAAGGCAGGCAAAGTCCCAAACTGAGGAAACACTAGCAAGAACAGTAAAGAAGGTGACAAGACTTTCTATAGATACATTAGTGAAAGGAGAAAGTCCAGAGGGGGTATTGCTAAGCTTAATGGAGAAAAGGGAGCATGTGAGGAGGAGGACCCTGTAAAAGCAGCTATCCTAAATAGATACTTTTGCTCAGTATTTACTGAAGAGAAGGTAGGGCAGGGCCCACAGCTCAGCATCATGGACACAGGGGGGAGGGAGGTGAGCACTACTCCCTTCACAAAAGAAAGGGTCCTACAAGAGCTTGCTAAGCTCAGGGTGGATAAGGCAATGGGACCTGATGGCATACATCCCAGGGTACTTAAGGAGCTAAAGGAGGAACTAGCAGAGCCATTAGCAGAATTGTTTAGTGAGTCTCTGAGCACAAGAGGGTCCCAGAAGACTGGAGAAGGGCTCATGTGATCCCGCTCCACAAGAGTGGTAGCAGGGGAGGCGGGGAACTACAGACCAGTCAGTCTTACCTCAGTAGTGGGCAAGATTATGGAGGCACTCCTTAAGGAAAGGATAGTGCAACACCTGGAATCCATGAGGGCACAGGATCAAGACAGCATGGGTTTACAAAGGAAGGTCCTGTCAAACTAATCTCATAGATTTCTTTGACTGGGTAACCAGAGTGGTGGACCAAGGGAGCAGCTGATGTCACCTACCTTGACTTCAGCAAAGCTTTGACACTGTTCAATAGAAGATTGATAAATAAGCTGGGTAGGCTCGGGGTGGGTCAAGTTGGTCAACTGGGTGGCAAACTGGTTGACTGGCAGAAAACAAAGAGTGGTGGTAAATGGTATACAGTCAGAAGAGATGCAAGTCACAAGTGGGGTACCTCAGGGATCAGTCCTGGGGCCAGTTCTATTCAACATCTTCATTAGTGACCTTGCAGATGGACTAGAGGGTAAGCTTGTCTGTTTGCAGATGACACCAAGATCTGCAACAGGGTAGATGATCCAGATGGGGTGGGCAGAATGAGAAGAGATCTGGATAAACTAGCAGAATGGTCAGAAGAGTGGCAACTGGGATTTAATGCAAAAGTGCAAACTCATGCACATAGGGAAGAGAAACCCTGAGCCACTTATAGGCTGGGAGGAGTTGCTAGCAGTCACAAAGGAAGAAAGAGACTTGGGCATCATCATCACTGATGACCTAAAATCATCCAAGCAGACCTCTAAAGCAGTAGGTAAGGCTAAGGGGTGTTAGGGTGTATTAGCAGGGGTATCTACAAGTCATAAGAGGGAGGTAATAATCCCTCTGTACAAGACATTGGTTAGGCCCCATCTGGAGTACTGCGTGCAGTATTGGAGGCCACACCTTCACAAGGACATTAACCAAATTGAGGCAGTCCAGAGAAGGGCAACCAAAATGGTGCAGGGACTGCAAACAGAAGACATATGAGGACAGATTAAGCAGAGCTCAATATGTATACCCTTGAGCAAAGGAGGAGAGAGGTGATATGATCGAGGCATTCAAACACCTTAGGGCATAAACAAGGTGAAAGAGTCTAACATGTTTAAATATAAGAAAAATAGCAGGACAAGGAGGACACAGCATGAGATTAGAGGGAGGCGATTAAGGGGAATGTGGAAATTCTTTTTCACAGAAAGGAGTGGTAGATGCATGGAATGGCTTACCACAAGAAGTGGTGGCTATGAATACAGTGCAGGGCTTCAAACAGGCATGGGATAGGCATAAGGGAGCAATACAAATGACTATGAATAGATAGGTCACTGACAGAGCAAAGGCCGATGGCACATTTATAAGGTAGAAAAAGAAATGGGCAGACTGGATGGGCCTTGCGGTCCTTATCTGCCGTCAACTTCTATGTTTCTATGTTTCTATATCTTACAACCTACACCTGCTACTGCAGTGGACTCAAATGACCCATCCTCCTCAACTGGTACACTCGTGAGGCCCTGTTTGGTCTTAAAACAGACCGCAACCCCCCTGTCCAATCTCAAGCGGTGTATCACCAAGTACCTGGCTGGAATCACAATCTCCATTATAAGGCCAGCATTTTCAACCAGCCAGGTCTCAGTGATGCAAGCTAGATCATCTGAACCAACAAGATCTGCAATAATTGGCTGTCCGTGCCACCTACCCACTTACATTGGGGGGTGCTCTTGGGTATGGATACCAGACATGGTGGACCGTCTTCCAGAATCCATTTCACCCTAGGGCATCTTCTAGACCTAAAAACCCCAATGTGAGAGCCCCGCTCATTTGTCCTCCACCATTTGCACCCTTGCCCTGCCCCCCCATGGGCAATGCCCAGTGTCCTACAGTACTGATAGGTTGAAAACTTTAAGGGGGGAAGGCCAGAGGGCATGGAGGGTAGAGGACAAATAGTGCATGACCGGGTGGCAGGCCTCCAACACATAATACTGCCCCAAACAAAAACAAGCCAGGCTAGAACAAGAAAAAAAATTTGTTTACTCAGTAAGCTCACTGGGCCTAGAAGTTCCTTTTTCAGGGGTGACCAGAGGGAGGGGGTATACAGATGGTAAGCAACTGAAATTGAACCAGATTAAGCTGTTGGTGGTATTTTTTTTTAATGAATGAGGGTAATTTGGCCAGGACATTGGGGAAATTTCCCTACTCTCACCACTAGGGGGGAACTCTTCACCACCTATAAAACATGGCAAACATTCAGTGTGGAAAGGAAGGAGCAACAGGCAGCAGGACTGAGATGGTTACACATGAAGGAAGTTCAGCTAGTAGACAGAAAGAAATGGAACAGATCCTTTCTACCTCTTTTGGTACGGAAATGCAATGTCAGTTCTCTCAGCAGGTACACAAAACTATATCTTGCACTGAAATAGACAATACTGCAGTTGTTACCCTCCAAGATGGTATTTATATGGACTATGACCTGACTACACTGGCTCAAGAAACTATATTAAGAAGGGCACTTTGCACATATGGAAAGTACCTGCTGAAATTGCTAGATGAAGAGGAAAAGTCTGAACAGCATTTGCATAATGTTTCTTCTCATAGTGAGTCCTGCTCGCTAGAGTTTTCTGTTACTTCTCAGTTTTCTTCAGCAGAAGCAGAGAACCCACTCCAGGTTCTAGAGTCAGTACATTGCAAAGAACCCTCTGCTCCACCTGACTGTGTTCTACAGAAAGGCCGCTCAGATGATTCAACTTCAACAACCAATAATTGGATCACTGAAGCCACACTACGGGTGGCGGGATGGAATCACAACACCGAACAAGCTGGATGGACTTCGTCTCACCCAGTTTCTGCTGAGGAAATGAAATGTACCTACAACCCAGGAAAAAACATTTCCATGGTTTCTTTTGCACAAAAGACTGTAACATTAGAAAATGCTTCAGCAATGCAAACTGATGCATCAGGCACTACAGCTGCTCATATGGGTGCTAATGATACTGATTCTACACAGTGCAACCTGGTACCATGACATGAAGAGGAGCTGGATACACAAAACAGTGAGAATGCACCTAAAAGACTTCATATGTCTGACTTATTTAAAAATATGGGTGAGCCTGACAGTGGCGTAATGCCATGCAGCTTAAATATACTGGTAACTTAGACTTGGCACCCAATAGAAAGACTACTGCATAAAATGGTAAAAGAGGGTATGGGAATTCAACCCAATGAACTGTTTGCTGTAATTCATGTAAAAAGGGAACCTATTTATGATGTCAGCTTTAAGACTAATCAATCATTAGAAAGGTTTTGGGCTATGAAGCCACAGATTTCCAACTCCACTTCATGACAACCCTTTATTACTATCCCACTGACCAAACCTGCAATAAAAATGATTACTTTATTATTTAGGAATGAGGGAGTAAACATCTCAGATGTGCAATACTAGTTGAGGCAGCGCTGTACTATTTTAGAAGCCTCCATTCCTATTCTAGATGAAGATGTGGTCTGGACAGGTAACTGGAAAGTTAAAATTCAATTAAAACATGCTGAGCAAGGCATTGTCCATCTTCCTGTAAGTTTTTTATAGGGAGAGACAGAGGCTTATGTTTTTATCAGGGTCAGCCCAGGTCTTCCATAAATGTGAGTTTCGCGCCCATCTTAGCTTGGTGTGTGACAAGCCCAGGTGCAACTTGTGCCTGGAATTTGGCCACATCAGCCTGGGATGTCCCAAACCCCTCTAGTGTAATCTATGTGAGGAGCAGGGCCACTCCTACCAGGGCTGTCCTTGGGCAGAAAGACATAGGTTGGATAGGGTGCAACAGGACCCTGTACATCTACTTGAAAAATGTCAAGCTCAAGAAGCCAGAAAAATATCTGGATATTCTACTCTGCAAGTTGCAGAAACCCCTCTATCCACATTTCATGAACCCTCTACTAGTGTGGTCAATTTGAAACCCCCTTCCACCTCGAAGAATGTTCAGCCACAAAAAAGTGAGTCTAGTTACTTTAGTCTAGATCCTCCAGAAACTAGCTTGAGCTCTCTGCTACCCCCCATGCCCCCGAGCATTCTCAGTTTACTCATGTAACTTCAAAAGAAGAAAGTAAAGGAAAGCAGACCATACCCCCTCCCCACGGTTTCGTCTGTGATAACTAGAAACAAATTTCAAACCTTAGCCAAAAGACGGCAATGGGGAGACATGGCAGAGGAGGAGAGGGACTCAGACTCCTCTTCATCTTCCGCTAGGGCAGATTCATGCCCAGACTTACAAGAGGCTTGTTTAGTTAACCAGAAAGGTTAAAAGCAGAGGAAGGTTCCTTGAGTTTTTCCTCTGTTTTTGTTTTCCCTTAAAGCTACATGGAGGGTAGTCAGCGACTTTCTATTTTAACATTAAATGCATATAGTATCAAGAATTATAGAAAGAGGATGACTACCTTCTAGGTGTTAAGAGATCTGCCAAACAACATTATTGCAAGACACTAGATTAAAAACTATGCATGAAGTATGTCAGGCCAAAAATTCCTGGCACCAGGGTCCTTCCTTTTGGTCACAAGACCCTGAGACTTGCAACGGTGTGGGGATTCTTTTAAGAGGTTATGGCTTCACTATCCAGACAGTATTAAATATTTGCCCAGGAAGAGGTCTATTGTTAGATGGGTGCTTAGGTACAGTATCTTTCTGGCTTATAAATGTATATGCACCCCCAGAGTATAGCATCTTGCTCAGAGCTCTTTATACTTTTTCAGCCTTATTTACACACTATTAAGCATGTGGTATTAGGGGGTGACTTTAACTGCCATTATCTTTAGCAGATAAAGGAGGCCACACTGTAATGGGATAGGGATTTCAGGATAATGAAGCCAGGCAGACCACAGCTCAAGTGCATAAAAAATTCCAGGTGGCATTTATCATTTATTTTTCCTTTCATAAAATAAACAGTAATTGAACAGAATTTAAGAAAATTGTTAGTTAGTTCAGCAGGTCAAAAGTCACTGTTGTGCCCAGTGGCACACACACAGCATTATTAAATGTGCAAACACACACTCTTGCATCAGAGGTCTTACACCTCACACAGTCAGTTCTCCACTTACACCCTATCTTTTAACTTAGTCTCCAATTTTAAAGCTTACATTTATTTATTTAATTTCTGATTTTACACAATTATAGGACCAAAAGGCTTTAAGTAAAGCACCAAGCCCAAAAGTTTCATGGAACCTAATCCATCACAAAGCCACTCTGGGACATGCACAACTAAACTTTTTGAAAACACAAATTGTTTAAATTCTATCTTAAAAACTGTTAATTTTACAGACAGCTTTACACTCTACTAGTGCTAAAACTTTCACAAAAGGTACCCTGGCCACAAGAATCAATTACATTTTTCTCTCTAAAAACATAATACCAGTTCAGGCTCATACTATCCCCTGTGAAACGTCTGACCACTTGGCCATCTCAGTACTTTGCACATCTTTTTGTAGCATGCATCCTCTGAATCAAAGTTTCCCAGAGGGATGCATAATAAACAACTTTTATCTATCCCAAATATTGAACACATTTTTTTTCTTTATTATCAGCCAGGTATTCAGTATTGGAAGCCTTTGATTCAGTCAGGGAATGATGGGTAGATAGAAAGCAGGAATGTAAATCATTTTTTCTCCAGGTTGCTGCACAATCTTCAAAAACTAAATATTTACAATATTTAGTTTTAAGAGAGAAGTTATTTACTTTGATATCATGCTCTTATGAGCAGGAACAGGACCTGACATCTGAAATTAGTGATATTAAAGCTAAAATGGCCCAGATTCAGTATGATAGGGCAGAAGTTTTAAATGTCCATTTTCTACAGAGAGGCTATGATCAAAATACATTGGATATAGCAAACCAGAAGGTGGATGGCACGGATGGACAAATGCTATTAAAACCAAAAACAAAAGTACAGAACGGATTTGTAAATGAAGCTCCTTTGTTTATTATTACGTTTATACCACAGGCATATTTAGCACAAGAAATTATTGAAAAGAACTGGCATATACAGTATTAAAAATGTAGAGGAAACTAAATGCTATAACTTGTACAAAGCCACTTACAGTATTTTGGAAAAATAAGAATCTTAAGGATATTTTAGTAACTAGTACCTATTGGGATGAAAATGATAAACATGATACAATATCTAAGGATGTAACCCATAAGTGTGGCAATTGTTCCTTCTGTGTGTATCTTAAAAAAGGTCCTACCTTTATGGATTCCATTTCAAAACAAGTGTATCAAATTAAAGGCTTCATCACATGTTCAACATGGAACATTATTTATTTGGCCACTTGCAGAATTTGCTCCACAATGTACGTAGGTAAAACACAATAGATGTTCAGAGAGAGGATTAGACTACATAGAATAAGTGTGCAAAAAATGGATGGAGTTAGTGATTTGTCAGTGCATTATCAAGAGAAAGGGAAATATCATATTTTTGATTTCCAAGGAGTGGAACTTATATATCAGACAATCAGAGGTGGAAACTTGGACATTGCGATTCTAAAGAGAGAAACTTTCTGGCAATATAAGGTAAATAGTATTGAATATCCAGGACTGAATGAATATTTCAAACTGACATCTTATTTATTGGATAATTAAAATTCATAATAAATTAATTATTATATCACATTTCTTGGAAAAAGAACATACATACACGCACACATTTATATATATATATATATATATATATATATATATATATATATAGATATAGATAGATAGATATATAGATATATAGATATATATTTCAGAGGCAAAAACTCTGTTTATTGCATCAGCTAGGGTTGTTCACAGCAACAGAAGTGAGAATTCAATGTTAGGGTTGAAACTCCCTTTGCCTCAGCCCACCCCAACTGGAATGGGAATAGAGTTGGGGTCGTCGGCCCTAACTCTCACCCCATCACATGTGGAAAAGCTGACAAATAGGAGAATAAGGGTGAGAGTTGGGACCAATGACCTCAAAGGCGCACTCAATTCCAGTTGGAGAAGGTGGGCTGAGGGGAGCAAAGAGTTTCAACCTGACATTGAATTTCCTCACTTTGTCACTGTGGAACAACCCTAGCTGATGCATTAAATGGATTTTTTTGCCTCTAATTTCCCTTCTTTTTGAGAATGATAATGAGAAATAGTGAATGCAATGTGGTGGCGGGATGTCTTGTCACATAGTAACATTGTGCCCGAAAACGCAAATCATAATGTGCATGGTGATGCAAAGCAAAACAGAAAGAGAAACAGTACTGTAGACAGAAATGTTAAAAACAATGCAAACGCAAATGAAAATGCAAAGAGAAACGCAAATGGTGGCATAAACGTGAACGGTAAGTGAAACGGGTATGGAACTGCAAGCAGAAACAGTAATGGTAACAGTAATGTAAGTGCAAAGGCTGGTTTTCCCCAAAAGCTGTATAGAGAAAGACAGTGAGTACAAAGAATGTATGCAAAATTATGACTCTCAGAACAGAAAAATGAGGACTTGGAATAGTAAATTGATTTTATCTCAGGAACCGTACGACATAGAACAAAAATTTAAAAGTAATATGAATTATCACTATCCTGGCTAGTTTTGTACTTGGCCCCTACTAGGGGGCTATTTGTTTTTTTGACAAAAAGTCCGTATCTCGCACCGTTTCTGAGATACAGGCCCTGAAAGGTGCAGCGAATGCCGTAATATTATCCTATGGGAAAAAAACAGAAGTTCGGGGTGCCATAACTTTGCCTCCCTGTAATATTTTTTCACCAAACCACTGAAAGGCATATCTGTATGATGTTGGCTGTGTTCCCTGAAAATTTCAGCCCAAAAGACCAAACCATTATTTTGCAGCAGGGCGCCAAACGATTGCTGCAATGCGTCATATGCCGTAATGTTATCCTATAGGAAAAAGGGTCAATTTTGGAGTACCGTAACTTTGCCGCTGTGTAACATTTTTCACCAAACTACTAAAAGGCACATCTGTGTGATGTTGGCTGTTGTTCCTGCAAGTTTTAGCCCAAAACTCCAAACCGTTCTTTGCAGCAGGGTGCCAAGAATTACTCTTATTTTGGGCATAAATGTCACTTAAAGTAATTAGCCGTGATTTAAAGCTTTTACTTAAAAATTTGCTACACTTTACGTGAGTGCGACACTACTTATGAAGTACTTTTTCCAGAAATCTGAAAAACATATTTCTGGGGTGTTTTACCCCAAAATAAAGACATGGCTAGCATCCTCAGGGCCCGACTAGGTGAATACAAAAATAATTAGGTTGTCAGAGGGTCTCAATTTTAAATGCCAAGCATTTTTCTGATCACTAACTGAAAACAAAATGGTGGATTTGTGACAGTAAAAGGGCCATTTGTGACAGTAAAAAGTGCATTTGCGACACTGTCGAACTTTTTGTTAACTTTTCCCATTGACTTATAATGGGAAATTGTTTTTTGAATAACTTTTGAATCATTTAATATTATTTTGTAAATCTTCAAAGGCACATTGGGACCCTATTACATGTTCCCTTAAGATTTTGGGCCAGTCGTGCAAACCGTGCAACTTGTAGGCGCGACCATAGAATTCCAGAAAAAGCGTAAACGCACGTGCAGATCATGCTCAATAACTCCACTGCCATGTATCCGATTGGTACATAACTTGCCAAATCCCAAGGTGTGTGTGTCTTGATTGTGTATTCCAAATTTCAGACAAATCCGTCAAACAGTTGCAAAGTTATTAAGGTTCAAAATTTTGGGTTTAACATGTAAATGCCTCCTCAACCCTAACTACAGTGGCACTACCGTGCCACTATAATATATATATGCACACACACATACACAATAGATTTAATTCTATACTTATACATCTGTATAGAATGAAATAGGGATTTTTTTGAACATACAGATTTACTGTCCCAGTTCTTACAGTGAGATACAGTATATATTTATATGTTTGACTTTGTCTATATATGATAAAAAAGTATATTTCTGCCATACTTTAAACATTTTTTACTTAGCCTAATGATGTCAGAGATATGGATGTAAAACATTTTTTATAAAACCTTTTTAGATACTAGAGTATCTGATTTCATACTGGATTTCATACTGGAGAAATAGGAAGTCAAAAAGGCATATCCCATGCAGACTTCCCCACTATTCAGTGGTGATATTCATCTAAGTATTCTTTAAACTTAACCACACTATCCGCCTCTATCACATCCTGAGGCAGTCCATTCCACAGTTTAATTGTTCTTCCTAAAAAAACATTTCTTCTTATCTCCATCCTAAATTTAATTTCTCTCAACTGTCTGTCATGTCCCCTCAGCTGATATGGATTATACTTAAATGCCAAGTTCTTCTCCTTAAACATATTGTTATTTTTGGTAATACTATATAATCTCATTAAGTCCCCCTCTAACTCTTCTATTCCTAAAGGTCCACAATCCAAATTTCTCCAGTCTGTCCTCATAGCTTAAGTCCTTACATGATATAATTTTGCTGTAAGACCTCTGCAGTCTCGCCACCAATTTTACATCCTTCAATAAAAATGTATTTCATACAGCAGAGCAGTAATCCAACATTGGCATAATCAGTGTTCTGTACAGCGGCATCAACACCTCACTCTCTCTTGAGTGAAAACTCCTTCTCACACTGTTTACCAGAAACATTGCTCTGTTTGACACGTTTCAACAGTGTGAACTATTTTTCAAATCACTCTGGATGTAAACTCCCAGATCATTCTCTAAATCCTATATCTTTAGCTTTAAATTCTTTATATGATAATTCTGATGCACATTGTGTTTTCCCAAATGCATTATTATACACTTCTCAACATTCAATTCCATTCCATTATTCTTAGCCCATTCCATGATTTTAATCAAATTTCTACCAAACAACAATCTGTCATCAAAGGTGTTTACAATCCCACCTATCTTAATATTATCTGCAAATGTAACCATTTTACTCTGACTATTGATTTCCAAGTCACCTATAAATATACCAAACAATAGGGGTCCCAATATGGACCCCATGGGACTCTGCTCCCTACCTTTTGTGGTTCAGACAGACAATCCCTTATGCTAACTTGTTGTTTTCTATCCCTCAACCACTGGGATACCCAAGTTACTATACAGTAATCAATCCCCAACTTATTCAACTTTTCAATTATTTTATCATGAGAGACTGTATCAAAGGCTCTTCTAAAGTACAGCATAACTACATCTATACTGTTCCCCTCATCGACCCATCTATTTATATCCTCATAGAACGTCAATAGATTTGTCTCACATGATCTTCCAGAGGTAAAACCATGCTGACTCATATCAACCTGTCCTTTCCCATTCATAGTTTCATTAATAACTTTGCTAAGTATTCCTTCAATAATCTTTCCCACCACTGATGTCAGACTCACTGGTCGACAATTTTCTGCCTGATCCCTTCATCCCTTCTTAAATATTGGCACAATAAATGCCCTCTTCCAATCCTCGGGCACCACCCCCTCAGCCACAGATTTTTGTCCCAACATTGTGATCACTGGTACTAGTTCTTCCTTTAGTTCCTTAACCATGAATGGGTGCATCCCATCAGGCTCTGCTGCCTTGTCATTATTCAATTTCATAACTCTCTTCATTACCCTTTCTTCTGTTATTAATAATTCTGGATCTATTATACCACTTCCCTCATTCTTGATTTCCACATTTTTTCCATTATCTCTGAATAAAGCAGAAAAGCATTTACCAAACTCACCTTCCCCTCTTCAGAGGTTCTGATATAATTTCCCCATTGATGGTTAATGGGCCTGCCATGCAACTTCCATTTGTCTGCCTATTAACGTAGGCAAAGAAACTTTTTTTAATTTTGCTCACTGATAGTCTCCTCTCCAGTCATTGTTTAGACTGTATTATTTTTCTTTTAAGTCTCCTTTGACAACTTTTATATTTATTTATATGTTCTGTTGTCATTTGTTTCTTCATTCTATTGAACAATACTTTCTTCCTGTTACATAACCATATGATAACCTTGTTTAACCAAGGAGGTTTCTTGCCCCTGCTGTTGTATACTATATTCTGAGGGATGTATACTGCTCTTACATCTGTTATTATCTGTGAAAACAGTCTCAAAGTCTCCTCTACTCCTTTGTTTTCCATAATCTCTCTCTCCAATTAATTCTATGCCACAGATTTTTTAATTTTCCATACTCCCCTTTCCTATACAAAAATTAAGGCGTGCTGCCTTTTACTATTTCTATTGACCAATCTAAATCAAATAGTAAGGAGCTGTGATCACTTTTTCCTATATGTGGTTGTACAGCAACATTCTTTATAGTTTCTTTTATATTAGTAATAATCACATCCAAAATATTCCTTCCCCTTGTAGATTCTTGAATACATTGCTGTAAACCCACTGCTACTGTTTCTTCCGGAATCTACATTCCATACTGTTTCCTTGCTGCTTCTTCACCAAGTAATCCTGGTAGATTTAAGTCCCCCATCAATACAATATCTGATACTTCATTGAAAGCTTACTATGTGTTCCAAAAGGAATCAATATCCTTCTGCTCTGTATCTGGAGCTCAATAGAATACTGAAATATTACATTTCCTGCCCCTTATTCTCAATAACTCCACTGTAGGAATTTACACCTTACCTAATTCCACGATGTCCTCTATTAATCTAGCTTCCATATCTTCCCTAATAAAGAAAGCCACTCCCCCTCCCCTTTTTTCCTCTCTGTTTTTACCTATTACTCTATATCCTGGTATATTTTGTTTCCATTTACTTTCATTTTTGGATAAACTTATATAGTTGTATACGATATGATTTAAGTAGATTGATTATTGTATAAATGATTTTTTGAGTCAACTTATAGTGTCTTAGCATTAGTAGAAATTTAGAGATTATATAAGAATTATGGAAAAATATCAGTATTTGTTACTGGTTTTTCATTATGAAACCTATTTTATTAGGGGATTTTGGCACTCCAATTTTTCACTATGTTGTGAATGTTTTTGTTAGCATCTGTCACTTTAAATGATATCCTTCATAAGGAATGTAATAGCAAGTCTCACGAGTCTTGAGAAAGCGTGAGTTTGGCGAGAAAATGTTTGACTTTGTGAGACTTAGTTGTGTTGGAGGGGGGTAGCCATCTCTCGTGGATTTTTGCCTTCTGCTGCATGATGTTTGAATTTGTGGATTTTATGGAATAAAGCTGCTTTTTTCTATATTAACTACATCAGTGTCTGAATATCCATCTGGTTGCATCACTGGCTATGCTACAGTTTGCTGACTGTGGATCTGTGAGTTTTAAAAAGTTTTTGTTGGCATCTGTTACCTGGTGTCAAGCTATTTCTCCTGTTTTATTATTTTCTTGAAAGACACTAGATTAAAAACTATGCATGAAGTATGACAGGCCAAACATTCCTGGCACCTGGGTCCTTCTTTCTGGTCACAAGGCCATGAGACTTGCAATGGTGTGGTGATTCCTTTAAGAGGTTATGGCTTCACTACCCAGAGAGTATTAGATAGTTGCCCAGGAAGAGTTCTATTGTTAGATGGGTGCTTAGGTACAGTACCTTTCTGGCTTATAAATGTATATGCACCCCTTAGTATATCATCTTGTTCAGAGCTCTTTAAACTTTTGCAGCCTTATTTACACACTAGTAAGCATGTGATATTAGGTGGTGACATTGAGTGCCCATTATCTTTAGCAGATAAATGAGGCCGCACTATAGCGAGGTAGAGGTTTCAGTTAATGAAGTCAGGCAGACCACAGCTCATGTACATAAAAAATGAAAGGTGGCATTTATCATTTTATTTTCCTTTCATAAAATGATCAGTAGTTGAACAGAATTCAAGAAAATTATTAGTTAGTTCAGCAGGTCTAAAGTCAAAAGTCACTGTTGTGCCTAGTACCACACATACAGCATCATTAAGTGTGCAAACACACACTCTTGCATCAGAGATCTTACACCTCACACAGTAAGCTCTTCATTGACACCCTACCTTTTAACTTAGTCTCCACTTTTAAAGCTTACATTTATTTATTTAATTTCTGAGTTTACATAGTTATGGGACCAAAACGATTTAAATAAAGCACCAAGCCCAAAAGTTCCATGGACCCTAATCCATCACAGAGCCACTCTGTGGCATGCACAACTGAACTTTTTGGAGACACAAATTGTTTAAATTCTATTTTAAAAACTGCTAATTTTACAGACAGCTTTATGCAGTTACACTCTTCAAGTGCTAAAACTTTCACAAAAGGTACCCTGGCCATGAGAATCAATTACATTTTTCCCTCTAAAAACATAATACCAGTTCAGGCTCGTACTATCCCCTGTGAAACTTCTGACTACTTGGCCATCTCAGTACTTTATACCCATCTTTTTCTAGCACTGCCTCCACTGAATCGAAGTTTCCTAGGTGGATGCTTAATAAACAACTTTTATCTATCCCAAATATTGAACACATTATTTTTTGCTTTATTATCAGCCACATACTCAGTATTTGAAGCCTTTGATTCAGTCAGGGAATGGTGGGCAGATACAAAGCAGGAATGTAAATCATTTTTTAGTTTTAAGAGAGAAGTTTTTTTTTATATCATGCTCTTGTGAGCAGGGACAGGACCCGACATCTGAAATTTATGATATTAAAGCTTAAATGGCCCAGATTTAATAATGATAGGGCAGAATCTTTAAAAAAGGAAGCCCAATTTGGCACACAAGGTTCTAAGCCATCTTTAGACATTTATAAAAGTTGCCAGGACAGAGTGTACAAGACTAGGTCAGAGCAAGTTTTACATCCTGATTCAATGTTATATTTGCTCAGACCCTGAGCAAGTACATAACTACACAGAAGTACATTGCTAAATATGTGGTACTTCCTCAAAGGCAAAATGGGATTACATTTTATTTAGTGAATTTAGATATTCCTTGTTTGGATCCAAACCTGGTCTCTGCAATCTCTGCCCCTATTACCCCAGAAGAAACTCTCAAAGATTTGTCTGGGTTGAAGAAAAATTCTGCCCCCGGACCAGATGGCTTGACAGTGGAATTTTATGCAGCATTCATTAAATATTTAGTCCCTATATTAACAGATGTTTTTTCAGATATATTGTCATCCCTAGGGATGTAGGTTTGTCATGGCAGTCATACACGTCATTGATTCCATGATGTTTAATCTTTATTCAGGACTTACATGACTTTCACTAGTGTCATCAAAATGTAGGAATGATGACAGTGCCACAACATTTACTAATGTTTTCTAATGATTTCATGAACAAACAATGAGTCATTAAAACCTCATCCATGACAAACTTACATCCCTAGTCATCCCAATCCTTTCCCAAGGAACTAGCTCAAGCTCTAGTAATTTTATTATATAAAAAAGGGGATCAAATTGATCTAAGAAACTAGAGACTCATAAGTTTATGAAATGTTGACTATAATATTTTAGCAACCATAATTAGATTATCATTGGCTGGAAAAATAGTTATTTGCCCGTCACAAACTTGTACCATCAAAAAAATGTATATTTACCATAACTTAGCATTTCTGAGAGATCTCATAACCGTAGGTTTGATGGTACTACTCAATGCCTTATTCTTATCTTGGACCAGGAAAAGGCATTCAAAAGGGTGGATCATTTTTATTTATTTCAAGTGTTGCAGAAATATGGTATTTATTAAATGGGTAGCTTTGCTCTATGCTTCCTACCAGATCATCCCTTTTATCAATAATACATTAGGAGCACCCTTTATTGGGCTAAAAGGGGTGCAACATGGTTGCCCCATGAGCCCTTTATTATATGTTTTTTAAATAGATCCCCTTCTCAGGAAAATTTTGAAACATATGGATATCCCCAGATTTAGGTTTAATGATGGTGGATTTGCCCCAACTGTTTGTGCTTACTCAGATGATTTATGCATTTGCAGTACCCCTAATTTGGATGAAGGAGCTCTAATAAGGATGATTTCAGAATTTGAAAATATACCCCCATTTAGTGCCCATAATCCTGATCACTATGCTTCTTTTGCTGACATTCCTATTTCACTAGACCTTGTACAAATATTGGGCTTACAATTCGGTAGCCAGGATGATGCCACCCTGAACTGGACGAGAGCCTCACAAAAGGCAGAGTTCACTGTGGCATCATGGAAAAATAAAATAATTCCAAAATGGAAAAGGGTTTTCTTATTATATACTCTTGTAGTACCAGTTCTGTTACATGTAGCACACATTTTTCCATTACAGTTAGAAGTAAACATGATGAACATATTTCTTCATGGATTTTGGGGAGCAGGTTAAACCCCATAAAGATGTCACACACTTATCATGATTTTAGTCTAGGTGGGGTCAGAATGATACATCTGGTTCTAATTTTCTTCTCCTCTATCTTTACATATCAAAACATAGTGCCTATGTTACCTGCAACATGTCCCTCTTGGTTATATAATATGAGAGGGTTATTACAGAAATTCCTACTGTTGGACCTCTCCCTCTGGTTTTGCTAGATCCTTGAACAAATTAAATATTCCTCAATATGTACTACCCATTTGTAATAAGATTAAGGCATGGAACATTTCCACCTCACAATTCAAAGCAAATACTAGGAAGGCATTTTACTCTTTATTGTTGTCAGAATGATTTTTAGAAAGCCCACTGAAATTGGTACAGTATGAAGATCAACTCTGTAATATCTTCAAACAATTAACAGATAAATATCTCCCACTTAAGGTGTGGGACATAACATGGCTCTCCTGTCATGGTAGGTTAGCCATAGGGATTTCACATAAACATAAGCAGTTAGAGGAACACAGGTGCCCCTGACGTACTTGTCCAGGAATACTAGAAACCCATGAGCATTTTTTTGTTATGCTCCTATACGCAAGCAGTTTTGGTTTTCCATTCTAGCTCCATGGGAGATAGAGATATTTCTGTAGTTTCTTATGAGGTGGTGGTCTTGGGGTAATTTCAGCAAGTATGAGCAGGTACAACCCCAGTACTTTAAGGTTATCCTTCTCTTTTTGCAGATTTTATCTTTTGCAGGCAAGATGCTCTTTGGTGCTACAACAAAAAGAGTACAGTACTCATCAGGTTTTGCTACAAGTAATACAAAATCTAAGGGGACTATATGAAATCAAGAATAAGAAAAACTCTGTATTAGCACAATATCTGTGGAAGAATTTTTTATGGTTTACTACATGGAGTTTATGTAGGAAGAATTGCAAGCATTTTAATGTACACTGCTTTCTTTTTTCCTTTTTCAGATTTTTTCCTTTTTTTGTAGCATATTGTTATGTATATTTGTAATGCTTGTTTGAACCTTTTCTTGTTCCATCCTTTATTTTGTCTAATAATAATTTCCCCTAATCTTATCGATAAGTACCAGGGGATCTTTAACATCCACCTGAACTACCACCAATTCAGGCAGATGGGACCTCGGTTTAATGTCTCATCCAAAAGACGGCACCTGAGAAGAGCAGCACCCCTCTCATGCTGCACTACAGTGTCAATCTTGGGATATTAACCCAAGTGCCAGATGTGGGTACTGAACTCACAGTCCTTTGATCTCCCGGCCTCAAAGGTGAGTGTGCTGCCTACTGAGCCACTGATACTGTAAGTATACAAAAACAACCAAATAAAATACAGCTCAACATTCCCACAACTCTCACTAGGGTGTATCAAACAAAATAGTCTGCCTACCTTTCCTGGAATCCTCCTATCGCCTTCTCCTGCTCCTCTCCTCCAACATTCCCTCCTCTGCCCTCAACCTCACCTGCTCCTCCCTTTTCTATACCAATCCACCTCCAGACCCACCCCTCCTCCTCTGTACCAACACCCAGTGACCACTAGGAGTCGCTATATCTCACCCCTGCTGAGGCCCAATGCCAGCCTGCTTTTAACCCCAGATTGTGGGTCTCTGCCCTCTCCCAGGCATATTTTTTGCTGCCCTGGCAGGGACTTGAACCCTGTACCCTGTCCACCAGAGTCCGTGTCACTACCACTAATCTAAAGTGGCAGCCACACTCTCTAGGAGGCAACCCAGATATCTCAACCTCCTACACCACTACCACCTGTATACCATGCTAGTTCACCTCCTACTAAACTTCCTCCTCATCATCCTCCTCCTGGTACCCCCCTCCCTCCAGCCTTATATCTCCCCTGGGTTACAGGTAATTACACCATTAATTCCCACCAACATAGTTCCCACTCACCCTACAATGTCCATGTACACTGGCCTCCAACACCCATCTCAGCCACTCCTCCCCTCCCTCCCTCCCAGCCCTTTCCAGGTGGCTCATTAACCTTACCCTCCCCGTTGCAATCCCTACCCATCCCCTGCTCCTCTGACGGTCCCACCCCAACTCCTCTAACTGCAGGCAAAATTCATATCACTGTGCCCTGGCCAGAGCTGTTGTCCTCTTACTACTCTTAACAGGCAATATCCACCCTAACCCCGGCCCCACCCTGACCACCACAGCAGGTGGGCATCCGGGTCTGCTGATTGCCTCCATGAATATTTGCAGCGTCTTGAAAAAATTTGACTCCCTCCAATGCTGGGTCTCACGGCACAAACCCGACATCATTGCACTGGTGGAAACATGGCTATCTAATTCCACCCTTGACACCTTTGTCACCCTCCCTGGCTACACCCTATATCATGAGGATCGAGTAACCAAACGTGGGGGAGACTGTGCTATCTACACCAGGAACTCTCTCACTGGTCTCGCCCTCCCTGCACTGGACCTTGTAAGTGGGGCTCAGGCCCTCACCATTAAGCTTACCCCGTACCCCGCCAGGTCACTCCTTTATCTCACCACTGCCTATATACCTCCCAGGAACAAAAACCCAGCACTATTTTCTTTAACTGACTATCTTGCCACCCTTCCTCACAGTGCTGATCAAATCATTGTTGGGGACCTTAATGTGAACTGGCTGTGCCCCTCCTCCTCCCCCACTCAGGACTCCTTCACAGCCCTGGATCTAGCCTAACTAGTCTCCCAACCCACACGTGAACCCTAAGAGGTACCAGCACCCTCCTAGATGTCATCATCACTAACGCCCCAAAATCCTGGACATCCAAGTCCTCCTGATTCACTCAGTGACCATTTCCCCTGTGCTGTTCCACTGGATGGCCACACCCAACCCACTGCACAAGCGCGCACCCTTGACATTTCAGACCGTGGCTGAAAACGCAAACAATACCTTCCAATAGCAAGACTGGTCCCCATTCTCCATGTGCCTGATATTGATACGCCCTTGCCTTTTACCCTTACCTTTAATAAAGCCTATGACCTCTTTGATACCCTCTCAGCCATCCGATCCAAAAGACATGCCTGCCCTGGATTACCCCTGCCCTCTCACAGCTGCTCAGGCACAGGGATAATCTTTGGCACCTTGCCATAGAAACTAGGTGACCAGCTGACAGACAGGCCTACAATGCTGCAAACGAAATAAGTGCACATGGGCAATCAGGAAAGCCAAGGCCGACCACTTTCAGGCCACCCTCACTGCCTCCTGGGGGTGCTCCTGTACTTTCTGGGATAAGGTCAAACAACTGAATGGGAACACTTGCTCCCCTCCCCCTTCCCAGATTACCACCAACAACACCACCATCACAGACCCCCACTATTGCAAACCTCCTCAACACCGCCTTTACTGACCAGCCCTATCCTCCCCTGTAACTTCTTTGACCAACCACCCTCCCAACCTGCCCTGCCCTCCATCGCCTTGCTTCTACCTACGTAGGGTAACTACCCAGGAAGCCAGACTGCACCTGACCCGTGCACTAAAAGGCAACAGTCCCGGTGACAACAACCTGGACCACAGAATTCTCCAGCTGGCTCTGGATCAGGTCCTCACCCCACTCACCAGCCTTCTCAACAAATCCCTCTGCCTGGGACAATTCCCCACCTCATGGAAAACTGCAACTGTTACTCCAATCCATAAAGGGGTTGACAGGTCCTTAGCAGGGAACTACCGACCGATCTCCATTCTCCCACCCCTTTCCAAGGCACTGGAAAAACTAGTTGCCACACAAATCACTGAATACCTGACCAAATACAACATCCTTTGCCCTGAACAACACAGATTCTGTGCAGGACACAGTACTAGCACAGCTCTTATTGAGTTCTCATCCTTCTTTCACTCCTCCTTGGACGCTGGCTCCCTGGCGGGGGCCGTGTTCCTCGACCTATTAAAGGCCTTCGACACGGTCTCCCACCCCCTACTGCTGGAAGCCCTCTGTCACACTGGTTTTGCCACTGGACCACTTGCTTGGTGCTCCAGCTACCTATCCGCCCGCTCCCAACGTGTCAATATTGGTGGGACACTTTCCGATCCACAACCGATCCTCTCGGGGGTTCCACAGGACTCCATCCTGGGACCCCTTCTCTTCTCACTATACCTTAACACCCTGCCCAGTGCTTGCCCTGGGAAAATTCTGCTGTACGTAGATGATACCGTCATCTTTGCCACCGACCTTAACCCCTCTTCCCTCCAGGTTTCCCTACAATGTGCCTATAATGACACTGAAACTTGGTTTAAAGAGCAAAGATTGGTCCTAAATCTTAAAAAATCTAAAACCATGCTCTTTACCCACCCTCAAAACAAAGCTTACAACTCCCCTCTCCGTATCCTCTCCATCTCCAAACAGCAACTGGAGCAAGTCCACTCCTATAAGTACCTAGGGGTCTCATTTGACTCAGCCCTCACCAACCATACCCACATCGAAGCACTCACTTCTGCAACCAATATACAACTTGGTATCTTGTACCGCTATAAAAACTATCTCCCCCCCGATGTCCTCCGGCTTGCAATTACATCCTCCATACTATCCCTAGTTGACTATGGGCTACCTGTCTACGGTGCTGCCAAAACACGACTGCCCTCAACAAAATCCACCTCATCCTAATAAGGCATGCAGGCTAATCACTGGGGCCCCTAGACTCACACATGCCTACCAACTTTATGACTTGGGCTACAATACTAAACCTTGTGAGCAGCTGCAATACCAAACTGCCTTATATCTAAAAAACCCTGCTAGGACTTTCTCCTCCCGGGCTGACATCCTCCCTCCTCCTAGCCCAGCCCTAGTCAGCACTCGGACCTCCTGCAGGCCACCTTCCTGGTTCCTCGAGCTAGGACCTCACATGGACAGAGGTCTCTCCACCATAGAGACCCTTCTTGGTACAACGCACTTCCTCACGCCATCACTGAAATCCCCACCATCTCCAAATTCAAAACTGTCCTCAAAAGTGAGTTGTTCAACAAGCGCTGCTGCACCTGTGCATAACGGATGCACAAACACCCTTTGTCCTGACAATGCCCACTGGGCTGCACCGTCTCCTCACCTTCTTATTTCTACCACCTACATTACTGCCATATCCCGCTGCCTACCATCTCACTACTGTCAAGAACTAACCATGTATGGCATTTTATGATACTGCTTGCAATGTTGTCCTACTAGTATGCAACACTGTTACCGAATCAAACTTCCGGCTGTACTGTCCCTGTCACATGCCTTACGTTCTCTGTAATCTAATACCGTGTAACCTGTTTGACTGTTTCACCTTGCAAATGTCATACCTTTATGCTGCTAAACCCTGTATTCTACCCTGTTATCTATTATACCTGTACCTGCACTGTATAATACTACCAATGTATACTGTATCCATGATCCATTTATGCTTGTCTCTTTATGCTTATGCTCACTTATAGGATCTATTTTGTATCTGTATTACCTTCCCTTCTGTTGACGAGGTACCTTTGGAAATGAGCCTCTGGCTCAAAGGTTGTAAACTGATTGCAATATAAATAAATAAAATAAATAAATAAAATAATACAAAACTATAAAACAACAAAAACCCTACACACCCTTTTCAAAATTACACCCAACAAAGAATTCACTCACCCTACACACAACCCTTTCAATATAAAAAACCAGTACACACACAATAAACCCAAATACACAACTCTATATTAAAAAGGAAATACATTAAGCAAAAACTGTAATAAAATTAAAATTAGAGTCCAAAACAAATAATGCTCGAGAGCAAAAAAGATAATACATAGGTAGTCCAAAGTCTTCCAGCAATGTATATAACCTTTCTGGTGAGCTCTCACCTCACCACAACAAAGTAAATTAGTCTTCCAGCCTATTTGTCACATAGGCAAGATAGAAAAATACCAGTTTCCAATGAAATAATGTTTAAATAGGAAGAAAAACTGCTGATGGTCCTCAAAGAGATGAAGATAGTTGAGGTGTCCACCACAGTCAGTACTCCTTCCAACTTCAAGATCAAACTCCAGCATCCAGCTATGGGAATCTCCACCGTAGGTTGCTTGCCTCACCACCCTCCAAGGAGTCACCAAGGAAACCAACCATGTCCAGTTCAGAATGAGCAGGCCTTCCGGCCTGACTGCCTGGCCTGGGGATCTCAGGACAAACAGTGCCTATCCTCCGAGGACACTGGACCCCGATTCCCCCCATGGCCAGAACACCAGCAAATGTCCCTTAGGTTCAAGTTGGATCTCCAAGTAAAGCAGTTCAATTCTTTGCAGTAGCTCGCAGACTGGCTCAGGAAACCAGGAGCTGTCACAATTTGTAGGTTCAGAGCAACCAAGGGAAGGATGGTGGACTGGAACCAACAGAACCATAGCACTAGTTCTCAAATGAGTCCCCCTACTAAAGGCACTCACTCAGACCAAACTTCCTCTGTTCCCAGTCAGATAAATGTACCAACTCCACAATTTCTTCCTCAGCTGGTCCCATACCTTCCGCAGAAATTTTGGCAGAGTCAAGGCACAGCCAAAACAGTCAACTCCATGCCCCAGGCCAGCTCTGGAGCAGCAGACAACAGCCGTTAGCTCTCATACATCCCGAGCTGTCCATTAGCACTGGCAATGCAGATAGGATAACTAAGGGGAAACAATGTCTCAACCTTCTGAAAGCTGGGTAAGAAAGAGCTCAACAATAATAAAACTGCTTGGGACATTTTTAAGTCTCTTTAGTCTTCAGGTTATTGTTTGGGTACTCTCAGACAGAAACTAAATAAAATACACAAAGAAAATGAAAACTTTAACTGAACAAGGCAAAATTTGAACAGAAAACATGTAAATGGCTAGCCAGCATGGCTGCCATCATGATCTACAGCAGGATGGCTCCTTTCTCAATTTTAACCATTCCATCACTCTTGCAATAGTATATTGCATTCCCTTTCAAATTGAATTCTTTTGTTGACAAAAACAGGATAATATTTAATTACATCAAATTCTTCTTTTACATTGAATTATTATGTTGACAAAAATAGGGCACTATTTAAAAAACATTAAATTCATGCTTTAAAAGTGAGTTGTGACTTTTGTGATCACATTGAAAGGAGCAACCTTTGAACTGAGTTTGGCCATTTTTATTGATTTTCTGTAATGTATTTACATTATTCATAATTGGTAGAATTTTTTTTATATCAATATATTTTTTCTCTGCTCCATGTGATTTATCACAGATGGCTACTACTTTGCTCAAAATACTGGCATGCTTCTTATTAGACTAATGTCTACATTAACATCCTGTCAACTCACAAACAGGATTTTGACTTGAAATAAAGGTAAGAGACTAAAAGCACCATGGCTTCAAAGACAGATATATGATGTTTTCATGCAATCACAAGTTACGTGAAGAAAAAAATAAAAAGAAACGGTGATAAATTTTAGAGTATTGAAATATAAGCATGAAACCATTTCTCTATACATCAACCTATGTTATAACACCAACAACTCATTATAAAAATACACATACCATTGAAATAAATACATTCAAAAGATTCAAAGCACATTGCATAACAATTTAGTTTATATAGCATAGTAAATATTGTTATACTGCAAAAAAAGATTCTCAACATTTTGCCATTCCCTATTTCTCTGACATTTATTTTACTAATTTGTGTCTAACTAAAATAAAAGAAAGAAGACAAATGTACCCTTTAATTTGTTTCTTTTAACTTTTGTACTATATAAAATAATTATCAGGTTAGATAGGAAGATCATAAAACTAATGTCATCTCAAGCATTAATTAATGCATAGGCCAAAAGGCTGAATTGTGGTACTCTAAACATCCATTTCTTTAATGACAATAAAACACAGAAACATATGAAAAATTAAGTGAAGACTAAAAGGGAACCCATCTTGTCCAGGACCCTTAAGTATGTTAGCTTCTTTAGCCCCTAAGACATTTGAATATATTTTCTGTCTTCTCCAAACCATTTAATCAAATATGTGTCCCTTTATCCAGTAAAGACTCACTGAGACATATGACAAATTTGTTGGGCCTACAGGTAAAAAAACAAACATGTAAAACCCCAAGGTCATTCACTATCCAAGACAACAGAATTACAAGAAAGAGAATAGGAGCATATTTAGAAGCAAATATGTCTAGCACAATGGAGTTTTCCACCCCTTTTAGTGGCAGACCAAGTTGTCCTGGTGGACCTCTTCCCCAAGGACAAAAGTGGTAGTGCTCAAAAAGAGAAAGGTAATGATGGGGTGGAGCAATAAGGCAGGAAAGGAAGGGGCATGAATGGAATAGGTGAATCATAGGAGAATCAAGGGAATGGGAGGGGAAGATATTTACAGGGTATATAACAAGGAGCACAGAGGCAATCTGCCTCTTTTGCTGGTTTAAAAATGTCTTATTAGTTAGAGAACCAGCACATCACATTGGGTAAGGAGGAGAAGTATCAAAGGTCTTTTATTTGAAGAACCAGATTAAATCAGAAAGAAAGGTTTGTGAAGCACTGAAGCAAGGAATTTCATGCAAGGTAATAAAAAAATGTTTATAAAAAGGTGGTTTTGGTTCCATACAATGTACCTTCAAGGCTGTTGCAGTTTGGTTTAGGAGATGTGGTAATTTATGGTATTTTTGCTGTTTGGTTTTATGGAAGATGCTTAGCAATTGTCGTTGTGTTAAAACGATATGGACGTGATTTTATTTGCTTGAAATTAATGGTACTGTTAAGCAGTTTGTTCTGATTGGTTTCTTGACGAGGGGCATCCGATATTATAGGCCAGGTTCACAGTTTTGGGTAAAGACTTTCACTCAAAGTGGAGGGGCCTAGCGTCAGGCAAGGCAAATAGCAAGACAAATTTTATTTAAAAGGACGCCCATCCCGGAGGCTCTGGGCACCGTACATCAATCAAATAAAAACAACACAACACAATACAATCAATAAAATATACAACTCCAAACAATTAAAACATAATTTACTACACAATTTGTTTCATTCTCTAAAGTTTAAATAAACCTTAAAAAAATAAAACAATATAAACTATAAAACATAGTCAGGAAATGCCTGATCGAATAAAAAAGTCTTGAGTCGGGCCCTAAAAACCTCAACAGATGGGGCCTCCCTAACAACTATAAGAAGCGAATTCCACAGGACGGGAGTGGCGACACTAAATGCTCTGTCACCTGCAGTTCTTAACCTCATCCTGGGAATCAAAAGGAGGCCCCGAGAAGAGGAATGCAGGGAAATTGTCTGAGACAGCAGGTGTAAGAAGGTGATTCAGGTAGCCAGGGCCCAGGCCGTGTAGGGCCTTAAAGGTGAGCAAACCCACCTTAAAGAGGACCCTCCACCTAACCAGCAGCCAGTGCAGATGACGTAGCACCGGGGTAATGTGACAGTATTTAGATTGTCCTGTCAGCAACCTCACCACTGCATTCTGCACCAACTGCAGTTGGCACACGATACCCCAAGAGACCCCGAGATAGAGTGCATTACAGTAGTCAAGCCTGGATGTCACAAAGGCATGTACCAAAGTGGGGAGGTCCAGAGGTGGAACTAAGGGCTTGATCCTGGTGATATTCCTCAGATGATAAAAACTAGTATGTACAATGGAAGACACCTGACATTCAAGTGTCAATTTGCTGTCAAGAATAACACCCAGATCACGCACCCTATAGGAGGCCTTCAATGGTACAGAGCCAAGGCAAAGTCCTGTCTCTGCACCAGAGGCCAACTTATCATGTCCTCTGTTCAACTCCACCACCAGTACCTCCGCCTTACTGGGGTTAAGTTGCAACCAGCTGGAGGCCATCCAGTCATTGATTTCAGCAAGGCAGCTGTTAAGCACTTCTACTGTACAATATGTTCTGGGGCAAAGGAAAAGTACAGCTGGGTATCATCAGCATAGCAGTGAAAACCCAAGCTGTACTTCCTAATGAGCACTCCCAGGGGTAGCATGTACATGGCAAATAACACCGTTGACATGACCGAACCCTGGGGAACTCCACACAAAAGGTGGTCAGAGGAGGAGAAATTCCACATCACTACCCTCTGCCTCCTGTTGGATAAAAAAGACTCAAACCAGCAGATGACAGAGCCGGCAAGTCCACAGAATTCCCTTAGGTGGTCAAGTAACACTCGATGTTCCACTGTGTCAAATGCTGAAGAGAGATCAAGGAGAACAAGAATTGTCCCCTTCCCTCGATCTCTAGCCCTAAGGAGGTCATTGTGCACTCAAACTAGTGCAGTTTCCATGCTATGCCTTGCACGAAACCCAGACTGGAATGGTTCATAAAGATTATGGGCCATCAGATGCTCCTCAAGCTGAAGCGCCACCACCTTCTCAACAATCTTACCTAAAAATGGAAGATTGGAGATAGGACGGTAATTTGCCTTGATGTCAAGGTCCAACAATGCTTTTTTCAGAAGGGGCCTCACCAATGCCTCCTTCAAGACATCAGAAAAGACCCCATTTGACAAGGAACACCGGACAATCAAGGCAAACACCGGGCCAACAGAGTCAACACATCTCATTAAGAAACGAGTTGGCACCGGGTCCAGTTCACAAAAGGTGTGCCGATGCCTAGAGGCAGTCTCAATGACCTCAGCCACCTCCACCAGTCTAAACTCACCCCAAACAGATGGAGTGCTCTTCAGAAGCCCATGGTGACCACTGTCGACCAGATTCTGGTCCACTGGCAGAACCCCCTGCCTGATGGCAGACACCCTGTCCGAGAAGAACCGAGAAAATCCATCACACAATGCATTCGAAAAAGCTACCTTCGGCTGTAGACAGGCAGGGTGAAGAAGCCATTCCACAGTCTGAAAGAGCACAGTTGGTCAGTTCCTCCCGGCAGCAATCTCCCTGGACAGGAATTCTGCCTTCTTACAGTTGATTGCCCCCTGGTATGCACCATAGTGCATTCGCAGGGCCAGTTTGTCTCCCCCCAGGCCAGATTTCTGCCTGCAGCACTCTAATCTCTGACCCAAAGTCTTTATCTCCTTGAGCTCCCCATCAAACCAAGGGGGCCTCAAGTGAGAAGACCTGAGTCGTACACGGACTGGTGCGAGGGAGTCAAGTGCACCAGAAGCGCCCTATTATAGGTGTCCACTACTGCACACACCCCCGCATGCATTTTCCACACTAGATAGGTCAGCCATCCACAAAAACCCTTGGAGGTAAGCCTCCTCAAAGGTGGTAGCTGACCCTCTATGCAGGGGGAGGGCTACCAGGGGGGCCCTGAACCGGAACTTCACTGTGGAATGATCGGACCAAATGACCCTATCAACACTGAGACTATTTATCTCAAGTACCAGCGAGAACACCAAATCCAGCATATGGCCACAATGATGAGTCACGGAAGATACTCCCTGCACGAAGCCCAGAGAAGACATCATCTGGAGGAAATTATGACCCAGCCAAGAAGATTCACCCTCAGCCCAAACATTGAAATCCCCCAGCACTAAACATCTGGGGGCCTCCAATGTTTCACTGATGATGAAATCGTCCACTTCCTGTGGGAAATCTCCCATCGCCCCGGCAGGGCGATAAATCAGGAGGACCAAGCAACCTGCGCCTGGTCCCCCATGGATGGCCACACACTCAAATGAACTTGGTGTTCTCACTGGGTGCACGGTGAAGCCCAGCTCAGATCTAAAACATATGGCTACCCCACCACCCCTGCATTCCACTCTGGGGCAGTGCACTACAGTATACCCATACAGGATGGCAGCCTCTAAAACTGGGCCAGCATCATCACCAATCCAGGTCTCCATAATGCAAACCAGATTGGCCAGAGAAACCAAGTCCATCTATAATTGCAGTCTTGTTTCTGACCGATCTGGCATTGCAAATCACCACACGCAGGGGATTAGTGGACAATGCAGCCCTACTGGCTACCTGTCCACTCAGTCTGGTGGGAACCCTGGTGACAGGAACTAAACACGTTGGGCCTCTCCCCAAGTCCAGTCTAATCCCAGGGTGCCTTCTGCACCCCACCACCTTGATCCTACCAGCCATAGTGCATGGGGCACCCAGCCCTGAATGAATCCTATGACTCCTCCCAATTCCAACCTCCCTACAGCACCTAGCTGTAATTTCTGATACTGGAGGACTGAAAAAGGGCCGAAGATCAAACAGCTGGGATGCCCCATACAATATCCTGGCCCGATAGTCCCTTGGCATCAGTATAAAGGCACATGCAGAGGCATAGTGGTGACAGACTGCACTGTTTGGAGGACATGGGGGGTTTGAACAAAAACAGGGAGAGTGCCTAGTATGAATCGAGTGCTTACAGACAGAAGGCATTTCTTTGTGCAAATGGGGGACGCCGCGGAGCGTGGTGATAGCAAGGGTTTGGCTGCTCTGGGTTACAGCAGCAAGGATCATAGAGACCGCTTCCCCCATTCTTTTCTTTGAGCAAAAGCTTTGAGAAGCACAGCAGCATATGAGGGGGCTGAGGTGAGAAGATGGGTTAAGGCCAGATGAACAAGACCTTGAGGAAGCAAGGAAAGCCACATGGCTGGTGCATTAAGTGGTGGCTGACGTTACAAAGGGAGGGGGTGAGCAATGGGGGAAGTCTTACCTTTCTGTTAATTTAAAAAACAGAAACATAAGAAGGAAGACAAATTCATTACAGGAGGCAACAAAAGGGGAAAGAAATGGGGACAGGTGCAGAGAACTGTTGTGGGGATCGAACAGTCTGAAATAAAAAGCATAGCAGGGTTAGGCCTGATAAGAAACTGGGCAGCTGGTTGTTTGTCCTTTGTCCTGGGTGTCTAGTTAGGCCACTTGGGGGGACTCTCCAGTGACTGGGGACATTTGAGAGCAAAAAAATAGTCTCAGCTGGAGGAATTCCAATGCCATCAGGTGGGGGAAGTAGAACAAGGCCACAGGGGAGGCTACACGGTGGTGGTACAGGACATGTGACGTCACACCTCATGGCTGGGGGGATGGGGTGGGGGTTCCATACAAGGCATTTTTAAAGTAATGAAGTAATGAAAGAAGGAAGGGGAATAGCCACAATGTCTGCTATATGGGGCATAGATGTAAGACAAGGGAGACCTCGTTGGAAGTAAGGCATTTTTCAATGTGGCAGAGCCCCATTAGATCACAGTGGTGATGATGATGGAGGGTACCTGGGGGTACCTAGGCCCAGCAAAGAGAGGGGATCATTTATCAGCAAAGAAAGGAGAGAGCAGAGAAATTGCATCAAAAAGAAAGTGTGGTTTGGCTTATAACAAAGGGATAATGCGTGACAATTTCTTTAGTTGCTTTTCAGCATTTCTTGAAGTATGCCAATAGAGAGACATGGCACCAAAGAAGAGCAAGCCATCTAGGGAAGATGCATACAAGGTGATTGTAGAGTTGGCTGAGAAGGCCAACATGATGTGGCAACTAGTGGAAGGTGATGAGCCTGAGCAGTCTGGGGAGAAGAAGAAAGCAGAGAAGGGAAAAGAGGGCAGAGGAAAAAGGTCAACAAGGGGGACAGTGAGTAAAAGAAGGCCCCCAGTGGTGGCACCTCCCCGAGTGGTCAGCCCAGCACCCCTGCTCCCTGGGTCCCCAGAGCCGATAGTACCCTCCCCAGAGCCATTGGTGGTGCCCCTGGAGGTACCTAGGGTGGAGCCTCAGGCCACAGTTGTCCCATCATCACAGTGCCACAGATAACAGTACAGTCACAGAAACCAGGAGCGATGCAGATCACTGACAACAGACCAGCAGGTAGTGTGTCAGTTTCTGTTGGTGAAAGTATAAAATAATATATAGGTCAAATAATTGTGGCACTAGGGGTAGGGGGCTTAGGACAGATGGAGTCAGCATTGACAGAGATTAGAACTGACAAAGAAGCCACAGGGGAAGAGAAGACGGAGCCGGGCAGTATAGGAAAGGGTATGCGGGAAATTGATACTCCCGGTATAAGGATAGGGGAGCATGTGCCTTTAGCTACAAAGGAAAAGATATGGAAAGGGGAATATGTGGACATATTTGCCTTGGTGATTAGGGAGGCAGTGGCCAAATATGAGGAAACTGAAAGTATAGGAAAAAGTGAGATGCCAGCTGCTGTAGTTTTATTGGGTAAGAAAGAAGATGATAAATTTACTAAAGGAAAAACCTGGGATTGATAGCTTGTCAGTGATGGAGAGGAAGCCATAATTGGGGATCCCGCTGATCACATACTCATTGATCATACGGTGGGTGAAAGCAAAAAAGGGGGATGTGATGGATATACTATGATTAATTTTTTCGCCAGAGGATGGCCACATATGGGGATGTAAGATGGGATACACAGCAGCTAGATTTATGGACGGATTATATTACCGACCAGTCCACCCCAGAAGGGTATGGCAGTAGAAAAGGGGGTTTGTTACAAAAATGTTGTAGGGGATACAACAGGGCATTTTGCTCCTGGCCGCAGTGTTGTTTTAGTCACACATGTTCAAAATGTGGGGGTACCCATCCAGCATCAAGATGTAGGACATTGTGGACCCAGGGGACACAAGTGGGGGGAGGACACGGGACAGGCCACCACTCCTTTCAGGAGGAGGAGGTTTATAAAGGTCAGGCCTGGAACAGAGGGACATGGGGCAGGGGCTAGGGGAATAGAGGACTCCATCAAAAAAAAAGAAAGTGTGGTTTGGCTTATAACAAAGGGATAATGAGTGACAATTTCTTTAGTTGTTTTTCAGAATTTCTTGAAGTATGCCAATAGAGAGACATGGCACCAAAGAAGAGTAAGCCATCTAGGGAAGATGCATACAAGGTGATTGTACAGTTGGCTGAGAAGGCCAACATGATGTGGCAACTAGTGGAAGGTGATGAGCATGAGCAGTCTGGGGAAAAGCTAACTGTTGCTAGCCTTGCTTGTAGAGCAGAAAGCTGCTAACTAAAAGAAGCTACATTTTCTTATTAATTTAAAGCTTATATCTCAGCAGGAGTCAGTGTCTGTTGAGATTAAGTAGACAGATACTTTATTAGAAGTAGAAGGGGTCTTATTTAGGGTTTAAAAAAAGAAAGAAAAGAAAGAAAGTCAGTGTGTGTTCTGTGCTGGGAAGGGTACTGTATCAGCTGACTTTGCTAAACCAGTAGGAGGAAAGAGAGCTTAATTGGGGGTGTGGCTTAGACACTAAAAGCAGGTGACTCAAATTACAACTTCCTGTTGCTAGCCTACTGAAGAAGATAGGAAGTTGCTGTCCCAGAACAGGAAGGGTGAGAGCTGTAAGGAGAGGAAAGAGTAAGCATAAAGAGAAACAGTAGAGGGGACACAAAATAAGACATGATAGGAGTGGTGCAGTGCAATGACTGTGGGGCTGCAGTGTTCTGGGAGACATTCTGAAGGCTATGATGTTGCCCTATTTGGAGGCACCTCTCTGGTCTGAGAGAGGAGGTTGCCCATCTCCAGGCTGGCCTGGCTAGGATTCGTGAAACCTCCTCCCCCACTCAGGGACCACCAGGGCCAATGCCACTACCTCAGAGGTTGCCAAGAAAGAGGAGAGGCTGGACCAGGGTGGGCTCAGAGAGGGAGAGGGTGGTGGAACAGAGTTGCATCCCTCCAGCTGTACCTCTCCACAATTCATTCGCTCTTCTGGTGGATAGTGGTTCCTCTATGGAGGCACCTGTGGTGGAGACCAAGGAGGATGCTGGGAACCTTCACAAAGGAGACCCACAGGAGGGTGGCATGGGACCCCATAGGGGAAGGAAACAACTCCTGGTGGGGGACTCAATCATTAGGGGGGTAGAAATGGGGAGGAAGGGGAGAGGGAGGTAAGGTGCCTTCCTGGTGCCACGGCTTGGAGGGACAGGAAGCGAATCCTCAGGATCATGGGAAGAGCTGCATGAGGGAGGGAGCTGGATGTCATTGTCCACCTAGGGACAAATGACCTGGCTAGGAATGGGATCAGAGCAGTGCAAGAGGAGTTTGTAGAGTTGGGAAGGGGCCTTAGAGAAGTAGCGCATACGGTAACCTTCTCGGTGGTGCTGCCTGTCTATGGCAAGGGTGATGCTAGGGCACTCCTCACCAGGGAATTCAATGAGTGGTTGAAAAACTGGTATGGAGCTCAGGGTTTTGGCTTCATTGGGGACTGGGGAGCCACCTGGAGGGTGTAGACCTATACTGGGCTTTGGTCTGCATCTGTCCGGGGGAACCAGGATCCTAGGTGAGAGGTTTAAATGCTTCATTGGCAAGCATTTAAACTAGCCAAGGGGGGAGTCACTGAAAAGGAGCAGGGAATCCCTGCCTCCCCCCACAAAACATGGTAATTAGTGAGGTAAACACCAAGGTAGAGAAGTTATTAGGGAGCAGAACAGAGGTAAATGTAAAAAAAGGCAAAGGCAGTAAGGACAGGAATGGAGCTAAAATGGGTAAGACTATCAAAAAGTGGAGGGTGATGAGTACCAATGCCCGTAGTCTGTGTAACAAGCTCCCTGAACTAGTGGCCTTGATGGAAGAGGGTTGCCTGGATATTGTGGCAGTCACAGAAACATTGTACACAGAGAACCATGACTGGGATGTCAACATACCAGGATACACAGTCTACAGGAGGGACAGGGGGTTAAAAGAGGAGGAGGAGTAGCTCTCTATGTAAAGGAAGGATCAAAGCAACAGAACTAAAGAGTAAACAGGGAGCAGATGAGGCACTCTGGTCTACCCTGGAGACAGGAAATGGCACCACAATCTGCATGGGATTGTATACAGACCCCCATCTCAGAGGAGGGAATGGACAAGGAAATGATAGAAGGCTTCCTTAGAATGGCAGAAACAGGGGAGATATTGTTGATGGAGGACCTGAATATGCCAGATGTTAACTGGAGCACCTTTGCTGCAGGCACATCCAAGAGCAGGGTCATTCTTGATGTCCTACAGGGGGCATGCCTCAGACAGCTAGTACTGGAACCCACTCAGGAGGGAACAATTTTAGACCTGGTACTCTCAAATGGGGACGGAGAAAGAATCTCAGATTTAGAAGTGGGTAGCCATCTGGGGACAAGCGACCACCAAACAGTGTGGTTCATGATAAACACAGCCATACAATCAAGCCATACAAAAGCAAGAGTATTGGACTTCAGGAGGGCTGACTTTGGGAAAATGAGAGAGTGCCTCAGAAAAGCACTAGCAAACAGGCAAGAAGGAGGAGTGGAGGAACAATGAGGAGTAATCAAAACAGCCATCACAGAGGCAAAAAGCCTTGTGTAAAGCAAATCAATAAAACACAATGAAGGAAAAATGCTATGGTTCTCAAAAGAGGTGGCAGGAAGGTTAAGGAGAAAAGGATTGCATTCAGGAAATATAAGGAAACAGAAGGAGAAGCAGGACAGAGAACTTTATCAGTTAAAGCAGAAAGAGGCTGAGAAGGCAGTCAGAATAGCAAAGGCCCAAACAGAGGAAAGGATAGCCAATTCTGTTAAGAAGGGGATAAGACCTTCTATAGGTACATTAGGGAGCGAATAGAAGACCAAAGAAGGGATACTGAGGCTTAATAAAGGGAGGGAATGTGGGTAGAGGGTGACAGTGAAAAGCAGGGATACTGAATGAATATTTCTGCTCAGTATTCACAATGGAAGAGGAGGGGAGGTACCTAAACCAAACAAGTGAAACACTGTGAAGATGGGGGTGATACCAGTCCATTTACAGAAGAAAGGGTTCTGAAAGAACTAATAAAATTGAAGGTGGAGAAAGCAATGGGCCTGATGGGATTCACACCAAGAATTCTAAAAGAACTAAGGTAGAACTAGTGACACCGCTGACTACTCTCTTTAACAAATTATGGGAGGATGGGGTAGTACCCAAGGACTGGAGGAGGGCAGATGTGATTCCTCTTCACAAAAGTGGGAGCAGGACAGAGGCAGGAAACTACAGACCAGTTAGTTTGACCTCAGTGGTAGGGAAAATGATGGAATCACTTCTGAAGGAAAGAATTGTTGAGTACCTAGAGGCCAGTGGGGCACAGGACCCAAGGCAGCATGGATTCACAATAGGAAGGTCGTGTCAGACGAATCTAATAGATTTCTTTGACTGGGTGACCAAAGTAGTAGACCAGGGAGGGGCTGTGGACATGGCCTACCTAGATTTTAGCAAGGCATTTGATACAGTCCCACACAAAAGATTAATACACAAGTTAGCCAGCCTTGGAGTGGGTCCCAAGGTGGTAGCCTGGATAAAAATTGGATAGACAACAGGACGCAAAGGGTAGTAGTAAATGGAGTACACAGTGAAGAAAGGAGAGTTACTAGCGGGTACCACAGGGTTCAGTACAGAACTGGTCCTTTTAATGTCTTTATAATGACATTGCAGAGGAACTGAAGGAAAAGTATGTCTCTTTGCAGACGACACAAAGATCTGCAACAGGGTTGATACACAAGATGGAGTGGAAAGGATGAGAAGGGACTTGGCAAGGTTGGAGGAATGGTCAAATGTATGGCAGCTCAGATTCAATGCAAAGAAGTGAAAGGTAATGCACATGGGAAACAAAAACCCAGGGGAAGCATACACAATGGGGGGTGAGATACTGACAACAGTAAAATTGGAAATGGACCTGGGGATAATTATATCAGATGACCTAAAGGTGAGCAAGCAATGTGAGAAGGCAGTAAGGAAGGCTGGGGGATACTGGGATGCATAGGAAGAGGCATCAATAGTAGAAAACAGAAAGTTGTTATCCCTCTGTACAGACAGTTGGTGAGACCCCATCTGGAGTACTGTGTGCAGTTCTGGAGACCCCATCTCCTCAAAGACATAGGCAGAATGGAGGCTGTCCAAGGAGGGCAACAAAATGGTGCAGGGTCTGCACCAGAAGACATATGAAGAAAGACTAAAGGAGCTTAATATGTATACCCTGAGGAAAGAAGGAGAGAGGGGACATGATAGAAACTTTCAAGTACCTCAAGGGAATCAACAAAGTCCAAGAGCGTAGCATATTTCAGAAAAAGAGATGTGCAATAACAAGGGGCACAATTTGAAGATAGAGGGGATGGCTCAGAGGTAATGTGAGGAAGCATTTTTCTCAGAGAGGGTTGTGGATGCATGGAACAGCCTCCTGATGAGGTCATGGAGTCAAGAACAGTGGGGAATTCAAGACTGCATGGGACAGACATAAGGCAGTCCTAGTGGGGGGTAGGAGGAAGTAAGCTGTTGGTTAACTAGGATCTGCAGCTTATCTGTTAGGTAGGAAAATGGGCAGACTAGGTGGGCCAAGTAGTCCTTATCTGCCATCAAATTCTATATTGATTGAGCTGGTCAAGGGACAAGGAAGAGGGGGGGCAGGCAGGGGGAAAAGGGAACTGGGGGGGATAGGGAGAGATTTCAGGCAGCCAGGACTCCTATCAAGAGTGGAGCCTGGGACAGGTGGCTTACAGGGTACCCAGACAAAAAGGTGGCAAAAATGTTTCAGAAGGGTTTTGAATTTGGTTTCTCCCTCCAGTGCAACATGCCAAGGCAAGCGAGGGAAGCAACGAACCTGGGATCAGTTAGGGGAAAGAAGACATTTGTGTCAAAAAATTTAAAAGAAGAAGGCGGCAGGGAGTGTGGAAGGCCCGTATCCCTTTCCCCCAATAGACAGATTGAGGATTTCCCCTCTGGGTTTGGTTCCTAAAAAGCAAAAAGGGGACAACAGAGTGATACACCACCTGTCTTTTCCTCAGGGGGATTCTGTAAATGATTTTATAGGCAAGAAACGCAGCAGAGTGACCTATGCCATGCAGGAAGAGGCAGTGCACATCATAAGGGCTACCCCTGAAGCCTGGTTAGCTAAGACAGATATTGAATCAGCTTTCCATTTATGGCCTGTTAAAAGAGAGGACTGGGAACTTTTGGGACTTAAAGTGGGAGACCAATACTATTTCGATAAGGCAATGCCCATGGGTTGTTCAATAGCTTGTGCTACGTTTGAAATGTTCAGCACCAGCCTGCGGTGGATCTTTCAAAAGAAAACCAGGTATAAGACTGTGATACACTATTTGGATGACTTCCTGCTGATAGGCAGTGGATGCAGGGAGGTTGAGAATATGCTAGTGAGCTTTCAACTATTATGTGAGGAGCTCGGCATGCCCCTGGCACTGGAAAAAATTGAAGGACCTAGCAGGGTGTTGGAGTTCCTAGGAATTGAGATAGATGCGATGAGGGAGGTATTTTGGTTACCTGAGGAAAAAGTACTGAGGTTAAGAGAATTGGTGCAACAACACATGAGCAAGAGGCGAGTTCAGCTGAGGCTGGTGCAACAAGCTCTAGGCCACTTGAACTTCGCCTGCAGGGCAATTAGGCCTGGGAGGCCATTCACAAGGAAACTGGCAAGGGCAACAGCAGGGGTGTCAAGGCCACATCTTTGGGTGGACCTGAACCAAGGGATGAAAGATGATTTCAGGGTATGGGAGGAATTCCTAAGCAGCTACAATGGCATATCATTTTGGCAAGAAGACTGGGTTTACAACACCGATCTGGAACTATATATGGATGCAGCAGGGGGGGAAGGGGATGGAAGGGTACTTGAGAGGAAACTGGTTTACAGAGCCCTGGCTGGAGGAATGGATAAGGGATGGTAGGGTAAAGGACATCACATTGTTAGAAATCATGTCGATTTGGACTGTAATCAGAAGGTGACTTTCTGGTACGATAATAAGGCAGTGGTGGCCGTTTTGAATAACAAAGGAGCCAGGTCAGAGCCCACAATGTGGGTGCTGAGGAGATTAGTTTTGAGAGGGCTGCAGTTGAATATGTCATTTAGGGCCAAGCACATAGGCGGGATGAGGAATATCCTAGCTGACAGCCTTTCCCATCTGCAGCTGAACCGTTTCTGGGCACTGGTACCAACAGCAGAGGAACTGAAAATGCCCATCCCAATGAACATCTGGGACATTGGCAAGAAGGAGCTGAGATGCTGTTTTGGAGCTTATGGGTGCCACGTACCTTGAGGCTTTATGAAGGGGCATGGTGGGTGTTGCAGGCTTTTAGGGTGGCACACCACATGGAGTTAAGTGGGGCCATAACAGAAGATTAGCTAGGGAAGTTTATGGTAGAACAATGGGAGAAGGGTTTAGCATACAACACAATGGGAGTATACCTGGCTGGGATCAGTGAAGTATGTAGACTGAAGTGATGGCAGGATCCCACAGAATCAATGATGATACGGAGGATGCTGCAAGGTTGGAGCAGGTTGAACAGAGAAAGAAGGACAGTAGGCACCTGATAACTGAGCATTTGCTATCTAGTCTGAAGGGAGGACTCGCTGAGGTTTGTAGGTCTAAGGACGAAGCACAGCTATTCTTTACAATATATGTGGTAATGTTCAGGGGCATTAAGAGTGAGAGAGGCAGTGGGGCATGGGGGTATGGATAATAAAGGGGGGCTTGAATGGGAGGATATAAGTTGTGGATGGAAAACAATACAGCTGGTAATCAAAAAATCAAAAACAGATCAGATGGAAAAAGGTTGTGTCATAACCCTAAAACCCCATACAGAAGGGACCTTGTGTCCAGTGAAGGCTCTGTGGGCTTACGCCGCAGAGAGATGTAAAAAAGAAGGAAGGTTATTTATACATGGGGATAGGAAGAAGGTGACCAATTACCAGGTTACAGATGTACTAAAAAAAGCCATGGAGTTTTTAGGCGAGAACCCAGCGAGCTGTTCTTCCCATTCATTCCATATAGGAGCCGCATCAAAATGGGCAGCTGAAGGAGAATTAGTTAGCAATTTGTTGAAAATGGGGTGCTGGTGGTCTGCCAGTTATAAAAGGTACATTTGAGCTTTCAAAATTTGAAGTTTTAACATACCATCTATATTTTGTTTTACAGGTAAAGGCTGAGGGGGGCGAAGTCACAAACATTTTTTTGATATTAAAGTGTCTTGTTTAAATCCAATAGGTAGAGGGAGGATAACGGAAGTATGAATCTGAGGGCATTCCTACATCAACTAGGCGGAAAGGAGAGTGGAAAAGAAGGCCGGGGGAAAGCAACTATGTCAAGACATCAGGCAATGTAAGCTGATATGGTGTGGCATTCGAGGGATGAAGTGGGCACAATTACTTCCTTTGTTACTAGAGCTGAAGGAGCAGAGACCTATATCGGATGTGATTATCATACACCTGGGAGGGAATGATATAGGGGAAAAACCATGGGTAGATACATACTTAAATATAAAGAGGGATTTGGAGAAGGTAAGGCAATGGTGGTCAGGGATGACCCTGGTGTGGTCTGACATGATACCACGGAGAGTATGGAGACATGCATGCAGACACGTAGCGGTAGATAGAGCCAGAATAAAGATGAATAGGAGGGTGGGGACTTTGGTAAAAAGCATGGGAGGGCACATAATAATGAGAGGAGTAGAAGAATGGGTAGATGAAGTCTACAGATCTGACAGAGTCCACTTATCAGACCTGGCCATAGAGATATTTAACACAGATTGATGGGTTTAATTGAGGCCTGGAGGAGACAGAAAAACAGATAGATGGGGAGATGGTACAGTAAGGAGGGAGGGAGGAAAAGGAGGGAATAGGAGGGGAAGGCCAGTTATCCAACACAAGCTGGAGACAGGCTATGGGAAAAAGGAGGGGGGAAGGGGAGGGGAGAAGGAAAGGAAAAGAAAAAGGAGGAGAAGGAGACCAACAGAAAAAGAAGAAAGCAGTCTTGGTTATCACCACTACCTATGAGAAGAGAGAAGAAGAAGAAGGCTCCCAGGTCTTCACCTGGGGAGACGAGAAGAAGTGGAAGAAAAGAGAAGTGAACTGATATTAATATGTAATGCAATACAATAAAAGAGGTGTAATAAGGCAATATTCAAGATGATTATGTGAATATAACAAAGAAAAATGGCTTATAATAAACTGATTGCCGATCTGATCACAACAACATACTGGTGGTCTGTTTTTCTTGGGGAAACAGGGTGAATCCAGGACAATGGAGTTTGCCCCCCTTTTAGGGGCAGAACAAGTTGTCCTGGTGGACAAAAGTGGTAGTGCTCAAAAAGAGGAAAGGAATGAGGGGGTGGAGCAATAAGGCAGTAAGGGGAGGGGCATGAAAGGAACAGGTGAATCATAGGAGAATCAAGGGAATGGGAGGGGAAGAAATGTACAGGGTATATAACAAGAAGCACAGAGGCAATCTGCCTCTTTTGCTGGTTTAAACATGTCTTATTACCACCCACCCAAAAGCATGGGCAGGTAAGGAAAAGTGTCTCTTGGATAAGGGGCCAAGAGGGTCTGCCGAAGGGGGAAGGCAGAAGATGTCCGGTTGGACGTTTTGGGAAGGACTGCCAAAGGTGGATGGCAGGAGAAAAAGGAAGGGGAAAAAGAAGGGGGAAGGGAAGGGGGAATAGAAAAGAAAAAGGAGGAAAAGGAGAACAACAGAAAAAGAAGAAAGCAGTCTTGGTTATCACTGTTACCAATAAAAAGAGAGAAGAAGAAGGCTCCCAGGTCTTCACCTGGGGAGGCAAGAAGAAGCGGAAGAAAAAATAAGTGAACTGATATTGATATGTAATGCAATAGAATAAAAGAGGTGTAATAAGACAATATTCAAGATGATTATGGGAATTTAACAAAGAAATATGGTTTATAATAAATTGATTGCCGATCTGAGCACAAGAACATACTGGTGGTCTGTCTTTTTTTGGGGGAAAAGGGGGGAATCTGAGACAATAAAAGAAAACCGTCACTATTAAAGTGATACAGAATGCATTTGAAATCTACTATCCTTCATTGAAAGTAAAAACCTAGGTTTTTGACTAATTTATTTATTTATTTGCTTTTGTTTACCGGGTAAGCACACTAGACAACCAAGTTTATATTTTCAGGTGCAACCCGGGAGGATTACAAGGTACATACAATCAGCAGCAACAGGAAGAGCCAAAGTAACATACAAGAACTTTAGGCATAACACAGATTGATGGGTAGCTAACAGGAAAGTGGACTTCATAAGTAATGTTTAGATATCAATATTCGATTCATAATAGATTAGATTAGGTAGATAACAGCATAATACAGAATAGTACAGACATTTTCAACAGGGCATGCAATATAAGGTAAGCCATTACCCTTGGAGGGGGCTAGGTGGTTAACAGGAGAGGTACATAAGTGCAGGAGAGAGACATGGAGAAGGATAGGGATAGATTAGGCAGGGTACCACTCTAGAACAGGTGGGCAGGGAGTCCCAGAGCAAAAATGACACTATTTTTATATCAAGCTGGTAGAAGTGTACATTAAATGTTGGAGCCACGCTACCTTCAGTAATACACTGGGGAAAACAATATGAGCCTCAGCAGGTGGACTAAGAAGCATAGAGACAGGTGGAGGCAGATTTCTGGAAGCCCCACAGGGAGGCTTTAAAGCAGGGATGCGTGGAGGAGGAGCGGATTAAGACAGGAAGGGAGTTTCACATTCTCGGCGCATATGCGATGAAAGCCCGATTGCCAGCAAGTGTGTGGGTTTTTGGCACCAGGCGGTCCTGCGTCTCCCTTGATCATAAGTGGTAGGTTGGGGTTCCATGTTTAGGGGGTAGGGTGAAAGCAGAGGGGGTAGCCATTCTGATGATGTTGTCGATGAAGTTGCCAAGGACAAAGGTGCAGTGTTTTTCTGGGGGGAGCCACTCCAGGCGCGTATAGAGATCACAGCAATGCATGAGGTGAGGGGCCAAGAGCGCAAAGTGGCAGATATTGTTATAAGCTGAGTCCCATTTTGTGAGACTAGATTTAGGGACAGGGGCAAAGGATACAAGCCCATAACAGAGCATTGGTAGGAGGACCCCCCTGGCTAAGGCCAGTCATGCAACTGAGGTGAGGCAGCCTTTTGCTTGATAAGCAAGTCTGAGCTTGCTATTTGTTGCTTTACAAATGTTCTGAATTTGCAGGGTAAGATCCAGTAGTGGGTCAAGGGTGATGCCCAGGTACTTGACTGAATCCACTGTCTGCAGGAGGGAGCCATCTACCCCATGGATCTTTAGTGGAGCAGGACATGATTTCATTTTGCCCAAGGAGCCAAAGAGCATGGCTTGGGTCTTTTTTAGATTGATGGTCAGCTTATGGTCCTTTAACCAAGTCTGAATAAGCATGAAGTCTGAGTTAAGCCAGGAGTTTATGGTAGCAATGCCAGGGGAGTGGGCCAGGATGACGAGGTCATCGGGGTAAAGTGTTGTATGCACATGGGCAGTGATGGAGGGCAGTTCATTAATGAAAAGGGAGAACAAAATGGGTCCAAGGACAGACCCCTGGGGGAACCCACAGTTAACTGAAGAGGGTTAGAGAGGGCATGATTAAAGTTAGTGTATTGCTGCCTGCTAGAGAGGTAGTTTGAGAACTAGGCAAGGGCAGGGGAGGAGAACCCAAGGGACTGAAGAGTGGAGATGGGGTTGGTCAGCCCGATCAAATGCCTTTGAGAGATCCACAAAGATGTCTCTGGTAAGATTGCCTTGATCAGCAACTGTCCTGAACTCGGAGGTTGCCAGGGCAAGAGCTATAGATGTGCTGTGCCCTTTTCTGAAGCCATGTTGTGTGGGGGAGAGAAGGTTGTAAATCTGAAGGTAGATGCGAGCTGAGAGGCAACTACCTTTCCAGAAGCTTGCATATTGCAGACAGACTAGCAATGGGTCAGTAGTTCTGGATATCTTTGGGGTTGCCTTGTTTGAAGACAGGGACAACCTTGGCCACTTTCCATATGTCAGGGATGACCCCTGAGATAAGAGAGGTGTTGAAGATATGTGTGACAGACCTTGCCAGGAGGGGTGCCCCCAGCATGAGCAGTTTTGGTTCAAGTCTGTTGTGCCCTTCCCCACTATAGGGGGAGAGACCAGCAAGGAGCACTCAAAATCTATGATTAAATGCAGAAATTCTTTTTTTCAATTTTAAGCATTTATGTGATGTCAGACTGGCATCTTGTTGTTGTGTGTGTTGTAGTCAGACTTGCAGCTGATTGAAGAAAGAAGAAATTAGAAGTCCAGCAACTTCAAACTTACTTAACCTGACTTTTCTGACTTTACTATTATCTACATTCCAGGGTTGTTCTTTACATATTCACTTAAACAGATTAACTCTTGGATGCCGCATGATTCAAAATTATTAACAGGATTTGTAAGTTGATTGTTAATTACCTAAACACAAACTCCATTCTCAATGTTAACAATTCCAGTACTCTAGCACCATTATATTGCATTCCAATTTAACTTGAATTCTTATGTTGACAAAAGCAGGACAATATTTACAAACATCAAATTCATGTTTTAAAAGTGAGTTGTGACTTTTGAGATCACATTGAAAGGAGCAACCTTTTGACTGAGTTTGGCCATTTTTTATAGATTTTCTGTATTGCATTCATGTTATTCGTAATTAGTAGACATTTTTTGTATCAAATATATTTTTCTCTGCTCCATATAATTTATCACAGATGGCTACTACTTTGCTCAAAATACTGTTATGCTTGTTATTAGAATAATGTCTACATTAGCATCCTGTCAAGTCACAAGCAGGATGTTAACTTTAAATAAAGGTTAGAGAATGAAAGCAGCTTGGATTCAAAGACAGATATATGATGTTCTCATGCAAACGCAGGATACGTGAAGAAAAAAATTACAAAAATGATAACATTTAGAGTAAATAAATATAAGCATTAAACTTTCTTTATACAACAACTTATGTTATTACACCAACTACTCATTTCTAAAATATTTATACCATTGAAATAAATAAATTCAAAAGATTTAAAACACTGCACAACAATTTAGTTTATATAGCACAGTAACTTTTTTTATACTTCAAAAAAGGATTTTCAGCATTTTGCCATACCCTTATTTCTTTGACAGCATTTCATTTATTAATTTGTGTCTAATTATACTAAAAGAGTGAAGAACAAAGTTAGCCTTAAATTTGTTTCTTTTATCTTTTTGTATTATATAAAATAATTACCAGCGTAAGTAGGGAGATCATAAAAAGTAATGTCATCTCAGGCATTTATGAACTCTTAGGCCAAAAGGCTGAAATGCTGTACTCAGAACATCCATTTCCTTAATGACAATAAAACACAGAAACAAATAAAAAAGGAAATGAAGACTGAAGCTGAACCCATCATGTCCTTGACCACTAAAGTATTTTACTTTCTTTTGCCCCCAACTGCTATAAAGATAATTTCAGCCTCCTCCAAATCCATTTAATTAAACAAGTGTCCCTTTTGCCAGGCAATGCTCACTGAGACATGTAGTTCCTTCGAAGGTTTTTCTCTGAGGGATAGGTCTGTGGGATACTTCTACAGCTACTGTGCCACAGTATTATGAACATCAACAATTAAAGCATTGTGTGTAAAACTCATGGAAAATTTCTTAGAAGTGGCTATACCAGAAATAAGAGCTGAATCCACAATGACTGACACAAATCAGATGATGCAGGAAGGAGGTACATCATTTAAAGAACATCAGAATAAATCAAGCAAAATAACAATATAAACAACATAGTACCAAAATTGAAATAGGACCTAGCATGTGTAAGCAACAATGAACAGACAATAAGAAGTGGACTGATTTCCTAGGTTTAAAAAAACAAACACAACACTCAATCAGGACAAGAAATGTTTGAAAATGCCTGCACATATGTCACATATGTGGGGCCAACAGGTGCAACAAAAACCCAGGTATAACCCCAAAGCCATTCAAAATGCCAAATAACAGAAAAACACAAATGAGTTTAGAAGCAGATATAGAAGGGAACCGTAAAGCACAATAAAGGAAACTATCATGGCTAATGTGATTCAGAAATGCATTTGAAATCTATTGTTCTTCTTTGAAAGTAAAAACCTGAGGTTCTTGATTAATTTGCAGCATTCAAAATCTAAGTTTGGATATAGAAATATTTTTTTTCAAATTTTAAACATTTATGTGATGTCACACATATTTCTTTTGTTGTGTGTGTTGTTCTCCGACTTGTAGTTGATTGAAGAAATTAGATATCCAGCATATTCAAACTTAACTTGAGTTTTATGACTTTACTATTGTCTGTATTCCAGGGCTGTGCAGTGAACATTCACTTAAACAAAATATCTCTTGCATGCTGCATGATTTAAAAATGATTAAAATAATTTCTAAGTTGAATTACCTGAAAACAAACTCCATTCTCGATTTCAACAATTCTAGCACTCTTGCACCAGTATATTGCATTTTTATTTAACATGTATTCTTAGTTTGAAAAAACAGTACAATGTTTAAATACATCAACTTCATGTTCTAAAACTGAGTTGTGACTTTTGTGACCACATTGAAAGGAGCAACCTTTAGACTGAGTATGGCCCTTTTTTATAGATTTTCTGTATTTTATTCATATTATTCATAATTAGTAGATCTTTTTTGCATCAGATATATTTTTCTCTGCTCCATATGATTTATCAAATCAAATCACTCTTTATTTGAAAAAAGGCACCTTTCCAAAACTAAGAGGCCTGTACAACAACTTAATTAAAACACATCAATAAATAAACCATATAAAAAGTTAAAACTAATAAATACAACAGTGGCATTAAAAATCAGAAAAGGCTAAGCTAAAAAGATAAGTTTTCAGGGCAACTTTAAAACTTTCAATGGTCAGTTGATCTTACACCTGATGTGGTAGAGAATTCCCCAGGATCAGGGCCATAAAACTGAATGACCTTGCCCCAGATGTCTCTAGCAATCCCTTGTCAATGGATCAGAGAGTGTGGATGGGACAGTAGGGGTGAAGGAGATCTTGCAGGTAACTTGGTCCATGGCCATGTAGGGCCTTATAGGTCAGCAAACTGACCTTGAAGGTGATCCACCACTGTACTGGCAGCCAGTGCAGTCCATAGAGCACAGACGTTATATGACTGGTCCTGGAAGTATCAGTCAAAAGCCTGGCTGCTGCATTCTGCACCAGCTGTAAGCAGCAGATATCAACCCCTGGTTGCCCAAGGTAAAGGGCATTGAAGTCATCAAGAAGGGAGGTAATGAAGGCATGGACCAAAGTTGGAAGATCATCGGGGGGAACCAGGTGTTTTACCCGGACGATGTTCTTCAGATGGTAAATTTGACAACTACCAACACCTGTGATTTAAGGGTCAAGCAGTCATCAAACATGCTGACCAGTTTCCACACCCAGTCTGAGGTAATTAGCTGGACACCTCCAAGCCACAGACCTGAAGGTGAATCCGCCAACAAACCTGCCTCTCAACGGACTGGGTCCACAACCAACACCTCTGTTTTTCCTGGGTTTTTCCAGGGTTTAGCCACAGCCAGTTCACATTCATCCAATCCTGGATCTCAGCTAGACAGCTGTTAAAGACCAACATAGCATCATCCTGACCAGGCACAAAGGACATGTACAGCTTAGTATCATATGCATAGTGGTGAAAACTCAAGTTGTACTGCCTAATAATTGCTCCTAATGGAAGCATATACACCAAAAACAACATAGGTGCCAGAATGGAGCCCTGTGGCACTCTGCAGGATAGGGAGAATGGAGCCGAGGAAAAGGTCCCAGACACCACCCTCTGAGTCATACCTTCAAGGAATGATTGAAACCGTCTGATACCATCCCAGAAAGGTCACAAATGAACTACAGGTGCTCCAACAGCACACCATAGTCTATGGTGTCAAATGCTTTGGGGAGATCTTGAAGGACCAAGATGGAATCGGTCTTTCGATCTCTTGCTATTAGGAGGTCATTTAGTACCCGAACAAGGGCTGTCTCATTACTATGTCTCTTCCTAAATCCAGACTGGAGAGAATCTTTGATATTGTGGTGGGTCAAATGGTCATCTAGCTGTAATGCAATCACCTTCTCAATAACCTTGCCCACAAAGGGTAGGTTAGAGACAGGTCTGTAGTTACCCAGACAGTCCGGGTCCAAGGATGGCTTTTTAAGGAGGGGCCGAATCATAGCCTCCTTCAGGGGATCCAGAAAGATCCCCCTCTCCAAAGACATCCAGACTATCTTGGCAAGGACAGGGCCAATTTTATACACACAGGCAACTGAGAGGCACATGAGGCCTGGGTCCAAATTACAGTTGGTTGGATGCAACAACTGGACAACCATCACAATGCCACTGATTGTGGGCCTGCTGAAGTCACACTACACAAACTGTGTACTTAACATCTCCTGCCAACCACTGCAACTCCCATTAGAGAGGGTCACGTGGAACTTGGACTTGATTATGGCAACCTTATCTGTGAATAATCAAGATATCTCCTCACACCATTCTTGGTAAAAAGCAATTCCAGGTGTGACAGATTGGATTGCACAATCTGTCCACAGTCTGGAAAAGCTGGGCTGGTAGATTCTGTGCAGCAGCAATTTCCCTGGACAGGAATTCTGCTTCTTATGGGTAACTGCTGATTGCTAGACCACATAGTGATCCATCAAATTAAGTATGTCACATTCAAGGCCCCACTTCCACCAGCACCTCTCTAGACTTTGCCCCACTCTCCTCAGCTCCCTCAGGACCTCATCAAACCAAGGAGACCTGGGGCAGCAAGTGGGTGGATGAACACAAGCAGCAGCAATGGAATCCAGGGCCCCTGTCACTGCCTTATTATAGGCAAGTACCAGGTCACTTGGATCCATGCATTCACTCAGTACACCCGATAGGTTCTGCACCACCATCAAGCCATCAGGGGAAACACCCCTTAAATGGTGGTACCAGGTCATCTCCATAAGGGTTGGCCTACTGTGGGGGCCAGGAAACTGTACCCAATGGTGTGATGGTCAGACCACCCGACTGGTTCCTGCACCAAGTTGGATAGCTCCATCCCTAGGAGAAACACCAAGTTCAATGAATGACCACCAATATGGATCGAGGAGGAAATAACTTGTGTGAAGACCAGTGAAGTCATTAACTGGAGGAAGTCCTGACCAAACTGCGAGAGTTCATCATCTACCCAGGCATTGAAGTCCCCCAGGATCAGCCATCTGGGAGATCCCAATGTTAGGTCAACAATGAAGTCTACAACTTCCCGCAGGAAAACATTCCCATCTCCTAGTGGGCGGCAGATGAGAAGGATCCTGCACCTCACATCCTTACCTAGGATACATTCAAAGTAGTTGGTGGTCCCCACTGGTACCTTCATCAGGTTCATTTCCAATCTAAAACAGATGGCAACATCCCCACCTGTATGATATATCCTCGGGTGGTATATCACCAAGTACCCAAGCCAGAATTGCTGATGACAAAATGGGACCAGCATTCTCATCCAGCCAGATCTCAGTGATGCAAGCCAGGTCAGATGATCCAATAAGATCTGCTATTATAGCGGACTTGTTCCTAATAGACCTGGCATTGCACAACACCACCTGAGTAGGATGAGTAACCGAGGAAGACCGTGTTACCAGCCTGCTACAAGCAGAGCCCTTGGGTATGGGAAACAGACAGGTAGAACCCCTTTCCTGGACCCATTTCACCCCAGGGCATCTCCTTGTCCCCACTATCTCACTCCTTTCCATTCTCCCACCTGGCCAAGCCCCCAACAATGACCTCCTAACAATTCCCAGAGCCTGGCACCATCTATATACCTCTGGGGACAGTGAAGGACAAGAAAAAGGGTGGAGATCCTTAAGTCTGGAGGGGGAATAATGCCTGACCATCATTATGCATCCCCAACACATCTTAACCACACTCCACAGAAAGCAAAACTCATGACACTCAAATCAATCTTTTTAACTCTCAAACTTCCACACCACTGTACCACTCCCACACATACAATAAATAATCAACCAAATCCGCCAACCCCACAATACAAATAAAATAAAATAATATTCTATTACAGGGTGTGAAGGTGATCAATAAAAAGATAGGCTGCACAAAACTCTCCAAAATAAATAATTATTGACCTCTAAGGAACTCCAATCTCTCCAAGGAACAGAGAGTATTGCCTCCCGACACTATCTCTCACATAGGCTGACAGAACAGTCAGCAGTTTGACAAGTAATTCAGTTTAATCAGGGCACTCTAACTGCCCACCAGGTTCAAAACAATAGAAGCAAAAGAAAAGAGTCTGACTGTGCCAAAGTGCTATGAAATGTCCAGAATTCTTCACAGAGATACTTCCCCTGGCAAAATTGCAAATTCAGGGATCCTAGAAAAATCTCCCTCAGACCAATTGCTTGACAGCCCAGCTATCCCGAAAGGAGTCACTAACAGAGACTTTAGCTGCCAATAGGTCTCCAAGAGGAACTGGCTCTTCAGACTGCCTTCCCCTAAGAAACCACGTAGCTCAGGTAATACAGTGCACACTCTCCAGTGGCCCCAGACCCAGTCTCTGAGGTAGCTAGTTACCCCACTGATCCCTTCAATGGGTTCAGGCCAGAACCACACAGATATCTACTACTTTGCTCAAAATACTGTCATGTTTGTTATTACAATAATATCTACATTAACATATTGTCAATTTAGAAACAGGACTTAGACTTTAGAAAAAGGTTAGAGAGCGAAAGCTCCTTGGATTCAAAGACAGATATATGATGTTTACACATAATCTCAAGAAACGAGACAAAAAAATGAAAAATAAACCATTACTAAATTTAGAGTATTGAAATATGTGGATTAAACCTTTTCCCTATAAAACAAGCTACTGTATAACACTAACTACTCATCATTTAAATAAATACATCAGCAAAATAAATCAATTCACAACATTAAAACACATGCCAAAACAATTTAGTTTATATCGCACAGTAAATATTCTTCTCCTGCAAACAAAATATTTTCAACAATTTTCCATTCCCTCATTTCTTTGATAACCTTTCATTTCATAATTTGTGCCTAATTATACTAAGAGAAAGAAGGACGAATCTGCCATTAAATTTGTTTCTTTTATCTTTTGTATTATATAAAATAATCACAAGAATAGGTAGGGTGGTCATAAAAATAATGAAATCTTAGGCATTAACTCATATTCCAAAATCCTGAATTGCTATGCTCTGAGCTTTCATTTCTTTAATGACAATAAAACACAGAAACATTTAAAAAAAGAACTGAAGACCTACACTGAACCCATCTTGTCTTGGACACTTAAAGTATGTTAGTTTCTGTTGCCCCTAAGACTTTAAATGATACTTTCTGCCTCCTCCAAAACCATTTACTCAAATAAGTGTCGCATTTGCCTGGCAAGGCTCACTGAGAGATTCAGTTCCTTCCAAGCTTTTTTCTCTGAGGGAGGGGTTGTGGGATAATTCAGAGGCAAGAAGCTATTGAACCACAATGTTATGAACATCAGCAGTTAAACCAGATTATGTAAAACTCAAAGACAATATCTTAGAAGTGGGCATACCAGAAATAAGAGCTGAATCAGAAATGACTGACACAAATAAGATAATAATGCAAGGAGGTATAACACATAAGAACACCAGAGTAAATCAAACAAAATAAACAATACAAACAATATACACCAAAAATGAAATAGGATATAGCATGAGTAAATAACAATGAATAGACAATATGCAGTGTACTGATTTCCAAAGTTTAAAGAAAAACACAGCAACACTTAATCAGGACAAGACATGAAAATGCCTGCAGATATGCCAGATTTGTTGGGCCCTAAGGTAAAAAAGCACCATGTAAAACCCCAAGGCCATTCAATTTTGCAGAGAATAGAAATACAAGAAAGAGGATAGATGCAGCTTTAGAAGGAAATTGTAAAGTAAAATAAAGGAAACTGCCACAGCTAAAGTGACAGAAAAATGCATTTGAAATCTAGTATTCTTCACTGAAAGTCAAACCTGAGGTTCTATATTCATTTGTAGCATTTAAAATCTATGTTTGGAAATCAAAATATATATATTTATTAAATCTAAACATTTATGTGATATCAGACTTACTTCTTTTGGTTGTGTGTGTTGTTTTCAGACTTGTAGCTGATTGAAGAAAGAGAAATTAGATTTTCAGCAAACACAAACTTACTTAACTTGACTTTTATGACCTTACTATTGTCTACATTCCATGCTGTTCTGTAACTCTTCACTTAAACAAAATAACTTGTGTATGCCGCATGATTAAAATCATTAAAAGAGTTTCTATGTTTATTGTTAATTACCTGAGCACAAGCTCCTTTCTCAATTTAAACAATTCTAGCACTCCTGCACCACTGTATTGCATTTTCATTTAACATAAATTCTTATGTTGACAAAAACATACAAAAGGCACACACATCAACATCATGTTTTAAAAGTGAGTTGTGACTTTTGTGACCACATTGAAAGGAGCAATCTTTTGACTTAGTTTGGCACTTTCTATAGATTTTCTGTATTGTGTTCACATTAATCGTAATTAATAGACTTTTTAGAATCAGATATATTTTTTTCTCTGCTCCATATGATTTAACACAGATGTCTACTACTTTTCTCAAAACATGATCATGTTTGCTAGTTATATAATGTCTATATTAACATACTGTCAAGTCACAAACAGGATTTTGACATTAGATAAAGGTTACAGAGTGAAAGCACCTTGTATTCAAAGACAGATATATGATGTTTACATACAATCGCAAAACACCAGACAAAACAATTAAAAATAAATCATTACGAAAATTAGAGAATTGAAACATAAGGATTAACCCTTTTCCCTATAAAATACCCTACGGTATAACACTATCTACTCATTATTAAAATCAATACATCTCTGAAATAAATTAATTCTTAACACTTAAAACGCATGCCACAACAATTTAGTTTATATCACACAGTAACTCTTTTTATACTGCAAAAAAGGATTTTTAAAATGTTTCCATTCCTTCATTTCTTTTAAAATTTTTTACTGTCCCATGATCCCCCACCAGAAATAAATCTCTCCACACTTGTTTCTGTTGGATGCATGCTGGCAATATTTATTAAGGCATGTAAATTATATTTACATTCCCAAATTCATATTTCAACAGTGTATAATACAGTACAGTAGAACCAGATTACTTCAGTCTGCTTCTTCCTTCTGGAAACTTTCTTCCTACTTGATCCTCTTCTCCTTGCATGCAGCACTTCAGGATCTGGACACTGTCTGATTCAGCCCCCCTCATCATCATCATCAACACCAGACCCAGGTACCACCACCAGGTACCACCACTTGGTACCAACACCAGGTACTCCCACTTACCCAGGCCCAACCTGCACAGGGTCAGTTCCCGGGCCATACCCCACTAGGTCCAGACACATGATCTGATCCCCAGTTTCTATCCCCTCCCCCTCCCCCATTTGCTTCCATGTCTGGGTTCCTCTGTTCCCAGCCCATGCTGTCTACCCCTTCTCCCTATCCTACCCACCTTTTTCCCCTTCTGCTTCCCCCGTTCCCTTTTCTTGTTTTCCTCCTTTTCTGTGGGCAACCTGCTGCCCCCCTGCCAGGACCCCTTCCAGTGCCCGGGACCATTTGTTGCCCTTATGCAGCTCTCCTGACCCCATACTAGGGCGCACCATGTGCCGTGTTTTTATTCCTTCCATTTCCCTTTGCTGTGCTAGCCAGCGATGAACCCCCACTACCTAGTTAAGGTGGTGGGTGGAATCTTTTCCCAGCAAAAGAGGGAGACCAGAGGCTGCAAGCCCTTACATGGTCACTTGTGGTTCCCCTCAGCCCCTTTATCCTCTCCCCTTGACCAATTAGGAAGCTCTCATATCCCCTGGTCATTTGACCCTTTCTGACATCACCAATCCCTCCCCTTTCCTATCCCCTTCCCCCTTCCCTTTGCTTTCCTGGCAGGGGGACAGTAGACACACTGGTCTGCCTTTTAATGGCAAGCCCTATTGTCCCATGATCCCCCACCAGAAATAAATCTCTCCACACTTGTTTCTGTTGGATGCACGCTGGAAATATTTATTAAAGCACACAAATTATATTTACATTCCCAACTTCATATTTCAACAGTACAGTACAATACAACCAGATTACTTGAGTCTGCTTCTTTCTTCTGGAAATATTCTTCTGACTTGATCCTTTTCTCCTTGCTTGTAGCACTTCTGGGTCCAGACACACTCTGATCCATCCCCACCCATCATCACCAGAACCAGGTACCACCACCAAATACCACCACTTGGTTCCACCACCAGGTACCCCCACTTGGTACCACCATCAGGTAACCCCACTTACCCAAGCCCAACCCAGACAGGGTCATTTTTTGGTTGATTCCCTGCTAGGTCCAGACACGAGATCTGACCCCCAGTTTCTATCTCCTCCCCCATTTACTTCCACGCCTGGGTTCCTCTGTACCCAGCCCATTCTGCCTAACCCCTCCCTCTTCTCCTGCCCCCCTTTTTCCCTTTTGCTCTCCTGTTTCCAGTGACCCATCTACAGCTTGTGAAGAATGATGGGGCTGCCCCCTTGTGGGCTAGAAACAAACCTGGGACACTCCAATCTCCTTAGCACCTCTCTCCCCATATCTCCAACAGGCCTCATTTGGGGCACCTGCCTATAGTACACTTGCCTCATCTGCCCTGTAGGCATCCTCTTTCCCATATGCAATGCCCCTGAGATGAGCCTGGACCCCCCACCTTTCTCCCGGCCTCACCCATCCTGACCCAGGCCACTGTGGCCTGGCCAGCACCCCTAGGGTGTAAAGCCCCTTTGGTGCTACTTATGTGGCTGTCTGTGCATGCCGGTCCACCCCTCACCCCTCAGTGTTTTTGCTGGAGGAGTATGGGCCCACACATGCCTCTGATGCCCTGTTCATGCCCTGCTGTGGCCAAGACCTGGCCCCTTTGCACTTTTATGCCTGAGGCCACATCATGGTTTATTGGGTATACCCCTCCTTGAACAAATGTAGCCCTGGCACACATGGTGCCCCACCTTCTCTGCACACTCCCAGCTGGGCTCCTCCTTTTTGCCCCTCTGCTGGCCCTTTCCCAGTGTTGATGCACCCATCTCAGGTGACCCTCCTCCTTTCTGAACCTTCCCTGCTCTGGGCTACCACATACTCTCCCTGCACCCTCGCCACCTGCCCGTCCCCGCCAGCTGGGTCTGACCCATGCTCTGTCAGTTCCACATAGCTCCAGTGCCATGGGATGGGTCCTCCATTTTCGTTTCTGCTACTTGGGATCATATGTGCCTGCACACTCCTCCCCCTCCCCTTGAGGCTTCCCCAATAGCCCCCACAGTATAACGTGAAACAGTTTGCAATGCCCTGGATTCCTTGATTGCTCCTGCCCTCCTGCTCAGCTATCTCTTGCAAGAAGGCCTCCATTTCTGGTGTGCATCCCAGTTTGGCCCCTGCAGTTCACACAGCATGGGGTTCAGGAGTGGCATGCCCTTGCTAAACCAAGCTGCCAGTGCCCATCTCTGTCTGCTTTGAGAGGAGAACCACCTGGTGTAGGAGATGTACCCATCTTCCTGTACTGCTGTTGCCAGCTAGTTTCCCCAAGAGCAACATCCTTCATCATCCTGCTGGTCACTGCCTTCTTGACCCACCTACAAGAGTCCCCCGGTTCCTCCCTCTGCTGATCAGCTGGCTTTCCCCTACCAAATCCCCATTCTCAGAAGGGGCTGAATCATAGAGTGTATACATCTCCTAATGTTTCTGACCTTTTGCTTTAATGGCAGATCCCTTCCATATTGGGTTGTGGAAATTCCCCCTGCTGTTACTAGCTGAAACCAATTAGGCCTCATACTGGCTTGAAATTGCCCAGACGCTAACTCTGTTCTTAATTTGCACCCACTGGAATACATGACCCAGCTCAATCCTGCCCTTTTCTCCCCTTGCTTTAACAATGTCCCAGAGCTGCACACACAAATGCCACCTCATTCCATCTCTGGTTGATATCCAAAATAGTGTTTTTCTTTTGCAATTTGTTCAAGGGCATGCCCATTACATTTTGCTGAATGCACCACCTAGAACAAATCACATCAGTACTGGCACAGGGACAAGCCTCTCCCCCACAATCTGTTTCTCCCTTTTTTCTTTTTCCTTTTTTTGTTTTAAACTTGCTTGATACCTCTTAAAAACTATTTAAAACTATTCCTGCTCTTAAACTTAGGAAGGTCATTCCTTAGACTAGATTAGGCCTCTTCTCCTTTAAGTGTGCCTATTTTGACACCCTCACTTGCCACTTTGCCCTGGGGTTATTATGTATGCAGTAGGGACCTCTGAGGGAACCCCATTGTCAGCTATAAGCAGTGCATTTTATATAACTCTACACAACCCAACCCTGGATGGCCTGAGTCAACCCCAAATTTCCGCCTGCCGCTTCGGATTGAGTTTAAAAGCAAAAACATTCCCTTACACTGAATGTGAACCCATTATATTTTAGCCTCTTTAGCTGCTTCAACATCAAATAACCTGCCAGCTTCACTCTGATTTTCTATGCGTACTGCATGTACCCCCTGCCCTGGCATGTTTTCATTGTGTAACTTATTTGTATCTGCACTCCCACTCTGTTAGTGCTTCAAAAGACCCATACCTACTTGCTGACTTGACATGCTGACAGTCTGTCCCACTTGACCTGTACAACTTGACCCATTACAGTGCCAACAGGGCCCTGCAACTCCTACCAGCTCTGTCTTAACAGCCTCAGGGCATGCCCCACCTTCAGTGATACCTCCATCAGTCAATTGCTTGTGCTTAATGGAACCAAAATCCTTCCTAATGAAATATCTATTCCAGAAAATAATCCCCTTACATATTACTGTGGATCCTCTCTTTGAGGATATAACTAAATGGTCTGCCTATTGTATTTTCATCTTGGGTACCAGCCTCCTTCCCAGTCAGCCGTGGTGAATATGTGGCTGCTGGGTACTAATGCGGGTGCAGTTTCTCATATCTACAGAACAATCGTCCCAGGCCCTGCCATTACATGGCACCAGGTCCCCAGAGGCTCTTGCAGTATAGCAAGTACTATCCGAGTCCCCTGCCCCCATGATCTGGGGCCCTAGACTGATTTCTCCCATGTATGAACACTGCTTCTGGCACTCTCATTGCCCTTCAGCTGCCACATCATTGCCCCTCACCTTCTATCAGCATGTCTGTCTGTTCCCCCCTCTCCCAAATCTGCCTGTGCCCTGGGCCAGGCTCCATCCCTGACCCACTCCACATCCAGACCATCTGATGCTCACTTGCATCCACACAGTAACAAATTTTAGCCTTTTCTGTGAGGGTGCTGTAACTATACACTTGCTCCCATGGGTCTGCCTCCTACCTCCATGCACCACCCGTGACTCTGCTTGACAGCACAACCCCCTGATACAGTCCTGCTACTGACTCCAACTCTCAAGTCCTCCTCACCTGATGAAGTATAGCAAAAACCTCCAAGCAACTTCAACCCCATGCACCCGCTTTTAAACTACCACTAGGTGCTATGCAATATGCCTTAGTGCACCCAACTGTCCCATCTACATCTCTGTAACTGGAACCCTACCACTATGGAATCCCTTATGCACCATCCTGTAATGACACACCATGCTATCAACCCACCGTCTAGCTCCCTAGGCCAGAGGCCCCACGGCTGCTGTGCTCAGTGCCCAGCCTGCAGCCAAAGTGGCACACACCACCTCCCAAACTGCACCAGCTGGCCTCTATTCTCCAACCACACCAGCACATCAACTGGCTATCACTCCTACTCCTAGAGGCCCTCATTCCCATCAGCAGAACACCACACTGAGCTCCCTTAGCTGTGGGCCGGCTGCGATCCCCATGCCCCTTCGGGACTGCTCCTGCCTCGCTACTGCCCACTTACATGTCAGAACTGCTCAACCGCTACCTTCTTTCATCTCACTGCATCTGCACCAGCTTAGTCCATATAGTGCTACCAATGCTACAAATTGGAGTCCCCTTTTCATGTAAATTGTTTGTTATTTATTATTTATTCACTTTCCTTTTTTTTTTTTTGCTGCATTTGAATTACTGGTCCCTGACTCCACTTTATATTTGGAAACCTGACTATTCCACACCTATCTGGGTTGGGCCCAAAAATCTGCTAGGCCCTGGCCTACCACACCAACTACAAATACCACTTCATTCTACCTGCTAACATTTCTTTCTAACCCACTCAACCTAATGGACCTCCTCCCACTTGGCTGCATGGCCCAAGACTCCACTAACGCCCGGTCAGCATCTAGCCTGAGACCCTCATTGGCACAGCTTACCCCATGACCACCACGACTGGCTGTGGAAGCCCACATGGTGAATCAACAATCCCCCCTCTGTAAGGCCCAAGGCAACCACCAACCAACATCCTGTAGCAGATGCCCCACCAGCCGAAACACTCCTGAGCTCACACAGTGCTGCCCTCATGGCCTGCCTGCTTGCCCTCTGCCTGCACCAGCTGCTACAAACTCACCTGACCTGCTGTTCAGATCTTTAAAAGCCTGTGCTACTCATTTTACACATTCCAGCTACAGGAACAAGTCAGCTATTAACAGCAATTGTTTTGAGGAGGGTATCCAAGATTTTGACTGCCAGCAAGACTGTCCACAATTGCCTGTTCGCAGTGTAACATTTAGACTTCCTGTCAGCAGCAGTGTTGATTTTTGTTTAAAATCTCACTCAAACTCAGACTCTCGACTCTTATGGAGCCACGTTCCTGCAGCAGTAAAACTCAGGATACAATCTTGACTTAAAAGGACCAACCATTCTGCAACCTAATTCCAGAATGGGAGCCATAAACCTCCCCATAATACCAACCTGACAATAACAGAGCTGCTCCACCTTGACCATGCTTGCTTATCCTGAATTTCTTTCATTTTTTTTGTTAAAAAACAACCCCAGTACAATCTCCCACAGAAAATGAGGCCAGGGAACCCTACTTGTCCTAAGTCCTAGGCTCCATGGATAGAGTCTTACCATCAGTTGCCAACACTGTGCTGAGAAGAGTCTTTTCACAGTAAAAAGAGGGAGACCAGAAGGCTGCAAGCCCTTACATAATCCCTTGTTGCCCTCCTCCCAGCTCCCCTTAGCCCCTCCCTTCGACCAGTTGAGAAGGTCTCCTATCCCCTGGTCATTTGACCCTCCCTGACATCACCAATCCCTTCCCTTTCCTATCCCCCTTCCCCCCTCCTCTTTGCTTTTTAGACAAGCTGGTCTGCCTTCTTATGGCAAGCCCTATTTAGTAATATGTAACTAATTATACAAAAAGAAAGAAAGATTAATCTATTCTTAAATTTTATTCTTTTATCTTTACCAGATTCGGTAGGGTGATCATAAAAATAAAGTAATCTCAGGTATTAATGAACTCATACATCAAAATCCTGAATTGCTGGGCTCTGAACATCCATTTCTTCAATGACAATAAAATACAGAACATATGAAAAAGGAAATAAAGACAATAATTGAACCCATCTTGTCTTGGATCCCTAAAGTATGTTAGCTTCTGTTGCACCTAAGACTTTTAAAGATACTTTCTGCCTCCTCCAGATCCATTTAATCAAATATGTGTTCCATTTGCCAGGTAAGACTCACTGAGACATGCATTGCCTTCCAAGTTTTTTCTCTGAGGGAGGTTGTGGGATAATTCAGAGGCAAGAAGCTATTGAACCACAATATTATGAACACCAGCAATTGAACCAATTTGTGAAAATGTCAGAGAAAATGTCTTTGAAGTGGGTATACCAGAAATAAGAGCTGAATCATCAATGACTGACACAAATCAGATGATAAAGCAAAGAGGCATAGCAGTTAAAGAACATCAGAGTAAATCAAACAAACTAAACCATATAAACAATATACTGCCAAAAATGAAATAGGACATAGCATGTGTAAGTAAGAGGATAGAAGCAGATTTAGAAGCAAACTGTAAAGCACAATACAGGAAACTTTCACAGCTACAGTGATACAAAAATGCACTTGAAATCTACCATTCTTTATTGAAAGTAAAACCTGAGCTTATAACATAGAAACATAGACGTTGATGGTAGATAAGGACTGCTTGGCCCATCTAGTCTGCCCATGTCCTTACACATTGAATAAGCCACAGATCCTAGTTAACCAATAGCCTATTTTTTACTACCACCCCCCAAAAAATTGCCTTATGTTTGTCCCATGCATTCTTGAATTCCCCCACTGTTTTTGACCCTACAACCTTCTCAGGAAGGCCATTCCTTGCATCCCCACCCTCTCTGTGAAAACAATATATCCTCACATTACCCCTGAGCCATCCTCCCTTTATCTTCAAATTGTGTCCCCTTGTTCTTGTACATCTCTTTTTGTGAAAGATGCTACCCTCTTGGACTTTTTTTTTAATTTCCTTGAGGTACTTAAAATTTTCCATCATGTCCCCCCATCCCTCCTTCCCTCAAGGGTGTACATATTAAGCTCCTTAAGTCTCTCTTCATATGTATTCAGGTGCAGACCCTGCACCATTTTAGTTGCCCTCCTCTGGACTACCTGCATCCTGTCTATGTCCTTGAGGAGATTGAGTCTCCAGAACTGCATGCAGTACTCCAGATAGTGTCTCACCAGGTGTCTGTACATAGGGATAACAACTTATGGTTTTCTACTGGTGATGCATCTCCCTATGCATCCCAGCATCTCCCAGTCATCCTTACTGCTCTCTCACATTGGTTGCCCACCTTTAGGTCATCTGATATAACTACCCCCATGTCCCTTTCCATTTTTGTTGTTGTTAGTATACCACCCCTCATTGTGTATTCTTCCCCTGTTTTTTCCCAGGTGCATTACTTTGCACTTCTTAGCATTGAATCTAAGCTGCAATACATTTGACCATTCCACCAACCTTGCCAAGTCCCTTCTCATCATTTCCAACCCACCCTGTGTATCAACCCTGTTGCAGATCTTTGTGTCATCTGCAAAGAGATGCAATTTTTCCTTCCAGTCCCTCTGCAATGTCATGTATAAAGACATTGAAGAAGACAGATCCTAGTACTGAGCCCTGCAGTACCCCACTAGTAACCTCCCTTCTTCAGAGTGAACTCCATTTACTATTACCCTCTGTGTCCTGTTCTCCAGTCAATTTTCTACCCAAGCTACCACCTTGCAACCCACTCCAAGGTTGACTAACTTGTATATTAATCTTCTGTGTTTGATTGTGTAAAATGCCTTGATAAAATCTAGGTAGGCCATGTTCACAGCCCTCCCTGATCTACTACTTTGATCACACAGTCAAATAAATCTATTAGATTCATCTAACATGACATTCACCCTGTAAATCCATGCTGCCTTGGGTCCTGGATCCCTCTGGCCTCTTGTTCCTCAACAATTCTTTCCTTCAGAAGTGGTTTCATCATTTTCCCTATCACTGAGGTCAAACTAACAGGTCTGTAGTTTCCTGCCTCTGCCCTGCTCCCACTTTTGTGAAGTGGAATAACATCTGCCATCCTTCAGTCCTCAGGTACCACCTCATCCTCCCATGATTTGTTAAAGAAGGTAGTCAGTGGTGTCACTAGTTCTACCCTTAGTTCTTTCAGAATTCTGGGATGAATACCATCAGGCCCCATTACTTTGTCCACCTTCAGTTTTAAGAGTTCTTAAAGAACTTTGTCTTTTGTGTATAGGCTGGTATCAATCCCCTATCCAGAGTGTTTCTGTTGTTTGGTTTAGGTACTTGCCTCTCTTCATTTGTGAATACTGAGAAAAAATATTCTCTGCCTTTTCACAATCACCCTCTGCCCACCCACTTCTCCTTTATTAAGCCTTACTATCCCTCCATTAGAAACATAGAAACATAGACTTTGATGGCAGATAAGAACCACTTGGCCTATCCAGTCTGCCCATTTCCCTACCTATTGGATAAGTTGCAGATTTTAGTTAACCAACTGCCTACTTCCTGCAACCCCCCACTGTAATTTCCTTATGTCTGTCCCATGCATGTTTGAATTCCCCCACTGTTTTTGACCCCACAGCCTCTCCAGGAAGGTAGTTCCAGGCATCCACCACTCTCTCCATGAAAAAGAATTTCCTCACATTACCCCAAGCCATCCTCCCTCTAACTTTAAATTGTGCCCACTTGTTGTTACACATCTCTTTTTCTGAAAGGTGCTACCCTCCTGGACTTTGTTGATTCACTCGAGGTACTTAAAAGTTTCTATCATGTCCCCCCATCCCTCCTTTCATTAAGGGTATACTTATTAAGCTCTCTCAGTCTCTCTTCATATGGTTTCTGATGTAGACCCTGCACCATTTTAGTTGCCCTCCTCTGGACTGCTTCCATCCTGTCTATGTCCTTGCTTAGATGAGGTCTCCAAAACTGCACACAGTACTCCAGATGAGGTCTCACCAACTGTCTGTAAAGAGGGATAACCACTTCCCTTTTTCTACTTGTGATGCCCCTCCCTATGCATCCCAGTATCCCCCTGGCTCTCCTTACTGACTTCTCACGTTGCTTACCCACCTTTAGATCATCTGACATGATGACACCCAGATCCCTTTCCATTACTGTTGGTGTTAGTACCTCCCCTGCTATTGTGTACTCTTCTCCTGGATTTTTAATTTCCCAGGTGCATTACTTTGCACTTCTTTGCATTGAATCTAAGTTGCCATATGTCTGACCATTCCTACAACCTTGCCAAGTCCCTTCTCATCCTTTCTACCCCCCTTGTGTATCAATTCTGTTACAGATCTTTGTGTCATCTGCAAAGAGGCATACCTTTCCTTCCAGGCCCTCTGCAATGTCACCTATAAAGACATTAACGAGGACTGGACCCAGTACTGAGCCCTGGGGTACTCCACTAGTAACCCCCCTTTCTTCAGAATGTGTTCCATTCACTCATTGGTCTGCCTTCACTCTCTGATGTAGCTATAAAAGTTTTAACCCCCTTCTTCACTGAGTTGGCTATCTTTTCCTTGGTTTGGTTCTTTGCTGTTCTGACTGCCTTCCCCGCTTTCTTCTGCTTTAACTGATACAGTTCTCTGTCCTGCTCCTTCTGTGTTTACTTGTACTTCCTGAAAGTTATCTTTTTCTCCCTAACCTTCCCTGACACCTCCTTTGAGAATCATAGTGGTTTTTTACACAGTTTTTTTTTTATTTGCTTCACACAAAGGCTTGTTGCCTCAGTGATGGCAGTTTTGATTATTCCCGTTGTTCTTCCACCCCTCCTTCCTGCCCATTTGCTAGTTCATTCCTTAGGCACGCACCCAATTTGGCAAAGTCAGCCTTTCTAAAGTCCATGACCTTTGCCTTTCTATGGCTAGAGTCTACTACTGTGTTTATTGTGAACCATACTGTTCGATGGTTGCTAGTTCCCAGATGGCTATCCACTTCTAAATCTGTGATCCTCTCCATCTTCATCTGAGAGTGCCAGGTCTAAGATTGCTCCCTCCTGAGTGGGTTCCAGTACTTGTTATTTAAGGTATTCCCCCTGCAAGGCATCTAGAATGACCCCACTCTTTGATGTGATTGCAGCAAATGCACTCCAGTTAACATCTGGCATATTCTGATTCCCCATCAACAAGATCTCCCCTTTTTCTGCCATTCTTAGGATACCTTTTATCATTTACTTGTCCATTTTCTCCCACTGGGATGGGGGTCTGTATACAACCCCTGTGTGGATTGTGGTGCCATTGTCTGTCTCCAAGTTAACCCACAGTGCTTCCTTTCCTCCCCATTTACCCTTTTGTTCTGTTGCTGTGATTGCTTCCTTTATGTAGAGAGCTACTCCTCCTCCTCTTTTACACTCCCTGTGACCCTGACAACGTGTAGCGAGGGCAGTTCCATTGGAATTTAAAAGTGGAAGTATGGCGACTGGCTTAGAAGGCGGAGATTTTAAGGAAAGTCCATGTGTGCAAACGGCATTATTAAGCTTTTCTGAATCTGAAGGGGCTGAAATAATCTTTGACCGGGCAGCATGTGAAGTTCATTTTGCCCCAACACCTAGTACAAGTACAATGACTCTAAGACCAGACGGTAGTGATTTGGAGAGTTTAAAGAAAAAACTAACTAGATATCAGCTGCATGCATTCTCCTTATCACAATACTGGCGAGATAAAAAGATTCCTAGGGGATTGTGGATACAAAAGCCACCAGCATATGGCCTGGATGATAAGTTATTGATGCAGGACTGGGAATGAATTTTAAATAAAGCTTCTAATGATTTAATTCTGGTCCTGATTAAAAAGGCAAGGAGAGACATTGCGCTTGTAGAAGAACAGATTAAAAAAATGGAGAATGATTTTAAAGCTGGGTTCCCTCAGGTGGAAACTCAGGCTATGTTTGAGAAAATTCATGTTAGTATTTTGAAATATCAGGCTGAGCTGAAAGAATATAAATTACAAAAACATGAAAGGGATGACAGAGACTATGCACGTGGGCAAGTTTATAATTGACAAAGTAAAACTCGCCGTGAACCATTTTTGTATAGAAAGAATCTGACCCATTTTGCTATGGATGGTTTTGTGTCCTCCCCAGAAAGTGAATCTGGCAAAATCAATTTGGCCCAGCAGAGGCAGGATTTTCGGCCCTCTATTTTTCCAGGGGATACTCCGGGACCCCATATGCCCCTGTACAGAGAAAGTATAAGATTAAAGGGGATGTGGAAAGAGGGCGAGGAGGACGCGGGAGAAACAGAGGGAGATGGCAATATTCAGGCCCCCCCAGGCGGTCGAACAGGCAGAACAAATGGCAATCGTAAACCTTACCAAGAGGCATCTTACAGTTCATGAGGTGGCAGTATTACAGAAAGGTCTGTCATTTGTACCCAGTAAAAATGTGAATCCCTTCCAAACTAGGATTGATTTATTTAAACTTTATAGACAACTTCATTTAAAATGTTTTTTTGAAAATCAAGAAGTGGCATCGAATAACGACCATGTTGGTGTGATCCAGCAGGAAGGTAAAATGACTGAAAATGAATTGACGAAACGTCTTAAAAAGAAAAGTGCCTTTTGCCCCCCTACATTAAATCATCATGTTGTGAATACATTTTCTGCATTAGTAGACCATGATGTGGAAGCAATATTTAAAAGAAAGAAAGAAACAAAGTATAATCTGACTTTTCAGGAACATTTGGCTTTGAAAGCATTGAAGGAAGATATGAATATTATTATAAAGCCGGCTGATAAAGGTGGAGCAATTGTGTTATGGGATGTGATAGAATATGAAAATGAGATGTTCCAGCAGTTAAATAATACAGTATACTATCAGAAATTAGCGTATGACCCGACAAATGAAATTAAATTGAGAGCTGAAGAATTTATCAAGCTAAATGAATTAAATGGACGCCTGAGTAAGCAAGAAGCTGAATTTTTAAAGGTGGTGGTACCAATAAGGCCAGTAATTTATCTACTACCTAAAATTCACAAGAATGCTCAGAAACCTCCTGGACGTCCGATTGTGTCTAGTATTGGGTCATCTATGGAACCTTTTTCACAAATGGTTGACTGTTACTTAAAGACATTTGTTAATGTTTACCATCTTTATTTTGGACAGTGGAGATATGATTAGACAAATTCAAAATATGGTGATTACTTCTGATGAGTGGTTAGTTACTTTGGATATAGAAAGTCTATATTCAAATGTACCACATGATGAAGGGGTTCAGGCAATTGAGTTCTTTTCACAAGCACAACCTGATGTTATTCCAGATTTGGATTTGATTATTGATATGGCAAACATGGTTTTAGCATCAAATTATTTTGTTTACAAAGATCAATTTTACAAACAACAAAAAGGTACAGCGATGGGCACTACATTTGCCCCTAGTGTTGCTTGTTTGTATGTGGGTCAATGGGAAATGATTCATTTATATAAATGTGAAAGTTTTAATAAGTTTGTTCGTTTTTGGAAACGTTACATTGATGATTGCTTTTTTATTTGGACATCTGATTTAGCAGGGTTACATGATTTTGTGAATTTGATTAATACTTTTGATACAAATTTACATTTCACTATGCAGGTTGATGCTGTAAAAGTGCCATTTTTGGATTTACTTATATATAAGGATGGATATAAGCTGGAAACAACATTGTACAGGAAGCCTATGAGTAGGAATACATTGTTGCACTTTGAAAGTAGTCACCCCAGAAGTTTAAAAGAAAATATCCCAGGCAGTCAGATGCTGCGTTTAAAACGGATTTGCAGCAATGACAGTCTTTTTAGAAAAAATGCTCAGGAGACTGCAAGGCGTTTTAAGGCACGGGGGTATGGTACTGATTGTATTTATAAAGGAATGGAAAAAGCTGTTAAAACCAATAGACATGAGTTGTTAAATCCAAAAAGTGTAAATGAGGAATCTCAGGGCTATATTTATTTTGTAACAGAGTTTTCAAATCAGGCAGAGAAAATTTCAAGTGTGGTCAGAAAACATTGGAAGGTTTTACAAGGGGATCCCATCTTTAGGAAGGATATATACAAGAGACCCAGAATTACATATAAGAGGGAGTAATTTAAAGAGTTGTTAGTGCATAGTGTGCAGAATCTGGAAAAACCAAGAGCAACTTGATTCCAACTCTCCCAAAGGGAAACTACAAGTGTGGAACTGCACAGTGTAACAATACCTACAATAGCAAATATTTTTACATCCACATACTAATCAAAATTTGAAATAAATGAATTTATTAATTGTAGGAGTACTGGGTAGTATATATGCTTATGTGCCCATGTTTTAAATTATGTGGGCAAACAAACGCCAGCTTAGGGAAAGAATAAGTGAGCATAAATCAGCAATTAGAAACAATGTTTTAACTAATGCAATGGCACGACATTTTGTCTCTCGGGTCATGGTTACGCCAGCTAATTTAAAATTTATTGGCATTGAAAAATGAAATTTGGAATTCGTGGTGGGAATTTAGCCAAAAGTTGGATCAGAGAGAATGTTTTGGATTTATAAATTGGATACATTACAACCAAAAGGTTTGAATGAGGAGCTGTCATTACATTGTTATTTATGAATTGAGTCGGGGCATTTTTGAATATTCATGAGCTATCCCTGTTTTTAATTGGGTGTTGGGTATTTAATATGTATGTTGTAGCACTATAAATGATTGATGGGTTTCGTTGACCAATCAGCTCTGAGGAAGGAGTTAGCCGAAACGTCAGCTGATTCCCATACGTCATCACGTACGTGGGCTGGTCTGCTCGGCTGACCTAGTCAAGGAAACAGTATGCAATAATTGTGAAAATAAGTTTTATGTATTTATTTCTGTCCGGTGAGTCGCCGCCACACTTCGTATGTTGCTGTTTGAAAATGAGTTGTGACCAGAATAAAAGGTTGAAGACATGGTAAGCTGTGCCACATATGTTTTATTTCACAACTGTTTCAGTCTGTGCATTCGAGTTGCTTTCTTAAGTGCGTGGGTTTTGCATTTCATTTCTCTGCATCTGAATTAGCACTGGGTCAAATTGTTCTCACATTGAGTGAACTTGAGAACCTTGAAGTTTGTTTTGTTTCATACCTTTTCCATCAATGCCATAAGTTCAGGAACTTGTTACCCAAACTACGGGCATTAGTACTCATTACTCTCCATGTTTTGATGGCTTTACCTCTTGTAGCCCCATCCCTGCCCTTACTGACATTGCTTTCTCCATTTACCCCAGTCCTGCTCCCTACTGACCTTTCTACCTTGGTCTTTACCTCATTTAGTACCCTGTTTTGTAGGGGAAGGCTGGGAATTACCTGATGCTTATCAGTGTCTCCCCCCTTGCATAGTTTAAAAACTTGCCAATGAACCATTTAAACTGATCACTTAGGAAACTGGTTCCCTTCCCGGACAAATGCAGACCATTGTGCCAGTTTAGGTGGTTTCCCCTGCAGGTGGAATCCCGGTCCCCAATGAAGCCAAAACCCTGTACTCTACACCAGTTTGTCAACCATTCACTGAATTGTAATTTGAAGTTAAAAATGCATCTGAATCCATTCTGAAAAAATAAATATAAAAACACATTTGCTCTAGTATCAAACTAAATTATCTGACAGTGAGAACTGGGCTTCTGACTCTAGTATACAGTTATTTAAGAGTGTCATGCATACTTTGTTCAAACTCAATAACATGTGGTAGTAAGAATGCATGGGATAGACATAAAGGAATTCTAGAGGTCAGGGGTAAGGGGCCACAGACTTCAAGGAAAACATAAACTGAACTTACAAGCTCAAATGGGCAGACTGGGTGGGCCACAGGCCCTTATCTGCTGACACTATCTATGTATCTATGTATCTATGTATCTATGTAGTAAACACTTTGTGATCAGTTACAGAATGAGTTATGCATGGCACAAGGTGACTTTCACCACACTCAATGGTGCAAGTCACACCATGCAATATGAGTTACGCCACTTGCTATTTTGGAAGGTGGCCTGCGACATGGTACAGGCTGCCTGTGCCAAAAATGGGCTATGCCACTGGCTACACCAGAAACACCCTGTGACATGATGCAAGGGGGTTTCTGGCAGCAGTTATGGCCTGATTTCAGGAGGGTGGCTGACAGAATGGAAAATTGCTATTCTGAGATGACCATGGTAAATAGTGGTCTAACCATAAGCTACCTCCACAATGGGTGCACCTCTGTGACTGGTGGCCCGACAGTACCCCTCATGGTCCACTGAGGCTGCCACCTTCCCCAGTGGCAGGGTAGCGCTCTGTGGGGATTCTAGCACCACCACCTCCCCATCCCCTGGCAGTGCCCTGGAGGGCATTTCATGGCCTGGTGCACCACCATGGCACCACTGGCATGCATGCCACACACACAATGGAGTTTCAGCAGCTCCCCAGCCCCCCACCAGTCCTGTGTGGCATTGCCATGCTGTCGGGGTGTGGGGCAGGGGGGCCATGCCATGCATCCTGTGCCTTGTCAGAGGACTGTAATGCAGCTTGCAGCACCAGGTGTAGATGTACCCTTCCTGTTGCACAACACTGGAGGTGCCACAAATCACAGGTTGTAGTCCCCAGAGACACTTCCTTCTCTAGAATCTGGCACAGAGTCCCAGCATAGTGGTATATGTCACAACTCGCATTCACCAGCGAGTAGTGCCATACATTTTAGAATTGGGCCCCTAGGTTCCAATTAGTAATAGCACTAAATAATATATCAGAAACATGTGTCTGTATTATATATCAATGTCCTATATGAAATGTTTTGTATTAATGCTGTTGTTTTCTTTAGTAACATGAAAATTGTGCTGAATCCTTTTCATATCCTTAGTAGTTTATACAGAACAGTGTAAAACACAATAGACAACATATTTATTAATATTACCTCCACTGGTAACACCAGTTTTTTACTAAAGTTTGCAGTTCATCAATCTCCTATGCCATTCAATGGCAAACTGTTGAATTGGGTGAGTTAAGTCAAAATGAAAGAATGTTCATAGTTGTGAAATTTTGTATGGCTATATATGACAATGTAATATTTTCTTTTTTTCTGTCCTATTCTAATTTATTTCTTTATGGTCATTCACAATTTCCTTTCTAAACTTTAGCATGTGCAAAATGCTTTTCCCATCTCCAAACCTATAGAAATAAATGCAAACACATCACACTTACAGCATTTACAAATATCAGCAATGGCTCTGTCACATTCTGCATCCATTTACATGATTGCCCTTGCTGATTTCAAAATTCTTCATGGTCTTGCCTGGATCCTACCTACAGTGCAACTTTTATTTAATAAAGCTGTACTCTCCTTCTACTTCTTTTGATACATTTTCTAACTCCCTTCTTACCAAACCCCTGCGACTGCTACTTCATATGGAAGTTGTTTCTTCCTTTGTTTATGTCCAGAATAAACACCCTTATTATCATTAGGAAAATATCTTTGCTCCACTTTTCAAACTTTTTTCTCTCACTGCTCACTTCCCTATCTGATTTTTGCTGTAAAAAAAATCTACTTTATCAATTTCAGCAAGCAATAATGGTAATTATGTTTGGTCAGGTTTATCTGTGCTTCACAATTTATTATACTGAAATAAATATAGACCCATTTAATTACTGTTTGCACAGTATTGTTGCTGCTTTTCTTCCCAGAAAATGTTTTCTTATTCATTTAGTTGTCTTCACTTACAATGCATCTTTTCTTGTTGTTCTTTACCTACAGTATTCTGCAAAATATTTTGTGATACTCTGGTATGAAAAATGGACAATAAAATAAAATGCTGTTGAAATATCAATACTGTAATGTAAATTGTATAATAGATTTTTATTGTGTAATCATTATGCTTTTCACTTATTTTAATTGTCTCCCTTTTCCCATATATGTCCTGCCCCTTTTCTTTCTGCCACCGAATAGGTAAGATGCCGGCACTGTTGAACTGTGTATCTCACATTCTGGTTAGCAGTGAGCTCAGGATTGGTGTTGCTGCCACACTTTTCAGACAACTCATTATCTATAGACATCACCATAACTCAGGAATCCCCTTGGGAATAACAGGACTCCTTCAGGGCATCATGTCAAATGAACAAATGCATTTGAGTGACACAGTTTAAGCAACAGAATATAGCACTAGTTATCTGAATGAGTTGTCCTTAAAAGTGAATGTAATTTCAGTGAGGCCAACTTGTGTTGGGTTAGTATGGAACCCGCTGAAGTAATTAGTGTGGTCTTGGTGATGGATATCTATAGTATTGGGGGTTTGGTGGGCAAAGCCCCCAATAGCAATGCAGGGGGCACATCCCTCCACAGAAATTAATTGTAACATTTTATCAGTGCATTTTATACTGAGAAGTTATGTTCTGTTTTCTGTAGTGAGCTGTTTTGATATTTGCTATATTTGATGTTCACTGTATCGGCTTGTGCTTATTTTTGTTGGCTGATATGGTCAGCACTCTTTTTTTTCTATGTTTTGACATGGGACCATCCGTCTGTACAACGATGGGCTGCTGCTCTACATGGAGCAATGGGTTCCCATGCCGTAAGTACAAGCATGCTGTTTTGACTGCTTGTCATCTTTCTATCTTGATAAGCTGGGGTTAAGGGTTATGGATACAAGCTGGTAGCTCTTCCTTCACTGCAAGGCAAGGCAAGGCAAGGAAAAGCAAAAAAAATATTTAAGAGACACCCAATCCCAGAGGCTCTGGGTGCCGTACAAACAGGTAAAACATGTATATCAAAACAAATCAAATAAACAAAAAAAATAAATATGAACATAAAAATAATTAAATCCTCATAAAACAGTTCCCATGAATAATAAACTAAACATCAGATTACCACAATTAAAATCAGAGTTATAGATTTAGAGCAAATTGCTTTATATATTAATTATTAGGTTGGTGGACATCACAGGGATGACCATAGCAAAAATAAAATGCTCATAGTCAGGTAGTCATACTTGATATTCTCTATATGGTATATGCTAGCCTGTAAGGCACTGCTGAAGCTCTTAGACCATCAAGGTATGTGTATCTAATAGAATCATGACATGCAGTACTCTAGTGCTTTCTGGCATATTGCTCTTCCCAGAAACCACCACTGTTGTAACAACTAAAATCTAGTGTTCATACGATGTTAAGAGACTTTGCCATTAAATCAACCATGTTTCTAAACATTTATAAATGCAGCATTGTCTATTTTGTGTTTTACTTTCCTAAAGACACAAACACACACACACACACACACACACACTCTGCAACCAATGGGATCCTAGTGTATACACTGATACCGAACAAATAATTTACTATTGTAGGTTTTATATTTAGCCTGTCAAATCAGTATGGTAAAGGGAATTGGAAAGCATCATGTCATAGGTATGTAATGGGTTTAAGGAAATTTGGTTAGACATTCATCCCAGTGGCCTAACAAGATACAGTTGCAGCCAAAGACATGCCCAGATATTTTCTGAAATTTCTTTGATATTTCTGGAGAAATCCCCAGTCTCCATCAAGTACCACTGTGGACCACCAAAACAAATCTCTTTAGAAATATTGTGAAATATCTTGTAATATCTGCTCAGATCTATGTCTGCTGCTGAATGGTGGCAGGCTGTTTTTTTGAAGAGTGGTCTGCTTAAACACCAGAAGCCTTAACAAGTATGAATGCATTTAGGTCATGACATAAGTTTGCAACCCTGATAGACTGGTAACATAAATCATAGCATCACTCAAGAATGACTGGGACCTTACTGTCCCAGGTAACACATTATTCAGGAGGTACATTGTGAGTGGTGAGGAAGGGGCCTTTACTGAAAGTCAGGTTGGTATTAGAATGATAGGGGTTTTTGAACCTGGAAGGGTCACAACAGAATCCCTATGGGAACAGGTACAGTAGACAGGAGAGGAGTCTTCACTTGGGGGTGATCTACAACACCCTAATTAAACAAAGGCTGTTAGAAGGGGTCAAAATGAAGAAATTAGGGAGGTAATATTAGAAGGAGAAGAATTCCTCTTAGGAATCCTAACCATACTGTACCAGACACTGACTGGAATATCTTAATGGTAGAAAGCACAAAAAATCAGGCATTGGTAAAAACTTTACAGGATTGTTTCCTGGCTCAGTAGAAAGAGAAATAGACTTCAGGCAAGATCCTTCTAAACATTGTTCAAACCAACTCACGTATTATAAGGTGGTTAACAGTGGAACAGCCTCTACTGTCTTGAAGCCAAAACACAACACAATTTGACATTGAACTGCAATAGCAGTGGCACTGGACCTTGAAAAAAGGTGTTGCACATTATGGAGGCTGACTTCAGCAGGATGGAGAATGAGCTATAGGAGAGGCTTGTGGGGGTACAAACAGCTACTGTATATGGTGAAGAAAGAAAGTGAAAAAATATCAAAGAAAGGATTCTAACTGAAAAAGTTGTCTTGGGTACGTCTTCCAGAGAAAGGTACATAATATGCCTTAGTGATATTCCAGGGTCATTGGTGTAGATGCGAGGAAAAAAGGTGGATGTCAAAATGTAAAATATTGAACCGAAATAGACAAGCAGAGATTTAGAATTTGTCATAACAAGGAAAGCTTTTCAGCAGTGAGGATGGCCAAAGTACAAGTAGAATTAAATATATCAAGTTTTATTTCATTTAATTTTATTGATTATTCAGGTGGACATAGTGAGCAAAAAAAGCCCTTTTATTGTTGACTGAAAGACAGCAGAAGACATGAGGGAAAATGACAAGCTCTTTGAGAAAACTAAGGAAAGGAGAACATTTCAATCAATCGATTTTAATTTTTCCAGGAGAAATGCCATTGAGGAACACTCATTTGCAAGATGGACCTGGACAGTTACAACAAAAAGAATGAGTACAATGAAGAATATATACAGTAATAAGTACAAACAAAATGAGTACATACAAGGATAAGTAATCATCTATGCACAAATGATAAGGAAGCCTTAAGATAAAATAGCATTGAATACAGTACTCAGTGCTACGTAACCATAGAAAAAAAAGAACCTGTGTACAATATATAAAGATATGCCACATATCAGTGGGATATAGACAGGAGGGAGGTAACAGGAAGGAGCCAAGAAACAGAGGATAACCATGGAATTTAGGGTAAAGGGAAGCATTAATTTTGAAGTTGAACAGGGGTAAGGTTAAAAGTAAGGAGAACAACCAAGGAATAACAAGTCAAACTCCCAGGATATGTTCCCTCAGTGTAAACAACTACAGGTCTCCTTAAATGAGCATAGGTACAGGGGTTTGAAGAAGCTGAGTTCCATGGAGATTGCAAGCTTCAGAGTTTTCTTTTTAGTGTTCCTTTAAGCTGGAAGGGCATGGCTTATTATTACAGATTTACCACAGCGAGTTCTGTCTTTAGAGATTAGGAGTGAGATATGAGTGACTTTTCAATGTGTAATTTCCAGCAGTACAGGTGAGCAGGCAGCTCATGATATAGGGTGGGAGCTTATTAATGATGGTTCTAGAAGTCCAGAAAGCCTGCATTTTTTTGCCATCTGAATCTTAGTGAGTTCCAGGCTATCTTCTTATAGAGTTTGCAGTGGTGGGTGGAATGCAGCAATCCAGTAATGAATCTAATAGCTCAATAAGAAAGTGAATCAAGGTTTGACAGGACAGTATTTAGACTTTGGCCATACAGAAAATCTACATAGTCCAGAAGGGGCCAAAATGTAGTCTAGGCCAACCTTGTTTTTGTTTCCAGGGTATGTAAAGTTTTAATCTGGAAAAAGAGTCCAAGTCTCTGTTTTAATTTGTTTGACAGTTCATCAGTGTGATCATAGAAGGACAATTTGTGATCTATACTATAAAACTGATGTACTTAAATTTCACCATGAACTCCAAGGGCTCACTCAGAAGTGTAGATACCTGGGGAGTTTATCCTGGGGAAAAAGTGTTTGGTTGCACTGGCCGAATGGGCTAAGAACATGGCTTTGTTTTTTTTTATTTTGCATTTAGAAGGAGATTTAGCTGCAGTCGTTTTTTTCTGTTAGTGGTTAAAATCACATTGGAGCCTGTCCTAGTCCATAAGGACTAAAGGGAACCAGATGTCATGCTCCTGCAGAAAAGTAGTGACAGGGAGGACAAAAGAATTGTTGCACAATTAACTATACGTTCAATGTTGAGAAGCTCCATTAGACCATAATCAAGTAATTGTAGTAGTAGTAGTAGATTTTACTTATTTTGGGTGCCCTTGCATGAAGGCTCAGGGTGCCCATAAAAATTAAAACAGACAGTGAGCATAACACATGATTAGTCAGTTCAATGAAATCAATAACAAAATTCAATGGCACCTCTACTATTTATAGGGAAAATTAAGTGGAAACAAGAACTTACTATGATTATTCACCAGCCCATTGGTGCAGTGGGTGGATTTCCATCTGTGATGCTGGTGACCCAGGTTCGGGAATGGACTCAGGTTGCCAGAAGGCTGGCCAGGGGCAGAAGGATAGAGTGTCCGGGGGCAGCTCTCCTTCTCCAGGGGGAGGGCAGGGGATGCACACCCGTGTAGGTAGACTCCTGGCAGAGGCTGGGGGTGCAGCAATACAGCTGGGACATGGTGTTCAAGGGGGCAGTGGCAGACGTTGGGGTACGCCTTGACGTCAGATGTCACTCCCCACAGGAAAAGTGGAAAAGGGCTGCCCGGTCCGCTGGATGATGGCTGCCGACTCCCCGCCACCTCAGATGCCCCAACACCCAGAATCCACCTCAGCAGCATCCAGCAAGGAACATGGCTTTGAAAATGGGAGGTTCCGTCAGACTAACCTTGTGGATTTTTTAACACCATGTCACAAACACTAGATAAGGGTCAAGTGCTGGAGATCTTTTACCAGGACATTAACAAGGCCTTTGAATCCCACAAGTGGCTTGAAAAACAATTCAGAGACATTGGTGTTAGCCAAAATGTCACTGCAAGTGTTGGTAAATGGCTCAATGGGAGACCCCAAGTGCAGTTCTTCCAGCAAATTCTCCAGGGTAAGGGGATAGGGGGTAATGGCAGATATGAACAATGTCCCCCATAAATTAGTACTTTGCCCACATTTCTTCAATGTATTTATTTGTGCTATTGTAGAAGGGTTCCAGGCAAGATGTGTCTATGCACAGATGACAAAAATATGTTTGACAAGGTGGAAAGTGAGGCAAGTAAGAGGAAACTGAAAAGCAACTTGGGAAAATGGAAAAGGTGATCAAAGATTTGCCAACTGAAATTCAATATGGCAAGTGCCAATTTATGCACTTACAGAGGGGGAATCCAAGGTCAAATAGTTGATGGAGGGGGTATGATAAGAGCAGACTTCAGATGGCAAAGATCTGGGGGATTTATATCAGTGGCCACCTCAGCACCTCAGCTTAGTGTTATATTGTGTACAGTAAAGTTAGCAGGATGCTCATGACACAGGAATTACATTTTAAGGAGACAGAAGGAGATAATATTACCTTTGTACAGGTTCTAGGTGCAGCAGCAATGGGAGTTCTGTCCATTGTTGTGGGAAACTCATCTATAAAAGGACAAGGACCACCCAAAGTTCATCTGAAGGAATGATGCTAAAAAGACTCATGATCAGCAGAGAAGGACATTTGAGGAAAGAATGGCTGACCTTCTGTAATCTGTGGGGGTCAGGAGAGACAGGGGAGACATGACTGGAAAAAGTCACATGCTGTTTTTAACCTGGCCCTCGGTACTACTAAGAGGCCTAATTCATTGGAACAAAGATAGTACTGGGCAGATGAGGATGCATTCAATATGACCAGAAGCAAGGATGTAACCCATGTGGGGCCTTCTAAGTTAGTAAACCAACTTTGAAGGAGATACAACATTTAACCAACTTTGAAGGAGATACACCATTTAACTGGCAGCCACTGCAGTCCATTCAGCACTGAGAATACATGACACATTCTCCAAAGGCCAGTCTGCTACTGAGCTCCTGGATTCTCCACCAGCAGCAGGTGTCTTAGTATACCTCCATTGACCAAGGTACAGAGCATTATAGTGGTCAAGACTGCCATGAGATCCAGAGTTTCTAGGAGCAGCTTTTTGTTTTTTGTTTAAGCATTCCAGGGTTTTCTCTTCAATTGATTGTGTATCATCCAACCTCCCTCACACATTGTTTTTGTAATTGTGTGCATCTGCCATCCATCTTAGGAACATTTGTGCTTTTTTTGGTAATTTTAGTAGTAGTTTACTCAGGTGAATAATCGTAGCATAGCTAGCAAGTGAGACAGTTACCTCAGTGATGTAAGTTGGGCACAAGCTCCAAACTGAAAATCAAAAATAATCCAGGAAGCAGGTTACAGTCTGGTGTACTGGGTTCAGAAAAAAACAGCTTCTTCCTAGGTGAGACTTGCAAAGAAACATTTTTGCACTAGTAATCTTGCTTTGGCATATATATATATATATATATATATATATATATATATATATATATATTTTTCCCCACAAGCTGTCCCAATCATACATACCTCCCAGTGAAAAAACAAAGAAGTTCTGGAAAATTCTCAATGGCTTATTGAAGTCAACAGAACTATCTCTAACTATAAATCTTCAAAAACAAAATTGAATGGGAAAACAAAACACTGACCCTTTTTGGGTGGGAAGTCCATAAAGGATATTCAATTGGAGCCTTAAAAAGAGAAATAGGATATTTTCTTACCTGTGCATTAGGTTTGAATATCAGTATGAAAACCATAAAATATATACATGTACATGACTCAGATTCAAAGATACCTCAAACTGATATCACATTTCAGTCTAGCAGTTTGACAGCTCTGGTCTTATATACTTATAAAGTTTTGGATATTCATGGAATCTATTTTGTAGATGTTGAGACATTATACCAAATAGGAAAACCAAAAAATAGTGCAACTCAAACACTACTACAAACAGCAAATCCATTTGCTCCTTTAACAGACATTAGTAGAAAATGACAAACAGAACCTAGTGAGATAGACATATATGATGATGATAACGATCTTAAACAGTTATATATATTTATTTGGAATATAGAAGGGTTACAAAACAAATTAGCAGAAAATGATTTCCAGAACTTTTTGAATAGCTTGGACATTATCTGCTTTCAGAAGACATGGATGCTGGGAGAGAATCCTCCATTGATTCCAGGATATGTAGGAGTTATGCTCCCAGCAACAAAAGTCAAAAAGTATGGTAGACCTAAACTAGAGTAGCAAGTTATGTCAAAATATCACAGCAAAGGGTTGACCTATTGAATTGCCAGGTGTTAAAACTGGAAGGTGCAGAGGCTGTCTTGATAATCTGCAATGTTTATGTTCCCTTAAACAATGGTAAAGCTGAAGAGGATTATTGGAAATTATTTAGAACAACACTTGATAAATTAGTGGAACAAAATGAATAGAGCTTGATGATTGTTAAGAACAAAGGGAAAGGGAACAATACATTCAGAACTGACAGATGAGATGAAAGTAATAAACAAACACTTATCTTGGCAATGGCTTTCAAAGGATAAAAGTGGTAATAGAAATGGAGGATATTTGTTTAGTATTATGTCTGAATTGGATTATATGCATATGCTTAACCACTTCCCCTCTAAACTCTGCCTGTATTCTCTGTATAATGTTACCTCCATGCCTGTATACATCATGTAAAAATGACTTTCTCACTGTCCTAAAATGTTGTTTGACTGTATACTATAATGTAAACTGTGCCCACTGCTGATTTCCCTGTATTACCACCCTGTGGTGGGGTTGTGACTGAAAATGGTCCACTGGATCAGGGCACTTACCTGGTTACCAAAAACATAAAAAAAAAATGTAGTCTTTAATGGAAGAACAAAAATTGACCAACAAGGTGAATACACTTTTATAGGTCATAAAGGGTCTTCTGTAATTGATCAAGTATGGGGAAATATAGAAGCAATTAGTAAAATAATAGATTAGAAGTCATTTTAAGACCAGAATCTGGATATTTACCTGTTATGATGAAATGGCAGTTAGGAAAAGAGACAAAAGTGATAAAGGAAAACAGATTCATCCCTGCATTGATATTTTGAATAAAAAAGAAGAATAAGATGGCAACAGACAAGTATTGTTCAATTTGTAGAAATTTTGAACGGTTCTTGTAAGGAAAAACAAAAGTCTGAAATGTTAAAAATTGCTCCCACAACACATTTAATGGTAGCTTGGGAGAATATTGCCTTCTATTTGAGGCCTTTCCTTTTTCAATTTGATCTAAGGAAGAGAAATAAAACTTTGTTTAATATGAAATGTAAGAAAGGCAAATAAAAATTAAACAAGATGGTCAGACAATGTAAAAATGGGAACCTCAAAATAACACACATTATAAATAGAGAAAGAAAATATTACAAGAAAATATTATCCAAAGAAAGGCTAAGTTATCTAAAGAGTATGTGGGAAAAACATAGCATTTCCATCATCAAGAAGGATATCAAAGAATTCTGGACTCTGGTCAGCAAAGATTATGACAAATATACTGTTTGTATTGAGGTTTGGATTACCTCTCAAATCTGGGAGCAATATTACCTAGATCTATATTTCTCACAAATGGGAGGTGTATGTAACTTCAGCAAAAAAAAAAAAAATCAATAAAAGAGTATTTCCCAATTCAATATATGCAACTGCTTCAGAAATTATTGAAGCTTTAGATAAAATATCAGTAAAAAAAGGCCCTGGTCCAGATCAAATTTTGGCAGATTTGTATCAGTCCTTTAAAGGATGGTGGACTCCAGTTTTACAGAACCTGTTTAACTATTATATCCAATGGGAGCAATATCCAGATTCATGGAACTGCAGTATAATTTGCCCAATCCATAAAAAGGGAATACTAATAACCTTGCAGTGTACCGGCCTTTTAATTTAATAGATGCCTCAAAGAAAATATTCTCCATAATAATACTGAACATACTACAACAATGGGTAGAAAAGCATAAAATTATGACAGAATTAGAAAATGGGTTCATAGCAAAGAAGATCAACGGTACAGCATTGTTTTGTATTACAGCATATTATTTGGAAATATGTAACCATAAAAAAGCCAAAATTATACTGCTGTTTCATTGATCATAAAACTGCAATCAACTCCTTAAGTAGGAAAATATTATGGTCAAAATTAGAAAATTATTATATAGACCTGGATCTTTTAGACATTCTTATAAGATTGCATAATAATACTTGGCTCAAAGTAAAGTACAAGCAACAAGGGGACCAAACAAACAAAATAAATACCAATGTGGGAGTACGTCAATGACTGTTCACTCCCCTATTAATTAATTTATATATCAACTCTATTTTACAGAGCCTAAATAGTTTGGATTTTCATTCTCCTGCAATCTTTGCAGAGAAAATCCCTCTTCTAGTGTATGCGGATAACATAGCCCTAATATCTACATCTCTGTTAGATTTACAGTGAAAGGTTAATGTGTTTTCCAAACTGTGTAAAAAGGACAGATTAAACATTTATCTTCAAAAAAACAAATATGGTTGTTTTGGTCAAAGCAGGAAAATGGCACCTCTACTATTTATAGGGAAAATTAAGTGGAAACAAGAACTTACTATGATTATTTAGGCTTAAGATTCTCATCAAATCTTTCCTGGAATCCACATACCAAAATTATGATACAAAAATTAAAGACAGCATTTGAAGCCTTTAAGTGATTCAATGGAAAAGTGAGCCAAAGCTCAGTTTTAAATATCATTAACACAAAAATTAAAGCAAGCATCTTATATGCTATCGAAGTATGGATCTCTGCTGATAAAAAACCATTAGAGATAATAATAAACAAAATGTACCATTTTATATTAAAAGTTCAACAGTCTGTTCAGACTGAGATATTGAGAACATAATTGGGTCAGTTTAACTTATTAACCTTGGCAACTGAATCAAGAATTACCTTTATATTGGAGTTGTTTTTATTACCAGACTTCAGACTCCCTAAATTGTCTCTGGACAAGCAGATAGACTATCATAATATAAATTGTACATCTAGAATAATTAAAACCATTAAGGAAAACATATTATAATGGGGTTTAGGAAATCTGTTATATGAGATTTACATAAGTCCATTCCCTAAGATAGTGGAGCAAATTTAGAAAAGAGTTATAGATCATTTTATAGCAATATATCAAGGAAGGATTGATAAATTGAGAAATTTTCAGTGGTTTAAAACAATGAAAACAAAATATAACTTGGCATTTTATCTGACTGCTTTGATTGACCCACAGGAGAGAACACTTCTTAGTAGGTATAGGTTTGAGCTATATGCAGTTAATAATACACTCCATGATTAGAAACATCCTGGAATAATGACTTCTGAATTAAATTGTTTGTTAGGCTTTCAGGATGATCTTAAGCACATAGTTTTGCATTGCCCAAAATTTGAGGCAACTAGAAAGAAATGGTTGGTCACAATATTGGCCACCCTAGGTCTCCCATCCGAACAATTAATTATTTTGTTGTTCAACACAAGTGATAGGAATATATTGGCATCTCTTGTTAGTTTTTAAAGAATGATTCATCTATAATGAGATAATTAGGTATTTATGAATTATGATACTGTTGAAAGAATTTTGTATTGAATTATATGATTCAAATTGAATGTGCAATAGAAATTTTAACTGTTTGTTTAATTGTTAATATTTTGTAAATACTTGTTAGTTGAAGAAATAAAATTAGACAAAAAATAGTGGTCAAGCTTAGACATGAAAAACACATGCACTAGCAGTGACATGTTCTCAGGGGTATAAGGGATGTAATCTACCCACTGTTCTTCAAATGTTAAAAGCCACTCCAGAATAATGCTGACACCCGAGACTCAAGTGTCTATTTGTCATCCAGAATGATCCCCTGATTTGTCAGCTTAGTGGCAGAAATAAGCATAAAATAACTGAGCCAAACCTATGCTTCCCTCTTGGCAGCTTCCACTCCACTACAATGACCCAGATTAATATCCAGTACTTCAGTGTTGTTCAGGCTGAGTTTCAACAAACTGGATGATATCATTCCTGGATTTCAGTCAAACATTTATGAAGCACTACTCCACATACAGCTTAATTGTTGTAAACAAACTTAGCTGGGTATCATCTGCATAGCAGTGAAACTCTATCCATACCATCTAATCATCCCTCCCAAAGAAAACATACATTGCAAACAAAATGGGCAAGAGGACAGAGCCCTGGGCATCATCACAAAGCAGTGACACTGGGAATCAAGACATCTTCCAACACAGCCCTCCCTGCCCTTGAGGTGGACTTGAACTAGCAGATGACTTTGCGGGTGAGTTGTACATGTTCCCACAAGCTATGCTACAACAGCCCATGGTCTACAGTGTTAAAAGCTGATGTGAAATTGAGGAGAACAAGACCTGAACAATCATCTCTATTCCTTGCCAGCAATGGTCATTGTGCATTTTGACAAGTGCAGTCTCAGTGTCACACTTGGGACAAAACACCAGGTTGTAGCAGTTTATAAATATCAAAGGCTGTGAGGTGTGCCTCAAGCTGCAATAGAACTGCCATTTCTGTAAGCCTACCTAAATAGGGCAGGTTAGAAAATGGTTGGTAATTCACCAGGAATCCATCTCCAAAAATGGCTTTTTCAGAAGACTCATCACTAGCACACCTTTAAATGTAGTCAGGAAGAAAGATTTGACATGTAGCACAAGATAATCCCTGCAAATAGTAGGACCAGATGCCAAAAACAGCTCACAAGTAGCCTTTTCAGGCTGGGACCAGTTTGAAAAATGCTGGTCATAGATCAGAGATCACCTCATACATCTCTGAAATCATCATTGGTGCAAACTCCCCACTTGACAGCTGAGCTGTAATGTGGTTACCCCCCCATGACATTTTGCCAGCGAGGTCCCCCACAGTGACTACAGTGCCTAGCCATGCTGGGAGACCTGCTGGAACCTGGCACTGTCTATCAGGGGTCCTGAACCCCCCCAATCAGCTCTGACTGGAGTTGAGAATCCTTAAGTGGGGGTGGCACGGGGGATGCAGCCCCCCTTGTGGGGGGTTGCCCCTGAATAAAATGAAGAAACAAATAGTGAACCAGCAGCTGACTGCAGAATGCGGTCGAGCTGAGGTGTTGCTGATGGGGCATTCGACGTAAATTCTTTTGGACTCCTGTTGTGGATCCACTGCAATGTGTAGGCTCAACCCTGACTCCAGACAGGACTGATGGAGGTGACTATTTACAGTCTGAAAGAGCTGAGCAGGTTTATTCCTCCTTTCCGCAATCTCCCCAGGCAGAAACAGAAAACCTGCTTCTTCTGGTTGCATGTTTTTTGTTATTCACGAAACTGTATAATCAGAAATTGTCTCTCCCCTTCTGGGCAGTGTATCTCCTCAAGCAATGCCACAATACTCTGAAATATCTGGCACAAAAGATTCTTAAAACAGTTTAACAACATTTTAGAAACATATGAACATACTACATGACAGGATGCTTTACAAAGCAATAAGTCAGATACTGGCAGTGCGTGGACTGTATGTGAACAGACAGCTATTATGAAACATGGTAATAGCACACACAGCTACACTGTATAATACTGAAAGCATGAATGTTGACCAACACAGTGAGATAACTGTCCCACTCATTTGAAAAGAGGAATTTGAATCATTAACTTCTTCATGGGCAGTCAACAGAGAAGGAAACATGGATTCTTGATTTAGTATTTCACTTAAAGGATAACACCTTCATTAGTGCAGCAACTCCCCTCCTTGTGCTGTGTTGGGTGCTATGTATTTACCTGGAATGGGACTTGGACTAACATCTATACAGTTTTCTTGGCTTAAAGGCAAGAGGGTTACCAAATGAGAATACAACTGGGAGTGGAAGGAATTAATGCATGGAGGAAATGTTATATATGTTGGTAATTTGTTTTTAAGGTATTTTAAACAGTTTCACATCTAAATATTAATGATTTGAGATTTGATGGGGCTACACTGGGAAATGTGTGGAGGTAAGATTTTCATTTAGTATCATGATTGTACTATATTAATATTAAGTTTGATCATACTATATTAATAATAAGTGATAACTTTATATTACTCTAACATTTTGCTCATCCTGAAAAAAAGGTCTAATACATTACCGATACTGACTGCACATGGGTTTGTAGATCAATTATCCCCTTATGTTGTTACTTAATGTTCATTTCACATATTATTCTATGCTATACTGTATGTGCAATCTCATCTATCTTAACTACTGTTCAACATTTCATATGTGAGCACAGTTATAACATTTTAAGAAAAATAAAAACGTACTAATTGGTCAAGTTTTTATTAATATAATTTATTACTAATGGGTACGGTAAGTAGCAAATAGAGTAGGTAGGTAGATCAGGAACCAGTAAGAAAATATGCTTCTGCCACTTTATCAGTCATTGGCTCTTTGTCACCTGGATTACCATGTGCTGTTTTGGAGATTGCATTTGGGGCATGACAGGGACATAGTTTTGGCGGTAATGAAGATTAAGGTTGTAAACTGGATAAGAAACTGGTTGACTGACAGGAAACAGAGGATGGTGGTAAATGTCATTCACTCTGAAGAGACAGGGGTGACCAGCTATATGCCATGGGGATCTGTCCTGGGGCCAGTATTCTTTAATATCTTCATAAACAACATTACAGAGGGGCTAGAGGGGAAGATACACCTCTTTGCAGAAAACACTAAGATCTGCAAGATGGTTGAGACCCCATGGGGGAGTGGTGATGAAAAAAATAAAAAAGGACCTAAACATGCTTGAGGAGTGGTTGAGAGTGTAGCAGCTAAAATGCTTTGCAACTAATTGCAAAATCATGCATTTTGGGCACAGAAATCTAAAGGAAGGTGTACAAGATGGGGAGAGAGAAGTTGAAGGCAACCAATTAAGAAAGGGACCTGTGAGTAATCATATTTGATGACCTAAGGGTAACCAAACAATGAGAGAAGGCTTTGGAGAGAGACAGTGGGATGCTAGAGTACACTGGAAGAGATATTACCAGGCAGAAAAAAGATGGTGGTTTTGTTGCTCTACAGATCATTTTAGAGATCTCATCTAGAGTACTATGTTGAGTTCTGGAGGCTGCATCTCTGGAAGGACATAGAAAAAATAGAGGCAGTCCACAGAAGTGCAACAAAAATGGTGCAAGTATTGAATTAAAAGTCATATGAGGAAAGGCTATATGATAACAATATTTGTTCCCTGTAGCAGAGGAGAGAGAGGGGCAATATGATAGAGACAGTCATGCACCTCAGGTGTATAAACAAGGTACAACAGGGTTGCATCTTTCAGAAAAGAAGGTGTACAAGAACAAGGGGGCAGGTAATGAGTCTAGAATGGGGTAGGCTAAGGAGCAACATGAGGAATGATGTTCTTAATAGAAAGAGTAGAGGATGCTTGGAACTGCCTCACTGTTGAGGTTGTGGGGGAAAAAAGTAGAACAATTCAAGAATGTATGCGATAGATGTAAGATTACTCTCACAAAGGGGAAGAGAGGGTAAGACACAGATCAACTAAGGTCTGCTGTATTGCATTAGGTAGGGAAATGGGGAAGACTAGGTGGGTCACATGATTCTTATCTGCCACCTCCTTCTAGGTTTCTGTATTAGGAATATCCAGGGACAAGAGATGGCCTCTGAGGACAGATTAAAGCACAATAACATGTCAAATCAAGGTAGACGTAAGATAAGGGAAATTATAGGAAAAAAAACAACAAATACCTCTGTTTGGTAGACACTTCTTTACCTGAGAATTGTTCAAATTGAGTGGTAACACAAGCATATAAAAACACAGAATTTGTCAGCAAGAAAAGGATTTTTAGTGCAACCCAGTTGGCCTAAGTGTTCACTGCATATTCTTTCTCTGCTGACCCAATATTACTCTATGGTAACTATCTCGACTCCATGGCTCTTTTCTTATAAACCCTATGTACATCCCACATATTCTTGAATCCCCCCACTTTTCAAGCCTCCATTAATGCTGGCAGTCTTTTCCAGGCATCTTGCACCCTTTCAGTGAAGGAATATTTCCTCACATCTCTGTTGTACATCCCACCTCCAGTTTCGTAACTTGATCCCTGGTCCTGGTGCACATCCTCATTTGAAAGAGACATCCTACTTGTACCCTGTTTATCCATGTGAGGTACTTGTAGGTCTTTACCTGTCCCTTTGCCTCTCTCAATTCTTCTAGTGTTTACATGTTGAGACCACTCAGTTTCTCTTCATTTTCTTACTGTACAAACCCTTCAGCACATTACTTGTCCTCCTCTGGACCTCCACCACTCAATATCCTTTCTGAAGTGTGGCTTCCAAAACTGGACACAGTACTCCAGGTGGGGTTGCACCACAGAGTGATACAGTGACATCACCACCTTCCTCTTCCTGCTAGAGACTTGATAGGCTAAAGGACCATTTTCTGCCACTAACATCTATAATTCTGGGATGCTGAGCAGGCATATCCAAAAAATGGTTGCAATGAAGATCTCTGCAAATAGCAGCCATCATCTTAACCAGTGTTAATGTCTAAAAATAAAAGAAGCTAAGAAAGAAGAAACTCATCTTGCAGAATACCACATAAGGGAAATTACAGTGTTTTGATCTGTTTCTCTGATGGTATACAGGCACACAGATCCAGTCCTGCAGTATGTGAATGAATGAGATTTCCAAATAAATACTTTAAAATGTTTAGATGGCACACTAAAATCGGTCCAGCTTAAATATTTGCAATATTTTTAATCCACTAAGAATCTTATTACGATAAAGTAACCACATCATGGAAAAAAAGTAATATTTTTAAGCGAAACTGACCCTACCTTGCATGCATGTGAAGAAAACATTAATATTCTGTAATTTGTTTACCTGATGATGGCAGTAACTCAGTAGAAGCAGTTGGTTCTGAACCTGGAAAATAAGAACAGGTTATTTTTCTTCATGGTTTTCAACCTTTTGTATTTATCTATTAATTTATTTGAAAAATAGTAACCAGGAGAGGCACACTGAACCACAGCTCATTTCCAGGTGTGACCCAGGGGATGAGAACAGAGCTAGAATAGTCTCATAATACCTCATAACAAACAGTCAAACCACATTTGGTAAAAATTGTACAACATTACAATAAATACAAATATAAATGATTTATGTGCAAAAAATAAAGTGGGATACAGCTAAATAAGAACACCAAAAAAGTGCATATACAGAAAGTAGAAACGATACATGATAACGAGCAACTGAGACAACAGATTGTGCACTTGAAGGGCAAGTTATAGCCTGATCTATTAAAAAAGAGGAAAAAATGTAATGGTGTGGCACTCACAACAAGGTAGGAACAAAGATGCAGCTGGAGATTTACATGGGTGATAAAGCTTGGGATGAGAAGTGTCAGGAGTAAAGCTAATAGGAATAGGAGGGGAGGGATTGGAGTTACAACTGGTGCCTGACAGAGCCAGGGAATGGGGAATGTGGAGGGAGGAGAAGAGTCAGTTCAAGAATGAGGGAATTCAATAAGATTATTATTGTTATTAGGATTGTAGACATTATGCAGAATGCTGGAGTGTACCCCCTTGAAATGAATGGAGTTATTTTCTATTAGTATTTTTTATGTTATAATGGTGAGTTGGAGTATATTGAAGGCCACTGTTCTACTAACAAGGCCCTTGTTAGTTGAGCGGTGGCCTTCATTAATCTCAAACTCTCCATCAATAATGTATAAAATAGTAATTAAAAAATACCACCAATCATTTCAATGGTGCACACCCCTACAGTCTACTTTGCACTTTGTTATAATGTGCCTGAACTTGGGGATGTGAAGGTCAGCTTCATGGGGGGGTGCATAAGCCTCACTATAGTTCGACTCCAATAGTCTGTGCATACCATACCGCTTAACTGTCTGTGAATGCAAGGCACACTTCTAGAATGTCTGTAACATCGTTAAAAGGTACAACTTATTTGGATTGACTGAAATGTGATATGTAAATCAGGAAACATTCAAATGTATAGGGTTCATCTTTATATACCCCAGAACAGTGCATCAGATTGTGGCTTAAACCAATCCATTTACTAACCAATTTATTTGCTGGCTGAAGTTCACCACCCTCCAAAAAAAATGTTGTCCTGATTTGTCTCCCTGCTGCCATTCCATTCAATACCCTTCCCCTATGGGTCATGAAGTCACCCAAAGGTGAAGAAACATGAAAAACACATCAATAGTGCAGTCCTTCCTCCTTCTTCAATCCTTCTGTAAAAAAAAAAAGATTTACTTTTACTTGCACGGCCATATGGCCAGAACATGTTTTTAGTCTGCTCCCCCTCTCTCCTTCACCAGAATCTGGATGCTAGTACTGACCATCACTGTTCCATAATGTGGTTCACAACCAAGCTACCTCAGTATACGAATCCACTCAACCTGGGTTGCTTTCTTCTTGTTTGGTTACTGATATGGCTGCTGCCACACTACTCTGATCAAGGCCTATGAAGGCCACCCACACTTCTGTCACCACTGTTGCTAAGACTAGCATGCTGCTGTGAGGGTCTGTGCTGTTTTTTTTTTTTTGTAATGCAAGCCTAATAGAGTAAGTAGGTAGGCTAGTCTTGAGTTAGCTTCTAGCTCACCCTCTGCCCCATCAGCCACCAGGGGAGACGGAGACTCATTAAGGACAGAACAACAAAAATATGCTGCCACAACACTGCTATTGAGAGTTCAGTGTTTACTGACTCCTTCAAGCTGTAGTGTTAAGCCTGTCTACTCTGTGGTTGGAAAGACAGTGTTACGCTTGCAAGGCTCATGTGCTCTTTCTTGGCTGGAGCTCACCCATATCACATGTGATTGTACCACCGCTAATAGGTGGAGAGATTGGACAACACAGTACAGACACAGTCAGGCCTGGAAAGAATCTGCGGCATGAGCACACACAGGCCAGGTGGGCACTTATTGTGCAAAAGATTAAATCCAAATTTAAAGCCATTATTGCTACATCATAAGAACAACCTAGGCACAAATATGGGGGTGGGACAACAGTGCCCCTCTGCCCTACCTTAATGGCACCCCTGCTTAATGGTGGAAATTCATTCTCAAGTGTTAATACAATGGTTTTCACTGTGTTCTGAGGTACTGAATCTCCATGTTTCATAATGTGTCCTGATCATTATGTGGGTTAGTGCCCCTTATTGTTCCTCATTTTGAGTATCCATGTCCCTCATTTCAGTGACAACATGTGAGGTATGGTGCATGCTTCCAAAACCCTACTCAGCACAATGAGTGCTGAGCATGGCCATAGTGTATATGCTCAGTACAGAATGACAAAGGGAAAGTAAGTGAGATAAAACAGTCATGGAGAAACACATTTGTAGCACTAAATATGCATAAAGGATTTGCATGTTCCAAAACAAAAAGGAGATGCTTCACAACACAGAAGCCCATCTTTGTACACCTGGAATAGGGGATCTTGACTAACTATATAGAAACATAGAAACATAGATTTTGATGGCAGATAAGGACCGCTTGGCCCACCCAGTCTGCCCATTTCCCTACCTATTGGATAAGCTGCAGATCCTAGTTAACCAGCAGCCTACTTCTTCCTACCCCCAACCCCTAGAATTGCTTTATGACTGTCCCATGCATGCTTGAATTCCACCACTGTTTTTGACTCCACAACCTCCTCCAGAAGGCCATTCATGCATCCCACAACCCTCTCATGAAAAATACTTCCTTAAATTACCTCTGAGCCCCCTATCTTCAAATTGTGCCCCTTGTTCTTGCACACCTCTTTTTGAAAAGATGCTACCTCTTGAACTTTGTTGATTCCTTGAGATACTTGAAGTTTCTACTCTCTCTCCCTCCTCCTTTCCTTGAGGCTAGACATATTCAGCTCCTTAAGTCTCTCTTCATATGTCTTTCGGTGCAGACCCTGCACCATTTAGTTGCCCTCTTCTGGACAGCCTCCATCCTGTCTATGTCCTTGGAGATTGGGTCTCCAGAACTGCACGCAGTACTCCAGATGGGGTCTCACCAACTGTCTGTACAGAGGGATAACAACTTCCTGTTTTCTACTTGTGATGCCTCTCCCTATGCATCCCAGTATCCCTCCAGCCCTCCTTGCTGCCCTGTTACATTGCTTGCCCACCTTTAGGTCATCTGATATGACTACCCCCAGGTCCCTTTCCATTTTTGTTGTTGTTAGTATCTCACCCCCATTGTGTACTCTTACCCTGGGTTTTTGTTTCCAAGGTGCATTACCTTGCACTTCTTAGCATTGAATCTAAGCTGCCATACATTTGACTATTCCTCTAACCTTGCCAAGTCCCTTCTCATCCTTTCCACCCCACCTTGTGCATCAACTCTGTTGCAGATCTTTGTGTCATCTGCAAAGAGACATACTTTTCCTTCCAGTCCTTCTGCAATGTCGCTTATAAAGACATTGAAGAGGACGGGTCCTAATACTGAACCCTGGGTACCCCACTATTAACCTCCTTTCTTCTGATGGACTCCATTTAATATTACCTCTGTGTCCTATTCTCCAGCCAATTCTTACCCAGGCTGTCGCCTGGGAATCGTTCCCAGGCTGGCTAACTTGTATATTAATCTTTGTGTGGGATCAGTCAAATGCTGCTAAAGTCTAGGTAGGCCATGTCCACAGCCCTCCCTGATCTAATACTTTGGTCACCCAGTCAAAGAAATCTATCAGATTTGTCTGGCATGACTTTCCCACTGTGAATCCATGCTGCCTTGGGTCCTGAGTCCCTCTGGCCTCTAGATACTCAACAATTCTTTCCTTCAGAAGTTATTCCATCATTTTCCCTACCACTGAGGTTAAACTTACAGGGCTGTAGTTTTCTGCTTCTGCCTTGCTCCCACTTTTGTGAAGGGGAATCACATCTGCCCATCTCCAGTCCTCGGGTACAACCCCATCCTCCCATGATTTGTTAAAAAGGGTAGTCAGTGGTGTCACTAGTTCTACCCTTAGTTCTTTTAGAATTCTGGGATGAATTCCATCAGGCCCCATTGCTTTGTCCACCTTCAGTTTTAAGAGTTCTTTCAGAACCCTTTCTTCTGATTAATGGGCAGAGTATCAACTTCTGTATCCAGAGTGTTTTCTACTGTTTGTTTAAGGTACCTCCCCACTTCCTCTGTAAATACTGAGACCAAAAAAATATTTGTTCAATGTTTAATCTCTGCCTTTCACAGTCACCCTGCTACCCCTCCCTCCTCTTTATTAAGCCTCAGTAGCCCTCCCTTGGTCTTCCTTCACTCTGATGTACCTATAAAGGTTTATCCCCTTCTTGACTAGGTTGGCTATCTTTTCCTCGGTTTGGGCCTTTGCTGTTCTGACTGCCTTCCCAGCTTCTTTTGCTTCACGATACAGATCCTGTCTTGCTCCTTCTGTGATTTCTTGTACTTCCTGAATGATTTCTTTTCTCTTGAACCTTCACTGCCACTTCCTTTGAGAACCATAGTGTTTCTTACATCTTTTGTTTTGCTTAATTTGCTTCACACAAAGGCTTGTTACCTCTGTGATGGCAGTTTTTATTATTCCTATTCTTCTTCCAACCCTCCTTCCTGCCCATTTGCTAGTGCATTCCTTAGGTAATCTCCTATTTTGGAAAAAGTCAGCCCTCCTAAAAGTCCAGTACTTTGCCTTTGTATGGCTTAGCTCTATTGCTGTGTTTATTGTAGAACATACTGTTCGATGGTCACCAGTTCCCAGATGGCTACCCACTTCTACATTTGTGATCCTCTCTTCATCTTCATTTGAGAGAACCAGGTCTAAGATTGCTCCCTCTCAAGTAGGCTCAATACTAGTTGTCTATGGCATATGCCTTGCTTGAGCATCTAGAATAACCCACTCTTTGAAGTGGCTGCTGCAACTGCATTCCAGTTAACATCTGGCATATTCAGATCACCCATCAGCAATATCTCCCCTTTTTCTGCCATTCTAAGTATTCTTTCTATCATTTTCTTGTCCATTTCCTCCCCGTGAGAAGGGGGTCTGTATACAACCCCTGTGCGGATTGTGGTGCCATTGCCGGTCTCCAAATTTACCCACAGTGCTTCTTCTCCTAGGCATTTAATGCAATAACCCAACAATACTTTGCAGTTTAATGGCAATTTAATGGCAAAAGTCAAAAGCCATCAAACAACTTGCAAAAGGATCAGATTTAATGAGTTTACCTAATTTTAATGGAAATCCAAATAAAAATGTATTTTAATAAATAATTGCTAGCAGTAGTATAAGAAATAGAAACTGATGTGTTTTTAGATGAGATTTGCACCACCTTAGCTGCTGCACACATGGCAAGCATGCAGCATGTGAACCTGATGTGATGTTTAAGTCATATTCACACTAAGTTAACTGCTGCACTCATGTCAAGCATGCAGCACAAAAACCTGATGTAATTTTTAGAATATGTTTACACCAGCTTACCTGCTGTGCACATGTCAAGCTGGCAGCATGTGAACCCAATTGGCCTTTTAGACCTGCTTCACATATGTTCACTTAGTGTATGTGAACCACATGCAAACATTGCAGTTAAGCATGTGGCATGCATTCTGCATGTACATGGCATGCCTATATTTCTGTAAGGGCTGACCGCACATGGGTTTGTACTTTAAGAGAAAGGTCCCCTTATTTTGTTGTTTAATGTTTATTTCACATATTATTCTATGATTCATGTGCAATCTAATGTATCTTAACTACTATTCAACATCTCATATCTGAGCACAGTTATTATATTTTAAGAAAAATAAAAACTTGCTAATTGTCAAGATTTTATGAGCATCATTTATTACTAATGAGTAGGGTAGGCAGAAAATAGAGTAGGTAGGTAGATAAGGAACCAATAAAGAAAGGTGCTTCTACCACTTTATCAGTGAATGGCTCTTTGTCACCTGGAAAACCATGAGCTGTTTTGGATATTACATTTGGGGCATGACAGGGACAGAGTTTATTTGGTAAAGAAGATTAAGGTTGTAAACTGGATCAGAAACTGGTTGATTGACAGGACACAGAGGGTGGTGGTAAATTTCATTCAGTCTGAGGTGAGGGGGGTGACCAGCTGTGTGCCATGGGGATCTGTGCACTGGGCAAGAATTATTTAATGTCTTCATAAACAACATTGCTGAGGGGGCTAGAGGACAAGGTATGCCTCTTTGGAGAAAACACTAAGATCTGCAAGAGGGTTACACACTCTTGGGTGTGTGTGAAAAAAATTAAAAAGGACCTAATCATGCTTGAAGAGTGATTGACAGTGTAGCAGCTAAAATTCAATGCAATTAAGTGCAAAATCATGCATATAAATCTAAAGGGAGGGGTATAAGATGGGGAGAGAGGAATTGAAGGCCAGCAATCAAGAAAGGGACCTGTGAGCAATCATATCTGGTGACCTAAGGGTAACCAAACAATCTGACAAGGCTGTGGGGAAAGACAGTGGAATGCTAGGGTACATAGGGAGAGGTATCACTAGCAGAAAAAAGTGGCAGTTTTACCTCTGTACAGTTCACTAGTGATACCTCATCTGGAGTACTATGCTGAGGCTGCAACCCTGGAAGGACATAGAAAAAATAGAGGCAGACCACAGAAGGAGAACAAAAAATTGTACAAGGATTGTATCAAACATTATATGAAGAAATGCTACAGGATAGCAATATGTATTCCCTGGAGTAGAGAAGAGAGAGGGGTGATATGGCAGAGATATTCATGTACCTCAGTGGTATGAACAAGGTACAACATGATATCATCTTTCAGAAAAGGTGTACATGAACAAGGGGGCATGAAATGAGGCTAGAGGGGTAGGCTCAGGGGCAACATGAGGAAGGACATTTATAACAGAAAGAATAGTGGATAATTGGAACTGCCTCACTGTTGAGGTGGTCAGGGCAAAAACAATACAGCAATTCAAGAATGCATGGGATAAACATAAGAGTACTCTCGATATATGGAAGAGAGGATAAGTCACAGATCAACTAGGGTCTGCAGTATTGCAGTAGGTAGTGAAAAGGGGAAGACTAGGTGGGTCACATGATTCTTATCTGCTACCTCCTTCAATGTTTCTATGTTAAGAAGATTCAGGAACAGCAAGAAAGGATCTGTGGGGAGAGATTGAAGGACAAGAACATGTCACGTCAAGGTAAGAATTAAGATAAGAGAAATTACTTGAGAAAAACAAATACCTCCTTTGGGTGGACACGTTCAATAGCTGAGAATTGTTCAAACTGAGTGGTAACACAAGCATATAGAAACACATAATTTAAAAAAAAAAAGGATTTTTAGGTCAACCCAGTCGGCCTAAGTGTTCACTGCATATTTTCCTCTGCTGAACCAATCTGTGCTATGGTACCAATCCCAACTTCATGCCTGTTTTCTTACATATCCTATGTATATCCCACACATTCTTGAAGTCCCTCACTTTTCAAGCCTCCACCATTTACACAGGCAGCCTTTTCCATGCATCTACCACCCTTTCAGTAAAGGAATATTTCCTCACATCTCTCTTGAAGATCCCACTTCCAGTTTCATTCCTGATCCCTGGTCCTGGTGCTCATCATCATTTGAAAGAGATATCCTATGTGTACCCTGTTTATCCATATGATGTACCTTTAGGTCTTTAACCTGTCCCTTTCCCTCTCTCCTTTCTTCCAGTGTTTACATGTTGAGATCACTCAGTCTCTCTTCATTGTCTTCCTGTACAAATCCTGCAGCACATAACTTGTCTTCCTTTGAAACTCCTCCACTAAGTGTCCTTTCTGAGTTGAGACTAGCAAAACTGGACACAGTACTCCCGGTGGGGTTGCACCAGAGAGTGATACAGTGACATCACAACCTTCCTCCTCCTGCTGGAGTCATGATGGACTAATTGTCCTTTCATAGTTGTGGCTTCCAAAACTGGACAACCACCCAAGGCATGCATATATCAGAGCATGACCGCATACCCTAGAGTGGGTTATATGTCTTATAAAATGGTAAAATTGATTTGGAGCCAGGTGAAAGTGTTTGTTTGAGTTCGCGCTCTGATATACGCATGGTCATCTGATGTGTTTCAACCAATCAGATGATTCCTTTTTTCTTACCCATTTTATAAATACAGATATGTCACAAATCAGCAGGATATAGACAGGAGGAAAGTAACAGCAAGGAGCCAAGAGGCAGAGGGTAACCATGGAATTTTGGGTAAAGGGAAGCATAAAGTTTGATGTTGGATAGGGGTTAAGGTTAAAAGTAAGGAGAACAACCAAGGAATAATTAGTCAAAGTCCCAGAATATGTGCCATCAGTGTAAACAATTACAGGTCTCCTTAAATGAGCATAGATACAGGGCTTTGAAGAAGCTCAACTCCATGGGGATTGCAAGCGTCAGAGTTTTCTGTATAGTGTTCCATTGAGTGGGAAGGGAATGGCTTATTGCAGAGTCACCTCAGTGAGTTCTGACTTTAGTGATTAGGAGTGAGATATAAGAGAGACTTCTCAATTTGTAGTTTCCAGCAGTACAGATGGGCACACAGCTCTTGATATACTGTGGGAGCTTATTAATGATGTTTCTATAAGTCCAGAAGATTGCATTTTTTTGCTGTCTGAATCTTAGTGAGCTCCAGTCTATTTTGGTATAGAGTTCATAGTGGTGGGTGGAATACAGCAATCCAGTAATGGATGTAATAGCTCGATGATAAAGAGTATCCAGTTTTGAAAGGGCAGTATTAGGACCTTGGTGATACATAAATTCTGTGTAGTCCAGAAGGGGCAAAAATGTAGTCTGAACAAACCTTGTTTTTACTTCCATGGTATGTAAATTTTTGCTCCAGAAAAAGAGTACAAGTCTCTTTTTTAGTTTTTTTGACAGTTCGTCAATGTTATAAATGATGGACAATTTGTGTTCTATCCAAAAACTGAGGTGCTTCAGTTTCACCACAGACTCCAAGGGCTAACTCAGGAGTGTGGAAACCTGGGGAGTTAATTCAGGGAAAAAGTGTTTGGTTGCACTGGCTGAAGGGGTGAAGACCTTGGCCTTGTTTGTTTTGTTTGCATTTAGAAGAAGCTTTAGCTGCAGTACTTTTTTTTCTGTAAGGGGAGGGCCTTTCTAAATAGAAAACAAGAGTAGAATAGAGAATTTGAGAGAGTGAGGCATGGTAAGATGGGAATCGGCACGGTGCTGTTTATTTGAATACATGCATACATGTGCTCAGGCTTCATAAACAATAAAGGTTGGCCAATGCCAGAGTACAATATCCAGATAGGCTGGAAACCATAAATGGAACCAGATAGTATCAGAGAGGAAAAGATGATTATGGTGCTGAAGTATTTCAGGTGTGCATGTTCCTGGTAAAAGATTATTGTCACCTGCGGGCACTCAGGAAACTGATGCAGGCTCTGCCAGAATCTGTGGCAGACAAATTCAAATGCTCAGTTAATACAATTCAGACCATCCTAGTCCATAGGGACTAAAGATGTCATGTTCCTGCAGAACAGTAGGGAAAGGGAGGACAAGATAATTATTGCCCAGTTAACCTTACTTTCAATGTTGAGAAGCTCCATGAGATCATAATCAGGTAGTAGTAATAGTAGTAGTAGTAGATTTTATTTATTTTGGGTGCCCTTTTGTGAAGGATCAGGGTGCCCATAAAAATAAAAATAAACAGTGAACATAGCACATGATTAGTCAGGTCAATGAAATCAATACCAAAAATAATCAAAACAGTTCTCTTTAAATACAGATAATTCATGATACAGCTTGTCGATTTCCTAGAGTATCATGGACTCAAGCAGCTAGATTTTCAAAGCCCTAGAAAATCCTGCACCTGTAGGGAAAAGTTACACCTGGTGTGACCAGGTGTAACATCCCCATAGCTGCAGTGGCTGAAAATAAAAATCACACTAGATGTGGGAATTTCATCCTGTAGATAGGGCTACAGGGTGGGACTTTGTTCTTACGTATTGGAAAATCTACCTCAGGACAGCCATCAGTATAGCTTTGAAAATAGTGATGTCCCGTCAGACTAACCTTGTGGAATGTTTCTACACCATGTCACAAACACTAGATAAAGGTCAAGTGCTGGGCATCCTTTACCTAGACTTTAACAAGGCCTTTGAACCCACAAGTGGCTTGAATAAAATCAGAGACATAGATGTTAGGCAAAAGGTCACTGAGTGTGTTGGTAAATGGCTAAATGGGAAACCCCAAGGGCAGTTCTACCTGCCCATTCTCCAGAGTAAGTGGGGAAGGGGGGTTATGAGCAGGGTCCACCAGAAGTTAGTGCTTTTGCCCAATTCTCTTTTTATCTATTTATTTGTGATATTTTAGAAGGGTTTCAGGAAAGATGTGTCTATGCACAGATGACAAAAATATGTTTGACAATGTGGAAAGAGAGGTGAGTAAGAGGAAACTGAAAAGCAACTTGGGAAAACTAAAAAGGTGATCAAATGATTGCCAACTGAAATTCAATGTTATAATTGTAAAGTTATGCACTTGCATAGGGAGACTCCAAGGTTGAATAGTTGATGGAGGGAGTATGACATGAGCAGACCTCAGATGGGAATGATCTAGATGGTTAATATTGAGCAGTGAAAAGATATCTGACACAAAAACTTCTACCAATTAGGAATCATATGAACACATTTCAGAAAATTGATCAAATTGGCTATACTCACTATTTAACATACTCTTTTCAATGTGGTCTCAAATCACATTTAAAACAAGAATTTGATGTAAATAAATATTGTCCTCTTTTTGTAGACAAAAGAATTCTAGTTGAGTGGGAATGCAATATAGTAATGCAAGAGTACTGGAATTGCTAAAATTGAGAATGGAGTTTGTGTTCAGGTAACTGACAATCAATCACTGTTAATAATTTTTAATCATGCATCATCCAAGAGTTAATCTGTTTAAGTGTAGATATAAAGAATCAGTCTCTGTAATGATGATACAGTATAGTCATAAAAAGTCAAGTTACAAAAGTTTGAAATTGCTAGACTTAATCCTTTTCTTTCTTCAGTCAGCTACTAGTCCTTCTACACAACACAATTTCACTATTATAATCAAGTCTCGATATTATATTAATGTTTAAAATTGAAAAGTATTTCTGTTTCCAATCATAGATTTTAAATGCTGCAAATTAATCAAACATTGAGGGTTTCTATTTGATGCAAGAATAGTAGTGTCTAAAATTTTTTTGTATCACTTTACAAGGAGGTTTCTTTATTGTGCTTTTTATAGATTTGCATCTAAATCTGCTTCTATCCTCTTCTTGTATTTCTGTTGTCTGGGATAGTGAATCGCCTTAGGCATTGACCTGATGTTTTTAATTGTAGGCCCAACAATTGAACATAGGTGAAGTCATTTCCAGACTTTATTTTGTCCAGATAGAGGGTGGCTGTATTTTTAAACCTGTGTAATTCAGTCCACTGTGTACTGTCTATTCATTGTTGTTTACTCATGCAAGTCCTATTTCATTTTTGGAAGTATAATGTTTATATTGTTTATTTTGTTTGATTCACTATGAGTTTCACACAATTTGGATTATCTTCGGTGTTCATAATATTCTGGTACTATAGCTTCTTGACTTGAATTATTCCTCGGCACCTCCTCAGAGGAAATATCTGCTTGAACTGAATATTTCTGTGGACTTTACTGGCAAAAGGGACACATATCTGATTAAATGTAATTGAATAAGGCAGAAAATATCTTTAAGGTCTTAGATGCAACAGAAATTAATATACATTAGGGGTCTTGACAAGATGGGTTCCTTTAGTATTCTATTTCTTTTTTATATGTTTCTGTGTTTTATTGTCAATTAAAAATAGATATTCAGAGCATCAACTAATCAGTCTTTTGGCCTAGGTAAAGATTATAGTAGTAGCCCCAGACATTGTCAGCTTTTTCCAGGTATTTTCTGAAATTTCTAAAGAGTTTCTCTGCTGTTGCTCTACAGTGGAAATGCATAACTCAGAGATTTCTTTAGAAATACATAGACATTTTGGGAAATATTCATGGAATGTCTGTATACCAATAATATGCTTGTAATGATGTTACTTTTTTGATCTCTATCTAACCTGTATTTATTTTATATAATATAAAAGATGAAATAAACATGTTATGGTTAATTTATTATTCTTTCTTTTGTATTTAATTACACACAAATTAGTAAATGAAATGCTGTCAAAGAAATAAGAGAATGGCAAAATGTTGAAAAACATTTTTCGTAGTAGTACAAAATAGTTACTTTGCTATACAAACTAAAATTGTTTTGCAATGTGTTTTAAATATTGTGAATTTATTTGTTTCTGTGGTATGTGTATTTTAATAATGAGAAGTTGGTATTATAACATAAATTGTTGTATAGAGGAAAGTTTGATGTTTATATTTTAATACCTAAATGTTATCATCATTCCTTTTGTTTTTTATCATGTATCTTATATTACATGACATTAACATATATCTGGCTTTAAGCCAAAGTGCTTTTCACTTTTAATATTTATTTCATGATTAATTCTCGTTTTTGAAATGCTGTATGTTAACTATAGACATTACTTTAATAAGAATCATAAATGTGTTTTTGGAGCAGAGTAGTCGCCATCTGTGACAAATCATATGGAGCAGTGGAAAAGATATCTGATGCAAAATTTCTACCAATTAGGAATCATATGAACATTTCAGAAAATTGATCAAATTGATAAACTCACTATAAAACTACGCTCAATATGGTCACAATCACTTTTAAAACAAGAATTTGATGTACTTAAATCTTGTCCTATTTTGTCAACAAAAGAGTTCTAGTTGAGTGGGAATGCAATATACTAATGCTAGAGTACTGAATTGCTAAAATTGAGAATGGAGTTTGTGTTCAGTAATTGACAATCAACTTAGAAACACTGTTAATTATTTTTAATCATTCATCATCCAAGAGTTAATCTATTTAAGTGTAGATATAAAGAACAGCCCTGTAATGAAGACAATAGTAAATACATAAAAGTCAAGTTACATAAGTTTGAAATTCCTAGACTTCTAATTCTTTTCTTTCTTCAATCAGCTACTAGTCCATCTACAACACACTCAACTACAGCAAGCAAGTTTGACATTAAATGAATATTTAGAATTGAAAAAAGTATTTCTGTTTCCAATCATAGATTTTAATACCTGCAAATTAATCAAACATTGAGGGTTTTACTTTCATTGAAGAATAGTAGTGTCCAAATCAATTTTGTATCACTTTTGCTGTGACAGTTTCCTTTATTGTGCTTTACCAATTTGCTTCTAAATCTGCTTCTATCCTCTTTTTGTATTTCTGTTGTCTGGGATAGTGAATGGCCTTTGGCGTTGACCTGATGTTTTTTTAATTGTAGACCCAACATATTGAGCATAGGTGAAGTCATTTACAGACTTTATTTTGTCCGGATAGAGGGTGGCTGTATTTTTTAAACCCAGTAATTCAGTCCACTGTGTGCTGTCTATTCATTGTTATTTATACATGCTAAGTCCTATTTCATTTTTGGAAGTATAATGTTTATATTGTTTGATTCACTATGAGTTTCACACAATTTGGATTATCTTCTGGTGTTCATAATATTCCGCTACGATAGCTTCTTGACTCTGAATTATTCCTCAGCACCTCCCACAGAGGAAAAACCTGCCTTGAACAAAAAATATCTTCAATGGGACTTTACTGGCAAAAGGAACACATATCTGATTAAAAGTAATTGAATAAGGCAGAAAATATCTTTAAAGGTCTTAGATGCAACAGAAATTAACATACGTTAGGGGTCTTGGACAAGATGGGTTCCCTTTTAGTATTCATTTCCTTTTTTTATATGTTTCTCTGTTTTATTGTCATTAAAAAAATAGATGTTCAGAGCCCTGCAAATCAGTCTTTTTGCCAAGGATTTAATTACAGTAGTAGTGACTGACATTGTCAGCTTTTTTCAGGTATTTTCTGAAATTTCTAAAGAGTTTCTCTCTGCTGCCCTTCTGTGGAAATGCAGAAATCAGGAGATTTCTTTAGAAATACATAGACATTTTGGGAACTATCTGCAAAGTCTGTGGCTACTACTATTATGCTTGCAAAGATGTTGCTTTTTTTTGATCTCTCTATCTTACCTGGTATTGATTTTATATAATATGAAAAGATGAAATAAACACATTTAAGGGTAAATTTGCCATTCTTTCTTTCAGTATAATTACACACAAATTAATAAAAGAAATGCTGTCAAAGAAATATGAGAATGGCAAAATGCTTAAAAACATTTTTCGCAGTATAAAAATAGTTACTTTGCTATACAAACTAAATTGTTTTGCAATGTGTTTTAAATATTGTGAATTTATTTGTTTCAATCGTATATGTCTTTTAATAATGAGAAGTTGGTATTATAACATAAATTGTTGTATAGAGAAAAGGTTTGAAGCTTATATTTTAATACTCTAAATGTTATTATTATTCCTTTTAGTTTTTTATCACGTATCTTGCAATTGCATGAAATTAACAAATATCTGGCTTAGAAGACAAAGTGCTTTCACTCTTTAACATTTATTTCATGTCTAAATCCTGTTTTTGAAATGCCAGTTTGTTAATGTAGACAATACTCTAATAAGAATCATAAATGTATTTTGAGCAGAGTAGTCGCCATCTGTGATAAATCATATGGAGCAGTGAAAAAGATATCTGATGCAAAAACTTCTACCAATTAGGAATCATATGAACACATTTCAGAAAATTGATCAAAATGGCTAAACTCACTATAAAAACTACTCTTTTCAATGTGGTCACAAATCACTTTTAAAACAAGAATTTGATGTAATTAAATCTTGTCCTCTTTTTGTCAACAAAAGAATTCTAGTTGAGTGGGAATGCAAAATAGTAATGCTAGAGTACTAGACTTGCTAAAATTGAGAATGGAGTTTGTGTTCAGGTAATAGACAATCAACTTAGAAACACTGTTAATAATTTTTAATCATTCATCATCCAAGATTTAATCTACTTAAGTGTAGATATAAAGAACAGCCCTGTAATTAACACAATAGTATAGTCATAAAAGTCTAGTTACAAAAGTTTGAAATTACTAGACTTCTAATTCTTTTCTTTCTTCAGTCAGCTACTAGTCCTTCTACAACACACTCTACCACAGCAAGCAAGTCTGACATTACATGAATGTTTAGAATTGAGAAAAGTATTTCTGTTTCCAATCATAGATTTTAAATGCTGCAAATTAATCAAACATTGAGGGTTTTACTTTCAGTGAAGAATAGTAGTGTCTAAATCCTTTTTGTATCACTTTTGCAGTGACAGTTTCCTTTATTGTGCTTTACAGATTTGCTTCTAAATCTTCTTCTATCCTCTTTCTTGTATTTCTGTTGTCTGGGATAGTGAATTGCCTTAGGCATTGACCTGATGTTTTTTTAATTGTAGGCCCAACAAATTGAGCATAGGTGAAGTCATTTACAGACTTTATTTTGTCCAGATAGAGGGTGGCTGCATTTTTTAAACCCAGTAATTCAGTCCACTGTGTACTGTCTATTCATTGTTGTTTACTCATGCTAAGTCCTATTTCATTTTTGGAAGTATAATGTTTATATTGTTTATTTTGTTTGATTCACTATGAGTTTCACACAATATGGATTATCTTCTGGTTTTCATAATATTCTGGTACTATATCTTCTTGACTCTGAATTTTTCCTCGGCACCTCCCTCGGAGGAAAAATCTGCCTGGAACTGAATATTTTCAGTGGGACTTTACTGGCAAAAGGGAGACATATCTGATTAAATGTAATTGAATAGGCAGAAAATATCTTTAAAGGTCTTAGATGCAACAGAAATTAACATACATTAGGGGTCTTGGACAAGAAGGGTTCCCTTTTAGTATTCATTTCCTTTTTTTTATATGTTTCTGTGTTTTATTGTCATTAAAAAAATAGATGTTCAGAGCACAACTATTCAGTCTTTTGGCCTCGGAGTTAATCACAGTAGTAGCCTCAGACATTGTCAGCTTTTTCAAGGTATTTCCTGAAATTTCTAAAGTGTTTCTCTCTGCTGCCCTACAGTGGAAATGCAGAAATCAGGAGATTTCTTTAGAAATACATAGACATTTTGGGAAATATCTGGCAATGTCTGTGGCTACTAATATTATGCTTGCTATGATGTTACTTTTTTTGATCTCTCTATCTTACCTGGTATTTATTTTATATAATATGAAAAGATGAAATAAACACATTTAAGGGTAAATTTGCCATTCTTTCTTTTAGTATAATTACACACAAATTAGTAAATGAAATGTTGTCAAAGAAATAAGAGAATGACAAAATGCTGAAAAACATTTTTCGCAGTATAAAAATAGTTACTTTGCTATACAAACTAAATTGTTTTGCAATGTGTTTTAAATATTGTGAATTTATTTGTTTCAATGGTATGTGTATTTTAATAATGAGAAGTTGGTATTATAACATAAATGTTGTATAGAGAAAAGGTTTGAAGCTTATATTTTAATACTCTAAATGTCATTATTATTCCTTTTTGTTTTTTATCACGTATCTTGCAATTGCATGAAATTAACATATATCTGGCTTTGAAGCCAAAGTGCTTTCACTCTTTAACATTTATTTCATGTCTAAATCCTGTTTTTGAAGTGCCAGTTTGTTAATGTAGACAATACTCTAATAAGAATCATAAATGTATTTTGAGCAGAGTAGTCGCCATCTGTGATAAATCATATGGAGCAGTGAAAAAGATATCTGACGCAAAAACTTCTACCAATTAGGAATCATATGAAGTCATTTCAGAAAATTGAACAAAATGGCTAAACTCACTATAAAAACTACTCTTTTCAATGTGGACACAAATCACTTTTAAAACAAGAATCTGATGTAATTAAATCTTGTCCTCTTTTTGTCAACAAAAGAATTCTAGTTGAGTGGGAATGCACTATAGTAATGCTAGAGTACTGGAATTGCTAAAATTGAGAATGGAGTTTGTGTTCAGGTAATTGAAAATCAACTTAGAAACACTTTTAATAATTTTTAACCATTCATCATCCAAGAGTTAATCTATTTAATTGCAGATATAAAGAACAGCCCTGTAATGAAGACAATAGTAAAGTCAGAAAAGTCAAGTTACATAATTTTGAAATTCCTAGACTTTCTAATTGTTTTCTTTCTTCAATCAGCTACTAGTCCATCTACAACACACTCAACCACAGAAAGCAAGTTTGACATTACAAGAATATTTAGAACTGAAAAACTATTTCGTATGCAATCATAGATTTTAAATGCTGCAAATTAATCAAACATTGAGGGTTTTATTGTGAAGAATAGTTGTGTCTCAACTTTATGAATCACTTTTGCTGTGACAGTTTCCTTTATTGTGCTTTTTCTGATTTGTTTCTAAATCTGTTTCTATCCTCTTTGTATTTCTGTTGTCTGGGATAGTGAATGGCCTTAGGCATTGACGTGATATTTTCTTAATTGTAGTACCAACAAATTGAGCATTGGTGAAGTCATTTCCAGATTTTATTTTTTCCAGATAGAGGGTGGCTGTATTTTTTAAATCCAGTAATTCAGACCACTGTGTACTGTCTATTCGTTGTTGTTTATTCATGCTAAGTCCTATTTCATTTTTGGAAGTATAATGTCTATATTGTTTGATTCACTATGAGTTTCACACAATTTGGATTATCTTCTGGTGTTTATAATATTCTGGTGTGGTAGCTTCTTGACTCTGAATTGTTCCTCAGCACCTCCCTCAGAGGAAAAATCTGCCTGGAACAAAGAATATCTTCAGTGGGACTTTACTGGCAAAAGGGACACATATCTGATTAAATGTAATTGAATAAGGCAGAAAATATCTTTAAAGGTCTTAGATGCAACAGAAATTAACATATGTTAGGGGTCTTGGACAAGATGGGTTCCCTTTTAGTACTCATTTCCTTTTTTTTATATATTTCTGTGTTTTATTGTCATTATAAAAATAGATGTTCAGAGCACAACAATTCAGTCTTTTGGCCTAGGAGTTAATTACTGTAGTAGCCACTGACATTGTAAGCTTTTTCCAGGTATTTGCTGAAATTTCTAAAGAGTTTCTCTCTGCTGCCCTACTGTGGAAATGCAGAAATCAGGAGATTTCTTTAAAAAATACATAGACATTTTGGGAAATATCTGGCAAAGTCTGTGGCTACTACTATTATGCTTGCAATGATTTTACTTTTTTTGATCTCTCTATCTAACCTGGTATTTATTTTATATAATATGAAAAGATGAAATAAACACATTAAAGGGTAAAATTTGCCATTCTTTCTTTCAGTATAATTACACACAATTTAGTAAAAGAAATGTTGTCAAAGAAATAAGAGAATGGCAAAATGCTGAAAAACATTTTTCGCAGTATAAAAATAGTTACTTTGCTATACAAACTAAATTGTTTTGCAATGTGTTTTAAATATTGTTGAATTTATTTGTTTCAATGCTATGTGTATTTTAATAATGAGAAGTTGGTATTATAACATAAATTGTTTTATAGAGAAAAGGTTTGAAGCTATATTTTATACTCTAAATGTTATTATTCTTTTGTTTTTATCATCGATTCGCAATTGCATGAAATTAATATATCTGGCTTTGAAGCCAAAGTGCTTTCACTTTTATCATTTATTTCATGTCTAAATGCTGTTTTGAAATGCCAGTTTGTTAATGTCGACCATTACTCTAATAAGAATCATAAATGTATTTTGAGCAGAATAGTCGCCATCTGTGATAAATCATATGTAGCAGTGAAAAAGATATCTGACGCAAAAACTTCTACCAAATACTAATCATATGAACACATTTCAGAAAATTGATCAAAATGGCTAAACTCACTATAAAAACTACTCTTTTCAATGTGGTCACAAGTCACTTTTAAGACAAGAATCTGATGTAATTAAATCTTGTCCTCTTTTTGTCAACAAAAGAATTCTAGTTGAGTGGGAATGCAATATAGTAATGCTAGAGTACTGGAATTGCTAAAATTGAGAATGGAGTTTGTGTTCAGGTAATTGAAAATCAACTTAGAAACACTTTTAATAATTTTAACCATTCATCATCCAAGAGTTAATCTATTTAATTGCAGATATAAAGAACAGCCCTGTAATGAAGACAATAGTAAAGTCAGAAAAGTCAAGTTACATAATTTTGAAATTCCTAGACTTCTAATTGTTTTCTTTCTTCAATCAGCTACTAGTCCATCTACAACACTCAACCACAGCAAGCAAGTTTGACATTACAAGAATATTTAGAACTGAAAAACTATTTCTGTATGCAATCATAGATTTTAAATGCTGCAAATTAATCAAACATTGAGGGTTTTACTTTCAGTGAAGAATAGTTGTGTCTAAATCCTTTATGAATCACTTTTGCTGTGACAGTTTCCTTTATTGTGCTTTACTGATTTGCTTCTAAATCTGCTTCTATCCTCTTTTTGTATTTCTGTTGTCTGGGATAGTGAATGGCCTTAGGCATTGACGTGATATTTTCTTAATTGTAGTACCAACAAATTGAGCATTGGTGAAGTCATTTCCAGATTTTATTTTTTCCAGATAGAGGGTGGCTGTATTTTTAAACCAGTAATTGAGACCACTGTGTACTGTCTATTCATTGTTGTTTATTCATGCTAAGTCCTATTTCATTTTGGAAGTATAATGTCTATATTGTTTGATTCACTATGAGTTTCACACATTTGGATTATCTTCTGGTGTTTAATATTCTGTGTGGTAGCTTCTTGACTCTGAATTGTTCCTCAGCACCTCCCTCAGAGGAAAAACCTGCCTGGAACAAAGAATATCTTCAGTGGGACTTTACTGGCAAAAGGGACACATATCTGATTAAATGTAATTGAATAAGGCAGAAAATATCTTTAAAGGTCTTAGATGCAACAGAAATTAACATATGTTAGGGGTCTTGGACAAGATGGGTTCCCTTTTAGTACTCATTTCCTTTTTTTATATATTTCTGTGTTTTATTGTCATTAAAAAATAGATGTTCAGGGCAGAACAATTCAGTCTTTTGGCCTAGGTGTTAATTACTGTAGTAGCCACTGACATTGTAAGCTTTTTCCAGGTATTTGCTGAAATTTCTAAAGAGTTTCTCTCTGCTGCCCTACTGTGGAAATGCAGAAATCAGGAGATTTCTTTAAAAATACATAGACATTTTGGGAAATATCTGGCAAAGTCTGTGGCTACTACTATTATGCTTGCAATGATTTTACTTTTTTTGATCTCTCTATCTAACCTGGTATTTTTTTTTATAATATGAAAAAATGAAATAAACACATTTAAGGGTAAATTTGCCATTCTTTCTTTCAGCATAATTCACACAAATTAATAAATGAAATGCTGTCAAAGAAATACGAGAATGGCAAAATGCTGAAAAACATTTTTTGCAGTATAAAAATCGTTACTTTGCTATACAAACTAAATTGTTATGCAACGTGTTTTAAGTATTGTGAATTTATTTGTTTCAATTGTATATGTATTTTAATAATGAGAAGTTGGTATTATAACCTAAATTGTTGTATAGAGAAAATGTTTGAAGCTTATATTTTAATACTCTAAATGTTATCACCATTCCTTTTTGTTTTTTTATCATGTATCTTGCGAATGCATGAAATTAACATATATCTGGCTTTGAAGCCAAAGTGCTTTCACTCTTTAACATTTATTTCATGTCTAAATCCTGTTTTGAAATGCCAGTATGTTAATATAGACATTACTCTAATAAGAATCATAAATGTATTTTGAGCAGAGTAGTCGCATATGTGATAAATCATATGGAGCAGTGAAAAGATATCTGACGCAAAACTTCTACCAATTAGGAATCATGTGAACACATTTCAGAAAATTGATCAAATTATCTAAACTCACTATAAAAATAGTCTTTTCAATGTGTCACAAATCATGTTTAAAACAAGAATTTGATGCAATTAAATATTGTCTTTTTTGTCAACAAATGAATTCTAGTAGAGTGGTAATGCAATATAGTAATGCTAGAGTACTGGAATTGCTAAAATTGAAGATGGAGTTTTTGTTCAGGTAATAGACAATCAACTTAGAAACACTGTTAATAATTTTTAATCATTCATCATCCAAGATTTAATCTATTTAAGTGTAGATATAATGAACAGCCCTGTAATGAAGAGAATAGTAAAGTCATAAAAGTCAAGTTACAAAAGTTTGAAATTCCTAGACTTCTAATTCTTTTCTTTCTTCAGTCAACTTCTAGTCAATCTACAACACACTCTACCACAGCAAGCACGTCAGACATTACATGAATGTTTAGAATTGAATAAAGTATTTCTGTTTCCAATCATAGATTTCAAATGCAGCAAATTAATCAAACTTTGAGGATTTTACTTCAGTGAAGAATTGTAGTGTCTAAATCCTTTTGTATCACTTTTGCTGGAACAGTTTCCTTTATTGTGCTTTACAGATTTGCTTCTAAATCTGCTTCTATCCTCTTTCTTGTATTTCTGTTGTCTGGGATAGTGAATGGCCTTAGGCATTGACCCGATGTTTTTTTAATTGCAGTCCCAACAAATTGAGCATAGGTGAAGTAATTTCCAGGATTTATTTTGTCCAGATAGAGGGTGGCTGTATTTTTTAAACCCAGTAATTCAGTCCACTGTGTACTGTCTATTCATTGTTGTTTACACATGCTAAGTCCAATTTCATTTTTGGAAGTATAATGTTTATATTATTTATTTTGTTTGATTCACTATGAGTTTCACACAATTTGGATTATCTTCTGGTGTTCATAATATTCTGGTACTATAGCTTCTTGACTCTGAATTACTTCCTCAGCACCTCCCTCAGAGGAAAAATCTGCCTGGAACTGAATATCTTCAGTGGGACTTTACTGGCAAAAGGGGCACATATCTGATTAAATGTAATTGAATAAGGCAGAAAATATCTTTAAAGGTCTTAGATGTAACAGAAATTAGCATACGTTAGGGGTCTTGGACAAGATGAGTTCCCTTTTAGTATTCATTTCCTTTTTTTTATATGTTTCTGTGTTTTATTGTCATTAAAAAAATAGTTGTTCAGAGCACAACAATTCAGTCTTTTGGCCTAGGAGTTAATGACAGTAGTAGCCACAGACATTGTCAGCTTTTTCCAGGTATTTTCTGAAATTTCTAAAGAGTTTCTCTCTGATGCCCTATAGTGGAAATGCAGAAATCAGGAGATTTCTTTAGAAATACATAGACATTTTGGGAAATTTCTGGCAATGTCTGTGGCTACTTCTATTACGCTTGCAATGATGTTACTTTTTTGATCTCTATCTAACTTGTATTTATTTTATATAATATGAAAAGATGAAATAAACACATTGAAGGGTAAATTTGCCATTCTTTCTTTCAGTATAATTACACACAATTTAGTAAATGAAATGCTGTCAAAGAAATAAGAGAATGGCAAATGCTGAAAAACATTTTTGCAGTATAAAAATAGTTACTTTGCTATACAAACTAAATTGTTTTGCAATGTGTTTTAAAATATTGCATTTATTTGTTTCAATGTTGTATGTATTTTAATAATGAGAGGTTGGTATTATTACATAAATTGTTGTATAGAGAAAAGGTTTGAAGCTTATATTTTAATACTCTAAATGTTATTATCATTCCTTTTGTTTTTATCACGTATCTTGCAATTGTAGAAATTAACATATCTGGCTTTGAAGCCAAAGTACTTTCATTCTTTACATTTTATTTCATGTCTAAATCCTGTTTTTGAAATGCCAGTATGTTAATGTAGACATTACTCTAATAAGAATCATAAATGTACTTTGAGCAAAGTAGTCAACATCTATGATAAATCATATGGAGCAGTGAAAAGATATCTGACACAAAACTTCTACCAATTAGGAATCATATGAACACATTTCAGAAAATTGATCAAAATGGCTAAACTCACTATAAAAACTACTCTTTTCAATGTGGTCACAAATCTTTTTTAAAACAAGAATTTGATGTAATTAAATATTGTCCTCTTTTTGTCAACAAAAGAATTCTAGTTGAGTGGGAATGCAATATAGTAATGCTAGAGTACTGGAATTGCTAAAATTGTGAAAGGAGTTTGTGTTCAGGTAATTGACAATCAACTTAGAAACACTGTTAATAATTTTTAATCATGCATCATCCAAGAGTTAATCTATTTAAGTGTAGATATAAAGAAAAGCCCTGTAATGAAGACAACAGTAAAGTCATAAAAGTCAAGTTACATAATTTTGAAATTCCTAGACTTCTAAATGTTTTGTTTATTCAATCAGCTACTAGTCCATCTACAACACACTCAACCACAGCAAGCAAGTTTGACATTACATGGATATTTAGAATTGAAAAAAGTATTTCTGTTTGCAATCATAGATTTTAAATGCTGCAAATTAATCAAACATTGAGGGTTTCACTTTCAGTGAAGAATAGTAGTGTCTAAATCATTTTTTGTATCACTTTTGCTGGGACAGTTTCCTTTATTGTGCTTTACAGATTTGCTTCTAAATCTGCTTCTATCCTCTTTCTTGTATTTCTGTTGTCTGGGATAGTGAATGGCCTTAGGCATTGACCTGATGTTTTTTTAATTGCAGTCCCAACAAATTGAGCATAGGTGAAGTAATTTCCAGGCTTTATTTTGTCCAGATAGAGGGTGGCTGTATTTTTTAAACCCAGTAATTCAGTCCACTGTGCACTGTCTATTCATTGTTGTTTACACATGCTAAGTCCTATTTCATTTTTGGAAGTATAATGTATATATTATTTATTTTGTTTGATTCACTATGAGTTTCACACAATTTGGATTATCTTCTGGTGTTCATAATATTCTGGTACTATAGCTTCTTGACTCTGAATTATTCCTCAGCACCTCCCTCAGAGGAAAAATCTGCCTGGAACTGAATATCTTCAGTGGGACTTTACTGGCAAAAGGGGCACATATCTGATTAAATGTAATTGAATAAGGCAGAAAATATCTTTAAAGGTCTTAGATGTAACAGAAATTAACATATGTTAGGGGTCTTGGACAAGATGAGTTCCCTTTTAGTATTCATTTCCTTTTTTTTATATATGTTTCTGTGTTTTATTGTCATTAAAAAAATAGTTGTTCAGAGCACAACAATTCAGTCTTTTGGCCTAGGAGTTAATGACAGTAGTAGCCACAGTGACAGCTTTTTCCAGGTATTTTCTGAAATTTCTAAAGAGTTTCTCTCTGATGCCCTATAGTGGAAATGCAGAAATCAGGAGATTTCTTTAGAAATACATAGACATTTTGGGAAATTTCTGGCAATGTCTGTGTTACTTCTATTATGCTTGCAATGATGTTACTTTTTTTGATCTCTCTATCTAACCTGGTATTTATTTTATATAATATGAAAAGATGAAATAAACACATTAAAGGGTAAATTTGCCATTCTTTCTTTCAGTATAATTACACACAATTTAGTAAAAGAAATGTTGTCAAAGAAATAAGAGAATGGCAAAATGCTGAAAAACATTTTTCGCAGTATAAAAATAGTTACTTTGCTATACAAACTAAATTGTTTTGCAATGTGTTTTAAATATTGTGAATTTATTTGTTTCAATGCTATGTGTATTTTAATAATGAGAAGTTGGTATTATAACATAAATTGTTTTATAGAGAAATGGTTTGAAGCTTATATTTTAATACTCTAAATGTTATTATTCCTTTTGGTTTTTTATCACGTATCTTGCAATTGCATGAAATTAACATATATCTGGCTTTGAAGCCAAAGTGCTTTCACTCTTTATCATTTATTTCATGTCTAAATGCTGTTTTTGAAATGCCAGTTTGTTAATGTCGACATTACTCTAATAAGAATCATAAATGTATTTTGAGCAGAATAGTCGCCATCTGTGATAAATCATATGTAGCAGTGAAAAAGATATCTGACGCAAAAACTTCTACCAAATACTAATCATATGAACACATTTCAGAAAATTGATCAAAATGGCTAAACTCACTATAAAAACTACTCTTTTCAATGTGGTCACAAGTCACTTTTAAGACAAGAATCTGATGTAATTAAATCTTGTCCTCTTTTTGTCAACAAAAGAATTCTAGTTGAGTGGGAATGCAATATAGTAATGCTAGAGTACTGGAATTGCTAAAATTGAGAATGGAGTTTGTGTTCAGGTAATTGAAAATCAACTTAGAAACACTTTTAATAATTTTTAACCATTCATCATCCAAGAGTTAATCTATTTAATTGCAGATATAAAGAACAGCCCTGTAATGAAGACAATAGTAAAGTCAGAAAAGTCAAGTTACATAATTTTGAAATTCCTAGACTTCTAATTGTTTTCTTTCTTCAATCAGCTACTAGTCCATCTACAACACACTCAACCACAGCAAGCAAGTTTGACATTACAAGAATATTTAGAACTGAAAAAACTATTTCTGTATGCAATCATAGATTTTAAATGCTGCAAATTAATCAAACATTGAGGGTTTTACTTTCAGTGAAGAATAGTTGTGTCTAAATCCTTTATGAATCACTTTTGCTGTGACAGTTTCCTTTATTGTGCTTTACTGATTTGCTTCTAAATCTGCTTCTATCCTCTTTTTGTATTTCTGTTGTCTGGGATAGTGAATGGCCTTAGGCATTGACGTGATATTTTCTTAATTGTAGTACCAACAAATTGAGCATTGGTGAAGTCATTTCCAGATTTTATTTTTTCCAGATAGAGGGTGGCTGTATTTTTTAAATCAAGTAATTCAGACCACTGTGTACTGTCTATTCATTGTTGTTTATTCATGCTAAGTCCTATTTCATTTTTGGAAGTATAATGTCTATATTGTTTGATTCACTATGAGTTTCACACAATTTGGATTATCTTCTGGTGTTTATAATATTCTGGTGTGGTAGCTTCTTGACTCTGAATTGTTCCTCAGCACCTCCCTCAGAGGAAAAACCTGCCTGGAACAAAGAATATCTTCAGTGGGACTTTACTGGCAAAAGGGACACATATCTGTTTAAATGTAATTGAATAAGGCAGAAAATATCTTTAAAGGTCTTAGATGCAACAGAAATTAACATATGTTAGGGGTCTTGGACAAGATGGGTTCCCTTTTAGTACTCATTTCCTTTTTTATATATTTCTGTGTTTTATTGTCATTATAAAAATAGATGTTCAGAGCACAACAATTCAGTCTTTTGGCCTAGGTGTTAATTACTGTAGTAGCCACTGACATTGTAAGCTTTTTCCAGGTATTTGCTGAAATTTCTAAAGAGTTTCTCTCTGCTGCCCTACTGTGGAAATGCAGAAATCAGGAGATTTCTTTAAAAATACATAGACATTTTGGGAAATATCTGGCAAAGTCTGTGGCTACTACTATTATGCTTGCAATGATTTTACTTTTTTTTGATCTCTCTATCTAACCTGGTATTTTTTTTTATAATATGAAAATATGAAATAAACACATTTAAGGGTAAATTTGCCATTCTTTCTTTCAGCATAATTCACACAAATTAATAAATGAAATGCTGTCAAAGAAATCGAGAATGGCAAATGTTGAAAACATTTTTTGCAGTATAAAAATGAGTACTTTTGCTATACAAACTAAATTGTTATGCAACGTGTTTTAAGTATTGTGAATTTATTTGTTTCAATTGTATATGTATTTTAATAATGAGAAGTTGGTATTATAACCTAAATTGTTGTATAGAGAAAATGTTTGAAGCTTATATTTTAATACTCTAAATGTTATCACCATTCCTTTTTGTTTTTTTATCATGTATCTTGCGAATGCATGAAATTAACATATATCTGGCTTTGAAGCCAAAGTGCTTTCACTCTTTAACATTTATTTCATGTCTAAATCCTGTTTTTGAAATGCCAGTATGTTAATATAGACATTACTCTAATAAGAATCATAAATGTATTTTGAGCAGAGTAGTCGCCATATGTGATAAATCATATGGAGCAGTGAAAAAGATATCTGACGCAAAAACTTCTACCAATTAGGAATCATGTGAACACATTTCAGAAAATTGATCAAATTATCTAAACTCACTATAAAAAATAGTCTTTTCAATGTGGTCACAAATCATGTTTAAAACAAGAATTTGATGCAATTAAATATTGTCTTCTTTTTGTCAACAAATGAATTCTAGTAGAGTGGTAATGCAATATAGTAATGCTAGAGTACTGGAATTGCTAAAATTGAAGATGGAGTTTTTGTTCAGGTAATAGACAATCAACTTAGAAACACTGTTAATAATTTTTAATCATTCATCATCCAAGATTTAATCTATTTAAGTGTAGATATAATGAACAGCCCTGTAATGAAGAGAATAGTAAAGTCATAAAAGTCAAGTTACAAAAGTTTGAAATTCCTAGACTTCTAATTCTTTTCTTTCTTCAGTCAACTTCTAGTCAATCTACAACACACTCTACCACAGCAAGCACGTCAGACATTACATGAATGTTTAGAATTGAATAAAGTATTTCTGTTTCCAATCATAGATTTCAAATGCAGCAAATTAATCAAACTTTGAGGATTTTACTTTCAGTGAAGAATTGTAGTGTCTAAATCCTTTTTGTATCACTTTTGCTGGAACAGTTTCCTTTATTGTGCTTTACAGATTTGCTTCTAAATCTGCTTCTATCCTCTTTCTTGTATTTCTGTTGTCTGGGATAGTGAATGGCCTTAGGCATTGACCCGATGTTTTTTTAATTGCAGTCCCAACAAATTGAGCATAGGTGAAGTAATTTCCAGGATTTATTTTGTCCAGATAGAGGGTGGCTGTATTTTTTAAACCCAGTAATTCAGTCCACTGTGTACTGTCTATTCATTGTTGTTTACACATGCTAAGTCCAATTTCATTTTTGGAAGTATAATGTTTATATTATTTATTTTGTTTGATTCACTATGAGTTTCACACAATTTGGATTATCTTCTGTGTTCATAATATTCTGGTACTATAGCTCTTGACTCTGAATTACTTCCTCAGCACCTCCCTCAGAGGAAAAATCTGCCTGGAACTGAATATCTTCAGTGGGACTTTACTGGCAAAAGGGGCACATATCTGATTAAATGTAATTGAATAAGGCAGAAAATATCTTTAAAGGTCTTAGATGTAACAGAAATTAGCATACGTTAGGGGTCTTGGACAAGATGAGTTCCCTTTTAGTATTCATTTCCTTTTTTTTATATGTTTCTGTGTTTTATTGTCATTAAAAAAATAGTTGTTCAGAGCACAACAATTCAGTCTTTTGGCCTAGGAGTTAATGACAGTAGTAGCCACAGACATTGTCAGCTTTTTCCAGGTATTTTCTGAAATTTCTAAAGAGTTTCTCTCTGATGCCCTATAGTGGAAATGCAGAAATCAGGAGATTTCTTTAGAAATACATAGACATTTTGGGAAATTTCTGGCAATGTCTGTGGCTACTTCTATTATGCTTGCAATGATGTTACTTTTTTTGATCTCTCTATCTAACTTGTATTTATTTTATATAATATGAAAAGATGAAATAAACACATTGAAGGGTAAATTTGCCATTCTTTCTTTCAGTATAATTACACACAATTTAGTAAATGAAATGCTGTCAAAGAAATAAGAGAATGGCAAAATGCTGAAAAACATTTTTCGCAGTATAAAAATAGTTACTTTGCTATACAAACTAAATTGTTTTGCAATGTGTTTTAAATATTGTGCATTTATTTGTTTCAATGGTATGTGTATTTTAATAATGAGAGGTTGGTATTATTACATAAATTGTTGTATAGAGAAAAGGTTTGAAGCTTATATTTTAATACTCTAAATGTTATTATCATTCCTTTTTGTTTTTTATCACGTATCTTGCAATTGCATGAAATTAACATATATCTGGCTTTGAAGCCAAAGTACTTTCATTCTTTACATTTATTTCATGTCTAAATCCTGTTTTTGAAATGCCAGTATGTTAATGTAGACATTACTCTAATAAGAATCATAAATGTACTTTGAGCAAAGTAGTCAACATCTATGATAAATCATATGGAGCAGTGAAAAAGATATCTGACACAAAAACTTCTACCAATTAGGAATCATATGAACACATTTCAGAAAATTGATCAAAATGGCTAAACTCACTATAAAAACTACTCTTTTCAATGTGGTCACAAATCTCTTTTAAAACAAGAATTTGATGTAATTAAATATTGTCCTCTTTTTGTCAACAAAAGAATTCTAGTTGAGTGGGAATGCAATATAGTAATGCTAGAGTACTGGAATTGCTAAAATTGTGAAAGGAGTTTGTGTTCAGGTAATTGACAATCAACTTAGAAACACTGTTAATAATTTTTAATCATGCATCATCCAAGAGTTAATCTATTTAAGTGTAGATATAAAGAAAAGCCCTGTAATGAAGACAACAGTAAAGTCATAAAAGTCAAGTTACATAATTTTGAAATTCCTAGACTTCTAAATGTTTTGTTTATTCAATCAGCTACTAGTCCATCTACAACACACTCAACCACAGCAAGCAAGTTTGACATTACATGGATATTTAGAATTGAAAAAAGTATTTCTGTTTGCAATCATAGATTTTAAATGCTGCAAATTAATCAAACATTGAGGGTTTCACTTTCAGTGAAGAATAGTAGTGTCTAAATCATTTTTGTATCACTTTTGCTGTGTCAGTTTCCTTTATTGCGCTTTACAGATTTGCTTCTAAATCTGCTACTATCCTCTTTTTGTATTTCTGTTGTCTGGGATAGTGAATGGCCTTAGGCATTGACCTGATGTTTTTTTAATTGCAGTCCCAACAAATTGAGCATAGGTGAAGTAATTTCCAGGCTTTATTTTGTCCAGATAGAGGGTGGCTGTATTTTTTAAACCCAGTAATTCAGTCCACTGTGCACTGTCTATTCATTGTTGTTTACACATGCTAAGTCCTATTTCATTTTTGGAAGTATAATGTATATATTATTTATTTTGTTTGATTCACTATGAGTTTCACACAATTTGGATTATCTTCTGGTGTTCATAATATTCTGGTACTATAGCTTCTTGACTCTGAATTATTCCTCAGCACCTCCCTCAGAGGAAAAATCTGCCTGGAACTGAATATCTTCAGTGGGACTTTACTGGCAAAAGGGGCACATATCTGATTAAATGTAATTGAATAAGGCAGAAAATATCTTTAAAGGTCTTAGATGTAACAGAAATTAACATATGTTAGGGGTCTTGGACAAGATGAGTTCCCTTTTAGTATTCATTTCCTTTTTTATATATGTTTCTGTGTTTTATTGTCATTAAAAAAATAGTTGTTCAGAGCACAACAATTCAGTCTTTTGGCCTAGGAGTTAATGACAGTAGTAGCCACAGACATTGTCAGCTTTTTCCAGGTATTTTCTGAAATTTCTAAAGAGTTTCTCTCTGATGCCCTATAGTGGAAATGCAGAAATCAGGAGATTTCTTTAGAAATACATAGACATTTTGGGAAATTTCTGGCAATGTCTGTGGCTACTTCTATTATGCTTGCAATGATGTTACTTTTTTGATCTCTATCTAACCTGTATTTATTTTATATAATATGAAAAGATGAAATAAACACATTGAAGGGTAAATTTGCCATTCTTTCTTTCAGTATAATTACACACAATTTAGTAAATGAAATGCTGTCAAAGAAATAAGAGAATGGCAAAATGCTGAAAAACATTTGTTGCAGTATAAAAATAGTTACTTTGCTATACAAACTAAATTGTTTTGCAATGTGTTTTAAATATTGTGCATTTATTTGTTTCAATGGTATGTGTATTTTAATACAGAGAGGTTGGTATTATTACATAAATTGTTGTATAGAGAAAAGGTTTGAAGCTTATATTTTAATACTCTAAATGTTATTATTATTCCTTTTTGTTTTTTATCACGTATCTTGCAGTTGCATGAAATTAACATATATCTGGCTTTGAAGCCAAAGTACTTTCATTCTTAACATTTATTTCATGTCTAAATCCTGTTTTTGAAATGCCAGTTATGTTAATGTAGACATTACTCTAATAAGAATAATAAATGTATTTTGAGCAAAGTAGTCAACATCTATGATAAATCATATGGAGCGGTGAAAAAGATATCTGACGCAAAAACTTCTACCAATTAGGAATCAGATGAACACATTTCAGAAAAGTGATCAAAATGGCTAAACTCACTATAAAAACTATTCTTTTCAATGTGGTCACAAATCTCTTTTAAAACAAGAATTTTATGTAATTAAATATTGTCCTCTTTTTGTCAACAAAAGAATTCTAGTTGAGTGGGAATGCAATATAGTAATGCTAGAGTACTGGAATTGCTAAAATTGTGAAAGGAGTTTGTGTTCAGGTAATTGACAATCAACTTAGAAACACTGTTAATAATTTTTAATCATGCATCATCCAAGAATTAATCTATTTAAGTGTAGATATAAAGAAAAGCCCTGTAATGAAGACAACAGTAAAGTCATAAAGGTCAAGTTACATAATTTTGAAATTCCTAGACTTCTAATTGTTTTGTTTATTCAATCAGCTACTAGTCCATCTACAACACACTCAACCACAGCAAGCAAGTTTGACATTACATGGATATTTAGAATTGAAAAAAGTATTTCTGTTTGCAATCATAGATTTTAAATGCTGCAAATTAATCAAACATTGAGGGTTTCACTTTCAGTGAATAATAGCAGTGTCTAAATCATTTTTGTATCACTTTTGCTGCGACAGTTTCCTTATTGTGCTTTACAGATTTGCTTCTAAATCTGCTTCTATCCTCTTTCTTGTATTTCTGTTATTTGGGAAAGTGAATGGCCTTGGGCATTGACCTGATGTTTTTTTAATTGTAGGCCCAACAAATTGAGCATAGGTGAAGTCATTCCCAGATTTTATTTTGTCCAGATAGAGTGTGGCAGTATTTTTTAAACCCAGTAATTCAGTCCACTGTGTACTGTCTATTCATTGTTGTTTACACATACTAAGTCCTATTTCATTTTTGGAAGTATGATGTTTATATTGTTTGATTTACTATAAGCTTCACACAATTTGGATTATCTTCTGGTGTTCATAATATTCTGGTATGATAGCTTCTTGACTTTGAATTATTCCTCAGCATCTCCCTCAGAGGAAAAACCTGCCTGGAACAAAAAATATCTTCAGAGGGACTTTACTGGCAAAAGGGACACATATCTGATTAAATGTAATTGAATAAGGCAGAAAATATCTTTAAAGGTCTTAGATGCAACAGAAATTAACATACGTTAGGGGTCTTGGACAAGATGGGTTCCCTTTTAGTATTCATATCCTTTTTTTTATATGTTTCTGTGTTTTATTGTCATTAAAAAATAGATGTTCAGAGCACAACAATTCAGTCTTTTGGCATAGGAGTTAATTACAGTAGTAGCCACAGACATTGTCAGCTTTTTCCAGGTATTTTCTGAAATTTCTAAAGAGTTTCTCTCTGCTGCCCTACTGTGGAAATGCAGAAATCAGGAGATTTCTTTAGAAATACATAGACATTTTGGGAAATATCTGGCAAAGTCTGTGGCTACTACTATTATGCTTGCAATGATGTTACTTTTTTGATCTCTATCTAACCTGGTATTTATTTTAAGTAATATGAAAAGATGAAAGAAACACATTTATGGTAAATTTGCCATTCTTTCTTTCAGTATAATTACACAAATTAGTAAAAGAAATGCTGTCAAAGAAATAAGAGAATGGTAAATGCTGAAAACATTTTTCGCAGTATAGAAATAGTTACTTTGCTATACAAACGAAATTGTTTTTCAATGTGTTTTAAATATTGTGAATTTATTTGTTTCAATGGTATGTGTATTTTAATAATGAGAAGTTGGCATTATAACATAAATTGTTGTATAGAGAAAGTTTTGAAGCTTATATTTTAGTACTCTAAATGTTATTATTATTCCTTTTGTTTTTATCACGTATCTTGCAATTGCATGAAATTAACATATATCTGGCTTTGAAGCCTAAGTGCTTTCACTCTTTAACATTTATTTCATGTCTAAATCCTGTTTTGGAAATGCCAGTTTGTTAATGTAGACATTACTCTATTAAGAATCATAAATGTGTTTTGAGCAGAGTAGTCGCCATCTGTGATAAATCATATGGAGCAGTGAGAAAGATATCTGACACAAAAACTTCTACCAATTAGGAATCATATGAACATATATCAGAAAATTGATCAAAATGGCAAAACTCACTTTAAAAACTACTCTTTTCTACGTAGTCACAAATCACTTTTAAAACAAGAATTTGATGTAATTAAATATTGTCCTCTTTTTGTCAACAAAAGAATTCTAGTTGAGTGGGAATGCAATATAGTAATGCTAGAGTACTGGAATTGCTAAAATTGAGAATGGAGTTTGTGTTCAGGTAATTGACAATCAACTTAGAAACACTGTTAATAATTTTTAGTCATTCTTCATCCAAGAGTTAATCTATTTAAGTGTAGATATAAAGAACAGTCCTGTAATGAAAACAATAGTAAAGTCATAAAAGTCAAGTTACATAAGTTTGAAATTCCTAGACTTCTAATTCTTTTCTTTCTTGAATCAGCTACTAGTCCATCTACAACACACTCAACCACAGCAAGCAAGTCTGACATTACATGAATGTTTAGAATTGAAAAATGTATTTCTGTTTCCAATCATAGATTTCAAATGCTGCTAATTAATCAAACATTGAGGGTTTTACTTTCAGTGAAGGATAGCAGTGCCTAAATCCTTTTTGTATCACTTTTGCTGCGACAGTTTCCTTATTGTGCTTTACAGATTTGCTTCTAAATCTGCTTCTATCCTCTTTCTTGTATTTCTGTTATTTGGGAAAGTGAATGGCCTTAGGCATTGACCTGTTGTTTTTTTAATTGTAGGCCTAACAAATTGAGCATAGGTGAAGTCATTTCCAGATTTTATTTTGTCCAGATAGAGTGTGGCAGTATTTTTTAAACCCAGTAATTCAGTCCACAGTGTACTGTCTATTCATTGTTGTTTACACATACTAAGTCCTATTTCATTTTTGGAAGTATGATGTTTATATTGTTTGATTTACTATAAGCTTCACACAATTTGGATTATCTTCTGGTGTTCATAATATTCTGGTATGATAGCTTCTTGACTTTGAATTATTCCTCAGCATCTCCCTCAGAGGAAAAACCTGCCTGGAACAAAAAATATCTTCAGAGGGACTTTACTGGCAAAAGGGACACATATCTGATTAAATGTAATTGAATAAGCAGAAAATATCTTTAAAGGTCTTAGATGCAACAGAAATTAACATACGTTAGGGGTCTTGGGACAAGATGGGTTCCCTTTTAGTATTCATTTCCTTTTTTTATATGTTTCTGTGTTTTATTGTCATTAAAAAAATAAATGTTCAGAGCACAACAATTCAGTCTTTTGGCATAGGAGTTAATTACAGTAGTAGCCACAGACATTGTCAGCTTTTTCCAGGTATTTTCTGAAATTTCTGAAGAGTTTCTCTCTCTGCTGCCCTACTGTGGAAATGCAGAAATCAGGAGATTTCTTTAGAAATACATAGACATTTTGGGAAATATCTGACAAAGTCTGTGGCTACTACTATTATGCTTACAATGATGTTACTTTTTTTTGATCTCTCTATCTAACCTGGTATTTATTTTATATAATATGAAAAGATGAAAGAAACACATTTAAGGGTAAATTTGCCATTCTTTCTTTCAGTATAATTACACACAAATTAGTAAAAGAAATGCTGTCAAAGAAATAAGAGAATGGCAAAATGCTGAAAAACATTTTTCGCAGTATAGAAATAGTTACTTTGCTATACAAACGAAATTGTTTTTCAATGTGTTTTAAATATTGTGAATTTATTTGTTTCAATGGTATGTGTATTTTAATAATGAGAAGTTGGCATTATAACATAAATTGTTGTATAGAGAAAAGTTTTGAAGCTTATATTTTAGTACTCTAAATGTTATTATTATTCCTTTTTGTTTTTTATCACGTATCTTGCAATTGCATGAAATTAACATATATCTGGCTTTGAAGCCTTAGTGCTTTCACTCTTTAACATTTATTTCATGTCTAAATCCTGTTTTGGAAATGCCAGTTTGTTAATGTAGACATTACTCTATTAAGAATCATAAATGTGTTTTGAGCAGAGTAGTGCCATCTGTGATAAATCATATGGAGCAGTGAGAAAGATATCTGACACAAAAACTTCTACCAATTAGGAATCATATGAACATATATCAGAAAATTGATCAAAATGGCTAAACTCACTTTAAAACTACTCTTTTCAATGTAGTCACAAATCACTTTTAAAACAAGAATTTGATGTAATTAAATATTGTCCTCTTTTTGTCAACAAAAGAATTCTAGTTGAGTGGGAATGCAATATAGTAATGCTAGAGTACTGGAATTGCTAAAATTGAGAATGGAGTTTGTGTTCAGGTAATTGACAATCAACTTAGAAACACCGTTAATAATTTTTAGTCATTCTTCATCCAAGAGTTAATCTATTTAAGTGTAGATATAAAGAACAGTCCTGTAATGAAGACAATAGTAAAGTCATAAAAGTCAAGTTACATAAGTTTGAAATTTCTAGACTTCTAATTCTTTTCTTTCTTGAATCAGCTACTAGTCCATCTATAACACACTCAACCACAGCAAGCAAGTCTGACATTACATGAATGTTTAGAATTGAAAAAATGTATTTCTGTTTCCAATCATAGATTTCAAATGCTGCTAATTAATCAAACATTGAGGGTTTTACTTTCAGTGAAGGATAGCAGTGCCTAAATCCTTTTTGTATCACTTTTGCTGCGACAGTTTCCTTATTGTGCTTTACAGATTTGCTTCTAAATCTGCTTCTATCCTCTTTCTTGTATTTCTGTTATTTGGGAAAGTGAATGGCCTTAGGCATTGACCTGATGTTTTTTTTTAATTGTAGGCCCAACAAATTGAGCATAGGTGAAGTCATTTCCAGATTTTATTTTGTCCAGATAGAGTGTGGCAGTATTTTTTAAACCCAGTAATTCAGTCCACTGTGTACTGTCTATTCATTGTTGTTTACACATACTAAGTCCTATTTCATTTTTGGAAGTATGATGTTTATATTGTTTGATTTACTATAAGCTTCACACAATTTGGATTATCTTCTGGTGTTCATAATATTCTGGTATGATAGCTTCTTGACTTTGAATTATTCCTCAGCATCTCCCTCAGAGGAAAAACCTGCCTGGAACAAAAAATATCTTCAGAGGGACTTTACTGGCAAAAGGGACACATATCTGATTAAATGTAATTGAATAAGGCAGAAAATATCTTTAAAGGTCTTAGATGCAACAGAAATTAACATACGTTAGGGGTCTTGGACAAGATGGGTTCCCTTTTAGTATTCATTTCCTTTTTTATGTTTCTGTGTTTTATTGTCATTAAAAAATAGATGTTCAGAGCACAACAATTCAGTCTTTTGGCCTAGGAGTTAATTACAGTAGTAGCCACAGACATTGTCAGCTTTTTCCAGGTATTTTCTGAAATTTCTAAAGAGTTTCTCTCTGCTGCCCTATCAGGAAATGCAGAAATCAGGAGATTTCTTTAGAAATACATAGACATTTTGGGAAATATCTGGCAAAGTCTGTGGCTACTACTATTATGCTTGCAATGATGTTACTTTTTTGATCTCTCTATCTAACCTGGTATTTATTTTATATAATATGAAAAGATGAAATAAACACATTTAAGGGTAAATTTGCCATTCTTTCTTTCAGTATAATTACACACAAATTAGTAAAAGAAATGCTGTCAAAGAAATAAGAGAATGGCAAAATGCTGAAAAACATTTTTCGCAGTATAGAAATAGTTACTTTGCTATACAAACGAAATTGTTTTTCAATGTGTTTTAAATATTGTGAATTTATTTGTTTCAATGGTATGTGTATTTTAATAATGAGAAGTTGGCATTATAACATAAATTGTTGTATAGAGAAAAGTTTTGAAGCTTATATTTTAGTACTCTAAATGTTATTATTATTCCTTTTTGTTTTTTATCACGTATCTTGCAATTGCATGAAATTAACATATATCTGGCTTTGAAGCCAAAGTGCTTTCACTCTTTAACATTTATTTCATGTCTAAATCCTGTTTTTGAAATGCCAGTATGTTAATGTAGACATTACTCTAATAAGAATCATAAATGTATTTTGAGCAGAGTAGTCGCCATCTGTGATAAATCATATGGAGCAGTGAAAAAGATATCTGACGCAAAAACTTCTACCAATTAGGAATCATATGAACACATTTCAGAAAATTGATCAAAATGGCTAAACTCACTATAAAAACTACTCTTTTCAATGTGGTCACAAATCACTTTTAAAACAAGAATTTGATGTAATTAAATATTGTCCTCTTTTTGTCAACAACAGAATTCTAGTTGAGTGGTAATGCAATATAGTAATGCTAGAGTACTGGAATTGCTAAAATTGAGAATGGAGTTTGTGTTCAGGTAATTGACATTCAACTTAGAAACACTGTTAATAATTTTTAATCAATCATCATCCACGGGTTAATCTATTTACGTGTAGATATAAAGAACAGCTCTGTAATGAAGACAATAGTAAAGTCATAAAAGTCAAGTTACATAAGTTTGAAATTCCTAGACTTCTAATTCTTTTCTTTCTTTCAATCAGCTACTAGTCCATCTACAACACATTCAACCACAGCAAGCAAGTCTGACATTACAGGAATGTTTAGAATTGAAAAAAGTATTTCTGTTTCCAATCATAGATTTCAAATGCTGCAAATTATTCAAACATTGAGGGTTTTACCTTCAGTGAAGAATAGCAGTGTCTAAATCCTTTTTGTATCACTTTTGCTGTGACAGTTTCCTTTATTGTACTGTACAGATTTGCTTCTAAATCTGCTTCTATACTCTTTCTTGTATTTCTGTTGTCTGGGATAGTGAATGACCTTAGGCATTGATCTGATGTTTTTTTAATTGTAGGCCCAACAAATTGAACATAGGTGAAGTCATTTTCCAGACTTTATTTTGTCCAGATAGAGGGTGGCTGTATTTTTTAAACCCTGTAAGTCAGTCCACTGTGTACTGTCTATTCATTGTTGTTTACACATGCTAAGTCCTATTTCATTTTTGGAAGTATAATGTTTATATTGTTTATTTTGTTTGATTCACTATGAGTTTCACATAATTTGGATTATCTTCTGGTATTCATAATATTCTGGTACGATAGCTTCTTGACTCTGAATTATTCCTCATCACCTCCCTCAGAGGAAAAACCTGCCTGGAGCTGAATATCTTCAGTGGGACTTTTCTGGAAAAATTGACACATATCTGATTAAATGTAATTGAATAAGGCAGAAAATATCTTTAAAGGTCTTAGATGCAACAGAAATTAACATACGTTGGTGGTCTTGGACAAGATGGGTTCCCTTTTAGAATTCATTTCCTTTTTTTTCTCTTACGTTTCTGTGTTTTATTGTCATTAAAAAAAATAGGTGTTCAGAGCACAACAATTCAGTCTTTTGGCCTAGGAGTTAATTATAGTAGTAGCCACAGACATGAAATGCTGTCAAAGAAATAAGAGAATGGCAAAATGCTGAAAAACATTTTTCGCAGTATAAAAATAGTTACTTTGCTATACAAACTAAATTGTTTTGCAATGTGTTTTAAATATTGTGAATTTATTTGTTTCAATGGTATGTGTATTTTAATAATGAGAAGTTGGTATTATGACATAGATTGTTGTATAGAGAAAAGGTTTGATGCTTATATTTCTATGGTCTAAATGGTATCATCATTTATTTTTATTTTTTTCATCGTGTACATTGTAATTGCATGAAAGTAACATATATCTGACTTTGAAGCCATGGTTCTCATACTATATAACCATTATTGCTTGTTTAAATCCTCTTTTTTCACTTGACAGTGTGTTAATATAGACATTATTCTAATAAGAAACATAGATGTATTTTGAGCAAAGAAGTAGCAAGAGGTGATAAATCATTTGGAGCAGAGAAAACATATATCTGATACAAAAAAGTCTACCAATTATGAATGATATGAAAACATTACAGAAATTGATCAAAATTGAAAATCTCACTTTAAAGGTAGCTCTTTTCAATGTGGTCACAAATGTCACAAATCATTTTTAAAACAAGAATTTGATGTCACGTAAGTTTGATATTACCAGACTTCTAATTTCTTCTTTCTTCAATCAGCTACAAGTCCGACTACAGCACATTCAACCACAACAAATGAGTCTGACATTACATAAATGTATAGAACTTAAAAAAGCATTTCTGTTTCTAATCATATATTTTAAATGCTGCAAATTAATCGAACACCGAAGGTTTTATTTTCAAAAAACAATAGTAGATTTCAAATCCATTTTGTATCACCTTAGCTGTGACAGTTTCCTTTATTGTGCTTGACAGATTTGCTCCTAAATCTGCTTTTATCCTCTTTCTTGTGTTTCAGTTGTCTGGGATAGTGAATGGCCTGAGGCTTTGACCTGATGTTTTTTTTTACCAGTAGGCCCACAAATTTAGCATATATGAAGGCATTTTCAGACATTTTCTGTCCAGATAGAGGGTGGCTGTATTTCTAAAACTGAGTAAATCTGTCCATTGCATACTGTCTATACATTGTTGTTTACACATGCTTTGTCCCATTTCATTTTTGGAACTATATTGTTTATATTGTTTATTTTGTTTGATTCACTCTAATGTTCTTTAATTGCTTTTCCTCCTTGCTTTGTCATCTGATTTGTGTCAGTCATTGCTGGATCATCTCTTAACACTGGTATGGGCATTATTAAGACATTTTCGAGTTTTTCACACACTTGGGTTTATCTGCTGGTGTTCATAATATTCTGATACCATAGCTTCTTGATTCTGAATTATCAATCAACATGTCTCTCAGAGAAAAACCTTGGATGGAACTGCATGTCTCAGTGAGCCTTTACTGACAAAAGAGACACATATTTGATTTAAAGGATTTGGAGAAGGCAGAACATATCTTTAAATCTCCTAGGGGCAACATAAACTAACATATGTTAGGGGTCTAGGACAAGATGGGTTCACTTAGTTTTCATTTCCTTTTTTTGTATGTTTCTGTGTTTTATTGTCATTAAAGAAATGGATTTTTAGAGCACAACAGTTCAGCCTTTTGGCCTATGAGTTAATTATTGCTTGCAATGATGTTAGTTTTTATGATCTCTCTATCTAACCTGATAATAATTTTATATAATACAAAAAGATAAACACATTTAAGGGTAAATTAGTCATTCTTTCTTTTAGTATAATTACAAACAAATTAGTTAAAGAAATACTGTCAGAGAAATAGGGAATGGGAAAATGTTGAACATTCTTTTTTGCAGTATAAAAATATTTACTATGATATATAAACTAAATTGTTATGCAAAGTGCTTTAAATCTTGTAGATGTATTTATTTCAATAGTATGTGTTTTTTTATAATGAGTTGTTGCCATTGTAATATTGGTTGCTGTATAGAGAAATGGTTTGATGCTAATATTTCAATATTCAATTTTTTTTGCCATTTAAAATACTTTATTAACATGTTTTTAAAACAAGCCATACATACAATATATCTTACAGTAGCATTAAACAAGTCACACTGACAGTCCTTTGGAATATGTTACAATCTATGTCTCCCTCCCAAAAGCCGGGGTATTTTAAATGCCATTTATTTATTTATTTTTTTTATTTTAGTTTTTGTTGACCGGGTAAGTGGGCTAGACAAATCCTGCCTATTTTCAGGCACTACAAAAGGAGGGGAGGGGTACAGATGAATGCCAACTGACCTTGAACCAGATTAAGCTGTTGGTGGTATTTTTAGTGAATGAGGGAAATGTGACCAGGACACCTGGGTAATTCCCCTACTCCTTTTTGGTAAGTGCCATGGGATCTTTAACATCCACCTGGACTACCACCAATCCAGGCAGATGGGACTTCAGTTTAACATCTCATCTGAAAGACAGCACCTCAGAAATGCAGCACCCCTCTCATTCTGCACTACAGTGTCAGTACTGGGATATTAACCCAAGTGCCAGATGTGGAACTGAACCCACAGCTCTCTGATCTCCTGGTCTCAGAGGTGAGTGTGCTACCTACTGAGCCACTGACACTGCTCAGGATCATAATCCTGGTTTCAAACAATGCCAACTATTTAGTAGGAGCCAAGTATATATATGTTGAAATAATATCTGCAGATATGGTGCCAACTCCTCTTTGAACGTTTTGTAAAAGGCTGGCGGGTATCCATTGGGGCCTGGTGCTTTATCCACTGGCAACCTATCAATTCCCTCCCTTATTTCCTGAAGCGTGACCTCCCCTATTAGATCAGAGCTTTGGGCTACTGTGAGTCTAGGTAACTGTATATCACTTAAAAAGTGTTAAAGTTTGTGATTATAATATGGATCCGTGTGAGGAGCAGTATATAAGTCTGCATAATAATTTTGAAATATTTTAACAATTCCCTCTGAGTCTAAGGTTAGCTTCCCTGTGTCCCTATCCTGCAGTGCAATTACCCACCTAGCCTCCTTTTGCTGTTTAATTTTATTTGCCAGCAATTTTCCTGCTTTTTCACCTTGCCCTATTTACATCGCTTTCCACTTTGTTGTAGCCCTCATAGTAATATTCATAGTGTATGCTGCATACTTTGCCCTCAAGGAATGAAGTTCCCCCAACTGCTCACGTCTAATATTTGACTTATATGAGTCTCTAAGTATCTTATACGAGCCAACCATTCTTCCACTTCCTTTATCTTTTCCTGTTTCCTATTGGTGGCAAGTCTGATGAATTCTCCTCACCATGTTGCTTTTAAAACCCCCCATAAAGTATCTTTATTCAAAATAGAATTCTGTTTAGAGTCCCAGGAGTCTCTAATACATTTTTTCATATGCTTCACTATCTTTCCTTCTGACAACAATTGGATATTCAGTTACCATGATTTGAAAGCTCGCTGGAGGGGTGAAAACTTTAGTTTAATCCAAATAGGTGAGTGGTCCAAGAGCACCCTGGGGTAAATCCCCATGTCCTTGACTTTGTATAATATTCTTGAACTAAGGAGAAAGTAATCAATCTGGGAGTGAACTTTGTGGGAAGTAAAATAAAATGTTAAATCCAGCACTTTAGGGTAAAGAAGCCTCCATGGATCTATAAGGCCAGAGTCTTTCATCAATTCTCATAAGGCTCGCTGAGCTGTCTATCTAAGTCTTTAGCAAAAACTAAATTCCAATCCCCCCCAAGAGACTAGGGATATTAGGTACTGAAGCTATAATGGCACCCAAGGTTGGAAAGAAAGAGGGAGTGTCCATATTAGTCCCATATATAGATCCAAGGAGCACTTCTGTTCCTGCTAAATTCCCATGTATTAGGATAGCTCTGCCATCTGGGTCACACCAGGATTTCATTTCCCTAAAAGGAACATTTTTTGTATGAGTATTGCCACCCCTCCCTGTCTTGCACTGTTACCAGCCCCAAACACTTGGCCAACCCAAAGCTGCTGTAATTGTGCTAATTGGTTAATGGTAATGTGTGTCTCCTGAATCATCACAATATGTGGATTATATCTATTGAGGTGTCTTAAGACAGTGTACTTTTTTGCATTATCTTTCCCACCTTTAATGTTCCAAGACATTACAGTCCAACTTCCCATGTTACTGCCATCTTTCTAGCCATTGTTATACATATGTCCTGCCTATTCACCTCCTTTGAATGATAACTCCCTCTACATTTGCTAAAATCCTCTCCCTTTCCCAGTGGATCCACCCATAAAACCCCCCTTTCTTCTATAAAACCTCACTAAGTTCCCCTCTCCCCTATTAAGTCTCTCTACAAAAACCCAGGCCAGTAGCCCTCTCCTCCATGTTCTGGTCATCATACCATTGTGTGAGCAGCCCCCACCTCAACCTACAAGTGTCCGAGAAGGACATCAATTATTCTACTAACACTACATCAACATAATCATTCTCTGCCACAGTGGGTTAATAGCTAAAGAAGAACAATATAGATTGCAACTTCTGAGGCCTGTGTGGCACTCTAATTAAAATATATAAGAACTAAACCATCCTTAAATGTCTATACAACATTCTTAATTTAACCATCATTTCCTATTAAAGTAATAAACTTGTGTTCTCATCTCCTTAATTAAAACATCAAAAACTAAAGCTGCTGCTCTGATAGTATAATGTTCAAAGGCTATGACCTCACTTAATGATCTAAACACTTGGATACTATAACACTAGTGATCAACATACTGATTATAGTAAGAACAACTAAGAAAGGAGCAAAACATTGTCTCTGTAAGTTCTGGAGATCAAGACCCCTTTTAAAATAAAAATTGGACAGTAGATGGCGCTTTTGCCTTGCTTTGAAATACTAATGCAGGTTGCAAAAATAGAGTTTGCATGGCTGATCACTCTATTAACAAAATCTTCCCCTGACTCCATGCTCTTGAGCCTTGTCGCAGCATACAAATGAGAGTTCAAGCTGTGAGTTCTTAATATTTGAAAACTTTTTGAGCGAAGATAACTTCCATATGGGGTATTAGAGTTACAAGATGAAATACTTGCCATGCTCAACTAAAGAGTAAAGACACACATGAAAGTACCTCTCTCTAGAATTTCAGCTGCCCTTCCCGAAGAGTTCAGGAAACTGTAGTCTTAAATCTGTAGCAGCCTGGGTTGCGGTCTCATATCACTGGGTTCCCGAGGGCAACAAAACCTTCACTCTTGCTAGAAATAACATTCTAGACTTCATTTTAGCAGCCCTCAGTTTGGACTGAATTGGGTGATAAGTGACACTATCTTGTCTGACCTTGTATGTTAAATCAGAGACCAGTCACAGTCTCTTACCCTCCCAATCTATCCTCTTGTACTTTTTGCTGCTTTGAGAATGTGATCTCTATTGAGATAATTCAGAACTTTAAAGATAATAGGATGAGGTAATTGATCCACAGAAGCTTTAGGTCTTATTGATCTATGTACCCTCTCAATCACATATACAGGGCCATTTGGTGAGGGACCTGCAATCTGGGTGCATAACTTTTGTATGAATAAAACAGTATTGTTCCCATCCTCACCCTGTGGGAGCCATAAGAGGACTAAATTATTGCGGCAAGACCTTCATTCTAAATTGTCAACTTTTTCATCTAGCTTTTTCATGTTTTTTTGAGTGCAACATTCTCCTTCTCCAGTTTGTCCACTCAGTCCTCTGTCAAAGAAATACGGTTCTCTACATCCGACATTCACACCATCAAACTTGACAGGGATATCTTCCATTCTCAAAAATTGGAAATCAGAGAGAATAAGGCAGTTTTAATCAGAGCGATGTCTTCTTGAAGCTGACCCGAGGGTGTATTCACTGAAATCTGGTCTGATTCTGCAGCCGGAGAAGAACTTCTGCAAGGCCTTTTCTCTTCAAGTCCCACCATCTCTTTTTGGTTTTCTTTGTTGGAAACACAGCGACTCATTTCAGTGAATGATTCCATAGCTGTTTTCTCTTCTGATCTCCAGTGACTATTTAATGGGCAGATTCAGTAAGAAAAAACACTAGTTAAATGTAGTATTTAGTAGTAGTAGTAGTTTGTAAATTAGCAGAGCTGCACCAACATGCTGCTTACTCCACCAAGGGCATCACGCGACTCTCAATATTCAACATTTTATCATCATTTATTTTTCTTTTTTTTTTCATGTATGTTGTGATTGCATGAAAACATCATATATTTGTCTTTGAAGCCATGGTACTTTCAGTTTCTTACCTTTATCTCAAGTTAAAATCCTGTTTGTGATTTGAGAGTATGTTAATGTAGACATTATTCTAATAACAAGCTTAAGAGTATTTTGGGCAAAGCATTAGCCATCTAAGATAAATCATATACAGCAAAGAAAAAATATATCTGATTCAAAAAAGTCTACCAATTATGAATAAAATGAACACAATACCAAAAATTGCTAAGAAATTTCCAAACTCAGTCTAAAGGTTGCTCCTTTCAATGTGGTCACAAAAGTCACAACTCACAACTCACATTTAAAACATGAATTTGATGTAAGTAAATATTGTCCCGGATTCCCCCTTCTCCCTCACAAAAAACACAGAGACCATTGCTTGTTGTTGTGCTCAGATTGGCAATTAATTTATTTAAATCCATCAATCCATAATTCATTTTCCATTTCTTTATTGTCATATATCCATCCCCCAGGTGAAAACCTGGGTGCCTTCTTCTTCTCCTTTTCTGTTAGGTAAGGGTGAAAACCGAGACCGCTTTCTCCTTCATCTTCTTCTTCCTCTTGTGTTACTCCTTTTTTCTTCCCCCTTCCCGTCCCCCTCCTTTTCCCCCTGCCATTCACCTTGGCAGTCCATAGCCTTCTTATTATCATCTGCCCCCAACTTCTTAGCAGACTTCAAGGCTTTCTGCCTGCCATCCATCCTTGGCAGTCCAAAACCATCTTATCCCCTGCCATCCACTTTTGGCAGTCCATAACCTTATTATTTCCTGCCATCCACCTTTGGCAGTCCATACCATATTATCATCCTCTGCCATTAACCTTTGGCAGTCCACTGCCCTAGTGGGCGCGTCTGTCCTCCATCATGACAGACCCTTGTACAGCCCCAGATTGACTGTACTTCTGTTCATCTTCCTTCTAGGGTGGGTGGGAGGGATCAAACTCCAGCAAAAGTGGCTGAGGCTCCCTTGTGCTGTCCCTTATGTACCTCACTACCCCCCCCTTCCTGCTGCCTGGCCATTGTTCTGGCTCTTGGCTCCTCCCCTTCCCTATCCCTTCCCCTTCCAAGCACAACCATTCCTTACAGGAGGGAAGGGCTGCACCAGGACAACATGGTCTGCCCCTTAAAGGGCAAACTCCATTGTCCCGGATTCCCCCCTTCTCCCTCACAAAAAACACAGAGACCATTGCTTGTTGTTGTGCTCAGATTGGCAATTAATTTATTTAATTCCATCAATCAATAATTCATTTTCCATTTCTTTATTGTCATAAATCCATAATTTTCATTTATTTCCATCCATATATCACTTTCTGATTATCCATCCCCCAGGCGAAAACCTGGGTGCCTTCTCCTTTTCTGTTAGGTAACAGTGAAAACCAAGACCGCTTTCTCCTTCATCTTCTTCTTCCTCTTGTGTTACTCCTTTTTTCTTCCCTCCTTCTCGTCCTCCCCCCTTTTCCCCACTAGCCAGCCTTCAGCTTGCGTTGGATGACTGGCTTCCCCCCAACCAAGGGTATCCCCCCACCTCTGCTCTTTTTTTTATTATCTGTTTGTCTGTCTTCTCCATTCTTCTATGAAACCCATTGTTTCTGCATTAAACATATCTACTGCTATATCTGACAGGTGTACCCCATCTGATCTGTAGAATTCATCCACCCATTCTTCGACCTCGCGCAGTATCACCTGTCCTCCCATCTGCCTTATCAGTGTCCCCACTCACCTATTCATCTTTCTCCTGGCCCTCTCTACCACCCTGTGGCTGTGTTCCTGTCTCCATACTCTTCTTGGTATTATGTCCGACCATGCAAGGCATACTGTCTAAATGCCGCTAAGTCCTTCTTAATCTGCAAATACGTGTGCACCCATGGTCTGCCCGCCAGGTCATTGCCCCCTAGGTGTATAATGATTAGGTCTGGACTGGGCCAATGTCTCTTGAGCTCTTTCAAAGCAGGGAGAAGCTGTGCCCATCTCATCCCCCGCAAGCCGTGCCATACCAACCTACACTGCCTTGCATCCTGGTATAACTGTTTTCCCCCAGCTTTTGTCTCTGCTCTCTTACCAGCCCAGTAAATATAGGAATGGCCACAGACCCAGACTTCTGTGCTCCTCCCTCTACCTATGGGGTGCAACAAAACAAAATTAGTTAATTTACATGTATTCTCCAATATCCTCCCTGCCTTATCCCCCTCGCCTTATTAATATATGTACATTATTATTATTTTTTTTTATGTCAGAGCTCTGATGTATCTTTTGTAACTGGCTGACCGCCAGCGACCTTTTACCAAAATGTCCTCCATGGGTTCACCCCTGGCCACCCACTGTGAAGCTGCCCCAATCCACGGGGAATGGGATGAGTAATTAGCTGGGTTCTCACCCAAAAATGCCATTGCCTTTTTTAACATTGCCATAATTTGATAGCCACTGACCCTTTTTCCATTCCCGTGTATAAAAAACGTCCCCATCCTGATTACTTGCCCTGCGGCGAAAGCCCACAGGGCCTGTACTGGGCATATCACGATCTCTGATCACCCTCTTAGTGTTATTATGCAACCTTGCCCTCTTTGGTCAGCCGTAAACCATCTTAGTTTAATCCTTATTTCCTTTGTCCCCCAACTCACATCTTCCCATTCCACACCACCTTCCCAGTCATTTATCCCATGGACTACCACCTCACTCACCCTCAGAACCCCTGCAAACATTGTCACATAAATTGTGTGAAATAGCTGGGCCTCGCCTTTCGATGTGCATATTGCTGGAAGCACCTATTTTAGCTTTATTAGCCACTGCTCCCCTATAGGCCTCCAAATGTCCCCGGTCCCTCCTCTTAACCTACCCCAGCCCTGCATCATCCTTCTGATGAACATTGCCTTTGTTGGGTCCCGCCATCCTTTTAGGCTGTAGATCACACTGATCCCTGCCAGATAAACCCCCATTGTGGCATGAGCCATTCCTTTCTGCCATTGTTCCACTGTGAACATTCCCAACTGTTCTTTCGATAATGGCTCACTTACCTCCATCTGGTGTTCTGCCCTGAATGTTTGAAAAACCTGCCAGGCCCCATCGTAGGCCTTCAGAGTCCTGTGCGCCCATAAGCTACGAAACAACAGTTCTGCTCCTTCATGCCAAACGTCCCAGAAGTCTGCTGGTATGGTCGTTTCTTGTTCTTCTGCTGCTGGTGCCAGCCTCTGGAAATGGTCCAGCTGCAGACAGGAAAGGCTGTCAGCCAGGGTATTGTGTATCCCTTCTATATGTTTTGCTCTGAAAGACATGTTCAGCTGCAGAGCCCTTAAAACTAACCGTCGTACTACCTGCATGACTGTGTCCGACCTGGCTCCCTTATTGTTCAGTACGTTCACCACCGCTCTATTGTCACACCAAAATGTCACCTTCTGATCCTGTAATTCCTCCCCCCAAACCAAAGTGCATGCCCATACAGGCATGATCTCCAGAAGTGTTATATCCCTCACTTTCCCATCCCTCACCCAATTGGCTGCCCATGGTTCTGTGAACCACCTGCCCCTCAGGTAACCTCCCATGCCCAGTCCCCCAGCCGCATCCGTGTATAAGTCCAGGTCTGTGTTGGACAACCACTCTTCCTGCCAAAACGAACACCCATTATAGTCCTGCAAAAAGTCCTCCCATATGCTAAAATCCTCCCTGACGCTGCAAGTCAGGTTAACCCAGTGATGTGGTTTTGTGACCCCGGCTGTTGCCCTGGCCAACCTTCTGGTGAATGCCCTCCCTGGCCCAATGGCCCTGCATGCAAAATTCAGATGTCCCAATACCTGCTGAACTAATTTCAATTGAACCCTCTTCTTGCTGGTGTGTATCCCGATCAGCTCCTTCAACCTCCATACTTTTTTGTCTGGCAACCTAAAAACTTCATTTGTGGCATCAATCTCTATCCTGAGGAATTCTATAACCTTGATGGGCCCTTCTGTTTTTTCTGGTGCCAGTGGGACCCCTAATTCTAGGCACAATTCCTGAAACTTAACCAGCATTCTCTGTGTCTCCTCTTTACCCTTCCCAATGAGGAGAAAATCATCCAGGTAGTGGATGACTGACATGTAACCCGTTTCCTCTTGGAATATCCACTGCAAGCATGTGCTGAATGCCTCAAATGTCGCACATGCTGTGGAGCACCCCATAGGCATTGCTTTGTCGAAGTAATACCGTCCATCATTTTTAAAACCCAAAAGGTCCCAGTCTTCCCTCCTGACTGGAAGCAGTTTGAAGGTGGACTCAGTGTCCGATTTTGCCATCCATGCATCCTCTGTGGCCCAGATTATCCGGACCGCATCTTCAATTGTCGCGTAAGTCACCCTGCTATGCTCCTCCCCAATGTAGTCATTTACCGAGCCACCTTCTGGGTAAGACAAATGGTATATTACCCAGTATTCCCCTTCCTGCTTCTTAGGTACCAAATCCAAAGGCTATATCTGCATATTTTCCAGTGGGGGATCATCAAATGGACCCTTCACCCTACCAGCCGCCTTTTCTTTCTCAATCTTTTGCCTTACCATGTCCTATTTTCCCTTCACAGACCCCAGGTTGCTCGCCTCCCTTGCCTGCCTGGGACCTTTAGACTGCAATGAAAACCCTGTGTCAAAACCATGTAAAATACATATCCCACATGTTCGTGTCTGGGTATCTGTCCAGGCAGGCTGTCAAGGCCAGTATGTTGATGGGAGTTCTGGCCATCCCAAATTGGGCCTTGTTGCACCACCTTGGACCCTCCCCTCCTGCCTGCACCTCTCCCTTTGTTTCAATGTTTTTGACCACCTCTATCCCCATTTCCTCTGCCCTTCCCTCCGTTGCTCCACATTTGTCCTCGAAAGCCCTGGCCATCCTGAAAAAACTGCTGGCTTGATCCTTGCCCCCGTACCCTTGCATTCCTTGTATACTTGCAGTTCTGCATTTGCTAGCCAGTGCCCCCTCCACATTTTGCACAGGCATGCTGAAAATGACACTGAGGCCATGCGCAGAAAGCCCTATTATATGCCCAGCAGCATCTCATAGGCGTAGCCCCTTTTTTACCCCACCCTCCATCGGGTATGGACTGATCTGTTACATAATCCTTCCATAAATCTATTTGCTTGGTGTCCCATCTTACATCCCCAAATGTCGCCATGTGCTGCCGAAAATATTCGTTGTAGTATATCCATCCCACCCCGCCTTTTGCTTTAGCTCTCCATATTATCAATGAATAAGTAATGAGCGGGATACCTAACTCCAGCCTCCTTTCCAGAGCTATGGCTGAAAAGATTGCAAAACCTAAGAACCACCCATCCCAGGTATTCCCTTTTGTGAATTTGTCTTCCTCTTTCTTTCCTAATAACACTATGGTAGCTGCCATCTCGCTCTTACCTATACTCTCCACCTCTTTGTATTTTGCTGCCACCTCCTGGCTCACCAGGGCAAATATATCCACATATTCACCCTTCCATATTTTTTCTTTTGTGGCAACAGGCACGTGCTCACCTATCCTCATCCCTGGTGCCCCCACCTCTCTAGTACCTTGCCCCTCTCTTTCCTCCCTGTTCTCTGTATCTCCTGGTGCCCCTTTTCTTGCCTTAAACTCTGCCAGGGCCAATTCCATCTGCCCCAAACCACCCATCCCCAGTACTGCCACTATTTGACCTATAAACTCTTTTATGCTATCTCCTACTATATTGGACACATTACCTGTGACCTCTTCCTGTCCAGGGTGTTTGGGGGCCTCCAAAGATCCCCTTGCTTCTTCTTGTGGGTGAGGCGGGTGAGATGAAAGTGGAGGGTGGGATACTGGAAGCTGTGGGTCGGACCCCCCGCTCCATGTTTTTGGTCCTGGTTCCTCCTGGGGAACCCCCTTTGATCTGGGGTGGGTGCCGATGGGTCACCTGGCTGCATGGGTATGGGCTCGGCAGCTCTGGCAGGCCCTGCTGCCCTTGGTGCTACCCTAGAGGGACTGCGTTATCCCCCAGGTGCCCTCTTCCCTTTGCCACCTTTTTTCCCATCCGCTTTCCTCTTCTCCCCGGGCTTCCCCGGGTCCTCCCCCTCCACCAGTTCCCACATTTTGTTTTCTTTTTCAGCCAGCTCGATTATTACCTTGTAAGCTTCTTCCTTCGATGGTCTGCTTTTCCTGGGTGCCATGTCCGTTCTGCACTGCGCTCTGTGAAGACAACTACAGAAAATCTGATCCCCTTCCCTCTCTCTTTTTTTTTAATCCCTGTTGCATGGTGGCCTTCCTCTGCCCTGTCTCTCTGTTGTCTCTGAGCCATCCTTTATGCCATGGACCCGGGCAGGATGGCACCTCTCTCCTGGCTTCTGCCATCCCTGACCCTCTGTATCCCTCCTTCTGTTGCCCTTTCCCTTCAATCCCATGCATAACTCCTGGTCCCCCAGCAAGTGGATCGCCAAAATGGTGGGGCTTGCTGGCGCCGCCTCCATTTTCCTCCCAATACAGAGTTCCCCCCTTTTTGTTGGCCCCGCCCTGCCCCTGCTTTTATTTCCCATGTAACAGACTCCCCACTCACCTTCTACTGCTGCTGTCACCCCCCATGTGGTGATGACGTCACACACCATCCCACGCGGTCTAGGCCCATGGCATTGTTGCCTCCTTTTCTTCCTCTCTTCCCCCGCAGCACCTCCTTGCTTTCAACCACCAATCTGGTGCAATTACTTGCCTTTTTCCCCTTGCCATCCCACATTCTGCCCTCTGTTCCTCTTTTCACCCAGGCTGCCCTCTTCTCGACCCCCCTTTGTGCATTCCCACTCTTCCCTGGCTGCGATTCGCCCTGGACCCTGTGCACCAGCAGCAGGCGTTTAGTGTGCTGCACCACAAGCCCTGCCTTTCATCTTCCAGCAACATTCCTCGGCCCCCCCTCCCCCACGTGGTGTTGACATCACACACCATCACCACGCAGTCAGGGGCCCTTCCTGTTATTTTGCTCCTTCTGCCCCTCGCTTCCCACTTGGTGCTTACTCCCCTCCGAAGGCCCCCAAAGCTCCCTCGTGTAACCCTCCAATACCTTCTTCCATCAAGAATGAGGCTTCCCATGCCACTTCTCAATCCCCCTTTGTTTTCTTTGTCTTTCTCCTTCACTTCCCCCAGTCTCGCTTCTCTCTTGCGACCTGCATCCCCCCATGCTACCTCCCCTGTGCCTGTCTTCTAATTCCTCCAACCACAAGCCCAACTAATTGGCATATGTGTAAGGGATTGTCAGACATTTTTTGTCCAGATAGACAGTGGCTGTATTTTTTAAACCCAGTAAATCTGTCCACTGCATATCATCTATTCATTGTTGTTTACACATGCTATGTCCTATTTCATTTTTGGAAGTATATTTTTTATATTGCCTATTTTGTTTGATTCACTCTAATGGTGTTTAGTTGCTGCCCTCCTTGATTTGTCATCTGATTTGTGTCAGTCATTGCTGGATCATCTCTTATATCTGGTGTAGTTATTATTAAGACATTTTCTATGAGTTTCACACAATTTGGTTTATATGCTGGTGTTCATAATATTCTGGTACCATATCCTCCAGGCTCTGAATTATCCCTCAGCACCTCCCTCACAGAAAAAAACATAAAGGGAACTCGATGTCTCAGTGAGTATTTACTGGCAAAAGGGACACATATATGAGTAAAAGGATGTGGAGAAGACAGAAAATATCTTTAAATGTCGTAAGGGCAACAAAAACCAACACACGTTAGGGGTCTAGGACACGATGGGTTCACTTTTAGTTTTTATTTCCTTTTTTGAATGGTTCTGTGTTTTATTGTCATTTAAGAAATTGATGTTCAGAGAACAACAATTCAGCCTTTTGGCCTATGAGTTAATTAATGTTTGCAATGATGTTAGTTTTTATGATCTCTGTATCTAACCTGGCAATTATTTTATATAATATGAAAAGATAAAATAAACAAATTTAAGTGTACATTTGTCACTTTTTCATTTAGAATTATTACAAACAACTTAGTAAATTAATTACTGTCAAAGAAATAAGGGAATGGCTAAATGCTGAAAATATTTTTTTGCAGTATAAAAATACTGTGCTATGTAAACTAAATTGTTGTGCAATGTGTTTTAAATCTTGTGAATTTATTTCAATGGTATGTGTAATTTAATAATGAGTAGTTGATATTATAATGTAGATTTTTGTATAGAGAAAAGGTCTGATGCCTATATTTCAATACAATGAGTGTTATAAACATTTTGTTTTATTTTTTTCATCATGTATCTTACGATTGCATGAAATTAACATATATCAGGCTTTGAAGCCAAGGTGCTTTCTCTCACTAACCTTTATTTTATGTCTAAATCCTGTTTTTGACTTGATAGTATGTTAATGTAGACATTATTCTAATAAGAAGCATAACTGTTTTTGAGCAAAGTAGTAGCCATCTGTGATAAATCATATGGAGCACAGAAAAAATATATCTGATACTAAAAAAGTCTACGAATTTCAAATAAAATGAACACATTACAGAACATTGATAAAACTGGTTAAACTCAGTTTAAAGGATGTTCTTTTCAATGTGATCACACAAGTCACAACTAACTTTAAAACAAGAATTTGATGTAATTAAATACTGTTCTCTTTTTGTCAACAAACGAATTCAAGTTGAATGGGGATGCAATGTATTGATGCTAGAGAACTGGAATTGTAAAATTTGAAAATGGAGTTAGTGTTCAGGTAATTAACAATCAACTTAGAAACCCTGTTAATAATTTTTAATCCTGCAACATCGAAGAGTTCATCTATTTAAGTGAAGATATAAAGAACAACCCTGTAATGAAGACAATAGTAAAGTCATAAAAGTCAAGTTACATAAGTTTGTAGTTGCTAGACTTCTAATTTCTTCTTTCCTCAATCAGTTACAAGTCCGTCTACAACACACTTTTCCACAAGTGAGTATGACATTACATAAATGTTTAGAATTGAAAAAAATATTTCTGTTTCCAAACATAGATTTTAAATGCTGAAAATTAATCAAACACTGAGGGTTTTGCTTTCAATGAAGAATAGTAGACTTTGAATCCATATTGTATCACTTTAGCTGTTACAGTTTCCTTTGTCCCCAGAACTCATCCAATAAATAAAGACATGGACTAGTAGTGTGAGGTTGCTCAGTCTTGGCAATAGTTTTACTGATTTTGATATAATTTTGATAATTCACCACTTGTTCACTTTGGTACATTTTTCTTCATCTTTCCCATCATCTGTACATAAACTTACATTTCCATTTGGTGCATACATTATATCATTTTCTTATTGTTCTCTTAATTAAATAGCCAGCTCTCTCACTCTTCCCCCGGACGTACATCATGGGGGGTATCCTGGCCTCTTACTCTTATGTCCTGTACCAGGGGCATGGGCGGACACACCGTGCCCCTGCTTCTTCTTTCTCTTCTCCCAATTTTCTCTTGCCGTCCTCCTTCAGCAATAATCCATAGTCATCCACTGTGATCCACTTTTTCCAGTGTTGCACTGTGCTCCACCTTCCACAGTGCCCTGCTACCCTGCTTTCTGGGTGGGAGGGTGGAAATTCCTTGGAGCAAAATTGTGAGCTCCCTTGGTGTGCAGCCCCTTTAACTGCTCCTTTCCACACCTTTTCTCCCTTGCCCAATCCTCTGTTCCACCTCATTGCCCTTTGTCCTATTGTCTGTCCTTTGTGATGTCACTGTACCTCCCTCTTCCTAACCCCACCCCTTTCTCACCCCTCCTCTTCCCTCACTGAGCCTCACATTTTTTGGCCTAGGCCATGGGACAATGGGTCCTGCCCCTTTAAATTGGGCAAACTTCTTTGTCCCCAGAACCCAGCCAATAAATAAAGACATGGACTAGTAGTGGGAGTTTGCTCAGTCTTGGCAATAATTTTACTGATTTTGATATAATTTTGATAATTCACCACTTGTACGCTTTGATACATTTTTCTTCATATTCCCCATCATCTGTACATAAACTTACATTTCCATTTGGTGTATACATTATATCATTTTCTTATTGTTCTCTTAATTAAATAGCCAGCTCTCTCACTCTTCCCCCCGAAGTACATCATGGGGGGTATCCTGGCCTCTTATTCATATGTCCTGCACTGGGGGCTCGGGTGTACACACTGTGCCCATGCTTCTTCTTTCCACTAGTCCACCTCCTGCTTGCGATGGATGGTGGACTCCCCCCTTCTTCTTCTTCCTTCCCCCCTCTTTTTTTTTTGCCCTTTTTTGCTGTACCAACCATGCTTCTATTGCATTTGACATCTCAGTGTTGAACATGGCCAGGCTGAGCCCTGACACATGCACTCCATCCCCTCTGTAATACTCATCTACCTCCTCCATGATCCCGTGTTTTATTACCATTCCCCCAATACTCTGGAATAATCTCCCTACTCTCACATTCATGCATTTCCTGGCCCTGTCTATGCTCTTGTGGTTCTCTATCTGCCGCCATACCCTTCAAGGAGTGATTTCTGACCATGCTAACGTAACCTCTGGCCACCATGTTTTGATTATTTGAACATCATGTTCTATCTGATAAAAAATGTCCAACCAAGGCCTTGTTCTCAAGTCGTTGCCCCTGAGGTGTACCACAATCAGGTCCAGTTGCTTATGGTCCTTCCTGATTTCCCTCAGCTCTGGCAACAGCTGTGCCCATTTCATGCCCCGTAGGCCTTTCCACACCAGCCTTATTGTGTCAATATTCAGGTACAGTTATTTTCCCCTGTGTCTCCGGGCTGCCCATCTTTCCACCCAGTGCACAAAAGAGTGTCCACAAATCCACACCTTGAGCTTCTTGTTTGTACCTGGTTGATCAAAGCACAAGAATGAATTCTCTGTCCATGTCCTTCCCTCTCTCTCCCTCTCTCCCTTTTTCTCTTATTTATGCACCTGTTATGGGAAAGAAAACAAAGATTTTAGTATTGCAATTCTCTTATGTATTTTTTATAACATTATGATGACCATCTTCCTCTCTCTCTCTTTAATCTCCTCGGCCCCCTTGCCCTGCGCAGACATTGTTGATGCTGCGCCAATTCTCAATGAATGTGAGGAATATCCTTCCGTTGACTCCCCAATAAACTGGGGTACCTTGCTCAACACCGCAGTCACCTGGTACCCCAATACTGGCTTGCCATCCCGGTGTAAAAATACCCTTCCATTACCCTGGTCTTTTCAGTCAGCCACATACATGTGCAGAGCCATCACTGGGCAAATGGCTTTATTTTGGTATGCCCCTAACCACGCCTTCCTACCCTGCTTTTTCTGACCAGTTTTGTACTCCCTCAACTTGACTGTTATGGCTTTCTTCCACCACTCCAATGTCTTCCCAACGTAACCCCCCGCCTTCCGTCTTCTAGCTGTGGCCCACTATTTCACTCAACCTGAAGGCCACGCTGTACATGGTTATGAATAAAGCCTGAAATAACACCGCCTCTCTCACAGACATGCAGATATGCTGTAAGGCCCCCAATAGCCTTACCATCAGTCCTTCTGATATTGGCTTTCTGTTATCTGGTCTCCTCCCTGTCCCCCTCATCCAGCCCTGCAACATTCTCCTAATAAGGTTAGTTTTCCGGGGGTCCTCCCAACCCCTTAATGTGCAGATTTGCCCTATGGCTGCCAGGTACACCCCCATGGTTGAGTGCGCTATGCTCTGGTTCCAACCCTTGACTATAAATTGTGCCACTTGTTCCCCTGTTGCTGGACCACTTACCTGCCCACAGTACTCATCTCGAAACTGGATAAAGGCCCTCCAGGAGGTTTCATACACTATCAGAGTCTGAGGGGCCCAGGAGTTGTGGAACAATGCCTCAGCTCCCCCAATCCAATCGCCCATAAGTGATCCAGAATGGCAGTCTGTTTTGCCTCTGCTCCAGGTGCAAAGGTCCTGAATTTGTCCATCTGCAATCAGGAGAGTCAATCAGCTATCATGTTGTCCACTCCATTGACGTGTTTTGCCCTTAAAGACATATTCAAGGACAAACCCTCCCACACCATTCTGTTCAATACCCTCATAACTCTCTCTGACTTTGTCCTCTTTCTGTTCAGTACTTCCATGACTGCTTTATTATCACTCAAGAATGTGACTTGCCTGTTCCTGAGGTCCTTCCCCCATACTACCATTGCCACCCATATGGGAAATATTTCCAAAAAGGTGATGTCTTTTTTCACCCCCCCATTTCCAACCCAATGGCCATGGTTCTGTGAACCATTTTCCCTGGAGGTACCCTCCCATCCCTATACCCCCTGCTGCATCTGTATATAACTGTAAGTCCATGTTATAGACCCAGTCATCCTGCCAGAATGTGCACCCATTATATTCTTGCAGAAGTTGCTCCCATGCCGCCATGTCCTCCCTAGTCATTTTATTAAGGTCTACCCAGTGGTGAGGCCTTGTGGCCCCTCTCATAGCCCAGGCTAGATGCTGTGTAAATGTATGTCCTGGTGTGATCACTCTACATGCAAAGTTCAAGTGACCCAGTAGCCACTGCGCCAGCTGCAGCCTCACCCTCCTGCATTTCCTTACTGCCTTCAATAGTTCTTTCAGCTTCTTAACCTTCTGCTCAGGCAGATGAAACAATTCCTTTGTTTTGTCCAGTTCTAAACCCAAAAACTCAATTATGCGACTTGGTCCTTCCATCTTGTCTTCGGCTAGTGGGACCCCCACCTCTTGACATAATCTCTGGAAATTCCTAAGCATGTCCTGGGTCTCTACCTTACCTTCCCCAATGAACAGGAAATCATCCAGGTAGTGCACCACTGCCCGGTACCCAAACCTGTTCTGAAAAACCCATTGCAGCTAAGTGCTAAACATCTCAAACATTGCACAAGCTTATGAACACCCCTTTGGCATGGCTTTATCAAAGTAATACTTTTCTTCCACCTGGAAACTCAGTAAGATCCAATCATCTGGCCTAACCAGTAAGAGGTGAACAGCTGATTCTATGTCAGTTTTTGCCACCCATGCTTCCTGTTTTGTTCTAATCAGTTTTACTGCATCTTCCAGTGTGGCGTAAGTGACTCTGCTGTCCTCTTTCCCTATGGAATCATTGACTGAATATCCCTATGGGTAAGACAGGTGGTGTATTACCCTATACTCACCCTCTTGTTTTTTGGGAGCAGACCCAGAGGTGAAACCCTCAGGCAGGTTAGTGGCGGGGTCATGAAGGGGCCTTCGACCCACCCCACCCCTTCCTCCTCCTTAATTTTCACCCCTCCTTCCCCATACCGATTTTAAGTTTTTTGCCACCATCTTTTTTCTGGACCCTTTGAACTGCAAGCTGTAACCATATTTAAAACCCTCTCTCAATATTTTTGCCTCTACCTTGTTCAGATATCCCCCCAACCATTTTTCCATCCTTCCTATGTTTATGGGGGTCCCCACCACTGGAAACCACCCCCATTGTCCCCCATGTGTCCTGATGTTGAGGTTGATAGCCTTGCCATTTTCCCCCTGTTCCCATACCCCTGTCCCCCCTCCCCCACTGATGCCCCCCAAATGGACTCTGCCCATTCCGAAAATCTGTCTGGGGGCGCTGTTCTGATTGCTTGTCCCTTTTTCCCAACTGTAGCTGCATTTTTCTGCTGGGTGATGCCCACCACACTTGGAGCATACATGTCGAAGACGGCAGTTCGGCCAGGAACAGGCTGCCCTTTTGAATCCTCAACATGCCTTCGTTGTTGCCAATGCCCTTTTATCACCTTCCATTTCTTTGTCTGATGGGCCTGTGTAAATCTCCAACCACAAATCTATCTGTCTGGCATCCCATTGTACATCCCCGAAATTTGCCATTCTCTTCCTAATTTTTTCATCATACTGTAACCAACTATGCCCTCCCTTTTTGTATGCATTTTTTATGATGAGGGAATAGGTGAGATGGGGATGGCTAATTCCACCCACTTCTCTATTACTATGGCTGTAAAATACATAAAGCCTGTAGACCAGTTGTCCCACATTTTTCCTTTCCATGTTTTGTCCTTATCTTCCTTCCTTAGCATCACTACTGCTGCTGCCATGTCTTTTTTCTCAAAGCTATCTTTCTCCTCATATTTCTCCATGCTATCTACATTTGCCAATGCAAAGATATCGACATATTCCCCTATCCATATCTTCTCTTTCACTGCTGTGGGAACATGGTCTGCTAGTCATACTCCAGGACCACCTACCTCCTTTCATACCCCTTGATTACCCCCATCGCCCCTTCCCTCATCCCTACCCCCCTTTAACTCACCCAATGCCTTTTCTAGCTGGCCAATCCCATTCTCCCCCATACTTTTCAACATTTGCGCTATATATTCTTTTATACTGCTCTCCACTGTCACCCCTTGATTTCCTGGTATGGGTGTCTGAGAAGGGCTGAGCCCCAGCATCGGCATTTCCGGTACTTGGGGATAGCTCAATTGCAGCGGTGTTGGCACTAAAACTGGTATTGGTAGGATGGGTTGGCAAATCGGTACTGATGGGTCTGCCCTTTTCTCTGGGCCTGGGGTGCTGTCTGGGCGTGGCTCAGGTATCGAGCTCTCAAGGGAAGGTGCCCGTGGTTCCACCACTTGTATCACCGCACTGGGCTCCCTAGAGGTGACCCGCGGTGGTACCCTTTTGTTAGCCTCCTTACCCTTCCCCATCTACCCTTTGCTTTTTGTACCCTTCTCCACACCCTCTGGCTCTCCCACCTCCAGCAACCAATTTGCCTTCTCCCCTCAAATCCATCACCGCCTTGAAGCATTCCTCCTTGTTGGGCTTTGTTTTTCTTGGCGCCATCCTCCATTTGCATCTATAATGACAAACATCTGTTAACCAACCATTCACTGCCTTTCACATATCCCCCTTCTGTATTGTTAATATATCTATAACTTTTTATCATTTGTTTTTTTTAAACTGTTGTTATGTGGGTTTTGCCCCACCCATCTTTGCTTAGACTGCCCTGCACTCCCAAACGCATCCCTGGGCAACTCCTTACTCGTTTTAAACCCCACTCTCTTCTCAGCCTTCTTGTGGGCCTTTCCTGCTTTTTCAGCTGTCATTGCCTGCCCCTCCCACCCCACCCTCCCCACCACCGCTGTGCTTGATTCCTTATGCAACTCCCCAGCCACTTGCTTTTCCTCCTTTCTTCTTTTTTTAGTAGCCCTCCTGTAGCACTGAGCACTGCCCTCATGACACTGCCCTGCTTGTCCGATTAAAAAACCAGTTCTGTAGCATGTCCCCGTTCCTTCTTCCAGCTTGCCACTTTCCCTTTGATTATGTTCTCCCCTTGTTTAGGCATCCTCCACCCTCACATTCTATTTTTCTTCCTTCACGTGGTGATGTCACATGCCATCATCACGTGGTCAAATCTAACACTTTTTAACGCTTCTTCGCTGCCTTTTCCCGAGCAGTTTCCCAAACAAGATGCCCTTCTGGCACTACTGATTGTTTTGGCCCATTTACTTCCTCGCCACACTCTGATGCTTTGTCCACCCTTTTGTTGGAGGTCAATGCCACATGCACTCCCCTTGCATAGGCTTCCTGCAGTGACAAAAATTTCTGAACTGTTTCCTTAGTCCTGGCTAAGGCTACAAATGCTGAGGCTCCTCTGCTCCTCCTTAGGCCCTTTCTTTACTTCCATGAAGTCACCCCTCCCTTTAGCACAGCTGTGCCTCTGACCAGCATGCTTTTTCTCCTCCCACAGTTGGCTTGGCACCCTGCACCCTAGCATGCTACCTATGAAGGGCTTTTGCTACCACTGCCCCTTGGGCTTTCTTCCTGGCCCGTAATAAGTATACCGCGCTGTCCACACCATTCTCCAGGCTTTACCAGCCCACCACTACTGCACCTCACAGACCCTCTGTTTTATTTTTTTCCTTTCTCCTGACTGCTCACTCTATTCCACCACTAAAGACCTTCTCCACTTCACACTGTGAGGTCGTGATGGTGGTTGGTTTTAAACCATGATTGCCTGTTTTACAATTCCATGCTTTATCTACTAGCACTCTCTGGCTGATTATATGGTCTGGCGACTGCCATGCTGCCCTGCATCACTCCCTATCTTTTCCCCACATCCTCTTCTCATACTCCCCAGCCCCATTTGCTCATGACTTCATTGGCTGCCAGCACTGCAGCCGCCTGCATCCTTCTCTCTCCTTCCCAATCCTTGTCACAAATGCACCCTAGAAGAAAACCTCCCCTCCTGTCCATTCGCCCTTAGCTTTTTCTTTAAAACCACATATGCCTCTGCTCTCAGTGGCCACTAAACCACAAATCTAAACTGCAACAATCAAAATGGCCTCATGGCCCATACCAGTGCTCTCTTTCTTTTGCCAGGGCTCTCAGCCCACCTTGATATCCCTTACCTCTAATCCTCTTGTTGTCCTTTGTTGCCGCTCACAGTTCTTTCTTTTTAATTCTTTTATTTTTATTTCCACCACTATTAAGTCCAAATCAAAATCAAATGCATAATGGCTTTTACCATAGACTGACGTGCTTCCACAGGAGAAATTCCTTATGGAGCGAAATTGTGAGCTCCCCTTAGTGTGCAGCCCCTTTTAACTGCTCCTTTTCCACATCTCTTTTCTCCCTTGCCCAATCCTCTGTTGCCACCCCATTGTCCCTTTGTCCTATTGTCTGTCCCATTTGTGATGTCACTATACTTCCCTCTTCCTAACCCCACCCCCTTTCTCACCCCTCCTCTTCCCTCATTGAGCCTCACACTTTTTGACCTAGGCCGTGGGACTATGGGTCCTGTCCCTTTAAATTGGGCAAAAGTCTTTACTGTGCTTGACAAATTAGCTTCAAAATCTGCTTCTATCATCTTTCTTGTATTTCTGTTGTCTGGGATAGTGAATGGCCTTATTCTTTGACCTGATTTTTTTTTTTTTACCTCTCGGCCCAACTAATTTGGCATATGTGAAGGAATTGTCAGACAATTTTTGTCCAGATAGACAGTGGCTGTATTTTTAAAATCAGTAAATCTGTCCACTGCATTTCATCTATTCATCATTGTTTACACTTGCTATGTCCTATTTCATTTTTGGAAGTATATTGTTTATATTGCTTATTTTGTTTGATTCACTCTAATGGTCTTTATTCACTGTCCCTCCTTGCTTTGTCATCAGACTTGTGTCTGTCATTGCTGGATCATCTCTTATATCTGATATTGGCATTATTAAGACATTTTCTATGAGTTTCACACAATTTGGTTTATCTGCTGGTGTTCATAATATTCTGGTACCATAGCCTCCATAGACAAAATGCAGAAATTCATTTTTTGCAGTATAAATATAGTTACTGTGCTAGATAAACTAAATTGTGATGCAATGTGTTTTAAACCTTGTGAATGTATCCATTTTAATGGTAGGTACATTTTAATAATGAGTAGTTGGTATAATAATATAGATTGTTGTATAGAGAAATGTTCAATGCTTATATTTCAATACTCTTAATGGTGTCATCATTTCTTTCTATTTTTTTATCACATATCTTGCGATTGCATGATTTTAACATATATCCTGCTTTGAAGCCTTGGTGCTTTCACTCTTTAACCTTTATTTCATGTCTAAATTCTGTTTTTGAATTGCCAGTATGTTAATGTAGACTTTACTCTAATATGAAGCATAATTGTGTTTTGAGCAAAGTAGTAGCCATCTGTCATAAATCATATGGAGAAGTGAAAAAAAATGTTTAATACAGATATAGTCCACCAATTATGAGACATATGAACACATTACAGAAAATTGATCAAAATGTCCAAACTCTTTTCAAATATTCCTATTTTCAATGTGGTCACAAAAGCCACAACTCACTTTTAATACAATAATTTGATGCTAGAGTACTGGAATTGTTAAAATTGAGAATGGAGTTTGTGTTCAGGTAATTACCAATCAACTTAGAAGCCCTGTTAATAACTTTTAATCATGCAACATCCAAGAGTTAATCTACTTAAGTGAAGATATAAAGACCAGCCACATAATGAAGACAGTAATAAAGTCATAAAAGTCAAGTTACATAAGCTTGAAATTGCTAGACTTCTAATTTCTTCTTTCTCAATCAGGTACGAGTCCGGCAACAACACACTCATCCACAACAAGTGAGTATGACATTACATAAATGTTTAGAATTGAAAAAAATATTTCTGTTTCCAAACATAGATTTTAAATGCTGCAAATTAATCAAACACTGAGGGTTTTGCTTCAGTGAAGAATAGTAGACTTTGAATCCATATTGTACCACTTTAGCTGTTACAGTTTCCTTTATTGTGCTTTACTGATTTGCTTCTAAATCTGCTTCTATCCTTTTTCTTATATTTTTGTTGTCTGGAATAGTGAATGGCCTTAGGCTTTGGCCTGATGTCTTTTTTTACCTGTAGGCCCAACAAATGTGGCATATGTGAAGGCATTTTCAGACACTTTTTTGTCCAGATAGAGGGTGGCTGTATTTTTTAAACCCAGTAAATCAGTCCACTGCATACTGTCTATTCATTGTTGTTTGCACATGCTATGTCCTATTTCATTTTTGAAAGTATATTGTTTATTATGTTTGATTCACTCTAATGTTCTTTAATTGCTGTTCCTCATTGCTTTGTCATCTGATTTGTGTAAGTCATTGCTGGATCATATCTTATTTCTGGTATAGGCATTATTAAGACATTTTCAATGAGTTTCACATAATTTGTTTCATCTGCTGGTGTTCATAATATTCTGATACCAGAGCTTCTTGACTCTGAATTAGCCCTCAGTATCTCCCTCAGAGAAAAACCTTGGATGGAACTGCATGTCTCAGTGAGCCTTTACTGACAATAGAGACACATATTTGATTAAAAGGATTTTGGGAAGGCAGAACATATCTTTAAATGTCTTAGAGGCAACAGAAACTAACATACGTTAGGGGTCTAGGACAAGATGGGTTCACTTTTAGTTTTCATTTCCTTTTTTGTATGTTTCTGCGTTTTATTGTCATTAACGAATTGCATTTTCAGAGCACAACAATTCAGCCTTTTGGCCTATGAGTTAATTAATGCTTGTCATGATATTAGTTTTTATGATCTCTCTATTTAACCTGTTAATTATTTTATGTAATACGAAAAGATAAAATAAACACTTTTAAGGATAAATTAGTCATTCATTTTTTGGTATAATTACACACAAATTAGTAAATGACATGCTGTCAAAGAAATAAGGGAATGGCAAAATGCTAAAATTCATTTTTTGCCATATACAAATAGTTACAGTGCTAGATAAACTAAATTGTTGTGCAATGTGTTTTAAACCTTGTGAATTTATCCATTTCAATGGTATGTGCATTTTAATAATGAGTAGTTTGTATAATACTATAGATTGTTGTATAGAGAAAAGTTTGATGCTTATATTTCAATACTCTAAATGTTATTTCTTTTTATATTTTTCATCACGTATATTGCGATTGCATGAAATTAACATTTATCTGGCTTTGAAGCCAAGGTGCTTTTACTCTTTAACCTTTTTTTCATCTCTAAATCCTGTTTTTGACTTGACAGTATGTTAATGTAGACATTATTCTAATAAGAAGCATAACTGTTTTTGAGCAAAGTAGTAGCCATCTGTGATAAATCATATGGAGCAGAGTAAAAATATATCTGATACTAAAAAAGTCTACCAATTTCAAACAAAATGAATACATTACAGAAAATTGACAAAAAATGGTCAAACTCAGTTTAAAGGATGCTCTTTTCAATGTGATCACAAACGTCACAACTCACTTTAAGCAAAAATGTGATGTAATTAAATATTGTTCTGTTTTTGTCAACAAAAGAATTTAAGTTGAATGGGCATGCAATATATTGATGCTAGAGAACTGGAATTATTAAAATTGAAAATGGAGTTTGTGTTCAGGTAATTAACAATCAACTTAGAAACCCTGTTAATAATTTTTAACCATGCGGCATCTAATAGTTCATCTATTTAAGTGAAGATATAAAGAACAACCCTGTATGCAGACAATAGTAAAGTCAGAAAAGTCAATTTACATAAGTTTGTAATTGGTAGACTTCAAATTTGTTCTTTCTTCAATCAGCTACAATTCCATCTACAACACACTCATCTACAACAAGTGAGTATGACATTACATAAATGTTTAGAATTGAAAAAAATATTTGTTTCCAATCATACATTTTAAAAGCTGCAAAATAATCAAACACTGAGTGTTTTGCTTTCAATGAAGAATAGTAGATTTTGAATCCATATTGTATCACTTTAGCTGTTACAGTTTCCTTTATTGTGCTTGACTGATTTGCTTGTAAATCTGCTTCTATCCTCTTTCTTATATTTCTGTTGTCTGGAATAGTGAATGGCCTTAAACTTTGACCTGATGTCTTTTTTTACCTGTAGGCCCAACTAACGTGGCATATGTGAAGGCATTTTCAGACACTTTTTTGTCCAGATAGAGGGTGGTTGCATTTTTTAAACCCAGTAAATCAGTCCACTGCATACTGTCTATTCATTGTTGTTTGCACAGGCTATGTCCTATTTCATTTTTGAAAGTATATTGTTTACATAGTTTATTTTGTTTGATTCACTCTAATGTTTTTTAATTGCTGTTCCTCCTTGCTTTGTCATCTGATTTCTGTCAGTCATTGCTGGATCATATCTTATCTCTTGTATAGGCATTCTTAAGACATTGTCTATGAGTTTCACACAATTTGTTTCATCTGCTGGTGTTCATAATATTCTGGTACCATAGCTTCTTGACTCTGAATTATCCCTCAGAATCTTCAAAGAAAAACCTTGGATGGAACTGCATATCTCAGTGATCCTTTACTGGCAAAAGAGACACATATTTGATTAAATTTATTTGGAGAAGGCAGAACATATCTTTAAATGTCTTAGGGGCAACAGAAACTAACATGTTATGGGTCTAGGACAAGATGGGTTCACTTTTAGTTTTAATTTAATTTTTTGTATGTTTCTCTGTTTTATTGTCATTAAAGAATTGAATTTTCAGAGCACAACAATTCAGCCTGTTGGCCTATGAGTTAATTAATGCTTGTGATGATGTTAGTTTTTAAGATCTCTCTATCTAACCTGATAATTATTTTATATAATACGAAATGATAAAATAAACACATTTAAGGGTAAATTAGTCATTCTTTCGTTTAGTATAATTATGCAAAAATTAGTAAATGACTTGCTGTCAAAGAAATAAGGGAATGGCAAAATGCTGAAATTCATTTTTTGCAGTATAAATATAGTTACTGTGCTAGATAAACTAAATTGTTGTGCAATGTGTTTTAAACCATGGGAATGTATCCATTTTAATGGTATGTGCATTTTAATAATGAGTAGTTGGTGTAATAATATAGATTGTTGTATAGAGAAAAGTGTGATGCTTATATTTCAACACTCTAAATGGTGTCATCATGTCATATTATTTTTTTCAGCACATATCTTGCGATTGCATTATTTTAACATATATACGGCTTTGAAGCCAAGGTGCTTTCACTCTTTAACTTTTATTTCATGTCTAAATCCTGTTTTTGAATTGCCAGAATGTTAATGTAGACTTTACTCTAATAAGAAGCATAATTGTGTTTTGAGCAAAGTAGTAGCCATCTGTCATAAATCATATGGCGAAGTGAAAAAACGTTTAATATAGACATAGTCTACCAATTATGAGGCAAATGAACACATTACAGAAAATTGATCAAAATGTCCAAACTCTTTTCAAATATTCCTATTTTCAATGTGGTCACAAAAGCCACAACTCACTTTTAATACAATAATTTGATGTTCTTAAATATTGTCCTCTTTCTGTCAACAAAATAATCCAACTTGAATGGGAGTGCAATATATTGCTGCTAGAGTACTGGAATTGTTAAAATTGAGATTGGAGTTTGTGTTCAGGTAATTAACAATCATCTTACAAGCCCTGTTAATAATTTTTAATCATGCAACATCCAAGAGTTAGTCTACTTAAGTGAAGATATAAAGAACAGCCACGTAATTAAGGCAATAGTAAAGTCATAAAAGTCAAGTTATGTAAGTTTGAAATTGCTAGACTTCTAATTTCTTCTTTCTCAATCAGGTACAAGTCCTGCTACAACACACTCAACCTCAACAAGTAAGTCTGACATTCCGTTAATGTTTAGAATTGAAAAACGTATTTCACTTTCCAATTATAGATTTTAAATGCTGCAAATTAATCAAACACCAAGGGGTTTAATTTCAATGAAGAATAGTAGATTTGAAATCCATTTTGTATCACTTTAACTGTGACAGTTTACTTTATTGTGCTTGATAGATTTGCTTCAAAATCTGCTTCTTTCCTCTTTCTTGTATTCCTGTTGTCTGGGATAGTTAATGGCCTTAGGCTTTGACCACATTTTTAATTTTTTTTACCTGTCAGGCCAACTAATTTGGCATATGTGAAGGAATTGTCAGACATTTTTTATCTAGATAGACAGTGGCTGTATTTTTTAAACCAAGTAAATCTGTCCACTGCATATCATCTATTCATTGTTGATTACACATGCAATGTCTTATTTCATTTTTGGAAGTATATTCTTTATATTGCTTATTTTGTTTGATTCACTCTAATGGTCTTTAGTTGCTGTCCCTCCTTGCTTTGTCATCTGATTTGTATCAGTCATTGCTGGATCATCTCTTATATCTGATATTGGCATTATTAAGACATTTTCTATGAGTTTCACACAATTTGGTTTATCTGTTGGTGTTCATAATATTCTTGTACCTTTGCCTCCTGGCTCTGAATTATCTCTTAGCACCTCCCTCACTGAAAAAAAAACATAAATGGAATTGCATGTCTCAGTGAGTCTTTACTGGCAAAAGAGACACATATTTGAGTAAAAGGATGTGGAGAAGACAGGAAATATCTTTAAATGTCTTAAGGGCAACAAAAACCAACACACATTAGTGGGTGGTCTAGGACAAGATGGGTTCACTTTTAGTTTTCATTTCCTTTTTTGAATGTTTCTGTGTTTTATTGTCATTTAAGAAATTAATGTTCAGAGCACAACAATTCAGCCTTTTGGATTATGAGTTAATTAATGCTTGCGATGATGTTAGTTTTTATGATCTCTTTATCTGCCCTGGCAATTATTTTATATAATATGAAAAGATAAAATAAACAAATTTAAGGCTACATTTGTCACTCTTTCATTTAGAATTATTACAAACAACCAAGTAAATGAATTGCTGTCAAAGAAATAAGGGAATGGCAAAATGCTGAAAATAATTTTTTGCAGTATAACAATACTGTGCTATATAAACTAAATTGTTGTGCAATGTGTTTTATATCTAGTGAATTTATTTGTCTCAATGTTATGTGTAATTTAATAATGAATAGTTGGTATTATAACGTTGATTGTTATATAGAGAAACGGTTTGATGCCTATATTTCAATACTCTAAATGTTATCATCATTTCTATTTTTTTCATCACGTATCTTGCGATTGCATGAAATTAACATATATCAGGCTTTGAAGCCAAGATGCTTTCTCTTGCTAACCTTTATTTCATGTCTAAATCCTGTTTTTGACTTGACAGTATGTCTCCAGATGCCGGGTGGAGAGGAGGCAAGGGTGACCTACTCCGAGGGTCCCCCCCCCGCGCTGACAAGAAATCCTCCGCAATTGCCGAGTTGAGGTGCCGTGGGCTACTGTGAGCTCCAGCAGGCCTACTCGGTGGACAATCTACTGTAACTAAGCTCTTGGCCCCTGCCCTGGTGCAGGAGAGAGCTTGCTAAAAAACTTTGATGCTAAGCGTATTTGCAGAGAACTCGCTGTCCTACCTGCATCTGATTGTAATAAAGGGCTGCCGCACCAGCGTCTTCAGAAGGAGGGTGGCTTTGGGTTAAACAGATCTTCAACTCATCCTGCAGCTGTGACCGGGACCCTCTACCCCGAAACCTGACTCTGGACTCAATGTGCTTTGTTTGTTTTTGGTGCCGAAACCAAATTTCCCCATTGGACTCTGATCTGTGGTGATGCTCTCCCTCTGCTTTCAAAAATGGGAGTGCTGTCCCACCAACCCAGTATTGTCTTCAGACACCTTGTGGAAGGGAGGTGTGGGTGACCTACTCTGAGGATCCCCACCGTGCTAACAAGAAATCCTCCCCGATTGCTGAGTTGAGGTGCCATGGGCTACTGTGAGATCTGGCAGGCCTCCTCGGTGAAAAATATACTATAACTAAGCTCCTGACCCCTGCCCCAGTACAGGAGAGAGCTTGCTTAAAAACTTTTTGTTTGGCCCACCCACTCTCCCTGTTTGGAGGGTGAGTTTAAATGCACACTGGCCCCACCCCCTGTAAGCTGCCTCACCCTATCAGCCATAAGGGGAGGTTCTCCTTGTATAGTGTTGGGATTCTCCCTCAGAAAATCCTTCCCAACCCCTATCTCTGGAATATGTTATGCATATTACCTGGGTGTACAAACCTTTTAGATAGCACTGTTGCTTAATCGGTACTGTGATTTTTATTCCGGTTGTTTACCTTTGCTCTCAAATCTCTATTTAGTTTTGCTACATAATACTGCCTAGTTTTTGCCTTGTGCTACATTCATTTTTTTTTCACTTCCACCATTGTGTACTATGACTTGATGATACCTGTCTTTACTGTCCTTGGAGATGGGCAACAAGTTGTAAGTGTATATACTTCTTAGCATTCCTGCCTAGTTGCCCAGATCATCTGTTGCAGTGCCAGAATTTGCCTTCTTTTACCCAGTTGTATAAAGCCTTAGCTAATCCTGATGAAACTGTCTTTGGTAAGCTGTCATTCAAATGGTAGGGGCGCTACTACAGGGCGAGTGCATTGCCCCTTCCATCCAGTAGATTCTTGGCTGGGTGTCCGGGCATGATCCCACACGCTGGTCCATTCTCACCTCCAGCCATGAAGAGGGTGTGGTTCCCCCTGACCCTACCTGCGGAAGGTAGGGAAGCTCTTATTGCTGTGGCTAAGGGTGGGCTTACTGCCACCCCCAGGGCCCTTGTTCTTGTAGGTCTGGCACTGGGGCTAACCCTCCTTCAAAGTGTCACTTCTCCCCAATATCCTTGGGTGACAACTGGAAGTGATCCTCCTCTCAAGAGGATACTGACTACTCCTTCTCTAATATGCTTGTGACTAACAAGGCCCACCATTGTATTACTTGCTGCCTAGACATTCGGTGCCTTATGCACTCAGCCAGGGTCAAGAAAATATGAGCTAAAAAACACCCTGATGGCCAACCACACTATAGGTGGTGGTATCTCCCCTGGCTCCTCCTCCTTACATTACTTATGGCTGGTGATATCGAATCCAACCCCGGACTCTTAAACCTGTCCACCAATATCCCTACTGCATGGAGCATGAGTAAGGGGCTAAGAATAGCTCATCTAAATATCAGGACCTTGCTACCTAATCGAGATGAGTTATTAGCGTGGGTGGCACTATATAAACCTGACATCCTTGGAGTGACTGAGACCTGGCTTAAACCCTCCATTCCTGACTTTGCATGTGCACTCACTGGATATGAGTTCACCTGCCTGGACAGAGCTGGGGGTAAGGGGGGGGTGCCATCCTAATCTACTACAAAAGCCACCTAAACATCTCCCTAGTATCTCATCTGCAACCAGAAAAGTCCCCCTGTGAGCTACTTCATGTGCTTCCGCTACTTGGGGATACAAAGAAACTGCACCTAGTGTCTTCCTACAACCCTCCTAGGGGAGGTCTACCAGGACTTACCCACCTTTTGGACTCAGTTGGTCCCTGTGTTGGGGAAAATGAACTAATTATCATGGGTGATGTCAATCTAAACTGGGAGAGTGGCAATGTTAAGAAATTTGAGCCCCAACTTGCCAACCTTGCCCTGACCCAACTAATTCAGGACCCGACCAGACGGACAGCAAACAATTCCTCCAGCACCTTGTTGGATTGGATCATGTCTAACCATCCGGATAGGATCGCATCAGCAGGCATGTTATCCGATTCCATCTCAGACCACTCTCTGGTGTTCTGTGTCTGGAAAATTCCCTCCCCCAAAATACCTCACAAAATCATACAAGTCAGAAACTACTCCAGGTTTGACCTGGGGGGTTCCTGGATGACTTAAGACTTGCTGACTGATCCAGGGTGCTTGGAGCTTCAGACTCCTCAGTGGCAACCTCTTGCTTCCTTGACACCTTCTGGGCCTTGCAAGACAAGCATGCTCCCAAGGTCACTAGTAGGGTGAGGGGGACTGCTACCCTCTGGCTAAATGGTAATCTCCTAGCCCAGATGTGGGGGAGAGAGACAAATGCTGGGCCCGTATCAAAGGATCTAATGACCCTTCTAATTTTCAAAGATTCAGGCACCTCAGGAATCAGTGCAAGAAGGCTATCAGGGCAGCGAAGAGTGACTTCTGTAAGTCTGCTCTACTTAGCTCTGCCAGAGATCCCAGGAGGTTTTGGAGGAATATCAAATCTCTTGTCAGTGGGTCCACCCATCCGGGGGTCACGGACATGGTTATAAATGGAGTCTCATGTAATAACCCTCATACCATAGCCAACTCCCTAAATTCTTACTTCACTGACCTCTCAGCCCTCACTTCTCTTTTCCCGGCTGGTGAGAGCTTGTTTCTCACCCCCTCCCTCCACGTGGCAGGAAGGTCAAGCCTCTCGGTGTATGTTTTATCTCAGGGCTGTATCAGTCCAGGACATTCAGAGATGCCTAGCTGCTCTCTCCCAGCACTCTAGCCCAGGCCTTGACAACCTGGAACCTAAGCTTCTTAAGCTTGGTGCTGATTACATTGCCTCTCCAGTAGCCCACATCTTTAACCTATCCCTTAGTTTGGGGATAATCCCTGATATCTGGAAGGAGATGAGGATAGTCCCCATTCTGAAGCAGGGCAATCCTAAACTACCAGACAATTATCACCCAATTTCTATCCTCCCATCCCTTAGTAAACTCCTGGAAAAGGTGGTGGCCAAGCAACTCTCGGAGTTCATCCACACCCATGAGCTGTTGTCCCTGGCCCAGCATGGCTTTTGAAAGGGACATAGCACCACAACTGCCTTGATTTCAGTTACATCAAGCATCAGGTCAGCCATGGACCAGGGCAAACTCTCTGGTGCCATATTTATTGACTTGTCAAAAGCCTTTGACCTTGTTGACCACGAGCTACTTGGAGCACAGCTATGGTCACTTGGACTCTCTCCCCATGCCTTGAAATGGTTAATGGGCTACCTGAATGGTAGAAAGCAGCGTACCTGCTTCAACAAGGTCCTCTCAGAGCCCCAGCCAGTGACCTCTGGAGTCCACCAGGGCTCGGTACTGGGCCCCCTCCTTTTCTCCCTCTTTATTAACCAACTGCATATGGTGACCTCCAACTGCTGAGCCACCATGTATGCAGATAACCTGGTGATAGTGGTTCATTCTCAAAATGCCATCGCCATAAGCCAGTGCTTGTCTGATGATTTCAACAAAGTCTTGTCCTGGGTTACTAACCACAAACTGGTTCTGGACCTGAAAAAAACACAGGCTATGCTCTTTGGTTCCATGGCCAAAATCAAAGCCTCATTGGCCTTGCTCAACATCACTAGTGCGGATGGCCCCTCGCTGCCTACAGTGAACTCAATCAAATATCTTGGGATTACTCTCGATCCCCAACTTGACATGGGGAGTCATATCCTAAACATCTGTAGGACAATGAACAGCAAGCTTGGCCTGGCCTATAGGGCCAAGTACAACCTAACTCCTGCAGCTAGACTCGCCCTTGCTAGAGGTGTGCTTCTTCCCTCCCTCAGCTATGGACTTCACTTATTTGCTCAGTCCCCCCAAATTCATCTCACTCAGTCGAACACAGCATATAATAACATCTGTAGTTTTGCTCTAGATGCCCCCCTGACTCACCCACCATTGTGAGCAATACAACAAACTCCGCTGGCTCCCCCCAGCCAAATACCTGGAATTGGGGGTTGGAAGCTTCTCAGGGAAAGTGGTTAATACTGGGATCCCTCAGGGACTGGCTCTGCTTCTTCCAAAATTGGACCCTACTCCCTACCACCTTAGGTCCCTGACTGCAGGGATGCTTAAAGTCCCCCCACCCGTACCCTTATGGGGATCATGACTTTGCCGCATATGTGCCCAGACTCTGGAACTCACTCCCAATCATGTCTATTCAGCCCCCTCCCATCAGAGTTTTTGCACTTCCCTGTGGACTTTTCTGAAGCTAACATCAGTGTGGGACTGTCCCAAGCCCCCCTAGAGTAATGTATCATGCTGACGGAAACCATCCAAGTTATTGCTGCTAAAGCTGTTGATACTTTCCGTAGCTTAAATTGATTAATATCTACTCTATTCTCAACTACTCATTTTCCCCAATTTGTGGGCATCTTCTGTGTCCACAGCACTGCTCCATGGACAAAGGTTGCTCTGCCTACTCCCATCTGTATTGGTGGTACATTCTACTCCCCAGTACTCTGGTACTGCCAACTCGTATGTCTTAGTATACTGTTGACCTATATATAATTTTCCACTTGAGCCTGCTTGTTCCCAGGTTTTGCCTACTAAAAACTTAAGTTATATGTTACTAAGTTGCACTGTGGATCATACTGCACTCCTATATAGATCCTCCTGTTGTCAATTATGTATTTCTACCATATGTTGTACTATTGTTGATTGGTGTTTTCTTTTTCTCACATGTTTTCTTATTTCATGTAATATGCTATCCATCCTTGTGTTACCTTATCTGTATTTCCCATGTTGTACTGTCCCAGGTCATTCTTGAAAATAGGCATAATACTTGTCTAGTGTACTTACCCGGTAAACAATAGCTAAATAAATAAATAATGTAGACATTATTCTAATAAGAAGCATAACTGTTTTTGAGCAAAGTAGTAGCCATCTGTGATAAATCATATGGAGCAGAGAAAAAATATATCTGATACTAAAAAAGTCTACCAATTTCACACAAAATGAACACATTAGAGAAAATTGATAAAAATGGTCAAACTCAGTTTAAAGGATGCTCTTTTCAATGTGATCACAAAAGTCACAACTCACTTTTAAAACAAAAATTTGATGTAATTAAATATTGTTCTCTTTTTGTCAACAAAAGAATTTAAGTTGAATGGGCAAGCAATATATTGATGCTAGAGAACTGGAATTATTAAAATTGAAAATGTAGTTTGTGTTCAGGTAATTAACAATCAACTTAGAAACCCTGTAATTAATTTTTAATCATGTGACAAGTGAAGATATAAAGAACAACCCTGTTATGAAGATAATAGTAAAGTCAGGAAAGTCAAGTTACACAAGTTTGTAATTGTTAGATTCTATTTTTTTCTTTTTTCAATCAGCTACAAGTCCATCTACAACACACTCATCCACAAGAAGTGAGCGGTTGGGGTGAGGGTTCCACTAGATCACCAGGGATTTAGGACTTGGGGGTGAGGAATGCCTACCGCGATAGGGCTCCGTTAGGTCCAATGGACCACCAAGGATATTGGACTTTGGGGGGGATAATGATGCCTGTGATTGGGCTAATGGGGGGATACTGTTAAGCCCATGATTGGGCTACTGGGGGGATACTGTTATGCCTGCGATCAGGCTACTCGGGGGGGAAATACTGTTATGCCCGTTATTGGGCAACTAGGGGGATTTTACAGTTATGCCCACGATCAAGCTACTTGAAGGGGGGAAATACTGTTATGCCCATGATCAGGCTACTGACGGGGTGTTACAGTTATGCCTGCGATCAGGCTACTCAGAGGGGATACTGTTATGCCCACAATCGGACTACTGGGGGGGTGTTACAGTTATGCTTGCGATCAGGCTACTCAGGGGGGGAATACTGTTATGCCCATGATCAGGCTAATCACAGTCCACTGGATCACCAGGGATTGGAGACATTCATTGTCCCTTATGGGATGTCCCGCGATTGGGCTGCAGGGGGCATCGGTCCCCAACGGCTGCTGCCTGGCAGGGTGCCAGGTGCAAGTCGTCGGGGATTGGTGCACCTGCATGCTAATGGCATGCAAATGGGGCTGTAATCAGATGAAAATGGCCCCCCATGTGCCTTGCATAGATTAAGGCCCCATTTGCATGTCACCCTTTGAATATCGCAGGTGCTATGCATGGCACAATGGAACTTTCGCCACTGCATCTCAATGCTCCCTCTGACCACTTGTGCTGGTGCAGTTCAACTGTGCCATGCACAGTGGGGTGGCCTGGGGGTGATATTCAAAGCAGTTGTGCCATAGCGCAACTCTGTTGAATATCGCCCTGGCCACACCCATGTGCAACTATTTTGAGAGGCACAAAGGCTTGTGCCACAAACTGTTGCAGTTTGAATATCTGGGCCTCTGTATCTAACCTGGCAATTATTTTATATAATATGAAAAGATAAAATAAACAAATTTAAGGGTACATTTGTCACTCTTTCATTTAGAATTATTACAAACAACCTAGTAAATGAATTGCTGTCAAAGAAATAAGGGAATGGCAAAATGCAAAAATAATTTTTTGCAGTATAAAATTACTGTGTTATATAAACTAAATTGTTGTGCAATGTGTTTTAAATCTTATAAATTTATTTATTTCAATGGTATGTGTAATATAATAATGAGTAATTCATATTATAAAGTAGATTGTTGTATAAAGAAAAGATTTGATGCCAGTATTTCAATACTGTTATCATCATTTCATTTTATTTTTCTCATCATGTACCTTATGACTGCATGAGATTAACATATATCAGGCTTTGAAGCCAAGGTGCTTTCACTCGCTAACCTTTATTTCATGTCTAAATCCTGTTTTTGACTTGACAGTGTGTTAATGTAGACATTATTCAAAAAAGAAGCATAACTGTTTTTAAGCAAAGTAGAAGCCATCTGTGATAAATCATATGGAGCACAGAAAAAATATATCTGATACTAAAAAAGTCTACCAATTTCAAACAAAATGAGCACATTACAGAAAACTGATAAAAATGGTTAAACTCAGTTTAAAGGATGCTCTTTTCAATGTGATCACAAAAGTCACAACTCACTTTTAAAACAAGAATTTGATGTAATTAAATATTGTTCTCTTTTTGTCAACAAAAGAATTCAAGTTGAATGGGGATGCAATATATTGATGCGAGAGAACTGGAATTGTTAAAATTGAAAATGGAGTTTGTGTTCAGGTAATTAACAATCAACTTAGAAACCCTGTTAAGAATTTTTAATCATGTGACATTGAAGAGTTCATCTATTTAAATGAAGATGTAAAGAAAAACCCTGCAATGAAGACAATAGTAAACTCCTAAAAGTCAAGTTACATAAGTTTGTAAGTGCTAGACTTCTTATTTCTTCTTTCTTCAATCAGCTACAAGTCAGTCTACAACACACTCATCCACAACAAGTGAGTATGACATTACATAAATGTTTAGAATTGAAAAAACTATTTCTGTTTCCAAACATAGATTTAAAATGCTGCAAATTAATCAAACACTGAGGGTTTTGCTTTCAATGAAGAATAGTAGATTTTGAATCCATATTGTATCACTTTAGCTGTTAGTTTCCTTTATTGTGCTTGACTGATTTGCTCCTAAATCTGCTTCTACCCTCTTTCTTATATTTCTGTTGTCTGGAATAGTGAATGGCCTTAGACTTTGACCCAATGTCTTTTTTTACCTGTAGGCCCAACAAATGCGGCATATGTGAAAGCATTTTCAGACACTTTTTTGTCCAGATAGGGGGTGGCAGTATTTTTTAAACCCAGTAAATCTGTCCACTGCATGCTGTCTGTTCATTGTTGTTTGCACATGCTATGTCCTATTTCATTTTCAAAAGTATTTTGTTTATTTTATTTTGTTTGATTCACTCTAATGTTCTTTAATTGCTGTTCCTCCTTCCTTTGTCATCTGATTTGTGTCAGTCATTGCTGGATCATATCTTATCTCCGGAATAGGCAATATTAAGACATTTTCTATGAGTTTCACACAATTTGGTTCATCTGCTGGTGTTCAGAATATTCTGGTACCATAGCTTCTTGACTCTGAATTATCCCTCAGCATCTCCATCAGAGAAAAACCTTGGATGGAGCTGCATGTCTCAATGAGCCTTTACTCACAAAAGAGACACATATTATATTAAAAGGATTTGCAGAAGGCAGAACATATCTTTAAATATCTTAGAGGCAACAGAAAGTAACATACATTGGGGTCTAGGACAAGATTGGTTCACTTTTAGTTTTCATTTCCTTTTTTGTATGTTTCTGTTTTTTATTGTCATTAACAAATTGAATTATCAGCGCACAATAATTCAGCATTTTGGCCTGAGTTAGTTAATGCTTGTCATGATGTTAGTTTTTAAGATCTCTCCATCTAACCTGATAATTATTTTACGTAATACAAAAAGATAAAATAAACACATTTAAAGGTAAATTAGTCATTCTTTCTTTTGATATAATTACACACAAATCAGTAAATTACATCCTGTCAAAGAATTAAAGGAATGGCAAAATGCTGAAATTCATTTTTTGCCGTACAAAAATAGTTACTGTGCTAGATAAACTAAATTGTTGTGCAATGTGTTTTAAACCTTGTGAGTTTATCCATTTCAATGGTATGTGCATTTTAATAATGAGTATTTGGTATAATAATATAGATTGTTGTATAGAGTATATATAACGGTTATATAACGGTTGATGCTTATATTTCAATACTCTAAATGCTATCATCATTTATTTTTATTTTTTTCATCACGTATATTGCGATTGCATGAAATTAACATATTTCTGGCTTTGAAGCCTAGGTGTTTTTACTCTTTAACCTTTATTTCATGTCTAAATCCTGTTTTTAAATTGCCAGTATGTTAATGTATGCATTACTATAATAAGAAGCATAACTGTATTTTGAGCAAAGTAGTAGCCATCTGTCATAAATCATTTGGAGCAGTGAATAAAAATGGTTGATACAAATGTAGTCTACCAATTATGAGTCATATGAACAAATTACAGAAAATTGATCGAAATGACAAACTCTTTTTAAAATTTGCAATTTTCAATCTGGTCACAAAAGCCACAACTCACTTTTAAAACAATAATTTGTTGTCATTAAATATTGTCCTCTTTCTGTCAACAAAATAATCCAACTTGAATGGGAGTGCAATATATTGCTGCTAGAGTACTGGAATTGTTAAAATTGAGAATGGAGTTTGTGTTCAGGTAGTTAACAATCAACTTAGAAACCTAGTTAATCATTTTTAATCATGCGACATCCATGAGTTAATCTACTTAAGTGAAGATATAAAGAACAGCCATGTAATGAAGACTATAGTAAAGACATAAAAGTCAAGTTATGTAAGTTTGAAATTGCTAGACTTCTAATTTCTTCTTTCTCAATCAGGTACAAGTCCAACTACAACACACTCAACCTCAACAAGTGACTCTGACATTCCATTAATGTTTAGAATTGAAAAAAGTATTTCTGTTTCCAATCATAGATTTTAAATGCTGCAAATTAAGCAAACACCAAGAGTTTTACTTTCAATGAAGAATAGTAGATTTCAAATCCATTTTGTATCACTTTAGCTGTGATATTTTCCTTTATTGTGCTTGACAGATTTGCTTCAAAATCTGCTTCTATCCTCTTTCTTGTATTTCCGTTGTCTGGGATAGTGAATGGCCTTAGGCTTTGACCTGATTTTTTTTTTAACTGTTGGCCAAACTAATTTGTCATATGTGAAGGCATTATCAGATATTTTTTGTCCGGATAGACAGTGGCCATATTTTTTAAACCCAGTAAATCTATCCACTGCATATCATCTATTCATTGTTGTTTACACATGCTATGTCCTGTTTCATTTTTGGATGTATATTGTTGATATTTCTTATTTTGTTTGATTAACTCTAATGGTCTTTAGTTGCTGTCCCTGCTTGCATTATCATCTGATTTGCGTCAGTCATTGCTGGATCATCTGTTATATCTGATGTAGCTATTATTAAGACATTTTCTATGAGTTTCACACAATTTGGTTTATATGCTGGTGTTCATAATATTCTGGTACCATAGCCTCCTGGCTCTGAATTATCCCTCAGCATCTCCCTCACAGAAAAAACATAAAGGGAACTGCATGTCTCAGTGAGTCTTTACTGGCAAAAGAACACATATTTGAATAAAAGGATGTGGAGACGACAGAAAATGTCTTTAAATGTCTTCAGGGCAACAAAAACCAACACAAGTTAGGGGTCTAGGACACGATGGGTTCACTTTTAGTTTTCATTTCCTTTTTTGAATGTTTCTGTGTTTTACTATCATTTAAGAAACTGATGTTCAGAGCACAACAATACAGCCTTTTGGCCTATGAGTTAATTAATGCTTGCGATGATGTTAACTTTTATGATCTCTGTATCTAACCTGGCAATTATTTTTTATAAAACAAAAAGATAAAATAAACAAATTTAAGGGTACATTTGTCACTATTTCATTTGGTATAATTACACACAACTTAGTAAATGAATAGCTGTGAAAGAAATAAGGGAATGGCAAAATGCTGAAAATAATTTTTTGCAGTACAGTATAACAATACTGTGTTATATAAACTAAATTGTTGTGCGATGTATTTTAAATCTTGTGAATTTATTTATCTCAATGTTATGTGTAATTTAATAATGAATAGTTGGTATTATGACGTAGATTGTTGTATAGAGAAAAGGTTTGATGTCTATATTTCAATACTCTAAATGTTATCATCATTTATTTTAATTTTTTTCATCACATATCTTGTGATTGCATGAAATTAACATATATCAGGCTTTGAAGCCAAGGTGCTTTCTCTCGCTAACCTTTATTTCATGTCTAAATCCTGTTTTTGACTTGACAGCATGTTAATGTAGACATTATTTTAATAAGAAGCATAACTGTTTTTGAGCAAAGTAGTAGCCATCTGTGATTAATCATATAGAGCAGAGAAAAAATATATCTGATACTAAAAAAGTCTACCAATTTCAAACAAATTGAACACATTACAGAAAATTGATAAAAATGGTTAAACTCAGTTTAAAGGATGCTCTTTTCAATGTGATCACAAAAGTCACAACTCACTTTTAAAACAAAAATTTGATGTCATTAAATATTGTTCTCTTTTTGTGAACAAAAGAATTGAATTTAATGATTTATGGAATTATTTTTGTGGGAGAATTCATGGAGATTTGTAATAAACAAACCCCAATTAAAACCAGGATTATGAAACAAAATTCCATGTTATGGTACTCAAAGGAGCTTAAAAAGTTAAAATTATTAAGGGATAAGGCATGGCACCATGCTAAACGAAAAGGTAGTAAACAGGACTGGGATAGATTTAAAAAGTTACATAATAATTATGTTAGAGAAGTTCTATGGGCAAAATAATGCTATTATACTCATTTGTTGGATAAAAACAGTTTAAAAAATCCTAAAGATTTTTGGAAAACAATAAACACTTTAGTTAAGGGCCAGGGGGCTGATGAAATAAAAGTGTTGAATATTGATGGACAGGTGTTACCACTATCTCAACATGTGTTAGATTGGCTGAACAAGAATCTGATGGTAGAGACTAGTTCAGTCAATCCACCTTGTCTCCCTGGTGCCTGTTACCTATCTCAGTCGAATGATAATGGGTCCATTACATCATTTGTATTTGAAGAAATAAAAGTTGAGTCTGTGATTATTGAATTAATAAGTTTAAACACTGCTAAAGCTGTAGGCTTGGATAATATCTCACCTAAACTGCTTAAATATGCTGCTCCAATTACAGCTTACCCCCAACGTACTTATTTAATATATCTTTAACCATAGGAGTATATCCAATAGCCTGGAAACAATCCAAGGTTATACCTATATTTACAGGTGGTGATAGAACAGTGATGGACAATTATAGGCCTATCTCTCTTTTGTCCCGGGTATCTAAAATACTGGAAAGATTGGTGGCCATCCAATTAAGAAAATACTTGGACTTTTCTGGTTTATTGAATGGCATGCAGTCTGGTTTCCAGAAACTGCACAATACGACTTCTGCACTTGCTAAAGTTGTGGGTGATGTGCAAGTAGTCCTGAACAGGAGGACACTAGTGGGGGCCATTTTTGTGGACCTATCCAAAGCTTTTGATTCTTTGTACCACTGTGTCCTCCTGTCCAGGGAAGCATCTCTTGGGATGATGGGATTGAGTGAAAAGTGGTTGGAATCATATTTGATGAATAGGAGCCAAAAGGTATCATTGGGAGGTCAGGAATCATGTTTTTTGCCTGCTGGGTTGGGGGTCCCACAGGGCTCCATCCTAGGGCCATTGCTGTTCAACATATATGTAAATGGCCTGTCTTTTCTGGATCCTAAAATAAAGTATCACCTTTATGCTAATGATACTATAATTTATACATCACATGAATCTATTAAGGTGTTACAAAATAGGCTCCAGTTAGCCTTTGATGATCTACAGAGTTTTCTAAGAGACAGTAGGTTGACTCTGCATGTAAAGAAAACACAGACCATGTTGTTACATCAAAGAAGCGATAGGATGAAGGGAATGGCCCTGGGATTGGTTGCCCATGGGTGAGCCCTGATCCAACAGACACACACGTATAAATATGTGGGTCTTTGGATCAATAGCTCATTATGTTGTGACATACATATTGGTAATTTGACAAGGAGTGTAAATAAAAGAATAGATCATTAATGAGTATGGAACTAAGAAAAAAGTGGTTAATACAATGATTATCCCCATTATTGATTATGTGGACATATTTTATTCATGTGGGAGAAAGCAGGATTTAAGGAAGCTGGAAGCATAACAGCTTAGCCAGGTTTGTTCTAGGCACCCCTAGATTAACCCATAGATGTTTGCTTTATGACCAGTTAAAGTGGCCAATGCTCCATGAACGTAACCACAAACATTTGTTAGCCTTGGTTTATAATGGATTGCTGGGGAAGTATCCTGTGTATGTGGTAGAAAACTTGATATATAAGGACACATTGGCCTCTCTGAGAAATTGTCAAGTACCTAACTTGGAACTGCCTAGATGCAATTTGAATATAGGATGACAGTCTGTATATTATAGAGGGGTTTTGAGCTGGAATGTAATCCCTGAGACCTTGTTCCTGCCCAATGTAAAAAATCACTGGCCTTTGATACAATGCTGGTACCAAAATGGCTCACGTCAAAAAAGGCAATGCTGTATTGATATATAAAGGTTATATGACTATTTATAGCATGACTTGTTATTATTAATTTAGAGCATAATTGAATTACTAGGATGTTGAGCTTGTTTGTGTTCTATGTCTATTATGTATAATTTTCTTTTTGATTTTGTATTTGACCTTCTCTTATTAGCCAAATGTTATTTAGTGGTGCTGTATGTTATTGTAACATTTCCCTTTCTTTTTTATATTTTGTATTTTTACTGAATGGGACCTCGTTGAAAATGAGCTAGGCTCAATCGAATTTATCCTTTATTCATTTGTAATGAATAAAAACATTTTACTACTACTACTAAGTTGAATGGGGATGCAATATATTGATGCTAGAGAACTGGAATTATTAAAATTGAAAATGGAGTTTGTGCACAGGTAATTAACAATCGACTTAGAAACCCTGTTAATTTTTAATCATGTGACATTGAATAGTTAATCTATTTAAGTGAAGATATAAAGAACAACCCTGATATGAAGACAATAATAAAGTCAGAAAAGTCAAGTTACATAAGTTTGTAATTTCTAGACTTCTAATTTTTTCTTTCTTCAATCAGCTACAGGTCCGTCTACAACACACTCATCCACAACAAGAGAGTATGATATTACATAAATGTTTAGAATTGAAAAAAAATTGTTTCCAGTCATAGATTTTAAATGCTGCAAATTAATCAAACACTGAGGGTTTTGCTTTCAATGAAGAATAGTAGATTTTGAATCCATATTGTATCACTTTAGATGTGACAGTTTTCTTTATTGTGCTTGACAGATTTGCTTGTAAATCTGCTTCTATCCTCTTTCTTATATTTCTGTTGTCTGGAATAGTGAATGGCCTTAGACTTTGACCTGATGTCTTTTTTTTACCTGAAGACCCAACTAACGTGGCATATGTGAAGGCATTATCAGACACTTTTTTGTCCAGATAGAGGGTGGCTGTATTTTTTAATCCCAGTAAATCAGCCCACTGCATACTGTTTATTCATTGTTGTTTGCACAGGCTATGTCCTATTTCATTTTTGAAAGTATATTGTTTATACTGTATATTTTGTTTGACTCACTCTAACGTTTTTTAATTGCTGTTCCTCCTTGCTTTGTCATCTGATTTGTGTCAGTCATTGCTGGATCATATCTTATATCTGGTTTAGCTTTTATTAAGACATTTTCTATGAGTTTCACACAATTTGGTTCATCTGCTGGTGTTCATAATATTCTGGTACCATAGCTTCTTGACTCTGAATTATCCCTCAGCATCTCCCTCAGAGAAAAACCTTGGATGGAACTACCTGTCTCAGTGAGCCTTTACTGGCAAAAGAGACACATATTTGATTAAAAGGATTTGGAGAAGGCAGAACATATCTTTAAATGTCTTAGGGGCAACAGAAACTAACATATGTTTTGGGTCTAGGACAAGATGGGTTCACTTTTAGTTTTCATTTCCTTTTTTGTATGTTTCTGTGTTTTATTGTCATTAAATAATTGAATTTTCAGAGCACAAAAATTTCAGCCTTTTGGCCTGTGAGTTAATTAATGCTTGTGATAATGTTAGTTTTTATGATCTCTCTATCTAACCTCATAATTATTTTATATAATACAAAATGATAAAATAAACACATTTAAGGATAAATTAGTCATTCTTTTGTTTAGTATAATTACACAAAAATTAGTAAATGACATGCTGTCATAGAAATAAGGGAATGGCAAAATGCTGAAATTCATTTTTTGCAGTATAAATATAGTTACTGTGCTAGATAAACTAAATTGTGCAATGTGTTATAAACCTTGTGAATGTATCCATTTTAATGGTATGTGCATTTTAATAATGAGTAGTTGGTATAATAATATAGATTGTTGTATAGAGAAAAGTCTGATGCTTATATTTCAATACTCTAAATATTATCATCATTTCTTTTTATTTTTTTCATCACGTATCTTGCGGTTGCATGATTTTAACATATATCCCGCTTTGAAGCTTTCACTCTTTAACCTTTATTTCATGTCTAAATCCTGTTTTTGGATTGCCAGTATGTTAAAGTAGACATTATTCTAATAAGAAGCATAATTGTATTTTGAGCAAAGTAGTAGCCATCTGTCATAAATCATATGGAGCAGTGAAAAAAAATGTTTGATAGAAATATAGTCTACCAATTAAGAGACATATGAACACATTACAGAAAATTGATTAAAATGCCCAAACTCTTTATAAAGGTTTCTATTTTCAATGTGGTCCCAAAAGTCACAACTCACTTCTAATACAATAATTTGATGTACTTAAATATTGTCCTCTTTCTGTCAACAAAATAATCCAACTTGAATGGGAGTGCAATATATTGCTGCAAGAGTACTGGAATTGTTAAAATTGAGAATGGAGTTTTTGTTCAGGTAATTAACAATCGACTTAGAAACCCTGTTAATAATTTTTAATCATGCAACATCCAAGAGTTAATCTACGTAAGTGAAGATATAAAGAACAGCCCAGTAATGAAGACAATAGAAAAGTCATAAAAGTCAAGTTAAGTAAGTTTGAAATTACTAGACTTCTAATTTCTTCTTTCTTTAATCAGCTACAAGTCCGACTACAACACACTCAACCACAACAAGTGAGTCTGACATTCCATTAATGTTTTGAATTGAGAAAAGTATTTCTGTTTCCAGTCATAGATTTTAAATGCTGAAAATTAATCAGACACCAAGGGTTTTACTTTCAATGAAGAACAGTAGATTTCAAATCCATTTTATATCACTTTAGCTGTGACAGTTTCCTTTATTGTGCTTGTCAGATTTGCTTCTAAATTTGCATCTATCCTCTTTTGTGTATTTCAGCTGTCTGGGTTAGTGAATGGCCTTAGGCTTTGACCTGATGATTCTTTTTTACCAGTAGGCCCAGCAGATTTGGCATATGTGAAGGCATTTTCTGACATGTTTTGTCCAGATAGAGGGTTGCTCTATTTTTCAAACCCAGTAAATCAGTCCACTGCATACAGTTTTATTCATTCTTGTTTACACATGGTATGTCCTATTTCATTTTTGGAAGTATGTTATTTATTTTGTTGGAGTCTCACTGATGTCCTTTAATTGCTGACCCTCTTTGCTTTGTCATATGATTTGCGTCAGCCTTTGCTGGATCAACACTCATCTCTGGTATAGCCATTGTTCTGGATTCCCCCCTTTTACCTTCACAAAAAGACAGAGACCATTGTTGTTGTTGTGATAAGATTGGCAATTAATTTATTTATATATCATAATTCCATGTTACATTTTATCATCTTTTATTCTTATATCTCTCACAATTTCATTTATTTCCATCCATATATCAATCTCTGATCATCCCTCTTTCTTCCTCTTTTTTCCCCCCCCAGGTGAAAACCTGGGTGCCTTCTTCGTCTCCTTTTCTGTAAGGTAATGGTGAAAACTGAGACCGCTTTTCTACTTCAGCTTCTTCCTCTTTTATCATATTCCTTTTCTTTCCTCCTCCTTCTTCCCCTCTTTTTTCCTTTTTCTGCCATTCACTTTTGGCAGTCCAATAACCATATTATATTTTGCCATCCACCTTTGGCAGTCCAATAACCGTTCTACTGGACAAATCTGTCATCCACCCTTGACAGACCTACCATACAGTCCCTTTCTGACTGTCTTCCCCTCTTGCTCTATATTGTAGGGTGGGTGGTAAGGATCAAAACTCCAGCAAAAGTCACTGAACCTCTCCTGTGTTGCCCATTATGTACCTCCACTTGCCCCTCCCCTTCCTGTTGCTTGGCCATTGCTCTATCCCCTGGCCCTCCCCTTCCTTCCCCCATCCCCTTTTGAGCACACCATCTTGAGGGAAGGGAATGGGTGCACAGGACAACCTGGTCTGCCCCATAAAGGGCAAACTCCATTGTCCTGGATTCCCCTCTTTTTCCCTCACAAAAAGGCAGAGACCATTGTTGTTGTTGTGCTCAGATTGGCAATTAATTTATTTATATATCATAATTCCATGTTCCATTTTATCATCTTTTATTCTTATGTCTCTCACAATTTCATTTATTTTCATCCATATATCAATCTCTGATCATCCCTCTTTCTTCCTCTTTTTGCTCACCCCAGGTGAAAACCTGGGTGCCTACTTCTTCTCCTTTTCTGTTAGGTAACGGTGAAAACCAAGACTGCTTTTCTCCTTCTGCTTCTTCCTCTTTTTGTCTTATTCCTTTTTCTTTTTCCCCTTCCCCTCTCCCCCCTTTTTTCCCCATTAGCTGGTCTCCAGCTAATGTTGGATGACTGGCTTTCCCCTTCTTTAGGGTATTTTTCTTATACCTCAGGGAAGCCCTCTTCCCAGTCCTCCTCCTCTTTTTTTTTATTTTTATACTCTGCCTCCTGCATGCCTCCTCCATGCTTCTATAAAACCCATCATTTCTGTAATAAACATGTCTATGGCTAGATCTGACAGATGCATGCCATCAGACCTGTTGAAATCTTCTACCCACTCTTCCACACCCCGCAGTATTACCTGTCCTCCCATACTCCTTATCAGTGTCCCCACCCTTCTGTTCATCTTTCTCCTTGCCCTATCCATGGCTCTATGGCTGTGGTCATGTCTCCAAACTCTCCTTGTTATCATATCTGACCAGGCAAGGCCTACTCTTGGCCACAACTGCTGTATTGTCTCTAAATCCCTTTTTACCTGTATGTATGCGTCCGCCCATGGCTTACTCCCAAGGTCATTACCCCCTAAATATATAATAATCAAGTCTGGGATGGGTCACAGTTCCTTCAGTTCTTTCAGGGTAGGAAGCAGTTGTGCCTATCTCATCCCCCAGATGCCGCGCCACACCAATCTAAATTGTTTCCCATCTTGGTAAAGCTGCTTTCCCCCAGCCTTTTTCTCTGCTCTTCTTTCTGCCCAATAAATATAAGAGTGGCCGCAGATCCAGACTTCCGCGATCCTCCCTCTTCCTATAGGGTTTAAGCAAATTAAATGTCTTATATATGGTCTTAGTTTTCATTCACATAATATCCCCTCTACCCCCCGATGTGGCTCCAGATCTGCAACAAAAAACATAGGTAATATGTTAAACTTCATACTACAGTGTTCCAATGTATCTCTTATAATTGGCCGACCACCAACACCCCTTTTCCAAAATGTTATTCACCGTCTCGCCTGCTGCTGCCCACTGTGAGGCAGTCCCTATCCGTAAGGAGTGGGATGAATAATCAGATCTTCCCCCAAGAATTGCATGCCTTTTTTGAGTAATGCTGTGACTTGATAGCTTGTGACCCTTTTTCCATCCCTATGCACAAATAGTCTCCAGGTCCTATTCCTGTGCTCTGCGGTGAAAGCCCACAAAGCCTGTACTGGGCACACTGTGCCCTTTACATGTTTCCTCAGTGTCACCGTGTAACCCTGTCCCCTTTGATCCATCTTTGACCTCTTAATCAAGATCTGTATTTCCTTCATCCCCCAACTTATATCTTCCCATTCTAAGCTCCCCTCCTTGTCTTTCTTGTCATGTCCTACCACCTCACTCACCAGCATGGCCCCTGCAAACATTATAACATAAATCATGTGGAATAGCTGGGCCTCGGCCTTTGTTCTGCATATCACTGGTAATACCTCTACTAGTCTCGTAAGCCACTGCTCCCCTATTGGTCTTTTCTTACCCACCGTCCCTTGCTTTAGCCTACCCCAGCCTTGCATCATTATTCTAATGAACATTGATTTTGTCAGGTCCTTCCATCCTTTTAAACTGCAAATAACACTAATTCCTGCCAAATAGACCCCCATTGTGGTGTGGGCTATTCCTTTTTGCCATTGCTCCACAGTCAACTTCCCCAATTGTTCTTCTGTGAGTGGCCTACTTATCTCCACATGGTGTGATGCCCTGAATGTTTGAAACACTCACCAGGCCCCATCGAAAGCCTTCAGAGTCTGTGGTGCCCATGAACTTCGAAACAACAGTTCTGCTCCTTCTTGCCAATGTCCTAGATGTTCATTGGCATGGGTGTTTTTTGCTCCTCTGCTGTTGGTGCCAACTTCCGGAAATGATCTAGCTGCAGACGGGAAAGGCTATCAGCCAGGGTATTGTGTACCCCCTCTATGTGTTTCGCTCTGAATGACATGTTCAACTGCAAGGCCCCTAGCACCAAAAGTCACAAAACTTGCATGACCGTTTCTTACCTGGCTCCCCTGTTGTTTAGGACCTCTACCACTGCTCTATTGTCACACCAGAATGTCACTTTCTGATTGTGCAATTCTTCCCCCCAGACTAGGGTGCATGCCCAGATGGGCATGACCTCTAGCAATGTTATATCTTTTACCTTACCATCCTTCACCCAATCAGGTGGCCACAGTTCAGCAAACCATCTGCCCCTCAGATAGCCCCCCCATACCTAGGCCCCTGGCTGCATCTGTGTAAAGATCGAGGTCTTTGTTATACACCCATTCCCTCTGCCAGAAAGAGCATCCATTATATTCCCTGAGGAATTCCTTCCACACTTTAAAGTCCTCCTTGATGCCCTTTGTCATGTCTACCCAATGGTGCAGTCTGGTCACTCCGGCTGTAGCCCGTGCTAACCTTTTGGTGAAAGCCCTCCCTGCACCAATAGCTCTGCAAGCAAAGTTCAGGTGCCCCAACACCTGTTGAACTTGTTTTAGCTGCACTCTTCTCCTGCTGGTATGTACTTGTATCAACTCTTTCAATTTCTCAACTTTTTTTCCTGCCAGCCTGAATATTTCCCCTGGGGCATCTATCTCAATACCCAGAAATTCTAGCACCCTGCTGGGCCCTTCTGTTTTTTCAGGTGCCAGAGGCACCCCTAATTCCTTGCACAAATGTTGAAATTTGACCAACATTTTTTGTGTCTCCTTTTTCCCACTACCAATAAAAAGGAAATCAACCAAATAATGAATGACCGTTCTATAGCCAGTTCTTTCTTGAAATATCCATTGCAAACAGGTGCTGAATGCTTCAAATGTTGCACATGCTATAGAACATCCCATGGGCATGGCTTTATCAAAATAGTACTGTCCCCCAATTTTGAAACCCAAAAGGTCCCAGTCTTCCCTCCTAACTGGCAACAATCTGAATGCAGATTCAACATCTGTTTTTGCCATCCATGCATCCTTGGTAGCCTGGATTATCCGAACTGTGTCTTCTAACGTAGCTTACATCACTCTACCATAATCTTCCCCTATAAAATCATTCACTGAATCCCCTTCTGGAAAGGATAGGTGGTGGATTACCCTGTATTCTCCTTCCTGTTTCTTGGGGACCAAACCCAGTGGAGAGACCCTCATGTTCTGCAATAGGGGGTATCAAATGGTCCTTCTACTCTTCCCGCTGCCTTTTCCTTCTCTATCTTTCACCTTAACATTTCTTCTTTCCCTTTTTTCCAAACCCAAGTTGCTTTCCTCTCTCGCTTGTCCAGCTGGGGCCTCCGCTCTGCAGTGAAAAACCTGTGCCAAAATCTTTTTCAATCATTACCGGCACTTTTCTATTTGGATACTTGTCCAACCTACCCTTCCATGCCTCTATCCTGATGGGGATTATAGCCGCATTCAATTGCTCCCTGCCTTTCTTCTCTTCTCCACAGCTCCTCCCCCTCCGCTCAATGCTTGGCCTTGCAGGTCAGTGATTTTGACTCCCTCTATTCACATGCCTCCTACCCTTCCCCCATTCCATGCCTGCCCTTTATATCCCTGTCCATCTTAAAAGGATTGTTGCCCTGAACCTTGCCACCTGGATCCTTGGGCTCCTTTGACCCATGCCATTCTGCTCCTGCTTGCCAGATGCATTCCACCACATTTTGAACATGCGTGACGAAAACGACATTGTGGGCAGGAACTAAAGGCCCTGTTGTACGCCCAGCAACAACTCTGGGGCATGGCTCCTTTTGTCCCCCACTCCCCGCTGGGTGTGGACTGATTAGTTACATAATCCAGCCATAAGTTCAGCTGTTTCATGTCCCATCTTATATCACCATATGTGGCCATTCTCTGCCGAAAAAATTCATCATAGTATATCCACCCAACCCCCCCTTCACCTTTGGCCACCATATTATTAGGGAGTATGTGATGAGTGGGATGCTCAGCTCCAGTTTTTGTTCCAATATGATGGCTGAAAATGTGGCAAAACCTACAAACCACCCATCCCAAGTCTTCCCTTTTGTGAATTTGTCCTCCTCCTTCTTGCCTAACAGAACTACTGCTGCTGCCATTTCACTCTTTCCTATGTTCTCCGATTCTTCATATTTTGCAGCCGCTTCCCGGCTAACTAAAGTGAATATATCTGCATACTCTCATTTCCATATCTTTTCTTTCGTGGCCAGTGGCACATGTTCGCCTACCCTCATCCCAGGGGCACCTATCTCCCTTGTTCCTTTTCCTTCTTTCTCTGCACTCCCTTCCTTCTCTTTTTGCACTACTTCCCCTGTCCTAATTTCTGCCAGTGCTGACTCCATTTGCCCTAAACCTCCTGTCCCTAGTGCTGACACAATTTGACTTATGTCCTCCTTGATACTGTCACCCACTGAGCCGGCTGTGTTACCTGCATCCTTGTACATTCCTTGGTGCCTCCCACCTTCCTGGCACCCAATTATAGATGATTGTGTTTGAGGGGGTGGTTGCACCACTAGCAGTTGCGGAGGGACCATTACGTCCCGGGATCCAGTCTGGGTTCCCCTGTGGGGACCCAAACTTGCTCTTGGATAGGTACTGGCGGTATCAGGTCAACAGGTTGCAGAAGTACTGGGTCAGCCACCTTGGTGGCCAATGGTTGTACCTTGGTTGAGCTATGTGGCCTTCCAACAGGCCGCTTCCCTCTGCCCCCTTTACCCTTCACCGCTTTCCTTTTCTCCCCGGCTCTCCCTGGTTCCTCCTCTTCCACCAGCTCCCATATTGTATTGGTTTTTCCACCAATTCGACAATAGCCCTGTTAGCGTCTTCCTGTGAAGGCCTGTTCTTCTTTGGTGCCATGCCCTCTGCTACTTCCAACTGTGCAGACAACTGAAGGAAGGAAAACAAAATACAAATCCATTATTTGATTTATGTCCACACACACCCTTCTTATGGCCAGACCCTTGCCCCAACCATCACTCAATGGCCCAAGCCTTGTCTCCCTCTTTTTTTTTGTATTCCCCTATCTCTGCCTGGGGCCTTAATTCCTCACCCGTGGTCCACAGGCCCCCTTTTTGGGGTCCACGCCGATCGCCCGATCTCTCATGCCTTTTTCCCACCTTTGTCTTCCTTTGCCCCACCCGTCCCCTTATTTCTTGCCTTATCCCACCCCTGTGGGCCTCTGGGTGGTTGCGGCCTTCCTGCTCCTCAGGCGCTGCCTCTTGTGGGTGTCTAGGCCTCAGCCTCCTTCTCCCTTTCAAGCCACAGCTGATGAAAGCCCTTGCGTGCTTCCTGGGTGCCACTTCCTCCATTGCTCCTGGCCTAAAAATGGGTAAACTTTTTCCCCTTTGCATGCTCTTGCATGCCTCTGGCTGCTTTTGCCCCTACAAGACACATGACACTCACCCCCCCATACATGGCCTCGTGGTCTCATTCTGAAATGCCCCATCCTCTTGTCTCTTGTGTCCCCCCAACTGCCTGTTCCATGAGGTCCCTTGAGGGGCTGTGCCTTCCACTAACCTGCATGCCCTCATATGCCTCTGTTTTTCCTTCCACAGAATCTTCTGTCCCATTCCTGCTTGTGCTGTCCCCTCTCACCCCGATGCGCATTGCCCCCTTTTGTAATATGGTTACCCATCCACCATCTTGCTTGACAGGACCCCCCGATGTGCATTGGTTCCTTTAGTCCCATGGATCAGAAGTGCCTTGTAGGCCAGCCCCCCTTTATGAGGGGGCCGCGTGGCCCCGCAGGCATGTGACATCACGCCCTCCGATCGTGCCATGCTAGTCTGGGCCCTTTCATTTCTTAAACCTCAGGCCATTCATTAAATGCCTCACTCATCTTTTCCTGTCCCCCAGACTCGCCCTCCCCCTTTTGCTCCCTGTCCCTCCCCTTTCATCCCTTTCGTGGGCCCCACTAACTTTGCTGCCTCCTCGTGGCTTGTGACGTCACACCACGTGGCCGCCCGCATCCATCCCTTACAGTCCCTTCTCTCCAGGCCCTTTTTTTCATCATGCCTACCATGTACTCTGTTTCCCCTTGTCCTCCTCCTCTGATTTAACTCCCCCCTCCCCATACTCCAAAAAATGGCCCGTTGCGAGCTGTGTGCTCCCTTTCTTCCATTTGCTCCTGGCCTAAACAAAGCCTCCATTCATCCGTTGACTCGGCTTCCTTCTGCCTAGGGCCAAATGAAGCAAATACAATCCTTCCCTTCTTAGCGCCTTGGCCCCCATTCAGCTACAAAACTCCCATAACCATCCATCCATTACTAGCCCTTTCCCACAATTTCGGCATCAACCAGTGCTTTCTCACTGGCAAAGCCCTCAGGCTCAGTCCCCTGCCTGCAGCTCTTCCTCACTGCTGCACAACGCGCTCCTGTCCCACTATTGGCACACACGCTAGCCAATATGCCTCTGCCACGCTATTCAGCCCCTAATACAGGCAAACAACACCATGCAAACACCACAATGAAAACTCAGCCTCCTGCATAAGGCTTCCTTTACTCTACCACTTTCATTTAACTCATTGTAATACTGCCTCTCAAACATTATCAGTCTCTCAAATATTCCAAATTACATTACACTATCCTTCCTCTTCCATTACCCACTAACCAATTTCAGCAACTTCTAGCTTATATAATTATTATGTTATTCTGTGGAATATTATGCATCTTACACAATATATATATATATATATATATATATATATATATATATATATATATATATATGTGTAATAGATATACCACTCTAGGGTGTGTGGTGCGCTCCTGATATACACACGCCTTGGTGTGCGTTGTGATGCGGAGGCCGCGGGCGAGTACATTCAACCACCAAGGCGTGCATATATCAAGCGCGGCGCGACACTAAGTGGTATATCTATCTTATAAAATGGCCACACATGTTTTTTGGGGGTGGAAAAATAATCCTTCTGTCTAGCTGGTAAATGATATGTTGGCAGAGTTCAAAGTAAGTCCTTCTGTGTTTAAAAAATATGAAAAGTGTGTCCCTCCTGTTAGATTCTGTTAGTTTGAGTAAGAGAAGCTGCAGACTCTATGTAGAAGGGACCGAGGACACAGTGAGTGAGTCGGCAACTTTAGGAAAGTAGTCGGAAGCAAGAGCGAGTGATGAACTATAAGCGTGACGAGCGGTGCGCATTGCGGGAAGTGATAACCTGTTAGGAGTTATAAGTCCTTTTGTGTTTAAAAAAGATGAAAAGTGTTTCCCTCCTGTGAGCTTCTGTTAATTTCAGTAAAACAAGCTGCAGACTCTATAGAGCAGATGAGACACGCCCGAGTGAGTCGGCAGCTTTTAGGAAGGTGAAGCGGAAGCCCAGGCGAGTGTTGCTATGACAACACTGGCTCAGCTCGATCTAACTCTAAAACTACCGACTCACTCAGCGTTCCTCCGTATGGAGAGTCTGCAGCTGTTTAATGATGAAAACTCTGGAGAAAACACCCTATCTTTAAACAAAGAACTACTCAACTCCCAACAGGTGTCACTTCCATGAATGCCGCAGCCAGTCATACTTAGTTCAACAAGAAAAGTGAAAGTGCTGCACAATCAGACAACTCTCTCTAGAAATGGAAATTTTTTTAACAGAAAGTAAGAGTAGCAAGTAAGAGAAGTGTAGTTTGTCTTGTTTTTTTCTACACAGTTAGGTTTCTGTTAAACGGCTGCCATTATATTTTTTTGTAGAATTTAGACTGGTGACACAGTGTGCTGTACTAAAAGTTAGTGGTTCTGCAGTAAGAGTGTGAAAATGGCAGGCAGAATTTGATTTTTAGATTATATTTTATTTAAAAATGAATGGTGCAATCAAGCACATCAGGTTGTACAGTGTGGGATTACTAGTGGTATATTTAGTTATGCCTGTGGGTGCCACGTGTGTGTGTGTGTGTGTGTGTGTGTGTGTGTGGCTGCTTAACTGCATTAGGCGTGGAGTGATCTCACTGCTGGTGAGAAGGTTTTGAGGGCTAGAAAGTAGTTTAGGCATGTGGTCGTACTGGAAGGCGTGCGGTCGTTGGGAAATAATGCACAGTCATGTGATGCATTCTGTCAATCGTGTTAGTGGAATTTCTATGATTTTACCACCCCATTTTATAAATTATATATATATATATATATATATATATATATATATATATCTTTTTCTTTTCCTTCCATATTGTTTGTTTCTTACCTCTTTCTCCTAATGCACAAGCCTTCCAAGTTAACGGCCAATCCGACGTGCTGCAGTTCCAATCAAGATCAAAACTCCAGCAAAAGTGGCTGAACCACTCCTGTGTTGTCAATTATGTACCTCCACTTGACCTTCCCCTTCCTGTTGCTTGGCCATTGTTCTATTCCCTGGCCCTCCCCTTCCGTTCCCCTTCCCTTCTGAGCACATCATCTTGATGGAAGGGAAGGGGTGCACCAGAACAGCCTGGTCTTCCCCTTAAAGGGCAAACTCCATTATTAAGACATTTTCTATGAGTTTCATACAATTTGGTTTACCTGCTGGTGTTCATAATATTCTGGTACCATAGCTTCTTGACTCTGAATTATCACTCAGCACCTCCATCACAGAAAAACCTTGAAAGGAACTGCATGTCTCAGTGACATTTCACTGGCAAATGAGACACATATCTGATTAAAAGGATTTGGAGAATGCAGAAAATATATTTAAACATCTTAGGGGCAACAGAAACTAACATACTTAAGGCTCCAGGATGAAATGCGTTCACATTTAGTCTTCACTTCCTTTCTCATATGTTTCTGTGTTTTATTGTCATTAAAGTAATGAATGTTCAGAGCACAACAATTCAGCCTTTTGGCCTATGAGTTAATTAATGCTTGGGATGACATTAGTTTTTATGATTTCTCTACCTAACCTGGTAATTATTTTACTTAATACAAAAAGTTAATAGAAACAAATTAAAGGGTAAATTTGTCCTTCTTTTTTGTAGCTTAATTAGACAAAATTAGTAAAAGAAATGCTGTCGGAGATATAGGGAATGGCAAAATGTTGAAAATCCTTTTTTGCAGTATAAAAATAATTACTGTGTTATATAAACTAGATTGTTATGCAATGTGCTTTAAATCTTGTATATGCATTTATTTCAATAGTATGTGTATTTTTATAATGAGTTGTTGCCATTATAACATAGGTTGCTGTATAGAGAAATGGTTTGAGGCTTATACTTCAATATTCTAAATTTTATCATTTCTTTTTCTTTTTTTTCTTCACATATCTTGCGATTGCATGAAAACATCATATATTTGTCTTTGAAGCCATGGTACTTTCAATGTCTTACCTTTATCTCAAGTTAAAATCCTGTTTGTGACTTGAGAGTATGTTAATGTGGACATCATTCTAATAACAAGCTTAACAGTATTTTGAGCAAAGCATTAGCCATCTGAGATAAATAATATGGAGCAGAGAAAAAATATATCTGATTCAAAAAAGTCTAACAATTATGAATAAAATGAACACAACTCCGAAAATCGATAAGAAATTTCCAAACTCAGTCTAAAGGTTGCTTCTTTCAATGTGGTCACAAAATTCACAACTCACTTTTAAAACATGAATGTGATGTAAGTAAATATTGTCTTGTTTTTGTCAACATAAGTCTTAAAGTTGAAAGGAAATGCAATATAGTGGAGCAACAGTGCTGGAATTCTTAAAATTGTGATTGGAGTTTGTGTTCAGGTAACTAAAAATCAGCTTAGAAATCCTGCTAATAAATTTTAACCATGCTGCATGTAAGGGTTAATCTATTTAAGTGAAGATTTAATGAACAGCCCTTGAATGTAGGCAATTGTAAAGTCATAAAAGTCAAGTTAAGTAAGATTGAAGTTGCTGGACTTCTAATTTCTTCTTTCTTCAAGCAGCTACAACTCGGTCTACAACACACACAACTACAAGAAGTGAGTTTGATGTCACATAATTGTTTAGAATTGAAAAAAAATATTTCTTTTTCCAGTCATAGATTTTAAATTCTGCCAATCTGTCAGAAATGAAGGGTTTTACTTTTAATGAAGAATAGTAGATTTCAGATGCATTTTGTATCAGTTTTGCTGAGACAGATTCCTTCAGTATGCTTGGCAGTTTTGCATCTAAATCTGTTTCTATCCTCTTTCTTGTATTTCTGTTGTCTGGGATAGTGAATTGCCTCAGGCTTTTACCTGGTGCTTTTTTACCTGTTAGCCCAAAACATTTGACATATGTGCAAGCATTTTCAGACATTTTTTGTTCTGATTGAGGGTGGCTATGTTTTTTTTTTTAAACCCAGATAATCAGTCCATTGAATACTGTTCATTCATAGTTGTCTACACATGCTATAACCTATTTTATGTTTGGAAATATTTTGTTTTTATTGTTTATTTTGTTTGATTTGCACTGATTTTATGTTAGTGCTGCCCCTCCTTGCTTTATTATTTGATTTGTGTCAGTCATTGTTGGACCATTTCTTATTTCTGGTATAGCCATTAGTACAACATTTTCTGTGAGTTTTACACAATTTGGTTTAACTGCTGATGTTCATAATATTGTGGTACTGTAGCTTCTTGCCTCTGAATTATCCCACAGCACTCCCTCAGAGAAAAACCTTGACCAGAGCTACATGTCTCAGTGGGCCTTTACTGGTAAAAGGGACACATTTTTGATTAAATGTAATTGGAAAAGGCAGAAAACATCTTTAGAGGTCTTAGTGGAAACATAAACTAATATACATAGGGGTCTAGGACAAGATGGTTTCCCTTTTAGTATTCATTTCCTTTTTTGTATATTTCTGTGTTTTATTGTCATTAAAGAAATGGATGTTCAGAGCACAACAATTCAGCCATTTTGCCTATGAGTTAATTAATGCTTGCAATGATGTTAGTTTTTATGATCTTTCTATCTAACTAGGTAATTATTTTATATAACATGAAAAGACAAAATAAACACATTTAAGGGTAAATTTGTCATTCTTTCTTTTAGTATAATTACAAACAAATTAGTAAATGAAATGCTGTCAAAGAAATAAGAGAACAGCAAAATGCTGAAAATCATTTTTTGCAGTATGAAAATAGTTACTTTGCAATATAAACTGAATTGTTGTGCAATGTGTTTTAAATCTTGTGAATTTATTTATTTCAATGGCATGTGTATTTTAATAATCATTAGTTGGTATAATAACATAGATCATTGTGTACAGAGAAGGTTTGATACTTATATTTCAATACTCTAAATTTGATCTTTTTTTTTTTAATTGATTTCATCACATATCATGCAATTGCATGAAAGTAACATATATCTGGCATTGAGGCCAAGGTGCATTCACTGTCTAACCTTTATTTCATATCTAAATCCTGTTTTTTGACTTAACAGCATGTTAATGTAGACATTATTATAATAAGAAGCATAACTGTATTTTGAGCAAAGTAGTAGCCATCTGGGATAAATCATATGTAGCAGTGAAAAAATATATATGATGCAACAAAAAGTCTACCAATTATGAATCATATGAACACATTACAGAAAATTGATCAAAATGGCCAAACTCTGTTTAAAGGTGCTCTTTTCAATGTGGTCTCAAAAGTCACAACTCACTTTTAAAATAAGGATTTGATGTATTTAAATATTGTCCTCTTTTTGTCAACAAAAGAATTCAAGTTGAATTGGAATGCAATATATTGGTGCTAGAGTACTGGAATTGTTAAAACTGAGAATGGAGTTTGTGTTCAGGTAGTTAACAATCAACTTAGAAATCCAGCTAATAATTTTTAATCATGCAACATCCATGAGTTAATCTACTTAAGTGAAGATATAAAGAACAGCCATGTAATGAAGATGATAGTAAAGTTATAAAAGTCAAGTTACATAAGTTTGAAATTACTAGACTTCTAATTTCTTCTTCCTCAATCAGGAACAAGTCCAACTAAAACAGACTCAACCTCAATCAGTGAGTCTGACATTACATAAATGTTTTGAATTGAAAAAAGTATTTCTGTTTCCAATCATAGATTTTAAATGCTGCAAATTAATCAAACACCAAGGGTTTTACTTTCAATGAACAATAGATTCAAATGCATTTTGTAACCCTTTAGCTGTTACAGTTTCCTTTCATATGCTTGACAGATTTGCTTCTAAATCTGCTTCTTTCCTCTTTCTTATATTTCTGTTGTCTGGAATAGTGAATTGCCTTAGGCTTTGACCTGATGTCTTTTTTACCTGTAGGCCCAACAAGCTTGGCATATGTGAAGGCCTTTTCAGACATTTCTTTGTACAGATAGAGGGTGGCTGTATTTTTTAAACCCAGTAAATCAGTCTACTGCATAGTGTCTATTCATTGTTGTTTTCACATGCAGGGCCAGATATTCAAACCTTTGCACCTAGCGCAAATCTCTAGTGCTGGAATAGTGCTATATTTGCCCAAGGCTGCAATATTACAGCTCATTTACTCATCAGTCAGAGGCCAACCATGGTGGTGTGAGGAGGGCTGAGCCAGTCGCCAGCTCGCTTCAAGGCAGAGGGTGGGCTGATGGGGGACGCCGTACTGGGTGGGGGGGTACCACTACACTAACAGGGAAAATAGCTTAATGTTATTCAAAATGGGGGTCAGGATATGTGCTGCAGCTTGGGGGGACCACTAGATTACCAGGGAAATAAAGTTTAAATATATTGTGAATGGGTGGCAATACATGCTGCTGTGTGGGGGGACCACTAGACTACCAGGGAAATAATGTTTAATTTTACTGTGAATGGGTCAGGATACATGCTGGGGTTGGGGGGCCACTAGACTACCAGGGAAATTAATTTTAATATTATTGTGAACTGGTCAGGAGTCATGTTGGGTGGCGGAGGGACCAAAAAACTACCAGGGAAATTAATTTTAATATTATTGTGAATGGGTTGGGAGTCATGCTGTGGTGTGGGGGACCACTAGACTCCAGGGAAATTAATTGCAATATTATTTTGAACCTGTTGGGATATGTGCTGGGGGTGGTGGGATCACTAGACTACCAGGGAAGATACTTTCATTTATTTTGCATGGGGGTCAGAATTCATGCTGGGGGGGGGGTTGGGGGACCACTAGACTTCCAAGGTCACCTGTGTGTATCAGGTACACATAGTCATGGGTCCATTTTATGCACCCATATCTCCTGACTGTCCCTTGTTTTTAGGGAGGTCCCTGATTTAGCTTCCACATGTTCCTTTGTCCCTCATATAACATGTGTTTATGTGACAGAACACCAGCTGTACCTGGCAGCACACAGTTTCCACTGCTTCTGGCCTGCACTTCTATTCCAACCAACAGGGGATTCTGTGGGCATGCCTTGGCCTGCAGCATCCAGCCTCTACTTCCATTCCAACCAATAGGGGGAGCTTTGTGCTCCATGCAGTAGCACCGGACAAACTGCATGGAAATGTATGCTAAGCAGCACCTAATGAGATGCAAATATATCTGTTTGCCTACAGATTACCTAAGTAGGCTCATTTCAATGGGAGCTTTGAATATAGCAAATGTGCAAAAGTCAATGCCTAATGTGTTAGCACTGTGCAATCAGGTTAGCCTGGGGCAACCCTTACTTCAGCTTAGCACAGTTTTGCAGTGTGTGGCTTACATTGTTGTTTGCAGTAGATGTGAGACAACTCTGTGCAATCACACACAATGTTCTCCACCTGCAACACTGGCTTTCTACTGGGTGTAATGAGCTGCAGCTGCAGTGTGCACTTCCCTGTTGATATATTCAGTGCTGTCTTATTCCCGGGCAATTTTTGCCCTGCACCCTTGGCCCTGTTTGCCTGGCTTCCTTTTCTTGCTATATTCAGCTAGTTTTGCACCAAGCTACTTCATACTAACATACTAATTGCCAGCAGATTAGGTCTTATGGTCTATCGAGTCTGCTCAAACCTCAGATCCCTAGTTGGATGCCGAGGCCCTCCCTTCTTGTGTTCCAGAAATCCCTAGCATCCATCCCCACCCCCCCGGGCCAGGCCATCATCTGATACATCCACTTTCTGTGTCTGTCCCACCCTCTCTTGAAGCCCTCCACTGTGGATCTCTGAACCAGCTCACCAGGCAGTGCATTCCTAGGGTTCACCACCCTCTCAGTGAAAAACCTCTTCCTCTTCCCCCCTCACCCTTCCACCTTCCAACTTCAAACCATGCCCTATGGTGATACTTCCCTGCTTTAGTCTAAAGATCCCCTCTATGTTTACCCTATTTATTCCCTTGAGGTACTTGAGGACCTCAATCATTTCCCCCCATCTCTCCTCTCCTCCAATGAAAACAGGCAGAGCTCCTCAAGTCTGTCCTCATATATCAAATCCCCTAGTCCTTGAATCATCTTAGTTGCCCTCCTCTGTACCCTCTACAGGAGCTGTATTTCTCTCTTCAAGTGTGGTCTCCAGTACTGTACACAGTACTCATGGTGTGGTCTAACCAGTCCATTGTATAGAGGCAGAATCTCTTCCCTGCTCCTAGAGGTGATCCCCCTTTTACGATGCATCCCAACATCCTGTTTGCCTTGCTAGCCGCTCTTCTGCACTGCTCAGAGTTATTCATACATGCATCCACCATGACCCCTAGGTCTTTTTCCCCTATTGAGGCCTCCAGCACCTCCCCTCCCAGGGTGTACCTGTGTTTAGGGTTTCCCTGCCCAAGATGTAACACCTTCCACTTGGTGATATTGAAATTTAATTTCCATGTGTGAGCCCAGCTTTCCAGGGTGTCCGGGTCCCCTTGCAGGGCCAACCTCCGCTCTTCTCCCTCAACTACTGCTCCCATCTTGGAGTCATCAGTGAAGAGACTCATTTCGCACCCTATACCCTCCCTGATGTCTGATATGTATGCATTAAACAGGATTGGACCCAGAACCGAGCCCTGCGGTACCCCCACTACCAACCTCTCTAGGGTTCAAGAGCTCCCCACTGACCACTACTCTCTGGGTGCATCCAGCTAGCCAGTTTTCAATCCATCTGACCATCAAAGGGCCTACTCCCAACCCCATCAGTTTCTCCACCAGACCATTGTGGGGGACAGAGTCAAACACCTTGCTGAAGTCCAAGAATAATACATCCACAGGCTTTCCCCTGTCCAGTTCTGATGTTACTCATTCGTAGAACTCCACAAGATTGGTTTGACATGATCTACCTGGCACAAACCCATGTTGCCGACTATCCAGACCTCCCACCTCCTCCAAGTACACCCCCAATCGTTCCTTTAGTATACTGTCCATTAATTTTCCCAGCACCGAGGTCAAACTGATAGGTCTATAGTTACCTGGTACTTCCCTCGACCCCCCTTTATGGATTGGCACCACATGTGCCTCTCACCAATCCCTAGGTACCCTCCCTGTCTCAAGTGACCTGTTGAAGAGCTCCACCAGGGGTGCAGCCGGTATCTCTGCCAATTCCCATAGTACTCTCAGATGAATGCCATCCGGCCCAGGAGATTTGTCTTTCTTTAGGGCCTTGAGGGCTAACCACACCCTTTTGGTGGAGATAGCATCATCTGTCCCCTGCACCTTACTGGCCTTTTTATCCTTATCCTGATGTGACACACCTGGGGTACCTCTCCCTCCCTGTTGCTCCATTTCTATTGCTCCCCTGATCCCACTCACTGCCACTTCTATCCCCATCATGCCTTGCTTTGTAGATATCCCATCCCCCTCCCTAGTGAACACAGAGGCGAAGTACTCATTAAATACCTCTGCCTGGTCCCTCGCTTTTCCACCCACCCTCCTTCTGATCTCAATCTGCTGAGATGGCCCTTAGTTTTTCTCCACTCCCCAATGTACCGGAAGAACCCCTTTTCCCCTCCATGTATCCCTTGTGCCAGCCACTGCACTTTACTGGACTTTGCCTCCCTCACCATCCAGGTGACATTTCTAGATGCAAGTTGGTACATTTCCTTATCCCTATCCCCTCCTGTTGTTTTATATTTTTTGTAGGCCGCCTTCTTTTCTCTGACCACTACCTGAACCTCACTGGACCACTAGCATGGTTTATGTGACGTTGTTCCCTTACGTTTCACCTTAGTGCAGGTCCTGACTGCCTCATGAAGTCCCAATTTTATGACCTCCCATCTCCTTTCCACATTTGTCATTGATGTAATCCCCTTCAAGTGATCCTTGAGAATATTTCCCATACTCACAAAGTCTACCCCTCTGAAGTCCACTGTCAGTGTCCTAGCTCTCACCCCCTCCCCCATGCTTACTTGAAACCAGACAGTATTGTGGTCGCTCCCAGCCTAAGGATCCTCTACAACCAGGTCCCTTACCAGATCCCCACCAGCCAGAACCACATCCAGGACATGCCTCTCCCTTGTGGGCTCCATCACATGCTGTGTTAAGAACACATCCTGGAAGCCATCCAGCAGCCTCTGCTCCTTGACCACCTTAGAGGACATGGTTCCCCAGTTTGTACCTGGCATATTAAGGTCCCCCATCAACACCACTCCTTCCCCTTTTGGTCCACACTGGGCAATGATGTTGTCCAGTAAACCATCCTCCAGAACATCACCCATCCTGGGGGGGCCTATATACTACACCCAGCTTGACCTTATCTCCTGCTGGGGATCATAAGGTGACCCATAAGGCCTCCACATTTCCCTCTGCTTCTTCTACCCTAGCAATTTCTATGTCATCTCTAATGAACATAGCCACTCCACCCCCTCTGCCCTCCTTTCTATCCTTCCTAAGCATAGTGTACCCCCGCACTTTTAGGTCCCAGTCATTTCCTTTTCAATATAGCTTGCTTTGTGCTCTGGGATAAGTTTGCCCACCAGGCAGTGCTAATTTAGCCCTGGGGCAAAGTTTTGAATATCTGGCCCGCTATGTCCTATTTAATTTTTGGAAGTATATTGTTTATATTGTTTATTTTGTTTAATTCACTCTAATGTTCCTTAATTACTGTCCCTCCTTGCCTTGTCATCTGATTTGTGTCAGTCATTGCTGGATCATCACTTATCTCTTGAATAGCCTATATTAAGACATTTTCTATGAGTTTCATGCAATTTGGTTTAACTGCTTGTGTTCATAATATTCTGGTACCATAGCTTCTTGACTCTGAATTATCCCTCTGCACCTACCTCACAGAAAACCCTTGGATGGAACTGCATGCCTCAGTGAGCCTTTACTCAGTGAGGGGTGTGAGTCTGGGGGTGTGCTGGGTTCTCTTAAACTCCTGGTGGGTCGTGCCATAGGGCCTGTCCTTCTGGGGTCTGTAGTTGTGTGCCGTGGGGGGCTGGATTCCAGGACCTAAAATTGTTCCCTTGGGAGGGGGAGCCCCCTCTGGTCCCTGTTTAACACACCTCTTGGGTTCTGTGTTATTAGGGATTACCTCCATTTTTTAGACTATCAAAACTGCCAAGACTATCAGATAATTATGGCTCTGGATAAGGTCTATTCCTGAAATACAACTGTTGTATTTGCTGATAAATTAGTTCTGGTGAGAGCAGAACTAAGGACTGAGCAATCTAATTTGGACATCTGTAGAGACTGTTTTATGTTTATTTGTTATATACTCTTCTCTGATTCTGGTGAGAGCAGAATCAAGGACTGAGCAATTTATCATTGGACAGATTTAGAGTTTTGATATTATGTTTTTTCTTCTTTCTTTTATTATTTGATATTTTATTTAGGTTTTCTTTGTTGTTTCACTATTTAATTCCTATGGTATGATGAGAGCAGAGCTAGGGATTAATAAAGCATTTTTATTGCTCAGGGAAGGTGAGAGCTTTCCTGGGCCATTTAAGTTAATTTGTGTGGGGGGGTTATGATTAGATTTTTGAGTGTTAATTTTTTTTCTAAACGTTTGTTAAATTAGATTCATGTATTTCTTAAGAGCTCTGCAGTAATTGTTATTTTAGATTGTATTTACCTGTTTAAGTCCGTGTAGAATGTGCTGTTTGTCTGCCTCCACAGTTGTGCACTACTCACCCTCTGCTCTTCATGACCTCCATCCTTTCTTCTCTCCTCCTCTGGAATTTGGTGTTTACCAGCACTGTAGAGTGCTTGATATAGCACAGAGGAGGGGGAGGAGGATGGGGGTAGTGAACCGTGGAGGGTGAGTGAGCGTGGTCATCTATTAGGGGTCATGGGAGTTAAGAAATGCCCTGGGGTGAAATGGAAATCAGAATGTGGTCCACCATGTCTGGTTCCCATACCCAAGGGCATGACCGAATTGAGTCGGCAGGTGGTTCGGGAGGCACAAGGCTTTTGTTCAACTCAGATGGTGTTATGCAATGCCAGGTCAGTCAAAAACAAGACAGCAATTATTGCTGATCTTGTGGAAACAATTTACCTGGCTTGCATTACCAAGACCTGACTGGATGAGAATTCTGGCCCCATTTTAGAGGCTTTAGTTCCAGCTGGGTACTCGGTGATACACAGTCCAAGATAGGACCATGGGGGGGGTGCCGGTCAGTTTCAAGACCAAACACAACCTCACTAGTGTATTGGTTAGGGAGACTGAGTCATTCAAGTGTGCCATTGTAGCGGGTGTAGGTAGTCAGATCATTCTCGTCTATCATCCACCCAGTGACGAGAAACGTTTCCTTCAGGAAGTGGCAGACTTCATTGTCGACATGGCATTTGAGTCACCAAGACTGATGGTTCTGGGCAATTTCAATGCCTGGGTCAATGATGAACTCTCGCAATTTGGACAACACTTCCTCCAGCTGATGTCTTCTGTGGGCCTGACACAGGTGGTTACCTCCACTACTCATAGACATGGCCACTCCCTTGACTTAGTCTTCCTCCTAGGGATCGAAGCTTCTGGTTTGGAGGTGGATCCAGTTGGGTGGTCCAATCACTGCACTGTGGGGTTTAGTTTTTATATCCCCCCAGTAGGCCTACCCCCATGGAGATGGTCAGTTACCTCCCTTTACAAAATGTAAATTCTCAGAGCCTAATGGCTTTTCTTGACCTATCGTCCTCCTCGTTTGCCAGCAGTGATCCTGAGACTCTCGTGATGGCCTATAATTTGGTCGTCTCTACAGCTTTGGATTCTATTGCCCAGGTGGTGTTCGACCTCTCTCCCTTCACCCTCGATCTCCCTGGTTTGATGGGACTTTGAGGGAGTTGTAGAGACTAGGTTGAAGGTTGGAGCATCACTGGTGGAAGTTCACCCTTGATGCTGACCGCCTTAGATTGTTGGACCATTATCAAGTCTACCAATCTGCAATCTCCTGTATGAAGGCAGAATTCCTGTCCAGGGAGATTGCAGTTGCTCAGAATTGATCAGCTCAGCTTTTCTGTACTATGGACAGACTGTGCAACCCAGCCTGTCATCAAGTGTGGAGAACCTTTTCACAATTAGAGTGCAAAGAAATTGCTCAATTCTTTGAAAATAAGTGGCCGACATTAGGGTGGGACTCTGGCTGGCACACCCTATGGGTGCTACTATTGATCAGTGTGAGGGTACTGCACCTCGGTTGTCTAGGAGTACCTTTGGCCATCCAGAGTTCATGGATGTCATGTGGATCATCCAGAGTGACCGCCCCACATGCTGTAGATTGGTACCTGGACCTACTTCCCTAATTTTGGGAGGTATTGAGGTTATCAGTATGGTCCTGGTGTGGATTGTCTGGTGCTCCTTGGAGTCTGGAGAGTTTCCTAGCTCTCTGAATTAGGTGGTGGTGACACCTCTCTTGAAGAAAGCTTGCTTGGACCCAGACTGCCATGCTTACTATAGACCTGTCTCTAACCTTCCTTTTATAGGGAAGGTTATTGAGAAAGTTGTGGCTGCACAACTGGAAGACCATTTGACCATCCATGACATCTATGAACCACTCCAGTCTGGTTTTCGTAAGAGACATAGTACCAAAACATTGCTGGTTCAGGTGCTCAATGATCTTCTGATGGCTAGAGATTGGAAGAATCATTCCATCCTGGTCCTTATAGATCTCTCTTCAGCTTTTGACACCGTGGACCATGAGGTGCTGTTGGGTCATTTGAGGTTCATCTGTGGACTGTTGGGAACAGTCCTCAGGTGTTTTTCATCTTTCCTCATGTGTATAACTCAGACAATGGTGTCGGGGGTCTATTCCTTGGACCCTAGTTCTCTGTCATGTGGAGTCCCTCAGGGTTCGGTCCTCTCACTCATGTTGTTAGCAGTGGATATGCTGCCCCTCAGAGGCATTGTAAGAAGGTATGGGCTGAGGTTTCGGCAGTCATCAAAACTTCCTTTTACCCTCCCTTTACCTAGGGCTTCCTGGGTTAGAAATCCACCACCTGCAGCTGGTGCAGAATGCAGTGGACTGGGTTTTGAGGGGGTCTTTGTGATCTTGTCATATTTCACCAGTGCTGCATGAGCTGCACTGGCTGCCAGTTCAGTGGAGAATCACCTATAAAGTCAGCTTGTTGACTTTTAAAGCCCTACGCAGACTAGCCAGGAATACCTGAAAGAGCTCCTGATTCCCTACCAGCCAAGTCAATCACTCCATTCATCCGTCGAGGGGTTGCTAGAGGTTCAAAAGGTATGTTTAAAATCTTCTGCCTCAAGAGCTTTTGAGTTCGCTGCACCTACCCTTTGGAATTCTCTACCCCGTTGGATTCGGGAGTGCGCAACTATGGAGGCATTCAAGCAGGCCTTAAAGACTTATTTGTGGCTTCAGATTTTTAACAATTGAGTTTGTTTCTTATATTATGATATGTGTATGATTTTATTGAATATGTTATCATTTTATTATTATTGGTGTTTTAAAATGTGAGGCACCTTGGTTTTGGATAAGGCACCATACAAATACATTTTATTATTATTATTATTTATTATTTATTGGCAAAAGAGACACATATTTGATTAAGAGGATTTGAAGAAGGCAGAAAATATTTTTAAACGTCTTAGTGGCAACAGAAACTGACATACTTAAGGCTTCAGGACAAGTTGCGTTCACTTTTAGTCTTCACTTCCTTTCTTTAATGTTTCCGTGTTTTATTGTCATTAAAGTAATTGATATTCAGAGTATAACAAGTCAGTCTTTTGGCCTATGAGGTAATTAATGCTTGAGATGACATTAGTTTTTATGATCTCCCTACCTAAGCTGGTAATTATTTTATATAATACAAAAAGTTAACAGAAACAAATTAAAGGATACATTTGTCCTTTCTTTTAGTTTAATTGAACACAAATTAGTTAAAGAAATGCTGTCAGAGAAAGAGAAAATGGCAAAATGTTGAAAATACTTTTTTGCGGTATAAAAATAGTTACTGTGCTATATAATGTAAATTGTTATGCAATGTGCTTTAAATCTTGTCAATTTATTTACTTCAATGGTATGTATATTTTTATAATGAGTGTTATGACATAGGTTGCTGTATAGAGAAATGTTTTGATGCTTATATCTCAATATTCTAAATTTTATCATCATTTCTTTTCCTTTTTTCTTCACGTATCTTATGATTGCATAAAATTAACATATGTCTGGCTTTGAAGCAGAAGTGCTTTCACTCTCTAACCTTTATTTCATGTCTAAATCCTGTTTTTGACTTGACAGTATGTTAAGATATAGATTATTCTAATAAGAAGCATAAATGTTTTTTGAGCAAAGTAGGCAAGGTAAAGTTTATTTCCAAGTATGTACAAAAATTGTCATTTGTTACATACAAAATATTAAAATCACATAGACATGTATCTCACCTTCTTTTCTCACAATGCTTATATTTTCATCTCCAAAAACTTTAGGAAGTTAATATAAACAGTTATTAAATCCATATACACCTTCAGCTAAATTAAATACTCCACTTCATTTTTTTTGCCACTCTATGTGCAAAATTTGCTAAAGCGAATATCTTATTCAAGTTTTTAAAATTTAAGATCTCTTTTATTTGCTCACCTTTTATAGGTTTCATAGGTATATCAAGATATGTAGGCATTATGTCTTTAAAGCTTGCCAATATCAGTAATTTTGAAAATTTTGAAATGTAATATTATCTCCAAATGTCAAATCAAGATTTGTTTTAAAATGAATCCATGTTAGGACTATCAACAACTTCAACTAGGAGCTGATTCCACATGGGAACTAGCCTATGGCTAAACCAATGTCTTCTTCGTAACAGTTTCCATTTAGATAAATATAATTGTTTAGTATGACTCCTAGTGGTAGCTTTCTTTTCAATGGGAATAATTCCTAGTTTGTTAGTAAGGATGGGGTCATATATAGCTCTATATAGTAGACACATATCTCCCCATAGTATTTTATACTGGAGAGTATATAAATTAAGTGATTTCAGTCTAGTCTCATATGTCAGATTTGACATTCCTATAAGGACTTTAATAAATCTGCATTGTACCCACTCAATTTTTAGGATATCCTCCCTATAATAGGGGACCAGACCTGAGCGCAATATTCAAGATGTGGTCTCACCAGGGCAATATATAAGGGTAGTAGCACTTCAATCCTTCGACTAGAAATATGACTGAGTATACAATTAGGATTTTGATCGGCTCTGCTAATTTGTGTCTTGCAATGAGATCTGAATTTAAATCATGGTTAACAATTATACCCAAATCTCTTTCCTGGTCCATTTCTAATAGGACTACATTCCCAAGTTTATATTTTTGATGTTTGTTATGCACACCTTGGTGCATAACTTTACATTTTGTAGGATTTAGCATTAATTTGTTAATACTAGACCACATCAAGATTCTATCCAAGGCTCGCTGAAGAGCTGTGCTAGTTTCTGAGTTATTTAACACAGTATCTACTCTACAATCATCTGCAAATTTAAGTAACCAAACATTGGGGTCACTGTTAGTAGAAACATAAATATTGAAAAGACATGGCCCCAGCACAGACACCTGAGGAACACTGTTGGTGACAGGAGCCCAATTAGAATAATCTCCATTTATGATAAACATTTGCTTTCTTCCTTTTAACTATTTTGTTAGTCAGTTGATTATGTGTGTGTTTAGATTAAGTACTCTCAAGGTATTGATAAGTTCATAATGTGGCAATTTGTCGAATGCCTTGGCAAAATCCAAGAAGACAATGTCAACAGATTTACCCTGATCAATTTCTTTAGTTACCAACTCATAAAAAGTTAGTAGGTTAGTCTTTGTTCATACCTACAAGATTTTGAAAGGGTTGCTCACTGTATGGTCTCCTTATGTCACTACATGCCTTACACTCTAAAATTAAGTGGGCACTGGACACAGCAGCACTCTTGCAACCTATACAAGTGTCCATCTGGTTAAAATCACTATACATTTCTCCCCATTTATCAAATTCACCCAGTCTTAATCTAGTGATTGCTTTTCTATGTTTCTCATTCTCACATTTTATTAAATAACCCTTTATTCCAAACATTGTTTTTAAGTTTCTTTAATGGAGAACCATTGTATGAGTCTTTTATCCTTCCAAAATCAGATTGTATCACTTGATCTTCTATTCACTGGCCTGCCATTTGTAGAAATTCTGTTATGCCCTTCTTAACACCTTCAGAAACCACAATATAATTATACGGTAATCCAGTTTCATTTAGTACTTGATTTAATATACTAAATCAATTTGTACCCCCTCCACCTTCACTATTACTTGCATCTACCCAGCATTTATATATCAGTCTATCTTTATGTGTAGTTCTGATTTTTTTCCAATATGTTATATTTCTTTTTATAATTTCTGCTTGGATTAGTAAAGTTCCAGTTTTAGTCTTACTCCAGCCCCAGAGGCCCACATTGGTAGACCTAAGAAATTTTTTAAGTACTTATTTTGGACAAGTTCAAATTTTTTATGATTACCCGGGAGTCACCAGACCTCCGAGGGATACAGTATGTGGGCGTTAACTTTTGCTTTTAAGCATCTATACTGAGCTATAAAATAAAAACCACCGATTTTATTTTTTGAAAATTGCTTGATTCCATTTAAGTTTTTTAATGCTTTTTCATTTATTTTCTCTATTTGTAATTTCCATTTTAAATCCTCACTAAAGATCACCCCCAGATATGTAAACTCTCTAACTTCTTCTAACTCTGGGTTCCCAATTCTCTATTTTTGTTTATTTTTGGACTTACTTCCAAATACCACTATGTTAGTCTTTTCCTGATTTAATTTCATAGCAACATCTCTAATGATTTTATTATTGCTGCACTAGCTTTTTTTAAACCAAGCGAAGTTTGAGAAATTACCAGCACATCATCTGCGTATACCAATATTTGCACTCTAGTCTCCTCTATCCTCGGTGCAAAAGTATCCACCTCCTCTAAATCCCTCACAACTCAATCAATCAATCAATCGATCAATCAATCAATTCTTTGTTTATAAAAAGGTGCCTTTCCAAAACCAAGGCGCCTGTACAATAAAATAAAACAGAGTAAAATTACATACATTATATAAATTCCAATAAATATGAAACCACTTAAAAACACCTCAGTTAACAAAGGCCATATCAAAAAGATATGTTTTTAATGCAGTTTTAAAACTCTGGACGGTCAGTCAATCTTGTACCTGATGAGGTATAGCATTTCACAGGGACAGAGCAGCAAAGCTGAATGCCCCTGCTCCCGATGTCTACAAATGTACCCTGGGAACCTCTAGCAATCCCTCATCAGTGGATTGGAGAGGACAGGAGGGACAGTACGGGCAAAGTAAATATTTCAGGTAGCTTGGTCCCTGGTCATGTAGGGCCTTATAGGTTAACAAAGCAACCTTAAAGGTGATCCGCCACTTAATTGGGAGCCAGTGCAGACTGCGGAGCTCAGGTGTAATATGACAGGCTCTTGAAGCACCAGTCAACAGCCTGGCAGCCATGTTCTGCATCAGATGCAAGCAGCGGATATCAACCCCTGACATCCCTAGGTAAAGGGCATTGCAGTAGTCAAGGTAGGAGGTAACGAAGGCTTGAACCAGCATTGGAAGATCATCTGGAGGAACCAGGTATTTCACCTGGGTGATATTTCTCAGATGGTAGAAAGAGGTTTTAACAACTGCTGATGCCTGTGATTTCAAAGTCAGACAGTTATCAAAAATAACACCCAGGTTCCATACCCGGTCTAAGGTAGCTAGCTGAACACCTCCGATCCACAAGCCTGAAGGTGAACCTGCCCACACCCGCATCTTGACCACTCAGTTTTCCACAACCAACACCTCAGTTTTCTCAGGGTTCAACTGTAGCCAGTTCATATTCATCCAGGCCTGGATTTCAGCCAGACAGCTGTTGAGCACTGAAATGGCATCATCCTGTTCAGGGACAAAAGACATGTATAGCTGAGTATCATCTGCATAGCAGTGAAAACTCAAGCCATACCATCTAATAATCACTGCTAATGGCAGCATATACACTGCAAACAACATGGGCACAAAATGGATCCTGCAGAACCACAGGGCAGGGAGAATGGGGCTGAGTGCAAACCCAGACATCACTCTCTGAGTCCTACCCATGAGGTCAGGATTGAAACCATCGGACAGCCCCTAATAGTCCACAGATGAACCGCAGGTGATCCCAGCACACAGTAGTCCCACCAGTATCAAATGCTGCAGATAAATCAAGAAGGACCAAGATGGAATCAGTCTTTGATCTCTCGCCATGAGGAGGTCACATGGAACGCAACAAGAGCCATCTGAGTACTATGTCTCTTCCTGAAACCAGATCGGAGAGAATTATAGATATTATGGCTGGCCAATGTCATCCAATTGTAGTTACTCACCTTCTCAATAACTCACCAAAATGGAAGGTTAGAGACAGGTTCAGTTTTAAGACAGTCAGGATCCAAGGAGGGTTTCTTAAGAAGAGGCTGAACCATGGCCTCCTTAAGAGAAGCTGGAAAAATTCCACTCTCCAAGGATAACCTGACAGTCTCAATGAGGACTGGGCTGATAACATCAATGCAGCCAACAAGCAAATGCGTAGGACCCGGATCCAAACCACAGCTGGTAGGATGTAAAGTCTGGATAACCATCACAATATCACTGATTGTAGGTTGATCAAAGTCACACCACTCAAACTGAGGGTCCGACATCTCCTGCTGACCACTGCTACTCACTAGAGAAAGGGTCATGCTGACCTCAGACCTGATAATGGCAACATTATCTGCGAAGAATCGAGCAATCTCCTCAAACTGCTCTTGTGAAAAAGCATTTATGGGCTGAAGACAGAGTGGATTGCACAATCTGTCCACAGCCCAGAAAAGTTGACTGGTCAATCTGCATGGCAAGCAATTTCCTGGACAGAATTCTGCCTTCTTATGGGAAATTCTTGATTGATAGACCAAATAATAGTCCATCAAACTAAGCCTGTCACACTCCACGCCAGATCTCCGCCATTGCCTCTCTAGCCTTCGTCCAAATCTCCTCAACTCCCTCAGGTCCTCATCAAACCATGGATACCTAGGGCTAAGGGAGAGTGGATGAACATGAACCAGAGCAATGGAATCCAGGGCCTCTGTCACTGCCTTATTATAGGCAAGCACAAGATCCTTTGGATCCATGCATTCTCTCTGCATGCTCGATAGGTCAAGCTCCTCCATCAGACCATCTGGGGATACACACCTTAAAATGCGGTACTTGACCACCTCCATAGGAGCAGACCTTTTGGGGAACCTCAAAACTGAAGCTGAAGGAATGATGGTCCGACCACCCGACTGGTTCCACCACCAAGTCGGATATCTCCATCCCCAGGAGGAACACCAAGTCCAATGAATGACCACCAATATGGATTGAGGAGGAAACTACCTGTGTTAGGCCCAGTAAATAAATTAACTGGAGGAAGTCTTTTCCAAACTACGAGAGTTCATCATTGACCCAAGCATTGAAATCTCCAAGAATCAACCATCTATGGGGTCCCAATGTTAGGTCAGTGATGAAGTCCGCAACTTCCCTCAAGAAAACATTCCCATCACCTGGTGGACAGTAGACAAGAAGAATCCTGAACCCATACCCTCTCCCATGATACATTCAAATGAGTTTGTGGTTCTCACTGAGATTTCCCTCAGGTTCAGTTCTGATTTAAAACAAAGGGCCACACCCCCGCTCCTACGATCGATCCTTGGGTGGTGTATCAACGAGTACCCAGGAGGAATCCCTGAAGCCAAAACAGGGCCAGCATTTCCATCCAACCAGGTCTCGGTGATGCAAGCCAGGTCAACTGAATTAACAAGATCTCCAATTATGTCGGTCTTGTTCCTAATCGACCTGGCATTTACATGCTTCTGCCCGGATTCGATGAGCAGCTGGGGAGATTGAGTTACCTGTCTGCAATATGCAGAACCTTAGAGTAGGGAACCAGACAAGGAGAGCCCCTTTCCTGTACCCATTTCACCCCAGGAGATCTCCTTGTCCCCACTATCCCAATCCGTCCACTCCTCTCCACTCCCCCTGCAGGCTGAGTCTGCGCCTGAGGCTGAGCCCTCCTTCCTATTCCCAGACCCCTACAGCATCTATACACCTTTGGGGGCAAAGGGGACAAAAAAAGGGTGATGATCCCTCAGCCTGAAGGGAGAGTAATGCCTAACCATCAACCCTAGCCAACACATTTTCTAAAACCAAACCAAACAAATATATAAACATACAACCAACACAATGTAATAAATAAACCCCACCCCTAAAAAAAAAAGCAGAACAATTTGAACCAACAGTTTATCTCTAACATAAACCTCAAACAATATCTCTCACATATTGTCAGAACAGAGCTTTAAATGAAATGGAATTTTGATATTCTCATAGTCTGTATTTTTGTGCAAAATAACTAAAATAAAACTTAAGTACACACCTCTCTCACTGTACCAAATAATATAAACAAAATCAATAAAATAATAAGTAAAGTTCAGATCCCCAGGCCCTCTCACCACCTGGGAAATCCAAAATAAAACAGATGCAATCTCACTGCCCAAATCTGACCAGTTAAGTGTCTGTAGAAATCCTTGAATTCCTTATTAGTAGTGTTCCTTAAGTCAAAAGTCTCCTGATGATCCTCTGGTATTTGCAGAGTAACTCCAAGGCCCCTTAGAATAGAGAGGGGGAGACTGCTGGAAATATCTGCCCCTTAATCTCAACACCCCGCTTGGACCAATCCACTGATCGACCCAGCGAGGAGCTTTGGAGAAACACAGACCCCACAGGCTGACACCCCAGCCTGTCCAGGACCGGTCCTCCCATCGGAAACAGACTCCAGCAGCCAAACCACCCACCCACAAACACAGGGCCACTTTGTAACAGCCAGACTGGATTTCCAAACCCACCTACAGGTCAGTTTGAATTGAATACACAAATAAAATAATAGTCTCCAGAAAAGCAACAAAGACCAAGACTAACCCCACCAGTTCAATGGATAAAGCCCACCAGTTCACAAAGTCCTTGGCAACAGAAAACTCTTTCTGGAATCCCAACAGTCCACCAGCAATAACCTGGACTCACCACCTTCCCCTCCACGTCAGTCCTCGAACTCTTGCCAGCTGTCTCGGGTCATATCACACTGGGGAATCCTCAATACTCCACAGCTAAAATCCAATCACACTGCGATTCCTCTATACTCCAACTCTAGCAATATGTAAGTTAAATAGAGATGGTGCTAATATGCACCCGTCTTACCCCACAGTTAACTGTTATTTCTTTACTCATATCACCTTCCTTGTTATATCTAACAACAAGCTTATTTTCTTGATGCAATATCTTGATAATATTCAACAGTTCTGAGTCCATACCCAAGTCCTTTAGAATTTCCATAGGGGTACTCTCATGGACTGAATTGAGAATGCGCGTAATGTCAATAAAAGTTCAGTATATATCTTTCCCTTCCTTGATCCAACATCCCTATCCAAGATGTATCTAAGAGTAAACATCTGCTCTACTGGCAACCTATTTTTACAAAAACCTGCTTGAAATTGGGAGAGAACATCATTGTCTTCCATCCAGTGTTCTATACTGTTCAAAGATGAGTCTAGTAAATATTTTTTGAATAATCCTCAGTAGTGTTGTTGGCCTATCATTTTCTGGTGTTGTCATATCCCCTTTCTTAAAAGGGGGTACTATTACTCCTATGTTCCAATTCTCAGTTATTCTCTTATACTTTAATATATTCTTATACATAGCATGCACCAAGCAGGAAAGGGATCTTGGGGTTATCATCACTGATGACCTCAAGGTAGGGAAACAGTGTGACAAGGCAGAAGGTAAAGCAGATAGGATGCTGGGATGCATAGGCAGGGGCATCACCAGCAGGAAAAGGGAGATCTTAATTCCACTATACAAGACACTAGTGAGTCCCCACCTGGAGTACACTGTATGGTGTTATGATATCTTTTACTTACTTAAGGACATAAACAGGTAGAGAAGGTTCAGAGGAGGGCAACAAAGATGGCATGACTTGCATCACAAGTCCAATGAGGACAGGTTAAAGGAATGAATATGTACTCCTGGAGGAGAGGAGAGAGAGGATATGATAGAGACATACAGTATCTAGACAGGAGGAAACAGGGGTGCAGGAATACACTATTTTAAGTAAAAAATGTTCCAGAACTAGAGGGCATGGGATGAAGTTGGAGAGAGGATGATTCAGAGGAAACATGAGGAAGAATTTATTCACAGAATGGGTGGTGGACAAGTTAAACACCCTGCCAGAGGAAGTGGTGGGGCTGAAACAATCACAGGATTTAAGAATGCATGGGATAGACATAAAGGAATTCTGGAGGTCAGGATTAAGGGGCAACAGACTTCTAGGAAAACATAAGGTAAACTTACAAGCTCATATAGGCAGGTGGGTGGGCGTAGGACCTCTATCTGTCAACATACTGTCTATGTATCTAAATATATGGAATAATATTTCAGCCACCACTCAACATCTGTCTGATAGCTCCATCTCAAAGGCTGTCTATGCCTCTGACTTTATTCCCTTTCTGTTTCCAGTTGCTGACAATATCTCCTCTTTTGTAAATTCATCCAATTTAACTTTTTCAGCTTTTATCTACCTCATATCTGTCTCTTTAGTTCATACATATTTTCTTTACTACTAAACATTTTCGAAAAAATGTACCCATTTTTCAGGAATAGCTGCCATTATAATATATCTCATATCATCCATTACAAATGCCACTAATCTCCAAAAATCACTTAAATTTTTTTCTAGAATAGCTGTTTGCAATTTGTTGCACAGTGCAAAATTATAGTTATCCTTTTTATTTTTAATCAATACTTTATATTCAGACTTAAATATTTTCAATACTTTTCGATCTTCTACATTTTTAATTTTCATTATTCTTCTACCAATTTGATTTAACTCTTTCATTTTAATACATTCACCATCATACCATTTTGCACCGAAAAAAGATCTTGTTTACCCCTTTTTTGTTGTTTCTTCAAAACTCTATATATTCTTTCTTCTAGTGCCAGATATTCCAAAAACAAATCTTTCTTCTGATCTTTTTCTAAGTCTAAGTCTAAATTACCCTGAAGTATATTCATATAGCATTTCTTTAATTCCTCTATTTCTAATTAATTTAAATAACCTTTTAATTGTTCCTTGTTCACTTTATTCCACTGTATTCTTTTACTTTTCTTTATTTCCATATTCTGGTTTATCCACTTTCTTCCATCCTCACTACCCTTAACAATTATAATTTCAGTGTCACCAGTAATAGTCTATGATCACTGTCCCAGTTTTTAACAACTTCCAAACCACAAATCTTTTTTTGAAATTCTCTTTTTATTGATTTCCAACTGTAGTTACATCAATTTAACCAGTAACCTCTGAACATGATACAAATATTCAATATAGTCCAGAAGAGAATATACTGTAGTAACTGGGCCAAAAAGAGAAAAAGAGAATGAAGGCACCAAGAGAAAGAAAAACAGTAAACAGGATACAACCAAATCAATTATCCCTCCCCCCAATGAGGGTGTCACCACTAAAGAGAGAGAGATAATAAACTAACCCTAGTAGTTAGGTGTTATAAGAATTCTAACCTAAGATACTGGCCGGGAAACTGGTTTCATAAACTAACAAGGTGAGAGGTTATGAAATTAATGAGAAGGAAAACAGAAGGAAGCAGGAAACTCCAAGACAGGAGGAGGTACTTCCCCGCCCGGGTTTCCTTATATGTCAAGGATCACTGTCAATGGAGACACAGAGCATAAGTAGCCTGCCCCATTTCTTCTGAAAGGTCATTGGGAGATCTAAATTAGCAATCAACTTCTCCAATTTGAAGCATTGGGAAATTTCTTCCACCCAATCTAGGTAATGAATATCAAAACTATCTGTCCAGGGTACCGAGGACCAGCCTCTTAACCGCCTATAGGAAATAGAGTGCTATGCAGTATTTCCTTTCCCTAACCTTGATACCTGTGTAATCCCCTATAGATACAAATCTCTAATGTGAAAAGGTCTTCAAACCTAATATGGATCTAAATTATCCTCAGTTGTCCTCACAGTGGAGTACCCTAGGACAGTGCAGAAAATATGAGGAAGTCAACAACTGCTCTGTCCCACCTGAAACATTTTGAGGAGCAGAGGTCAAATTTTGATTTCGCACTGGTGTGATATATATGTTATTAATTATAAAATATTGAATCATCCTATTCCTATCTAAAGTGTTAGGAAATGTACAAATCTTTCCAGATTTGACCCCATGGAAACGGGAGAACCTGAGTGGGATAACCCAGGATTTGGAACCAGTTAGAGGAATGGGATGAACAAGTTTCAAGAGAAAATGTAAACAGCTTAGACACCTATGGGGTTTAACCACACAGCTCTTAACCTCCACTAGTAGTGGTTTAACAGTTGAGGGGTACCGTTATTCAAACTCTTGTCTACCAGATGCTTTAATTGATATATACTCGAACAGGGCATTAGTAGGGATGTTCAAGACCAGTAATAATCAGCTATTGAGCCCTACCACTTGCACATAAAAAATTTTCCACTGAGAGCCCCTATTTGGGGTAAGTTACTTAGGGACTAACATTTTGTTCCCTATCCTGATATTAGGATTACACATCAGTGGTTGACCAGGATCTCTAATATATCTGACTTTAGCGGAGGAAAAAAGTTGATTAAGTACTCTAACTGTGACACCCACTGGGAATCTTGGATCTCTTGGGAAAGAGATGTGAAACAGCAATAAAAAAAGGCTGGTGAGGTTTATATTATGGCGCTTGATAAGATCAAGTCCAGATTTAGTCATGTGGAAAATAAGCATCTTTCAAATCCCCAACCATTTCCCTGCTTATGACAAGGTGACTAGACCAGTAATAGAATTCCGAAATGCGGTAATCTAAGACCCACCATTTCTTTGGGAAGCATATATTATCAAAAGCCACCAACGGAGATTTATGATCCAAATAAAATCAGTTAAGGTCAAATGAATTTTTTTTGAAAAAAGGACTTAGGTAACCAGATGTCTAGGAGGTTTAAGGGTAGAAGAGCGCGGAAGAATGTACATTTGATAATGCTAGATCCAGGCCCCACTGGTAATGGCAGTTTCCATCTTTGTAAGTCAGACTTAATTCTGTCCAACAAATTCTCTAAGTTGAAGCTTTTGGTTAGAAGCGATCCCTGCGTCAGATAAATGCCAAGATATTTCAAATAGGATGGGGTCCACTTCATGCCCAGGTGGGATACAGAAGCCAGGTGAGATGTACATTAAGTGGAAGATTCCATCTTGCCAGATTAAGTTTATAATTGGATAATTCTCAAACAGTGATTATCTCCATTACCACCCACAGGAATCAGCTGGGTTAGTTAACTGTAAGAGAATATCGGCCTGCAAACACTGAGATCTTAGAGTTTGGTTGAAGATGGGCATCATTGGATCCCAGAGGGCAGCTGAGGAAGCTGAGCAGCAAGGGTTCCAAATAAGATAAATAGGAACGGGATAAGGAGCGACCTTTGTCGGGTCCCAGAATGTAATTGAATGGAGGGTGAGAGGATCCCATTACAGTAGATCTTTGCGCGGGGCCCTATAGAGTTTTGATCCAATCCATAAACTCCCCCGGAAGCGAACTGGATATAGTATACCACAAAACTCCCAGTTAACTCTAGGTTGAATGTTCTCTGCGTCCAGGCCTACCAACGCATAGGGACCAGAGAAGTTTGAGCTACTCTAAAAACACGAAGAGGCGATCTGATATGATCCATCGCTGACCTACACTGTACAAATCCCATGCCTCACTACTCAATAATGGGGTCCACACTTGTTTAATCGGAAGCTAGAATCTTGGACAGGATTTTAATATCACAATTGAGCATGAGATGGTCTGTAATTGGCTGGGTTCTGGGAGGGTTCAGCCATCTTAGGGATCAGGATAATAATAGCCTCCAGTAAAGAAGGATCCAGGGTATCTGCTGACAGCAAATAGTTATATAAGTCCAGGAGCAGGGGGACCAAGTCCTGGAGGAAGGCCTTATAAAAGTTGGCCGGAAACCCATCTGGGCCAGGGGCCTTATCTGACAAGAGACTGTGAATGGCCTGTTCCACCTTCTCCTGGGAAAGAGGTGAGGAGAGGAAGGCCACTTGGTCCTCCGAGAGGCGAGCAAGTGTCAGTGACCGAAAAACCTCTAACCCTGGAGTGAGAGAAGGGGATGCTTTGGTGCTGTATAGATTTTGGAAACCTTCAAAGATTGCTGCAACATCTTTGGGCTCTGTTTTGATGGATCCTCTTGGTCTTCCAGGGCAGAATCAGCCTAGAATTCCCCACTCAGTAAGTTTCAGTGCCAGGAGTCTACTCCAGGTTTTCTCTCTGATCCAGGTACCAGCCCTGGTTCTCAGTAAAGCAAACTCTGTTTTCCCGTATCAGTCCTTCATATTCATTTTAAGTTTGTGGAGTTGTTCAAGTTATTCAACGAAAGTTAGAAGTAACAATATATTCTCTGTTTTAAATCTGGTTTGAGAGGCAGATGAGATTCTGGGACCTGGTTCTTTCTTCTAGAGGAAATTTATGAGAGTCTCTCTCAGAAAGCACTTTAAAAGAGCACCAAAGAATCACAATCCTGGTCACTGATCCCGATTGGTTTCCAGATAATCACTATTAAGAGATCTAATCTGAGAGAAGTGTTCTTCCTTCAATAACTGGGTATTGTTTCAGATCGTGTCACAGGGGTGTTGAGGACTGGGAGAGAATTTAAACCAGACTAGCGAGTGATCCAAAATTACTATAGGCTCAATACCTGCTGAGGAGACATTAGTCATGAGAGTAAGGATATTGAAGAAATAGTCTAATCGCCACCAGGAATTATGGGAGTAGGGAGAAAAGGCAGCTTATTGAGAGGGTAGAGAGTTCTCCAGGGTCTACCAGGCTCAACATGTTATTCATATCATTCAACGCCAATTGTGGTGGAAGCAACATCTTACTGGTCTAAAGGTTTCATCCAGCTCCTGGGTTGGGAGCTGTTCCAATCCCTCCTAGGATCAAAGGGCTGGTAAAGAGAGCCAGCTAGTCAATTAACTGCATAATAAAGGTCACATTCCTCCAATGGACCATATACTGAGCCTAAAACAATAGGAGAGTTATAGAAGATCAGACACCAATATATCTATCTTCTGAGTCTCAGGTAACCTTAGCCAGGTGAAAAGGTATAATTTTCTTAATCATGACAGCTACTCCTGGCTTCCGGAGAGTCACCAGCCACAAAAATTTGGGAGAACCTCTGACTTTTAACATATTACTTTCAACTACTGTAATATGGGTTCTTCTCAAACATAAGATACACGGCTCCCAGTATCGAGAAGTTAATCAAATACGAGGATCTCTTCTTAACATCCTAACCTCTCACATTCCAGCCGATCAATTTAACAGATACGACTAGCCATATTCTAGGACATAATATAGCATGACAACGAATTAACCATGCGAATCCGCCTTACTCCGCACAGTGGTGACACCTCAAACCCCTCCCCAACACACCCTAAGATTTCTCTCTAGTAACCGTAAAAGCCGAAAATAATACATTAATAGCTGCCAACTTAGCATTGAACACCAAGAAATACCATCAACAAAATTATGGCAGCACCCAAAAAAGGTAATTATTATCTCTGTGAGCGTGTCCAACCCTCCAAAAGTGCAGATGATACAAACATCAATCAAGTATCCATCATCCAAACATCAAAACAGTATGACAGTATCCCCCCCCCACAACATCACGAAAGTAGACATTACCTACAAACGATCACCACCATAGCATCAAAACAGTTCTGATTACCCCATACCTTACTCCCGGGCCCCCATAATGTTCCATAATAACAAGATCCCAAAGCATCAGGACTAGATCATAACCCACACCATCAGCACCCCGATCGTTAAAAAACAGTACTCATTACAGTGCAACATCTGGGTACCCAACAACTCCCTACCTGGTCCAAGGCATGGCAGCTGACCTGCCTAAGCCCCCCCTCCTTCAACCAAGGGCACTGCCTCTAAAAAGAGAACTGAAACCACTCCCAGCCCAAAAGAAAAAAGCAGCAGGTACCTGCGCACTCCGATGGCCTTGTCTCGTCCAATTCAATGGGGACCCAAGTAGGGGAAATCAGGACCGAAATGCTGGACGGACCAAATCGGTCGACCACAATAGGTCCTCCTGAACGCACCTCCATGCTTAGTTCTATTGGATTGAGAGGCCAGGACAATGGGGATAGAGAGACTGACTAGGCCTCACGGCCTACTACCACCCGGACCCATCACCACGTGGTCCCAGGAGGAGTCCCACTGGCAGCAGAGGCAACCGACCTCAGGGGCTACCATGGCCAGCAAAACCTCGCAACTGCACATAAGTAATAAATCTAATCAACCAAACACAAATGTAAACCAGTGAATTAACTTGCAAAGCTTTACACAAGTAGTGATCTGCTCAAGTTTATGCCTGCCTGAATAGCTTCAGTCATTTTATGATCCCCAGAACAGGTCAGCAGGCTAGATAATTCGCTAATGCTCCTCAGGGTGTAAGGGAATGCCAGGCACTTTCCACTTGCACAGACACTGCAGGGTAGATCACACGGCACTTCTCCAGCAGCAATCAGTTTGTCACCATTGGGTGAAGCAGCACGCTTCAAATGAACCTCCCCAGGGCAAGTCCTGAGTTATCCTCAACTTGGTTCCATCCACAAGACTGCCTCCAACTGCTTAACTTTATCAAGAACGTGTTGTCATCCAGGTAACTTGGAAATTTGATGATCAAGGGTCCAAAGTTTGGGGAGACCTGGTCTGAGGATCTGTACCGTTCCATGGGTATTGCTGGTGGACAGGTGAGGGCCCGACCTATTTAGAAATTGTTGACCAAACCTGATGGTGTCCCCTTCCTCCACCTGGAAGACCTAAAATTAGACATTATTTCATCTACTGCACCTCCTAAGTCTTCAGATTTCAGTTGGAGCTTTGCACTTGCTGGTGAAGTAACTATCTCAGGGTTATTTTCTGTTACCCTTCCACTGACCCTATTCTAGATCTCTCACCACCCATCCTTGAGAGGTCAGCGAATTGCCTCAGTGATTTAATTTTGGAGATCTCTCTTGAGGTATCTTAAATGGTGAAAGCTCCTCAAAAAAAAACTCTGTTAAGTAGTACCCACTGCAACATTAGATATCACTAGTTGAAGTTTTGCTGGTTGAAGAGATTGAACCAGAATTTTGGCTTCTTGGGCTTTTCTGGTGTTGTAGGTGGAGTGTACCTGAATTGAGGCCATTTCTGCATCTGTCATTGCGATGTTCCAGCAGGCAATATACACCCCCAACTAATTCCACTGTTGACTCCTGGTGCTTAGCAAAGGTGTTTAGACAGCGTTTGGTAGTGGATTGCAGCTAGGCTCAGCAAAATTAAAGTTTGAGGGGAGAAATGAGCTCCAAAGCAGGCAAACTCAGCACCACTGCATCATGTGACCTCCCAAACCACAAATCTTTGGTAAGCATATATGTTCAAATTACGTCCAAAACCCATACCATTTTATGCACATAAGTATATAAACAGTTTTATCCCCTGCTTTCCATTCATTCTACTATTCAATTTACATAAATCAGCTAAAATCTATTACCAGACTTACTTTTCTTTTTTACCAAGATTTTCTTATGAATTCCAATATCATCAATTCAGTTTAATACCATTTACTCTTGTCTTCACTAGTCTTAAATTATAATCCCCCTACAGTAATAATCACAACCTTGAGATGCATACGAGCATATGAAATTTGCCAGCAGTAAAAGCCTAGGTCTCTAAGCCTGAATGTGCAGTAGAAATTCGCAGCTGCCTCCTTATCTCTGCAGCTGCCTCCTTATATTGGGTCTGTAATTGTCTAACTCTACATGTCTACATGCAGTGTTTGATGGCAGCAGAGTGGAACCAGAAAGTATACAGTTACAGCAACAGTTTCTCCTTGTTTTCTCACTCCATTTTAATAACCAAATTTTAAAATTCTTATCATTCAAAATACATTCACATATTAAACAGACATTGTCTAACAAGGACTACTCACCTGCTGAACACCATAATGACTTGTCTTTAGCAGGGATAAGCAACCTGATATCCTCCATGTAGGCCCTAGTGTTTTACCCAGGTTTCTTTGTAGCATAATTATATATGCTTTCATTTAAAATCTAAGAATTCATTATCTTTAATTTTCAAAGATCCTGCTATATTCCAACTTAAGATGCATAATTTTTGTTATCAACATCGTTTCTTATGATCACATTGTCAATCTATTTATTTCTTCCATACTGCATATTCCCTTCTCCTACTCCATAAAATTCTCCTATGACTATAAAATGTTTCATCATTTTAGGTTTCATCCAAATTACACTACTATTATTTAGGCCCTTTTGCAGTCTACCTCTTATCACTCTCATATTCACATCACCTTGTAATTTTCATTTTACCATTGACTCATTTAGTGTGATATCTCTGGATCCTTGCCCTTTTTTGTTTCGCCCTTTCATTATTCTCATTTCTGACCAATCCTGTCCTTAGTATCCCTCTCTTTAATGCTTCTCATTCTATAGCTGCATCTGCATTTATTCCTATCTCAGAATCACCTTTCATTGTCAGCAACTGTTTCCTAACATTATACTTTTACCACCAACAAAATCTAGTTTTTCACTCATGATATCTATAGGTAGAATATATATCATTCCTATAAACATCTTACAAACCTCAAATCAATATATACAACCAGTTTTAGGTTACATGATTTTCATGTTTTGCTTGCACCTTTAAAAACTATAGATAATTCTCACTTTCAATCTAGCCCTCCCTTTCTTTTCTATTATAAATATCTTCAAGATTTCTACCATTTCATTTCTTCCTGGAATTTTGCTTCCTACTTCTTTCTCTCTCATCTTATTATATTCCTAGCTCCTCCTTCCTACATCATATTTTCCATAAATTTATTACTCTGTATCTTTAATTCTATAAGTTCTGCTAATTGTTTATCTCCCTTTTCCTTACATCAATTTCTATTGTTGTATTTATCTTTTCTCGATTACCTTCCTTTCATTCTCTTTTTCATTATTTCTATCTTTGTCTCTTCAGCAAGGATATCCTTTCAGCCCCTGCATACTTTATCAAATTTCTATAGCATTGTTGCAAGGCGAATAGTAATTAATAATTTATAAATCCCATTCTTTATTTCTTTTAGAATTCCAAAATGAGATTCTTCACCTCACTTTCATTCATTCTATACTGTCCTTACTCTTCCTTCCCTTATGTTTATATCTTCCAAATTTTCTTCAGTTAATTCTAATTAAAGTAGATATATCAGAATATATCTAATGACGCTAACTCAAGCCTTTGTATATGCGTAAGAAACGCTAAAACCACCAAAAAGGGCACTAGAACTGATGTAAATATCTCACATTGCTGCTACCTTTTTTACTCCAGTCTATATTAGCATCTGATATTTTCTTCTTCCCCTAGATGTTCCTCTCTAACTGCATATAATATGCTTCCCACCTTTCTCAAATTCTGTTGCTCATCAATTCTTTCTGCTCAATCTTTCAAGTCTTCAAAATCATCCAAGCACCACTAAGCCAGAAAGCAACTAGGCATTAGGGAATATTAGTCGGGGTATCAAGTCAGAAGAGAATAATCCCTTTACAAGACTAGTTACACCCCATCTGGGTACTGAGGCCACACCTTCACAAGGACACTAACAAATTGAGGCAAACAGAGAAAGCAAATGGTGCCAGACTGCATCAAACATATAAGGACAGATTAATGGAGCTCAACATACAAGTAGAGGCAAAGGAGGAGAGAGAAGATATGTCAACATTCAACACCTTAAGGGCATTAACAAGGTGAAAGAGTCTAACATGTTTCATATAAGAAAACAGCAGGACAAGAGGACACAACATGAGATTAGAGGAGCCAATTAAGGTAATCACACAGCCCCTTGCTCAGAAAAAACCTTGGAAGGAACTGCATGGACGGAGGAGAAAAGTCTCTTTAAAGGTTTAAGGCAAAAAAAATAACATACTGAGGGTCCAGGATAAGATGGGATACATTAGTCTCATTTCTTTTTTCATATATTTCGAACTTTATTATAAGCAGTAAATGAAAGGTTGTCAAAGAACTGAAGAGAAAAAACTGAAAACTTTTGTTTTCAATATAAAATAGTTTCAAACATATTTACAAAGTGTTCGCTTCACTTTAAATATTTAAACCATTTATTTCAGTGTGTATTTTAATGATGAGTAGTATTTGAAATATATGTTGAAACACCTATCCTGTTTAAAAATATTGTTGAAATGTACATTATATGTGGGGAGTGGGACTCACTTGCCACCTCTGATTTCTCAGCTACAACATGTGGGAAGAGCACGACACCTACTTACTGTACATCTTTAAAAATCAGTCTAAACACAATAACTTTTAAACCAAAGAAAACTCACCAGAACACTTAATTTATATTTCAGGATATGGTACTGATGGTGGTCAAAGGTACTGTAGATGCCCAAGGCTTAGTCAACAACTCAGCATACTATGTAGCATGTCACAACACATTGCAGAACTGATCTTCAGCAATGCAGTGGCAGGGATGCTGATGAAAATGCATTGATCCCACATGGTGCATAAAGGATTACAGTTCTAAACAGAACAGTTGTCTGGGGTGGTGTTCAGTTCCACTGCCTTGCTGCTCTTCTCAAAGTGCATTCATCTCAGTAAAATGGGCCTCAACTCAACCCTCCTCACCCATCACCCTCTCCCAGTGTTAGCCTGGGCTGCTCCTTCTACTCATGACATTTCTACAGATCCTTGTCCTTTGGCTATATGAGGCACAATCCATCATTGATTCAATCCATCCCCTTGAGTCAGTGGGAAACATCGATGTAACCAAATGGGACCATTTTCACTTTGTTTCCATTAAGTTTGTAACCCACAGTCAGTCTTTGTATTGGAATAGAGCCCCGTCAGTGCACCAGTGTAATCCAACTGGTCAAGCCAGTGGGCAGGCTGGAAAGCCACCAGATATCTGCATATTGCAGCCGAATGATGCTGGTTGCTGCCATCAGGGTGATTAACCCTCTGCCTTCATTACACTGAGAGCTCTGTCAACACCACATCCACCCAGATTCCAATGGCTCCACACAAGCAATCTCACTCTACCAACAAACAAGAACATTACCAGCACTACCAAGTTTTAGATGTAACCCACCAAAGACTACTATTGTCAAGGGCTTGTCCACTCACCTTGCTTGATTTTTGCTTCAATTTGCTTTGATATAGAAACTCAATTACCTTTTCTTGAGGGCAGACGAATTCCTTCAATGACTGAAGAGTGCCATTTTGGGGTAGACCAATCATAGAATGGTGACTCACGATTACCAGCCCAGCACAAGTTCCAGCACAGCTCCAAAAGTGAAAGTATTTACTGTTCTCACAGGTATGTGGTGACTCATTCTGCACCTTAAACTAGGCATCCATGATTCTGGGGTCCCCAGAAACATAATTTTTTATATGTCATTAAAAACAACAGAATATAGATAAACAGGTCCTATTTAACTAGGTCCTGTTTTTTGTTTTTCAAAATCACATTTTATATAATTTCCATATTTTAGTTTGAGGAGAAAAAACAAGATGGTAGTCTTATGGCACAATAAAATGCTTACTGGAGCAAAAGCAAGTGGTGAAACAAAAAATAAGTCCTATAACACTAAATTTTATTTGCACAAAAACATTATCTCATAAACCTACTGCATGCTCAGAATGGAAACAATAAACTGTAAAACCAACAAAATCTAGAAACATTTTTAACTAGATCTATCATAGCACAACCTAGGCTATGACACAGTCCCTGCAATTTCATGCAAACCATTTCCTTCGATAGGCTGTATTCAGAAAAATAAAAAACAAAAGTTAAGTATAGAAAAAGGTTAGCCTTTTATGAAAATTACATATACAGATCTCAGAAACCATAAACTGCTGTCACAAGAATTTACATGAAGTCTTTGCCTCTAGACAACACATTCTAAATTTTAGCTTATTTTATCAACGTTACTAAGATATTATTACAGCAATGTTAGGGGTTAACACTGAGACACTTTTCAATCCTAACTATAATTCCACCATGGTGTCACCATAATGATATATATTACAGAATGTGCAGAATCATAATAATAGTAATAATCTTATCGACTTCCCTCACTATGGAACTGACTCTCCCCTTCCACCTCTCCCCCATCTCCTGGCTCTCTAGAGCACCAGTTTAACTCCAATCCCTCCCCACCTATTCCTGTTAGCTTTCCTCCTGACACCTCTCATCCCAAGTTTTACCACCAAGATAAGCCTCCAACTGTGTCTTTGCATCTGCCTTGTTGTCACTCCCACACCATTACAATTTTTTCCCTCCTTTAAGAGGTCAGCCTATAAAGTGCCCTACAAGTGTACCATATGTTGTCAGCATTGCTCTTGTTATCATGTATCACTGGAATATTCTGTAAATGCACTTTTTTGGTGTTCTTATTTAGCTGCAACCCACTTTATTTTTTGCACACAAAACTTTTATATTTGTATTTATTGTAATGTTGTACAATTGTTACCAAATGTGGTTTGACTGTTGTTATGTAGTAATAATACACCAAGCATGGTGAGTATAATTGGGATATAACAGACTGCCCAGAGGTGATGAAGCCCAACACCACACGGCAGAGGGCCTTATAGCCCACTGGAAGGTGTTTTATATCCCATAATGCCCACCATGGAGAATATTATAACACTTAGAAAATGGGCACTGTAAACTAAAAAAGTTTGTTTTAAAAGTACTTTAAAACTAGTTTACAATAGGTTTGTGTTAACTTTGTAATAAAGTAGTTCCTCAGCTACTACAGATGTTTTCCTGTTGGGAGACTCTGTAGTTGGGGTGTAATACTGTTGGTATGCAGTTTGTGACAGTGGCCAGTGTAGCATGCTGTGAGAGAGTAGAACAAGGTAGTGTTTTCAGCTCCTGTTTGTGTCTTTGAAGTCTGCCAATAACATTAAAAAAGTGTTTTTTAAAATATGTATTTACTTAATCCATGTTCACAGAAGACATTGTGGTACTCCGAATGAACCATGGTAGTATTAATGAGCATGGTGTGATGGTGGCAAGCAGGCCAGCTGAAGTGTGGAAAAGGAGCTGCAGGAGAGTTGAAACCTGTAAGTAACGTGAAGGAAAAAAAATGAAATGAGCCCGCACATAACAGGTGAACTATTGAGTTTAGGGGGGTTTAGGAAGAACATGTAGATGATCGAAAAGGGACAGGAGAAATGGTAAGCGGGAAGAAAAATGGTGACTGCTTGGTCTCATGATTTGGGGTGCCAAGTAATACCATAAGTAATAGGGCACCCTGAACTGGCACTTGTTTTTACTCGGCATTGTTAAAAATAACACAGTGCCAATGGGGATCTGCCAATCATCTTCTTGACTTTTGTGAAGCCATTTTCTATGAAGTATTATGACACTATTCTTCCTCTTCTCCCTCACCCTGGATCATGCCAGGAAATGAGATGTGGCTCAGATCAGCCTCTCTGAGTTACTATTTTTCAAATAAATAAATAAATAACACAACAGGTTGAAAACCAAAGAACAAAATAACCTGTTCTTATTTTTCCAGGTACAGAACCCACAGCTTCTACAGAGTTCTTATCATCATCATCAGGTAAACAAATTACAGAATAATAAATGGGTTTTTTTTCACATGTATTCAAGGTAGGGACAGTTTTACACTTAAAATATGCTTTTTCTATTCAGGATGTGGTTACTTTATAATAATGAGATTCTTAGTGGATTGAAAATATATCAAACTTTTACACTGAAGAGATTTTAGAGTGCCATCTAAAAACTTTAAAATATTTATTTGGACATCTCATTCATTCACATACTGCAGGAATGGGTCTATGTGCCAGTATACCATCAGAAAAAGAGATCACAACACCTGCATTTCCCATATGTGGTATGCTGCATGATGAGTTTCTTATTTCTTAGCTTCATTTCTATTAAACATGAACACTGGCTAAGATGACAGTTGCTATTTTCAGAGATCCTCATTGTGGCTATTTTATGTATATGCCTGCTCAGCATCACAGAATTATAGATGTTGGTGGCAGAAAATGGTCCTTTAGCCCATCATGTCTCTAGCAGGAGGAGTAAGGTTGTGATGTCACCGTTCCTCTCTCTGGAACAACCCCACCTGGAGTACTGTGCCCAGCTTTGGAAGTCACAACTCAGAAAGGACATTGAGTGGAGGAGGTCAAGAGGAGGACAAATAATGTGCTGCAGGGTTTATATAGGGAATAATGAAGAGGGCTGAGTGATCTCAACATGTAAACACTGAAAGAAAGGATAGAGCAAAGGACAGGTTAAAGACCAAAATTGTACCTCCATGTGGATAAACAGGGCACAAGATAGGATATATATTTCAAATGAGATTGAGCACCAGGACTGAGGGATCAAGTGATGAAACCGGAGGTTGGACAGTCATCAGAGATGTGAAATATTCCTTCACTGAATGGGTGGTAGATGCCTGGAAAGACTGCCAGTGTAAATGGTGGAGCTTTGAAAACTGGGGGTTCAAGAATATGTGGGATGTACATAGGGAATATAAGAAAAGAGGCATGGAGTGGGGATTGGTACCATACAGCAGATTCAGTCAGCAGAGGATGAATGTGCAGTGAACACATAGACCGACTGGGTTGGGCTAACAATCCTTTTTTTGCTGATAAATTCTATGTTTCTATATGGTTGTGTTACCACTCAGTTTGAACAATTCTCAGCTATGGTTTTTGTCCACCCAAGTGATGTATTTGTTTTTCTAAGTAATTTCCCTTATCTTACCTTTCATATTGATGTGACGTGTTCTTGCCCATCAGTCTCTCCTCATAGGCCATTTCTTGCTGTCCATGGATCTTCTTAACAAAGAAACATAGATAAGTAGATAAGAATCATGTGACCCACCTAGTCTTACCCTTTTCCCTACCTAATGGAATACTGCAGACCTTAGTTGATCTGTGTCTTACCTTCTCTTTCCAATTGTAAGAGTACTCTTGCGTCTATCCATGCATTCTCAAATTCCACTTTTGTTTTTGACCCCACAACCTCTGCAGTGAGGGAGTTTCAAGCTTCCACTACTTTTTCTGTTAAAAACATCCTTCTCATGTTGCCCCTGAGTTCTACTTCCTCTAGCCTCATTTCATGCCTCTTGTTCTTGTACAACTTTTTCTGAAAGATGCTCCCCATGTTGTACCTTGTTTATACCCTCCTGAAAACATTATTACCACTACGTGTTATCAAATCGTGGAATGCATTACCGCTTGAAGTGATTATCAGCAGTTTTAAAGAAATGTTTAAGTCCAGGTTGGATAACTTAATTCTTTCAGGTTTTTGCCCTTGTTATTATTATTATGAAAAACAGGAGTAAATATGGGCCTCTCAGCTCTCTGGCTCCTTAGTGTTCTTGGTATGAATCTTAGTAGGTACATGAATGTCTATAATGTTGCTCCTCTCTGTTCTCTACCCCAGGGAATACATATTGCTATCCTCTATCATTTCATCATATGACTTTTGATGCAATCCTTGTTCCCTTTTTGTTCCCCTTCTGTGGACTGCCTGTATTTTTTGCTATGTCCTTCCAGGAGGTGCAGCCTCTAGAAGTTGGCATTTTACTCCAGATGAGGACTCACTGCTGATCTGTACAGTGGCAAAACCACCACATTTGTTTCTGCTGGTAATACCTCTCCCTATGTTCCCCAGGCATCCCACTGTCTCTCCCCACAGCATTCTCACATTGTTTGGTTACCCTTAGGTCATCAGATATGATTACTCACATGTCCCTTTCTAGATTGGTGGCCTTCAATTCATCTTTCCCCATCCTGTAGTCCTCCCTTTATATTTCTGTGCCCCAACTGCATGATTTTGCTCTTAATTGCATTGAATTTTATCTGCTTCACTCTTGACCACTCCACAATCATGTTTTTGTCCATTTTCATTGTTTCACCCCCACCGGAGTGTCATCCCTTTTGTAGATCTTAGTGTGCATACCTTCCCCTCTAGCCCTCTGCAATGTTGTTTGTGAAGTCATTAAGAATACTAGCCCCAACACAGATGCCCAAGGCACACACTTGTCACTCCCCTCTCCTCAGATTGAATGACATTTACCACCACCCTCTGTGTCCTGTCAATCAACCAGTTCTAATCAGATTACAGCCTTGATCTTCATTACCACTACCACTATATCCCTGTTATGCCCCAAATGCAGTCCTTAAAGAACAGCACAAAGGTATTCCAGGTGACAAAGAGCCAATGACAGATAAAGTGGTGCAAGCACTTTTCCTTACTGGTTTCTGATCTACCTACCTACTCTATTTGCTACCTACCCTACTCATTAGTAATAAATGATACTCAAAAACTTGAACAATTAGCAAGTTTTTTTTTCTGAAAATATTGTAACTGTATTTAAATATGAAATGTTGAACAGTAGTTAAGATAAATGAGATTGCACATGAATCATAGAATATTATGTGAAATAAACATTAAACAACACAATAAGGGGACCGTTCTATTAATTAATGTACAAACCCATGTGCAGTCAGTACAAGTAATAGGTCAAAACTTATTATTCAGGATGAGCAAAATGTCAGAGTAATATCCAGTTACCACTTATTTATTAACATAGTAGGATCAAACTTAATTTTAATAAACTAGAATAACAATACTAAATGAAAGCCTTACCTCAGCATTTTTTTCCAGGACAACCCTATCAAATTTTAAATCAATATTTAGATCTAAACTGTTTTAAAATACAATAAAACAAATTACCAACATATATAACTTTTCCTCCTTCATTAATCCCTTCCACTCAATGTTGGTTGCTCATTTGGTAGCCGTTTTGCATTTAAGAAGAGAAAATGGTGTAGTTGTTAGTCCAAGTCCCATACCAGGCAAATGCATAACACCAACACGGCATAGCAGTATTGATGCAGCAGAAGGGGGCTACACAATATGAAGCTGCTATACTGCAAGTGAAATACTAAATCAAGAGCCTTGTTTCTAGCTCTGGTGGCTGCACATGAAAAGTTAAAAGATTCAAATTGCAGTTTTCAAATGGTGGGACAGTTATCTCACAGTTTTGATCAACACATTCACTCTTTCAATATTATACAGAGTAGCTGTTTGTGCTATTAGTATCTTTCATAACAGCTGTCTATTCACATACAGACCCAGCACTGCCAGTATTTGCCTTATTGCTTTTGCTAAGCATCCTTTTCATGTAGTATGTTCATATTTCCAAAATGCTGTTAAAATGCTTCAAGAATCTTTTTGGGCCAGATATTTCACAGTATTGTGGCATTGCTGGAGGTGAAACAGTGCCCAGAAGGACAGACAGTTTCTGAGAATACACTTCTGTGAATAACAACATTCATGCTACCAGAAGAAGGCAGGTTTTCTGTTTCTGTCTAGGGAGATTGCTGAAAGGAGGAATCAACCTTCTCAGCTCTTTCAGACTGTAAATAGTCTTCTCCATCAGGCCTGTCTAGAGTCATGGTTTAACCTACACATTGCAGCACAGCTGTCAAGTGATGAGTTTGTACCAATGATGATTTCAGAGATGTGTGGGATGATCTCTGATCTATGACCAACATTTTGTAAACTGATTCCTGGCTGGACAAGTCTACTGGTGAGCTGTTTTTGGCATCAGGGGCTACTGTGTGCTGGGATTATCTGGTGATGCATGTCAGATGGGGTCTTTCTGACTTCATTTAATGGTGAGAATGCTTTTGCAAAAGTCATTTTTGGACATGGATTCCAGGTGAATTGCCAACCATTTTCTAACCTGTCCTACTTAGGTAGGCTTACTGAGATGCTGGTTATTTTGCAGCTTGAGGCACACCTCACAGCCTTGATATCTATAACTTACTTTAGCCTGTCAAAAGAAAGCATAGCACTGAGACTGCATAAACTGCACAATAATTATTCCAGGCAAGGGACAGAGAAGATAGCTCAGGTCTTGTTCTCCTCAATCTCTCATCAGCTATTTACACTGTAGTCCCTGGGCTGTTGTAGCATAGCTTGTGGGAACATGTGCAACTCTCCTGCAAAGTCGTCTGCTAGTTCAAGCCCACCTCAAGGGCTAAAAATAGAGGGCTGTGTTGGAAGATGTCTCAATCCCCTGACACTGCTTTGTGAAGATCCACTAGGCTCTGACCTTTTGCCCATTTGGTTTGCAATGTATATGTTGTCTTTGGGAGGGATGATTAGATGGTATGGACAGGGTCTCATTGCAGATAACACACAGCAAAGTTTTTTTTGTTTACACCAAGGAAGCTGGATGTTGAGTAGTGCTTCATAAATCTTTGACTGAAATCCAGGAATGGATATTGTTCAGTTTGTTGAATCTCAGCTTGGACAACACTGAAGTACTGGATGCTAATCTGGATCATTGAGGCAGAGTGAAGCTGCCAAGAGGGAGAAGGGGTTTGGCTCAGTTCTTTTATGCTTATGGTTGCCACTAAGGTGACAAATCGGGGGTCATTCTGGATGACAAGTTGACACAAGTCGCAGGTGTCAGCAATATTCTGGAGTAGGTTTTAGCATCTGAAGAACAACAGGTAGATTACATCCCTAATACCCCTGAGGACCTGTCAGTGCTAGTGCATGTGTTTTTCATGTCTAAGCTTGACCACTGTAATGCTCTGTACCTTGGACAATGGAGTTATGCTATGACACCTGCTGCTGGTGGAGAATGCTGTAACTAGGTTGCAGACTGGCCTTTGGAGGATTTGTCATGTGTTCTAGGTGCTGAGTGAACTGCACTGGCTGCCAGGTAAATGGTGTATCTCCTTCAAAGTTGGTTTACTTACTTAAAAGGCCACACATGGGTTAGTTCCTGGCTACTAGTCAAATATAATTTCTCATCTGCCCTAGCACTCTTTTCACTGAACAGGACCTCTTTGTGGTACTGAGTGCTGGAGTTAAAACAGCATGTGACTGGTTTCAATCACGTCACCTCATCTCTTCTGGCCCCCACAGAATACAGAAGATCAGCCAATATTTACTCATAAGTCCTCCTCTGCTGACCATGAGTCTTTTTAGCCTCATTCCTTCAGATGAACTCTGAGTGGTCCTTGTCCTTTTATAGATGGGTTTTCCACAGCAATGGACAGACCTCTCATTGCCGTACACCAAGAACCTGTACATATGTTATATTACCTCCTTTATCTCCATAAAAAGCCTTTCCTGTGTCATGAGCATCCTGCTCCTTTACTGTACACACTATAACACTAATCAGGATTGTTGAGGCTGTCACTAATATTAACCATATAGATCATTCCCATCTGAGGTCTGCTCATGTCATACTCCCTCCATCAACTATTCGACCTTGGATTCTCCCTCTGCAAGTGCATAACTTTATAATTATCACATTGAATTTCAGTTAGCAATCATTTGATCACCTTTTTAATTTTCCAAAGTTGCTTTTCAGTTTCCTCTTACTCACCTCACTTTCCACATTGTCAAACATATTTTGTCATCTGTGCATAGACACATCTTTCCTGAAACCTTCTACAATATCACAAATAAATAGATAAAAGAGAAATGGGCAAAAGCACTAACTTCTGTGGACCCTGCTCATAACCCCCTTCCCACTTACTCCCTGAGAATGGGCAGGTAGAACTGCCCTTGGGGTTCCCATTTAGCCATTTACCAACACACTCAGTGACCTTTGCCTAACATCTATGTCTCTGATTTTATTCAAGCCACTTGTGGGATTCAAAGGCCTTGTTAAAGTCTAGGTAAAGGATGCCCAGCACTTGACCTTTATCTAGTGTTTGTGACATGGTGTAGAAACATTCCACAAGGTTAGTCTGACGGGACCACTCATTTTCAAAGCTATATTGCTGGCTGTCCTGAGGCTAGATTTTCCAATGACGTAAGAACAAAGTCCCACCCTGCAGCCCTAGCTACAGTATGAAATTCCCACATCTGCGGTGATTTTTATTTTCTGCCACTGCAGCTATGGGGATGTTACACCTGGTCACACCAGGTGTAACTTTTCCCTACAGGTGCAGGATTTTCTAGGGCTTTGAAAATCTAGCCGCTTGAGTCCATGATACTCTAGGAAATCGACAAGCTGTATCATGAATTATCTGTATTTAAAGAGAACTGTTTTGATTATTTTTGGTATTGATTTCATTGACCTGACTAATCATGGCTATGTTCACTGTTGTATTTTATTTTTATGGGCAACCTGATCCTTCACAAAAGAGGCACCCAAAATAAATAAAATCTACTACTACTACTATTACTACTACTTGATTATGATCTCATGAGCTTCTCAAGATTGAAAGTATGGTTAACTGGGCAATAATTCATCTTGTCCTCCCTTTCCCTACTTTTCTACAGGAACATGACATCTGGTGCCTTTGGTCCTATGGACTAGGATGGTCTGAATTGTATTAACTGAGCAGTTGAATTGTTCTGCCACAGATTCTGGCAGAGCCTGCATCAGTTTCCTGAGTGCCCTAGGGTGACAATAATCTTTACCAGGAACATACACACCTGAAATACTTCAGCACCATAATCATATTTTCCTCTCTGATACTATCTAGTTCCATTTATGGTTTCCAGCCTATCTGGATATTGTGCTCTGGCATTGGCCATCCTTTCTTGTTTATGAAGCCTGAGCACATGTATGTATGTACTCAAATAAACAAACAGCAGTGCCGATTCCCATCTTACCATGCCTCACTCTCTAAATTCTCTATTCTACTCTTGTTTTCTATTTAGAAAGGCCTCCCCTTACAGAAAAAACACTGTTGTTGATAGGATACAAAGATAAAAATAAACACATTTAAGGGTGGGGTTGACATTCCTCTTTAGGATAGTACACACAAATTAATGCCGTGACATGCTGTCAAAGAAGCAAAGGGAATGGAAAATGCTGAAAATCATTTTTTGCAGTATAAAGATAGTTACTGTTGTATGTAAACTAAATTGTTGTGCAATGTGTTTTAAATCTTGTAAATGTATTTATTTCATTTATATGCATTTTAATAATGAGAAGTTGGAAAGCTCTAACATAGTTTGTTATGTAGAGAAAAGTAATGGATACTTATATCTCAATACTAAACATTTATCATTTCTTTATTTTTTTTTTCATCACATTATAGTAGATGATGCGAAATTAACATATATGTCTAGCTTTGAAGCCAAAGTCCATTCACTCTCTAAATTTATTTCATGTCTAAATCCTGTTTTGACTTGCCAGTATGTTAATGTAGACATTACTCTATAAGAAGCATCACTGTATTTTAAGCAAAGTAATAGCCATCTGTGAGCAAATTATAAGGGCACAGAAAAAAATATCTGAAACAACAAAGTATACCAATTACGAATCATATAAACACATTACAGAAAAGCAGTCAAAACGGCAAAACTGAGTTTAAAGGTTGCTGTTTTAATAAGGACACAAAAAGTCAAAACTCACTTTTAAAACAATAATTTGATACAATTAAATATTGTCTTCCTTTTGTCAACAAAATAATTCCAGTTGAATGGGAAAGCAATTTTGTGGTGCTAGAGCACTGCAATTGTTAAAATTGAGAATGGAGTTTGTCTTCAGGTACTTAACAATCAACTTAGAATCCCTTTTAATAATATTTAATTATGCACCATCCAACACGTAATCTATTTAAGTGAAGTTAAAAAAAACAGTCCTGTACTGAAAATAATAGTATGCTCACAAAAGTTTGAAGAGTAAGTTTGAAATTGATAGACTTCAATTCTTCTTTCTTCAATCAGTTATAAGTCCGTCTACAACACACTCAACCACAAGTAAACCTAACATTGCATAAATGGTTGATTTGAAAAAAAGTGTTTCTGTTTCAGTCATAGATTTTAAATGCTGCAAATCTATCAAACTTTGAGGGTTTAACTTTTTAATGAGGAATAGTAGATTTCAAATCCATTTGTATCACTTTAGCTGTGACACTTTCCTTTATTATTGTGCTTGACAGATTTGTTTGAATCAGCTTCTATCCTCTTTTTGTGTTTCTGATCTCTAGGATAGAAGTGAATGGCCTTAGGCATTGACCTGATGTTTTTTTGGACCTGTAGGGCCAACAAATTTAGCATATGTGAAGTCATTTTCAGACATTTTCTGTCCTGATAGAGGGTGGCTGTATTTTTTAAATCCAGTAAATATGTTCACTGCATACTGTCTATTCATTGTTGTTTAAACATGATATGTCCCATTTCATTTTTGGAAGTGTATTGTTCATATTGTTTATTTTGTTTGATTCACTCTAATGTTCTTTAACTGCTGTTCCTCCTTGCTTTGTCATCTGATTTGTGTCATTCCTGGATCATCTCTTATCTGTGGTATAGCCATTCTTAAGACATTGTCTAGGAGTTTCACAATGTGGTTTATCTGCTGGTGTTCATAATATTCTGGCTACATTACAGGATGACCTGAATTATGCCCTCAGCACCTCCTCAGAAAATCTTAGATTGAACTGCATGTCTCAGTTAGCCTTTACCCTCAAAAAGAGACATATATTTGATTAGAAGGATTGGAAAGGGACAAAATATATTTAAATGTCTTAGAGGCAATAGAAACTAACAAACATAAGGGGTCTAGGACAAGATGGGTTCACTTTTATTTTTTTTGTATGTGTCTGTATTTTATTGTCATTAAAGAAATGGATGTTTAGAGCACAGCAATCATCCTTTTGGCCTATGCGTTAATTATAATAGTAGCCACAGACAATTTCAGCTGTTTCCAGGTATTTCATGAAATTTCTAAAGAATTTCTCTCTGCTTCCACTACTGCTGAAATGCAGAAATCTGGAGATTTCTCAGAAATAACATGAACATTTTAGGAAATAGCTGGAATGTCTGTAGCTACTACTAGTAATGCACGATGATGTTAGTTTTTATAGATCTATCTAACCTTTAATTATTTTTACATAATACGAAAAGATGAATAAACACATTTTAAAGGGTACATTTGTCATTCTTTCTCTTTAGTATAATTACACAAATTAGTAAAATGAAATTCTGTCATAGAATAGAGAATGGCAAAATGCTGAAAATCATTATTTACAGTATGAAAATAATACTGTGCTATATAAACTAAATTGTTTTCCAAATTGTTTTAAATCTCATGAATTTATTTCAATATGTAGTGTAATAATGAGTAGTTGATATTCTAATATAGGTTGTTGTATAGAAAAAATTTGATGGTTATATTTCAATACTGTAAAGATTTTCTTCCCTTTATTTTTTTTTAACATGTATATTGTGATTGCATGAAAATAAACATATATCTGGCTTCAGCCAAAGTGCTTTCAACGCCCAACCTGCTATATCATCTCTAAACCTGTTTTTCCCCATGACAGTATGTGAATGTAGATATTGCTCTGATAAGAACATAACTGTATTTTGAGTAAAGTAGTAGCCATATCTGAATATCATATGGAGTAGAAAAACATAAACTGATTCGAAAATGTCTACTAATTATGAATCATAAGAAACACTACAGAACATTTATCAAAATAGCAAATCTGAGTTTAATGGTTGCTCCTTTCATTGTGAACACAAATGTCACAAACCTCTTTTAAAACAAGAATTAGATGTTACGTAAGTTTGAAATTTCTTGACTTCTAATTCCTTCTTTCTTCCATCAGCTACAAGTCCGACTACAACACACTCAACCACAAGTGAGTATGACATCACATAAGTATATAGAACATAAAAAAGTATTTCTGTTTCCAATCATAGATGTTAAAAGCTGCAAATTAGTCAAACATCAAAGGTTTTACTTTTAAACAAGAATAGTAGATTTCAAATCTATTTTGTATCATCTTAGCTGTTACAGTTTCTTTATTGTGCCTGACAGATTTGCTCCTAAATCTGCTTTTATCCACTTTCTTGTGTTTCAGTTGTCTGGGATAGTGAATGGCTGTAGAATTCTCAAATTAATTTTTTTTGCCTGTAGGATCCACAAATTCTAGCATATGTTAAGGCATTTCAAGAAATTTCTTATCCAGATAGAGGGTGTATGTCATTTTTAAACCCAGTAAATCATCCACTGCACACTGTCTATTCATTGTTGTTTACCATGCATTTTCCTATTTCATCTTTTAAAGTATATTGTTTATAATGTTTATTTTGTTTGATTCACTCTAATGTTCTTTAATCACTCTCCCTCCTGCTTTGTCAGCTGAGTTTGTGCCGTCATTGCTAGAATAATCTCTTATCTCTGGTGACATTGTTAAGACATTTTCTGCCAGGTTCACACAGTTTGGTTTATCTACGTGTGTTCATAATATTCTAATTTCCATAACTTCACCGACTCTGAATTATTCATCAGTACCTCCTCTAGAGAAAAACCTTGATAGAACTGCATATTCTCAATGGGTCTTTACTTGCAAAGGGACAAATACTTGTTTGAAAGGATTTGGAGAATGCAGAAAATATACTTAAACATCTTAGGGGCAACAGAAACCAACATACTTAAGGTTCCAGTATGAGATGTGTTCATAGAAACATAGAAACACAGCAACATAGAATTTGATGGTAGATAAGGACCACTTGGCCCACCCAGTCTGCCCATTTCCCTACCTAATGGATAAGCTGCAGATCCTAGTTAACCAGCAGCCTACTTCTTCCTATCCCCACCGCCTAGAATTGCCTTATGACTGTCACAAGCATGCTTGAATTCAACCACTGTTTTTGACTCCACAACCTCCTCTGGAAGGTCGTTCCATGCATCCACAACCTTCTCTGTGAAATAATAATTCTTAGATTACCTCTGAGCTACCCCCCATCTTCAAATTGTGCTCCTCAGTCCATGCAACAATCTTTTTGAAAGATGATACCTCTTGGACTTTGGTGATTCCTTGAGGCAATGTGAAAGTTTCTATCATGTCCATTCTCTACTTCCTTCCGCCATGAAGCTATACATAATAGGCTCCTTAAAGTCACTCTTCCATACTCTACTAGTGCAGACCCTGCCCCATTTTAGTTGCTCCTCTGGACAGCTTCCATCATGCTATGTCCAGGCAAAGATTGGGTCACCAGAACTGCACACAGTACTCCTGATGGTGTCTCACCATCTGTCTATACAGAGGGATAACAACTTCCTGTTTTCTACTGGTGAAGTCTCTCCCTATGCATCCCAGTATCTCCCCAGTCCTCCTTATTGCCCTCTCCCATTGCTTTCCCACCTTTAAGTCATCTGATATGACTACCATCAGGTTCCTTTCCATTTTTTTTGTTGTTAAAATCTCTGCGCCCATTGTGTGCTCTTCCCTGGTTTTTGTTCTCCATGTGCATTACCTTAAATTTCATAGCATTAAATCTAAGCTGCCACACTTGACCATTTCTCTAACTCCCTACAAGTCCTTCACTTTTAAACTTCACTACTTCATATGTTTCTGTGTTTTACTGTCATTAAGTAATGTATGTTCAGAGCACAACAATTCAGTCTTTTAGCCTATGAGTTAATTAATGCTTGAGATGACATTCATTTTATGATTTTCCTACCTAACTGGGTAATTAAGGAAATATAATACAAACAGTAAAGAAATAAATAAATTAAAGGGTAAATTTGTCCTTCTTGTTTGTAGCTTAATTTACTTAAAAAATTAAAAGAAATGCTGTCAGAGAAACAGGAGAAGCAAAATGTTGAAAATCCTTGCAGTATAAAAATAATTACTGTGCTATAAAAAGTAAATTGTTATGCAGTGTACTTTGGAAATCTTGTAAATGTATTTATGTCAATAGTATGTGCATTTTCATAAAGTGTAGTTGGTGTTATAACATGGATATTTTTATACAGAAAAGGTGTGATTCTTATATTTCAGTACTCTAAATTGTATCATTATTTCTTTTCATTTTTTTGTCCCGTATTTTGCAGTTCCATGACATTAACATACATCTGGCTTTGAAGCCAAAGGTACTCACTGTCTAACCTTTATTTCATGTTCAACCTGTTTGGGACTGAAAGTAAGATAATGTATACATTATTAAAATAAGAGGGGTATAACAGTATTTGAGCAAAGAAATATCTGTGATACATCATATGGAGTAGAAAAGTTGACCAATTACGAATCACATGAACATTGCAGAAAAGTATTCAAAATGGCCAAGCTTTCAGTTTTAAATATTTATACTGATGTGAATGCAAAGTCACAATCACTTTAAAACAAGAATTTGATGTAATTAAATATTGTCCTCTTTTTGTCAACAAAATAAATCAAGTTGAATAAGAAATGCAAAATATTGGTGCTGAGAGTACAAGAATTGTTCAAATTTAGAATGGAGTTTGTGTTCAGGTATTTACAATCAACTTAGAATCCCTCGTTAATAAGTTTGACTCATGCGACATCCAAGAGTTACTCTCCTTGAGTGAAAATACAAAGAACAGCATTTTGATGAAGACAAAAGTAATGAAATAAACACCAAGTTATGTGTTTAAAATGCTAGACTTCTAATTTATATTTTCTTCAATCAGACTGCAAGTCCCACTACAATGCACTCAACCACAACAAGTGAGTCTGACATTACATAATTGTTTATAATTGAAAAGTACTTGTTTCCAATCATAGATTTTAAATGTTGCAAATCTATCAAACTTTGAGGGTTTTATAATGAGAAAAGTAGATTTTAATTCCACTTTTATACTTTAGCTGTGAACACTTTCCTTTATTGTGCTTGACAGATTTGCTTCTCAATCAGCTTATCCTCTTGCTTTTTAGTGTTCTGATGAATGGACAGGAATGGCCTCAGTCATTGACCTGATTTTTTTTTTTACGATAGCCAAACAAATTTGGTATATATGAACTCTTTTTCAGATATTGCTTTATCAAGATAGAGGGTGGCTGTATTTTTTAAACCCAGTCAATCAGTCCACTGCATACTGTCTATTCATTGTTGTTTACACATGCTATGTACTATTTCATTTTCTTAAAGTAAATTTCAAATTATTTTGATATGTATTTTGAAAGTAAAAGTTTACCTTTTTTATTTAGTTTGATTCTCTCAAATCTTCTTTATTTGGTGTTGCTCCCTACTTTGTCATCTGATTTGTGTCAGTCATTGCTGGATAATTTCTCATTTCTAGTATAGCCATTCTTAAGACCTTTTCAATGAGTTTCACACAATTTGGTTTATCTGCTGGTGTTCATAATATTCTGGTTCTATAGATTCTTCACCTGAATTATCCTTCAGCACTCAATCAGAAAAGGTAACTTTGATGGAACTGCATGTCTCAGGAGCATTTACTGGTGAAAGACTCATATTGATTCAAATAATTTGGAAGATAAACTTATATTTTAATATCTGAGGGGCAAAAGAAACTAACATACTTTAGGTTCCAGGACATGATGGATTCCTTTTAGTTTCATTTCATTTTTGTCTGTTTCTGTTTTTATAGTCATTAAACAAATGGATGTTCAGAGCACAACAAATTTAGCCTTTTAGCTTAGTGAATTTATTAATGCTTTGCAACAATGTTAGTTTTATGAGATCTCTAACTAACCTGTAATTATTTTATATGATACAAAAAAGATAAAATAAACACATTTAAGGGTACATTTGTCATTCTTTCTTTTAGGATAATAACAGACGAATTAGTAAATGACATGCTGTCAAAGAAATAAGGGAATGGCAAAATGATGAAAATAATTTTTTTGCAGTATAAAGATAGTTACTGTTGTATGTAAACTAAATTGTTGTGCAATGTGTTTTAAATCTTGTAAATGTATTTATTTCAATGGTATATGCATTTTAATAATGAGTAGTTGGTGCTCTAACGTAGTTTGTTGTGTAGAGAAAAGGGTTGATACTTATATTTCAATACTCTACATTTTATCATTTCTTTTATTTTTATCACAAGATAATGAATGCATGATAATAACATATGTCTGCTTGAAGCCAAAGTCCATTCACTCTCTAAAATGTATTTCATGTCTCAAACCCTGTTTTTGAGTTGCCAGTATGTTAATGTAGCATTACTCTAATAAGAAACATCACTGTATTTTAAGAAAAGTAATAGCATCTGTGATAAATTATATGGAGCAGAGGAAAAAAAATATCCGAAAACAACAAAGTATACAACTACAAATCATATGAACACATTACAGAAACAGAGCAAAATGTCCAAACGAGTTTAAAGGTTCTGTTTTAACAAGGACATGAAAGTCAAACTCACTTTGAAAACAAGAATTTGATGTAACAATATTGTCTTCTTTGTCAACAAAATAATTCCAGTTGAATTGGAATGCATATTGTGGTGCTAAAGCACTGCAATTGTTAATATAGAGAATGGAGTTTGTCTCTGGTACTTAACAATCAACTTAGAAACCTTTTACAATATTTAATTAAGGCACCATCCAATACTTCTCTAATCTATTAAGTGAAGATAAAAAAGAACAGCCCTGTAATTAAAATAATAGTATGCTCATACAAAGTTAAGATAGGTAAGTCTGAAATTGATAGACTTCTAATTTCTTCTTCTTCAATCAGCTTCAAGTCCATCTACAGCACACTCAACCACAAGCAAGCCTAACATTACATAAATGGTTAGAGTTGAAAAAAGTGTTTCAGTTTCCAGTCAGAGATTTTAGATGCTGAAAATTAATCAAACATTGAAGGTTTTACTTTCAATAAATAATATAATAATTCAGATGCATTTTGTATCACTTTAGCTGTGACAGTTTCCTTTTTGTGCTTAACAGATTTGCTGCTAAATATGCTTCTATCCTCTTTCTTTATTTCTGTAGTCTGGGATAGTGAATGGCCTTACACTTTGACCTGATTTTTTTTACCAATGAGAGCCAACAAATTTAAGTATATGTGAAGGCATTTTCTGACATTTTCTGTCCTGATAGAGGGTGGCTGTATTTTTTAAACCAGTAAATATGTCCACTGCATACTGTCTATCCATTGTTGTTTAAACATGATATGTCCCATTTCATTTTTGAAGTATATTGTTCATATGATTGTTTTGTTTATTCACTCTAATGTTCTTTAATTGCTGGTCCTCCTTACTTGTCATCTGATTTGTGCCGCTTGCCCTGGATCATCTCTATCTGTGGTATAGCCATTCTTAAGACATTGTCTGTGAGTTTGGCCAATGTGGTTTATCTGCTTGTGCTTGTAATATTCTGGTACCATAGCATCTTGACTCTGAATTATGCCTCAGCACCCCTCAGAGAAAATACTTGGATTGAACCCGCATGTCTCAGTTAGCCTTTACCCTCAAAAGACACATACATTCAATTAGAAGATTTCAAAAGGGACAAAATATATTTAAATGTCTTAGGGGCAACAGAAACTAACATAATAGGGTCTAGGATAAGATGGGTTTACTTTAGTTTCATTTCCTTTTTGTATGTTTCTGGGTTTCACAATAAACACAGCAATAGGGTTGCCATGCAAAGGCAAAAAGCACGACTTTCAGAGGGCTGACTTTGCCAAAATGGAGTGTGTGCGTCAAGGAATGCCCTAGCAAATGGCAGGAAGGAATTGGAAGAACAATGGGAATAATAAAACGACATCACAGAGGTAACTAGCTGTGAAACAAATAAACAAAACTAAACAATGTAAGAAACCACTATGGTTCTCAAAGGAAGTGGCAGTGAAGGTTCAGAGAAAAAGAAAGATTTGCGGAAAGTACAAGGAATCACAGAAGAAGCAGGACAGAGAACTGTATCAGTTAAACAAAAGGAAGCTGGAAGGAAGTCAGACAGCAAAGGCCCAAACTGCGAAAAGATAGTCAACTCAGTTAAGAGGGGGATAGAAACTTTATACGGTTACATTTGGGAGTGAAGGAAGACCAAAGGAGGGATAGTGAGGCTAATAAGAGGGGAGGTGAGCAGAGGGTGACTGTGAAAAGGCAGAGATACTAAACAAATATTTTTGGCTCTGTATTTCCAAAGGAAGAGGGGAAGTACCTAAACAAACAGTAGAAACACTCGGATACAGAAGTTGATACCAGCCCATTTAAAGAAGAAAGGGTTCTGAAAGAACTCTTAAAAATGAAGGTGGACAAAGCAATGGGGCCTGATGGGATTCATCCCAGAATCTAAAAGAACTAAGGGTGGAATTAGTGACACCACTGACTACCCTGTTTAACAAATCATGGAGGAGTGGGGTGGTACCCGAGGACTGGAGGAGGCAGATGTGATCCCTCACAAAGTGGGAGGCAGAAGCAGGAAACTACAGACACAGTTAGTTTAACCTCAGTGTTAGGGAAAATGAATCACTTCTGAAGGAAAGAATTGTCGACTATCTAGAGGCCAGAGGGCACAGGACCCAGCGCAGCAGGATTCACAGCGGAAGGTCATGCCAGACAAATCAATAGATTTCTCGCTGACAGTGACCAAAGTATTAGATCAGGAGAGGCTGTGGACATGGCCCACCCTAGACTTTATCAAGGCATTTGACACAGTCCAACACAAAAGATTAATACACAAGTTAGCTAACCTGGGAGTGGGTCCCAAAGATGTCAGCCTGCAAAAAATTGGCTGTAGAATAGGATAGCAGAGAGTAATAGTAAATGGAGTCCACTGAAGAAAGGAGGGTTACTAGTGAGGACCGCAGGGTTCAGTAGAGACTGGTCCCTTCAATGTCTTTATAATGACATTGCAGAGGGACTGAAGGAAAATATAACTCTTTCACAGAGGACACAAAGATCTGCAACAGAGTTGATGCACAGGTGGGGTGGAAAGGATGAAAAGGGACTTAGCAAGGTAGAGGAATGGTCAAACATAGCAGCTTAGATTCAGTGAGAAGCGTGGTAATGCACCTGGGAAACAAAACCCAGGAAGATGCACAATGGGTGAGACACTAACAACAACAAAATGGAAAGGGACCTGGGGTGATTGCAACAGATGACCTAAAAGGGCAAGCAATGTAAGAGGGCAGCAAGGAGGGCTGGGGGATACTGGGATGGATAGGGAGGCATCACCAGTAGAAAACAGGAAGTTATTATCATACTGTACAGACGACATGTCAGACCCATCTGAGTACTGTGTGCAGAATCAGAGACCCAGTCTTCGAGAAGACATAGACAGGATGGAAGCTGTCCAGAGGGGAGGGCAACTAAAATGGTGTGGCAGCATCTGCTCCAGTAATACATGTGAAGAGAGACTTAGGAGCTTAATATATAGCCTCGAGAAAGGAAGGAGAGGTGGGACATGATAGAAACTTTCAAGTACCTCAAGGACTCCAACAAAGTCGAAGAGGGTAGTATCTTTCAGAAAAAGAGTGCAAGAAAAAGTGCACAACCTGAAGTTGATAGAGGGGCAGCTCAGAGTTAATTTAAAGAAGCATTTCTTCACAGAGAGGGTTGTGGATGCAGTGAACGGCCTTCCAGAGGAGAAAGGTCCTGGAGTCAAAAAGGTGGAATTCAAGCACGCATGTGACAGTCATAAGGCAATTTTAGGGGGTGGGAAAGAAGTAGGCTGCTGGTTAACTAGGATGGCAGTTTAACCAGTAGGTAGGAAATGGAGTAGACTGGGTGGACCAAGCGGTCCATATCTGCAGTCAAATTCTATGTTTCTATGTTTCTATTAAAGAAATGGATGTTTTGAGCACAAATACTTCATCCTTTACTAATGAGTTAATTACAACAGTAGCCACAGACAATGCCAGCTTTTTCCAGGTATTTCATGAAATTTCTAAAGAATTTCTCTCTGCTGCCACTACTGCAGAAACACAGAAATCTAGAGATTTCTCTAGAAATAACATGGACATTTCAGGAAATAGCTGGCAATGTCTGTGGCTACTACTGTAATGCATGCGATGATGTTAGTTTTTATGATCTATCTAACCTTTTAATTGATTTTATATAATACGAAAAGATGAAATAAACACATTAAAGGGTACATTTGTCTTTCTTTCTTTTAGTATAATTACACACAAATTAGTAAATGAAGTTCTGCCACAGAAATAAGAGAATGGCAAAATGCTGAAAATCATTTTTTGCAGTATGAAAATAGTTACTGTGCTGTATAAACTAAATTGTTTTCCAAAGTGTTTTAAATCTTATGAATTTATTTCAATGGTATGTGTATTTTAACAATGAGTAGTTGGTATTCTAACATAGGTTGTTGTATAGAGGAAAGGTTTGATAGTTCATATTCCAATACTGTAAAGATTTTCTTCCTTTCTTTTTATTTTCATCATGTATATTATGATTACATGAAAAGAACATATAATATCTGGCTTTGAAGCCAAGGTGCTTTCACGCTCTAACATTTATAGCATGTCTAAATCCTGTTTTTCCCATGACAGTATGTGTGAATGTAGATATTGCTCTAATAAGAAGCATAACAGTATTTTTGAGTAAAGTAGTAGCAATATATGATAAATCATAGAGTAGAGAAAACATAAATCTGATACGAAAAAGTCTCACAATTATGAATCATATGAAAACATTACAGAAAATTTATCAAATGGCCAATCTGAGTTTAATGGTTGCTCCTTTCATTGTGGTCACAAATGTCTACAATCTCTTTTCAAACAAGAATTAGATGTTACGTAAGTTTGAAATTACTTGCCTTCTAATTCCTTCTTTCTTCCATCAGCTACAAGTCCGCCTACAACACACTCAACCACAACAAGTGAGTATGACATCTATATTACATATACAGAAATAAAAAATATTTCTGTTTCCAATCATAGATTTTAAATGCTGCAAATTAATCAATCATCAAAGGTTTTACTTTAAAGGAGAATAGAAGATTTCAAATCCATTTTGTATCATCTTAGCTGTGACAGTTTCCTTTATAGTGCCTGACAGATTTGCTCCTAAATCTGCTTTTATCCACTTTCTTGTGTTTCACTTGTCTGGGATAGTGAATGGCTGTGGACTTTCACCTAATGTTTTTTTTTACCTGTAGGATCCGACAAATTTAGCATATGTTAAGGCATTTTCAGAAATTTTTTGTCCAGATAGAGGGTGGCTGTAATTTTTAAACACAGTAAATCTGTCCACTGCATTCTGTCTATTCATTGTTGTTTACCCATGCTTTTTCCCTTTTTCATTTTTGGAAGTATATTGTTTATACTGTTTATTTTGTTTGATTCACTCTAATATTTTTAATTGCTTTTCCTCCTTGCTTTGTCATCTGATTTGTGTCAGTCATTGCTGCATCATATCTTATATCTGGTATAGGCATTATTAAGACATTTTCTATGAGTTTCACACAATTTGGGTCATCTGCTGGTGTTCATAATATTCTGGTACCATAGCTTCTTGACTCTGAATTATCCCTCAGCATCTCCCTCAAAGAAAATCTTGATGGAACTGCATGTCTCAGTGAGCCTTTACTGACAAAAGAGACACATATCTGAGTAAAAGGATTTGGAGAAGGCAGAATTTATATTTAAATGTCTTAGGGGCAACAGAAACTAATATATTTTACGGGTCTAGGACAAGATGGGTTCACTTTTAGTTTTCATTTCCTTTCTCATATGTTTCTGTGTTTTATTGTCATTAAAGTAATGATTGTTCAGAGCACAATTCAGCCTTTTGGCCTATGAGTTAATTAATGCTTGAGATGAGATTAGTTTTTATGATCTTCCTACCTAACCTGGTAATTATTTTACTTAATACAAAAAGTTAAAAGAAACAAATTAAAGGGTAAATTTTTCCTTCTTTTTTTGCAGTTTAATTAGACACAAATTACTAAATGAAATGCTGTCAGAGATATAGGGAATGGCAGAATGTTGAAAATCCTTTTTTTGCAGTATAAAAATAATTACTGTGTAATATAAACTAGATTGTTATGCAATGTGCTTTAAGTCTTGTACATGTATTTATTTCAATAGTATGTGTATTTTATAATGCATTGTTGCCATTATAACATAGGTTGCTGTATAGAGAAATGGTTTGATGCCTATATTTCAATATTCTAAATGTTATCATCATTTCTTTTCTTTTTTTCTTCACATATCTTGCGATTACATGAAAACATCATATGTTTGTCTTTGAGGCCATGGTGCTTTCAGTGTCTTACCTTTATCTCAAGTTAAAATCATGTTTGTGACTTGAGAGTATGTTAATGTAGACATCATTCTAATAATAAGCTTAACAGAATTTTGAGCAAAGCATTAGCCATCTGAGATAAGTAATATGGAGCAGAGAAAAAATATATCTGATTCAAAAAAGTCTTCCAATTATGAATAAAATGAACACAACACTGAAAATCGATAAGAAATTTCCAAACTCAGTCTAAAGGTTGCTTCTTTCAATGTGGTCACAAAAGTCACAACTCACTTTTAAAAACTGAATTTGATGTGTATAAATATTGTCTTGTTTTTGTCAACATAAGTCTTCAAGATGAAAGGAAATGTAATATAGTGGTGCAACAGTGCTGGAATTCTTAAAATTGTGATTGGAGTTTGAGTTCAGGAAATTAAAAATCAGGTTAGAAATCCTGCTAATAAATTTAATCATGCTGCCTGCAAGGGTTAATCTATTTAGGTGAAGATTTAATGAACAGTCCTTGAATGTAGGCAATGTAAAGTCATAAAAGCCAAGTTAAGTAAGTTTGAAGTTGCTGGACTTCTAATTTCTTCTTTTTCAAGCAGCCTAACTCAGTCTACAACACACACAACCACAAGAAGTGAGTCTGACATCACATAATTCTTAGAATTGAAAAAAATATTTTTCCAATCATAGATTTAAAATTCTGCCAATTCGTCAAAAGAAAGGTTCTACTTTTAATGATAATAGTAGATTTCAGATGCATTTTGTAGCAGTTTAGCTAAGAAGATTCCTTTAGTATACTTGACAGTTTTCTTCTAAATCTGTTTCTATCCTCTTTCTTGTATTTCTGTTGTCTGGGATAGTGAATAGCCTCAGGCTTTACCTGGTGCTTTTTACCTGTTAGCCCAAAACATTTGGCATATGTGCAGGCCTTATCAGACATTTTCTGTTCTGATTGAGAGTGGCTATGTTTTTTAAACCCAGGAAATCAGTCCACTGCACACTGTTCATTCATAGTTGTTTACACATGTTATGACCTATTTTATGTTTGGAAATATGTTGTTTCTATTGTTTATTTTGTTTGATTTACACTGATTTTCTGTTTGTGCTGCCCCTCCTTGCTTTATTATTTGATTTGTGTCAGTCACTGTTGGAACATTTCTTATTTCTGGTATAGCCATTAGTAAGATATTTTTTTTATTTATTTATTTATTTATTTATTAACATCAGTTTAACAACCTTTGAGCCAGAGGCTCATTTACAAAGGTACCTCATCAAGAAGAGGACAAAGACATACATATAAGAGACAATCAGCAACACAGTTCAACAATAAGGTACAGTCATATTACAAGGGATCGAGCCACAACACTGTTATCCACAGAAAAGTAGGATATGTGTTCCTTTTTTTTTAAATGAAGTAGGAGGTAGGGTAGAAGAGTTGAAAGGAGGCACAGCGGGGGGAGAGCAGGGATAAGGAGAAGTGCAGCTCAGCAAGCTTTGTCATGGGGTGGAGGTGGGGGGTCAGGGGCAGTGGCAGGAGTGTGAAGTGAGCAGGTGAGTTTTCAGGCTGTATTTGAAGTTAGCAAGTGAGGGGCATTTGTGATGCTTGAAGGAAGGGAGTTGTACCAGGTGGGGGCTCTATAGGGGAAAGCCCTTTGGCCTTGGGTGGTCTGTGCCCTTGGGATGACAAGGGCAGCTCTGCTGGAGGTGCGAGTTTGCACCGAGGAGTTGGATTGGTGAATAGAGTTAGCAAGGCCAGGCGGGGATAGACCATGGAGAGCTTTATAGGCAATTTGACAGGATTGGAACAAGAGGCGCTCATCAAGGTGGAGTATAGAGGACATGGGTAAATATGGTAGGTATGGGTGCATCTATGGGCACTGGTAATAAGTCAACAGGCTTTATTGAGCATTAGGCATACCTTGCGGAGGCCGTCTGGTCTGCCGCGCCATATACTGGAAGGCCGTAGTCGATTAGGGATAGTATCGGAGGTGACAGCCAAGAGGAGGGCATTTGTGGGAGGCAGTTTTTGTGCCGGTAGAGGATACCCAACCATGCATTGGAGGCAGAGGTCAGGGTAGCGATATGGTTATGAAAGGAGAAAGCAGAATCGAAGATTATGCCAAAGTATTTATACGAGCGTACAAGTTCTATAGGGTGCTTAAGGGCAGAGTGGACAGAGAGAGGAAAGTTACTGGACTTATTTTGAGGGTGTGTAAAAAATATAGATTTAGTTTTCTTAAGGTTGATGATGAGACGGTGGTCCGAGAACCAGGTTTCAGCTGAGGAGAAGGCACGCTGGAGGGAGTTCTGGAGAGAGACGGGGTTACTGTCGGAGGCAAATAGTACAGCATCATCAGCATAGAGTAGGATATTTCCTGCACATGCATTGGGCAGGGAGTTGAGGAAGAGAGAGAACAGTAATGGACCGAGTATGGAGCCCTGGGGAACTCCCGAGTGGATTAGGCAGGTACCAGAAAGAGTGCCACCAATCCTAACATGTTGAGAGCGGTTGGACAGATAGCTGGTGCACCAGGAGACTGGACAAGAGGCAAAGCCCACACTGGCAAGTGTAGCTAACAGGAGAGGGTGTGACACGGTATCAAAGGCTTTTGATAGGTCTATAAATACTGCACCAGCGAGGGGAGCCTGCATCAAGTGAGTTATGAAGGAAGTTAGCAAACTCCAGGAGAGCAATATTGGTGCTATGACCGACTCTGAATCCATGTTGTTCAGGACAGAGGACATCGTATTTCGAGAGGTAATCAGATATTTGGCTAGCTACAATTTTCTCTAAGGCTTTAGAGAGGGGAGAGAGGATAGAGATAGGCTGGTAGTTGCCTGGGAGTGTCCTTTCTCCACCCTTGTGAATGGGGGTAACAGTGGCGACCCTCCAGACAGAGGTAAATTGCCCTAGGCAGAGGGACTTATTAAAGATTTTCTGTGAGTTTTACACAATTTGGTTTAACTGCTGATGTTCATAATATTCTGGTACCATAGCATCTTGCCTCTGAATTATCCCACAGCCCTCCCTCAGAAAAACCTTGACCAGAGCTGCATGTCTCAGTGGGCTTTTACTGGCAAAGGGACACATTTTTGATTAAATGTAATTGGAAAAAGGCAGAAAATATCTTTAAAGGTCTTAGGAAACATAAACTAGTATACATTGCAGTCTAGGACAAGATAGAGTTCCCTTTTAGTATTCATTTCCTTTTTTGTATATTTCTGTGTTTTATTGTCATTAAAGAAATGGATGTTTAGAGCACAACAATTCAGCCATTTTGCCTATGAGTTAATTAATGCATGCAATGATGTTAGTTTTTATGATCTTTCTATCTAACCTGGTAATTATTTTATATAACACGAAAAGATAAAATAAGCACATTTAAGGGTAAATTTGTCATTCTTTCTTTTAGTATAATTACACACAAATTACTAAATGAAATGCTATCAATGAAATAAGAGAAAGGCAAAATGCTGAAAATTATTTTTTGAAGTATAAAAGTAGTTACTGTGCAATATAAACTGAATTGTTGTGCAATGTGTTTTAAATCTTGTGAATTTATTTATTTCAATGCCATGTGTATTTTAGTAATCATTAGTTAGTATAATAACAGATCGTTGTGTGTGTACAGAGAAGGTTTGATACTTATATTTCAGTACTCTAAATTTGATCTTTTTTTTATTGATTTCATCAATACATGCAATTGCATGAAAGTAACATATATCTGGCATTGAAGCCAAGGTGCATTCACTGTCTAACTTTTATTTCATGTCTAAATCCTGTTTTTTGACTTGACAGTATGTTAATGTAGACATTATTATAATAAGAAGCATAACTGTATTTGAGCAAAGTAGTAGCAATCTGTGATAAATCATAAGGAACAGTGAAAAAATATGTCTGATGCAACAACAAGTCTACCAATTATGAATCATATGAACACATTACTGAAAATTGATCAAAATGGCCAGACTCTGTTTAAAAGTTGCTCTTTTCAAAATGGTCACAAAAGTCACAACTCACTTTTAAACAAAAATTTGATGTATTTAAATATTGTCCTCTTTTTTGTCAATAAAATAATTCAAGTTGAATTGGAATTGGAATGCAATATATTGGTGCTAGAGTACTGGAATTGTTAAAATTGAGAATGGAGTTTGTGTTCAGGTAGTTATCAATCAACTTAGAAACCCAGTTAATAATTTTTAATCATGCGACATCCATGAGTTAATCTACTTAAGTGAAGATATAAAGAACTGCCACGTAATGAAGATAATAATAAAGTCATAAAAGTCAAGTTACATGAGTTTGAAATTACCAGACTTCTAATTTCTTCTTTCTCAATCAGGTACAAGTCCAACTAAAACACACTCAACCTCAACAAGTGAGTCTGACATTCCATAAATGTTTAGAATTGAAAAAAAAGTATTTCTGTTTCCAATCATAGATTTTAAATGCAGCAGATTAATCAAATACCAAGGGGTTTTCTTTCAATGAACAAAAGATTCAATTACATTTTGTAACACTTTAGCTGTGACAGTTTCCATTATTATGCATGACAGATTAGCTTCTACATCTGCTTCTATTCTCTTTCTAATATTTCTGTTGTCTGGAATAGTGAATGGCCTTAGGCTTTGACCTGATGTCTTTTCTTACCTGTAGGCCCAAGAAACTTGGCATATGTGAAGGCGTTTTCAGACTTTTTTTTGTCCGGATAGATGGTGGCTGTATTTTTTAAACCCAGTAAATCAGTCCACTGCATACTGTCTATTCATTGTTGTTTTCACATGCAGGGCTAGATATTCAAACCTTTGCACCTAGCACAAATCCGTAGTGCTGGAATAGCGCTGGATTTGCCCAAGGTGTGCAATAATACAGCTCATTTACTCCTCAGTCAGAAGCCAGCCATGGTGATGTGAGGAGGGCTGAGCTGGTCACCAGCTTGCTTCGTGGCAGAGGGTGAGCTGATGGGGGATGGTGCTACTGGGCCGGGGGTATCACTACACTAACAGGGAAAATAGCTTAATGTTATTCAAAATGGGGGTCGGGATATGTGCTGCAGGGTGGGGGGACCACTAGATTACCAGGGAAATAAAGTTTAATTATATTGTGAATGTGTGGCGATACATGCTGCTGTGTGGGGGGCCACTAGACTACCAGATAAATAATGTTTAATTTTATTGTGAATGGGTAGGGATACATGCTTGGGGTGGAGGGACCACTAGACTACCAGGGAAATTAATTTTAATATTATTGTGAATGGGTCAAGTCATGTTGGGTGGTGGAGGGACCACAAAACTACCAGGGAAATTAATTTTAATATTATTGCGAATGGGTTGGGAGTCATGCTGGGGTGTGGGGGACCACTAGACTCTAGGGAAATTAATTTCAATATTATTGAGAACGTGTTGTGATATGTGCTGGAGGTGGGGGGATCACTAGACTACCAGGGAAGATACTTTCATTTATTTTGCACAGGGGTTGGGATTCATTCTGAGAGGTCAGGGGGCCACTAGACTTCCAAGGTCACCTGTGCTTATCAGGCACACATTTGCATGGCTGCATTTTATGCACCCATACCTTCTGACTGTCCCTGGCTTTCAGGGATGTCCCTGATTTAGCTTCCACATGTTCCTCTGTCCCTCATATAACATGTGTTTATGTGAAAGAACACCAACTGTGACTGGCAGCACACAGTTTTCACTGCTTCCGGACTGTACTTCTGTTCCAACCAACAGGGGATTCTGTGGGCATGCCTTGGCCTGCAGCGTCCAGCCTGTACTTCCATTCCAACCATTAGGGGGAGTTTTGTGCTCCATGCAGTAGCACTGGGCAAACTGCATGGTAATGTATACTAAGCAGCACCTAATGAGATGCAAATATATCTGTTTGCCTACAGATTACCTAAGTAGGCTCATTTGCATGGGCGCTTTGAATATAGCAAATGTGCAAAAGTCAATGCCTAATGTGTTAGCACTGGCAATCGGGTTAGCCTGGGGCAACCCTTACTTCAGCTTAGCACATTTTTGCAGTGTGTGGCTTACATTGTTGTTGGCAGTAGATGTGAGACATCTCTGAGCAATCACACACAATGTTCTCCACCTGCAACACTGGCTTGCTACTGGGTGTAATGAGTTGCAGCCGCAGTGTGAACTTCCCTGTTGCTATATTCAGTGTTGTCTTATTCCCGGGCAATTTTTGCCCTGCACTCCTGGTCCTGTTTGCCTGGCTTCCTTTTCTTGCTATATTCAGCTGGTTTTGCACGGGCTATTTCCTTATCAATATAGCTTGCTTTGTGCTCGGGCTAAGTTTGCCCACCAGGCAGTGCTAATTTAGCCCTGGGGCAAAGTTTTGAACATCTGGACCACTACGTCCTATTTCATTTTTGAAAGTATATTGTTTATATTGTTAATTTTGTTTGATTCACTCTAATGTTCTTTAATTGCTGTCCCTCCTTGCATTGTCATCTGATTTATATCAGTCATTGCTGGATCATCTCTTCTCTCTTGTATAGCCATTATTAAGACATTTTCTATGAGTTTCACACAATTTGGTTTAACTGCTGGTGTTCATAATATTCTGGTATCATAGCTTCTTGACTCTGAATTATCCCTTTGCACCTACCTCAGAGAAAACCCTTGGATGGAACTGCATGCCTCAGTGAGCCTTTACTTAGTGAGGAGGTGAGTCTGGGGTGTGCTGGGTTCTCTTAAATTCCTGGTGAGTCATGCCATCGGGCCTGTCCTTCTGGGGCCTGTAGTTGTGTGCCATGGATGGTTGGCTTCAGGGCCTAAATTGTTTCCTTGGGAGGGCCCCTCCGGTCCCTGTTTAATGCACCTCTTGCATGCTGTGTTATTAGGGATTGCCTACATTTTTTGGACTATTAAAACTGCCAAGACTATCAGATAATTATGGCTCTGGATAAGGTCTATTCCTGAACTATAACTGTTGTATTCACTGATAAATTAGTTCTGGTGAGACAGAACTAAGGACTGAGCAATGTAATCTGGACATCTGTAGAGATTGTTTTATGTTTATTTGTTATATACTCTTCTCTGATTCTAGTGAGAGCAGAATCAAGGACTGAGCAATTTATCATTGGACAGATATAGAGTTTTGATATTATGTGTTTTCTTCTTTCTCTTATTATTTTACATTTTATTTAGGTTTTCTCTGTTGTTTCACTAATTAATTCCTATGGTCTGGTGAGAGCAGAGCCAAGGAATAATGAAGCATTTTTATTGCTCAGCGGAGGTGAGGAGCTTTCCTGGGCCATTTAAGTTAACTGGGGGAGTTATAATTAGAGTTTTGATTGTTAATTATTTTTTTCTAAAGGTTTTTTGAATTAGATTTATGTATTTGTTAAGAGCTCTGCAGTAATTGTTATTTTAGATTTTATTTACCTGTTTAAGTCTGTGTAGAATGTGTTCTTTGTCTGCCTCCACAGTTGTGCACTACTCACCCTCTGCTATTCATGCCCTCCATCCTTTCTTCTCTCCTTCTCTGGAATTATGTGTTTACCAGTGCTGTAGAGTGCTTGGTATAACACGGAGGGGGGAGGACAGGGGTGGCGAACAGTGGAGGGTGAGTGAGCGTGGTCATCTAATTGGGGTCGTGGGAGTTAAGAGATGCCCTGGAGTGAAATGGAAATCAGAATGTGGTCTGCCATGTCTGGTTCCCATACCAAGGGCACGACCGAATTGAGTCGTCAGGAGGTTCGGGAGGCACGAGGCATTCGTCTAACTTGGACGGTGTTATGCAATGCCAGGTTAGTCAAAAACAAGACAGCAATTATTGCTGATCTTGTGGAAATTATTGCCCTGGCTTGCATTACCAAGACCTGGCTGGATGAGATTTCTGGCCCCATTTTAGATGCTTTAGTTCCGGCCGGGTACTTGGTGATACACAGTCCAAGACTAGACCGTGGGGTGGGGGTGGCGGTCTGTTTCAAGACCAAACTCAACCTCACTAGGGTACTGGTTGGGTAGACTGAGTCATTCGAGTGTGCCATTGTAGCGGGTGTAGGTTGTTGGCTCATTCTCATCTATCGTCCACCAGGTGATGAGAAACATTTCCTTCAGGAAGTGACAGACTTCATTGTCGACATGGCATTTGAGTCACCAAGACTGATGGCTCTGGGTGACTTCAATGCCTGGGTCGATGATGAACTCTCACAATTTGGACAACACTTCCTCCAGCTGATACCTTCTGTAGGCCTGACACAGGTGGTTACCTCCACTACTCATAGACACGGCCACTCCCTTGACTTAGTCTTCCTCCTAGGGATCGAAGCTTCTGATTTGGAGGTGGATCCAGTCAGGTGGTCCAATCACTACACTGTGGAGTTTAGTTTTTATACCCTATATGGTAGGCCTACCCCTTCAGAGATGGTGAGGTACCTCCCTTTAAAAAATATAAATTCTCAGAGAATAATGGCTTTTCTTGACCTATCGTCCTCCTCGTTTGCCAGCAGTGATCCTGAGACTCGTGGCAGCCTATAATTTGGCCATCTCTACAGCTTTGTAGTCTATGGCCCTGACCGCTTCAAACTCTCTCCTTCACCCTCGAGCTCCCTGGTTTGATGGGACTTTGAGGGAGTTGTGGAGACTAGGTCGAAGGTTGGAGCATCACTGGAGCAGTTCACCCTTGATGCTGACCACCTTAGATTGTTGGACCATTATCAAGTCTACCAATCTGCAGTCTCCCGTAAGAAGGCAGAATTCATGTCCAGGGAGATTACAGTTGCTCAGACTCGACCAGCTCAGCTTTTCCGTACTGTGGACAGACTGTGCACCCTAGCCTGTCTTCAAGTGTGGAGAGCCTTTTCACAATTAGAGTGCTATGAAATTACTTAATTCTTTGCAAATAAGGTGGCCAACATCAGGGTGGGACTCTAGCCGGCACATTCTATGGGAGCTGCTATTGATCAGTGTGAGGGTACTACACCTCGGTTGTCTTGGAGTACCTTTGGCCTTCCGGAACTCATGGATGTCATGCGGATCATCCAGAGTGTGCACCCCATGTGCTGTAGATTGGTACCTGGACCTACTTCCCTAATTTTGGGAGGTATTGAGGTTATCAGTACGGTCCTGGTGTGGATTGTCTGGTGCTCCTTGAGTCTGGAGAGTTTCTAGCTCTCTGAAAGAGGCGGTGGTGACACCTCTCTTGAAGAAAGCTTGCTTGGACCCAGACTGCCATGCTAACTACAGACCTGTCTCTAACCTTCCTTTTATAGGGAAGGTTATTGAGAAAGTTGTGGCTGCACAACTGGAAGACCATTTGACCATCCATGACATCTATGAACCACTCCAGTCTGGTTTTTGTAAGAAACATAGTACCAAAACAGTGCTGGTTCAGGTGCTGAATGATCTCCTGAAGGCTAGAGATCAGAAGAACCGTTCCATTTTGGTCCTTCTAGATCTCTCTTCAGCTTTTGACACCATGGACCATGAGGTGCTGTTGGGTCATCTGAGGTTCATCTGTGGACTGTTGGGAACAGTCCTCAGGTGGTTTTCATCTTTCCTCATGGGTAGAACTCAGAGAGTTGTGTCGGGGGTCTATTCCTCGGACCCTACTTCTCTGTCATGTGGAGTCCCTCAGGGTTTGGTCCTCTCACCCATGTTGTTCACCTATATATGCTGTCTCTCAGAGACATTGTAAGAAGGTATGGGCTGAGGTTTCACTGCTATGCTGATGATACCCAGCTCTACCTATCTTTTGCACTTGACCAGAATGGAGCTTTATCGGTCTTTAACAACTGTCTGAAAGATATCCAAGACTGGATGGATTCCAGCTGGCTATAGTTGAACCCAGAGAAAACTGAGATGTTGGTTGAGGATCTGGGTCATTGGATAGGGGGGTTGGGGAAGGGTGCGCCCTCGGCAATTCTTCTGTGAGGCACCTCACTCCCGACCTCTGAACAGGTGCATAACCTGGGGGTAATTTTTGATGAAGGGTTGACCTTGCATTCGCAAGTGTCGGCAGTCATCAAAACTTCATTTCAGCATCTTAGGAATATCACCAGGATTAGGCACCTTGTTCCACTTGATGAACTTCTGACATTGATCCATGCCTTTGTTTCCTCTCACTTAGATTTTTGCAAATCCCTTTACCTAGGGCTTCCTGGGGTAGAAATCTGCCACCTGCAGCTGGTGCAGAATGCAGCAGCTGGGCTTTTGATGGGGTCTTTGTGATCTTATCATAATTCACCGGTGCTGCATGAGCTACACTGGCTGCCAGTCCAGTGGTGGATCACCTATAAAGTTGGCTTGCTGACTTTTAAAGCCCTATGCAGACTAGGCCCGGACTATCTGAAAGAGCTCCTGATTCCCTACCACCCTGTCGATCACTCTGCTCATCCGGCGAAGGGTTGCTAGAGGTTCCAAGGGTATGTTTAAAATCTTCTGGTGCAAGAGCTTTTGAGTTCGCTGTGCCTACCCTTTGAAATTCCCTACCCCATTGAATTTGGAAGTGCGCAACTATGCAGGCATTCAAGCAGGCCTTAAAGACTTATTTGTGGCTTCAGGTTTTTAACAGTTGTGTTTGTTGCTTATATTATATGTATATGATTTTATTGAATATGTTATTTTATTATTATTGGTGTTTTAAAATGTGAGGCACCTTGGTTTTGGATAAGGCACATTACAAACACATTTTATTATTATTAATTATTGGCAAAGAGATACATATTTGATTAAGAGGATTTGGAGAAGGCAGACAATATTTTTAAGCATCTTAGGGGCAACAGAAACTGACATACTTAAGGCTTCAGCACAAGATGTGTTCACTTTAGTCTTCACTTCCTTTCATTAATGTTTCTGTGTTTTATTGTCATTAAAGTAATTGATGTTCGAGCACAACAATTCAGCCTTTTGGCCTATGAGTTAATTCATGCTTGAGATGACATTAGTTTTATGATCTCCTACCTAAGATGGTAATTATTTTATATAATACAAAAGTTAGAAGAAACAAATTAAAGGGTAAATTTGTCCTTTCTTTTAGTTTAATTAGACACAAATTAGTTAAAGAAATGCTGTCAGAAAAGGAGAATGGCAAAATGTTGAAAATACTTTTTGCAATATAAAAATAGTTACTGTGCTATATAAACTAAATTGTTATGCAATGAGCTTTAAATCTTGTCAATTTATTTACTTCAATGGTATGTATATTTTCATAATGAGTTTTTGGCGTTATGACGTAGGTTGCTGTATAGAAATGTTTTGATGTTTATATTTCTATATTCTAAATTTTATCATAATTTCTTTTCCTTTTTTTTCTTCACGTATCTTACGATTGCATGAAATTAACATATAGCTGGCTTTGAAGCCGAAGTGCTTTCACTCTCTAACCTTTATTTCATGTCTAAATCCTGTTTTTGACTTGACAGTATGTTAAGGTATAGATTATTCTAATAAGAAGCATAACTGTTTTTGAGCAAAGTAGGTAAGGTAAAGTTTATTTCCAAGTATGTACAAAAATTATCATTTGTTACATACAAAATATTAAAATCACATAGACATAAATTTCACCTTCTCCATTTCTCACAATGCTTATATTTTCATTTCCAACAACTTTAGGAAGTTAATATAAACAATTATTAAATCCATATACACCTTCAGCTAAATTAAATACTCCACTTCATTTTTTTGCCACTCTATGTGCAAAATTTGCTAAAGTGAATATCTTATTCAAGTTTTAAAATTTAAGATCTCTTTTATTTGCTCACCTTGTATAGGTTTCATAGGTACATCAAGCCATGTAGACATTATGTCATTAAAGCTTGCCAATATCAATAATTTTGAAAATTTTGAAATGTAATATTATCTCAAATGTCAAATCAAGATTTGTTTTAAATGAATCCATGTTAAGTCTATCAGCAACTTCAACTGAGAGCTGATTCCACATGGGAACTACCATATGGCTAAACAAATGTCTTCTTCATAACAGTTTCCATTTGGATAAATATAATTGTTTAGCATGACTCCTAGTGGTAGCTTTCTTTTCAATGGGAATAATTCCTAGTTCGTTAGTAAGGATGGGGTCATATATAGCTCTATATAGTAGACACATATCTCCCCTTAGTCTTCTTTATTGGAGAGTGTATAAATTAAGTGCTTTCAGTTTAGTCTCATGCGTCATATTTAAGGACTTTAGTAAATCTGAGTTGAACCCACTCCATTTTTAGGATATCCTCCCTATAATATGGGGACCAGACCTGAGTGCAATATTCAAGATGTGGTCTCACTAGGGCAATATATAAGGGAAGTAATACTTCAATCCTTCTACTAGAAATATGACTGAGTATACAATTAAGATTTTGATTGGCTCTGCTAATTTGTGTCTTGCAATGAGGTCTGAATTTAAATTGAGGTTAACAATTTTACCCAAATCTCTTTTACTGGTTCATTTCTAATAGGACTACATTCCCAAGTTTATATTTTTGATGTTTGTTATGCAAACCTAGGTGCATAACTTTACATTTTGTAGGATTTAGCATCAATTTGTTAATACTGGACAACGTTAAAGATTCTATCCAAGGCTCTCTGAAGAGCTGTGCTAGTTTCTGAGTTATTTAACATAGTACCTACTCTACAATCATCTGCAAATTTAAGTAACCATACATTAGGGTCACTGTTAGTTAGTGCTGAGACATAAATATTGAAAAGTCATGGTCCCAGCACAGACCCCTGAGGAACACCGCTGGTGACAGGAGCCCAATTAGAATACTCTCCATTTAAAATAAACATTTGCTTTCTTCCTTTTAACCAGTTTGTTAGCCAGTTGATTATGTGTGTGTTTAGATTAAGTACTCTCAAGATATTGATAAGTTCACAATGTGGCAATTTGTCGAATGCCTTGGCAAAATCCAAGAACACAATGTCAACAGATTTACCCTGATCAATTTCTTTAGTTACCAACTCATAAAAAAGTTAGTAGATTAGTCTTTGTTCATACCTACAAGATTTTGAAAAGGTTGCTCATTGTATGGTCTCCTTATGTCACTACATGCCTTACACTCTAAAATTAAGTGGGCACTGGACACAACAGCACTCTTGCAACCTATACAAGTGTCCATCTGGTTAAAATCACTATACATTTCTCCCCATTTATCAATTTCATCCAGTCTTAATCTAGTGATTGCTTTTCTATGTTTCTCATTCTCACATTTTAATAAATAACCCTCTATTCCAAACATTGTTTTTTAAGTTTCTTAAATGGAGAACCATTACATGAGTCTTTTATCCTTCCAAAATCAGATTGTTTCACTTGATCTTCTATTCTCTGGGCTGCCATTTGTTGAAATTCTGGTATGCCCTTCTTAACACCTTCAGAATCCACAATATAATTATATGGTAATCCAGTTTCATTTAGTACTTGATTTAATATACTGAATGAATTTGTACCCCCTCTGCCTTCACTATTACTTGCATCTACCCAGCATTTATATATCAAGCAATCTTTATGTGTAGTTATGATTTTTTTTTCCAATATGTTATATTTATTTTTAATAATTTCTGTTTGGATTGGTAAGTTCAGTTTCTAGTCTTACTCAGCCCCAGAAGCCCACATTGGTAGACCTAAGACATTTTTTAAGTACTTATTTTGGGCAAGTTCCAATTTTTTATGGTTACCTGGGAGTCACCAGACCTCCAAGGGATACAGTATTTGGGTGTTAACTTTTGCTTTTAAGCATCTATACTGAGCTATAAATGAATTTCCATCTATTTTATTTTTTGAAAAATGCTTGATTCTATTTAAGGTTTTTAATGCTTTTTCATTTATTTTCTCTATTTGTTATTTCCAATTTAAATCCTCACTAAAGATCACCCCCAGATATGTAAACTCTCTAACTTCTTCTAACTCTAGTTTCCAAATTCTCCATTTTTGTTTATTTTTGGACTTACTTCCAAATACCACTATTTTAGTATTTTCCTGATTTAATTTCATAAGCAGCATCTCTAATGATTTTATTATTGCTGCACTAGCTTTTAAACCAAGTGGAGTTTGAGAAATTACCACCACATCATCTGCATATAACAATATTTGCTCTCTAGTCTCCTCATCCTTGGTGCAAAAGTATCCACCTCCTCTAAACCCTCACAACTCTATCAATATATAAGTTACATAGAGATGGTTCTAATATGCACCGCTGTCTTTCCCCAAGTTAACTGCTATTTCTTCTCTATATCACCTTCCTTGTTATATCTAACAACAAGTTTATTTTCTTGATGCAATATCTTGATAATATTCAACAGTTCTGAGTCCATACCCAAGTCCTTTAGAATTTTCCATAAGTTTACTCTATGGACTGAATTGAATGCAGACTTATTGTCAATAAAAGCAGTATATATATTTCCCTTCCTTGATCCAACATACTTATCCAAGATGTATCTAATAGTAAACATTTGATCTACTGTCAACCTATTTTTACAAAAACCTGCTTGAAATTGGGAGAGAACATCATTGTCTTCCATCCAGTGTTCTATCCTGTTCAAGATAAGTCTAGTAAATATTTTTTGATTAATGCTCAGTAGTGTTACTGGCCTATAAGTTTCTGGTGTTGTCATATCCCCTCTCTTAAAAGGGGATGCTATTACTCCTACGTTCTAATTCTCGGGTATTCTCTTATACTTTAATATATTCTTATACATAGCATGCACTGAGCAGGAACAGGATCTTGGGGTTATCATCTCTAATTACCTTAAGGTAGGGAAACAGTGTGACAAGGCAGCAGGTAAAGCAGATGGGATGCTGGGATGCATAAGGAGGGCATCACCAGCAGGAAAAGGAGGTCATAATTCCACTATACAAGACACTAGTGAGGCCCCACCTGAAGTACACTGTACAGTTATGGAGACCTTACTTATGTAAGGACATAGACAGGTAGAGAAGGTTCAGGGAGGCAACAAAGATGGTACATGGATTGTATCACAAGTCCAATGATGACAGGTTGAAGGAATTGAATACATACTCCTGGAGGAGAAGAGGGAGAAAGGGATATGATAGAGACATAAAAGTATCTTACAGGGAGGAACAGGGTGCAGGAATACACTATGTTGTAAGTAAAAAAGATGTTCCAGGACTAGAGGGCATGGGATGAAGTTGAAGGAAGGATGATTCAGAGGAAATGTGAGGAAGAATTTTTTCACAGAATGGGTGGTGGACAAGTGGAACACCCTGCCAGAGAAAGTGGAGGGGGCTGAAACAATCATGGGATTTAAAAATGCATGGGATAGACATAAAGGAATTCTGGAGGTCAGGATTAAGGGGCAACAGACTTCTAGGAAAACATAAAGTAAACTTACAAGCTCAAATGGGCAGACTGGGTGGGCCGTAGGCCCTTATCTGCCCACACTGTCTATGTATCCAAGTATCTATGTAATAATATTTCAGCCCACCATTCAACATCTGTCTGATATAGCTCCACCCCCAAGGTTATCTATGCCTGGGGCTTTATTCCTTTTCTGTTTTTGTATTGCCAACACTATCTCCTCTTTTGTAAATTCCATCCCATTTAACTTTTCAGCATTATCTACCTCCATACTTTTTTCTTGTTCATACATATTTTCATTACTACTCAACATTTTCATAAAAAAGTACCCATTTTCTGGTGGAATAGCTGCTGTTGTAGTATATCTTATGTCATCCATTTCAACGCCACTAATATCCAAAAATCGCTTAAAGTTTTTTCTTGAATAGCTGTTTGCAATTTGTTGTACAGCACATAATTATATTTATCCTTTTTTATTTTTAATCAATTGTTTATATTCAGACTTAAATCATTTCAAAGCTTTTCGATCTTCTACATTTTTAATTTTCATTAATCTGCTACCAAATTGATTTACCTCTTTCATTTTAATACATTCACCATCATACCATTTCGCACCGAAAAAAAGATCTTCTTGTTTACCCCTTTTTTGTTCTTTCTTCAATTCTCTATCTATTCTTTCTTCTAGCACCAGATATTCCAAAAACAAATATTTCTTCTGATCTTTTTCTAAGTCTAAGTCTAAATTATCCTGTAGTATATTCATACAGCATTTCTTTAATTCCTCTATTTCTAATTCATTTAAATAACCTTTTAATTGTTCCTTGTTCACTTTATTCCATTGTATTCTTTTACTTTTCTTTATTTCCATATTCTGGTCTATCCACTTTCTTCCATCCTCACCACCCTTAACAATTATAATTCCAGTGTCACCAGTAATGGTCTACGATCACTGTCCCAGTTTTCAACAACTTCCAAACTACAAATCTTTTGGTAAGAATATATGTCTACATTTATGTAGTCCAGCAAATGTATACCATTTTTATTCACATATGTACATAAACCAGTTTTATCCCCACTGTTTCTTACATTCACATTCTGCATATTCAATTTACATAAATCAGCTAAAAATCTATTAACAGACTTACTTTTCTTTTTATCACAAGATTTTCTAATAGGAATCCCAAAAATATCATCCAAATTCCAATTATTACCATTTTCCTCTTGTTCTTCACCTAGTCTTAAATTATAATCCCCTACAGTAATAATGGCTATTACATTCGAGCATATGAAATTTGCAAGCAGATAAAGGCCTAGAGGTCAATCAAGTCTGCTTGAATGTGCAGCTAGAATTATTCTACAGGTGCCCTTCCCTTTATTCTGCAACTGCCCCTCCCTAATATTGGGTCTGTAATTGTTCTACTATTTCTACATGTCTACATACGCAGTGATTGATGGCAGCAGCAGTGGTATCAGGTAGAAAGTATATATGTACAGTAACAGTTTCTCCTTGTTTTCTCACTCCATTTCAATAACCAGAATGTTAAAGTTCTTATCATTCCAAATACATTTACATATTAATCCAGACATTATTCTAACAAAGGTACTGATTCCCCCTGCTGGACACCCATAATGACTTGTCTTTTTAGCAGGGATGTGCCACCCCTCAAATCCTTCCAAGTGGCAGCTCTCTAGTGTATTTACCCAGGTTTCTTGTAGCATAATTATATGCTTTTCATTTAAAAATCTAAGAATTCCATTATCTTTAAATTTTCCAACAGTTCCTGCTATATTCAACTTAAGATGTATAATTTGTGTTATCAATATCAGTTTTCTGATGATCACATTGTCAATCTATTTCTATTGTTTATTCTATGCCATCTTCCACACTTTCTTCTCCTACTCATACAGGTTCTCACTCCTATAACTATCCAATGTTTCCTCATTTTGGGTTTCATCCAGAATTACACTACTATTTATTTTAGGCCCTTTTGCAGTCTACCTCTTATCACTCTCTTATATTCCACATCTGCTCTTAATACATTTCACTCACTACTGGATTAATTTAGTGTGATATTCTCTGCTGATCCTTGCTCTTTGTTGTTTGCCCTTTTCATTATTCTCATTCCTGACCAATCAATCCTGTCCTTAGTATTCCTCTCTTTAAAACTTCTCTGTTCTATAGATGTATCTGCTTTTATTCCTATCTCCCAAACTGTTCTTTCTTTGTAAGTAACTGTTTCTAACATTACTACTTTTTACTACCAAGCAAATCTAGCCTTTAACTTTACCTCCATGATGTCTATAGGCAGAATTTATATCATTCCATTTAAATCTCTTACCTAAAACCCCCTTGCATACATTATATACAATCAGTTTTAAGGTAACATGATTTTAATTTTTTGCCTGTGGTACACCTTTAAAGAAAACTGTAGATAATCTTTCTCCTTTCTCAATCTGTTTCTCTCTTTCCTTTTTTTCTATTTATAAACTATCTTCAAGATTTCCTACCATTTTCATTTCTTCACTGGAATTTTGCTTCCCACTTTCTCCTTTCTCTTTCTCATCTTACTCTGTTCCTGTTTCTCCTTCTTCCCTTTACACCTTCATATTTTCCGCTTAGATTCATTATTCTTGGTCTCTTTAATTCTCTGTAAGTTCTGCACTAATTTTTATATCTTCCCTTTTTCTTTAATACCAGTTTCTATTGTTGTAGCCTTTATCTTTTCCTTTGGATTACCTTCCTTTCTTTCTCTTTTTTCATAATTTCTATCTTTTGTCTCTTCAGCAAGGATATCCTTTTCACCCTCTGCATTCTTTTATCAAATTTCTACTTAGCATTATTGTAAGGTTAATTAATAATGCATTATTTAATAAAATCCCATTATTTCTTTTATAATTTCCAAAAAAGAAGATTATCTTACCTCACTTTCATTCATTCTATTACTGTCCTTACTCTTCCCTTCCCTTATGTTTATATTTTCTAAATCTTCTTCAGTTCAATTCTGAATTAAATGAGATATATCTGGAAGAGATCTGGATCAAGGATCTAATTTAAGCCTTTGTACACATGCGGTAAGAAAGGCTTTAAAACTACCAAGAAATGAGGCACTAGGACATGATGTGAAACATCTCTCACATTGCTGTAACATTTCTTTGCTCCAAGTCTATATTCTGCATCTGATATTTTCTTTCTTCCCCTAGATGTTCCTCAGACTGTTGCATATTATTATGCTTCCCCACCTTTCTCAAATTATGTTGTTCATCTAATTATTTCTGCTCTAAATCTTCTTTAAGTCTTCTGAAATCATCCAAGCAGACCTCTAAAGCAGTAGGTAAGGCTAGGGGCATGTTGAGGTTTATTAGTAGGGGTATCACAAGTCAGAAGAGGGAGGTAATAATCCCTCTTTACAAGACACTGGTTAGGCCCCATCTGGAGTACTGCATGCAGTACTGGAGGTCACACCTTCACAAGGACACTAAAAAAAATGAGGCAGCCTAGAGAAGGGCAACCAAAATGGTGCAGGGACTGCATCAGAAAACATACGAGGATAGATTAATGGAGCTCACTATGTATACCCTAGAGTAAAGGAGGGAGAGAGGTGATATGATCTAACATTCAAACACCTTAAGGGCATTAACAAAGTGAAAGAGAGGCCGGCTCGTCGGCGCAGTGGTTGGATTTCCGCTTGCGACGCCGGTGATCCGGGTTCAGGAACAGACCCGGGTCACCGGAGGGCCGGCCGGGGAAAGAAGTATTGAGCTTCCTTTGGACAGCTCTCCTTCTCTGGGGGGAAGGCAGGGCAGCACTCGGTGTATGAGCGGCACCTAGCGGAAGCTGGGTGGCCGCACCACATCGATGCTCAACAGCACATCAGGATGGGGCGGATGCTGGTAGTCATTGCACATCCTCATCCTGCTTAAAGGAGCTTAAAAAATCCTGAACCTCACTGTCTTAATGGTGCTCTGCCCCTGGGTCCCCTGATTAGCCTCTGGAGCTGATCCCCAACTAGTTACAGTTCTGCGGCCCAATAAAGGGGTCAGAGCTGCGGCCCTGCTCTGGGGGTAAGCCAGGGATGACTGAGGAAGCAGTCATATCTGGAGGTGGAGGCAGCAGGGGTCCATGACGGAGCAGATAAACCTGCAGGGAGTAGTGGGGCAAAAAAAGTGAAAGAGTCTAACATGTTTTAATATAAGAAAAATAGCAGGACAAGATGACACAGCATGAGATTAGAGGAGGCCAATTAAGGGTAATCACGTAGCCCTTGCTCAGAAAACCCATGGAAGGAACTGCATGGATTTGGAGGAGCAGAAAGTCTCTTTAAAGGTTTTGGGCAAAATAAACTAACATACTTTAGGGGTCCAGGATAAGATGGGATAATTATTAGTCTTCATTTCCTTTTTTTCATATGTTTCTGAGTTTTATTGTCAAAGTAGCAAATGAAAGGTTGTCAAAAGAAATAAAGGAATGGAAAAATGTTAAAAATTCATTTTTCTTTTCAATATAAAAATAGTTTCTGTGTGATATTAAATAAATTGTTCTAGCGTCTGTTTTAAATGTTTTTAATTCATTTATTTCAGTGGTGTGTGGATTTTAATGATGAGTAGTATTTGAGAAATATGTGTTATGCAACATGCTACTCCTGTTTAAAAAATATTGTTGAAATGTACCATTATATGTGGGGGAGGTGGGACTCACTGCTGCCCCTCCCTGATTTTCTCAAAGCTACAACACAATGTGGGAAACAGCATGACATAATTTTACTTACTGTACATCTTTTGAAATCATTCAGAAACACAATAATTTTAAACCAATGGTAAAACTCCACTGAGAACACTTCATTTATGTTATCTAGAGATATGATACAGGTGGTGGTCAAAGGTACTGTAAGATGCCCAGGCTAAGCTTAGCTTCAAACAACTGGTGCATACTTTAGTGGTATATGTCAGCAACACATTGCAGAACTGATCTTCTAGCAATGCAGTTGGGCAGGGATGCTGATGAAAGTTTATTGATCCCACATGGTGCTTAAGGCTATTTTAGTTCTAAACAGAACAGGTTGTCTGGGGTGTAAGTGTTCAGTTCCACTGCCTTGCTGCTCTTCTCAAAGATGCATTCATCTATGTAAAAAATGTAGCACTCCACCTCATTTCCCTCCTCCTCATCACCATCCTCCTGCAGTGTTAGCCCGGGCTGCTCCTTCTCTACTTCATGGACATTTTCCAGCAGATCCTTGCAGTCCTTTGAAAAGATATATGAGGCATAATCCACTGGCCATTATCCTAATCCATCCCCCTTGAGTCAGTGGGGGGAACATCGATGTAACTAAAGTGGATCCATTTTTTCACTTTGTTTCCCATTAAAGTTTGGAGCCTACAGTCAGTCTTTGTATTCGAGATAGTGTCCCATAGTCAGTGCACCAGTGTAATTCCACCTGGTCAAGCCAGTGGGCAGGCTGGAAAGGCTGGGCAGCTGGATGTCTGCATCTTGCAGCTGAATTAGAGATGCTGGATTGCTGCTGCATCAGGGTGATTAGCCACTTTTGCCTTCATTGCACTGAGTGCCCCCTTTCAGCACCACAATCCAACTCCAGATTCCAATGACCTTCACACACAAAGCATTCTCTACTCTACCAAATAAACAAGAACATTAGCAGTGCCACCAAGTTTTAGATGTAACCCACCAAAGCACTGAGTATTGTCAAGGTCTTGTCCAGTCACCCCTTGCTTGATTTTTGCTTCAATTTGCTTTGATGTAGGAAACCTCAATTCCTTTTCTTGGAGGGCAGACTGAATTATTCCTTTCAATGACTGAAGAGTGCCATTTTGGGGTGAGACCAATCATAGGGGAATGGTGACTCATCGATTTCACTGCAGCCTTCAGCGCAAGTTCTAGCAGCAGCTGCAAAGTAAGAAGTATTTACTGTTCTCATACAGAGTATGGGAGACTCATGTTGCTCCCTAAACTGGGCACCCATGATTCTTGGGTCCCCAGAAACATAATTTTTTTATATTTCATTAAAAACAACAGAATATAGATAAACAGGTCCCATTTAACTGGGTCCTTATTTTTGTTTTTCAAAATTACTTCATTTTATATAATTTCCATATTTTGTAGTTTGAGGAGGAAAAAACAAGATGGTGGTCTCATGGCACAATAAAATGCTTACTGGAGCAAGAAGCAAATGGTGCAAAACAAAAAGAAGTCCTTGACATTAAATTTTTTATTTTGCACCAAAACATTATCTCATAAATCCTACTGCACATGCTCAGAATGGAAAACAATAAGCTGTAAAACCTAATAACTCTAGAATTTTTTTTTTAACTAGATCTATCATAGGCACTAGCCTTAGGCTATGACACAAGTACCCTGCAATTTCATGCAAACCATTCCTTTCCATATAGGCTGTATTCAAGAGCAAAAATAAAAAACCAAAAAGTTAAGTATAGAAAAAAGGTTAGCCTTTTAAGGAAAATTACATATACAGATCTCAGAATCCACATAAACTGCTGTCACAAGAATGTCCACACATGAAGTCTTTGCCTCTCAGACAACACATTCTAAATTTTAGCTTATTTTATCAAACGGTGACTAAGATATTATTGTGCAATGTTAGGGGTTTAACATTAAACACCATTTTCAATCCTAACTATAGTGCCACCACTGTGCCACCATAATAATGTGTATTACATAATGTGCAGAATCATAATAATAGTAATAATCTTATCGACTTCCCTCACTATGGAACTGACTCTCCTCCCTCCACCTCTCCCCACCTCCTGGCTCTCTCAGTCACCAGTTTTAACTCCAATCCCTCCCACCTATTCCTGTTAGCTTTCCTCCTGACACCTCTCATCCCAACTTTTGCCACCCAGATAAGCCTCCAGCTGTGTCTTTGCATCTGCCTTGTCACTGCCACACCATTACAGTTTTTCTCTCTTTTAAGAGGTCAGCCTATAACTTGCCCTACAAGTATACCATATGTTGTCAGCATTGCTCTTGGAATCATGTATCACTGGAATTTTCTGTATATGCACTTTTTTGGTGTTCTTATTTAGCTGCAACCCACTTTATTTTTTGCAAACAAAACTTTTATATTTCTATTTATTGTAATGTTGTACAATTGTTACCAAATGTGGTTTGACTGTTTGTTATGTAAGTAATAATACCTGGTAGAGTGGGTGTAATTGGGATAGAACGGACTGCCCAGGGGTGTAATGAAGCCCAACACCACAGGCAGAGGGCCTTATAGCTCTTGGAAGGTGTTTTATATCCCATAATGCCCACCATGGAGAATATTATAACACTTAGAAAATGGGCACTGTAAACTAAAAAAAGTTTGTTTTAAAAAGTACTTTAAAACTAGTTTACAATAGGTTTTGTATTAACTTTGTAATAAAGTAGTTCCTCAGCTACTACAGATGTTGGTCCTGTTGGGGACTCTGTAGTTGGGGGGTGTAACACTGTTGGTATGCAGTTTGTGACAGTGGCCAGTGTAGCACGCTATGAGAGGTAGAACAGGTGGTAGTGTGCTTTCAGCTCCCATTTGTGTCTTTGAAGGCCACAACACACACTAAAAAAAGAGTGTTCTTTTAAAATATGTATTTACTTAATCCATGTTCACAGAAGACATTGTGGTACTCTGAATGAACCATTGTAGTATTAATGAGCATGGTGTGATCGTGGCAAGCAGGCCAGCAGAAGTGTGGAAAAAGGAGCTGCAGGAGAGTTGAGACCTGTGAAGTGACATAGGAGGAAAAAGTAAAAGTAAGCCGCATATAATAGGTGAACTGTTGAGTTTTGGGGGGGTTTAGGAAGAGCATGTAGATGATCGAAAAGAGGACAGGAGAGATGGTAAGCGGGAAGAAAAAATGATGACTTCTTGGTGTCATGATTTGGGGTGCCCAGTAATACCATAAGTAATAGGGCACCCTGAACTGGCACTTGTTTTTACTTGGGCATTGTTAAAAAATAACAACACCGGTGCCAATGGGGATCTGCCAATCATCTTCTGACTTTTGTGAAGCCCATTTTCTATGAAGTATTATGACACTATTCTTCCTCTCTTCTCCTGCCCTGAATCATGCCAGGAAATGAGATGTGGCTCAGTGTGCCTCTCCTGGTTACTATTTTTCAAATAAATAAATAAATAATCACAACAGGTTGAAATCAAGAACAAAAATAACCTGTTCTTATTTTCCAGGTACAGAACCTACAGCTTCTACAGAGTTCTTGTCGTCATCATCAGGTAAACAAATTACAGAATAGTAATGTTTTTTTTTCCACATGTATTCAAGGTAGGGACAGTTTCACTTAAAAATATGCTTTTTTCAGGATGTGGTTACTTTATAGTAATGAGATTCTTAGTGGATTGAAACTATATCAAACTTTTACACTGAAGAGATTTTAGTGTGCCATCTAAAAACTTTAAAATATTTATTTGGACATCTCATTCATTCACATACTGCAGGACTGGTTCTATGTGCCTGTACACCATCAGAAAAAGAGATCAAAACACCTTCATTTCCCATATGTGGTATGCTGCATGATGAGTTTCTTATTTCTGAGCTTCATTTTTATTAAACATGAACACTGGCTAAGATGACAGTTTTTTATTTGCAGTGATCTTCATTGTGGCTATTTTATGTATATGCCTGCTCAGTATCACAGAATTATAGATGTTGGTGGCAGAAAATGGTCTTTTAGCCCATCATGTCTCTAGCTGGAGGAGTAAGGTTGTGATGTCACTGTTTCACTCTCTGGAACAACCCCACCTGGAGTACTGTGTCCAGTTTTGGGAAGTCACAACTCAGAAAGTACATTGAATGGAGGAGGACAAATAATGTGTTGCAGGGTTTATATAGGAAGATAATGAAGAGAGACTGAGTGATCTCAACATGTAGACACTAGAAGAAAGGATAGAGGCAAAGGGACAGGTTAAAGACCCAAAGGTACCTCACATGGATAAACAGGGTACAAATAGGATATATATTTCAAATGAGGTTGAGCACCAGGATTAGGGATCAAGTGATGAAACTGGAGGTTGGACAGTCATCAGAGATGTGAGGAAATATTCCTTCACTGAATGGGTGGTAGATGCCTGGAAAAGACTGCCAGTGTAAATGGTGGAGCTTTGAAAATTGGGGGTTCAAGAATATGTGGTATGTACATCGGGAATATAAGAAAAGAGGCATGGAGTCAGGATTGGTACCATACAGCAGATTCGGTCAGCAGAGGATGAATGTGCAGTGAACACATAGGCCGACTGGGTTGGCCTAACAATCCTTTTTTTACTGACAAATTCTATGTTTCGATATGGTTGTGTTACCACTCAGTTACCACTCAGTTTGAACAATTCTCAGCTATGGATCTTGTCCACCCAAGTGATGTATTTGTTTTTCTCAGTAATTTCCCTTATCATACTTCTCATATTGATGTGATGTGTTCTTGTCCATCAGTCTCTCCTCCTAGGCCATTTCTTGCTGTCCATGGATCTTCTTAACAAAGAAACATAGAAGTTGGTGGTAGATAAGAATCATGTGACCCACCTAGTCTTACCCTTTTCCCTACCTAATGGAATACTGCAGACCCTAGTTGATCTGCATCTTATCTTCTCTTCCCAATTGCGAGAGTTCTTTTATGTCTATCCATGCATTCTTGAAATCCATTTTTGTTTTTGACCCCATAACCTCTGCAGTGAGGCAGTTTCAATCATCCACTACTTTTTCTGTTGAAAACATCCTTCCTTATGTTGCCCCTGAGTCTACTTCCTCTAGCCTCATTTCATGCCCTCTTGTTCTTGTACAAGTTCTTTTCGAAAGATGCTCCCATGTTGTACCTTGTTTATACCCCCGAAAACATTATTATACACTCGTGTTATCAAATTGTGGAATGCATTACTGCTTGAATTGATTATCAGCAGTTTCAAGAAATGTTTAAGTCCCGGTTGGATAACTTAATTCTTTCAGGTTTTTGCCCTTGTTATTATTAAGAAAAACAGGAGTAAATATGGGCCTCTCAGCTCTCTTGCTCCTTAATGTTCTTGGTATGAATCTTAGTAGGTACATGAATGTCTATCATATCGCTCCTCTCTCTCCTCTACTCCAGGGAATACATATTGCTATCCTCTATCATTTCATCATATGACTTTTGATGCAATCCTTGTTCCATTATTGTTCCCCTTCTGTGGACTGCCTCTGTTTTTTTCTATGTCCTTCCAGAGGTGCAGCCTCTAGAAGTTGGCATTTTACTCCAGATGAGTACTCACTGCTGATCTGTACAGTGGCAAAACCACCACATTTGTTTCTGCTGGTAATACCTCTCCCTATGTTCCCCAGGCATCCCACTGTCTCTCCCCACAGCATTCTCACATTGTTTGGTTACCCTTAGGTCATCAGATATGATTACTCACATGTCCCTTTCTAGATTGGTGGCCTTCAATTCATCTTTCCCCATCCTGTAGTCCTCCCTTTATATTTCTGTGCCCCAACTGCATGATTTTGCTCTTAATTGCATTGAATTTTATCTGCTACACTCTTGACCCACTCCACAATCATGTTTTTGTCCATTTTCATTGTTTCACCCCCACCGGAGTGTCATCCCTTTTGTAGATCTTAGTGTGCATACCTTCCCCTCTAGCCCCTCTGCAATGTTGTTTATGAAGTCATTAAAGAATACTAGCCCCAGCACAGATGCCCAAGGCACACAGCTTTTCACTCCCCTCTCCTCAGATTGAATGACATTTACCACCATCCTCTGTGTCCTGTCAATCAACCAGTTTCTAATCCAGATTACAGCCTTGATCTTCATTACCACCTACACTATATCCCTGTTATGCCCCAAATGCAGTCTATGAAACAGCACAAGGTATTCCAGGTGACAAAGAGCCAATGACAGATAAAGTGGTGCAAGCACTTTTCCTTACTGGTTTCTGATCTACCTACCTACTCTATTTGCTACCTACCCTACTCATTAGTAATAAATGATACTCAAAAACTTGAACAATTAGCAAGTTTTTTTTTTTCTGAAAATATTGTAACTGTATTTAAATATGAAATGTTGAACAGTAGTTAAGATAAATGAGATTGCACATGAATCATAGAATATTATGTGAAATAAACATTAAACAACACAATAAGGGGACCGTTCTATTAATTAGTGTAGAAACCCATGTACAGCCAGTACAAGTAATAGGCCAGAATTTATTATTCAGGATGAGCAAAATGTCAGAGTAATATCCAGTTACCACTTATTATTAACATAGTATGATCAAACTTAATTTTAATAAACTAGAATAACAATACTAAATGAAAGCCTTACCTCAGCACATTTTCCAGGACAGCCCTATCAAATTTTAAATCAATATTTAGATCTAAAACTGTTTAAAATACAATAAAAACAAATTACCAACATATATAACTTTTCCTCCCTTCATTAATCCCTTCCACTCAATGTTGGTTGCTCATTTGGTAGCCGTTTTGCATTTAAGAAGAGAAAATGGTGTAGTTGTTAGTCCAAGTCCCATACCAGGCAAATGCATAACACCCAACACGGCATAGCAGTGATGCAGCAGAAGGGGGGGCTACACTATTGAAGCTGCTATGCTGCAAGTGAAATACTAAATCAAGAAGCCTTGTTTCTAGCTCTGGTGGCTGCACATGAAGAAGTTAAAGATTCAAATTGCAGTTTTCAAATGAGTGGGACAGTTATCTCACAGTTTTGATCAACACATTCACTCTTTCAATATTATACAGAGTAGCTGTTTGTGCTATTAGCATCTTTCATAACAGCTGTCTATTCACATACAGACCCAGCACTGCCAGTATTTGCCTTATTGCTTTGTAAAGCATCCTTTCATGTAGTATGTTCATATGTTTCCAAAATGCTGTTAAAATGCTTCAAGAATCTTTTGGGCCAGATATTCCACAGTATTGTGGCATTGCTGGAGGTGAAACAGTGCCCAGAAGGACAGACAGTTTCTGAGAATACACTTCTGTGAATAACAACATTCATGCTACCAGAAGAAGGCAGGTTTTCTGTTTCTGTCTAGGGAGATTGCTGAAAGGAGGAATCAACCTTCTCAGCTCTTTCAGACTGTAAATAGTCTTCTCCATCAGGCCTGTCTGGAGTCATGGTTTAACCTACACATTGCAGCACAGCTGTCAAGTGATGAGTTTGTACCAATGATGATTTCAGAGATATGTGGGGTGATCTCTGATCTATGACCAACATTTTGTAAACTGATCCCTGGCCAGACAGGCTACTGGTGAGCTGTTTTTGGCATCAGGGGCTACTGTGTGTTGGGATTATCTGGTGATGCATGTCAGATAGAGTCTTTCTGACTTCATTTAACAGTGAGAATGGTTTTGCAAAAGTCATTTTTGGACATGGATTCCAGGTGAAGTGCCAACCATTTTCTAACCTCCCCTACTTAGGTAGGCTTACTGAGATGCTGGTTATATTGCAGCTTGAGGCACACCTCACAGCCTTGATATCTATAACTTACTTTAGCCTGTCAAAAGCATAGCACTGAGACTGCACTTAAACTGCACAATAATTATTCCAGGCAAGGGACAGAGATGATAGCTGAGGTCATGTTCTCCTCAATCTCTCATCAGCTATTAACACTGTAGTCTGTGGGCTGTTGTAGCATAGTTTGTGGGAACATGCACAACTCTCCTGCAAAGTCATCTGCTAGTTCAAGCCCTCCTCAAGGGCTGAAAATAGAGGGCTGTTTTGGAAGATGTCTCAATCCCCCTGACACACTGCTTTGTGAAGATCCACTAGGTTCTGACCTTTTGCCCATTTGGTTTGCAATGTATATGTTGTCTTTGGGAGGGATGATTAGATGGTATGGACAGGGTCTCATTGCAGATAACACACAGCAAAGTTTTTTTTTTGTTTACACCAAGGAAGCTGGATGTTGAGTAGTGCTTCATAAATCTTTGACTGAAATCCAGGAATGGATAATGTTCAGTTTGTTGAATCTCGGCTTGGACAACACTGAAGTACTGGATGCTAATCTGGATCATTGAGGCAGAGTGGGAGCTGCCAAGAGGGAGAAGGGTTTGGTTCATTTCTTTATGCTTACGGTTGCCACTAAGGTGACAAATCAGGGGGTCATTCTGGATGACAAGTTGACACAAGTCGCAGGTGTCAGCAATATTCTGGAGTAGGTTTTAGCATCTGAAGAACAACAGGTAGATTGCATCCCTAATACCCCTGAGGACCTGTCAGTGCAAGTGCATGTGTTTTTCATGTCTAAGCTTGACCACTGTAATGCTCTGTACCTTGGACAATGGAGTTATGCTATGACACCTACTGCTGGTGGGGAATGCAGTAACTAGGTTGCAGACTGGCCTTTGGAGGATTTGTCATGTGTTCTTTGTGCTGAGTGAACTGCACTGGCTGTCATGTAAATAGTGTATCTCCTTCAAAGTTGGTTTAGTAACTTAAAAGGCCTCATATGGGTTAGTTCCTGGCTACTAGTCAAATATAATTTCTCATCTGCCCTAGCACTCTTTTCCACTGAACAGGACCTCTTTGTGGTACTGAGTGCCGGGTTAAAAACAGCATGTGACTGGTTTCAATCACATCCCCCATCTCTCCTGGCCCCCACAGAACACAGAAGGTCAGCCAATCTTTTCTCATAAGTCTTACTCTGCTGACCATGAGTCTTTTTAGCCTCATTCCTTCAGATGAACTCTGAGTGGTCCTTGTCCTTTTATAGATGGGTTTTCCACAGCAATGGATAGACCTCTCATTGCCACCACACCAAGAACCTGTACATATGTTATATTACCTCCTTTATCTCCATAAAAAGCCTTTCCTGTGTCATGAGCATCCTGCTCACTTTACTGTACACACTATAACACTAAGCAGAGGTGTTGAGGCTGCCACTAATATTAACCATCTAGATCATTCCCATCTGAGGTCTGCTCATGTCATACTCCCTCCATCAACTATTCAACCTTGGAGTCTCCCTATGCAAGTGCATAACTTTACAATTATAACATTGAATTTCAGTTGGCAATCATTTGATCACCTTTTTAGTTTTCCCAAGTTGCTTTTCAGTTTCCTCTTACTCACCTTTCTTTCCACATTGTCAAACATATTTTTGTCATCTGTGCATAGACACATCTTTCCTGAAACCCTTCTAAAATATCACAAATAAATAGATAAAAAGAGAATTGGGCAAAAGCACTAACTTCTGGTGGACCCTGCTCATAACCCCCCTTCCCCACTTACTCTGGAGAATGGGCAGGTAGAACTGCCCTTGGGGTTTCCCATTGAGCCATTTACCAACACACTCAGTGACCTTTTGCCTAACATCTATGTCTCTGATTTTATTCAAGCCACTTGTGGGATTCAAAGGCCTTGTTAAAGTCTAGGTAAAGGATGCCCAGCACTTGACCTTTATCTAGTGTTCGTGACATGGTGCAGAAAAATATCCACGAGGTTAGTCTGATGGGACATCACATTTTCAAAGCTATACTGATGGCTGTCCTGAGGTTAGATTTTCCAATAATGTAAGAACAAAGTCCCACCCCTGTAGCCCTATCTACAGGATGAAATTCCCACATCTGCGGTGATTTGTATTTTCAGCCACTGCAGCTATGAGGATGTTACACCTGGTCACACCAGGTGTAACTTTTCCCCACAGGTGCAGGATTTTCTAGGGCTTTGAAAATCTAGCCTCTTGAGTCCATGATACTCTAAGAAATTGACAAGCTATATCATGAATTATCTGTATTTTAAGAGAACTGTGTTGATGATTTTTGTTATTGATTTCATTGACCTGATTAATCATGTGCTATGTTCACTGTTTGTTTTTATTTTTATGGGCACCCCTGATCTTTCACAGAAGGGCACCCAAAATAAATAAAATCTACTACTACTACTATTACTACTACTTGATTATGATCTCATGGAGCTTCTCAAGATTGAAAGTATGGTTAACTGGGCAATAATTCTTTTGTCCTCCCTTTCCCTACTTTTCTACAGGAACATGACATCTGGTGCCCTTTAGTCCCTATGGACTAGGATGGTCTGAATTGTATTAACTGAGCAGTTGAATTGTTCTGCCACAGATTCTGGCAGAGCCTGCATTAGTTTCTTGAGTGCCCGCAGGTGAAAATAATCTTTTACCAGGAACATACACACCCGAAATACTTCAGCACCATAAGCATATTTTTCTCTCTGATACTATCTAGTTCCATGTATGGTTTCCAGCCTATCTGGATGTTGTGCTCTGGCATTGGCCATCCTTTCTTGTTTATGAAGCCTGAGCACATGTATGCACTCAAATAACCAGCACTGTGCCGATCCCCATCTAACCATGCCTAACTCTTTTTCAAATTCTCTATTCTACTCTTGTTTTCTATTTAGAAAGGCCCTCCCCTTACAGAAAAAAACTACTGCAGCTAAAGCTTCTTCTAAATGCAAACAAAATAAACAAGGCCAAGGTCGTCACCCCTTCAGCCAGTGCAACCAAACAGTATTTCCCTGAATTAACTCTCCAGGTTTCCACACTCCTGAGTTAGCCCTTGGAGTCTGTGGTGGAATTTAAGTACCTCAGTTTTTGGATAGATCACAAATTGTACATCATTGATAACATTGATGAACTGTCAAAAAAATTAAAAAAGAGACATGTACTCTTTTTCTGGATCAAAAATTTACATACCATGGAAGTAAAAACAAGGTCTGTTCAGACTACGTTTTGCCAATTCTGGACTACAGAATTTCTGTATGGCCAAGGTCCTAATACTGCCCTTTCAAAACTGGATACTCTTTATCATCGAGCTATTACATTCATTACTGGATTACTGTATTCCACCCACCACTATGAACTCTATACCAAAATAGACTGGAGCTCACTAAGATTCAGACAGCAAAAAAGTGCAATCTTCTGGATTTATAGAACCATCATTAATAAGCTCCCACACTATATCACGAGCTGCGTGCCCATCTGTACTGCTGGGAAACTACACATTGAGAAGTCTCTCTTATATCTCACTCCTAATCACTAAAGTCAGAACTCACTGAGGTGACTCTGCAATAAGCCATGCCCTTCCCATTCAATGGAACACTATACAGAAAACTCATAAGCTAGCAATCCCCCATGGAGTTGAGCTTCTTCAAAGCCCTGCACCTATGCTCATTTAAGGAGTCCTGTAATTGTTTACACTGATGGCACATATTCTGGGACTTTGATTAATTATTCCTTGGTTGTTCTCCTTACTTTTAACCTTACCCCCATCCAACCTCAAACTTAATGCTTCCCTTTACCCAAAATTCCCATGGTTACCCTCTGCCTCTTGGCTTCTTGCTGTTACTTTCCTCCTGTCTATATCTTGCTGATTTGTAGCATATTTGTATTTATAAAATGAGTATGAAATAAGGAATCATCTGATTGGTTGAAACACATCAGATGACCATGCGTATATCACAGCGCAACTTCAAACATGCACTTTTGCCTGGCTCTAAATCAATTTTACCATTTTATAAGACAGATAACCCACTCTAGGGTGTGCAGTCGTACTCTGATATATGCATGCCTTGGGTGGTTGTCCAGTTTTGGTAGCCACAACTCAGAAAGGACAATTAGTCCATCATGTCTCCAGCAGGAGGAGGAAGGTTGTGATGTCACTGTATCACTCTCTGGTGCAACTCCACCTGGAGTACTGTGTCCAGTTTTGGAAGTTTAAACTCAGAAAGGACACTTAGTGGAGGAGGTTCAAAGGAGGACAAGTAATGTGCTGCAGGATTTGTACAGGAAGACAATGAAAAGAGACTGAGTGATCTCAACATGTAAACACTGGAAGAAAGGAGAGAGGGAAAGGAACAGGTTAAAGGCCTAAAGGTACATCACATGGATAAACAGGGTACACATAGGATATCTCTTTCAAATGATGATGAACACCAGGACCAGGGATCAAGGAATGAAACTGAAGGTGGGATCTTCAAGACAGATGTGAGGAAATATTCCTTCACTGAAAGGGTGGTAGATGCATGGAAAAGGCTGCCTGTGTAAATGGTGGAGGCTTGAAAAGTGGGGGACTTCAAGAATATGTAGGATGTGCATAGGATATCTAAGAAAACAGAGCATGGAGTTGGGATTGGTACCATACAGCAGATTGGTTCAGCAGAAGAAAATATGCAGTGAACACTTAGGCCGACTGGGTTGGCCTAAAAATTCTCTTTTTGTTTTCAAATTATGTGTTTTTGTATGCTTGTGTTACCACTCATTTGAACAATTCTCAGCTATTGAACTTGTCCACCCAAAGGAGGTATTTGTTTTTCTCAAGTAATTTCTCTCATCTTACTTCTTACCTTGACGTGACATGTTTTTGTCCTTCAATCTCTCCTCACTGGCTCTTTCTTGCTGTTCCTGAATCTTCTTAACATAGAAACATAGAAGGTGGTGGCAGATAAGAATCATGTGACCCACCTAGTCTTCCCCTTTTTCCTACCTACTGCAATACCGCAGACCCTAGTTGATCGGTGACTTATCCTCTCTTCCATATATCGAGAGTACTCTTATGTCTATCCCATGCATTCTTGAATTGCTCTATTGTTTTTGCCCTGACCACCTCAACAGTGAGGTGGTTCCAAGGATCCACTACTCTTTCTGTTATAAATGTCCTTCTTCATGTTGCCCCTGAGCCTACCCCCTCTAGCCTCATTTCATGCCCCCTTGTTCTTGTACACCTTCTTTTCTGTAAGATGATATCATGTTGTACCTTGTTCATACCCCTGAGGTACATGAATTTCTCTATCATATCACCTCTCTCTCTTCTCTACCCCAGGGAATACATATTGCTATCCTGTAACATTTCCTCATATGATTTTGGATGCAATACTTGTGCAATTTTTCCCCTTCTGTGGTCTGCCTCTATTTTTTCTATGTCCTTCCAGGGTTGCAGCTTCCAGAAGTTGGCATAGTACTCCAGATGAGGTCTCACTAGTGAACTGTACAGAGGCAAAACCACCACCTTTTTCTGCTAGTGATACATCTCCCTATGTACCCTAGCATTCCACTGTCTTTCCCACAGCCTTCTCAGATTGTTTGGTTACCCTTAGGTCATCAGATATGATTACTCACAGGTCCCTTTCTTGATTGCTGGCCTTCAATTACTCTCCACCATCTTATACCCCTCCCTTTAGATTTATATGCATGGTTTTGCACTTAGTTGCATTGCATTTTAGCTGCTACACTCTCTCAATCACTCCTCAAGCATGATTAGGACATTTTTAAATTTTTTCACAGTGCCCCAAGAGTGTCAACCCTCTTGCAGATCTTAGTGTTTTCTCCAAAGAGGCATACCTTGTCCTATAGCCCCCTCAGCAATGATTTATGAAGACATTAAAGAATTCTTGCCCAGTGCACAGATCCCCATGGCACACAGCTGGTCACCCTCTCACCTCAGATTGAATGACATTTACCACCACCCTCTGTGTTCTGTCAATCAACCAGTTTCTGATCCAGTTTACAACCTTGATCTTCATTACCAACTAAACTATGTCCCTGCCATGCCCCAAATGTAATATCCAAAACAGTTCATTATTTTCCATGTGACAAATAGCCATTGACTGATAAAGTGGTAGAAGCACCTTTCTTTATTGGTTCCTTATCTACCTGCCTTCTCTATTTGCCACCTACCCTACTCATTAGTAATAAATGATACTCATAAAATCTTGACCAATCAGCTAGTTTTTATTTTTCTTAAAATATAATTGTGCTCAGATATGAGATGTTGAACAGTAGTTAAGATACTTGAGACTGCACATGAATCATAGAATAATATGTAAAATGAACATTAAACAACAAATTAAGTGGACATTTCTCTTAAATTACAAACCCACGTGGTCAGCCCTTACAGAAATATCGTGTGCCATGTACATGCAGAATGCATGCACATGTAAATTGCAATGTTTGCATGCGGATCACATACACTAGTGAACATATGCAAACCAGGTCTGAAAGGCAAATTGGGTTCACATGCTGCCAGCTTGACATGTACAGCAGGTAGCTGGTGTGAACATATTCTACAAATTACATCAGGTTTTTGTGTTGCATGGTTGACATGAGTGCAGCAGTTAACTTAGTGTGAATATCATTTAAATATCACATCAGGTTCACATGCTGCATGCTTGCCATGTGTGCAGCAGCTAAGGTGGTGCAAATCTCATCTAAAAACACATCAGTTTCTATTTCTTATACTACTGCTAGCAATTAGTCATTAAAATATGTTTTTATTTGGATTTCCATTAAAATTAGGTAAACTCATTAATTCTGATCCTTTTGCAAGTTGTTTGATGGCTTTTGACTTTTGCCATTAAATTGCCATTAATCTGCAAGTATTGTTGGGTTATTGCATTAAATACCTAGGATATAGTCAGTCAAGATCCCGTATTTCAGATGTACAAAGATGGGTCTCTGTGTTGTGAAGCATCTCCTTTTGTTTTGGACCATGCAAATCCTTTATGCATATTTAATGCTACAAATGTGTTTCTCCATGACTGTTTTATCTCACTTACTTTCCCTTTGTCATTCTGTACTGAGCATATACACTATGGCCATGCTCAGCACTCATTGCACCATACTGTACCTCACATGTTGTCACTGAAATGAGGGACATTGATACTCAGAATGAGGGACAATAAGGGACACTAACCCACATGATGATCAGGACACATTATGAACCATGGAGAATTGGTACCTCAGAATACAGTGGAAACCACTGTTTTAATGCTTGAGAATGAATTTCCACCATTAACCATGGGTGCCATTTAGGTAGGGCAGAGGGGGGCACAGTTGCCCCACCCCCATACTTATGCCTAGGTTGTTCTTATGATGTGGCAGTAATGGCTTTAAATTTGGATTTAATCCTTTGCACAATAAGTACCCATCTGGCCTGTGTGTGCTCATGCTGCAGGTACTTTCCAGGCCTGACTGTGTCTGTACTGTGTTGTCCAATCTCTCCACCTATTAGCGGTGGCACAATCACATGTGATGTGGATGAGCTCCAGCCAAGAAAGAGCACGTGAGTCTTGCAAGTGTGACACTGTCTTTCCAACCACAGAGTTGACAGGCTTAACACTACAGCTTGAAGTAGTCAGTAAGCACTGAACTCTCAATAGCAGTATTGTGGCAGCATATTTTAGTTGTTCTGTCTTTAGTGAGTCTCCATCTTCCCTGGTGGCTGATGGGGCAGAGGGTGAGCTAGAAGCTAACTCAAGACTAGACTACCTACTTACTCTATTAGGCTCACATTACAAAAAACAACAAAAAAAAACAGCACATACCCTCACAGCAGCATGCTAGTCTTAGCAACAGTGGTGACAGAAGTGTGGGTGGCCTTCATAGGCCTTGATCAGTGTAGTGTGGCAGCAGCCACATCAGTAACCAAGAAAGAAGAAAGCAACCCAGGTTGATTGGATTCGTATAGTGATGTGGCTTGGTTGCGGACCACATTATGGAACTGTGATGGTCAGTACTAGCATCCAGATTCTGGTGAAGGAGAGAGGTGGAGCAGACTAAAAACATGTTCTGGCCATATGATCGGGTAAGTAAAAGTAAATAATTTTTTTACAGAAGGACTGGAGAAGGTGGAGGGACTGAAATATTGATGCATTTTTCATGTTTCTTCACCTTTGGGTGGCTTCATGACCCATAGGGGAAGGGTATTGAATGGAATGGCATCAGGGAGACAAATCAGGACAACATTTTTTTTGGGGGGGGCGAACTTCAGCCAGCAATTAAATTGGTTAGTAACTGTATTGGTTAAAGTCAAAATCTGATGCACTGTTCTGGGGTATATAAAGATGAACCCAGTACATTTGAATGTTTCCTGATTTACATATCACGTTTCAGTCAAATGAAATAAGTTGTTTCTTTTAACGATGTTACAGACATTCTAGAAGTGACCCTTGCATTCACAGACAGTTAAGCGGTATGGTATGCACAGACTATTGTAGTCCTACTATAGTGAGGCTTATGCACCCCCCCTTGAAGCTAACCTCCTCATCCCCAAGCTCAGGCACATTATAGCAAAGTACAAAGGAGACTGCAGGGGTGTGCACCTTTTAAATGAATGGTGGTATTTTTTAATTACTATTTCATACATTATTGATGGAGAGTTGGAGATTAATGAAGGCCACCGCTCAACTAACAAGGGCCTTGTTAGTAGAACAGTGGCCTCCATTATACTCCAACTCACCATTATAACATATAAAATAGTGACAGAAAATAACTCCATTCATTTCAAGGGGGTACACCCCAGCATTCTGACTCATGGACATCATCTCTTAAAGAGTACTGCCTCTGGTTGAAAAAGTACTCAAGTAATAGAGTTTTTACTTATATACTTGGTGGGTTGTCTGTAGAAGCATAGCCAAACTCACTACAGTGTGTGTGCATGGAGGGGGGAACTGGCTGTGTGTGTGTGTGTGTGTGTGTGTGTGTGTGTGTGTGTGTGTCAAGTTATTGCTACATTTGTGTTTGCACCTTAAAGACTGTTTGTGTGGAAGAATTCAAAACTATAGAGAAAAAATAGTAGGAGTACAGGTCAGGCCAAAGTAATTAAGTGGTTTTGTAGGTAAGTTTATGTATTAGGGTGGGAAAATGTGTTTTTATTGCTATTGTGCTACAGTTCAACTGTGAAAATGAGATGAGGAGAGAAAACTGAATAGCATACTCTGGCTACAAGTATGCATGCAGATGTATTCAGATACAGTATGTATTGAAGTAAAGTGAGCCATATGTATGAAGACAGTATGGCTTAGTGGTTAAGGCACTGAACCATAAACCAGGAGACTTGGAGGCATGAGACTTGGGTTTGAATCTCATGAACTCCCACTTGTGTATAGTGTGATCCAGAGCAAGTCACTTAACTTTTACGCATGCAGTTATCAGTGACCACTTGCTTTTTTGCATGCAACATGCATGCAGTCTTTCCCAATTTAACATAAAATCAGGGTTTCCACTGCTTGCTGCATGCATGCCATATGCATGCAATCTATTCCAATTTAACGTGTAAATCTTACTTGTAGCACGCATATCATTTGGGTAGTTTTATGAGTGCAGCATGAAAACATTTCATATAATTCTTTCTGTAAGGGAGTACAAGCAGTGGGTCAGAACGTATTATTCAGGAATAACAAAATGTTACAGTAATATCATGTCACCACTTATTATTAATATAGTATGATCAAACTTAATATTAATACACTACTATCACAATACTAAATGAAAGCCTTACCTCAGCACATTTCTCTGTGCACCCCATCACATTTCAAATAATTAAAATTTACATGTGAAACTGTTTAAAACACATTAAAAACAAATTATTAACATATCCAACTTTTCCTCCGTGCATTAATTAATTCCATTTCCTGCTGGTTGCTCTTTTGGTAGCCCTCTTGCATTTAAGCCAAGAAAATTGTGTAGTTGCTAGTTCAAGTCCCATACCAGGCAAATGTGTAACACACAACAGCTCACAGGAGTGATGCAGCAAGAGGAGAGTGCCATACTATTGAAGATGCTATCCTTCTAGTGAAATCCTAAATCAAGAAGCCATGTTTCTGGCTCTGGTGGCTGCCCATGAAGATGTTAAAGATTCATATTGCACTTTTCAAATGAGTGGGAAAATTATCTGAGTGCCTTGGTCAACATTCACTCTTTCAGTATTATACAGTGCAGTTGTGTGTGCTATTAACATGTTTCATAACAGCTGCCTGTTCACATACAGTCCCAGCACTGCCAGTATCTGACTTATTGCTTTGTAAAGCATCCTTCCATATAGTATGTTCATATTTTTCTCAAACCATGTTAAAATGCTTTAAGAATCTTTTGTGACAGATATTTCAGAGTATTGTGGCATTGTTGGAGGAGATGCAAATGCTTGTAAAACTTGTTTTAAATTTATGTTTAACTCTTTTTTACTTAACAAATCATGTTGTACTTGTAGTCTGTAACTTTGTACATTATGTTGAATTGTTGTTGTCTTTACATCTATTGTATTGCTTGCTTGTTTGTGATTTTGGTCTAGGTCAGACCTGAAAAAGAGCCTTTTTGGTCCAGTTTCCTTACCCAGTTAACAAATGAAAAATAAAATAAATAAAAATAAAGATACAGTGCCCAGAAGAACAGACTGTTTCTGAGTATACAGTTATGTGAATAACAAAAGCATGCAACCAGAAGAAGGCAGGTTTTCTGTTTCTGTCTAGGAAGATTGCTGAAGAGAGGATCAACCTGCTCAGCTCTTTCAGACTGTAAATAGGTTTCCCCATCAGGCCTGTCTGAAGTCAGGTTTAGCATACACATCACAGCTCAGCTTTCAAGTGTGGGTTGCACCAATGATGATTTCAGAGATGTGTGGGGTTATCTGTGATCTGTTACCAACATTTTGCAAACTGGTTCCTGGTGTGACAAGGCTACTGGTGAGCTGTTTTGGCATCTAGGACTACTATTTGCTGGTATTATCTGGTGCTGCATGTCAGATGGGGTCTTCCTGACTACATTTAAAGGTGTGCTAGGAGAACTCTTCTACAAAGTCATTTTGGACACAAATTCCTGAAGACTTAAAAATTCTATAACCTCCCTATTTAGGTAGGCTTACTTAGATGGCAGTTGTATTACATTGGGTACACCTCATAGCCTTTGATATCTATAAACTGCTCCCACCTGGCCTCATGTCTCTAGCATGGCACTGAGACTGCACTTGTCAAAGTGTACAAAGACCATTGTGGGCAAGGAATAGAGATGATCATTCAGGTCTTGTTCTCCTCAATCTCTCATCAGTTTTTAACAATGTAAAACATGAGCTGTTGTAGCATAGCTTGTGGGAACATGTACAACTCATCTGCAAAGTAATCTGCTAGTTCAAGTCCACCTCAAGGGCAGGAAATAGAGGGCTGTGATGGAAGATGTCTCGATTCCCAGTGTCACTGCTTTGTGATGATCCCTGGGCTCTGACCTGTTCTGTATTTTGTTTGTGTATGCTGTCTTTGGGAGGGATGATTACATGGTATGGAGAGGGTTTCTCTGCTATGCAGATAATACTCAACTAAGTTTGTTGTTTGCACCAAGGATGCTGGATGTGGAGTACTGCTTCATGAATGCTTGATTGAATTCCAGGAATGGATATTGTCCAGTTCATTGAAATACAACCTGGAAAACACTGAAGTACTGGATGTTAATCTGGGTCATTAATGCAGAGTGGAAGCTGCAAAAAGGGAGACCGGGGTTTGACTCAGTTCTCTTATGTTTATGGTTGCCACTAAGGTCACAAATCAGGGAGTTATTCTGGTTAACAAGTTGGCACTTCAGTCTCAGGTGTCAGCATTATTCTGGGTGTCTTTAGCATCTGATAAACAGCAGGTGAGATTACATCCCTTACACCCTGAGGACCTGTCAGTGCTAATGCTTGTGTTTTTCATGTCTAAGCTTGACCACTGTAATGCTCTGTACCTTGTTCAATGGAGGTATGCTATGACACCTGCTGCTGGTGGAGAATGCAGTAGCTAGTTTGCAGACTGGCCTTTGGTGGATGTGTCATGTATTCTTGGTGCTGAGTGAACTGCACTGGCAGCCAGGTAAGTGGTGTATCTCCTTCTAAGTTGGTTTACTAACTTAAAGCAGCAGTACAATGAAAAATGTTTTTCGAAAAGCACATTTTCTGTCATGGTTATGAAAAATATTGGCAGAACTGTTGATTTGGGGTTTCTGGATGCTTCCTGTGTTGTTTACAGTACATTTGCATTTTTGTCTGGATTCTTACCCTCCTCAGGTCCTCAATATTATTTCAATGCACAAATTAGGCTACCATCTATCTTTTTTCTTGAGAAATAATTATTTTAAAACATTCATAGCTTTCTTAAATGATAACAGAAACTGAAAATGTCACCACCAAAATAAACTGGAAGACATCTGGCATTGATTAGGGAGTAAAAATGTGGGGTCAAATTTTAGCCCATTTTCACTGCACTGCTGCTTTAAAAGGCCCCATATAGGTTAGTTTCTGGCTACTGGTCAGATATCATGAATCCTCGTCTCCCTAGCACTATCTCTGTTCACTGAACTGGGCCTCTTAGTGATACTGAGAGCCAGGTTAAAAGCATGTTACTGGTTTCAATCATGTCTTGCCTGTCTCTCCTGGCCCCCACAGAATACAGAAGGTCAGCCACCTTTCTTCATAAGTCCTCCTCTGCTGACCATGAGTCTTTTTAGCCTCATTATTTCAGATGAACTCTGAGTGGTCCTTGTCCTTTTATAGATGAGTTTTCAACAACAAAGGACAGAACCCCATTGCTGCTTCACTAAGAACCTGTACATAGGTCATGAGCATCCTACTCACTTTACCACTCTTTAACACTGAGCTGAGGTGTTTGGGCTGTTACTAATATTATCTCCCCAGATCATTCCCATCTGAGTCCTGCTCATGTCATACCCCCTCCATCAATTATTCAACCTTGGATTCCCACTCTGCAAGTGCATAACTTTATACTTCTCACATTGAATTTCAGTTGGCAAACCTTTGATCACCTTTTAGTTTTCCCAAATCGCTTTTCATTTCTTCTTACTCTCTCACTTTCCACCTTGTCAAACATATTTTTGCCATCTGTGCATAGGCACTCTTGCCTGGAACCTTCTACAATATTACAAATAAAAACATCAAAGAAATGTGGGCAAACACTAATTTCTGAGGGACCCTGCTCCTTACTACCCCTTACCCCTAACCCTCTTACCCTGGAGAATGGACTGCTAGAACTGTCCTGGGGTCTCCTATTTAGCCATTTACCAACACACCCAGTGACCTGTTGCTAACATCTATGTCTCTGATTTTTTCATGCAACTTAGGATTCAAGGCCTTGTTAATGTCTAAGTAAAGCAGGGTTTTATTTAACTCTAAAAATTGAGTAGTGTTTTGCTCATAAAAGTGCTGAAACATTGAAAAAATGCATTGCACTTTCCTCATTGTGTTTAACTAACATAACACTTCTAGAAAACCTATATATATATATATAGGATAGTGCATGGGGAATGGTTGACAACAGGGCTATTCTTTCACCAAGTTGGCACTATGATGACAGATTACCTCGAGAGCGCAGCTCAAGAGATAATCCGTTGTCATAGTGCCAATGAGTGAAATGCCCTGATCAACTATTCCATCACTTTTTATAGTGTATGGTGGAATGTCATTTTGGGGAAAAAACAGTTACTAGAAGGAAAAAAATTTACATTGTGAACATTTCTCACTAACCATTAATACTCCCCAATATTGTTGCTTTTGCCATGTGTCCTGTCTATGAAGTGAGCCCTAACTGTCAAATGCTGCATGAGGACACAGTGTGACATTCACAGTACAGTACAAAACATCATTCTGTTGTACTGCGAACGTCACTACAAGGTTTTGAAAATGATCGATTTCGGTGGAAACGACGTTCCACCATACACTATAAATACTTTCTCTATGGTTAGTATGCCGAAAACTGCTAATCAATTATTTAAAACCCTGTAAAGGATGCGTAGCACCGACCTTTATCTAGTGTTTGTGACATGGTGTTGAAAAAATTCATGAGGTTAGTCTGATGGGACCTCCCATTTTCAAAGTCATGCTGCTTGCTGCCCTGAGGCTAGATTTTCAAATGATGAGGGAACAAAGTCCCACACTGCAGCCCTAGCTACAGGAGAAATTCCCACACCTGCTGTGATTTGTATTTTCAGCCAGTGCAGTTATGGGGGATGTGACACCTGGTCACCTGGTCACAACAGGTGTAACTTTTCCCCACAGCTGTGCCAAAAAATAAATCAGCTACAAAGGTGCAACCTGGCTCAATTTTGAAAATACTGCGGCTGTGGGAAAAACTGTGGTTCTGCAAATGGAGACCCACTTGGACAAGGCTTTTCTCACAGCTGCAGGATTTTCTAGGGCTTTGAAAATCTAGCCCTTTGAGTCCATGATACTCTAAGAAATCAACAAGCTATTTCAAATTATTTATATTTTAGGAGAACTGTTTTGATACATTTTGTTATTAATTTAATTGAACTGATTAATCATGTGCTGTGTTCACTGTTTGTTTTTATTTTTATGGGCGCTGAGCCTTCATGGAATGGTGCTCAAAATAAAGTCTACTACTACTACTGTTACTTGATTATGAACTAATGTAGCTTCTCCACATTGAAAGTATGGTTAATTGTGCAACAATTCTCTTGTCCTCCCTGTCCCTACTTTTGTGAAGGCTCATGACATCTGCTACCCTTTAATTCCTATGGACTTGGGCCATCTGAATTATGTGAATTTAGCAGTTGAATTGGTCTGCCACTTACACTGACAGAATCTGCAACAGTTTCCTGAGTGTCCGTTGGTGAAAATCATCATGTACCAGGGGCATACACACCTGAAATACTTCAGCACAATAATAATCTTTTCCAATCCAATGCTATCTAGTTCCATTTGTGTTTCCCAGCCTATCCAGATGTTGTACTCTGGTAGTGACCATCCTTTCTTGTTTATGAAGACTGAGCACATGTATGCAGGCAAATAATTAGCATTGTGCCGATTCCCATCTACCCACGCCTCACTCTTTCTCAATCGCTCTATTACACTCTTGTTCTCTATACTGGATAGGCCATCCCCAGAACTTGCCTGTTTGTATCTGCAGTGTGATTTTAACCCCTTCAAGAAAAATCTACTGCAGCTAAGCTTCTTCTAATGCAAAAACAAACAAAAAAAAAACAAGGCCATGCTATTTGCCCCCTCAGCCAGTTGGACCACACACTGTTCCCCAGGATTAGCTCCCCTGATAGCTACACTCCTGAGTGAGCCCTTGCAGTTTGTGATGAACTTTAAGTTCCTCTGTGTTTGGATAAGATGCCAAATTGTCCTTCATTGATCACATCGACAGACTGTCAAAAAAAATGAAAACATAAACTTGGATTCTTTTTCTGGATCAAAAATTTACATACCATGGAAGCAAAAACAAGGTTGTTCCATACTAGATTTTTGCCCCTTCTGGACTATACAGATTTTCTGTATGGCCAATGTCTTAATACTGCTTTTTCAAAACTCGTTACTCTTTATCATTGAGCTATTAGATTCATTACTGGTTTGCCATATTCAACCCACCACTGCAAACTCTATACTAAGATAGGCTAGAGTTCACTAAGATTCAGACAGCAAAAAAATGCAATCTTCTGTGCTTACAGAACCATCATTAATAAGCTCCCACACTATATCATGAGCTGTGTGCCACTCTGTACTGCTGGAAACTACATGTTGAGAGAAGTCTCTCTTATACTGTACCTCACTCCTAATCTCTTAAGTCAGAACTCACTGTGGTAAATCTGCAATAAGCCATGCCCTTCCAGCTCAATGGAATACTATACAGAAAACTCTGAAGCTTGCAATCCATGGAATTCAGCTTCTTCAAAGCTCTGTACCTACACTCATTTAAGGAGACCTACAATTGTTTACAATGATGGTACATATTCTGAGACTTTGTCTAATTATTCCTTGGTTATTCTCCTTACTTTTAGCCTTAGCATGGACCATCTTGTTTGGTCCCCTACCCAAGGGCACCATCATTGTTGATGGCAGGTAGCCAGGGCAGTCCAGGAGTTTTGTCCAACCCGGGCACTGTTGTGCAACGTTAGATCTGTCTGGAACAAGACCGCTGTGATTTTTGATCTTGTTGGTCTGACAGATCTGACTTGTATCACCGAGACCTGTCTCGACAATAATGCAGGCCCAATACTTGAGGCCGTAATTCCAGCTGGGTATATGGTGATACATCACCCAAGGTTGGACTGCAGGGGGTAGTGGTCTGTTTCAAGACCTAATAGGCACTCACTAGTGTTCCAGTTGTGAGACCAGCTCCTTTGAATGTGCTGTTGTAACAGGTGTGGGCTATCAATTGCTCTCATCTACCATCCAAATGGATATGGGAAGCAATTCCTTAGAAAGTAATGGACTTCATCATCAACATGGATTTGAGTCTCCCAGGCTGATGGTCCTGGGTGATTTTAATGCCTGGATCGACGATGAACATTCACAGTTTGGACAACACTTAATGGATTCACTGGGCTAACACAGGTGGTTATCTCTACTACACACATAGGTGGCCATTCTCTTGATCTGGTCTTCCTTCTGGGGATCGGGCTTCTGACATGGGGATGGAACCAGTTGGCTGGTCTGATCACTACACTGTGAGGTTCAATTTTGGCACCCACCTTGTAGGCCAACCCCTGTGGAGATGGTCAAGTTCGCCCTTTATGAAATATACTTCTGATGACCTTGCTGCATTTCTTGACCTATCACAATTTCCTGTGCATTGCAATGATCCAGAGGTATTGGTTTTGGCCTATAATAGTGTCATCACCTCTGCCCTGGATTCTATTGCTCCAGTTCATGTCGTCCTCTCTCCGTTTGACCTCAGGCTCCATGGTTGGATGAAGCCTTGAGGAGTTGCAGTGACTAGGATGCAGGTTAGAACATTGCTGGTGGAAATCTGGCTTGTATGCTGACCATCTTAGACTGTTAGAACACTATCAGTTCTATCAATCAGAAATATCCTGTAAGAAGGCAAGTTTCTGTCCGGGGAAATTACTGCCACCCAGAACTGACCAGCTCAGCTGTTTAGAACTGTGGACAGATTGTGCAACCCAACCTGTCTACAGCTCCGAAGAGCATTTTCACAATTACAGTGTGATGAGCTAGCTTGGTTCTTCGCTGATAAGGTTATGGGCATTAGGTCAGAGATAAACTCGACACATTCTATGTGAGTTGCTAGTGACCAGGGCCACCCTTCATTTTCCTGGAATACCTTCAACACTGGAATTGTGGATGTTATGCGGATTGTCCAAGGGATGTGCCCTACATGCTGTAGTTTAGATCCGGGTCCAACATCCCTGATTATGGGGTGTGGAGAGTCTATTCTCCCAGTTCTAGCACAGATAGTTTGGTGCTCCCTTGACTCAGGTGAATATCCCTGTTCCTTGAAAGTGGCGGTGGTGACAACGTTGTTGAAAAAAGCTTCTTTGGACTCAGACTATCTTGCTAACTACAGGCCTATCTCGAATCTCCCCTTTGTGGGGAAAGTGATTGAGAAAGTAGTGGCGGCCCAGTTGGAGAACCACCTGACCATCCATAGCATCTATGACCCTCTCCAATCAGGTTTTTGAAAGAGGCATAGTATCAAGATCATGCTGGTTCGGGTGATCTATGATCTCCTGATGGTGAGAGACCAGAGAAAAAGGTACATTTTTGGTACTATTAGATCTGTCATCAGCATTTGACACCATTGACCATAGGGTAATACTTGAGCACCTGAGATGTATCTGTGGGCTTTCTGGGGTGGTCCTCAGATGGTTCACCTGATACCTCACTGTAAGAACTCAGAGGGTGGTTTCAGGTTTTTTTTCCTCTGATCCCATCTCTCTGCTTTGTGGGGTTCCTCAGGGCTCTATATTGTCCCCCATGCTGTTTGCGGTGTATATGCTTACCCTCAGAGACATTGTGAGATGGCATGGGCTGAGGTTTCATTGCTATGCTGATGATACCCAGATATACCTGTCTTTTGCTCCCGACCAGTAAGGAGCTGTCTTGGTTTTTAATAGCTGCCTCAATGAAATCCAGGATTGGATGAGGTCCCAGTTGGCTGAAGTTGAACTCTGGGAAGATGGAGGTGTTGGTTTTGGATTCAGATCACTGGATAGGGAGACCTGGGGCCAGCTCCCCATCAGGATTGTTCCTTGGGGATGTTGAGCTACAGGTCTCTGAACAGGTGCGAGACCTAGGGGTGATTTTGGATGCAGGGCTGACATTTCGGTCTCAGGTGTCATCTGTGGTTAAGTCATCTTTCTACCATCTAAGAAACATCACTAGGATCAAGCACCTTGTTCCATCCATTGATCTGCCAACTTTAATCCATGCTTTTGTGACCTTGTGCCTGGACTACTGCAGCTCGCTATACTTTGGGCTTCCAGGGGTTGATATGCACCACTTGCAGCTGGTGCAGAATTCAGCAGCACAGTTGGTGGGTACTCCTAGATCTGCCCATATTACACCGGTGCTATGGGAATTGCACTGGATGCCAGTCCAGTGGTGGATCACCTTCAAGGTTGGATTACTGACTTTCAGAGCTCTGCATGACCTGGGCCCTGATTACCTGAAAGAATTCCTGATCCCTTACCACCCTGTGAGACCGCTCCACTCAGCTGACGAGGGGTTGCTAAGGGGTATCTTCAAAATCTGTTGGGGCTGTGCTTTTGTGTTTGCTGCCCCCTCCCTTTGGAATTCTCTACCCCATCGGATTAGGGAGTGTACAACTGTGGGGAGTTTTAAACAGACTTTGAAATCTTTCCTCTGGGTAAAAGCATATATGGCTGTTTCAATTGCTGATTTGTACTGTTTTTATGATGTTGCTTTTGTTGTATTTTACTGTCTTATTGTACTGCGCCTTGATGCCTGAAAGGAACACAACAAATAAAGTACTATTATTATTATTACCCCGGCTCAACCTCAGACATAATGCTTCCCTTTACTCTACATTCCATGGTTACCCTCTGCCTCTTGGCTTCTTGTTGTTAATTCCCTCCTGTCTATATCCTGCTGATGTGTGGCATATCTGTATATATTGTACACAGGTTCTTTTTTCTATAGTTAAGTAGCACTGAGTAGTGTATTGAATGTTATTTTACTTTAATACTTCTTACCATTCTTACATAGATGATTACTTATCCTTTTATGTAATCATTTGTTTTATTACTTATTACTCTATTCATTCATCATTGTACTTATTCTTTTCATTGTAACGGTCCAGGTCCATCTTGCAAATGAGTTTTCATCAATAATGTTTCATGTAGTAAAATAAAGACTGATTGATTTAACTTTTCTCCTTTCCTTAACTTACTTAAAGAACATGTCATTTTCCTCATGCCTTCTGTAGTCTTTCAGTCTTCCAGTCAAAATAAAAGTTTTTTCTCACTATGTCCACCAGAATAATCAATAAAAGAAATGAAATAAAATGTGATATATTTAATTCTAGTTCTACTTTCGTCCTCCTCTCTACTGATAAGCCTTCTTTGTCTTGACAAATGAGAAATCCCTGTTTGTCTGTTTTGGTTCAGCCTTTCAAATTTTGATGTCCACCTTTTTTCCTCGCACCTACAACAATGCCCCTAGAATACCACTAAGGCATGTTATGTTCCTTTCTCTTGCAGACTTATCAGATGCAACTTTTACAGTTAGAATCCTTTCTTTGATATTTTTCCACTTGCTTTCTTCACCATATACAGTAGCTGTTTGTACTCCCACAAGCTTCTCCCATAGCTCATTCTCCATCCTGCTGAAGTCAGCCTCAATAATGTGCAGCGCCATTGTCCAGGTCCAATGCCTCTGTTATTTCAGTACAATGTCAAATTGTATTGTGTTTTAGCTTCAAGACAGTAGAGGCTATTCCACTGTTAACCCTTTTATGATATGTGAGTTGGTTTGAACAATGTTTAGAAGGATCTTGTCTGTAGTCTGTTTTTTTTTCTACTAATGGAGTCATAAAGCAGTCCTGTAAAGTCCTTACCAATTACTAATTTTGTGTGCTTTCTGCCATTAGGATATTCCAGCCAGGGTCTGGTACAGTATATTTAGGAATCGTAACAGGACTTCTTCTCCTCCTGCTATTGTCTTTCTGATCTATTCATTTAGACCCCTTCTAACATCCTTTGTCTAGTTAGGGTGCTGTAGATCACTGCCAGGTGTAGACTCCTCTTCTGTTTACTGTACCTGTCCCCATAGGGATTCTAATGTGACCTTTCTTGGCACAACCCCCCCATCACTCTGATACCTTCCTGACTTTCAATAAGCCCCCTTCCTCACCCCACCCTGTACCTTCTGTAAAATGTATTGCCAGTGACAGTAAGGTCCCAGTCATGCTTAAGTGATGCCAACCTTTCTGTTACCAGTTTATCAGGGTTGCCAACTTCTGGTATTTAAGCAGACCACTCTACAATAACCCATTCTGCCATCACTCAGCAGCAGCAATAGATATGGGCAGATATTACCAGATACTTCACAATATTTCTAAAGAACTTCTGTCAGGTGGTCCACAGTGGTACCTGGCGGAGACAGGGGATTTCTCTAGAAATATCAAAGACATTTCAGAAAATATTTGGTCATATCTTTGGCTGCAACATTATCTTGCTAGACCCTTGAGATAAATGTGTAACCAAATTTCCTTAAACCCATTACAGGAAAATTTAAAACTTGCTAAGTTAGCCTCTCAAACAGTCAGTTCATTGATATGAGTTGTCTGACTTGGATAAAAGAGTGATCAGTTGCTCTTTAACATTTACTTACTGTTCATGTTGTAGTACAAATGCAGAAATATCTTTTATGGTGTCACTTAAGTGGGTGCAAATTGTACAGTGATCAGCAGTGTAACATCACAGCCTAAGGTGCATATATGTTGTAATATATCAATACTTCATGGGGTGGAAGGCCCACATTCTCTCCTGATATATTATTGTCTAACATATTATTATTTCACTAAGTTTTATTATGAAATCAGAATGACATTAAAACGCAAGACATTTCCATATTAACTTAAGTTTGTCAAAAATAATGGCACGATTCTGTCTCAGATGCCCTGATGCAAATAATTGTAGCAGGCTTGTCTGACACATGTGGTGATTTGCCCCAAACTTCTGTCATATGGGATTCTGGAACACAGCTTGTGTCAATTCCTGACACAGCTTGATCCAACCCACTTGTACCACGGTTGCATCCAACAACCCGGGCATCAGGTCTCAAGTGGACTTGCACCATGGTGGAGCAACCACATCTGCTTCAATGGGATTCCAGAAGCCCACCATGGATGTAGCAGGCCGTCAGTTAGACTAGTGAAGATGTGGCCTAACTGAGCTTGTACTGCTGGAGAGCAGTGGAACAGGGCCTGTAGGGGCTCACCAGAAGCTGGTGATATGGTGGCAGGGAATGGATAGGGTGTTGTCCATTCCTAGCAGGTGACTTGATGCTGCCATCCTGAACATGCATGCCACACAGTGAGCACACTGATGGTCAGACCATGGGGCCCCATAACCATCAGCCCCCCATCCCCATGGTGTCCCAGATCCATCAGTTGTCCTGTGGTCACCATCCCTGATCCCCCCAGGATGCCTGTTACATGCCTCTGACCCCCACTCCTGGCCCCATCCTGAGGTAACCACATCAGCCACATTATACTCCCTGGTGGTATTGTGCCCCTCCCACCCCAACAGGCAGTGTTTGCTCCCTGCTGCTCCTGTCCCCAATATGCATTGGCAGCTGCCACAGTTCTCCTCACACTACAATGGCCAGCCCCAAAATGTAATCTCACAGGACGTGTAAGTGTAGTGTACACTTATGATATCTGTGAGATGTAAACATACACGGTCTGAAGCTTGTATTGTGAGGCTGGCTATGAGTTCTGTGGGAGGGCTGTGAGCCACAAATGCATTTTGAGGATAGGGCAGCAGGGGGGAAACCACTGCCTGTTGGAGTGTGGAGGATGGGTGGCCACTAGAACACCAGTGAGTAGGACCTGAAGAGTGTTTGGCCTTGTTGCCTTCCTGGGGGATCAGTGATGGGGTGGAGGGGCTCACCTGGACTGCAGTGACATAGCTGCCACTGGACTAGGGTGTTCTGACCATTCACCCACAGGTTGGCAGTGGCCATGCACAGTGCCTCACATCAGGGGTAGCAAATGGGTGCTCCTGGCAGTAGTAGAACAGTGCTATTTGGGGCCCACAAGACTCATGCCACATTCCTGTGGTGGCTACCACTTCCTTGCCTGTGGTCAGTGATTCCCACCACTTCTGGCACTTGGGGTGTCAACCTGTGCAGCTGTCTGAGGATTTATCCACGGACTTGTGAAAAAAAAACCCAGTTGCATCACTCTGTCCATAGTAGGAGGGATTTTGCCGCTATTCCAGATGGCTTGGTGCAGGTCTCCAACTTTTTTAAAAGCACTTTTTGTGTGTGCCACAAATAAGGTGGGGGGAACCCTCATTTATGCCTCTTCTGGAATAAGGCCCAATAGTTTTACCCTACTATATCATACCATATCATAAAATATAGCATACAGTGCTTCTAAGAAATATCTATAACATGATCTTTTCCCATTCCCTTTACCATACTGATTTGACAGTTTAAATAGTGAAACATCCAATACTAAATTATGTGTTTGGTATCAGTGTATACACTAGGATCCCATAGGTTGCAGGTGTGTGTGTGTGTGTGTGTGTGTGTGTGTGTGTGTGTTTGTAGGTAAGAGTAAAACACAAAGACACAATTCTGCATTATAAATATATTAGAAACATGGTTGACTAAATGGCAAAGCTCTTAACATCCAGTAGACACTAGATTTTACTTGATACATCAGGGTGGTTCCTGGAAAGAGCAATGTGCCATACAGCTCTAGGGTACTTCATTGTGATTTATTATATACATACCTTGGCGGTCCTAGGAAAGCTGGCAGAGGGCTATCAAGTATGACTACCTGGCCATTAGGGTTTTATTTTTGCTATGGACATTCCAGTGACATCCAACAAACTAATAATTAATATTTAAAACAATCTGCTCTTATGTCTAGCAGTGAAGAAAGAGCTACCAGTTTGTCTCCATAACCCACAACCACAGCACACCAAGTTAGAAAGATGACAAGAAGTCAAAGCTGCATGCTTGTACTTATGGCATAGGAAACCTCTACTCCATGCAGAGCAGCAGCCCTTCATTGTACAGAAGGAGGGTTCCATGTCACTCTTCCTGCAGAGTTAGCCTGGGCTGCTTCTTCTCTGCTTTGTGGTAGAGGAGGTTGGGGCTCAGGGTGGAGAGGAGGAGGGCAGGACTGGATGTGGGCAAAGCAAGAAAGGTAACCATGAGTAGGCTAAGTGTGATAGCTGTGGTGCCCATTGCTATTTCTATTGGGGGGTACGGGGAATAACTGACCTTCAGTGAGTGTGACTGCCTCTGTGGAGTAGTTTTTTTTTCTTTAGAGTACAATATGCTAAAAGTGAGAACAAGGCAGGGGATAACGGTGATTAGAACAGGAAAAGGCAGATGCAAGGTTGGAGGATTAATAGGAAAAATAAGATGCCTCCAGTGGCAGATCAGTATAATCTACAAATAGAAAAATGAGCACTTATAAAAAAGGCTGGGGTGCACCCTGTGGCTGGCTGCACTCAGCACCAGACCACTAGTGCAGAAGATGGAATCCCCCTCAGGGAATCCTGAAGAGAAAGGAAGAGAATGGAGAAATCAGCTTATATGTACCAACAGAACAAAGGCTTCAGAGTTTGGGAGGCAAACTAATTATGGAGACAAAAGAATTCTATAACAAGGTGAGAAATTAAGGGTGCTAAGTTAGCCAGAGAGGGAGATAATGACTATGGGAGTGGCTGGTATTAAGCACCAGCAGCATCACCAGTATACAGAGAAAAAGGCTATTGGGGTTGGGGGGACACGATGGGTGGAGAAGATGGAATCCCCCTCCGGGAATCCTAGAATCTTGCTCTTGAGGGCAGGCTAGGGTTCACCCTGCAGCTGGCTGCGCTCAGCACCAGACCACTAGTGCAGAAGATGGAATCCCTCTCAGGGAATCCTGAAGGGGGGCATGCCCATGCATATGCTTCAAATCCCAAAATTTAGCTTGGGATGTGAGCTACATCTGCTGATACAATCTCCAGATGCGCCATAGACAGGGGCAGAAAGTTGAGCCATGAAAATCTGGCTCAAATGCTGACCACCCACAGGGAGGCTGTTGTATTGCAGGATGCAACACAGCAGCTGCCACCATGGGTTGCTACCTGCCAGGCAAGACCACTGTCCACAAGCACCCATTGTATCCCTGGCAGTCCAGTGGTACCTTCCTCCCATCCATATCACCGATACCACCACTGTACAGGAAACAACTGTATGGGACAGTCCAAATATGCGAATGTCATTCACATATTTGGACTGTCCCATACAGTATGCCCTGCAAGCCCATTGGTCCAAACCTTGCACCAATAGGCTTACATCGCATACTGTAAGCTGTCATTCAGCAGGTGGCTGGGTGGCATGTGGGTGGGTTGTAGCCGCCCGCCGATGATGGGGGGAAGCTGGGTGGGATGGGGTCCAGTTTGGGTGGGAGGATGAAAGTTACTACTGGACCACCAGGGATATTAAATTCTTTATTGTACAGGGATTGGGGTGCAGAGCAGAGAGGTGGATCCACTGCACTACCAGGGATATTTCATCACTACATCAGATGGTGTTGAGGGTTGGGATAGGGAGGGGGTATCACTAGCCTACCAGGGCATTTATTGTGACATATTTTGGCCAATCTGGGGTATGGGGAGGGAAAGGGTACCATGAGACTTCCATGGCAGGTTCTATTATACCATGATCCATGATCTGGGCATGAGCGGGGGAACATTAGATCACTAGAGTTTGACCTTCCTCCTTTTTGCTGCTATTGTGATTATGCGGTGGGGTGCCCCAGGACAACCTCTGTCCACACATCATTCTGTGCAGGGCACCAGGTGCATTTTGCTGGGCTGCCCTGCACAACACATGCAAATGGAGCCATAATGACATGCAAATGGCCCCATTTGTGCATTGCATACATTATGGGCACATTTGCATGCCCAAGTCTGAATATCTTGGGGAACGCACAGTGCAACCACAGTTGCAGTGGACCATTCCAAGTCCTCCCTGTCTAGGAAATGTGCTGGCACATTTTATATGCACCATGCATTCTGTGCCATATTCAAAAGTGATGCACCATGCCACATCGCCTTTGAATATCTCACTATCCTGGCCCTAGTGCATCTCGGTTGCGCTGCACTTCCACTTACATGCCTTGCCTGGTGCAGTCTGAATATCTGAAAAAAGGTTAGCCTTTTATGAAAATTACATATACAGATCTCAGAAACCACACATACTGCTGTCATAAACTTTCCATAGATCAAGCATTTGCCTCATAGACAACACATTCTAAATTTCAACTCATTTTGTCAAATTATGCCAAATATATTAATGTGCTACATTAGGGGTTTAACACTGAACACCCTTTTGAATCCTAACTATACTGCCACCACTGCACCACCATAATAATATGTGTTGCATAATGTCTACAATCCTAATAACAGTAATAATTTTATTACTCCCTCATTCTGGAACTGACTCTTCTCCTTCCTGCACCATTCCCCATTCCTGGTTCTGTCAGGCACCAGTTGTAACTCAATCCTCCCTCCTCTTCTATTAGCTTTACTCCTGACACTTCTCATCTCAATCTTTATCACCCATGTAAATCTCCAGCTGCATCTTTGTTCCTACCTTGTTGTCAGTGCCACACTATTACAGTTTTTCTCTCTTTTAATAGATCAGGCTATAACTTGCCCTTCAAGTGCACAATCTGTTATCATCATTGCTCGTTATTATGTATCGTTTCTCCTTTCTGCTTATGCACTTTTTTGGTGTTCTTATTTAGCTGTATCCCACTTTATTTTTTGCGCATAAATCATTTATATTTGTATTTATTGTAATGTTGTACAATTTTTACCAAATGTGGTTTGACCGTTTGTTATGAGATATTATGAGACTACTCTTGCTCTGTTCTCATCCCCCTGGGTCACAACTAGAAATGAGCCGTGGTTCAGTGTGCCTCTCCTGGTTACTATTTTTCAAATAAATTAATAGATAAATATGAAAGGTTGAAAACCATGAAGAAAAATAACCTGTTCTTATTTTCCAGGTTCAGAACCAACTGCTTCTACAGAGTTCCTGCCACCATCAGGTAAACAAATTACAGTCTATTAACGTTTTCTTCACATGCATGCAAGGTAGGGTCAGTTTCGCTTACAAATATTACTTTTTTTTCCATGATGTGGTTACTTTATAGTAATAAGATTCTTAGTGGATTGAAAATATGGCAAACATTTAAGCTGGACCGATTTTAGTGTGCCATCTAAACATTTTAAAGTATTTATTTGGAAATCTCATTCATTCACATACTGCAGGAATGGATCTGAGTGCCTGTATACCATCAGAGAAACAGATCAAAACACTGTAATTTCCCTTATGTGGTATTCTGCAAGATGAGTTTCTTCTTTCTTAGCTTCTTTTATTTTTAGGTATGAACACTGGTTAAGATGATGGCAGCTATTTGCAGAGATCTTCATTGCGACCATTTTTTGGATATGCCTGCTCAGCATCCCAGAATTATAGATGTTAGTGGCAGAAAATGGTCCTTTAGCCTATCAAGTCTCTAGTAGGAAGAGGAAGGTGGTGATGTCACTGTATCACTCTGTGGTGCAACCCCACCTGGAGTACTGTGTCCAGTTTTGGAAGCCACACTTCAGAAAGGATATTGAGTGGTGGAGGTCCAGAGGAGGACAAGTAATGTGCTGAACGGTTTGTACAGTAAGAAAAATGAAGAGAAACTGAGTGATCTCAACATGTAAACACTAGAAGAATTGAGAGAGGCAAAGGGACAGGTAAAGACCTACAAGTACGTCACATGGATAAACAGGGTACAAGTAGGATGTCTCTTTCAAATGAGGATGTGCACCAGGACCAGGGATCAAGTTATGAAACTGGAGGTGGGATGTACAACAGAGATGTGAGGAAATATTCCTTCACTAAAAGGGTGCAAGATGCCTGGAAAAGACTGCCAGCATAAATGGAGGCTTGAAAAGTGGGGGATTCAAGAATATGTGGGATGTACATAGGGTTTGTAAGAAAAGAGCCATGGAGTTGAGATCGGTACCATAGAGTAATATTGGGTCAGCAGAGGAAGAATATTCAGTGAACACTTAGGCCAACTGGGTTGCACAAAAAATCCTTTTCTTCCTGGCAAATTCTGTGTTTCTATATGCTTGTGTTACCTCTCAATTTGAACAATTCTCAGGTAAAGAATTGTCTACCCAACAGAGGTATTTTTTTCTATAATTTCCCTTATCTTACTTCTACCTTGATTTGACATGTTATTGTTCTTTAATCTCTCCTCAGAGGCCATTTCTTGTCCCTGGATATTCCTAATATAGAAACCTAGAAGGAGGTGGCAGATAAGAATCATGTGACCCACTTAGCCTTCCCCATTTCCCTACCTAATGCAATAGTGCAGACCTTAGTTGATCTGTGTCTTACCCCTCTCTTCCCTTTTGCCATAGTACTCTTACATCTATCGCATGCATTCTTGAATTGTTCTATTATTTTTCCCCCACCACCTCTGCAGTGAGGCAGTTCCAAGCATCCTCTACTCTTTCTATTAAAAACGTAATTCCTCATGTTGCCCCTTAGCCTACCCCCTTCTAGACTCATTCCATGCCCCCCTTGTTCTTGTACACCTTCTTTTCTGAAAGATGCTACCCTGATGTACCTTGTTTATACACCTGAGGTACATGGATGTCTCTATCATATTGCCCCTCTCTCTCCTCTGCTACAGGGAACACATATTGTTATCCTCTAGTCTTTCCTCATATGACTTTTAATTCAATCCTTGCACCATTTTTGTTGCACTTCAGTGGACTGCCTCTATTTTTTCTATGTCTTTCCAGAGGTGCAGCCTCCAGAACTCAACATAGTACTCCAGATAAGGTCTCAAAAGTGATCTGTAGAGTGACAAAACCACCATCTTTTTTCTGCCTGGTAATATCTCTCGCAGTGTACTCTAGCATCCCATTGTCTCTCCCCAAAGCCTTCTCTCATTGTTTGGTTACCCTTAGGTCATCAAATATGATTACTCACAGGTCCCTTTCTTAATTGGTTGCCTTCAACTTCTCTCTCCCCATCTTGTACACCTTCCTTTAGATTTCTGTGCCCCAAATGCATGAAATTGCAATTAGTTGCAAAGCATTTTAGCTGCTACACTCTCAGCCACTCCTCAAGTATGTTTAGATCCTTTTTCATTTTTTTAACCACCACTCCCCCATGGGGTCTCAACCATCTTGCAGATCTTAGTGTTTTCTGCAAAGAGGTGTATCCTCCCCTCTAGCCCCTCTGTAATGTTGTTTATGAAGATATTAAAGAATACTGGCCCCAGGGCAGATCCCCGTGGCATACAGCTGGTCACCCGTCTCTTCAGAGTGAATGACATTTACCACCATCCTCTGTTTCCTGTCAGTCAACCAGTTTCTTATCCAGTTTACAACCTTAATCTTCATTACCACCAAAACTATGTCCCTGTCATGCCCCAAATGCAATCTCCAAAACAGCACATGGTATTCCAGGTGACGAAGAGCCAATGACTGATAAAGTGGCAGAAGCATATTTTCTTACTGGTTCCTGATCGACCTACCTACTCTATTTGCTACTTACCATACCCATTAGTAATAAATTATATTCATAAAAACTTGATCAAGTAGTATGTTTTTATTTTTCTTAAAAAGTTATAACTGTGCTCACATATGAAATGTTGAACAGTAGTTAAGATAGATGATATTGCACATAAATCATAGAATAATATGTGAAATGAACATTAAGCAACAAAATAAGGGGATAATTGATCTACAAACCCATGTGCGGTCAGTATCGGTAATGTGTTAGACCTTTTTGTTCAGGATGAGCAAAATGTTAGAGTAATATAAAGTTATCACTTATTATTAATATAGTATGATCAAACTTAATATTAATATAGTACAATCACGATACTAAATGAAAATCTTACCTCCACACATTTCCCAGTGTAGCCCCATCAAATTTCAAATCATTAATATTTAGATGTTAAACTGTTTAAAATACCTTAAAAAAAAATTTCCCACATATATAACATTTTCTCCATGCATTAATTTCTTCCACTCCCTGTTGGATTCTCATTTGGTAGCCCTCTTGCCTTTAAGCCAAGAAAACTGTATAGATGTTAGTTCAATTCCCAATCCAGATAAATACATAACACCCAACACAGCATAAGGAGGGGAGGTGATGCACTAATGAAGGTGTTATCCTTTAAGTGAAATACTAAATCAAGAACCCATGTTTCCGTCTCTGTTGACTGCCCATGAAGAAGTTAATGATTCAAATTCCACTTTTCAAATGAGTGGAACAGTTATCTTACTGTGTTGGTCAACATTCATGCTTTCAGTATTATACAGTGTAGCTGTGTGCTATTACCATGTTTCATAATAGCTGTCTGTTCACATACAGTCCAAGCACTCGCCAATATCTGACTTATTGCTTTGTAAAGCATCCTTTCATGTAGTATGTTCATATGTTTCTAAAATGTTGTTAAAATGCTTTAAGAATCTTTTGTGCCAGATATTTCAGAGTATTGTGGCATTGCTTGAGGAGATACACTGCCCAGAAGGAGAAACTGTTTCTGATTATACAATTTTGTGAATAACAAAAAACATGCAACCAGAAGAAGCAGGTTTTCTGTTTCTGCCTGGGGAGATTGTGGAAAAGAGGAATAAACCTGCTCAGCTCTTTCAGACTGTAAATAGTCATCTCCATCAGTCCTGTCTGGAGTCAGGGTTGAGCCTACACATTGCAGCGGATCCATGACAGGAGTCTAAAAGAATTTATGCCGAATGCCCTGTCAGCGACACCTGAGCTCAACTGCATTCTGCAGTCAGCTGCTGGTTCACTATTTGTTTCTTTGTTTTATTCAGGGGCAACACCCCATGAGGGGGGCTGCACACCCCACACCACCTCTACTTAAGGATTATCAACTCCAGTCAGAGCTGATTGGGGGGGTGCAGGTCCTCCAACAGACAGCGCTGGGTTTCTGTGGGTCTCCCAGCACAGTTAGGCACTGTAGTCACTGTGGGGGACCTCGCTGGAAAAATGTCACTGGGGGGGTAACCACATTACAGCTCAGCTGTCAAGTGGGGAGTTTGCACCAATGATGATTTCAGAGATGTGAGGTGATCTCTGATCTATGACCAGCATTTTGCAAACTGGTCCAGGCCTGAAAAGGCTACTTGTGAGCTGTTTTTGGCATCTAGTCCTACTATTTGCAGGGATTATCTTGTGCTACATGTCATATGGTGTCTTCCTGACTACATTTAAAGGTGTGCTAGTGATGAGTCTTCTGCAAAAGCCATTTTTGGAGATGGATTCCTGGTGAATTACCAACCATTTTCTAACCTGCCCTATTTAGGTAGGCTTACAGAAATGGCAGTTCTATTGCAGCTTGAGGCACACCTCACAGCCTTTGATATTTATAAACTGCTACAACCTGGTGTTTTGTCCCAAGCATGGCACTTGAGACTGCACTTGTCAAAATGCACAATGACCATTGCAGGCAAGGAATAGAGATGATTGTTCAGGTCTTGTTGTCCTCAATTTCACATCAGCTTTTAACACTGTAGACCATGGGTTGTTGAAGCATAGCTTGTGGGAACATGTACAACTCACCTGCAAAGTCATCTGCTAGTTCAATTCCACCTCAAGGGCAGGGAGGGCTGTGTTGGAAGATGTCTTGATTCCCAGTGTCACTGCTTTGTGATGATGCCCAGGGCTCTGTCCTCTTGCCCATTTTGTTTGCAATGTATGTTTTCTTTGGGAGGGATGATTAGATGGTATGGATAGAGTTTCACTGCTATGCAGATGATACCCAGCTAAGTTTGTTTACAACAATTAAGCTGTATGTGGAGTAGTGTTTCATAAATGTTTGACTGAAATCCAGGAATGATATCATCCAGTTTGTTGAAACTCAGCCTGAACAACACTGAAGTACTGGATATTAATCTGGGTCACTGTAGTGGAGTGGAAGATGCCAAGAGGGACGCATAGGTTTGGCTCAGTTATTTTATGCTTATTTCTGCCACCTAAGCTGGCAAATCAAGGGGTCATTCTGGATGACAAGTAGACACTTGAGTCTTGGGTGTCAGCATTATTCTGGAGTGGCTTTTAACGTCTGAAGAACAGTGGGTAGATTACATCCCTTATACCCCTGAGAACCTGTCACTGCTAGTGCATGTGTTTTTCATGTCTAAGCTTGACCACTTTTTTTTGTCTAATTTTATTTCTTCAACTAACAAGTCTTTACAAAATATTAGCAATTTAACAAACAGTTAAAATTTCTTTTGCACATTAAATTTGAATCATATAATTCAATATAAAATTATTTCAACAGTATCATAATTCATACATACCTAATTATCTCATTATAGATGAATCATTCTTAAAAAACTAACAAGAGATGCCAATATATTCCTATCACTTGTGTTGAACAACAAAATAATTAATTGTTTGAATGGGAGACCAAGGGTGGCCAATATTATGGCCAACCATTTCTTTCTAGGTGCCTCAAATTTTGGGCAATGCAAAACTCTGTGCTTAAGATCATCCTGAAAGCCTAACAAACAATTTCATTCAGAAGTCATTATTCCAGGATGTTTCTAATCATGGTGTGTATTATTAACTGCATATAGCTCAAACCTATACCTACTAAGAAGTGTTCTCTCCTGTGGGTCAATCAAAGCAGTTAGATACAATTCCAAGTTATATTTTGTTTTCATTGTTTTAAACCACTGAAAATGTCTCAATTTATCAATCCTTCCTTGATATATTGCTATAAAATGATCTCTAACTCTTTTCTTATTTAGCACCACTATCTTGGGGAATGGACTTATGTAAATCTCATATAACAGATTTCCTAAACCCCATTATAATATGCTTTCCTTAATGGTTTTAATTATTCCAGATGTACAATTTATATTATGATATTCTATCTGCTTGCCCAGACACAATTTAGGGAGTCTGATGTCTGGTAATAAAAACAACTGCAATATAAAGGTAATTCTTCATTCAGTTGCCAAGGTTAATCAGTTAAACTGACCCAATTCTTTTCTCAATATCTCAGCCTGAACAGATTGTTGAACTTTTAATATAAAATGTTACATTTTGTTTATTATTATCTCTAATGGTTTTATATCAGCAGAGATCCATACTTCTATAGCATATAAGATGCTTGTTTTAATTTTTGTGTTAATGATGTTTAAAACTGAGCTTTGGCTCACTTTTCCAATGAATCACTTAAAGGCTACAAATGCTGTCTTTAATTTTTGTATCATAATTTTGGTATGTGGATTCCAGGAAAGATTTGATGAGAATCTTAAGCCTAAATAATCATAGTAAGTTCTTGTTTCCACTTAATTTTACCTATTAATAGTACAGGTGCCATTTTCCTGCTTTGACCAAAACAACCATATTTGATTTTGAAGATTAATGTTTAATCTGTCTGTTTTACACAGGTTCTAAAAAACATTAACCTTTCACTGTAAACCTAACAGAGATGTAGATATTAGGGTTATGTCATCCACGTACACTAGAAGAGGGATTTTCTCTGCAAAGATGGCAGGAGAATGAAAATCCAAACTATTTAGGCACTGTAAAATAGAGTCGATATATAAATTTATTAATAGGGGAGCCAACAAACAGTCATTGACATACTTCCACACTGGTATATATTTTGTTTGTTAGGTCCCCTTGTTGCTTGTACTTTACTTTGAGCCAAGTATTATTATGCAATCTTATAAGAATGTCTAAAATATCCAGGTCTATATAATAATTTTCTAATTTTGACCAAAATATTTTCTTACTTATGGAGTTGAATGCAGTTTTATGATCAATGAAACAGCAGTATAATTTGCCTTTTGAAGGTTACATATTTCCAAATAATATGCTGTAAGACAAAACAATGCTGTACTGTTGATCTTCTTTGCTCTGAACCCATTTTCTAATTCTGTCATAATTGTATGCTTTTCTACACATTGTTGTAGTCTGTTCAATATTATTATGGAGAATATTTTCTATGATGCATCTATTAAACTAAAAGGCCGGTACATTGCAAGGTTATTAGTATTCCCTTTTATATGGATTGGGCAAATTATACTGTGGTTCCATGAATCTGGATATTGTTCCCATTGGATATAATAGTTAAACAGGTTCTGTAAAACTGGAGTCCACCATTCTTTAAAGGACTGATACAAATCTGCCAAAATTCGATCTGGACCAGGGGCTTTATTTACTGATATTTTATCTAAAGCTTCAATAATTTCTGAAGCAGTTGCATATATTGAATTGGGAAAAACTCTTTTATTGATTTTTTTGCTGAAGTTACGTACACCTTCCATTTGTGAGAAATATAGATCTAGGTAATATTGCTCCCAGGTTTAAGAGGTAGCCCAAACCTCAATACAAACAGTATATTTGTCATAATCTTTACTGACCAGAGTCCAGAATTCTTTCATATCTTTCTTGATGATGGAAATTCTAAGTTTTTTCCCACCTACTCTTTAGAGAACTTAGCCTTTCTTTGGATAATATTTTCTTGTAATATTTTATTTCTCTATTTATAATGTGTGTTATTTTGAGGTTCCTATGTGTATATTGTCTGACCATTTTGTTTAATTTTTGTTTGCCTTTCTTACATTTCATATTAAACAAAGTTTTATTTCTCTTCCTTAGATCAAATTGAAAAAAGAAAGGCCTCAAATAGAAGGAGATATTCTCCCAAGCTACCATTAAATGTGTTGTGGGAGCAATTTTTAACATTTCAGACTTTTATTTTTCCATACAAGAACCGTTCAAAATTTCTACAAATTGAACAATACTTGTCTGTTGCCATCTTATTCTTTTTTTTAATTCAAAATATCAATGCAGGGATGAGTCCGTTTTCCTTTATCACATTTGTCTCTTTTCCTAACTGCTGTTTCATCATAACAGGTAAATGTCCAGATTCTGGTCTTAAAATCATTCAATCAATCAATCAAATCTTTATTTATTCAGGCGATCATCATTGAGCAAGGCTCATTTACAAGATGGACCTGATAAGGTCAAGGTTCGAGTTGGTGCACAGCAATTACATCACATACTTATGAGACAGTTATACATACAGAAACAAGAAAATGTTATTTATAACACAATAATATACAGAGAATTCACATGTTAAAGCTTGGCAAGAGAAAAGTTAAACTAACATCTACAATATGTACAATACATATATATCACAATGAAGGCCATGACAGTCACTCACATAATGAGTACAAGGCTGGTGAAGGGAATATTGGGTGCCATATACTGGTGGTGTCTGGCTGGAAGGAATATGCCATATGTGATTGGGAATAAGGTTTTGTAGGATGACTATTCTATCTCTAGCAGTAGCAACTGCATTTCTCTGTGAAGAAGGCTGTACAGTGCTGCTTGAAGGATGTAAATGGAATGATAATGGACAGTTTTAGGGATGTTTGTAGGGTGTTCCATGCTATGGCTAGAGAGTAGCTGATTGCTGCACTCCCTATTTTGGTGTTGACTTTGGGCAATTTGAGCAGGATGATATTGTTGCTTCATAGGGCATAGGAGCTGGGAGTGGTCAGGTTGAAGCAGTCCAGGATATAGCTTGGGAGTTTTTTTGATAAAGCTCTGTAGCTCCATAGAGCTGCATTTCTGCTCCTCCTGACATGAAGGAAACCCATCCAACTGAATCATAGAGAGAACAATGGTGAGTATTATATGGCAGGTCTGTAATGAACCTTATTGCTCTATGGTATAAGGTATCCAACTTTTGAAGGTAGGGAGTGGAGCAGTGACTATAGAGGAAGTCTGCATAGTCAATGACTGATAGAAAGATGGCCTGGACTAATCTCATCTTTGAATCTCTATTAAGGAAGGGTTTTAATCTGTAGAGAGGCCAAGCCTTAGGCGAAGCTTTTTCAGCAGTTGTTCTACATGCTGAGTAAAGTCAAGTCTGTTGTCAATCCACACACCTAGGTATTTGAAATTTTCAACATACTCCAGATTTTCTCCAAGTATAGTGCATATCTGGGGGAGGCTGATTGAAGAGGATGTGTTGGTGGAGTTTTGGGTTGTGAACATCATTGCTTTGGTTTTCTTTGCATTTAGCAGAAGCTTTTTCTCGAGCAGCTGATATTGTAACACAGAGAATTCTGCCTGTAGGATTTCATGAGCAACTTTTGGTGAAGGGTTGCTGACATACAGTACAGTGTCATCAGCAAAGAGATGTACTGAGGACTTGGTAAGGGTTGAATCAATTTTATTTATATAAATGGCAAAAAGGATAGGACCCAGAATAGAGCCTTGGGGGACTCCTCTTGACAGTGGTCTTAATGGGGAGAGGTCACCTTCAGCTTTTACCTGCTGTGATCTAAAATGACTTCTAAATCTATTATTTTACTAATTGCTTCTATATTTCCCCATACCTGATCAATTACAGAAGACCCTTTAGGACCTATAAAAGTGTATTCACCTTGTTGATCAATTTTTGTTCTTCGATTAAATATTACATTTATTTATTTATTTTTATGTTTTTGGTAACCAGGCAAGTGCCCTGATCCAGTGGACCATTTTCAGTCACAACCCGGCCACAGGGTGGTAATACAGGGGAAATCAGCAGTGGGCACAGTTTACATTATAGTATACAGTCAAACAACATTTTAGGACAGTGAGAAAGTCATTTTTACATGATATATACAGGCATGGAGGTAACATTATACAGAGAATACAGGCAGAGTTTAGAGGAAAGTGGTTAACATATGCACATAATCCAATTCAGACATAATACTAAACAAATATCCTCCATTTCTATTACCACTTTTATTCTTTGAAAGCCATTGCCAAGATAAGTGTTTGTTTATTACTTTCACCTCATCTGTTAGTTCTGAATTTATTGTCCCTTTCCTTTGTTCTTAACAATCATCATGCTATATTCATTTTCTTCCACTAATTTCTCAAGTGTTGTTCTAAATAATTTCCAATAATCCTCTTCAGCTTTACCATTGTTTAAGGAACATAAATATTGCAGATTATCAAGGCAGCCTCTGCACTTTCCAATTTTAACACCTGGCAATTCAATAGGTCAACCCTTTGCTGTGATATTTTGAAATTCAAACTGGTTTTAACATAACTTGCTACTCTAACTTAGGTCTACCATACTTTTGACTTTTGTTGCTGGGAGCATAAATCCTATATATCCTGGAATCAATGGAGGATTCTCCAGCATCCATATCTTCTGAAAGCAGATAATGTCCAAGCTATTCAAAAAGTTCTGAAATCATTTTCTGCTAATTTATTTTGTAACCCTTCTATATTCCAAATAAGTATCTTTAACTCTTTAAGATCTTTATCATCATCATATATGTCTATCTCACTAGGTTCTGTTTGTCATTTTCTACTAATGTCTGTTAAAGAAGCAAATGGATTTGTTGTTTGTAGTGGTGTTTGAGTAGCACTGTTTTTTTTGGTTTTCCTACTTGGTATAATATCTCAACATCTACAAAATAGATTCCATGAACATCCAAAACTTTATAAGTATATAAGACCAGAGCTGTCAAACTGCTAAACTGAAATGTGACATCAGTTTGAGGTATATTTGAATCTGAGTCATGTACATGTATATATTTTATGGTTTTCCTACTGATATTCAAACCTAATGCACAGGTAAGAAAATATCCTGTTTCTCTTTTTCAGGCTCCAATGGAATACCCTTTAGGGACTTCCCACCCAAAAAGGGTCAGCGTTTTGTTTTCCGATTCAATTTTTTTTTTGAAGAATCATAGTTAGAGATAGTTCTGTTGACTTCAATAAGCCATTGAGAATTTTCTAGAACTTCTTTCTTTTTTTTTTTACTGGGGGTTGGTCACTACAGGTATGTAGGATTGGGACAGCTTGTGGGGGAAGTACATATATATATATATATTATGGTAGCACGTAGTGCTACCATAGTTAGTTGAGGAGCCATTTCTATGTTAAACCCCAAAACTTTGCACCTTAATAACTTTGCAATTGTTTAATGGATTTGCCTGAACTTTGGAATTTATGATCAAGAACCATAGGCCTTGGGATCTGCCAAGTTTTGTACTGGTCAGATATACAGCTGCGGAGTTATTAAGTGTGATCTGTGCGCGCGTCTACGCTTTTCTGGAATTCTATGGTCGTGCCTACAGATCGTATGGTTTGTGCGACCAGCCCGAAATCTTCAGGGAACATGTGGCCAGAGCCCCCAATGTGCCTTTCAAAGATTTCATGAAAAAATATTAAACGGTTCAAAAGTTATTCAAAAAACAGTTTCCCATTATAAGTCAATGGGAAAAGTTAACAAAAAGTTCAACACTTTCGCAAATGCATTTTTACTTTCCCAAATGGGCCTGTTACTTTCGCAAATCAGCCATTTTGTTTTCAGTTGGTGATCAGAAAAATAGTTGCCATTTAAATTTGGGACCTTTTAGCAACCTATTTTTTTTTTGTATTCACCTAGTCGGGCCCTAAGGATGCTTGCCATGTCTTTATTTTGTGGTAAAACACCCCAGAAATATGCTTTTCAAATTTCTGGAAAAAGTACTTTTGCAAATTACTTTCATGCTCACAAAAGTGTCTCAAATTTTTGTGAAAGCTTTCACAAATTGTGACAGTAGTTTTCGAGTCTGTTGGAAAATGACAGCAATTCTTTGGCACTGTGCTGCAAAAGAACCGTTGGGAGTTTTGAGCTGAAATTTGGAAGGAACGGAGCCGACATCTCACAGATGTGCCTTTCAGTGTTGCATTGAAAAAATATTACATGGCGGCAAAGTTACAGCACTCCAAAGTTGACGGTTTTTCCCGTAGGATAACATTACGGCACCCAATGCATTACAGAAATCCTTTGGATCCCTGCTGCAAAATAACGGTTTGGTCTTTTTTCCTGAAATTTGGAAGGAAGACAGCCAACAGCTCAAAGATGTGCCTTTCAGTGGTTTGGTGAAAAAATATTACAGGGAGGCAAAGTTATGGTGCTCTGAACTTCTCTTTTTTTCCCATAGGATAACATTACGGCGTTCGCCGCGACATTCAGGGCCCGTATCTCGAAAACGGTACGAGATATGGAGTTTTTGTCTGAAAAATTCTTAGCTCCCTAACTGGGGCTAAGTACAAAACTAGCCAGGACAGTCATAAATCATACGACTTTTAAATTTTTTTTCTACGTCATACGGTTCCTGAGATATAACTTATTTAGTATTCCAAGTCCTCATTTTCTGCTCCGATACCATTATTATGCATACATTCTTTTGTACTTCACTGTCTTTCTCTATTCAGCTTTTTGGAAAACCAGCCTGTGCGCTTACATTACTGTTACCATTGCCCTTTCCGCTTGCGGTTCCATGCCCGTTTCACTTACCGTTGACGTCTGCGCCACCACGTGCGTCATCCTTTGCGTTTTCTGTTACTTTTTTGCCATTTGTGTATACCGTACTGTTTCTCTTTCTGTTTCACTTTGCGTCACCATGCCCATTGCCATTTTGATTTACAGGCACCATGTTAGTATGTGACAAGACATCACATGGCACACCGTTCCCATCTACACCACTGTGTTCGTTATCCTTTCTGTTCTCATTCGCACTTGCATTACCTTGTGTGCCACTGTTAGTGCTTCTGTTTGCATTGCTGTCCTGTTACTATGCCACAAGACATCATGTGGTGGGAATGTGGGGCCCTTTGGGCCCCGTCGGCTCCACTTGCCGCATTACGTGCTGGGGAGCACGGGGGCCCTATGTGCGTTATCCTTTGCGTCTTCATTTGCGCTTGTGTTTCTGTTATTTTTTGCCACTTGTGTCTACAGTACTGTTTCTCTTTCTGTTTCACTTTGCATCACCATGCCCATTGACATTTCCATTTGCAGGCACCATGTTGCTATGTGATAACTCATCATGTGGCAGACCGTTCCCGTCTACGCCACCGTGTTCGTTACCCTTTCTGTTCTCATTCGCACTTGTGTTACCATGTGTGCCACTGTTAGCATTTCTGTTTGAGTTGCTGCTCCTGTTACTATGCCACAAGACATCATGTGGTGGGAGCACGGGGCCCTTCCCAACGCTGCATTACATTCACTGTTGCTCGTTACCATTCTCAAAAAGAAGGGAAATTAGAGGCAAAAAACTCCATTTAATGCATTAGTTAGGGTTGTTCCACAGCGACAAAAGTGAGGAAATTCGCTGTTAGGGTTGAAAACCCTAACTCTGAATTCACCCCCCCAGCACCACACACACACACAGACACACACACACACACATTCAAGTATGGGGGAGGACCAAGTCAACACAACCAATGACAGACATCCAGCAGCAGGTGACAGAAATAACAAACAATTGTCTAAATGTACTACCAGACAACCCCACCCACCTGACCAGGTACTGCATGCTCAGTGCAGATCAACAGCAAAACTGAGGCCATGTACACCAAACGACACATCCCTGATTGCAGCTGCACACAACGTACTCACACTTAGTAGTTGCATGGCCTTACCTACCGATGCTCCACACCAGACCAGACCACATGTGGTGGACCACCTGAGCAATAGAGTTCAGCAAAACCAAGGAGTTGTACAGGTATAATATCTCTGATTACAACAACGGTTTGAGAAATGCAGCTTTCTAATTGACTGTAAACATTGTCACAGCCTTATGTTTACTTTTTATTAACATACATGTAGAGCCTAACCATATGATGAACATGGTTTAATGTTGTTTAAAAAACAGTTTTATTATGATAGCAGTAAGCCACTCCCATGTATTATGTTAATGGTCAGTTTATCACTGTCTAGCGACATGTGGCACTCGGCTATGCCTCATTCAACATTAAAGCCCCACAGGGTGATTAACAGACCATTTAACATAACTGTTGGTCATGCCTTATTGCTTAATTGTCTTTATGAGTAGATAGTCTACCTCTGCTAGGCACTGTAGCAGCTTTGCAACACAGTGTCCCACCCAGTTACACCATACACTGTCTAGTTACTGGAGAACGGCTGTGAATATGAACTCACGAAGATGAACAGTGTAATTTGATCATTACAGTCATTGAAACCTTAGTGTGATTATAACTGACAGTCAGTGATAGAGAATAACCCCTGCTGTCCTAGTACACTTACCCCATTGTGAGTTAAATCAATACTAAAAGACATTCTGTTTATATCTACACCATACCTACTTGAGTCATGTTGTACCACAATTAACATAGTTATCACTTTGATAGCATCAGTGACAGAAGTGTGGCAAACCCAAACACTAGACATACAGCCTGAGTATGAAACAACTGTTAAAAAAATTACACTGTGTCCATAAGTGGCATAGATCACTCATTGCAACAATAGTAAATGTATTACTATTTGAATAAGTTAGTCATCACAGCAATGAGATTGTCTTTATCAGGTACAACATATTCAGTAAGTGCCTACAGGAAAATCTATCCATTATATATCTCCGATACAGGTACATCATTGTTGGCTCAGTAGTGCTATGATATTTAGAAGTTGCTTAGCCTGATCCATGCAATTACAATGTTTCTTACAAAGAATACTTACTTCATCTTTAGTATTGAAACACATTGAAGGTCTATGTATGTACATGAGCAGTACACCTTCATCAGTAAGTATGCATCTGATACTGGCAGTACAAATTTCAGAGCATTGAACAGGCAATGCTTTTCACACGCTTACATCAGCCTCTATCTTGAGTAAACCATTGCAGTAAATGTACTACTATGTGAAATCACCTACTAAATGTAACACTACTTTTATCTTGAGCATGCTAGTGTCTTGTGCTTAATTTATGTACTTCTCTTAATTAATGTATACTCACTAGTGTTAAAACCTTTCTACAACTGTCATCATGCACCTTCAGCATTTATATTGACTAATGGCACAGTACCAGTTGTGGTGTGGTGTGAGGCTTCGGTAGGTAGGCCATGCAACTACTAAGTGTGTGCGTTGTGCAGCTGCAATCAGGGATGTGTACATTTGGTGTACATGGCCTCAGTTTTGATGTTGATCTCCACTGAGCATGCAGTACCTGGTCAGGTGGGTGGGATGTCTCATAGTACATTTAGACAATTGTTTGTCATTTCTGTCACCTGCTGCTGGATGTCTGTCATTGGTTGTGTTGACTTGGTCCTCCCCATACTTGAATGTGTGTGTGTGTGTGTGTGGTGCTGGGGGGTGATTCGGAGTTAGGGTTTTCAACCCTATCAGCGTAATTCTCACTTTTGTCGCTGTGGAACAACCCTAACTAATGCATTAAACGGAGTTTTTGCTCTAATATATATATATATATATATATATATATATATATATATATAGCCAAAGCAAGATTACTAGTGCAAAATGCTTCTTGCAAGTCTCACCTAGGAAGAAGCTGTTTTTTCCTGAACCCAGTACACCAGACTGTAACCTGCTTCCTGGATTACTTTTTATTTTCAGTTTGGAGCTTGCGCCCAACTTACACCACTGAGGTAACTGTCTCACTTGCTAGCTATGCTGTGATTATTCACCTGAGTAAACTACTACTAAAATTACCAAAAAAAGCACAAATGTTCCTCAGATGGATGGCAGATACACACAATTACAAAAACAATGTGTGAGAGAGGTTGGATGATAAACAATCAATTGAAGAGAAAACCCTGGAATGCCTAAACAAAAAGCTGCTCCAAGAAACTCCGGATCTCATGGCAGTCTTGACCACTATAATGCTCTGTACCTTGGTCAATGGAGGCATACTATGACACCTGCTGCTGGTGGAGAATCCAGGAGCTCAGTAGCAGACTGGCCTTTATTCTCAGTGCTGAATGGATGGCAGTGGCTGCCAGTTAAATGTTGTATCTCTTTCAAAGTTGGTTTACTAACTTAGAAGGCCCCATATGGGTTACATCCTTGGTTCTGGTCATATCGAATGCATCCTCATCTGCCCAGCACTTTCTTTGTTCCACTGAATTAGGCCTCTTAGTAGTACCGAGGGCCAGGTTAAAAACAGCATGTGACTTTTTCCAGTCATGTCTCCCTGTCCTCCTGGACCCCCACAGATTACAGAAGGTCAGCCATTCTTTCCTCATATGTCCTTCTCTGCTGACCATGAGTCTTTTTAGCATCATTCCTTCAGATGAACTTTGGGTGGTCCTTGTCCTTTTATAGATGAGTTTTCCACAACAATGGACAGAACTCCCACTGCTGCCTCACCTAGAACCTGTACAAAGGTAATATTACCTCCTTCTATCTCCTTAAAATGTAATTCCTGTGTCATGAGCATCCTGCTAACTTTACTGTACACAATATAACACTAAGCTGAGGTGCTGAGGTGGCCATTGATATAAACCCCCTAGATCTTTGCCATCTGAAGTCTGCTCTTATCATACCCCCTCCATCAACTATTTGACCTTGGATTCCCCCCTCTGTAAGTGCATAAATTGACACTTGCCATATTGAATTTCAGTTGGTAAATCTTTGATCACCTTTTTCATTTTCCCAAGTTGCTTTTCAGTTTTCTCTTACTTGCCTCACTTTCCACCTTGTCAAACATATTTTTGTCATCTGTGCATAGACACATCTTGCCTGGAACCCTTCTACAATATCACAAATAAATACATTGAAGAAATGTGGGCAAAGTACTAATTTATGGGGGACCCTGTTCATAACTGCTGTTACCCCTACCCCCTTACCCTGGAGAATTTGCTGGAAGAACTGCCCTTGGGGTCTCCCATTTAGCCATTTACCAACACTTGCAGTGACATTTTGGCTAATACCAATGTCTCTGAATTTTTTTTCAAGCCACTTGTGGGATTCAAAGGCCTTGTTAATGTCCAGGTAAAAGATTTCCAGCACTTGACCTTTATCTATTGTTTGTGACATGGTGTTAAAAAATCCACAAGATTAGTCTGACGGGACATCACATTTTCAAAGCCATGCTCCTTGCTAGATTTTCAAAAGATGTGGGAACACAGTAACACACTGCAGCCCTAGATTCAGGATGAAATTCCCACACCTGTGGTGATTTGTATTTTAAGCCAGTGCAGCTGTAGGGGATATGACACCTGGTAACACCAGGTGTAACTTCTCCTGCTGTGCCAAAAAAATCAGCTACTAACTGCTGTAAATCATAGAACCAGTCACAGCCTGGCTTCCACGTTTGAAAATACCGCTGCTGTGGGAAAACCTGTGGCTCCACAAATGGAGACCCACTTGCACCGAGACTTTCACGCAGCTGCAGGATTTTCTAGGGCTTTGAAAATCTAACCACTTGAGTCCATGACACTCTAGGAAATCAACAAGCTGTTTCTTGAATATTTTATTTTTTTGCATTATGTTATTTTTGCCACCTTACTGGCCCCTGGCCCTGGCCCTCCCACTTCTTCCAGCTGCACAAGACCACCCGACCTCCTCACCTGACCCCTTCCTAATCACCTCAGATCACAGCTGACCCAGGGGTGGCCCAGCATAACCCTTCGCTGGATGGGTGCCTCTTCTGAGGTGGAAGGCACCAGGAGAGGAGTACCAGCGCACTCACTAATCAGCCCCTGGGTGCTGCTGAGGTGGATTCAGGACATCTGGCATCTGAGGTGGCAGGGATTGGCAGCCATCATCTGGCAGACCGGGCAGCCCTTTCCACTTTTCCTGTGAGGGAGTGACGTTTGGCGTCAAGGCGTCACGTGGGCGTCTGCCACTGTCCCCTTGAACACCGTGCCCCAGCTGTATTGCTGCACCCAGCCTCTGCCAGGAGTCAGCCTACTGGCGTGTGCATCCCTGTCCTCCCCGGAAGGAGAGCTCTCCCGGACACTCTATCCTTCTGCCCCTGGCCAGCCTTCTGGCAACCTGAGTCCATTCCCGAACCTGGGTCACCAGCATCACAGATGGAAATCCACCCACTGCACCAATGGGCTGGTGAATAATCATAGTAAGTTCTTGTTTCCACTTAATTTTCCTATAAATAGTAGAGGTGCTATTGAATTTTGTTATTGATTTCATTGAACTGACTAATCAAGTGCTATGCTCACTGTCTGTTTTTATTTTTATGGGCACACTGAGCCTTCATGCAAGGGCACCCAAAATAAGTCAAATCTACTACTACAACTACGATTACTTGATTATGGTCTAATGGAGCTTCCCAACATTGAACGTATAGTTAATTGTGCAACAATTCTTTTGTCCTCCCTTTCACTACTTTTCTGCAGGAGCATGACATCTGGTTCCCTTTAGTCCTTATGGACTAGGACAGGCTCCAATGTGATTTAACCACTAACAAAAAAAATGACTGTAGCTAAATCTCCTTCTAAATGCAAAATAAAATAAAAAAACAAGGCCATGTTCTTAGCCCATTCGGCCAGTGCAACAAACACTTTTTCCCCAGGATAAACTCCTCAGGTATCTACACTTGAGTAAGCCCTTGAGTTCATGGTGAAATTTAAGTACCTCAGTTTTTGTATAGATCACAAATTGTCCTTCTATGATCACACTGATGAACTGTCAACAAATTAAAACAAAGACTTGGACTCTTTTTCCAGATTAAACTTTACATACCCTGGAAGCAAAACAAGGTTGGCTAGACTACATTTTTGCCCCTTCTGGACTATGTAGATTTTCTGTATGGTCAAAGTCTAAATACTGTCCTGTCAAACCTTGTTACACTTTCTTATTGAGCTATTAGATTCATTACTGGATTGCTGTATTCCACCCACCACTGCAAACTCTATAAGAAGATAGCCTGGAGCTCACTAAGATTCAGATGGCAAAAAAATGCAGGCTTCTGGACTTTCAGAACCATCATTAATAAGCTCCCACCCTATATCATGAGCTGCCTGCCCACCTGTACTGCTGGAAATTACACATTGAAAAGTCACTCATATCTCACTCCTAATCTCTAAAGTCAGAACTTGCTGTGGTAAATCTGCAATAAGACATGCCCTTCCAGCTCAATGGAACACTAAAAAGAAAACTTTGAAGTTTGCAATCTCCATGGAACTCAGCTTCTTCAAACCCCTGTACCTATGCTCATTTAAGGAGACCTGTAGTTGTTTACACTGAGGGCACATATCCTGGGAGTTTGACTTGTTATTCCTTGGTTGTTCTCCTTACTTTTAACCTTACCCCCTGTTCAACTTCAAACTTAATGCTTCCCTTTACCCTAAATTCCATGGCTATCCTCTGCTTCTTGGCTCCGTCCTGTTACCTCCCTCCTGTCTATATCCCACTGATGCATGGCATATCTGTATATATTGTACACAGGTTCTTTTTTTTTCTATGGTTACGTAGCACTGAGTACTGTATTCAATGCTATTTTACCTTACGGCTTCCTTATCATTTGTGCATAGATGATTATTTTTCCTTGTATGTACTCATTTTGTTTTTACTTATTACTGTATATATTCTTCATTGTACTCATTCTTTTTGTTGTAACTGTCCAGGACCATCTTGCAAATGAGTGTTCCTCAATGGCATTTCTCCTGGAAAAATTAAAATCGATTGATTGAAATGTTCTCCTTTCCTTAGTTTTCTCAAAGAGCTTGTCATTTTCCTCATGTCTTCTGCTGTCTTCAGTCAACAATAAAAGGGCTTTTTTTGCTCACTATGTCCACTTGAATAATCAATAAAATTAAATGAAATAAAACTTGATATATTTAATTCTACTTGTACTTTGGCCATCGCTCACTGCTGAAAAGCCTTCTTTGTTATGAGAAATTTGAACTCCCTGCTTGCCTGTTTCGGTTCAACATTTTACATTTTGACATCCACCTTTTTTCCTCACACCTACACTAATGACCCTGGAATACCACTAAGGCATATTATGTACCTTTCTCTGGAAGACTTACCCGAGACAACTTTTTCAGTTAGAATCCTTTCTTTGATATTTTTTCACATTCTTTCTTCACCATATACAGTAGCTGTTTGTACCCCACAAGCCTCTCCTATAGCTCCTTCTCCATCCTGCTGAAGTCAGCCTCCATAATGTGCAACACCTTTTTCAAGGTCCAGTGCCTCTGCTATTGCAGTACAATGTCAAATGTTGTTGTGTTTTGGCTTCAAGACAGTACAGGCTGTTCCACTGTTAACCACCTTATAATATGTGAGTTGGTTTGAACAATGTTTAGAAGGATCTTGTCTGAAGTCTGTTTCTCTTTCTACTGAGTTGGGAAACAATCCTGTAAAGTATTTACCAATGCCTGATTTTTTGTGCTTTCTACCATTAAGATATTACAGACAGTGTCTGGTACAGTATGGTTAGGATTCCTAAGAGGAATTCTTCTCCTCCTAATATTACCTCCCTAATTTCTTCATTTAGACCCCTTCTAACAGCCTTTGTCTAATTAGGGTGCTGTAGATCACCAAGTGAAGACTCCTCTTCTGTCTACTGTACCTGTTCCCATAGGGATTCTGTTGTGACCCTTCCGGGTTCAAAAACCCCAATCATTCTAATACCTACCTGACTTTCAGTAAAAAACCCTTCCTCACCACTTACAATGTACCTCCTGAATAATGTGTTACCTGGGACAGTAAGGTCCCAGTCATTCTTGAGTGATGCTAAGATTTCTGTTACTAACCTATCAGGGTTGCAAACTTATGTCATGACCTAAATGCATTCATACTTGTTAAGGCTTCTGGTGTTAAAGCAGACCACTCTTCAAAAAACCAGCCTGCCATCATTCAGCAGCAGACATAGATCTGAGCAGATATTACAAGATATTTCACAATATTTATAAAGAGATTCATTTTGGTGGTCCACAATGGTACTTAATGGAGACTGGGGATTTCTCCAGAAATATCAAAGAAATTTCAAAAAATATCTGGGCATGTCTTTGGCTGCAACTGTATCTTGCTAGGGCACTGGGATGAATGTCTAACCAAATTTCCTTAAACCCATTGCAGAAAAATTTAAAACTTGCTAAGTTACCCTCTCAAACAGATAGTTCATTGATATGAGTTGCCTGTTTTGGATGAAAGAGTGATCAGTTGCTCTTTAACATATAATTACTACTCATGTTGTAGTACAGAAGTAGGAACATATTTTATGGTGTCACTTATGGGTGCAAATTGTACATTGATCAGCAGTTTGTTAAAATAATGAGCCTGATTCTCTCTTGGATGTGTCCGATTCAAGTGAGTTGCGGCAAACTTGTGTGACATGTTGTGATTTGTGCCATAACTTGCATCATATGGGATTCTGAAACACAGCTTGTGTTAGTGCTTGACACATCTGCATCCAAGTCCACTTGTGGTAGTGTTACATCCAACAACCTGGGGCACCAGGTCTCAAGTGGGCTTGTATCATGGCAGGATTGCCACATCCCCTTCAATGGGATTCCAGAAACCCCACCATGGATGCAGGAGGGGATGCCAGTAAGACTAAGGAAGAGGTGGTCTAACTGGCTTGCACTGCTGGAGTGCAGTGGAACAGGGGCATATGGGGCCCCAGAAGCTGGTGATATGGTGGCGGGGAATGGATGGGGTGTTGACTCATTCCTGGCAGGCAGCATGATGGTGCCATTCTAAACATGCACACCACACAGTGAACACAATGAAGCCCAGACCATTGGATCCCATAACCAACCACCCCCCATCCCCATGGTGTCCCAGATTCATCAGTGGTCCAGTGACTCCCCATCCCTGATTAACCTCTGGGTGCCTGGCACATGCCTCTGACCCCCACCCCTTGTCCCCATCCCCAGGTAACCATATCAGCCACCTTATACTCCCTGGTGTTCTAGTGGCCCCCAACCCCAACAGGCAGTGTTTTACACCCTGCTGCCTGTCCCCAATATGCATTGGCAGCTGGTACAGTTATGCTCACACTACCATGGACAGCTGGACATTATGGTCTCACAGGCTGTGTACATGTACTGTACACTTATGTTATCTGTGAGATGTACTCATATTTGGTCTGTAACATCGCATTGTAAGGCTGGCTGTGGCACTGTGGATAGGACCGTGCCAGCCGCAAATGCATTTTTGGGATGGGGCAGCAGGGAGGCAATCACTGCCTGTCAGGTGAGGAGGGTGGGGGGCCACTAAACCACCAGTGAGTAGAACCTGCAGATCCTTTGCCTTGCTGATTTCCCCAGGGATTGGTGATGTGGAGTGGTGGAGGGACACACCTGAAGTGTGGTGACAGAGCTGCCACTGGACTAGAGTATTTTTACTATTTGCCCATGGGTTGGCAGTGGCCTTGAACAGTGCCTCTCATCACTGGCAACCCACAGGTGACCCTGGAAGTTGTGAGACAGTGCTCTTTGGGGCCACAAAACTTTTGCCATTTTCCTGTGATGGCTACCCCTTCCCTGCCTGTGGTCAGGGCTTCCCACCACCCCTTCTGGTACCTTGGGTGTCTAGCTGTGAACCACTCTGTGGATGCATCCACAGACATGTGACAAGACTCCCAGCTGCAGAACTCTGTCCACTGCAGGTGGAATTTTGCAGCTATTCCAGATGGCTCCAACCTTCTGTAAAAGCATTTTTTGTGTGTGGTGCAACTGAGGCAGGTACAGCACTCCTTTATACTGCTTCTGGAATCAGGCCCAATGTTTTCACTGTACCATATCTTACCATGCCATACCATTCCATACCATACCATAGCTTACTGTACTGTACCACACTGCATCACACTACACAACACTGTACTGCACTGCACCACACCACACCACACCACACCATTCCATACAGTGCTTCTCAGACATACCTATGACATGATGCTTTCCGATTCCCTTTACCATACTGATTTGACAGGCTAAATCTAAAACCTACAATACTAAATTACTTGTTCAGTATCAGTGTATACACTAGGATCCCATTGGTTGCAGTGTGTGTGTGTGTGTGTGTGTGTGTGTGTGTGTGTGTGTGTGTGTGTGTGTCTTTAGGAAAGTAAAACACAAAATAGACAATGCTGCATTTATAAATGTTTTAGAAACATGGTTGATTTAATGGCAAAGTCTCTTAACATTGTGTACACACTAGATTTTAGTTGTTACAACAGTGGTGGTTTCTGGGAAGAGCAATATGCCAGAAAGCACTAGAGTGCTGCATGTCATGATTCTATTAAATACTCATACCTTGATGGTCTAAGAGCTTCAGCAGTGCCTTACAGGCTAGCATATACCATATAGAGAATATCAAGTATGACTACCTGACTATGAGCATTTTATTTTTGCTATGGTCATCCCTGTGATGTCCACCAACCTAATAATTAATGTATAAAGCAATTTGCTCTAAATCAGTAACTCTGATTTTAATTGTGGTAATCTGATGTTTAGTTTATTATTCATGGGAACTGTTTTATGAGGATTTAATTATTTTTATGTTCATACTTATTTTTTGTTTATTTGATTTGTTGTGATATACATGTTTTACCTGTTTGTACAGCACCCAGAGCCTCTGGGATTGGATGTCTCTTAAATATTTTTTTCTTTTCCTTGCCTTACCATGCAGTGAAGGAAGAGCTACCAGTTTGTATCCATCACCCTTAACCCCAGCATATCAAGATAGAAAGATGACAAGCAGTCAAAACAGCATGCTTGTACTTATGGCATGGGAACCCATTGCTCCATGTAGAGCAGCAGCTCATCATTGTACAGAAGGATGGTCCCATGTCAAAACGTAAAAAAAAAAGTGCTGACCATATCAGCCAACAAAAATAAGCATAAGCCAATACAGTGAACATCAAATACAGCAAATATCAAAACAGCTCACTGCAGAAAACAGAACATAACTTCTCAGTATCTAACGCTCTGATAAAATGTTACAGTTAATTTCTGTGGAGGGATGTGCCCCCTGCATTGCCATTGGGGGCTTTGCCCACCAAACCCCCAATACTATAGATATCCATCACCAAGACCACACTAATTACTTCAGAGGGTTCCATACTATCCCAATACAAGTTGGCCTCACTGAAATTACATTCACTTTTAAGGACAACTCGTTCAGATAACTAGTGCTATATTCTTTTGCTCAAACTATGTCACTCAAAAGCATTTGTTCATTTGACTTGATGCACTGAAGGAGTCCTGTCACTCCCCAAGGGATTCCTGAGTTATGATGATGTCTATAGATAATGAGTTGTCTGGAAAGTGTGGGAGCAACACCAGTCCTGTGCTTCCTGCTAACCAGAATGTGAGATACACAGCTCAACAGTGCCGGCATCTTACCTATTCGGTGGCAGAAAGAAAAGAGGCAGGATATATGGAAAAGGAAGAAAATTAAAATAATTGAAAAGCATAATGATTACACAATAAAATCTATGGTACAATTTACATTACAGTATTGATATTTCAACAGCATTTTATTTTATTGTCCATTTTTCATACCAGAGTACCACAAAATCTTTTGCAGAATACTGTAGGTAAAGAACAACAAGAAAAGATGCATTGTAAGTGAAGACAACTAAATGAATAAGAAAACATTTTCTGGAAAGAAAAGCAGCAACATTACTGTACAAACAGTAATTAAATGGGTCTATATTTATTTCAGTATAATAAATTGTGAAGCACAGATAAACCTGACCAAACATAATTACCATTATTGCCTGCTGAAATTGATAGAGTAGTTTTTTTTAACAGCAATAATCAGATAAGGAAGTGAGCAGTGAGAGAAAAAAAGTTTGAAAAGTGGAGCAAAGATATTTTCCTAATGATAATAAGGGTGTTTATTCTGGACATGAACAGAAGAAACAACTTCCATATGAAGCAGCAGTCATGGGAGTTTGGTAAGAAGGGAGTTAGAAAATGTATCTAAGGAGTAGTAGGAGAGTACAACTTTATTAAATAAAGTTGCACTGTAGGTAGGATCCAGGCAAGACCATGAAGAATTTTGAAAACAGCAAGGGCAATCATGTAAATGGATGCAGAATGTGACAGAGCCAGTGCTGATATTTGTTAATGCTGTAAGTGTGATGTGTTTGCATTTATTTTATAGGGTTGGGAGATGGGAAAGCATTTTGCATATGTTAAAGTTTAGAAAGGAAATTTTGAATGACCATAAAGAAATAAATTAGAATAGAATAGGACAGAAAAAAAGAAAATATTACATTGTCATATATATCCATAAAAAAATTCACAACTATGAACATTCTTTCATTTTGACTTAACTCACCCAATTCAACAGTTTGCCATTGAACTGCATGGGAGATTGATGAACTGCAAAATTTAGTAAAAACTGGTGTTATCAGTGGAGGTAATATTAATAAATATGTGGTCAATTGTGTTTTACACTGTTCTGTATAAACTACTAAGGATATAAAAATGATTCAGTACAATTTTCATGTTACTAAAGAACACAACAGCATTAATACAAAACATTTCATATAGTACATTGATATATAATACAGACACATGTTTTTGATATATTATTTAGTGCTATTACTAATTGGAACCTAGGGGCCTAATTCTAAATGTATGGTACTACTCGAGGTGAATGCGAGCTGTGACATATGCCACTATGCTGGAACCTGTGCCAGATTCTAGAGCAGGAAGTGTCCCTGGGAACTACAACCTGTGATTTGTGGCACCTCCAGTGTTGTGCAACAGGAAGGGTGCACCTACACCTGGTGCTGCAAGCTGCATTACGGTCCTCTGACAAGGCACAGGATGCATGGCATGAGCCCCCTGCCCCACACCCCGACAGCATGGCAATGCTACACAGGACTGGTGGGGGGCTGGGGAGCTGCTGGAACTCCATTGTGTGTGTGGCATGCATGCCAGTGGTGCCATGGTGGTGCACCAGGCCATGAACTGCCCTCCAGGGCACTGCCTGGGGATGGGGAAGTGGTGGTGCTAGAATCCCCACAGAGCGCTACCCTGCCACTGGGGGAAGGGTGGCAGCCTCAGTCGGACCATGAGGGGTGACTGTCGGGCCACCAGTCACAGAGGTGCACCCATTGTGGAGGTAGCTTATGGTTAGACCACTGTTTACCATGGTCATCTCAGAATAGCAATTTTCCATTCTGTTGGCCACCCTCCTGAAATCAGGCCATAACTGCTGCCAGAAACCCCCTTGCATCATGTCACAGGGGGTTTCTGGTGTAGCCAGTGGCATAGCCCATCTTTGGCACAGGCAGCCTGTACCATGTCACAGGCCACCTTCCAAAATAGCAAGTGGTGTAACTCATATTGCATGGTGTGACTTGCACCATTGAGTGTGGTGAAAGTCACCTTGTGCCATGCGTAACTCATTCTGGAACTGATCACAAAGTGTTTACTACATAAATACATAGATACATAGACAGTGTCAGCAGATAAGGGCCTGTGGCCCACCCAGTCTGCCCATTTGAACTTGTAAGTTCAGTTTATGTTTTCTTAGAAGTCTGTTGCCCCTTACCCCTGACCTCTAGAATTCCTTTATGTCTATCCAATGCATTCTTACTACTACATGTTATTGAGTTAGAACAAAGTATGCATGACACTCTTAAATAACTGTATACTAGAACCAGAAGCCCAATTCTCACTGTCAGATAATTTAGTTTGATACTGGAGCAAATGTGTTTTTATATTTATTTTTTAAGAATGGATTCAGATGTGTTTTTAACTTCAAATTACAATTCAGTGAATGGTTGAAAAACTGTGTAGAGTACAGGGTTTTGGCTTCATTGGGGACTGGGGTTCCACCTGGAGGGGAAACCACCTAAACTGGCACAATGGTCTGCATCTGTCCGGGAAGGGAACCAGTTTCCTAAGTGATGGGTTTAAATGGTTCATTGACAAGTTTTTAAACTACTCAAGGGGGGAGACACTGATAAGCAGCAGGGAATTCCCAGCCTACCTCTACAAAACAGGGTACTAAATGAGGTAAAGACCAAGGTAGAAAATTCAGTAGGGAGCAGAACTGGGGTAAATGGAGAAAGCAATGTCAGTAAGGGCAGGAATGGGGCTGCAAGAGGTAAAGCCATCAAAAAATGGAGGGTAATGATTACCAATGCCCATAGTTTGGGTAACAAGTTCCTGGACTTATGGCATTGATGGAAAAGGAACATCTGGGTATCATGGCAGTCACAGAAACAAGGTACACACAGAACCACGACTGGGGTGTAAACATACCAGAGTACACTATCTACAGGAGGGACAGGAGTGTAAAAGAGAGGAGGAGTAGTTTTCACATGAAGGAAGCAATCACAGCAACTGAACAAAAGGGTAAATGGGGAGGAAAGGAAGCACTGTGGGTTAACTTGGAGACAGACAATGGCACCACAATCCACACAGGGGTTGTATACAGACCCCCATCCCAGTGGGAGGAAATGGACAAGTAAATGATAAAAGGTATCCTTAGAATGACAGAAAAAGGGGATATATTGTTGATGGGGGATCTGAATATACCAGATGTTAACTGGAGTGCATTTGCTGCAGTCACATCAAAGAGTGGGGTCATTCTAGATGCCCTGCAGGGGGAATACCTTAAATAACAAGTACTGGAACCCACTCAGGATGGAGCAATCTTAGACCTGGCACTCTCAAATGGAGATGGAGAGAGGATCACAGATTTAGAAGTGGCTAGCCATCTGGGAACTAGCAACCATCGAACAGTATGGTTCACAATAAACACAGTAGTAGACTCTAGCCATAGAAAGGAAAAGGTCATGGACTTTAGAAGTGCTGACTTTGCCAAAATGGGTGAGTGCCTAAGGATTGAACTAGAAAATGGGCAGAAAGGAGGGGTGGAAGAACAATGGGAATAATCAAAACTGTCATCACTGAGGCAACAAGCCTTTGTGTGAAGCAAATAAACAAAACAAAACTATGTAAAAACCACTATGGTTCTCAAAAGAGGTGGCAGGGATGTTATGGGAGAAAAGATAGTTTTCAGGAAAGTACAAGTAAACACAGAAGGAGCAGGACAGAGAACTGTATCAGTTAAAGCAGAAGAAAGTGGGGAAGGCAGTCAGAACAGCAAAGGACCAAACCAAGGAAAAGATAGCCAACTCAGTGAAGAAGGGGGTTAAAACCTTTTATAGGTACATCAGAGAGTGAAGGCAGACCAATGAGTGAATGGAACACATTCTGAAGAAAGGGGTTACTAGTGAGTACCTCAGGGCTCAGTATGGGTTCAGTCCTCTTTAACGTCTTTATAGGTGACATTGCAGAGGGTTTGGAAGGAAAGGTATGCCTCTTTGCAGATGACACAAAGATCTGTAACAGAATTGATACACAAAGGGGGACAGAAATGATGAGAAGGGACTTGGCAAGGTTGTAGGAATGGTCAGACATATGGCAACTTAGATTCAATGCAAAGAAGTGCAAAATAATGCACCTGGGAAATAAAAATCCCGGAAAAGAGTACACAATAGCAGGGGAGGTACTAACAACAACAGTAATGGAAAGGGATCTGGGTGTCGTCATATCAGATGACCTAAAGGGTGGGTAAGCAATGTGAGAAGTCAGTAAGGAGAGCCAGGGGGATACTGGGATGCATAGGGAGGGGCATTACAAGTAGAAAAAGGGAAGTGGTTATCCCTCTGTACAGACAGTTGGTGAGACCCATCTGGAGTACTGCGTGCAGTTTTGGAGACCTCATCTATGCAAGGACATAGACAGGATGGAAGCAGTCCAGAGGAGGGCAACTAAAATGGTGCAGGGTCTACATCAGAAACCATATGAAGAGAGACTGAGATAGCTTAATATGGATACCCTTGATGAAAGGAGGGATGGGGGACATGATAGAAACTTTTAAGTCACTCAATGAACAAAGTCCAGGAGAGTAGCACCTTTCAGAAAAAGAGATGTGTAACAACAAGGGGACACAATTTAAAGTTAGAGGGGGGATGGCTCAGGGGTAATGTGAGGAAATTCCTTTTCATGGAGAGAGTGGTGGATGCATGGAGCCACCTTCCTGGAGAGGTTGAGGGGTCTAAAACAGTGGGGGAATTTAAACATGCATAGGACAGACATAAGGCAATTATAGAGGGGGTTTGCAGGAAGTAGGCTGTTGGTTAACTAGAAACTGCAGCTTACCCAATAGGTAGGGAAATGGGCAGACTGGGTGGGCCAAGTGGTTCTTATCTGCCATCAAAGTCTATGTTTCTATGTTTCTATGTTTCTAATGGAGGGATAGTAAGGCTTAATAAAGGGGAAGTGGGTGGGCAGAGGGTGACTGTGAAAAGGCAGAGATACTAAAAGAATATTTTTTCTCAGTATTCACAAATAAAGAGAGGCAAGTACCTAAACCAAACAATAGAAACACTCTGTATAGGGGGTTGATACCAGCCCATACACAAAAGACAGAGTTCTTTAAGAACTCTTAAAACTGAAGGTGGACAAAGCAATAGGGCCTGATGGTATTCATCCCAGAATTCTGAAAGAACTAAGGGTAGAACTAGTGACACCACTGACTACCCTCTTTAACAAATCATGGGAGGATGGGGTGGTACCTGAGGACTGAAGGAGGGCAGATGTTATTCCACTTCACAAAAGTGGGAGCAGGGCAGAGGCAGGAAACTACAGATCTGTTAGTTTGACCTCAGTGATAGGGAAAATGATGAAATCACTTCTGAAGGAAAGCATTTTGAATAACAAGAGGCCAGAGGGGTCCAGGACCCAAGGCAGCATGGATTCACAGGTGAAGGTCATGTTAGATGAATCTAATAGATTTCTTTGACTGTGTGATCAAAGTAGTAGATCAGGGACATGGCCTACCTAGATTTTAGAAAGGCATTTTACACAATCCAACACAGAAGATTAATATACAAGTTAGTCAACCTTGAGTGGGTCAAAGGTGGTAGCTTGGGTAGAAAATTGACTGGAGAACAGGACACAGAGGGTAATAGTAAATGGAGTTCACTCTGAAGAATGGGGTTACTAGTGTGCATGCATCGCAGGGCTCAGTACTAGATCGGTCTTCTTCAATGTCTTTATAATGGATATTGCAGAGGACTGGAAGGAAAATGACATCTCTTTGCAGATGACAGAAAGATCTGCAACAGGGTTGATACACAGTGTGGGGTGGAAATGATGAGAAGGGACTTGGCAAGGTTGGTGGAATGGTCAAATGTATTGCAGCTTAGATTCAATGCTAAGAAGTGCAAAGTAATGCACCTGGGAAAAAAAACAGGGGAAGAATATACAATGAGGGGTGGGATACTAACAACAACAAAAATGGAAAGGGACCTGTGGGTAGTCATATCAGATGACCTAAAGGTGGGAAAGCAATGTGAGAGTTCAGTAAGGATGGCTGGGGGGATACTGGGATGCATAGGGAGATGCATCACCAGAAGAAAACAATAAGTTGTTATCCCTCTGTACAGACAACTGGTGAGACACCATCTGGAGTACTGCATGCAGTTCTGGAGACCCAGTCTCCGCAAGGACATAGAGAGGATGCAGGTAGTCCAGAGGAGGGCAACTAAAATGGTGCAGGGTCTGCACCGGAAGACATATGAAGAGAGACTTAAGGAGCTTAATATGTACACCCTTGAGGGAAGGAGGGATAGGGGGGACATGATGGAAAATGTTAAGTACCTCAAGGTAATAATAAAAAAGTCCAAGAGGGTAGCATCTTTCACAAAAAGAGATGTACAAGAACAAGGGGACACAATTTGAAGATAAAGGAGGATGGCTCAGGGTAATGTGATGATATATTTTTCACAGAGAGGGTGGAGACACATGGAATGGCCTTCCTGAGAAGGTTGTAGGTCAAAACAGTGGGAGAATTCAAGAATGCATGGACAGACATAAGTCAATTTTTTGGGGGTAGTAAAAAATAGGCTGTAGGTTAATTAGGATCTGTGGCTTATTCAATGTGTAAGGAAATGGGCAGACTAGGTGGGCCAAGCAGTCCTTATGTACCATCAATGTCTGTGTTTCTATGTTATAACCTCAGGTTTTACTTTCAATAAAGAATGGTAGATTTCAAATACATGTTTGTATCACTATAGCTGTGAAAGTTTCCTGTATTGTGCTTTACAGTTTGCTTCTAAATCTACTTCTATCCTCTTACTTACACATGCTATGTCCTATTTCATTTTTGGTAGTATATTGTTTATATGGTTTAGTTTGTTTGATTTACTCTGATGTTCTTTAACTGCTATGCCTCTTTGCTTTATCATCTGATTTGTGTCAGTCATTGATGATTCAGCTCTTATTTCTGGTATACCCACTTCAAAGACATTTTCTCTGACGTTTTCACAAATTGGTTCAATTGCTGGTGTTCATAATATTGTGGTTCAATAGCTTCTTGCCTCTGAATTATCCCACAACCCCTCCCTCAGAGAAAAAACTTGGAAGGCAATGCATGTCTCAGTGAGTCTTACCTGGCAAGTGGAACACATATTTGATTAAATGGATCTGGAGGAGGCAGAAAGTATCTTTAAACGTCTTAGGTGCAACAGAAACTAACATACTTTAGGGGTCCAAGACAAGATGGGTTCAATTATTGTCTTTATTTCCTTTTTCATATATTCTGTATTTTATTGTCATTGAAGAAATGGATGTTCAGAGCCAGCAATTCAGGATTTTGATGTATGAGTTCATTAATACCTGAGATTACTTTATTTTATGATCACCCTACCTAACCTGGTAAAGATAAAAGAATAACATTTAAGGATAGATTCACCTTCTTTCTTTTTGTATAATTAGTTACATATTACTAAATAGGGCTTGCCATTAAAAGGCAGGCCAGCTTGTCTAAAAAGCAAAGAGGAGGGGGATAGGAAAGGGGAGGGATTGGTGATGTCAGGGAGGGTCAAATGACCAGGGGATAGGAGAACTTCTCAACTGGTCGAAGGGAGGGGCTAAGGGGAGCTGGGAGGGGGGCAACAAGGGATTATGTAAGGGCTTGCAGCCTTCTGGTCTCCCTCTTTTTACTGTGAAAAGTCTCTTCTCAGCACAGTGTTGGCAACTGATGGTAAGGCACTATCCATGGAGTCTAGGACTTAGGACAAGTAGGGTTCTCTGGCTTCTTTTTCTGTGGGAGATTGTACTGGTGTTATTTTTTAACAAAAAAAGAAAGAAATTCAGGATAAGCAAGCATGGTCAAGGTGGAGCAGCTCTATTATTGTCAGGTTGGTATTGTGGGAGGTTTATGGCTCCCATTCTGGAATTAGGTTGCAGAAGGTTGGTCCTTTAGGTCAAGATTGTATCCTGAATTTTACTGCTGCAGGAACGTGGCTCCATAAGAGTCGAGAGTCTGAGTTTGAGTGAGATTTTAAACAAAATCAACACTGCTGCTGACAGAAAGTCTAAATGTTACACTGCGAACAGGCAATTGTGGACGATCTTGCTGGCAGTCAAAATCTTGGATACCCTCACTCAAAACAATTGCTGTTAATAGCACTGACTTGTTCCTGTAGCTGGAATGTGTAAAATGAGTAGCACAGGCTTTTAAAGATCTGAACAGCAGGTCGGTGAGTTTGTAGCAGTTGGTGCAGGCAGAGGGGCAAGCAGGCAGGCCATGAGGAGCAGCAGCACTGTGTGAGCTCAGGAGTGTTTCGGCTGGTGGGGCATCTGCTACAGGATGGTGGTTGGTGGTTGCCTTGGGCTTACAGAGGGAGATTGTTGATTCACCATGTAGGCTTCTACAGCCGGTCATGGTGGTCATGCGGGTAAGCTGTGCCAATGGGGGTTCACAGGCCAGATGCTGACCGGGTGTTAGTGGAGTCTTGGGCCATGCGGCCAAGTGAGAGGAGGTCCATTAGGTTGAGTGGGTTAGAATGAAATGTTAGCAGGTAGAATGAAGTGGTATTTGTAGTTGGTGTGGTAGGCCAGGGCCTAGCAGATTTTTGGGCCCAACCCAGATAGGTGTGGAATAGTCAGGTTTCCAAATATAAATTGGAGTCAGGGACCAGTAATTCAAATGCAGCAAAAAAAAAAAAAAAAAAAAAGGAAAGTGAATAAATAATAAATAACAAACAATTTACATGAAAAGGGGACTCCAATTTGTAGCATTGGTAGCACTATATGGACTAAGCTGGTGCAGATGCAGTGAGATGAAAGAAGGTAGCGGTTGAGCAGTTCTGACATGTAAGTGGGCAGTAGCGAGGCAGGAGCAGTCCCGGAAGGGCATGGGGATCGCAGCCGGCCCACAGCTAAGGGAGCTCAGTGTGGTGTTCTGCTGGATGGGAATGAGGCCTCTAGGAGTAGGAGTGATAGCCAGTTGATGTGCTGGTGTGGTTGGAGAATAGAGGCCAGCTGGTGCAGTTTGGGAGGTGGTGTGTGCCGCTTTGGCTGCAGGCTGGGCACTGAGCACAGCAGCCGTGGGGCCTCTGGCCTAGGGAGCTAGACGGTGGGTTGATAGCATGGTGTGTCATTACAGGATGGTGCATAAGGGATTCCATAGTGGTAGGGTTCCAGTTACAGAGATGTAGATGGGACAGTTGGGTGCACTAAGGCATATTGCATAGCACCTAGTGGTAGTTTAAAAGCGGGTGCATTGGGTTGAAGTTGCTTGGAGATTTTTCCTATACTTCATCAGGTGAGGTGGACTTGAGAGTTAGAGTTAGTAGCAGGACTGTATCGGGGGGTTGTGCTGTCAAGCAGAGTCACGGGAGGTGCATGAAGGTAGGAGGCAGACCTGTGGGAGCAAGTGTATAGTTACAGCACCCTCACAGAAAAGGCTAAAGTTTGTTACTGTGTGGATGCAAGTGAGCATCAGAAGGTCTGGATGTGGAGTGGGCCAGGGATGGAGCCTGGCCCGGGGCACAGGCAGATTTGGGAGAGGGGGGAACAGACAGACATGCTGATAGAAGGTGAGGGGGCAATGATGTGGCAGCTGAAGGGCAATGAGAGTGCCAGAAGCAGTGTTCATACATGGGAAAATCAGTCTGGGCCCCAGATCATGGGGGCAGGGGACTCGGATAGTAACGCATACTGCAAGAGCCTCTGGGGACCTGGTGCCATGTAATGGCAGGGCCTGGGACGATTGTTCACTGTAGATATGAGAAACTGCACCCGCATTAGTACCCAGCAGCCACATATTCACCTGGCTGACTGGGAAGGGGGCTGGTACCCCAAGATGAAAATACAATAGGCAGACCATTTAGTTATATCCTTAAAGGGACGGTCTGCAGTAATATGTAAGGGGATTATTTTCTGGAATAGAGATTTCATTAGGAAGGATTTTGGTGCCATTAAGCACAAGCAATTGACTGATGGAGGTATCACTGAAGGTGGGGCATTTCCTGAGGCTGTTAAGACAGAGCTGGTAGGAGGTGTAGGGTCCTGCTGGCACTGTAATGGGTCAAGTTGTACAGGTCGAGTGGGACAGACTGTCAGTATGTCAAGTCAGCAAGTAGGTATGGGTCTTTGAAGCACTAACAGAGTGGGAGTGCAGATACAAATAAGTTACACAATGAAAACATGCCAGGGCAGGGGGTACATGCAGTACGCATAGAAAATCAGAGTGAAGCTGGCAGGTTATTTGATGTTGAAGCAGCTAAAGAGGCTAAAATATAATGGGTTCACATTCAGTGTAAGGGAATGTTTTTGCTTTTAAACTCCATCCGAAGCGGCAGGCAGAAATTGGGGGTTGACTCAGGCCACCCAGGGTTGGGTTGTGTAGAGTTATATAAAATGCCCTGCTTATAGCTGACAATGGGGTTCCCTCAGAGGTCCCTACTGCATACATAATAACCCCAGGGCAAAGTGGCAAGTGAGGGTGTCAAAATAGGCACACTTAAGGGAGAAGAGGCCTAATCTAGTCTAAGGAATGACCTTCCTAAGTTTAAGAGCAGGAATAGTTTTAAATAGTTTTAAGAGGTATCATGCCAGTTTAAAACAAAAAGATAAAAGAAAAAGGAAGAAACAGATTGTGGGGGAGAGGCTTGTCCCTGTGCCAGTTCTGATGTGATTTGTTCTAGGTGGTGCATTCAGCAAAATGTAATGGGCATGCCCTTAAACAAATTGCAAAAGAAAAAAAACTCTTTTGGATATCAACCAGAGATGGAATGAGGTGGCCTTTGTGTGTGCAGCTCTGGTACATTGTTAAAGCAAGGGGAGAAAAGGGCGGAATTGAGCTGGGTCATGTATTCCAGAGGGTACAGATTAAGGACAGAGTTAGTGTCTGGGCAATGTCAAGCCAGTATGAGGCCTAACGGGTTTCAGCTAGTAACAGCAGGGGGAATTTTCCCCAACTCAATATAGAAGGGATGTGCCACTAAAGCAAAAGGTCAGGAACATTAGGAGAGGTATACACTCTATGATTCAGCCCCTTCTGAACACCAAGGTGGGTAGGACCTGCGGTACACATAGGGTGGTATGAAGGGAATCTACTAGTGGTCACTCTCAGGCCATGGGCTGGAAAGGTTTACTATATACATGTAAAATGTAAGGGGCATGGGGGAGGTTTTGGGGCAAACCGTTCTTGCCCACAATGATTGCCAGAGATTGGTGGGTGGGGGTTTAACTTGGGTCAACCTTAGTCTAGGGAGGGGAGGACTGGTGTAGGGCATGGGTAGATGAGCTCCAGGGTACCTGGAAGCCAGTCACCCTTTCAAGGTTCTGATGGATCCTGGGGGTAGGGGGCTGGATTGGAGCATGGGCAGATGAGGGAAGGCTTAATCCAGCAAGGATAGACTGGCAAGAGGCAATACAGTCTCAATAATTACTTTCTGGGGGAAATAGGGGACAGAGGTCTTGGGGATCCGGGTTGCAAGACAGGGAGTCTTGGATGTTGGAAGCCCACAGTTCCCACTTGCATTGGCATTAACTCTGGCAAAGCCCTTACTGGAGATACTTACCCAGGCGATCAGTGGCAGGGTTCCCAGTTTGAAAGGAAGGGGTAGCAAGAATGGGAGAGGGCCCAGGATCCTGGGAGGAAGAACCAGGGGGAAGGGAGGACACAGAGATGGGTTAGGGAATAGACTAAGGAGACCATCCAGCATTTTGTGATCAAGGACAGTGAATAGCATGCCAAGGAAGCATGCAGGCTGATGAAAAATGGTACCAGTAGGTGGGACTTCAGGGCCATGGTGGGCCTGCATAGGCCCAGGGAATGGCATGTCCTTCAAGTTGGGATGAGGACAGGTTTATAAAAAACTGGGCCCAGGGCCAGGCAGGGCATGCCTGGTTGGCCACTCTTCATACCCCTGGAGGGGCCCCACCTGAGGCCACCTGGTCTAGAGTGGAGCTGGGGCTGTTACCCAGCTTGGCAAGGGGTGGGTGATTTTGAACCATGGAGCGAGATGATCCTAAGGGGTTCGGAACAAATGGATTCTTCCGGGAAAGGATGGAGGATGACCAGGGGGGTTCCACGCATGGGAGAGAGGAGAGGGCAGACCTGACAGGCAGGAGGACAGTTGGAAAGCCTAATTGAGCTGAGAATGGGGATTTGGTAGGGGAAAGCCAGCTGATCAGCAGAGGGCGGAACTGGGGGACTCTTGTAGGTGGGTCAAGAAGGCAGTGACCAGCAGGATGATGAAGGGTGTTGCTCTTGGGGAAACTAGCTGACAACAGCAGTACAGGAAGATGGGTACATCTCCTACACCAGGTGGTTCTCCTCTCAAAGCAGACAGAGATGGGCACTGGCAGCTTGGTCTAGCAAGGGCATGCCACTCCTAAATCCCATGTTGTGTGAACTGCAGGGGCCAAACTGGGATGCACACCAGAAATGGAGGCCTGCTTGCAAGAGATAGCTGAGCAGGAGGGCAGGAGCAATTAAGGAATCCAAGACATTGCAAACTGTTTCACGTTATACTGTGGGGGCTATTGGGGAAGCCTCAAGGAGAGGGGGAGGAGTGTGCAACCACATATGATCCCAAGTAGCAGAAGGGAAAATGGAGGACCCATCCCATGGCACTGGAGCTATGTGGAACTGAGAGAGCATGGGTCAGGAAGGTTTCTGAACCCAGGTGGACAGGGTAGGTTGTAGCTCCTACCCACACTGCAAATTAGGGGCATGGGGAGGCAAGTTTGGCACATTGTGGAGTGTGCAAGAAAAATAATTGTGCCTGTAAATCCCTGGTCATTGGGGCAATACATATGGAGCCGTGAAGGGGCAATTGAGGAGCCGGGGGCTAGGTGAACCCGCCGAGAGCTTATTACCCAAGAGCAAATGGTAGTATACAACACATCTTCGAGGGGTATCCTAGGGACAATAATGGCCATGCCATGGAGATTTTTAAAAGGAGATGGGGTAGGTGCCAAAGCAGACGACCCTGCCCAGACCCAGCTGGTGGGACGGGCAGGGCAAGGCAGGGAGAGCATGGGGTAGCCCAGAGCAGGGAAGGTTCAGAAAGGAGGAGGGTCACCTGAGACAGGTGTATCAATGCTGGGATAGGGCCAGCACAGGGGCAAAAAGGGGGAGTCCAGCTGGGAGTGTGCAGAGCAGGTGGGGCACCATGTGTGCAAGAGCTACATTTGGTCATGGAGGGGTAGGCCCAATAAACCATGATGTGGCCTCAGGCAGAAGAGTGCAGAGAGGCCAGGTCATGGCCACAGCAGGGCATGAACAGGGCATCAGAGGTATGTGTGGGCCCGTACTCCTCCAGCAGAAATATTGAGGGGTGGGGTGTGGACCGGCATGCACAGACAGCCACATAAGGGGCACCAAGGGGGCTTTATACCCTAGGGGGTGCTGGCCAGGTCACAGTGGCCTGGGTCAGGATGGGTGAGGCCGGGAGAAAGGTGGGGGTGGTCCAGGCTCATCTCAGGGCATTGCATATGGAAAAGAGGATGCCTACAGGGCACATTAGGCAAGTATACTAGAGGCAGGTGCCCCAAATGAGGCCTGTTGGAGATATGGGGAGAGAGGTGCTAAGGAGATTGGAGTGTCCCAGGTTTCTTTCTAGCCCACAAGGGGGCAGCCCCATCGTCATTCACAAGCTGGAGATGGGTCACTGGAAACAGGAGAGCAAAAGGGAAAAAGGGGGCAGGAGAAGAGGGAGGGGGTAGGCAGAATGGGCTGGGTACAGAGGAACACAGGTGTGGAAGTAAATGGGGGAGGAGTTAGAAACTGGGGGTCAGATCTCGTGTCTGGACCTAGTGGGAAATCAACTGAAAACTGGCCCTGTGTGGGTAGGGCTTGGGTAAGTGGGGTTACCTAATGGTGGTACCAAGTGGGGGCATCTGGTGGTGGTACCAAGTGGTGGTACCTGGTGGTAGTACCTGGTTCTGGTGATGATGGGTGGGGGCGGATCAGAGTGTGTCTGGACCCAGAAGCGCTACAAGCAAGGAGAAGAGGATCAAGTAGGAAGAACATTTCCAGAAGGAAGAAGCAGACTCAAGTAATCTGGTTGTATTGTACTGTACTATATACTGTTGAAATATGAAGTTGGGAATGTAAATATAATTTGTGTGCCTTAATAAATATTTCCAGCGTGCATCCAACAGAAACAAGTGTGGAGAGATTTATTTCTGGTGGGGGATCATGGGACAATAGGGCTTGCCATTAAAAGGCAGGCCAGTGTGTCTACTGTCCCTCAGCCAGGAAAGCAAAGGGGAAGGGGAAGGGGGATAGGAAAGGGTAGGGATTGGTGATGTCAGAAAGGGTCAAATGACCAGGTGATATGAGAGCTTCCCAATTGGTCAAGGGGAGAGGATAAAGGGGGCTGGGAGGGGACCACAAGTGACCATGTAAGGGCTTGCAGCCTTCTGGTCTCCCTCTTTTTGCTGGGAAAAGATTCCTCACCCACCCACCCTTAACTAGGTAGTGTGGGTTCATCGCTGGCTGGCACAGCAAAGGGAAATGGAAGAAATAAAAACACGGCACATGGTGCACCCCAGTACGGGGTCAGGAGAGCTGCATATGGGCAACAGATGGTCCCAGGTGCTGGAAGGGTCCTGGCAGGGGCAGCAGGTTGCCCACAGAAAAGGAGGAAAACAAGAAAAGGAATGGGGAAGCAGAAGGGTAAAAGGAGGGTAGGATAGGGGAAGGGGTAGGCAGCATGGGCTGGGAACAGAGGAACCCTAGACATGGAAGCAAATGGGGAGGGAGGAGGGATAGAAACTGGGGTCTGATCATGTGTCTTGACCTAGTGGGGTATGCCCCGGGAACTGACCCTGTGCAGGTTGGGCCCGGGTAAGTGGGGGTACCTGGTGTTGGTACCAAGTGGTGGTACCTGGTGGTGGTGGTACCTGGGTCTGGTGATGATGATGATGAGGGGGGCTGAATCAGAGAGTGTCCAGATCCTGAAGTGCTGCATGCAAGGAGAAGAGGATCAAGTAGGAAGAAAGTTTCCAGAAGGAAGAATCAGACTGAAGTAATCTGGTTCTACTGTACTGTATTATACACTGTTGAAATATGAATTTGGGAATGTAAATATAATTTACATGCCTTAATAAATATTGCCAGCATGCATCCAACAGAAACAAGTGTGGAGAGATTTATTTCTGGTGGGGGATCATGGGACAATAAACAATTTTAAAAGAAATGAAGGAATGGAAACATTTTAAAAATCCTTTTTTGCAGTATAAAGAGTTACTGTGTGATATAAACTAAATTGTTGTGGCATGCATTTTAAGTGTTGAGAATTAATTTATTTCAGAGATGTATTGATTTTAATAATGAGTAGATAGTGTTATACCTTAGGGTATTTTATAGGGAAAAGGGTTAATCCTTATGTTTCAATTCTCTAATTTTTGTAATGATTTATTTTTAATTTTTTTGTCTGTTTTGTGATTGTATGTAAACATCATATATCTGTCTTTGAATACAAGGTGCTTTCACTCTGTAACCTTTATCTAATGTCAAAATCCTGTTTGTGACTTGACAGTATGTTAATATAGACATTATTTAACTAGCAAACATGATCATGTTTTGAGAAAAGTAGTGGACATCTGTGTTAAATCATATGGAGCAGAGAAAAAATATATCTGATTCTAAAAGTCTATTAATTAGGATTAATGTGAACACATCACAGAAAATCTATAGAAAGTGCCAAACTAAGTCTAAAGATTGCTCCTTTCAATGTGGTCAAAAGTCACAACTCACTTTTAGAACATGATGTTGATGTGTGTACCTTTTGTATGTTTTTGTCAACATAAGAATTTATGTTAAATGGAAATGCAATACAGTGGTGCAGGAGTGCTAGAATTGTTTAAATTGAGAAAGGAGCTTGTGCTCAGGTAATTAACAATAAATATAGAAACTCTTTTAATGCTTTTAATCATGCAGCATACACAAGTTATTTTGTTTAAGTGAAGATTTACAGAACAGCATGGCATGTAGACAATAGTAAGGTCATAAAAGTCAAGTTAAGTAAGTTTGTGTATGCTGAAAATCTAATTTCTCTTTCTTCAATCAGTTACAAGTCTGAGAACAACACACACAACCAAAAGAAATAAGTCTGATATCACATAAATGTTTAGATTTTAAAAAATATGTATATTTTGATTTCCAAACATAGATTTTAAATGCTACAAATGAATATAGAACCTCAGGTTTGACTTTCAGTGAAGAATACTAGATTTCAAATGCATTTTTCTGTCACTTTAGCTGTGGCAGTTTCCTTTATTTTACTTCACAATTTCCTTCTAAAGCTGCATCTATCCTCTTTCTTGTATTTCTATTCTCTGCAAAATTGAATGGCCTTGGGGTTTTACATGGTGCTTTTTTACCTGTGGGCCCAACAAATCTGGCATATCTGCAGGCATTTTCATGTCTTGTCCTGATTAAGTGTTGCTGTGTTTTTCTTTAAACTTTGGAAATCAGTACACTGCATATTGTCTATTCATTGTTATTTACACATGCTATATCCTAGTTCATTTTTGGCATATATTGTTTGCATTGTCTATTTTGTTTGATTTACTCTGGTGTTCTTATGTGTTATACCTCCTTGCATTATCATCTTATTTGTGTCAGTCATTTCTGATTCAGCTCTTATTTCTGGTATGCCCACTTCTAAGATATTGTCTTTGAGTTTTACATAATCTGGTTTAACTGCTGATGTTCATAACATTGTGGTTCAATAGCTTCTTGCCTCTGAATTATCCCACAACCCCTCCCTCAGAGAAAAAAGCTTGGAAGGAACTGAATCTCTCAGTGAGCCTTGCCAGGCAAATGCAACACTTATTTGAGTAAATGGTTTTGGAGGAGGCAGAAAGTATCATTTAAAGTCTTAGGGGCAACAGAAACTAACATACTTTAAGTGTCCAAGACAAGATGGGTTCAGTGTAGGTCTTCAGTTCTTTTTTTAAATGTTTCTGTGTTTTATTGTCATTAAAGAAATGAATGCTCAGAGCATAGCAATTCAGGATTTTGGAATATGAGTTAATTCCTGAGATTTCATTATTTTATGACCACCCTACCTATTCTTGTGATTATTTTATATAAAACAGAAAGATAAAAGAAACAAATTTAATGGCAGATTCATCTTTCTTCTCTTAGTATAATTAGGCACAAATCATGAAATGAAAGGTTATCAAAGAAATGAGGAATGGAAAATGTTGAAAATATTTTGTTTGCAGGAGAACAATATTTACTAATGTATATAAACTAAATTGTTTTGGCATGTGTTTTAATGTTGTGAATTGATTTATTTTGTTGATGTATTGATTTTAATGATGAGTAGTTAGTGTTATACAGTAGCTTGTTTTATAGGGAAAAGGTTTAATCCACATATTTCAATACTCTAAATTTACTAACATACATACTAACATACTAAAATGCCAGCAGAATAGGCCTAACGGTCTTTTGTGTCTGCTCGTTTGGTTAGCCTCCACCCTGGGTGCTGACCTTGCTGCCCCCCTCGCCTCCTCTGGCTTCTCCCTTCCCAGTTCCGGATATTCTTGTTGCATTGTAGTAATGCAATTTAGTAATGTTTTTTTTTTTTTTTTGTCTCGTTTCTTGAGATTACGTGTAAACATCATAAATCTGTCTTTGAATTCAAGGAGCTTTCGCTCTCTAACCATTTTCTAAAGTCTAAGTCCTGTTTCTAAATTGACAATATGTCAATGTAGATATTATTGTAATAGCAAACATGACAGTATTTTGAGCAAAGTAGTAGATATCTGTGTGGTTCTGGCCTGAACCCATTGAAGGGATCAGTGGGGTAACTGGTTGCCTCAGAGACCAGGTCTGGGGCCACTGGGGAGTGTGCACTGTATTACCTGAGCTCCATGGTTTCTTAGGGGAAGGCAGTCTGGAGAGCCGGTTCCTCTTGGAGACCTATTGGCAGCTAAAGTCTCTGTTAGTGACTCCCTTGGGGATAGCTGGGCTGTCAAGCAATCGGTCTGAGGGAGATTTTTCTAGGATCCCTGAATTTGCAACATTGCCAGGTGAAGTATCTCTGTGAAGAATTCTGGACATTTCATAGCACTTTGGCACAGTCAGACTCTTTTCTTTTGCTTCTATTGTTTTGAACCTGGTGGGCAGTTAGAGTGCCCTGATTAAACTGAATTACTTGTCAAACTACTGACTGTTCTGTCAGCCTATGTGAGAGTAGTGTTGGGAGACAATACCTCTGTCCCTGGGGAGGTGGGAGTTCCTTAGAGGTCAATAATTATTTATTTTGGAGAGTTTGTGCAGCTTATCTTTTTATTGATCACCTTCACACCATGTAATAGATATTATTTTATTTCATTTGTATTGTGGGGTTGAGAGTTGGTTGATTATTTATTGTATGTGTGGGAGTGGTACAGTGGTGTGGAAGTTTGAGAGTTAAAAAGATTGATTTGAGTGTCATGAGTTTTGCTGTCTGTGGAGTGTGGTTAAGATATGTTGGGGATGCATAATGATGGTCAGGCATTATTCCCCCTCCAGACTTAAGGACCTCCACCCTTTTTCTTGTCCTTCACTGTCCCCAGAGGTATACAGATGGTGCCGGGCTCTGGGGATTGTTAGGAGGTCATTGGTGGGGCCTGCCAGGTGGGGAATGGAAAGGAGTGGGATAGTGGGGACAAGGAGTGTCCTGGGGTGAAATGGGTCCAGGAAGGGGTTCTACCTGTCTGATTCCCATATTCAAGGGCTCTGCTTGTAGCAGGCAGGTAACATGGTCTTCCTTGGTTACTCATCCTACTCAGGTGGTGTTGTGCAATGCCAGGTCTATTAGAAACAAGTCTGCAATAATAGCAGATCTTGTTGGATCATCTGACCTGGCTTGCATCACTGAGATCTGGCTGGATGAGAATTCTGGTGCCATTTTGTCATCAGTAGTTCTGGCTTGGGTACTTGGTGATACACCACCTGAGGATACATCATACAGGTGGGGATGTTGCCATCTGTTTTAGATCAGAAATTAACCTGATGAAGGTACCAGTGGGGACCACCAACTACTTTGAATGTATCCTAGGTAAGGATGTGAGGTGCAGGATCCTTCTCATCTACCACCCACTAGGAGATGGGAATGTTTTCCTGCGGGAAGTTGTAGACTTCATTGTTGACCTAACATTGGGATGCCCCAGATGGCTGATCCTGGGGGACTTCAATGCCTGGGTAGAGGATGAACTCTCACAGTCTGGTCAGGACTTCCTCCAGTTAATGACTTCACTGGTCTTCACACAAGTTATTTCCTCCTCGATCCATATTGGTGGTCATTCGTTGAACTTGGTGTTTCTCTTAGGGATGGAGATATCCAACTTGGTGCAGGAACCAGTCAGGTGGTCTGACCATCACACCATTGGGTACAGTTTCCTGGCCCCCCCAGTAGGCCAACCCTTATGGAGATGATCCGGTACCACCATTTAAGGGGTGTTTCCCCTGATGGCTTGATGGTGGTGCAGAACCTATTGGGTGTTCTGAGTGAATGCATGGATCCAGGTGACCTGGTACTTGCCTATATGGCAGTGACAGGGGCCCTGGATTCCATTGCTCCTGCTCATGTTCATCCACTCACTTGTTGTCCCAGGTCTCCTTGGTTTGATGAGGTCCTGAGGAGCTGAGGAGAGTGGGGCAAAGTCTAGAGAGGTGCTGGTGGAAGTGAGGCCTTGAGGTGACAGACTTAATTTGATGGATCACTATGTGGTCTAGCAATCAGCAATTACCCATAAGAAGAAGAATTCCTGTCCAGGGAAATTGCTGCTGCACAGAATCTACCAGCCCAGCTTTTCCAGACTGTGGACAGATTGTGCAATCCAATCTGTCACACCTGGAATTGCTTTTTCACAAGAATGGTGTGAGGAGATATCTCGATTTTTCACAGATAAGGTTGCCACAATCAAGTCCAAGTTCCACATTACCCTCTCTAATGGGAGTTGCAGTGATTTGGCAGGAGATGTCAAATACACAGTTTGTGTAGTGTGACTTCAGCAGGCCCACAATCAGTGACATTGTGATGGTTGTCCAGTTGTTGCATCCAACCAACTGTAATTTGGACCCAGGCCTCATGTGCCTCTCAGTTGCCCGTGTGTATAAAATTGGCCCTGTCCTTGCCAAGATAGTCTGGATGTCTTTGGAGAGGGGGATCTTTCTGGATCCCCTGAAGGAGGCTATGATTTGGCCCCTCCTTAAAAAGCCCTCCATGGACCCGGACTGTCTGGGTAACTACAGACCTGTCTCTAACCTACCCTTTGTGGGCAATGTTATTGAGAAGGTGATTGCATTACAGCTGGATGACCATTTGACCTGCCACAATATCTAAGATTCTCTCCAGTCTGGAATTAGGAAGAGACATAGTAACGAGACAGCCCTTGTTCGGGTACTAAATGACTTAATAGCGAGAGATCGAAAGACCCATTCCATCTTGGTCCTTCAAGATCTCTCTGAAGCATTTGACACCGTAGACTATGGTGTGCTGTTGGAGCACCTGTGGTTCATTTGTGACCTTTCTAGGATGGTATCAGATGGTTTCAATCATTCCTTGAAGGTAGGACTCAGAGGGTGATGTCTGGGACCTTTCCTCAGCTCCATTCTCCCTATCCTGCAGAGTGCCACAGGGCTCCATTCTGGCACCTATGTTGTTTTCGTGTATATGCTTCCATTAGGAGCAATTATTAGGCAGTACAACTTGAGTTTTCACCACTATGCATATGATACTGCTGTACATGTCCTTTGTGCCTGGTCAGGATGATGCTATTTTGGTCTTTAACAGCTGTCTAGCTGAGATCCAGGATTGGATGAATGTGAACTGGCTGTGGCTAACCCTGAAAAACCCAGGAAAACAGAGGTGTTGGTTGTGGACCCAGTTCCTTGAGAGCAGGTTTGTTGGCAGATTCACCTTCAGGTCTGTGGCTTGGAGATGTCCAGCTAATTACCTCAGACTGGTGTGGAAACTAGTCGGCATGTTTGATGACTGCTTGACCCTTAAATCACAGGTGTTGGTCAGTTGTCAAATTTACCATCTGAAGAACATTGTCTGGGTAAACACCTGGTTACCCCGATGATCTTCCAACTTTGGTCCATGCCTTCATTACCTCCCTCTTGATACTTCAATGCCCTTTACCTTGGGCAACCAGGGTTGATATCCACTGCTTGCAGCTGGTGCAGAATGCAGCAGCCAGTCTTTGATTGATACTTCCAGGACCAGTCATATAACGTCTGTGCTCTATGGACTGCACTGGCTGCCAGTACAGTGGTGGATCACCTTCAAGGTCAGTTTGCTGACCTATAAGGCCTTACGTGGCCATAGACCTAGTTACCTGCAAGATCTCCTTCACCCCCTACTGTCCCATCCACACTCTCCGATCCATTGATGAGGGATTGCTAGAGACATCTGGGGCAAGATCATTCAGTTTTATGGCCCTGACCCTGTGGAATTCTCTGCCACATCAGGTGCAAGATCAACTGACCATTCAAAGTTTTAAAGTTGCCCTGAAAACTTATCTTTTTAGCTTAGCCTTTTCTGATTTTTTATGCCACTGTTGTATTTATTAGTTTTAACTTTTTATATTGTTTATTTATTGATGTGTTTTAATTAAGTTGTTGTACAGGCCTCTTAGTTTTGGAAAGGTGCCTTTTTTCAAATAAAGAGTGATTTGATTTGATAAATCATATGGAGCAGAGAAAAATATATCTGATGCAAAAAAGGTCTACTAATTATGAATAATATGAATAAAATACAGAAAATCTATAAAAAAGGGCCATACTCAGTCTAAAGGTTGCTCCTTTCAATGTGGTCACAAAAGTCACAACTCATTTTTAGAACATGAAGTTGATGTATTTAAACATTGTATTGTTTTTTCAAACTAAGAATACATGTTAAATAAAAATGCAATATACTGGTGCAAGAGTGCTAGAATTGTTGAAATCAGAATGGAGTTTGTTTTCAGGTAATTCAACTTAGAAATTATTTTAATCATTTTTAAATCATGCAGCATGCAAGAGATATTTTGTTTAAGTGAATGTTTGCCTGCACAGCCCTGGAATACAGACAATAGTAAATTCATAAAACTCAAGTTAAGTTTGAATATGCTGGACATCTAATTTCTTCTTTCTTCAATCAACTACAAGTCGGAGAACAACACACACAACAAAAATAAATATGTGTGACATCACATAAATGTTTAAAATTTGAAAAACATATTTCTATATCTAAACTTAGATTTTTAATGCAGCAAATTAATCAAGAACCTCAGGTTTTTACTTTCAATGAAGAATAATATATTTCAAATGCATTTCTGAATCACATTAGCCATGATAGTTTCCTTTATTGTGCTTTACAGTTCCCTTCTATATCTGCTTCTAAACTCATTTGTGTATTTCTGTAATTTGTTATTTTGAATGGCTTTGGGGTTATACCTGGGTTTTTGTTGCACCTGTTGCCCCCATATGTGACATATGTGCAGGCATTTTCAAACATTTCTTGTCCTGATTGAGTGTTGCTGTGTTTGTTTTTTTAAACCTAGGAAATCAGTCCACTTCTTATTGTCTGATCATTGTTGCTTACACATGCTAGGTCCTATTTCAATTTGGGTAGTATGTTGTTTATATTGTTATTTTGCTTGATTTATTCTGATGTTCTTTAAATGATGTACCTCCTTCCTGCATCATCTGATTTGTGTCAGTCATTGTGGATTCAGCTCTTATTTCTGGTATAGCCACTTCTAAGAAATTTTCCATGAGTTTTACATACAATGCTTTAATTGTTGATGTTCATAATACTGTGGCACAGTAGCTGTAGAAGTATCCACAGACCTATCCCTCAGAGAAAACCTTGAAGGAACTACATGTCTCAGTGAGCATTGCCTGGCAAAGGGACACTTGTTTAATTAAATGGATTTGTAGGAGGCTGAAATTATCTTTATAGCAGTTGAGGGCAAAGAAAGTAAAATACTTTAGTGGTCCAGGACATGATGGGTTCAGCTTCAGTCTTCATTTCCTTTTTTATTTGTTTCTGTGTTTTACTGTCATTAAGGAAATGGATGTTCTTAGTACAGCATTTCAGCCTTTTGGCCTAAGAGTTCATAAATGCCTGAGATTACATTACTTTTTATGATCTCCCTACCTAAGCTGGTAATTATTTTATATAAACAAAAAGATAAAAGAAACACATTTAAGACTAACTTTGTTCTTCATTCTTTCAGTATAATTAGACACAAATTAATAAATGAAATGCTGTCAAAGAAATAAGGGTATGGCAAAATGTTAAAAATCCTTTTTTGAAGTTTAAAAAAAGTTACTGTGCTATATAAACTAAATTGTTGTGCAAAGTGTTTTAAATCTTTTGAATTTATTTCAATGGTATAAATATTTTAGAAATGAGTAGTTGGTGTAATAACATAAGTTGTTGTATAGAGAAATGTTTAAAGCTTATATTTAATTACTCTAAATGTTATGATTTTTGTAATTTTTTTCTTCACGTATCCTGCGTTTGCATGAGAACATCATATATCTGTCTTTGAAGCCAAGCTGCTTTCATTCTCTAACCTTTATTTAAAGTTAACATCCTGCTTGTGACTTGACAGGATGCTAATGTAGACATTATTCTAATAACAAGCATAACATTATTTTGAGCAAAGTACAGTAGTAGCCATCTGTGATAAATTATATGGAGCCGAGAAAAATATATTTGATACAAAAAATGTCTACTAATTACGAATAACAAGAATGCAATACAGAAAATCTATAAAAATGGCCAAACTCAGTCAAAAGGTTGCTCCTTTCAATGTGATCTCAAAAGTCACAACTCACTTTTAAAACATGAATTTGATGTTTGTAAATATTGTCCTGCTTTTGTCAACATAAGAATTCAAGTTAAATTGGAATGCAATATAATGGTGCTAGAGTACTGGAATTGTTAACATTGAGAATAGAGTTTGTGTGCAGGTAATTAACAATCAACTTACAAATCCTGTTAATAATTTTTAATCATGCGGCATCCAAGACTTAATCTGTTTAAGTGAAGATGTAAAGAACAACCCTGGAATGTAGATAATAGTAAAGTCAGAAAAGTCAGGTTAAGTAAGTTTGAAGTTGCTGGATGTCTAATTTCTTCTTTCTTCAATCAGCTGCAAGTCTGACTACAACACACACAACAACAAGATGCCAGTCTGACATCACATAAATGCTTAAAATTGAAAAAAAAGAATTTCTGCATTTAATCATAGATTTTGAGTGCTCCTTGCTGGTCTCTCCCCCTATAGTGGGGCAGGGCACAACAGACTTGAACCAAAACTGCTCATGCTGGGAGCACCCCTCCTGGCAAGGTCTGTCACACATATCTTCAACACCTCTCTTATCTCAGGGGTCATCCCTGACATATGGAAAGTGGCCAAGGTTGTCCCTGTCTTCAAACAAGGCAACCCCAAAGATATCCAGAACTACTGACCCATTGCTAGTCTGTCTGCGATATGCAAGCTTCTGGAAAAGGTAGTTGCCTCTCAGCTCGCACTCTACCTTCAGATTTACAACCTTCTCTCCCCCACACAACATGGCTTCAGAAAAGGGCACAGCACATTTATAGCTCTTGCCCTGGCAACCTCGGAGTTCAGGACAGTTGCTGATCAAGGCAATCTTACCAGAGCCATCTTTGTGGATCTCTCAAAGGCATTTGATCGGGTTGACCAACCTCATCTCCACTCTTCAGTCGCTTGGGTTCTCCTCCCCTGCCCTTTCCTAGTTCTCAAACTACCTCTCTAGCAGGCAGCAGTACACTAACTTTAATCATGCCCTCTCTAATCCCTCTTCAGTTAACTGCAGGGTCCCCCAGGGGTCTGTCCTTGGACCCATTTTGTTCTTCCTTTTCATTAATGAACTGCCCTCTGTCACTGCCCACATGCATACAACACTTTACGCCGTTGACCTCGTCATCCTGGCCCGCTCCCCTGGCATCGCTACCATAAACTCCTGGCTTAACTCAGACTTCATGCTTATTCAGACCTGGTTAAAGGACCATAAGCTGACCATCAATCTAAAAAGACCCAAGCCATGCTCTTTGGCTCCTTGGGCAAATGAAATCATGTCCTGCTCCACTAAAGATCCATGGGGTAGATGGCTCCTCCTCCGCAGACAGTGGATTCAGTCAAGTACCTGGCTCACCCTTGACCCACTACTGGATCTTACCCTGCATATTCAGAACATTTGTAAAGCAACAAATGGCAAGCTCAGACTTGCTTATCAAGCAAAAGGCTGCCTCACCCCGGTTGCACGACTGAACTTAGCCAGGGGGGTACTCCTACCAACGCTCTGTTATGGGCTTGTATCCTTTGCCCCTGTCCCTAAATCTAGTCTCACAAAATGGGACTCAGCTTATAACAATATCTGCCACTTTGAGCTCTTGGCCCCTTGCCTCATGCATCGCTGTGATCTCTTTACGCGCCTGGAGTGGCTCCCCTCGGAAAAACATTGCACCTTTGTCCTTGGCAACTTCATCGACAACATCGTCAGAATGGCTACCCCCTCTGCCCTCACCCTACCCCCTAAACATGGAACCCTAACCTACCACTTATGATCAAGGGAGACACAGGACCGCTTGGTGCCAAAAACCCGCACACTTGCTGGTAATCAGGCTTTCACTGCATATGCACCGAGAATGTGGAACTCCCTTCCTGCCTTAATCTGCTACTCCTCCTCCCATCCCTGCTTTAAAGCCTCCCTGTGGGGCTTCCTGAAATCTGCCTCTGCCTGTCTTTATGCTTCTTAGTCCACCTGCTGAGGCTCATATTTTTTCCCCAGTGTAATACTGAAGGGAGCGTGGCTCCAACATTTAATGTGCACTTCTACCAGCTTGATATAAAAATAGTGTTATTTTTGCTCTGAGACTCCCTGCCCACCTGTCCTAGAGTGGTACTCTGCCTAATCTATCCCTATCCTTCTCCATGTCTCTCTCCTGCACTTATGTACCTCTCCTGTTAACCACCTAGCCCCCTCCAAGGGTAATGGCTTACCTTATATTGAATGCCCTGTTGAAAATGTCAGTACTATTCTGTATTATGCTGTTATCTACCTAATCTAATCTATTATGAATCGAATATTGATATCTAAACATTAATTAAGTCCACTTTCCTGTTAGTTACCCATCAATCTGTGTTATGCCTAAAGTTCTTGTATGTTACTTTGACTCTTCCTGTTGCTGCTGATTGTATGTACCTTGTAATCCTCCGGTTGCACCTGAAAATAGGCACTTGGTTGTCTAGTGTGCTTACCCGTAAACAAAAGCAAATAAATAAATAAATTAGTCAAAAACCTAGGTTTTACTTTCAATGAAGGATAGTTGATTTCAAATGCATTCTGTATCACTTTAACAGTGACAGTTTTCTTTTATTGTCTCAGATCCCCCCTTTTCCCCCCAAAAAAGACAGACCACCAGTATGTTCTTGTGCTCAGATCAGCAATCAATTTATTATAAACCATATTTCTTTGTTAAATTCCCATAATCATCTTGAATATTGTCTTATTACACCTCTTTGTTTCTATTGCATTACATATCAATATCAGTTCACTTCTCTTTTCTTCCTCTTCTTCTTGCCTCCCCAGGTGAAGACCTGGGAGCCTTCTTCTTCTTCTCTCTTCTTATTGGTAATGGTGATAACTGAGTCTGCTTTCTTCTTTTTCTGTTGTTCTCCTTTTCCTGATTTTTCTTTTCCATTCCCCCTCCCCTTCCCTTCCCCCCTCCTTTTTCCCCTTCCTTTTTCTCTTGCTATCTGCCTTTGGCAGTCCTTCCCAAAATGTCCAACCGGATGTCTTCTGCCATCCCCCTTGGGCAGACCCTCTTGGCCCCTTATCCAAGATACACTTTTCCTTACCTGCCCATGCTTTTGGGTGGGTGTTAATAAGACATTTTTAAACCAGCAAAAGAGGCAGATTGTCTCTGTGCTTCTTGTTATATACCCTGTACATTTCTTCCCCTCCCATTCCCTTGATTCTCCTATGATTCACCTGTACCTTTCATGCCCCTCCCCTTCCTGCCTTATTGTTCCACCCCCTCATTCCCTTCCTCTTTTTGAGCACTACCACTTTTGTCCACTGGGACAACTTGGTCAGCCCCTAAAAGGGGGGCAAACTCCATTGTCCTGGATTCTCCCTTTTTCCCCAATAAAAGCAGACCACCAGTATGTTGTTTGCTCAGATTGGCAATCAGTTTATTATAAGCCATATTTCTTTGTTACATTCCCATAATCATCTTGAATGTTGCCTTATTATACCTCTTTTATGTATTGCATTACATATTAATATCAGTTCACTTCTCTTTTCTTCCGCTTCTTCTCATCTCCCCAGGTGAAGACCTGAGAGCCTTCTTCTTCTCTCTTCTCATAGGTAGCAGTGATGACCAAGACCGCTTTCTTCTTTTTCTGTTGTTCTCCTTCTCCTCCTTTTTCTTTTCCTTTCCCCCTCCCCTCCCCTTCCCCCCTCCTTTTTCCCATAGCCTGTCTCCAGCTTGCATTGGATAACTGGCCTTCCCCTCCTAGTCCCTCCTTTTCTTCCCCTCCCTCCTTACTGTACCATCTCCCCCCACCGATCTATCTGTTTGTCTCCTCCAGGCCTCAATTAAACCCATCAATCTGTGTTAAATATGTCTATGGCCAGGTCTGATAAGTGGACTGTGTCAGATCTGTAGACTTCATCTATCCATTCTTCTACTCCTCTCATTATTATGTGCCCTCCCTTGCTTTTTACCGACGTTCCCAACCTCCAATTCAGCTTTCTTCTGGCTCTATCTACCACCACGTGTCTGCGTGCATGTCTCCATACTCTCAGTGGTATCATGTCAGACCACACCAGGGTCACCCCTGGCCACCATTGCCTTACCTTCTCCAAATCCCTCTTTATATTTAAGTATGTGTCTACCCATGTTTTTTCCCCTATATCATTCCCTCCCAGGTGTATGATAATCAAATCCGATATAAGTCTCCACTCCTTCATCTCTAGTAACAAAGGAAGTAATTGTGCCCACTTCATCCCTCGAATGCCACACCATATCAGCTTACATTGCCTGACATCTTGACATAGTTGCTTTCCCCTGTCCTTCTTTTCCACTCTCCTTTCCGCCTAGTTGATGTAGGAATGCCCACAGATTCATACTTCCGTTATCCTCCCTCTACCTATTAGATTTAAACAAGACACTTTAATATCAAAAAAATGTTTGTGACTTTGGCCCCCCCCCCCGGCCTTTACCTGAAAAACAAAATATAGATGGTATGTTAAAACTTCAAATTTTGAAAGCTCAAATGTACCTTTTATAACTGGCAGACCGCCAGCACCCCATTTTCAACATATTGCTAACTAATTCTCCTTCAGCTGCCCATTTTGATGCGGCTCCTATACAGAATGAATGCGAAGAACAGCTCACTGGGTTCTCGCCTTAAAACTCCATGGCTTTTTTTAGTACATCTGTAACCTGGTAATTGGTCACCTTCTTCCTATCCCCATGTATAAATAACCTTCCTTCTTTTTTGCAACTCTCTGCGGTGTAAGCCCACAGAGCCTTCACTGGACACAAGGTCCCTTCTGGATGGGGTTTTAGGGTTATGACACAACCTTTTTCCATCTGGTCTGTTTTTGATTTTTTGATTGCCAGCTGTATTGTTTTCCATCCACAACTTATATCCTCCCATTCAAGCCCCCCTTATCATCCCTACCCCATGCCCCACTGCCTCTCTCACTCTCAATGCCCCCGAACATTACCACATATATTGTAAAGAATAGCTGTGCTTCGTCCTTAGACCTACAAACCTCAGCGAGTCCTCCCTTCAGTCTAGATAGCAAATGCTCAGCTATCAGGTGCCTACTGTCCTTCTTTCTCTGTTCTACCTGCTCCAACCTTGCAGCATCCTCTGTAATATCATTGATTTTGTGGGATCCTGCCATCACTTCAGTCTACATACTTCACTGATCCCAGCCAGGTATACTCCCATTATGTTGTATGCTAAACTCTTCTCTCATTGTTCTACCATAAACTTCCCTAGCTAATCTTCTGTTATGGCCCCACTTAACTCCATGTGGTGTGCCACCCTAAAAGCCTGCAACACCCGCCATGCCCCTTCATAAACCCTCAAGGTACATGGCGACCATAAGCTCCAAAACAGCATCTCAGCTCCTTCTTGCCAACGTCCCAGATTTTCACTGGGATGGGCATTTTCAGTTCCTCTGCTGTTGGTACCAGTGCCCAGAAACGGTCCAGCTGCAGATGGGAAAGGCTGTCAGCTAGGATATTCCTCATCCCGTCTATGTGCTTGGCCCTAAATGACCTATTCAACTGCAGCCCTCTCAAAACTAATCTCCTCAGCACCCACATTGTGGGCTCCGACCTGGCTCCTTTGTTATTCAAAACGGCCACCACTGCCTTATTATCACACCTGAAAGTCACCTTCTGATTACACAACTCTTCCCCCCACACCAAGGCACAAGTCCAAATCGACATGATTTCTAACAATGTGATTTCTTTACCCTACCATCCTTATCCATTCCTCCTCCAGCCAGGCTCTGTAAACCAGTTTCTTCTCAAGTACCCTCCCAGCCCTTCCCCCCCGTTGCATCCATATATAGTTCCAGATCGGTGTTGTAAACCCAGTCTTCTTGCCAAAATGATATGCCATTGTAGCTGCTTAGGAATTCCTCCCATACCATGAAATCATCTTTCATCCCTTGGTTCAGGTCCACCCAATGATGTAGCCTTGTCACCCCTGCTGTTGCGCTCGCCAGTCTCCTTGTGAATGGCCTCCCAGGCCCAAACTGACCTGCAGGCAAAGTTCAAGTGGCCTAGTGCTTGTTGCACCTGCCTCAGCTGAACTCACCTCTTGCTCATGTGTTGTTGCACCAATTCTCTTAACCTCAGTACTTTTTTCTCAGGTAACCAAAATACCTCCCTCATAGCATCTATCTCAATTCCTAGGAACTCCAACACCCTGCTAGGTCCTTCAGTTTTTTCCAGTGCCAGGGCATGCCGAGCTCCTCACATAATAGTTGAAAGCTCACTAGCATATTCTCAACCTCCTGCATCCACTGCCTATCAGCAGGAAGTCATCCAAATAGTGTAACACAGTCTTATATCTGGTTTTCTTTTGAAAGATCCACTGCAGGCAGGTGCTAAATGTTTCAAACGTAGTACAAGCTATTGAACAACCCATGGGCATTGCCTTATCGAAATAGTATTGGTCTCCCACTTTAAGTCCCAAAAGTTCCCAGTCCTCTTTTAACAGGCCGTAAATGGAAAGCTGATTCAATATCTGTCTTAGCTAACCAGGCTTCAGGGGTAGCCCTTATGATGTGCACTGCCTCTTCCTGCATGGCATAGGTCACTCTGCTGTGTTCCTCACCTATAAAATCGTTTACAGAATCCCCCTGAGGAAAATACAGGTGGTGTATCACTCTGTAGTCCCCTTTTTGATTTTTAGGAACCAAACCCAGAGGGGAAATCCTCAATCTGTCTATTGGGGGAAAGGGATACGGGCCTTCCATGCTCCCTGCCGCCTTCTTCTTTTCAATTTTTTGACACAAATGTCTTCCTTTCCCCTAACTGATCCTAGGTTCGTTGCTTCCCTTGCTTGCCTTGGCATGTTGCACTGGAGGGAGAAACCAAATTCAAAACCCTCCTGTAACATTTTTGCCGTATTTTTGTCCGGGTACCCTGTAAGCCACCTGTCCCAGGCTCCACTCTTGATAGGAGTCCTGGCTGCCTGAAATCTCTCCCTATCTCCCCTGCCCTTTTCCCCTGCCTGGCCCCCTCTTCCTTGTCCCTTGACCAGCTCAATCAATATAGAATTTGATGGCAGATAAGGACCGCTTGGCCCACCTAGTCTGCCCATTTTCCTACCTCAACAGATAAGCTGCAGATCCTAGTTAACCAACAGCTTACTTCCTCCTACCCCCACTAGGACTGCCTTATGTCTGTCCCATGCATTCTTGAATTCCCCACTGTTTTTGACTCCACGACCTCCTCAGGGAGGCTGTTCCATGCATCCACAACCCTCTCTGTGAAAAAAATGCTTCCTCACATTACCTCTGAGCCATCCCCCCTCTATCTCCAAATTGTGCCCCTTTGTTATTGCACATCTCTTTTTCTGAAATATGCTACGCTCTTGGACTTTGTTGATTCCCTTGAGGTACTTGAAAGTTTCTATCATGTCCCTCTCTCTCCTTCTTTCCTCAAGGGTATACATATTAAGCTCCTTTAGTCTTCTTCAGATGTCTCTGGTGCAGACCCTGCACCATTTTGGTTGCCCTCCTCTGGACAGCCTCCACTCTGTCTATGTCTTTGCGGAGATGGGGTCTCCAGAACTGCACACAGTACTCCAGATGTGGTCTCACCAACTGTCTGTACAGAGGGATAACAACTTCTGTTTTCTACTATTGATGCCTCTTCCTATGCATCCCAGTATCCCCCCAGCCTTCCTTACTGCCTTCTCACATTGCTTGCTCACCTTTAGGTCATCTGATATAATTATCCCCAGGTCCATTTCCAATTTTACTGTTGTCAGTATCTCACCCCCCCATTGTGTATGCTTCCCCTGGGTTTTTGTTTCCCATGTGCATTACCTTGCACTTCTTTGCATTGAATCTGAGCTGCCATACATTTGACCATTCCTCCAACCTTGCCAAGTCCCTTCTCATCCTTTCGACTCCATCTTGTGTATCAACCCTGTTGCAGATCTTTGTGTCGTCTGCAAAGAGACATACTTTTCCTTCCAGTTCCTCTGCAATGTCATTTATAAAGACATTAAAAAGGACCAGTTCTACTACTGAACCCTGTGGTACCCCGCTAGTAACTCTCCTTTCTTCACTGTGTACTCCATTTACTACTACCCTTTGCGTCCTGTTGTCTATCCAATTTTTTTATCCAGGCTACCACCTTGGGACCCACTCCAAGGCTGGCTAACTTGTGTATTATTCTTTTGTGTGGGACTGTATCAAATGCCTTGCTAAAATCTAGGTAGGCCATGTCCACAGCCCCTCCCTGGTCTACTAGTTTGGTCACCCAGTCAAAGAAATCTATTAGATTTGTCTGACACAACCTTCCCATTGTGAATCCATGCTGCCTTGGGTCCTGTGCCCCACTGGCCTCTAGGTACTCAACAATTCTTTCCTTCAGAAGTGATTCCATCATTTTTCCTACCACTGAGGTCAAACTAACTGGTTTGTAGTTTCCTGCCTCTGTCCTGCTCCCACTTTTGTGAAGAGGAATCACATTTGCCCTCCTCCAGTCCTTGGGTACTACCCCATCCTCCCATAATTTGTTAAAGAGAGTAGTCAGCGGTGTCACTAGTTCTACCCTTAGTTCTTTTAGAATTCTTGTGTGAATCCCATCAGGCCCCATTGCTTTGTCCACCTTCAATTTTATTAGTTCTTTCAGAACCCTTTCTTCAGTAAATGGACTGGTATCAGCCCCCATCTTCACAGTGTTTCTTTTGTTTGGTTTAGGTACCTCCCCCTCCTCTTCCATTGTGAATACTGAGCAGAAATATTCATTCAGTATCCCTGCTTTTTCACTGTCACCCTCTACCCACATTCCTTCCCCTTTATTAAGCCTCAGTATCCCTCCTTTGGTCTTTATTCGCTCCCTAATGTACCTATAAAAGGTCTTATCCCCCTTCTTAACAGAATTGGATATCCTTTCCTCTGTTTGGGCCTTTGCATCCTGACTGCCTTCCCAGCCTCTTTCTGCTTTAACTGATAAAGTTTTCTGCCCTGCTCCTTCTGCTCCTTCTGTGTTTCCTTATATTTCCTGAATGCTATCCTTTTCTCCTTAACCTTTCCTGCCACCTCTTTGAGAACCATAGTGTTTTTCCTTCGTTGTGTTTTATTGATTTGCTTTACACAAAGGCTTGTTGCCTCTGTGATGGCTGTTTTAAATACTCCCCATTGTTCCTCCACCCCTCCTTCTTGCCTGTTTGCTAGTGCTTTTCTGAAGCACTCTCTCACTTTCCCAAAGTCAGCCCTCCTAAAGTCCAATACTCTTGCTTTTGTATGGTTTGATTGTATGGCTGTGTTTATCGTGAACCACACTGTTTGGTGGTCGCTTGTCCCCAGATGGCTACCCACTTTTGAATCTGAGATTCTTTCTCTGTCCCCATTTGAGAGTACCAGGTCTAAAATTGTTCCCTCCTGAGTGGGTTCCAGTACTAGCTGTCTGAGGCATGCCCCCTGTAGGGCATCAAGAATGACCCTGCTCTTGGATGTGCCTGCAGCAAAGGTGCTCCAGTTAACATCTGGCATATTCAGGTCCCCCATTAACAATATCTCCCCTTTTTCTGCCATTCTAAGGAAGCCTTCTATCATTTCCTTGTCCATTCCCTCCTCCTGAGATGGGGGTCTGTATACAACTCCCATGTGGATTGTGGTGCCATGTCCTGTCTCCAGGGTGACCCAGAGTGCCTCATCTGCTCCCTGTTTACTCTTTAGTTCTGTTGCTTTGATCCCTTCCTTTACATAGAGAGCTACTCCTCCTCCTCTTTTAACCCCCTGTCCCTCCTGAAGACTGTGTATCCTGGTATGTTGACATCCCAGTCATGGTTCTCTGTGTACCATGTTTCTGTGACTGCCACAATATCCAGACAACCCTCTTCCATCAAGGCCACTATTTCAGGGAGCTTGTTACACAGACTATGGGCATTGGTATTCATCACCCTCCACTTTTTTATAGCCTTACCCCTTTTAGCTCCATTCCTGTCCTTACTGCCTTTGCCTTTTTTTACATTTACCTCTGTTCTGCTCCCTAATAACTTCTCTACCTTGGTGTTTACCTCACTAATTAACTTGTTTTGTGGGGGAAGGCAGGGATTTCCCTGCTCCTTTTCAGTGTCTCCCCCCTTGGCTAGTTTAAATGCTTGCCAATGAAGCATTTAAACCTCTCACCTAGGATCCTGGTTCCCCCCCGGACAGATGCAGACCAAAGCACCAGTATAGGTCTACATCCCTCCAGGTGGCTCCCCAGTCCCCAATGAAGCCAAAACCCTGAGCGCCACATCAGTTTTTCAACCACTCATTGAATTCCCTGGTGAGGAGTGCCCTAGCATCACCCTTGCCATAGACAGGCAGCACCACCGAGAAGGTTACCGTATGCGCTACTTGTCTAAGGCCCCTTCCCAACTCTACAAACTCCTCTTGCACTGCTCTGATCACATTCCTAGCCAGGTCATTTGTCCCTAGGTAGACAATGGCATCCAGCTTCCTCCCTTGTGCAGCTCTTCCCATGATCCTGAGGATTTGCTTCCTGTCCCTCCAAGCCGTGGTGCCAGGAAGGCACCTTACCTCCCTCTCCCCTTCCTCCCCCATTTCTACCCCCCTAATGATTGAGTCCCCCACCAGGAGTTGTTTCCTTCCCCTATGGGGTCCCATGCCACCCTCCTGTGGGTCTCCTTTGTGAAGGTTCCCAGCATCCTCCTTGGTCTCCACCACAGGTGCCTCCATAGAGGAACCACTATCCACCAGAAGAGCGAATGAATTGTGGAGAGGTACAGCTGGAGGGATGTAACTCTGTTCCACCACCCTCTCCCTCCCTGAGCCCACCCTGGTCCAGCCTCTCCTCTTCTTGGCAACCTCTGAGGTAGTGGCATTGGCCCTGGTGGTCCCTGGGTGGGGAGGAGGTTTCAGAATCCTAGCCAGATCAGCCTGGAGACAGGCAACCTCCTCTTCAGACCAGAGAGGTGCCTGCAAATAGTGCAACATCACAGCCTCCAGAATGTCTCCTGGAACACTGCCACCCCACAGCCATTTGCACTGCACCACTCCTATCATGTCTTATTTTGTGTCCCTCTACTGTTTCTCTTTATGCTTACTCTTCCTCTCCTTTCAGCTCTCACCCTTCCTGTTCTGGGACAGCAACTTCCTACTCTTCTTCAGTAGGCTAGCAACAGGAAGCTGTAATTTGAGTCACCTGCTTTTAGTGTCTAAGCCACACCCCAATTAAGCTTCTCTTTCCTCCTACTGGTTTAGCAAAGTCAGCTGATACAGTATCCTTCCCAGCACAGAACACACACTGACTTTCTTTCTTTTTAACCCTAAATAAGACCCCCTACTTCTAATAAAGTATCTGTCTCACTTAATCTCAACAGATACTGACTCCTGCTGAGATATAAGTTTTAAATTAGTAAGAAAATGTAGCTTCTTTTAGTTAGCTGCTTTCTGCTCTACAAGCAAGGCTAGCAACAGCTAGCTTCTCCCCAGACCACTCAGGCTCATCACCTTCCACTAGTTGCCACATCATGTTGGCCTTCTCAGCCAACTCTACAATCACCTTGTATGCATCTTCCCTAGATGGCTTACTCTTCTTTGGTGCCATGTCTCTCTATTGGCATACTTCAAGAAATGCTGAAAAACAACTAAAGAAATTGTCAGTCATTATCCCTTTGTTATAAGCCAAACCACACATTCTTTTTTTTTTTGATGGGGTCCTCTATTCCCCTAGCCCCTGCCCCTTGTCCCTCTGTTCCAGGCCTGACCCTTATAAACCTGCCCCTCCCGAAAGGACTGGTGGCCTGTCCCGTGCCCTCCCCCAACTTGTGTCCCCTGGGTCCACGGTGTCCTACATCTTGATGCTGGATGGGTACCCCCAGATTTTGAACATGGTGACTAAAGCAACACTCGGCCAGGAGCAAAATGCCCTTTTTATCCCCTACAACATTTTTGTATCAAACCCCTTTTCTACTCCCATACCCTTCTGGGTGGATTGGTCGGTAATATAATACATCCTTAAATCTAGCTGCTTGGTATCCCATATTACATTCCTATATGTGCCATCCTCTGGCGAAAAATTAATCAGTATATCCATCACACCCCTTTTTGCTTTCACCCACCGTATGATCAATGAGTATGTGACCAGCGGATCCCCAATTATGGCTTCTCTCCATCACTGACAAGCCATCCATCCCAGGTTTTTCCTTTAGTAAATTTATTGTCTTCTTTCTTACCCAATAAAACTACAGCAGCTGGCATCTCACTTTTCCTATACTTTCAGTTTCCTCATATTTGGCTGCTGCCTCCTAATCACCAGGGCAAATATGTCCACATATTCCCTTTCCATATTTTTTCCTTTGTAGCCAAAGGCACATGCTCCTGTATCCTTATACCGAGTACCAGTTTCCCGCATACCCTTTCCTATACTGCCCGGTTCTGTCTTCTCTTCCCCTGTGGCTTCATTGTCAGTTCTAATCTCTGCCAATGCTGACTCCATCTGTCCTAAGCCCCCTACCCCTAGTGCTGCAATTATTTGACCTATATATTCTTTTATACTTTCACCAACAGAAACTGACACACTACCTGTTGGTCTGTTGTCAGTGATCTGCAACGCTCCTGGTTCCTGTGACTGTACTGTTATCTGTGGCACTGTGATGATGGGACAACTGTGGCCTGAGGTTCCACCCTAGGTACCTCCAGGGGCACCACCAATGGCTCTGGGGAGGGTACTATCGGCTCTGGGGATCCAGGGAGCAGGGGTGCTGGGCTGACTGCTTGGGGAGGTTCCACCACCGGGGGCCTCCTTTTACTCACTGACCCCCTTGTCGACCTTTTTCCTCTGCCCCCTTTTCCCTTCTCTGCTTTCTGCTTCTCCCCAGACTGCTCAGGCTCATCACCTTCCACTAGTTGCCACATCATGTTGACCTTCTCATCCAACTCTACAATCACCTTGTATGCATCTTCCCTAGATGGCTTACTCTTCTTTGGTGCCATGTCTCTCTATTGGCATACTTCAAGAAATGCTGAAAAGCAACTAAAGAAATTGTCAGTCATTATCCCTTTGTTATAAGCCAAACCACACTTTCTTTTTTTTGATGCAATTTCTCTGCTCTCTCCTTTCTTTGCTGATAAATGATCCCCCTCTCTTTGCTGGGCTAGGTACCCCCCAGGTACCCTCCATCATCATCACCACTGTGATCTAATGGGCCCTGCCACATTGAAAAATGCCTTACTTCCAATGAGGTCTCCCTTGCCTTATAACTATGCCCCATATAGCAGACATTGTAGCTATTCACCTTCCTTCTTTCATTCCTTCATTCCATTAAAAATGCCTTGTAAGGAACCCCCACCCCATTCCCCCAGCCATGAGGTGTGACGTCACTTGCCCTGTACCACCACCATGTGGCCTGCCCCGTGGCCTTGTTCTACTTTCCCCACCTGATGGTGTTGGAATTCCTCCAGCTGAGACTTTTTTTTTACCCTTGAATGTCCCCAGTCACTGGAGAGTCCCCCCAAGTGGCCTAACTAGACACCCAGGACAAAGGCCAAACCACCAGCTGCCCAGTTTTTTATCAGGCCTAGCCCTGCTATGCTTTTTATTTCAGACTGTTCGATCTCCACAACAGTTCTCTGCACCTGTCCCCATTTCTTTCCCCTTTTGTTGCCTCCCGTAATGAATTTGTCTTCCTTCTTATGTTTCTGTTTTTTTTAAATTAACAGAAAGGCAAGACATCCTCCATTGCTCACCCCCTCCCTTTGTAACGTCAGCCACCACTTAATGCACCAGCCATGTGGCTTCCCTTGCTCCCTCAAGGCCTTGTTCATCCGGCCTTAGCCCATCTTCTCGCCTCAGCCCCCTCATATGTTGTAGTGCTTCACAAAGCTTTTGCTTAAAGAAAGAATGGGTGAAACGCTCTCTATGATCCTTGCTGCTGTAACCCAGAGCAGCCAAACTCTTGCTATTGCCATGCTCTGCAGCATCCCCCGTTTGCACAAAGAAATGCCTTCTGTCTGTAAGCAGTTGATTCAAGCTAGGCACTCTCCCTGTTTTTGTTCAAACCCCCCATGTCCTCCAAACAGTGCAGTCTGTTGCCACTATGCCTCTGCACGTGCCTTTATACTGATGCCAAGGGACTATCGGGCCAGGATAGTGTATGGGGCATCCTGACTGTTTGATCTTCAGCCCTTTTTCAGTCCTCCAGTATCAGATATTACAGCTAGGTGTTGTAGGGAGGTTGGAATTGGGAGGAGTCATAGGATTCGATCAGAGATGGGTGCCCCATGCACTATGGGTGGTAGGATCAAGGTGATGAGGTGCAGAAGGTGCCCTGGGATTAGACCAGACTTGGGGAGAGGCCCGACATATTTAGTTCCTGTCACCAGGGTTCCCACCAGACCTAGTGGGCAGGTAGCCAGTAGGGCTGCATTGTCCACTAATCCCCTGAGTGTGGTGCTTTGCAATGCCAGATCAGTCAGAAACAAGACTGCAATTATAGTGGACTTGGTTTCTCTGGCCAATCTGGCTTGCATTATGGAGACCTGGATTGGTAATGATGCTGGCCCAGTTTTAGAGGCTGCCATCCTGTCTGGGTATACTGTAGTGCTCTGCCCCAGAGTGGAACGCAGGGGTGGTGGGGTAGCCATGTTTTAGATCTGAGTTGGGCTTCACAGTGCACCCAGTGAGAACACAATGTTCATTTGTGTGTGGCCATCCATGGGGGACCAGGCACAGGTTGCTTGGTCCTCCTGATTTATCGCCCTGCCGGGCGATGGAATTTCCTCAGGAAGTGGATGATTTCATCATCGGTGAAACATTGGAGGCCCCAGATGTTTAGGTGCTGGGGACTTCAATGTTTGGGCTGAGGATGAATCTTCTCGGCTGGGTCATAATTTCCTCCAGATGATGTCTTCTCTGGGCTTCGTGCAGGGAGTATCTTCCGCGACTCATAATTGTGGCCACATGCTGGATTTGGTGTTCTCGCTGGGGCTTGAGTTAAATAGTCTCAGTGTTGATAGGGTCATTTGGTCCGATCATTCCACGGTGAAGTTCCAGTTCAGGGCCCCCCTGGTAGCCCTCCCCCTGCAGAGAGGGTCAGCTACCACCCTTTGAAGAGGCTTACTCCCGAGGGTTTTTTGGCGATGGCTGACCTATCTAGTGTGGAAAATGCATGCGGGGGGTGTGTGCAGTAGTGGACACCTATAATAGGGCGCTTTCTGGTGCACTTGACTCCCTCACACCAGTTCGTGTATGACCCAGGTCTTCTCACTTGAGGTCCCCTTGGTTTGATGGGGAGCTCAAGGAGATGAAGACTTTGGGTCGGAGATTAGAGCACTGCTGGCAGAAGTCTGGCCTGGGGGCGGACAAACTGGCCCTGCGTATGCACTATGGTGAATACAAGGGGGCAATCAACTGTAAGAAGGCAGAATTCCTGTCCAGGAAGATTGCTGCCAGGAGGAACTGACCAACTGTGCTCTTTCAGACCATGGACAGGATTTTTTACCCTGCCTGTCTACAGCCGAAGGTAGCTTTTTCGAATGCATTGTGTGATAGATTTGCTCGGTTCTTCTCGGACAGGGTGTCTGCCATCAGGCAGGGGTTCTGCCAGTGGACCAGAATCTGGTCAACAGTGGTTGCCATGGGCTCTGAAGAGCACTCCATCTGTTTGGGGTGAGTTTAGACTGGTGGAGGTGGCTGAGGTCATTGAGACTGCCTCTAGGCTTCGCACACCTTTTGTGAACTGGACCCGGTGCCAACTCGTTTCTTAATGAGATGTGTTGACTCTGTTGGCCCGGTGTTTGCCTTGATTGTCCAGTGTTCCTTGTCAGAGGGGGTCTTTTCTGATGTCTTGAAGGAGGCATTGGTGAGGGCCCTTCTGAAAAAACCATCATTGGACCCTGACATCAAGGCAAATTACCGTCCTATCTCCAATCTTCCATTTTTAGGTAAGATTGTTGAGAAGGAGGTGGCGCTTCAGCTTGAGGAGCATCTCATGGCCCATAATCTTTATGAACCATTCCAGTCTGTGTTTTGTGCAAGGTATAGCATGGAAACTGCACTAGTTTGAGTGCACAATGACCTCCTTAGGGTTAGAGATCAAGGGGAGGGGACAATTCTTGTTCTCCTCGATCTCTCTTCAGCATTTGACAAGGTGGACCATCGAGTGTTACTTGACCACCTAAGGGAATTCTGTGGACTTGCCAGCTCTGTCATCTGCTGGTTTGAGTCTTTTTTATCCAACAGGAGGCAGAGGGTAGTGATGGGGAATTTCCTCCTCCTCCCCTGACCACCTGTTGTGTGGAGTTCCCAGGGTTCAGTTTTGTCACCAATGTTATTTGCCATGTACATGCTACCCTGGGAGAGCTTATTAGGAAGTACAGCTTGGGTTTCACTGCTATGCTGATGATACCCAGCTGTGCTTTTCCTTTGCCCTGGAACATCTTGTACAGTAGAAGTGCTTAACAGCTGCCTTGCAGAAATCAATGACTGGATGGCCTCCAGTTGGTTGTGACTTAACCCCAGCAAGACAGAGGTACTGGTGGTGAAGTCGAACAGAGGACGTGATAGGTTGGCCTCTGGTGCAGAGAGACAGGACTTTGCCTTGGCTCTGTACCATTGAAGGCCTCCTATAGGGTGCGTGATCTGGGTGTTATTCTTGACAGCGGTTTGACATTTGAATTTCAGGTGTCTTCCATTGTATGTACTAGTTTTTATCATCTGAGGAATATCGCCAGGATCAAGTCCTTAGTTCCACCTCTGGACCTCCCCACTTTGGTACATGCCTTTGTGATGTCCAGGCTTGACTACTGTAATGCACTCTATCTTGGGGTCTCTTGGGGTACCCTGCACCAACTGCAGTTGGTGTAGAATGTGGCTGTGAGGTTGTTGACAGGACAATCTAAATACTAAATCACACATGCCCCCACAATGCAAAGCATCATGGGCTGCATATGCAAATCACCACAGAATGTTAGGCTGGTCCAACTTTAAGCAGAATTGCATGGTGCCAAAGGCCTCTCACACAATTTACAAAGGGTGCTAACAGAAGACATAGACACGTGTTTCGTCCTACCAGGACTCATCAGTATGCCTCATCTGTTTGGCACCCCAGTGGAATGGACCAGCTACCCTTAAGGCAGTGTGCCTTGGATATATTGTGGTGAACCCATTAAAATAAAAAACTATTTAAAAGACAAAGAACCTCTGTGCCAAACACTGAGGCAAGGGTTACCCCAAAGGGCATTTGGCTGGGAAGCCAAGTTTCAAGAAAATACAAAATCACACATGCCCCCACAATGCAAAGCATCATGGGCTGCATATGCAAATCACCACAGAATGTTAGGCTGGTCCAACTTTAAGCAGAATTGCATGGTGCCGAAAGGCCTCTCACACAGTTTGCAAAGGGTCCTACCAGGACTCATCAGTATGCCTCATCTGTTTGGCACCCCAGTGGAATGGACCAGCTACCCTTAAGGCAGTGTGCCTTGGATATATTGTGGTGAACCCATTAAAATAAAAAACTATTTAAAAGACAAAGAACCTCTGTGCGCAAACACTGAGGCAAGGGTTACCCCAAAGGGCATTTGGCTGGGAAGCCAAGTTTCAAGAAAATACAAAATCACACATGCCCCCACAATGCAAAGCATCATGGGCTGCATATGCAAATCACCACAGAATGTTAGGCTGGTCCAACTTTAAGCAGAATTGCATGGTGCCGAAAGGCCTCTCATACAGTTTGCAAAGGGTGCTAACAGAAGACATAGACATGTGTTTCATCCTACCAGGACTCATCAGTATGCCTCATCTGTTTGGCACCCCAGTGGGGTGGACCAGCTACCCTTAAGGCAGTGTGCCTAGGATATATTGTGGTGAACCCATTAAAATAAAAAACTATTTAAAAGACAAAGAACCTCTGTGCGCAAACACTGAGGCTAGGGTTACCCCAAAGGGCATTTGGCTGGGAAGCCAAGGTTCAAGAAAATACAAAATCACACATGCCCCCACAATGCAAAGCATCATGGGCTGCATATGCAAATCACCACAGAATGTTAGGCTGTAATCTAAATACTGTCACATTACCCCAGTGCTACATCATCTGCACTGGCTGCCGGTTAGGTGGAGGGTCCTCTTTAAGGTGGGTTTTCTCACCTTTAAGGCCCTACACGGCCTGGGCCCTGGCTACCTGAATGACCTTTTTACACCTGCTGTCTCGGTCCTGCTTCTGCGTTCCTCTTCCTCTCAGGCCTCCTTTGCAATTCTCAGGACGAGGTTAAGAACCACAGGCGATAGAGCATTTAGTGTCACCGCCTCCCATCCTGTGGAATTCGCTCTTATAGTTGTTAGGGAGGCCCCATCTATTGAGGTTTTAAGGCCTGGCTCAAGACATTTTTATTCGATCAGGCATTCCTGACTATGTTTTATAGTTTATATTGTTTAATTTTTAAGGTTTATTTAAGCTTTAAGAATGAAACAAATTGTGTAGTAAATTATGTTTTGTTTGGAGTTGTATATTTTATTGATTGTATTGTGTTGTGTTGTTTTTATTTGATTGATGTATGGTGCCCATAGCCTCCGGATGGGCGCCCTTTTAAATAAAATTTGCCTTGCCATTTGCCTTGCCTGACACTAGGCCCTCCACTTTAAGTGAAAGTCTTTACCCAAAACTGTAAATCTGGCCTATAATATCGGATGCCCCTCGTCAAGAAACCAATCGAAACAAACTGCTTAACAGTACCATTAATTTCAAGCAAATAAAATCACGTCCATATCGTTTTAACACCAACGACAATTGCTAAGCATCTTCCATAAAACCAAACAGCAAAAATACCATAAATGACCACATCTCCTAAACCAAACTGCAGCAGCCTTGAAGGTACATCGTATGGAACCAAAACCACCTTTTTATAAAAAAAATGTTTATTACCTTGCATGAAATTCCTTGCTTCAGTGCTTCACAAACCTTTCTTTCCGATTTAATCTGGTTCTTCAAATAAAAGACCTTTGATACTTCTCCTCCTTACCCAATGTGATGTGCTGGTTCTCTAACTAATAAGAAATTTTAAACCAGCAAAAGAGGCAGATTGCCTCTGTGCTCCATGTTATATACCCTGTAAATATCTTCCCCTCCCATTCCCTTGATTCTCCTATGATTCACCTGTTCCATTCATGCCCCTCCCTTTCCTGCCTTATTGCTCCACCCCATCATTACCTTTCTCTTTTTGAGCACTACCACATTTGTCCTTGGAGAAGAGGTCCACCAGGACAACTTGGTCTGCCACTAAAAGGGGCAGCGAACTCCATTGTGCTAGACATATTTGCTTCTAAATCTGCTCCTATTCTCCTTCTTGTAATTCTGTTGTCTTGGATAGTGAATGACCTTAGGGTTTTACATGTTTGTTTTTTTACCTGTAGGCCCAACAAATTTGTCATATGTCTCAGTGAGTCTTTACTGGATAGAGGGACACATATTTAATAAATGGTTTGGACAAGACAGAAAATATTTTCAAATGTTTTAGGGCAAAAGAAGCTAACATGCTTATGGGTCCTGGACAAGATGGGTTCCCTTTTAGTCTTCACTTAATTTTTCATATGTTTCTGTGTTTTATTGTCATTAAAGAAATGGATGTTCAGAGTACCACAATTCAGCCTTTTGGCCTGTGCATTAATTAATGCTTGAGATGACATTAGTTTTTATGATCTTCCTATCTAACCTGATAATTATTTTATATAGTACAAAAAGTTAAAAGAAACAAATTAAAGGGTACGTTTGTCTTCTTTCTTTTATTTTAGTTAGACACAAATTAGTAAAATAAATGTCAGAGAAATAGGGAATGGCAAAATGTTGAGAATCTTTTTTTGCAGTATAACAATATTTACTATGCTATATAAACTAAATTGTTATGCAATGTGCTTTGAATCTTTTGAATGTATTTATTTCAATGGTATGTGTATTTTTATAATGAGTTGTTGGTGTTATAACATCGGTTGTTGTATAGAGAAATGGTTTCATGCTTATATTTCAATACTCTAAAATTTATCATTGTTTCTTTTTATTTTTTTTCTTCACGTAACTTGTGATTGCATGAAAACATCATATATCTGTCTTTGAAGCCATGGTGCTTTTAGTCTCTTACCTTTATTTCAAGTCAAAATCCTGTTTGTGACTTGACAGTATGTTAATGTAGACATTAGTCTAATAAGAAGCAAAACAGTATTTTGAGCAAAGTAGTAGCCATCTGTGATAAATCATATGGAGCAGAGAAAAAATATATCTGATATAAAAAAATTCTACCAATTATGAATAATGTGAATACATTACAGAAAATCAATAAAAATGGTCAAACTCAGATCAAAGGTTGCTTCTTTCAATGTGATCACAAAAGTCACAACTCACTTTTAAAGCATGAATTTAATGTTTTTAAATAGTGCCCAATTATTGTCAACATAACAATTCAATGTAAAAGAAGAATTTGATGTAATTAAATATTGTCCTGTTTTTGTCAACAAAAGAATTCAATTTGAAAGGGAATGCAATATACTATTGCAAGAGTGATGGAATGGTTAAAATTGAGAAAGGAGCCATCCTGTTGTAGATCATGATGGCAGCCATGCTGGGCTAGCCATTTACATGTTTTCTGTTCAAATTTTTGCCTTTGTTCAGTTAATGTTTTTCATTTTCTTTTGTGTATTTTACTGAGTTTCTGTCTGAGAGTACCCAAACAATACCCAAGACTAAAGAGACTTAAAATGTCTCAAGCAGTTTTATAATTGTTGAGTTCTTTCTTACCCAGCTTTCAGGAGGTTGAGACATTGTTTTCCTTAGTTATCCTATCTGCATTGCCAGTGCTAGTGGACAGCTCAGGATGTATGAGAGCAAACGGCTGTTGTCTGCTTCTCCAGAGCTGGCCTGGGGCATGGAGTTGACTGTTTTGGCTGTGCTTTGACTCTGACAAAATTTCTACGGAAGGTATGGGACCAGCTGAGGAAGAAATTGTGGAGTTGGTACATTTATCTGACTGAACAGAGAAAGTTTACTCTGGAGGAGTGCCTTCAGTAGGGGGACTCATTTGAGAACTAGTGCTATGGTTCTGTTGGTTCCATTCCACCATCCTTCCCTTGGTTGCTCTGAACCTACAAATTGTGACAGCTCCTGGTTTCCTGAGCCAGTCTGTGAGCTACTGCAAAGAATTGAACCGCTTTGCTTGGAGATCCAACTTGAACCTAGAGGACATTTGCTGGTGTTCTGGCCATGGGGGGGAATCCAGGTCCAGTGTCCTCAGAGGATAGGCACTGTTTGTTCTGAGATCCCCAGGCCAGGCAGTCAGGATGGAGGGCCTGCTCATTCTGAACTGGACATGGCTGGTTTCCCTGGCAACTCCTTGGAGGGTGGTTGGGCAAGCAACCTGCGGTGGAGATTCCCATAGCTGGATGCTGAAGTTTGATCTTGAAGTTGGAAGGAGTACTGACTGTGGTGGACACCTCAACTATATTCATCTCTTTGAGGACCATCAGCAGTTTTTCTTCCTATTTAAACATTATTTCCTTGGAAACTGTTATTTTTCTATCTTGCCTATGTGACAAATAGGCTGGAAGACTAATTTATTTTGTTGTGGTGGAGGTGCGAGCTCACCAGAAAGGTTATATACATTGCTGGAAGACTTTGGACTACCTATGTATTATCTTTTTTTGCTTTCGAACATTATTTGTTTTGGACTCTAATTTTAATTTTATTACAGTTTCTGCTTAATGTATTTTCTTTTTAATATAGGGTTGTGTATTTGGGTCTATTGTGTGTGTACTGAGTTTTTATATTGAAAGGGCTGTGTGTAGGGTGAGTGAATTCTTTGTTGGATGTAATTTTGAAAAGGGTGTGTAGGGTTTTTGTTGTTATATAATTTTGTATTATTTTGTTTGATACTCCCTAGTGAGAATTGTGGGAGTGTTGAGCTGTATTTTATTTGGTTGTTGTTGTATACTTACAGTCTAAGTGGCTCAGTAGGTAGCACACTCACCTTTGAGGCCGGGAGATAAAAGGACTGTGAGTTCAGTATCCACATCTGGCACTTGGGTTAATATCCCAAGACTGACATTGTAATGCAGCATTAGAGGGGTGCTGCACTTCTCAGGTGCCGTCTTTTGGATGAGACATTAAACCGAGGTCCCATCTGCCTGAATTGGTGGTAGTTCAGGTGGATGTTAAAGATTCCATGGCACTTATCGATAAGAGTAGGGGAAATTTTTATTAGACAAAATAAAGGACGGAACAAGAAAAGGTTCAAACAAACATTACAAATATACATAACAGTACGCTACAAAAAAAGGAAAAAATCTGAAAAAAGAAAGCAGTGTCCATTAAAATGCTTGCAATTCTTCCTTCATTAACTCCATGTAGTAAACCATAAAAAAATTATTCCACAGATATTGTGTTAATACAAAGTTTTTCTTATTCTTGATTTCATATAGTCCCCTTAGATTTTGTATTACTTGTAACAAAACCTGATGAGTACTGTACTCTTTTTGTTGTAGCACCAAAGAGCATCTTGCCTGCAAAAGATAAAATCTGCAAAAAGAGAAGGATAACCTTAAAGTACTGGGGTTGTACCTGCTCATACTTGCTGAACATTACCCCAAGACCACCACCTCATAAGAAACTACAGAAATATCTGTATCTCCCCATGGAGCTAGAATGGAAAACCAAAACTGTTGCGTATAGGGCATAACAAAAAAAATGCTCATGGGTTTCTAGTATTCCTGGACAAGTACATCTGGGGCACCTGTGTTCCTCTAACTGCCTATGTTTATGTGAAATCCCTATGGCTAACCTATCATGACAGGAGAGCCATGTTATATCCCACACCTTAAGTGGGAGATGTTTATCTGTTAATTGTTTGAAGATATTACAGAGTTGATCTTCATACTGTACCAATTTCAGTGGGCTTTCTAAAAATCATTCTGACAATAATAAAGAGTAAAATGCCTTCCTAGAATTTGCTTTGAATCGTGAGGTGGAAATGTTCCATGCCTTAATCTTATTACAAATGGGCAGTAGATATTGAGGAATATTTAATTTATTCAAGGATCTAGGAAATCCAGAGGAGAGGTCCAACTTAGTAGGAATTTCTGTAATAACCTCTCATATTATATAGCCAAGAGGGACATGTTGCAGCTAACATAGGCACTATGTTTTGATATGTAAAGATAGAGAAGAAAATAGAACTGGATGTATCATTCTGACCCCATCTATACTAAAATCATGATAAGTATGTGCCATCTTTATGGGGTTTAATCTGCTCCTCAAAATCCATGAAGAAATATGTTCATTATGTTTACTTCTAACTCTAATGGAAAAATGTGTGCTACATGTAACAGAACTGGTACTACAAGAGTATATAATAAGAAAACTCTTTTCCTTTTTGGAATTATTTTATTTTTCCATGATGCCACGGTGAATTCTGCCTTTTGTTTAGCTCTCGTCCAGTTCAGGGTGGCATCATCCTGGCTACCGAATTGTAAGCCCAATATTTGTACAAGGTCTAGTGAAATAGGAATGTCAGCAAAAGCAGCATAGTGATCAGGATTATGGGCACTAAATGGGGGATATTTTCAAATTCTGAAATCATCCTTATTAGAGCTCCTTCATCCAAATTAGGGTAGTGCAAATGCATAAATCATCTGAGTAAGCACAAACAGTTGGGGCAAATCTACCATCATTAAACCTAAATCTGGGGATATCCATATGTTTCAAAATTTTCCTGAGAAGGGGATCTATTTAAAAAACACATAATAAAGGGCTCGTGGGGCAACCCTGTTGCATCCCTTTTAGCCCAATAAAGGGTGCTCCTAATTTATTATTGATTAAAGGGATGATCTGGTAGGAAGCATAGAGCAAAGCTACCCATTTAATAAATGCAACCGGTATACCATATTTCTGCAACACTTGAAATAAATAAAATGGTCCACCCCATCGAATGCCTTTTCCTGGTCCAAGATGAGAATAAGGCACTGAGTAGTGCCATCAAACCTACGGTTATGAGATCTCAGAAGTGCTAAGTTATGGTAAATATACATTTTTGATGGTACAAGTTTGTGATGGGCAACAATTATTTTTGCAGCCAATGATAGTCTAATTATGGTTGCTAAAATGTTATAGTCAACATTTCATAAACTAATGAGTCTCTAGTTTCATAGATCACTTTGATCCCCTTTTTTATATAATAAAATGACTAGAGCTTGAGCTAGTTCATTGGGAAGGGATTGGGATGACTAGGGATGTAAGTTTGTCATGGATGAGGTTTTAATGACTAATTGTTTGTTCATGAAATCATTAGAAAACATTAGTAAATGTTGTGACACTGTCATCATTGCTACATTTTGATGACACTAGTGAAAGTCATGGAAGTCCTGAAAAAAGATTAAACATCATGGAATCAATGACGTGTATGACTGCCATGACAAACCTACTTCCCTAGGGATGACAATATATGTGAAAAGCCATCTGTTAATAAAGGGACTAAATATTTAATGAATGCTGCATAAAATTCCACTGTCAAGCCATCTGGTCCAGGGGCAGAATTTTTCTTTGACCCAGACAAATCTTTGAGAGTTTCTTCTGGGGTAATAGGGCAGAGATTGCAGAGACCAGGTTTGATCCAAACAAGGAATATCTAAATTCACTAAATAAAATGTAATCCCATTTTGCCTTTGAGGAAGTACCACATATATTAGCAATGTACTTCTGTGCTAAGTCATGTATTTGCTCAGGGTCTGAGCAACATAACATTGAATCAGGATGTATAACTTGCTCTGACCTAGTCTTGTACACTCTGCCCTGGCAACTTTTATAAATGTCTAAAGATGGCTTAGAACCTTGTGTGCCAAACTGGGCTTCCTTTTTAAAGATTCTGCCCTAACATATTAAATCTGGGCCATTTTAGCTTTAATATCACAATTTTCAGATGTCGGGTCCTGTCCCTGCTCACAAGAGCATGATATGAAAAAAATAACTTCTCTTAAAACTAAATATTGTAAATATTTCGCTTTTGAAGATTGTGCAGCAACTTGGAGAATAAAGGATTTACATTCCTGCTTTGTATCTGCCCACCATTCCTGACTGAATCAAAGGCTTCAAATACTGAGCATGTGGCTGATAATAAAGAAAAATAATGTGTTCAATATTTGGATAGATAAAAGTTGCTTATTAAGCATCCACCTAGGAAACTTTGATTCAGTGGAGGCAGTGCTAGAAAATGATGGGTATAAAGTACTGAGATGGCCAAGTAGTCTGAAGTTTCACAGGGATAGTACAAGCCTGAACTGGTATTATGTTTTTAGAGAGAAAATGTAATTGATTCTCATGGCCAGGGTACCTTTTAGTGAAAGTTTTAGCACTTGAAGAGTGTAACTGCATAACGCTGTCTGTAAAATTAGCAGTTTTTAAAATAGAATTTAAACAATTTGTGTCTCCAAAAAGTTCAGTTGTGCATGTCACAGAGTTGCCCTGTGATGGATAAGGGTCCATGGAACTTTTGGGCTTGGTGCTTTACTTAAATTGTTTTGGTTCCATAACTGTGTAAACTCAGAAATCAAAAAAAAAATGTAAGCTTTAAAAGTGGAGACTAAGTTAAAAGGTAGGGTGTCAATGAAGAATTGACTGTGTGAGGTGTAAGACCTCTGATGCAAGAGTGTGTGTTTGCACACTTGATGCTGTATGTGTGCTACTAGGCACAACAGTGACTTTTGACTTTAGACCTGCTGAACTAACTAATAATTTTCTTGAATTCTGTTCAACTACTGATCATTTTATGAAAGGAAAATAAAATGATAAATGCCACTTTTCATTTTTTTTATGCACATGAGCTGTGGTCTGCCTGACTTCATTATCCTGAAATCTCTACCCCACTATAGTGCAGCCTCATTTATCTGCTAAAGATAATGGGCAGTCAAAGTCACCACCTAATATCACATGCTTACTAGTGTGTAAATAAGGCTGCAAAAGTTTAAAGAGCTCTGAACAAGATGATATACTAAGGGGTGCATGCACATTTATAAGCCAGAAAGGTACTGTACCTAAGCACCCATCTAACAATAGAACTCTTCCTGGGCAAATATCTAATACTCTCTGGGTAGTGAAGCCATGACCTCTTAAAGGAATCACCACACCATTGCAAGTCTCATGGCCTTGTGACCAAAAAGAAGGACCCAGGTGCCAGGAATTTTTGGCCTGTCATACTTCATGCATAGTTTTTAATCTAGTGTCTTGCAAAAAATAATAAAACAGGAGAGATAGCTCAACACCAGGTAACAGATGCCAACAAAAACTTTTTAAAACTCACAGAACCACAGTCAGCAAACTGTAGCATAGCCAGTGATACAACCAGATGGATATTCAGACACTGATGTAGTTAATATAGAAAAAAACAGCTTTATTCCATAAAATCCACAAATTCAAACATCATGCAGCAGAAGGCAAAAATCCACGAGAGATGGCTACCCCCTCCCAACACAACCAAGTCTCACAAAGTCAAACATTTTCTCACCAAAACTCACACTTTCTCAAGACTCGTGAGACTTGCTATTACATTCCTTATAAAGGATATCATTTAAAGTGACAGATGCTAACAAAAACATTCACAACATAATGAAAAATTGGAGTGCCAAAATCCCCTAATAAAATAGGTTTCATAATGAAAAACCAGTAACAAATACTGACATTTTTCCATAATTCTTATATAATCTCTAAATTTCTACTAATGCTAAGACACTATAAGTTGACTCAAAAAATCATTTATACAATAATCAAACTACTTAAATCATATAGTATACAACTATATAAGTTTATCCAAAAATGAAAGTAAATGGAAACAAAATATACCAGGATATAGAGTAAGAGGTAAAAACAGAGAGGAAAAAAGGGGAAGGGGAGTGGCTTTCTTTATTAGGGAAGATATGGAAGCTAGATTAATAGAGGACATCGTGGAATTAGGTAAGGTAGAAATTCCTACAGTGGAGTTATTGAGAATAAGGGGCAGGAAATGTAATATTTCAGTATTCCATTGAGCTCCAGATACAGAGCAGAAGGATATTGATTCCTTTTTGGAACACATAGTAAGCCTAGCCGAAGTATCAGATATTGTATTGATGGGGGACTTAAATCTACCAGGGATTACTTGGTGAAGAAGCAGCAAGGAAACAGCACAGAATGTAGATTCCAGGAAGAAACAGTAGCAGTGGGTTTACAGCAATGTATTCAAGAATCTACAAGGGAATGAATATTTTGATGTGATTATTACTAATATAAAAGAAACTATAAAGAATGTTGCTGTACAACCACATATAGGAAAAAGTGATCACAGCTCCTTACTATTTGATTTAGATTGGTCAATAGAAATAGTAAAAGGCAGCACGTCTTAATTTTTGTATAGGAAAGGGGAGTATGGAAAAATTAAAAATCTGTGACATAGAATTAATTGGAGAGAGATGATGGAAAACAAAGGAGTAGAGGAGACTTTGAGACTGTTTTCACAGATAATAACAGATGTAAGAGCAGTATACGTCCCTCAGAAGATAGTATACAACAGCAGGGGCAAGAAACCTCCTTGGTTAAACAAGGTTATTATATGGTTATGTAACAGGAAGAAAGTATTGTTCAATAGAATGAAGAAACAAATCACTACGGAACATATAAATAAATATAAAAGTTGTCAAAGGAGACTTAAAAGAGAAATAATACAGTCTAAACAATGACTGGAGAGGAGACTATCGGTGAGCAAAAATAAAAAAAGTTTCTTTGCCTACATTAATAGACACAGAAATGGAAGTTGCATGGCAGGCCCATTAACCATCTATGGGGAAATTATATCAGAACTCTGAAGAGGGAAGATGAGTTTGGTGAATGCTTTTCTGCTTTATTCAGAGATAATGGAAAAAATGTGAAATCAAGAATGAGGGAAGTGGTATAATAGACCCAGAATTATTAATAATGGAAGAAAGGGTAATGAATAGAGTTATGAAATTGAATAATGACAAGGCAGCAGGGCCTGATGGGATGCACCCATTCATGGTTAAGGACTAAAGGAAGAACTAGTACCGGTGATCTCAATGTTGGGACAAAAATCTGAGGCTGAGGGGGTGGTGCCCGAGGATTGGAAGAGGGCATTTATTGTGCCAATATTTAAGAAGGGATGAAGGGATCAGGCAGAAAATTGTCGACCAGTGAGCCTGACATCAGTGGTGGGAAAGATTATTGAAGGAATACTTAGTGAAGCTTATTATGAAACTATGAATGGGAAAGGACAGGTTGATATGAGTCAGCATGGTTTTACCTCTGAAGAGATGAGAGACAAATCTATTGACATTCTATGAGGATATAAATAGATGGGTCGATGAGGGAACAGTATAGATGTGGTTATGCTGGACTTTAGAAGAGCCTTTGATACAGTCTCTCATGATAAAATAATTGAAAAGTTGAATAAGTTGGGGATTGATTACTGTATAGTAACTTGGGTATCCCAGTGGTTGAGGGATGGAAAACAACAAGTTAGCATAAGGGGTTGTCTGTCTTAACCACAAAAGGTGGGGAGCAGAGTCACACGGGGTCCATATTGGGACCCCTATTGTTTGGTATATTTATAGGTGACTTGGAAATCAATAGTCAGAGTAAAATGGTTACATTTGCAGATAATATTAAGATAGGTGGGATTGTAAACACCTTTGATGACAGATTGTTGTTTGGTAGAAATTTGATTAAAATCATGGAATGGGCTAAGAATAATGGAATGGAATTGAATGTTGAGAAGTGTATAATAATGCATTTGGGAAAACACAATGTGCATCAGAATTGTCATGTAAAGAATTTAAAGCTAAAGATATAGGATTTAGAGAAAGATCTGGGAGTTTACATCCAGAGTGATTTGAAAAATAGTTCACACTGTAGAAACGTGTCAAACAGAGCAATGTTTCTGGTAAACAGTGTGAGAAGGAGTTTTCACTCAAGAGAGAGTGGGGTGTTGATGCTACTGTACAGAACACTGATTATGCCAATGTTGGATTACTGCTCTGCTGTATGAAATGCATTTTTATTGAAGGATGTAAAATTGGTGGCGAGACCGCAGAGATCTTACAGCAAAATTATATCATGCTGTAAGGACTTAAGCTATGAGGACAGACTGGAGAAATTGGGATTGTGGACCTTGAGGAATAGAAGAGTTAGAGGGGACTTAATGAGATTATATAGTATTACCAAAAATAACAATATGTTTAAGGAGAAGAACTTGGCATTTAAGTATAATCCATATCAGCTGAGGGGACATGACAGACAGTTGAGAGAAATTAAATTTAGGATGGAGATAAGAAGAAATGTTTTTAGGAAGAACAATTAAACTGTGGAATGGACTGCCTCAGGATGTGATGATGGATAGTGTGGTTAAGTTTAAAGAATACTTAGATAGATATCACCACTGAATAGTGGGAAGTCTGTATAGGATATGCCTTTTTGACTTCCTATTTCTCCAGTATGAAATCCAGTATGAAATCAGATACTCTAGTATCTAAAAAGGTTTTATAAAAAACATTTTACATCCATATCTCTGACGTCATTAGGCTAAGTAAAAAATGTTTAAAGTAGGGCAGAAATACACTTTTTTATCATATATAGACAATCAAAGTCAAACATATATATATATATATATATCACTATAAGAACTGGGGCAATAAATCTGTATGTTCAAAAATCCCTATTTCATTTATACAGATGTATAAGTATAGAATTAAATCTATTGTATATATATATATATATATATATATATATTAGAGGTAGTTTGTTCCAGTTGAGGCCACCTCAATTGGCATTGGGGTACACTGGTCAGCCCTAACTCTCACCCTATGACATGTAAAGCAGCAGAAGTATAGGAGAATGGGGTAAGAGTTAGGGTCTTGATTCGTTGCACACCCCAATGCCAGTTGGGGGTGTGGGGTCCAAGGGGTTTTCAACCCCAACAGCCATTTCTACTTTGTCGCTGTGGAACCCTAACAATGCATTAAACAGAGTTTTTTGCCTCTAATTTCCTTCTTTTGAGAATGGTACAAGAAATAGTAATGTATGTGAGGGTCTCAGACTTCACCACAAGATGTCTTGTGGCATAGTACAGGAGCAGTAACGCAAACAGAAATGCACAGTGGCACACATGGTAACACAAGTGAATGAGAACAGAAAGGTACCGCACACGGTGGCTTAGATTGAACAGTCTGCTACTTGATGTGTTATCACATAGTAACATGGTGCTTGCAAATGGAAATGTCAATGGCATGGTGATGCAAAGTGAAACAGAAAGAAAATAGTACTGTAGACAAATGGCAAAAATAACAGAAAAGAAAATGAAAATGCAAAGGATATGCATATGGGCCCCACGGCCCTGCACATAATGCAGCTGGGCGCTGGGCTCAGGGTCATACTCCACCACATGATGTCTTGTGGCATAGTAACAGGAACAGTAATGTAAACAGAAGCGCTAATAGTATGACAAGGTAACGTGTTTAATGAGAACAGAAAGGATAATGAACACGGTGTTGATTTAATGTGCCATGCGTGATGTCTTGTCACATAGTAACATGGTGCCTGTAAATTGAAATGGCAATGGGCATAGGTGTTGAAGTAAGCAGAAAGAGAAATAGTACGGTACATGCACTGGTGGCTGCCATGAAGATGTTAAAGATTCATATTGCACTTTTCAAATGAGTGGGAAAATTATCTGAGTGCCTTGGTCAACATTCACTCTTTCAGTATTATACAGTGCAGTTGTGTGTGCTATTAACATGTTTCATAACAGCTGCCTGTTCACATACAGTCCCAGCACTGCCAGTATCTGACTTATTGCTTTGTAAAGCATCCTTCCATATAGTATGTTCATATTTTTTCTCAAACCATGTTAAAATGCTTTAAGAATCTTTTGTGACAGATATTTCAGAGTATTGTGGCATTGTTGGAGGAGATACAAATGCTTGTAAAACTTGTTTTAAATTTATGTTTAACTCTTTTTTACTTAACAAATCATGTTGTACTTGTAGTCTGTAACTTTGTACATTATGTTGAATTGTTGTTGTCTTTACATCTATTGTATTGCTTGCTTGTTTGTGATTTTGGTCTAGGTCAGACCTGAAAAAGAGCCTTTTTGGTCCAGTTTCCTTACCCAGTTAACAAATGAAAAATAAAATAAATAAAAATAAAGATACAGTGCCCAGAAGAACAGACTGTTTCTGAGTATACAGTTATGTGAATAACAAAAAAGCATGCAACCAGAAGAAGGCAGGTTTTCTGTTTCTGTCTAGGAAGATTGCTGAAAGAAGGAATCAACCTGCTCAGCTCTTTCAGACTGTAAATAGGTTTCCCCATCAGGCCTGTCTGAAGTCAGGATTTAGCATACACATCACAGCTCAGCTTTCAAGTGTGGAGTTTGCACCAATGATGATTTCAGAGATGTGTGGGGTTATCTGTGATCTGTTACCAACATTTTGCAAACTGGTTCCTGGTGTGACAAGGCTACTGGTGAGCTGTTTTTGGCATCTAGGACTACTATTTGCTGGTATTATCTGGTGCTGCATGTCAGATGGGGTCTTCCTGACTACATTTAAAGGTGTGCTAGGGAGAACTCTTCTACAAAAGTCATTTTGGACACAAATTCCTGAAGACTTAAAAACCATTCTATAACCTGCCCTATTTAGGTAGGCTTACTTAGATGGCAGTTGTATTACAGCTTGGGGTACACATCATAGCCTTTGATATCTATAAACTGCTCCCGCCTGGCCTCATTCCTCTAGCATGGCACTGAGACTGCACTTGTCAAAGTGTACAAAGACCATTGTGGGCAAGGAATAGAGATGATCATTCAGGTCTTGTTCTCCTCAATCTCTCAGCAGTTTTAACAATGTAAAACAGAGCTGTTGTAGCATAGCTTGTGGGAACATGTACAACTCATCTGCAAAGTAATCTGCTAGTTCAAATCCACCTCAAGGGCAGGAAATAGAGGGCTGTGATGGAAGATGTCTCGATTCCCAGTGTCACTGCTTTGTGATGATCCCCTGGGCTCTGACCTGTTCTGTATTTTGTTTGCAATGTGTATGCTGTCTTTGGGAGGGATGATTACATGGTATGGAGAGGGTTTCTCTGCTATGCAGATAATACTCAACTAAGTTTGTTGTTTGCACCAAGGATGCTGGATGTGGAGTACTGCTTCATGAATGCTTGATTGAATTCCAGGAATGGATATTGTCCAGTTCATTGAAATACAACCTGGAAAACACTGAAGTACTGGATGTTAATCTGGGTCATTAATGCAGAGTGGAAGCTGCAAAAAGGGAGACCGGGGTTTGACTCAGTTCTCTTATGTTTATGGTTGCCACTAAGGTCACAAATCAGGGAGTTATTCTGGTTAACAAGTTGGCACTTCAGTCTCAGGTGTCAGCATTATTCTGGAGTGTCTTTAGCATCTGATAAACAGCAGGTGATTACATCCCTTACACCTGAGGACCTGTCAGTGCTAATGCTTGTGTTTTCATGTCTAAGCTTGACCACTGTAATGCTCTGTACCTTGTTCAATGGAGGTATGCTATGACACCTGCTGCTGGTGGAGAATGCAGTAGCTAGTTGCAGACTGGCCTTTGGTGGATGTGCTATGTATTCTTGGTGCTGAGTGAACTGCACTGGCAGCCAGGTAAGTGGTGTATCTCCTTCTAAATTGGTTTACTAACTTAAAGCAGCAGTACAATGAAAAATGTTTTTCTGAAAAGCACATTTTCTGTCATGGTTATGAAAAATATTGGCAGAACTGTTGATTTGGGGTTTCTGGATGCTTCCTGTGTTGTTTACAGTACATTTGCATTTTTGTCTGGATTCTTACCCTCCTCAGGTCCTCAATATTATTTCAATGCACAAATTAGGCTACCATCTATCTTTTTTCTTGAGAAATAATTATTTTAAAACATTCATAGCTTTCTTAAATGATAACAGAAACTGAAAATGTCACCACCAAAATAAACTGGAAGACATCTGGCATTGATTAGGGAGTAAAAATGTGGGGTCAAATTTTAGCCCATTTTCACTGCACTGCTGCTTTAAAAGGCCCCATATAGGTTAGTTTCTGGCTACTGGTCAGATATCATGAATCCTCGTCTACCCTAGCACTATCTCTGTTCACTGAACTGGGCCTCTTAGTGATACTGAGAGCCAGGTTAAAAAAAGCATGTTACTGGTTTCAATCATGTCTTGCCTGTCTCTCCTGGCCCCCACAGAATACAGAAGGTCAGCCACCCTTTCTTCATAAATCCTCCTCTGCTGACCATGAGTCTTTTTAGCCTCATTATTTCAGATGAACTCTGAGTGGTCCTTGTCCTTTTATAGATGAGTTTTCAACAACAAAGGACAGAACCCCATTGCTGCTTCACTAAGAACCTGTACATAGGTCATGAGCATCCTACTCACTTTACCACTCTTTAACACTGAGCTGAGGTGTTGGGGCTGTTACTAATATTATCTCCCCAGATCATTCCCATCTGAGTCCTGCTCATGTCATACCCCCTTCATCAATTATTCAACCTTGGATTCCCACTCTGCAAGTGCATAACTTTATACTTCTCACATTGAATTTCAGTTGGCAAACCTTTGATCACCTTTTTAGTTTTCCCAAATCGCTTTTCATTTTCTTCTTACTCTCCTCACTTTCCACCTTGTCAAACATATTTTTGCCATCTGTGCATAGGCACATCTTGCCTGGAACCCTTCTACAATATTACAAATAAAAACATCAAAGGAATGTGGGCAAACACTAATTTCTGAGGGACCCTGCTCATAACCCCCCCTTACCCCTAACCCTCTTACCCTGGAGAATGGACTGCTAGAACTGTCCTTGGGGTCTCCTATTTAGCCATTTACCAACACACCCAGTGACCTGTTGCCTAACATCTATGTCTCTGATTTTTTTCATGCAACTTGTGGGATTCAAAGGCCTTGTTAATGTCTAAGTAAAGCAGGGTTTTATTTAACTCTAAAAATTGATTAGTGTTTTGCTCATAAAAGTGCTGAAACATTGAAAAAATGCATTGCACTTTCCTCATTGTGTTTAACTAACATAACACTTCTAGAAAACCTATATATATATATAGGATAGTGCATGGGGAATGGTTGACAACAGGGCTATTCTTTCACCAAGTTGGCACTATGATGACAGATTACCTCAAGAGTGCAGCTCGAGAGATAATCCATTGTCATAGTGCCAATGAGGTGAAAGATGCCCTGTTGTCAACTGTTCCCCATACACTTTTCTTTATAGTGTATGGTGGAATGTCATTTTTTTGGGGGGGAAAAACAGTTACTAGAAGGAAAAAAGAATTTACATTGTGAACATTTTCTCACTAACCATTAATACTGCACCCCAATATTGCTGCTTTTGCCATGTGTCCTGTCTATGAAGTGAGCCCTAACTGTCAAATGCTGCATGAGGACACAGTGTGACATTCACAGTACAGTACAAAACATCATTCTGTTGTACTGCGAACGTCACTACAAGGTTTTGAAAATGATCGATTTCGGTGGAGAACGACGTTCCACCATACACTATAAATACTTTCTCTATGGTTAGTATTGTCCCAGGAAAAAAACTGCTAATCAATTATTTAAAACCCTGTAAAGGATGCGTAGCACTTGACCTTTATCTAGTGTTTGTGACATGGTGTTGAAAAAATTCATGAGGTTAGTCTGATGGGACCTCCCATTTTCAAAGTCATGCTGCTTGCTGCCCTGAGGCTAGATTTTCAAATGATGAGGGAACAAAGTCTCACACTGCAGCCCTAGCTACATGAGAAATTCCCACACCTGCTGTGATTTGTATTTTCAGCCAGTGCAGTTATGGGGGATGTGACACCTGGTCACCTGGTCACAACAGGTGTAACTTTTCCCCACAGCTGTGCCAAAAAAATAAATCAGCTACAAGGTGCAACCTGGCTCCAATTTTGAAAATACTGCGGCTGTGGGAAAAACTGTGGTTCTGCAAATGGAGACCCACTTGGACAAGGCTTTTCTCACAGCTGCAGGATTTTCTAGGGCTTTGAAAATCTAGCCCTTTGAGTCCATGATACTCTAAGAATCAACAAGCTATTTCAAGAATTATTTATATTTTAGGAGAACTGTTTTGATACATTTTGTTATTAATTTAATTGAACTGATTAATCATGTGCTGTGTTCACTGTTTGTTTTTTTATTTTTATGGGCACGCTGAGCCTTCATGGAATGGTGCTCAAAATAAAGTCTACTACTACTACTGTTACTTGATTATGAACTAATGTAGCTTCTCCACATTGAAAGTATGGTTAATTGTGCAACAATTCTCTTGTCCTCCCTGTCCCTACTTTTGTGAAGGCTCATGACATCTGCTACCCTTTAATTCCTATGGACTTGGGCCATCTAAATTATGTGAATTTAGCAGTTGAATTGGTCTGCCACTTACACTGACAGAATCTGCAACAGTTTCCTGAGTGTCCGTTGGTGAAAATCATCATGTACCAGGGGCATACACACCTGAAATACTTCAGCACAATAATAATCTTTTCCAATCCAATGCTATCTAGTTCCATTTGTGTTTCCCAGCCTATCCAGATGTTGTACTCTGGTAGTGACCATCCTTTCTTGTTTATGAAGACTGAGCACATGTATGCAGGCAAATAATTAGCATTGTGTCCGATTCCCATCTACCCGCCTCACTCTTTCTCAATCGCTCTATTACACTCTTGTTCTCTATACGGATAGGCCATCCCCAGAACTTGCCTGTTTGTATCTGCAATGTGATTTTAACCCCTTCAGAAAAATCTACTGCAGCTTAAGCCTTTTCTAATGCAAAACAAACAAAAAAAAGGCCATGCTATTTGCCCCCTCAGCCAGTTGGACCACACACTGTTCCCAGGATTAAGCTCCCTGATAGCTACACTCCTGAGTGAGCCTTGCAGTTTGTGATGAACTTTAAGTTCCTCTGTGTTTGGATAAGATGCCAAATTGTCCTTCATTGATCACATCGACAGACTGTCAAAAAATGAAAACATAAACTTGGATTCTTTTTCTGGATCAAAAATTTACATACCATGGAAGCAAACACAAGGTTGTTCCATACTAGATTTTTGCCCCTTCTGGACTATACAGATTTTCTGTATGGCCAATGTCTTAATACTGCTTTTTCAAAACTCGTTACTCTTTATCATTGAGCTATTAGATTCATTACTGGTTTGCCATATTCAACCCACCACTGCAAACTCTATACTAAGATAGGCTAGAGTTCACTAAGATTCAGACAGCAAAAAATGCAATCTTCTGTGCACAGAACCATCATTAATAAGCTCCACACTATATCATGAGCTGTGTGCCCTCTGTACTGCTGGAAACTACATGTTGGAAGTCTCTCTATACTGTACCTCACTCCTAATCTCTTAAGTCAGAACTCACTGTGGTAAATCTGCAATAAGCCATGCCCTTCCAGCTCAATGGAATACTATACAGAAAACTCTGAAGCTTGCAATCCATGGAATTCAGCTTCTTCAAAGCCTGTACCTACACTCATTTAAGGAGACCTGCAATTGTTTACAATGATGGTACATATTCTGAGACTTTGTCTAATTATTCCTTGGTTATTCTCCTTACTTTTAGCCTTAGCATGGACCATCTTGTTTGGCCCCCTACCCAAGGGCACCATCATTGTTGATGGCAGGTAGCCGAGGGCAGTCCAGGAGTTTGTCAACCCGGGCACTGTTGTGCAACGTTAGATCTGTCTGGAACAAGACCGCTGTGATTTTTGATCTTGTTGGTCTGACAGATCTGACTTGTATCACCAAGACCTGTCTCAACAATAATGCAGGCCCAATACTTGAGGCCGCAATTCCAGCTGGGTATATGGTGATACATCACCCAAGGTTGGACTGCGGGGAGGGGTAGTGGTCTGTTTCAAGACCTAATAGGCACTCACTAGTGTTCCAGTTGTGGAGACCAGCTCCTTTGAATGTGCTGTTGTAACAGGTGTGGGCTATCGAATTGCTCTCATCTACCATCCAAATGGATATGGGAAGCAATTCCTTAAGGAAGTAACGGACTTCGTCATCAACATGGATTTGAGTCTCCCAGGCTGATGGTCCTGGTGATTTTAATGCCTGGATCGACGATGAACATTCACAGTTTGGACAACACTTAATGGATTCACTGGGCCTAACACAGGTGGTTATCTCTGCTACACACATAGGTGGCCATTCTCTTGATCTGGTCTTCCTTCTGGGGATTGAGGCTTCTGATATGGGGATGGAACCAGTTGGCTGGTCTGATCACTACACTGTGAGGTTCAATTTTGGCACCCCACCTTGTAGGCCAACCCCTGTGGAGATGGTCAAGTTACGCCCTTTATGAAATATTACTTCTGATGACCTTGCTGCATTTCTTGACCTATCACAATTTCCTGTGCATTGCAATGATCCAGAGGTATTGGTTTTGGCCTATAATAGTGTCATCACCTCTGCCCTGGATTCTATTGCTCCAGTTCATGTGCGTCCTCTCTCCGTTTGACCTCAGGCTCCATGGTTGGATGAAGCCTTGAGGGAGTTGCAGTGACTAGGATGCAGGTTAGAACATTGCTGGTGGAAATCTGGCTTGTATGCTGACCATCTTAGACTGTTAGAACACTATCAGTTCTATCAATCAGAAATATCCTGTAAGAAGGCAAGTTTCTGTCCGGGGAAATTACTGCCACCCAGAACTGACCAGCTCAGCTGTTTAGAACTGTGGACAGATTGTGCAGCCAACCTGTCTACAGCTCCGAAGAGCATTTTCACAATTACAGTGTGATGAGCTAGCTTGGTTCTTCGCTGATAAGGTTATGGGCATTAGGTCAGAGATCCACTCGACACATTCTATGTGAGTTGCTAGTGACCAGGGCCACCTTCATTTTCCTGGAATACCTTCAACCGCCCAGAAATTGTGGATGTTATGCGGATTGTCCAAGGGATGTGCCCTACATGCTGTAGTTTAGATCCGGGTCCAACATCCCTGATTATGAATTGTAGAGTCTATTCTCCAGTTCTAGCACAGATAGTTTGGTGCTCCCTTGACTCAGGTGAATATCCCTGTTCCTTGAAAGTGGCGGTGGTGACAGCGTTGTTGAAAAAGCTTCTTTGGACTCAGACTATCTTGCTAACTACAGGCCTATCTCGAATCTCCCTTGTGGGAAAGTGATTGAGAAATGAGTGACGCCCAGTTGGAGAACCACCTGACCATCCATAGCATCTATGACCCTCTCCAATCAGGTTTTGAAAGAGGCATAGTATCAAGATCATGCTGGTTCGGGTGATCTATGATCTCCTGATGGTGAAGACCAGAAAAAGGTACATTTGGTACTATTAGATCTGTCATCAGCATTTGACACCATTGACCATAGGGTAATACTTGAGCACCTGAGATGTATCTGTGGGCTTTCTGGGGTGGTCCTCAGATGGTTCACCTGATACCTCACTGTAAGAACTCAGAGGGTGGTTTCAGGTTTTTCCTAGATCCCATCTCTCTGCTTTGTGGGGTTCCTCAGGGCTCTATATTGTCCCCATGCTGTTTGCGTGTATATGCTTACCCTCAGAGACATTGTGAGATGGCATGGGCTGAGTTTCATTGCTATGCTGATGATACCCAGATATACCTGTCTTTTGCTCCCGACCAGTAAGGAGCTGTCTTGGTTTTAATAGCTGCCTCAATGAAATCCAGGATTGGATGAGGTCAGTTAGCTGAAGTTGAACTCTGGGAAGATGGAGGTGTTGGTTTTGGATTCAGATCACTGGATAGGGAGACCTGGGGCCAGCTCCCCATCAGGATTGTTCCTTGGGGATGTTGAGCTACAGGTCTCTGAACAGATGTGAGACCTAGGGGTATTTTGGATGCAGGGCTGACATTTCGGTCTCAGGTGTCATCTGTGGTTAAGTCATCTTTCTACCATCTAGAAACATCACTAGGATCAAGCACCTTGTTCCATCCATTGATCTGCAACTTTAAACCATGCTTTTGTGACCTTGTGCCTGGACTACTGCAGCTCACTATACTTTGGGCTTCCAGGGGTTGATATCACCACTTGCAGCTGGTGCAGAATTCAACAACACAGTTGTTGGTGGGTACTCCTAGATCTGCCCATATTACACGGTGCTATGGGAATTGCACTGGATGCCAGTCCAGTGTGGATCACCTTCAAGGTTGGATTACTGACTTTCAGAGCTCTGCATGACCTGGGCCCTGATTACCTGAAAGAATTCCTGATCCCTTACCACCCTGTGAGACCGCTCCACTCAGCTGACGAGGGGTTGCTAGGGGGTATCTTCAAAATCTGTTGGGGCTGTGCTTTTGTGTTTGCAGCCCCCTTCCTTTGGAATTCTCTACCCCATCGGATTAGGGAGTGTACAACTGTGGGGAGTTTTAAACAGACTTTGAAATCTTTCCTCTGGGTAAAAGCATATGGCTGTTTCAATTGCTGATTTGTACTGTTTTTATGATGTTGCTTTTGTTGTATTTTACTGTCTTATTGTACTGCGCCTTGATGCCTGAAAGGAACACAACAAATAAAGTACTATTATTATTATTACCCCGGCTCAACCTCAGACATAATGCTTCCCTTTACTCTACATTCCATGGTTACCCTCTGCCTCTTGGCTTCTTGTTGTTAATTCCCTCCTGTCTATATCCTGCTGATGTGTGGCATATCTGTATATATTGTACACAGGTTCTTTTTTCTATAGTTAAGTAGCACTGAGTAGTGTATTGAATGTTATTTTACTTTAATACTTCCTTACCATTCCTTACATAGATGATTACTTATCCTTTTATGTAATCATTTGTTTTAATACTTATTACTCTATTCATTCATCATTGTACTTATTCTTTTCATTGTAACGGTCCAGGTCCATCTTGCAAATGAGTTTTCATCAATAATGTTTCATGTAGTAAAATAAAGACTGATTGATTTAACTTTTCTCCTTTCCTTAAACTTTTAAAGAACATGTCATTTTCCCTCATGCCTTCTGTAGTCTTTCAGTCTTCCAGTCAAAAATAAAAGTTTTTTTCTCACTATGTCCACCAGAATAATCAATAAAAAGAAATGAAATAAAATGTGATATATTTAATTCTAGTTCTACTTTCGCCCTCCTCTCTACTGATAAGCCTTCTTTGTCTTGACAAATGAGAAATCCCTGTTTGTCTGTTTTGGTTCAGCCTTTCAAATTTTGATGTCCACCTTTTTTCCTCGCACCTACAACAATGCCCCTAGAATACCACTAAGGCATGTTATGTTCCTTTCTCTTGCAGACTTATCAGATGCAACTTTTACAGTTAGAATCCTTTCTTTGATATTTTTCCACTTGCTTTCTTCACCATATACAGTAGCTGTTTGTACTCCCAAGCTTCTCCATAGCTCATTCTCCATCCTGCTGAAGTCAGCCTCAATAATGTGCAGCGCCATTGTCCAGGTCCAATGCCTCTGTTATTTCAGTACAATGTCAAATTGTATTGTGTTTTAGCTTCAAGACAGTAGAGGCTATTCCACTGTTAACCCTTTTATGATATGTGAGTTGGTTTGAACAATGTTTAGAAGGATCTTGTCTGTAGTCTGTTTTTTTTTCTACTAATGGAGTCATAAAGCAGTCCTGTAAAGTCCTTACCAATTACTAATTTTGTGTGCTTTCTGCCATTAGGATATTCCAGCCAGGGTCTGGTACAGTATATTTAGGAATCGTAACAGGACTTCTTCTCCTCCTGCTATTGTCTTTCTGATCTATTCATTTAGACCCCCTTCTAACATCCTTTGTCTAGTTAGGGTGCTGTAGATCACTGCCAGGTGTAGACTCCTCTTCTGTTTACTGTACCTGTCCCCATAGGGATTCTAATGTGACCTTTCTTGGCACAACCCCCCCATCACTCTGATACCTTCCTGACTTTCAATAAACCCCCCTTCCTCACCCCCACCCTGTACCTTCTGTAAAATGTATTGCCAGTGACAGTAAGGTCCCAGTCATGCTTAAGTGATGCCAACCTTTCTGTTACCAGTTTATCAGGGTTGCCAACTTCTGGTATTTAAGCAGACCACTCTCCAATAACCCATTCTGCCATCACTCAGCAGCAGCAATAGATATGGGCAGATATTACCCAGATACTTCACAATATTTCTAAAGAACTTCTGTCAGGTGGTCCACAGTGGTACCTGACGGAGACAGGGGATTTCTCTAGAAATATCAAAGACATTTCAGAAAATATTTGGTCATATCTTTGGCTGCAACATTATCTTGCTAGACCCTTGAGATAAATGTGTAACCAAATTTCCTTAAACCCATTACAGGAAAATTTAAAACTTGCTAAGTTAGCCTCTCAAACAGTCAGTTCATTGATATGAGTTGTCTGACTTGGATAAAAGAGTGATCAGTTGCTCTTTAACATTTACTTACTGTTCATGTTGTAGTACAAATGCAGAAATATCTTTTATGGTGTCACTTAAGTGGGTGCAAATTGTACAGTGATCAGCAGTGTAACATCACAGCCTAAGGTGCATATATGTTGTAATATATCAATACTTCATGGGGTGGAAGGCCCACATTCTCTCCTGATATATTATTGTCTAACATATTATTATTTCACTAAGTTTTATTATGAAATCAGAATGACATTAAAACGCAAGACATTTCCATATTAACTTAAAGTTTGTCAAAAATAATGGGCACGATTCTGTCTCAGATGCCCCTGATGCAAATGAATTGTAGCAGGCTTGTCTGACACATGTGGTGATTTGCCCCACAACTTCTGTCATATGGGATTCTGGAACACAGCTTGTGTCAATTCCTGACACAGCTTGATCCAAGCCCACTTGTACCACGGTTGCATCCAACAACCCCGGGCATCAGGTCTCAAGTGGACTTGCACCATGGTGGGGCAACCACATCTGCTTCAATGGGATTCCAGAAGCCCCACCATGGATGTAGCAGGGGCCGTCAGTTAGACTAGTGAAGATGTGGCCTAACTGGCTTGTACTGCTGGAGAGCAGTGGAACAGGGGCCTGTAGGGGCCCACCAGAAGCTGGTGATATGGTGGCAGGGAATGGATAGGGTGTTGTCCCATTCCTAGCAGGTGACTTGATGCTGCCATCCTGAACATGCATGCCACACAGTGAGCACACTGATGGTCAGACCATGGGGCCCCATAACCATCAGCCCCCCATCCCCATGGTGTCCCAGATCCATCAGTTGTCCTGTGGTCACCATCCCTGATCCCCCCAGGATGCCTGTTACATGCCTCTGACCCCCACTCCTGGCCCCATCCTGAGGTAACCACATCAGCCACGTTATACTCCCTGGTGGTATTGTGCCCTCCACCCCAACAGGCAGTGTTTGCTCCCCTGCTGCTCCTGTCCCCAATATGCATTGGCAGCTGCCACAGTTCTCCTCACACTACAATGGCCAGCCCCAAAATGTAATCTCACAGGACGTGTAAGTGTAGTGTACACTTATGATATCTGTGAGATGTAAACATACTGGTCTGTGAGCTTGTATTGTGAGGCTGGCTGTAGTTCTGTGGGGAGGGCTGTGGCAGCCACAAATGCATTTTGAGGATAGGGCAGCAGGGGGGAAACCACTGCCTGTTGGAGTGTGGAGGATGGGTGGCCACTAGAACACCAGTGAGTAGGACCTGAAGAGTGTTTGGCCTTGTTGCCTTCCTGGGGGATCAGTGATGGGGGTGGAGGGGCTCACCTGGACTGCAGTGACATAGCTGCCACTGGACTAGGGTGTTCTGACCATTCACCCACAGGTTGGCAGTGGCCATGCACAGTGCCTCACATCAGGGGTAGCAAATGGGTGCTCCTGGCAGTAGTAGAACAGTGCTATTTGGGGCCCACAAGACTCATGCCACATTCCTGTGGTGGCTACCACTTCCTTGCCTGTGGTCAGTGATTCCCACCACTTCTGGCACTTGGGGTGTCAACCTGTGCAGCTGTCTGAGGATTTATCCACGGACTTGTGAAAAAAAAACCCAGTTGCATCACTCTGTCCATAGTAGGAGGGATTTTGCCGCTATTCCAGATGGCTTGGTGCAGGTCTCCAACTTTTTTAAAAGCACTTTTTGTGTGTGCCACAAATAAGGTGGGGGAACCCTCATTTATGCCTCTTCTGGAATAAGGCCCAATAGTTTTACCCTACTATATCATACCATATCATAAAATATAGCATACAGTGCTTCTAAGAAATATCTATAACATGATCTTTTCCCATTCCCTTTACCATACTGATTTGACAGTTTAAATAGTGAAACATCCAATACTAAATTATGTGTTTGGTATCAGTGTATACACTAGGATCCCATAGGTTGCAGTGTGTGTGTGTGTGTGTGTGTGTGTGTGTTGTTAGGAGGTAAAACACAAAGACACAATTCTGCATTTATAAATATGTTAGAAACATGGTTGACTAAATGGCAAAGTCTCTTAACATCCAGTGAACACTAGATTTTACTTGATACATCAGGGGTGGTTCCTGGAAAGAGCAATGTGCCATACAGCTCTAGGGTACTGTACATTGTGATTTTATTAGATACACATACCTTGGCGGTCTAAGGGCTTCGGCAGAGGGCTATCAAGTATGACTACCTGGCCATTAGGGTTTTATTTTTGCTATGGACATTCCAGTGACATCCAACAAACTAATAATTAATATTTAAAACAATCTGCTCTTATGTCTAGCAGTGAAGAAAGAGCTACCAGTTTGTCTCCATAACCCACAACCACAGCACACCAAGTTAGAAAGATGACAAGAAGTCAAAGCTGCATGCTTGTACTTATGGCATAGGAAACCTCTACTCCATGCAGGCAGCAGCCCTTCATTGTACAGAAGGAGGGTTCCATGTCACTCTTCCTGCAGAGTTAGCCTGGGCTGCTTCTTCTCTGCTTTGTGGTAGAGAGGTTGGGGCTCAGGGTGGAGAGGAGGAGGCAGGACTGGATGTGGGCAAAGCAAGAAAGGTAACCATGAGTAGGCTAAGTGTGATAGCTGTGGTGCCCATTGCTATTTCTATTGGGGTACGGGAATAACTGACCTTCAGTGAGTGTGACTGCCTCTGTGGAGTAGTTTTTTTCTTTAGAGTACAATATGCTAAAAGTGAGAACAAGGCAGGGGATAACGGTGATTAGAACAGGAAAAAGGCAGATGCAAGGTTGGAGGATTAATAGGAAAAATAAGATGCCTCCAGTGGCAGATCAGTATAATCTACAAATAGAAAAATGAGCACTTATAAAAAGGCTGGGGTGCACCTGTGGCTGGCTGCACTCAGCACCAGACCACTAGTGCAGAAGAGATGGAATCCCCTCAGGAATCCTGAAGAGAAAGGAAGAGAATGGAGAAATCAGCTTATATGTACCAACAGAACAAAGGCTTCAGAGTTTGGGAGGCAAACTAATTATGGAGACAAAAGAATTCTATAACAAGGTGAGAAATTAAGGGTGCTAAGTTAGAGAGGGAGATAATGACTATGGGAGTGGCTGGTATTAAGCACCAGCAGCATCACCAGTATACAGAGAAAAGGCTATTGGGGTTGGGGGACACGATGGGTGGAGAGATGGAATCCCCTCAGAATCCTAGAATCTTGCTCTTGAGGGCAGGCTAGGGTTCACCCTGCAGCTGGCTGCGCTCAGCACCAGACCACTAGTGCAGAAGATGGAATCCCTCTCAGGGAATCCTGAAGGGGGCATGCCCATGCATATGCTTCAAATCCCAAAATTTAGCTTGGGATGTGAGCTACATCTGCTGATACAATCTCCAGATGCGCCATAGACAGGGGCAGAAAGTTGAGCCATGAAAATCTGGCTCAAATGCTGACCACCCACAGGGAGGCTGTTGTATTGCAGGATGCAACACAGCAGCTGCCACCATGGGTTGCTACCTGCCAGGCAAGACCACTGTCCACAAGCACCCATTGTATCCCTGGCAGTCCAGTGGTACCTTCCTCCCATCCATATCACCGATACCACCACTGTACAGGAAACAACTGTATGGGACAGTCCAAATATGCGAATGTCATTCACATATTTGGACTGTCCCATACAGTATGCCCTGCAAGCCCATTGGTCCAAACCTTGCACCAATAGGCTTACATCGCATACTGTAAGCTGTCATTCAGCAGGTGGCTGGGTGGCATGTGGGTGGGTTGTAGCCTGCCCGCCGATGATGGGGAAGCTGGGTGGGCTGGGGTCCAGTTTGGGTGGGAGGATGAAAGTTACTACTGGACCACCAGGGATATTAAATTCTTTATTGTACAGGGATTGGGGTGCAGAGCAGAGGTGGATCCACTGCACTACCAGGGATATTTCATCACTACATCAGATGGTGTTGAGGGTTGGGATAGGGAGGGGGTATCACTAGCCTACCAGGGCATTTATTGTGACATATTTTGGCCAATCTGGGGTATGGGGAAGGAAAGGGTACCATGAGACTTCCATGGCAGGTTCTATTATACCATGATCCATGATCTGGGCATGAGCGGGGGAACATTAGATCACTAGAGTTTGACCTTCCTCCTTTTTGCTGCTATTGTGATGGGGTGGGGTGCCCCAGGACAACCTCTGTCCACACATCATTCTGTGCAGGGCGCCAGGTGCATTTTGCTGGGCTGCCCTGCACAACACATGCAAATGGAGCCATAATGACATGCAAATGGCCCCATTTGTGCATTGCATGCATTATGGGCACATTTGCATGCCCAAGTCTGAATATCTTGGGGAACGCACAGTGCAACCACAGTTGCAGTGGACCATTCCAAGTCCTCCCTGTCTGGGAAATGTGCTGGCACATTTTATATGCACCATGCACATTCTGTGCCATATTCAAAAGTGATGCACCATGCCACATCGCCTTTGAATATCTCACTGTCCTGGCCCTGGTGCATCTCGGTTGCGCTGCACTTCCACTTACGCCGTTGCCTGGTGCAGTCTGAATATCTGAAAAAAAGGTTAGCCTTTTATGAAAAATTACATATACAGATCTCAGAAACCACACATACTGCTGTCATAAAACTTTCCATAGATCAAGCATTTGCCTCATAGACAACACATTCTAAATTTCAACTCATTTTGTCAAATTATGCCAAATATATTAATGTGCTACATTAGGGGTTTAACACTGAACACCCTTTTGAATCCTAACTATATTGCCACCACTGCACCACCATAATAATATGTGTTGCATAATGTCTACAATCCTAATAACAGTAATAATTTTATTTTACTCCCTCATTCTGGAACTGACTCTTCTCCTTCCTGCACCATTCCCCATTCCCTGGTTCTGTCAGGCACCAGTTGTAACTCCAATCCCTTCCCTCCTCTTCCTATTAGCTTTACTCCTGACACTTCTCATCTCAATCTTTATCACCCATGTAAATCTCCAGCTGCATCTTTGTTCCTACCTTGTTGTCAGTGCCACACTATTACAGTTTTTTTCTCTCTTTTAATAGATCAGGCTATAACTTGCCCTTCAATTGCACAATCTGTTATCATCATTGCTCATTATATGTATGTTTCTCCTTTCTGCATATGCACTTTTTTGGTGTTCTTATTTAGCTGTATCCCACTTTATTTTTTGCGCATAAATCATTTATATTTGTATTTATTGTAATGTTGTACAATTTTTACCAAATGTGGTTTGACCGTTTGTTATGAGATATTATGAGACTACTCTTGCTCTGTTCTCATCCCCTGGGTCACAACTAGAAATGAGCCATGGTTCAGTGTGCCTCTCCTGGTTACTATTTTTCAAATAAATTAATAGATAAATATGAAAGGTTGAAAACCATGAAGAAAAATAACCTGTTCTTATTTTCCAGGTTCAGAACCAACTGCTTCTACAGAGTTCCTGCCACCATCAGGTAAACAAATTACAGTCTATTAACGTTTTCTTCACATGCATGCAAGGTAGGGTCAGTTTCGCTTACAAATATTACTTTTTTTCCATGATGTGGTTACTTTATAATAATAAGATTCTTAGTGGATTGAAAATATGGCAAACATTTAAGCTGGACCGATTTTAGTGTGCCATCTAAACATTTTAAAGTATTTATTTGGAAATCTCATTCATTCACATACTGCAGGAATGGATCTGAGTGCCTGTATACCATCAGAGAAACAGATCAAAACACTGTAATTTCCCTTATGTGGTATTCTGCAAGATGAGTTTCTTCTTTCTTAGCTTCTTTTATTTTTAGGTATGAACACTGGTTAAGATGATGGCAGCTATTTGCAGAGATCTTCATTGCGACCATTTTTTGGATATGCCTGCTCAGCATCCCAGAATTATAGATGTTAGTGGCAGAAAATGGTCCTTTAGCCTATCAAGTCTCTAGTAGGAAGAGGAAGGTGGTGATGCCACTGTATCACTCTGTGGTGCAACCCCACCTGGAGTACTGTGTCAGTTTTGGAAGCCACACTTCAGAAAGGATATTGAGTGGTGGAGGTCCAGAGGAGGACAAGTAATGTGCTGAACGGTTTGTACAGTAAGAAAATGAAGAGAAACTGAGTGATCTCAACATGTAAACACTAGAAGAATTGAGAGAGCAAAGGGACAGGTAAAGACCTACAAGTACGTCACATGGATAAACAGGGTACAAGTAGGATGTCTCTTTCAAATGAGGATGTGCACCAGGACCAGGGATCAAGTTATGAAACTGGAGGTGGGATGTACAACAGAGATGTGAGGAAATATTCCTTCACTAAAAGGGTGCAAGATGCCTGGAAAAGACTGCCAGCATAAATGGAGGCTTGAAAAGTGGGGGATTCAAGAATATGTGGGATGTACATAGGGTTTGTAAGAAAAGAGCCATGGAGTTGAGATCGGTACCATAGAGTAATATTGGGTCAGCAGAGGAAGAATATTCAGTGAACACTTAGGCCAACTGGGTTGCACAAAAAATCCTTTTCTTCCTGGCAAATTCTGTGTTTCTATATGCTTGTGTTACCTCTCAATTTGAACAATTCTCAGGTAAAATTGTCTACCCAACAGAGGTATTTTTTCTATAATTTCCTTATCTTACTTCTACCTTGATTTGACATGTTATTGTTCTTTAATCTCTCCTCAGAGGCCATTTCTTGTCCCTGGATATTCCTAATATAGAAACCTAGAAGGAGGTGGCAGATAAGAATCATGTGACCCACTTAGCCTTCCCCATTTCCTACCTAATGCAATAGTGCAGACCTTAGTTGATCTGTGTCTTACCCTCTCTTCCCTTTTGCCATAGTACTCTTACATCTATCGCATGCATTCTTGAATTGTTCTATATTTTTCCCCCACCACCTCTGCAGTGAGGCAGTTCCAAGCATCCTCTACTCTTTCTATTAAAAACATAATTCCTCATGTTGCCCCTTAGCCTACCCCCTTCTAGACTCATTCCATGCCCCCTTGTTCTTGTACACCTTCTTTTCTGAAAGATGCTACCCTGATGTACCTTGTTTATACACCTGAGGTACATGGATGTCTCTATCATATTGCCCCTCTCTCTCCTCTGCTACAGGGAACACATATTGTTATCCTCTAGTCTTTTCCTCATATGACTTTTAATTCAATCCTTGCACCATTTTTGTTGCACTTCAGTGGACTGCCTCTATTTTTTCCATGTCTTTCCAGAGGTGCAGCCTCCAGAACTCAACATAGTACTCCAGATAAGGTCTCAAAAGTGATCTGTAGAGTGACAAAACCACCATCTTTTTTCTGCCTGGTAATATCTCTCGCAGTGTACTCTAGCATCCCATTGTCTCTCCCCAAAGCCTTCTCTCATTGTTTGGTTACCCTTAGGTCATCAAATATGATTACTCACAGGTCCCTTTCTTAATTGGTTGCCTTCAACTTCTCTCTCCCCATCTTGTACACCTTCCTTTAGATTTCTGTGCCCCAAATGCATGAAATTGCAATTAGTTGCAAAGCATTTTAGCTGCTACACTCTCAGCCACTCCTCAAGTATGTTTAGATCCTTTTTCATTTTTTTAACCACCACTCCCCCATGGGGTCTCAACCATCTTGCAGATCTTAGTGTTTTCTGCAAAGAGGTGTATCCTCCCCTCTAGCCCCTCTGTAATGTTGTTTATGAAGATATTAAAGAATACTGGCCCCAGGGCAGATCCCCGTGGCATACAGCTGGTCACCCGTCTCTTCAGAGTGAATGACATTTACCACCATCCTCTGTTTCCTGTCAGTCAACCAGTTTCTTATCCAGTTTACAACCTTAATCTTCATTACCACCAAAACTATGTCCCTGTCATGCCCCAAATGCAATCTCCAAAACAGCACATGGTATTCCAGGTGACGAAGAGCCAATGACTGATAAAGTGGCAGAAGCATATTTTCTTACTGGTTCCTGATCGACCTACCTACTCTATTTGCTACTTACCGTACCCATTAGTAATAAATTATATTCATAAAAACTTGATCAAGTAGTATGTTTTTATTTTTCTTAAAAAGTTATAACTGTGCTCACATATGAAATGTTGAACAGTAGTTAAGATAGATGATATTGCACATAAATCATAGAATAATATGTGAAATGAACATTAAGCAACAAAATAAGGGGATAATTGATCTACAAACCCATGTGCGGTCAGTATCGGTAATGTGTTAGACCTTTTTGTTCAGGATGAGCAAAATGTTAGAGTAATATAAAGTTATCACTTATTATTAATATAGTATGATCAAACTTAATATTAATATAGTACAATCATGATACTAAATGAAAATCTTACCTCCACACATTTCCCAGTGTAGCCCCATCAAATTTCAAATCATTAATATTTAGATGTAAAACTGTTTAAAATACCTTAAAAACAAATTACCCACATATATAACATTTCCTCCATGCATTAATTCCTTCCACTCCCTGTTGGATTCTCATTTGGTAGCCCTCTTGCCTTTAAGCCAAGAAAACTGTAAAGATGTTAGTTCAATTCCCATTCCAGATAAATACATAACACCCAACACAGCATAAGGAGGGGAGGTGATGCACTAATGAAGGTGTTATCCTTTAAGTGAAATACTAAATCAAGAACCCATGTTTCCGGCTCTGTTGACTGCCCATGAAGAAGTTAATGATTCAAATTCCACTTTTCAAATGAGTGGAACAGTTATCTTACTGTGTTGGTCAACATTCATGCTTTCAGTATTATACAGTGTAGCTGTGTGTGCTATTACCATGTTTCATAATAGCTGTCTGTTCACATACAGTCCAAGCACCGCCAATATCTGACTTATTGCTTTGTAAAGCATCCTTTCATGTAGTATGTTCATATGTTTCTAAAATGTTGTTAAAATGCTTTAAGAATCATTTGTGCCAGATATTTCAGAGTATTGTGGCATTGCTTGAGGAGATACGCTGCCCAGAAGGAGAAACTGTTTCTGATTATACAATTTTGTGAATAACAAAAAACATGCAACCAGAAGAAGCAGGTTTTCTGTTTCTGCCTGGGGAGATTGTGGAAAAGAGGAATAAACCTGCTCAGCTCTTTCAGACTGTAAATAGTCATCTCCATCAGTCCTGTCTGGAGTCAGGGTTGAGCCTACACATTGCAGCGGATCCATGACAGGAGTCTAAAAGAATTCACTGAATGCCTGTCAGCGACACCTGAGCTCAACTGCATTCTGCAGTCAGCTGCGGTTCACTATTTGTTTCTTTGTTTTATTCAGGGGCAACACCCCATGAGGGGGGCTGCACCCCCCCGCACCACCTCTACTTAAGGATTATCAACTCCAGTCAGAGCTGATTGGGGGGTGCAGGTCCTCCAACAGACAGCGCCGGGTTTCTGTGGGTCTCCCAGCACAGTTAGGCACTGTAGTCACTGTGGGGGACCTCGCTGGCAAAATGTCACTGGGGGGGTAACCACATTACAGCTCAGCTGTCAAGTGGGGAGTTTGCACCAATGATGATTTCAGAGGTGTGTGAGGTGATCTCTGATCTATGACCAGCATTTTGCAAACTGGTCCAGGCCTGAAAAGGCTACTTGTGAGCTGTTTTTGGCATCTAGTCCTACTATTTGCAGGGATTATCTTGTGCTACATGTCATATGGTGTCTTCCTGACTACATTTAAAGGTGTGCTAGTGATGAGTCTTCTGCAAAAGCCATTTTGGAGATGGATTCCTGGTGAATTACCAACCATTTTCTAACCTCCCCTATTAGGTAGGCTACAGAAATGGCAGTTCTATTGCAGCTTGAGGCAACCTCACAGCCTTTGATATTTATAAACTGCTACAACCTGGTGTTTTGTCCCAAGCATGGCACTGAGACTGCACTTGTCAAAATGACAATGACCATTGCAGGCAAGGAATAGAGATGATTGTTCAGGTCTTGTTGTCCTCAATTTCATCAGCTTTTAACACTGTAGACCATGGGTTGTTGAAGCATAGCTTGTAGGAATGTACAACTCACCTGCAAAGTCATCTGCTAGTTCAATTCCACCTCAAGGGCAGGGAGGGCTGTGTTGGAAGATGTCTTGATTCCCAGTGTCACTGCTTTGTGATGATGCCCAGGGCTCTGTCCTCTTGCCCATTTTGTTTGCAATGTATGTTTTCTTTGGGAGGGATGATTAGATGGTATGGATAGAGTTTCACTGCTATGCAGATGATACCCAGCTAAGTTTGTTTACAACAATTAAGCTGTATGTGGAGTAGTGTTTCATAAATGTTTGACTGAAATCCAGGAATGATATCATCCAGTTTGTTGAAACTCAGCCTGAACAACACTGAAGTACTGGATATTAATCTGGGTCACTGTAGTGGAGTGGAAGATGCCAAGAGGGAAGCATAGGTTTGGCTCAGTTATTTTATGCTTATTTCTGCACCTAAGCTGGCAAATCAGGGGGTCATTCTGGATGACAAGTAGACACTTGAGTCTCGGGTGTCAGCATTATTCTGGAGTGGCTTTTAACATCTGAAGAACAGTGGGTAGATTACATCCCTTATACCCCTGAGAACCTGTCACTGCTAGTGCATATGTTTTTTCATGTCTAAGGTTGACCACTTTTTTTGTCTAATTTTATTTCTTCAACTAACAAGTCTTTACAAAATATTAGCAATTTAACAAACAGTTAAAATTTCTATTGCACATTAAATTTGAATAATATAATTCAATACAAAATTATTTCAACAGTATCATAATTCATAAATACCTAATTATCTCATTATAGATGAATCATTCTTAAAAAACTAACAAGAGATACGAATATATTCCTATCACTTGTGTTGAACAACAAAATAATTAATTGTTCGGATGGGAGACCAAGGGTGGCCAATATTATGGCCAACCATTTCTTTCTAAAGTGCCTCAAATTTTAGGCAATGCAAAACTATAGTGTAAGATCATCCGGAAAGCTTAACAAACAATTTAATTCAGAAGTCATTATTCCAGGATGTTTCTAATCATAGAGTGTATTATTAACTGCATATAGCTCAAACCTCTACCTACTAAGAAGTTTTCTCTCCTGTGAGGTCAATCAAAGCAGTTAGATAAAATTCAAGTTATATTTTGTTTCCATTGTTTTAAACCACTGAAATGTCTCAATTTATCAATCCTTCCTTGATATATTGCTATAAAATGATCTCTAACTCTTTCTTATTGCACCACTATCTTGGAAATGGACTTATGTAAATCTCATATAACAGATTTCCTAAACCCCATTATAATATACTTTTCTTAATGCTTTTAATTATTCCAGATGTACAATTTATATTATGATATTCTATCTGCTTGTCCAGACACAATTTAGGAGTCCGAAGTCTAGTAATAAAAACAACTGCAATATAAAGGTAATTCTTCATTCAGTTGCAAGGTTAATAAGTTAAACTGACCTAATTCTTTCTCAATATCTCAGCCTGAACAGATTGTTGAACTTTTAATATAAAATGTTACATTTTGTTTATTATATATCTCTAATGGTTTTATATCAGCAGGATCCATACTTCTATAACATATAAGATGCTTGTTTTAATTTTTAGTGTTAATGATGTTTAAAACTGAGCTTTGGCTCACTTTTCCAATGAATCACTTAAAGGCTACAAATGCTGTCTTTAATTTTTGTATCATAATTTTGGTATGTGGATTCCAGGAAAGATTTGATGAGAATCTTAAGCCTAAATAATCATAGTAAGTTCTTTGTTTCCACTTAATTTTACCTATAAATAGTATAGGTGCCATTTTCCTGCTTTGACGAACAAACAACCACATTTGATTTTGAAGATTAATGTTTTATCTGTCCGTTTTACACAGGTTGGAAACACATTAACCTTCACTGTAAACCTAACAGGGTGTAGATATTAGGGCTATATTGATCCACGTACACTAAAAGAGGAGTTTTCTCTGCAAAGATGGCAGGAGAATAGAAATCCAAACTATTTAGACTCCTGTAAATAGAGTTGATATATAAATTAATTAATAGGGAGCCAACAAACAGTCATTGACATACTTCCACACTGGTATATATTTTGTTTATTAGGTCCCCTTGTTGCTTGTATTTACTTTGAAAGTATTATTATACAATCATATAAGAAATGTCTAAAATATCCAGTTCTATATAATAATTTTCTAATTTTGACTAAAATATTTTCTATCTTATGGAGTTGAATGTAGTTTTTATGTCTAATGAAACAACAGTATAATTTGCCTTTTTATGGTTACATATTTCAAATAATATGCTGTAAGACAAAACAATGCTGTACTGTTGATCTTCTTTGCTCTGAACCCATTTTCTAATTCTATCATAATTGTATGCTTTTCTACCCATTGTTGTAGTCTGTCTAGTATTAATATGGAGAATATTTTCTATAGGGTATCTATTAAACTAAAGGACGGTACATTGCAAGGTTATTAGTATTCCTTTTATATGGATTGGGCAAATTATACTGTGGTTCCATGAATCTGGATATTGTTCCCATTGGATATAATAGTTAAACTAGGTTCTGTAAAACTGGAGTCCACCATTCTTTAAAGGACTGATACAAATCTGCCAAAATTCGATCTGGACCAGGGGCTTTATTTACTGATATTTTATCTAAAGCTTCAATAATTTCTGAAGCAGTTGCATATATTGAATTGGGAAAAACTCTTTTATTGATTTTTTTGCTGGAGTTACGTACACCTTCCATTTGTGAGAAATATAGATCTAGGTAATATTGCTCCCAGATTTGAGAGGTAACCCAAACCTCAATACAAACAGTATATTTGTCATAATCTTTACTGACCAGAGTCCAGAATTCTTTCATATCCTTCTTGATGATGGAAATTCTAAGTTTTTATCACCTACTCTTTAGAGAACTTAGCCTTTCTTTTGATAGAAAAGAGAAGTGAACTGATATTGATATGTAATGCAATAGAAACAAAGAGGTGTAATAAGACAATATTCAAGATGATTATGGAATTTAACAAAGAAATATGGTTTATAATAAATTGATTGCTGATCTGAGCACAAGAACATACTGGTGGTCTGTCTTTTTTGGGGGGAAAAGGGGGGATCTGAGACAATAAAAGAAAACTGTCACTGTTAAAGTGATACAGAATGCATTTGAAATCAACTATCCTTCATTGAAAGTAAAAACCTAGGTTTTTGACTAATTTATTTATTTATTTGCTTTTGTTTACCGGGTAAGCACACTAGACAACCAAGTGCCTATTTTCAGGTGCAACCCGGGAGGATTACAAGGTACATACAATCAGCAGCAACAGGAAGAGTCAAAGTAACATACAAGAACTTTAGGCATAACACAGATTGATGGGTAACTAACAGGAAAGTGGACTTCATAATTAATGTTTAGATATCAATATTCGATTCATAATAGATTAGATTAGGTAGATAACAGCATAATACAGAATAGTACTGACATTTTCAACAGGGCATTCAATATAAGGTAAGCCATTACCCTTGGAGGGGGCTAGGTGGTTAACAGGAGAGGTACATAAGTGCAGGAGAGAGACATGGAGAAGGATAGGGATAGATTAGGCAGAGTACCACTCTAGGACAGGTGGGCAGGGAGTCTCAGAGCAAAAATAACACTATTTTTATATCAAGCTGGTAGAAGTGCACATTAAATGTTGGAGCCACGCTCCCTTCAGTAATACACTGGGGAAAAAATATGAGCCTCAGCAGGTGGACTAAGAAGCATAAAGACAGGCAGAGGCAGATTTCAGGAAGCCCCACAGGGAGGCTTTAAAGCAGGGATGGGAGGAGGAGTAGCAGATTAAGGCAGGAAGGAGTTCCACATTCTCGCATATGCAGTGAAAGCCTGATTACCAGCAAGTGCTGGGTTTTGGCACCAAGCGGTCCTGTGTCTCCTTGATCATAAGTGGTAGGTTAGGGTTCCATGTTTAGGGGTAGGGTGAGGCAGAGGGGTAGCCATTCTGGCGATGTTGTCGATGAAGTTGCCAAGGACAAAGGTGCAATGTTTTTCGAGGGAGCCACTCAGGCGCGAAGAGATCACAGCGATGCATGAGGCAAGGGCCAAGAGCTCAAAGTGGCAGATATTGTTATAAGCTGAGTCCCATTTTGTGAGACTAGATTTAGGGACAGGGGCAAAGGATACAAGCCCATAACAGAGCGTTGGTAGGAGTACCCCCCTGGCTAAGTTCAGTCGTGCAACCGGGGTGAGGCAGCCTTTTGCTTGATAAGCAAGTCTGAGCTTGCCATTTGTTGCTTTACAAATGTTCTGAATATGCAGGGTAAGATCCAGTAGTGGGTCAAGGGTGACGCCCAGGTACTTGACTGAATCCACTGTCTGCAGGAGGGAGCCATCTACCCCATGGATCTTTAGTGGAGCAGGACATGATTTCATTTTGCCCAAGGAGCCAAAGAGCATGGCTTGGGTCTTTTTTAGATTGATGGTCAGCTTATGGTCCTTTAACCAGGTCTGAATAAGCATGAAGTCTGAGTTAAGCCAGGAGTTTATGGTAGCGATGCCAGGGGAGCGGGCCAGGATGACGAGGTCAACGGCGTAAAGTGTTGTATGCATGTGGGCAGTGACAGAGGGCAGTTCATTAATGAAAAGGAAGAACAAAATGGGTCCAAGGACAGACCCTGGGGGACCTCAGTTAACTGAAGAGGGATTAGAGAGGGCATGATTAAAGTTAGTGTACTGCTGCCTGCTAGAGAGGTAGTTTGAGAACTAGGAAGGGCAGGAGGAGAACCAAGCGACTGAAGAGTGGAGATGAGGTTGGTCAACCCGATCAAATGCCTTTGAGAGATCCACAAAGATGGCTCTGGTAAGATTGCCTTGATCAGCAACTGTCCTGAACTCGGAGGTTGCCAGGGCAAGAGCTATAAATGTGCTGTGCCCTTTTCTGAAGCCATGTTGTGTGGGGGAGAGAAGGTTGTAAATCTGAAGGTAGAGTGCGAGCTGAGAGGCAACTACCTTTTCCAGAAGCTTGCATATTGCAGACAGACTAGCAATGGGTCAGTAGTTCTGGATATCTTTGGGGTTGCCTTGTTTGAAGACAGGGACAACCTTGGCCACTTTCCATATGTCAGGGATGACCCTGAGATAAGAGAGGTGTTGAAGATATGTGTGACAGACCTTGCCAGGAGGGGTGCTCCCCAGCATGAGCAGTTTTGGTTCAAGTCTGTTGTGCCCTGCCCCACTATAGGGGGAGAGACCAGCAAGGAGCACTCAAAATCTATGATTAAATGCAGAAATTCTTTTTTTTCAATTTTAAGCATTTATGTGATGTCAGACTGGCATCTTGTTGTTGTGTGTGTTGTAGTCAGACTTGCAGCTGATTGAAGAAAGAAGAAATTAGAATCCAGCAACTTCAAACTTACTTAACCTGACTTTTCTGACTTTACTATTATCTACATTCCAGGGTTGTTCTTTACATCTTCACTTAAACAGATTAAGTCTTGGATGCCGCATGATTAAAAATTATTAACAGGATTTGTAAGTTGATTGTTAATTACCTGCACACAAACTCTATTCTCAATGTTAACAATTCCAGTACTCTAGCACCATTGTATTGCATTCCAATTTAACTTGAATTCTTATGTTGACAAAAACAGGACAATATTTACAAACATCAAATTCATGTTTTAAAAGTGAGTTGTGACTTTTGAGATCACATTGAAAGGAGCAACCTTTTGACTGAGTTTGGCCATTTTTATAGATTTTCTGTATTGCATTCTTGTTATTAGTAATTAGTAGACATTTTTTGTATCAAATATATTTTTCTCGGCTCATATAATTTATCACAGATGGCTACTACTGTACTTTGCTCAAAATAATGTTATGCTTGTTATTAGAATAATGTCTACATTAGCATCCTGTCAAGTCACAAACAGGATGTTAACTTTAAATAAAGGTTAGAGAATGAAAGCAGCTTGGCTTCAAAGACAGATATATGATGTTCTCATGCAAAGCAGGAATACGTGAAGAAAAAATTACAAAAATCATAACATTTAGAGTAATTAAATATAAGCTTTAAACATTTCTCTATACAACAACTTATGTTATTACACCAACTACTCATTTCTAAAATATTTATACCATTGAAATAAATTCAAAAGATTTAAAACACTTTGCACAACAATTTAGTTTATATAGCACAGTAACTTTTTTTAAACTTCAAAAAAGGATTTTTAACATTTTGCCATACCCTTATTTCTTTGACAGCATTTCATTTATTAATTTGTGTCTAATTATACTGAAAGAATGAAGAACAAAGTTAGTCTTAAATGTGTTTCTTTTATCTTTTTGTTTATATAAAATAATTACCAGCTTAGGTAGGGAGATCATAAAAAGTAATGTAATCTCAGGCATTTATGAACTCTTAGGCCAAAAGGCTGAAATGCTGTACTAAGAACATCCATTTCCTTAATGACAGTAAAACACAGAAACAAATAAAAAAGGAAATGAAGACTGAAGCTGAACCCATCATGTCCTGGACCACTAAAGTATTTTACTTTCTTTTGCCCTCAACTGCTATAAAGATAATTTCAGCCTCCTACAAATCCATTTAATTAAATAAGTGTCCCTTTTGCCAGGCAATGCTCACTGAGACATGTAGTTCCTTCAAAGGTTTTTCTCTGAGGGATAGGTCTGTGGGATACTTCTACAGCTACTGTGCCACAGTATTATGAACATCAACAATTAAAGCATTGTATGTAAAACTCATGGAAAATTTCTTAGAAGTGGCTATACCAGAAATAAGAGCTGAATCCACAATGACTGACACAAATCAGATGATGCAGGAAGGAGGTACATCATTTAAAGAACATCAGAATAAATCAAGCAAAATAACAATATAAACAACATACTACCCAAATTGAAATAGGACCTAGCATGTGTAAGCAACAATGATCAGACAATAAGAAGTGGACTGATTTCCTAGGTTTAAAAAAACAAACACAGCAACACTCAATCAGGACAAGAAATGTTTGAAAATGCCTGCACATATGTCACATATGTGGGGCCAACAGGTGCAACAAAAAAAACCCAGGTATAACCCCAAAGCCATTCAAAATAACAAATTACAGAAATACACAAATGAGTTTAGAAGCAGATATAGAAGGGAACTGTAAAGCACAATAAAGGAAACTATCATGGCTAATGTGATTCAGAAATGCATTTGAAATATATTATTCTTCATTGAAAGTAAAAACCTGAGGTTCTTGATTAATTTGCTGCATTAAAAATCTAAGTTTAGATATAGAAATATGTTTTTCAAATTTTAAACATTTATGTGATGTCACACATATTTATTTTTGTTGTGTGTGTTGTTCTCCGACTTGTAGTTGATTGAAGAAAGAAGAAATTAGATGTCCAGCATATTCAAACTTAACTTGAGTTTTATGAATTTACTATTGTCTGTATTCCAGGGCTGTGCGGCAAACCTTTACTTAACCAAAATATCTCTTGTATGCTGTATGATTTAAAAATGATTAAAATAATTTCTAAGTTGAATTACCTGAAAACAAACTCCATTCTCGATTTCAACAATTCTAGCACTCTTGCACCAGTATATTGCATTTTTATTTAACATGTATTCTTAGTTTGAAAAAACAAAACAATATTTAAATACATCAACTTCATGTTCTAAAAATGAGTTGTGACTTTTGTGACCACATTGAAAGGAGCAACCTTTAGACTGAGTATGGCCCTTTTTTATAGATTTTCTGTATTTTATTCATATTATTCATAATTAGTAGACCTTTTGCATCAGATATATTTTTCTCTGCTCCATATGATTTATCAAATCAAATCACTCTTTATTTGAAAAAGGCACCTTTCCAAAACTAAGAGGCCTGTACAACAACTAATTAAAACACATCAATAAATAAACAATATAAAAGTTAAAACTAATAAATACAACAGTGGCATAAAAAATCAGAAAAGGCTAAGCTAAAAAGATAAGTTTTCAGGGCAACTTTAAAACTTTGAATGGTCAGTTGATCTTGCACCTGATGTGGCAGAGAATTCCACAGGGTCAGGGCCATAAAACTGAATGATCTTGCCCCAGATGTCTCTAGCAATCCCTCATCAATGGATCGGAGAGTGTGGATGGGACAGTAGGGGGTGAAGGAGATCTTGCAGGTAACTAGGTCTATGGCCACGTAAGGCCTTATAGGTCAGCAAACTGACCTTGAAGGTGATCCACCACTGTACTGGCAGCCAGTGCAGTCCATAGAGCACAGACGTTATATGACTGGTCCTGGAAGTATCAATCAAAAGACTGGCTGCTGCATTCTGCACCAGCTGCAAGCAGTGGATATCAACCCCTGGTTGCCCAAGGTAAAGGGCATTGAAGTAGTCAAGAAGGGAGGTAATGAAGGCATGGACCAAAGTTGGAAGATCATCGGGGGTAACCAGGTGTTTTACCCAGACAATGTTCTTCAGATGGTAAATTTGACAACTGCCAACACCTGTGATTTAAGGGTCAAGCAGTCATCAAACATGCCGACTAGTTTCCACACCCAGTCTGAGGTAATTAGCTGGACATCTCCAAGCCACAGACCTGAAGGTGAATCTGCCAACAAACCTGCCTCTCAAGGAACTGGGTCCACAACCAACACCTCTGTTTTTCCTGGGTTTTTTCAGGGTTAGCCACAGCCAGTTCACATTCATCCAATCCTGGATCTCAGCTAGACAGCTGTTAAAGACCAAAATAGCATCATCCTGACCAGGCACAAAGGACATGTACAGCTTAGTATCATATGCATAGTGGTGAAAACTCAAGTTGTACTGCCTAATAATTGCTCCTAATGGAAGCATATACACCGAAAACAACATAGGTGCCAGAATGGAGCCCTGTGGCACTCTGCAGGATAGGGAGAATGGAGCTGAGGAGAAGGTCCCAGACATCACCCTCTGAGTCCTACCTTCAAGGAATGATTGAAACCATCTGATACCATCCTAGAAAGGTCACAAATGAACCACAGGTGCTCCAACAGCACACCATAGTCTACGGTGTCAAATGCTTCAGAGAGATCTTGAAGGACCAAGATGGAATGGGTCTTTCGATCTCTCGCTATTAAGTCATTTAGTACCCGAACAAGGGCTGTCTCGCTACTATGTCTCTTCCTAATTCCAGACTGGAGAGAATCTTAGATATTGTGGCAGGTCAAATGGTCATCCAGCTGTAATGCAATCACCTTCTCAATAACATTGCCCACAAAGGGTAGGTTAGAGACAGGTCTGTAGTTACCCAGACAGTCCGGGTCCATGGATGGCTTTTAAGGAGGGCAAATCATAGCCTCCTTCAGGGGATCCAGAAAGATCCCTCTCCAAAGACATCCAGACTATCTTGGCAAGGACAGGGCCAATTTTATACACACGGCAACTGAGAGGGCACATGAGGCCTGGGTCCAAATTACAGTTGGTTGGATGCAACAACTGGACAACCATCACAATGTCACTGATTGTGGGCCTGCTGAAGTCACACCTACACAAACTGTGTATTTGACATCTCCTGCCAAATCACTGCAACTCCCATTAGAGAGGTAATGTGGAACTTGGACTTGATTGTGGCAACCTTATCTGTGAAAAATCGAGATATCTCCTCACACCATTCTTGTGAAAAAGCAATTCCAGGTGTGACAGATTGGATTGCACAATCTGTCCACAGTCTGGAAAAGCTGGGCTGGTAGATTCTGTGCAGCAGCAATTTCCCTGGACAGGAATTCTTCTTCTTATGGGTAATTGCTGATTGCTAGACCACATAGTGATCCATCAAATTAAGTCTGTCACACTCAAGGCCTCACTTCCACCAGCACCTCTCTAGACTTTGCCCCACTCTCCTCAGCTCCCTCAGGACCTCATCAAACCAAGGAGACCTGGGACAACAAGTGAGTGGATGAACATGAGCAGGAGCAATGGAATCCAGGGCCCCTGTCACTGCCTTATTATAGGCAAGTACCAGGTCACCTGGATCCATGCATTCACTCAGAACACCCAATAGGTTCTGCACCACCATCAAGCCATCAGGGGAAACACCCCTTAAATGGTGGTACCGGATCATCTCCATAAGGGTTGGCCTACTGGGGGGGCCAGGAAACTGTACCCAATGGTGTGATGGTCAGACCACCTGACTGGTTCCTGCACCAAGTTGGATATCTCCATCCCTAAGAGAAACACCAAGTTCAACGAATGACCACCAATATGGATCGAGGAGGAAATAACTTGTGTGAAGACCAGTGAAGTCATTAACTGGAGGAAGTCCTGACCAGACTGTGAGAGTTCATCCTCTACCCAGGCATTGAAGTCCCCCAGGATCAGCCATCTGGGGCATCCCAATGTTAGGTCAACAATGAAGTCTACAACTTCCCGCAGGAAAACATTCCCATCTCCTAGTGGGTGGTAGATGAGAAGGATCCTGCACCTCACATCCTTACCTAGGATACATTCAAAGTAGTTGGTGGTCCCCACTGGTACCTTCATCAGGTTAATTTCTGATCTAAAACAGATGGCAACATCCCCACCTGTATGATGTATCCTCAGGTGGTGTATCACCAAGTACCCAAGCCAGAACTACTGATGACAAAATGGCACCAGAATTCTCATCCAGCCAGATCTCAGTGATGCAAGCCAGGTCAGATGATCCAACAAGATCTGCTATTATGCAGACTTGTTTCTAATAGACCTGGCATTGCACAACACCACCTGAGTAGGATGAGTAACCAAGGAAGACCATGTTACCTGCCTGCTACAAGCAGAGCCCTTGAATATGGGAATCAGACAGGTAGAACCCCTTTCCTGGACCCATTTCACCCCAGGACAACTCCTTGTCCCCACTATCCCACTCCTTTCCATTCCCCCACCTGGCCGAGCCCCCACCAATGACCTCCTAACAATCCCCAGAGCCCGGCACCATCTGTATACCTCTGGGGACAGTGAAGGACAAGAAAAAGGGTGGAGGTCCTTAAGTCTGGAGGGGGAATAATGCCTGACCATCATTATGCATCCCCAACATATCTTAACCACACTCCACAGACAGCAAAACTCATGACACTCAAATCAATCTTTTTAACTCTCAAACTTCCACACCACTGTACCACTCCCACACATACAATAAATAATCAACCAACTCCCCCAACCCCACAATACAAATGAAATGAAATAATATTCTATTACATGGTGTGAAGGTGATCAATAAAAAGATAAGCTGCACAAACTCTCCAAAATAAATAATTATTGACCTCTAAGGAACTCCCACCTCCCCAGGGACAGAGAGTATTGTCTCCCAACACTATCTCTCACATAGGCTGACAGAACAGTCAGTAGTTTGACAAGTAATTCAGTTTAATCAGGGCACTCTAACTGCCCACCAGGTTCAAAACAATAGAAGCAAAAGAAAAGAGTCTGACTGTGCCAAAGTGCTATGAAATGTCCAGAATTCTTCACAGAGATACTTCACCTGGCAATGTTGCAAATTCAGGGATCCTAGAAAAATCTCCCTCAGACCGATTGCTTGACAGCCCAGCTATCCCCAAGGGAGTCACTAACAGAGACTTTAGCTGCCAATAGGTCTCCAAGAGGAACCGGCTCTCCAGACTGCCTTCCCCTAAGAAACCATGGAGCTCAGGTAATACAGTGCACACTCCCCAGTGGCCCCAGACCTGGTCTCTGAGGCAACCAGTTACCCCACTGATCCCTTCAATGGGTTCAGGCCAGAACCACACAGATATCTACTACTTTGCTCAAAATACTGTCATGTTTGCTATTACAATAATATCTACATTGACATATTGTCAATTTAGAAACAGGACTTAGACTTTAGAAAATGGTTAGAGAGCGAAAGCTCCTTGAATTCAAAGACAGATTTATGATGTTTACACGTAATCTCAAGAAAGACAAAAAAAAAAAAAACATTACTAAATTGCATTACTACAATGCAACAAGAATATCCGGAACTGGGAAGGAGAAGCCAGAGGAGGCGAGGGGGCAAGCAAGGTCAGCACCCAGGGTGGAGGCTAACAAACGAGAGACACAAAAGACCGTTAGGCCTATTCTGCTGGCATTTTAGTATGTTAGTATGTATGTTAGTAAATTTAGAGTATTGAAATATGTGGATTAAACCTTTTCCCTATAAAACAAGCTACTGTATAACACTAACTACTCATCATTAAAATCAATACATCAGCAAAATAAATCAATTCACAACATTAAAACACATGCCAAAACAATTTAGTTTATATCGCACAGTAAATATTGTTCTCCTGCAAACAAAATATTTTCAACATTTTTCCATTCCCTCATTTCTTTGATAACCTTTCATTTCATGATTTGTGCCTAATTATACTAAGAGAAAGAAAGATGAATCTGCCATTAAATTTGTTTCTTTTATCTTTCTGTTTTATATAAAATAATCACAAGAATAGGTAGGGTGGTCATAAAAATAATGAAATCTCAGGAATTAACTCATATTCCAAAATCCTGAATTGCTATGCTCTGAGCATTCATTTCTTTAATGACAATAAAACACAGAAACATTTAAAAAAAGAACTGAAGACCTACACTGAACCCATCTTGTCTTGGACACTTAAAGTATGTTAGTTTCTGTTGCCCCTAAGACTTTAAATGATACTTTCTGCCTCCTCCAAAACCATTTACTCAAATAAATGTTGCATTTGCCTGGCAAGGCTCACTGAGAATTCAGTTCCTTCAAGCTTTTTCTCTGAGGGAGGGTTGTGGGATAATTCAGAGGCAAGAAGCTATTGAACCACAATGTTATGAACATCAGCAGTTAAACCAGATTATGTAAAACTCAAAGACAATATCTTAGAAGTGGGCATACCAGAAATAAGAGCTGAATCAGAAATGACTGACACAAATAAGATGATAATGCAAGGAGGTATAACACATAAGAACACCAGAGTAAATCAAACAAAATAGACAATACAAACAATATATGCCAAAAATGAACTAGGATATAGCATGTGTAAATAACAATGAATAGACAATATGCAGTGTACTGATTTCCAAAGTTTAAAGAAAAACACAGCAACACTTAATCAGGACAAGACATGAAAATGCCTGCAGATATGCCAGATTTGTTGGGCCCTAAGGTAAAAAAGCACCATGTAAAACCCCAAGGCCATTCAATTTTGCAGAGAATAGAAATACAAGAAAGGATAGATGCAGCTTTAGAAGGAAATTGTGAAGTAAAATAAAGGAAACTGCCACAGCTAAAGTGACAGAAAATGCATTTGAAATCTAGTATTCTTCACTGAAAGTCAAACCTGAGGTTCTATATTCATTTGTAGCATTTAAAATCTATGTTTGGAAATCAAAATATATATTTTAAAATCTAAACATTTATGTGATATCAGACTTATTTCTTTTGGTTGTGTGTGTTGTTCTCAGACTTGTAACTGATTGAAGAAAGAGAAATTAGATTTTCAGCTATACACAAACTTACTTAACTTGACTTTTATGACCTTACTATTGTCTACATGCCATGCTGTTCTGTAAATCTTCACTTAAACAAAATAACTTGTGTATGCTGCATGATTAAAAGCATTAAAAGAGTTTCTATATTTATTGTTAATTACCTGAGCACAAGCTCCTTTCTCAATTTAAACAATTCTAGCACTCCTGCACCACTGTATTGCATTTCCATTTAACATAAATTCTTATGTTGACAAAAACATACAAAAGGTACACACATCAACATCATGTTCTAAAAGTGAGTTGTGACTTTTGTGACCACATTGAAAGGAGCAATCTTTAGACTTAGTTTGGCACTTTCTATAGATTTTCTGTGATGTGTTCACATTAATCCTAATTAATAGACTTTTTAGAATCAGATATATTTTTTTTCTCTGCTCCATATGATTTAACACATATGTCCACTTCTTTGCTCAAAACATGATCATGTTTGCTAGTTAAATAATGTCTATATTAACATACTGTCAAGTCACAAACAGGATTTTGACATTAGATAAAGGTTACAGAGTAAAAGCACCTTGTATTCAAAGACAGATATATGATGTTTACATACAATCACAAAACAGACAAAAAAATTAAAATAAATCATTACAAAAATTAGAGGAATTGAAACATAAGGATTAACCCTTTTCCTATAAAATACCCTAAGGTATAACACTATCTACTCATTATTAAAATCAATACATCTCTGAAATAAATTAATTCTCAACACTTAAAATGCATGCCACAACAATTTAGTTTATATCACACAGTAACTCTTTATACTGCAAAAAGGATTTTAAAATGTTTCCATTCCTTCTTCTTTTAAAATTTTTACTGTCCCATGATCCCCACCAGAAATAAATCTCTCCACACTTGTTTCTGTTGGATGCATGCATGGCAATATTTATTAAGGCATGTAAATTATATTTACATTCCCAAATTCATATTTCAACAGTGTATAATACAGTACAGTAGAACCAGATTACTTCAGTCTGATTCTTCCTTCTGGAAACTTTCTTCCTACTTGATCCTCTTCTCCTTGCATGCAGCACTTCAGGATCTGGACACTCTCTGATTCAGCCCCCTCATCATCATCATCAACACCAGACCCAGGTACCACCACCAGGTACCACCACTTGGTACCAACACCAGATATCCCACTTACAGGCCCAACCTGCACAGGGTCAGTTCGAGGCCATACCCACTAGGTCAAGACACATGATCAGACCCCAGTTTCTATCCCTCCTCCCTCCCCATTTGCTTCCATGTCTAGGGTTCCTCTGTTCCCAGCCCATGCTGCCTACCCCTTCCCCCTATCCTACCCTCCTTTTTACCCTTCTGCTTCCCCCATTCCCTTTTCTTGTTTTCCTCCTTTTCTGTGGGCAACCTGCTGCCCCCCTGCCAGGACCCCTTCCAGCACCTGGGACCATCTGTTGCCCTATATGCAGCTCTCCTGACCCCGTACTGGGGTGCACCATGTGCCGTGTTTTATTTCTTCCATTTCCCTTTGCTGTGCCAGCCAGCGATGAACCCACACTACCTAGTTAAGGGTGGGTGGGTGAGAATCTTTTCCCAGCAAAAGGGGAGACCAGAGGCTGCAAGCCCTTACATGGTCACTTGTGGTCCCCTCCAGCCCCTTTATCCTCTCCCTTGACCAATTAGGAAGCTCTCATATCACCTGGTCATTTGACCCTTTCTGACATCACCAATCCCTCCCTTTTCCCCCTTCCCTTTGCTTTCCTGGCAGGGGAGTAGACACACTGGCCTGCCTTTTAATGGCAAGCCCTATTGTCCCATGATCCCCCACCAGAAATAAATCTCTCCACACTTGTTTCTGTTGGATGCACGCTGGAAATATTTATTAAGGCACACAAATTATATTTACATTCCCAACTTCATATTTCAACAGTATATAGTACAGTACAATACAACCAGATTACTTGAGTCTGCTTCTTCCTTCTGGAAATGTTCTTCCTACTTGATCCTCTTCTCCTTGCTTGTAGCACTTCTGGGTCCAGACACACTCTGATCCATCCCACCCATCATCACCAGAACCAGGTACTCACCACCAAGTACCACCACTTGGTACCACCACCAGGTGCCCCCACTGGTACCACCATTAGGTAACCCCACTTACCCAAGCCCAACCCAGACAGGGTCATTTTTGGTTGATTCCCTGCTAGGTCCAGACACGAGATCTGACCCCCAGTTTCTATCTCCTCCCATTTACTTCCACGCCTGTGTTCCTCTGTACCCAGCCCATTCTGCCTACCCCTCCCTCTTCTCCTGCCCCCTTTTTCCTTTTGCTCTCCTGTTTCCAGTGACCCATCTCCAGCTTGTGAATGACGATGGCCTTGTGGGCTAGAAAGAAACCTGGGACACCCAACTTCCTTAGCACCTCTCTCCCATATCTCCAACAGGCCTCATTTGGGGCACCTGCCTCTAGTATACTTGCCTAATGTGCCCTGTAGGCATCCTCTTTCCATATGCAATGCCCTGAGATGAGCCTGGACCACCCCACCTTTCTCCCGGCCTCACTCCATCCTGACCCAGGCCACTGTGACCTGGCCAGCACCCCCTAGGGTATAAAGCCCCTTAGTGCCCCTTATGTGGCTGTCTGTGCATGCCGGTCCACCCCACCCCTCAATATTTCTGCTGGAGGAGTACGGGCCCACACATGCCTCTGATGCCCTGTTCATGCCCTGCTGTGGCCATAGACCTGGCCTCTCTGCACTCTTCTGCCTGAGCCCATCATGGTTTATTGGGCCTACCCTCCATGACCAAATGTAGCTCCCCTTGCATGGTGCCCCACCTGCTCTGCACACTCCCAGCTGGACTCCCCCTTTTTGCCCCTGTGCTGGCCCTATCCCAGCATTGATACACCTGTCTCAGGTGACCCTCCTCCTTTCTGAACCTTCCCTGCTCTGGGCTACCCCATACTCTCCCTGCACCCTTGCCACCTGCCCGTCCCCACCAGCTGGGTCTGGGCAGGGTGCGACCTGCCTTTTGGCACCTACCCCATCTCCTTTTAAAAATCTCCATGGCATGGCCATTATTGCCCTAGGATACCCCCGAAGATGTGTTGCATACTACCATTTGCTCTTGGGCACAGCTTGCCCCCCGGCGGGGCTCCACCTAGCCCCCCGGCCCTCAATTGCCCCTTCACGGCTCCATATGTATTGCCCCAATGACCAGGGATTTACAGGCACAATTATTTTTCTTGCACACTCCACAATGTGCCAAACTTGCCTCCCCATGCCCCTAATTTGCAGTGTGGGTAGGAGCTACAACCCTCCTGTCCACCTGGGTTCAGAAACCTTCCTGACCCATGCTCTCTCAGTTCCACATAGCTCCAGTGCCATGGGATGGGTCCTCCATTTTCCCTTCTGCTACTTGGGATCATATGTGGTTGCACACTCCTCCCCCTCTCCTTGAGGCTTCCCCAATAGCCCCCACAGTATAACGTGAAACAGTTTGCAATGTCTTGGATTCCTTAATTGCTCCTGCCCTCCTGCTCAGCTATCTCTTGCAAGCAGGCCTCCATTTCTGGTGTGCATCCCAGTTTGGCCCCTGCAGTTCACACAACATGGGATTTAGGAGTGGCATGCCCTTGCTAGACCAAGCTGCCAGTGCCCATCTCTGTCTGCTTTGAGAGGAGAACCACCTGGTGTAGGAGATGTACCCATCTTCCTGTACTGCTGTTGTCAGCTAGTTTCCCCAAGAGCAACACCCTTCATCATCCTGCTGGTCACTGCCTTCTTGACCCACCTACAAGAGTCCCCCAGTTCCGCCCTCTGCTGATCAGCTGGCTTTCCCCTACCAAATCCCCATTCTCAGCTCAATTAGGCTTTCCAACTGTCCTCCTGCCTGTCAGGTCTGCCCTCTCCTCTCTCCCATGCGTGGAACCCCCCTGGTCATCCTCCATCCTTTCCCGGAAGAATCCATTTGTTCCGAACCCCCTTAGGATCATCTCGCTCCATGGTTCAAAATCACCCACCCCTTGCCAAGCTGGGTAACAGCCCCCAGCTCCACTCTAGACCAGGTGGCCTCAGGTGGGGCCCCCTCCCAGGGGTATGAAGAGTGGCCAACCAGGCATGCCCTCGCCTGGCCCTGGGCCCAGTTTTTTATAAACCTGTCCTCATCCCAACTTGAAGGACATGCCATTCCCTGGGCCTATGCAGGCCCACCATGGCCCTGGAAGTCCCACCTACTGGTACAATTTTTCATCAGTCTCGGCATGCTTCCCTTGGCATGCTATTCACTGTCCTTGATCACAAAATCCTGGATGGTCTCCCTTAGTCTATTCCCTAACCCATCTCTGTGTCCTCCCCTTCCCCCTGGTTCTTCCCTCCCAGGATCCTAGGGCCCTCTCCCATTCTTGCTACCCCTTCCTTTCAAACTGGGAACCCTGCCACTGATCGCCTGGGTAAGTATCTCCAGTAAGGGCTTTGCCAGAGTTAATGCCAATGCAAGTGGGAACTGTGGGCTTCCAACATCCAAGACTCCTGTCTTGCAACCCGGATCCCAAGACCTCTGTCCCCTATTTCCCAGAAAGTAATTATTGAGACTGTATTGCCTCTTGCCAGTCTATCCTTGCTGGATAAGCCTTCCCTCATCTGCCCATGCTCCAATCCAGCCCCCTACCCCCAGGATCCATCAGAACCTTGAAAGGTGACTGGCTTCCAGTGCCCTGGAGCTCATCTACCCATGCCTACACCAGTCCTCCCCTCCCTAGACTAAAGTTTGACCCAAGTTAGAACCCCACCCACAATCTCTGGCAATCATTGTGGGCAAGAACGGTTTGCCCCAAAACCTCCCCCATGCCCCTTACATTTTACATGTATATAGTAAACCTTTCCAGCCCATGGCCTGAGAGTGACCACTAGTAGATTCCCTTCATACCACCCTATGTGTACCGCAGGTCCTACCCACCTTGGTGTTCAGAAGGGGCTGAATCATAGAGTGTATACCTCTCCTAATGTTCCTGACCTTTTGCTTTAGTGGCACATCCCTTCTATATTGAGTTGGGGAAAATTCCCCCTGCTGTTACTAGCTGAAACCCGTTAGGCCTCATACTGGCTTGACATTGCCCAGACACTAACTCCTGTCCTTAATCTGTACCCTCTGGAATACATGACCCAGCTCAATCTGCCCTTTTCTCCCCTTGCTTTAACAATGTACCAGAGCTGCACACACAAAGGCCACCTCATTCCATCTCTGGTTGATATCCAAAAGAGTTTTTTTTCTTTTGCAATTTGTTTAAGGGCATGCCCATTACATTTTGCTGAATGCACCACCTAGAACAAATCACATCAGAACTGGCACAGGGACAAGCCTCTCCCCCACAATCTGTTTCTTCCTTTTTTCTTTTATCTTTTTTTGTTTTAAACTGGCATGATACCTCTTAAAAACTATTTAAAACTATTCCTGCTCTTAAACTTAGGAAGGTCATTCCTTAGACTAGATTAGGCCTCTTCTCCCTTAAGTGTGCCTATTTTGACACCCTCACTTGCCACTTTGCCCTGGGGTTATTATGTATGCAGTAGGGACCTCTGAGGGAACCCCATTGTCAGCTATAAGCAGGGCATTTTATATAACTCTACACAACCCAACCCTGGGTGGCCTGAGTCAACCCCCAATTTCTGCCTGCCGCTTCGGATGGAGTTTAAAAGCAAAAACATTCCCTTACACTGAATGTGAACCCATTATATTTTAGCCTCTTTAGCTGCTTCAACATCAAATAACCTGCCAGCTTCCTTCCGATTTTCTATGTGCACTGCATGTACCCCCTACTCTGGCATGTTTTCACTGTGTAACTTATTTGTATCTGCACTCCCACTCTGTTAGTGCTTTGAAAGACCCATACCTACTTGCTGACTTGACATACTGACAGTCTGTCCCACTCGACCTGTACAACTTGACCCATTACAGTGCCAGCAGGACCCTACACCTCCTACCAGCTCTGTCTTAACAGCCTCAGGAAATGCCCCACCTTCAGTGATACCTCCATCAGTCAATTGCTTGTGCTTAATGGAACCAAAATCCTTCCTAATGAAATCTCTATTCCAGAAAATAATCCCCTTACATATTACTGTGGATCCTCTCTTTGAGGATATAACTAAATGGTCTGCCTATTGTATTTTCATCTTGGGGTACCAGCCCTTCCCAGTCAGCCGTGTGAATATGTAGTCAAGTTAAGTACTGTGGTGCAGTTTCTCATATCTACAGTGAACAATCGTCCCAGGCCCTGCCATTACATGGCACCAGGTCCCCAGAGGCTCTTGCAGTATGCGTTACTATCCGAGTCCCCTGCCCCCATGATCTGGGGCCCAGACTGATTTTCCCATGTATGAACACTGCTTCTGGCACTCTCATTGCCCTTCAGCTGCCACATCATTGCCCCCTCACCTTCTATCAGCATGTCTGTCTGTTCCCCCCTCTCCCAAATCTGCCTGTGCCCCGGGCCAGGCTCCATCCCTGGCCCACTCCACATCCAGACCTTCTGATGCTCACTTGCATCCACACAGTAACAAACTTTGCCTTTTCTGTGTGAGGGTGCTGTAACCATACACTTGCTCCCACAGGTCTGCCTCCTACCTTCATGCACCTCCCGTGACTCTGCTTGACAGCACAACCCCGATACAGTCCTGCTACTAACTCTAACTCTCAAGTCCACCTCACCTGATGAAATGTATAGGAAAAATCTCCAAGCAACTTCAACCCAATGCACCTGCTTTAAACTACCACTAGGTGCTATGCAATATGCCTTAGTGCACCCAACTGTCCCATCTACATCTCTGTAACTGGAACCCTACCACTATGGAATCCCTTATGCACCATCCTGTAATGACACACCATGCTATCAACCCACCGTTTAGCTCCCTAGGCCAGAGGCCCCACGGCTGCTGTGCTCAGTGCCCAGCCTGCAGCCAAAGCTGCACACACACCTCCCAAACTGCACCAGCTGGCCTCTATTCTCCAACCACCAGCACATCAACTGGCTATCACTCCTACTCCTGAGGCCTCATTCCCATCCAACAGAACACCACACTGAGCTCCCTTAGCTGTGGGCGGCTGCGATCCCCATGCCCCTCGGGGCTGGTCACCACCTTCTGCCCACTTACGTGAACTATCGGCAGCTACCTTCTTTCATCTCACTGCATCTGCACCAGCTTAGTCCATATAGTGCTACCAATGCTACAAATTGGAGTCCCCTTTTCATGTAAATTGTTTGTTATTTATTATTTATTCACTTTCCTTTTTTTTTTTTTTTTTTTTGCTGCATTTGAATTACTGGTCCCTGACTCCAATTTATATTTGGAAACCTGACTATTCCACACCTATCTGGGTTGGGCCCAAAAATCTGCTAGGCCCTGGCCTACCACACCAACTACAAATACCACTTCATTCTACCTGCTAACATTTCATTCTAACCCACTCAACCTAATGGACCTCCTCTCACTTGGCCGCATGGCCCAAGACTCCACTAACACCCGGTCAGCATCTGGCCTGTGAACCCCATTGGCACAGCTTACCCCATGACCACCATGACCGGCTGTGGAAGCCCACATGGTGAATCAACAATCTCCCCTCTGTAAGGCCCAAGGCAACCACCAACCACCATCCTGTAGCAGATGCCCCACCAGCCGAAACACTCCTGAGCTCACACAGTGCTGCTGCTCCTCATGGCCTGCCTGCTTGCCCCTCTGCCTGCACCAACTGCTACAAACTCACCTGACCTGCTGTTCAGATCTTTAAAAGCCTGTGCTACTCATTTTTACACATTCCAGCTACAGGAACAAGTCAGTGCTATTAACAGCAATTGTTTTGAGTGAGGGTATCCAAGATTTTGACTGCCAGCAAGACTGTCCACAATTGCCTATTCGCAGTGTAACAATTAGACTTTCTGTCAGCAGCAGTGTTGATTTTTGTTTAAAATCTCACTCAGACTCGGACTCTCGACTCTTATGGAGCCACGTTCCTGCAGCAGTAAAATTCAGGATACAATCTTGACCTAAAAGGACCAACCGTTCTGCAACCTAATTCCAGAATGGGAGCCATAAACCTCCCCACAATACCAACCTGACAATAATAGAGCTGCTCCACCTTGACCATGCTTGCTTATCCTGAATTTCTTTCTTTTTTTGTTAAAAAATAACACCAGTACAATCTCCCACAGAAAAAGAAGCCAGAGAACCCTACTTGTCCTAAGTCCTAGACTCCATGGATAGTGCCTTACCATCAGTTGCCAACACTGTGCTGAGAAGAGACTTTTCACAGTAAAAAGAGGGAGACCAGAAGGCTGCAAGCCCACATAATCCCTTGTTGCCCCTCCCAGCTCCCTTAGCCCCTCCCTTCGACCAGTTGAGAGTTCTCCTATCCCCTGGTCATTTGACCCTCCCTGACATCACCAATCCCTCCCTTTCCTATCCCCCTCCTCTTTGCTTTTTAGACAAGCTGGCCTGCCTTTTAATGGCAAGCCCTATTTAGTAATATGTAACTAATTATACAAAAAGAAAGAAGGGTGAATCTATCCTTAAATGTTATTCTTTTATCTTTACCAGGTTAGGTAGGGTGATCATAAAAATAAAGTAATCTCAGGTATTAATGAACTCATACACCAAAATCCTGAATTGCTGTGCTCTGAACATCCATTTCTTCAATGACAATAAAATACAGAATATATGAAAAAGGAAATAAAGACAATAATTGAACCCATCTTGTCTTGGACCCCTAAAGTATGTTAGTTTCTGTTGCACCTAAGACGTTTAAAGATACTTTCTGCCTCCTCCAGATCCATTTAATCAAATATGTGTTCCACTTGCCAGGTAAGACTCACTGAGACATGCATTGCCTTCCAAGTTTTTTCTCTGAGGGAGGTTGTGGGATAATTCAGAGGCAAGAAGCTATTGAACCACAATATTATGAACACCAGCAATTGAACCAATTTGTGAAAACGTCAGAGAAAATGTCTTTGAAGTGGGTATACCAGAAATAAGAGCTGAATCATCAATGACTGACACAAATCAGATGATAAAGCAAGAGGCATCAGTTAAAGAACATCAGAGTAAATCAAACAAACTAAACCATATAAACAATATACTACCAAAAATGAAATAGGACATAGCATGTGTAAGTAAGAGGATAGAAGTAGATTTAGAAGCAAACTGTAAAGCACAATACAGGAAACTTTCACAGCTATAGTGATACAAACATGTATTTGAAATCTACCATTCTTTATTGAAAGTAAAACCTGAGGTTATAACATAGAAACACAGACATTGATGGTACATAAGGACTGCTTGGCCCACCTAGTCTGCCCATTTCCTTACACATTGAATAAGCCACAGATCCTAATTAACCTACAGCCTATTTTTTACTACCCCCCCAAAAAAAATTGACTTATGTCTGTCCCATGCATTCTTGAATTCTCCCACTGTTTTTGACCCTACAACCTTCTCAGGAAGGCCATTCCATGTGTCTCCACCCTCTCTGTGAAAAAATATATCATCACATTACCCCTGAGCCATCCTCCCTTTATCTTCAAATTGTGTCCCCTTGTTCTTGTACATCTCTTTTTCTGAAAGATGCTACCCTCTTGGACTTTTTTTTTATTACCTTGAGGTACTTAACATTTTCCATCATGTCCCCCCTATCCCTCCTTCCCTCAAGGGTGTACATATTAAGCTCCTTAAGTCTCTCTTCATATGTCTTCCGGTGCAGACCCTGCACCATTTTAGTTGCTCCTCTGACCACCTGCATCCTGTCTATGTCCTTATGTGAGATTGAGTCTCCAGAACTGCATGCAGTACTCAGATAGTGTCTCACCAGGTGTCTGTACATAGGGATAACAACTTATGGTTTCTTCTGGTGATGCATCTCCCTATGCATCCCAGTATCCCCAGCCATCCTTACTGAACTCTCACATTGCTTTCCCACCTTTAGGTCATCTGATATGACTACCCACAGGTCCCTTTCCATTTTTGTTGTTGTTAGTATCCCACCCCTCATTGTATATTCTTCCCCTGTTTTTTTTCCCAGGTGCATTACTTTGCACTTCTTAGCATTGAATCTAAGCTGCAATACATTTGACCATTCCACCAACCTTGCCAAGTCCCTTCTCATCATTTCCACCCCACACTGTGTATCAACCCTGTTGCAGATCTTTCTGTCATCTGCAAAGAGATGTCATTTTTCCTTCCAGTCCCTCTGCAATGTCACGTATAAAGACATTGAAGAAGACCGATCCTAGTACTGAGCCCTGCGGTACGCCACTAGTAACCCCCATTCTTCAGAGTGAACTCCATTTACTATTACCCTCTGTGTCCTGTTCTCCAGTCAATTTTCTACCCAGGCTACCACCTTGGGACCCACTCCAAGGTTGGCTAACTTGTATATTAATCTTCTGTGTGGGATTGTGTAAAATGCCTTTCTAAAATCTAGGTAGGCCATGTCCCTGATCTACTACTTTGATCACACAGTCAAAGAAATCTATTAGATTCATCTAACATGACCTTCACCCTGTGAATCCATGCTGCCTTGGGTCCTGGACCCCTCTGGCCTCTTGTTATTCAAAAATGCTTTCCTTCAGAAGTGATTTCATCATTTTCCCTATCACTGAGGTCAAACTAACAGATCTGTAGTTTCCTGCCTCTGCCCTGCTCCCACTTTTGTGAAGTGGAATAACATCTGCCCTCCTTCAGTCCTCAGGTACCACCCCATCCTCCCATGATTTGTTAAAGAGGGTAGTCAGTGGTGTCACTAGTTCTACCCTTAGTTCTTTCAGAATTCTGGGATGAATACCATCAGGCCCTATTGCTTTGTCCACCTTCAGTTTTAAGAGTTCTTAAAGAACTCTGTCTTTTGTGTATGGGCTGGTATCAACCCCTATACAGAGTGTTTCTATTGTTTGGTTTAGCCTCTCTTTATTTGTGAATACTGAGAAAAAATATTCTTTTAGTATCTCTGCCTTTTCACAGTCACCCTCTGCCCACCCACTTCCCTTTATTAAGCCTTACTATCCCTCCATTAGAAACATAGAAACATAGAAACATAGACTTTGATGGCAGATAAGAACCACTTGGCCTATCCAGTCTGCCCATTTCCTACCTATTGGATAAGTTGCAGATTTTAGTTAACCAACAGCCTACTTCCTGCAACCCCCCTATAATTGCCTTATGTCTGTCCTATGCATGTTTAAATTCCCCCACTGTTTTAGACCCCTCAACCTCTCCAGGAAGGTGGCTCCATGCATCCACCACTCTCTCCATGAAAAAGAATTTCCTCACATTACCCCTGAGCCATCCCCCCTCTAACTTTAAATTGTGTCCCCTTGTTGTTACACATCTCTTTTTCTGAAAGGTGCTACTCTCCTGGACTTTGTTCATTCACTTGAGGTACTTAAAAGTTTCTATCATGTCCCCCCATCCCTCCTTTCATCAAGGGTATCCATATTAAGCTATCTCAGTCTCTCTTCATATGGTTTCTGATGTAGACCCTGCACCATTTTAGTTGCCCTCCTCTGGACTGCTTCCATCCTGTCTATGTCCTTGCTTAGATGGGGTCCAAAACTGCACACAGTACTCCAGATGAGTCTCACCAACTGTCTGTACAGAGGATAACCACTTCCCTTTTCTACTTGTAATGCCCCTCCCTATGCATCCCAGTATCCCCTGGCTCTCCTTACTGACTTCTCACATTGCTTACCCACCTTTAGTCATCTGACATGATGACACCCAGATCCCTTTCCATTACTGTTGGTGTTAGTACCTCCCTGCTATTGTGTACTCTTTTCCTGGATTTTTAATTTCCCAGGTGCATTATTTTGCACTTCTTTGCATTGAATCTAAGTTGCCATATGTCTGACCTTTCCTACAACCTTGCCAAGTCCCTTCTCATCATTTCTGTCCCCCTTTGTGTATCAATTCTGTTACAGATCTTTGTGTCATCTGCAAAGAGGCATACCTTTCCTTCCAAACCCTCTGCAATGTCACCTATAAAGACGTTAAAGAGGACTGAACCCAATACTGAGCCCTGAGGTACTCCACTAGTAACCCCCCTTTCTTCAGAATGTGTTCCATTCACTCATTGGTCTGCCTTCACTCTCTGATGTACCTATAAAAGGTTTTAACCCCCTTCTTCACTGAGTTGGCTATCTTTTCCTTGGTTTGGTCCTTTGCTGTTCTGACTGCCTTCCCCACTTTCTTCTGCTTTAACTGATACAGTTCTCTGTCCTGCTCCTTCTGTGTTTACTTGTACTTCCTGAAAACTATCTTTTTCTCCCTAACATTCCCTGCCACCTCTTTTGAGAACCATAGTGGTTTTTTACATAGTTTTGTTTTGTTTATTTGCTTCACACAAAGGCTTGTTGCCTCAGTGATGACAGTTTTGATTATTCCCATTGTTCTTCCACCCCTCCTTTCTGCCCATTTTCTAGTTCAATCCTTAGGCACTCACCCATTTTGGCAAAGTCAGCACTTCTAAAGTCCATGACCTTTTCCTTTCTATGGCTAGAGTCTACTACTGTGTTTATTGTGAACCATACTGTTCGATGGTTGCTAGTTCCCAGATGGCTAGCCACTTCTAAATCTGTGATCCTCTCTCCATCTCCATTTGAGAGTGCCAGGTCTAAGATTGCTCCATCCTGAGTGGGTTCCAGTACTTGTTATTTAAGGTATTCCCCCTGCAGGGCATCTAGAATGACCCCACTCTTTGATGTGACTGCAGCAAATGCACTCCAGTTAACATCTGGCATATTCAGATTCCCCATCAACAATATATCCCCTTTTCTGTCATTCTAAGGATACCTTTTATCATTTACTTGTCCATTTCCTCCCACTGGGATGGGGGTCTGTATACAACCCCTGTGTGGATTGTGGTGCCATTGTCTGTCTCCAAGTTAACCCACAGTGCTTCCTTTCCTCCCCATTTACCCTTTTGTTCAGTTGCTGTGATTGCTTCCTTCATGTAGAGAGCTACTCCTCCTCCTCTTTTACACTCCCTGTCCCTCCTGTAGATAGTGTACTCTGGTATGTTTACACCCCAGTCGTGGTTCTGTGTGTACCTTGTTTCTGTGACTGCCATGATACCCAGATGTTCCTTTTCCATCAATGCCATAAGTCCAGGAACTTGTTACCCAAACTATGGGCATTGGTAATCATTACCCTCCATTTTTTGATGGCTTTACCTCTTGCAGCCCCATTCCTGCCCTTACTGACATTGCTTTCTCCATTTACCCCAGTTCTGCTCCCTACTGAATTTTCTACCTTGGTCTTTACCTCATTTAGTACCCTGTTTTGTAGAGGTAGGCTGGGAATTCCCTGCTGCTTATCAGTGTCTCCCCCCTTGAGTAGTTTAAAAACTTGTCAATGAACCATTTAAACCCATCACTTAGGAAACTGGTTCCCTTCCCGGACAGATGCAGACCATTGTGCCAGTTTAGGTGGTTTCCCCTCCAGGTGGAACCCCAGTCCCCAATGAAGCCAAAACCCTGTACTCTACACCAGTTTTTCAACCATTCACTGAATTGTAATTTGAAGTTAAAAACACATCTGAATCCATTCTTAAAAAATAAATATAAAAACACATTTGCTCCAGTATCAAACTAAATTATCTGACAGTGAGAATTGGGCTTCTGGTTCTAGTATACAGTTATTTAAGAGTGTCATGCATACTTTGTTCTAACTCAATAACATGTAGTAGTAAGAATGCATTGGATAGACATAAAGGAATTCTAGAGGTCAGGGGTAGGGCAACAGACTTCTAAGAAAACATAAACTGAACTTACAAGTTCAAATGGGCAGACTGGGTGGGCCACAGGCCCCATCTGCTGACACTGTCTATGTATCTATGTATTTATGTAGTAAACACTTTGTGATCAGTTCCAGAATGAGTTACGATAGGCACAAGGTGACTTTCACCACACTCAATGGTGCAAGTCACACCATGCAATATGAGTTACACCACTTGCTATTTTGGAAGGTGGCCTGTGACATGGTACAGGCTGCCTGTGCCAAAGAGCTATGCCACTGGCTACACCAGAAACCCCCTGTGACATGATGCAAGGGGGTTTCTGGCAGCAGTTATGGCCTGATTTCAGGAGGGTGGCTGACAGAATGGAAAATTGCTATTCTGAGATGACCATGGTAAATAGTGGTCTAACCATAAGCTACCTCCACAATGGGTGCACCTCTGTGACTGGTGGCCCAACAGCCACCCCCCATGGTCTGACTGAGGCTTCCACCCTTCCCCTGGTGGCAGGGTAGCTCTCTGTGGGGATTCTAGCACCACCACATCCCCATCCCCGGGCAGTGCCCTGGAGGGCATTTCATGGCCTGGTGCACCACCATGGCACCACTGGCATGCATGCCACACACACAATGGAGTTTCAGCAGCTCCCCCAGCCCCCACCAGTCCTGTGTGGCATTGCCATGCTGTCGGGGGTGTGGGGCAGGGGGCCATGCCATGCATCCTGTGCCTTGTCAGAGGACCGTAATGCAGCTTGCAGCACCAGGTGTAGGTGCACTCTTCCTGTTGCACAACACTGGAGGTGCCACAAATCACAGGTTGTAGTTCCCAGGGACACTTCCTGCTCTAGAATCTGGCACAGAGTTCCAGCATAGTGGCATATGTCACAACTCGCATTCACCTGCGAGTAGTACCATACATTTTAGAATTAGGCCCCTAGGTTCCAATTAGTAATAGCACTAAATAATATATCAAAAACATGTGTCTGTATTATATATCAATGTACTATATGAAATGTTTTGTATTAATGCTGTTGTGTTCTTTAGTAACATGAAAATTGTACTGAATCATTTTTATATCCTTAGTAGTTTATACAGAACAGTGTAAAACACAATTGACCACATATTTATTAATATTACCTCCACTGATAACACCAGTTTTTACTAAATTTTGCAGTTCATCAATCTCCCATGCAGTTCAATGGCAAACTGTTGAATTGGGTGAGTTAAGTCAAAATGAAAGAATGTTCATAGTTGTGAATTTTTTTATGGATATATATGACAATGTAATATTTTCTTTTTTTCTGTCCTATTCTATTCTAATTTATTTCTTTATGGTCATTCAAAATTTCCTTTCTAAACTTTAACATATGCAAAATGCTTTTCCCATCTCCCACCCTATAAAAATAAATGCAAACACATCACACTTACAGCATTAACAAATATCAGCACTGGCTCTGTCACATTCTGCATCCATTTACATGATTGCCCTTGCTGTTTTCAAAATTCTTCATGGTCTTGCCTGGATCCTACCTACAGTGCAACTTTTATTTAATAAAGTTGTACTCTCCTGCTACTCCTTTTGATACATTTTCTAACTCCCTTCTTACCAAACTCCTATGACTGCTGCTTCATATGGAAGTTGTTTCTTCATGTGTTCATGTCCAGAATAAACACCCTTATTATCATTAGGAAAATATCTTTGCTCCACTTTTCAAACTTTTTTTCTCTCACTGCTCACTTCCTTATCTGATTATTGCTGTTAAAAAAAACTACTCTATCAATTTCAGCAAGCAATAATGGTAATTATGTTTGGTCAGGTTTATCTGTGCTTCACAATTTATTATACTGAAATAAATATAGACTCATTTAATTACTGTTTGCACAGTATTGTTGCTGCTTTCTTCCAGAAAATGTTTTCTTATTCATTTAGTTGTCTTCACTTACAATGCATCTTTTCTTGTTGTTCTTTACCTACAGTATTCTGCAAAAGATTTTGTGGTACTCTGGTATGAAAAATGGACAATAAAATAAAATGCTGTTGAAATATCAATACTGTAATGTAAATTGTACCATAGATTTTATTGTGTAATCATTATGCTTTTCAATTATTTTAATTTTCTTCCTTTTCCCATATATGTCCTGCCTCTTTTCTTTCTGCCACCGAATAGGTAAGATGCCGGCACTGTTGAGCTGTGTATCTCACATTCTGGTTAGCAGGAAGCACAGGACTGGTGTTGCTCCCACACTTTCCAGACAACTCATTATCTATAGACATCATCATAACTCAGGAATCCCTGGGGATAACAGGACTCCTTCAGTGCATCATGTCAAATGAACAAATGCATTTGGTGACACAGTTTGAAGCAACAGAATATAGCACTAGTTATCTGAATGAGTTGTCCTTAAAAGTGAATGTAATTTCAGTGAGGCCAACTTGTGTTGGGTTAGTATGGAACCCGCTGAAGTAATTAGTGTGGTCTTGGTGATGGATATCTATAGTATTGGGGTTTGGTGGGCAAAGCCCCCAATAGCAATGCAGGGGCACATCCTCCACAGAAATTAACTGTAACATTTTATCAGAGCGTTAGATACTGAGAAGTTATGTTCTGTTTTCTGCAGTGAGCTGTTTTGATATTTGCTGTATTTGATGTTCACTGTATTGGCTTATGCTTATTTTGTTGGCTGATATGGTCAGCACTCTTTTTCTATGTTTTGACATGGGGACCATCCGTCTGTTACAATGATGGGCTGCTGCTCTACATGGAGCAATGGGTTCCCATGCCATAAGTACAAGCATGCTGTTTTGACTGCTTGTCATCTTTCTATCTTGATATGCTGGGGTTAAGGGTGATGGATACAAACTGGTAGCTCTTCCTTCACTGCATGGTAAGGCAAGGAAAAGAAAAAATATTTAAGAGACATCCAATCCCAGAGGCTCTGGTGCTGTACAAACAGGTAAAACATGTATATCACAACAAATCAAATAAACAAAAATAAGTATGAACATAAAATAATTAAATCCTCATAAAACAGTTCCCATGAATAATAAACTAAACATCAGATTACCACAATTAAAATCAGAGTTACTGATTTAGAGCAAATTGCTTTATACATTAATTATTAGGTTGGTGGACATCACAGGGATGACCATAGCAAAATAAAATGCTCATAGTCAGGTAGTCATACTTGATATTCTCTATATGGTATATGCTAGCCTGTAAGGCACTGCTGAAGCTCTTAGACCATCAAGGTATGAGTATTTAATAGAATCATGACATGCAGCACTCTAGTGCTTTCTGGCATATTGCTCTTCCCAGAAACCACCACTGTTGTAACAACTAAAATCTAGTGTGTACACAATGTTAAGAGACTTTGCCATTAAATCAACCATGTTTCTAAAACATTTATAAATGCAGCATTGTCTATTTTGTGTTTTACTTTCCTAAGACACACACACACACACACACACACACACACACACACACACTGCAACCAATGGGATCCTAGTGTATACACTGATACTGAACAAGTAATTTAGTATTGTAGGTTTTAGATTTAGCCTGTCAAATCAGTATGGTAAAGGGAATCGGAAAGCATCATGTCATAGGTATGTCTGAGAAGCACTGTATGGAATGGTGTGGTGTGGTGTGGTGTGGTGCAGTGCAGTACAGTGTTGTGTAGTGTGATGCAGTGTGGTACAGTACAGTAAGCTATGGTATGGTATGGAATGGTATGGCATGGTATGATATGGTACAGTGAAAACATTGGGCCTGATTCCAGAAGCAGTATAAAGGAGTGCTGTACCTGCCTCAGTTGCACCACACACAAAAAATGCTTTTACAGAAGGTTGGAGCCATCTGGAATAGCTGCAAAATTCCACCTGCAGTGGACAGAGTTCTGCAGCTGGGAGTCTTGTCACATGTCTGTGGATGCATCCACAGAGTGGTTCACAGCTAGACACCCAAGGTACCAGAAGGGTGGTGGGAAGCCCTGACCACAGGCAGGGAAGGGTAGCCATCACAGGAAAATGGCAAAAGTTTTGTGGCCCCAAAGAGCACTGTCTCACAACTTCCAGGGTCACCTGTGGGTTGCCAGTGATGAGGCACTGTTCAAGGCCACTGCCAACCCATGGGCAAATAGTAAAATACTCTAGTCCAGTGGCAGCTCTGTCACCACACTTCAGGTGTGTCCCTCCACCACTCCACATCACCAATCCCTGGGGAAATCAGCAAGGCAAAGGATCTGCAGGTTCTACTCACTGGTGGTTTAGTGGCCCCACCCTCCTCCTGACAGGCAGTGATTGCCTCCCTGCTGCCCATCCCAAAATGCATTTGCAGGCTGGCACGGTCCTATCCACAGTGCCACAGCCAGCCTTACAATGCGATGTTACAGACCAAATATGAGTACATCTCACAGATAACATAAGTGTACAGTACATGTACACAGCCTGTGAGACCATAATGTCCAGCTGTCCATGGTAGTGTGAGCATAACTGTACCAGCTGCCAATGCATATTGGGACAGGCAGCAGGGTGTAAAACACTGCCTGTTGGGGTTAGAATACTAGAACACCAGGGAGTATATAGGTGGCTGATATGGTTACCTGGGGATGGGGACAAGGGGTGGGGGTCAGAGGCATGTGCCAGGCACCCAGAGGTTAATCAGGGATGGGGAGTCACTGGACCACTGATGAATCTGGGACACCATGGGGATGGGGGGTGGTTGGTTATGGGATCCAATGGTCTGGGCTTCATTGTGTTCACTGTGTGGTGTGCATGTTTAGAATGGCACCATCATGCTGCCTGCCAGGAATGAGTCAACACCCCATCCATTCCCCGCCACCATATCACCAGCTTCTGGTGGGCCCCATATGCCCCTGTTCCACTGCACTCCAGCAGTGCAAGCCAGTTAGACCACCTCTTCCTTAGTCTTACTGGCATCCCCTCCTGCATCCATGGTGGGGTTTCTGGAATCCCATTGAAGGGGATGTGGCAATCCTGCCATGATACAAGCCCACTTGAGACCTGGTGCCCCAGGTTGTTGGATGTAACACTACCACAAGTGGACTTGGATGCAGATGTGTCAAGCACTAACACAAGCTGTGTTTCAGAATCCCATATGATGCAAGTTATGGCACAAATCACAACATGTCACACAAGTTTGCCGCAACTCACTTGAATCGGACACATCCAAGAGAGAATCAGGCTCATTATTTTTAACAAACTGCTGATCAATGTACAATTTGCACCCACTTAAGTGACACCATAAAATATGTTCCTACTTCTGTACTACAACATGAGTAGTAATTATATGTTAAAGAGCAACTGATCACTCTTTCATCCAAAACAGGCAACTCATATCAATGAACTATCTGTTTGAGAGGGTAACTTAGCAAGTTTTAAATTTTTCTGCAATGGGTTTAAGGAAATTTGGTTAGACATTCATCCCAGTGCCCTAGCAAGATACAGTTGCAGCCAAAGACATGCCCAGATATTTTTTGAAATTTCTTTGATATTTCTGGAGAAATCCCCAGTCTCCATTAAGTACCATTGTGGACCACCAAATGAATCTCTTTATAAATATTGTGAAATATCTTGTAATATCTGCTCAGATCTATGTCTGCTGCTGAATGATGGCAGGCTGTTTTTGAAGAGTGGTCTGCTTTACACCAGAAGCCTTAACAAGTATGAATGCATTTAGGTCATGACATAAGTTTGCAACCCTGATAGGTTAGTAACAGAAATCTTAGCATCACCTAAGAATGACTGGGACCTACTGTCCCAGGTAACACATTATTCAGGAGGTACATTGTAGGTGGTGAGGAAGGGTTTTTACTGAAAGTCAGGTAGGTATTAGAATGATAGGGGTTTTTGAACCTGGAAGGGTCACAACAGAATCCCTATGGGAACAGGTACAGTAGACAGGAGAGGAGTCTTCACTTGGGGGTGATCTACAACACCCTAATTAAACAAAGGCTGTTAGAAGGGGTCAAAATGAAGAAATTAGGGAGGTAATATTAGAAGGAGAAGAATTCCTCTTAGGAATCCTAACCATACTGTACCAGACACTGTCTGTAATATCTTAATGGTAGAAAGCACAAAAAATCAGGCATTGGTAAATACTTTACAGGATTGTTTCCCAACTCAGTAGAAAGAGAAACAGACTTCAGACAAGATCCTTCTAAACATTGTTCAAACCAACTCACATATTATAAGGTGGTTAACAGTGGAACAGCCTGTACTGTCTTGAAGCCAAAACACAACAACATTTGACATTGTACTGCAATAGCAGAGGCACTGGACCTTGAAAAAGGTGTTGCACATTATGGAGGCTGACTTCAGCAGGATGGAGAAGGAGCTATAGGAGAGGCTTGTGGGGGTACAAACAGCTACTGTATATGGTGAAGAAAGAATGTGAAAAAATATCAAAGAAAGGATTCTAACTGAAAAAGTTGTCTCGGGTAAGTCTTCCAGAGAAAGGTACATAATATGCCTTAGTGGTATTCCAGGGTCATTAGTGTAGGTGTGAGGAAAAAAGGTGGATGTCAAAATGTAAAATGTTGAACCGAAACAGGCAAGCAGGGAGTTCAAATTTCTCATAACAAAGAAGGCTTTTCAGCAGTGACGATGGCCAAAGTACAAGTAGAATTAAATATATCAAGTTTTATTTCATTTCATTTTATTGATTATTCAAGAGGACATAGTGAGCAAAAAAATCCCTTGTATTGTTGACTGGAAGACAGCAGAAGACATGAGGGAAAATGACAAGTTCTTTGAGTAAACTAAGGAAAGGAGAACATTTCAATCAATCGATTTTAATTTTTCCAGGAGAAATGCCATTGAGGAACACTCATTTGCAAGATGGTCCTGGACAGTTACAACAAAAAGAATGAGTACAATGAAGAATATATACAGTAATAAGTAAAAACAAAATGAGTACATACAAGGAAAAATAATCATCTATGCACAAATGATAAGGAAGCCGTAAGGTAAAATAGCATTGAATACAGTACTCAGTGCTACGTAACCATAGAAAAAAAAAGAACCTGTGTACAATATATACAGATATGCCATGCATCAGTGGGATATAGACAGGAGGGAGGTAACAGGACGGAGCCAAGAAGCAGAGGATAGCCATGGAATTTAGGGTAAAGGAAGCATTAAGTTTGAAGTTGAACAGGGGTAAGGTTAAAGGTAGGAGAACAACCAAGGAATAACAAGTCAAACTCCAGGATATGTGCCCTCAGTGTAAACAACTACAGGTCTCCTTAAATGAGCATAGGTACAGGGGTTTGAAGAAGCTGAGTTCCATGGAGATTGCAAACTTCAAAGTTTTCTTTTTAGTGTTCCATTGAGCTGGAAGGGCATGTCTTATTGCAGATTTACCACAGCAAGTTCTGACTTTAGAGATTAGGAGTGAGATATGAGTGACTTTTCAATGTGTAATTTCCAGCAGTACAGGTGGGCAGGCAGCTCATGATATAGGGTGGGAGCTTATTAATGATGGTTCTGAAAGTCCAGAAGCCTGCATTTTTTTGCCATCTGAATCTTAGTGAGCTCCAGGCTATCTTCTTATAGAGTTTGCAGTGGTGGGTGGAATACAGCAATCCAGTAATGAATCTAATAGCTCAATAAGAAAGTGTAACAAGGTTTGACAGGACAGTATTTAGACTTTGACCATACAGAAAATCTACATAGTCCAGAAGGGGCAAAAATGTAGTCTAGGCCAACCTTGTTTTTGCTTCCAGGGTATGTAAAGTTTTAATCTGGAAAAAGAGTCCAAGTCTTTGTTTTAATTTTTTTGACAGTTCGTCAGTGTGATCATAGAAGGACAATTTGTGATCTATACAAAAACTGAGGTACTTAAATTTCACCATGAACTCCAAGGGCTCACTCAGAAGTGTAGATACCTGGGGAGTTTATCCTGGGGAAAAAGTGTTTGGCTGCACTGGCTGAATGGGCTAAGAACATGGCCTTTTTTTTTTATTTTATTTTGCATTTAGAAGGAGATTTAGCTGCAGTCGTTTTTTTCTGTTAGTGGTTAAAATCACATTGGAGCCTGTCCTAGTCCATAAGGACTAAAGGGAACCAGATGTCATGCTCCTGCAGAAAAGTAGTGAAAGGGAGGACAAAAGAATTGTTGCACAATTAACTATACGTTCAATGTTGGGAAGCTCCATTAGACCATAATCAAGTAATCGTAGTTGTAGTAGTAGATTTGACTTATTTTGGGTGCCCTTGCATGAAGGCTCAGTGTGCCCATAAAAATAAAAACAGACAGTGAGCATAGCACTTGATTAGTCAGTTAAATGAAATCAATAACAAAATTCATCAAAACAGTTCTCTTAAAATATAAAATATTAGCCGGCCCATCGTTTTAGCAGTTGATTTCTGTCTGTGAGCCTTGGCGACCCGGTTCGGAATGGACTCGGTTGCTGGAGGGCCAGCTGGGAGAAGGATAGAGCATCCGGGGAGAGCTCTCCTTCCCCGGGGGAGGACAGGGGATGCACACCCGCCTAGGCTGACTCCTGGCAGAGGCTGGGAGTGCAGCAATACAGCTGGGGCACGGTGTTCAAGGGGACAGTGGCAGACGTCCACGTACGCCTTGACGTCAAACGTCACTCCCCACAGGAAAAGTGGAAAAGGGCTGCCCGGTCTGCCAGATGATGGCTGCCAACTCCCTGCCACCTCAGATGCCAGATGTCCTGGAATCCACCTCAGCAGCACCCAGGGGCTGATTAGTGAGTGCGCTGGTACTCCCCTCCTGGTGCCTTCCACCTCAGAAGAGAGGCACCCATCCAGCGAAGGGTTATGCTGGGCCACCCCTGGGTCAGCTGTGATCTGAGGTGATTAGGAAGGGGGTCAGGGTGAGGAGGTCGGGGTGGTCTTGTGCAGCTGGAAGAAGTGGCGGGCCAGGGGCCAGGGGCCAGTAAGGTGGCAAAAATAACATAATGCAAAAAAAAAAAATAAAATATTCAAGAAACAGCTTGTTGATTTCCTAGAGTGTCATGGACTCAAGTGGTTAGATTTTCAAAGCCCTAGAAAATCCTGCAGCTGCGTGAAAGTCTGGTGCAAGTGGGTCTCCATTTGTGGAGCCACAGGTTTTCCCACAGCAGCGGTATTTTCAAACGTGAAGCCAGGCTGTGACTGGTTCTATGATTTACAGCAGTTAGTAGCTGATTTTTTTTTGGCACAGCTGTAGGGAAAAGTTACACCTGGTGTTACCAGGTGTCATATCCCCTACAGCTGCACTGGCTTAAAATACAAATCACCACAGGTGTGGGAATTTCATCCTGAATCTAGGGCTGCAGTGTGTTACTGTGTTCCCACATCTTTTGAAAATCTAGCAAGGAGCATGGCTTTGAAAATGTGATGTCCCGTCAGACTAATCTTGTGGATTTTTTAACACCATGTCACAAACAATAGATAAAGGTCAAGTGCTGGAAATCTTTACCTGACATTAACAAGGCCTTTGAATCCACAAGTGGTTTGAAAAAATTCAGAGACATTGGTATTAGCCAAAATGTCACTGCAAGTGTTGGTAAATGGCTAAATGGGAGACCCCAAGGGCAGTTCTTCCAGCAAATTCTCCAGGGTAAGGGGGTAGGGGTAACAGCAGTTATGAACAGGGTCCCCCATAAATTAGTACTTTGCCCACATTTCTTCAATGTATTTATTTGTGATATTGTAGAAGGGTTCCAGGCAAGATGTGTCTATGCACAGATGACAAAAATATGTTTGACAAGGTGGAAAGTGAGGCAAGTAAGAGAAAACTGAAAAGCAACTTGGGAAAATGAAAAAGGTGATCAAAGATTTACCAACTGAAATTCAATATGGCAAGTGTCAATTTATGCACTTACAGAGGGGGAATCCAAGGTCAAATAGTTGATGGAGGGGTATGATAAGAGCAGACTTCAGATGGCAAAGATCTGGGGTTTATATCAATGGCCACCTCAGCACCTCAGCTTAGTGTTATATTGTGTACAGTAAAGTTAGCAGGATGCTCATGACACAGGAATTACATTTTAAGGAGATAGAAGGAGGTAATATTACCTTTGTACAGGTTCTAGGTGAGGCAGCAGTGGAGTTCTGTCCATTGTTGTGGAAAACTCATCTATAAAAGGACAAGGACCACCCAAAGTTCATCTGAAGGAATGATGCTAAAAAGACTCATGGTCAGCAGAGAAGGACATATGAGGAAAGAATGGCTGACCTTCTGTAATCTGTGGGGGTCAGGAGAGACAGGGGAGACATGACTGGAAAAAGTCACATGCTGTTTTTAACCTGGCCCTCGGTACTACTAAGAGGCCTAATTCAGTGGAACAAAGAAAGTGCTGGGCAGATGAGGATGCATTCGATATGACCAGAACCAAGGATGTAACCCATATGGGGCCTTCTAAGTTAGTAAACCAACTTTGAAAGAGATACAACATTTAACTGGCAGCCACTGCCATCCATTCAGCACTGAGAATAAAGGCCAGTCTGCTACTGAGCTCCTGGATTCTCCACCAGCAGCAGGTGTCATAGTATGCCTCCATTGACCAAGGTACAGAGCATTATAGTGGTCAAGACTGCCATGAGATCCGGAGTTTCTGGAGCAGCTTTTGTTTAGGCATTCCAGGGTTTCTCTTCAATTGATTGTTTATCATCCAACCTCTCTCACACATTGTTTTTTTAATTGTGTGTATCTGCCATCCATCTGAGGAACATTTGTGCTTTTTGGTAATTTTAGTAGTAGTTTACTCAGGTGAATAATCCACATAGCTAGCAAGTGAGACAGTTACCTCAGTGGTGTAAGTTAGGCAAGCTCCAAACTGAAAATAAAAAGTAATCCAGGAAGCAGGTTACAGTCTGGTGTACTGGGTTCAGGAAAAACAGCTTCTTCCTAGGTGAGACTTGCAAAGAAGCATTTTGCACTAGTAATCTTGCTTTGGCATATATATATATATATATATATATATATATATATATATATTAGAGGCAAAAACTCCGTTTAATGCATTAGTTAGGTTGTTCCACAGCGACAAAAGTGAGGAATTACGCTGATAGGGTTGAAAACCCTAACTCCGAATTCACCCCCCCCAGCACCACACACACACACACACACATTCAAGTATGGGGGAGGACCAAGTCAACACAACCAATGACAGACATCCAGCAGCAGGTGACAGAAATGACAAACAATTGTCTAAATGTACTATGAGACATCCCCACCCACCTGACCAGGTACTGCATGCTCAGTGGAGATCAACATCAAAACTGAGGCCATGTACACCAAATGTACACATCCCTGATTGCAGCTGCACACAACGTACCACACTTAGTAGTTGCATGGCCTTACCTACCGAAGCCCCACACCACACCACAACTGGTACTGTGCCATTAGTCAATATAAATGCTGAAGGTGCATGATGACAGTTGTAGAAAGGTTTTAACACTAGTGAGTATACATTAATTAAGAGAAGTACATAAATTAAGCACAAGACACTAGCATGCTCAAGATAAAAGTAGTGTTACATTTAGTAGGTGATTTACATAGTAGTACATTTACTGCAATGGTTTACTCAAGATAGAGGCTGATGTAAGCGTGGTGAAAGCATTGCCTGTTCAATGCTCTGAAATTTGTACTGCCAGTATCAGATGCATTCTTACTGATGAAGGTGTACTGCTCATGTACATACATAGACCTTCAATGTGTTTCAATACTAAAGATGCAGTAAGTATTCTTTGTAAGAAACATTGTAATTGCATGGATCAGGCTAAGCAACTTCTAAATATCATAGCACTACTGAGCCAACAATGATGTACCTGTATCGGAGATATATAATGGATAGATTTTCCTGTAGGCACTTACTGAATATGTTGTACCTGATAAAGACAATCTCATTGCTTCGGTGATGACTAACTTATTCAAATAGTAATACATTTACTATTGTTGCAATGAGTGATCTATGCCACTTATGGACACAGTGTAATTTTTTTTAACAGTTGTTTCATACTCAGGCTGTATGTCTAGTGTTTGGGTTTGCCACACTTCTGTCACTGATGCTATCAAAGTGATAACTATGTTAATTGTGGTACAACATGACTCAAGTAGGTATGGTGTAGATATAAACAGAATGTCTTTTAGTATTGATTTAACTCACAATGGGGTAAGTGTACTAGGACAGCAGGGGTTATTCTCTATCACTGACTGTCAGTTATAATCACACTAAGGTTTCAATGACTGTAATGATCAAATTACACTGTTCATCTTCGTGAGTTCATATTCACAGCCGTTCTCCAGTAACTAGACAGTGTATGGTGTAACTGGGTGGGACACTGTGTTGCAAAGCTGCTACAGTGCCTAGCAGAGGTAGACTATCTACTCATAAAGACACCAAGCAATAAGGCATGACCAACAGTTATGTTAAATGGTCTGTTAATCACCCTGTGGGGCTTTAATGTTGAATGAGGCATAGCCGAAAGTGCCACATGTCGCTAGACAGTGATAAACTGACCATTAACATAATACATGGGAGTGGCTTTCATGCTATCATAATAAAACTGTTTTTTAAACAACATTAAACCATGTTCATCATATGGTTAGGCTCTCATGTATGTTAATAAAAAGTAAACATAAGGCTGTGACAATGTTTACAGTCAATTAGAAAGCTGCATTTCTCAAACCGTTGTTGTAATCAGAGATATTATACCTGTACAACTCCTTGGTTTTGCTGAACTCTATTGCTCAGGTGGTCCACCACATGTGGTCTGGTCTGGTGTGGAGCATCGGTAGGTAAGGCCATGCAACTACTAAGTGTGGTACGTTGTGTGCAGCTGCAATCAGGGATGTGTACGTTTGGTGTACATGGCCTCAGTTTTGCTGTTGATCTGCACTGAGCATGCAGTACCTGGTCAGGTGGGTGGGGTTGTCTCGTAGTACATTTAGACAATTGTTTGTTATTTCTGTCACCTGCTGCTGGATGTCTGTCATTGGTTGTGTTGACTTGGTCCTCCCCATACTTGAATTGTGTGTGTGTGTGTCTGTGTGTGTGTGGTGCTGGGGGTGATTCAGAGTTAGGGTTTTCAACCCAACAGCCGAATTTCCTCACCTTTGTCGCCAGAACAACCCTAACCAATGCATTAAGTGGAGTGGCTCTATTCCCTTTTTGAGACTGTACCGATATGAACGGATGTGCCGCTGGAAGGCCCTGCTCCCCGCTACAGATGTCTTGTATATATATGAGCAGCAACGAACAGAAATGCAATAGTGCATACATGTAGTCCGCGCGAATGAGACAACGAATATGTAGACGGAACGTCGTTACATGATGAGTTATCACATACAACATGGTGCCTGCAAATGGAATGTCAATGGGCATGGTGATGCAAAGTGAAACAGAAAGAGAAACAGTACTGTAGACACAAGTGGCAAAAAATAACAGAAACACAAGCGCAAATGAAAACGCAAAGGATAACGCACATAGGGCCCCGTGCTCCCAGCACGTAATGCGGCAGCTGGAGCGCGGGGCCCAAAGGGCCCCACATTCCCACCACATGATGTCTTGTGGCATAGTAACAGGACAGCAATGCAAACAGAAGCACTAACAGTGGCACACAAGGTAATGAGTGCGAATGAGAACAGAAAGGATAACGAACACAGTGGTGTAGATGGGAACGGTGTGCTATGGTGATGTCTTGTCACATACTAACATGGTGCCTGTAAATCAAAATGGCAATGGGCATGGTGACGCAAAGTGAAACAGAAAGAGAAACAGTACGGTATACACAAATGGCAAAAAAGTAACAGAAAACGCAAAGGATGACGCACGTGGTGGCGCAGACGTCAACGGTAAGTGAAACGGGCATGGAACCGCAAGCGGAAAGGGCAATGGTAACAGTAATGTAAGCGCACAGGCTGGTTTTCCCAAAAAGCTGAATAGAGAAAGACAGTGAGTACCAAAGAATGTATGCATAATAATGGGTATCGGAGCAGAAAATGAGGACTTGAATACTAAATAAGTTATATCTCAGGAACCGATGACGAGAAAAAAATTTAAAAGTCGTATGATTTATGACTGTCCTGGCTAGTTTTGTACTTAGCCCCAGTTAGGGAGCTAAGAATTTTTCAGACAAAAACTCCATATCTCGTACCGTTTTCGAGATACGGGCCCTGAAATGGCGCGTCGAACGCCGTAATGTTATCCTATGGGAAAAAAAGAGAAGTTCAGAGCACCATAACTTTGCCTCCCTGTAATATTTTTTCACCAAACCACTGAAAGGCACATCTTTGAGCTGTTGGCTGTCTTCCTCCAAATTTCAGGAAAAAAGACCAAACCGTTATTTTGCAGCAGGGATCCAAAGGATTTCTGTAATGCATTAGGTGCGTATGTTATCCTACGGAAAACCGTCAACTTTGGAGTGCTGTAACTTTGCCGCCATGTAATATTTTTCAATGCAACACTGAAAGGCACATCTGTGAGATGTCGTCCGTTCCTCAAATTTCAGCTCAAAACTCCCAACGGTTCTTTTGCAGCACAGTGCCAAAGAATTGCTGTCATTTTCCAACAGACTCGAAAACTACTGTCACAATTTGTGAAAGCTTTACAAAATTTCATGACACTTTTGTGAGCATGAAAGTAATTTGAAAGTACTTTTCCAGAAATTTGAAAAGCATATTTCTGGGGTGTTTTACCACAAAATAAAGACATGGCAAGCATCCTTAGGGCCCGACTAGGTGAATACAAAAAAAATAGGTTGCTAAAAGGTCCCAAATTTAAATGGCAACTATTTTTCTGATCACCAACTGAAAACAAAATGGCTGATTTATGAAAGTAACAGGCCCATTTGGGAAAGTAAAAATGCATTTATGAAAGTGTTGAACTTTTGTTAACTTTTCCCATTGACTTATAATGGAAACTGTTTTTGAATAACTTTTGAACTGTTTAATATTTTTCATGAAATCTTGAAAGGCACATTGGGGGCTCTGGCCACATGTTCCCTGAAGATTTCGGGCTGGTCGCACAAACCATACGATCTGTAGGCACGACCATAGAATTCCAGAAAAGCGTAAACGCGCGCACAGATCACACTTAATAACTCCGCAGCTGTATATCTGACCAGTACAAAACTTGGCAGATCCCAAGGCCTATGGTTCTTGATCATAAATTCCAAAGTTCAGGCAAATCCATTAAACAATTGCAAAGTTATTAAGGTGCAAAGTTTGGGGTTTAACATAGAAATGGCTCCTCAACCCTAACTATGGTAGCACTACCGTGCTACCATAATATATATATATATATATGTACTTCCCCCACAAGCTGTCCCAATCCTACATACCTGTAGTGACCAACCCCAGTAAAAAAAAAGAAAGAAGTTCTAGAAAATTCTCAATGGCTTATTGAAGTCAACAGAACTATCTCTAACTATGATTCTTCAAAAAAATTGAATGGGAAAACAAAACGCTGACCCTTTTTGGGTGGGAAGTCCCTAAAGGGTATTCCATTGGAGCCTGAAAAAGAGAAACAGGATATTTTCTTACCTGTGCATTAGGTTTGAATATCAGTAGGAAAACCATAAAATATATACATGTACATGACTCAGATTCAAATATACCTCAAACTGATGTCACATTTCAGTTTAGCAGTTTGACAGCTCTGGTCTTATATACTTATAAAGTTTTGGATGTTCATGGAATCTATTTTGTAGATGTTGAGATATTATACCAAGTAGGAAAACCAAAAAAAACAGTGCTACTCAAACACCACTACAAACAACAAATCCATTTGCTCCTTTAACAGACATTAGTAGAAAATGACAAACAGAACCTAGTGAGATAGACATATATGATGATGATGATAAAGATCTTAAAGAGTTAAAGATACTTATTTGGAATATAGAAGGGTTACAAAATAAATTAGCAGAAAATGATTTCCAGAACTTTTTGAATAGCTTGGACATTATCTGCTTTCAGAAGACATGGATGCTGGGAGAGAATCCTCCATTGATTTCAGGATATATAGGATTTATGCTCCCAGCAACAAAAGTCAAAAAGTATGGTAGACCTAAGCTAGAGTAGCAAGTTATGTTAAAACCAGTTTGGATTTCAAAATATCACAGCAAAGGGTTGACCTATTGAATTGCCAGGTGTTAAAATTGGAAAGTGCAGAGGCTGCCTTGATAATCTGCAATATTTATGTTCCCTTAAACAATGGTAAAGCTGAAGAGGATTATTGGAAATTATTTAGAACAACACTTGAGAAATTAGTGGAAGGAAATGAATATAGCATGATGATTGTTAAGAACAAAGGGAAAGGGGACAATAAATTCAGAACTAACAGATGAGGTGAAAGTAATAAACAAACACTTATCTTGGCAATGGCTTTCAAAGAATAAAAGTGGTAATAGAAATGGAGGATATTTGTTTAGTATTATGTCTGAATTGGATTATGTGCATATGCTTAACCACTTTCCCTCTAAACTCTGCCTGTATTCTCTGTATAATGTTACCTCCATGTCTGTATATATCATGTAAAAATGACTTTCTCACTGTCCTAAAATGTTGTTTGACTGTATACTATAATGTAAACTGTGCCCACTGCTGATTTCCCCTGTATTACCACCCTGTGGCCGGGTTGTGACTGAAAATGGTCCACTGGATCAGGGCACTTGCCTGGTTACCAAAAACATAAAAATAAATAAATAAATGTAATATTTAATGGAAGAACAAAAATTGATCAACAAGGGAATACACTTTTATAGGTCCTAAAGGGTCTTCTGTAATTGATCAGGTATGGGAAATATAAAGCAATTAGTAAAATAATAGATTTAGAAGTCATTTTAGATCACAGCAGGTAAAAGCTGAAGGTGACCTCTCCCCATTAAGACCACTGTCAAAAGGAGTCCCCCAAGGCTCTATTCTGGGTCCTATCCTTTTTGCCATTTATATAAATAAAATTGATTCAACCCTTACCAAGTCCTCAGTACATCTCTTTGCTGATGACACTGTACTGTATGACAGCAACCCTTCACCAAAAGTTGCTCATGAAATCCTACAGGCAGAATTCTCCTGTTACAATATCAGCTGCTAGAAAAAGCTTCTGCTAAATGCAAAAGAAAACCAAAGCAATGATGTTCTACCCAAACTCCACCAACACATCCTCTTCAATCAGTCTCCCCAGATATGCACTATACTTGGAGAAAATCTGGAGTATGTTGACAATTTCAAATACCTAGGTGTGTGGATTGACAACAGACTTGACTTTACTCAGCATGTAGAACAACTGCTGAAAAAGCTTCGCCTAAGGCTTGGCCTCCTCTACAAAACCCTTCCTTAATAGAGATTCAAAGATGAGATTAGTCCAGGCCATCTTTCTATCAGTCATTGACTATGCAGACTTCTCTATAGTCACTGCTCCACTCCCTACCTTCAAAAGTTGGATACCTTATACCATAGAGCAATAAGGTTCATTACAGACCTGCCATATAATACTCACCATTGTTCTCTCTATGATTCAGTTGGATGGGTTTCCCTTCATGTCAGGAGGAGCAGAAATGCAGCTCTATGGAGCTACAGAGCTTTATCAAAAAACTCCCAAGCTATATCCTGGACTGCTTCAACCTGACCACCCCAGCTCCTATGCCCTATGAAGCAACAATATCATCCTGCTCAAATTGCCCAAAGTCAACACCAAAATAGGGAGCAGCAATCAGCTACTCTCTAGCCATAGCATGGAACACCCTACAAACATCCTAAAACTGTCCATTATCATTCCATTTACATCCTTCAAGCAGCACTGTACAGCCTTCTGAGAACAGATAAGGTGAGGCTTTCAACTAAAACTGAATGATGCAAACATGGCTGGCAGTGTCTCTTTGAGGTTAACCTTTTTTATTAATTATCCTCTCCCACTTATGAAAAAAAAAATGTGGTCCAAAAATCACATAGAAAATAAAAATTATTGTGCAGAAACTGAACTGGAGATTCTTGGATGAGCTAACAGCAGTATCATCTTTTCTTGAGTGGTTTGATATTATTCATGTATTAGCTTCTTACAGACAGCAACACTCTGTGCCCATTCAATCATGGGGAGTTCTTCCTATTGTGTGCCAGCAATCAGCTGGGGTGGTGGTAACACTGGACACCGGGGATGTGGGGTCTTTGGGAGGGTGGATTACTATTTTGTTTAACATAATACACAAAATTCCGCATTTCATAACAGCAAAATTCTGTTGAAATGTGTGAATTTGCAAAATATTTTGTGAGGCAAAATTCACAGTTTCACTAGAACTTCACCGGTGAAATAAGATTTAGCTGCATCCCTAATCTCCAACAAGCATCACTGGTTAATTAAGTAAGTTGTATTCATTTTGCAGGCATAATTGTAAACCATTGCACAATTTTCAATAGTGTTTGTTTACCCCCAGTTCCTGCAGGAAAAATAGGCTTTATATTCACTGGGATTCTATTCCTTAAGAGACCTGTGGCCAGATATTCAAAACTTTGCATTGGGGCAAAGTGTTTGCCTCAGTTTGCACTGGTTTGCGTGGGTCCCCCTATATTCAAAAGACCAAATAGCATGGGCAAACTGCATTAGCACCTGACAAAATTATAATGTGTGCACTGTGCAAGAAGGGGGGCTCCTGACCTGTAGTTCCAGACTGACATACAGGTGGAGCTGTGTGCACCATTAAAATAGCACTGGGCAATCCACATGATAATGCATGCAGATCAGGCCATATTGAAATACAAATGTGGCTGTTTGCCCTCGAATTGCCTAAGGAGGCTCATCTGCATAGGAAGTTTGAATATAGCAAAGGTTAGTACCGAGCTAGTGTGTTAGCACCAGACAAATGTATTAGCACTGGGCTAACCTGTAAGAACCATAGCACTGTTCTGCAGTGTTTGGCCTGCAATGCTGTTTGCAGTTATTGTGCAGCACATCTTTGCTATCACCCACATTGACCACCTTCTTCAACTCTGCTTTACTCCACATCTGTGTAAACAGGGCTGCTGTTGCAGTTTGCATAGCACAGTGGCTATATTCAAAGCTGTCTTATTTGTCAGGCTATTTTGCACAGCACTCTCTGTCCTGTTTGCACACCTTTGTTTGCACTATAGTCAACTGATTTAGCCTGTGCTATTCCTTTGATATAGCTTGCAAATGGTTCCGAGCTAGTTTTGCCACGAGTAGTACTAGTTTTGCTGCTGGGAAAAGTTAGAATATCTGCCTCCTGGGGCTTATATATTCAACACTGTGCAAGGCAGAGTGCAAATGTTTGTGCTGTGCCTTACAATAGCCTGGGAGCCTGATGATGCTATATCCATTTGGACAGTGCACTGGCACTTGTTTGACTGAATTTTGGTCCATGTTGGTGCAGCACTAAGTCAAGCAGCAATGCCCTAACAGGAATCCTGAAGTGCTCCACCAGAGTAGATAGCATAGTAGCACTATCTGCAATATTTAAAGGACCCATCAAATAAGCCCATTTGGCATGCAAGGTGCTAAGAGAGATGATTTGCATGCTCATTATAGGCTCATTTGCATGGGTAGAAGGGTAGGTTAATGTGGCACCAACCTCCAATTGTCTGGTCCCAGTTATGTATGTGTAGATATCCTTGGCACTAATGGTCCCCCCTCCAATCATTAGCCCGTACTTAGATTAAAACCTACCTGGTACCTAGTGGTCCTCACTCCTGTGATCACCAGCATGTAATAAATATAATACTTCTCTGGTATGCAGTGATCACCCCTCCCACCGAACCCCAGCCCAAAATAAGAATAATACTTGCCTGGTGCCTAGTAGTCCCCCTCCCATTGATTGCCAGCCCGTAATAAGTACAATACTTGGAAACACTCAAAGTCAGGCACTCACCACCTCCAAAGGAGGACAGACACCAGGCTCCAGAAAATTGTAGCATTGTTGTCTTTTATTAAAATAGACAATTCAGTGTATAAAAAATAGCAGAAACCCATGACATACAAAACAAAAAAATTATACCCATTTCTTTCTGCCTGAGCTGCATCTTTTTTGTAATGGACTTAGCTGCTGAATAATCTGAGGAAGGCTGGAGCTGAATTGTGAATATAATGGGAATCACACCTCCCTGATCAGGTGTTAAATACAGCTAATAGTTTCAGGGGGCTCCAACTAGACTGACCTTTAAAGTGAAACAGGTGCTTTTCCTTTGCTTTGTCTGCTTGAATGTGAATCTCACCTCTCTGTCTAGGTGTTACATACAGCTAATAGCTTCAGGGGCTCCAGCCAGACTGACCTTAAGGTGAAAACAGGCCCTTTACTTTGCTTTGTTTTCCACTCCTGGGTATCCTAAGTGGGAAGAAGTAGCTAGTAAGATCCTAGCCCCTAATTGGTGTTCTGATAGGGATAGTGACTGGTGCAAATCTTAAATGTGTGCCCTTGCAGTAGTTTGTCCACTACTTGCCTCATCTTGTGCATTTGAGGGGGGCCCTATAATTTAGACTGGAAGGACTGGAGAGCCAGCAGAGTCAATTTATTGGCGATCCTGTTTGAAGTTTCAGAAGCCTCCCATTAGCACATCGATGTTCTGTGACATGCTATGGCCATGGTTCATGTAGTATGCAGATAGAGGTTGTAGTTCACATATCCAAGTGCTCTGAGTCTACATTTTTTCTAGGTTTGTGGTTTGGGGCTGTAGCCACTTAGCTATACTGCCTAATTTATTAACTATTTTTACTCTCGATTGGAATTGAATTATCATTATTAAATGCTGTTCTCCTTGCAGGGAAAATTTGTAGACAGGTTCATGGCTGAGTCTGAGTTGGGGAAGTGAGTGTCATGAAAATGATCATCAGAGTTATGAAAAAAAGAAAAAATGGGGTTGCATTTTCCAAGTCCTTTACCAATACTATATTGCAGTTTGCAAACAGTATGTCTATGCCTGATCTTTACCACCACCACCTACAAAACCACATTTTAATGACACAAAGTAGCAAAGAGGCTACAATGCTATTGATAGGATTACAATGCCGTCACCGGCAGCAGTGGCCTTTAAATCATTTTTGTTTAATTTTCAGGCAATTGTATATGTTGTGGATTATATACTGTTGTAACAGTGATGCTATTATGAAGAGTCCCCACAGTGACACCAACCTGTCGATACCTGCAGTGTCAAACTGGTTGTCAGAGCTATGAATGATTCATCGATTCCTGGGTTTGGCTGCTCTCCCCCAACATCCCCCCAACTCAGAGTTGGAATCCATAAGTCCATGGGATGTGGAGGGTATAACCTCCCAGGGGTTGGGGGGTGCAGCCCCCCTTTTTTTAACATTGAACAGGTGTCAGTGTGATCCCTAGTTGTGGTCAGGACCTGGCAGTGACAGCGGCAACATGCTGCTGTGGGAAGGGTGAGCAAAATTCTTGTTGCTGGGGCTTGGTGGAACAGTTTGAAGCTATATACATACAATAGAAACACAAAAACATAGAAATTAGCAGCAGATAAGGACTGCTAGGCCCATTCAGTTTGACACTTTTCTCCTACATTTATTAGCGGCTGTAGACCCTACTTGGTCGTGACTTAAGTCTCTCCTTCCCACCTCTAGTGTTCCTTCATGTCTCTCCCATACTACTCCCCATTATGTACAATTGCCTGCAAAGCAAACAAATAGTATCTGAAGGCCACCACTAATCCTGATTATTATAAGTCTATGTTTTAATTTTTTATTTTTTTATTTTATTACAACAAGGATTACAAGTATCTTTGAGCCAGGCTCTTTTACAAAGGTTCCGCGTCGGAGAACAAATACAATACAAGTTACAGAAATAGGAACAAAACAACAAATAGGTCAGCATATTAGTTTACAATGGCAGATCAATACAATAGCTAGAATAAGTTTATACATGGGAACACAGAGTAACAGAGGGATAAGTAGGAGGGAGGGAGGGAGGGTGGAAGATGAAGATAAACGTGACGAGCGACGTTGGAGAAGGCAGGAATTGCAGCCAAAGGGCATGGTCATCAAAAGGGAGCAGGCTGAAACTAGTCAACAAAAAGGGAAAGATCATTGAGGGCTCAGAGGAGGTGGGGGGTGAAGGGGGAGAGTCAGAACTGGTGAAAAGAAAAAAAGAAATAAAAAAGTAACATAGAGGAAAAGGAGGGGGTGGAGATGTGGTAGGTGATAGTTGGAGGGAACAAAAATGAGAGGGCTGAGGAGATTATAGGTAGCATTCACAGGAGCTAAAGTTAGTAAGGTGAAGGTGGAGTTTATGTTTGATGAGCCACGGTTGATAGTGGAGGAGATGTCAGTATTAAGCACATTTAACCAGCTAGGTGCTCTGAAGGCAAAGGATCATTGGCCCTGATAGATGCGACGGTGGGGAACCTGAAGGAGCTGGTATTTAGAGCCCCTGGCGTTAGGTGGCTTTAGTCTAGAACTATGCAGTGCTTAGACTCCCGGCGGAGTGAGGTCCATGGTTACTTTCTTTGCCATAATGCAGGTTTGGTATTTTATGCGATTTGCAATTTGAAGCCAGCCAGATCGGGCATACAGGTCACATGTATGAGTGAGACGATGAGCACCAGAGATAAACCTGCAGGCCTTGTTAAGTGATGTTGAAATTTGTCTCAGGGCAGTGGCAGAGGCAGGGCCATAGATTATAAGACCATACTGAATGATGGAGACCACCGAGCTTTGGATGGCAATCTTCAGTGCTTCTGCAGTAAGGTGTTGTCTATGTTGGTAAAGTAGGGCTAGGCGCATTTTTGCTGATTTGGCAACATTGTCTATGTGTGCCCCATAGGAGAGATTTGAGTCCAGGGATAACCCTAAGTATTTGAATGACTGCACTTGCTCAAGGCTGTTGCCATTGCTGGTAGAGATAGTTAGGGGGTGAGATCTATTCCTGTTTTGAGAGCTGTTAAAGAGCATTACTTTGGTTTTTTTTTTATGATTGAGGACAAGCTTATGATGAATGAACCAGTTTTCCACTGCGGCAAAGCCTTGCTGAAGATTTGTCTGCAGGGGCACAGGGTTCTTGTGGGAGGAGAAGATAACAGCATCATCAGCATAGAGGATAATCTGTTCAGTGCAAGATTTCAGGAGCATGTTAAGAAAAAGACTGTAGAGTAATGGACCCAGGATGGATCCCTGAGGGACTCCAGATCAGACCGGTCTGAGATTTGAGAGTGTACCAGCAATTTGACTCATTGAGATCTGTTTTGCAGATAGCTGTTGAACCATGAGACAGTGTCAGAGAGAGTTCTAAATGCTGGAGTTGTTGGATCAGCAGACGATGGTGGACTGTGTCAAAGGCCTTCGTCAGATCTACAAATACTGCCCCGGTTCAGTGACCCATATCCAATGTGCCATGCAGTGCTCCAGGGAACTCCAGTAATGCAGAAGAGGTGCTATGACATTTCTTTAAGCCATGTTGTTGTGGGCATAAGAGGCTGTGTTTGTCCAGGTAGTACATAGATACATAGATACATAGACAGTGTCGGCAGATGAGGGCCTATGGCCCACCTAGTCTGCCCATTTGAGCTGTAAGTTCAGTTTGTTTTCCAGAAGTCTATTTCTGCCCCTGACCTCTAGAATTCTTTATGTCTATCCCATGCATTCTTAAATCCTGTGATTGTTTCAGCCCCCACCACTTCCTCTGGCAGGGTGTTCCACTTATCCACCACCGTTTCTGTGAAGAAATTCTTTCTCATGTTTCCTCTGAATCGCCCTCCTCCAACTTCATCCCATGCCTCTAGTCCTGAAACATCTTTTCGCTTAAAAATAGTGTTTTCCTGCACCCTGTTCCTCCCTGTAAGATACTTGTATGTCTCTATCATATCCTCTCTCCTCCTCTCCTCCAGGGAGTACATGTTCAGTTCCTTCAACCTGTCTTCATAGGACTTGTGATGCAAACCATGCACCATCTTTGTTGCCCTCTTCTGAACCTTCTACCTTGTCTATGTCCTTACGTAGGTATGGTCTCCAGAACTGTACACTGTACTCCAGGTGGGGCCTCACTAGTGTCTTGTATAGCGGAATTATGACCTCCCTTTTCCTGCTGGTGATGCCCCTGCCTATACATCCCAGCATCCTATTTGCTTTACCTGATGCCTTGTCACACTGTTTCCTACTTGAGGTCATCAGAGATGACAACCCAAGATCCCTTTCCTGCTTGGTATGCTATATCCTCACCCCCAACTGATATATTGTGCCAGGTTTTTGTGCCCCATATGCATTATCTTGCACTCTTGCATTGAATTTCAACTGCCAAACCCTTGACCATTCTTCAAGTTTCTGCAGGTCCTTCTCATTCTGTCTACACCTCTGGTGTGTCTACTCTGTTACAGAGCTTTGTGTCATCAGCGAACAGTGAAATTCTGCCTTCTAGATCCTGTGCAATGTCACTGATGAAGATGTTGAATAGGACCGGTCCCAGCACTGATCCCTGTGGTACCCCACTGGTCACTCTTCCATCTGTGGAGTGACAGCCATTTACCACCACCTCTGTGTCCTGCCACCCAGCCAGTTACCTACCCACCACACTACTGTCCTGCCCACACCCATATTCCCAGTTTGTGTAATAGTCTTCATGTGGCACAGTGTCAAAGGCCTTGCTGAAGTCCAGATAGGCCATGTCCACTGCCCTCCCCTGATCCACCTCCCTAGTCACCCAGTCAAAAATTCAATGAGGTTGGTCTGACATGACCTCCCCTGATGAAACCATGCTGCCTTGGTCCTGTAGTCCATTGACAACCAGATGTTCCACCAATCTCTCCTTCAGTAGTGCTTCCATGATCTTTCCCACTACAGAGGTGAGGCTGACTGGTCTGTAGTTCCTGCTTCCTCTTTGTTCCCACTTTTGTATAAAGGGGACTACATCTGTTGTCCTCCAGTCTTTGGGTACCTCCTGTTTCCAGTGATTGGCTGAACAGGATAGCCAGAGGTTCAGCCACCACCTCTCTTAGTTCTTTAAGACCCTGGGTGCAACCCATCTGGCCCCATTGCTTATCAGCTCTTATTACTTCCAGTTCCTTCAGGACCCTTTCTCGTAAAGGGACTTGTGTCCATTTCTGCACCATTCTCACCCTTGTACTCCCTTCAGACCCATTACCCCTCTTCCTTAGTAAAGACTGAGCAGAAATACCTGTTCAATATGTCAGCTTTACTGTTGTCATCCTCCACGTGGCTCCCATCCTCCCCTTCAGTCTCACTATCCTCCCTTTGTCTTTCTTTTTCACTTATGTACCTGTAAAGGTTTTGTCCCTTTACCCACTGATTTTGCAATGTTCTTCTGTCTGAGCTTTGGCTTCCTTACTGACTTCCCTGCCTCCCTTTGTTTCTCCTGGTACTCTCCCTATCCCCTTCTGCCTGTGTCTTTTGTATTGCCTGAATGCAATCTTTTGGCTTTCACTTTCTTTGCTACCTCTTTGGAAAACCATAATGGTCTCCTCTTCCTTTTCCTCTTGCTAACCTGCTTAATGCATAATTCTGTTGTTCTTATAATCCCCATTTTAAATACTGCCCACTGTTCCTCAACCCTGATTCCTGTCCCATTCCCCTTAATGCCTCTTTTCAAGTATCTCCCATTTTCCCAAAGTCTGCCCCCTAAAATCCAGGATACGTGTTTTGTGTGGTTTGGTTCTGCTCTTTCTGTGATTTCAAACCACAATGACTGGTGGTCACTGTTACCCAGGTGCTCCCCACTGTTACCCCCATCACACTGTCCCTGTTTGTGACACAAGGTCCAGTATTGCCTTCTGCCGAGTTGGTTCCATGACCAGTTGCTTGAGGAAGGCACCCTGAAGGAGTCCAGGATAAATCTGCTCCTAGTTGATGCTGCTGGGATGCTCCAGTCCACGTCTGTATATGATCTCCAACCAGTACTACCTCATTCCTTGTCTGCCATCCTTGGATGGCTAGCATCAGCTCCCTATCTGTTCTTCCTTCCTGGGCTGGTGGTCTATAGACCACACCTGTGCTGATGGCTGGCCCCATTTTCCTTTCCAGCTTAACCCACAGTATCTCTCCCATTTTGTTCCTCCTGGATCTGTGTGGCCCTTATGTCATTTTTCACATACAGTGCCACCCCTCCCTTGGATACTATGCTCGAGTGCCTTGGAGAGAGGTGGTAGTACGAAATCAGTCGAGTAGTTCACATGGCAGTTCTTATCCCGCTTTTGTGGACTGGAGTAACTGTAGCCACCTTCCATTTGTCAGGGAACTGAGCAGTGCTAAGGAGAGATTGAGAATGTGTGTTAATAGGACTAGAACCTCATCCATAGTGAGAGTTAGGAGTTTTAGATCCAGTGATTCTCCACTTGATCTTGACTTTGAAATTGCTTTGGTGACGGTGTTCGGGCATCATGCAGGTTAATTTCTTTGAAGTGGAAGGGCAGGAGAGTGGTAGGAGGATCATCGGGATAGCGTGGTAGTGTCAAGCAAAAATCCGTGGGAAGGACGCTGCCGAGATCAGTAAATGCCTCATTAAAGGTGTTCGCAATGACCAGAGGATCCAAGGTGATGGCCTCTATCAACCTTAGCATGGTTGGGGAGGATTTAGTTTGTTTTCCTGTAACTTCTTTGATATTCTTCCAGAAATCTGACCCCTTTCCCATGAGTTTGAGAGAGCTCTTTGTAGTATGCATTTTTCAGTAGTTGTATGGATTTAGTGCAGTTATTGGGGCACATTTGTTTCTGTATGTCATGCTGGGTGCCAGAATCTCTTGCCAGGGCCCAAAGGTGGTCCCGAGCCTTTAGCTGGGCAAGTAGTTTTCCAGTTAGCCATGGGTTGCAGAGTGCATTGACTTTTCATTTTTTAAGCGAGGTGTAGGTATCCCAGGCCACGTTGAAAGAGGAGATAAAGAGGTCACGAGCTGTGTTAACATCTGTTGAGAGGAAAATGGGAGATCAATCAAACCGACTGAGGTAGGATTTAAGGTGTCTTAGCTGTCTACATGAGAGCACTCTGGTAGTGATGACTTTGGGTGGGGAGGTTTATGGAATTTATTTGACCATTCACATATAATGGGTGAGTGGTCACTTAGTGAGTCAGGAAGGATAGAGGTGCTGGCGATATGAGAGGGATGACTGGTAAGGACCTAGTCCAGTAAGGTACTAGTGCTTGTTTTATAGTTCTTTCTGGTGGTGGAGAGAACCATTTGTGAGAAGTTTGCTAATGATATGGGATCCCAAGATAGCAGCATCTGATGAGAGCCATTAATATTGAAATCACCTAGTGTAATTGTCTCCGCACCTACTGGTTGGGATTTGATGAAGTCCAGAACAGTTGTGAGGCTCTTCCCTTGGTCTTTGGGGGATGTAAACTGTGATTACTGTGAGGGTTTTGTTGTGTTTTTGTGAATCTTGCTCCTGAGGGCAGGCTGGGGTGCACCCTGCAGCTGGCTGTGCTCAGCACCAGACCACTAGTGCAGAAGATGGAGTCCGCCTCAGGGAATCCTGAAGAGAAAGAAGAGAGGGAGAAATCAGCGATATGTACCAACAGAACAAATGCTTCAGAGTTTGGGAGGAGGCTAAAGGAAGGAGACAAAAGAATTTATAACAAGGTGAGAAATTAAGGTGCTAAGTTAGTCAGAGAGGAGATAATGGCTATGGGAGGCTGGTATTAAGCACCAGCAGTGTCACCAGTATACAGAAGAAAAGGCTAGTGGGGTGGGGGGTAGATGGAGAAACAGCAGTTCAGCAGTTAGACAAAGCAGTTTTTAACTTCAAACTTTGCTAATACTTAAATAGCTTAAGGCAGCTGAAGCACTCCAAAAATGTTATAGTTTCTTACTCTTAACTATTCAAAAGAGGGGCTGTAGTTCCCTACACTAACAATTCAAATTCAGCAGTGGGCACAAAGACTCATCACAAATTTAGTTGCAGAGGTTAGGAAAAAAGAAATTTAGGCAGCAGACAGATGAGCTCCAGGGGACTGTGTCACGTAGTTGAAATCTCCAGGAGCTGAAACCAGTCAGGGAGAGATGGAGTGCTGAATCTGCCTATAATTTCATACACCATCCACCAACTAGGTTCACGGCTAGCAAGCTGGACTGGAGCTGCTTTCCTGAAGCGTAAATGGAATCTTGCTCTTGAGGGCAGCCTGGGGTGCAACCTGTGGCTAGCTGCACTCAGCACCAGACCACTAGTGCAGAAGATGGATTCCCTCTCAGGGAATCCTGGAATCTTGCTTTTGAGGGCAGGCTGGGTGCCTTTGGCTGACTATCTATAGCACTTCAACTACTTCCCTATGCAGTTTCCTGGTGGGGCTTTATCCAGGAAGTAAAAATGTGCTTGCAGTAAGTTAAGTAGGGGTATGAAAGGTGGCAATCATGTATTCTGAGAGTAGGCTTGCACACACAGTGATCACTTGATTATCAACCAAATGTTTGTACAAAATGATAGCTATTCCATTGTCCCTTATTGCCTTGCATGCTTGATTATCCACACAATTTTGCTTGTATGAAGATGGGCAGATAGTCAAGGGTGCACTGTATATTATCAGATTGAAATCAAACAGTATGTGACACTTGTGGAAAAGGGAGAATAGAGAATGCTGTGCACTGTTGCTAAAAATGGGGATGCTCCATGGCAGCCAGAAATCATGCAAGAGGTGCGGATCCACCCACGGAGGTTCGCGGCCCCAGACAGGTGCAGGATGCACAGTATTCACAACCGCATGTACCCACTGGGCACCTGTCTGTGGCCCCACAGCCATGGCAGGCAGAACCATGCAGGGAGGCCAGGGGCAGAGCAGTGGACCTTGGCGGGCATCCAATTGGGTGCCCATCCGAGATCCCAGAGTGGATCTCTTTTGCATAGGCATGGGATGTGGGAATAGCCAACGCAGGCTTCTGGATCTGTACAGCCATGACCCATCCCCTTTGCAGCTGAAGGAAATCCCCCACCATAGTAGTGACCTGACCCCATAGTAGCCATAGCTTCCCCTCCATTCACATACACATATGTGCCCGAACCCTGGTACAGGACATGGCTCCCACTGTTTGTGCTATTGGGATTCAAGGTGCACCCCAAACACACACACACTGGGATCCAAGGTGCCCCCCCACACACACACACTGGAGCACCCCTGTGCACCATTCCCTGACCACTGACCACGTACCACAGTATGACTATGGGAGGCCAGTGGCCCCCCCTTCCACCTGGCAACATCAACCCTTCTTCAAACCCCATGCCAGCCAGCAAGAACCATTGGGCAGGTGTGCACATTGTTACATCTGGGTCTCCCAGGTATACACTGTGCCTCCTACTCCCACGTTCTCAGCAATCTGCACCTCTGAGAATGGTACAGAGTCTGTCCATGCTCCCTACACCTCCCCCAGCCTACCCCTCCCACTACAGAGTTCATTGGTAGGCCAGGGGGAAGTGTACACTGCCCCATTCCTCCTTGAGAATTGGGTACAGTGTGTGTGATGCAGAGCAAAGAGTCTACATGCCCAAGAATACATGGCACGAGACACTCCGGACTTTGGAGATTAAGGGCCATTATGATTTTAAGAGAGGGAGCAGAAGGATACAAATTTTGATTTGTATTCTGTTGCCATATCTTACATACAAACTGTATCCTAACATGAGGTACAGTTTGTATGTAAATGTATTCTCAAGGCACCTTACAGTCTGCAGCAAAGGGCATGGCCACAGTGAGAGGGATCCCATATTTCTCTTGGGCCCAGGGCCCCAGGTTACCTTAATCTGGCCCTGCCACACATAGAGAAACAATTTATAAAAGCTGCATCAACTGTGATTTAATAAAAAGGTGTCTCAAACTACTATTAGTGGCAAAAATAACAATGAATCCCTGTTACACTGTAAACTGTCTTGATAATACACAATTTTTATTTATTTCTTAAAAACAGTTTGATGTCAAAGAAAGTATTTATTCCTGGCTTTTTTGTTGCTTGCATGCTAATTATCCAAAATGCTTCATATTTTAGAACAAGATCATCAAATTCACCACCCCTTGATTTGAGGTGAACCATTTAGATGGCCCAAAATAAATTTATGTTCCTTTCTATCAGGTGCTTCTAGAATACAGTATGTGATGCTGTAGCATACACTGGGTCACCTCTGTCTATCACTCTTTCATGCTCACCAACTTGTATTTTCAAATTTCTAGTGGTTTTACCCACATAAAAGCGACTGCATGTGGATTCTGCCAGGTAGATGACTCCAGATAAGTAAGTCTGCTGTCTGATCTGCTAAGGTAAACCACATCAGTAACAGCCAATTCTACAACAAACCCAGCTCCAAACAACTTTGCAGTACGCTTAACTCCCTACTAGAAAGACAGGAAATCGCAGATAACCTTCCTGTCTGATGGTAAATCATCTAACTACCCAAAATGTGGCAACCATGTTTAACTCCTTCTTTGGTGATCTCGAAAAATACAAGACCCCACCCTCCTCACTTCTCACAACACAGCCCTCAACCTCCATTAATGATATCCCCACTTTCTACTTCAGATCTCTCGCCTCTGACATGGTCAAACTAATCAACAAGAATAACCCTAAACCCAGCATTGGCCCAGATGGCCTAGACTACCACACCCTCAAATTAATTATTAAGGACATCACTGTCCCCCTCACCAAAATCCTGAATTTTTCACTCTGTTATTGTACCTTTCCATCATCCTGGAAAATCGCCTCCATCAGGCCACTACACAAGGGTGGTTCCAGACAGAAAATTAGCAACTATAGACCCATCTCCCTCCTATCCCCACTATCCAAAATCTTGGAGAAAATGATCCATGAAGAAATCTCTGCGCACCTAAATAAATATGCAATCCTAGCAGAGGCTCAGCATGGCTTCGGGGCTAAACACAACACTGAAACCACCCTCGTGAAGTTCATCAACCACATCTTCAAGGTTACGGATGAAGGACTTTACACTGGCTCAGTTTTGTGGACTTAACCAAGGTCTTTGACATGATGGACCACAACCTGCTCTTAGACTTCCTCTCATGCACTAACTTTCTGTGAACGTGATAAACTGAATCAAAAATTTCCTCCACCCAGATTTCAAAAACTGTTAATGAAGACCAATCCTCCCCAATCTGCCTCAACAAATATGGGTTTCCACAGTGATCAGTCCTGCTCCTCCTATTCTCTTCATTCATTAACAATATCACCTCAGTATGTTCCCACACCAAATTCAACCTCTATGCTGAGAACAGTGCCCTCTACTGTAATGATGGCAACCTCACCACCCTTCAACCCAAACTACAGAAGGATTTCTCTAGCCTCCACTCCTGGTTCTCTTCCTGGGAATGGTATTAAATAAAAAAAATGCATGGTTTTCTCAGGCACCCGTGAAACCCTCAATTTTGATTTCCACTCCTGGACAATGATGGCATCACCATTGAGTGAGTCCATGAATTAAAAATCCTCGGCCTGACCATCGATGAGCACCTCTCTTTGTACCACACACAACTCAGCTTATCAATTAAATGTTTTTTTATTTTTTCTTCTTTTGCAGTCAGCCACCTAGCCCTTGGCTCGATCCTGCACACCACTACATCATTCCTACTCCTACTGATACCCTTGACTTACCCCTTCAGGGTGGGGCTGATGCCCAGATTCAGCCCGTCTCTGACGGGAAAGTGCGATATTGACCCGGCAATACCTCTGACTTCCCACCAGGATGGAGTTCTGGGCTTGACGGCGCATCAGAGCCGTGATTGGTCAGTGGGTGCTAGATCCATGAAGGCAATGGTGTCAGGAGTGTGCATCACCTATGATGGCCAATGAGGTTTTCTGGACTGCCCCAGGGTGGGACATGCAATGATGTTCTGCATCTGCTCTGCTTCTCTTAAACTAGGTGCAGGCACTGTAGTTTCCCCTGGCCTCTGCCAGGAGTCCTTCACGCACTGGACATGCACCCAACCTCCCCTGAGACGGAGAGCAGACCTAGGGGTGCTCAATCCTTCTCCCCAGCCAGCCCTCTGGGTCCCATGTCCATTCCCTAACCCAGGTCACTGGCCTGAAGCCACCTTTATCAACAAAATTTATCAGACATTTGAGCTTCTTCATAGGATTTGGCAATTCCTCATCCCCAATACTAGAACCCAACTAGCATCCAACCTACTCCTCCCTCTATTTGACTATGGATCTCTCATTTTTTCACCAAGTACTAACCTCCACTTATCTCATCAAGTTTAAAGCTGCTTATAGCAATGTCCTCAGATTCCTCTCCAGCCTCCGCCTGTCGCACACATAGTTGTACTCTCTATGAATCCCTAAAATGGCTCTCCTTGAAGACAGGTTCACCTGGAAGACACTCATGTTCATGAACAAAATTTTAACAACCATCTTCCACCCAGTATCACTTCCTCCTCCATTGATGCTCAGGGTACAATCCATACTAACCCTCCTGCATTGCATCCTGCTTTAATGAGTTCTTCACTGATCTGCATATGTATACCGCTCTATTCTATAACACCACCACCCCTCCCCCCGATCCCTTGTCTGCAGTTGAACACATGACTCACCCCTCCTTCCATCTAAAACTGGCTACTCTTAAAGAAGTCCACCGTCTACTTAAGAATCTGAAGACAGACAGCTCACCAGGGCATAACTCGCTAGAACTGAGATTCCTCAAAGTTGGAATGGATGCACTAGCCCATCCCATCCGCAATCTATTTAATAAATCCTTCCTTACCCACACTGTTCCTGATAAATGGAAGGTAGCAATGGTTGTCCATGTACACAAAGGCGGTTCAGATACTGTAGTGGAAACTTCTGCCCCATATCAATACTCTGTCCTCTAGCAAAGATACAGGAGTGGATATTGTATGACCACCTCCAAAGTTACCTTGAAGACCATCAACTCCTCTCATCTTCTCAGCATGGATTTAAAAAAAACCATAGCACCATCACTGCTTTGATCAAGATCGCCTTGGACATATATCATGCAATGGACAGTGGCCTTGTCACCGGTGCAGTATTCATAGACCTGACCGAGGCTTTTGACTTGATGAACTATGGGCTGCGCCTATGTCAACTACATGACCTGGGCTTAGATGAGGATTCACTTACATGGACCCAAAGCTGCCTCTTTGGCGTACTCAGCAGATCAAATGGGCAGATTCCCTATCTGAGCCAGGACCTGGTCACATTCTGGTGTACCCTAGGGCCTCTATACTGGCCCCTTTGCTTTTCCTTATTTATTAATGAGCTTCCAATAACTGTAGTGATGCCACAGTCCATCTCTACACAGACGATGCCATCATTTACCAATCCTCCTCAGACCTTGGGTGGCTTAACCAAATGCTAGCATCCGATTTCCTCACCTTTGAGGACTGGTTTATCCACAAGCAGCTGATCCTTAATAATAAAAAAAAAACAAGTGCATGCTCTTTACCAAGTCAGAATCTTGTGCACGCTCCCTCTAGCTATTCAGTCATGAACTGGAGCCACGCTAGAATCAGTTCAGTCATTCAAATATCTGAGTACCACCTTGGACCCCTCCCTTTCACTGGATGCTCATGTTACAACCCTTACCAAAACTCTTAACCAGAGGCTAAGAGTCCACTTCAGAATCTGCCCATATCTCACCACAACATCATGTCATAAGATAGATAGTGCCACTCTCCTACCTCCTCATGTATGGAGCCCCACAGCTGCTCTCTGCATCCTCAACTATTCAATCCTGCCTATCTCAGGTATATTAAAGGTTTGTACTGGGAACCAATGCAAGGCATCATCATTGCAATGTTCTACCTTGGGCTGGCTACCATTTCAGTCTAAGCTACACTATGTTACTTTTAAGTTACTACACAAGTTTGTCTATCACTTCACCCCTCCTGTCTATCTGAAGTAGTCCAACGCCAATGCCCTCAGTGTGCCCTAAGGTCAGCCTCTCTCCTCTGCCATTGGTTCCCAATCAGAGACTGTCCTCAGCCAGAGATCATTTACCTACTCGGCTGTGTCTTCCTGGAAATCTCTGCCTCCACCTATCCTGGCTTGCTCCTCCATTTCCTCAATTTCAAAACTCTTGCATACCTTGCTGCCCCACTTGTTCATGTTTTTGGTACTACTTGTGTTTCCAACTCTCTTCTAATTGCTATAATGACTTGCAAGATCTACCGTATCACCTCTGCCCCCAACTTATTTCAAGAACTATTGTGTAAATAATTATCTGCAGCCTGTACATTGTCCTGAGTATACATTGTCATATAGGACACAATCGTTATAATCGGTGTATCTCTGCTCAAGTGTTGTTCTTGTTTGCTGTAATAGTACTATCCTGATGTACTGTTGTACATATCTACTGCTGTGTTCATTTCATATATGACTCTTCCTGTACAACTGTTGTATCAACTGCTGCACTTTCTACTGTACTGCTCTTCCGGGTTGCCCCTGAAAAAAGGACTGTCATGTCATAGTGGGATTACCTGGTTTCCAAAATTCAAATAAATAAATACAATCAGATCTGGCCCTCTCCATCCCACCAGGAGTGCTTCCTCCACCCTCTTTAAGGTCACTTTATGCAACACCTCCTTAGGACAGAGATCACTCTCTTTCAAGGACCCCAAGCTCTTCATCACCTACTGCCAATCTCGAGTATGCCCTTCCACCAATTACTTCAAATTCAACTTGAAAAAGCACTTACTCAACAAACCCCAATGCAACTGTTTCTGAATTGCCATTCTCCTACCATCTTACAACCTACCAATCCCCCCATTTTGCTTGCTTCTGTCTTATCTCACCCCTGTAGTCTGGTGCTACTATTACTGCACCTAAGTGCAGCAAGGTATCATACCCTCTCCTGAATAACTCTCTTCCCAACCTTCCACCTGCCTCTCTGTTATATCTTTTCTCTTTATCCCTGGGATGCTATGTCTACAGCAAGTTGAGCACTTTCTGTACTCATCATTTGTCCTGTTTGTACTAGATTTTAATTCCTCTCCAACTTGTTCCGCACACTTTCAATATTCCACTGTTTGCACATTTGTATTCTTGTGTTCTCTATGTATAATAATTGTTCTCTATGTATAATAATTGTACACCTTAACTGAGTTGGACACCCCCCACGGATGAAGCATACTACTGTAAGAGTTGTTTCTCTGTAATTGTGTGCATATACCTACCAATGTAAAAGTGTTCTACCCCAATGTGTTTTCTCAGTTTTCTTGTACATATTCCCACCCATGTATTATTGTACTCCTTTATATGTTAATGCTCTGTATATTCACACTGTTCTGTTTTCACCAACTAGATGATTGTGAAACTGGACATTTACTGCTTTACATGCTTTTCAGTATAAAATAAAAATGAAATGAGATGAAATTAACAAACACTGGCAGTTTTTTTTCTAGTGATTTATTTATTTATTGTATTTAGTTTTGTTGACCAGGTAAGTTCTTAGGTCTTTAGGTCTTAAACATGTCACACATTGCCCTTGGGAATGGTATACCACTGGGCACCAACATTACAGGACATGTTGGTCCAGAGCCATTACACAGAAAAGTAATATCACCTGGCTATGTAATTGAACTACTGGATGTTTTCCATGTAGAGATGTGTTAATTGTAAACATATTGTAGCAGGGGAGAGTTTAAAAGTTATCAAATGGGGAAAATCTTTGAGGTACAACAGCTTACTGAGTGATTCCGCTGGGCCATTGACCTAGCAGCGGAATGCATATGTGGGACCTTTTATGTGGGTAAAACCACTAAAAATGTTAACATTCAAGTCTGTGATCATGTAAGGGTGATAGACAGAGGTGACCAAACATATGCCACAGCTTCACATAAATTTACATTTTGAGCCACTGAAAAAAGTTCACCACAAACCAAGGGGTGATGACTTTAATGATCTTGTTCTAAACTGTGTAGCATTTTGAATAATAAACTTGGTGGCAAATAAAAGTGAGGATTAAATGCTTTCCTTGCTATCAAAACATTCTTAAGAAATAGGTAAAAGTTATGTATTATCAATACAGTTTATAACAGTGGTTCAGTATTTTTGTTTTGTCACTAATCTTAGTTTGGGGTGACTTTTATTAAATCACTGTTGATGGCATTTTATAAAGTATTCCTTTTGGCATGTTTGTTGAATTTACTGTCTTACACATTTATTGTGTCTTTACTATATGTTAATTGGTGATCTTGTCATATAAAATGTTATTCTCCCAACCATATCCCCCACACCCCTTTGCCTCTTATTTCTTCCTTTCCCTTTCTTGTCCTTTAAACATGTTTTGTATTTGTAGTTCAATGAAGTTTGAGATCTAATAATTACATCCTAATGATGTCCTCACTTGTGGTGAATTTAATTTAACTGTGTATTCATTTGCCTTTGCCTTTGATAAAGGACCTGCCAGTCTGAAACATATCAGGCAGACATGAATGTCATGACTATCTGCTATTTTTAATACACTGGATTGTCTTTTTAAAAAAAACACACTGAAGCTACAATTTTCTTGAGTCCAGTGTTCGCCCTTCTTTGGAGATGATGAGTGCCTGACTTTGTGTGTTTCCTAGTTCTTAACTTGTTGAGGAGCACAACCAATGCAGAGTGTACTTTTTTGTCTGGTTTAAGTATAATACTTCCCTAACTTCCCTGGTGCCTAGTGGTCCCCCACCTACTGATTGCTGGTCTGTAGGTAACCTGAAAACCCTTCCTGATATATAAGGACCCCACATGGTACTGAACACCCACCTCTAGCCCTGCCACTTTACCAGAATCCTTGGTGCTGCAGGTGAACATACAGTGACTAGTGCAGCCCTCAACACCTCTGCTCATCCAGCCACTGCAAGTCTTGGCAGGTAGCATGCATCTCATTTACAGGACAGGGTGATGAGCTCTGTCCTATAAATAAAACATAAGCTCCCTTCCTGAATGTACAGCAGCCATCCTAGGAGGTGTGTGGAAAGCCACACTGGTCACCGTACAGTATGTGCACCTGTGGCACACTCCCATCACTCCATAATGGTATCCACATATGAGAGCACAGGTCTCTACAGGCCCTAAGCTCTGATTTATCTGTAAGCGAAGAGCACTTCCATGCATTCATATTGTAATTGTTCCCAATTTATATGTAGAAGTTTGCACAAAGGTTGTACTTTCACAAAAGTACATGTTGTTTCACAAAAATCCTATTGAATAGAATGGGGAATCTCGCACAAATGTAGTTTCATGGAAGTACCTAGTAGTTTCCAAAAATCTCATTGAAATGAATGGGAAAGCTAGCAAAAATGCTATTTATTGTGAAAGTACTTAGCACTTTCATGTAAGTCCCATACAAATGAATGGGAAAGCTCACACAAAGGCAGTCCTATTGTGAAAATACATAGTACTTTGTAAAAGTCCTGTAGAAATGAATGGAAAAGCTTGTACAAAGGCTGCACTTTGCAAAAGTACCTAGTAGTTTCCTGAAAATCCCATAGAAGTGAATGGGAAAGCTTGCACAAAGGCTGTTCTTTCATGAAAGTACCTAGTAGTTTAGCGAAAGTCCCATAGAAATGAATGGGGTAGCTCACATAAAGACTGTTCTTTCATGAAAGTGATTACAACCTTCATAAAAGTCCCATAGAAATGAATGTGGAGACTTGCATAAAGGTTGTACTTTTGTGAATGTATGTAGTAGTTTTGCAAAACTCCTATAGGATTAAATGAGGAAGCTCACACACAGGCTGTACTTTAACCATAAACCCAACCCTAGCCATAACCCTAAACCCAACACAAACCCTAAACATAACTGTAGCCATAACCCAAGCCAAACCCTAACCCTAATCCCAAACCTAAACACAACCTAACTCTAATACTAAAACTATTGCTAACCCTGACCCTAACACAAAGATTATGTAGTGCTAACTTTACCTCAGTTTTATGTGGAAGTGCATATCCTCTGGGCTCTGCACTCCCATAAGTCTATAGTGCTTCCATCAGTACATTGTGTATTGTAGAAGCACAGGTCCATCCTTGCATATTGTAATTGTCCCTGATTGTCATGTAAGAGCACAGGGCCCTATGGGCCTTGTACTACTATCTATCCCTTGTAATTAACCATCTACTCTCTGTTTTCGCATCACTTCATGCACAGCCATTGCCTGCACTCCATCACCCTTAGTAACTTGTGGAAGTGCAGGGCCCTCCAGGCCTTATGCCCTATCCATACATATTGTAATTGTCACTTATTTTTGTATGAAATTGCAGAGCCCTGCGGGCCCTGTGCTCCCATAAATCTATAGTTCTCCCACATAGTGTACTGGGGAAGCACAGGTCCCAGAGGGCCTTGTACTCCCTATACATGCATATTGTAACTGTGAAAGCAAAAGAACCTCACCCCCCCCCAGGTTAGCAAATAAGGAGACTTATGCACTGAAGTGTAATGCCCATTATTTTCAAATTATTATTCCATTTTCTAGGCACACTTAAAAAAATCACAGGGTCACCCCGAAAAAAGTCCAATGGTGTTTTGCCTCTGTAGCAGTGGCTTTATTTAGTTATTTTATTTATTTGAATTTTGTAACTGGGTAAGCTCACTGAGACCATGAAGTCCCTTTTTCAGGGACAACCTGGGGGAAGGTACAGAAGGTAAGGAATTCAAACATATAAACACAGCCATGAACATACAGTGCATAAGCACTGGTTTAAAGGAATACAGAGGTTGTCAACAGATTGAGGGCACTGATTATGTACTCCCTGGAAGACAGCAGAGAGAGAGAAGGGACATGATTGGGACCGTCAAGGACTTGAAAGTAATAAATAAGGTTGATAAGGAGAACCTTTGTAGCTGAGTGGGAGCCATAACATGATGAGGCACAGTCTTAAGCTGGAGGGTGGGAGGTTTAGGAGGGAGGTCAGGAAGCAGTTCCTCACAGAGAGGATGGTGGACACTTGGAATGCATTGCCAGAAGAGGTCATCTCATTGAAGACAGTGTGCAGCTTTAAGAGAGGCTGGGATAGGCATAGGGGAAGGTAAAGATCATGGGTAGGGAGGATGGGAGGAGTGGGGATGGAGGCAGGGACATTAACTCAAGCTGTGGACCCTGTAATATGAGCATACTTTATAGTCCAAATGGCCTTCTTGTGCTGGCTTCTTAGTATGTTCATATGTTTGTATGTTTTCAAGCTATAGCCCTGAAAGGTATCCTGACCACCACAAAGCTATCCTGTGGAACATTTCTAAATACATAAATAAATAAATAAAAACTGGGCTTTCTGTATAAAAAAATGCCTTGACTAATGAGGCAAGGTCAATCATAGCCAGGCAAGTTTTGTTGCTGATATTGGACTATGATGTCTTCTATTCTTTAATCAGGGGCCCTTTTATGTCTAAATATCAGCTAATATTAAATAACATCTGTCATTTTAGGTTAAGGTCTCCAGTCAGAACACATCACTGTTTTCTATATGAGAGCATGAATATTTTGTCTCCAGAAAGAAGAATAGAACTTAATACTGTTACATTTGCATTCACTATTTTCTACAATACATTTCCAAGCTGTCTTTACAATAAATTCAAAAACAAATGTTTCCTATTTGACAAGGAGAAGCATAGCTTCATTATTTTATCTGCCTATTTCTACATTGACAATGGCCAGCCATTCATTTTCCTGGTATGGTCCAAATCTTCTGATCAAATTCTTGTCAATAATTCAAAAAGCTAGTAGCATAAAACATTTTAAATCAGTGCTGGCCTCTCATTATGCTAATTTGAATTCTTGCTTGTGTAAAAACAATGAATATGTGCAACTGTGAAAATAATTTTACACTTGTAAACTGCTGTATTATTATTATGCATTGTATTGTGTGATGTGTTGTACCTTGTTTTTTATGTCAGCATGACTGAAAAAGGCTGTGCCTAGTCATTTTCCTGGTTAAAAAAACAACTATAAAAATAAAATAAAAAATAAACTTTGGAATGTTATAACTATGGAATGCATGTCAATTTTATCACCAAACCATCAAAAGGCGCATCTGGGGGCTAGACCTTTGTACCATATAAATGTCAACCAAACATCACAACCATTTTTGCAGTGAAGTGTCAAAGAAACAGAATTTACACACATTGTGATTAACTCTCAACTTCCTATGGGAGCGCAGTGGTTGTCACTCCATTATTTTGTCCATATGGGAGCAGAGGGCTCTCAGGGCACTGCTCTCCCACCTATCCATAAGTGTTCAGACATTCCAATTAACCTTGTGCTGTCAATGGCACAGCACAGGCATCATACTGACACTGATAAAAATTACCACTGCAATTTTAATCAAGGCCTGGAAGTATGCATAACCTTTAGTGAAAAATCTGTATCTCAAACCATTTTGAGTTATAGCCCCCAAAAGGTACCCTTGCCACCACAATATTATCCTATGGGAAATTTCTAAATGTTTCAACTATAGACACAATGCAAATTTTATCTGAAAACTACCAAAGGCACATCTGTAGGACAAGTCCTTTCCAACCTGAAAATTTCAGTCTGTTAGCCCAATGTATTTGCAATGCAGTAACAAGGAATTTCACACTGTAACAAAAGTAGAGTCGCAAATATTACATCACCTCCCAGTACATTCACAAAATACTGCCTGGTTTGCAACACTTTCACAAAATTAGTGTCATAGATTGTGACAGTGTCACAAAATTTGTGACACTAAAGACAGGCCAATAAAAAACATATTTTTCAACATTATTTCCCCCAAATTACCACAGAATCCTGTTCCTTTGGCCCTGATTAGATAAACACAAGTGTTGGTGTTTACAAAAGTGCAGTAATTTTTGAATTATATTGTTTTTTCCCACATTGCTAACTGAAAACAAGATGGAAGAAATATAAAAGAACTGTCCCCATTTGTGAAAGAGAAGGTTCCTTCACAAAAGAGAATACGTTCTTTAAAACTGGACTGCTTATGTTTTCCTTAGGAAATAATGAGAACTTGAAATTATAATAGCTTTTGAACAGATTCATTTTTTTCACCAAACCTTCAAAAGGCATATCTGTGCCCCAGACCCCATATACCCTGAAAGTTTTGGAAGAAGCAGCCAAGCAGTTTCCGAAATACGCATGTGACAAAAAATTGACAAAAGAGTGGTATTTTTTCATTTTCTGACATTCTGCAGCTCCGCATCTATACAGCTGACCAGAATGAAACATGCCAGATCCAGAGATCTATGGTGCCAGACAGCACATGCAAAACTTCGAGCAAATCAGTGAAACAGTTGCAAAGTTATTAAAGTGCAACATTTTGGGTTTAACATAGACATAACTGTTGAACCCTAACTAAAGTGTCACTACTGTGCTTTACGTGCTCCCATATTTCTAATAAATCACCCCAATGTGTCGTCTCATGCTGTCGTCCCGCCAAAAAGATAAATAAATATTCTCTAACCAGGGCAGCAATCATCCTCCTGCTACTTGTGGGCAATATCCACCCCAACCCAGGTCCCACTCTCCCTACCTCACGGAAACCTGCTGCAATGAAGGGACTGCAGCTGGCCACCATTAATGTTTTTAGTTTTCTAAATAAACTGGACGCATTTCAAGCTTGGGTCTGTCTGCCTCCACTGCCCTGATGTAATAGCCATCACTGAAGCATGGCTAGCACAGCATATCCCTGACTCAGCTGTAAGTGTCCCTGGTTACAAGCTGTTCAGGTCGGATAGACTAAATAAACGGGTTGGGGGAAGTGCTCTCTATATCCGTGAGCACCTACATGGTATAAACATTGCTACCATAAGCCCTTCAAATGGTGCACAGACTCTAACTGTCAGGGTGGATATTGGAAACTCGAATAAATCCCTCTACATAATGTCTGTATACATACCCCCTCGTAACCAAAGGGAAGTCTTCTCATCCATCCTACACTCAATCGAACTCCTCCCAAAAAAGTCAGAAGTCATAGCACTAGGAGATTTCAACTCCAACTGGCTTGCCCCCCAATCATCCCCTCTCAGGGATGCAGCAGCAGCCCAAAATCTGTCCCAAATGGTCCTCACCCCCACTAGAGTGAACAAAAATACAAACCACAGCTCCCTCCTTGACCTCATACTAACTAACCATCCTGAACACATACTAGATGTCCAGGTTCTGTCGGACTCCATCAGTGATCACTCCCCAGTAACTTGTCTATGGACAAATAGCTGGAAACCACCTCCACCTAGGACTACCAGGTGTCGCCAACTGAAGAGGGGGGCTCTCAAACACCTTAGAAATATACTTCGAAATTTCGATTGGTCACCCCTTGATCATCTGAAATCAGTTGATGCCTCTCTGTCCTTTTTCATAAGTTCCTTCCAATCTGCCTGTGACATCTTCGCCCCCTATATCACATGGGTTGAAAAGTCCAAGTCATCCCCTTGGGTGACACGGGCTCTCCTCGAACAAATGAAGGCGCGTGATGACCTGTGGTGCAGATCACTTCAGTCAGGTCAGCCTGCTGATCGCCAGTGCTATCGTGCTGCTAGAAATAACTGCACCTGGGAAATACGGCAGGCAAAGGCAGCCTATTACCAAGCAAAACTCTCTGCCACCTGGGGCGATGGAAAAAGGTTCTGGGAAAATATAAAGGAACTCAGTGGAAAGTCCCCTCCCCTCCACCCGACATGCTTACCCTAGATAGTGTCCCTACTAGAGAACCCAGCAAAATTGCGGAGGCTTTTAATATGTCCTTCTCTGACCTAAGCGCCATTCTCCCATCTGACTTTTTCAGTCCTGATGCAGGATATTTCCCAACACCCCCAAGTGTGCTGCCATTTCGCCTCAAAACAATCTCTACAATGGAAGCTTGTGCATATATCTCCAGGTTCTTAGGAAAATCCAGACACAGTGGCGACTCACTTGATGTAAAATTGCTATCAATAACCCTTGATGATGTTCTGGTTCCTCTCACTAAAATTTTTAACAAGTCCCTATGCCTGGGACAATTTCCGTCTCTATGGAAAAAGGCGAGGATTATCCCAGTACATAAAAATGGTGCGCGAACCTCAACTAGTAACTACCGGCCGATCTCCATACTCCCCCCACTCTCAAAAGCCTTAGAGAAAGTAGTGGCAGATCAACTCTTTAACTATCTAGAAGCTCGACAACTAACCTGCACTCAACAACATGGTTTTAGGAAAGCCCACAGCACCACCACTGCCCTACTGGAACTCACCTCCTTTGTTCATGACGCCCTTGATCATGGGGACCTGGCAGGTACAGTCTTTATTGATCTCTCCAAGGCATTTGACACCATCAATCACACCGTGCTCATAAACTCCCTCCTATCCATTGGCGTCTCAAAAGAAACCGCTTGCTGGTTCTCAAGTTATCTCTCTGACCTCACTCAACAGGTGATGATAAGTAACATCCTCTCTCCTAGCCTACCCGTCAGATCTGGTGTTCCGGCAAGGGTCTATCCTTGGACCGCTCCTTTTCTCACTCTTCCTGAACTCAGTACCCCTGGCCTCTTCAGGGCATCTTCTTCTATATGCGGACGATGGGGTAATCTTCAGTCGGCACCCTGACCCCACTCAACTTCGGGAAGCCTTGCAGAGCTCCTTTGCTCATATTGAAGCCTGGCACTCCTCTCACAAACTTGTTTTCAACACTAAAAAAATGAAAGTCATGTTATTCGCCCATCGACAACACAAGCACAGCTCCGAAAAGCTAACTATACACAATGTGATGGGCTCCACACTTGAACAAGTTCACAGCTTTAAATATCTTGGGAGTTACTCTTGACTCTGCCCTCACCTATCGTGAGCATATTGCATCAACTTACACTGAAATTAATAGAAGAATCGGTCTCCTCTACAGGCTTAGACCATGTCTACCTCCAGAGGCCATGCATCTAGCTATCTCCAGCTCCATTCTCTCACTGGTAGACTACGGCATAATCATATATGCTGCCACCTCCGACTCAGCTCTGTCTAGCATCAAATGTGCCCTCAACAAAGCCTGTAGACTGGCCATAGGTGGTGATACGTCTCACTCACACCTGTGGCCTCTGTTACCTCTCTTCATGGCTTAACTTCCAAGGGGCGCTTGTTTACCAGACCTGCCTTTTGGCCAAAAAATCAGTTGGGCTTAGCTCCTCCAGGCTGTCAAAATCTCCTCCAAAAGAATCACCCCTGCACGCTGCACAAGACGCCCAGATGCCACCACATTCCGCGGTCTCCTTGTCAATTCCACTGCTGGCCAAAGGTCCTTTTGCTTTAGAGCTCCACTCTGGATGAACTCAATCCCTGACTCTATATTAACAATTCCTAGACTTGGACCTTTTAAACTTGAGCTACTTAATCATATTATGTCAAACTCCCACTGTGACTGTAAATGAAACCTGGAATAACATTAATGCACCTTTGTCTCCATTGATGATGTTCTTATCTCTGTAAATTGCTATATTCCTTTCTGAAAGTTACTGTCAATATTTGCTTGTCTAGTGTCTAAATTGTGTCTGCATGTAAAACTGTGTTCTACCCATTTATGTATGACGTGGAGCCTTTGCAAATGAGTCTCTGACTCAAAGGGTTGTAATTCCTAGACCGTCAATAAATAAATAAATAATATATATATATATTAGAGGCAAAAAACTCTGTTTAATGCGTCAGTTAGGGTTGTTCCACAGCGACAAAAGCGAGGAAATTCGATGTTATGGTTGAAACCCCCTTTGCACCCCTCCAGCCCACCCCCACAAATGGAATTGGGGTGTGCATTGGGGTCATGGCCCTAAGTGTCACCCTATCACATGTGGAAAGAAGCTGAGGAATAGGAGAATGGGGTGACAGTTAGGACCGATGACCCCAACGCACACCCCAATTCCATTTGTGGGGGTGGGCTGGAGGGGCGCAAAGGGGGTTTCAACCCTAACATCGAATTTCCTTGCTTTTGTCGGTGTGGAACAACCTTAACTGATGCATTAAACAGAGTTTTTTCCTCTAATTTCCCTTGTTTTTGAGAATGATAATGAGAAATAGTGAATATAATGCCCGTCACGTGATGTCTTGTCACATAGTAACATTGTGCCTGTAAACGCAAATCAGAATGCGCATGGTGATGCAAAGTGAAACAGAAAGAGAAACAGTACTGTAGACAGAAATGTTAAGAACAATGCAAATGCAACCGCAAATGAAAATGCAAAGGGTAACGCACATGGTGGCGTAAACGTGAACGGTAAGTGAAACGGGTACGGAACCGCAAGCAGAAACGGTAATGATAACAGTAATGTAAGCACACAGGCTGGTTTTACCCAAAAGCTGTATAGAGAAAGACAGTGAGTATAAAGAATGTATGCAAAATAATGACGCTCGGAATACAAACATGAGGACCTGGAATAGTAAATTGCTTATATCTCAGTAACCGTATGACACAGAAAAAAATTTAAAAGTCATATGAATTATCACTTTCCTGGCTAGTTTTGTGCTTAGCTCCTGTGAGGGGGCTAAGAAATTTTTTGACAAAAAGTCCGTATCTTGCACCGTTTTCGAGATACGGGCCCTGAAAGGTGCAGCAAATGCCGTAATGTTATCCAATGGGAAAAAAGAAGTTCAGACTGCGATAACTTTGCCTCCCTGTAATATTTTTTCACCAAACCACTGAAACACACATCTGTGGGATGTTGGCTGTCTTCCCTGCAAATTTCAACCCAAAAGACCAAACCGTTATGTTGCAGCAGGGCACCAAACGATTGCTGCAATGCGTCGTACGCCATTATGTTATCCTATGAGAAAAAGCATCAAATTTGGAGTACCGTAACTTTGCCGCTGTGTAATATTTTGTCAATGAAACACTGAAATGCACATCTGTGAGATGTCGGCTGCGTTCCCTCCAAATTTCAGCCCAAAACTCCAAACCGTTCTTTTGCAATGGAGTGCCAAAGAATTACCATTATTTTGGGCATAGTGTCGCAAAGTAGTGTCGCAATTTGCGAAAGCTTTTGCAAAAATTTGCGACACTTTCATGAGTTCAACACTACTTTACGAAAGTACTTTTTCCAGAAATCTGAAAAACATATTTCTGGGGTGTTTTACCCCAAAATAAAGACATGGCTAGCATCCTCGGGGTCCGACTAGGTGAATACAAAAAGAATTAGGTTGCTACAGGGTCCCAAATTTAAATGCCAAGCATTTTTCTGATCACTAACTAAAAACAAGATGGCGGATTTGTGAGAGTAACAGGGCCATATACGTCAGTAAAAGTGCATTTCGACACTGTCGAACTTTTTGTTAACTTTTCCCATTGACTTATAATGGAAATTGTTTTTGAATAACTTTTGAACCATTTAATATTTTTTCATGAAATCTTCAAAAGGCACATCAGGGACCCTGGCTGCATGTTCCCTGAAGATTTTGGGCCAGTCGCACAAACCATGCGAACTGTAGGAGCGACCATAGAATTCCAGAAAAAGCGTAAACGCACGCGCAGATCACACTTAATAACTCCGCAGCCATATATCCGACCAGTACAAAACTTGCAAGATCCCAAGGCCTGTGGTTCTTGATCATATATTCCAAATTTCAGACAAATCTGTCAAACGGTTGCAAAGTTATTAAGGTGCAAAATTTTGGGTTTAGCATGTAAATGTCTCCCTCAACTTAACTGTGGTAGCACTATGTTATCAATATATATATATATATATATATATATATATATATATATATATATATAGACAAAAACTCTTAATCGTAGTTGTTTACAGCGACAAAGTGAGGAGTGTTGGGTTCACATCGATATCTCAGCTCACCGCACAAGCATTGGGTCATCAGCCCCAACTCTCACCCCATCACATGTGTAATCAGCAGAAGTATAGAGAATGGGGTGAGAGTTAGGACCGACCACCCAATGTGCACCCCAATGCCGGTTGGGGGGTGGGCTGGGGTCCAAGGGGTTTTCAACCCCACCGAATTTTCTCACTTTTGTTGCTGTGGAACAACCCTAACTAATGCATTAAACAGAGTTTTTTGCCTCTAATTTTTTTCGTAGAATGGTAACGAGAAACAGTGAATGTAATGCGGCGAAGGGCCCGGCGTTCCCGCCATGTGATGTCTTGTGGCATAGTAACAGGAACAGCAACACAAACAGAGGCACTAACAGTGGCACACATGGTAATGCAAGCATGAATGAGAACAGAAAGGGTAACGCATACGTAGCGGATGGGAACGGTCTCCACGTGATGTGTTGTCACATAGTAACATGGTGCCTGCAAATGGAAATGTCAATGGGCATGGTGATGCAAAGTGAAACAGAAAGAGAAACAGTACTGTAGACATAAATGGCAAAAAATAACAGAAACACAAGTGCATAGGAAAATGCAAAGGATAACGTACGTGGTGGGGTAGACGTCAACAGTAAGTGAAACAGGTACGGAACCGCAAGTGGAAAGGGCAATGGTAACAGTAATGTAAGTGCACAGGCTGGTTTTCCCCAAAAGCTGCATAGAGAAAGACAGTGAGTACAAAGAATGTATGCATAATAACGGTATTGGAGCAGAAAATGAGGACTTGGAATACTAAATAGGTTATATCTCAGGAACCGTCGTGAAAAAAAAATTTAAAGTCATATGATTTACGACTGTCCTGGCTAGTTTTTTTCTGACAAAAAGTCCGTATCTTGCACCGTTTCCGAGATACGGGCTCTGAAAGGTGCGGCGAATGCCGTAATGTTATCCTATGGGAAAAAAAGAGAAGTTCGGAGTGCCATAACTTTGCCTCCCTGTAATATTTTTTCACCAAACCACTGAAAGGCACATCTGCGGGCTGTTGGCTGTGATCCCTCCAAATTTCAGGAAAAAAGACCAAACTGCTATTTTGCAGCAGGGTGACAAAGGATTCCTGTAATGCGTCGGATGCCATAATGTTATCCTATGGGAAAAACCGTCAACTTTGGAGTATTGCAACTTTGCCGCCATGCAATATTTTTTCAACAAAACACTGAAAGGCACATCTGTGAGATGTCAGCTACGTTTCCTCCAAATTTCAGCCCACAACCCCAAACCGTTCTTTTGCAGCGGAGTGCCAAAGAATTGCTGTCATTTTCCCACAGACTAGAAAAGTACTGTCACAATTTGCAAAGCTTTCGCAAAAATTTGCGACACTTTCATGAGCACAAAGTACTTTGCAAAAGTACTTTTTCCAGAAATTGGAAAAACATATTTCTGGGGTGTTTTACCCCAAAATAAAGACATGGCTAGCATCCTCAGGGTCCGACTAGGTGAATACAAAAAGAATTAGGTTGCTACAGGGTCCCAAATTTAAATGCCAAGCATTTTCTGATCAGTAACTGAAAACAAGATGGTGGATTTACAAAAGTAACAGGGCCATTTGCGAAAGTAAAATGCATTGCGACACTGTCGAACTTTTTGTTAACTTTTCCCATTGACTTATAATGGGAAATTGTTTTTTGAATAACTTTTGAACCGCTTAATATTTTTCATGAAATCTTTGAAAGGCACATTGGGGACCCTGGCCACACATTCACTTAAGATTTTGGGCCAGTCGCACAAACCGTGCAACCTGTAGGCGCGACCGTAGAATTCCAGAAAAAGCATAAACGCACGCGCAGATCACGCTTAATAACTCCACAGCCGTGTATCTGACCGGTACAAAACTTGGCAGATCCCAAGGCATATTGGTCTTGATCATGTATTCCAAATTTCAGGCAAATCCGTCACACAGTTGCAAAGTTATTAAGGTGCAATATTTTGGGTTTAACTTAGAAATGGCTCCTCAACCCTAACTATGGTAGCACTACCATGCTACCATAATATACATATAAAATACTGGATTGGCAACCTGTTACCCCCTGTGGACCTAACCTCACTAGTACAAGCTTTTGTAATGTCCAAACTAGATTACTGCAATGCCCTGTACCCAGGGCAATCTGGAGAGTAATCTCCGCTGACTTCAGCTAGTGCAGAACACGGTGGCAAGATTATTAATGGCGCTTGTAAGTATGATCATATTGCAATTGTCCTCTGCAAACTGCACTAGCTGCCAGTTAGGTGAAGGAATACCCTCAAAGTCAGATTACTGACCTATAAAGCCCCACACGAAGGGGACTGGTCTACCTGCAAGATCTCCTTGTGCTTCACCTTCCATCCCAGGCTCTCCTTTCCACCAAGGGTTGGTTGTGTTCTTAGTGGTCCTAGGGTTAGGTTGCATCACTCTGGTGATAGAGCGTTTTCAGTGCCACAACTTACTCTATGGAACTCTTTATCTAAACAGCTACAGGAGGCACCCTCAGTGGATACCTTCAAAATGGAATAAAACTTTTATTTAGCCATGCTTTTAATTTATAGATAGTATGAATTAGATTTTAGCTAATTGGATAGATAGTTCTATGTGTATTATTGTTTGGATATTGCTGCTTGCTCCACCTTTGTATTTTTATGAATGTTTTAAAATTGTTGTAGTTTGTTTTCATTGTGAAGCACTCCGAGTTTCTGGAAAGGGGCACTATAGAAATAAAGTAACTGTCTGTCTGTCTGTCTGTCTGTCTATCTATCTATCTATCTATATAAAATACAACATATTAAATCACAATTTCTGAACCTTAATAACTTTGAGACCGTTCAACAGTCAACATGCATACTGACTATGAGTAGGTCTATATACCTGCCAGATTTTATGAATCTGTTGTGTGGTTTTGAGATGCAGAGTATCGAAAAACAGAATATTCTGTTTTTTTTCCATTTCATAAGGATTTTAATGTTATTGTTTCTTTGTCAGGTCACTGCAAAGAAATGGTTGGGACACTCAGGTTGAAATTTGCATGATAGAAAGGGCTTGCCCAGAGATGTGCCTTTCTCTCATTTGGTGATAAAATTTACATTGGTTCCATAGTTACAACATTCCACAATTTAGAAATTTCCATAGGATAACATTATGGTGGTTCTGGTACCTATAAGCTGCTATAATTTGAAAATAGTTCAAGATACATCATTTTTGCTCAACTAATAAGCATGCATGCATGTTGCCAGGCCATGATTACAACTGTGCTGGAATTTCTTTCTAATGTTCCTATGGTTACCTAGATATTGTGCCATTTGTAGCATAATGGTTACTTCAAATGTCTGCAGCTCTGTTCTTCTGTCTCCAGTTATGGGTAGATGGAAATGCAGGCCCTGCTCTCCCACATATGGATACCTTTAGGCAGTTCTGGGACCACAGTGCCCTCCATTAAGAAGTACTGGGAGTGCAGGGCTTGGATGGCTCTGCTCGCCCACTGGGACATTAGGGTTACCTACAATGTTCCCACACTGATACAATATATATACATGGGAGCAAAATACACTACAGTATATGCTGATGGGAGCACAGGACCTGGAGGGCCTTGCCTCCAATGGCCATACATGGGTAAGAATACACTTTCTCAAAAAATAAGGAAATTCATTGCAAAAAACTTTGTTAATGCATCAGTTAAGGTTAAAGCAAAAAAAGTCAAAAAATAAGGTGCCAGGTTTTCCAGCAGTAACACCTCACCCCCCACACCTAACCAAATACCCCTGCCACATCCCCACCCTCCACAGACCAACAGATGTCAGGGTGTGGCTTGGGGTCATCAGTCTTAAACATAGAAACATAGAAGTTGATGGCAGATAAGGACCACAAGGCCCATCCAGTCTGCCCATTTTTTCTACCTTATGAATGTGCCATAGGCCTTTACTCTGTCAATTACCTATTTATTCATACTCATCTGTATTACTCCCTTATGCCTGTCCCATGCCTGTTTGAAGCCCTGCACTGTATACATATCCACCACTTCCTGAGATAAGCAGTCTGCATCCACTACCCTTTCTGTGAAAAATAACTTTCTCATATTACCCTTAATCGCCACACTCTAATCTCATGCTGTGTCCTCTTGTCCTGCTATTTTTCTTATATTGAAACGTGTTAGACTCTTTCACCTTGTCAATGCCCTTAAGATGTTTGAATGTTTCGATCATATCACCTCTCTTTCCTTTGCTCTAGGGTATACATATAGAGCTCTGTTATTCGTCCTCATATGTTTTCTGATGCAGTCCCTGCACCATTTGGTTGCCCTTCTCTGGTGCCTCCAATTTGTTAATGTCCTTGTGCAGGTGTGGACTCCAGTACTGCATGCAGTACTCCAGATGGGGCCTAATCAGTGTCTTGTAAAGATGGATTACTACCTCCTTCTTACGACTTGTGATACCCCAACATCCTCTAACCTTACCTAATACTTTAGTGGTCTACTTGGATGATTTCAGTTCATCTGTGATGATGATACCACGTCTTTTCTTCCCTTGTGATTGCTAGCAAAGCCCCTCCCAAGCTATAGGTAGTGTCAGGGTTTCTCTTTCCTGTGTTCATGATTTTGTACTTCTTTGCATTAAATCCCAGTTGCCACTCTTCAGACCATTATGCCAGTTTTTCCAGATCTCTTCTCATTCTGCCCACTCCATGTGGGTCATGATCATCTACTCTGCTGCAGATCTTGCTGTCATCTGCAAACAGGAAAACCTTATCCTCCAGTCCATCTATAATGTAACTGATGAAGATAACAAAGAGAACTGGACCTAGGACTGATCCCTGAGGTACCCCACTTGTGACATGCATCTCTTTTGACTGTATACCATTTACCACCACTCTCTGTTTTCTGCCCGCCAACCAGTTTGCCACCCAGTTAACTGACTTTCGACCCACCCTGAACCTACCCAGCTTATTAATCAATCTTCTATGTGGAACAGTATAGAAAGCTTTGCTGAAGTCAAGATGGTGACATCAACTGCACCCCCTTGGTCCACCACTCTGGTTACCCAGTCAAAGAAATCTAAGAGATTAGTTGACAGGACCTTCCTGCTGTAAACCCATGCTGTCTTGAATCCTGTGCTCCTATGGATTCCAGGTGTTGCACTATCCTTTCCTTAAGGACTGTCTCCATAATTATGCCCACTACTGAGGTAAGACCGACTGATCTGTAGATCCCTGCCTCCTCCCTTCTGCCACCCTTGTGGAGCAGGATCACATGAGCATTTCTCCAGTCTTCTGGGACCTCTCCTGTGCTCAGAGACTCACGAAACAGTTCTACTTATGGCTCTGCTAGTTCCACCATTAGCTTCTTTAGTACCCTGGGATGTATGCCATCAGGTCCTATTGCCTTGTTCACCCTGAGCTTTGTGAGCTCTTGTAGGACCCTTTCTTTTGTGAAGGGACTTATGCATACCTCCCTTCCCCCTGTGTCCATGGTGCTGAGCTGTGGGTCCTGCACTACCTTATCCTCAGTAAATACTGAACATAAGTATCTATCTAGGATTGATGCCTTCCCTTGGTCCTCCTCCACACACTCACCATTATCCCTTGTGATCATAGCAATACACCATCTGGACTTTCTCCTTTCACAAATGTATCTACAGTATATTCACTCACCCCATTCTCCTTTACTGTACCATTTAGCTCCCTAACACATGGAATGGGGTGAAAGTTAAGGCCACGACCCCAAGGCACACCCAGAAGCCTGTTGGCCTGTGGAGGGTGGGTGTGGTGGGATGGTAGGGTTTGTGGGACTGACCTCAACACCTCCTTTACCTACTTTTGTTGCTTTAACCCTAACTGATGCATTAATACAGTTTTTTTTTTGCTATATAGATATATATACCCCTTTGGGGTATCCCTTGCCTCCTTGCTTGAGCACTAAGGTTCTTTGTCATTTATATATATATATATATATATATATATATATACACACACACACACACACACACACATATATATATATATATATATATAAAATATATATATATATATATATATATATTCATTGCAATAAACTTCATTAATGCATCAGTGAGGGTTACTTACTCAGTGAGAAAAGGAGGAATTGACATTAGGGTTTTCAACCCTAACTCTGAAACCCTCTCTACACACACACATACACAATACACATACAAGCAGGGGATAGTAAAATTCAACATGACCAATCAGAAACAGACACCATAACAGAAAGAACATACAACTCTGTAAACATATGTGGGTGTACACCCCCCAAGACACTGGGATGGCAGCAGAAGTGATACAGTTGCTGAAAGATGATGATGGATGCCTCGTGTGGTATGGTACAGCGGCGGGTGGTGGGGAGCACTCCCTCCGGAGCTCAACCCACCCACTCAGGATCCGGCATTACCGCGCACCCAGGTGCCAAGAGAGTCCTGTTGCGGAAACGGCCATCATGTCACCGCGACCAGTGCCCTATTTTTTTTTGTTTTCTCTTTTTCCTGCCCCTAGCTGGCGGGGCAGTAATGACGCAGTAATGGCCACGAACGCGGCACGCGGCTCGCCCACGCTTCTGGCCAGGCGCGGCCGGACTCCTGACTGCTATGCTTGTGCTCCTGGTAGCAGTAGAACCCTGGTCTCACCGGGGTCCCCTGCACCGGATGCCCCTGGATCCCCTAGGAAAGGAGAGCAGAGGCCTCTTGCATTATTGATCATAATGCAAACAGTTGGTGGCTGGCTGTGGAGATGAGAGGGCTGTGCCAGTGCCCTGCTAGGGAAAGGTGGGGGGTGCAGGTGGGCTGGCATGGCTGGGTGGGGTGTGGGGCCACTAGACTACCACAAAATACTAAATAAGCATATATTTTATTATGCTGGAGGGGGCCACTAGACTACTAGGGAGCTCTACAAATAATATTCTTTAATACAGATCGGGGCCACTAGACTACCAGGATATGAGGAATAACAATAATTTTATACAGCTTGTGGGGCCACTAGACTACCAGGGATGTATAAAATAATACACTTCAGGGGCACTAGACTAGCAGGGCATTACAAATAACTATATATTTTATTATGATGGGGGCCACTAGACTACCAGGGATACTTACAACATTATTTTTTTCAGATGGGGCAGAACAGAGCCCCTGAGCACAACCAGCCTCATTTTACTTTGTAGGCACTCTGGATGAGAAAACATTTCTAAATCTGGCCATCTCGTCCTTCATCTTTGTTTGTGACTGTGCTATTTCTTTGACCGCGAGCCTACAAATTCTTTGATCGCAAGATTCTTTGATTGTGATCATGAACGAGGGACGAGGTAGGCAGATTAAAAAATCTATTTTCTCAGCCCAGAGGTGCTCTGGGAAGTCAAATGAGGGTGAGTTTTACTCAGGAGGCTTCGTTCTCTTGAACCATGGTGGTGGTTTACTGCAATTCCTTCCATTTTCTGACTTATCACATTTTTTATTCTTTGCTCGTGAACCTGCAAATTTTTTGATCGTGAGCCTGCAAATTCTTTGATCGTGAGATTCTTTGATCGCAATTGTGCATCGTGACAAAGGGACGAGATGGCCCAATTTAAAAATCAATTTTCTCAGCCTTGGGGTGTCTGGAAGTCAAATGAGGGTGGGTTTTAGTCAGGGGGCTTCGTTCTTTCGAACCATGGAAGTGGTTTACGTCAATTTCTTCAGTTTTTGTTGATTTATAAGATTTTTAATTCTTTGTTCATGAGCCTGTAAATTGTTTGATCACGAGCCTGCAAATTCTTTGATCATGAGATTCTTTGATCGCCATCTTTGATCGTGAGGGCAGGACAAGATGGCCAGATTTTTTATAATGGAATAGATAGGGAAATTTTACTAATCTTTGACACTGAATATGTTGGAAACAGTTTGGTCTTTGTACTTGAGATTTGGAGGGGAAGAAAGGCAACATGCTACATATGTGGCTTTTAGTGGTTTGGTCGAAAAATATTACAGGGTGGCAAAGTTATGGCACTACGAAGTTGACACTTTTTCCCATAGGATAACATTATGGCATCTGTTGCATTACAAGAATTCTTTGCTGCCCTGCTTCAAAATAATGGTTTGGTCTTTTGAGCTAGAGGGAAGGAAGCCAACATCCCACAGATGTGCCTTTTGGTGGTTTGGTGAACAAATATTAGAGGGTGGTAAACTGATGGCACTCTGAAGATGATGCTTTTTCCCATAGGATAACATTATGGTGTCAGTTGTGCTTTTAAGGGCCCATATCTCAGAAACGGTACGAGATACAGACTTTTCATCAGAAAAAATGCTTAGCCCCCAATAGGGGCTAAGCAGAAAACTAGCCAGAAAAGTCATAATTCATATGAAATTTTCATTTTATTTTACGTCTTATGGTTTCTGAGATATAAGCAATTTAGTATTTCAAGTCGTTATTTTGTGCTCTGAGGTCCATTATCATGCATACATTCTTTGTTTTCACTGTATTTTTCAATTCAGTTTATAGGAAAAGAAGGTGTGCCCTTTCATTACTGTGCCAGTTAGCATTTCCAGTTGCGCTTCGTTACCATACGTGTCACCATTCCCGTCACGCCACTGTGTGCGTTATGGTTTGCGCTTTCATTTGTGTTTACGTTTCTGTTTCATTTGGTGTTATTGTTGCTGTTACCATTATGATTTGCATTTGCAATTGTGGTACCGTGTCTGTGCACACTGTGGTTTGCGTTTCCATACTTGCTTGCATTTGTGTTTCCATTTCTGTCTCCTTTGGCATTATTGTTGCTGTTACCATTAGTATTTGCATTTTCAATTGCGGCACCATGAATGCGTGTGTTACCAGTTGTGTTTCATATGCAATTCTGTTTCTGTGTCCGTTTCCCTCACTGTTTGGTTTGGCATCACTTTGCACTTGCATATCTATTTCCGGTTGTGTTACCATTTACATTTGGAGCACCATGTGTGTAACTGTTTGTGCTTGTGTTTGCATTACACTTACTGTTACTATGTCACACAAAATCACATGGTGGGACTGCGGGACCCACTCCCACCAACTTGCTCAACTTTCTATTTTTCTGTTCTGTCTTAAAAAGTAAGGAAATTCTGTGCAAAAAACTTAATTAATCCAACAATTAGGGTTCTTCAACAGCAAAAAGTGAGTAAATTTGATTTTAGGGTTCCCATGTGAACCCCACCCCAGCCCACCCCACCAACAGGCATCGGGTGTGTGTTGAGTCCTTGGGCCTAACTCTCACCCCATTCTCCCACACTGCATCACCTCAGCTTGTTTACACATGGGATGGGGTGAGAGTTAGAGTCCATGGACCTCAATGCACACCGATGCCTGTTGCTGGGGGCGGCTGGTTGGGTGCAAGGGTGGAAACCCTAAAATCCAATTTCCTCACTTTTGTTTTGCTGTAGAAGAACCCTAACTGCTGCATTAATAAAATTTTTTGCATAGAATATATATATATATATATATATATATATATATATATATATATATATATATATTATGGTAGCACGGTAGTGCTACCATAGTTAGGGTTGAGGAGCCATTTCTATGTTAAACCCCAAAACTTTGCACCTTAATAACTTTGCAAATGTTTGATGGATTTGCTGAAATTTGGAATTTATGATCAAAACCATAGGCCTTGGGATCTGCCAAGTTTTGTACTGGTCGGATATACGGCTGCAGAGTTATTAAGTGTGATCTGTGTGCTTATGCTTTTTCTGGAATTCTGTGGTCGCTCTCCACAGGTCGTGACGTTTGTGTGACCGCCTGAAATCTTCAGGGAACGTCAGCCAGGGTCCCTGATGTGCCTTTTAAGATTTCGTAAAAATATTAAACGGTTCAAAAGTTATTCAAAAACAGTTTCCCATTATAAGTCAAAGGAAAAGTTAACAAAAGTTCAGCACTTTGAAATGCATTTTACTTTGCAATGGGCCTGTTATTTCAAGAATCGGCTATTTTGTTTTCAGTTGGTGATCAGAAAATGGTTGGCATTTAAATTTGGGACCCTCTAGCAACCTAATTTTTTGTATTCACCTAGTCGGGCCCTGAGGATGCTTGCATGTCTTTATTTTGTGGTAAACACCCCAGAAATATGTTTTTCAATTTCTGGAAAAGTATTCAAATTACTCGTTTCACTAAGTGTCGCAAATTTTTATGAAAGCTTTTGCAAATTGCATGCAAGTAATTTTCTAGTCTGTGGAAAATGACAGCAATCTTTTGGCACTGCACTGCAAAATAACTGTTGGGAGTTTTGGGCTGAAATTTGAGGAATGCAGCCGACATCTCACAGATGTGCCTTTCAGTGTTGTCTTGAAAAATATTACATGGCGGCAAAGTTATGGCACTCCAAGTTGACAGTTTTTCCCATAGGATAACATTAAGGCGCCAGGCATTACAGGAATCTTTGGCACCCTGCTGCAAAATAACGGTTTGGTCTTTTTTCTGAAATTTGAGGAAGACAGCCAACAGTACACAGATGTGTCTTCAGTAGTTTGGTGAAAAAATATCACATGGCGGCAAAGTTACGGCACTCCAAAATTGACATTTTTCCCATAGGATAACATTACGGCGCCTCACACTTAACAGAAATCATTTGGAGCCCTGCTGCAAAATAACAGTTTGGTCTTTTTCCTGAAATTTGAGGAAGACAGCCAACAGCCCACAGATATGCCTTTCAGTAGTTTGGTGAAGAAACATTACAGGGAGGCAAAGTTATGGTGCTCCAACTTTTCTTTTTTTCCCATAGGATAACATTACGGCGTCACGCGCCTTTCAGGGCCTGTATCTCGGAAACGGTGCGAGATACGGACTTTTCGTCAGAAAATTTCTTAGCCCCACAGTGGGCTAAGACTAAAATTAGCCAGACAGTTGTAAATAATATGACTTTAAATTTTTTTCACGTCAGACGGTTCCTGAGATATAATGTATTTAGTATTCCAAGATCTCATTTTCATGCCGATACTCATTATTTTGCATACATTATTTGTACTCACTGTCTTTCTCAATGCAGGTTTTGGGGAAAACCAGCCTGTGCACTTACATTACTGTTACTGTTGCCCTTCCGCTAAGGATCCGCACTGCTTCACTTACCATTGACGCGCCACCATGTATGCTATCCTTTGCGCTTTCATTTGTGCTTTGCTTGTTATTTTTGCCATTTCTGTCTACAGTACTGTTTATCTTACTGTTTCACTTTACATCACCATGCCCATTGACATTTCTGTTTGCAGGCACCATGTTACTATGTGACAACACATCACGTGGCAGACCATTCCCGTCACGCCACCATGTGCTACCCTTTCTGTTCTCATTCGTGCTTGTGTTACCATGTGCACCACTGTTAGCATTTCTGTTTATGCTGTTGTCCTGTTAGTATGCCACAACACATCATGTGGCAGGAGCGCTGGCCCGCCAACGATTATGCAGCTCGGCCCCAAGGCCCCGCCAGCATTACATTCACTATTTCTCATTATCATTCTCAAAAAGAAGGAATAGAGGCAAAACTCTTAATGGTTAGTTAGGTTACCATGATGAGGCTCAGCTGTTGAAACCCCTCGGCCATCTTCGTATTGGGTGCGCATTGGGATCGCGGGTCCCAACTCTCACCCCATTCTCCCATAAGTACTTCTGCTGCTTTGCTGTCATGGGGTGAGAGTTAGGCTGACGATCCCAATGCTACACCCCAATGCCGGTTGGGGGGTATGGGGTCCAAGGGGGTTTTCAACCCCAACAGTGAATTTCCTCACTTTTGTCACTGTAGAACAACCCTAACTAATGCATTAAACGGATTTTTTGTCTCTAATTATATATATGTGTATATATATATATATATATATATATATATATATATACAGTATATATCTTCATTGCAAAAACCTTAATGTATCAGAGTTTCTATTATAGTGACAAGAGTTAGCAATTCAGTATTAGAGCTCCCAGTCCTACCACCCACCTCCCATCTTCTACACACCAACAGGCATCTGGGTGTGCCTCGGGATCATTGGGCTAATTCTCACCCCATTCCATGTGTAAAAAGCAGAAATAGTGCAGCACAGAAGAATGGGGTGAGAGTTAGGACCAGCAACCCCAGGCACAACCCGATGCCTGTTGGTGTTTGAAGGTGGGGTGGTGGTTGAAAACCCAATGCCAAATTTCCATACTTTTGTCACTGTAATAGAAACCTTACTGGATGCTTTTAATGTAGTTTTTTGAAATTCATTTTCCTTCTTTTTGAGATAGTATAATAGTATCCCTATTTCACTGTGGGAGTGCAGGGCTATTCGGACCCTGTGCTCTGATCCTTCTGCTCATGTGCACATGTATGTAGATGTGAAAGCTCAGGGCTCTATGGGCTCAGAGCTTCCATGTATCAAACAACAGTGACCAAATTTTCACTATAGCCATCATAACCATCTTATTATCCCACTTCATGTATTCTGATACAGAGAAGTTGTAATGCAAGGCAATATGTATGTATGCACAATTGAACCACCATTCTACATCACAGGTGCAAAATTGCATTTTGGGAAGGATGTCAAAATGACAGCTGTACTGTTCATGAGTAGGTGTGAAAAATGGTTCTGCTGAAAATTTGGCATCAAAAGATCGAAAAGTTGCAAAGTTATGTGCATGCATAGACTAAATTCAATGTACACATGTAACTGAGGCATTATGAGGAATTTATTCACCTCATTTTTACATGGTCTTTGGGTCACCACTTCATGAACAGTGGCACTGTTATTTTGCTAATCCATACTGAAAGTGGATTTTGCACAGTGAGTGCACCATTCCATTCCATGCGATAGGTGCAAAAACATGTTTTTGGCAGGATGGGGAAGATGACAGTTGAACTGTTCAGGAGGAGGTGTTAAAATAAAGCAATGTTAAATATCTGGAGTGAAAATATTAAAACATTGGCAAAGTTACAAGTGTGCATATAAACTACTAATGCACACTTGTGACATGGTAATTTTTCAATATTTTTGCACCAAATTTTCAACATGGGCTTTTGGGACATCCCCTCATGAACACTGGCATGGTCATTTCATTAATTTGTCCCAAAGGTGATTGCATGCATCAACCGCAAAATCACCTTACAGGTCTGATTAACGGATTAATGAAACAACAGTGGCAGTGCTCATGAGGTGGGGTCCTCAAAACAGCATTTTGAAAATGTGGTGCAAAAACATAAAAAAATTCCTGAGATATCAACCTAAGTTCAAAATGCCATAGACAGCTATTGTATGGCAATTACCTGGATTCTTCAGTTTGTGGTTTAGCTTTGAAGAGTGCAGACATGTCCTGGTCCAGTAAAGATCACTGCCGCTAACCTCAGGAGGTAAGTATGGGGTAAGGGGTGCAGGCAGGTGGGTGTACAGAGGTAGAGTGGAGACGGAAGGGTCGGGAGATGACGAGGACCATTTTCTGTTTTCAGAATAGAAAGATATCTGGGAACAGTTTTCTTTTACAGGCATAAAAATTTTTGGGACACTGGGGATCAGCTCCTCAGTGTTCCACAGTGTGGTGGGGGAATGACCTGACTGGGAACTCTGGGTTGGCCTCCCAGTGTCCCAGAGTACTGGGGATGCCGACATGGGATTGGGCACCCCAAAGTTGGATCAGAGTACTGGGAGTATTGCTGACATAGGGATTGAGCATCCCAATGTCAGATCAAAGTACGGGGAGGTTGCCAACACAGTGATTAGGCACCTGATGGTGGATAATATTACTGGGGAATTGCTGACATGGGGATTGGGAACTCCATGTCAGATCACAGTAATTGGGGGGGTTCTGACACAGGGATGGGGCACCCCAATTTCAGATCAGACTACTGGGAGGGATTGCTGTCATGGAGATTGGGCACCGCATGTCAGATCACAATACTTGGAGGGGTTGCTGACACATGGGATGGGGCACCATGATGTCAGATCAAATAAAATCAGATCAAACTTTATAAAACGCATCTTTCTAAAATCAAGGTGCTTGTACATAGTTAATTGAAATAAATCAATAAATAAAAATACAATTAATTAAAACCATAAATACAGCAAGTTAAAACTCATAACAGTGGCATTAAAAATCAGTATATGCTAGGCTAAAAAGAAATGTCTTCAAAGTCACTATGACCCTTTGAACAGTCAGGCAATCTCGCACCTGACGAGGTAGAGAATTCCACAGGGTTGGGGCCAAAAAAATTAAAAGACCTGGTCCCAGATGTCTTTAAACGAACCCTGGGAGTCTCTAGCAATCCCTCATCAGTGGATCGGAGAGAGCAGGATGGACAGTAGGGATGAAGGAGATTTTGCAGATAATGAGGTCCCTGGTTATGTAGGGCCTTATTGGTCAGCACACCAACCTTGAAGGTGATCTGCCACTGTACTGGCAGCCAGTGCAGTCTGCAGAGCACAGGCATTACATGACTGGTCCTAGCCATACCAGTCAATAGCCTGGCTGCCGCGCTGCACAAGCTGCAGGCAGCAAATATCAACTCCCAGTAACACAAGGTAGAGGGTGTTGCAGTAGTCAAGGCGGGGAGGTAATGAGCGTGGACCATGGTTGGAAGATCATCGGAAAGAATTAAGATTTAAGTGTCAAACAGTCATCAAACATAACATCTAGGTTCTGCACCCGGTCTGAGGTAGTTAGCTGAACACCCCCAAGCCATGGACCTGAAGGTGATCCCACCAACAAACCCACCTCACGGCGACCTGGGTCCACAACCAACATCTCAGTGTTTTCTAGGTTTAACCATGGACAACTCACATTCATCCAATCCTGGATTTCAGCGAGACAGCTGTTAAAAACCAAAGCAGCACATCCTGGCCAGGCATAAAGGACTTGTACAGTTGAGTATCATTAGCATAGCAGTGAAACCTCAAGCCATACCACCTAATAATCACTCCCAATGGCAGCATGTACACTGCACACAACATGGGTGCCAAATGGAACCCTGAAGCACCCCGCAGGATAGGGGAGTGATGCCGAGGAAAAATCCCAGACACTACCCTCTGAGTCCTACCCTCGAGGAAAGATCAAAACCATCCAAGGACCATACCAGACAGTTCACAGATGAACCACAGGCACTCCAACAGCACACCATGGTCTACAGTGTCAAATGCCACAAAGATCAAGAAGGACCAAGATGGAATGGGTCCTTCGATCTCTCACTATTAGGAGGTCATTTAGTACCCGGACAAGGGCTGTCTCAGTACTATGTTTCTTCCTAAATCTGGACTGGAGAGAATCATAGACATTGTAGCTGGTCAAATGATCATCCAGCTGCGATGCAACCACCTTCTCTGTAACCTTACCCACAAATGGCAGGTTAGAAACAGGCCTATAGTTAGCCAGACAGTCTAGGTCCAAGGAAGACTTTTTAAGAAGGGGCCAAACCATGGCTCCTTCAGGGATCAGGAAAGATCCCTCTCCAAAGATATCCAGACTATCTCGGCAAGGACCGGATTGATTTTATCCACACAGCCCACTAGGAGATGTGTGGGACCCAGGTCCACACTACAGTTGGTCAGAATCATTGACTGGATGACCATCAAAATGTCACTGATCATGGGGATGCTGAAGTCACACCATGCAAACTGTGTGTCCAACATCTCCTGCCGACCACCACACAACTCCCATTAGGGAGGGTCAAGTGGATGCCAGACCTGATTGTGGCAACCTTATCTGAAAAGAATCAAGCAAAGTTCTCACACCATTCTTGAGAAAAAGCACTTCAAGGCTGAAGTCATATTGGATTGCAGAATCTGTCCACAGTCCAGAAAAGCTGAGCTGGTCAGTTCTGTGCAGCAGCAATTTACCTGGACAAGAATTTTGCCTTCTTATGGGTAATTGCTGATTGACAGACCACATAGTGGTCCATTAAACTAAGTCTGTCACACTCCAGGCCCGACTTCTGCCAACACTTCTCTAGCCTTCACCCCACTCTCCTCAACTCCCTCAGAGTTTCATCAAACCAAGGAGACCTGGGACAAAGAGTGAGGGGATGAACATGAACAGGATCAATGGAATCCAGGGCACCTATCACTGCCTCATTATAGGCAAGTATCAGGTACCCTAGATGTATGCATTCACTCGGTAATCCCAATAGGTCCAGTGGCTCCATCAGGCCATCTGGTATAAACACCCCTCAAGGGGCGGTACCGGACCATCTTCATAGGGGCTGACCTAATAGGGGCGGCCTCGAAACTGAACCCAATGGTATGATAGTCAGACCACCCGACTGGTTCCACCACCAAATCGGACCTCTCTATCCCCAGAAGAAACACCAAGTCCAATTAATGACCACCAATATGGGTCAAGGAGAAAAAACCTGTGTGAAGCCCAACAAATTCATTAGTTGGAGGAAGTCCTGACGAAACTGCGAGAGTTGGTCGTCGACCCAGGCATTGAAATCTCCCAGGATCAGCCATATGGGGGATCCCAATGTCAGATCGACAATGAAGTCCACGACTTCCTGTAGGGAAACATTCCCATCTCCTGGTGGATTTTAGATGAGAAATATCCTGCACCCCACACCCTCACCCATGATACATTCAAAGGAGTTGGTAGTTCCCACTGGTACCTCCATTAGGCCCAGTTCAGATCTGAAACAGATGGCAACAGCCCCGCCCCTACAATCCATCCTTGGGCTGTGTATCACAGTTATACAGCATGACACATGGGTCATGTAGGCCTCACGAAGATGAGTAATCAACCCTCTGCAGAGATACAACTGCAAATCCCACTGCTTTACTGCCACCTGTGTAACTGTAATTTGTATTAACAAGTACCCGTCCGGAATTGCTGATGCCAAAACTGGGCCAGCATTCTTATCCACCCAGGTCTCGATGATGCAAGCCAGGTCAGATGATCAGAGTACTTGGGGGAATTGCTGACATGGAAATTGGGCACCCATGTCGGATCAGGGATAATGGGGGATGGGTGACGGCAGGGACGGCGAGGGAAAAAAATCATCACACTATGGCAACAAACTGCCTCAACACAACAACAAAATGCCTTTCCAGGAAAATATAAATGGTGTTACATAGCACCTATATTCTTTACCATAGGAAATAATGGGAAATTAAAAACTGAAAAACGTTTGAATGGATTAATATGTTTTCATCAAACCTTCAAAAGGCACATCTGTGAGGCAAACACTTTCAACCCTGAGAATTTCAGACCACAGCCTAAATCTATTTAGGAGAAACAGCTGTCAAAAGAAATAAAAAAAAAAAACATAATTTTTCACCACACTTTTTCTTCAAAACCACAACAGGGACTCACACAAAATTTGGCACCTGAGGAGACATACCCCTAGTAGCAAAGCATGCCAAATTTCATGTGAATCCATTGAATGGTTGCAAAGTTATTAAAGTGCAAAGTTTGAAGCCTAACAATAAACTGCCTGGCCAATCCTAACTATATTGCGTTACCGCACCTATAATATGTGCCCACATATTCAAAAGGAAATGTGCCTGGAGCAACTGGGTTGCACTGGTGCATCCCCAAATTGCATGCATGGGCCATATTCAAAGGTGAGGATGCACTGTACAATTTCCGGATGCACTGCAGCACAAAGGTAATGTATACGGTGCATCTGAAGGAGGCATTCCTCTGCATATGCGGCATATCGCATCATTCAGCTGAGATGTTCGACAGCTGCCCACACATCTTGAGATGTGCTACACAAGTTACTCCTTGTTGAACCAGGCATAAGTCATAGCCACCAACAGGCTGGCTGTCATATTGCACAGTGCAACAGAGCAGCCACCAACCCCTTGGTGGATACCCCCTCTCATCCCCGTCCATGAATAAAATAATAGTATCCTCATCTCCTGGTAGTCTAGTGGCACCCCTCCTGTCCCCAATCGAATCACAAAATAAATGTTCTCCCTTATCCCTGGTAGTTTAGTGGTACCCCTCCCATCCCTGAACCCTGACCATATTTAGAAAATACACCTGAACCCTCCCTGGTAGTCTAGTGCCCCTTCCTCCCACACAGCCCTGACTGTAACATGAAAATAATGCGTGTTAGTACCCTGGTAGTTCAGTGGACCCCCACTCCTCCAGCCACTGAGGCACCCCACCCCACCCGTCTCCCCACCCAGCATGGCCAAGTAGCCAGCAGGCTGCACAAGCCACCTGCACACTGCCACGGCTGCCCGCAGCCCGGGAGGCGTCATCAAATGACAGCTTACAGAAAAGCACTACAATTCCATTGGTTGATGCTGTCAATCAATAGGCTTGCAGTGTGTACTGTAAGCTATCATTCAAAAGTTGTCAATGTGAGATAGATTCCCATAATTCCTCCCCTTTCCTAGTCTCCCTTACCCTCCATTTCTTTCCGGAATATCATTCTGATAAAGTCAATCAGTCTGAAGATCATGATCTTCGTGCAGGTCCTATATGTTTCCATCTCTGTCCTTACCCTGAACCTCACTGTATTGTGATCACTCAAACCCAGGCTGTCATCTACTACAACTTCTTCACACCATCTCTATTGGTGAGAACCACATCAAGTATGTTGTCCCCTTCAGCGGGTTCCCTAATCAGCTGTTGCAGGAAGCACCTTGCAGCGAATCAAGGATGTCCCTGCTCCTGGATGATGTTGCAATTCTGAAGACTAAGATTCACATTTATGGACTAGCCACTGCTGTAAATATGTAATTCTGGCTGATCTGTGCTGTTTTTGACTTTAAAGAAGACAGAACATTATTGCTTGTTGGCAGCTGTTTATCATATGGCTATTGTCAGAAATAATATTCATACCTTTATATGGTCCCTATCTTACTGTACTCAAATAAAATGATGTTAAGAATTATATTTTACATTATTTTATGGACAACATTCTGTTGCTGTTCCCAATATGGCACTGGTGATGTGGAGTTTTAACTATGTCACTTTTTTTGTGTCTTCGTCTGCCAACTCTCCATCAGTCGTGATCTAACTCCACCCCACCATACGCCTTGGGGCTACCACACTCCCAAACACCCATGGCTTACCACACCAGAGATGGAGATACTAAGAGGTCCATCCACCTGAAGTTGACTGGTCAATAGCACAGGAGGGAGCCCAGGAGGTGGTGCAAATCAACAACTTGAGGCAGACTTCATCCAGCGATGGTGGAACCTCCATTTTCAATTTTCTCCAGGAGATGTGTCATGCATAATGTTGTGATGGGCTTAATGAACATCTGACACACCTCCAGTTCAGATACAGTCCCATCTTTCAGACTCTGGCTGCTGCACAGGGTCACCGAGCACTAGTGACTTCTCTCTATTCTCCCTCCCCACAGTAGGAGGAGGAGAGGAGAACAGTCTTTAGGATGCTTGATCCTGCCCCACCCAGCCGGTCTTCCAAAATCCCAGGCCTATTCTTGAACCTGGGTCATCAGCATTTCAAGTGATATTGCTACTGCTGCAGGCAGACTTATGTCACTGTCTGTATACAGAACTCTTAATACTGTTCTTATAGGTCAATGGTTCATCTTTAGCATTCTGCACACAAACCATGTTATAGTAAAACTTCTAAATTACTCATTCTATGAAAATGAACTGTGCAGAATGTTGTCCATTAAAAGAAAACAACAGAGGCAATCTTTCTCACATCACTATTTATACAAAGGGGTAAATAATGATCATTTGGAGGTATAAATTCCATTTCTGCTACTAGGAACATTACTACAGTAACTGATGCCAGATAACACAAATGTCATGTTCTCTTTAATAGCCAATAAATAAAAGGCACACATTGCTTTAGTCAGTGGAGCATACCCCCCAAGCAGGGGTCAACCATAACTTTGTTTGCACTAGCCAGCCAGACAAGTTGATTAAAATTGCACTAGCCCATAGGATGTTGCACTAGCCCACAATAATAATGGCACATTTTGATGGTTTCAGAAAAAAATATGAGCTAAGAAATACTCTGATTATTGCATATTTATCCTGCTCCCACTTTGCTTCCTGCCCCAGAAAAAAAAAGACTGCAATCCAATCACTCCCAGTGTGTACCCCCACTGTTTTTTTACCATGTGCCCCTTGCTTCCTCTTTCTTCAGCCCCCTATCCACCAAACAAGAGGATGCCATAATAGCAAATATTCAGTCAAGCAGTTCTAGCTCTGCACACACAACTGCCAACATCGTCCTGCACCTCATCACAGTCCTACCCTGACCTGCAGGGCAATGTACAGAGTCAGGCAGAGAAAGACATTCTCATGCCCCACCCTGTGATTAACTAGACCTGCACTTCTGGAAGTTTTCTTACACTGCAAGTGAGCCAGGGGCAGTTCTAGGATTTCTTTGGGGAGAGTTAAACAAACACAGGGGGCTTGGGATGTAAGAAACTTTTACATATCTGTTTATATATACCAGGCACAAACTTATTTATTTAACATGATCTGTCCTGACAACAACAGATTTTTCTTAACAGTGTCTTTTCATCAGCCAAAGGGGAAGCAGTATATAGGCATGATGCTGTACTACCTCTCTTTCTGTATAGGATGATCTATGCATACCAGGAATACCTATTTTAACCTTTCAAATTATGTATTTTACTAAGGTTTTGCTGTATACATGCTCCAAAGCATGGTTTTAGGATGAAATGACATGCTGGGTGGTATAAGGGTGGGACTGCATGGATAGCATTGACTGGTGTGATCCATTAAGAGGAGCTATAGACCCCTACACCAGTCAGGAATGGCAGCTATTGGTCTATGGATGGCCACTTCAGAGTCTAGTCTGCAGTGGTGTCAAGGGAAAGTAGAGTTGACAGACCACCTGCATGGGCTGCAGACCGTGGATACATCATAGCATTCTGTCACTGTGGTGTTGGATACAGACACTCAAAAGGTTGGGAAATGAGGCACACTGGTCTTACTATTGTGTGACAAATCAAAGACAAGTTCAGCAAACTGATAGTGAATTAACCACTCTACCATTGATCACAGCATGCACACTAGCTGAATGTCCTAACAATTGAGTGATAATGACTCACATCAAGTCTTTGTTGGTTCTCCCTCTTGAACTGCCAGATAATTGCAGCTCTTGATGAGCTGTTAATCACATCAGACCACCTGGGACACTGAGGGAGATTAGCAAAGTCTACAGCCTGCTAAAGTAGGGAATTCTTCAACTTCATTAACAGCCATGAAAAACCTGCACTAGTCAAGATGGACAAGTAGAGGGTTAGCTGCACTAGCCCTGATCAATTTGCACTAGGTTCAGAGCTAGTAAAACAATGTTAAGATTGAACCCTGCCTCCCAGCTTGACATACCTGATGTGACCTTTGAAACTATTCCATCCTACAACTGATGCTGATGTACTCCTCCAGCCAATGGGGCCAGATCCATGTAGAGGGGGAATGTAAGGACTTTGCACTGCAGTATCCTGCAGGAACTGAAGTTCATCAGCACCTACTATGCATGTTAAAAACAGTGCTGCTTGTGGTTTGGAAAACATTTCATTATTGGGTAACAGCAGTTGATTGGGACTTGCACACACCATGTTCCTTCCACAACCAGAGACTTTCTCTCATCCCTATCACCTGAACATTGGTGGGTATGAGCCATGAAATGAGGGTAGAACTCCCCGAAGAGAGGGAGACTGGAACAGTGAGGCCAGTGCCCTTGATGGCATGGATGGCTTCATCTTGATTACCCCTGAGACAACAAATCAGAGGGCTTGTTGCTTACAATACATTCCTGAAGACCTCTTGAAGAGGAAGGAACTGTGATTCTGATATAACTCCCAGACCTATGGGGTAGTCGGGTTGGAGCGACAGCAGGGTGAGCTAATGGGAGCTTGCATTAAGATGTTCTGATAAGAAGGGGACTGTGCTGGAGGCCAGAAGATCTGAGAAAGACCAGCTGCCTGTACAAGAGAAAGCTGTGCCACATTGGGCCTTGTACCTGGAGAAACAATTCTGTTCAAGCTGTTGAGTTCCTAAGAAAGAAGATAGTGGCAACTGAGTGCAAGCGAGCATGAGTGACAATGATGAAGAGACAGATATCCCAGGGTGCTGATCCAGTTTCCATAGCATGCACTACAGTTAGATACCAAGCTGCCACTGGTTTGAGGGTTTGGAAACCAAGAAATGTGAATCTGTCCAGGGCCTCAACAGTTGAATGAAGGAAAGAGAAATGGAATGAAGGGCTACCAACCAGTCTTGAAGGCAGGTGAGAAGCCAGCTCCTGCAAACATTGGAGAAAGTCAGTGGAAGGCGCCCACACTGACAAAAAGGACCACTAGAGAGAACTGCATCAGTAGTGTGAGGATAAAGAAAAACCTATCCAGCTGGGAGACCCATAAGTACAATCAAGGCTTGCTCTGCTGCCAGAAACACTGATTGGATGTTGCTTGTAAGTTGACCTTTAGGCTGGATACAGGTACATTGCTTTTAGAGGTTTTAAAGGCATTTGTGCAATTTTCTGACCTTAGGGGTTTGGAAGAAATCATTGTGTTCATTCCCAAATCTGATATGTGCACACTGGCCAACATGCAAAGAAGCACATAGGCCAGCTTCAGCAATTATGACTATAGATACATAGATACATAGACAGTGTTGGCAGATAAGGGCCTGTGACCCACCCAGTCTGCCCATTTGAGCTTGTAAGTTCAGTTTGTTTTCCTAGAAGTCTGTTGCCCCTTACCCTGACCTCTAGAATTCCTTTATGTCTATCCCATGCATTCTTAAATCCATGATTGTTTCAGCCCCACCACTTCCTCTGGCAGGATGTTCCACTTGTCCACCACCCGTTCTGTGAAAGTTCTTTCTCATGTTTCCTCTGAATCATCCTCCCTCAACTTCATCCCATGCCTCTAGTCCTGGAACATCTTTTCACTTAAAAATAGTGTTTTCCTGCACCCTGTTCCACCCTGTAAGATACTTGTATGTCTCTATCATATCCCTCTCTCCTCCTCTCCTCCAGGGAGTACATGTTCAGTTCCTTCAACCTGTCTTCAAAGGACTTGTGATGCAATCCATGCACCATCTTTGTTGCCTCCTCTGAACCTTCTCTACCCTGTCTATGTCCTTACGTAGGTATGGTCTCCAGAACTGTACACTGTACTCCAGGTGGGGCCTCACTAGTGTCTTGTATAGTGGAATTATGACCTCCCTTTTCCTGTTGCGTGTGGTCCCTAAAACCCCAACGCTGAGAATGCCAGCATCAAGGATGAGAGTCCAGGCTGTAGATCCTGTAGACTGTGTATACAGAGCTCCTGTTAAGCTTAAGGAATACTTACTGGTACTATTTGGGAGGTGGGCAGCTGCTCCAAGTACAGCAGGATCATCTAGTTATAGTTTGGCTGCATCAACAGTTTATCTTACTCACATGGCCCATCAGTGTGGTGGAAGTACCACTGCTTGCTATGCCAGAAACCAGGGTTCAGGAATGAGCCTGGATCATTGAGGCTGGCCTGCAGAGAAGGTTTGAGCATCCCATAGGACACTATCCTCCAAGGAGCAGAGGCTGTCACGCCATGCCATTACTACTGCCTGTGGATGCACTGGCAGTGCCATAAGGGACTCATTGTGTGGGGAGAAGAGAGCAATATGAAGTGCTTGGCTGAGATGTGGGCCAACACATCACAGCCTGGACTCTCATCCTTGATGCTGGTATTCTCAGCCGGTGGGGTTTTAGGGACCACAAGCAACAGGGAAAAAAACAAATAAATGGAGGCTCCACTGCCACACAGATTAATCCTTGACAAGCTGGAGGGAGTAAGGAGCATGGGTGGCTGGTAACTTCTGCTACCAAGCCCTGCTGGCAGTGGGAGATAAAAACATGTGAAAAAAAAATTTGTTTTGCTAAACTGCTTTGCAGTAATTAGGAAAAAACAAAAATTGGTGTCCTCAACTTCAACTTCGCCGAGCTATTGAACCTAAAGCAATTTTTTTTTCCTTTGGCAGGGAAATAAAGTAATATCATTATTATTCCCATTGTCATCTCATTCTCAACTAATATTTGCCCTTTCTAAGTACAGCTATGCTGTACGTCTGGGCCATGTTGCAGTAGTTTTGGAAGAATCCTCTCCAAGAATTCCATTTTTCATGCTTCCACACCTTGAACCCCAACTAAACAAATGTTTTGCCATCAGTCTCTACATTTGATGTTGCCCAACTTATTTTTCAATTTCTTAATCTCTATTGCATGCTTATAGATGAGGATTTCATTAGTAATAGTTTTTCTTAATCTGAAAATTCTGTTATCCACTTCACAAACCAGACTTGGGAGCACTTCTAAGCTTCCCGCTTCTTGATAAGGGTATATCCATGGTCACTAACTGCATGCTATACCAATTGCCACAAATTCAGGGTTAGAGTAATTACCACTTTTTCCCTAAGGCTTGGGTGTACAGTTTGGTGAAGTAATGTACCTTCTGTGGCCATTTTCCATACTGGCTAAAAGGAATGGGGTGACAAAGACAATGTATTCCATCATTTGTACAAGCATAGCTAAAAACTTAGTCCAGATTTTTTCCATTTGCTGTGCCATAGGGAAGTTGCCAAATGGTGTTATGCTTTGCCTGTGGCAATGAGTTTCAACAATCAAAGCTTAGTTTTTAAGCAGTCAGTGGTATGGAGTTCTAGTTTAAGCATGCAGCTAGATAGTAACTGAAGCATGTGTCTCACTTAAACAAAATGGTGTCAGCTCCACATAATATCAGGAGCATGCATTTTGAATGTACAATATGCACATGGGAGAGGAAGACAGGGAAAAGAATGAAAATGGGAAACAAGTGAGGTGGGGAGAGGTGGCCAGGGACTATCCCTGGACATAAAAGGTGGGTGAGTATTTTCTTTATTTTAGTTTTTTCTTTGTTTGTCACTGTGAACTAAGCACTTGCATTGACCTAGACAAACAGTGTCTGGATCACGGTGTGCTGTTCACAAAGTAGGATTATTGGATACTACACAACGCTGTTTAGAACATTATTCTTGTGCATGATGAGGACCTGAAATGATGTTCTTTATTAATAGACTAGCTATACTGACACTCTTATTTCATTACTCAGTCCCAAAAGGTGATTTCAAACAACTGTGCTATTCTGCACCACTGCTGTGTAAAGACATTTTGGGATGTGAGAAATGACAGGTGTATTGTTCATGAGGTGGTGTGAAAACCTGGCAATGTTGAATATTTGGAGTGAAAATATAAAATTTGTAAAGTTATGCACGTGCATCATGACATTTCAATGACTGCAAATAATGCTGGCATTTTTGTATATTTCACACTAATTTTCAACATGGTCTTTTTGGGACACTACTTAATGAACAGTGGTGCAGTGATGTTGTTAGTACATCCCAAAGTTGAGTTCAAACAGCAACTGCGCCATTCTGCACCAGAGGTGCAAAACACATTTCAGGCAGGATGTGAAAATGACAGCTGCACTGTTCACGAGGAGGTGTGAAAAATCTCAATGTTGAAAATCTGGAGTGAAAATATTAAAAATTGGTGAAGTTACGAATATGCGTAGGAACTGCACAACACACACTCATAACACAGTCATTTTGGGAATTTGTCCACCAAATTTTCAACATGGTTTTTTGGATAAACTTGAATATAGGTACTGTCTTTCATTAATCAGTACAGTGGATTCCAACGAGTGGACCTTTGAGATCACCTTTTGTACCAAATAATGAAATGACAGTGACAGTGTTCATGAGTTGGGGTCCCAAGATCCCCGTGTTAAAAATGTGTGGTAAAATTTCTATAAATGGCTGAGAGATCAACATAAGTTGAAAACTCCATTGACAGCCATAATATGGAGCCTACCTTGATTCCTCAGTTTGTGGTTGGGCCTTGAAAAGTGCAGATGTGTCCCAGTCCAGAAGATCACTGCTCCCAACCTCCAGAGGAAAGTATGGTTAAGGGGTAAGGGATGTGTGTGCTCAGTGGGAGGGTGGCAATGGGGAGGAGGACTGGGGAGACAACGAGGACTGTTTTCTTTGTTACAGGTTTAAAAAAAGACATCCGAGACAGTTTTCTTTATTTACAGGAAATGAAAAGTAATGTGGGCACACTGGTGGGCTCCCAGTGTGACACATGAGGGGATACATAATGCTGACAGCAGGAGTGGGCACCCTCATCAGCAATGGAAGGGGCTCAGGGAGGCATCCGACACTGGGAGTTGGCATCTCGTGTCAGAAAAATATTAATATAATTATTTTGGCACACTGGGGGTGAGCTCCCAGTGTGCCACAGTAGTGGAGGGGAGGATAAATGTCTATTCAGGGAGTGGGCACCAAGATGTGGGCAAAAGCAAGCACTTCGATGTAGGATTCTGCATCAAAATGGCTGGATGCAGGATTCTGCAATGAACTGAAAAATTATGTTGGGCTGTTTCTTTTTCAGGGAAAAATAGATTTTGGGACACTGGGAGTGAGCTCCCAGTATCCCACAGTCATTTTGGGGGTGGGGGTGCCAACCTACACCTGTAGCCTTCAGCAAGAGGCTTTGGCATACAATCCTACACTGGACAGCTGCTCTGACATAGAATCATGTGCCCATTACTAAACTTCGGCATAACATCCTATGCAAGAGTACTGCTCTGACCAAGAATCCTATGCCACCATGGACATCTATTTTTTGTCCATAGGAAATAATGGAGAAAACAACGTTTAATAAATATGGAATGGATTAATATTTTTCACTAAACCTTAAAAAGGCACATCTGTGAGGCCAAAGATTTCTACCCTGAAAATTTCAGCCTTTTAGCTATAGCCGTTTCTGAGATACAGGTTGACAAACAATCAGCCCAAAATATAAAAAATCTCTTTGTTTTCCAAGACACTGTTTCTCAGAAACAGCATAAGGGATTCAAAATAAATTTGGCCTATCAATAGACCTGTCTCTTCTAATGATGCATGCAAAATTGTAGGCAAAGCAGACAAACGGTTGCAAAGTTATTAAAATGCGAACTTTGGGGTTGCCGTTTAACACAGAAGTGGCCAGCTAACCTTACCTATACACACACACACATATATATATATATATATATATATATATGTATAGTCACACACACATATTAAAAGGGCTCAGTCGTGTCTTCATAGTTAGTAGGCTGAGTAAGTAGTTTAATGTTAAACTCCAGATAACTGCAACCATTCAACGAATTTGCACAAAACTTGGCATGCACTGTTCTGTGTGGTTGATCTCCTGACATGCCAAGTTCCGTTTAGATTGAAGTGTGAATTTTGTGCAGTATATAGCGCAAAAGTGTGTTTTTTTTTGAAAATCAACTTATTGAAGCATTCAGATAATGATACACAGAGTATCAAGCACCTCTTCTTTTCTGACATTTATGCAATGCAGGACAGGGTATCAACATGTATTCCACCTAATTCAGTTATATGAATAGACCACTCTACAAGGTAATAATCACTTTTAAGTTGCCCTCTTCCTGTTGTTGTCCATTCAAATGTCTATTATAAATCAGCCTAAATTACATGTCTAATATAGAAAAAGAAAAAGATACAGAAGAGGAATTAAACCCACATGTTAGGAAATAAGATTATATCCAATATAATACAACCTTCCCCCTCTCTAAAACTAAGATCAACAAGTAATAGATCTTACTTTAAGTATGGGCCTTACCAATCTTGCCCCCAGTTGAGCTGCACCAAAATCCCCCCAGCCCTTGCCCCTCCAACCCAATAACAATAAGGAATGGGTTGATCCCATTGGGTGCAGTAATCCCAACAACTGGGCTCCCCCCGAGCAAAAAATATTACTTATCCAATGTTTTGGGACCAGAGTTCCCACCCCTGCCACCTAGTAACATGTTTTTCGAGCTAAAATGTAATTTGGCTGTGATAGATTCCATTAAAACTACGTCCTCATCTTCCTAACCCACTCCCAATACCTGGGGGTTTATCCAAAAGCCAGTTACTTGTGATACACTTTAATGCAACCCAGATCAGAATCAAAGTTACCTTTCTGACCTCCCTCTAAGATGTGACACTGTGGGTATGCCCAATATCAACTCTTCCCTCTCAGGGGAATATCTACTCCGTAATAGATTGTACTGCTTGTTTAATGGTTTCCCAAAGCTGGGTCAGGACTGGGCACTCCCAAAACATGTGCCAGTGGGTGCCCTTTGTCCACACCTTCTCCAACAAAGGTTTAGTGCCCCTCTGCGAATGCTTGGTTACCACAGGGACTCTAAAAAAACGGACTATTACTTTCCAGTAAAATTCATGCCAATTTGGGGATGAGGACACTTTCCACCCCCATTTTAATCTGTGATGCCAATTTAATTCAGTAATCTGAATATTCGCCTCATTTTCCCAGGCCCTTCGGTGTGCTACAAGTGGATCTTGTAGCTGTCGGGACAAAAGTCTGTATAGAGGGGACATATATCTACCACAGCCTTCTATGGTCACTACTCCATACAGAAAGTCCTCCCACCCTGAGTCAGGGCATGACAAATGGAGGAGGTGTTCTCCTGAATTGATAAAGTGTTGTATTTGCAGATAATGAAAAATTATTTGTTAGACCAGTGGAACCTTTCTTTTGCCCTCTGAAATGAAATGCAGATCCCACCCTCTAAAAACTGTGTGAACCTAGTAATCCCTTTTGGTCACCCATACTGCATATCCTGAATCCAGTGAAGGAGGCAAAATGTGTTCAAACCTTATGATGGATAAGGGCCTAATCCTGTTCTGAGCCCAAGAGTTTACCAATCTTTTAAGAATGTTGAGGCCATGTCATACCCATCTGTTATGAATCAAATGCTGAAGCTCTCTAGGGTAGTCTGTTAGAAGCACCGAAAACAGTGGTCTGTCCCCAACTGCTGCATCCTCTAATTAATACCATTGGAAGTTGTTCTCTGTTCGCCATGTCATTAAACCAACCCTTGCCCTGCCAGATAATAAAGGTACAGGTTTGGCAATGAAAGTCCCCTCCTCCTTTGGGATTGCAATATCTTTCTTGAGATTCTGTTTTTTTTTATGCTTCCAAATAAAGAGGAAAATGTCCTATCCATCTTGGACCAAACCCCTTGGAAGTTGAAGTGGAGACACTGAAATAAGAAGAGAACATGGGAAGATCATCATTTTATTACCTCCACATGACCTACCAACATTAATGGTAGGAGGCACCATCGAGCCAAATCTTGCTCAATCAACTTCCAAAGCCTCTCATGATTAACCAAAAAAGTGTCAGTGTCAGTGGCTCAGTAGGTAGCACACTCGCCTCTGAGGCTGGGAGATCAGAGGGCTGTGGGTTCAGTTCCCACTTCTGGCACTTGGGTTAATATCCCAGTACTGACACTGTAGTGCAGCATGAGAGGGGTGCTGCACTTCTGAGGTGCCGTCTTTCAGATGCGACGTTAAACCGAGGTCCCATCTGCCTTGATTGGTGGTAGTTCAGGTGGATGTTAAAGATCCCATGGCACTTATCGAAAAGAGTAGGGGAATTTCCCCGGTGTCCTGGCCAAATTTCCCTCATTCACTAAAAATACCACCGACAACTTATTCTGGTTCAAGGTCAGTTGGCATTCATCTGTATCCTCCTCCGGTCGTGTGCCTGAAAATAGGCAGGATTTGTCTAGTGCACTTACCCGGTCAACAAAACAAAAAAAAAAAAAAAAAAGTCAGGTTGTATCCACTGACACTTGGATGCCTAAGTATCTGATCTGTTGTGAGGAGCCCATTTAAATGGGAGGCTACGTGAAAAGGACCCCGGCGGGGTACCACTCACCCTACGAGTCTCTGACTTAGAGTAATTAATTTTGTTCCTAAACTCCTGCAAAAGGGTCAATGAGGGAGGGAGGGAAGTCTCCGGGGAAGATAAATAAAATATAGAGTCATCTACGTACAGGGATATTTTTTGTTCAAGTCCCCCCATCATAATGCCATTAACCTCTAAGCTTTGGTGTACTCTAGCCACCAATGGTTCCAAGCTAATTACAAATAATGAAGGCAAAAGGGGGCACCCTGTCTAGTCCCTCTAGAAACAGCAAAAGCTGTTAGAGTTGACACTATTAACCATTACTTGAGCCCTAGGATGGGAAAATACCTGTGAAATAATGTGTAGAAATTTAGGGCGAAATTTAGTTTCTCCATGGATGATTTAAAAAGACCAATTTACCCAATCAAAAGCTTTTCAGCATCCATGGATATAGCCAACTGAAGATCTGGGCACCCACCTGAGAGGAAATAATATTTAAAAGTCTCTGGATATTATCCGTTAAATATCTTTTTACAGATAAATCCTGTTTGATCCTCGTGTATAACGAGGGAAATTTCCTACTGTAAGTGATGGGCCAAAAGACCTATAAAGAGCTTGAGGTTGACATTAAGTAGTGAAATGGTCTATACGACCCACATTTTAAGCAGTCTTTTCCTTCCTTAGGCAATACTGATATAAGTGCCATGTCCCATGACCCTGGAGGGACCCCCACCTTCTGCCACCTCCCGATAGACCTCCCAGAGGAGGGGGAGCGAAAGATCCACAAACTCTTTATAACATTCTGGGGAATAGCCATCAAATCCAGGGGAGTTACCATTCTTGAAAGACTTGATCTGTTCTCTAATTTCAACCAAAGTAATACCTGCCTCCAAATTTGCCTTAGATACAGCAGAAAGTGGTCATAGGTGTGTTTGGTTGAGAAAATCCTAATAAGGTTCTCTGCTTCTGGAACAGGATCCTGGGTATAGAGCTCCCGAAAGTAGTATGCAAAGATTGAGTTAATCTGTTCCGTCCCTGTTGTACCTTGTTATTGTCCTTGGGGTTCTCAATTCCAAGGACAAGTCTACTGGCTAACTCAGTGTGCAGGTTTGTGGCTAGCAACTTTCTGGTGTGGTTACCCCCTCATAATATTGCTGTTTGACTCTTCTGTATGCCCCTTGTAATTTTTATGTTAAAATCTCATCAAGTTTTTGCCTATGGGTGTCCAATTGTTTTTTTAGTTTCTGGGTGGAGGGAGATTTTATGCTGAAATTCCAGCTCTGCTATCTCACTCCAAAGCAGCTCTATTTCATGTAAAAGCTTTTTCTTCTCCCATGATGCAAAGCGTATAATTTAGCCTCTTAAAACTGCCTTAAGGGCATCCCAGTGGATCGAATGGGTTGTTTGTCCAGCTGGGTTTTTTCTCCAAATACTCCCTAATGGAGTTCCTAATGTGTGTGTTAAATTCTGTATTATTGAGCAGGCATGGATTCAACCTCCAATGGGAGTTACGCAAAGTTGGAACTAAGGTTAACCCCAGCTTCATGGGCGCATGGTCAGACAAAGTTCGTGAGGAAATCTGGCACTGATCTATAACGTAAGCCCATTCACCTGGGACAAAGAGCACATCTATATGTGAATAACAGCTATGCCTATCTGAGTAATAGGAGAAGTCCCTTTGCTGACCATTCACCCAGCGCCAGGTATCCAACAAATCCCAGATCTGGATCACCCTATTAAGAGTCTTACTAGCTAGCCCTGATTTGGTCCCCAAAGCTCTTTTCCCTCCTCGTCGGTCTAGGTTGGGTGAGACAACTGTATTGAAGTCTCTCAGAGAATTAAAGACCCCCATTCACCTGTATCAGCCTTGATAGGATAGTTTTGAAAAGGCAGCTGCCTCCGATCCTCATTGGGTGCAAAAATATTAAGAGGGCAGCAATCCACTTCTCAATATGAGCAGAAACGTTTACAAATCTGCCCCGGGTCTGTCTGTATCTCTCGCACCACCAAGGGTAAGCTTTATGAATTAATATCACAACCCCCCTTCTATATGGATGTTCCAAATATGAGGAGGCATAAACAGTGCCACCCATCTTCTTGCCAGTTTTTGTGTTTGGCTTCAGTGAGATGAGTTTCCTGTAGGAATGCTATCTGCATGTTCAGTCTTTCCAACTTGTGCAATATTTTGGATCGCTTAGCAAGGTGGTTTATACCCTGGAAATTGTATGTTACAACATTTAGTCCCCCCATGGTGTAAGGTCCCAATCAAAATTTATGGAGCAAGGAGGATCGGGACAGGAGGTAGCCAGCTCAAGAGGGAAAGATGCAGCCCTAACTGAATGAACTAACAGAAAATCAGGGGTAACTCTGTTAGTCCCAGTGTGGGGGGTAGGCAAAACTTTAACAATTTCCCAACTGGGGAAAACAAACTGTAGCCCAGTCCCCTCAAAAGTTGCTTCCAAGGTGCCACGAACATACCATCACTTGTCAAGGTCTCCGAGGTGATGGCACATGTTGGACGAGGTACAACATCTGGCTGCTCTGCCCAAAAACCTTCGGTGTAAGCTGCCACAGTGGAGTCATCAAACCATCCATTCCCGCCCCCCCAAATGCACAAATGATACCAAGTTATCCTCCTATGTAATTTATATAGATGCTTAAAATTCTCCCCACCTCTTCATTCTTGAATCTCATGCCCCTCTTTTACTGCTAACTTCAAAAAACCCAAAGTTCCTCCCCCCCAATATGTCCCAAAACAGTCCCTTTGATATGTTTTCCTTCAAATTTGGACAAATCCACCATGGTTAGTCTCCAGTCCCTTCAAGTGGTAATATTATGACTCATAGATTCTTCTCCCAATGTTCTTCTGAACCTCATTCGGCCCTGCAATTTGTGCCAATAACTCGGGCTTTCCTGTGCAGTGGTGTCCCCTTTGTTCCTGGATCTGCCCAATACTGACCATTATTGTCTCTCAATTCCCTTTAGGTGACTAGGTTTGATCAAGTCATCCAATTGAATTCCCAAGGACAGTAGAAACTTCTTGGCCTCTGAGGGAGATTCAAAAACTCTGGTGCCTGAGTCCGTGGTGATTCTCAGGGACGTTGGGAAATTGACCTCGCTTTCACTCCCTTGCCACTTAGGGCCTTGACAACGGGAACCATGCTTTTACATCATTGCATTGTAGCAGGGCATAATCTGGTTCAAAATATAGCCTTGTGTCACCAAATGTTATTTCCTTCTCCCATGCCTTTCTTAGAACTCTTTCCGGTTCTAAAATCTAGAAAGGCAATGATTATGGTCCGAGGTCCGCTCAAGTTCTTTGGGAGAGCAGAGTGCTCTATGGGCTCGGATTATATTCAAAGGTTCATCCTTCTCCAACTCCAGCAACTCTTTAATAAGGCCCTCTATGTATTCTGGCATTTTACTTGTTTCTGAACATTCAGGAGGCTGTGAATTCACAGGTTCACTCTCTAGAACGATTTTCCAAATCCTCTATCTTTTGTAGCAGTAGCTGGACTGATCATGAAGCTGCAAGATGGCTCATGTAGCAAGTCAGTGGTTTCAGCATATGTAGATAAATGTTCTTCTATTGTCTGGAATTTTTACTATGCTGCACAATGTTCTCCTGTTCTCCTTTATATCCGCTTTAATGGTATCCAGTGTATTATTCATACATTTTAATTCAAGGCAAAGGTGCCGGGATGTAATAATGTAGTTCTCCCCCTCTTCCTCTGATTCGTTCTCCCATCCCAGTTCAGCCAACTTGGCTGGTTTGGCAGCTTCCATATTCACAGCTGGAGCTCTCTGTGGAAGCCAAAGTTTTTGCTGCTTTAAACCACCGCCTAAGGCCAATCGCAGTCTATTTCTCATCGCCATTCAGTTTCGGAGCTTTGTACCTGAGCAGTGAGTAATTTCCTGATAAAGGAATTTGATTTTAAATGGTTTTTAGTTGGAGGTTAGCGGAGCTCATTATCAAGCGTGTCTGCATGGGATGATAATATCGCGGAAATCCTCAAAGTGTGTTTTTCTTTTTCGCCCATTTCCAGATTTTTTCTGATTAGGCTGCACACACACCGTTTGGGTTTTGGTCTGAAATTTTCAGGGTAGAAAGAGCTTGCCCCATGGAACAAGCTAGCATTAGTTTGGTGAACAAATATTTATCTAATCCAAAAGTATTCCATTTTGAAAATTCTGGATCTGACCATACTCGGTTCAGTCTTTTGGATAGATGCACAGCTGTGAACAAGGATTTTAGCTCATGAATGGGATTTTGACAGCTGATGAATTGGGATTCAGTAATTCTCTGTTCATGAGAAAAAATCCCTGTTTTTGAGCTGACATCTTGTTTTACATTTTGCCCAAAACAAAATGTCAATACTTATGGATTTTTATTCTGTGAAACCAATGCATAGATTTTGTTCAGGGCGACACCCTCTACTAACCCATGTGTTTGGTTTCCATCAGTGTATTTAAAAAGGCTGTTTTTTGCTACGGGAAATCCCCATTCATCACTTGCATCCAATCCCTGTTCGTGAAGTGTCAAAATCCCTGTTTGTCAGCCAATCCTCATTCGTGAGCTGTCAAAATCCCTGTTTGTGAGATAAGGACCAGATGGCCCTATCTCATTAATGGGGATCAGCTGACAAACAGGGATTCTGACACCTCACAAACAGGGATTCGTCTGACGAATAGGGATTTTGACACTTCACTAACAGGGATTAGCCAAAGAAAATCCTGGTTCATGAGGTGTCAAAATCCCCATTCGTGAGATGAAGACCAGATGGTCAGATATAGACATCTAGTCATAAGATGAAGACCAGATGGTCAGATAGGGCCATCTGGTCCTCATCCCACCTCATAAATGGGAATCGAGTGATGAATGTGGATCCAGAATGGTGGATTTCCCCTAGCAAAAAATGGCTTGACTATTTATTCCTTAAATGCTGACATCGGGGTGCCCAATTCCTTGTGTCAGCATGTATCCCCCCTCCCAACTAATATGGCACACTAGTAGCCCACCCCAGTGTGCCAAATACTGTATATATATTTTTTTAAAATGTTAATGCTCTGATACCAGGGTGCCCACTTCCGGTGCCAGGTGATGCCCCCCAAGACTGTAGTTTTCAATTGCTGGCATGGGGTGCCCAATCCCTGTGTCAGCATGTATGCACCCCCCACATACATCATTAATATGGCACACTGGGAGCCCATCCAGTGTGCCAAAATATGTAATATTTGTAAAGTACCTGTGAGTATAAAAAAAAATCCTCCAATATCTATCATTTTGGTTTTTTAACCTGCAAAAGAGAAAACAGTCCCTCATCATCTCCCCAGGTCCCCCCATCCCCACCCTCCTACTGGCATCCACCTCCCACACCCCGCCTTACCCTTACTTACCTCCAGAGGTCAGGAGCAGTGATCTTTTCTGGAATGGGACACATCTGCACTCTTAAAAGCTGAACCGCAAACTGAAGACCCAAAGGTAAGCACAGTATAATGGCAGTAAATAGGGGTTTCAACTTAGGTTGATATCTTAGTCATTTTTAGGAATTTTAATCCCAAATGTTCAACACAGAATTCTTGGGACCACACCTCAAGAACCCTGTCACTGTCATTTCTTTACTTGATCTCAAAAGGTGATTTCATGGTTGCTGTGTGTAATCATCTTTTGGGATTGATTAATGAAATGACAGTGCCACTGTTCATGAAGTGAGGTCACAAAAAGCCTATCTTGCAAATCTGGTGTAAAAATACCCCAAAATGACTGTGTTATGAGCCTGCATTGTGCAGTTACTTCGCACACTTGTAACTTCACCAAATTTTATTTTCACTCCTGATTTTCAACATTGCCATTTTTAACAGCTCCTTATGAATAGTACAGCTGTCATTTCTCACATCCTGCCTGAATCTTGTTTTCACACCTGTAATGCAGAATGGCATGGTCGCTGTGTGAAATCAACTTTCGGGATGGATCACAGTGCCACTGTTCAAGAGGGAAGGTCCCTAAAAGTCCATGGTGTAAATCTGGTGAAACAAATCTCAAAAATGGCCATGTTATGAATGTGTATTGCTCAGTTTCTAGGCACAATCGTAACTTCACCAGTTGTTCATTTTTTACATCCTGCCTGAATTTTGTTTTCACACCTGTGATGCAAAATGACGTGATCCCTGTGCAAAATCAACTTTCGGGATGCATCACAGTGCCACTGTTCATGAGGGAAGGTCTCAAAATATCCATGGTGTAAATCTGGTGAAACAAATCTCAAAAATAGCCACGCTACAAATGTGCATTGCGCAGTTTCTATGCAAGATCTTAACTTCACCAATTGTTCATGTTTTCACTCCAGATTTTCAACATTACCATTTTTTCACACCACCTCATGAATAGTACAGCTGTCATTTTCTTAATCCTGCCAAAACGTGGTACAAAACAATGGTACAATTGTGCAGAATTACATTTCAAAGGATTTGAAAGTTTTCTGTACGGGTACATGCAGTGAGGTGATAAGAAGGTTATGTTGAACATTTGGGGTGAAAATTATTAAGATTGCAGTTATTACTATTTGTTGCAATTTTGCTATGCCTGCTCATAACAATGTGTGGAAGTGCAGTGGCCAGAGATCCTGCGTTTCCACAGCTACATATATGTACATCTGTGGAGGATAAGTGCAGGGTCCAAAGGACCCTGCACTCCAGTAAAACAAAGATACTATTATACTATCTCAAAAAGTGAAATACATTTCAAAAATGTTGTTAATGCATCAGTTAGGGTTAAAGCGGCAAAAATATGGAAATGCCTTTGGGTTGAGCCTAACCTCCCACCCTACAACCCCACCCTCATCCTCCACATATCAACAGGCATCGGGGTGTGCCATGGAGTCATTAGGCCTAACTCTCTCCCCATTCTTCTATACTGTACCATGTCAGCCTGTTTACACATGCAATGGGGTGAGAGTTTGTCCTAATGACCCCATGGCATATCCCAATGCCTGTTGGTGTGTGGATGATGGGGGGTGGTAGGTTGGGGGGGTTAAGGAGCTCAACCCTACTGCCTCATTTCCACACTTTTGTCACTTTAACTCTACCTGATGCATTAACAAAGTTTTTACTATATATCTATATCTATATCTATCTATCTATCTATCTATATATATATATATATATATATATATATGTATATCTATATTTATAAAATGGTAAGGAAAATGAGGAAAATCCACCATGCTCATTGGCTGAAACATGTCACATGACCCTGCATTATTTCACAATGACATACGCCTTCCAGTACGCCCATGCCTAAACTGCTTTCTAGCCCTCAAAACCTTCTCACCAGCAGTGAGATCACTCCACACCTAGTGCAGTTAGGCAGCCACATACACACACACACACACACACACACACACACACACACACACACACACACACACACACACACACACAACTGGCACCCACAGGCATAACTAAATATACCTATAGTAGTCCCACACTGTACAAGTTGATGTGCTTGATCATGCCATTCATTTTTAAATAAAATGTCAGTAAAAATCAAATCCTGCCTGCCATTTTCACAGTCTTAGTGTAGAGCCACTAACTTTTATTACTGTACGCAGTGTCACCAAGCAGTCTCAATTCTACAAAAAAATATGGTGGCAGGTATTTAACAGAAACCTGTGTACAAAAAGGCAAGACAAAGTACATTTCTTTTACTTTTGTACTCTTGCTTTCTGTGCAAAAAATCTCCATTTGTAGGAAGGTGAGCATGATTGGGGAGCACTTTACTGTAATTGCTAAAATGCAGTTGCTAAATGATATGCTGGCAGAGGATTTAACTAATCCTGTCTGTGTAGAAAAAAGTAAGAACTTAGTTTTTTTAAGTAGTCTGTTGTTAATTTCTGTGAAAAAATCTCCTTTGTGAGAGAGTCCAGCAACCGTGGGCACTTTCCTTTTCCTTGCTGAACTATAGGCGTGACTGGTGGCACATTGCGGAAAGTGACAACCTATTCTGAGGTTCAAAGTAAGTCCTTCTCTGTTTAAAAAGATGAAAAGTGTGTTCCTCCTGTAAGGTTGTCTTACATTTGAGTAATAGAAGCTACAGACTGTATGCAGAACAGAGTGAGGAACACGCCAGAGTGAGTCAGCAGCTTTAGGAGCGTGAGCCGGAGTCAGGCGGGTGTTGCTATGGCAACACTGCGCTCACTCCGAGTTTTAAAGAAGGAAGCAGCAAGTGATTGTACTTTGGGAAATAAACCAGATAGTGTGCCATTATGGAGAGGATGACCTGTATGTCGCTATTACTGAGTAATGGTTCATTGAGTACCATGTTCTATAGATAAACATAGATATTCCAGGATATACTCTGTTCAGGAAGATCAGGAGGGTAAGAAAGAAGAAGAGTACTCTTCATGTAAGTGGACACCTTAAAGCAACAGTGGCACAGTGAATGCAGGGAGATTGATGGCACTGTGGCTACAACTCTACAGACAGGGAATGTAACCATTAGTTCCACTAACATGATCTGCAGACCTCCAGCACTGGGAAGGAGCCAGCTAAGGACCTAGTGGAAACCATCTAAAAGATGGGGATTATGGAAGGTACTGCAGTGAGGGACTTCTAATCTGCCAGATGTAAGTTGAAGCATCCCATCTGCAAATCTTAGCTAGGAACAGACATTCTGAACCCTTCGCCGAGGCATTCCTGAGGCATCTTATAAGAGAGCTCACCTTGAGGGAGCACACTATTGGACCTGGTGCTCACCAATGAGAGACAGCATTGCACATCTCACAGAAGGTGATCACCTGGGTATGGAGTGATCTTTGCAGTGTTGTTCTGAGTAACTACTGAGCCAGAAACAAACCACTCCAAAGCAAGTGGCCCTGGACTTGTGAGGAGGAGATGGGCGGAGGGAGGAACAGTGGGCAAAGTTAAATGGGGCACATTAAAGGCAAAAAAAATCTACGCTAGGCAAGTAAGCAAAACCAAGATGAAAAAGACTGCTATGGTTCTCAAAAAGGTGGGGGAAGGTAAGGGCAAAAAAAATAGCATTCAGTAGGTATAAGGAGATACAGAAACAGGACAATAGGGAGGTGTATAAGAAGCAGTGGGAGGCAGGGAAAGAAGACAGGAGTGCAAAGGCACAAATGGAGGAGAAAATAGCCCAGGAAGTAAAGTAAAGGGACAAGACATTTCAGTTATGTAAGTAAAAGGAGAAAGACCAGGGAAGGAACTGTAAGACTAGGGTTGTGATTAGAAAGGGCAAGTGTGTGTAGGTGGACAAAGAAAAGAAGGTATGTTGAGCAAATATTTTTTCAGTATTCACGGAGGAAGGGAAGGGTGATACCACAGATAAGAGACAGGATCATCAAAGGAAGGGACATGGACACTAGTAAATTTAAAGAGGAGAGAGTCCTAAAAGAACTCATAAATCTGAAAGTTGACAAGGCAATGGCCAGTTGGGATCCATCCAAGGATATTTAAGGAGCTCAGGGAGCTGTTGTCTGCACCTCTGACCATGCAGTTAAACCATTCACTGGAGATGGGAGTGGTCCCAAAAGACTGGAGGAGAGTAGATCTAGTCCCACTTCATGAAAGTGGTAGCAAGGAGTAAACGGAAATGTTCAGGCCAGTCTGCATGACTTCAGTGGTGGAAAATATTGGAATCACTGCTGAAGGGCAGGATTGTGAATATCTTGTACCCAGTGGCTTATGTGATCCAAGGCATCATGTATTAACTGGGGGAAGATTCATGTCAATTACATCTAACATATATCTTGACTGGGTGACCAGGAAGGGTAGTGTTTTGATGAGTGCATGGCCTACCTAGGTTTTAGAAAGGCCTTTGACATCATTCCTGCATAGCAGACTCATAATCAAACTGGGCAGCTTGGGAGTAGCTCCAAAAGTGGTAAACTGGAGTATGGAAATGGTTGGGGATAGACTTGATGGAGGATGGTTTAAAATGGAGTTCACTCAGAGGAAGAGTGATCAGCAGGGTGCCACAATGATCAATACCTTGAACTTTTATAAGCATTGTTGAGATAATTCGAGTAAAAAGTGCTTTTTTGCAGATGACTAAATCTACAATAGGGTAAACACTCCAGGGTGGATAAAATGAATAGGGATCTAAGAACACCTCAGAATGCCCAAGAGGTGGCAACCACTGCCAGTACAAGGAGTGCAAAATTACACTTGGGGCACAGAAATCAGGGACAGCATACAAGATGGGGAGGTTCGAAGACCATCAAACAGGAAAAGACTAGGGAGGTAGCCATATCTGATGACTTAAAGGTGGCCAAACAGTATGGCAGGTAATGGGAAGAGCAAGGGATAATTGGATGCATGGCGGGGGGTATCACCGCAGAAAGAGGGAGGTAGTGATACCACTGTATAAATCATTGATGAGACTATCTAGAGTAATATGTTCTAGTTCTGGAGACCACATCTCCAGAAGGACATAGACAGGAGGAGGCAGTCCAGAGAATGACATTAAAATGATACAGGGTCTGCACCTGAGACCCTTTGATAAGAGATTAAAGGGACCTCAATATACACCTGTAAGTAGAGAGGGAAGAGGGGATATGATAGAGACTTTCAATACCTTATTGGTATAAATAAAGTACATGAAGATCATTTTAAGAAAAAGATGCTCAAGAACATGGGGTGTGTAATGAAGCTAAAGAGTGGGACACAGGGGAATGGTGAGGAAGAACTTTCTCAGAAAGAATAGTGGATACCTGGAACAGCATCCCAATGGAGGTGATGGGTCAAAAACTGTAAGTGGATTCAGGAAAGCATGGATAGGCAAAAGGAACCTTAATGGTTAGAGAAGGGTGAGCTATGACAAAGACTGTAGGGTCGAGATAGTACAGTATGTATGGAAATGAGCAGACTAGGTGGGCTAAGGTCCTTATCTTCCATCAATGTCTACGCTTTAAGGACCAAATGCCATAGCGGTGTCCCTAGATGCAGAAAAGGCCTTTTTGATAGGGTGAATGGATTTATCTGTTTCATGTACTAAAAGTAGTACATATCAGAAGTAAATTTGCTCCTTGATTAAATCTATATAGAACACCGCCCAGTCTAGGGTTCTCACTAATGTCTACTATCTCTTCATTATTCTGCTTTCTAGAGGCACAAGACAGTGGTGCCCTTTGTTTCCTTTACTATTTACCATGGTAACTGAGCCATTCAGTAATGCCAGTTAGGAAACTTACAACATTCTGAGGACTTTGAATACAAAAACAAAAACTTAAAGACCTCCATTTTTGCAAAATGAGTGCTACTTTACTTAATGAATCCTGTAACAGAACTTAAGATTACTTTACAGATGGTACAAAACCCTCATTCAAAACTCAATTGATTTAGTAAACTAGAAAAAATCTAAAGCTCTACCTTAACATCCATATAAATATAATATAGATCAACAGCAATTTTAGTTACAATAAAAAGTCAGAACATCTCTAACTGAGGAAAGAATTGACTTACAACATGAATAAGGCAACCTGTGAGGTGGGCACATGAGGAAGGGCGCCATCCGTAATAGCGACTCCTTCCCAGCTCAATCCTCAAGGTGATTGAGGGGGATAACCAGATGAGGGGTGGGCAAACTGGTGACAGGATGTCGCGCACATGTATGCCTGTGGGGAGCGAGCATGGTCAGCGTGGCTGGGAGGATGGGAGGGACCATAGGGGGCGGTGCTGCAGTGGCTGGCCGAGCTGCATCATAGCATTGGGGGTTGGCTAGTGGTTGGGGTGAGTGGGATGTACCGGGTTTGGGTCAGGTCGCTTATGTGATTTTATTGTGCCCAGCCTGAACTCTTTATTTTTTTTAATGCTTCACCCCCGACATGCACCCCTGGAGTTGAGAATCCTTAAGTGGGGTGTGGGCAAAGCTCCCATGAGGGGTGGAGGTGGGCACAGCCCCATCCCCACAGAAAGCATTAAAAATCTCTGGGCACCAGTTGTCCTGTGCACAGGGGTTGGCAGGGTGCCGAAAAGGTTTTTGCACTCTGACTGTGCGATAACGGTGATCGCCTTAGGCATTCGGGCCGCTATCACATAGACCCCATGAATAAACTATGAAGCCTCAAATATCAATCCATTAATTAGTGTCATTGGTCAGACTGTAACAGCTAGAAAGGGTTTCCACTTACACTTATTCTGTAGAATTTAAGTGACAAAGATTAACTTTATTTCAAGATAGCTATATGTTTCCATATTATCCCAATATGTATCCCAAACAACATTTATAGAAATGCACCCTTTGCAGACAGTGTGAGATGCCTTTCGACACTGTGCATTTCTGGCTTAAATTTGAACTAGCATAATATTTTGTGGTGATTTGCATATACAACCCATGATGCTTTGCATTATCAGGGTATGTGTGATTCTGTATTTCTTTGAAACATGGCTTCCGGCCATTACCCTTGGGATAACCCTTGCATACAGTGCTTGCACACTAAGGTTCTTTGTGTTTCAGCTTGCTTTTTTGTTTTTATTGGGCTCACCACAACTCCAACCCAGATAGACCAACAAAGGGTAGCTTGTTCTATTTTACTGTGGTGTCATCACAGATGAGGCACACTGATGAGTCCTGGTAGGATGAACACATGTCTGTGTCTTCTATTGGCACTCTTTGCAGACTCTGAGAGGCCTTTCAGCACTATGCATTTCTGGTTTAAAGCTGAACCAGCATAATATTTTCTGGTGATTTGTATACATAGCCCATGATGTTTTGCATTATGGGGTATATGTGATTTTGTATTTATATAAATGGAAAAGGAGGGAAGAAGTTAAAAGAAATTGACAGCACTGCATAATAAATTGGATTAGTGAAAGCATGTCTAGTTGATTGTAATACTGTTTTTGCTTGTTGTACATGTCTGAACTGAGTAATAAAGCAGAATTAAAAAACTTGGAATAAATCTACCAAACTTAAAATGTATCATTGGGCAGTAGTGTTAGGCCATTAAAATAGCTTATTGATTAAGATCCACCATCACAGACACAGTTTCAAACCGACTTATCCCATATAGAAATGTAAAAGGTCATTTTATTTCCAAATTTCAGTACTGTAGCAAAGCTATACTGGGAAAGAAAATATATTCTGAAAAATACCTTATTAATATTTAATAAAAACTGAAACAGTTATAACAAAAGAGTTAAACTCTCACATGTCTGGAATAATAATTTCCACCCTATTTTTCAAACCAACTTTATTAAAAATGAATATCATATGGATTTTGCAATATTAATGATCTTTATACAGTAATATTAAATATTTCCAAATGGAAGCACAGTTTCATCTACCTAGAACACTTGTTTCAGTTTTCTGCAAATTACAAAAGTACTTATGGAACTAAAAGACAAAGAACCTTAGTGTGTAAGCACTGAAGCAAGGATTACCCCAAAGGGTCTTTGGCCAGGAAGCCAATTTTCAAAGAAATACAAATCATATATTCTCACAATGCAAAGCATAATGGACTGTATAAGCAAACACCACAACTTGTTATGCTGGTTCAACTTTAAGCAGAAAGCATTGTGATAAAGGCCTCTCACACAGTCTGCAAAGGGTTCCAACAGAAGACACAGACATGTGTTTCATCCCACCAGGACTCATCAGCCTGCCTTGTCTGTATGACAAAGAATATTTTTTCAGATGGTTCACAGATTTTTACACAGCCGTGCAATTTCATTTTTATTCAAACAATCATCACACGCATCTTACTATCACCAATTTCATGACCCTCAAAAATTCTGAGCAGCTTAAAATAAAAAGATGGCACAACCATTTCTGTCTATTGCATCCATTTTAACAACTGTTTTAAAACAAATCTGTGCTACAACCAGGTTAAACTTTTCCATTCATGCATTTTGAAAAGTCAAATGCCAATGCTCCCTGCCTCTAACTAAAATTAAAATCTTAGTGTTCTCGGCTTATTTCCAGTCAGTTCCACATTTGATGCACCTTCACAAGCTGAGCCTTGATACAGTAGCAACCTCTCGAGGGATTCCTCCTCTGACCTGCCACTTGCCATGGCCTTCTCCACTTCTTCTTTCTTAGTCTTTTCCCAGCAGAATGAATTCACTGATGTTTGCATTTTCCTACCAGTGGTGCTCCTTCTTTCTCTTCCCTTAGGACATAGTCATGCATCATAGTAAACAGCCACCAGTTACAAACTGCAGAGTAAGCAGCTTTAACAAAAGTTAGTTTGAATGAGCTATTCCTTCTGCTATAAAAAATACAAACAAAAGAAGTTACTGGATAAGATGGCTCCTCATGAATCTTTTACCCAGTACCGTAGGAAGGTGGGTGGGTTACAGCACCGCACTGGGCGCAAGTCTCTGAGGGCTAATTTTCATCTCTGTAGCTTTTTTTATTCACTTTGTAAGCACTACCGCTTTAAATGTTTTTTTTTCTTTTGGCTCTGAGGCTGACTTGACTGTTTGATTATACTATCTGTTAGCAGGGGGCGCACATGCTGAAGACCAGCAAAGGGGTCATGAGATGCGCTGCTGCTAACATTCCAAGAAATTCAGCAATCTAGAGTAGAAAAGGTTTTGTGGGGAGTCGAACCCCTGTGGCAGCAATTCAGACATACAAGCAATGTACCCGGGCATTCAAAAAGTGAGGGTCCTAGTGGTGCTTTTCAAAGAGATGGCAGGCACCACTTGAGCCCTCTGTGCTTGGGGAGACCAAGGATTCTGGGCAAACATGATTAGTTTATTGCGGGCAGTGCCACTCTGACCCACAGAGTTCTTCCGGCGGAGATCAAACTCTGCATTAACTTTGTCTTTCCAGTGCTCCATGGAGATTAAGCAGACCCTTGTCCTTCACTGTTTGCTGCCTGGAGGTCCCCAGAGAAGATCGAAGTGCTTTAAACTCCTGCATAAGTTCCTTCATTTTGATTTCGTTCTTGAAGGGACAAACTCAGCCAGAAAATGGTCCTCCAATAAGGGGGCGCCTGGTGCAGAAGTAGAAGTTTTCCAATTCTCGATTCCCGGAACTGGTGGCCTGGTGCTTTGGCCTTAGTACTTTTGTCCAGGGTCAAAGGTGGGGTGTAATGGAGGCGGGGAGCGTCAGTGTTCTTCTTCATCACTGCCTCCTTTGAAGAACTCCATTTCAACATCTCACACCACCAGTGAACAAGATGAACAGGCACTTCAGGCACATGTAAAGAAAAGAAACACTCTAAAGAGAATTTTATGCAGTTTTGACAGGGCTACAGCATTGCGTGCTGTAGCCTGTAAACCTGCATAAAATTACCTCTTTAGATTGTTTATTTTCTTTATGTGTGCGTGGAGTACCTGTTATATTGTTGGTGCTGAAATGGAGTTCTACAAAGGAGGAGCACGGGCAGCTGGAGCAGGGGGTTAACGAGAGGGAGGTAACATGTTTCTGTGTTTCACCCTGCTACTATGAATACCCCTACCCATCCTACCAACTGTTGGTGCCCATCCTGTCCCAACATGAATACAACTAAACCCTCCTCACATCTACTGATGCCCAGCCTGTACTAATACAAATACCCCTACCTCTGCCGTCTGCTGATACCCTGTCCCAATACAAATACCCAGACTCCATTTTCCATTTGCTGATACCTGCCTTGTCCCACTACAAATACCCCTAGCTCTCTCTTATCAGCTGATACTCATTACCCACCCTGTCACTGAATGAATAACCCTACCCCACGCTATCCCAAATGAATAACCTACTCCCTCTGCTGCTGATACCCCTACTGTTGGCTCCAAATATGACTGATATGTTTCTATTTAATATTTTATTTCCCCATTATGTTTTATGTCACAGTCGTGAAGCTGCTGACCAGAGAGGAGCTGAGAACAGGGCTGTTACTGAAAAGAAAGGCATATATTGCAGCTCCCATTGTTGCTTCCTTTTCATTGCACTGTTAACTCTCAGCCCTTCCCTCTCCAGTTGGCCACCCTGACAGCTGATATTTGTGGTTCTGAGGCAATGGTCATCAAGGAGTTTACCAAGTGGGACATTCAAAGGGCTACAGGTAATCAGTCTTCAAACAACAACCTGAAGTCTGCTAATTTATGACTGGCCACCTGCCCTGTTAATTTTCTGTGGTGCGGTCAGACTTCACAGTAAGCAGAAACAGAAAGTTGCAATGAAGACAAAGGGCAGGAGAGAGAGATGAAATTTCTCTCTCATTCTAGCGAGAAGTGACTTCGAGATTTTTGTCTGACCACACATGGGGAAGAGTGCCACCAAAGGCAACCAATTAAGGCCTCCCTTGGGCATGGGAAATTGCGCCACTGTGGCAGGCAATTAACGAGCATGGGAAGAGTGCTGTCACAGTCAGCCAATCAAGGAGTCCACTCAGTAAGGGTTGACTGACACATTTCCAGCCTTCCAGGGACCACGCCCCAGACCTCAAAATTATAGCTGCTGCATGCATCCATGCCCCTCCAGTACCCTAAAAAAAATGGTGCCTGTCTGAATGTGCTACCTGAGTGTAATGAAAAGAAGCTGAGGTAGTCTGGACCTATTCAGTTCAGTTGTGGTCTCTAAGGGCAGGGATTTCTTGCTTTTGTGATGTTGCAAGCCTGGACCCTGTCTCCTACTACCAGTACTTGGTACCAGACCACTCACTGCTACTTAATAAAGAGTCAGCTGCAGCACTCATGACAGCCAAGCACTGGGCAACAGCAGCACTGGCACTGCAGTGTCAATTGATGCTAGTTTATAAAGATATATATATATATGTGTGTTGTGTGTATTACAATAGTGAATATATATATATATATATATATATATATATATATATCACAATACCCAATACGTACATAGATACAATACAATTAAAGAGTTGCTTGCACTCAAGGAAAACTTAGAAAAAACAATATTTAGGTACAGTTCATGCTAGCATTCTATTTAATAGGCTTCTCTTCCCATTACTTATTACTGTGAAATTTGCATGGAAACATGCTCTATATCCCTTAGAGTTCATCTGCTTCTTCAACTTACTCCTACTTCATGTCATAGTCCTCTGTTGTGACATCACAGCCTGTTGCCATGGAGTACTCGGATGTCAAAAGCAGTGCATTATGACATCAGGTAGGGAGAAAGCAACAGGAATGGATGAACTGTTCAGGAGCAAAGATCCTATTTTATGCAAATGACCTCAGTAATAAATAATGGGAGAAAATACAGAACTCGTGTGAAATACAAGCTGAGCTGTGTCTAAATATTATGTTTTGTTAAAGTTGTCCTAATGGCGTAAGCTGCGCTAAAAGCAGTGCGCACTGTCAATGTTCCAGCCCCTCACAAACAGACATGAGTAGCTGATCTGCTCAGCATTGAGGGGTATTAAAATACAATGCACTTCAGATCAGTAAAACAGTTACAAGACCCCTTAATGTGACCCCAGGAAAACGGAGCCACTTCCTGAATGTACTAGGCACCCACATCCCCTTTGTGTGTTCCAGTGACTACTTTGGGGCATGTTAGCAGGTTCAGGAAGCAGCTCTGTTTTTCCTGGGTACACATTGGGGTCCTGTAATTTTTACTGGACTGAAGCTTATGGTATTCTTAATACCCTCAACCCTAGAGCAGGTCAGCTACTGTACATGTTTGTAAGGGCTGGGAACTTACAGTGAACACCTGCTTTTAATCAAGATTTTTTTCCTGGCTCAATTATCCTCCTCTATCTACACTTCCCTCTTGCCACATTGCCAGCTAAGATGGCAGAGTCAGTCTGCCATCTTAGCTGGCAATGTGGCATCAGGAAAGATACGGAAGTGTAGACTAGTAGTAAATGTTATTTGTTGGAACTTGATTAGCAAAGAGAGCTTTATTTTCTTTTCAGCCAGAGTCTCCCACATCTCATATTTCAGAGGAGCAAAATATTCCTTGAAAACAGGGTAGGGAACATGTAACAAAAGTATGTTTTTCTTCAAGAAAAGCCCCAAAACTCACCTCAGAGTATGTAAACCCCTCAGAGCTTCTGGGGGCTGCAAGGCCCCCAGACCCCTGCTCTTTCTGGGGCAAATTAGTCCTTGCCCAGGGCACCAAAATGCCTTCCCACAGCTCTGCTTTTACCATCCAAGAACCACTTAAACTTTTGTCTGGTTGTTCTATGATATCATAAGAACATCTCAGTGTCCCAGTCATGCTTATCTGCACATTAGTGTATTAATTATTCTCTTTTAGTTCCATAATAGGTACTGAAATTCAGTTATAGTATATATTCCATCTCTTACACTCATACTCCAACCCTTTCTTATTATTTGTTCTTATTTCTGCAAGTGAAGTACATATTACTTATTATTACTTCTTCAGTAGCAATTGTTGAATAAACTCCAAGCTTATACAGCCTCATTAGTGGTGATTGTGCACATTACTGCATGTAGTTGTTGAGTTCTGACATTGGAATGCACTGATAATAAGATTGAAAACTGCATGTTCCAACACCAGTGCCACCTCAAGCACCGGAAGTGTAGTAAACCAGTACCAAAGGAGACCAGGTAGACAGATATGTGAAAAACAGTAATAACAAAAAAGACAAACTAAGTGGACGAATTAGGCTGTAAAAGCATCTCTGATTCTGGGGCAAATATAAGCCATGCAATCTGTGTTCCTGGATGCCATTATTACAGTATTATGTGCACATGGGTGTATTTTATGTTTTGTATTAATTTATTGTTATTAGTGTGTTTAATGTAAGAACAGGAGTTCTCATTGTAATACCTACTGTAGATTATGTTTGTCTTTGAAGATTTTCAATCTAATATGCTTTCTTCTCTCTCTCTCTCTCTCTCTCTCTCTCTCTCTCTCTCTCATGTGATATATTATTTGTTTTAAAGATTTTAAATGCTCTCTGATCATCTTTGTATAGTCTTTAACTGTTTTACAAAAACATTTTACTGCACATAACTGAAAAGTACCTAATGTTAACTTAAGCAACAGAGAGTAAGATGGTATAATAATATAAAAAGAATCTATACTTATTAGAAATCACTTGAACTGAAATTCAGTGACTTATTGTAAGGCAATTAGGACTCTGGGATTCTCTTATTGAATAAGAGATGCCTCTCATGAGGTTTAGGCAGACAGAACTGCTTAGCTCTACTTCATGGTCCTCTTGTCAAACCTCATGCTTAGAGTACCTTCTATTATAAAAGACCATATTAATATATTTAATAGGAGTCTAACTTACAGCTGTAGTTTGATTAATAAAGCAACAATGCACAACTGAGGTGTGTGCTATGCTGGAATAAGGTAATGCCTCAGGAAGTTTGGACATGACGGCAGACTGTGTGCATCCAACTCTCAAAAAGTGATGTTATCATCATGAACACACACACACACCACAGTGCCTTCTAGATATTACACATTGGCCATTTCATACAGAATAAAAATACAATTTTTTTTTAATTGTTTTAGTTCATTTTTATGTGGAAGCACATCTTTCTTTCTTAACTCTGGTAAGATTCACACCACAAAGTAGGCAACACTCAATCAAGACCTTTACAAGGATATTGTCCTGGGATAACAACTCTGTTGCCGATAGACACTGACAAATCAGGATGCAGGTTTTCTTCTTGCTATTGTATAATTTTTCTTTGAAGATTTATCTTCTAATGGCCTTCTTTTTCTCTACTAGCAACACCAACTCCAGCCACCACAACAACTACTACAACAACTACAACAAGTAAGTGTGATAAGTATTCTGTGCTGTAGATGTCTCTTTACTCTTCAGTGTGGTATACCATTTGTTTTTAAAATGATTTCAAACCCTATCTGCCATTTTTATATATTCTTTATCTGTTTTATAAAAGGTGTATATGCATGTTACAGAAAAATACTTAATATTATGACCATAGATAGATTACAATTTCCTGTGGAAAACTACCCATTGCATTTCACTTTATCAGTCAGCTTTTCTAACATAACAAAAAAAAAAAAAACAACAGTAAGTAAGTGAGTGTTAATAAACAAAATGATTTGTCTATTCGGCAATATTTCTGTCAAGAATGGAATATAGTTTAATATTTAACAACATATGCTTCCAGACTGGATTTTTTTTATTATAGAATGGGCTTCAGAATAATTCAGAATCCTAGAAACATCACTGGTCTAAACACATCACCTGACCATTCATTCAACTTTGGTATATGCAGAGTTCATAACAAACCTGCTCTAATCTACCAAGCAACAGACTAACTAAAGAAAAATGAAACCTTTTCCCAATACAGTACAATAAAAATGTTTACAATTTTAAACTCAAAATGCACAACAGAAATGGTTTCTTCTCAAGAAATATATCCCTGTTTTATTCAAAGGAACTCTTTCTTTGTTACCAAACCCACATATTTTTCAATACTAAAACCTTTTCCAATTAAAACATTTTTCTATTTTATAACCATAATATATATGATAGTGTATGGAAAAGGAACCTGGTGACTATTGCAGACAAAATTATGCATGGAATACCACGTAGGACATACAGCATGGTGTACTAGTGTGACAGGATACAAAACCTCAAAGGCACATATATTTGCATGCAGTATTGTACCCTGCACACATGGGTGATGGAAGGGTGATGCAGAGGTCAAGACCTCTATTGGGAGGTAGTCCGCTGAGCGGCCACCATGGTTCAGTGCTATGAGCTTCAGCAGTGCAGGGCTGCTATAAGTCTATGAACCTAGGACTCAGATCCAGTCCCAGACTTTTGTGAAACTACATTGTCCCGGATTCCCCTTTTCCCTCATAAAACACAGAGACCATTGTTTGTTGTTGTGCTCAGATTGGCAATTAATTTATTTATATTCATAATATCATATTCCATTTTCCATTTCTTTATTATCATATTTCCATAATTTCCATTTATTTCCATCCATATATCACTTCTGATTATCCGTCCCCAGGCGAATACCTGGCTGCCTTCTTCTTCTCCTTTTCTGTTAGGTAACGGTGAAAACTGAGACTAATTTCTCCTTCATCTTCTTCCTCCTCTTGTGTTATTCCTTTTTCTTCCCCTCCCATCCCCTTTTCACCCCTGCCATCCACCTTGGCAGTCTATCACCATATTATCATCTGCCTCCATTTTTTTTTGGCAGTCCCAAGCAATTTCCACCTGCCATCCACCTTTGGCGGTCCATAATATTATTATCACCTGCCATCCACCTTTGGAAGTCCGTAACCATATTATCCCTGCCATCCATCTTTGGCAGTTCACTGCCCACGGATGTGTCTGTCATCCACCTTGACAGACCCACCATACAGCCCCAAATTGACTGTCTTTCTCTCATACTCCATCTAGTAGGGTGGGTGGGAGAATAAAATTCCAGCAAAATGTGCTGAGGCCCCTTGTGCTGTCCTTATGTACCTCCCTTCCCCTCCTTCCTGCTACCTGCCCCATTGTCCTGCTCTTGGCCCCTCCCTTCCTTCCCTCCCTTCTGAGCACAACCATTCCCTAAAGGAGGAAGGGTACACCAGGACAACATGGTCTGCTCCTTAAAGGGCAAACTCCATTGCCCAGTTTTCCTTTTTCCTCCCCTTTGGTGTTTCCCTCATCCCATGTTGACCCCCAGTGGCTGATTATATTTATAGGGGGTTTGGGGGTCAGCTCCTCATAATGGGGGGGTGTGGAGTGAAGCCCTCTACAGAAAACAAAGAACTTACTGGTTTACATTTGCCAAACTGCGTTTCAACATTTTGTTACAGTGACAGCAATGTATCTGCTGTATTAACAGCTTGTTACATTGCTGCGGTTTTAGTATAAAAACATCATGACCGCATGCCTATGAAAAACCATACACTACAAGGCTATTCTTCCTCTAATGGATACCATGATGACTGATTACCTCAAGAGTGAAGCTAGAGCAGTTCCTCAGTCAGCATGGTATCCACATGGGGAAGATTAGTCAAGTTGTATATGGTTTTCCATACACTGTTCTGTATAGTGTATAGTGGAACACGATCATCTCAGCCTTCATGAAGACAACAATACAGCCCAGATTTTCTTACTTTTGTTTTGGTTTGCTGACTGCACTTGAATACAACCACTCACCAGGCATCTCACATGCATGACTGTCACCAGCCACTGACTTATGAGAAGCATCGATGGGGTCACTTGTATTATAATGTCCTCACTAATGCTGAACAAAAGTTGTTCTGCATTAGTAAGGATATCACTAGAGCAGCTGAACAACTTTCTAAAGTGTATGGATTTCCATACAAAATTGCCTTCCACCATATACTATAAGCCACTCAAGGACAGAGATTCCTTAAGAATGAATGCATTTCCTGGGTGCATTAGAATTGACTAATCTGTTGTCTTATTCCGTCCTATTTACCTGTGGCTTGCACTAATTCAATAGAAACACATGGCCTCTTGTGAGTTATCACTTAGATACAGTATTTCACAATAAAAGCTGTCAAGAATGAAATGTATTTTTAATAAAAAAATATCTGTTTTTATTTTATATAATTCATCCCAGTTTAACCAGTTAAATATAAATAATTGTTTCAAAAACTTCTATAATACTTATAATATATCTCTAAATCGCTATATAGTTTAAAAAGTAATATTACTTTGTTGTCTTTAGGACAACTTTGAAACAAAATACATAATATTAGTTGTGGTCCTTATATTTCATGTTTTAATTTCTCTTTTATTCTCTTTACGCTAATGACTTTTACATTGAATAGAATCTTTGCCCTTCAGACTTCACCTGCTTTATAGTATAAAAACATACATGTAGAGTAAGTAGCAACACTCTTCGGGTGTGGATTATGCTCTGATAAATGTATAGGCAAGGGCATAGTGATACATAAGGTCCCTAGCTGAATGGCTTACTTTTCTGAGCAAAACCCACTCCCCAGAATGTGTTATTGCACTAATAAAATGGATAAACTGTAATCTGTGTTTAGAAATATTGTAAGTTTTTTTCATATTAAGGTAGGATTATGTTGTCTTAGCCACACAAAACCAGAAAAGAAACAACAATAAAATATTGTTGTTGTTAATACCTGAATTAGGCTAACAAAACTTAGAGATGTAAGCTTTCAAGGCCTATAGTACTAGCTCTTCTTTGGTTATGTTACAATGTAGGCAAAGGTACCATTTTGCTCTAGAAAAAACAAAAACTGCAAAATTTTAGTAAACATTGAAGTGCTAATTAATATCAAAGCAGTAAGAATAATGTCAATATTACATTATAGCTGTTGTCACAGTATCAATAGGAAATTCTTTAAATATGCACATGAACAGCTACTGAGATCTTTAGACATTAAAGATAAAACAGGCTTTGCAATGCTTATTCTCATCAAACAAGGAAGTAGAAGGTGTTTTGAAATTGTTTGTACATAGGATATTGTTATGTAGAAGTCCAGTATTGCTGTTTGGTGATTTTTTTTTATTTGTTTTGTTTTTTTTTTTGCAAGGAAGTGTTTATTTGTGCTAAGTTCAAAGACTATGTTAGGCAGTGGGACACGATGTCTGTGTCTTTTTGAGGCCCAACCACAGGGAGTTAAACATATGCATGCACCATTTGAAATCTGAATCCCTGCTTTCCTCTATGTTCTGAAGCAGCCTTTCAAGACTGACACTTGTCACCCAATGCATGCCCCACACTGGAGAAATGCTCACCTACTGGTGTGTTCATAATCTGATGTTTTATATTGCAACAGTGACAGTTCATTCACTTCCTAAGAGTCTGTTCTGTTTCCCTCGTAAAGATTTGAGTTGGGGCATGGTGAGCACATGGACAAATAAACAATATTAGCAGAGAATAAGCTGAATGATCTCTAGATTTACTTGCCCTGTTTCACATGAGTAATGGATCAAATCTGTTGTTATGATGTGAGTGCATATTTGGAGTTCAATCCAAAGACAGGGCTGATTAGCACAGTGCTCAGCCCAGTTCTCTTTAATATGTTCATAAGTGACATTGTAGAGGGGCTGGAAGAGAAGGTGTGTCTATTTGCAGATGATACAAAGATCTGCAACAGGGATGGCACTCCAGGAAGGGTAGGGAAAATGAGATGGTACTGAAGCAACTTGAGGAGTGGTCAAGGTTGTGGCAACTAAGATTCAATGCAAAGAAGTTCAAGATCATACACTTGGGGTAAAAGAAATGTGGGAAGGAGTATTTGATGGGGAAAGAATGTACTGATGGCCACCAAATAGGAAAGGGACCTGGGAGTAATCATATTTGATTATCGGAAGCTTATCAAACAATAAGAGAAAGGTATGAGGAGAGCCAGTGGACTGCTGGGGTGCATAGGAAAGGTATCTCCAGTGGAAGGAAGGAAGGAAGTGTTAATGCCACTGTATTGAACATTGGTGAGACCTCATATAGGGTATTGTGTCCAGTTCTGTAGGTCACATCTCCAGAAGGACATTGACAGAGCAGAAGCAGTTCATGGAATGGTGACAAAAATGTTACAGGAGTTGCACCAAAAGCCATATGATGGGAGACTGGAGGATGTCAATATGTATTCTCTGGAGGAGAGGAGAGAGGGGTATGATAGAGACTTTCAAATATGTCAATGGTATGAATATTGTACAAGAGGGCAGCATCTTTCAAAAAAAAAAAAGATTTTCAGAACAAGGCCATAGATAAAAAAAGAGGGATGTAGACTTAGCGTAAAGTGAGAAAGTATTTTTCATCGACAGGGTGGTGGATTCATGGAACAGCCTCCTGTTAGAGGTTGTAGGGCAAAAACAGCAGGAGAAATTAAAAATGCATGTGACAGGCATAAAGGAACTCTAGTGATGGGAAAAGAGGGAGAGCTGCAGATCATTTATGATCTGCTATGTACGAAAACAGGTAGGGAAAATGGTCAGACTAGGTGGGCCAAGCAGTCCTTATCTGCTGTCAAATTCTACGTTCTATATTTCTCTGTTGGCAGCAGAATGTCATCAATATATTGCTATCTGCTGACATCTTGTTTCATGCAATAAGTTGCCACAGACTGTGGTGTTTCCTATAAGCCAGAAGTGAGGGTTGTGGAAATATAATTTTAGTCTTTCATCCTGTTGGAGAATATAATTTAGATCTTTAATAATATTGCTCAGGTGTTCAGTGTGGGGTCTGTATGTTGCAAGCACTGATGTGCAGTCAGTCTTCTTTTGTTTCTCATATTCAACTAAATTGTTTCTGGGACTCTTGCTTCCCTGCACATCTGGTTTTCAATGATCTGTGAGTGGTATCCTTGATTGCAAAGGCTTCTCTGATGGCAATGATATATCTTTGTTGGTCTTTGTGTCAGACCATATTCGACTGTACTATATGACTTGACTGCAGATGATGGAATGTTTTGTGTGCTTGGGGATGAAGCTCTAATTATGCAGGTAACGGAACTGGTTAAGCGGTTTGGTAAATGGAGAGAAAAAGTAAGTAACTTGTGGTTAAGCGGTTCTTAGCAGCTGTCACATTCTATGGTTCAATGATAGTGGGAAAGAAAAGAGGAGGTGTGGTGTTGTATGTAACAGAGGGTATTAAATGATGGAAATGCAGGGAAACCAGGGGAAGGAGAGGTTGGAGGTATTCTCCATCACCATGGAGACAGGATCTAAATCCTTTGCACTAGGGTGAGCTACAGACCTCTAACACGGGGGAACTAAACTAGGCACTGAGGGCAGCCATTAGCACAATGGCAGAAAAGGAAGGTGCTACTGGTGGCGAACTTCACTCTTCCAGATATAGATTTGAGCCTCCTCGCTGCAACCTCACCTAGAAGCAGGGACATGCTAGACTCTCTGCTAGGGTCATTTCTCAGGCAACTATTCAGACAACCTACTCATGATTTAGTAATGCTACATGTGGTCTTCACTAACAGGGACAATATTGTAGATATCAAGGTGGGAGGCTACCTGGAGACCAGAAATTACTATACAGTGTGGTTCGGAATAAGGAAAGCAGCAAAAGCAAAGCACACAAGGATGAGGTCGTAGACTTCTGGAAGGCAGATTTAAAAAAAATGGGCGAATGCTTCAGAGATGACCTCAAGGGAAATTGCCAAGCTGGGGTGGAGAAACAATCAGCCAAATTAAGGGATAACAGTGCAGGCAACAAACCTCTGTGCAAAAAGTGGCAAAATCAAAAGAATAAAATGAGACTGCTATGACTCTCAAAGGAAGTGACTGAAAAGGTTAGGCTAAATGGGTAACATTCAGAATTCAGAAAGAGGTGCAGAGGGAAGAGGATAGGGAAGTGTACCAGGAAAGGCAAGTGGAAGCTAGGAAAGCAGTGACTAATGCATAAATGCAAACTGAGGAAAGAATAGCCAAAAGGGTAACCACAACCCATACTATGTATAGCAAATGTACCACTTTATTCCTATTTAGAATATTGTGGTCTTAATTATTTACTGTCCTGTTGTATATGTCTCCTGTTAATAACTTATTGACCTAACATTGTATACACTTCCTTTGATTCTTAATCTTATAAATTTTGTAAAATAACAGTAATTTTGTACTTTTGTAACCATTTTTATCAATAACCCCAATGGAAATGAGAATGTCTCAGATAAGTTATCTGATTCATTCATGTTGAAACGAATAAAGCTTTTACTACTACTACTGCTACTACTACTACTACTACTACTACTACTACAAGAGCAAGAATATTTAGGTACATAAGTGACAAAAGAGGAGGCAGCAGGAGTGATTGTGTGATTAAAAACGGCAGGGGACAGTGCAGAGGAGGATCAGGAAACAGCAGCTATTCTGAACAGATATTTCTGTTCAATCCTTACAGTGGAAGAAGGAAAGGATGCACCACTTAAAAGCAATGAGTACACTGAAGGAAGGAAGGCAGACACAAATCCATTTTCAGAAGAGAGTATTGAAGGACTCACAAATTTGAAACTGTACAAAGATATGGAGATCAGACGGGCACTCCCAATGGTATTGAGAGAACTCAGAGAAGTACTGGTTGCACCTCTGACTGCCCTATTCAACTACTCACTGGAAACAGAAGTGTTTTCAGAGGCCTGGAGGAGGGCAGATATAGTCCCATGTCATAAAAGAGGCAGCTATAGGCTGGTTAGTCAGACATCAGTGGTAGGGAGCTGCTTGGAGGACTTGTGCGTTTCTCAGGAAGGTGCTCTGATGTGGAGTTAATCTGGTCGTGGGAGCTGGTCTGGAACAACTGAGCGATTGACTGCTTGGATTTGGTTTGGAGATCGAGAACAGCCTGGATTATGTCCCTGACATTGTAAGGCACTGACGTTGTGCTGTAGAGTTTCAGGAGGAGGAGGTGATGAGGGTCAGCCAGCCCAACTGATCTAGAGGTGGGTGCAGGGTGTAGCTGTTTGTCCCTGGGAGGGGCAGAGTGCTTGCTGGAGGGTTGGTGTTCTCGGAGCTTCTAGGAGTCACCGAGGTTCCTAGCAGAGGTTGGGCTTTCTCCGGTGCTCCAAGTGGGTGTGATCGGTTGCATATAATGCACCTGCCCTAGGTTGGTTGGGTTTGGCTTTATCTGAACTGGGAGTGATTCACCTCCTTACGTTCACTTTGCTGGATTAGAGCTGAAATGAGAACTTTAAGGGCTGGACTACTGTTACCAGGAAGTTTTGTTGCACATATTGGAAACTTGGATTCCTAAATTGCTGCTGCTGCCTACCCTTTATGACTTTTGGATCTAAAACTTATGTTGAAGTATTAGAAGTTTCTGTTTGATTTATTATGACTTCTCCTACTGTTGGTTGACTTCATTCCCAGACTTTTTTAATTTGTTTATGGTCTCCTGGTTGGAGAGAGGACCAGGTTTTCCAAATTTATTTTTATTTTTATTTTATTTAGCATCTGATGTTTATGTTTATTTTTTTGTTTGATTATTTTGTGCATTCTGGGTAGTGGGTGTGCAGAATTCTCACTTTCCTTCAGCTGTGAGAGGGCTGCGGGAGGGAGAATTTATGTTTGACTGTTTATTTTTACCCCGTGAGAGGGCTTTCATATTTTTGTTTTGTTTAAAGGGTTTGAATTCTATCCAGTCGTTGAAGAAGGGTAGTTTATATGTTTTGCTAGGTTGGGATTATGATTTTGGGGATTCAAGAATTTAGTTGTTTGGAGTTTTGTTTTAAGAATTTAGGGTTTGGTGTGTTTTTATTGTTTGGCTATAATTATTGGTGGAATGTGCCTGCCCTCCTGTCCTGTGTTATTGCCTCCGCTCTCGCCATTTGTCCGTTCTCTTCTCCCTCACCTGCTTTTGTTTTTCAGTGCTGTCGAGCACTGGGGAATTGCTGCAGGGATGGGTGTCAGGGTGGGTGTAGGGTTGCAGGCAGCGGCGCCCGAATGAGCGGCACTCTCCCATTGGGGTGGTTGGGACCAGAACATGCCCTGGGGTGAAATGGTATATGGAACATGGTTTTCCTGTTCTGGTTCCCATACCAAGGCACTTCCATTTTGGGAGGGCAAATAGTTGGGAGGCTTGCCAACCTCGTCCAACTCGGGTGCTGTTTGCAATGCCAGATCTGTTTTCAACAAAACTGCTCTTAATGCAGATTTTGTGGCTACAGCAGATCTGGTTTGCATTACCAAGACCTGGTTAGATGAGAATGCTGCCCCTATTTAGGCAGCCGCTATCCCTACCTGGTACTCGTTATACACCGCCTGAGATTGGACCGCTGTTTAAAGACTGAATTGGGCCTAACTGGTGTTCCAGTTGAGGAGGACAGGTCTTTTGAGTGCACTGTCATAGCTGGTGTGGGGTGAAGGATAGTTCTCATCTGCCATCCACCAGGTGATGGGAGCAATTCCTGCAGGAGGTAGCAGATTTTGCCACCAACATGGTATTAGAGTCACCCAGGCTGATGGTTCTGGGTGACTCCAATGCCTGGGTCATTAATGAATACTCATTTTTGGTCAACACTTCCTCCAGGTGATGACATCTTTGGGCTTCACACAGGTTGTTTCTGCAGTTACTCACAATAGTGGGCACTCCCTTGATTTGGTCTTACTCCTGGGGATCGAGGCCTCCAACTTGGTGGTGGAACCAGTTGGTTGGTCAGACCACTTCACCATTGGGTTAAATTTTCATCCCTCCCGGGTAGGTTGACCTCTGTGGAGATGGTCAGTTATTGCCCTTTGCAGGATGAGTTCCTGAAGACCTGATAGCAGTGATGGACCTCTCGCTGTTGGGGCGAGACCAGCACAGATCCTGAGCAGTTGGTCACAGCCTATAATAGGACTGTTTCTTCTGCTCTTGATCTGATTGCCTCTGCCTGAGTTCACCCCTCCCGTGTAGCCTGGGGCCCCATGGTTTGACAGGATTCTCAGGAGTTGCAGAGACAGGGGTGTAGGTTAGATGTCATTGGTGGAGGACAGCCTTAGATGCCGACCACCTTATTTTGATGGAGCATTATAAACTCTATAAAACAGCAATTTCCCTTAAGAAGGCAGAATTCCTGTTCAGGAAAATTGCTGTTGCACGAACTGTCCGGCTCAACTCTTCAGAACAGTTGACAGGCTGTGCAACCCAGCCTGTCAGCAGTTCCGTCAAGTCTTTTCGCAAGAGGTGTGATGAGATCACTCATTTCTTTGCAAATAAGGTGGCTGACATCAGGCAGGAATGCGCAACCTCACTCTATGGGGATGCTATTGGTCAGTGTCTTATCACAGAGCCTGGAGTGTCCTGGAGTACCTTGATCTGATGGAGTTCATGGATATTATGAGGATTATCCAGAGGATGCATCCACTTACTGTAGAGTTAGATCCAGGCCCTACTTCCCTGATTTTGGGTTGTGTGATATCATCGCCCGGTCTTAGCTCGGATTGGCTCGATGCTCTTTGGACTCAGTGAGTTTCCTAGCACCCTGAATGAGGGGGTGGCAATACCCCTCCTGAAGAAAGCTTTTAGACCAAGAAAACCTAGCAAACTACAGGCCCATCACTAACCTTCCTTTTGTGGGAAGGTTCTTGAGAAAAGTTGTTGCAGCTCAACTGGAGAACCTTTAACCATCCATAATTTATATGAACCTCTCAATCAGATTTTCGTAAGAGGCATAGTACTGAGACGGCTCTGGTTCAGGTGCTAATGATCTCCTGATGGCAAGAGATCGGAGACACTGTTCCATCTTGGTTCTCTTTGATTTATCATCATCCTTTGACACAGTAGATCATGAGGTTCTGCTCTAGTGTTTGAGGTTCATTTGTGGGCTGTCAGGGTCAGTTCTTCGATGGTTTACATCTTTCCTCGCTGGTAGAATGCAGAGAGTGGTCTCGAATATTTTTCCTTACGAGACTTACTCTCTGTCTTGTAGAGTGCCTCGGGGCTTGGTGCTGTCCCCATGTCATTTTGCAGTGTATATGCTGCCCCAGAAACATTGTAAGATGGTATGGGCTGAGGTTTCACTGCTATGCTGATGATACCAGCTCTACCTGTCTTTTGCCACGGCGAGGTTAGTGCTGTCTCAGTATTGAACAGCTGCCTCATAGAAATCCAAGACTGGATGAGTACCAGTGGTTTAAAGTTGAACCCAGGAAAGACGGAGGTCTTGGTAGTAGATCTGGGTCACAGGATAGATGGATTGAGGACTGGGCTCCCCTCGGTTTAGTCCTGGGGAGCACAGATTTTCACCTCTGAACAGGTGCATGACCTAGGAGTGGTGCTTGATGATAGCCTGACCTTCATCATCAGGTGTCGGCAGTCATCAAGCTGGCCTTTACCATCTTAGGGACATTGCTAGGATCAAGTACCTTGTTCCACCAGCGATCTGCCCATCTTGGTCCATGCATTTGTGACATCACGCCTTGACTACTGCAACTCCATTTACGTAGGGCTTCCAGGGGTTGATATCCACCACTTGCAGCTGGTGCAGAATGCTGCAGCATGTTTGTGACTGGGGCTTCGAGAAGAACTCATATTACCCCAGTGCTGCACGATCTGCATTGGTTGCCTACTTTCAGTGGCAGATCATTTTAACGAGGTCTATTGACCTACAAAGCCCCACATGAACAGGGTCATGATTACTTGAAAGATCTCCTGGATCACTACACCCCTCTGTGACAGCTCTGCTAGGCTGACGAGGCTTGCTGGAGATTCTGAGGGTAAGTTTAAAGTCATCTGGTGCTTGTGCCTTCGGGTTTGTTGCACCTACTCTGTGGAATTCTCTGCCCCACCAGCTATGGGAGTGCAGGACAGTGAGGTGCTTTAAGCAGGCACTGAAGACTTTTGTAGGAAAAGCATATCCTGAATTACTTGGATTTTACTGTTTTCTCTTTTATTGTTTTATCTTACTGTGCAGCCTTGAAATGTTGAAAGGTGCTATATCAAATAAACATTATTATAATTATTAGGGAACTAATGGAGTCACTTTGAAGGAAAGGATTCTGGAGTATCTTGAATCCAGGAGGTTAAAAGATTTGAGGCAGCATGAATTCATGGAGGAGGTCATGTCAGATGAATCTGATACATTTTTGGCTGGGTGACCAGATAAATAGATCAGGTGCTGCAGTGGACATGGCTCACTTAGGCTTCAACAAGGTCTTCAGCATGGTACTACACATAAGGCTCCTTAGGAAACTTGGCAGTTTGAGGGTCAGTCCTAAGTTGGTTAATCGGATATGAAATTGGGTAATAGATAGGTGGCAGAGGGTTGTGGTAAATGAAATTAATTCGGGAAGAGATGTAACCAGTAGGGCACATCAAGAATCAATACTGGATCAGTCCTCTTTAATATCTTTATAAGTGACATTTAAGTAGATGTCACCACTAGCCTTTCATCTAATAATGGAACAGTCGTGAAATAATGAGGGTGATCTGGTGGCAGCAGACTTTCAAACATGAAAAACTGTAAAATCATGCACCTTGGCACAAAAGCCAAGCAGAGCATAATATGGGAAGTGTCTGATGGTCACAAACAAGTAAGAGAACAAGGGTAACCATATCCACAGATGGCCTCAAAGGTGGGTGCAAAACAGTTAAATAAGGCAGTAGGTGAGGACCTGTGTGTTGCTAGAGTTGCATATGGAGTGGTATCACCATCAGAATAAAGAAGGTGTTGTTCCCACTGTATAGATCACTAGTGAGACCTCACTTGCAGTATTGTGTCAGTTTTGGAGATCACTTCTCAAGAGAAAAGACTAAGAAGTTAATATGTACACCTGAAGCGAGAGAAGAGAGAGAGAGGATACAAAATGCACCTATAAATGCCACATGTGGTTGAAGAAGGTACAGGAGGGGACTATTTTTCAGAGAAGAAGGTGCTACAATAACAAGGGGACATATAATAATAAAACTGGAAGGGAAAATTTAGAAGGGATGTGAGGGGCGTACTTTTCAGTGAAAAAAGTGTGTGCAGATAGTCTTCCAGAGTTAGTGGGACAAAAACAGTAATGGGCTTAAAGTATGAATGGGTAGGCATAAGGAAATGTAGCTGGGAAATGGGGTGGGGGATGTAGTCAGAGATCAGGCAGGGTCTGTGGAGACAGAATAGGCAGAAAAACCTCTGAACCAGACTAGTTTGGACCTTATAGTTTCTGATCTGTTGACAAATTTGGCCGATCTATGTGATATTGCAATTCTCAAAATTGAGTCAGACTGGGAGGATGAAACAATGTTATAAATTTCAGCTTGCTGATATTGCCAAACTTTTTGTATCCTAAAGCCTTTTCCAGCAATGGAGGATATCCAGCGGTAAGTCAAAAGGTTTTGAGAAATAGCACTTCTTTAAACAATTTTTCTAGCTGCAACAAAGCTGGAATCATAAAATTACTCAGAAGCTCCACAGACTATTCATGTACTATACACAGTGTAGTTTATTTTATTTTCCAAGCAGAATGTAATAGAATACCTTTACAAAATGGTTCAAGAATACCAGATAGCCTGGCTTTATGGCGGGGTAACATGCACTCATTAAATAGGGTTAATGTGTTACTTGATTACTTGGTTTGGATAGAAAGTCCGGTCAGCCATTTATATATCTCCTGCTCCTAGTGGGTGTACTATGTTGCCTTTGTTGATAAAAAGAAATATTCAGTGCTTTTCTGAATATAGCAAATGTTAGCATGCTTACTAGTGTGAAGGAAGCTTGTCCCTAGCCTTACCAATCTACTGTAAAACATTGTCTCTCTTATTTATGCATGACCTTGGGTTTGTAAGTCTATTGCTGAATATCAGCAACATTGTTTCATTATATAATCCACTCTGGACCTAGAGCTACTAACTAACATGGAAGCTGTGCAGTATCTGAGGTGGGAGAACCCGCTGGCTGGGAGTGACTATCAATCGGTGTGGTTCAGCTCACCATGGGTAGGAGACTATGAGTACAGGAACCGGGTGGTTGACTTCAGGTGGGCAGACTTTATCAAGATGAGGAAATTCTGGAAAGACACCTGGTGGGAATTAGGCCTGATATGGATGCAAATCAAGTGGGATATTTTATTTATTTATTTATTTATTTATACATCAGTTTACAACCTTTGAGCCAAGAGCTCGTTTCAAAAGTACCTCGTCACAAAGAGGACAATACAAGCAACATTTCATTACATCATTGTAGGTAACAACATTTTTTTACATCTTGTAGGAACAGCAATGGCAGATATATACGGCATGACTTTGTTTACAGTAACAGTGTAACAGGTTGGGTATTGACAGGTATAACGGTTATTAGGATAAGATTGAGAGAAAACAAGCTTTGGTTGAGCAGACAAATTAGTCTTGAGCTGGGACTGCTAGGTTAGTAAGAACAGGTGGCTTTGGGACAGGAGCAGGTGATAGATTGGAGCAGAAAAGCCACTCTAGGATTTTGTCAGTTGTTGATTGAGAAGCTAACTCAGAGAGTTTGTCAGGGTACAATGAGCTTGATACCCTACTGACCCGGGGACAGGCACAGCACGCATATTCATCTTAACTGACTTCTAAGAGTGCGGTTTAAAACTGGAGATTGAACGGATAAAGTGATGGAACTAGGGAGAATATTGCTTACCAGGTAGGCTCTATGATAGAAGGACCGTTGACCATGTGGTCCTGGTTCTAGGGATGGACAAGAATGACCTTGGGAGCCTCACGAGTTTTGGACTAAAGGGTTTGAGCTAGGTGAATAGAGGCTGTCAGACCGGGAGGATAGACCAAGGAGTGCCATTTCGTTAGGAGGCAGAGTTTGATATCTGGGCCATGCATCCAGGTTGAGCAGCTTTGTGAAGTCATATAGCTGGCAGGTATAGGGTTAATCTGGTGGCTCCTGTGATTAACCTACAGGCCTTGTTCAAAGGTGTGTCGAAGTTTATTGAGGGCAGTCGTATCCGGCACCATAGACAGGCAGGCCATAATCAACAGGGACAGGACTGAGGAGGTGACTGCCAGTGGGAGGGCCTCGGGGGGGGGGGCGCGCGCGCAGCGATAAGGATACCTAGCCGTGTATTGTTGCAGTGGAGGCTAGAGTATCAATTTAGTCAGTGGAAAATGAGTGCAAGTCAAAGGAACCCCAAAAAATTGCTGTACAGGCAGACTTGCTCGGGAGGAAAATTAGAGCAGGGAGGATGCAGGTGGAAATTACTGAGTTTGTTTTGGGGATGTGCAAAGGCATGGTTGGTTTTTAGATTAACTACAGAGTCATTTTGAACCAGGCTTCACAGCATCATTGAGCAGCTGGTTGCAAGGAATCTTGAAGAGAGATGGGGTTTAGATGGGTGGCGAGATACGCGGCATCATCAGCGTGCAGCAGGATTTTCCGTGCAAGCACCAGGAAAGTATTGAGGTATAGAAAGAAGAAGTGGGCCTAGAATGGAACCTAGGGGACTCGGATCGGATAGGACAGTGTATGGAAGGATCCCATTAATTCTAACACTCTGAGGCGGTCCGACAAGTAGCTGGAACACCAGGAGACTGGGCCGGCAAAGCCAATACGATGAGGGCATCCAACAGTGGGGGTGGAGACAGTGTCGAATGCCTTTGAGAGGTCAATAAACACTGCCCCTGCTAGTGAGCCCGAGTCAAGGAGGAATGCAGAGAATTTGAGAACTCAATAAGGGCAGTGCTGGTGCCATGAGGCCTGCACGAAACCATGCTGTTCATGGCAGGATGTTGCATTCGGTCAGATAATCTGTGATTTGGGTTGCCACCAGTTTTTCAAGGAGCTTTGGAGAGGTGGAAGGATGGAGATAGGTCTGTAGGTTCAGCTGAGGACCTGTCACCTCAGCAAGTATATGAGCAAGATTGTGGCTGCTTTCCAGCCAGGAGGAAGTCAACCCAGGCAAAGGGACTTGTTGAGCAGGGTAGTTAGGGAGCAGGACCTGATCAGGACCCAGGCGGAGGATACTGGGGTCCAGGAGTCGCTGCCAATATAATGCATCTTAAGAGCTTGAAGCAGTGTGGCCTAGCTTCCTGGGGGTCACCCTGCGTAAGTGGAAGCTAGGATATTGAGTAGTCCAGGAGCGGTTAGGGTTGAAGGAAGGTCAAAAAGTCTCTGGGAGGACAAACTGAGTCTGTAAATGATGAGTTGAGAAGATTGGCTATGTGGGCAGGGTCAGTGGAGACAGTACCTTCAAGGTGATCTGGGAGGGGAGGAGGCACAGCTCCCATTAGTTGTAATGTTGTCCCAAAACTTACTGCGGTGCACAGGAGGTAGCGCGCACCTGATAGTGATCGGCTTTGCTTTCCTGATGGCCCATGTGCATTTGTTCTACAGAGGTGTTGTAGGCCTGTCTGTCCGCAGTCACAGCCTGTTTCGTGTCAGTGCCACATGTTATCAAGCTTGGGCTGATTGAGGCTACTGGTCATGTGCCAAGGCCGCTGAGCAAAAAGAGTAGGCCCAAAAACCAAGCTGGCTGAATAAGAGGGTTTTGGAAGGAGTAAGGCAAAAAAAGCAGCTTTTGGAGGTTCAAGAGGTCAAGGGGGGAGGACATTGAATTTTAATAAAAGAGTCAGGAGGTAAACAGAGTGGTCAGGGCAGCCAAGGCACACAGGAAGCTGAGGTTGGCATAGTGCATCAGGGAAGGAAGAAAACTCTTCAAACAAATAAGATGCAGAAGGAGCTGCAGGGACCAGATGATGAGATTAGAAGGACAGGAATGGGTTGAGAAGGGAAGAACAGGCAGAAGCAAACAAGAAGCCGTGAAGGTGAAGGAAACATATTCAATTCAGTGCTTCAGAGTAAACTGGTAACTAGTATTTTCTTTTAAACTTAGATTGTAGCATGATAGACACATACTTTCTTTCTGTGTTGTCTTTACTTATAATTGTTTTTGGGCTGTTGAAAATTTAAAAATAGTGGTAGTGTAATTCTGTGCTGTCTTTAATGCTGCCAAAAATTTCACCCCACACCTTCCCCCAACTCTTAATTATATGCCTGACAAAATCTGATTGACGGAGCTAAACACAGAGTATAGTAAGAGGTGTGTGAAGTAGGAGGGGCATAGGGGAAAGACCACCCTCAACACGACAAGTGTTTTGACTCATTTATTTGTTATTGGTTTCTTTTCCTTAAAAAATATATATGAGGATCAGTTACAGGAATTTTAGTACTGTAAATAATAAAAGAGGAACTAAAGAACCTAGTAGCAGATAAGTAGTGAATTACGCAGTATAATGTGGGGAGTGGTGCAATGCAGTGGCTGTGGGGCAGCCATATTCAGGCAGACCTTCTGGACACAACGAGGTGCTGCCCTATCTGCATGCCATCTCTCAGGACTGCGGATAAAGTAGCCAAACTCAAGAAGAAAGTAAACTGGGTCAGAGGTACCATCACCCCTGTCAAGAACCACCCAGTCCAATACAGCTGCCTCAAAGGATGCCGAGCAGAGAGCACTTGGATGACAGTGGACTCGGGAGGATTAGAGCAGAATCAGGCAGAGGCACATCCCAGATCCTGTTCTCAAGAACTCATACCACACTGGCAAATGAGGACAACCAAATAAGTACCCAGGAAGTGGAAGGAAAGGATGTGGAGGTTGGGCAGGAGCTGACCTCAGTGGGAAAGCAGTGGACCCCAGAGGAGGAGAGTGAATCCTGGTGGGGACTCCATCGCAGAAAGACCAGCTAGAACACAGGAGAGGAGGACAGCGAGGTGAGGTGCCTACCAGGTGCCACGGCATGGAAGGATGGAAGGAAGATACTGGGGATCACTGGGAAGGCAAAGACAGGAGGGTGAGCTGGATGTCATTATCACCTAGGTACTAATGACTTGGCAAATAGAGAACCAAGGAAGTTCAGGAAGGTTTAGGAAACACGGGGAGGGGTCTCAAGCAAGTAGCTACTTCTGTCACTTTCTCAAGAGTACTACCTGTGAGAGAGCAAGGAAAACATAAGTGCATGCAAGACTTTAACTCATGGTTGAAGAACAGGTGCTGCAACAGGAAGGTTTGGATTCATTGGTGACTGGGGACCCATCTGGAGGGATGGAAATTTATTCAAGCCTGGCCTGCAATCCATCTGGAGGAATCAAGCACTCAATGATAAGTTTAAATGCTACATGACAGCATTTAAACTAGGAAAAGAGGTGGCAGGCCATCAGGACGGTACTACTTGCTCACCCCCACAGCTACAATGGAACCAGTGAACCAGAGGTGGCTATCTCTGCAAAGCAGTGTGCAAAAGATGGAGATTAGTGTCCAAAAGGTGGATAAGCAGAAAGGGCAAAATTCAGCAGAAGGGCAGACAGCAAGGAGAACAGGGATAAATGACAACAAAGGAAGGAGCTGGAGTAGAACAGATGAAGCAGTCTGAGGAGGTCAAAGTATGGAAAGCCATGCACAAAATGCCAGGAGCCTCAGCAACAAGATGGAAGATCTGGAGCTGTCATGGTACACAGTCAGAACCTGGACATTGTGGCTATCACTGAAACCCCTGGTGTAATGATGTATGACTGAGAGATGGCCATACCTGGCTACAACATATCAGAAGAACAGAGCAGGCAGGAAGGAGGAGGAGTGGCACTGTAGATGCTGAAAAATAACATAAGGAGCCACAGAGATCCAGGAGGAACAAAATGGGGAGAGATACCCAGCAGGTTAAGCTGGAAAAGGAAAATGGGGCCAAGCCATCCGCTGGGTGTGGTCTATAGACCCCCAGCCCAGGAGGAAGAAACAGATAGGGAGCTGATGCTGGCCATCAAGGATGGCAGACAAAGATAAGTAGTACTGGTTGGAGACTTCAATATACCAGGCGTGGACTGGAGCATCCCAGCAGCAGCATCAACTAGAACAGATTTATCCTGGACTCCTTCAGTACTACCTCAAACAACTGGTCATGGAACCAACTCAATGAAGGCAATACTGGACCTTGTGCTCACAAACAGGGACAGTGTGATGGGAGTAACAGTGGGGGCACACAGGTAACAGTGACCACCAATCATTGTAGTTTGAAATCACAGAAAGAGCAGACAAACCACACAAAACACGTATCCATGGATTTTAGGGGCAGACTTTGGGAAAATGAGAGATGCCTGAAAAGAGGCATTCAGGGGAATGGGACGGGAATCAGGGATGGGAACAATGGGCGATCAATAAATAGGAGTTATAAGAACAACAGAGTATGCATTAAGCAGGTTATGCAAGAAAGAAAAGGAGACCATTATGGTTTTCCAAAAGTAGCAAAGAAGTGAAAGCCAAAAGATTGCATTCAGGCAATACAAAAGACACAGGCAGAAGGGGATGGAGAAGTACCAGGAGAAACAAAGGGCAGGAGAAGTCAATAAAAGAGAAGCCAAAGCTCAGACAGAAGAACACATTGCAAACTCAGTGGTTAAAAGGGACAAACCAGTTTACAGGTCGTAAGTGAAAAGAAGGACAAGGGAGGGATAGTGAGACTGAAGAGGAGGATAAGGAGCCACGTGGAGGATGACAACAGTAAAGCTGACATATTGAACAGGTATTTCTGCTCAGTCTTAATAAGGAAGAGGGTAATGGGTCTGAAGGGAAGTACAAGGGGTGAGAATGGTGCAGAGAAATGGACTAAGTCCCTTTACGAAAGGATCCTGAAGGAACTGCGAGTAATAAAAGACTGATAAAAGCAATGAGGGGCCAGATGGGTGCACCCCAGGGTCCTTAAGAATTAAGAGGTGGTGTCTGAACCTCTGGCTATCCTGTTCAACAATCACTGGAAACAGGAGGTACCCAAAGACTGGAGGACAGCAGATGTAGTCCCTTATGCAAAGTGGGAACAAGGAAGCGAGGAACTACAGAACCAGTCCAGCCTCACCTCAGTGGTGGGAAAGATCATGGAAGCACTACTGAAGGAAAGAATTGGTGGAACATCTGTTTGTCAATGGACTAACAGGACCCAAGGCAGCATGGTTTCCAGGGGAGGTCATGTCAGACCAACCTCATTGAATTTTTGACTGGGTGACTGGGAGGTGGATCAGAGGAGGGCAGTGGACATGGCCTATCTGGACTTCACAAAAGACTGACACTCTGCCACATAGAAGACTATTACACAAACTAGGGAGATATGGGTGTGGGCAGGACAGTAAGTGGTGGGTGGGTAACTGGCTGGTGGCAGGACACAGAGGGTGGTGGTAAGTAAGCTGTCACTCCACAGGAAGAGTGACCCAGTGAGGTACCACAGGGATCAGTCACTGGGACCGGTCCTATTCAACATCTTCATCAGTGACATTGCACAGGATCTAGAGGCAGAATTTCACTGTTGCTGATGACACAAAGCTCTGTAACAGAGTAGACACACCAGAGATAGTAGACAGAATGAGAAGGGACCTGCTGAAACTTGAAGAATGGTCAAAGGGTTTGTAGTTGAAATTCAATGCAAAGAAGTGCAAAGATAATGCATAAAGGGGTACAAAAACCCTGGCACAATATATCAGTTGAGGGGTGAGGATATAGCATGCACCAAACAGGAAAAGGATCATAGGAGGTTGTCATCTCTGATGACCTCAAAATGAGAAACAGTGTGACAGGCATCAGGTAAAGCAAATAGGATGTGCTGGGATGTATAGGCAGGAGCATCACCAGCAGGAAAAGGAGGTCATAATTCCGCTATACAAGACACTAGTGAGGCCCCACCTGGAATACATTATACAGTTCTGGAGACCATACCTCGTAGGACATAGACAGGGTAGAAGGTTCAGGAGGCAACAAGATTGTGTAAGGTTGCATCACAACCAAATGAAGACAAGGTTGAAGGAACTGAACATGTACTCCCTGGAGAAGGAGGGAGAGGGATATGATAGAGACATAAGTATCTTAGAGGGAGGAACAGGGTGCAGGAAAAACACTATTTTGCACGAAAAAGATGTTTCAGGACTGAGGCATGGGATGAAGTTGGAGGAGACGATTCAGAGAACATGAGGAAAATTTCTTCACAAGAACAGGTTGATGGTTGAACACCACCAGAGGAAGTGGTGGGAGCTGAACAATCAAACAGGATTTGGAACCATGGGATGGGATAACAAAAGGAATTCTAGAGGTCAGGGGAGGAAATAGACTTCTAGGAAAACAAACTGAACTACAAGCTCAAATGGGCAGACTAGGTGGGCCATAGGCCATATCTGCCGACACACTGTCTATGTATCTATGTATCTATAAATGAGTACTTCTGTTCTGTGTTCATGAAAAGGAAAGGTGGACAGCTACCTCAGGGATGGGGAAAATGTGACAGATGGTGAGATGTATGGAGGCAGAGTGCTTGAGGTCAGAAACACTAAGGGTGGATAAGGCACCAAGTCCAGATGGCATTCATCCCAGGGTGCTGGAAAAGAAGGGAAGTATTGGTGGGGCCACTAGTGGACCTGTTCAATATCTCCTGGACTGCAGTAGAGACACCACAGGATCGGGAGGATGGCTCACATGGTGCCTCAAAGAGTGGCCCAAAGATGATCATGCAATTACAAAACATGTGAAGCCTCACATCCACTGTAGGAAAACAATTGGAAGCAATACTGAAAAGGATGCTGGTGACCTTTTGGAGGAAAATGGACTCAAGGGCAGTCAACAGCATGGATTTATCTCTGAAAGTCCTGCCAAACCAACCTAATCGAATAACACGACTGAGTTTGGAGAACTGGACAAAGCCATACATGGATGGATGCACAATATTGAAACTTCAGCAAGGTCTTTGATTCAGTGTCTCATGGGATGCTGGGGTAAGTTTCAATAATAACAGGGCGCAGACAAAAGATGAGTAAATTGGATTGTGAACTGACTGAGGGAGGCAGCAACAGGTGGTGTGGTAGGGAGGTACTGTCTTCCCAGAAGTGACAAGCAGGGTGCCACAGGAGAACTCAGTCCTGGGTCTGGTGTTGTTTGGGTTATTCATGTCAGATATCATATGATGTTAGGAACCAAATCAGATCACAGGCAGTGGTAGACTACACAGAGGGTAGTAAGGGCTACAGGAGGACCTGATCAAGCTGGAGGAGTGGTCGGGAAAAGTGGCGAATTGAGCTTCAAGGCAAAAGAATACAAGGTTATGCACTCGGACCAAGGAACACAGGGAGGAGCTACAGTTGGAGGTTCAGATCAATGGCACAGAGGAGGAAAAAGACCTGAGGGGTGATCACAACAGGTAATTTTAACAACTCAGTTCAGTGCAGGAAGGCAGCATAGGCCAACAAAAGTTGGGTGTATGTGAGAGGATCTCATTCAGAAATAGGGATGTGATCCTGCCGCGCACAGGGTCACTAGTCAGGCCTCATTGGAGTACTGCATGCAGCCCGGTATCCCTTTCTGAAAGAAGATATCAGATTGCTGGATGGGTTTGCAACATTGAGCAATAAGATTATCCAGGGCTAGAGGCAAAACCTATGAGGACGAAGCAGACTGAGCTGAATATGTGCACCCTGGAGAAGAGGGAGGGATGGAGAATATGATTGAGATCTTCAAATATTTGAAGTGGATTAACAAAATGGGCTGAAGGGATATTTAACCTGAGGAGGCAGGGACATCAGGAAATGGTCTCAAGATGGAGGTGGAAGATATTGGAGAGAGATGAGGAGGCATTTTCACAGAAGGGTGGTGGTATACTGTAGCACAGTGCACAGTTTAAAGGGCATGGGACAGAGTGGGGGTAAAGGTGAGATGGGAGAGAGTGGTGACAGCTGCAATATAAGGATGCTAGCTGTGCATTAAACAGACTAACGTGATAGATCACAAAGGCCTGTTTCTGCTAGGAATTCAATATTCCATAGCAATTAAATTCTTCATGATTTACACAGCGATAAATCCTACATTATTCTTTCTTCAATGAAATAATCTAAATAATTTCAATCTTTTCGCCGCTCATGAGTGCATCCCTTACACCGTTTGGTTATTCTTCATTATACCCTTTCCTAGAATACAGTTTGTCCTTTTTCAAATAAGGTTTTAAATTGGATAAAATCCAGATGTGTAATATGTGTGGCAGTACAACCATAATACTGAGAGATAGTCCTTGAGCAAATCACCATAATTGAGTTTATCAACCTGTTTGTTGTTTTAGCACTTTTCTGCAGTGGTCAATGAGATAGTTTACTACGAATAATATAACATGCTAACATACTAAATGCCAGCGGGCTAATGGTCTCTGAGCTTGTCTGATTTTCAACACCTGCACTGAGGTCAATTCTGGTGCTTATCCCCTTGGGTTATACTGTCCCATCTAGATGTTCCACCTGTACTAGGCCTGGTCAGTTACTCTCCTCTGCCTGTTCCATCCCATTTAAACCTATAAAATCTCTCCACCTCCACCAGCTCCTGGGCAGGGCATTCTGTGGTTCCACCACCCTTTCAGTGAAATAACATCTCCTCCTCTCCCCCCACAGAGCCAGCCCCTTCCAACTTACATTGTGACCTCTCATTGCCCCACCTCCTTCCTTTGGAGCACACTGACTGGGCTCCTTTATTGATCACTTTCATGCACATAAGACATCACTGTCCCCAATGTCTCCTCTTCTCCAGGTGGCACATACTTAGAGCTCCCCAGAGCTCTCCTCATAACAACCTCACCCAGGACAAAGTATTTTGGTTGCCTGCTTTGGACCCTCTATATTCCTAATCCTTTCCTAATACTGACTTTGGACAATACCATCAAATATTATGAAATAAGTCTTTCTTGCCAAAGTACAACACAGTGCATTTTGTGAATTAATTTAATTTTGTTTACTGATGCCTAGCCTCATCGTTCAACTCTTTAACCATGGACAATGACTTTTCACAGTATCAACTCACCACAAGCTTAGCATCTCTAAACATGATATTTATTGACAATAGGTACTATACAAAAGAGCAGAGTGGCTACGAAAGTATCTAGGGCAAGCAGGCACTCCAGCACACCTCCCTGTAGCGTCAGGAGGTGGGGCTGCAGATCACCATACAAGTATCCCCACCTCAACCAACAGCTTCCTCAGGGGTCATTCAGAAGCCAGCACTGTCGGGATTCACCACCATACTAGTGCAGCTGGAGAGTGCATGAGAGCGCGGGTATGCTGGAAGGACCTGCCACAAACCCGTTAGTGCTCCATGCACCCGCTGACAGAGTGATAACCCACTCATCCCCAGTGTCACAAGACCATTACACAGATGCCACCACCGCCCCAGACACGGGGTGCATTTGGTGACCCAGCAAACACATTGAATGTACCCTCACAGAACATGGGCATAGCTGGGCTGCACCCCCACCTGCCATATGGATATCCCCTTCAGCAGTGTTGTCACCTGGTGCCCCTGCACACGGGCATGTCCCCACAATTCCACCACTGGTCAGACCAGCAGCGACCAACCTCATCTGCCACTGCCTCCAGCTACCAGTGATCATGGGTACGTGCAATACATGCCCATGGCGCAAGGATCAGTACAGGTCCCCACAGGTCATATGATTGGGTGACCAGCTGGACCTCAGCCCCCCCCAGCAGCCCTGCAGAGTCCTGCATGCAGGGGGGGAGAGCCACAAACAAGTAATGGCTATGATACATACACCTGCATGCAGCTGTTCATGGGTGCAGGGTGCATCGGGGTATGCACATTTCGTGTGCCTCTGTACTAGTGTATAGGCCCAATATTTGCATTCATATCACTAAAGTAAAGGCCTAAAGTACAGACCCAACCGATCAGCACCCCACTACTCAAATGCGTCAGATAAAGGTACTAATTTATTTGGACTTTTTATACTTGGTCTATTAATAAGTAGTAGTCAACCTAATCACATGTATGTCAAAATACATTTTTTAATTTACAATTCTGTTTTCCATTTCTCCCATTTCCCAGTGTCCCAGCATTAGTGTCATACATCGTTGAGCACAAGCACATATGAGTTAACCCCCTTCCACCCCACCTGTGTGCTGCCAGAGAACCCTCAGGTTGGCACCACCACATCCTCCACCATGTGGTGGCCAGTGGACAGGGCCCGTTCTCAGGAGAAGGCTGCCCAGCAGCTTGATCCTACTCCCCCCCCCCACCTGACAACTGGCCATTTCGAACCAGCGTCACAGGTAGGGGGAGGTGTGGCATCAGCACCTCAACCCTCAGTGCCACTAGCATCTGGACCCATTGTTTGTGAAACATTATTATAAAAGAAAAAGCATTATTATCTAAAATATTTAAGTCAAACTAAAGTTTACCCCTTTTCATTTCTTTAGTATCCTTCAGCAGCTTTTGTACTTGTTATTACAGATTCTGTTGGTTAATTTTCGTTTCTGTGTGCCTCTTTTCTATTTATTAGCTTTTAATTGATTTAGATAACAAATAGAATCTATCTTTCTGTATTTTTTCTTTTATAACAGACTCAAGCAAAAATGCAAGAAATGCTCTAGGAAAGAAAAACCCAGAAGAAAGGTATAATGGGTGGGGAGATATTAACAACACAAATTTGAAGGCACTGAAGGAGTCTTATCAGATTACCAAGGAAAGCAAGCAGTGAGAAGACAGTAGGATGGTTGGGGGATACTGAGATGTATAGGAAGCATCACCAACGAAAACAGAGCTGTTATCCCTCTACGACAATTGGTGAGACCCCATCTGGGTACTGCATACAGTTCTGGAGACCTCATCTCAACAACAGACAGATCAAGGCAGTCAGGGGGCAACCAAATGGTGTAGGGTCAACAGAAGCCATACAGGAGAACTAAAGGGCTTAATATGTATACCCTTAGGAAAGGAGGAGAGAGGACATGATTGAATCTTTCAATACAGAGATCATAGTTCAAAAGGCAGCATCTTTCGAAAAAAGAGATGTGTAGAACAAAGACAAATTTGAAAATAGAGGACAGCTCAGGGCAATGGTATTTTTCACAGAGGGTAGTGGACACATGGAACAGTCTTCCTGAGGTTGTGGAGTCAAAACAGTGGGGTCAAAAATGCATGGGACAGACTAAGGCAATTCTAGGCGGTGGGAAAATGGCTGTTAGTTAGCTAGGACACAGCTTATCAATAGGTAAGGAACGGGCAGACTAGGTGGGCAAGAATCCTTGTCTGCTATCAAGTCTATGTTCTATAGTTGATTCTATGGCCAGCACTATATTTTGATCCTGTCCAACACTGCTCCCACAAAATTGTTTACTAGGACCACTCATTTTGCTATAGTCTTCAATTTTATAAGATCACATGGACATAATCTAGAAACAGCTGTTGTTTCAATATTAAGGTGACACTATTATGAACATTTAAACATACAGTGATACTATACCCAATGGACTCAAACAATAAGTCAGACATTTGATTTTCCATGCTTATAAAATCAAGGTTTTGATCTCTAATAGGTTCTCTTACAAGTTATTCGAACATTTGAGATGTTGAGTCATTCAGTCCCTGAAAACTGTGTCTCATTTCCCAATCAATGCCTGAACAGTAAAATAACCCATTATTATTACTTCACTAAGTGGATGCTGTACCAATATCGTGCAAATGAGTCACAGTAGTCTTTGTTGCATGAGGAGGGTGGTAACAGTTTTCAGTATAATTTTAGGTATATTTTTAATTTCGATTTGCAACAAGGGTTTGGTTGCCCACTTTTGGTGAAACTACAAACAACTTACTCCATCAGAAGAAATAGAACTAATAATTTGGAGGAATCCATGGAAGAGCTGCCATCATGACTCAGCTGAGTAGGGTCAGAAAAATAGAAGTGACACCAAACAACCAGAGATTGAAATTCCAACTGTAAGCAACAAAGAAAGATATTGTTATCTGATATTGCAAAATGCTTTATCAAGGCTATTTTCCCAGACGGTAAATTATTAAAATACTTGTTAAAATAGATAAAGCAAGAGAAAGATTGGATGGTTGTGCCATTATTTCTTTCTGATGTATGCATTACAGCAAAATGGAAGCACTCCCAAGGATAGAGTAGTGCAACACCTGGAATACAGAGGATCACAGGATACAAGACAGCATGGATTTCAAAGAATGCCCTATCAAACTAATCATAGATTTCTTTGACTGAGTAAAGTGGTGGACAATAAGGTGCAGTTGATATCCCCTACCTTGCATTCAACAAACTTAGTACTATTCACATAGAATAATGATTAATAAGCTGGGTAGGCTTAGGATGGGATCAAACATTTGGACAACTGGGTAGCAAACTGGTTGGAAGGCGAAAAACAGAAAGTAGTTGTAAATGGTATACAGTCAGAAGAGATGCAAGTCACAAGTGGTACACCTCAGGGATCAGTCCCAGGGCCAGTCCTCTTCAATATCTTTATCAAAGACCTGCAGATGGACTGGAGGGTGAGTTGGTCTGTTTACAGATGACACAGAATCTGCAACAGGTAGATAATCCAGATGATAGGCAGAATGAGAAGAGATCTTAAAAACTGACAAAATGGTCTGAAGAGTGGCAACTGGGGTTTAACGACAAGAAGTGCAAAATCATGCACATAGGAAGAAGAAACCCTGAAGCTACCTATAGGTTGGGGGGAGTTGCTGGCAATCATAAGGAAGAAAGAGACTTGGACATCATCATCATCATCATCATCACAGATTACCAGAAATCATCCAAGCAGACCGCTAAGGCAGTAGCTAAGGCTAGAAGGATGTTGGAGTGTATTAGTAGGAGTATCTCAAGTCATATGAGGAGGCAATAATCCTCTTTACAAGACACTGATTAGGCCCTACCACCAGAGTACCATGCAGTTCTGGAGCCTCATGCAAAGGACATTAACAAAATGGAGCAGTCAAGTATGGCAACCAAAATGGTGCAGGGTCTGTATCAGAAAACATATGAGGACAGATTAACAGAGTTTAATATATATTCCCTAAAACAAGGAGGAGAGGTGATATGATAGAAGCATTCAAATATCTTGAGGCATTAGCAAGCGAAAAGTCTAACATGTTTCAATATGAAAAATAGCAGGACAAGAGGACACAGCATGCGATGGGAAGGCTGATTAAGGGGCAATGTGAGGATGTTCTTTTCACAGAAAATGTGGTGGATGCATGGACCTGCAACCCGACGATGGGTGGATGTGAATATAAGTGCAGGGCTTCAAACAGTCTTGTGAAAGGCATAAGAGGCAATACAAATGAGTATGAATAAATAGGCCATTGGCAGTAAAGACTATAGCACATTCTTAAGGTAGAAAAAATGGGCAAACTGGATGGGCCTTGCAGTCTTTATCTGCCATCAGCTTCTATGTTCTATATCCTGTGTTATGTTTTCTCTCATGTGTGCTGTTTTTATCAGCAGTCATTGTGTTGCCATTATCTAGTGGGACTGTGTGGGTCTATTAAATCACAGCATAAGGCTGGCAGAACAGCTTAGAGACATTAGGAGTAATGAACTGTGAAAGAGCTTGATACATACAGCAGAATAGGGTTTAGATACCCCACAGCCTCTCTCGCATACTGTGAGACCCTGACTAAGTCATTAACCTTCCCTAGTGAACTTGGGTTGCTCCTGAAATCTGGACTTGGGTCTAGTGAGACTTATCTTGTTACCAAAAGAATAACTAGTTGAAAGAGACTGACTTGATAACATTATTCAAGTGCAGACATTTGGAGGTGCATGGCACTGTAGAGCATTCATTTATCAAACAGGGCTCATACAATTCATAAATTGATACTTATTTTGGACCAGTAATAGAAACAAACAAAAAGAAACCAAACAAAAATAAACTATTCAAGTCATTATACTCTCTATGTGACTGGTTTCATAGTTCTAATTTATTTTTGAACTACATGTCTTAGACATGTAAATTGATTGACAACAGTAGACAGTAGACCCAGCTTCAAGGCTAAAGAAATTAGCATATTTAGGGATTCAGGAGTGGGGGGGTTCGGGTCTACTTCTTATGTTTGTTATTTTCTTATTTATAAGGCATCCTGTGTCACAGAGGGTGTGCAGTTCACTCCCATATAAAATACAGCTATTGGAATTCTGTAGTGCATCCCCATGTCTGCGTGTATGTGTCTTTTGTTTCCACAAGTCCATACCTGCAAGCACGAGGTCGAGTTTCAGGGCAGAGGAACAAATAACATTATAACAAGCAGCTGATAAAATCTTGCTTACTGTCCCTCTGTGTGTGCTGGGGAGGGGTTCCTGGAAACAATAGCCAACAGTCCGATGGTGCCACTCCTGCTCCATCCTCCTGACCAGATTGCACCTCTCCAATAACTCCATCAGCTGCTTGGCTCTCGATGCTCCTCCTGAACTCATCTTTCAGGCCTCACCATGCACTGTCTTTCCTCCACTTGCTAATAGGTGCCTTGCTCACTTTGCAAAACTCACTTCTAAATTTTGACAGTGAGCTCCCCACCCCACCTCTCCGGCTCAGAGGAAAGGAAGGTGTGACTAATGCCACTCGGCAGTAGGCGTTCTGACCTTCAGGATTAGAAATGAGATATAGGAAAGACTTCTTAGAGGGTAGTTACAAGGGTGCAGACAGACAGACAGTTGCTGATATACTATGGGATCTTGTTAATGATGGCTCTGTAAGTCCGTAAGACTGCATTTTTATGTTGCATGAAACTAAGTGAACTCCAGCCTATGGAGAATAGATAGTAGAGTGGTGAGTGGAACAAGGAGCACCTTTGATAAATCTGAGCAGCCAGCGATACCAAAGTCATGTTTGGAGAGGGTCATATCCGCTATGCCCATACAAACAATCACCATAATCAGGGTTTCAAAAGATTGTTTGAACTAACCTCTTTTTACTTCCTGTGGAAGTAAGTGTCTGATATGAAAGAAGATCCTAGTCTCTATTTTTAATTTTTTGGATACTTCCTCTAAATGATCTCACGAATGACAGTCTAGAGTCAATCAAACACTCGAAGTTTCAATTTCTTCACATATTCAGGGGTCCACCCAGTAGGTGAGTAATTAAGTAACCATCACTGGGGTACGTAGTTTGGATGCATTGACTGATGGAGCGAAGAGCATAGCCTTTGTTTTTTTTGGCATTTAACAGGAGCTTTGAGTGCAAAAGATTTTACTGTAAATGGTTAAACTCAATTTGAGGTCATTATCATAGCTCAGGGTGGGCCTGTCTTTGTACAGCACTGCAGTAGATGTATGATAGCTGAATGGATTCAGTGTTTAAATTGTTTATGTAGGTAGCGAATAATAGTTGGCCAAGAATGGACCCTTGTGCTCTTGCGCCTCTTAGGAGGATTTTCTATTGAAACAGTTCATCATCCACCTTGACCTGTTGGTCCCGACCAACGAGACAAGTGCTGAATCATTTAAGGCTAGATTATCAACACCAATATTTTTAACATGACCAGGAGCAGATTATAGTCCACTGTGTCAATGGCTTGATAAGGTCAAGAAACAAAGCACATACATAGTTTTTGGCATATATTAGTCAGGTTGTATGGATGTATGGAACAAAGGGGATTTCAGAAGGTCACTTTAGTGCCCCTATAGTTAGGGTTGCAAATGCTGTACTATGTTAAGCACCCTAATATCACAGCAGTCTCTGATAGAAAAGACTGAAGTTTGGCATACATGCAGTTGGTACCAGAGATCTCATGTTCCTGAAAAGTTGGTAACGATTCAGTTCAGTGGTTATGTTGTTACCTAGTTAAAAATACATAAATATCTTTTTAAGAATTGTGTTTCTACATATGGCACAAGAAGTGACAGGAGACACTACATTTTTATGTTTGTTATAGTATACCTTATACACTAACAAAAACCACCAGGAAAACATGGGAATACATTTTTCATGGTTAAGGTGAACATACTACTGTAAGCCTACTTCAGTCCCACAACTAATCTTGGACATATGCTTTATTGGTGAATCCATGAAAAACGTGTCATGCATTTCTTACAGTTTGAGGTGAGAAGGTGCTTTTCAGAGTTCATTGAAAATGTGTACTGTACTTTCTATACTTTAAAAATCATATGAATGTTTCATGCATAAGCATCCATTTTCACAGTATTCCAACCATAAAACATTTCTTGCAACAACAGTTTATTCTGTTTATGATGACTTTAAATCCATTCTTGTGAGATGTCTTGTGACTATTACCATTTATGAAAACATTTTAGGAAAGGGTTAATGATGCACATTTTACACAGACAAAATCTCAGCAGGCGCACACATGTGGAGTCATGTGCATGCTGTGGTACTGAGGCATCCTACTTCTGCTTGCCACTCTCCTGCCTGCACTGCCCTAGGACCTCCACTTGAGGCCAGTGAACTACGGTGGGTGACAGGATTCCTTCCAGGAGAGGAGAGCTACATTATAGCTGCTCAATCCTTTCCTTTCTTCCCACTGGCTGGCTCCAGATGATCGTGTCTCATTCCCGAACCCAGGTCACTTGTGAAGCAAAGTAAGGCATCCAGTGCCTCAGCCCTCAGCACCAACCAGGTCAGCTCTTCAGTGTTTTTTAAAACAATTGTTTGTAAATTAGTGTAGCACTAATACATTTCATGCTCAAAATATTTAGCATCTAAGCAGTGGCAGCATATTACGCTGCACATCATTTTCACTGATGCCAGGTCATTGGTAACAGCACTGGAATAACAATATTTCACTTTAAATGAAATGATGTTCTCAGCTTCTGTACTGTAGGTGAATATAGTGAAAATAAAATGAAAGTGAAATATTTTATCTCTACAGTATTAATGAAATTAGTGTGCTGTGATTCATGAAAACAGGTCCAGTTTTGTGAGTCAAAAACATGTTTCTGTGACTTGCAAACCATTTTTTTAAATGTTCATGGCAATTAGTCTCAAAATGAAAAAAAATATACAGATGGTTCTGAATGGCCATGTGCAAAGCAACTTACTCTAGGGCTATGAATAGGATAATGCAGGTTATTTATTAGTAGACGGCAAAGCCACTTGTTGAGTTTTCTACAGGCATTGCAGTGCAGGCATGATGATATACAGTAGATGCTTGGAGTGGAGCGATGAGACTAATATGTAGTGTTAACACAGTTTGTAGTAGTAGCTGACATGGCTGCCAAACTAATAAAATATTTATATCTGTTTTAAGAAGGCAGGAAACATATTGCAAAAACTATGCAATGCACATGTTAGGGTTTGTTGAGAAAACAACAAAGTAAGGACATGTGTTGCTAAGGTATTTAATCACGTAGGCCATGGAGAATCATTGTCCCATAATCATGTTTCTCAAGGGTTTGAATGAGTATGTAATCCAGTGTTGGCATCGACCTAACTTCAGCACATTCTCTCTAAGCACTGATTTGGGACTGGTGTTTCTGTGCCTAGACAGACAGTGCCAAATTTAGGGCAATGCCAGTGTTGGATTTCATGATTATTCAAACCGCTAGGAGACCTGGCACTGCAGGCTCCTATGGTTCATGAGATTTTGTACTCAGTGTTGCATTTTCTTATTTTTTATTGTGTTGTTTTTTTGCAATGACCACATTAATTCTGTGTTTAACAAAACATTAACATTTTTAACAAATGCAGGAAATAAAACCACTCCATACTGTTAACCAGGTGAAAATGCTTTCCTATGAAACAAACAGTTGAACCAGTTTTAACTTATTTACAAGATTCTGTATACTAAGATACCAGTACACCTAACAGATTATGTTATCAGGGCATAAGGACAACCTAAAGTCATATTGTGATACAGCTCCTTTGATATACAGTCAGCTTCCTCTGCACAGTCAGATAACATACGGACAAAGGACCTGCATGACGCGAGACAACGCTTTGTACTGTAACATCCATATGCAGTTTATTTTGTTTTGCCAATAAAAGTTATTACAGTCTGCAACAGATTTAGTTTTACAAGGACTAGTATGGTCACAACACTTATTCTCTGGTAGAAAACAAAATGAAAGAAAAATCTCTGTCTATACTGCTTGAAAACTTTGGAATTCATTGCCAATCCACCTGTATCAGCTGAAGAAATTAATAAATGTTAAGAAGCAAATATTTGAATACTTGTGTTTCTGCCTTATATTACAATCTCAATGGCTGTGAAACATTGGTCCAAAGTCTTGTATATTAATTTTTTAAACCATAATAACATAATTGCTATGTGTACTATCAATGCTTTGCTACACTTCAAAATATGTTTGCATAGATGTATGGAGGGGGAGACCAAGCTGTGCCATTATCCCCATCTCCCACTTAGTATCTGATGCCCAGTGTTCCCAATCACTAATATGTGGCATGGTGAACTGCAATCAAAGCTGTGTCTGTAACTGCAATTAGAATGTTGCAAGATGATTCACTTAAGCAATAGTACACAACCACGGTGTGGGTTGTGCTGGGATAACCTCACGCTTGGGTGGTTGGGCATGAGGCTGCAGTCTGAGTATGTCCAACATCCCAGAAGTTATCACAGCTCGACCCACACCCTGGAGTGCATTATTGCTATTATACAATGGCTTGTTATACAAAATAAAAAAAGATTAAAAAAGTTTTTGATTGCTTTAGTGAGGCAGTGTATCTTTGTTTATTAAGAGAAGAGAAAAAGCTCATGCTCATCTTGACCGTGAGGTTGTGCTGGGATCACCTCACTGTGTCAGGGACACTGACCAATCAGAGTCCAGGAAATGTTCTTGCCATTGTATAATTCTGCGTCATGGGCAGGAGTAACATTGATGCCATGATTGACTACTGTGAGCTGTGGGACTGTTTGTAGTCTTTAGCAAACATAAGGTCTCTGATACAGTGCAGACACACTAGTGGGTGACCAAAATAAGACTTTGAGGCCCAGTGTACCTTTCCTATAAGCAACTAAAATAAAAAAAATAATTTTGCAAAGTTCCTACTCATATGATCATAAAGGCAGAGTATGGTGGCATTCAGGCAGCAGTGGTAAGAATGTGAAGTCAATCTCGATATAAATTCTGAAACGAAGGGCTAATCATACTGATGATCTTGCTCTGTGTGATGTATTCGAGTGGTGTGAGCAGGATATATGGTTTGTGTCGAAAGCTAAATAACGAACAATAAGCTTATCTGAAAGGAGGATTGATGACATTATTTCAGGTCTAAACTTAATAAAAATGTACCTCCATTTCCTGAGGATCATATGGAACCCCAACCACTAAGCACTATCCTTTTTGTTATTGCTTCCCCACCCCGTTTACAAACTCTATGTTGTTGCTGTATTGATGTGTGTTGAGCATTTTTGCTAACTCTGCTAGCTTTTCCCAGTACTTCTATGGAATAAAGATGTTTAACATCATTAGGATTATTCCAGCATGCAAAGGTTTATATAATCAATCAATTAATCAATCTATATTTTTGACTACCCTCCATATCTACTGCTTGAGTGACAGTTGCCTTTCTCTTTCAAAAATACAGAGGCAGGAGCACCTAAGCACTGTCACACCATCCTGCTTTGTTTCACAGCAGTTTTAGTTATATTGCACTTCAAATGCTGCAGAGATTCTGCACTTATACTGTAGCTGCTTTTGCCATTGAGACAAGGTGATCCATGTCCTAACAGGGATAGCATTTAGGGCAGTTGTCATGGGCTGCAGCTGAGATGGCAACCATTTTCTACTACTTTACGATGTTCGCTCAGAACCATATGAAGCCCCTAAAATAAAAATAAAATAAGGATTGTATTAAAAGTTTGGTGGATGAGGGTGGGTGAGGTGGGACTTAGCAACTCCTTTAATTCCAGTGAAATGATGCCACTGTTTTCAGAATGTTTCTCCTGTTGCATGCAGATTAATATTGTCCTCTATAAGACATTTCAGGCACATATGCTAAGATCAAGGCCAGCAATCTAAAAATTATTTTGCAAATTTGGCTTGAGTTAAGGTAAACCATTTTTTTATTTTTCTAATTAAAGTCATAGGAGCATCTACATCTTAAACCTAACAGTGTGTGATTTTAGTGAAACTAAATTTTTAAAAGGCACTAAAATATTTTCAGGATATTTATTTTAACGTCTGTTGTAGTTGTCGTGGACTGTGTAGTACCTGCAAAAATAAATGCATATTATTTTCACTGTGCTGTTGTACTATATTCTTTTACATATTGTTAGTTGCTCCTGGTCAGTCACCCCTTGAGACAGAGACAACTCTCAGCCTTGACAACCACATTTACCTTCACCCATGATCAGAGGGATCCAGATGGGGACCCCTGTCCTACTATAGGGCACGGATCAAGCGTCTTTGTTCAGTCTTGTTAAGCTGTTGATATCTTTTGCATGGGCAGAAGACTAAGCTCACATCTCTCTCATTCTCCCTTCTCCATGGTGAAAATGCTGGAGTCCTTCAGCCTCGCCTCATAGCTTTTATCCCTGATAACACTGATCATTCGCTACATCTTTGCTGTACCCTCTTGACTGCCTCACTATTGCTTCTGTATTGAGAAGAAACAACCCGCATGCAGTGCTTCAGGTGTAGCCTGATGAGGACTAATAAAGTGGTAGAGACTGCTTCGCCTGGTCTACTGGTTACTTAGTTTTGATACACCCAGCATTTTGCTGACCCTCTTTATGTTTACTTGCAAAGCATGAGATCATAGTGGTATCATTCTGAACTGTGAGTGGACTTCGAGGTTGTGCACTTCTTCCACCATCCTACTCCAGAATACTGAATCTCTTCCCTAATTTCACCACTGTCTGCCTTTCACCTCTGTTTCCCTTTAAAGTCCTTGCCCAGTCAATGGGCTGGAAAACGAAAGTAGGGAGTTTCCTGTGAAACTCCTAATTTCTACAAAATTACACTCTGTTATATATTCCACATACGCTACTCTTTACTATATTCATATGTGCTACTGTTTAGAACCTTGTTTCTCAGGGAATTGCAGAAATGTTGTACAACCTATAATTTCCATGCCCATGATTCAGTGCTCGGAACTCATGGAATGAATATATTTTATAAAGTGGTAAGAAAAATCTAGAAATTGAATTGGCTGAAGATGTCACCTGATCATGCCTTCAATCTTTATAAACTCATGGTCTGGTGCCAAATGTATTTTCCTCCCCAGAACCTACTTAGAGACATTGTATCTGTGTAATAAGCCCCTTTCAGGGTAAATAGATAATTACTAAGCAGCTTTGTTGCATCAAGAGATATAATTCAGCAACTAATTGTTATCTAATTCCCAGCAAATTATCTTGCCCAGCTGGTGTCCTATGTTAGATAGCTGTATCCTTGTCTTTGTATCTTGTAACAATGTAGTGTTGTTTTGTCTCTGATGTGGAACCTTTGTAAATGAGCTCCAAGCCCAATGGTATTTCTAGAGTTTAATAGCTATATCATAGAATTAGAAAGCACTTCTCGGGGCATAAGGACACTAAGCCTCTGGCCATGTGTTCTTATTACATTCCTGGGATGTGTTTTAAAATCCTATGATACACATCCTGTTGTGGCTATTACTCCTATGTGATAAAAACAAGTAAAACAGATCTTTCTGCATGTTATGAATCACTTTTCTGTAGATAAGGGCAGTGTTGCTCTCATTACCTGTGTTTTGAAAACTAAAATTTAAGCAGTTTGATTATCCGACATAAGTAAATAAGGCTTAACAAAATTTCAGGAATCAGACTGATTCAAGTTTATTTGTAAACTGGTATCGGGCAAAACTGTGAGAGAGATTTTGAGGCCTGCCTCTTGTCATTGTATCAGAATACTGGATTTGCTCACTAATTCTTACTTTTTGCCTTTCATCTGTTTTTCACTTTTATGTCTTTGACCAACTATAAAGTGCTCAATTTATAATCTAAAAGATCAACAGCTTCATGTGAACCTCTTCATTTCGAGAAATGAACACCCTCATATGTGTACCCTATTTCCTAATCATGAAATTCCACTATTATAACTTGAATAATGTGTTGATTTTAACTGCTGCATTGTCTGTTCCTGAAAAACAAGAAATACAAGCAAGCAAACATTTGTGTTGGCCAATACTTTGTTTATTGTTCTGTTTATTATAATTTTGCTGCTTTCACTAATGCTCTGCCAACTGCTGCCCTTATCTCCATTATTATACATAGGAGCCAGCTCCCACCAATGCTCGCGGGTGAATGCCTCAGTAGCACATCAATTCAGCGAGTCAAAAGAGTGCGCCAATTTGAGAAACACTATTATAGTGAGATCAATTGCTGTGCCTGGGAATATAGGCGACCACCATTAGGGCAACTAATATAAGGCCTTTCCTGAGGTGCTACGAGCTTAGGGTTGGATATTTTAATAAGGAGGATGCAGGAGGCAAACTCCCTGCAAAGGGGGTGTGGTGGTAAGTCCCCATGATAAATACATTTCACAAAGTTTGCTCTAATGTTGTCACCTATATTTCAGAGCACTGTAATTGCAGTTGCTATAACAGTATCGCTCAAATTGGCGTTGCTATTTTTGCATCGCTGAACTGACATGGAACCTAATGCCTCATACACCATTTATCAGTGGAGGTGAGCCTGGTTTTGACATATCTACTCCATCTCAACAAAAGCCCCTCCCAGCCAGGAGCCATGTGATGCAAGTGGAGGAAAGGTTTCCCTTACAGAATGGTTTCCTTCTCCTGGAACACTCTGAGAAGTCATTCTGCTGGAAATGCTGGAAAACTCCACGGAGTGAAAAGTGTATCTGCTGTAACGTCTGTCTGATTCCTGTCATAGTTGGCAAGGACCATGGGTTCATGATATGAACTGGTGGCCTACCTCCCCAACCGAAGATGATCACCTTAACTGCTGGGCCACTACAGTAGCCCTGCTGGCCCTTTTGATAGAAACATAGAAACTGTCAGTAGATAAGGACTGTCTGGCTCATCTAGTCTGCCCGTAAGACCTTGTACTGGGTTACTGCTTCTGACCCACTGCTGCTTTACCACTGTGGCTCCCTTATGCCCTTTCCAAGCATGCTTGAACACATATACAGTGCTTGCTCCCACCACTTCCTGGGGTAGACCATTCCATGTGGTTACCAACCTCTCTGCAAAGAAGAACTTTCTCATATTCCTCTTAACCTCCCACCTTCCAATTTCATGTATTGGAAAATGTCTCCCATCTGCATCCTGTTTATATCCTTGAGGTACTTAAATGTTTCTATTATGTCCCTCTTTCCCTCCTCTCTTCCAGCAAGCACATATTGAGGTCCCATAATCTCCCTTTTAAGTCTTGTGTTGCAAGCTCTGTACCATTTAGTCACCCTTCTCTGAACTGTCTCCAGCCTGTTGACATCCTTACAAAGGAGCAACCTCCAGAGCTACACACAGTACTCAATGTGAGGCCAGATCATGGTTTTACAATGGCCTCACCTCCCTCCTTCTACTCATAATACCCCTGCCTAAGCACCCCAGCATGCCACTGTCCCTCCCAGCTGCCTTAGCACTCTTCTTTGACATTTTCAGGTCATCTGAAATAATAACCCCTAGGTCCCTTTCCTTCTTTGTGATTGTGAACAACTCCCCATCTTGTAGCTTTCCCCAGGTTTCTGTGTCTGAGGTGCATAATTTTGCACTTTTTAATTAAACTTCAGTTGTTTTTCATGTATGTATCTTGTATTTTGAAAATATAATAACATTTTGAACTTTAAAAACTTCAGTTGCCGGTCCTCAGACCATTTTTCAAGCCTCCTCAGGTCCCTCTGCATTTCGCTACCCTTCAGGGATATCCACTCTGTTACAGATCTTGTTGTCATCTGCAAAGAGGCAGAACTTTCCTCAGCCCTTCAGCAATGTCACTAATGAAGACATTGAATAGGAGTGGCCCGAGGACCAATCCTGAGGGCACTCCACTGGTTATTCCCGTCTCCCAGACTGCACACCATTTACCACCACCCTCTGTATCTTGTCTGTTAGCCAGCTTCTAACCAGTTTACCACCCTGTCCCCACTCCCAGCCTACATAGCTTGTTTATCAGCTTTCTCTGTGTGATAGTGTTAAAGGCTTTGCAGAAATCAAGGTAAGCAATGTCCACTGTCCTACCATGAATTACTTCTTTGTCACCCAGTTGAAATCAATCAGATTTGTCGGACATGTCTGCCCCACTGTGAATCTGTGTTGCCTATGGTCCTGGGCTCTGATGGGTTCTAGATGCCCCACTATCCTTTCTTTAAGCAATATCTCCAAGATCTTCCCACTTCTGAGTGAAGCTGACTGGCCTATAGTTCCTGCCTCCTCCCTGCTGCGGATATGTCTAGAGGGACCACATGTGCCTCCTCCAATCCTCTGGTACCACCCCTGTGTTGAATGACATGGTGAGCATGGCTGCCAGATGTTCTGCTATCCCTCTTTGCAGTTCTCTTAATATCTTTGGGTGTATGCCGTCTGGTCCCATCACTTTTTCCACCTTCAATTTAGAGTGCTGCTGCAGGTCTCTTTCTGTGTGAATAGAATATTGTCTACCTCTTCACCCTCTTGCTTAGCTGCTTTGTGCTGCTGTGGCCTCTGCCTCCCCCTTCTTCTGTGAATACTAAACAGAAATATTTATTCAGTATTCTGCCTTTCCATGTCATCCTCCTTGCAGTCTCTCTCTCTCTTCATTGAGCCTTGCAGTCCCCATTTGTTTTCTCCTTTCACTGCTGTAGCTGAGACTGTCTTGACCCTTTCTTAACTGACTATGTTAAACCTTACTCAGTCTGTGCCTTTGCTCTCATTACTGCCTTTCCCACTTCCCTTAGAAACCCTAGGTACTCCTCCTCGTCCTCCTCCCTTTGGGTCTCCTTATACAGTATTTCCTGAACCCTTTTCTAGTTGTCCTGACCTTTACTGTCACCTCTCTTGAGAACCACAGTGGCTTTACCAATCTGAGGCACTGGTTTGTTACTTCAGTAAGGCATGCTTTAGACACCTCCACTGTTCTTCCAATCCCCTCCTGCCACCATTCTCTCCAGGGCTCTTATGATACCCGTCCCCATTTCAGTGAAGCCAGCATTTTTGAAATCCAAAACCTTTGTCTTATAACTTGAGTGAGCCTTTGTCCTGATGCTGAACCACACAATGTTGTGATCACTGGATCCCAGCTGCCCTTTACTGGGACATTTGCAATTCAATCTCCGTTGGTCATTACTAGATCTAGAATTGTCCTGTCTCTGGTGGGATCAAGCACAAGCTGCCTGAGTCCAGCCACCTGGAGAGAAAAAATGCCTCTGCTTCTGGCTGAAGCAGCCACACTAGTGTTCCAATCAACATCTAGTGTATTGAAATCCCCACCAGTAGAATTTCACCTTCGTTGCCATCTCATGTATTTCCTCGACTAGCTTCCTGTCCAGTTCCTCTCCCTATCCTGTGCTTTCCCTGTATATCACCCTGTGCATATTGCTGTGCCATTTCAGGCTAAAGTGTGATCCACAGCGCCTCAGCCTACCCCTGTCTACCCTGTACCTGTGTTGCCATTATACCTCTCTGACACACAAGGCTACTACCCTTCCTTTTTGCCCTCCTTATCCCTCTGAATAGATCATATCCTGGTACATTTATTTCCCACTTATGATTAGCATGTACCAGCTTTTGATTATTGCTACTATGTCCAGGTCTCCTTCAAGTATTAAGTCCTCCATGTCTGGGACTTTATTTCCCAGGCTGCATGCATTTATCAACATGACCTTCCAAGTTTTACTGCCTGAACTCTCTCTCTCTTCCTGTTTTGATCCCTGCATCTTCCCCTTTCCTGATATTTTTCTCATGTTCCCAGTTCCTTTTCTACCCCATTTGTGCCTGATTCCAATGACCTTGATATCAACTTCTCTTCCTACTCCATTGTTCTGCTTTCTCTACCATGCACTGCATGCCCTGCTTCAACCTCTTGTCTATTATTATTCCAGGTTCTTTTCCACTTCCAGTAGAGCAAGAGGAGCCCCACAGAGTGTATAAGTGCCATTCAGCTTTTCCTATCCCAACATACCAGCCTGTTTTGGCTACACTGACTCTAAGGCTCCAGGAGTCAGACAATCACTCAGCTTATTTGGGTTCTTTATCTCATGGGAGTCCACTAGTCCGACTAAATTGGTGTCAATCACAAACATAAGGAGACTAGATTATAGAGCATTGATGAAGATGTTGAAGAGTGGTGGACCCAGCTCAACTCTCTGAGAGCAATTGCTGAGCACTGCTCTCCACTCAAGGTAGTGCCAAGCCATCACCAGCCTCTACTTCTGCCCAAACATGTCAGCAATCCATCTTGTGTTTTCTTATGTATACCGCACTGGCTTACTATGCCCAGAAACTCCAAGTAACTGAAATTTAATCTCTTACAATGTCAGTAGCCAAGCTGGTCAAACACATTTATCTGGATTCAGTGTGACTTTGGTTTGCAGCAGCTGGTTCAGCACCATTGTAAGGGTTGGTTAAGTAAGGCCATGTAACTGTTATGTACAATGATATTCTCAAAGTTGACAGCCACTTTCAGAATTCACACTACCAGTATCGCCATTTTTTTTAAAACAACTGGGTCTAAAATACAACCGAGAAGCATTGTACTGAATATTAGAACACACCTTGTATGCCACAAAGATGTTAGTTTCTTAGCTGGTGGTGTCAGAGTGATTTTAGGCTCACTTAGTTCGGGTCCAGCTTGAAAAATACTATCCTACCAAGAAATTGGATCACATATGCTTCCAACCAAGGACAGTGGGCAGTGATTGAAATAGTTAGCCTTATTCACCTGGCAAATGTCAATGCATAATCAAATGCCAGATCCTTCTCTGCTACAATATCATTGATTTATGGGGATGTCTGCATTGGTTCAATAATACCATCTGACAGTAACCAGTCAAGTCTGTCTGAATATTTATCTCACAGAGCGGATGGCAGTTAGTACAAAGGTTTTATTCTTGCTGTCCAATCTGCAGTGGTAGCCACAGATGCATGCCACTAAATATCTAGATATCCAGATAAAATAGAGTAAGTCAAACTAAAGTAAATTAGAATTGTCTAGAAACATCCAGCTATATCTAGATATACTGGGGCTCTGGCAACCACTGTATGTGTAGTTCATGGGCAAAGTCTTTAACCCTATTAAAGCCATGAAACAGACCAGGAAATCTGCTAATCTCAGTGCCTGGGAATAAAGCTGGCCACACACTGAAGGGGATCCATCATGTGTAATTCTATTCCCTGAATGATTTAGTCCTAATAAAATTGCATTTGTGTGTATCACCACAACTAGAAAAGTTTTAGGTGATACTTCTTATACTGGACATTCAGGTGGATCATATCCATCACCACAATACTTAAAATGTTATAGAATGCCAACTGAAATCTGTGTGGGCAAAACTCTCAGAACTATTCTTATTTATGATGTATATAGATTTACTCCAATATTCACCATGAGAGGCTGAGTCTAGTTGGAATGGGCATACTGTGTGTACCACATTACTCATTGCATGTCTTTTCTGTAATAAACAAGCGTACTCAGCCTGCTCATGTGCCAGTGGTAGAAAATGTCATTTTGTAAAGTACTCTAGCCAGCTACTGTACCTGCATGTCTTTCCCTGTGATGCATATGCAGGACTTCTGAGTCACAGTTGGTGTGGTGGGAATGTATTCTTAAGCTTGCACTTTTTGGCCTCAACTATCTCTGATCCACCAGTTTTATGGATTCTGCAGCTTTTTCAAGCTGCTTTAGCTAACAAAAGGCCAGCTCTATCAATAAAACAATGGGCTGGCCCGCCGGCGCGGTGGGATTTCTGCTTGCATGCTGGCGACCTGGGTTCGGGAGCGGACCAGGGTCGCCGGAGGTCTGGCCGGGGAGAAGGATGGAGAGTCCTATGGACTGCCTCTCCTTCTCTGGAGGGAGAGTGCGGAGTAGTACTTGGAGCACTGGGGACCCCTGGTGGGCAGGAGACCTCACGCTGCCCGGCCAGCTTAGCCTTCGGGAGGTGGGGGAGGGCCGCAGTCTCATTGCACTTCCCCACCTCCGTAAGGAAAAAGCACAGAAAATCAGGTGGGGCAGGGTCACAGTCTCAGTGAACCCTCCGGAAGGACTTGATTGGCTGCCATCGCTGTGGGTCCCCCAACCAGTTTACAGTTCGTGACCACAGGAGGGCCGTGGCCATGGCCCCACCCTCCGGGGAGTGGCGGGGTGACTAGGGGACCCGGCAGCAGTAGATGGTAGCCAAGGCTTCCGGAGCCATGACTAGGGCCAATAAATGACTGTCGGCCTGGCCAGATAAATAATAAATAGAAAAATAAGGCAATTGGTAATGCTTTGTCCAGGTGAGGAATCCAGATCTAAAAGTAGCATCTGTTAGATGAGTGAGCACAATATCATCTCAAATAAATTATTACAGATCATCCAGTCCTATAGATGACCAGTTTTTCAGATGGCTGCTAATGAATACAGAGAGGCTCATACTGTTCTGCTGGATAGCCTTATGAGGATTATAACAGTCTAATTAAAAGTAGATTTTCCCAAGTGGGACATACACATTTGTCACTCTAATCCCAAGCAGTGCATTGCAATTATTTTTCAGGAATATAATATATTAGCTAGTCGTACTGCAATAAGGTATACATTAAACAAGTCCAGTCACTTTATCCATGGCATGAATAATTCCCTTGGACATGGAAGAACTGGAGCTAACACCACCAATACCATATACATCTTTAACCTCAAATGCCAATGTTGTGTTCAGAACAAGTCATTCAGAACAAGTGCTAACATTCAATGGCACTCTCACCCCTGTTGTGGCACCAGAATTCAGTCACCATGTCAATGGGCCACTGCATCAGCATGTGAGAAGAAATCAAGATTTTGATCCAGTCAATCACAGAGCTAAAGTACTTGTGGGGTTATGTTTTCAAGACTGGCATGTTGATGTTCTTGAATGCTTGGTTTGTTTGGAGCTTGGTAAGATTCGCTTTCTGCTAACACTTTGTAGCATGTCAGTACATTATACAGTTTAAAATTGTACTTTTCACTGATGTGGAAATCAGAAACATCCACTGAGTTTATAAAAGGTCAAGGAAGATGGAACAACAATAGAATTGGAACCTATTTATAAAACAGTCTCTACTGAAAAATTAATTGTAGATTAAGCACAGTTCCCCTTACCCTACCCCTCCATTGTCGTCTTGATGTACTTCCTCTTCCCCATTGTACCCCATATTTCCCTTCTTTTTCTCAACTGTTCTTTCATATGCTATCTTTCTTACCTTCCTACCTTCCCCTAACTACACCTTGCTAACTTTTTGTCTACTTCTTGCTGTCACCTATGCCTCCTTATTTACAAAGGCCTCTTAGTCTGATACTCCCTCAACTTACTCTGTGACTCTATCCTTGCCTGCCTCCTTGTCTCTGCATTAGCACTTGGTAACTCAATATGCACTGTAAAATTGCCAGTTTATGCCTGCTCTTTCTAGTTCGTAATGTTACCTTTTACCTCCATGTGTTAAATATTTGTAATTACTGTTTTGTTTGCACTAACAGTGCCTGTTTTCTGTTATGTAACCCTCTGATGTGGAACCTATGAAAGGTGTTAATTCTGAGATTACAATAAAATAAAATAAATACATATGTAAAAACATGTACTGTATTTTAATAACATAGTTTTATATTTTTTCCAGCAGTCAGAGGAGGGCTTCCAAAATGGCACAGTGGTTGTGGGGAACCCATGCAAGGAGAGGCTGTGGTATCTATTTCGTCTACTTCCTGGAGGAGAGAAGAGTGAGAAGGACATGATTGAGACCAATAAGTACCTCAATGGGGTGAACAAGGTACAAGTGGGTAGTCTTTCTTTCAGAGGAGGAAAGCACCAGAACCTGGGGGCAAGCAATGAAGCTGTAGGGGAGGTGTTCCAGTGATGTGAGGAAATACTTCTTCAAAGAAAGGTTGGTGTATGCCTGGAACAGCCTGCCAGAAGAGGTGGTAGGGTGAAACAGTGGAGCTTCAGGCATGCATGGGATAGGTATACAGGCTTGAGAAATAGAGAAAAGGGAGGTGGGAGGGATGTCATTGACCAAATAGAATCCAAGGTGTTGTACTAGGCAGGAACAATAGGTCAGACTGGATGGCCCTATCAGTCTTTTCTGCTGACAAATTTTGTTATAATATTTCTCTGCTTCTGTTCTGAACCATATTTTGGGGTTTTGACTTTCCACTTCCCTTTGTATTTAGTGGCATCTCAACTTTTCTTTCACACAAAAGACCTGGACCATGAGGGATATGGGTGAGCAAACTACAACTCTTAAACCATAATTTGTGTTCTCTTCCCAAGCAGTACTTTCTGTAAGCTGGAAACATATACCATAGAAGGACTAACTACTGGGAATGTAGTGGAAGAAGACACCAGGAGAAAGGACTGCTGTGTGACTGGACTTCTCTACTGGGACTATAATGCCCTCCTTCCCTCCCCTCCACCCTCCCACTCAAAAGCTAGTTCTACTTTTATAGGCACAGGATTTGACTGACAACAGCAACTTCCTGTTTGGGAACAGGAAGTGAGTGATCACAGAGCCACAAAGGCCCCCATCCTTGAAAGGTAAGAGAGCTCCCTGCCCCTCTAGCTGCTGCTGGAGGTCTGCCTCGAGCAAGTAAGGGGTCTACTGAGAAATATAGGATATTCTTGTCTTAGAACAGGACAATCAGGAGCTTAAAGGGCACACAGGCAGAAAGTAAGGGAGAGAGAAAAAAACAGAGGAAAGAGTAAGGATTGCAAACAGTTAAGGGGCCAGAAAACAATACATGAAGGAGTGGTGCAGTTCAGTGGCTGTGGAGTAGCAGTCTGCCAGGAGACGTTCTGGATGATTTGGTGTTGTCTCATCTGCAGGCACCTCTCTGGGCTGAGGGAGGGAGGTTGCTCATCTCAAGGCTGAGTCGGCCAAGATTTATGGGACCTCCTCTCCATCCAGGGACCACCAGTGCCATGGCTGCTGCCTCAGAGTTTGCCAAGAAAGAGGAGCAGTTGGACCACAGTGGGCTCAGGGAGGGTGAAGGTGGTGGAACAAGGTACATCGCTCCAGTTGTACCTCTCCACAATCCTATGCCATTGTGGTAAGTGTGTTCCTCTATGGAGCCACCAGCAGTGGAGACCAAGGAGGATGCTGGGAACCTCACAAAGGAAACCCACAGGAGGTGGCAGGGGACCCCGCAGGGGAAGGAAACAACTCCTGGTGGGGGACTCCACTGTTAGGAATGTAGAACTTTGGGAGGAAGGGGAGAGGGAGGCAGGTGCCTGCCTGGCACCATGGCTTGGAGGGACAGGAAGCGAATCCTCAGAATTGCCAGAGCAGCTGCACAGGGAGGGCTAGATGTCATTGTCCACCTAGGGACAAATGACCTGGCTAAGAAAGGGATCAAAGAAGTACAGGAAGAGTTTGTGGAACTGGGGAGGAGCCTTAGACAAGTAGCATGCACAGTAACCTTCTTGGAGGTGCTGCCCATCTATGGCATAGGAAGGCTAAGGTGTTCTGCACCATGGGATTCAACCAGTGGTTGAAAAATGGTGTGGAGCTCAGGGATTTAGCTTCATTGGGGACTGGGGTCCACCTGGAGGATGCAAGCCTATTCTGGCATGATGGGCTGCATCTGTCCAGGAGGGAACCAGGATCTAGGTGATAGGTTTAAATGCTTCATTGGCAAGCATTTAAACTAGCCAAGGGAGGCACTGGAAGGAGCATGGAAAGTTCTAGTTCTCCCAAAAAATCATGGTAGTAACTGCGGTAACACAAACATAGAGGTGTCGATGAGGAGAAGGGCAGTGGTAATGGAGAAAGTGACAAAGGCAAGAAGGACAGGGATGGGGCAAAAGGAGTAAGGGCCATCAGGAAATGGGGGTAATGAGTACCAATGCCCAGTAGTCTGGGCAACAAGCTCCTGAGCTGGTGGCCTTGATGGAAGAGGGATGCCTGGATATCCTAGCAGTCACAGAAACATGGTACACAGAGAACCATGACTGGGATGTTAACATACCAGGGTACATAACCTAGGAGACACAGGCAGAGGGAGAAGAGGGGATTAGTCTCTATGTAAAGGAAGAGATAAAAGCAACTGAAAAAAAGAGTAAACAGGGAGGAGAGGAGGCAGTGTGGGTCACCTTAGAGACTGGAAAGAGCACCACAATCTGCACAGGGTTGTGTACAGATCCCATTTCAGGGGAGGAATGGACAAGGATATGATAGAAGGCATTCTTAGAATGGCAGAGAAAGGGAGATACTGTTGGTGGGAGACCTGAATATGCCAGATGTTAACTGGAGCACATTTGCTGCTGCCACATCCAAGAGCAGGGCCATTCTTGATGCCCTAGAGGTGGAAGGCCTCAGACAGCTAGTTCTGGAACCCACTCACGAGGAGCAATCTTAGACCTTGTCTCTCAAATGGGGGCAGTGAGAGGATCTCAGATCTAGAAGTGGGTTGCCACCTGGGAACAAGTGACCATTCAAACAGTGTGGTTCATGTTAAACTCAGCTGCCAAGAGTCAAGCCATACAAAAGTGAGGGTACTGGACTTTAGGAGGGCTGACCTTGCAAGATAGGAGAGTGCCTCAGAAAAGCACTAGCAAACAGGCTAGAGGAGGTGTGAACAACAATGAGGGAATCATCAAAACTGCCATCACAGAGGCAGCAAGCCTTGTGTGAAGCAAATAAACAAATCAAAATGAAAGAAAAAGCCACTATGGTTCTCAAAGAGGTGGCTGTGAAAGTCAGGAAGAAAAGATAGCATTCCGGTAGTAAGAGAAACACAGAAGGAGCAGGACAGAGCTGTACCAGTTAAGGCAGAAGGAAGCAGGAGGAAAGTCAGAAAAGCAAAGGCCCAAACTGAGGAAAAGATAACAAACTCAGTTAAGAGGATAAAACCTTTTATAGGTACATCAGCGGCGTAGACAGACAAAGGGAGGGATAGTGAGGCTGCATAGAATGAATGGTGGGTGGGCAGAGAGGGACATTGAAAAAGCAGTGATACTGAATGAATATTTCTGCTCAGTATTCACAAAGAGGAGGGAAGTGCCTAATCAATTAACAGAAGCACTCTTGAGAAGGGTCGATCCCAGTCCTTTCACAGAAGAAAGGGTTCTGCAAGAACTCCAAAACTGAAGGTGGACAAAGCAGTGGGGCCTGATGGAATTCAACCCAGAATTCTAAAAGAATTAAGGGGAAACTAGTGAAACCACTGGCTATTCTTTTAATAAATCATGGGAGGATGGTGTGGTACCCGAGGACTGGAGGAAGGCGGATGTATTCCCTTCACAAAAGTGGGACCAAGACAGAGGCAGAGAAACTACAGACCTATCAGTCTGACCTCTGTGGTCGTGGAAAGTGATGGAGTCACTTCAGAAGGAAAAGAATGGTTGAGTACCTAGAGGCCAGTGGGGCAGAGGACCCAAGGCAGCATGGGTTCACAGCGGAAGGTCATGTCAGATGAATCTAATAGATTTAATTTGACTGGGTGACCAAAGTAGTAGACCAGGGAGGGCTGTGGACATGGCCTACCTAGACTTTAGCAAGGCATTTGACACAGTCCCACAAAAGATTAATAGTCAAATTAACCAGCCTGGGATTGGGTCCCAGGGTAGTAGCCTGGTAAAACATTGGCTGGACAACAGGACACAGAAGGTAATTATAAATGGAGTCCACTCTGAAGAAAGAGGGTTCTCAGTGAGTACCGCAGGTTTCAGTATTGGGTCCAGTCCTTTTAATGTCTTCATAAGTGACATTGCAGAGGGACTGATAGGAAAAGTATGCCTCTTTGCAGATGACACAAGATCTGCAACAGGGTTGATACACAAGGAGGCGGAAAAGGATGAGAAGGGACTTGGCAAGGTTGGAGGAATGGTCAGAAGTATGGCAGCTAGGATTCAATGCAAGAAGTGCAAAATAATGCCCCGGGAAACAAGAACCCAGGGAAGAATACACAATGAGGGTAGTAACTAACAACAAAAAGGAAAGGGACCTTGGGGTAATCATATCAGATGACCTTAGGTTAGCAAGCAATTGAGAAAGGCAGTAGGGAGGGCTGAGGGGTATACTGGGTTGCATAGGGAGAGCATCTGCAGCAGAAAACAGGAAGCTGTTATCCTCTCAGCACAGACAGTTGGTGAGACCCCATCTACAGATTACTGCATCCAGTTCTGGAGACCCCAGCTCCTGAGGACTATAGACAGGATAGAGGCAGCCAGAGGAGGACAACCAAAATGGTGCGGGGTCTGCAAGAGAAGCTGCATGAGGAGAGACTAAAAGAGCTTAATATGATACCTTGAGGAAAGAAGGAGAGGGGAACATGATAGAAACTTTTAAGTACCTCAGTGGAATCAACAAAGTCCAAGAGGGTAGCATCTTTCAGAAAAAGAGCGTGCAGAACAAAGAGAACAATTTGAAGATGGGGGGACAGTTCAAGGGGCAATGTGAGGAAGTATTATTTCACAGAGAGGTAGTGGATGCAGGAACAGGCTTCCTGATGAGGTTGTGGGGTCTAAAACTGTGGGAGAATTCAAGAATGCATGGAAGAGACATAAGACAATTCTTGTGGGGGTAGGAAGAAGAATAGGCTGTTGTTAACTGGGATCCTGCGGCCTATCCTGTAGGTAGGAAATGGGCAGACTTGATGGCCCAAGTGGTCACTATCTGCAGTCCAAAGTCTATGTTTCTTTGTTTCTATTTTTCTATGTTACTATTTTGTAGTCTTCTCTATTTAATAATCTATGCCCTGGACCTGAGGATATGGCCATGTTGCATAGGCTAACCATACTTTAATAAATTCAAAAATGAAATCATAACATGATGATGGCTGGACACCTATTAGAAAGTACAATTTAATTGGACTTTGAGTGTAAAACTGTTTTCAGATTTCATCAGTTTATTTCTTTAATAACAGGTACCTGTCTTTGAAGTAGACACATCACGTAAGGTTGGAGATGTTGCTTCTGTGAAAGAATAAAAGTACAAAATATCATGAATATGAATACATTCTGTGTTTTAGCATTTACCTTAGTAAACCTCTCTGTACTATCAACATAGCTCAGATTCTGACATTGTGTTATTAGTTAACTGGTTGCTTTCCTAACTAATGGGAAAGCTACCTAACTCTTCAAACTTTGCCGTTTTATGGACCTTTGTAGCAAATGTAGCAATGGTTCATAATCTAGAAAGGAGTCCAAGAATAGCTTCTATGATTCTTAGAAACATGTTTTATATTTTGTCTGGCAGCATTATAAACTTCACAAGCCCACACACTACAAAGGTCCACATGCATGAGAACTGCACTCTACAAGAGCCTGGAACTGCTTCCCCACAGATAAGAAAACAATAACTAATGACTATGCCTGGTCCTTCAGGAGCACCACTGTATGTTAGTTTCCAAACCAAAAGTGAACCTTTATGGCTTAACAACTGTCGGTCACAGCAGTTTTTAGACATATCATTTCTGTCAGAACTACATCTTGGATTTTTTCTCTTCTTGAATAACTTTGCTTTGAGGAAGCATGTTTAACCTGGAAATGTCCATTGTCATTGTATCAGATATTTTAAGTTTTACTTTTGTCATAAATAACACAACAGCAGCTACTGCATAGTAAGTATCCTTAGCTTAATTCAGCAATAAACCAAACTCTGCGGTGCATGACAACAATTTACCAATCAATGCCATCCACTTACTTTTGCTGTCAAAGTAGTTTTCCATTAAGAGAGCTTAGAGTTCTTTTTTATCTTGATTACATATGCACAGAGAACATATTGCGGCAGCTTTTCAGAAACAGAGTTGTGGAGGCCTGGCACTATTGTGGCCAATGCCCTCACAGCATTTAAATGCTTAGCCAGCTTTCCCCAATGCTTTTGGCATGCTGCTGCTGACACTAGTTCAGGCAGCATGCCACAGCCTTGCCAATGTTTCAGCCACTGCAATCAGGGGCCTCCTCGTCATTGCAGCATAAGCCATTGCTACAATGAAGTAGCGACCATCATTGCTGGTAGGAACCTTGTTACAGTGATACTGTTTGTGAACATGGTAGTGGCTTGCAGCCATGTTTACAAACAATGTCAACTCCTAGCCCAAGGTGTCTCAGTCCCCGCGGCAGCATGTGCCACCCCCCACCATCTTTGTTTACAAATGGGGACCAATCCTCGCAAACTTCAGTGCCCCAAAGGTTGATGTTGCCAAGACGGGTGAGCTCACTCTATCGGCATTATACGTAACCCCCACTTTTGTTGTGTACTGATGGGTTTCCCAATCCTCTGTTAGCATAATGTCACCCCCAACTTTTTGTTGTGTGTCGACAGAGGTTCCCAATCGCTGTCTGCATAATGTAAACCCACTTTTTGTTGTGTGCTGATGGGGGTGCCCAATCCCCCATCAGCTACAGCTGCCCCAAAAAAGACTCTGTTGGCATGCTGGGGCCACCCTAGTGTGCCACATGCCTGTAAAAAACAAAATGGTCCCACAATGTTTTTTTCCTTCCTGTGGAAAAAGGAGCAGGTCCCGTGGAGGTCTCCCTGCCCCTCCCACAAACTGCACCCACCCACTGCGCACCCTGTCTCTCACATCCCCCACCACATACTACCTCCAGAGTCTGGTGTGACCATCTTGAGTGGACCGGGAACATGTCTGCACTCTTCAAATCTGACTGCAAACAGGGAAATATTGAGTAGCTATAATGGAATAAATATAAATTTTTTAACTTTGATACATATCACAGGCATTTTGGGAATTTTGGCACCAAATTTTCAACATGGGTTTTAGCACCCCTCCTCATCAAAACAAAAAATGACTGTTCTACAGTAGTAACTTAGAAGATACATCAGCTCATAAGTTTGTGAATTTGCAATATTTTCATGCCATATTTTCAGCTTTTGCATTTTCAAACCTACTTGTGAACAGTGCAACTGTAATTTTCCACATCCTGGCCAAAATGTTTTTTGCACTTCTGGCTCAGAATAGCATAGTCACTGTGGGAAATAGTGTTTGGAACAGATTAAAGAAAATGACTGACTGTTCATGAGCAGCGGTCCTAGACTGCAAATGTTGAAAATTTGGTGATGATACTCCATAAAATGAACGTGTTGAATGTGCATTGCACAGTTTCCACATCATTCATACCTTCACAACTTTGCAATTTTTCACTCCAGAATTTCAACATTGTAATTTTCCACACCTCATATGAACAATGCAGCTGTCATTTTCACATCCTGTCCTGAAATGTGTTTTCGCCTCTGGCACACTATTACGCTGTCACAAATCAGTGTTCAGGACATTAAGAAAAATCACACTGACACTGTTGATGAGTACAGGTCCAAAATGCCTATGTTGAAAAATTTGTGAGTGAAACTCCATAAAATGACTGTGTTACGAGTGTGTGTTGTGCAGTTTTCATGCCCCTTATAAGTTAAGTAAATTAGTAATATTTCACGCAGATTTCAACACTGACATTTGTTCCACCTCCTTATGAACAGTACAGCTGTCATTTTTCACATCCTTGCTGAAATATGTTTCCGCAGCAGAGCACAGAATACCACAGTGGCTGTGGAAATCATTGTTTGGGACAGATTAGGATCAGCGACTGAGTGGGAGTGACCGAGCTCAACTGAGCTCTATCTGGATTGTAAAGAGATTTCTTTGTGGGCAGGAAAAGGTGCCAATGCAGGCAGGATCCCAGTACAAAGGGAGCACTGCAGCTCTGGGAGACATAGAATGAGCAAGTCAGGGAGGAGGGAGTGAGCCTCAACAAAGCTCTGTTGGGACTGATAAGTGATTTCTTTGTGGGCTGGAAAAGGCAGCAATGCATGCAGGAGCCCAGTACAAAGGGTAAGCCTGCAGCGGTGGGAGAAACAGAATGAGCAACTGAGAGAGGGTGAGTGAACTCACGGAGCTCTAGCAGGACAATGGCTGATTCTTTGTGGGCAGAAAGAGCAGTAATGCAGGCAGAAGCCCAGTACAGAAGGGCAGCCTGCAGCGCTGGCAGAAATGGAATGAGTGAGTGAGACAGGGGAGTGAGGAGAGCCAAGGAGCTCTGTTGGGAGTGCTGCCAGATTTCTTTGTGGGCAGAAAAGATACCAACAGAGCAAGAGCCCTGTATAAAGGAACATCCTTGTGTAAGAGAAACAGAATGAGCAAGTGAGAAAGAGGAAATGAACAACCTCAGTAGAGCTCTGTTGAGACAGCAGAGATTTCTTTGTGGGTAGGAAAAGGTGTCAACACAGGCAGCAACCAAGTACAAAAGGGGCAGCCCTGCAGCGGCAGGGAGAAACAGAATGAGCAAGTGAGAGAGGGGGGGAGTGGTGACCTCAGCGGAGCTGTGTTGGGACTGCGGCAGATGTCTTTGTGGGCAGAAAATGCAGCAATGCATGGAGGGGCCCAGTACAAAAGGTCAGCCTGCAGTGGCGGGAGAAACAGAATGAACGACAGAGAGAGGGGAGAGAGTGAAGTGAGCTCAACAGAACTCTAGTGTGTCTGACTGCAAATTTTGTGGCAGAAGAAGGCGGCAATGCAGGTAGGAGCCCAGTACAAAAGACTGCCTGCAGTGCCAATGCAACGCAAGCAGAGAGAGAGTGAGAGTGAGTGAGCTCAATAGACTCTGTCAGGACTAATTCAGATTTCTTTGTGGGCAGAAAAGCGCCAACAGAGGCAGGAGCCCACTACTAAATGGCAGCCTGCAGAGACAGGAGAAACAGACTGAGCAAGCGAGACAGGGAGTGAAGCGTCCTCCACTGAGCTCTGTCAGGACAGCTCTGGATTTGTTTGTAGGCAGAAAAGTGCCAATGCAGGCAGAAGCCCAGTACAAAAAGGGCGGCCTGCAGCACCAGAGAGAAACACAATGAGAATGAGAGAGGGGAGGAGCGGCTCAACGGAGCTCCATCGTGACTGCTGCAGATTTTTTGTGGGCAGAGTAGGGGCAATGGCAGGAGCCCAGTACAAAAGGCCAGCCTACAGCACCAGCAGAAACAGAATGAATAGTGAGGAGGGGTGAGTTAGCTCAGCGGACCTGTGTCAGACTGCTGCAGCTTTGTTTGTGGGGTGAAAAAGCCACCAACAGATGCAGGAGCCAGTAAAAAGGGCAACCTGCAGCACCAGCAGAAAGAGAATGAGTGGTGAGAGAGGGGAGGACCCACCCAATAGGAACTCTGTCGACAACTACAGATTTGTTTGTGGGCAGAAAAATGTGTGCCAATGCAGGCAGGGAACCCAGTACAAAATGGCAATCTTAAGCAGCAGGAGAAACAGAATGGCGAGAGTGACACTGGGGTAGTGAGCTCAAGCGGACCAACGCAATCAACCAGGCATTGACAAATGCTTGTTTTATTATGTTGTCTTGTGCACACACAAGCAATATATTGTAAGTAGCTTGGAATAGCTGGTTTGGAGGTGTAGTTGTATTGTGGCCAATGGTGCCACTGCTTTTAGGCTGGGATCTGAGGCATGAATGAAATAGCACGCTGTCTATGACAGCAGTGCAAAAATGTACACCATCTTGAAACAATTTTCTGCTGCAATGAGGAGCGACTCATTGCAGGGTGTCACTTGCCTGGTGTAACATTTCAGCAAACATGGTGGGCAGCTGCTTGCTGTACACCTGTACACAATCCCAGAAGCTGACTTCAAGGTGCCAATCCCCTTGTCTGCATATGTGCCCCCTTACTGTTTTTTGTCTGAGGGCATCATCCCCAAACACAATACACTTGCCAATGGGGGGCCCTATGCCCTGTCAGCATGTTTAACCACCCATCCATTGGCATTTCCTGCCCCCACCACAATTGTGTGCCACGCAGAAACTCACCCCAGTGTGGCTAACATAACTCTCAAATCAAATGGGACAAACTGGGAGCTCACACCAGTGTACCCAACACCTGTTAAAGAAGAAAACAGTCACGCAGTGATTATTTATTTACTTTTGTACAGTAACCTGAAACAAAGAAAAGATCCTCACCATCGGGTGACCTCCCCAATGTACCACACATCATCTGTGCACCTCATCTCCACCCCCCTTAACCTTATACTTACCCGGAGCCTGGCCTGATGATCTTTGGTGTAAAGAGAACATGTCTGTACACTTAGAAGCCAAACATGAACTGAAGAAATGCCACTAAGCTGTATAATGGCATAATAAACTTTCAACTTAGGTAGCTATCCGGCCATTTTTGTGACTTTCTTGGCTCCAAATTTTAAACATGAGTTCTTGGGACTCCACCTCATAAGCTCAGTCACTATTATTTCATTATTCAGTCCTAAGAGGTGATTTCATGGTCACTGTGAGGAATCCCTTAGGGCTGATGAATGAAACAACAATGTCAGTGTTCATGAGGTGGATCCTAAAACCTATGCTGCAAATGTAGTGAAAGAAAAATGACTGTAATGAGTGTGCATTGCACAGTTTGCATACATAACATAACTTCAAGAATTTTAGTATTTTCACTCAGATTTTCAGCATTGCCATTTTTCACACCTCATATAAACAGTGCAGCTATGTTTTCATCTACCTTACAAAATGTGGTACACATATGGCCCTTTAGAGCAAGAAGGCTAGGCTAAGAAACCAATCTGGTTGAGCAAAGGAGGTCATGGAAAAAACAAGGAAAGAACTGCCTTTAGGAAGTACAAGAAAACAGGAGGGGGGAGGACGGGAGGATATGGACAGAATCGAAGGAGGTGACAAGAGCAGTAAGGGGAGCCAAAGCTTCTAAAGACTCAGGCTGGCACAAGGCATGAAAAGGGAGAAGGACTCTTCAAGTACATCAGGAGAAAAGGAGCCATAGGACACATAGTAAGGATTAGGGAGGGGTTGGGTGGAAGCAGGGGTGATAAGGTGGAAGCACTAAATGAGTACTTCTGCTCAGTATTTACTAAAGAGAAGAGGGGTGACACAAGGTGAGAAATAGCAGAAGCAGGGTGGGAAGTGGTGACAAATGGGAAATCATGGAGACAAGTGCAAGAGGTTTGAAGGCACTGAGGGTGGACAGGCGCCAGGCCCAGATGGCATCCACCCAGGGTACTGAAGAGCTAGCAGAGGTCACTGCAGGACCTTTGGCAGACTAATTAAATGCCTCACTACTTTCGGGGTGTGTACCAGACTGGAGGATGGCTCATAGCCCGTCCAATAAGAGTGCGGGCCCCATGATGAACCGGGAACTACAGACCAGTGAGCCTCACATCCATTGTGGGTGTGCTAATGGAGACTATCCTGCAGGATAGGCTGGTGGTCCCAGAGACTGAAAGGACTACAGGACAGCAGACAGCATGGCTTCATGCACGTGGCAGATCCTGCCAAACCAACCTGGCCGAGTTCTATGACTGGGCACCAGGCAACTGGACAGGGGTCATGCAGTAGATGTCCTGTATCTGGACTTCAGTAAGGCATTCGACTCAGTGCCATGGAAGGCTGGAAAAGGAAGTTAGTAGGCACAGGGCAGGTGCAAAGCTGGTGAGATGGGTAGGGAAACTGGCTGCAGGAAAGCAACAGAGGGTGGTAGTGGGTGGGAGCTCTCAACCCAAGGGCAGTGATGGTGGGTCCCACAGGGCTGGTGTTGGGACCAGTGTTGTTTGGGATATTCATTGCAGACATATCATGGACATCAAGAGCAAGGTCAGTCTGTTTGCGGATGATACCCAAAGGTAGGCGCGGTAGTGGATGACCAGGAGGATGGCAGGGGTTGCAGGATGATCTGGCAAAGCTTGAAACCTGGTCAGACACCTAGAAACTGAGCTATGCCAAAAGTGCAAGGTGCTGCATTTGGGATGAAGAACCCAAGGGAGGAGTTACAGCTAGAAGTGCAGCTAGCCCAGACAGAGGAGGAGAAGGATCTGGGTGGTGTGCTCATTACGGTCAATGAACCTTCGGCACAATGTAGGAAGGCAGCTGCAAGGGCCAGCTGAATGCTGGTTGTATTGCAAGGGTATATCTCGAGGAGGAGGAGGTGATTCTGCCACTGCTTAGGTCATTGGTAGACCACACCTGGAGTACTGCGTGCAGCACTGGCGTCCCATATCTGAAAGACGGACATTAAGTTACTAGAGGGGTAGTGCAGAGTGACAAAGATGATCAAGGGCTGGGGACTTGTCATACGAGGAGGAGGTTGAAGGATGAACATGTACCACTGAGGAGAGGAGTGGATAGGGTGACATGATTGAAACCATTAAATACATGAAGGAATAAACAAGACAGGTACAGAGGCTGTTCAAAGTAAGGAGGAGGACACCAGGGCCACATGACATGAGACTGGGCGAGGAAGTTCAGGAGGAGATGAGGAGACACTTTACAGAGAGGGTGGTGGCTGGGTGGAATGCATTACCTGCTGAAGTGGTATGCAGTAGAACAGTGGGCTGCTTCAAGCAAGGATGGGACAGGACAGGGGAGGTTAAGCCAGAGGGAAGGGTGGAAGGAGGGGCAGCTGCAGAATAAGGGATGCTAGATGCACATTTGAGCAGACTTCATAGACTTCTAGGCCTTTATCTGCTAGCAAATTTCGGGGATGTTCATATGGTGCACTTGCTGTGGGAAATCAATGTTCAGGACTGATAAAGAAAGTCACAGTGACACTGTTCATGAGCCGATCCCAAAATACCTATGTTAAAATTTGATGAGAAAATTCACAAAATGACTGTGTTAGAGCGTCATTACACAGTTTCCATAATACACTCATAACTTAGAGAATTTACAATATTTTCCTCAAGATTTTCAACATTGCTATTGTTCACACCTCCTTACTAACAGTACAGCTGTCAATTTCACATCTGCCCAAAATGTGTTTTAGTACCAGAAGCACAATAGGCGTGGACACAGGGAAATCATCATTCAGGACAGAATAAGAAAATCACAGTGACACTGGTGATGGTAGGAGGTTCAAAATTCCTATGTTGAAAATTTGACAAAATTCCACACAATGACTTATCTTATGAGTGTGCATTGTGCAGTTTCCATCTTAGCGGCTAAGTAACAAGAATTTTAATATTTTCACTCAGTATTTCAACATTGCCATTTCTTCACATCTCATTATGAACAGTACAGCTGTTATTTTTCACATCCTGCTCAAAATGTGGTTTCACACATCTGGCACAGAATGCCACGGTCAGGACATCAACGTTCATGACAGATTAACAAAATCACAGTGCCACTGTTCATAAGAAAAGGTCCCAAATACTTTCATGAGGTGGGATATGAAAAGCCCATGAAGAAAATTTGGAGTGCAAGAAGCCAACAAGCGCCCAGGGTGTTAGGGTTTCTTCTCGTCCACCCTGTGAGAGACTGACCAGTGTCAGGGGTGTGACTTTAGTTATTGGCTGTAATGACCACACAATTCCTCCCCAACCCCCACCCTGCAGCCACTGACAGGCATCAAGGTGTGCCTAGGACTCTTCAGCCCCAAGTTCACCAATTCTCCTATAGTGCACCCATCTCAATGTATTTCTTTATGGAATGAGTGTCGTCAATGCCTGAGGAACCCAGGGCACAATACAATACTTGTCAGAGTCTGCAGGGTAGGGTGAGGTGAAATGGCATGAGTGTTACGGCCGATGACCCAAAGGCACACCTCAATGCCTAATCAGTCTGCAGGGTGGTGAGGGTGAGTGTCACTTCCATACTTCACTGCCATTCCTATTATGCATCTCTGTATCCTGCACTACCAATGTCAATGTCAGCAAAGACAACATTCAGCATTGACAAATACTGCAATGGGCAACTCCATCACCCAGCTGGATGGTTAGCAACCTCCGTTTGCTACTTTATATGCTGGAGTCAGTATATAAACTACACAACACACCATTTTGTTCTCTAAGGAACAGTGGGATGTTATGATTATGTTATGATATTATAGTTCTTTTACGATGTTTCAAGTATAACTTAACTTCTCTGGCTGCTTAGAATTTATTTACAATGCCAATAGAAGTATGCTACGAATACAAGTAACTCCTGTAGAGGGCAACCAAAATTTTGCAGTCAAACCAGTAAGAATATGCTGAATACATGGGCCTCAATCACCTCTTAAATTCTGTGGTGCAGGCAGAACACCAGAGCCATCAATGAGATTTGGATCTGATGAAAACATTTCCATTCTATTCCTTTGGATGCTTTTGAAGACAGGAGAATCCTGGCATATAGCTAGTCTCTGCCATGGCACTGACCAAAAATAACCCTCCATTTCCTCCCAAACTGTAACAGAAACTAAGATTCTGCAGGAGGAGACGTAAGATGCCACCTTCCATACCTATCCTAAGGACTTTGGTATAAAAGTATACATAATAATAATAATAATAATAATAAACTTTATTTAGAAAGCACAATATCCAAACCAAAGTGCTGTGCACAAATCTTTAAAACAATTTAAAACAGATAAAACAATAGCAAGCTAATTCCAATCAGTAAGCTATAAATAAAAGCAAAGCAGAATATTATAGAAAGAACGAAAGTCCTGGCAGAACAAATAGATCTTCAAAGCTTTCTTAATGCTCTCCACGGTCCAGCACTCTCAAATCTGATGAGGTAGAGAATTCCACAGGGTTGGGGCTATGAAAATAAAAAGCATTGGACCACGGTTTAAAGATGAACTTCAGTTGTATGTTGACCAATAATGAGACCTCCAGACCCTTGCCATAGAAAGGTTCAATTGACCATAGCTGTCATGAGCCACCAAATAGAATGTATAACACTCCTTCATGGGGACCCAGCCTTCACACATCCTGCAGGCCCCTTCTAAATTTATCAAGCCTGCACACACCTCTTTTAACCCAGCCAGTCTTGACTCACTTTTCCAGTTGTCTGTCTCAGAACACACTGAAAAAGTGTCTTTACTTGGCATCATTTCTGTTAAATCCTGGCTGAAACAGTTGTAGAATGTCAAGAGAATCAGCAGGAGATTCCTGGAGAGGGGAAGGAGGTGGGTTGTGTGGTTCTGTGGAGGAGATGCAGCACCCTTTGAGAAAGTAAAGAGCAACAGTAAGTAATCTCCTAATATATCTTTACGAATCACACTCCTCTATACAGCTTCACCTTTGGTCAGTTGAAAAAAGAAAAAGAACATGAGAGGACAAACCGAACCAGAGGTCAGGCTCCAGTGGAACTTGTGAACTGCACAACTAAAATGCAAAAACAGGAAAAATGAGACTTCAGGATCCTAACAGGCTGTGATTGTACCACCCAGTCAGACACAGTGTCCAAAGGGACAGCTGAAGAGCGGGTGATTGTGGAACAATCTGGGTAAACAAGGCAGGCAATGAAAAATAATACTGGAACTATGAAGGAAATTATCAGAATGCTCCAAAGCAAAGATATGCCCTGGAAGAAAGAATACTTTGATGGTTATGAGGAGATCCAAGAGAGAATAACCAAGCATGGTGCTAGGTACGCATCTGTCTCCTCACAAACTGGCCAAAGATAAAGCTGGAAGGAGATCATATGAGGGTGATCTATATCTTAAAAATAAATAAAGAGAAAAATAATAAATGTGGTCTTATAAAGGCTGTCTGAGAGAGAGGATTGGGGCATTGCGCATAAGTACAGCAGAGAGTTGGCCGGGTAATAAAGCTCACTGGACTCAGTTTTGGCAATGGGATAGTCATGACAGCGGCTCCAAGGGAGCCATAGGACCAGTTCCATCCAAAGCATAGATCCGAGTATTCAGAGAAGAAGAAAACACATGTTTTGATCAAAAACACTGAGGAGATGAGGACCCGATCTCCTTGTATATTACAACAAGAAGTAGAAACTCTTACTGGAAGCAATGCAACAGAATGTTTGGCTAACTGAGTGAAGGAGCACAAGTACAGGGAGTACAAATAAAGTGTTGGTCCTTGGTGTCCCAAATGGCAGGAAATCACTATGAGGGTTCCTGATAAAGCTCTAAAGCCATAGGACCTAGCTTTTCCCAGCTCTTAGAGTGTTCTGCTGGTTGTATTTTATATTCAAAAGGTTTTGTATTTTGGTTCTGTTAAAATGATTCCCTACAAATTGTTAATGTAAATGGTCTCCTGTATCTGAAATATTTTCCATATAAATGAACCAATAATGTCATTCCGATGTAAATTCATGTTTGTGAACAGCGATAATCATACTGTTATTTGTTTGTTTGGTATGTACTTCATTTGAGAGAACTGAAAAGAGCATTTTACCAGTTATTCTCAAAAACTGACATGAATAAATAAATAAAAATACATACATACATACCACACATAGATAAAACTACATAAATAAACACAAAACTTCATATACTCAAGATACCACCGAAAATCAATAATTTACAGGGAAGGAAGGAAGGAAGGGAGGAGGAGGGAGGAGAGGAAATCCTTGAGTCCATGGGTTGGGGTAAAACGACAGGAGGCGAGGATAGCACTGGGTGAGAAAGAGATTCTGTGTCTGTCCTCAGAACCAACCAATCATCAACAAAGCTGGCAAACTAAGCCTCAAAGGAAAATCTGAGTTACGCCACTCAGTATGGACTAATGAAGGAGAACCATGGGAAGACACAAGATTAGACATAAAGCCTAGTAGAGGAGATGTAATCAAAAGAAGAACCCCAAGTAGGATAATAGCAACTTAAAGGATGTAATGCTGGCAGTGGTAAATCAGAGGCAGTAGAGGGACATTTGGAAAGAATCCTATAAACAATAGTTGCTGAGACTGAGAAGGGCCCAGCACGTTAAGGAAATCAGTAGTGTGGCTGATATTGACAAGGATGGCAAAGGCTGCCCATTGGTGAAATGGTAGCATTACTGCTCACAATGCCAGCAACCCAGGATTGGTAGTACATCAGGTCACTGGGGCCAGCTAGAGGAAGACGATCACAGAGGACGTCTCCTCTTCCAAATAGGTTGACGAAACTCCATCAAACATCCCACCTAGGTGGTATAGAGTTGGTGATGCATGCTGGTGCAGCAGCTGTAGGGGCACCCCAACAGACAGCTCAGCATGCACACATCATAATTTCTGCTTCATGGGCATCCATAGACTGGGAGAAACAGGACGAAAGGATGCAGGCTTGCAGGATGTCAATAGTTCTCGCAAACCCACACGCTTACTGCGCGCTTTTAACTACCAACTGCAAGTATCAGGAGGCTTGGGCATTCAATGGCCATCAAGAGATCAGCTTGGGAGGTACAGGTATGTCCCATTTGTAAGTCCAAAGATGGTGATAATGGGGTTAGAATTTTGAGAAGGCCAGTCAAAGGATGGAAAGAACAGAAAAGATCCAAAGGTAGCAGGAACTCATTCCAGGTTACAAATGAACTTTGCAGACAAGCCAGCAACTGAGCCTGTGGTTAATTAGTATTCATCTCTCCTCAAGGTACCACCTCCAATCCAACACGTAGCCCCAGGCAAACACCACTGAATGTCTCAACCCCTCGAGTAAAAATAGAGCTATATGTATCTGGATTTTGCCCCATTATGCTCTGTATTTTTTCAATCTAGATGATCCAGCAAGACACTGTTCCTATTGCAAATCCATAAGCTTGCAAACATTGTTTTTGCCTTTTCTATATCATCAAATTATGTACCACTGGACATTTGGAAAGGAATTTTTCTCATAACTTTCAGTATAAAAATAAATTGAAATGATGAATGGCGCTGAGATTATACCAAGAAATTTGTAATCAGGACTGAAATCCTCAAAGTGAGGTCAGCATAGAATGCAGTCGGATGGACTGGTGAAAGTTTCACAGTGATTTTAGAAGTCCAAGGTGGCAGGATGTCAACAAAGAAGCTGAACGGTGATATTTGTAATACAGGTATTTTAAACTTATTTTGTAAAGCCTATGTGGAATAATAAAACTCATTTTGAACTTTGATCACAGAAGCTATACCATACTAGTAGAAAGACAGTCCCTAACATGCTAGAGGGTAAACAGTCTAAGACACATTCCTGGAGGAAGGGTCAAGGGACCTGGTGCCATCACTGATAAACAACAGAGGACGAAGAAAGAGACAGGCTCAGGAATAGTCATCATGTTGTCCAAAGGCAAGAGATTCCCTATGTCATACAACATGGAGTACCCCTACCTCTGAGGAACTAACAGTGAACAACAAATCTGTGTTCTGCACATTGGTGAATTTGGACAGACCTTTCAGATACTGTATGCAAGCGGACTTCTCAACTCTTCTGGCCCTGCACAGGGTATACAAAGTCATATGTAGACAGCAGCAATGACCACAGGCAACAGATAGGACAACAGGCAACCAAATGCAACCATCTTCCTTCCAATGATGTTGCCGATGGACAAGAAAAAGTGGACCTGGCAACATGGAAACAGAAACATAGACTTAGCGGCAGATAAAGATGTAGCCCACCTAGTCTGCCATTCCCTACCTGGATAAGCCGCAGATCCAAGTTAACAAACCCATTTCTTCCTCTGCCCCACAAAAATCACTGTTTGTCCCATACATTCTTGAATTCCCACAGTTTAGATCCCACAACCTCCTCAGGAAGCCTTCAAGCATCCACTACCCTCTCTGTGAAAAATACTCCTCACATTGCCCTGCAACCACCCCCCATCTTTAATTGTGTCAACATTCTGGAACATCTCTTTGTCTGAAGATGTTACCCTTGGACTTTGTTGATTCACTGAATCAAAGTTGCTACTAGCCCCCTTCCCTTCTTTCCCAGGGCATCCATAGCTCTTTAGTCTCTCTCAGCGGTTTCTCATGCCACCATGCACCATTTTTGCCCTCTGGGCTGCCTCATCCTGTCTATGTCCTTGAGATGGGGGTCCAGAACTGGATGCACTCCACACGGGGTCTCAAACCGTCTGTACAGAGGAATATCAATTTCGTTTTCGCTGGTGATGCCTCCCAAGCAGCCCCAGCATACCCCAGCCCTCCTACTGCCTTCACATTCCTTGCTAACCTAATATCTGATGATTACCCCCAGGTCCCTTTCCTTTTGTTGTTATTACCTCCTTCATTGTGTAATTTCCCCGGATTTTGTTTCCAGGTGCAATATTTTGCACTTTCGCACTGAATCTAACCGCAATACTTGACCATTCCTCCAACCTGCCATCCTCATCCTTTTCATGCCTTTGTATCAACACTGCTGCAGATCCCTGTGTCATCTGCAAAGAGGTATACTTTTCCTTCCAGTCCTCTGCAATATCTTATAAGACATTAAAAGGAATGACCAGCACTGAACCCAGCACTTCCTAGTAACCCCTCTTCTTCAGAGGACCCTATTTACAATTTTGTGTCCTGTTGTCCAGCCTATATTACCTAGGCATCACCCGGGACCCACCCCTATTAAATTATTAATCTTTGTGGGACTGTGTCAAATGCTTTACAAGCCCAGAGGTATGTCCACAGCCCTCCCGGTTATCACTTTGTCACCAGTCACAGAAACTATTAGATTTGTCTGATGAGACCCCGCTTGAACCATGCTGCCTTGGGTCTGTGCCCCATCAAGTACTCAAGCAATTCTTTCAGCAGAAGTGAATCATCACCTACCACAGAGGTCAAATTGACAGGTCTGCAGTTTCCTGCTCTGTCTTGGTCCCACTTTTGTGAAGGGTATCACATCCGCCTCCAGTCCTCGGTACCACACCATCCTCCCATGATTTATTTAAAAGAGATCCCCTGATTCTTTAGATTTTAGAAAATTATATCAGGCCCATTGCTTTGTCACCTTCAGTTTAGGAGTTCTTGCAGAACACTTCTTTGTGAAAGGGCTGGGATCGACCTCCTATCAGGTACATCTGTTACCGATAAGCACTTCTTTTTGTGAATAATGAGCAGAACATTTATCAGTATCTGCTTTTCACTGTCTCTGCCCATCCAATTATTCATTCTATTCAGCCTGTCATCCCTCCTTATGTCTTTGTACGCCTTCTGATGTACCTATAAAAGCGTTTTCCAAACTTAACGAGTTAGCTATCTTTTCCTCAGTCAGCCTTGCTCTCATTTTCTGCCCTTCTCTGCCATAACTGCACAGCCTCTGTCCTGCTCCTTCTGTGTTTCCTATACCTCCGGAATGCTATCTTTCTCCTGACTTCCCAGCCACCCTTTTGAACCATAGTGTTTTTCTTTCATTTGATTTGTTTGAGCTTAACACAAAGGCTTGTTGCCTTGTGATGGCAGTTTTGATGATTCCTCATTGTTGCTCCACACCTCCTTCTAGCCTGTTTGCTAGTGCTTTCTAGAGGCACTCCCATCTGCAAGTCAGCCCTCCAAGTCCATTTCCTCACTTTGTGTCGGCTTGACCTGTAGCTGAGTTTAATTATGAACCACTGTTTGATGGTCACTTGTTCCCCAGATGGCAACCCACTTCTAGATCTGAGATCCTCTCACTGCCCCTGTTTGAGTATGAGTTCTAAGATTGCTCCCTCATGAGTGGATTCCAAACTAGCTGTCTGAGGCCTGCCAGCTGTAGGCACGAGAATGGCCCTAAGCCTGGATGTGGGTTGCAAAATGTGCTCCAATTAACATCTGGTATTCAGATCTCCCATCAACCGTATCTCCCTTTCTCTGCCATCCTAAGAATGCCTTCTATCATATCCTTGTCCATTCCTCCCCCTGACACGGGGGTCTGCACACAACCTGTGTGGATTGTGGGTACTTCTTCCAGTCCCATGGGACCCACAGCCTCCTCTCTCCCTGTTTACTCTTTGTTCAATTTTTTATCCCTTCCTTACATAGAGAGCTACTCCTCCCTCTCTCTCTTGCCTGTCCCTCCTGTATGTTATGTACCCTGGTATGTTAGCATCCCAGTCATGGTTCTCTGTGTACCATGTTTCTGTGACTGCTAGGATATCCAGGCATCCCTCTCCATCAAGACCACCAGCTTAGGAGCTTGTTGCCCAGATTACAGGCACTGGTACTCATTACCTCCATTTCCTGATGGCCTTACTCCTTTGCCCCATCCTGTCCTTCTTTCCTTTGTCACTTACTCCATTTACTCCCTGCCCTTCTCCCTATCGACACCTCTATGTTTGTGTTTCCTGACTTACTACAATGATTTTTTGGGGGCTAGGATTTCTGCTCCTCCAGTGCTCCTGCTTGGCGAAGTTTAATAGCTTGCCAATGAAGCATTTAAAAACCTATCACCCAGGATCCTGGTTCTCCTGACAGATGCAGCCCATCATACCGGTATAGGCTTCACAATCCGATGGACCTCAGTCACCAATGAAGCCAAATCCTGAGCTCTGCACCCGTTTTTCAACCACTATTGAATCCATTGCAGAACACCCTAGCCTCTCTCACGCCATAGATGGGCACCCGAGAAGGTTACCATGCGTGCTACTTGTCTAAGGCCCCTCCCGGAATCTCCACAAACCTCCTGCACTTCTCTAATACCTTTTAGACAGGTCATTTGTCCCTAGGTGGACAATGATATCTTCCTTCCCTGTAAAGCTGCTCTGGCAATCCTGAGGATTCTGCCCCTGTCCCTCTAAGCCATGGCGCTAGGCAGGCACCTTACTTCCTCCCTTCCTCCCCCAGTTCTACTTTCTGATCAATGGAGTGCCATACCAGGAGTTGCTTTTCCTGTGGTGTCCTACACCTTCCTGTGGGGTCTCTTCGGGGAGGTTCCTAGCATCCTCCTTGGTCTCCATTGCAGGTGTCTCCATAGAGGAACCATACTTTGCCAGAATGGTATAGGAATCTGTGGAGAGGTACAACTGAGTGGGATGCACCTCTGTTCCACCACCTCACCTCCTGAGCCCACTGTGGTCCAACTGCTCCTCTTTTTCAACCTTTGAGGCAACGTGTAGCACTGGTGGTCACTGAATGGAGGAGGAGGTCCCATAAATCCTGGCTAACTCAGCCTGGAGATGAGCAACCTCCTCCTCAGCCTATAGAGGTGTTTGCAGAAGGGACAACACCGCATCCTCCAGAATGTCCCAGAATACTGTTGCCTCCCCAGCCAATGCATTGCACCCTCCCATCATGTCTTATTTCTGCCCCTTAACTGTTGTTTGGAATCTTACTTTCCTCTGTCTTTTTTTCTTTCTCTCTCTCACTTGCTTTCTGCCTCTGTGCCCTCTTTAAGCCCTGATTGTCCTGCCTGAGAGTAGAATATTCATATTTCCTCAGTAGACCCTTACTTGCTCAGAGGCAGACCTCTAGCAGCTAGAGGGGCCTGAGAACCACTCTTGCCCTTCTAGGATGGTGGATCTTTGTGTCTGGATCACTCACTCTTGCTGCCAAAGAGTTCTACTTTTAGTCCCAGAGAAGTCCGTCACACACTCCCTTCCCGGTGTCTTCTGCCGTCATTGGAGTACAAACAAAGGCTACACTGAAAAATTGAATAAAATACCCTACAGGCAGATCCTGATGTCCTGTTCTATGGGAGAATCAGGCTTGACGGTGGTGAAAAAGGAACTAAGGCAGAGGGTGTGAACATGCCTCTACAGAGGATGAGGCATTTTGGGACACTCTGAGGTCACTGGGAAATGCCCCAACGTTGGCCAATGTCGCACATGGTGCTATCACCCTTGACAAAGAAACCACTGCCAATGCCTTTAATTTCACTTTTTTTGACCTTAGTCATGTGCTTCCACCCAACTTCTTTGATCCAGTAGTAGTTCCCACCATCCTGTCAAGCTGCATGCAACTCAGCAATGACCCCCATTCTATTTCAAGGTTACCTGTGGCTAGCCAAAAGCACTCATTAAAGTACTTGTAGCTACTAGTGGTGACCCTGATTTAAACTCATTCTCACCATTGATGAAACTTTCCTCCACTAACTAAAATTTAATCAATCCTTTATTCTCTCACAATTCCTTATAAATTGATGTCCGCTTGGTGACCCAACCACAGGGGTGACGTACTCCACAAGCAACTACAGACCAATTCCATCTCCCCAAGCACTAGAAAGGATAGTTGGATCAACCTGCTGACATCTTAAAAATATGACTCCTGTAACACGGTTTTGTAAAGGGACAGCACCATTACAGAAGTCTTATTCACTTACTACATCCACCATGCCTAGATCAAACCTCTCAGTTGCCACTGCCTCATTGATCTGACAAGGTGTTTGATATGACCACCACCCTCTGATTAGTCAATATCATCCTTAGACTTTCACCGATGCTGCAGCTGGTTTCAGAGCTATCTTGTGACCGCCCCGCAGGTCAGAATTGAGTAGCCATCTTGTCCTCCTGCCCAGTCCGGCTGTGGTGTCCTGGCGATCTATCCTCGCCCCCTATTGTTAAGCATTTTTGCAAACTGGCTCTGCCTCATGCCCCAACAGAATACTCCTGTATGTTGATGATGGTCATTTTAAAAGCCACCTGATAATTATCTCTCCAAGCAAATGGGCATACTTAGAAGTTGAAGCTGGTTCAGACGTAAGCTCATCCGAAACTACTGGAAAATAAATCGCTATTTCATACCCATACAAAACAAATGCTAACAACTGATTATTAAGAATGGTAGGCAACCCTTTGGGACAGGGTTGACCACTTCAATGCCTTTAGTGTAACTCCTTTGTGTGTATGCCACATATATTCATAATATTTCAAAACTGTTAACACTGCATTGGCTCTATATAGACAGGCTCTGTTTGACAACTGAAGCATTGTGCTTGCCATTCAGAGCTCAGTTGCTTATTTACTATGATCTCGTAGTGGTGGATCATACTAACACTGCCCGCACATTGCCCTAGCTCTGAACAAGCCTGTCGCCCTCACCTCAGCCACACACATCACACACACATGTGATTTATATGAACAGCTAACTGACTACAGCTATCTAGAGAATAAAATACTGATCTGTATCTTTGCAAAGAAGTATTGTTCCTCATGGCCTGGTGTTCAGTTTATACTGTTCCTCACTGCCACTCAACTAGAAGCTCTTAATGTTAGTTTTCGTCCTCGCTATTGGCTCTGACAAGGCAGCACTCTTTCAATGTTAGCCTCAACTGAATAACTCACCTTTTGATATCACCAACATCTCGATCTCAACCCTTTAAGTGCAACTTCATCAACATTTGTCACCAGTGCCAGCGACTGCTTCTCTTAAAATACTAGGGCTCAGTCTTTTCTTCCCAGAATTTTGTCACTTCCTCCCCTCAACCTCTCACTACCTGTTATCCCTTATCAAGTCCTACCTGCCTTCCTACCCACCCATGGCCTTGAACCTGCCACCTCTCCTGTTTCCTCACCCCTTCTGCCCCCTTCCTTTCCTTTCATCCCTCCCATTCCATTCCTTTCCTCATCCTTCCTGAACCTGCCCTGTCTCCCACCGCTTAGCCTCACAATAAGCTATCTATGTCCTTCTTCACACTCAGAGCACCACTTGTGTCTCCTCACAAGTTTTTGTTTTTGGAACAATCTGGTTTTTATGATGCCCCATTATTAATTTTTCTGTTGATTCACGACAAAGCTTGTAGCTGGTGTACTGTTTTCTGTACATTTATATGCTACTTAATTTTCCTGTGTTGTCATATACTGTATTGCCACCTGTTGTTATGTGCCTGTTCTGTTATAACTTGCAGTATCCATGATGTAGAACCTTGTAAAAGCCTTGCTCAAGTATATCCAAAACTTAAATAAATAAATAAAATAAATACAGAGCACCTATTCTGCAATCTTCTATTTACTCTGACGAAGATCCTAGTACCCATGCACCAAGACCAAAGAGTGAGGCTTATGATGGAAGTTGACTATGCAAAGTTTCTATTAAAACATGAATTGCATTAAATTTCTGTGGAATAAAACCTAGAAATATAGAGAATCAGATATTGTATATAAGAACTAAGTTCAGTTGATTGATGTAGTAATGATTAAATGTCATTTCATAATATAAATATTTTTTTATGATGCATAGCTTGAATCAGATTAGGCAACTAACTACAAAACAGGTAATAGGCTACATAGGTGCTGAGGTTGAGGCACACACCACACATCCTGACACTGGTGACTTGGGTTTGGGAATGGCCAAGACTGCTGGGGTTAGCGGAGAGAGAAGATTGACCACCAGAGGATTGCTCTCCTCGGGAGGAAGGATATCTGCCCACCCACTGAGCACCCCAGTGATGGCTGGGGTGACAACGTTGAAACTTGAGCCACGGTGAGTCAGCGGGAGGTGATAGAGAAACCAGGAAATGGAGCTGTAGGCTCCATGATGGCTCAGCCAGTGCCTGTCCTGGCACCAGAATCTGGATTTGTGTTCTAGGTGGGGAAGCTGCACCTCACCCCAGCCCTGTCACAGGAGGGCAATTGTGAGGTATGATGAGGAGGTCGGGTGGGAAAGGTGGGTTTGAGACCAAGTCCTCTGAGGAGGGACTGGAGCCACTTGCCAGGCTTCTGAGGAAAATGTATATAAAGTAAAAAAGAATACTGGTAATAGGAAATGACTATATTAATTTAGGAGTTTTATTTATTAGAACAATTATAATATAAGCTTTTTTAGACACATAAAAGTGGTCTTCATAATATTTTAAGTGAGTGAAGGATGAAGTGATATTAATTCTAGTAACTGTACATTTAATTTTACTTATAAGATAATGGAATTTCTTCAAGAATTTCAGAATCTGTTTTTACGACTGTAAGCAGAGTTTAATTCATTTTGGATCTGTTGCCTAAAACGCCTGATTATGGCATCTTCCATTGGACTTGGGTACTTTCAGAAAGTCCAATGAGCTTCTACCACCGCCATGATTGGCTACATAGTACAGTTGCATTATTTTGGCAGTTACTTCCACATTCCTGGAAGAACGCATGCACACCTCTGCATGAATGCGTATCTGTAGTTGCATCGCTGCTGGTCGGCGCACTCACCTTCAGAGCTCTGCTTCTTGAACAGCCATATCAGCTCTGGTTAGACTTTGCTGAAACTGTCAGTACTGTATCTCTATGGGGAGGATGTTGATATATTATACTACTTTAAGAAACATTTTAAACCCAGATCACAGTAAGACTTATTCAAATATAAGGTTGCTAACATTATAAAATTGTGTATTGTAAGAATGTTGTTTTATATATTTATCGCACAACGCTGTTCTCTCAGCAGTGACACTTCTACATGAACTGTTTATGAATTAACAGAGACTTGTACTGTGATTATACTAATAATAAAAGATAATTCTCTGTGTGTGTTTGTTTTTATCATGAGTTTACATGATCTTTTAGAATATTTCCACTGTGATTTCTTAAAAAGAGGCATGTCAACCCCAGGGCCTTACTGAGCTCTAGTTAAAAAAAAAAATGTTTTATGGCTGCCCAGATTCTTTAGATTGCTGTTGTAATTGGTAGATTAATTATCATCTTTTCTTTTAAAAGTGAAAACAGATTATACATCGGTGAAGGATATGCCATAACTTAAATAAGGATATCCTATCTATCTCTGATAACTTGAAACTGATATACACAAAGAAAAGAGAAATATCAGTACTGTACACTTGTTTAAATATTACTCTTTGAAATATTTGTTTCAAATGTGCCAACTACTTGGAGAATTAATCTGCCACCTGATTCAAATCAAATTGAAAATAAGCAGAATTTGTTGAAAGCCCCAAATGCATGTAAAACAGTATTTCAAAGCATTAAAGTTTTTGTATATTTTCACTTTCAACGAATATATTACACCCATTGGGCCCTATTCATAAATGGTGTGATGGGTTATGATTAAAGCAGGCATAGCCCATCTGTTCTGGATGGGCATACTTCACTCCTGTGTGCCATTTAGATCCCAGTATGCCTACCCCCACAATGTGCCCACTGGCTGAATATGCACTTCCATGTTGGGGTGACTAGGGTCAGGGGTGTGGCTGTTAGCACCCATGCCACATGATGACATGGGTGCTTTGCTTGAGGGTTGATGCTGTGCTTCAGAAGTGGCCATAACCATTATGCACCCCCTGATGTTGCCACTGAATTCTGGGATGCAGGGTCAGGACCCTCATTGTGGCCACCCTGTTGGTGGGTGTATTGAGTGGGTGTGGCTGATTGTGTCTCCACACCTGGGACCACTTTCCATATGTGCCCATCGAAAATGGCAATCGACATGTGCAAGGATCTACTACAGATTCCGTCAGGTAGCTGATTGGTTGTGGTGCTGTGTCCACAGCCTGCAGGCTGTAGCCCACAAAGCGTGCATCAGTATGTTATGGAGCTCTTGGGGACCACTGTTCATGAATGTGGTCCCATGGATCTCAGTGGTGCGAGCTGCGTAGGGGGTATATGTGCACTGGGTGATGTATCCTCACCATTCATGAATAACCCTATTGTGTACTAAAGCATAGCAGTAACATTAATTTCATCTCAGATCATATGAATAACTAATACCTAGTAAATATATACAGCGGCCTGTCTGACAATGAATAAATCAACATGGCTATTTCAAATTTATAGGAAACCAAAATAAATGAATTTGTAGTAGAAATAGACCAGCACTGTAGTGAAATGAGAAATGCAATTTTCTGATCCCTAAAACATGCATGTAACTTTGAAACACTGTTACCAGATCCCAACTTGGGTCACAAGCCAAGCTAAGATATAATGAAAACACACCTCCATAAACTGTTTCTAAAGGAACAAAACGTATAGAAACTGACAAACACACCAATGAGTATTGACGTATCAAGAAACCAGAAAACCCAAGAAAGGAAACACATCCAATGAACACACACCAACAAAGCAGGAACCAATCAAAAAACAGGGTGAAATATAATGAGTCAATAAAAAGAGAACAGTAATAGTCCATTCAGAAAAGCAAAAGAATGTGCTGTACACGCCCAATTGGTTGATATCCATCCAAAACAAGTTGTTAACACATTTTTAATTGATATTCCACTTCCTAACTCCTCTTGATTGGATAACAAATATCACAGGAGAAACTATCCAAAAAGGACAAAAACATTGCAGCAGGAACCAGAGACACAAAACACCAACACACATCAGGTAAAACAAACTTCTGCAATACTTTAATGTGATCTGTATAAAATAAAAACCCTTTACTGTATATATGATACATGATGGCAAGAGATGTGATATGAGATATATCTTTATTACGGCATGTGAGCTTGGATTACTTCACCATGGCTCTGGCTACATGAAGCCACTCATGACATTCCCTGAGCTCACTTGCCACTCATTAATATACAATATATCGTATCACATCCCTTGCCATCACATATCCTTAGTCTCACTATACTGGTGTTACCATATAAACACATGTTTGTTTACTATCTTTGATCAATCTCAGTACATATTTATATTGGATTTTGAACACTCCACAACACAGGTCTAGCCAATTGTGATGCTAGGGAGAGATGAGACTGTTGCATCATGAATGGCTGTACTGTTCTTGGGGTTTTCCTATGTCCAGGAAGTATGGAATAAACATACATCAAGGATTTCCTAAACAAAACAAGGATGGTATAATTACACCATTAGCATGCATTTCAGTTCTGCTAGGAAAGGAAACATAAACAACCAGCAACTACTGTGAATTTAAGAGATATTAAGCATCAAAAAATAGTTGTTTTCAATTAGAAATAATATGATGCGAAAGACTTTGACAATGTCCTTTAACAGGGCTTTTGTGGGCACAGTATAGTTTTGTGTTTTGTGAACAGAGTTGAAAAGTGAGATATGCATGTTGTCATTGTGCACAAACTTTTCATCTGCATGAGTGGGGTTCTGTTTGGTTCAAATAAAGAAACACAAAACAAAGGGATTGATGTTCCAGATAATTCTCAACAGTGTCAGATGGAAAAGGGTGGCTACCGAGCCTAGATGCTGCTTCTGTAAACTGCGTATAGAAACATGGATCATTATTTGTTTTCTTGAAATAATTATAACCAAATGAAAGGTTAATGACTGTAAAACATGAATTACAAAGCCATGTGGCAATGACGGATGTTTACTAGAAAGTCTACTGAAAGCTAAACAGAAATAAAGTGTGGAATTATCTGAATGAAAGGGAGTGATATGTACAAAATGAGAACTGAATACACATGCTAACTATTTAAATTGTGAAAAGTCCTAGAAAAACACTACCCTGGTGTGGCAGTGGTGTGATCAACACAAAAATCCACAATGTAAGGCACAAATACCAATACCCAGCCTGAACAATGAAAGTGGCAAATCCTGCGTTTTGTCTTCACAGCCTCATCAGGGTGGCATGTTATATTCTGCTTAAATAGCCTTAGGTGTAGTTACATCACAACTGAAGTGTGACGAATCAACATATCATTTTACAAATGAAAGAAAAGATTTTATACAAAAGTCACATAAATATTCTAATTCCTATGTCATTGTATACAAAGAAAAACTCATTACATATTTATTGCATATTAATATCTCATTTAGTATTTTAGTATTGCAGTCCATCATAGTTATTCTGAAATGGAATTTATATAAGAGAAGAGTAGGTAGAAAAGATCAATCAGTCTTGCTGGATCCACACTCAAGTACAGAAACATGAGGGAGTGACACACTGCCATGTCTCCTGTGAAAATAACAAAACATTGAGGACAAAATCTATAAGGACCAGAATATCAACCTCCATTTATTTCTTTGTCAGAAATGGCTTAAGGTCCCACTGGCTTTGAGTCTCACTGGTTTTACACACTGTAGTCTAAATATCCAATGGTTCTTCCTGAGAAGCAAGTTGACCCTGCTCTCCATGTTTAAGTACTGGAGACCTCACCCATAAACTTAAGCCCCAGGAACAGATGCATGATGCTGCAAGCCCTACTGCACACTTAAACTGGTTATCCATTGGTTCTTACATGTGTCAAAGGTGTAATATTTGTGAGTACTGCCAAACAGGCAACACATTTGTACATTCAGGTAAGCCAGAACTAAAATCCCTGGTTAGAGAGTGCATCACATGCGATATTAATTTTGTGTATATGTGGTCTGGTGCCACTGTAATTTAATGTATATAGGTTGTGTTTGAGTTCCAAAATTCAGGACACAAGAGCATGTCAGGTCCATCAGCAATATGAAAGAGGACTCTCCTGTTCGATCACACTTTGTGCAACATCATGTATCTGATCCTGGAGGCTTTAAGTATATGGGGATAGACTTGTCTCTGATACTTAAACATGGAAGAGGAAGACACTTAAACTTGAAGGTCAAGGTGAATCCTCAGGATTGCAGAAGCAGCATCACAGGAGAGGAACTAGATACTCATTGTCCACCTGGGGACAAATGACTTAGCTAGGCATGGAATCAGCAGCGCAGGATGAATTTGTGGAGTTGGGGAGGGCCCAGCAGCAGTGCAGCAAGCACAGTTACCTTCAGAGGTGCTGCCAGTCCATGGCAGGAGTGAGGCTAGAGTACTGCACACCATGCAGTTTAATGAACGGTTGCAAAACTGGTAGAGCACAGGGCTTTGGCTTACTGGCGACTGGGGGTACAATTGAGAGAGATAAAGGTCTATACTGGCATGATCATCTGCATCTGTCCATGAAGGAAACCAAGCTCCTAAGTGACAGGTTTAAATACTCCTTGGCAAGCTTTTAAACTAGCTAAGGGGAGGTGCTGTTAAGAGGCAGGACATTTTCAAGCCTCCCCCACAAAACATGGCAGGTAATAAGGTAAACACTGAGGTACAGAGCTCAACAGAGGGTAGGACAGGGGTAAATGAAAACTCAAGCACAAGGGCAATAAGAGCAGGGATGGGGAAAAAGATAAAGCTAATATTAAATGGAGGCAATGAGTACTAATGTCTGGTGAGTCTGGGGAAACAAGCTTCCTGAGCTAGTAGCCCTGATGAAAGATGAACAATTGATATTGTGTAGTCACGGAAACATGGTACATGGAGGAACTATGACTGGGATGTCAACATACCATGGTTACAGTCTACAGAAGGGACAGGGAGGGTAAAGAGGAGGTGGAGTAGCTCATACATAAGGGGAAGGGATCAAAGTTACAGAAATAAAAAGTAAAGACGGAGGACAAGAGGCATTTGGTTCACCGTGAGAGAGGAATACATCACAATTGGTACAGGGTTGTATACAGACCCCCTCTCAAGGGATGAAATGGACAAGAAAATGATAGAGGACATCTCAAAATGGCTGAAAAAAGGGAGATACTGTTGATGGGGGCCTCAATATGCCAATGTTAACTGATGACATGCACTGCAGCCACATCCAAGGGCAAGGTCATTCTCGATGCCCTGCAGGCAGGCCTTAGACAGTTAGTGTTGGAACCCACTCAGGAGGAGCAATACTAGACCTGGTACTTCAAATGGAGAGAGGATCACAAATTTAGAAGTCTGTAGACATCTGGGAACAAGTGACCACTGCAGAGTGTGCTTCACAATAAGCACAACTGTGGAGACAAGCTATACAAGAACAAGGATATTGGACTCTTAGAAGGGCTGACTTGGGAAAATGGGTGCATACCTGAGGAATGCTCTAACAATGGCCACAAAGGAGGGTGGAAGAACAATGGAGAAAAATCAAACTGCTATCATAGACTTAGGCAAACCTTGTGTGAAACAAATAAAGAAAACAAAGCGGAGTAAAACCACTATGGTTTTCAAAAGTGGTGGTGAAGGTTATGAGAAAGGCTGTATTCAAGAAGTATAAGGAATCACAGAAGAAGCACTGCCAGAGAACTGTATCAATTAATTCGGTAAGAATGGGAAGGCAGCAGAATACCAAAGGCCCATACCGAGGAAAAAATAGCCAACTCATTAAGAAGGGGATAAACCTTTCTGGTACATTAGGGAGCATAGGAAAGGTTAAGGGAGGAATAGTAAGATTAATAAAGGAGAGGGAGGTGGAAGAGGAGACAGAAAAGGCAGAGAAACTGAATGAATACTTTTGCTCAGTATTCACAAAAGAAGATGAGGAGGAGTTACCTAAACCAGACAATAGAAGCACTCTGCAGGGAGGCTGACACCAGTCCATTTACAGAAGGAAGAGTCCTGAAACTCCTAACTCAAGGTAGACAAAGCAATGGGGCTGATGGGACTCACCCCTGAACCTAAAAGAACTAAGAGAGGACCTAGTGACACCACTGGCCACACTTTTTAACAAATCGTGGAGGATGGGTTGTACTGATATCGAGGAGGGCAGATGTGATCTCCTTCAAAAGTGGAGTAAGGCAGAAGCAGGAAACCATAGACCTGTAAGTTTGACCCAGTGGTAGGAAAATGATGGAATCACTCTGAAAGAAAGAATTGTTCAGTACCTAGAGGCTGTTGGGGAACAGGACCCAAAGCAGCATGGATTTACAGCAGGAAGGTCATGCCAGATGAATCTAATTGATTTCTTTGACTGGGTGACCAAAGTAATAGACCAGGAGGGACTGTGGATATGGCTCTACCTAGATTTTAGCAAGGAATTTGACACAGTCCCCTCACAAAAGACTAATAATTGCTAGCCAGCCTTGGGAGTGGTTCCAGGGGTGGCCTGGGTAGCAAACTGACGGCACAACAGGACACAGAAGGTAATAGTGAATAGAAACACATTCTGGAAGAAAGGGGGTTTACTAGTGAGTACCTCAGGTTTTAGTACTTGATCCAGTCCTTTTATATCTTTATAGGTGACATTGTGAGGGTCTGAGGAAAAGTGCCTTTGCCGATGAGACAAAGATCTGTAAGATAGCTGATACACAAGGGGTAGAAACGATGAGAAGGACTTACAAGGTTGGAGGAATGGTTGACATATGGTAACTTAGATTCAATGCAAAGAGAGGCAAGCAATGCCCTGGGAAACAAAACCCAGGAGAAGAGGAATACAATAGCAGGGGAGGTACTCACTACAACAAAATGGAAAGGGACTTGAGGCTAGTCATATCAGATCACCTAAAGGTGGGTAAGAAATGTGAGAAGTCAGTAAGGAGAGCCAGGGGATACTGGGATGTATAGGAAGGGGCATCATAAGTAGAAAAGGGAAGAGGTTATCCTCTGTACAGACAGTTGGTGAGTCCTCATCTGGAATACTGTGTGCTGTTTTGGAGACCCCATCTACTCTAGGACAAAGACAGTATGGAAGTAGACAAGAGAAGGGTAACTCAAATGGTGTAGGCCTGCATCAGAAACCATTATGAAGAGAGACTGAGAGAGCTTAATATGTATACCCTTGATGAAAGGCGAGGGACGGGGACATGATAGAAATGCTCAGGTACTCAGGTGAGTCAGCAAAGTCCAGGAGGGTAGCATCTTCAGAAAAAGAGATGTGTAAGTACAATGGGGCGCAATTTAAAGATAGAGGGACAGTTCCGGGTATGTAAGGAAATTGTTTTTCGCTAAGGAGAGAGTAGTGGATGGAACCGCCTTCCTGAGGTTGTTGGGTCTAAAACAGGGGGGAATTCAAACATGCATGGGACAGACATAAGGTAATTGTAGTGGGTTGCAGTGAGGTGGGAAGTAGGCTGTTGGTTAACTAAAATCAGTGGCTTATCCAACAGGAATGGAAATGAGCAGACTGTGTGGGCCAGTGGTCCTTATCTGCCATCAAAGTCTAGGTTTCTGTGTTTCTTCTCCAGCACCCAAACCCTGCTGCCAGAAAAGCTGTGCACATTACCCTGGATATTCACTGCCATGCAAACCATCTAGCTTGCTATAATCTGAGCCCCTGCTCGCAAAATTGTGGAAAATTCCATCTAACTGCAACACCAGACTGTATCACCATATTCTAAATCGCATATTTTTTAGCTATTCCACACAATTAACTCTGCAAAGTATCACCATAACAAGAAATCATCAAACTGAGCCAACGACACCTCTTGTTTATTATTTGGCATGATAGAATTGAAGAAGGCTGTGGCTCATCGTGACTGTTCCCGCATACAATGTGGGACATTATTTTTTAGTTATCCCACATCCAAATATCTTGTTTATTTTTGAAAGTTATATACTTGGTGCCTGCACTGAATCTTGTGGTAAGGTGTTCCATACAGAAGGAGCCCTTACTGAAAAGAAGATTTCTCTACTAGTTTTATAGTTTTTGACCTCGAGTTTGTTTGTTGCAGTCTTGGGACATGTCTTCTTTTGAGAAGGTTTGACCATATTGTTCTCTGAGCTTTGTGAATTTATTAAATTAAAACTCATGAGTATATCACCTCTTAATCTCCTCTTTGAAGAGAGAGAAGAGACCTGTAGTTTGTAATCTTGTTTCGGTAGTCCAGATTAGCTAATCTGGGAATCATTTTGCTGCTCTTCTTCTGGACTTGTCTTAGAATGGTGATATCCTATTTTAGGTTGATTCTAGATGGAACTATAGTCAAGTGTAAGGTATAATATATGCCCTGTAAAGTGGGATAAGACATTTTAAGTGTCATTTATAAAAGTTTGTTTTATTTGCCTCAAGAGTCTATTGGTCATACCAGCAGTTTTAACACAGTGCTCCCTTTGCGTATGTTTGTTGTTAATATAGACACCTAGGTCTTTCTCACAGTTGGATGAGTAAAGCGAAGTCCATTTAAATGATATACTGTATTAGGATTTTTTTACCAAATTTAATACAATGTATTTATCTTGATTGAATTGCATATGATTTATGATTAGTAAAAATACACATTTTCCAAGTTCTCCTTTAATGAGAAAATATTTCATGATTATTAACTTGCCCCCAATTTAGTATCATCTGGGAATTTAACCACGAAATTGTTAAGTCCAGTTTGTAAATCACTAATGAAAAAGATTAAACAATGTTGGTCCCAGGACTGACCCCTGAGGCATACCTTACTTGTTACTTCCACCCAGGTCAGACAAGGCATCATTTATTCTAACCTTCTGGGTAACATTTGTCAACCAACTGGAACCAATTAATAATATAAGACAAGATGCCCAAGTTATGCATTTTGTGATCAATTTTTCATGTGATACTTTGTCAAATGCTCTGTTGAAATCTAGAAAAAATTGACATCGAAAGGATACTCTTGATCTAGTAAAGCATGTATACTGTTGTAAAAGGATATCAAATTAGTAGTACAAGGGTACTTGGGAGTGATCCCATGCTGGAATGAGTCATGGTTACCCAACATTCCTGTTCGATCAGGGTCTTCATTACCTGCTCCATTAGTTTGTCAGCCACTGAGGTCAGACTAAAGGGGTGATAATACAGCACAGAACTTCTATTACCTTTTGAATATAGGGTAACAATTGCTGAGTGCCTATCATCTGGTACAGTCATTTCTTGTAGGATTTGTTAAAAATAATTGACAAAGGTATAGAAATATGTGTAGAGGTTTCAATCAGAAACCAGGGATGAGTACCATCTGACCTGGGCTAGTGGTCTTTTTATTTTTGATGGCCTGTAGGATATCAGCTGGATTAAATCTATGGATGTCTGTATGTTGAGATTTAGCTGGGTAAGGAATGATTGTTGAGCGAAAACAGAACAGAAGAACTTATTAAAGAGATCTGATGTTTTCTATATCGGATGGGAGAACCATTTATTACAATGGACCGATGGTCCTTGATGTACCCTTTTATTATTTATATAAGAGAAAGAGATTTATGACAGTCTTTTGTATGAGCTAATCTGAATTCCAACTTGTTTTTAGCCAATTTAGTAGAGTTTTTCAGGTTTTTAACAGATAATCTATATTTGTGAAATACAGTAGTTTTATATGGGGAAGAGCTTTTTCAAATTTCCTGAAAAGTTAAATTTTTGTTTTAATCTGGTTTTAATTGACTCATTAAACCATGTGGGAATTTTTCTTTATTATTAAATTTCCTTTAAGATGGAATGAAACTATTATCTTAATTGTGAGTATTTTTTAAAAATATCTCATGCTTTTTGTTGTACAATTTAGAAGGGTGGATTCTCAATTTAGGCTCTCAGATATTTATTAATTTCAAAGAAGTTGCCTTTATTATAGTTTTTGATATAGATTAACTTCTCTGTATAATTTTAACCTGTTGAATTTTGAAAAGGATAGAAGAATGATCACTGGTTCCAAGTGAGTCCCAAATTTGAGGTTGCTAATTGTTGCTCTATGTTTGTAAATAAATTCAAAATGTTAAAACCTCTAGTAGGTTCAGAAATAAGTTGCTGTAATCCAGTGCTGGTTATCACATCTATTAGTCCTTTCTCAACAAATGAATGTCCAAAAAGTGAGTCCCATTTAATGTGAGGCAAGTTGAAGCTACCAAATATTCACAGATCCAGGGATTCTGAGAAAGTTGAAACTTTAAATATATATGTTGAAAAATCTGAACTGAGGTTGAGTTCTGTATATATTTCCAGTGGTTATATATGAATACCCTATTAAAATAATTTTAATACAAATAATTTCAAGGAGTAGGAAGAGGTGTTCAAAGGAGTGAGATGTTGTTTTGTATATACATGCAGACCTCACCACCTTGTTTATGACTTCTGTTTTGTAATATAGCTTATAATTTGGAATTTCTCTGGACCAAGTAGAAGACGATCCCAACAGGTTTCAGTTATTCCCACCACCCTGTATTTAATGTTTTACATTTAGCCTCAAGTTCTGCTAATTTGACTTGATTTAAAGATTTTATGCTCGCCTAGTTATGTGAGCCTTACAGCAACAGTATTGGTAGCTGTTTCTCTGTAGGTGAAAGGAGAACAATAATATATAGCTAAAGATTGCCACTGTCTCTAATACCAAATGCTATATCATGCTTAGTATGAGAGTGTTAAGCTCAATGGTGTTAGCAGCTATATTTATGTAGAGTACCAGCGTAATCAAAAATAAAAAATACACCAATAAATTACTAAAGCTGTCAAGGTCTGTGCTTCAAAATGACCTGTTTATTGAGATAGCCGGAAGCACTGTAATGTACTTCTGTAACTTTGTTTCATTAGCAGAGAATCTGAAACAAATTAAATATTCTATATATATATATATAATATATATATATATATATACACAAACTACAGCTGGAAATGTCTCCTATGAAAGAATTTGTTTAATACGAGAGCCTTAAGCACTACACTTTTGGTAGCTGTGTTTCTGTGGCAGTGAATGTAAAAAATAAGGTTGGAAAGGTCTGTGACACACAAAATAACTGGCTTATTTTCAAAGCCTCAAACACTACAGTTTTGCTACTGTAGCTGTGTTTCTGTAGCAGTGAATACAAACAACAACAAATAACTACTGACAGCTGCCAATATCTTCTACAAAACAACCTGCTTTATATGAGAGTCTTATCAAAACATTTACTTTACTGTAGCTGTGTTTCTGTAGCAGTGATTTGAAACAAGCATACAAACACCGAAATTAATAAAAACTAGAACTGGCAAGGCCTCTAAGCTACTGTTGTTAGCTGTGTTTCTGTAGCAGTGAATGTAAAAAAAGTTCATTAATTAATACATAAAGTAAATCTGGCAAGGGTCTGTGCTGAAATAGCTCTGCTTATTATGACAGCATGAAGTCCCATACACTTGGTAGCTGTGTTTGTGCTGCACTCAATTAATAAAAAGAAATAGATGAATAAGTATAGCTGGCAAAGTCTCTTCTAGGAAATAACCTGCTTATTTTGAGAGCCTTAAGTGGTATATTGCTAGTAGCTGTGCTCTTGGATTAGTGAATCCAAAAATAAATAAATTCATAAATCAATAAATAAAGCTGGCAATGTCTCAGCTACCAAATAGCATGCTTATTAGAGAGCTTGAAGCACAATATTGTTGGTCCATGGCTGTCTGTACCAGGAATGAAAAACAAAAACATTAATGAAATTATAACCACAGCTGGCAAGGTGTCATCTATGAAATAACCTGCTTACTATCAGAACACCAAGCACTATTATTATAAGGGTCTCAGGAATGCAGAAATCTGATTGGTTGTCAGTATTCTGAGATGCTATGTTAATCTTCTTATTAATATACTGGTGTAGCCTAATGACATCCACAATGATTCACACAAGACAAGGTCCTACTTGCCCTGTCAGCATTCCATGTTTGGAACTTATGTCCCTCATTATAGCAATGCTAAAAGGCAGGAATCATTGGTTAGTGGTAAATCAAGACAGTACTGAAACCCCCATCACTTTTTCACCTTTTTTGTTTTTTCTCACAGTAGAATAAAGCTGATTACTGTAAAAAACATGGTAGAGGTACATGCCACTGAAGTCTCTGTCTCTAACTGTATAAGAAAGTGTTCCTGCTCCTTCTTTCTGAGCGCCAGTGACTTCTCCAACCCGTGGTCTCTATACCATGGTGAAGTGCTAGATCTTGTAGTAGCTGCTTAGAGCCTCCTGTGCTGTAGTGTGTGTACATATCTATATATCATCTCTATGTTTACAGAGCAGGATCATTTGTGAATGCTCCATTGATTACACCTGTCCGCCATCCATGACTGTAGTGACAGTTATACCATGGGTCCAAGTATTGCGGTATTTCCAACTTCCTAATACATAAATAAAACAAAATTGCTTGAATCAGCCTGTCTTTCATTTGCAGATTTTTTTTTAATCTGATGTGTGTACATTTAGAGATTACCACAAATCTTCCTAGTCAATTTTTCAGTTTGTACTTTTTTGGTTACACACTAGGCTTACCATCATACATTGCTTGGTCCACAGCATCATCAGACCAGGGATCGTGACTGCGACTAAACGCCAAAGTCTCATCAGTGTGTGTGTAGCTCTACAATTGCAGTTAAGGTCCTCTGTATGCCAAAATACAGCACTGGGCAAAAGCATTGTGCTCATGATTGGGAATGTATTTACTGTTTCTGACATAAGGATTACTTTTATGTTGTATGGTGTCCACAGCACAAGCAACATTTTGTGGCAGTTTGCTGAGTAGCAGGTTGTGGAGGTTCAGCAGTGCTGTGGCAAATGCTGCCACTGCTTTTTGGACTGGTCTCTGTGGCACCAATGAATAAGCACACTGTCTATGACAGCAGTTGAGAATGGCTACCAACTTGAAAGAATTTCATCGTGATGAGGAGTGCCCCATCATTGCAGGGCATGCCTTCCTGTTGAAACATTTTAATAAACATGGTGGCGCCATCACCATCTGCTTCTTACAAACTTAGGAAGCTGACTACGGGGTGCCCAATTCCCCTGTAGGCATGTTTATAACCTCCGACAGATTGGTGGCACACTGGGAGCAAACCCAGTGTGCCTCGTGTGTTCCAAGCCAACCACTTTGGTATGTTTCTGCCCTGCCCCACCCTATCTGCATTGTGTGCCTACACTGGGACCTCACCCAGTGTGGCTAACATAACCCCCTAAAGTCACGTGGCACTGGGAGCTCACCTTAGTATGCCCAATAGTTGTTTTATTTCACTTGTAAATAAAGAAAACCTTGCTGCAATGTCTGTTCCTGATAGAAAGAAACTGGTCCGCTATTGAGTTTGGAGCGCCTAACCCACACTCCACCTCTGTGACCCACCTTCCCATACCTCCTCACTCCTATACTTACTTCTGAAAGTCCATCACCATGATCTTCGATGGAGCGCAACACCTCTGAACTCTTCAAAGTGACCACTTAACTGAAGAAATGCTGGTAAGCTTTATAATGGCATCAGTGGGGAGGAAGTTTCAACTTAGGTGAATATCTCAGCTATTTTTTGACTTTTGTCTCTAAATTAACATGGGGTTCTTAGACCCCACCTCATGAAACCAGTCACTATCATTTTGTTATTCAGTCCTGAAAGGTGATTTCATGGTCACTGTGTGGAATCAGTTTTGGAGACCGATTAACTAAAGATAGTGCCATTGTTCATGAGGTGGCCTCCAGGAAGCCTATTTTGCAACTTTGGTGGAAAATTTCCAATAAATGATTGTGTTGTAGAGTATCCATTGTGCAAATTTCATGCATGTTTGTAACTTTGAGAATTTTTAATATTTTCACTCAAGATTTTAAACATCGCTCATTTTTCACAGCTTCTTATTAACAGTACTGCTGTAATTTTTTCACATTCTGCCAGAACTGTGTTTTCACACATCTGTGCGCAATGGCATGGTCACTGTGGGGAATCAACGTTCAGGACAGATTAAGAAAATCATAGTGACACTGTTCATGAGTGAAGTCCCAAAATGCCTATGTTGAAAATTTGAGGAAAAATATTCCAAAAAATAAGTAATAACCTGCATTGTGCAGTTTCCATGCACACTTCTCCACGTTAAACAATTTATAAGGGAAAAGGACACTATTCTTGACTCTTTATTGCAAATACAGGATTACTTTACTTCAGCTAATCTTCCTCATTTGTCTCCAGACCTGATCCCTCTCTATCAGGCCTTATTACAAGAATGGAGGTGGACAGGGTGATCTCCTCCTCACATTGGCTAAAGCCCCAGCCCTGAGTGGGTTTTCCTGAATTTTACTTAGCCCTTAAGACTGAACATAGTCCTCATTTAACATATTTTTATAACTTCTGTTACCAATATGATGCTTTCCCTGCAGACTTCTTGGAAGCTTTTAATACCTTGCTGCCAAAGCCAGATAAAAATCCTGAGGAGGTAAGCAGTTGTAGTCTTATTTCCTTTCTAAATGTGGATTTTAAATTTTGTCTCACATATTGGCAAATAGGCTGGCTCAGGTTTGGCAACCTTTAATTGGCAAGGAGCAAACATGATTTATGCAGGAGTGCCGGGTTTTGGACCATATGAGGAAGGTACTTCATTTGCTCTCAGTCTCCAGAGAGTCCAACACCCCTGTGGCATTGGACTCTCTGGATGCTGAAAAAGTTTTTGATAGGGTTTATTGGTCCTTTTCCTCAAAACATTGTCTGCATTTGGTTTTCCTGCTAGTTTTACAAAATAGGCCCATTTATTACACAAAGCCCCTTCTGACTGCATCTTTTGCAACAGGGTCCTCTCAGACCCCTTCTCTCTTCAAAGAGGAATGCAACAAGGTTGTCCCCTGTCCCCCTTTTTGTTCAATCTTTACTTGGAACCCCTCACAAGACATTTTATACAACACCCCTCGATTACTGGAATCCCCATTGGTCCCTTTACCTATAAACTATCAACACATGCCAATGATATTTTACTTCACCTTACAAACCCCTCAGTTTTGCTACCTGCTGCAACACATACCCTGTTTGAATTCAGCCATCTGTCCATTTACAAACTGAACTTGTCCAAAACTGTAATTTTCCCCCTTAATTCTGGAACTTACAAGAAAGATATACCTTTAGACATGCAATCATGTTGGTCTAATGTGGGTTTGAAATACCTGGGTGTTCAAATAGCTTAGGGGTTAAGAAACTGAGTGCTCTTAATTTGCTCCCCTAGAGTACCATTAAGGCAGACCTTCAATGCTGGTGACTTATTCCGTTATCCTTATGGGAGAAAATCTCAGTTATTCAGATGAAAGTTTTGCCTAGAATTCTATATCCCTAAGCATGTTAGGTATACCTTTTCCCCAGACCTGGTTCTCACAGCTTCATTGGACCATTTTGGAGTTCTGTGGAATGGTTAAAAACCCAGTATAGTTTATGGTAAATTATCCTTAGTGAAATGCCATGGTGGGCTCCAACTTCCAAACTTCTATTGGTACTATTTGACCTTACAGGCCAGTAAATCTTTGGTTTGGAACCTTCCGGACATGGGTGAAGAAACAGATCAAGATAAAACTCCATTGAAGGAGATTGAGAGTTATTACTGTTCACATCATGGCAGTTCCTCTCAAGCTTTACCCTTTTGTCATGGTCAAAGCTTCCTTGGAGGCTTTGTGATACCCCCTATTGGCTGGTCGGGTGCATATCAATCATTCATCTTTGACTGCTTCACAGACAAAATTGTCAGCAATGCCATCCCTTTCATCCTTGTCCAAACTTCTTTGGCTGGCTCTACCATCATACCAGCTAAGATCACCTGACCTGCACCCCGTACTTGTCCCAAAAATCCGTACACTGTCAGGTAATCACACCTTTGCTGTTTGTGCCCCTAGATTCTGGAATACGCTACTTGCAACCATCAGATGTTCCCCATCCATCCCATCTTTAAGACCTCCCTCCATTTGCACCTGAAGTCTGCCTGAGCCTGTAATTGTTCCAAGGCTGCTTGATGTCCCTTACCCCTCTGGTGTGCACCCTCCTCTTCATGGTCCCTTGCCTCCCTCTGAGCTCTAGTAAGGGGAAATTATCTACCCCACATGCCCCTCACCTTGGCACTTACCCTCCTTAGACTAGGACAATGTATGCCTACAGTATCTCTATGAAATGTAATTTTTGTTGCTTGTTCTTACCCTTCATGTATATGCTTATCTGTTTCATCCTGTACCTGTTCATTTGTAACACTATGCTCATTGCTTGTATTTCACATTGTTGTTAATTCTTTGTACTGTTTTGTAAACCATGTTCTTGTAATCTCCCAGGTTACACCTGAAAATAGGCATTCCTTGTCTAGTGTTCTTACCCGTAAACAAAAGCTAATAAATAAATAAATAAATATTCAGTTGTGTCGCTTTTAAGTGTGTCCTGCAAAGAGATCCCCAGCAGCTGATATGACTGAATCCCAATTTGAAAATTGCTGACAAACCTATATCCTTAACTTTTATGAGGCATGTCACCCTTCATATAGTATCTGATTTACTTCAAGGGACAAAATAATTACTTTCAAGGACTTTGCATTAAATATTCTATACCCTGTCTTGCTGGTTTGGCTTTTGCCTTTCTCAACTTAAACATTCCATCCAGGACTTTCTAGGCCATTGCCCCGGGTCTTTTTCAGATGGTTCAATTTACTGTAAATTGACAGATTTAGCGTCTCAACCACATACAGTCTCTACTTTATATAAATCACTTTGGGATTTGATCAGATCTAGGAAAACCAGTGCTCCCAGATCCAAATAACCATTTCCCTGTAACAAGCCCTCATTTTTCCTGTATTTTACCCATAAAGGCAAAATCAAATCCCTGTATAAATCCCTATAGATTTTTCCATAAGCCCCTGGTTCCTTATTTATGACTTTGTTCTTTATTTCTCGGCAGTCTTTCATCAGGAAAAGGGCTCTGATTTACTGTTAGGTATTAGTATTATATGTCAAGATGGCCTTGGAATGATTTGGAATTAAATAGTATCCATAAGGCATGATGGGGGAATTTATTTATTTATTGAATTTTGTTGACTGGGTAGGCCCAGTGAGACTAGAAGTCCCTTATTCAGGGGTGATGGGGGAAGGGGGATACAGATGGTAACCAACTGACATTGTAATATGGCATAAATCCTTACTTGAACCAGATTAAGCTGTTGCTGGTATTTTTAGTGAATGGGGGAAATTTGGCCAGGACACTGGGGATATTCCCCTACTCAACAGTGGGGGGAATGCTGGCCAAAGTGAGGGAGGAGCCAGAAGCTGATCTAGCAGTGAGAGAGACAGCTGGGATGAGCCCCACAGAGGGTGGCTAGCAATGCGCCTCAGAGGCTGAGACCTTGGCAGCATCGAACTGAAAGATAAGACAACCACATTAGAAAATAAAGCTAATCCAAAGCTACAGCAAACCGGAGGGCGACATGAAAGAGTGGATGTCTCACAAGAAGCAGAGCTCACATATAAATTGGCTCAATTAGAGCAGGAGTACAACCAACAAAGAAAAAGAATATTACAGGACTCAACTCTAACAGGGCAACAGGATGCCAATAATAACTTGAACTTAAATGGAACTGTTCCGGCAGTGGCAAAGATTTTTATTTTTGGTGCAAATAACTCACCACATACAGGCAGAATGAACACAAACATGCCACAGACAAATGAAGAAATGAACTGGAATGCCAAATCAGCACAAGAAGGAGTGGGAAGGGTTCAGAAAACTAATGGGACTTGGCTCCCAGACCCAAAGATCCCACTTCTGGAGTCAGAACCCAGAGAGTCATGGCACAGTGATGCAAATAACTGGAGTCAAGACACAGTAGACACTGCATGCACACCATGCCTATGGACTCCCTTAACAGTAATCCCACAACAAACAGAGTCAAACACGGGCAGAGATGCAGAAACAATACGAAACAATGCAACATTGATGCAATCTGAAACACACCACAAGGCGGGTGATGGTACAGGCAAAGCCTCTCCACAGAAAATGACAGAAACACAACCAGAAACAGAAAGTATTACAAGAGATGGGGCCCCACAGCTCACAAGGTATTTCATATTCTCATATGGAATCATCTTCTGAAGTTTGTTTTGAAGCTCTCACAGATGTGGAATCACCAACTATAAACACTGTCAATACTACTAACATTGAAATGGGAGAACAACCTGACAATATGGGTGAGGCTCCAGTGGAGCATGAAAATCCTGAAGAGAATGTTAATGATCAAATAACTTATGCTGGCCTGTTAAAAAAACATTAGAACAAGCGAAGAGAAGACATGCAGTCAGGTTAAGGTACTTAATGGGATTAGAACTACCACCAGATAGATTTTATGTGGGAAAACAGCTACTGAAACAAGATATGGGTTTTCACCCTCAGAGGTGTATGCACTGATCCATGCACCTGGGAGACAACCTTTGATTTAAATTTTAGATCTTGTTAGACAGATTTTGGCTTTTGTACAGTAACCACAAAAATCCCCTATGGGCCCCTTTCAGGCCATCCCACTTACTAAACCCACCTTTAAAACAATAACTATTCTGTTTAGGAATGAAGGGGTTAATGTAAAAGAAATTTTGTATTGGCTAGGAACAAAGTGCAAAGTAAAATACACCCCAAACCTATAGTCAGTGAGGAAGGCTTTTGGACAGGAGAGTCAAAATCAAGTTGCAGCAAGATGATTCAGGGATTAGACACCTACCAAACTGTTTTTATCTAGGCAAGGACAAAGGGGTACTATTCTATCAGGGGCAACCGAGACAGTGTTAGAAATGTGGATCCTCAAGACATTTGAGAAACAATTGTGAAATACAGAGATGTTTACACTGCAGAAGCCAAGGTCACACAAGTGCAAGATGTACCATACCTCCAGTATGTCATCTATGTGAGAAAGAGGGACACTCCATCTTTACCTGCCACTGGAGCTTCTCATGGCAATGGGAATGGGAATTTTGCTGAGCAGGATTTCTATATTAACCGAGCAACCAGACAGGGATCCTCGCCCCCGCCAGAGAGCAGAGAGAGAGAGAAAGAGCCCAGGCACCTAGACCCAATGAACAGGATACACAGAAATCACCTACAGCACAAGAACCGCAACAGGTACACCCAAATTAGGGGGAAGAGAGAAGAAAATCCAGACCTTAACATTCAGAGGGACCAGACAGGGAGCCCAGATACAGAAATGCTATCTCCACAGCTCCCACCCCCAACTAAGATGGCCTTTACAATAATTACCTCCAATACACACAGAACACCAGCAACCAGAGGAAGAGTTACCGCTATACAATTAATATGAGGCATTATGGTCGGGGGCACAGAGATGGGAGAAGACTCAGAAGGAGCATTTGAAAACTCCTCAAATAAAGGATGAACCTCAGAACCAGAGGCACATAATTCACAAACTGCAGGAAAAGTGAAGAAAAAAAGATGCATGGGCACAAGGTACAGCTTAAGGAAAAAAAAAACCCAGACCAGAGTAAAACCTGAAAAGTTGCAATTTGCATTTGGCATCACTTAATGCGAATAGCTTGAAGTCTGAAAAGAAAAGGAAATCCACTTTTCAGTATTTCCATTTTAACTTCTATGACATTGTATTATTTCAAGACAAACGGCTAGTCACACCAGTAGATATACAGACAGCAACTGCGGAATGGATAGTGGGTCCATCCTATTGGTCCATAGGGGAAGATACATGCAGAGTAGGTATCTGACTGACAAACCCAAAGATAAAGATCACCAGGATTGAGGATGTAATATCCAGTAGAGCTATGTTAATGGATTTTATGTTAGATCAACAGAATTTTTGTTTAATCAATGTATACGCCTCACAGGAAAGAGCTAAAAGAACTCAGATGTTCAATCTCTTACAACCACTAGTACTAACAGCTTGAGCTGTTTTGTGGGTGGGGATTTCAATTGCAGCAGGTTAAAAACTGATAGCGGTCTCAAACAGATAAAACCTTCTGCGATGCTGCCCTTTTAGGTAGAACTATCTCTCAGACTAAACTAGTAGATGTCTTTCATACTACCCATTCAACCACTCAATGCACATATCTCAGGGGGCACCTCAAAACAAGAATAGACTATTGGTTCATATCATCATACATAACCATACAACAATCAAGAACACACCCTATAGCTACATCAGATCACATGTTGTTAGACATAAACTTGTCATATTCCCCAGAGGTCACTTTAGAAAGGGGATATTGGAGATGCAACACATCCTTATTAAACATCCCAGGAATAAGACAAGGATTCTTAGATACAATATAGCCCAGACTCTCAGTCAAATTCTTATACAACAATATCTTAGACTGGTGGGAATGAACCAAAGCAGACCTAATCAAATACTATAAACTCATGGGCCAAATCACGGGTTCATATAGGAATACACAGTACAAACAAATAAAACAACAGTTATACAAGCTGACTTCTTTACAACTAGAAACAAGACTGGATTTTTCAGAACAAATAAAAAAGTATCAAACAAGAAATGGCCGAGAGCCAGTATGATAGAAACAAATCCTTAGAAGTTGAACAAAGGTATGGAACCAAGGGTAAGGAGAAACAAGCAAACTCTTACGAAAATTTGATGTCACAAAATAATAAAAAAACATTTCAGCCTTAAAAGACAATCAGATGATTACAGGTAACACAAACATAATGAAGGAATAAAGGGTTTCATATAGAAACTGTAAGGACAGCACACAAGATACCAACAAACACTAAAGAATGGCTACAAGTATGTAGATTACCACAACTATCCCAAGAAGAAAAGAAAATTTTAATAGGCCAGATAACAAAACAAGAAGACATAACAGTAATAGAGCTATTCATAGGTACGCCTCAGTACCTGATGGACTCCCCTATACCGTCTACAAGGAACTGGTAAAGTACATGGGCCTTGAAATAACAGAGGTATATAATTATATCCTGCAGAGATATCATGCCCCAATCAGTGTACCATGGCTATTACTCTAATACACAAGAAGGGGATAAAGAGAGCCTTACCAATTAGAGACCAATATCCTGTAAACTCTGACTTCAAAATACTTACTAAATTATAACAGACTAACACCAACATTAACAGCATTACTACACTACTCACAAGCATGTTCTCTCCTGGGAGGAAGGGCTTGACCTCTTAATTCTTACCAGGGAATTATTGGAGAAAGGAGAAAATGGAGAAATATCTGGGTATATAGTGAATTTAGACCAATCCAAAGTGTTCGATAGAGTTTCCCACCAATACCTATGGGCATGCTTAGAACAATATGGATTTCCTATAAAATTTATCAAATGGGTACAACTATGCTATGTGCAAGCTCAGGTATCCCGTTATGTAAATAGGAGGGTAGAAAAAGCATGTCAAATAAAAATAGGAGTAAGGCAAGACTGCCCGCTGAGCTTACTTTTGTATATTTTTTCTCTAGACCCTTTAATTAGATGGATCAATCTACACCAGGAAATAAAGGGGCTGTCAGTATCTAGCCAAGATATAGAAATTAAAACATTGGGGTATGCAGATGACTTATGTGTAGTTTTAGCAGACTCCTTTTCGGCAACACCAATGGGACAGATGCTAGATGAGTTCTCACAAGTATCAGGATCAAAAATAAACTTACAAAAAAGTATGTGCATTCAGATAGGACAAGATTTCACACAAGATGCTCACATATACAACATATCCAAAAGCAACACAGGAATAAAGATTTTAGGATCTTCTTTGGGGTTCTAGAAGAGGCCTTATATAATTGGGAGTACCTACTTAATATAACTTAGGACAGGGTTGCCAAATGGAACAGATGGAGGATAAGCAAGAAAAAGAGAGTATATATGATACACATATTTGTATTACCAATGTTCATATACAGTACTAAAGTTATGTGTTTCCACTGCCTAAACAGAGTCAAGACTGTATAGTTGTTTATTTCAGGGAATATGGGGCAGCTGGCTGAACCCCATAAAATGAGGGATCCTATAATTTGGGGTGAAAGCAGGCGGTCTGTTATTGATCAACCCTATTACTTTTTACCATAGCATATTTTTATATGCAAATATAAAATCCATTATACAAGGTAGGATACACATGTGTTGCCCCTGGGTAGTAGACTATATAGGTCCAATAATGCACATATGGCAGAAATGTGGTGTTATCCCAAAACAAAGCAGGTTCGCAGATATACCTACTTACCTAAAAGACAGCCTAGGCAAATTGAAACTGTGGAAAGTTAATATAGAAATGATAAAGACAAAGGATAAGGAAACAAATCTACACAGGCATACAAAAGGAATTCTTTATATAGACACCAGAATATATGAAGAAAACAGAGAAAGAAATTAAGACCATATCTGCTTTGCTTATGGAGAAAAGAATAGTACTGCAGATGTGGGATAACACACCTGGCTATGTGTACGGGAAACTTCCAGTAAAAGATAACCTGAAACACAAAGACACATCAGAGAGGGGGTGCCTGAGAAGGGGATGTATAGGACAATTAGAAACAATGGATTACCTTTTCTTTCAATGTCACTTTATCCAAAAGTTTTGGTATTTGTTTTTTCACAAATGGGAGTGGCTACCCAGATGGTTGGGTACTCCAGATGCCCTATATTATGGGATCTATCTGGTTTCCAGCCACAGATATGAGGCAGGAACCTTAAGGGTAATATCCACAAGTATTAGATATTGGATATGACAGGCACAATGCAAACTAACCAAGCAATAGATTGAGTGGACAGCAGAACAGTTAGCTCACATGATACAGGATAATGTCTGCCTCATAAAAAGACAAGAGCGTAAAAGAGACAACAGGAATTAAGGAAAATTGAGACATTTTGAAATGTTGTAATATAAGGGAAAGTTTGGGTATGGTGTCAAAGAGAGGTAAAGAATATATTTATGAAGGTACAATAAAAAGGAACAAAATGAGTAAAAATTAAGTAAGGGATCTTATGGTTTATAAGGAGACATAGTATTTGGATTTGTTTAAACTCATGAACAGTTAATTGTATGTATTATTGTTTATTTTATGTTCTAATGTTTATTGTACACACTGTTGTTTATATATTTATAATAATAAAAACATCCATAGATACATAGATACATAGACAGTGTCGGCAGATAAGGGCCTATGGCCCACCCAGTCTGCCCATTTGAGCTTGTAAGTTCAGTTTGTTTTCCTAGAAGTCTGCTGCCCCTACCCCTGACCTCTAGAATTCCTTTATGTCTATCCCATGCATTCTTAAATCCTGATTGTTTCAGCCCCCACCACTTCCTCTGGCAGGGTGTTCCACTTGTCCACCACCCGCTCTGTGAAGAAATTCTTTTCATGTTTCCTCTGAATCGCCCTCCTCCAACTTCATCCCATGCCCTCTAGTCCTGGAACATCTTTTCGCTTAAAAATAGTGTTTTCCTGCACCCTGTTCCTCCCTGTAAGATACTTGTATGTCTCTATCACATCCCCTCTCTCCCTCCTCTCCTCCAGGGAGTACATGTTCAGTTCCTTCAACCTGTCTTCATAGGACCTGTGATGCAATCCATGCACCATCTTTGTTGCCCTCCTCTGAACCTTCTCTACCCTGTCTATGTCCTTACGTAGGTATGGTCTCCAGAACTGTACACTGTACTCCAGGTGGGGCCTCACTAGTGTCTTGTATAGCGGAATTATGACCTCCCTTTTCCTGCTGGTGATGCCCCTGCCATACATCCCAGCATCCTATTTGCTTTACCTGCTGCCTTGTCACACTGTTTCCCTACCTTGAGGTCATCAGAGATGACAACCCCAAGATCCCTTTCCTGCTTGGTGCATGCTATATCCTCACCCCCAACTGATATATTGTGCCAGGGTTTTGTGCCCTTATGCATTATCTTGCACTTCTTTGCATTGAATTTCAACTGCCAAACCCTTGACCATTCTTCAAGTTTCTGCAGGTCGCTTCTCATTCTGTCTACACCCTCTGGTGTGTCTACTCTGTTACAGAGCTTTGTGTCATCAGCGAACAGTGAAATTCTGCCTTCTAGATCCTGCGCAATGTCACTGATGAAAATGTTGAATAGGACCGGTCCCAGCACTGATCCCTGTGGTACCCCACTGGTCACTCTTCCCTCTGTGGAGTGACAGCCATTTACCACCACCCTCTGTGTCCTGCCACCCAGCCAGTTACCTACCCACCACACTACTGTCCTGCCCACACCCATATTCCCCAGTTTGTGTAATAGTCTTCTATGTGGCACAGTGTCAAAGGCCTTGCTGAAGTCCAGATAGGCCATGTCCACTGCCCTCCCGATCCACCTCCCTAGTCACCCAGTCAAAAAATTCAACGAGGTTGGTCTGACATGACCTCCCCTGGTGAAACCATGCTGCCTTGGGTCCTGTAGTCCATTGACAACCAGATGTTCCACCAATCTCTCCTTCAGTAGTGCTTCCATGATCTTCCCCACTACCGAGGTGAGGCTGACTGGTCTGTAGTTCCCTGCTTCCTCTTTGTTCCCACTTTGTATAAGGGGACTACATCTGCTGTCCTCCAGTCTTTGGGTACCTCCCCTGTTTCCAGTGATTGGCTAAACAGGATAGCCAGAGGTTCAGCCACCACCTCTCTTAGTTCTTTAAGGACCCTGGGGTGCACCCCGTCTGGCCCCACTTTTTGACCCTACTTTTTTCGAGAAGTGCCATAGGATCTTTAATGTCCACCTGAAAAGGCAGACAGAAAAGACAGCACCTCAGTAGTGCAGCACCCCCTCATGCTGCACTAGAGTGTCAGTACTGGGATTTAACCCAAGTGCCTGGTGTGGGGATAGAACCCACAGCCTTCTGTTCCTCCAGCCTCAGAGGCCAGTGTGCAACCTGCTGAGCCACTGCCTCTGATATGAAATATGATATGATACGAAACAATAAGACATCAAACTCATTATTTCATGAACTGTACTCAAAAAAATTAGTAATCACAAGTCAGCCAATGTTTCAAAAGATAATAGTAATGCTTGTAAAGACATTTATTGCAAATAAATTAGAGAAAGTCTATATATATATATATATATATATATATATATATATACAGAATATGCATATGATATTTTTTCATATTTCATTTGTTAGTTTTATACAAATTCTCACAGACTTTTTCCTGACCACCTGATGGAATCTTGAATGAGTTACATAAATGTTATTTTCTTCAAGGCCCTGACCTTGCAACTCAGTAAATACACACTTAGTACATCATATTATACAAGCATTTGTCTTTGCCGAATGTTGCTTGCTTGTACTGTATGTGCTGTGTAGGTATTTGGAAGTCAGTGGAGTGCAAATATTGAAAATTTGCAAACTTACGAGCTTGCGTAGGAACTGCGCAATGCATGCTCGTGAAACAGTCATTTTTAGGAAGTTTATGACCAAATTTTCAACATAGTAATTTTAAGACCTCTGCTCATGAACAGTGTCACTGTGATTTTCTTAATGTGTCCCATACATTGATTCTGCACACTGACTGTGCTATTGTGTGCTAGATGGGCTGAAACACGCTAGGGCTTAGATGAAAATGACAGCTGTACTGCTCATAAGGAGGTGTGGAAATGGCAATGTTGGAAATCTGGAGGAAAATATTGAAAATTCGTGAACTTACGAGCGTGCGTAGGAAGCGTGCAATGCAGGCTCGTAAAACAGTAATTTTTAGGAATTTTGGCACCAATTTTCCAACATAGCCATTTTAAGACTGCTCATGAACAGTGTCACTGTGATTTTCATAATGTGTCCCATACAGTGATTTCGCACACCAACTGCGCCATTGTGCGCTAAATGGGCGGAAACACATTTTGGGCAAGATGTGAAAAATGATAGCTGTACTGCTCATAAGGAGGTGTGGTAAAATGATAATGTTGAAAATCTGGATTGAAAATATTGAAAATCTGCAAACTTACGAGCGTGCATGAGGAAGTGCAATGCAGGTCTCGTAAACAGTCATTTTAGGAATTTTGTCACCAAATTTTCAACATAGCCATTTTAAGACCTCTGCTCATGAACACTGTCACTGTGATTTTCTTAATGTGTCCCATACAGTGATTTCACACACCGACTGCACCATTGTGCGCTAGATGGGCGGAAACACGTTTTGGGTGAGATATGAAAAATGACAGCTGAACTTCTCATAAGGAGGTGTGGTAAAATGACAATGTTGAAAATCTGGAATGAAAATATTGAAAATTCACAAACTTACGAGCGTGAGTAAGAACTGCGCCACGGAGGCTCGTAAAACAGTCATTTTTAGGAATTTTTCCACCAAATTTTCAACATAGTCATTTTAAGACCTCTGCTCATGAACAGTATCACTGTGATTTTCTGAATGTGTCCCATACAGTGATTTCGCACACCGACTGCACCATTGTGTGCTACATGGACGGAAACACGTTTTGGTCGAGATGTGAAAAATGACAGCTGTACTGCTCATAAGGAGGTGTGGTAAAATGGCAATGTTGAAAATCTGGAGTGAAAATATTGAAAATTCGTGAACTTATGAGCGTGCATAGGAACTGCGCAACGCACGCTCGTAAAACAGTAATTTTTAGGAATTTTTCCACCAAATTTTCAACATAGGCTTTTTGAGAGCCCATCTTATGAATATTGGCACTGTCATTTCATTAATCGGTCCCAAAAGGTGATTTTGTGCAGTGACTGCGAAATCACCTTTCGAGGCTGATTAATGCCATGACAGTCCTTAAGGAGCAGTTAGAGCACTTTCAGCATTCCTTAACTTTGAAAGTGCAAACAGATACTGTGCACATACAGTGTTGCTTACAGTATGGCTTTCTACCTTGCATCCATGACTTTGCTTGTCATTTCCATATGCTTTTGCTCTAGCTCTATAAGTGCTAACAGGTTTGAGCTTGCATACAGCAGGCTTCCTATATAGCTGTTGCATTGCAAACTGCTGACTAAGCACTCACAAACTCAGTTTGCGTCATCTAATAAACTGTTTCAGTATGCTTCCCCTTGTTTTCTTCAGTTGCTGTACTCCTGCTGTTTAATCATTTGCGGAAGGCACTCACCATCCTCTGTAATATATAAAATAATGTACAGGCATTAGCATATGAATTTTTTAATACAGGTGTGTAATACTACATAAACCACAAGAGAGAACCTCAAGAGGTTTATCATAACGCATAGAGGAAGTATGTAAAAAATGAGAACTCATTGATGCCCATTGACATTCTTTTAAAAAAAAATGCTATGTTTGTTATATAAATTAAGAGCAGAGAGACAGAATACTGTTCAAAATTTTTTTATTTACAGTGCCAGTAAGTGCTGATTTCACAAATACATAAACGTATAACTGTAAACTGTACATTTTGGTAAAAACAAAACAATATTTAACAAGCACAAAATGTTAAAGCAACTATTTTTTTAGTTTCAATGATTTTGAAGTTCTTAGATTGATTGTGCCGAAATGGTTTCGCACAGGTACTCAGAACAGCTGAGGAGCTTGTGGACAGCTCCATAATAAATATTTTTAATGTGTCAAGCATGCAGCTTGGAAATTGCTTGCAACTGATTTAGGTGGATATGCCTAACCATTATTGATATATTTTTTATTTTTTTATTTTATTGAAATCTAGATTACAATACTTTGAGCAGGAACTGCTCATTTACAAAGTTTTCATGTCGAAGGAATGGGGTATACATACATACATACAAAGGTCAATATATTACATAGCTATATTATCGTAAAGATTATGTAATAATATTAGAGATGTTGGTCGAACTTTAAGCAGAATTGCAGAATCTCTTTTAAAGTTGGACCAGCATAACATTCTGTGGTGATTTGCATATGCAGTCCATGATGCTTTGCATTGTGGGGGCATGTGTGATTTTGTATTTTCTTGAAACTTGGCTTCCCAGCCAAATGCCCTTTGGGGTAACCCTTGCCTCAGTGTTTACGCACAGAGGTTCTTTGTCTTCATAATAATACATAGTTAAGCAATAAAAAGAAGTAAGAGATTGAGACTTTATTTTGCTTTAGCGGGTTTCTCAGTTTTCTTGGGCAGTAGCACAGCCTGGATGTTGGGCGGCATCCCTCCCTGAGTGATGGTCACCCCTCCCAACAGCTTGTTGAGCTCCTCATCGTTGCGGACAGCCAGCTGCAGGTGCTGCAGGATGATGCAGGTCTTCTTGTTGTCCCTGGCTGCGTTACCGGGCAGCTCCAAGATTTCGGTCATCAAGTACTCGAGCACAGCGGCCAGATAGACAGGGAGTCTGGCCACAACCCATTCCACGTAGTTTCCTTCCATAGCAGCCAGTGCACATTGCCAACAGCGAACTGGTAGCCCAGCCTGAGAGGAGCTGTGTCTTGGCCTTAGTGCGCTTTTCCTCCGCCCTTCCGCCATGTCCAGACATTATTCTCTCTCCTCACATAACAGCTGTAAGAAATATATAAACAACCTCCAAATGTTAAGATCAGAATAATTCTTAACACTGAGTAGATTCTGTGGCATCATGACAGCCTGAGAGTGCAGTTTGAGAACTGATGACAAAGAACCCACAATATGTAAGAAGGGCCTGTTCTTAACACTTGTGGGATTTATTATATTGTTTAATATTAATAAGTAACTTAATCATTTTTAAATTAAGTTTGTCCTCATCTGTGCAGAAACTTTATAACAGGATTTATCACAGAACTTCAGGATTCCCTGAGGGGGATTCCATCTTCTGCACTAGCGGTCTTGTGCTGAGCGCAGCCAGCCACAGGGTGCACCCCAGCCTGCCCTCAAGAGCAAGATTCCAGGATTTCCTGAGGGGGGTTCCATGTTCTGCACTAGCGGTCTGGTGCTGAGCGCAACCAGCTGCAGGGTGCGCCCCAGCCTGCCCTCAAGAGCAAGATTCCAGGATTCCCTGAGGGGGATTCCATCTTCTGCACTAGTGGTCTGGTGCTGAGTGTAGCCAGCTGCAGAGTGCACCCAGCCTGCCCTCAAGAGCAAGATTCCAAGTACGCTTCAGGAAAGCAGCTCCAGTCCAGCTTGTTAGCCGTGAACCCAGTTGGTGGATGATGCCTGAAATTATAGGCAGATTCAGCACCCCATCTCTTCCTGACTGGCTTCAGTTCCTGGAGATTTGAACTGCTTGGTACAGTCCCTGGAGCTCATCTGTCTGCTGCCTAAATCTGTGATGTGTCTTTGTGCCCACTGCTGAATTTGAATTGTTAGTGTAGGGAACGGCAACCCTTTTGAATAGTAAAGAGTAGGAAACTATAGCATTTTTGGAGTGTTTCAACTGCCTTAAGCTGTTTAAGTATTAACAAAGTTTGAAGTTAAAAACTGCTTTGTCTTACTGCTGAATTGCTGTTTCTCCCATCTACCCCCCATTTTCCCATTTGCAGTTGATACTGATCTGCCACTAGAGGCATCTTATTTTTCCTATTAATCCTCCAACCTTGCCTCTGCCTTTTCCTGTTCTAATCACTGTTATCCCCTGCCTTGTTCTCACTTTTAGCATATTGTACTCTGAAGAAAAAAAAACTACTCCACAGCAGCAGTCACACTCACTGAAGGTCAATTATTCCCTTACCCCCCAATAGAACTAGCAATGGGCACCACTGCTATCATGGTCAGCCTACTCATGGTTACCTTTCTTGCTCTGCACACATCCCATCCTGCCCCCTACCCTCCACCCTGAGCCCCATCCCCTCTACCACCCCACAGAAGCCTACGCCCCAACCTGGACACCCCTATTTTTCCATGGCACTCACCTCCAACCAATACCCCCTCCCACCCGGGACACCCTGGGCCCACCCCTTCCTTGCCATACCTACCCTCTGTACCCTACCCATCCTTTGTACCCCAACTAGTAGGACCTTGCATCATTACTTGGTTAAGGGTCCTGGTCGCCACAGACTGCTCATCAGATTAATTGCTCTACTCCTTCTGATCTCCGGGAACATACACCCCAACCCCGGGCTGTTGTCAACTAGCCACCCCATGTCCCACTCTAGTACTGGCCTCAGCATTGCATCCATGAATATTTGCAGCCTCCTAAAAAAATCCTCTGCTCTCCAGTGCTGGGCTGTACAACACTGTCCTGATGTCATAGCACAAGTCAAGACCTGGCTCTCGAGAAAAACTCCCAACTCGGTTATCTCTCTCCCTCACTACACTCTGTTCAGGGACGACTGTATAGGCAAATGTGGTGGTGGGTGTGCAGTCTTTATGCATGACACACTTGTAGGCCGTGCTCTTCCTTCCCCCAAGCTCAGTTTTAGTGCCCAGCCCTCACCCTCAAGGTTACCCCTGACCCAACCAGGTGCCCTCTTTTTCTCACAGTCTCTTACATAGCCCCGAGGGACCAGGGACCAGCTGTCCACTCCCTCATTGATTACCTCACCACACTCCCACACAAGGTGGAGCAGCTCATTCTAGGTGACCTTAATGTCAATTGGCTGAGTACCACTGCACCCCATATCAGGGACTCCTTCTCTGCCCTAGCTATGACCCAACTAGTTACCTCACCCACTAGATTTAACTGGTCAGGCGGCTCCAGCACCCTCCTAGATGTAATTCTGTTGAACTGCCCCCATAAAATCAGGGATATTAATGTACTACCAGTCTCTCTTAGTGACCACTCTCCTGTCCTCTGCCACTGGTCATCCCGCACACCAAAACCAGTGTCCCAGGTCACCTCGCGCCAGCACGTTTGCCCCGGGAGTCTCAGAAAGCTAAAAACGCACCTAGCCCAGCTTGACTGGTCCCCAATCCTACTCGCAATGGATATTGACTCTGCCCAAGCCTGTTTCTCCAGTGCCTTCTGTAAGGCCTGTGACCTTTTCACCCCCGGACCAGAATCCGTACCAAGAAACACAACGCCCCATGGATCTCCCCATCCCTCATCCAAACACTGAAACAAAGAGATGATCTCTGGCATATTGCTGTTGAGACAGCAAACTGGCTGACAGACAAGCCTATAAAGCAGCACGTAACAAGTGCACTTGGGCTATAAGGCAAGCTAAGGCCAGATATTATCAAGCCACCCTTGAATCCACTTGGGGTTCATCCCGTGCCTTCTGGGACAATATGAAAGAGCTCAATGGAAAGACCCGCTCCCCCCACCATCACTACTCTGCATAGACAGTATCACCACTACTGATTCTTCCCCGCAGAGCTGAGTGCCAGAATATGGCTTTCTCAGATCTAAGCTCTGTCCTCCGCAACTACTTTTTCAACCCTATCCCTGCATCAACCCCTCCACCTCGGGTAACCCCCCTTTCTACCTGCATGCCATATCACCCCTTGAAGCCAGGCCTCATCCGCAAAAAGCCTTAGCTAGCAACAACCTCAGCTGTGATGCCCTAGACTCCAGGATTCTCCGATTAGTCCTAGATATAGTACTAGCCCCTCTCACCAACCTTTTAAACTGGTCACTATGTCTTGGTCAATTTCCCAGTGCCTGGAAAATTGCAGAAATCACCCCTATCCATAACAGTGGACATAGAACCTCCCCTTACAATTTCAGGCCCATCTCCATTCTCCCCCCTCTCTCCAAAGCACCAGAAAAAGTAGTGGCCATTCAGCTCTCCGAGTAGCTGGCCAAATATGACCTGCTGTGTCCAGAACAACATGGATTCCACCCTGGACACAGCACCACTCTAGCCCTCCTGGAGTTCTCCCAGCACCTCCACTCTGCTCTCGACTCTGGTCATGTTGTGGGTGCAGTGTTCATTGACCTCTCCAGGCCTTTGACACTGTCTGTCACCACCTCCCACTTGACTCCTCCACCAACTTGGCTTCTCCCCTGACCCACTGGCTTGGTTCACTAGTTACCTGTCTGCCAGATCACAGCATGTGAAGGTAAATGACACCCTGTCCAATACCCTGCCCATTCGCTCAGGGGTCTCCCAGGGTTCCAACCTGGGCCCCGTTCTGTTCAACCTATTTCTCAATACCCTCCCCAGCTCCTGCTCTGGCAATATGGTACTCTATGCTGATGATGTGGTTCTCCTTGCCTCCCACCCTGACCCCAAATCTCTATAGGAATCCCTACAGCACACATTCAACCAAGCCAAAAAAGTGGTTCCTTGACCACCGGCTGGTCATTAATCTCAAAAAAAACAAATCTATGCTTTTTTCGCACCACCAGAATGAGGCCAAAAATGCCTCCCTCTGCATTCTCCCCAGTAATGGTCACCCTCTCAAGCAAGTGTCATCCTACAAGTACCTGGTATCACCTTCGACTTGGCTCTTACATTCCACACCCACATCAATACCCTGTCCTCAGCCATAAACTCTCGGATTGGCCTTCTCTATCACCACAGAGATTGTCTCCCCCCAAACTGTTCTCCGACTGGCCATCAGCTCCTCCGTCCTGTCCCTAGTGGACTACGGCCTACCTATCTACACTGCGGCCGACAATACTGCCCTCAACAGAATCCAGACCTCGATAAACAATGCCTGCAGGCTCCTGACCAGTGCACCCCTCTGCACCCATATTTGCCTGCTCTATTCCACCGCCAACCTGCTCACCTTGGAGGAGCACCTGTGCTACCAAACCTGCTTACTGGCCAAAAAATCCATGCTAGGACTCTCTCCCCCAGGGGTGACTGTGTTCCTGCAGCTTGCATCCCCACCTGTTGCCACCCATAGCTCAGTTAAGGCCACCTTTCTGGTGCCCTGTACCAAGACCTCCCTAGCCCAAAGGTCCTTCCACTACTGTGCCCCCACATGGTTCAACTCCCTCCCGCTCTCTGTCACTAAATGTACCAAAATTGGTCCCTTTAAAGTTGCTTTCCATAACCACCTCTTTGGCACCCGAAGATGTAGTTGCCCTTAATCAACCTAATGCTGGGGTCCCTCCCCATTTCTTGCCCATAGCCTTGACAATGTCCATTAGACTGCTTCCCCCCTTTCTTTTTTTTATATGATTGCTATTTACTGCATGTAACTTTATCCCATAAACCACTGTTATATTGTGTTCTTTTGTTATCTGTATTGCACCTATATGTTGCCACTGTGTATCTCACACTGTAACCATGTCTACCTTCCTGCGATGAGGTGTCTTTGTAAATGAGTCCCTGACTCAAAAGTTGTAAATCGACTTTAAAATAAATAAATAAACTTTATGGTGTGTATGTATGTGCCTCTGTCTGTGTGTTTATGAACATGTCCCTGTTTTGATGAAGTGGTGAACAAGTAAGAAAGCTTTTATCATTAAAGGATTTCAGTTTAAATTTGAATTTGTGCAGCTGTACCCTTGTGCTGTGATCCAGCTGAGTTACAGATTCAGGGTCATACTGAATATTCTAAAATGTATTTGATTGATTTAGGGTAAAACTCATATTTAATGGTTTGCTGTTAAATGTAAGTCTAAAAATAGAAAATGAGGTAACCAGGCATTATATACTGTATAGAACAAATGATAGCCAACTGTGAGTTACAATGGTATAATTCAGTACAGTACAGTAGTTCTAGGATATCATAAACAATTTGAGCAGTCCCCAGAACCCCAAGATTGAATTATACTTTTGAAATGTATAGATCGGATATATTTTATTGTATATAACATACCAATAATCCATCAGCAACCCAGTCTTCTGTTAAAAGTTAATTTGATATGCAAACCATAATTAACTATATCCCCAAAAGCTCCTCATCTAGCTTCTGAAACCCATCCCTACCCAATAAAAGTATGTTATTAAAAATATTAACATCATTTTCTTTTGCCGTTTTATAGCAAATATGCTTGTGCTTGTTCTGGTTCTGCTTCATAAAACACTATCACACTGTGCTGACTCATAGCCCAGCAGTGGTGTTTTAAGGCAGAAACATGTCCACAAGCACCCATCAAGCACAGCTGTTATGAAGCTGTAAAAGAAAATTAAGAGTTTTAAATAAAATGCTTTGGTGGGTAGTACTGGTTTCTACAGATAGGTGGTGGGTTTTGTTTGGGGGAGGAAGGAAGCGGAGGTTTTGGCAGCAGTGTTATTTTCAGTTTAATTGAGTGCATGCTGTTTGAAAAAGTGATTGGTAGTTGGTGATAATTCATGACTAGCCATGATTTATGATATTTGAATGTTCTAAAGTTTTAATTATGAGGTTTGAAATGATACCTTATATTTTACTTATTAACTTATAGCTACATATCATGTTGTAATAGTTTCCAGAGTAATGAACTGTGATGTCATAAACAGGAGACTATGAATCAGCAAAGGATTAAGAGGGGAAGCAGATGAACTCTAAAGGATAATAATCATGTCTCCATTCAAATTAATCTGATGATGAAAAATAACCCAGTAATGGAGAACAAAGTGAAAAGAAATGCAGACATTGTATAATATACAAGCTGAATTGTGTCTAAATATTATGTTTTTCAAAATAGTCTCCAAATGTGTCAAATTCACCATAGATGCACCTGAAATGTGAGTTGCACATAATTATAAATCTAAGTTATCTTGTTGCATGGATAACATTAATTTTAAAATAAAAATCAAATGCATTAAAATATGTTTTTTGTCTACAGTAAGAAAACTATTTAGATTGAATGGATGTCCCACTCCTGCTTTATTATGGTATAATTACAGGGGTTGGATGTTCATTTGCCAATCAAATTGGTATGTTCAGTATGTCTTAGCCATTAAGAGCTTTATTATTTCAAACTATATTATACCTGCAGAAACCTTGCAGCCTGCATTGTGATAATTGTGTGGAATGGTTCAACTGATATATAAAACATTGACATGTGGTCTTCCTGGTTATTACAACAATATGACTGATTGTATTATTGTCTTGTAATAAATAATATGATGGACTGATTTGCATTAGCATCTTGTAATATATGGGTGGCCACTTTTTCACATAGAGAAACAGTGGCATTCAAATCCAATAATGCCATTATTGTGATGCCATCTTTCTTATAATACAATGATACAGTCACAAGATAGTATTCAACATCAATCACAACTTGCACCTAACTCCAGTCAAGCTCCAGAAGATGGGAACGCTAAACTGTGACAAATGTTCACGATGCCAGACAGACACAGGCACACTAAAGCACATTTTATGGGACTGCCCAAGGGCAAAACCACTATGGGAGAGGGTGAAATCCAACCTAGACCCCTTACTGGGTCTGGAGGAAGCCTTCTCCCCTGGGGTCTGCCTTCTGGGCCTAGGCCTAGACAAGCGCCTGGGAAACAGAAGATTCCACATTACACTCATCTCGGCAATGGTGAAGAAGCTGATCTTAAGACATTGACTGGATGACAAAGTGGCAACCTACGATGAATGGCTCAATACCATTCTGGAGGCACTAAGAACAGAAAAGATTATTTGCTACATGAGAAACAATCCTAAACCCAGTACCTTAGCAGATGGAGCAGGTTAGAAACCCTCCTTCTACAAACAAGAGTAGATTCTGCCTCAAAGCAGAGTACTAATCTGAGCAAGACACAGATGACCCTGGGAAGGAGTGCATAAGAACACAATGTATATCTGGCGTGGGATATTCAAAAGGATTGCGCATGGCACAACACAACTGCACCATGTGCAACCCACTGATGCACCCCGGTGCGATATTCAAATGGGGATGTGCCTGAACAAACCTGTGCTGAGCGATCAGTAATGTATGCAGCGCAGCAGGGGGCGTGCCCATACATACTCTGCGCATCCCGAGATTCAGCCTGGGATGTGCTGAGCCCATGCATGCACAACCCCTACTTGCTCTGTACACAGGTGAGCCAAAAAAAAGGAGAACAGCTGGCCACCCGCAGGTGAGCTGCCATATTGCAGGGCGTCATCACGGCAGCTGCCAGCTGTGGTGGCCACCAAACTCCAGTGGCATCTGGCGCGGGTAGTGACCCCCCGCGCCCGATTGGTGGGCATATGTAGTGATGATAACCTCTCACATCTTCGGTGGTCCAGTGACTGGAGCAAGACAGCCCAATCGTGGGCATATGTTGTATTCTGATAATGAGTATTCTTGTGGTTGCGACCGCCACAAAGCCTGAACGCAGGCAGCGTAGCACAAACGGACCAGGTCCAGTGGACTGCCCACAGCCCACTGCGCCAGTACACAACCATCTGCTCTGGTGGTCCAGCAGTCTCTCCACTCGCCACTGAGCCTCACTGCCTCCATTCCCCTCGGCCAGCGGGAGGCTTTCACCCACTCGTTATCCCACCACCCACCGACTGACTCCATACGGTAGGCTGCACGCCCATTGGTCCACAGTGTGAGCCAATGGGTGTGTAGCCTTATCAGATTACACATGTTCAGATATGTGAATGGATCCATTCACATTTCTGACTGTGTAGTACGGTACAGGCTGTATGCCCATTGGCTCATGCTGTGGACCAATGGGCATACAGCCCTACTGTATGGAGTCAGTGGCGGGCAGTGAGCGGCAAGCGGGTGGGGAGCTGCCGCCCGCCACCAACCGGGGAGCGGGCGGGGCTCAGTGTGTGGGTGGGGAGGAGGGTACCGCTGGACCACCAGGGTTGGACTGGTTTGTCATAATATATTACTGACGCCTGTGATATGGCTGCGTGCAGTCCACTGGACCACCAGGGATATAGGACTATTCTTTATGACATATGCCCATGATTCAGCTGTGAGCGGGCCACTGGACCACCAGGGATATAGGACTATTCTTTATGACATATGCCCACGATCGGGCTGCGAGTGGTCCACTGGACCACCAGGGATATGGGAGGATAATTTTACTGTACTTTGCCACGATCAGGTTGCGAGCAGTCCACTGACCACCAGGGATATGGGACTATTCTTTATTACATATGCCCGGATCAGGCAGTGGGCACTTTGCCGCTGCTGGGGTGTCGGTCCCTGATGGCTGCAGCCTGGCAGTGCAAGTCACCAGGGATCAGTGCACCTGCATGCAATGAATATAATGACATGCAAATGACCCCATTTGCACCTTGCATACATTATGGCCCCATTTGCGCGTTCACTTTTTTGAATATTGAGATAGTTGTGCCTATCACAACAGCACTTGCACTAACGGATCCCCCTGCTCCACTCTGGTCACTTGCACTGGTGCAGTGCCACTGCATCATGCACACTGCAGGTGGCCAAGGAGCAATATTCAATGATGCTGTGCCATCGTGCAGCTCCGTTGACTATCACCCTGTCAATGCCCCTGCGCATCCAAGTTGCACTGCACCCAGGCTTGCACTACAGCCTGGTGCAGTCTGGAATATCCCGCCCTAGTATATTCACCTCCCCCACTGCAACATAACTGCTGTCAAAAATGTATATATTCATGTCCAAACTAACTGATTCCTGAATGTTGATGGGATTCAATGCTTGAACTCTTAATAAGATGTAAGAACTTCCAACAAAAGCTGTAAAATATATATTGTAGTTTTGTAGAATTATGAAAAATGTTCAATAACGTTTATTATTTTCCAAAAAAAGTAAAAAAAAAAAACAAAAAAAACCCTTGTGTGTTGATATCCAGTTTCCCCACGACCAGCTGCTGCAGTTGCTCATGGCTTTCAGTTCAAAAGCCTCACCTTCTACAATGTATTCTTTGTAAAAATAAATTTATTAACATAAAAAAATACAACAAACAACTGTTTGCCATTCATTCAAAATCAGGAGATTAAAATACTCAGAAAAGACATTGGTGGATCTCTGAATTTGTAAAAATTGTGTAAGTCTAGGCCATTGAACAAATTCATAAACAGCTCAAATCCATATGTTACAAAAGTACATTAGATAGGCAACTGTGTTTATCTCAGCTAAAACGACATATAGAGGGTTGGGTGACAGAAATCTCTGGCTTCCTCTGAGGTATATTTTTCACAGGAATCAAATGGGAACATGTGTGTATGTGTGTATTTGTGTGTGTGTGTGTGTGGGGGTATCTAAGTAACCTGCAATTATAGTCTGTTATTACATGATTACATGTCTATTTTTCTCTAATACAGGGTTGCCTATCTATTAGTCTGTTTGAATTCTTGTGTGAAGCTCCTGCATAGGTTGCGGGGGAACTGAAATAGGTTAGGAACCCCGAGTACAAATAAGTAGTAGCAACTGGAATGGTTACATTATGATACAAAGTCAAAAGTCAGGCACTATCAATCAGAGGAAATGGCTCAATTATATAGTAGGCAAAGTTTATTACACAGAAAACTACAGGCTTACGCGGTTCAGAGGTAAGTCTTTATCAAACGCTTTTGATAAAGGACTTACGTCCCAAACGCATAATGCATGCAGTTTTTCTAGGTAATAAACTTTGCCTACTTGTTATAATTTTGGAGCCATGTGTCGACTTTATACTGGTTGATCAGTGCCCGACTTTCTGACTTTGTATCCTAATTGATTGTCTGGTGTACCACCATACCTTGCACAGCCTTTTCATTGTCGGATGGTTCCATCATAAATCTACACCATAAAATATGCTAGGAGTTATTATTACATGCATCCTGACTCAACGCATGTGTAGATTTTTAATGATTTTTTTTAACATGTTGAAGAACATTACTGGCGAAATTCTGCTCACCAAATAAGTAAAAAGGCTGCAGCGCACAGGAATGGATGGAAATAAATAAATCAATATAAAAAAGTTAAAATTAAAGTTTATTTTTTTCATAAAAGTTATGTATTTATTTTTTTCGCATTGGTTACACATATGAACACATTAAAATACAGACATTTTGATGCAAGGTACCTGCACAATAAACATAATAGTCTAATTAGATCCTAACGGACAGTTGTAGCAATACTGTAAAAATCTTATCACTCAAATCTTACCAACAGATTACCAAAGTATTAATACAGGAGGATAGTAAGTGCAAACATTTTGAGGGAAGGTGCATGCATAATAAACACAGTAATCTAAATAGATCCCGATGTACAGTTGTGGCAATACTGTAAACCATCATATCACTCTAAGCTTACCAACTAGCAAAATATTAATAAAGTGAGAATAGTAAGAAATTCTGCTTAGGGAACATTCCCAAGCAAAGACATTCAGTAGTAACTTGTCAGCTAGCCCCAGCTTCTGGGTACATTGCCTCTTCCTCAGGGAGCCTTTACAGAGATCCTTTATGATAATAAAAGTTTTAACAGGGCCTTGCAGAACTTACTGAGCATCATATGGCTGTGACTTATTCATTTGTTGTTGTAATAAGCAGCCACAGACAAATTCACCAACATACTCTAGGACTCCACCCTGAGATATGCTATCTCACAGGCCTCCTGATCAAACATTATATCAATATACAAATAAAAGAATATATATATATATATATTTATACAGATAATAGTCAGTGCCAGCAGTGTAACCTGGATGCCTAACTGTGAATCTGGACACACAGGTTTGAGTCCCACCAGTATGCTCTGTGTGAGTCAGAGAAATTATTTACCCTCCTCTGGGCAATTAATGCCGGAGGTGCATGACGCAAGTATAAGGTCCTTACTCTACAAAACATATGTATGGTCTTACTCCATAAAACATATGTAGACTCCTCCATTAAATAAAGTCTGCAGCTTCAGTGTTCTTTGGGCATGTCCAACCAAGTCTTGCTCTTTTGAAACTGTTACTGGAGTTGTACAGTGGTAGATAAGTCTCTTGTCCCACCCTGCAAAGAGGAAAATAGGAATGTGGCAACTTTTATTCCAGTACTGAACAAGCACAGATTCCAAGTGACCAGCCAATGGGGCTATAGAGGTCGGAGTTTACTTGTTTGCTTTTTCTAACTTGTTAAAAAATACTATGTTATGGTTAAGAGAAAGGACTTACTCTAGTCACATTCTGCAGTTTTAACTGTGCCCTACCCCGCCATTTCAAGTTCAGGTACAAATGGAGGAGGCTCTGAAATCCTAGCCGCCCCATCGGGAAAGCACACAGCTAAAACTGGATTTGTTTTGGTCCCTGAGGCAGGGGGACACACTACGTAAGTATGATGGATGATTCATAAACAACTCGATCACATCAATATTCTAACTCTAACTGCTGCACAGTCTGAAAGGGTTATCGGCTTTGGGGAACTCTGACATTCCACTTGTGAATCTCTCTGGAGTCTGAGCTCGTCCGCAGTGGGCACCTATTGTTTATGGCAGTGTTTCCTGCATGTCAAGATGGAGCGATACTCACAAGCCCCTTTCCTAATCTAATGTCAAATACACATTGTGTGTGTGTGTGTGTGGGGGTTAATGGCACTGACCACTAAATAACAGCTTTTAAGTAACTGCAATTGACTGGATAGTGTAGTTGTGCCTACTTCCAACAATATCAACAAAACGGTAAAGATGTGTGTGTGTGTGGGGTGTAGGGAGACTTGATAGCACACGTCCATCAGTAAAATACTCTGTATGTTTCTATGAATATTATGTTTTTTAATTATCGTGAAACAAGAGATGTGTAAATTCTGTTTGGGGGGGAGCGCAGCACAGCTGACGGGGGATTGGGCACCTCCCCCGTCCACTATACAGTGTGGGGGGTCGAGCACAGCAGTGTGTGTGTGTGTGTGTCTAAGGGGAGCTGCGCATGAGCAGGCGATATCTTATCGCTGCTCACTGAAGCGTAGCTCCCCCTTTCAACTGTATGCCACTGCATTTTGAAGCTTGTCATAGACAGCTCCAGCATGCATTGGCGGACAGGGGCCACGCTCACAACACACTGACTGAATTGAAGAGGGCTGCCACACCTCCGAAAACTCCGATGATGGCATCTATGTTTCTTGCACATGTGTGCAAGCAACATAAAATGACAAAACAGTCTTCTGTTTCCAGTTGTTTGATCAGGACCTTTACAAATGGTGTAGTTATATACCAGTATCCTAGAAGTTCCACAGGAAGATCTCTTACATTTCAGGAATAATATCAAGCCTACACAAAATCCCCAAAAATATAAACATAATAAAAACAATAATTTTTCTCCTAAGAAAATGGCATGATCTCTTTCATTCTCAAAGTACAAGGTACAAAGATTTTATTTGTTCAACAAAGTCATTGCAAATTTTTAAAAGGTTAAAACATACATATGAAAATATCAGTATCCATGATCTATTCGTATAAATACATTCAAGTCATTACAGTTTATCTTTGTTAAACATTCACTAAAGTTTTTAAACAATCACAACAATCATTACACATAATACTTATAAATGAGTAGACTGTAGAAAACCAACTACTTTCTATAATATGGGTAGATTTTCATTGTTCATTAAATATTTCACCATTTCAACAGGGGGAAGGTCAAGGTTTGCCATGATGTCATCAAGCCATTTCAAATGAGGCCCCCTATATAATGGGCACAAAAGTAGTACATGCTTTAAATCATCTTCTGATGACTTGTCACATTTGCAGAATGGGGTGAGAATATTTTCCCTTTTTTGCTTATTAAATACATAATTAGCATTATATATTTTGAACCTGAATTTAGTTATTATTCTCCTCCCTTTGGATTTATTAATTTAACCAGATAAGACTCAAGCCATATGTTGTTTTTATCTGTTTATACCATCTGTATAGCTTAAACTGTTTCAATTGTATCTGTACCTTTGTTATCTCCTGATCCCTTAACCTATTCTTCACATTTTCAACTATTATTTGCCAAGGGTGTGCAAACATACTCCATAAAGCATCTCCAAGTCCATTTGGAAAGAGGAAGCTCCTAAAATTTCTAAGGTAGGTAAAATCTTCCCCATCAAAATATATTTGATTTTTTCCTCCAGACATTGCCAAGGTAGTCTGTTTTCTTCTAGGAAGAATAACCTTAGTGAAGCTAAAATCAGTCTTTCTTTCACTAATGTTGAAATAGAATATTATCCCAATTCTGAATTTACTATTCCTGCTGGTACTGATTGAGGCACCATTAGGATACATCTTTTCTTTTTATTACACAAAACTTCTAATTTATTTAAATCTGCTATGCCTCATATTTCTGCTGCATAAAGTATGCTCAAATTTACTTTAGCCTCCAAAACCCTCAGCACTTCTTTAACCAATATTCGGCCCATCTTAGCATTAAATATTTTAAACACATTAAATGTTTTCTTTATTTTCACTACAATCTGTTCTATATGGTTTTTCCATTTTAGGGTCTGGCTAAATCTAACACCTAAATAGTCTTAATGTTTGACTATTTCTACTTTTTCTGTGTTTATCCACAGTGATTTAGAATGTTTCTTAGTACACCCAAATATCAGTATCTTAGTTTTGGACATAGTTATCTTTAATTTATGATTGTCACATAGTTTTGAAAAATAAGTAAGTTTCCTTTGTAGTACTAAGACTGATATTGAAATTAACACTAAATCGTCGGCATACGCCAAACAATCTACTCTAATATTTCCTGTTTTTGGTGCGTGAAATATTTGGTTTTCTAATTCCTTCAAGACATCATTAATGTATACATTAAACAAGAAAGGAGCCAATAAGCATCCTTGCCTGATGCCACATGTCATTTGAAATGACCTAGAGATGTTCTCATATTGATCGGATAGCACTACTCCCCATGTATCTGAGTGCAATCTTATTGTTGTTGAGGTGTTCTGGTACAACCCTAATTTCTTCTGCTTATTCCATAATATCACTCTACTGATACTATCATCATGCGGATATAAAGTCCACAAAACAGCAAAAAGTTTGGTCTTTTGATTTTTGTGTGTTTCAAACCAAATGTTTGAGTGTATAACAATGTTGAATTGTAGATCTATTTCTCCAAAATCCATTTTGGGTTTCATGTAAAATGTTATTATGGTCTTCCCATTCTTCTAGTCTCTCCAGAATAATTTGGTAAATATTTTTGTGAAATGTCTATTAGCTTATTGGGTAATACATTTTAGGGTAATTTGGGTCACCTTTCTTGAAAATCGGAAATACAATACTTCCTTCCAGCTGGTAGGATATTCCTGTCCTTGTACAAAGATGTTATATAATTTCTCCATTATCTGGGGCCACCAGTCTGCATAACATTTATACATGTCTCCTATTATTTTATCTGGTCCTGGGCCTTATTAGTTTTTAACCACTTGATTGTTGTTTTTATTTCCTCTGAAATTATTATCATAGGTATTGATATATAATTTTTGATCCTTAAAATTGTCTGTCTCCCTTAATAATAATAATTCTTGTTGAGAATAGTAAAGTTCTGTGAAGAAAATGACCCATATGTTTGGATGAATGTATACTTCTACTGTCTTGGCATATTTATTGTAGCCTTGACTAACCATTACCCAAAATTTTATTCCATCTTTTTCTTTCACTGTTGTCCTTAGTTTTTCCCACAGAATCTTAGTATAATTATATTTTTGTGCCTCTAATATTTGTTTATATTTTTCCTTTCCTTATTTATAATCTATGCTGTCTTTACTGTTTTTTTATTTGTTTATTCTTTTTATATTTTCTAATAGCTTTCCTCCGCTCTTGTTTGCTTTTCTGCATTTTCCATTAAACCAAGCCTTACCTTGTCTGATCTTTATTTGCACTCCAACTCTATTACTTGTACAATAAATTCGAACCAGGTTATTTAAATCGGCCCAGTATTTTGGTACTGTATTATAGTTTGTATTCTCAACTATCATAGTTCTTATATCATTTATTGGTCCTTTAAATAGCCTATTAAATTGTTTAATCATATTAAAATTCCTTGTAATCCTTATTTTATTGTTTCCAAACCTTCTGTTGTTCTTGGTTTATCTTTACCTCTCTCTTTGTTCATTTCTCTTTAGTCTCAATAGTTAACCCTATTGGGTTGTGTGTGGATTTCATCATGTCAATTACTTTCATATCTTTAATCATTTCCACTCCCTCTAGATTACTTCATACATAATCTATAATTGAGGAGCCTCTAGGTCCAAAGTATGTCAATTTTCCTACTTTATCCCCCGATACTCTCCCATTTAGACAGAACTCTTGGATGCTGAGGTGCTGCCCCTATCTGCATGCATCTTTTGGACTGCAGGATGAGGTAGTCAGACTCACAGCAGAAGTAATCTGGTCAGGGGTACCATCACCTCTATCCAGAGACCACCCAGTCCAATGCAGCTGCCTCAAAGGATGCCAAGAACGAGAAGCACTTGGATGACAGTGGGTTCAGGGAGGATTAGAGTGGTCAGACAGAGGCACATCCCAGATCCTATTCCACTCAAGAACTCATATGCCACACTGGCAAATGGGGACAACCAAATAGAGGTACCCAGAGAAGTGGAAGGAAAGGATGTGGAGGTTAGCCAAGGAGGTGACCTCAGTGGGTAGAGCAGTGGACCCCATAGGAGAAGGAAGTGAATCCTGGTGGGGGACTCCATTATAAGAGGGATCCAGCTAGGAACACAAGAGGGGAGGACAGGGAGGTGAGGTGCTCACCAGGTGCCATGGCATGGAGGGATAGAAGAAGATCCTGAGGATCACTTGGAAGGCAAGACGGAAGGGTGAGTTGGATGTCATTATCCACCTAGGTACTAATGACCTGGAAAATGGGAGCCAAAGGATGTTCAGGAAGAGTTTAGGAAATTGGGGAGGGTCTCAAGCAAGTAGCTACTTCTATCACCTTCTCGGAAGTACTACCTGTGAGAGGCATGGAGAGCACATGGGACATGCACCAGGAACTTTAACTCATGATTGAAGAACTGGTGCTTTGAGGAAGGGTTTGATTCATTGGTGACTGGGGACCCACCTGGAGGGATGGAGGCTTGTCTGGCCTGATGGCATGCATCCATCCTGGAGGAATCCAAGCACTAATGATAAGTTTAAATGCTACATTGACAAGCATTTAAACTAGCACAGAGGTGGCAGGCCAGCAAGGAGGGTACCTAATTGCCACCTCACTGCTAGCAGGGAACCAGTGAACCAGAGGAGTGGATATCTCTACAAAGCAGGTGTATAAATGGAGAAAAGTGCCCAAGAGGTGGATAGGCAGAAAAGGGCAAATTCAACAGAATGGCAGACAGCAAGGAGAACCAGGGATAAAGACAACCAGGGAAGGGGCTGAGGAACAGCTAAACAGTCTAGGAGGTCAAATCATGGAAAGCCACAAAGCAATGACAGGAGCCTTAGCAACAAGATAGAGGATCTGAGGCTGTCATGGTGCAGTCAGATCTAGACATTGTGGCCATTACAGAAACCTGGTGTAATGATAACCAGGACTGGGAGATGGCCATGCCTAGCAAGCAACATATTCAGAAGAGACAGGGCAGGTAGGAAGGAAGGAGGAGTGGCACTGTATGAGAAAATGACATAAGGGTCACCGAGATCCAGGAGGAACAAATGGGGGACAGATACTGTAGGTTAAGCTGGAAAGGAAATGGGGCCAGCTATCCGCACAGGTGTGGTCTATAGACCACCAGCCGAGGAGGAAGAAACAGATAGAGTTGATGCTAGCCATCCAAAGGATGGCAGACAAGGGTGAGGTAGTGCTGGTTGAGACCTCAGTATTCCACATGTGGACTGGAGCATCCCAGCAGCAACATCAACTAGGAGCAGATTTATCTTTACCTCCTTCAGGGTGCCTTCCTCACAACTGGTAGAAACCAACCCTGCAGAAGGCAATACTGAACCTAGTGCTCACAAACAGGGACAGTGACACCCATCATTGTGATTTGAAATCACAGAAGGAGCAGAACCAAACCACACAAAACATGTATCCTGGATTTAGGGGGCAGACTTTGGGAAAATGGGGAGACACTTAAAGAGGCATTATGGGGAATGGGACAAGAATCAGGGGTTGAGGAACAGGAGCGGTATTTAAAACAGGGATTACAAGAGCAACAGAATTATGCATTAAGCATGTTAGAAAAAGGAAAAGGAAGAGGATGCCATTATGGTTTTCCAAGGAGGTAGTGGAGAAAGTGAAAGCAAAAAGATTGCATCTCAGGCAGTACAAAAAGACACAGGCAGAAGGGGATAGGAAGAAGTACCAGGAGAAGCAAAGGGAGGCAGGGAGGTCAGTAAAGGAAGCCAAAGTCATTCAGAACAGCACATTGCAAAATCAAGTGGGTAAAGGACAAAACCTTTACAGGTACATAAATGAAAAAGAAAGGCAAAGGGAGGGATAGTGAGACTGAAGGGAGGATGGGGCCTATGTGGAGATGACAACAGTAAAGCTGACATATTGAACAGGTATTTCTGCTCAGTCTTTACTGAGAAAGAGGAGGGTAATGGGTCTGAAGGGTGGAATGGTGCAGAATGGACACAAGTCCCTTTACACAAGAAAGGGTCCTGAAGGAACTGAAAGTAATAAGAGTTGATAAAGCAATGGGGCCAGATGGGTGCACCTAGGGTCCTTAAAGAACTAAGAGAGGGGTGGCAGAACCTCTGGCAACCTTTTAGCTAATCACTGGAAACAGGAGAGGTACCAAAAGACTGGAGGAGAGCAGATGTAGTCCCCTATACAAAAGTCGGAATAAAGAGGAAGTGGGGAACTACAGACCAGTCAGCCTCACCTCGGTAGTGGGAAGATCATGGAAGCACTACTGAAGGAGAGATTGGTAGAACATCCGGTTGTCAATGGACTACAGGACCCAAGGCACCATGGTTTCACCAGGGGAGGCATGCGTCAGACCAACCTCATTGAATTTTTCGACTGGGCGACACGGAGGTGGATCAGGGGAGGGCAGTGGACATGGCCTATCTGTACTTCAGCAAGGCCTTTGACACGGTGCCACATAGAAGACTATTACACAAACTGGGGAATATGGGTGTGGTAGGACAGTAGTGTGGTGGGTAGGTAACTGACTGGGCAGCAGGTGGCAGTAAATGGCTGTCACCCACAGAGGGAAGAGTGACCAGTGGGTACCACAGGGATCAGTGCTGGCACTGGTCCTATTCAACATCTCTTCATCAGTGACATTTTGCAGTACCTAGAAGGCAGAATTTCACTGTTTGCTGATGACACAAAGCTTTGTAACAGAGTAGATACACCAGAGGGTGTAGACAGAATGAGAAGGGACCTGCAGAAACTTGAAGAATGTTCAGGGGTTTGGCAGTTGAAATTCAATGCAAAGATGGCAAGAAATCATATGGGGCACAAAATCCTGGCACAATATATTAGTTTGGGGGTGAGGATATAGGCATGCATCAAGCAGGAAAGGGATTTTGGGAGTTTATCATCTCTGATGACCTCAAGGTAGGGAAACAGTGTGACAAGGCTGCAGGTAAAGCAAATAGACTCATGAGTGGTGTAAGCCATGAATGATATGCCGAGGTCAAACTGCTCAAGTGAAAATAAATCAGTTGTTCAACAGAGGCCCCACTGCATACTTTTTTATCATTTAACACTTGTTTCACCTTGCAGCTACAGTCCTGCTCAACATCCAGCCACTGCTCCTCTGTTCCACCGCCATCCCTGAAGCTCATATGCCCAGCTGGCAGACACAGCTACAACCTGTGAAAGGTCCCACCTCTAGCCCTTGAACCTGGCGAGGAACCATTGCTGGCACATGCCTCCAGGCATCATCAACTGGTGAAACTGGGGCTACCAAGCTGCCGTGGACTTGTGCTGCCATTTTTCCCTACTTTTCTTCCCGATGGAAGCACAGATGTGCAAGGATGTCAGCACATTAACGTGCAGACATCTGCCATGCTTCCCCCCCACTGAGCAAGCGCACATCTGCAGTACATCCGGGCATCCCCAGGGACCAGCAGAGAATGGTGTGCATCCACCCCTTCTCCCCAGGACTAAGACAGCTGTCGTCGGATGCTCAATGCTTGTCCTCCCCTACTGACCCCAGATGAACCAGGCTTGTTCCCGAACCCAGGTCACCAGCATGGAGTGAGGTGTGGCATCCAGCACCTCAGCCCTCAGTGCCACTGGGCCTGCTACCCACTGCATACTTGATTTATGCAGCAGTGAGGACTGAGTAAAAAGCGACAGTTTAAATGTTAAGTCAGGTTTTATTATTTTAAATAAAACAAAAACTTGGGGATTTTTTCTGTGTCCTGGTTGTTATACTGTATGAGAGGGTTGCTAAGGGTTGCTAAGGACACACTGTGATATTATGACATTATGACAGTTCAGCATTTGTTCCTATTGGTGGAAATGTCCTGTTTATGAAATTTCACAGGTAAGATGGTGGATGGTCTTAACAAGGGGAATAAGAAGCATTGAATAGCACTGAGTCCAAGTGTAAGCTGCTTGAAATATGCAGCTGACATCGGAAGGTTAAGCTTGTAATATTTTCAAATATCAGTAAGATGGAGCAAAAGCATACCAGTGTTTATGTGTGGAAGAGCAGAGAAGAAGTGAAGCTATGTGCTGGAGAAAGCAAGCTGTGAAACAGTACAGAGGAGAAAAGTCAGTGGTTTCTGGAGAGAGCAGTTTATTTTTAATTTTTTTTTAAACAAGGTACTTTTTTGAGGTGTGTTATTCACATATCTGGATATAAAGGGACTGGCCAGAAAAGCTGAACTGTGAGGTGACGATAGTGCTGGCATGCAAGTTGGTGGTTGGGAGGGTGAGTTGAAAAAAGTTTGAGGTCTTCCCAAAACAGGATAGAGTGTTTTGTTGTAAACATGTGACAGGTTGGCAAGAGACTGATGTGGGAATAAAGCTGCAGTTCAGTGTGATTTTTGAAGTGGTACTGTAGGCATCTGAAAAGACATGTGTGGAACAACAATTAAAAGTAAAGTACTGACGTGTCTACTATATGCATAAATGCATCATGACATGTCTACTGTGTATATAAATGCTGACAATGAGTCTGCTGGGTACATAGATGAAATTTGTGTACACAGTAGCTCAGATAACAGCATTTATGTAATGACTTTTGGATCCAGGCCTACTGCATGCATATGCACATTCTTTGCTAAAAAAAACTGCATTAATGCACCAATTAGGATTTAACTGAAAGCAACAAAAGTAGGGAAATGTGGCATTAGGGTTTTCAACCCTAACTCCCCATTCCCCCACCAAGCACAACCAGCCAAACGGACAAGACAACACAAGCAACCACAGACAGCAATCATCAGGTGAGACAGACAACATACAACTGTTTCCAGATGATACAAGAGACATCCATCACCATGGTCCAGTGCTTATCTAGCCATGGATACACATACATACTTTTACACATTCACACCCACATCAGGCTGCTATTTCATATAATATGTGACAGTGTCATTGTACTGTATGTATGCAGTACTTTCCTAAATGTTTCAAATATGTTTTAATGTGAGTGCAGTCATGACTGTGTGCTATTTTGAATTCTAAGAAATAGGATAAAAACTGCATGCAAAGGGTCAATTTTTTTTCTATTTTGAGTTTCCATGGAATCATGATTGCATTACAATAATACGAAATAGCAGGAAATGATAACAGTGCACCTTCAAAGTCTACTTACTTATACAAGTGCAGTGGGATCATAATTTCATGCAAATGTCTGAAAATATTTTGTTAGGTGCAACACTCATACATAATTATAATTATATGGTAATTTCAATTGTGATGAATCATAGCAAGTTATAATATTGCATTTCCACACAGCTATGAGTAACATTCCTACATTAGGATCCACATTTCATACAAATGTTTCCTTTTTTAGCATGACATCATACTTCTTCAGTGAGATGTACATAAACAGATGGAGTGAAATGTTAAGAGTATGATCAAAAATAGCAGTTATGGGCATCATAGCATTTATATCATGAGGACATGCAAATATAGCAAATTGTTATATTTTTGTTACAGTTTCCATACACAATCATGAGCACATGATAGTGGCTATACTAAGACAAGCATTTGTCAATGCTGAATGTTGTCTTGCTGGCTTTGGCATTGGTAGTGCAGGAGTTAGTGATATGCATAATAGGAATGGCAGTGAAGTATGGAACCAATGTCAACCCCACCCCACCCTGCAAAGACTGACTGTTATTGAGCTGTGCCTTTGACTCATCAGACATAACACTCATGCCATTTCACATCACCCTCCCCCAGCAGACTCTGACAAGCGTCGCCTTGTGTCTTTGGGACATTGGGCTTTACGTTTACACCATTCCATAAGGAAATACATTGAGATGGGTGCGGTATAGGAGAATGAGGTGAACTTTGGGGCCGAAGATTCCAAGGTACACCTTGATGCTTGTCACTGGCTGTTGGATGGGGGGGATGGAATGGCATGAGCATTACAGCCGACAATACAAAGGCACACCCCTGACACCTGTTAGTCTCTACAAGGTGGGACAGTATGGTTAGAAATCCTAATGCTCCAGGCATTTGTTGGAATTTGCAATCCAAATTTTCAACATGGCCTTTTTGTGACCCCACCTCATGAAAACATTTGGGACCTCTGCTCCTGAACAGTGGCACTGCGATTTTGTTAATTTGACCCGGACATTGATTTCCCATGGCAACCTCGCCATTCTGTGCCAGATGTGTGAAAACACATTTCATGCAGAATGTGAAAAATGACAGCTGTACCCTTCATAAGGAGATATGAAGAAATGGCAATGTTGAAAATCTGAAGTGAAAATATAAAAAATTCTTTAAGTTATGAGCGTGCATGGAAACTGCGCAATGCATGCTCATAACACAGTCATTTTTGTGGAATTCTTTTACTAAATTTTCAACATAGGCATTTTGGGACCTCTGCTCATGAACAGTGTCACTTTGATTTTCTTAATCTGTCTCGAACATTGATTTCCCACAGCGACTGCACCATTGTGTGCCAGATGTGCAAAAACACATTTTGGGCATGATGTGAAAAATGACAGCTATACTGTTCATAAGGAGGTGTGCAAAAATGGCAATGCTAAAAATCTGGAGTGAAAATATTAAAAATTCTCTAAGTTACGAGTGTGCATGGAAACTTGTATATATTCACTTATAAGTCATTTTTTTAGTACATGAAACTGGTAGGTGAGTTAGGGGTGCTGACTTATAAGCGAGTCACGGAGGATGTAGCTGTAATCTGCGGTCACAGTATTGTGAAAATATGCTATTCAACAGGCAGTTTGAATCATGGTGTAGCCCATTAATCAAGTCACACATACTCCTTACATACAGTAGCTGATATGTGTACCATTTACCCTTTACTTAGCTCACGGTCAATTAAATAATCAAGTCATTAAATGCTTTCCTCATGGACTCCAGGTATCCAGAACTTTAAATTAAGTATTAAATACCCTAAGCACTTCACATTTCTCACTGTTTGCATAACCTCAAATGCCTGGGGTGAAACATAAGCGCTGTTCATACACTGTGGAATTTAAACTCTGAGTTGTCCAGTTTGCTGAATTTCAAAGCAATGCTACTGCCGAAAGAAAAATTAATGTAGAAGAAAAACTTATTCGAGACTGGCATTTAAGAAAAAGTAGTCTGCAGTCCCTAGAAAAGAATACAAAATGAGTAAGGCTGTTCAACTCACCAGTGGCAATCATTGAAGCAGAACTGAGTACCTGGATACTCGAATTCAGGCAACAGGGCTATATTGTAAATCAGATGGCAATAAAGCTATAGGCATTAGCATTAGTGAACAAACTTGGTATAGAGGAGTTTGAAAGCTTCAAGGCGTCAGCAATTTGGTGCACCCATTTTATGCAAAGACATGGACTAACCTTGTGGCAAAGAACCCATATTGCACAAAACTTACCATCAGATGTTAACAAAAAGGTGGACAGCTTCCATAGTGTTGTTATAAATGAGAGGAAGCAACTTAATTACCCACTAATTTGTATTGGTAACATGGATGAGATGGCAGTAAGTTTCGATCTTCCCTCAAATTGGACAGTTTATGTGAAAGGAGAGAAGACTGTCACAGTCCATACATGTGGTGCAAAAAAATAACACTTCACAATCATTCTCATTGTTTGACAGATGGCACAATGCTGAAACCAATGATTGCTTTCAAAAGAAAGACACTACCTAAAGAAAATATGCCACAGGGCGTTCTTGTTGAAGTTTACCAAAAGGGGTAGATGGATGAGTGTTTGGTGAATAAATGGATTAATGAGATATGGGTAAAAAGACCATGTTCCCTGATACACCAAAAATGCGTGCACATTTGGGACATGTTTAGAGGGCATCCAGTTGATTCTGTGAAACAGAATTTAAGGAGGAGACAGACACACACAGTGGTTATACCACTCAATGTGAGCTTAAATAAACCTTTTAAATCAAAAATGCGTGAATACTGTATGCTGTGGATTATTTTTAATTGCCAGGTTTAAATATGTACTAGGCCAGGAGTTCTCACACTTTGTCACAGTGAGCCTCCCCCAAGCCTTGGAAAAGATCTTGAGCCTCGCCCTAATATAGAAATAATTTGGGGCCTCCCCATAGTTAGAACAACTATCATACTTTGCACATTACAGGAAGAATACGATGAAGTGCATTTGAGTAGTTGAGTTTATTCTCATTTTATTGAACTTATTATTCTCCCTCTCTATAACCCCCCTCTCCAGGTCAGCCTACTCACTCCACACTTCTGACTTTTAAACTCTATTTACCCCTCGTTGCAATACCTCCATGAGTCAGATTGCTTTCTTTGTCAGTTTTACCCTGCTCTCAAACACCTTCTCAGGGACCATTTTGCTCCCTCCTGCCCTTGCTCCTAGTATCTCTCTGCTTAGCATTCGTATTGGTGCTTTTCTGCAGCCAGTATAATGGAACAGTTGTTACCTTGTTCCTATTCATTTGCATTATTTAGACTTTTGTTTTGCACAGTTTTCAAGAATTGTATTTTCCCCATGTCATACCAGGAAACAAATGTTTGTTGAGCGTGTCTTTCCTGGTCACCCATTCTGTACATAAATTTGCACGCTGTTATTCACTTTAGTTTGCTGCTTCCTATCACACAAAGCATGTAAAATCTGACATTTAAATGTAGTACATTTTAAAGCTTGCTTGAGCCTCCCCTCAGGGTCGGACTGGGGTACAGAGGGCCCACCTGGAAAGAAGATACAAGGGCCCACCTGAAAAATCAATATAGGAGGGCTCAGGTTGACACACTCATGTCAATATTCCACTTCAATCTGATACACTAGCTATGTGTTTGCATCAGACATTTATCAACAGGGTCCCAGATACCCCATTTAATTAGAAAAAAGAAGATAAATGCAAACATTTTCAGAGTTCAGAAGGTAACTACTTACCCAACTGAGGGGGGCCCACCTGGAAATTTCCAGGTATCCAGGTGAGTCAGTCCGACCCTGCCTCCCCTGGAGCAGGTTGGGACCTCCCCTGAGAGGCTGGCCTCACCATTTGAGAAACCCTGTATTAGGCAGTATCTTGCAGTATTTTAGATCTCTTTCTCTCTCTCTCTCTCTTGCCCATAACAGGTACAAAAGAATTAATGGTGGGAGGGAACATTAAAAAGCCCAGTTACAGCATGATGTGCCAGTGGGTAAGAGATGCCTGAGACTCAATTAATGCAGAGGCAATAATCAAGTCTTTCAAGAAATGCAGAATTTCAAATTGTATGGACGGGACTGAGGACCACTTACTGTACGAAGATATGATAGGGGGAGAGACTGCACGATCGGATGATGCAGAGAATGATGATACACCAGCTGCAGAACTTGATGATATCTATGAAGATATCCCCCTTTCAGAGCTACAGCTTTACATGCTGTTCATTTCAGATGATGAGGATGATGAAACTGAGTTTTTTTGTTTTGAATGAATGCATTGATGCTGACCTTTCATGCACGTAACATGCGCTTCATCTTGATCTTGATTCCTCTTATTTAATTTTTTTTCAACAAAATAAATCAAGTTTACAAAAACCAGCAAATTGAGTGTCTTGATTAGCATACTTATGCACCCCGACTTATAAGCAGGTCAAACAAAAAGCAAAGCTTGACGACTAACCAATCATACCCCTGACTTATAAACGGGCTGGTTTACAAGTGGGTATATACATACCGTACTCATTTTTTTAGAATGTTTTCACCAAATTTGCAACATAGGCTCATGACCAGTAACACTGTCATTTCGTTAATCAGTCCATCACCTTTCAGGACTGATTAACAGCATGACAGTGACTGAGTTCATGAAGTGGACTCCCAAGAACCCCATGTTGAAAATTTGATGCCAAAAGTCACAAAAATGGCCGAGGTATCCACTTAAGTTGAACCCCCCCCCCATTAAAGTCACTATACAGCTTACTGGCATTTCTTCAGTTCGTGGTCAGCTTTGAAGAGTGCAGACGTGTTCCCGCTCCACCTAAGATCATTGCAATGGGCTCCGGAGGTAAATATGGAGTGAGGGGGTGAAGGGAGATGGGGTGCGGGTTGGGGAGGAGGAATTGGAGAGAATGAGGGACCGTTTTTTCTTTTACAGGTTAAAAACAAACAAAAAGACATTGCAGGAAGGTTTTTCCTTTTTCAGGTTTGTCTTGGCATACTGGGGTGGGCTCCCGGTGTTCCACTTGTGTTTTTCTGGGAGGAAGAATGAAGCTGACAGGGATTGGGCCCCCCATCGGCACAGAAAATGTGTCTGTGTTTGGCATGGCACATGATGCTGAGGGGGATTGGGCACCCCCCTTGGCAGACAAATTGTAATAGGGGGACATTGTGCAGATGAAGATTGGGCTCCCCTGTCGGCAAATGAACTGGGGAGGGGACATGCCAACAGGGGGATTGGGCACCCCTGACATCAGCTTTCAGGCAGAACTATGAGAGGAGAATGGCAAAAGCCACCAGCATGTTTATTGAAATGTTACACCAGGCAAGGCACTCCCTGCAATGATGGGTCACTCCCTCAGTGCAGCGGCAAAATAGTTTCAAGTTGTGGCACATTTCTGAGCAGCTGTCATAGACAGCATGCTCATTTATTGGTGCCACAGAGCCCAGTCCAAAAACACAGTGGTGCCATTAGCCACAATGCGACCATGCCTCCAAAACCTGCTACTCCACCAAGCTGTGTCAAAATGTTGCTTGCGCATGCACAAGACAACATAAAAATGGCACAAAAAAGATATGTGTTCAGTATTACAAACTATTAAGATTACTGTTCTGGCTTGATAACTGCACGAAAATGTTCCTTTTTTTGCTTGATTTATGCATGGAATGATGATTGCATGGTAATGTGAATAATAGAAAATGGAGCAAGTTATGGTACTGCACTTAGAAATAGTGCTTATTAAGATTACTGAGCTGAAATCTGAATTTCATGTTAATGTCCAAAAATATGGTCTGGGTTCAAAAGTACTGTAACAGATAATCATCACTGCATAGTAATTTCAATAGTAACAAATCATATCCAATGATAATGCTATGTTTTCAAATATACTGTATATCATTAACATTACTATATTGGGATCACAATTTCATGCAAATGTTCATAAACTGTTTTTTTATATATGCATGGAATCATGATAGCATGGTGATCTTGATGCTTAGAAAATGTAAGAAAATAATAATGATGCATTTAGAAAATGCAATTAATGCCACAGTTGCATTGTAATCTAAATTTGATGCACATGTACATATTTTTCTAAGGCATTCCAGTTCTGCAGTCTGAAGCAGCTGTGTATATGTTGAAGTATGCATGTGCATCTATGGCTACAGAAGCATGGCATGAGGTCATTCTGTCTTGGACAAAACCACACAGCACAAACACAGTGCACGCAAAATGGCGTTTACCAAAACAAGGTTGGAACAAAACACTGACCATAACATGAAGCGCACATGTCATCGAACAAACACTGGTATCTCTGTTTCTTGGGGGGGGACTATGCTCCACCCACCTATGACATGGGGGCTTCACCCCTCACACCCCCTACCAGAAAAAATATAACTAACTCCAAGGGATTGTGGACTTAGGGGAAGGAGCAAAACACTGGAGTGATGAGAAATGTTTTAAAATAAAAACAAAAGGTCACGACACAGTGGGACCTAGCAGGAAATGAACTATGGTTCCAGGTCCCCTACGTCACTGGGTGCCGGTGCCCTAGCCACTCCAACACAGCAGTGGCCCAACCAGGCACCACACCGGCATCGTACTTCATACTCCCCTAGTGAGCATACAGCAACCAGGGTAGCAGTTCTCACCATGTGCTCAAACATCCCTGTCACTATACAAATCTTCACACTTTCTACTATGTGGTTACTCTTACATGGTTTAGCACATGACATATTGACCCGGTACCCAGAAGCACTGTGCCATGATGATGAATTTCAATTGTGTTATCTGGAAAGAGCTGCTGCATGTTGTTTGTCATACCTGATGATGGTTGTCTGTGGTTGGTTGTGCTGTCTTGTCTCTGTGGCTGCTTGTGGGGGGGGATGGGGAGTTAGGGTTGTAAATACTAATGCCACATTTCTCTATGTTTGTTGCTTTAAGTTGAACCCTAACAGGTGCATTAATGCAGTTTTTTGCAAAGAATTTCCTTTCTTTTTGAGATACTGTAGTATTCAGAATGTCTATCTTTCGTTCCCTTTGTTGTTAAAGCACACAAGTAATAGATGTCTTCACTAATGTTGTCATTTTTTAGATGTTTGGATGTTGGAATGTCATACAGCTTCATCATCAACACCAATTCTCCTCATGTCACATGTTGTTTTTAGGGATAGGTGGGTCGACTGCGACTCAGTTCTGATTCTCTGATTTATTTCCAAAAGGTTCTGATTTATTCTGATGAATTGTAGACCACTTTTTATTTATTTCAGTTTAGGATTAATACCTTTGAATCCAGGTCTCATTTTCAAAGGTTACAGGTCATTTTTGAACAAACATTACAAATATAACAGTGTTTACAGAGAACAGAAAACAGTTACACATTCAAATACCAAAGAAATCTTATATAGCCATCTAAAGGTTGAAGAGGATAGGGTAACTAGGGTTCAGCCTTGTAGTTCACTATTTAGTTGGTCAGTCTAGCCTAAGGAGGGTAGGGGGTCAGCCTGAGATAGTGTCTTGGTGGAAGTGGTTTGTCAGCCAAGTGGGCCTCATTTGGGGATGGGGGGTTGATGAGATAAAAAGGGGGGGTGAAAGTGAAAGGCTTGGGTGGCTGAAATTCTGCCATATTAGTGCAGGTAAGCACAATTCTTTTTTGTGTCAAGAAGGGATCTGAGCCTAGATTTGAAGGTACTAATCTTGGGTGATTCTGTAAGGTTAGCAGATACCTCATTGTACCATTTTGGTCCTTGGTACAGGATGGAGTTCTGGGTGAGTTTCATCCTTTTGAAGGGAATCACCAACTTGTCTGTAGCTATGTTTCGTGTTGAGTTGGTGGGAACTGCCGGCATAAAGAGGCAGCCCAGTGCAGTGGGAGAAAGCCCAAGAAGCACTTTTTTCAGAATTAGGCAGGTCTGGTATTGTACTTTAAAATGGAGTGGCAGCCACCCAGTTTCGGTGTAGAGTGTGCAGGTTTGGGTGTCCTGGGCAGCCCCTATGGCTAGTCAACAGGCCTTATTTAGTAGTGTGCTGACCCTGTTTAGGGCAGTTTTAGTGCCTGCCCCATAGATAGGCAGCCCATAATCTATGGAGGACATCACTGAACTACTGATGGCAAGTTTCAGAGCATCTGGTGTCATAGAGTGCCTATGGCGGTAGAGGATCCCAAGTTTTGTATTTGCTGACTTGACGACTGAGTCTATATGGCCAGAGAAGGTTAGTGTATCATCAAAGGTGATGCCCAAGTATTTTAACTTTGTTACTTGTTTCAGTGTTTCACCATTATGGCTCTGGATGAGCAAAGGCTGGTATTTCTTTTTGCTTTGGGAGGTAGAGAAGAGTAGACTTTTCATTTTTTTATGGTTTGGTAGTAGTTTGTTTTGTGTGAACCAGGATTCAAGCTTGAGGAAGCTGTCTTGGAGTTCGGTTGTGATGTAGTTGTGATCTTTCCCAGCGACCGATATCACTGCATCTTCAGCATAGAGAATAGTGCATGTTGTAGATGCAGATGGTGTAAAGTTGATGAAGAGGCGGAAAAGAAGTGGGCCAAGAATAGAGCCCTGTGGGACCCTGAGGGACACTTCCCTAGCAGATGATAGGGTGTATCCAATTTTAACTCGTTGTGATCTGTTTGTGAGGTAGCTTCTGAACCACAGTACCATGTCTGGGAATAGACCTGTTGAATGGAGGTAGTTTAGGAGTAGTTTGTGGTTAACAGAGTCAAAGGCCTTCACAAGGTCGATGAAGACTGAGCCAATTGCCTCCCCAATATCTAAGGCATCATAAAGCTGGGAAGAGTAATCAACAAGGGCGGTAAGTGTGGAGTGCTTTTTTTGGAACCCATGCTGCTGTGGGCAAAGTAGGTTATATTTATCAAGATACTCTGTAAGCTGCTCCAAGACCATTCTTTCAAGTGTTTTAGAGAGGGGTGATAGAATGGATATTGGTCTGTAGTTGGACATTAGAGTTTTGTCCCCAGCTTTAAAGACAGGCATGACATTGGCTACTTCCATAGTTTTGGAAACACCCCTGTTCTTAGAGATGCATTAAATACCATCGAAAGAGGACCAACCAATTCATTTAGGAGAAGACCCATGAGTTTCATATCCACTAGATCAGCCCCCATCCTGGTCTTGCCAAGAACCCTCTTAATGTGCTTGGTAGTTTCGGACTTAGTGACCCGCTTAAAGTAGAATGGTGGTATTGCATCCTTTGGGGGGTTAAGAGAGGTAGTGGGGTGTTGTTGTCTGAGCTGATCTTTAAAGTAGTCAGCAAGGAGTACTCCAGATATGTCTGTGAAAGCATGGTTGAGCTCATTTGCAATTTCAGTGGGTTCCTGTAGGGAACCCGCCCTTGTTACTAGTAGATTGGGTGGGGCCTTAGGGGTCTTTCCTGTTATGGATTTGATGGAGTTCCAAAATTCCCTACCGGAGCCCCCACTCTTGCTTAAGAGGTCCTTATAGTAGGATGCTTTTGCCTACTGAATGAGCCTGGTGCAGGCATTTCTAGCTGCCCTGTAGGCAATGAGTGATGCAAAGGTTCCAGAAGATTTTGCAATGTGCCAGAGATTTTCTCTATTCTTCATTAAACTGATCAGGTGGTTAGTGAGCCATGGGTTGTAGGTATCCTTGACTTTCTTTGTTTTGCACGGAGCAAAAATATCACAAGCACGGTTGAGGTTCATTATGAAATAATTCAAGGCCTCATTACCATCAATATCTCCTGCCAAAGTAGATCAATCCAGTTGTGATAGGTACTGCATGAAATGGTCAAGTAGCCCTGGCCTCAGGCAGCGATTTTTGGACACCTTAGGTGGGCCTTTGGTGAAATTGTTTGTCCAGGTGCACTTCGCTGGGTAGTGATCACTGAGGCTGTCAGGCAGGAAGGTGACATCTGATATATGTTCTGGATGTGTGGAAAGGAGCCAGTCTATAAGGGAGCTGCTTCCTGTTTTGTAGTTAATCCGAGTGTTATCGATTACCATCTGGATTAAGAATAGGCTGGATTTAGATCCCTTACTTTTGTCTCCTTCTGGAAGTGCCAGTTTATGTTAAAGTCACCTATAACAATCTTCTCCAAATTAGTAATTGACTGTTGCATGTTGTCTGCAACTAGTTTTAGTCCAGTAGTTTGGTGCCCAGGTGGTATATATACTGTAGAGAGCAGCAGTGTTTTGTTCTGTTGACCTGTGCTTAGCTTAAGATTCAGGATTTAGACCTCTTTTGTGTGTAGGCTGGAGTCAAGGGCCTGCACCTTTATTCCAGATTTAGTATAGACTTGGCACCCTCCCACATGTTTATTGGTTCTATCTTGCCTGAAGGAGTTGTATCCGTCGAGGGAGATTGATGCATTCAGGATTTTTGGGGAAAGCCAGGTTGAGAGTGGGTCCCAGGGTGGTAGCCTGGGTAGCAAACTGGCTGCACAACAGGACACAAAAGGTAATAGTCAATGGAACACATTCCAAAGAAAGGAAGGTTACTAGTGGAGTAACTCAGGACTCAGTACTGGGTCCAGTCCTCTTTAATGTCTTTATAGGTAACATTGCAGAGGGTCTGGAAGGAAAGGTATGCCTCTTTGCAGATGACACAAAGATCTGCAACAGAGTTGATACACAAGGTGGGGTAGAAAGGATAAGAAGGGACTTGGCAAGGTTGGAGGAATGATCAGACATATGGCAATTTAGATTCAATGCAAAGAAGTGCAAAGTAATGCACCTAGAAAATAAAAATCCAGGAGAAGAGTACACAATAGCAGGGGAGGTACTAACAACAACAATAATGGAAAGGGACCTGGGGGTAGTCATATCAGATGACCTAAAGGTGGGTAAGCAATGTGAGAAGTCAGTAAGAAGAGCCAGGGGGATACTGGGATGCATGGGGAGGGCATCACAAGTAGAAAAGGAAGTGGTTATCCTCTGTACAGACAGTTTGTGAGACCCCATCCGGAGTACTGCATGCAGTTTTGGAGACCTCATCTACACAAGGACATAGACAGGATGGAAGAAGTCCAGAGGAGGGCAACTAAAATGGTGCAGGGTCTACATCAGAAACCATATGAAGAGAGACTGAGAGAATTAATATGTATACCCTTGATGAAAGGAGGGATGGGGGGCATGATAGAAATGTTTAAGTAATTCAAGGGAATCAACAAAGTCCAGGAGGGTAACATCTTTCAGAAAAAGAGATGTGTATGAACAAGGGGGCACAATTCAAAGATAGAGGGGACGGCTCAGGGGTAATGTGAGGATTTTTTTTTCATGGAGAGAGTGGTAGACGCATGGAACCACCTTCCTGGAGAGGTTGTGGGGTCTTAAACAGTGGGGGAATTCAAACATGCATGGGACAGGCATAAGGCAATTATAGTGAGGGGTTGCAGGAAGTAGGCTTTTGGTTAACTAGAATCTGCAGCTTATCCAATAGGTAGGGAAATGAGCAGACTGGGTGGGCCAAGTGGTCCTTATCTGCCATCAAAGTCTATGTTTCTATGTTTCTATGTTTTCATGAGTGCAATAATGTCTGGGTTAGTCACCTGTACCCAAGCCTGGAATTGGGAGAACTTGAATGGGAGACTGTTGATGTTTAAAGAGACAATAGTCAGTTGCCCTTTGTGTTTAGGCAGTCTAGTGGGGATGGGTCCAGGGTTGGGGTGCACATTCCCTGATAGAAGCAGCAACAGTAAGACAAGGAGCAAAGTAGATGGTACATGAAGGTCGCACAGGAGCAGGTGAGCTTTTTCCTCAAGGGGGAAGCTTGATGATTAGTGTAAAAAACATGGTCAGTTATTTATCAGTGCAGCTACTAGGATCAGGTAAGTGCATATGTAATATAATAATCTTGTCCAAGGTACCAGGAGTCAAATGATGAAAAATAATCAAATCCACAGGAAATGGTGAACTACTGGGGACCAGTAAACTGTTATTACTGTAGATCAAAGACCCAGAATGTGTTAAATTCCTGAAGGTGATGAACACTGGCCTGGGGCATATACAGGATATAAAAATCCTTTGTTAGTGTCTTCCCTTTGTTTTCCAAAATGGTTGTGAATAGACCTCAAAGACAAGCACAGATCTTTAAAGGAACAAGTCAGACAGAAATTTGGATTCAGTGCAGCGCTTCACAATTCAGAGCTTGTATAACAGATTTACTGACCTTATTTTTGCTTTTGGTGTATTCCCAAAAAGTTAATTTATGATGAGAATGCTAATATCTGGTGGTGATGTTTTACAGTTTCTTAGTCCAGGAAACATTCATAGATGTTATGTCCAAGAATGGTTCAGTTCCTCCAAGCAGAAACACATAAAAATCCAAAAAAACTAAACTACTGACAGAGACAAACATAGACAGCCAGTCGTACATTCGTCTTCTCCCTCCTTTTTTCAGTCTATTGAGACTGTGGACTTAGTCCCAAAATAGACTTCTCAGTCTATTGAGTATGAGAAATGCATCAGTATTATTCTTTTAGATCCCTCTGTTATACAAAAATAAAATTTAACTTAAAAAAATGTGTCTGTATTACTGTGTTGTCACTAGTACTGCAGTAGTGAGTCACTGAACAAGGAGGTCAGGGCAGGGTAACAAATGAAAAAAGAACCGTTCATCTTCCACTCTCTTACGGAATACTCCCTGGACCCTCATGACCAACAACTGTATGAGAGGCAACACTTGAGATACTGGGGCACTGAAGGGAGCCAACTAATTATAGGGTCTTTTTTGTTTGATTGACTGCTGTTCTTGCCAATCCTGTGTGTCAGCCACCACATGACATTCATAAGAAACAGGGGCTGGATTCACAAAGCTCTTGAAAATCCTACAGCTGTGGGAAAAACTCAGCACAAGTGGGCTTCCAATTCTGGAATCATAGTTTCTCCCACAGCAATGGTATTTCCAAAGTGGAGCCAGTTTTCCCTAGAGCTGCAGAAAAATGTTATAGTTGGTGAGACCAGCCGTAACATCTTCCCTAGCTGCTGCAGATGTGAATAGTAATCTCCACAGCTGCAGAGATTTTGGTCTGCAACTGGAGTTGTGGTGTGGACTTAGTCCCAAAAATGTTTGTGAATCCAGGCCAGTGTATGCAGCTTATTTGGGGTTTTGCAGTAAAAGATGGCAGTGTGTCAAATGTTAATCAGAAAGAGAGAGACCACCTGTTGTTGGATGCTGTACACTTGTGATAGTTACCCTTTTTTTAAATGTTATTGATTTTGCAAGAAAAATGGACTGAAATTAAAACCTAACCAAACTTATCACATCCACTACTATATATTTTTTGTTGCTGGATGATTTAATGAGACCTCTCCTGCCTCATGGCACTGCTGGCCATACTTTTTGTAGTACCCCAATCCCTCCTGTTTCCTTTAGTGTTTCTAAAACTGAGAAAACATCTGCAGTGTTCATTCTGCTGTTGTTTGCACTTTGCTGTTGTCTGCTGCTGAATTCATTGGTCTATCCCGCTACTCTCTCTGTCACTTTCTGACTAAAGAAAAATGTTTCATTTTTTTACTGTGGAGTTAAGTACTCTGCAACATCTGCACTCTGCTGCTTTCTGCTGTTGAATTTGTTGGTCTTTCTCTACTCTTTCTCCTGATCTCTCGCTCATTAAGGAAGAAAAAGGTTGTTTTGTGGAGTTAAGTACTCTGCAACGTCTGCACTCTGCTGTTGAATTCATTGATCTCTTTCTCTCTCTGTCACTCTCTACTGTCCCTCTCTCTCTCTCTCTCTCTTTTTTCTGACTAAGGAAGAAAAACATTGTTTCATTTTACATAGAAATATTGAAGTTGACAACAGATAAGGGCCTCCAGGCCCACCCAGTCTGCCCTATTTCCCTACCTATAGTGACATAGCAGGCCCGAATCAGCCTACGGCCCCCCATAACTTTCAAGATCCCCTTGCATCTATACCATGCATTCTTGAATCCTGTAACTGTTTCTGCCCCCACCATTTCTGCTGGAAGGCTGTTCCATGTTTCCACCATCCTCTCTGTGATGAAGTACTTCCTCACATTACCTCTGAATCCCCCTCCCCCTCCCACCAACTTCATGTTGTGTCCTCTTGTCCTTGTGCCTCTGTTTGTTTGGAAGATGGTTCCCTCTTGAACCATGTTCCTTCCTATGAGGTATCTGAATATTTCAGTCATTTCTCCCTTTTCCCTCTTGCCTCTAGGGAGTACTTATTTAACTCCCTCAGCCTTTCCTCATAGGGTTTTTGATGCAGGCCCCTCAACATTTTGGTTGCCCTCCTCTGTGCCATCTCTACTCCATTTATGTCCTTTTGAAGATGGGATCTCCAGAACTGGATTAAGTACTCAAGGTGAGGCCTCATTAATGATTTATACAGTGGGATTATTACCTACTTTCTTCTGCTGGTGAGTCATCTGCCTATGCATCCCAGCATACTGCTAGCCTTCCCCGCTGCCTTGTCACACTGCTTTGTCATCTTCAGGTCATCAGAGATGACCACCCCAGGTCCCTTTCTTGTTTTGAGCTTGCTAGTAACCCCCCAGGTGGTACATTGCCCCCAGGTTTCTGCACCCCACAGCATTATTTTTTACTTTTTAGTGTTGAAACCCAGCTGCCAATCCCTTGATCAGTCTTTCAGATGTGTTAGGTCTCTCCTTATTCAAGCCACTCCCTCTGGAGTGTCCCTTCTTTTGCATAGCTTTGTGTCATCTGAAAACAGGCATAATTTTCCTTTCAGACCCTCAGCAATGTCACTGATTAAGACATGAAAAGGACTGGGCCCAACACTGATCTCTGTGGCACTCCAATGGTCACTTGGCTCACTCCAGAGCATATGCCATTTAACACCACCACCCTCTGGGTCCTATTTTCCAGCCAACTCTCTACCCATACACTACTTCAGAACCTACTCCATGGTTCACTAGGCTGTTTAACAGCCTTCTATGTGGACCAGTGTTGAAGGCCTTGCTAAAATCCAGGTATGCCATATCCACTACACTCCCCTGATCCACCTCCCTGGTCACCCAGTTGAAGAACTCTATGAAGTTTGTCTGGCATGACCTCCACCACCCCTATGAAGCCATGCTGTTTTGGGTCTTGCAGCCCACTGGTTGCTAGGAATTCCACTATACTTTCCTTTAATGGTGATTCCATTACCTTGCATACCATTGAGGTCAGGATGACTGGCCTGTACTTTCCCGCCTCCTCCTTGTTTCCATTTTTGAATAGCAGGACCACATCTGCCCTCTGAAAATCCTCTGGATGTGATTCCCCTTCACAAAAGTGGGAGCAAGACAAAGACAGGAAACTACAGACCTTTTAGTTTGACCTCAGTGGTAGGGAAAATGATGGAATCAATTCTAAAGGAAAAAATTGTTGAGTTCCTAGAGGCCAGTGGGGCATAAAACCCAAGACAGCATGGATTCACAGCAGAAAGGTCATGCCAGTTGTATCTAATAGATTTCTTTGACTAGGTGACCAATGCAGTAGACCAGGGAGGAGCTGTGGACATGGCCTACCTAGACTTTAGCAAGGCATTTGACACAGTCTCACACAAAAGATTAGTAGACAAGCTAGCCAGTCTTGGAGTGGGTCCCAAAGTGGTAGCCTGGGTAAAAAATTGGCTGGACAACAGGATAGAGAGGGTAATAGTAAATGGAGTTCACGCTGAAGAAAGGGTGTTACTAGTGGGGCATCACATGGTTCAGTGCTGGGACAAGTCCTCTTTAATGTCTTTATAAGTGACATTGCAGAGGGACAAGAAGGAAAGGCATGTCTCTTTGCAGACAACACAAAGATCTGCAACAGGGTTGATACAGAAGGTGGAGTGGAAATAATGCAAAAGGACTTGGTAAGGTTGGAGGAATGGTCAGATGTATGACAGCTTAGAGTCAATGTAAAGAAGTGCAAAGTAATGCACCTGGGAAACAAAAACCCAGAGGAAGAGTACACAGTTGGGGGTGAGAAACTGACAACAATAAAAATGGAAAGGGACTTGGGGGTAGTCACATCAGATGACCTTAAGGTAGGCAAGCAATGTGAGAAGGAAGTAAGGAGGGCTGGTGGGATACTGGGATGCATAGGGAGAGGCATCACCAGTAGAAAACAAGAAGTTGTTATCCCCTGTACAGACAGTTGGTGAGACCCCATCTGGAGTACTGTGTCCAGTTTTGGAGACCCCATCTCTGCAAGGACATACCTGTAGACAGGATGGAGGCTGACCAGAGGAGGGCAACTAAAATGGTGCAGGGTCTGCACCAGAAGAAATACAAGAGAGATTAAAGGAGCTTAATATATATATATATATATCCTCAAGGAGAGGAGGTAGAGGGTGGGGCATGATAGAAACTTTCAAGTACATCAAGGGAATCAACAGAGTCCAAGAGGGTAGCATCTTTCAGAAAAAGAGATGTGCAAGGACAAGGGGGCACAATTTGAAGATGGGGTGGATGGCTCAGTGGTAATGTGAGGAAGCATTTTTTCATGGAGAGGGTTGTGAATACTTGGAACAGCCTTCCTGAGGAGGTAGTGGGGTCAAAAACAGTGGGGGAATTCAAGAATGCATAGGGCAGACATTAGGAAATTCTAGTTGGGGGAGGAGGATGTAGGCTGTTGGTTAACTAGGATCTGCAGCCTATCCATTAGGTAGGGAAATGGGCAGACTAGGTGAGCCAAGTGGTCCTTATCTGACATCAAATTCTATGTTTCCATGTTTGGTACCTCCACTGGTTCTAATGACTGGTTAACATAGCTGTCAGAGGTGCAGCCAACACCTCTTATAGTTCCCTCATTACACTGGGATGCACTCTATCTGGTTCCTTTGCCTTATCTACTTTTAGTGCTGTGAGCTCCCTAAGGACCCTTTCCTCAGAAAAAGGACTTATGTTCACCTGCTGCCCCTTTAGGCCTTAGTCCTTTGTTGTTGGCATGTAACAGACAGAACACCAGGAGGAAGGAGCTACTAGTGTAACTAAAACTTCTCTACTGGGACTATATTGCCCTCCTTCCCTCCCTTCCACTGCCTCCACCCTAAACTAGTTCTACTTTTATAGGCACAGGATTTAACTGACAACAGGAACTTCCTGTTTGGGAGCAGGAAGTGAGTGATCACAGAGCCACCAAAGACTCACCATCCTAGAAGGGCAAGAGTAGCTTTCCATCCCCTCCTAGCTGCTGGAGGTCTGACTCTGAGCAAGTAAGGAGACTACTGAGAAATACAGGAACTTCTTGTCTTAGAATAGGAAGTTCAGGAGCTAAAAGGGCACAGAGGCAGTAAGTAAGTAGGGGAAGAAGAAAAAGAAAATAAACAAACAGAGGAAAGAGTAAGTATTCCAAATGACAGTTGGGGGCCAGAAAAAAGACATGATGGGAGTGGTGCAGTGCAGTGGCTGTGGAGCAGCAGTCTTCCGGAAGACGTTCTGGAGGATGCAGTGTTGTCCCATCTGCAGGCACCTCTCTGGGCTGAGGGAGGAGGTTGCTCATCTCCAGGCTGAGTTGGCCCAGATTTGTGGGACCTCCTGTCCCACCCAGGGACCACCAGGGTCACTGCTGTTGCCTCAGAGGTTGCCAAGAAAGAGGAGCGGTTGGACCACAGTGGGCTCAGGGAGGGTGAGGGTGGTGGAACAGAGGCTCATCCCTCCAGTTGTACCTCTCCACAATTTCTATGCCATTCTGGAAAAGTGTGGTTCCTCTATGGAGGTATCCACAGTGGAGACCAAGGAGGATGTTGGGAACCTCCACAAAGGAGACCCACAGGAGGGCAGCATGGGACCCCACAGGGGAAGGAAACAACTCCTGGTGGGGGACTCCATTGGTAGCAAGGTAGAACTGGGGGGGAGGAAGGGGAGAGGGAACAAAGGTGCCTGCATGGTGCCATGGCTTGGAGGGACAGGGAGTGAATTCTCAGGATCATAGGAGCAGCTGCACAGGGGAGGGAGCTGGATGTCATTGTCCACCTAGGGACAAATGACCTGGCTAAGAAAGGGATCAGAGCAGTGCAAGAAGCATTTGTGGAGATGGGGAGGGGCCTTAGACAAATAGCACACACGGTAACCTTCTCAGAGGTGCTGCCTGTCTATGGCACGGATGAGGCTAGGGTGCTCCACACCATGGGATTCAATCAGTGGTTGAAAAACTGGTGCAGAGCTCAGGGATTTGGCTTCATTGGGGACTAGGGGTCCACCTGGACAGATGCAGGCCTATACTGGCGTGATGGTCTGCATCTGTCCAGGAGGGGAACCAGGATCCTAGGTGATAGGTTTAAATTCTTTATTGGCAAGCATTTAAACTAGCCAAGGGGAGGCACTGGAAAGGAGCAGGGAAATCCTAGCCCCCAAAAATCAGGGTACTAAGTGAGGTAGACACCAACATAGAGATGTCAATAGGAGAAGCACAGGGTAAATGGAGAAAGTGAAAACACAATAAGGACAGGGATGGGGCAAAAAGGGGTAAGGCCATCAAGAAATGGAGGGTAATGAGTACCAATGCCCATAGTCTGGGCAACAAGCTCCCTGAACTGGTGGCCTTGATGGAAGAGGGATGCCTGGATATCGTAGCAGTCACAGAAACATGGTACACAGAGAACCATGACTGGGATGTTAACATACCAGTGTACACAACCTACAGGAGAGACAGGGAGGGCAGAAGAGGGAGGAGTAGCTCTCTATGTAAGGGAAGGGATAAAAGCAACTGAACAAAAGAGTAAACAGGAAGGAGAGGAGGCACTGTGGGTCACCTTAGAGACTGGAAATGGCACCACAATCCGCACAGGGGTTGTATACAGACCCCCATGTCAGGGGGAGGGAATGGACAAGGATATGATGAAAGGCATACTTAGGATGGCAGGGAAAGGGGAGTTACTGTTGATGGAGGACCTTAATAAGCCATATGTTAACTGGAGCACCTTTGCTGCAGCCACATCCAAAAGCAGGTCCATTCTTGATGCCCTTCAGGTGGCATGACTCAGACAGCTAGTTTTGGAACCTACTCGTGAGGGAGCAATCTTAGACCTCATACTCTCAAATGAGGACAGTGAGAGGATCTCAGATCTAGAAGTGGGAAGCCATTTGGGAACAAGTGACCACCAAACAGTGTGGTTCACAATAAACTCAGTTACAGAGTCAAGCCATAAAAAAGCGAGGGTTCTGGACTTCAGGAGGGCTGACTTTGGCAAGATGGGAGAGTGCCTTAGAAAAGCACTAGCAAACAGGCTAGAAGGAGGGGTGGAGCAACAATGGAGAAATATCAAAACTGCCATCACAGAGGCAACAAGCCTTTGTGTGAAGCAAATAAACAAATCACAATGAAAGAAAAAGCCACTATGGTTCTCAAAAGAAGTGGCAGTGAAGGTTAGGGAGAAAAATATAGCATAGAGGAAGTATAAGGAAACACAGAAGGAGCAGGACAGAGAACTGTACCAGTTAGGGCAGAAGAAAGCAGAGAGGGTAGTCAGAATAGCAAAGGCACAAACTGAGGAAAAGATAGCCAACTTGGTTAAGAAGGGGGATAAAACCTTTTACAGGTATATCAGGAAGCGTAGAAAGACAAAGGGAGGGATAGTGAGGCTGAATAGAATGGATGGGTGGATGGGCAGAGAGTGACAGTGAAAAAGCAGGGATACTGAATGAATACTTCTGTTCAGTGTTCACAAAACAGGAAGTGGAGGAGGTGCCTAATCCAATTAACAGAAGCATTCTGGAGAGTGGGGTCAATCCCAGTCCTTTCACAGAAGAAAGGGTTCTGAAAGAACTCCTAAAACTGATGGTTGACAAAGCAATGGGGCCAGATGGAATTAACCCCAGAATTCTAAAAGAATTAAGCAGAGAACTAGTGACACCACTGACTACCCTTTATAACAAATCATTGGAGGATGGTGTGGTACCTGAGGACTGGAAGAAGGCTGATGTGATTCCCCTTCACAAAAGTGGGAGCAAGACAGAGGCAGGAAACTACAGACCTGTCAGTTTGACCTCTGTGGTAGGGAAAGTGATGGAATCACTTCTGAAGGAAAGAATTGTTGAGTACCTAGAGGCCAGTGGGGCACAGGACCCAAGGCAGCATGGGTTCACAGTGGGAAGGTCAAGTCAGATGAAACTAATTGATTTGTCTGGGTGACCAAAGTAGTAGACCAGGGAGGGGCTGTGGACATGGCCTACCTAGACTTTAGCAAGGCATTTGACACAGTCCCACACAAAAGATTAGTAGTCAGATTAACCAGCCTTGGAGTGGGTCCCAGGATGGTAGCCTGGGTACAACATTGGCTGAACAACAGGACACAGAAGGTAATTGTAAATGAAGTCCACTATGAAGAAAGAGGGGTTACTAGTGGGGTACCGCAGGGTTCAGTACTGGGTCCAGTCCTTTTTAATGTCTTTATAAGTGTCATTGCAGAGTGACTGGAAGGAAAAGTATGCCTCTTTGCAGATGACACAAAGATCTGCAACAGGGTTGATACACAAGGAGGCATGGAAAGGATGAGAAGGGACTTGGCAAGGTTGGAGGAATGGTCAGAAGTATGGCAGCTTGGAGTCAATGCAAAGAAGTGCAAAGTAATGCACCTGGGAAACAAAAACCCAGAGAAGATTACACAATGGGGGAGTAGTAACAACAACAAAAATGGAAAGGGACCTGGGGGTAATCATATCAGATGACATTAAGGTTGGCAAGCAATGTGAGAAGGTGGTAGGGAGGGCTGGGGGGATACTGGGATGTATAGGGAGAGGCATCACCAGTAGAAAACAGGAAGTTGTTATCCTCCTGTACAGACAGTTGGTGAGACCCCATCCGGAGTACTGCATCCAGTTCTGGAGACCCCAACTCCACAAGGACATAGACAGGATGGAGGCAGTTCAGAGGAGGGCAACTAAAATGGTGCAGGGTCTGCAAGAGAAGCCATACGAGGAGAGGCTAAAGGAGCTTAATATGTATACCCTTCAGGAAAGGAGGTAGAGGAGGGACATGATAGAAATGTTTCAGTACTTCAGTGGAATCAACAAAGTCCAAGAGGGTAGCATCTTTCAGAAAAAGAGATGCAAGAACAAGGGGACACAATTTGAAGATAGAGAGGGATGGCTCAGGGGCAATGTGAGGAAGTATTTTTTCACAGAGAGGGTGGTGGATGCATGGAACAGCCTTCCTGAGGAAGTTGTGGGGTCTAAAACTGTGGAGAATTCAAGAATGCATGGGACAGACATAAGACAATTTTTGTGGGGGTAGGAAGAAATAGGCTGTTGGTTAAATAGGATCTGCAGCTTATCCTCTAGGTAGGGAAACGGGCAAAGTAGGTGGGCCAAGCGGTCCTTATCTGCCATCAAAGTCTATGTTTCTATGCCTCCTCCTCTTATGTGAATACTGAACAAAAGTAATTGTTCAGTATGTTCACTGTTTGGTGGTCTTCCTCTACACAACTCCCTGCTTATGTTTCAGCCTTACTATCCATCCCTTTGCTTTCCTTTTGTCACATATGTACCTAAAACAATTACCTCCCTTTTTCACTGAATTTGCAATGCTTTCCTCCATTTGTGCCTTTCCGCTCCTAAGTGCCTTCCCTGCCTCCCTTTACTTTTCTAGGTAAAGCTCCCTATTTCCCTTGTCCTCTGTCCATTTGTATTTCCTAAATGCCCTCTTCTATGCTCTTACTTTTTCTGCCACCTCCATAAAGAACCACAATGGTCTTCTCACCTCTTACCCTTGTTGGTTGACTTTTTCTATACATACAGTAGATGCATTGCTAATTCAATTCCCTCTATGATAGTTAACCAGTTATTCCACTCTCCCCATATTCTTTACCTCTGCTATAGTGACCCCGAGGTAATCGCCCACTTTCCTGAAATCTGACCTTCTGAAGTCCAGAATTCTTGTTCTCGTGTGTTTTGATTCTGGTCCAGTTATTATGTCAAACCACACTGTACAATGATCACTGTCCCCTAAGAGTTACCCTACTGAAACCTCTACCATACTATTTCTGTTTGTAAGTACTAGATCTAGTATTGCCCCCTCCTGAGCGCCTCCCATGACCACTTGTTTGAGGAATGCCTCCTATAGAACAGTCAAGATGATCCTGCTCCTGGTGGGAGATGCCATGTGTAGGCTCCAATCTACATCCGTTAGGTTGAAGTCTCCTACTAACAACATCTCCCTCCTCTGTGCCATCCTCTGGATTGATATTATATCATATCATAGCCTTATCTTCCTCTTCCTCCTGTATTGGAGGGCTGTAGAACACCCCTGTTTGGATAGTTGTCCCCTTCCTCTTTTCCAGAGTGACCCACAGTATCTCCTCCTTTCCCTAGTCTCCCTGGATTTTTGTGGCCTTAATGTTGTCTCTCACATAAAGAATCATGCCCTCCTTTTCTTCCCACCCTGTCCCTCCTGAACAACTTGTAACCTGCTATGGCTACTTCCCAGTCTTTTGCTTCCCTCTGAAACAAAAAAACAATCAATCCAGTATTTTATTTTTACTGTGGAGCCTCCAAACACACACAGCTGTCTCCTTTCAATGCAAAGCCCCAACTGAGCTGAATATATTGTTTTCTACAGGATATCCTGTGGTAGCTGACACTTAGGATTGGCTAGAACATAAGTCAGTCACAGACAAAAGACCCTTATTTGTTTGTTCCCTTCAGTGTCCCAGTATCATGAGTGTTTGCCTTTGTTTGGTCATGTGACAGTCCAGGGACTGGGGAGCATTTGGTAGACATCAGGATTTTTTTTTTTATTTCTGTACCATGCCCTGCCATCCCTGGAACAGGCAATTGCCTGTAATCCATCAGACCATACTTGACCAGGCTGCATTTCTGAACCGGTCCACAAGGCAACTTGGGTCGAGCCAAAAAAGGCTTGGTATTCCTGAACATAGCCGAGTTGACCCTGTCCAGAGAGGTTCAGAAGTGTGGCAGAGGTGGTTCACCCTCCCCCAGAGTTGTTTTATATTTTACTGTTTGCAAAATGAAATAACTCTTTTAACTTGAGAAGTGACCTTTTATGGTTAAACAAAGTGTAAATGTGATGTTTATGTAATGTTTATTGAATACCATTAGTCATCTGCAGCGTTTCTTGACTTACTATTTGCAGCACAAGAAATCATGTTGTTATAGTTTATAAAGACATACACACAGCACAGTAGAGAAGTTTTAAAAAATTTATCAGAGAAAAAAATGTCAGTTGAATTAGTGCCAGATTGTTGCAGTGTTCCTGGAGAGGGTGAAAAACCGAGTATTAAAGAAAAGGTATGAAACAATAACTATAATAAGAACAGTAAGCCATTGTTTTCAAGTGGCTGCAGTGGAAAATTTATGGCCCGCCTTGAACTTCCCTACCGGACTATATTTTAATTGTATTTCTACTGCTCTGCTGTGCTTTGTGCCCTGAGTCGAATCTGAGGAATTGTGTACTGTTTTTAAAGTTATCAGCTCTCCAGTGCATTGTAATTACCCTGATTTACTCTCTCTTCTCCCTCTCTCCTCTGTCTCCCTCGGGCTTGAACTGCCCCTCTCCTTTCTCCCCAAACCTTTTGCTTACTGCTCTCTTATTTTTTTGCTAAGTCAGACTCCTACTCTTCACCCCTCCCACTGTGCCAAGCCAAGGCTTTGTGTTGCCTCAAGAATCTTGCACCTTGCCGCCGTGACCCCCCGCTGCTCTGTCTGCCATCACCGGCACACAGCTCCCTGCCCCCTGATTTAGCTCATTTTGTCTCAGCTCCCCTCCCACATCTAAATTCCCTATTTCTCTCTCTTTTTTTAGATCTTGCCCTTGTCCTTGGGGTCTCAAGCCCCCTGCTCCATACTGCCATGGCACGGCTCCACCAGCAGCTCGGCCACACACCTCCAGGCTGCCCACAGGACACAGAAGCCAGGTAAGATTTCCTGACTCCTCTGGGCTGCTGTGAGCTGCCACCATTGGCTGTTGCTTGCTGTGGTTCCCCTGATTGGACCTCTGTCTGTTTTGGTACTCTGAGATTGTCCCACTGCAAGTTTCCTGAATTGGGGCAGCTGCGCCCATCGTTTTCAAGAGGCTGCGGTGGAGAATTTATACCCACCCCCCACCTCTGACCTTTATTAAATAGACTCTCCTGATGCCCCTGGTTCATGCCTCCTTCTAGCTCATCTCTATAGGGTGTGCAGCCCTTGGCCCTTCCCTTCTGGTCCCTCCCCCCACTGATCCACTGTCTCTATCCCAGCTCACTATACCCTGTGCTGCCCTCCCTCCTGCACTGTTTTTGTTTTCTCTCTTTTTAATAACACTACTGCCCTCCATTTCTAGCTCACTTCTTGGCTCTCCTATTCTTTGTTGCTGTCTCTCATCCCCACCATCGACTATCCCTGCACTCCCTCTCCTCTGCCCCTTCCCTGTCTAGCTTCCCCCTCTCCACCCTGCTTTTTCCCTGTGCTCTCTCTCCACTACCTCCTCCCTGTCAACAAATTACGCACTCTTCCTATTCCCCACACCCCCTTCTCCTCCTCCTCCTATTTCCCCTCTTTCCACTACTCCACCCTCCCAGAGCCTGCTTTCCCTCTGCCCCAATCAGTTACCTACCCATTCCCACTTATCAACACCTAGGTACCTTACATCTACAACTTTGCCACCCGCTCCGGGGTCTGCACACACCTACTGAATTGTACTATCTCACTTATGGGTGCTGGGTGCCCCACCCACCCACTCTCACTGCTCTCACCGTGAACATCCATCGTCACCTCATGACACGCTCTCCCAACTCACATTCTCAACTGACACTAAGGCATAAATGCCTGGCTAGGGAATTATGCATGAGTACTCTAAAGCTTATCCTTCTTCTCCTACTGATGTCTGACAACATTCACCCAAACCCTGGCCCATCTACTACCAAGGCAACTAATCAGAACAAAAACGCAGAAGCCCTCTCACTCATCTCGCTCAACATTTGTAGCCTCCTCCATAAAATTGATGCCCTTCAGGCTTTTGCTTGCCAACACAATCCAGACATCTTAGCAATTGTTGAAACCTAGCTCTCCCCATCAATCCCTGACCATGCTATCACCCTCCCTGGGTACAATGTTTTTCGCCTTGACCATACAACAAAAAGAGGTGGCGGTTGTGTCCTCTACCTAAAGGATACCTTCCTGGGACAGCACATCAGCTCTGCTCCCCAAACCACTATGGCGCAGATACTTCCCATTAAAATCCTTCTTGATGCTCATAACAAAGCCCTCACTGTTGTTACGATCTACATTCCACCTAAAGAGTAAGATAGTGAGCTCAGTGCAGTTCTTGACTATGTTAAGTCTCTCCCACCAGGCACCGAATCTATCCTTCTAGGGGACTTTAATACAAACTGACCTGCTGCTGAGGCTGAGGCCCACAGGAATGCTATAGCAGCAGCTAACCTTACCCAAAGGGTCAATTCCTCTACCAGAAAAAACTATAAAACTGGAACCTGCACCCTGGTGGATTGGATCCTAACCAGCTACCCCACCCGGATTACAAGCATCACCATCCTCCCTGACTTCCTCAGTGATCACTCTCCTGTTAGCTGCTCTTGGTCCAACAAATTCTCCAAACCCCCAAAACCATCACCAGCAGAGTTCTACCTCATGGACAGTTAACACATCTAAAAACCCACCTTCTCCTTCAGGACTGGTCACCAATCCTCATAGGCACTAATGTGAATACTGCCCTCGTCCATTTCATCAGCATCTTCAATGAAGCCTGCAACATATTTGCCCCACTAAAAAAGCAAAAAGTAAAGGCTCTCTATAACCCCTGGCTCACAGGTGACCTCCTAAGGTGACTAGGCAAGGAACCACCTTTGGGAGCTCTCCAGAAACACTGGAAGACAAATCGACATTGATAACTACAAACATGCACAGAATGACTATACCAAATCTATCCGCAAACAAAATAGGCCATTTTCAATAACGCTTTTGGAAGCTCCTGGGGCAATGGAAGAGATTTCTGGAATAACATAAAAAAGTCACTGGGCAGAAGTCCAAATCCCCCCATCAGTACTCTGCATTAATGGTATGACCACTCAAGACCGAAAATCATTGCTTGACACATTTAATGCTGCTTTCACAGACCGTAGTTCTGTACTTCCACCTGATTTCTTCAAAGAGGATGACACTCCTAATTCTCCAACTTCCCTGCCCTCACTAGCCACCCTCCTTTTTACTTTAAATTGGTCAAGATGTACCAGGTGAGCAGTTATGTTACCAAAGCCATTAGTAAGTCCAGATCTAGCAATGACTCTCTTGACCTTATTCTTCTTTCACTCACCCTTGATGAAGTACTTCTACCTCTGACCAGGATTTTCAACCTCTCCCTCAGACTTAGCCAGTTCCTGGATAAATGGAAATCTGCTACAATAACCCCCATACATAAAAGTGGTGTCAAAACTGCACATGAGAACTTGCATCCAATTTCCATCCTTCCTCCACTCTCTAAGACCCTGGAACGTATAGTCGCGGACCAGCTTACTGACTTTCTGGACATACATAACATCCTGTGCAGGCAGCAACATGGCTTTAGAAAGGGTCATAGTACCACCATGGCACTACTTGAATTTACTGGCACCATCCACCACTCACTGGATAATGGACAACAAACTGGATCTGCTTTCATTGATTTAACAAAGGCCTTTGATACCATCAGCCACCGTCTCCTGCTTGTCCAGCTACAGACCGAGGGACTCTCACCAAACTCTGTGAACTGGTTCAAAAGCTACCTTAATAACCGGCCCCAAAGAGTGAAAATTGCAGACACTCTCTCAGACGCCAGACCTGTCTGCTCTGGTGTCCCTCAGGGTTCTATATTGGGCCCCCTCCTCTTCAGCATTTTTTTTAAACACACTGCCAGACTCCTGGCCAGAAAAAATCTTGCTCTACACTGATGATGCTGTTATCCTAACCTCCTACCATGATTCAAATCAGCTACAAGAGAACCTCCAGCAGGGTTTCACTGCAGTCAAAAACTGGTTCTTAAAACAAAACCTGATCCTGAACCAGAAAAAAACAAAGATAATGCTTGTCAGCAGCGCACGCAGCAAGAATAACCAGTATCACCTATCCATAAAAACCAAGGAAGGAGTCACCCCAGAACAAGTCCATACCTTTAAATACCTTGGCCTCACCCTTGACTCCAAACTCTCCTATGCTGAGCACATTAATAATGTGGCAAAAGTGGCTAACACCAGACCGGGCCTACCCTGCCACCACAGGAAGCATTTAACCACCAGAGCCCTGCCTGTTGCCATCCAGAGCTCTATTGTTAGTATTATAGAATACAGACTCATTATCTATGGCTCTGCCACTGCCACCTCACTCAAACATGTTTCTACCTCCTGAATAATGCCTGTCGACTTGTCACTGGAGCCCACCATTTAACCCATACCTGCAACCTCTACTCCCAAGCTGGATTGCTGCAACTCAACAACCGAATACAGTATCAAACCTGCATTGCAGCAAAGAAAATAATGATGGGCATTGCTCCCTCAGGGGTCCACTTCCTCCTCAAACCCAGAGTCAACAATTGTAACACAAGGAGTTCAAAATCCTAGCCCTGCAAATCCCTTACTGTCACACACGCAAGGCCAAAGGTGCTTTGCTTATAGGACCCTAGCTGGCTAAACAGTCTAGCCACTGACATCAGTAACTCTCCAACACTGGGCACTTTCAAGACTAAACTCTGCCTCTCATTAGCAGGCTCAAGCACCTGTGAATGCCCTGCTTAATGCAATACTCTCCACACTACTGCCCATAGTCTCTACTGTCTGCTGTGGACAACCTACGTAGCACTTCATTCCTACCATGCCCAACATTTGCTCTTACCCCTGCTCTGTCATGACAAAAGCTCCTTGGCTGCCTTTCTTTGTCCCACCTCCCCTTTCCTAGCTCCTCCTCACATTAATATTTTCTTTGTTACCTACATCTTCCCATTGTGTTTTCTGTAAAGTCTTTGTAATAACATGTTATGATGATTATGTTACTGATTGTTTTATAATGTGTGTAACCTGTATGACATGTATGCCTGTACTTGCTGACATGGAACCTTTGTAAAAGAGCTTCAGCTCAAAGGTATTTGTAATCCTAGAATCAGATAAATAAATAAACTAATGAATAATACATATAAAACATAGATAACTGCTTCCTATATATGTAATAATAAAGACATTAACTATTAAAGTATTTACAAGGTCATACTTGGAAAATCCCTCACTAAACCTCTTAATAAAGGCAATCTTGTGAAAAAGCAGGAACAGTGCACACTGCATAGCCAGCATACTAGGTAAAAGCACTTACATATTAATCAGTTTTCCATTGTAAGATATTTCTTAAAACCTGTAATGTTTTGTATAACAAAGTTCAAATTAATAGACAGTATTAAGCCAACAAGTTATTGTTTGTCTAAATAAATGTGTGCAGTCACATCAAAGAACTATGTTCAATCATGCACACACACAAATTGCATTCCATGTAATCTTAAGTACTTTAATATACCGTAAACCTTTAAGATTCAGTATAGTAATGCAACATATTTACACATTAAATGGTTTTCAGCACAAATGGCATATTTACATCTGAGTCGTACTTTGATAGGAGATAGCAAGCCATACACGTATGGTACACTTTGAACAATGTCACGCCTCATGCTGTTTTACATGAAAAAGTGATGTATGGATGTGTATAGAGTGCTGTCTGTATTTTGGGAAGGGGGAGTAAAGATCTACATGTGACAGAATCAGTTATAATTAGTGACTATGCACACAATCTGGCACCTAGTAAGACCCCTCAAACCGAAACTATATTAGTATCATGATTATAGCTGTCCAGTCATTACATGTAGAAACACAATTTACAAAATAATAATTTGAAAGATCAGCCCACCAGTGCAGCAGTAGCACTACCACTTGTGGCACTGACAACCTGAGGTTGGGAGTGACCTCAGGAGTTGGAGGGTCAGCCAGGGGGGAGGAGGATCGAGCATCCCAAGGACTGTTGTCCTCCTCCAGGGAGGGAGGGAGGTGATCTATGTCCAGTGTTAGCCTTGCCTCTAGTGATAACTGCAGGTAGACTGGGCAGATTCCAGTGTGTAGCACATGGGAGTGTGCATGGCACCACCATTAGTGCCATTGCACATCCCTTCATCTACACCAGTGGAAAAAGGAACAAAATGGAAAGCATAAAAGAGAAATAAAAAAATTATAATTTGGGAGTCAGTCAGTGATGAAATGGAAATGGAAATAATGTCACTGACATATATATGGGATATGTACCTTTTTGTACCCTAGGTAATTGACAGGCATATTGTTGGCACTATTCTTCTGAAGCTGCTGCAAACTGCTTATTTTTAGGATGATCACATATGCATCCTTCAGGTTCTTTGAAAGTCTTTCCTTAAAGTTGATTGTAGCATCATTGCGCTTTATCCAACAGTCACTGTATCTCAGTCAAGTTACAGTACATAATGATGAGGATGCACAGACCCTCCATAGTGGAAAATTATTGCACAAGTGTAAAATACATACATTCAGACATGTCTCTACCTGCAATAAAGTCAGTTATTAGTGTCACAACTTTGACTCACTGTGAGTCAAATCATTGAAATACAAGAACAAAAAATCAAGGTGCTGCATCAGCATGTGGTCTGAGAACAAAAAAACAGTAATAGTAAATGCACACTGAAAATAGAAAATAGAGTTAGAAATTGATGTTTCCACCACAGGTCTTCTTGAATTACTACTATATCTAAGAGAGAAAAAGCAGTCAGTGGTGGCTTAAAGAGAATCTCTCTCTCTCTCTCTCTCTCTCTCTCTCTCTCTCTCTCTCTCTCTATATATATATATATTTATTTATTTTCTAGGTAAAAAACTTCATTAATGCATCAGTTAGGGTTCTTCTACAGCAAAAGAAGCAAGGAAATTAAATTCTAGGGTTCCCACCCTTACACTCCACCCTAGTCCTCCCCACCAACAGGCATTTGGGTGTGCATTGGGGTCATCAGCCTAACTCTCACCCCATCCCATGTGTAAACAAGCTGAGGTGGTGCTATGTAGGAGACTGGGGTAAGATTTGGGCGATGACCCAATGCACCCGATGCCTGTTGGTGGGGGCAGACTGGGGTGGGGTACAATGGGTGGGAACCCTAAAATCAAATTTCCTCACTTTTTTTGCTGTAGAAGAACATTAACTGATGCATTAACAAGGTTTTTTGCATAGAATTTCCTTACTTTTTAAGAAGGAATAGAAATGCTCAAAGCTGCACAAGTTGGTGGGAGCACAGGGCCCTTCAGGCCCCCCACTCCCACTAACTTGTAAGTGTTGGGCCATATTACACACCCAATGACTAAAAAATACATTGACAACAGCAAGGCCAAGCACAAAACAAATGTTAATCTAGTAGAGCAATAGAAAATGCTGTCCAAAAAACATAAACTGTACCACACAATATCTTTGCAAATAATATATTGTCTGACACATAAGCACCACTATTGACATCTACAGAATATGCCGTCAACACCCTCCAAATTTCAAGTAAAAATATGAAACCGTGTCCGAGATATAACATGTCAAATGTGAAATTTTCATTAGTCAGAGTGGCAAAATTCCACACTGGTTGACATTTAACACACCAACAACTGAAAACTACATCCATGACACTAAGGCTAGGCAGCCTATCAATTTCAAGCCACCAACGCAATGCAAACCACTGTCTGCAACACGTAAAGTGCATCACTCAATATCTCCATAAAATAATTTTTCCCGACATGTAAACACCATAATTCACATCAACAGGACATGCCGTACAAACTCTTCAAATTTCAAGCAAAAAGACCCAACCGTGTCCAAGATATTCAATCTTAAAGATAGGGAAATTTTACCACTCCATTCCATTATAAAAAAATTTGCCCATCTTGTCCCTCTCTCATGAACAAAGATGGTGATCAAAGAATTTGCTGGCTCACAATCAAATAATTTGCGGGGTTGTAACCAAAGAATAAAAACAATAATAATTTAAAAAGTTCAAAGAACTGTGGTAAACCACCACCCATTGTTTGTCAGAGCTAAACCCCCTGAGTAAAACCCATCCTCATTTGTCTTCCTGGGACACCCCATGGCTGATAAAATTGATTTTTTTTATCTGGCCATCTTGTCCCTCACTAGCGATGCACGATCACGATCAAAGAATTTGCAGGGTCATGACCAAAGAATAAAAACTGTTCTAATTAAAAAATCAAAGATTTGTGGTACACCACCACCATGGTTCATCTAAATGAAGCCCCCTGAGTAAAACCCACCCTCATTTGTCTTCCTAGGACACCTCTGGGAGCAGAAATTTGATTTTTTAATCTGGCCATCTTGTTCCTCACTCGCGATGCACTATCACGATGAAAGAATCTCGCGATCAAAGAATTTGCAGGCTCGCGATCAAAGAAATTGCTCACTCGCGAACAAAGAGCGAGGGATGAGATGGCCAGATTTTAAAATTGATTTTCTCAGCCCAAGGGTGCCCTGCAATGTTAAATGAGGGTGAGTTTTGATCAGGGGGCTTCGTTCTGACCCATCTGAATACAAAAAATAGTGTTTTCAATATCCCTGGTAGTCTAGTGGCCCCCAATCATGATTAAATAGATAACTGTCTGTAATTCCCTGGTAGTCCAGTGGCCTCCCCAATGTATTTTTCATAAATATTGTTTTTTTATATCCCTGGGAGTCTAGTGGCCCCCCCAATCTGTATTAAATTATTATGCTTGTTCATACCCCTGGTAGTCTAGCGGCTCCCTATCATAATAAGATGCATAACGATCTTGAATTTCCTGCCCTGGCAGTCTAGTGGCCCCCCCAATGTGTATTTGATAGAGATTGATTTGTTATATCCCTGGTAGTCTATGTTAATCTGTATTAAATGATCATACTAGTTCATATCCCTGGTAGTCTAGCACCCCCTCCTCATAATTAGATCCATGATGATGTGGAATTTCCTGGTAGTCTAGTGGCCTCCCACCCAGCTGTGCCAGCCCACTCAGCACCCCCCACCCTTCCCCAGCCGGCGACTGGCACAGTCCAGCTCTCACCTCCACGGCCAGCCGCTGACTGTCTGTATTACCAGCGCTAATTCAAAGGGGCAATCTGAAATTATTTCTGATCATCTGTTTCAATTGGTGCTCGTAATACACACAGTCGGTGGATGGCCATGGAGGTGAGAGGGGGCTGTGCCAGTACATCTCCGGAAGGGTGGAGGGGTGCTGGGTGGGCTGCCACGGCTTGGTGGGGGGCTACTAGACTACCAGGAAATGACAATTCCTTATCTATTTTATTATGATGGGGGGACGCTAGACTACCAGGGATATCAATAATAATAACAATTAAATACAGATCTGAGGGGCCACTAGACTACCAGGGATATAAACAAGAAATATTCATCAAATACACAGTGGGGGGGACTAGACTAAAAGGGATAAAAAAAACAAATTTATAATGAAATACACATTGGGGGGCCACTAGACTACCAGGGATTAAGACATCATTATCTATGTTATCATGATCGGGTGTGGGGCGCTAGACTACCAGGGATATAGAAAACTTATATTTTTTTATTGAGATGGGGCACAACAAAGCCCCCTGAGCAAAACCCACCCTCATTTAACTGTCTAGGGCACCCCTGGGCTGTAAAAATAAATTTTAAAATCTGGCCATCTCATCCCTCACTCAGGATGCATGATCGTGATCAAAGAATCTCGTGATTAAAGAATTTACAGGTTCTCAATCAAAGATTGTTAGCGAGCCACAAATTAAGATTTTTAAACTTCAGAACTCTATTTTTAGGCCGATAGGGATAAAACCAAAGGCATGGCTCAATAGATTGAGTGCCCTAAGTAAAACCCATACAAGTTTTACTTCAGAAGTGACCCCTGAGCCGAGATATTTGTGTTTTTCCGATTGGAAATTTCAAAACAAGATGATGAACCTCGCGATCAAAGAATTTTTTAAATCCTTGGGGACAAAGATTCTTGAACCACGAGGCTGGAAATTCTTTGATCGCCAGGTGGGACCAGATGACCAGAACCCCATTCTTTGTTCGCAAAACATATATATAAATTTTCCCATTGACTTATAATGGAAACTTAAAAGTGGCATAACTTTTGAATGCCTTAATATTTTTTCACCAAATGAAAAGCAGCATGTTTGGCCACCAAAGCTCTTTTAAACAAGTCATCTCACAGGTGGCATGCCACACAATGGCCGTGCAGAGCCATGTCCAAAATCCCAAAAGCTGCCTCCAAAAATGGATAATTTAGCATTTTTTAGTGTTTTCGTATGCAAAGACCGTAGGGTCCAACTGAAACACAATTTGGCAAGTCAAGAGATCTACAATGTTCACTGCACATTCCAAATTTCAGGCAAATCCATTGAATGGTTACAAAGTTATTTACACCCAAGCTTTTGACTTTAGTATGTAATTGACTGCTGAATCCTAACTATAGTGGTGCAACCGTGCCACTATAATATATATATATATATATATATATATATATATATATATATATATATATATATCTAATGTGGTTCTGTTATGTATGCACTCTTTGTTACAGCATGGTGTCTAATTTGCTGCCCTGTTGTTATCCATTTGAATTGTCTGTACACTGTAACCTGTAACCTTGTATAATCCTTAACTGCTTGTGTTTTATGTTGGCTCGCTCTTGCACAGCCAACATATTGCACTAATAGCGATTGGAGGAGGGTCACTGTGGAGGAATGCAGGGCATGCATCAGTAGGTGCATCCCTCATTCCCCAATGAGGCAGCTGCAGGCACTGACACCAGGCATCGTCAAGTGGCCACCATATCTAAGAAAATGTCCACTGCAATCATGCAACGGCACAATAACATGCCCTCCTGATGTACTGTCCTGGTGACAGTGCCTGCAGAGTTCCCGTCCAACTTCTTTTGCGGGGGCCACTCCCCATCGGCATAATAACCTCTCCATTAAAATGTATGCCTGGGGGTGCCCAATCCCCTCAGCATCATGCGCCCCACCAACAGTCTTTCTTTGCTGATGGGGGCCCAATCCCCATCAGCTTTAATCCCCCTTCCCCATTTATTTTACTGATGGGGAGCCCACTCCCCATTGGCATAATTCCCACCCACTTTTGTTGTGTTCCGAAAGGGGTGCCCCTTCCCCATCAGCATACTGTTCCCCCTGCTTTTGTTGTGTGCCGACGGGCGTGCCCAATTCCCTGTCGGCTACAGCATCCCCCCAAAAAAACACTTAGGTGGCATGCTGGGAGCCCACCCCAGCGTGCCAAATCCCCTGAAAAAGAAATACCATCCCGCAATGTTTTCTTTTTTTTTTAAAACCTTGAAAGAAGAAAGCGGTCCCTCATGGTCTCCTGCCCCTCCCTAATCTGTGCCCACCCTCTGCATGCCCTGCCTCCCCACACACCCTCACCCCATACTTACCTCTGGAGTCTGGGCGATTATTCGTGTACTGAACACAAGGTGCATTCTCTTCAAAGCTGACCGCAAACTGAAGAAATGATTGTAAGCTGTATAATGGCATAAATAGGGTTTTTCAGCTTTGGTACATATCTTGGCCATTTTGGGGAATTTTGGCAACGAACTTTCAACATGGGGTTATTGGGACCCCTCCTCATGAATTGAGTCACTGTCATGGTGTTATTCAGTCCCAAAAGGTGATTTCGCAGTCACTGCATGGAATCACCTTTTGGGACCAATTAACAGAATGACAGTGCCACTGTTCATGATGGGGGCTCTCAAAAAGTCTATGTTGCAAATTTGGTGGAAAAAATAAAAAAAATGGCTGTTTTTCGCATGTGCGTTGCACAGTTTCCACGCACGCTGGTAACTTTGGAATTTGCATTATTTTCACTCCAGATTTTCAAAATTGCCATTTTACCACACCTTCTTATGAACAGTACAGCTGTCATTTTACATATCCTGGCCGAAATGTGTTTTCGTACCTCCGGCGCACAATAGCGCAGTCGCTGTGTGAAATCAGTTTTCAGGACAGTTTGAGGAAATGACGGTGGCAATGTTCATGAGCAGAGGTCCTAAAATGCCTTTGTTGAAAATTTGGTGATGAACATCCATAAAATGACTGTGTTACAAGCGTCGTTGCGCGAATATCACACACACCTTTGTAACTTCACAAATTTGCAATATTTTCATGCCAGATTTTCAACACTGCCATTTTTTAACCTCCTTATGAACAGTACAGCTGTCATTTTCACATCCTGCCCAAATTGTGTTTTCACCTATGACGCATAATGGCGTGGTCACTGTTGGAAATCAACTTTTGGGACAAATTAACAAAATCACAGTGCCACTGTTCATGAGGGGAGGTCCCAAAATGCCTATTTTGAAAATGTGGTTAAAAAACATCCCAAAAATAACTGGGTTACAGACATGTGTTGCGCAGTTTCTGTGCATGCTCATGACCAGGGACACTGGGAAACTGCAGAAAATTGTGCCCAAAGTTGTGAAGATTTTCCCTTATTTCTTGCGGGAACTTGTGAGGGGTTCCATGGGCTCTCTATGCACCAAATAACCAGAAAATCTCTATCTATATGTTAATATATATGCTTCTGTTTGGTTTAGATATGAAAAGAAATACACAGAAGAAGAAACACATAGAAAGTTACAGTTATTATAGCTGAGCTTTATTAAATCTCCATTCTATAAAATAGAATAGAGTAAATGGCACACAAAAAACCTGAAATATATTTAACTTACAAACAAAGGTAACATTAATACAGAGGGAAATAAATCATGTTTTTATAAACAGTATGGTTCCCATTTTTCATTCTTTGATAGTTTTTTTTTATATACATATTTACAATTCAAGTACCACACAATCCCAACACCTCACACATATTAAAGCAGTTCTAACCAAAGATCGTGTTCATGCATAGATTAAAATAAACAGAGGTTTAAGTGACACATCATAAACTTACTGAAATGTTTTGTTTTATTTTAACATTAACAAAAGTTTGACATTTTCTTCCTTTAGATTGTGTCTGTTGTCTTTCAGCAAGTCTGTATAAACAGAAAAAGTCCTCTCAATGTCAGCCGTGCTAACTGGCATCCGCATGTACCTTTTAGCAAGGACTGCAAGTTTTTTGCTGGGACTCTGACTGAGCCTCCCACCATTCAGAGATACTGAAGTCTGCTGGAATGGACTTTGCTGAAGTTATATATACATGCCAATCAAAGTCAGAAATGTCTGCAAGTCCTGGTAAATCCTCGATATAGTTCTCTTTGCCTTTCTTAAGTGTTGGTAGTTGTGGATCAAACACACGTGAGGATTTGAATATATTGATGGATGGGTGGGCTTGGGTTACATTATGCAGCCTCTCCGAACTTTCCAACATTACTTGCTGAAAGAGTTCTAGGCATGCTGCTCTCTCCTCCTCCTTGCACTGTGCCAACTTTTCTACAGTGTTGGGCTTAAACTCATCAGCTCCAGATGTCACACCAAAGTCCAGAAATAAGTGTACCTGCTGCAATCTGCAAAAAATGGTGTGTCCTTGTGGGGCAGTAGTGGCTTGCAGTTCCTCAATAAGACTCACAAGCTCAGCTGAATGTTCACTAACAAATGCTGCTTGTGCCATCAACTTATTGAGGTTGCTGGCCAGCAGCAGTTTCAGTTTTTTAAAAGTGGGTGCATCAGATACTGTAGAGGCTATAAATTCTGTTAAGACAGGCAAGTATTCTGAAAGCTATTCCACTGCTGTTACCAAAAAGCCCCAATGTGTGACGACCATGTACACTGGCATCTTTGGTATAATTCCAGCTTTGGCCTTCATAAAGGCCAACTTTTATGACATTGCATGGGGCTCTAGCAGAACACTCTTTTCACTAAACTGACAACAGTGTTCAGGTCTTCCAGCACACTTGACCATACTTCAAGCACAATGTTTACCAAGTATGCAATGCAAGTCACATGCACAGCATTGGGTAAAATACCTGCCAGAATGGATCTAAAGGCTTTGTGCATGTAGCTTGCACTGTCTGTTGCAACAGCATACACCTTGTTGAAGTTCACTCTGTTCTCATTTAAGATCGGTATCAAAGCCTGAGAGACAGTGGAATGGTTCACGCACTCCAGAAATTCAACTCCAATCAGGAGGGCTGCTCCTTGACTTTGCCAAATAGGCAAACACATTCTGACCACAGGCATCCGTCATCTCATCCAGAATTACAAAAATATTAGTGTCCTCTGTCTGGTTCCAGAGAAATTCTTCATGCAGCGGTCGAAGTTCTTGTAGATATGTGGTGCATAGATGAGCCAGCCCAGGAAGACTGCCACCCTGCTTCATGTATTAGCATAGGAAGTTCTCAAATGCAGGAGCTTTTTCAAGGGGGATGTCTGCTCTGGTTAGGCACTTGATGAAGTCCATGACAAATTCGTTCCTGTCCAGCATAGCAGTTGTAGCTCTAGTAAACGATGAAGTCAGTGACTGCTGACACTGCAAGGTGTTGCCTGAAACAAAAACAAAACATAAATCAATATCAATGTCTGCACTTCTATTCAGATTGCTAGTCAAATTCTATAAAATATACAAGACCACCCGGCCTGGTGGTGCCAAAGGGCTGAGGCACTGGACACCTTACGGGCGCTGAACACCTTGCCTTATGCTACACTGGCGACCTGGGTTCAGGGAAGGACCCCAGGATGCTGTGTTGCCAGGAAAAGGAGGAGGATTGAAGCAGGACTGAGCATTGGCTCTCCTCTTCTCTCCTGGGAAAGGGGTGGGGTCACCTGTCTGCGGTCCCACGGTCACAAGATAGAGGTCCAGTGGTAGGTGCTAATGGAGCAACTATTAGGGTGGGGCACCCAATGGGGCATGCATGTGCCTCCACATGTATGTACCACATCGTGTAGGCCCAGGAGTAGGACAGGAGTCAGGACAGGAGTAGGACAAGGAGAAAACCTTAAAAATCACTGAAAAGTACTTACGGGAAAGAAATATATAAACGACTACTTTTTAAAAAAAACAAATATATAAATCTAGGTGGAAACATCTTTCTGGGAGGATCAGCTGAAACAAAAACAAAGCATAAAATTAGTACACATGCACATTTATATTCTAATCTTACACAATATGAACATTTCTAGATATCCAGAAATGTAGTGGTCAGTACCTTTTTTTTTTAAGGGGTGCTGCCTGCAACAAAAGGGAAAAAAACAAACACATTTCACCATTCATAGCCTGCACATAGATAGTTACATTACAACTGATATGAATGTGAATAGGATTACCTTCTTGTTTTTTCTTCAGTCCTGCTGCTTTTCTCTCAACATGCTTCTGAGTTTTCACATGAAGATCAGTTGTGTGCTTCCACAGGTAGTCAATTGCCTGGCAGCAGAATCTGCAGAATAGCATACCACCATCCTCATACAGGTCCTCTGGATAGTCTGATGCGATCTGTGGCATGAACTGTGTGGGACAGGTGTCAAGTTTTGCCTCTTCATGAGAAAGACATGGACGTTTTGCGCTTGGCTGAGACATTGTTGTACTTTTGCACCTTTATGCAACCCACCTACTTTCTGTCTTTGTGATGGCAATCTGATCCACAGCCACTGTTTATTTGATAGATGTAGGGATATATAATTAGAATCTCTACTATTTATAACATTTCCTGCTATGCCCAACCTCCCTCCCTTCCTCTGTGCACCTGTCCAAAGATCACAAACATAAACAGCTTTATGAACAGACACCATTGTGATGATGAATGATGTGATGTGCTCACTTCATGGCAGTTTGTGCCATATCAATGGCAGCAGCCCTGTTTGTATGGTACACCGGCATGGTGCAAGCTATACCAGGTGTAGCTGGTGTAAGCAGCAGCATTAGCATTAGTATCAAACGATGTAAAATCCTGATTGCCCCTGGAGGACCAAATAGCTAGATAATGTTTTCCTGAGAAAAATGAGCCAAGAATCACGGAGCTGAATGGTTGACTGTGTAAAGATGGAGACCATAACACTGCAGTGTCCACAACAAACATATGCCGAATCTCACAATTTTACAGTATCCTACCCATTGCAATTCTTACAAACACTATACTTTCCCCATACACAGAGTAGTTCTGTGTAAAAATAATGGAGTTTTTTTTGTTTTAATCTCTTAACCTACCCAGCTGCACCAGTCTAGATGCAATGCAGCACCTTGCAGTGAAAGATCACAATGTCAAAATACTGCAGGGTACTGCACTGAATACTGGGTGGCACTGCTGCAATTGACTTCAGCTACAGGATTTGCCTTGTCGTGGTGCTGAGCTTGAGCATGGATTATACCTGAATCCATGTGACCAAAGACTCCAGATATTTTCCAACATGAAGTGACAGGAGCAAGGCATTGACCTGATAGACTGGTATACATGTGGCAAAAACTGTTCTGTGCCAGCCAGCCCATCCGCCCCACCCTCGGTCTTCACCAGCAGCCAGAGCAATTTTATTTCCACATGTGTGCTAGTCTGCCTGGGCTCTTTCCTTTACCAACCATAAAACAAGTGACAGGAGCTTGGCATGGGCCTGGAAGACTGGTATACATGCAGAAAAAAATTGTTCTGGGCCAGTCTGCACGTCCGCCCCATGCCCACCATCACCCGAGGCCAGAACAATTTTTTTCTGTATGTGTACCAAGTCCACCAGGCCCAACCCTCCACTGACCATCAGCATCAGGAGCTTGTCAAGGGCCTGGCTGACTGGTGTACATGTACAAAAAAATTGTCCTCATCCAGCCTGCACGTCCACCCCATGCCCACCATCACCTGAGGCCAGAACAAATTTTTCTGTATGTGTACCAAGCCCACCAGACCCGACTCTCCACCAACCATCAGCAACAAGTGAGAGGAGCTTGGCATGGGTCTGGCAGACTGGTATACATGCAGAAAGAAATTGTTCTGGGCCAGCTTGCATGTCCGCCCCATGCTCACCATCACCTGAGGTCAGAACAATTTTTTTTTTGCATGTCTCCCAGTCTGTCAGCCCCGATCCTCCACTGACCATCAACAACAAGCAAGAGAAGCTTGGCACGGACCTGGCAGACTGGTATACAGGGAGAAAAAACTTGTTCTGGGCCAGCCTGCACGTCTGCCTCATGCCCACCATCACCCAAGGCCAGAACAATTTTTTTCTGCATGTCTCCCAGTCTGTCAGGCTAGACCCTCCACCAACCATCAACAAAAGCAAGAGGAGCTTGGCACAGACCTGGCAGACTGGTATACATGTAGAAAAAATTGTTCTGGGCCAGCCTGCATGTCCGCCCCATGCCCACCATCACCCGAGGTTAGAATAATGTTTTCCTGCATGTGGGCCAGTCTGCCAGGCCTGTCCTTAAGCTGACCATCAAGCGACAAACCATAGGAGCATTGTACTTGGTATACTTAAGGAAAAAACATTTTAAACAAAATATACACTTTTTTTTCCTACCACTCCAGATAGAGTCCTATCTGCACCCCAGCTTCACTTTTCCATGCCAACACAATAGGCTTACCTTAGCAGACTCAATCTGGGCAAGTTGTCTTCAGGTGGCAGATATGGCTGGGCTAGCAAGATCAGGCACAGGTAGCAAGTAAGAAAAGACAGCAGAATGGGCAAGCAGACAGAACAGCAGTCCTCTGAAGCAATTCTACCAGCAAGAGCAATGGAATTGGGCTTTTTGTGAGTGTGTTTTTGGGGTGGTCTAGGACTCATCTTCTCTCCTCACTGGCACTATCAAATGTTGTTTGTTCTTTTACAGCTGTTCAGGAAAGGGCTCCTCATCTTCACTCCTTGGCAGGCACTCTGGTCTCTTCGCTGATCTATGTTCTCCTTCTCCACTCCAAGTGAGATTGTACCTGTCCCCTTCAAAGCCAGTGCATTTAAAGAGCTTAGGCTGACCTGAGGGGTACAGAGGAAACAAAAAGGAGTCAAGTTTAAATTTCTTTCCCCGAGGGGCACTAACCATCCGTGCCTCTAATGACATCAGTTGATGATGCGGAATGGCGTGGGAGCTTTACAAAGGACTTGAATGCTGCAAAGAGATGCTTGAGCTGGGGAAGGGAGGGCTGCCACCAGACAGCATGCAGATGAGCGGGATGCAAGTAGACAAAACAATGGGACACAAGGGCAAGTTTCTTTGTCTGCTGATATAATTACTGGCTTCTGCCCTCTACTGTCTGTAGGGTGGAACAGGCTCATGTCATGAATTGGATGATTGATGAATGAACATCACATCACGTGGGAGGGGAAATCTAATAGTAAGATGCCAAAACCATGTGGTTATGAGTGTATGAATTCATGCTGGGATCGCGGAGGCACCCCAAAATTGTGGAAATGGCACTAAAATCATGCCCACAATTTTCCTGTGCCCCTGCTCATGACTTCATCCATTTTTCATATTTTCACTCCAGATTTTTAACGTTGCAATTTTTTTACACCTCCTTATGAACAATATAGTTTTCATTTTTCACATCCTGGTCAAAATGTGTTTTTCTCCTGTGTAGCCAAATGGCATGACTGCTGTGCAAAACTATCTTTCAGCTAACAAACTGATAGTGCTGATCTTCATGAGGTGAGGTCACAAAAAGCATATGTTGAAAATTTGGAGTGAAAATACTAACAAATGCCTACGGTGTTAGAGTTTCCAACTGTAACTCCCCACCCTGTAGAGACTGACATGTGTCAGGGGTGTGACTTGGTATCATTGGCTGTAATGCTCATACCATTCCACCACCCACCCCCAACCCCCACTCTGCAGCCAGTGAGAGGTATTGAGGTCTGCCTTGGAGTGTTCATCCTTAAAGTTCACCACATTCTCCTATACTCTGCCCACCTCAATGTATTTCCTTATGGAATGGTGTAAGTATAAGACCCAATGACCCCAAAGTACACCACAACACTTATCAGTGTTTGCAGGGTAAGGTGAGGTAGAATGACATAAGCATTATAGCTGATGACCCAAAGGCACACCCCAACATCTGTCAATCTCTGCAAGATGAGGGTGGCATTGGCTTCAGTTCAATACTTCACTGCCATTCCTATTATGCATCTCTAACTCCTGCACTACGAATGCCAATGCCAGCGAGACAACATTTGGCATTGAAAAATGCTTGTTTTACCTGATGCTATGTGTTTCTCTGTATGAACATGTCCTTCTTTGTACTCTCCTGGGTCACAACCGAAAATAGGCATCTGTTTTGTCTAGCATGCTTATCTGGTTACAAAAGCTAACTAAATAAATAAATATATGTGTGTGTGTGTGTGTGTGTGTATATATGTGTGTGTGTGTATATATATATATATATATATACATATATATATATATATATATATATATATATGTGTGTGTGTGTGTATGTATGTGTGTATGTATTCATTATAGTGGTACCACCACTATAGTTAGATTAAGCAGGGTGTCTATGTTAAACCACACATTTGAACTTTAATAACTTTGTATCTGTTTAACTGATTTGCACAAAATTTTGCGTGCATGGTCTACTGGGGTAGATCTCTTGACTTGTTAAGTTTTGTGTCAGTTGGATTGGTGAATTTTGTGCTGCACATAGTGAAAAAAATGAGAAACGTTGCCATTGTTTGCAGGGGTTTTTTGTCATCATGTTGTGGCCCAGTGGTTTTGAATTTTGGTCTGAAATTTCAGGATAGAAAGTGCTTGCCCCACAGAGCTTGTCTGCATTGGTTTTGTGAAAAAATATTAATCCGTTCCAAAGTTATTACATTTTAAAAATGTTGGGTTCTCAGCATGCTCAGTTCACTCTTTTGGATAGATTCCTGGAATGAAAAATGATTTTGCTCTAATGAACAAGGATACTTTCTCTTGAGGAGCCAATCCTTGTTTGCCAGGAAAAATAATTCTTTTAAGTGAGTCGTCATCTTATTTTTATTTCTGGCAGAAACAAGTCTTATAACTGTGCACATGGATGTATGTTTCAGACATCCAAGTATGTATCTTGCTCATCATTAGTTGATGAGCTATTCTTTGTGGTTTCTGACTTTTGTATGCCCTAGAAATGTTTTTAAAACTCTTTTATTCCTTTTTGTCACTCGCTAACTTCCTTTTCGTCAGTTCTTTTTGGGCATGGTGACAAAGGAAATCAGCTGGCAAAAAGTTTCCTTTTCAAGACCAGATGGCCATGACAAAATCCTTTTCACCAGCTAATTAACTTTTTGCCATGACAAAAAGGATGGTGAAAAGGAATTGCCATGGTTAAAAGGATTACCGGCATGGCCATCTGCTCGGGAAAAGGGAAATCCTTTTGCGCTCTAATTCTGTTTTTGCCATGATGAAAAGGATGGTGAAAAGGACATAAGATAGTGAAAAGTTGTTGGCACAACCACCTGGTCATGGTAACAGGTTTGGGGACCATCTGGTCCCAAAAATACAGTGATCTGGTCAGCATCCCCTTTTTATCCATGTGTAAATATCCTTGGTGTCTAGTGGCACCCACAACACTCAATCCCAACACATTTTTTTATGTATTTTTTCTTACTTTTATTTTTCATTTTTTAACTTTTTGTTGTAATTGCTTTTTTGAATTGTAACATTCTGCCACTATTGTCTTCTATCCCTGGTATCTAGTGGTACCCCCCCAATCTGAATTTGTTCCTCTTTGTTCATTGGAGGTTAGTGGCATCCCATACTCTCCCAAGTCTCTTAAGCTAAAAAAGAGAAAACAGTCTCTTGTTGTCTTTGTTTTGACCTGTAAAAGATGAATGGTCCATTGTTGATCACTTCCGCACATCCCACCCCACCACACAGTGTGTACCTACCTCCCCACACCCCCACAGACCGTCAGTCACTTGAAGAGATCCCAGGATTGAGATCTGCTCTCAAAAATCAAATACACGTCTTGCTGCTGGAACCAGTGACTGCAATATGAGAAACTAAGACAAATGCACTTCAATGTACTTTAATGGGATTTCAACTTCTGTGCATAACTCAGCTGTTTTTTTTTAGATTTTGACCCCAAATTTTCAACAAGGCCTTTTGGAGACTCCACTTCATAAACAATATGACTGTCATCAAGCAACTCCTGTTGGAAAGGTGATTTTGAGGATGGTTGGCAAAATCACCTTTCCAATTGGATTTGTGTAACAACAGTCATATTGATCATGAGGTGGGGTCACAAGCAGGCTATGTTGAAAATTTTGGGTCAACATCTCAAAAAATGGCTGTGTTATGACCATGCAATGCATTTTCACTATACTCACTCGTAACTTTGGACATTTTCAATATTTTCACCCCATATTTTCAACATAGCCTTCTTATTACCTCACCTCATGTATGTCACTGTTGTCATTTTTCAAATACTGGGCAAAAATTGTTTTCACACTTGTGGCACAGAATGGAGTTACAGTTGTGAAGAATTATGTTTTAGTGGGGATTACAAATGTTTCTATACCAGGTATATGTGGTGAGATCATAAGAAAGCTGTGTTGAAGATTTGAGTCGAAATTATTAAAATGGAACAGTTATGACTATTTTTTGCAATTTCAGTACACATGATCATAACTTTGAGAATTTTAAATATTTTGAGCCTAAATTTTCAATGTAGCCTTGTTATTACACAACCATATGTATGTCAAAGCTGTCACATTTTAAATCCTGTCAAAAATGTGTTTTGCACCTTTGCTGCCAATTGGCCTTGCAGTTGCATGGACTTACATTTTGGTGGGGTTGAAAACTTATTTACACTGGGTACATGAGGTGTGGGATAACATGGCTATGGTGACAATTTGCTGACTGTTGTCCTATAACTGGAAGCACAGGGGCCAGAGAGCCCTTTGCTTCCACAGCTGAGACATATACACTTCTATGGAGGATGTGAGCACAGGGCCCATAGGGCACTGCTCTCCCACAGGCAAATAAGGATACAATTACTACGATCTTAAAAGTAAGGAAATAAATTGCAAAAATCTTTGTTAATGCATCAGTTAGGGTTAAACTGACAAAAGTAGGGAAATGTGATGTTAGGGTTTCCAACCCTAACACCCCATTCCCCACCCCACACAGACCCACAGTTGGGGAGATCTTGTGGCTATCAACCCTAAATCTCACCCCATTCTCCTATGCTGTACCGATGTCACCTTATTTTCTAATGGAATGGGGTGAGCATTAGAATTGACAGCCACAAGGCAGCCCCCCCCACCTGAGGGTCTGTGCAAGGTGGGGAATAGGGTGTTAGGGCTGGAAATCATGACACCACATTTACCTACTTTTGTAGGTTTAACCGTAACTGATGCATTAACAAAGTTTTTTTGCAATATATATATATATATATATACAGTATATAATAAAACCTTGTTTCCCCTTTTACTGCCTCTAAGAGGAAGGGGAAGGGAACTGAGAAATGTTAATATAAAATATATGTACTGACATCAGGTGCCCAATCCCCATGTCAGCACTGAAAAAGCCCCTTACCCCTGCTGGTGAAGGACACTGGGGAGACCACTGCCAGTGTTTCCAGACATGTATCCCCTCAGCAGTGTGGGACACTGGGGAGCCTCCCCAGTGTCCCAAAATATTATAATTTGTACAAGTAAAAAGAACAGTTCTTTTTTTTATCCTGAACAAAATAAAACAGTCCCGTCATCTCACCAATCATGCATCTCCATCCCAACCCTCCCACTGAGCACACCCCCACACCCCCATTGCACTTTACTTACCTCCAGAGGTCTTCAGCTGCCATCTTCTGTCAACTGGGACACATCTATACTCTTCAAAGCTAGACCACAAACTGAAGAATCAAGGCGAGTGCCATATAATGTATTTCAAAGGCATTTTGAACTTATGGTGATATCTTTGGTATTTTTAGGTAATTTTTTACCAGATTTTCAACATGGGCTTTTTTTGACCCAACCTCATGAACACTGTCACTGTTGTTTGGTTATTCATCCCTGGAAGGTGATTTCATGGTTGCTGCACAAAATCATCTTTCTCTCAAAAACCAAATGACAGTGCCCATGTTTATAAAATTGGAGTCTAACTCATGTTGAAAATTTCAGAAAAATCCTCAAAATGGCAGAGTTACGGGTGTTCATTTAACTTTTCACGCTACTGCATAACTTTGGCAGTTTTTAATATTTAGACTCTAAATTTTCAACATAGCCATTTTTTACTCTACCTCATGAACAGTACATCTGTCATTTTTCACATCATGCCCAAAATGTGCTTTCACAACTGTGGTGTGGAATGGTACTTTTGCACAGATTTTTATATTTTCACATATGGGGTTGGTAAGGTGGGTTCATAAGAAGACTATTTTGAAAATGTGGGAAGAAAATATAAAAAAATACAAAGTTATGAACAGTCATTCAGTTTCCTCCGCCCTTTCGTAACTTCAGAAATATTAAATATTTTTATACCAGATATTCAACATAACCTTCTTATTTCCCCACTTCATGTATGCCACAACTGTCATTTTTCAAATCCAGCCCAAAATATTTTTTCCACCTGTGGCATGGAATGGCATTGCATTTGCACACAATTACATTTAGACATGGATTCAAAAACGTTTTGTGCCGCAGTACATGAGGTGGGGTAACAAGATCGTTATGCTGACAATTTGGTCACTATTGTCATACAGTATAGAAACATAGAAACATAGAAACATAGAAACATAGAAGTTGACGGCAAATAAGGACCGTAAGGCCCATCCAGTCTGCCCATTCCTTTTTCTACCTTATAAATGTGCCATCTGCCTTTGCTCTGTCAGTGACCTATCTATTCATAGTCATTTGTATTGCTCCCTTATGCCTATCCCATGTCTGTTTGAAGCCCTGCACTGTATTCATAGCACCACTTCTTGTGGTAAGCCATTCCATGCATCTACCACCCTTTCTGTAAAAGAATTTCCTCACATTCCCTAAATTGGCCTCCTCTAATCTCATGCTGTGTCCTCTTGTCCTGCTATTTTCTTATATTTAAACATGTTAGACTCTTTCACCTTGTTTATGCCCATAAGGTGTTTAAATGTCTTGATCATATCACCTCTCTCCCTCCTTTGCTCAAGGGTATACATATTGAGCTCCGTTAATCTGTCCTCATATGTCTTCTGATGCAGTCCCTGCACCATTTTGGTTGCCCTTCTCTGGACTGCCTCAATTTGGTTAATGTCCTTGAAGGTGTGGCCTCCAATACTGCATGCAGTACTCCAGATGGGGCCTAACCAATGTCTTGTACAGAGGATTATTACCTCCCTCTTACGACTTGTGATACCCCTACTAATACACCCTAACACCCCCTAGCCTTACCTACTGCTTTAGAGGTCTGCTTGGATGATTTTAGGTCATCAGTGATGATGATGCCCAAGTCTCTTTCTTCCTTTGTGACTGCTAGCAACTCCCTCCCAGCCTATAAGTGGCTTCAGGGTTTCTCTTCCCTATGTGCATGATTTTGCACTTCTTTGCATTAAATCCCAGTTGCCACTCTTCTGACCATTTGCTAGTTTATCCAGATCTCTTCTCATTCTGCCCACCCCATCTGGATCATCTACTCTGTTGCAGATCTTGGTGTCATCTGCAAACAGAAAACCTTACCCTCTAGTCCATCTGCGAGGTCACTAATGAAGATGTTGAAGAGGACTGGCCCCAGGACTAATCCCTGAAGTACCCACTTGTGACTTGCATCTCTTCTGACTGTATACCATTTACCACCACTCTCTGTTTTCTGCCAGTCAACCAGTTTGCCACCCAGTTGACCAATCTCTGACCACTCGAGCCTACCTAGCTTATTTATTTGAAGTCAAGGTAGGCGACATCAACTGCTCCCCTTGGTCCACACTCTGGTTACCCAGTCAAAGAAATCTATGAGATTAGTTTGACAGGACCTTCCTTTGTAAACCCATGCTGTCTTGGATCCTGTGCCCTATGGTTCCAGGTGTTGCACTATCCTTTCCTTAAGGAGTGCCTCCATAATCTTGCCCACTACTGAGGTAAGACTGACTGGTCTGTAGTTCCCGCCTCCTCCTGCTACCACTCTTGTGGGGGGATCACATGAACCCTTCTCCAGTCTTCTGGGACCTCTCCTGTGCTCAGAGACTCACTAAACAATTCTGCTAATGGCTCTGCTAGTTCCTAGTTTAGATCCTTAAGTACCCTGGGATGTATGCCATCAGGTCCATTGCCTTATCCACCCTGAGCTTAGCAAGCTCTTGTAGGACCCTTTCTTTTGTGAAGGGAGTAGTGCTCACCTCCCTCCCCCTGTGTCCATGATGCTGAGCTGGCCCTGCCCTACCTTCTCTTCAGTAAATACTGAGCAAAAGTATCTATTTAGGATAGATGCCTTTACAGGTCCTCCTCCTCACATGCTCCCTTTTCTCCATTAAACAGCAATACCCCTCTGGACTTTCTCCTTTCACTAATGTATCTATAGAAAGTCTTGTCACCTTCTTTACTGTTCGTGCTAGTGTTTCCTCAGTTTGGGACTTTGCTGCCGTATTGCCTTACCTGCTTCCCTTAGGGCAGTTTGGTATGCCTCCTATCTTCATCCCGCTGTGTCCCTTATATTTCCTGAAGGCCAGCCTTTTGGCTCTGACCTTTTCTGCTACTGTATTTGAGAACCAAAGTGGTTTCCTTCTTCTTTTGCACTTCCTTTTCTGTCTAACACAATGGGATGTTGCTTCAAGTATTGTATCCTTAATGCTTGCCCACTTTGCCTGTGCCTCCTCACCTGTGTTTCTTTTTGCCAGGGCTAGCTTAACTCTGTTGGCCATCTTATCAAAGTCAGCTCCTCTGAAGTCCCATATTTTTGCCTTGGAATGGGATGATTTAGATGTAGTAGCCAAATTGAACCATACCACGTGATGGTCACTGGCCTCCAGGTGACCTTCTACCTGAAGATCTGTGATCCCTTCTTTGTTAGTCAGTACTAGATCTAGGATAGCCCTGTCTCTTGTGGGTTGCTGTACCAGTTGTTTGAGGCCCTCCCCCTGCAGGGAATCCACTATGAGTCTAGTTCTGGCAGATGTTCCTGCTGGTATTGACCAATCTGTATCTGGCATGTTGAAGTCTCCCATTATCAGAACCTCCCTTTAGCTGTCATGTTTTGTATATCTTCTAACAGTAATGTGTCTATGTCCTCCCTCTGGTCTGGGGGCCTGTAGACAACCCCAGTTCTTATAGCTGTCCCATTTCCTGTTTCAGGGTGACCCACAGTTCTTCTGGCTCCTTATGTGTATTCTGAATTTCTGTAGCTTTGATATTTTCATTAACATACAGGGCCACTCCTCCCCCCCTTTTTGCACCTCGGTCTCTTCTGAACAATACATAGCCAGGTACTGAAGTCTCCCAAGTGTGGTTACTGGTAAACCACGTCTCACTAATTGCTACTATGTCCAGTTTAGCCTCTGACATTATTGCCTGCAGGTCTGGGATCTTATTTCCCAGGCTGTGAGCATTTTTGTACATGATTTTCCATTGGCCAGATTTTGGTGTGTTAGTTGTTGGGTGAGGTTTGGCATTACCCCTGTGCATCGTATGGGGAGACAAAACATCATCATACGGGCCACAATCGGAGTGTGGTGGTGCCACTACACAACAAGGAAAGCCATGTGAAGCAATGTGGATAGCAACCAGAGGTTGGAAGGTGCCACTAGACACCACAGATAATGAGGACAAGGATTGGAGGGTGGGAGGTGCCACTAGATACCAGAGAAAAGATGTTGGATCAGAAAATAGAATCTTTTTGTTACTCATAACATGAAAAATAATCTTTTTTTGTATCACAAGTCATGAAAAAAGATTTATAAAAGCTTAAAAAAAATAACTTTGGAAGGGATTAATATTTTTCACCAGAGGACCAAAAGGCACATATGTACCAGAGCCTCTTTTTAACCATGAAAATTTCTGATTACAATTTCAGTCTGGGAGCTAGCCCAAATTATATTAAACAATACAATATGAGGGTCAGACAGCATAAAAATGGAGAACAAGATGGCAGCCAAATGGAAAAGGATTTTCTCTTCATGAAAAAGAATGAGGTCCATACGAAAAAAAGAATTTTTTTTTTCATTTCATACAACTATTTTTTAGTGCCAACTGAGCATGCTCAGAAGCAATTATTCAAACTTTCAAAATGAAATAACTTTGGAATGGATTAAAACTTTTTCACCAAACAAGGAAAAGGCACATCTGTGGGCCAATCCCTTTCTACCCTGAATGTTTCAGGCCAAAAGTTCAAACATTCTGAGCGCTAGCCAAGCTGACAGAAATCCTATTCAAACCAAAGGGGAAACATCCTGAAAAATTCAATTGTTTCACTATCTGTATCTTAGAATACACACATCCAACCAGAATTAAACTTGGCACATCATAATATCTCACTCACAAGACCACACATGCAAATATTCATGCAAATGTGTTGAACAGTTGCCAAGTTATTAAAGTGCAAAATTTGGAGTTTAATGTTGATGTGCAACCACACCCTATATATTTATATATGAGAAAAGAAAATAGGGGAGGCTCTAGGAGCAAAAGGGATAACAGACATGGTAAGAAAAGAATATGGAACATAAAAATATGATGATGGGAATGAAAAGACATAGTTAGAGTGAATGATCTGAGGACTCCTCAAGTGGGGACTAAATAACAAGACCTAATACAAAGGCTGAAAGGTGATAGATGTGGAGAAAGGTGACAGAGATAGAAACATCTCTGGAAAATGAAAATAGATGTGCACACATAGCTGGAATGCCACGTGAGTATGCCCACCCCCCCCATGCGCACACACAGACACAGACACAGACACACACACACTAACTGTATGGAAGTGTATCAGTAACCTTTATTGATCAGCCATTGGCCATTACACATAAAATCAGAAAGACAGGCATCCATCTTATAAAAGAAAAGAAAAATTACATTTCAAAATATTAAAACATTTTTGCAGAGTTTGAATTTGACATAAATAGCATAATAAATTTACAGATGAACATATCACAGGTACAAAGAAATATATTTAAACTATTATTCAATACACCCCAAGTTGCAATTCCAAAGAGTAAGCAAATTCTTAAGTAGACTGTATTGATTAGAGTAGATATGGGGCTGTTTCAGACTACATTTTATATGCAGAGCTGAGTAATTCATTACTGGAGAGTAAGAGGCTTGCAGGAGCTGAACACCAGTAAAACAAACATCAGGGGTGGGGCTTGAGCCATCTAAATGTCTGTGCTGCCCACTAGCAAGAGCAAAGAGTAAGCATGAGTGGCATGAGTGCAACTCAGACAGGAAAACTTCACCAGGCAACTTTCAAGTCAGAATTCTAAACTAAGGCAGTAGAAGACTTATACCCCCATCATCTTTGCCAACACCTCTCATCTGGTTTGAACTTTAACAAACTTTAATAAATAGTTTTTCTCCTGCAGTATCTACGTAGGCTGGGGCAGACAAGTAGCTATATGGGGTAAGTGAAAGGGTGGGGTATTGTTTCTTTTTATAAAATGTAGTTATTTATTAGAGGCTTAAGCTGCTAGAATTTAAATACATTTAAAAGTGTGTTTTTTAACCTAATAACCAACATGTCCTTTTATTTTTAATGTGTGCACATTTGATAAGTTCTTATTTATTTAACTTTAGTTAAGTTAGTAATTGCCTGTTAAAATCAATTTTATTTTATTTGTCATCTTATCAATATTTGTATGTTTAGAATGCTTATATGTTACAGTTTTTAATTATTTAATTTATTGCTAGGTTTTAAATTTTTTATTTTTTGCTTTGAACTGCTTTACTCTTTAGTGGGTGGGTGACAGAATCCCACTATTGACTAAGTAGTTAGTGTTTAGTTAGACCAACAGGCTGATTGTGGCAGTATTTGACTGGCTGGTTATTATTAAGTTTGAGTTTGTTTCATTTGTTATTTGGGTCTGTATTGTTGAGTTTGTTGTGGGTGGGTGGCAGACTTCCATCACATTATTGACTACAAAAACAAATAATTGGTTTATTTATTTGTTCTAAACTGTTTTTTTAACTTGTTTTGTTGGAGGTCATGGTGGGTGGGTGGCAGACTCCCACTACATTACTTCAGTTATATCTTAGTAAAATTATTTTTGTATTGTTGAGTTTGTAGTGGGTGGGTGGCAGACTTCATTTCATTACTGTTTAAGAAATAAGTAATTTTGGTATTTGGACAATTGGTCTAAATTGTTAATTTGTATCTTTTTTTCAGATATTGTGGTGGATGAGTGGTTGATTCTCTCTATAGTAGTTCTGTTTTGTTTCATTTAATTTTTGTTGGTAGACGTAGTGAGGATTGTTTATTTTTATTTATTTCAAATTCGGATTAATACCTCTGAGCTGGGCACTCATTTACAAAGGTTCCAAGTCAGCAAGGAACACAAGACATTTACAGGTGATGAAACATTGCAGAACAGAAAGAACATCAACTAACAAGTAGTATTAGTGTGCAGTTACAACATTAAGCAGGGTACAACAAGTGAGGAGAAACAGGACCACACTTGTGGAGAAACATATTAATGCAGCACTAATTAAGTGCAGTACAGTGTTTAACAATCATGTTATTGGTTCAGATGGGGCATTTCCATTCTACAGAAATGCAGTTTTAGCAATCAGATGAGGCTTTGTCAAGGGAGGTAGTAAGTGGTGGGAGGTGGGGGAGGTGGGCAGTTGTGGAACAGGAGGGTGGGAGTGAGAGAGGGTAGTGTTTGATGGTGGAGAATGGCTGTCAGAGGTCATGGGTTAACAGAAACACTGGCAGTCAGATTTGCTGGGAAGAAAAGATCAAAGCCCATTTTTAAAGTGGCCAGGTCTGGAGGAGTCGGCAGGGTCTGCAGGCAGATCATTGAACCATTTAGGCCCACAATAGGAGAGGGATCTTTGGCCAAGGGTGATTGGTTTGAAGGGAACAGTTAGGACAGCCCTGGAGGCACTCCTTGTGCATTTAGATGGTTGTACAGGCTCAAAGAGGGCTGAAGTAGCACTAGGCATGGACTCCATCAGGGACTTATTATTAAGTTTATTGTATTTCTTCATTCTTAAAATGGGGGATTCCAAAGTATTTTTGGGTGGGTATCTTTTCTTCTTATGGTATTTATTATGTTTGAATCTTGCTCTTGTTTCTTAAATATTTCACCAGATTGTAGCAAACTGGAATTGGCTGATTTCACGATGTCTAATTTTCTTTCTAAGTTACACTTTTTAAAATCTGAGCTGTTTTATTGCTTGATGGTTACCAAGTATTTTGTTTTTTGGATTTATGTTTTTCTCTTATTATATTGTTGCCCTATGAGTTATCAGCAGTTTTTGAGTAGAATTAAGTTTATACTTTTTCTACATTTTTGTTTGCATTTATTAGCTGGGATATTGAACCTAATCCTGGACCTTCTGATTGTGATCCTTCTAAACCTTGGTACAAGCAACATGGTTTAAAAATTCTTCACTTAGATGTCCAAAGTCTTGTTACCAGATGTATTTGGTATTTCTGAATCTTGCTGAAACCCTCAGTACCTAATAGATTTTGTATGTTGTCTGATTACAATTTTGTTAGACAAGATCATTTAGGAAATAAAGGGTGGGGATATTTTTATTTTAAAGATAATTAAAGTTAACATTGTCTCTAGTAGTTCTAATAGTAATGTTCTTGTGACTGGCTTTTGCTCCATCTTCTGATGGGTGGCAATAAAAATATTATCTTAGGATGTTTGTAAAATCCACCTCAAAGTGGCTTATCTGGTCTTAGAGAGTTTTTGGTTTCTGATGAGGTTTTCATAAAATTTAAAGATTTTGTAGTTATGGGAGATATGAATTTAAACTGATGATCTAGTAGTCAAAAAGATGATGAATTACTATTACTGTACAGACTTATCAACTTGCACAGTCAGTGGCTGATCTCACTAGGTAGAATCCCAATAGTTTTAATCATTCCTTGCTGGATTGGCTACTCACTAATCAGGATCATAAAGTGTCAACTGTTGGCGTGCTTGGTGATTCTGTTAGTGACCATCTCACCATATACTGTGTTTTATCTTTGAGGCCACCATTATTTGAGATGTGTAACTTCAAAAATGTTGTTATTTCTGACTTCATTTTGGAATTGTCCAATATTAATTGGTTTTATATTGATTTAATACTAGATGTTGATTTGGTTTTGGATTACATTCATGACCATCTTCTCCCTATCCAAGAACATTATTTTCCTATGTGTACTAAGAAAGTTGGGGTGCCCCAAATAAATGGAGTACAGATAATACTAAAAATGATTAAACAACAACATTTGGCCTGGGCTTCATTCAAGTCATCATTATCTGCTTATTGTTGTCCCAGTATAGACAAATTAGAAACAGAGTCAAATCTTTGACTAGATCTGCCAAATGGAGTACTATAAGAAAAATGGAACTAGACTAGTCAGATCCAGGTAATTTTTAACAGTGTAACCTCTTTGATTAATGTAAAGGATAACAGCATAATTCAATCCTGAAATTAAATGATATAGAGATTACTGACCCTTTAGAAATAGCAAATTATTTTAATTCTAAATTTTCTGATTATAGTGCTTAGTTGTTCCTGGAACCCCACCTCACCCCACCCCTACCCAAACATCTTCTAATGCTAATTTTTCCTCTACTTGGTGGTGTTATTTTTTTTTATTTTAAGCAAGTTACTTTAAGTGAGGTTTATAAATTACTTTCTTTCCTCCCTGATACTGGTTCTGATTGTGGGGTTGGGCTGGATAGTTTATTTCTTAAATTGTCAGCTGCTTATATTGCATCCCCTATGTGTACTTTATTTGATCTGACACTTATTTCTCATCAGTTTCTTTTAGTTTTGAAATGTGCTAGGGTTGTACCTATGCTCAAGAAGAGCCATGCTGCTTGTGTTGATGATTTTTGACCTATCTTAATAATGAATCAAATTAGTAAACTCCTTGAAAAAAATTGTAGTTGGACAAATGAATGATTACTTGGAGAAAATAAGGTTTTGTCTATAGCATGTTTTCAAAGGGATATGGGACTGAGACAGCTTTGGGCAGGTTCATGGACTCGCGTGCTCAGTGGTATGGTGAAAGGTCTCTCACTGCCATGTTCATGGACCCAACCAAGCTTTTGATCTTATTGATCATAAAATGCTCTGTCTCAGGTTAACATTTTAGGTTTCTTCACCAAATGATTTTTCTTGGTTTCAAGATTTTTAACAGATCAGTTTCAATTTGTGTCAATTTCTTTAGTATTTTCTAATGTGAATAGAACTGACAGGGTGTGCCTCAGGGTCAATGTTGGGGCCTTTATTGATTTTCTTCTTTCTGTTATTAAAAATTACCAGTCTTTGCTTTATGCTGATGATTTTGTTCTGTTTTCATCAGCTAAAGAACAATTCAGACTGGTTAAACATCTTCAACCTGAGTTTTCTCTTGTTTTTGGTTTTCTGAAAATGTTCTTATGTTAAATGTAAAGAAGACAAAATCCATGATTTTTGGTTCACATGCTAATTTGAATTAATTGTCCCTTACATGAGTTACATGATAATCAAGGCAATTCAATTGAACAAGTATCCCACTTTCAATACCTTGGTGTTATTTTGGATCATTTGCTCTATTTTTCTGACCACATCAAATTTGTCACATCATTAATCAAAAACTGGAATTTTGTATAAGCTGAGAATTTTTTTTTTTTTAATCTCGTAAGTCCATAGCCATTAGTTCTCTTTCACCCCATTTTGATTTACTATCTAACCTTTTTTTTATCTTGGTTCTACTGAGGTACAACATTTTTCTGTTGTTTATAATAATGTTTGTAGTTTTGTTCTATTGGCTCCTGTACATATGCAACACTGTCAGTTACATTCTCAGCTTGGTTGGTTATCTCCAGTTTACCATATACAGTATTTTTGGGTTGTTTGATTTTTAAAATGTTTTTTATTCTGTATATTTTCCTTTTCTGATCTTCTTTTAGTTAGGATCTATTACTAGCTTGAAGTCTGCCATGGGGTTAGTATAATGAAGGTTTTTGTAAACTAGAGCTGGATTACATGCATTTACTGTAAGCCTTCTGCATTTCTGGAACAACCTGCCTGACGTTTATATGTTGGTTGTTATTTACAAGATTTTAAAAAATGCCTACGTTATATTTCCTCTGATCTGTATACTTGTAATTGTTATTGAATGTTATTATATGATCTGTATGTTTTGTAGTGTATGGTCTGTCCAGATTGAACCTCAAAAAGAACCCTCGGTCCAATGTTCTTACCTGGTTAACAAATTAAATAAATAAATAAATAAATAAATAATAAATAACATATATGAAAATGAGTGGACAGTGTATCCAACAATTTTAAATAACTCATCCCAGAATACAGATACTATTTTGTTTGAGTGTAAACAGAACATTGTAAGGTTCAGGTCTGGTTACCTACACCCCTTAAAATGTTTTTCATACATGTAATCACTATTTTCTATTGAGAAACTGAAAAGTCCAGTACTGGACTTATAGAAAAGATTCAGTTGCAGTGTCCATTCATGATATATTTAAGTATACAGTGTAATACTACGGGGTATTAGTTGCCTGGACATGCTGCATTCTAATTTTTATCACACCCACAAGAAAGATAACAAGTTTTTCCAGTATGTCCAGATTTTCAGCATTGAAAAGGAGATCCCATATGAATTTAGCCGGTACCCATAGAGTTCTTATTATTCCTCCCATTTTTTTTTTTGAATTTGTTTGTACCAAGGGTAGCACAAGACAACATGCAATAAATCCTCAGTTTCCAGTGAATCACAGTTCACATTTGCTGTTATAATATCTTCCTTCCTATGTCTGAGATTAATAACAATGCTGGAAAATGCCTCAGATCTGAACACATTTAGTATGTCTGTACTCTGGATTCTGCATTTTGTTCAAGTAATGTTTTAAAGATTGTTCCTTGGTGTTATTAAGTAGTCATTTAGAGACTTTCAGCTTGGTGACTAAATTCAGATCATCTTTTTTAGCTTTTTGTTATATTAATTTAGTGAAACATTTTGTAAAAAGTAGTTTATCTTCATGCCTCGATCTGCTTAAATTTTAAGGTGAATGATATTGTATGCACTTAATAGCTTATAAATATTAGTTAGCCTTGATTCTTTAAACATTTTTGGATAAGTAGCTTATTTCTTCAGTGCAGATTGATAAAATTGACCCTGGAGGTTGTAGGAGCATTTTTTTTCTAAATCGGTTTTTATCCTCCATGTGGGTTAGTGGCTTGTGTCAGCCATCCATACTGGAACTCTGCAGTCCCTTCAGGGTCACCCCAACTTCCCTGGCAGGATCACTGGAGCTTGCCTGGGGGCATCATCTAGCCACCGCCCCCCGCCGCTTTTTCTGCTTTTCTTTTCCCTTTACTCCTCAGAGCCCCAAACAAGGTTGTACACATGTGTGGAGGTGTGCACACACTTCCTGGCTCAGCTGACTCCACTCCACACACCCCTGGCCTAGCACTTGAGTCCCTCTCTGCCTGCAACACCATCACGCCCCCATGTGGTGGTGATCTTGGTCTTAGAGAGCTGACCTCCCTGATCTGGGAGAGGAGAGCTACCAGGCAGCCTCTCAATCCACTCCCAGCACCCCTGGCTAACCCCCAGTTACCCATGCTCATTCCCAAACATGGGTCACTGGTGTGGTGATAGGTAAAGTACCCTGTGCCTCAGAGCCACCAGGTCAGCTTTGTAGGAGCATTTTTATCCAAAAAAGATGTCTGTCTAATCTGTACTGTACATTTAATATTTATTTGTCCTAGCTGAGTTTTAACTAAGGAGTTAGGTGTTCCAATAGACATTGGCATCACTGACATACCACCATGCATTATATTAAATCCCTTCAATGCTCCTGCAGTGATACGCATTTTATTACCAGCATATTTGACAAGTCTGTTCCATTTCATGTTATGTTTGAAGGTTAGGTCCATGTATGGCAATTTCTGAATATAATCTATTGGTTTATTTTCTAAATAGAATATTTTCAATTTCTTTTTACTACCAAAGACCATGACTTTGTTTTTTGAGTGTGGTATCAGATTTAATTTAGAACACAGAGTATCAAGTTTACATAAACTTCTCTGTAATCCTAATCTGCTGGTAGAGATAATTGCCAGAGCATAAGCATATGCAAGAGCAGGTGTGCAGTGTTGTAAGATATTTGGAATATGATATTCAGGCTTATTTGGCTCAAGTAACATCTCATTTATATAGATATTGAACAAAGCTGGAACAAGTACACATCCTTACCTTACTCTCATATTAATTTCTATTGTATTGGTTAAATCTCCATACCTAATATATTTGATTTTTATCTATGTATCATTATAAAGGTGCCTTATAAAAACCAGCAAATTTGGTCAATCCATAAATCCCTTACCTTCATCCATAAGTGACCTCATAAAATGGAATCAAATGTTAATGAGAAGTATATGAATGCTATGAAGAGGTTCTGTTTTTTAATAATACAGTATGTTTTTATTAGGTGTGCTAGTAGAAATATCTGTGTAGTAGTTTCTGTCTCTGAAGCCTGCTTGTAAGTGGGAAGGCTTTTTTTTCTATCCAGTCCATAAGTCTGTTTAATAAAATATTTGCATATAGTTTTGCCATTTTGTCTATATTGTCTACCAAACTTATTGGTTGGTAATTTGTGGGATCTTCCCTGGATGGAAGTGTGTGCAGGCACACCTACACATAAAAAGTACCATGACACACATGCAAAGATATGACAGGGTGGGTGTAAAAGACAGACTATGGTAGTAAACCATGAGGTGGCTAAAACATGTCAGTAGAAAATAAGTCTGTCATTTAAACAAGAGGGCTGCTGGGAGCCTAAGTGGATGATCAGCTTGGTTTCAATGTTTTTTTCTTGGTCAACATCCTGGAGACCCTGTTGAAGAACACAGACAGAAAGATCATTGACATTGTGGTCCCTGGAGGTAAAGTAGGATAGAATGGGTTTATCAGTGTCTCCATTCCTGACTGTCTTGTAATGTTCCTTGTATTGGTCAGCCAGGCATCTGCTAGTTTCTCCAATGTAGATAGCTGCACATTTCTTGCAAAGAATACAATCTATCACATTACTGGAAGTGCATGATAACTTCTTAGTGATGTGAAAAACACCTGTGGGACCCTCAGTTTCAGTGATACTAGAAATAAATTTAAAGGTATAACAGTGAGTTTTGTTGCAAGCTTTGGTACCTGGTAAGGAGGAATTGTTAGGAGTATGTAGGCTGCTTCATACCAGGAGATTCTGGTCACGTGATGCAAGTGCTCTGTTAGCAGCAGTGGTGCTGAGCTTCTGCCTACAATCTACTTTCTCGAGTTAATTTCAGCCTATTCTAAGAGTTTCAAGACTATCCTAAGCCAGAATATTACTTATACCGTTATTAAAATACAGGATTTGGGCTGTAAGCGGTCCCATGGTACCACGATGGAGTCAGAAATGCAGCCAGCTTCCATTCATCACACTCCACCAGCAACGCTGGAAAGAACCCAAAGAAACCAAAGGCTCAAGGTGGTAATCAAGATAAAAATCTCCACAATCTCCAGCTCGATTCCTCTAACAGAGGATCATTTTTACAAGAATTACAGCCTTTTAAGAAACACTGGTGGAGATCGCTAATGAGTTAAAATCGCCATGGAGATTTCTCAGACCTGTCACGAAGGCTCACTGATTCTGAGGCCTGTATCACATCTACAGAGAAGTGGAAAGAGAAACTTGAGCCAGAGGTGGTGGCATTAAGGGCAAGTGCAGAAGCTGCAACTGAAAACCGAGGACTTGGAAGGAAGGAATAACATCCTGATAATTGGTTTGCCTGGGGCGGAGGAAGGGCAGAACATGGAGGCTTTCTACAAAGGTTCTTTGCAAGATCACTGGTCCATCTCCAATGGGGCCTCATACCAGATAGAAAGAGCACACCGTGCCCTGCAGCCCTGACCTCCAACAGGAGCTCCCCAGACCCCGATAATAAAATTTTTAAGCTACATAGAGAAACAGCATGGACTAAGCAAGGAGAGGAAACACAAGCCATTCTATGGGAGGGATGTCAAGATCCGTATCTCGCAAGACCTGCCATATGAGACAAGGCAGAAATGAGCCACCTTCCATCCTATAGTGAATAAGCTGATTGCAGCAGGTATTCACTTTAAAATGCTTTATCCCTCATGCCTTCAAGTCAAGATATCAGTTATCTGGATCACTTATGAGACCCCTGGTAAAGCGCTGGAAGATTTGACCATCAAGCTCCCTGATTTATTTCACAAGAGTTAAAAGTCAGAGAAACTCTGGTTGCTCTGTGAGGAGTGTGTCAAGCTGGTGTTTTTCTTTCACTATACAGAGGTTTTGTCTTATTTTAATAGAACAAGGCTGTTACTAATCTGTGGCTCCAGGTTAACTGAGAAGAAGCTGTACTTTTGGCAGTTGGAGGTTTTGCAGAGCGGCGGGTTCGAAGACAGGCTGTGGGAGGTGGTGAAGTCCTTGTGGAGATAGTAATTAGGCCTAGAGGCCTCTCACACACGGGCTCACAGTGTGTTCCCCTCGCACAATGTAGGAACTGTATTAGAGGGTGGTGCTTTCTGGAGAAGCACGTCTATGGAACACAGTGCACCAGGCTGGTTTCCCCTGGGAAACAAAATGACTTAAGAGCATTGGGTTACACTTAAAAATTAGAATTGATGTTAAGTACTCTTTTCTTTTGCATGATGGTAGAATAATAGTTAACTTGCGCAAATCAAAGCATCGGGGGGTTAACCTTTTTCAACTGTTAAATGGATGCTGGTTTAATTAGGGGAAGGGCTAGATATATGGTGGTCTCTGGTCAGTAACATCGTAGCATTTCAGGACCCCATGAGCTAGGCTGCTTGATCTTATGACAGGCAGGGAGGGGCGGCATCAGAGCGCTGATAGAAACGCTGTGTCACAACCTATATAATGGGGGGGTAGACCTCTTTGGAATTATCAGTTTAGTATTGTGTTGGTTATTTAGACTGATAGTTATCAAAGGCAATATAGTTAACTGTTTTTCAATGAAAGGAGAATGTTCCAAAGTGGTCAATGGGGTCAAGACTTTCCTGTACCTAATCACTTCTAAATTTAAATGTTCCATGTTAAGTGGGGGAGCCTTTGTACATAGTTTTGAGGGGCTTGGTGGGGGGGGATTTTGTTGGTAGACGTTACTTGGTTAGGGATATGTATATTGGGGAGAGGGGGGAGGGGTTGGAGCAATTGTAGATGTTGGGTATAGAATAGGGAATGCTCAAACAGTTTTAGAGGATGATGGATGTTAAAGTTAAATTTGCATCATGGAATGTAAGGAGAGCTTGAGATCAGGTTAAACGCATAGCAATTCTTAAACACATGGCTCTATTGTGAGCCGATAAAATTTTTTTTACAAGAAACACATCTCTTCACTTTATGAAGCAGATGGTTTTAAAAGGCAAGGGGTACATCAGGTTTTCGCTGCCGGAAACTCCTCTAATAGAGCAAGAGTGGGGATCCTTATTATGAAAGCTGTCCCATTCCAACCTGAAACCATTGTGTCGGACCCACAAGGTAAATTTATTTTGGTTAAAGGTCTATTAGATAGAAAGCCTCTAGTTCTAGGGTGTATTAACGGACCGGTAGAAGGTGACCCAGACTTTCTTATGGGCTTAGCAGAAAACTGGCTGCATTTATCCCAACCCCTATAATATTGGGAGGGGACTGAATCTTACCAATCTCACTTATTGGATAAATCCAACCCAATTCCTAAGGCCATGACCCCATCTCAGAGGGCTCTCAATGAGATGATGGATCTCCTAGGGTTATGTGACCCTGGAGGATCTTGAATCAGACCACTAGGGCTTTTCGTTTTACTCACAGGTACCAGAGCCCCAGGTTGGACTACTTTCTTATAAGTTCAACCCTACTGTCCGGGACTCTGGGTAGGGGGATCGAACCGATAGTGATAACTGACCATGCGGTAGTATGGCTCTATATTATTCTGACAACTGAGCAACAGAAAGACACCCGATGGAAATTAAACACACAATTATTCAAGGATAAGTTTATAGTCTCTAAAATTCATACCCGCATAGGGCAATTCCTGGAAGATAATGTTGGTTCCATTCCCAGGGTGGATCAAATTTGGTGCACATTGAAGTGCTATATAAGAGGGGAATTTATTAGATTAGCATCAAAATGGAAAAGGATCAGGCACAAAAACTATTGGGACAGATCAGGGTACTTGAACAAAATGTATCACCCACTTCCCTGCAGAGATCACTCACAGACCTTTTGACTCTTAGAAATGCATACTCAGATCTCCTTAAGGAGAAAGCTGAGTTTGTTATTCTTAGAACGAAAGCAACTTACATTGATCAGGGTGAAAAGCTGGTGGCTTGGCTCTTCAGATTAAGCAGTTGGAAAGTTCAAGAACCATTCAGGCAATCCAGGATGTAGATGGCACCCTTAAAACTCTTCCCAGGGATATAGCCACAGTGTTTGAGAGATTTTATGCAGATCTTTATGCCCACCGGCCCAATCCCCAACGAAGGATGATACGAGCATACTTGGCCAATATCCCACTCCCTAGATTGCAGGAAGCTGACCGATCTATACTAACAGCCCCTATCACACTAATGGAAATTTCCCAAGCCATTAGGGCCTTAGCCCTAGATAAAGCCCCAGGACCTGATGGCTTTCCCTCAAATTTTTTAAAGTCTTTGAGAAAGAGTCATCCCCCACTCTAATTAAATTTTATCATTACATCCTCACTAATGAGGCTATGGACCCCTCCATTATGGAAGCTACTATCATTTTACTTCTAAAACCTGACAAGCCATCAGAATACCCTTCTAGTTATCGCCCTATCTCAATGTTGAATTGTGATTTTAAAATTCTTACCAAAATTCTGGTGAATCGGTTTAAAAAAATATGGCTTCCTTTGCTTAGTCCGGAACAGGTAGAATTCATCCCAGGAAGGTCGGCATCAGACCACTTCCATAAACTGAGCCACATATTTCAAGTGGACCAATCCACCCTACATCCTATGGCTCTAATATCTCTTGACACCAAAAAAGCCTTCGATAGAGTGGATTGGAGCTTCTTATGGCTTACCCTTAAGCACATGAACATACCCCAGGAATTTATCCAATGCATTCAAAAGATTTACTTAGCCCCTACAGCAAGGGTATTCTGTAATAAAGTGCTCTCTCTGGCTTTTCCTGCACTCTGGTACTGGCAAGGTTGTCCCTCTTCCCTTTGCTTTTAACTTATATTTGGAACCCTTGATAAGACAAATTAATTCTCAGCCAAAGTGCAAGGGTCTCTGTTGGCACAAATAATTTAAAACTGTCCATTTACGTGGATGATATTTTGCTTCACCTCGCAGATCCCATAGCCTCATTGGATGAAGTAATGGCAATTATAGGAGAGTTCAGTAAGTTCTCCAGCTATAGTTTAAATTGTAACAAGACTGAAATTCTCCCTCTTAATCATCACACATTTTGTCAAGACTTCAATATATTCGGAATGAAGTGGTCCCCACTATCGATTAAATATTTAGTCCTGCATCTAACTATGGACCCCCTACGGTATAAAAAACTTAATCTAGAAGATCTGGTTCAGAAACTTCAACAAGATCTTTCCAGATGGAAAACCCTGCCCATTTCTCTTTGGGGGAGGATCAACCTCATCAAAATGAATGTGCTCCCTAGGCTATTTTTCCCTTTAAACATGAGTAACATCTGGCTGCCTATCTCCTTTTTCCAGAAAATACACACCAATATCTCAGAATTTTGTGGTTAAACAAGACCCCAGAAGAGCATACAGCAAGCACATCCTAACTAAGAACAAGGAGGGCTTAAACTGCCCAACCTACTATACTATCACTGGGCCAGTCACCTACATAAAGTGGGAATGTGGATGTCCTCCTTTCCTAGTGGAGTGGAGGGTACTTACATTCCCATATGGCTACAAATTGAGCTGGACATCTTTAGTACAACTAGGATATCTCCGGCAGCCTTGTTGTTTACGTCTTTCCGGATACTCCCAGATATAATTCAACAGTCAGTGATGGGCGTGTCCATTAAAACGCTTTCCCAGATTTGTGCCTCTCAGTATATGTCCAAGTAAGGATACAATGCAAGGCATAGTGGATAACCTTAATATAAGAATAGGAGATTCCCCTAGTACTGGGGACTGGATTCTCAATTACAAGGCATCAGTGGTGTGACCTTTATCAGCCTAATGGTCTCCTGTCATCCACTGACATGCTTGCTAAACTCCAGGTTTCCTCTAGATTTATTTTCAAGATTTACCAATTGCGGCACCTCCTTCAACATAAATTTGGGGAAGTATATGTGCCCTCAAGGCTAAACAACATTGTAGAGCAAATTAAAGATCTAGCGATGCAGCCGCATAGTATCTCATTAATATATAATACTTTTCTTTCTACGTTTTTTCCAACCACGATGTCAGGCTCCACGGTTGGGGACTCTCTTATGCCTAATCATGGGGTTAATTGGTCCAATATCTGGAGGGACATGCACAAGTATATTACACAAGATAGATTAAGGATTACTCAGCGTCAAATATTAAACAATATGTATTATACTCCAAGCAAGCTAGTAAAGATGGGATTGGTGCAATCATCCATTTGTGTTAGATGTGGCCAGGGAGATGGGATGATACTACATGTTTTCTGGTCCTGCGAAAAGGTTTCCTCAATTTGGATAAAAATCAAATCCCAAATGGATCCTTTACTGGATTTAGAGTTGTGTTTTACTCCAAAGGTCTGTATATTGGGGGATTTATCTTCAATTATGGTCAAAGAAAGAAAATTTCATATTTCCCTTATCTCCATGGCGGTGAAAAAAATTAGTCCTTAAGCACTGGTTGGATCAAACCTCCATATCTTATAAGGAATGGTTACATGAGATGTCCTTTTATCTCAGGACTGAAAAAATGATCGCAAATATGCAAAATAATCCAACTGCTTTTGATAAGAAATGGGGCAAATTATATGCTCTTTATTTGAATTAGGATACCCCATTTTCTTGAGCTCTCCAGCTTAGTGGTTAGTTTTATAGCATGGTGTAAGTAAATCTATGTGTTTTGTATTTAGGTGTAACTAGATCGCCCAACAGGAGGGTGGGGAAGGGAGGGAAGGGAGGAGGGGAGGGGATATTGTATTCATGACAATAGTCCTGTGATATTGTACCAAGTGATGTTGTACAAAACTGAATACAATTTTCTAAATAAAAACAAAATACCAGGAGATTCTGCAGATTTAATGGTCAGCAGTAGGAGGCAATAGGTGGCTCTGTAAAGGAAGCTTCAATATTAGGGTCAGTTTGCAGAATAGAGAAATTCCTAGTGATGAGCCTGTGAAGAGAAGGTGTATTATGATGGGAAGGAAACACTAGTGGAATGCATCATTATTATTGCATGACAGTATCCCTCCTATGTGGATTATGGTTACTGGACATATTACTGACCTGGAACAGTGCTCTGTCCACTGTGCTTTCTGAGTATCCCCTGTTAATAAAAACAACTGTGCATTATTTGATGCTGCTAAGCAATATCATCATTCTTCAAAGCATAACCTGTGAAGTCTAAGGAACTATGAATATGGCAGACTACTCTTAACATGTTTGGGATGGGAGGAGCTGTGGAGGCGAAAGATGTGTGAATCAGTGGGTTTGTAGTAAACCAATATCTTCAGACCAGTGTTCTGCACCAACAGTTTGATATCTAGAAAAGGCAATGCGATGGAGGATACTTCAACAGTATACTGAAGGGATGGATAGGCGGTGGTAAACTTGTCCAAGAAGATTAGAGGGTATCCCTGGAGCAGGAGGTGGCCCCCACACAATCATCTATGTAGTGTTTGTAGAGGTGTGGCACTGTTGCCATGAAGGAAACAGATTGGCAAAGCTGGGACCCATCCTGATACCCATGGCAACTCCACTAATCTGCTGAAAAAACATTATTAAAAGACAAAGCATTAAGTTTAAGAACAAGTTCTACTAGTTGCGTTAATGTGTGTGTGTGGGTAGCTGCTGGACTTTCTGCTTATTCAAAAAATACTACAGAGCTGTTAGGCCATCATTGTGGGGGATAACTATGTAAAGGGATTTGATATCCACAGTAAAGATTAGTTAACGGGAGCCACTGAATCTGAACCTGTCAAATAAATGGAGATCATGTTTAGTGTCCTTAATATAGGAGGGCAGGGGTTCAAAGAGTGGTCTCATGAGGCTTTCCAGAAATGCTAAGATGTGGGATGGGAAGGAGCAGGCAAACACAATAGGGTGTCTGGGGTTATCTGTTTATGTGGTATATTGTGACATTGTAGTATAAGCATGAGAAGTTTGCATAACGGCTCACTCTCAGTGATGGGTGCTGTTCTTGCCTCACCTTCTGCACTACCAACCAGATTTAGCATTGCTAAATGACTGTTTGAATTTCACAGATGATTCATGTGGGATATACAGAGAAATCCACAGCATGCCATCAGTCACCTCTGTGTTAACTTTTCCACAGGGCAGATGAACATACCTACAGATGTATTTGACTGTAATGTACCACCTTACTGGAATTTCTTCATCCTCTGATGAATTGATGATTACAATCATAAACGCTGTTACATCTTGTTGAACACTGTCAGCACATGTCCTATGCTTCCTATAAGCTGCCAGAGCTTGATGTAGTAGTGTCAATGACCGAAAAGTATTACTTTGCTGTTGAATGACACAACTTGCTTCAGTGAATCTGACAAAACACTCAATTTAGAACCAGTTGTGGCAACAAATGTAGGCATATGCAGGAACACCTGCATCACAGAATTGGCATAGCAATTAACTCCAGTACTGCTTTCAAATGACTTGCAGCAGATAGAAGAAGAGTTTTGTTATTCACACTGTAGGTGATGATGTATGATCAGGCACAGTTGATCGGTTATCACCTCTTAAAGTGAAAGAATCATATAAAGTACACTTCTTCATCTTCAGTTTCTGTGACATCTTGGAAGTAAAATCAGGCATGACTATGTCACTTACTAGTGGAATCAGTGACAGGTTGGGTTGATACAAAGCACACAACTAACTGTACTCTATGATGCACTGTTTCTCAGCATGAATTTTATGTGCAACATTGATAATGTACAATCCTGCCAGAGTTCTGATGCATGACAAAGCAACATAGCTCATACCATCTTTGAACATACCATCACCTATGTTGATCAGCAAATCATCTAAACTCAAACCTTACAACTTTAGAATTGATGCAGCATATGCAACACAAAGTGGAAACTGTTTTAATGTAATGTAAATGTCTTTCACAAGCTGGAATTTTACCAAGCATCTTTCAATGCTTTGTGGGTAATCAAGGTTGTCAAATTTTACAACCATTTCAACGAATGTTCTCTGAACAATGTATTTAAAGTCAACAATGTGCCTCATTGCACCATTTACCAGTCAATGGTCCACATCAAGATTCTGGCATAGCAGCAAACAGGCATTTTTATAGACTGTCAGTGCTGCCATAGACCAGCTTTTCTTGACATGTCAACATGCAGCTCTTTTAGCAGCATCAATCATCTTCAAGATCATTTTTTGGCTTAGATAAATGCCATCAATTGCATCAACCAATTACAGTGTGACAAGTGGTTCTTGCTGTCTCTCTAGCATAATCTGATTGAACTGTGCACACCCTTTAAGCCTCAGCATCAAACCCGCTATTTGTGTTACATCACAGTACAGTTTGGTAAACACATTTCATGCTTCAGATATGGAATGCTTGCCTTTGCCTGTCACACATGTGTTCAGTAGAGAGGCACTGGAAGGTGATAAGTATCCAATCTGAGCCTTATCAAGTAGAGTCTTGCATTGTCGGTCAGCACTCTGCTGCATAGTCTGAAATAGTTCAACATAGCTGAATACCTAATACAGGTTTATTCCAACAATGCACCCAATAGCTTTCCTAGCTTACACAAAGCAACAGGGGGTGGCTACGTGAAACTGTCACTGGTGCCACAATGTAATCCTCTCAAAACAAAATCACAGAGTAGGGCAACTCAGTAATCCAGCTCATAACAGATCTCAAATGCTAGGTCAAGTTAAAATGTATTTTACCGCAAAAGTTTAAAAGGAAAATAGACAAGCAACACCCGCTCACATGACACCAATGTTTTGCATCACTCTGATGCTTTCTCAGGCATGGCTACAGACAGACAGACTATTAGAGATGTTGTGAAATTAAATTTGCTGGCTAATTGCCACAAAATCAGTAATTTCACTGCACAAAACATTTCATGAAATTCTGCCATTTTGCGAAAGTTATCACCAGGTGCAAAGTTGTGAATGTTTTGCCCATGGCACATGGAAATTCACTGTGAAATGCACAATTTCACCTGAAACAGCAAAATTTTGCCAGAATTTTGCCGTTCTGTGGGCAACATTTTGCATTTCATGGGTGAAGTGTCACGTTCCATGGGCAAAATTTTGCATTTTGCACCTGCAAAATATTTCACGGCATGACATAATTTTGTGAACTGTTTTATGTAATGAAATTTTGCAGTTTCACACATCTTTACAGACTATTGCACACTTAACAAGAACTCTCTTAAAGGGACACAGTCCCAATCAAAACTATATAACATAAAGTGCATAGTGTTAGTAGCAATTAAAATACCCACTCTCCAACAATTGCACTCAAACCATAAGTGTATAAAGAATTAAATACAGCTATCTAATAAATAATTCAACAAGCATACATGAAGATACCACATAAACCACATAATAAATAAATAGCAGCATAAATATCATAGAATCAAAGAAATTTGATGGCAGAAAAGGACCCTTTTGGCCCATTGAGTCTGACCCTTACCCCCCTCCCTACTTGTTTCTTTTGTCCAGAAGCATACCATCATGCCCACTGGTCAAACCCACGTGTCTGTCCCTTGTTCTGTTGAATCCTCCACTGTTTTGGCCCCAAGCCTCTTCTGGCACTCTGTTCCAGGACTCCACCTGCCTCTAAGTGAAATAACCTAATGGCACAGAATTATATCATTTTATATGCCAAAGTACATATATCATAGCACATATTTAATTTTTGCTTTAAGATAGGAACCAAACTGAACATTGCATGTAATCCTTTTGCTCCATGAGCCCTGAGTAAATATTGCCACTTGCATTCTACTTGTAAAAGCTTATTATCTACCCCACCATGAATATTAAAGGAGACTTTATCTAAATCTTGAAATGTAAAAGTATATCCATGTCCCTTTTTCATAGTATGCAGTGCCAATGCATTGTTTTTATCCTTATTAGTTATACTTCTCAAATGTTCAGCAATGGGATTCTAAAAGGGTCTCTTTGTTTTTCCACATAAAGTTTTGGCACTCACAAGTTGCAACATAAATACTGTTTGTAGTGGCAGTGTTTACAAACTGTCTATTTTCACTTTTTACCTGAAACAGGATGTTCAAAAACAGTACCTGTCTTTACATGTCCACCACTGCCCCCATCTTGGTATCATCACCGAACAGACTGATGTTACTCCTGATCCTGTGTGAGATATCCGGTTACTGATTTGAAAGGGAACCCTACTGAGTTGGTGGAGAGCTTTAATTATTTGGGGGTCACTTTTGAGCCTCAATTAACTTTTGATTCTCAAGCCGCCATAATAACTAGGAATATACATCAGAAATTAAGAATGCTTTTTAGAATTAAACCCTTTCTTAACTCAGAATCTAGGAGACTTATGGGTCATAGTTTTCTTCTACGTTTGTTTGATTATGGCCTGTTAATTTATTCAGGAACTAATGTTAAAATGATAAATAAATTACAGTCAACCTATCATAGTGTTTTGTGATTCATGACTAGTCTTCCAACTAGAACTCATCATTGTTTACTGTTAAAAGAGGCTAATTGTCCTTCTTTCATAGATAGAATAAAAATAAAGTTGGGAGTCTCTGTGTTCAAAGCATCACGGGGTTTACTCCCTCAGGTTATTCAAGATCTCTTTCCACTTACCAAGGCCCTTTTCAGACAAGGTCCCAGATTAGAGGTTTATTTAGAGTCCCCCACTATAAAAAAAATTGTAGGTCAGAGGTCAGTCATATTCAGGTCAATTACACAATTCAATGGTCTTCCATCCACTGTTACTAATGCTGTTACTATACGAAAGTTTAAAAACAATCTTGTTCAATGGCTGAATACATTATCTGATTGTAACTGCAGCTGTTAGTATTGTATTGTATCATAATGTCTGTTTGGTATGTATGTCCTGTATTATTTATAATGAGTATGCTTTAATGTTTTTATTGTTATATTTACTTGTCGCTTATGAAATGGGCAATTTTGCTCATCTTGCTAACAAGTATATAAAATAAAAATGAAAATGAAATATCTGATATAAAAATCCCAAACAGTTCCAGCCCCAGCACTGAGCTCCATGGAACCTCACTCATCACAGCCCTTGGGGATGAGCCCCCCCACCACCACCCTTTGCTGCCTCCCCTTCAGCCAGTTCACAATCCAATTCACCATTGTTGTTCCCAACCCCGCATACTCCAACCTTCCTCCTGACTGCCCATGTGGAACCAAATCAAAGGCCTTGCTGAAGTCCAAATACAAGACATCCACTGCATGGCCCTTGTCCATTCCCCTTGTCATCCAGTCATAATATTCAACTAGATTGGTCTATTAGGATCTCCCTGAGACGTGCTCATGTTGCTGACAGTCCTACAGTCAATTGTCTTCCAAAAAGGTCATCAGCCTATCCTTCAGGATTGCCTTGATTAGTTTCCCTGTCTTTCCTAATGTGTCAAATAGATACTGGCAGAGTTTGGTGAGAAGGAGTCCCCCATCGCCGTGCCCTTTACCTGTAAGTAAAACTGATCTTTAAAAACAAAGCAATTACAACATAGCACTTATACTGTAAGGTTTAGCAGCCATTCAGTGAAAGTATTTGTGTATCCAGTGCTTTTATAAAAACTTGTTCTCAAAGCATCTATGCCCTATGATGGGGTGTATTGATATAGAGTGCCCTAATATCTAGTGTCACCAAAATATCTTCATTATTCACTTGCAACTTCCACAATGTTTGTAAAATATGTGTTGTGTCCTTTACATTGACAGGCCACAGTGGTACCAATGCTTTAATATATTAGTCCACTAACTGGGCTAAGGGTTCCCTTACAGACCATATGCTTGCCGCAATGGGGTGGGCCCTGGGATCAACCAAACTTTTGTGTATCTTTTAGCGTCCATACATAGGTGCCCGCACTGGATATTCAACAGATAGAAAATTATACATTTGTCATGAGGCAACCCCACTAACCCAAACTTCATACAAATAAACATTAATTTGTCTCTTAAAATCCATTGTCATATCCCTTGGTATTTTTTTATAAAATTCTGTACTGGACAATTGGCTTAACATTTCAAATTCATACTTATCAGATTGCCCCTGACCAGGGCTTCCCACTGTTGTGAGCAGACATGGCTGGGAAGCCAGCCATCCACACTTCTACTTCTTCCCACCCACCGCTGCTAGTAACAGGTATGCTGATTTGGACTCCCCAGGGTTTGTAAGAAGGGCATCTAATTGGACGACTCAGCTCATCAGTCCCTGCTTAATATTGGCTGCTTCTGATTCCAGCTTGTTCCACATTGGCAGACTTGCTTGTAACAGCCTCCTCTGCTTTTTCTCCCTTCCACAACTCTGTAACCTGTTTTTTTGGGGAGCTCTGTTGTGTGTTTAATCTTAATTTTATTTTTAAAACTTGATTGCCTTTTTTTGTCTTTTTTTTCCACTATAAAATTATTAATGCTGGCTAGCTGTATTTAATTAGTATGCCTTGCCATGTAGCATTGTTAAATGTTTGAAATGACTGTATGCTGTTTTAACTGTGCCATCTAAACTTGTTAAGAATCTTTCAATTTCCTCTCTGTTGCACTTGATCCTGCCTGCTAATTCCTCTTTTATTTTTCTGCTCCCCTCCTCATCTCTTCTTTTACCCTCTCTGTGACTGAGTCTTATTTGCCCTCCCCAGGCCCTGTTCTGCTGGCAACAAGACACAGTTGGACTTCACTGCCGCCCCCTTCTACTTACTTGCCCTCTTCTTTTTTGTTTGTCTCAACCTCCCTTAATTGCCCTCTTCTTCTACTTTTGTCCTAACCTCCCTGCCTTCCAATTTAACTAAACCTTGTGAACATTTCCTCCAACCTTATGAGCCATTTAAGCTAATGATCCTCCTCTCTTCTTTCCTTGCAGATTGTCCTGACCAGGGCTCCCCACTGCTGTGAGTGGACACTGCTGGGATGCAACCATCTGCACTTCTACACCTGCCGGCCCTTCTCTGCTAGTAACAGATGTGCTGATTTGGACTCACCGGGGTTTGTAAGAAGGGCATCTGATGGGACCCATTATTATTATTATTGGCTGCTTCTGACTTCAGCTTGTTTCACATTGGCAGACTTGCTTGTAACAGCTTCCTCTGCTTTTTCTCTCTGCTGCAACTCTAACCTATTTTTTTGGGAGCTCTGTTGTGTGCTTAATCTTAATTTTCTACTGCCCACCCTCCCCTATCTCTCTTTAAATTCACTTTTTTCCCACCCCTTTTCTAGCACCAAAATACCTGTTGGTAGACCTATTGACTATTCTTCAGCCTTAAAGGGACTTTCCTTATTTATATACTGTCCTTGGTCTCAAAGATCTTATTCCCTTTTACTCACTTTATAGCTACTGCTAGCCCCAAAAAACATAAAAATGCAGCATTTACTGATAACTTTCAGTTGCTTTTTAGGTTTGTTCTGTTGCATACTGGACCCTAGTCAAGAACTCTCTATATAACTTCCTCTAACAATCCGAGCATGTATGATCTTTCTCCTTTACACTAGTCTCTAATCTTTTTGGATCTACATGCACAGATTTACTACCGTGGTGCTACTCTTCATATATCTTAGGCCTTATGTTTCCCAACTCTAACCACTCTCCCAACTAAGACTCCTAATACCTTTGTGGCCCAAGTGCATTTATTTGCTTTGCTGAGTTCTCAGGGACCTCATCTTGAATGTTGCTCCTCAGCAACACCCCATCACTATAAAAGGGGTCAAACTTGTTTTCTTAGGCTGCTGCTGGGTGCCCTCAAAAAACTCCTGCTTCTACTGTTATTTTGTTCAAGCAATATTGAATTGAACCCAGGTCCCTTTTCCCCTGCTGAGGTGGCCCAACTAAAGGAGTTCAGCCTACTTCATATAAATGCTTGTAGTCTATTATGAACGATTTATTCTATACAGGCCTGGCTATCTCACATCAAGCCTGATATCCTGGTGATTACTGAATCCTGGCTTAGACCACTCCATGCTGGATCATGAAATTAACATTCCATCCTATAAAGTATTTAGAGCTGACAGGCATACCAGAGGAGGAGGAGGAGGGGGTCGCAGTTTTTATTCATGATAAATTTACTGCCTCCTTCAATAGTTCCACCTCTATGAACAAGGAGTTTAAAAGTCTTATAATAAAGGTCCAACTTTCACCTTCAGCTTGTGTTTGTGTTATTGGATGTTATAGGCCTCCCTCCACAGGTCTTCAGTTGCTGGATGTCTTGGGCAGTACTATGGACACCCTGACCATAGTACTGACCTATCATTTTGGGTGCCTAACCATGATTTGTTCTCTGCTGGCTCAATTCCACTAAAAGACTTCTGTGATATCCATGGCCTCACACAACTCATGACAGAAGTTACCCATCTGAACAATAAAAACCCAGTGCACAGTACCTTACTAGACCTAATTTTAGTCAATAAAACACCACCTCATTACCCATTCTGGCATCTTCTTTAATGACATAATTGATCATTGTGCTATAGCCTGTGTGAGGTCTGTCCCAAAACTGGTCTCATCTTCTAGGTACATTTATAAAAGAAGTTGCCATAACTTTGACCATTACACCTTCCTCGCTGACCTCCAGTATGCTTTTTGGCAAGACTTTTACCTGGCCCCAACAGTATCTGAGGTCTATGAGATGTTCCAAAACATTGTACTTGGGTTAATAAATCAACATGCACCCCTAGTTAAAATCAGTACCAGGAAAAAGTCATGGTCCCTAGTTTTTGCCAAACCTGAAAGCTGCATTGCTTCATGGGGATACACTTTGAAAAAAAGCATGAGAAACTAAACTCCAGTTGGACTGGGTGACCTTTAGAATGGCAAAGAACCTATGTACTAAACTAATTAGGGCCACAAAAGCCAAATATGTTCATGTTGAATTAGACTCCTCTTCTAATTGTTCTGCAAAATTTTGAGGACCTTAAAGGAGATCAAAGGACATAGCACAGTTAACTCTCTCCCAGCAAAAATCATGTTTGGCAGTTCCACCATGACAGATAAGCAAACTATTTTAGATCTTCTTAACCATTTTGCCACTGCGACCCTAGCTTTTGATACCTCTTCCACCAATAACTTGCATACACAGCTATTTGCTCATGATACAGCTTGCCTAGCCTCTGCCACCACAGCTCCAGAAGTTTCCTTTTCCTACGGCCCCATCTCCCTAAACAAGTGGAAGACCTGTTACTGGAGCTAGCCACCTATTTCTGAAAACTCAGTTACCATGTTCTGTCCATGCCCATAACACATCTTTTAATATGTCCCTGCCCAGGGTGCTCTCCCTTGATCTGGAAAGCTTCCATGTTATCCCACTGTTTAAGTCCAATGATCCAAGTGATCTAAACAATTATTGACCTATATTCCTCCTTCCCATACTTTCTAAATTACTTGAAAACATCATCTACTCACAGCTTAGAAAACATTTAGAATCATTCAATCTGCTTACCCCAGTACAGTCAGGCCTTAGACCTAGTCACAGTACGGTGTCTGCTCTTGTAAAGGTGACAGACTGGCAGAATGCCCTAGATGATAAAAACTATGTTTGTGCCTTGTTCCTTGATCTGAGCAAAGCCTTTGATACAGAGGATCATGACCTGCTTTTGTTAACTGTTCACAATATTGGTCTTGACTCCTCTGCAATTCAATGGTTTTGCTGCTATCTTATAGGTCAGCAACAGCAAGTCAAGACCGACAGGGATCTCTCCCCTCAGAAAATTCCCTTGAGAGGTGTGCCACAGGGGTCTATCCTTGGCCCTTTATTATTTGCAATTAACATAAACAATATCAACTCCAGTATCAAATCAGTAAATATCCATCTTTTTACTGATGATACTTTTCTTTATATAGCAAGGCCCAACCCTGAACTTGCCTGTAAGGACCTTCAGCTTGACTTTAACCAGCTGACACAAATCCTACTGGATCTAAAACTTCTACTAATGCAAAAAAAAAAAAAGCCACTTACTTTTCTCCTGGTGTCAATGCACCTAATTGCTACCCATTAGGTATGCCTCATCAAATTATCACTCTTTTGGGAGTCCTGGAGTTCATGACCAAGTTCAAAAACTAGGAATCTGGATTAACCATAAACTCATTTGCCGATCATATTGAGGAACTGGCAAAGAAATTAAAACAAAGACTAGGAATCTTTTTCCATATTAAGCATCCACTTACACATGAAGCCAAAGCTAGACCAGTTCAAACTACATTTCTTCTCCTCCTGGAGTATGCTGACTTCCTGAATGGGCAAGGTTCTAGCACTGCTTTAACAAGACTTGACACCCTATACCATAGAACATTAAAATTCATCACTGGAGCCTCTAACTCCACCTATCACTGTATCCTCTACTCCATATTAGGCTGGAACTCACTAAAATTCAGACATCTAAAAAATGTCATGACTTGGACTTACAGAGCAATTATCAATAAGCTTCCCCAGTACATTTCCAACTGTCTGCCTGTTTGTTCTGCTGGTAGTTATTCACTGAGAAGCCTTTCTTACATCACGCTTATGATTCTCAGAGTACGAGCACATTTTGACAAATGCTGAAGATAGCCATCTCTGTCAAATCATCCATATTTAAAACCCTGTTCATACGTTCTTTCAAGGAGACTTACGATTGCTTCCCCTAATGTATTATAAACCTTGAATCTGTATCTAATCCACATTCTTTCCCCTGGCTGTTCTGTTTCTGTTTCTACTTATAGTCTTTCACATATACCTGTCTTCCACCCCCCACCTTCTAAGGGTTCTACTGTATATATTCTACCTATTTTTTTTTACTTTTCCATTGGCAGATTATATCTTTTAGCCACTAGAGGGCCCATTTATAAGCACACTTTCCCGATACAATACAATACAATTCCTGTCATTTCACTTATTATGTGGTCAGTCTATCACTATTCATCAGTCTTTGCCTCCTCCCTCTTCTACTTCTGTCAAGGCCTGTGCTTTTAGGATCACCCCTGTTGCCTAACACTTAGCCCTGTTCTACCCCTCCATCACCCTAACTTCATAAGCTCTGCAGTCTCTCCTTACCCTCTGCTTTGGACACCTGTACCTCTTTTTGCTATATCCATAAACACTTTTTAACGCTGCCTTTACTTCTGTTTTCACTACCCTCAACTCCACTAGTACTGGTACACCCTCATTTACCAGCATCACCACTTTATGTTGGGATATCACACTACTGTGCTCCCATGCTAGCTTCCTTCATTAATAACTGAAATAATCTCCTCCTCATCCCTGACTACTCCTTCTTTTCAATTACTCATGCCCTGCAGTAACACACCACTGCTAAAATCCATCAAGTAGAAGGTGTTCAGGTCACAAACTCCTTGCTCACTGTCTTGCTAGGATTGCACTTCCCCTCTGCTACTGTCTGGGAACAAGGTCAATGTCAATTCGCTCCCGACAATACTGCGCTGTGACAACTCGCTCCCGACAATTCATATTCATGTCAATTAGCTCCCGTACTTTCCGCTGGTATTTTTTTTTTTGTTCCCCAGCTGCCTATAAATAGGTATATACTTAGTAGTGCGCTGTGGTATACTAAGAAGGCATTTTTGTTTCTTCTTGAATGTTGAACCCATTTTCTGCCCTCCCTTCTCCCCCCTTCCCACTCGTTCTTCCTTGTTCAACTAATGATATGCTGGTCTGGTGAGAGTGTCCCCTAGCTTTGCCCCTCTGATAATATATATATATATATATATATATATATACTGTATGAAGCTATAATAAATAACCATTATGTGCTGCACATTGTTAGGATTATATATTCCCTCGTCTCCTTCCTTATCCCGATTCTCCCACGCGAGGGCAGACATTGAAGAGTCCTCCCCCCGAGCTCTCCGGATACACGCAAGGTCAAGAAGCTTCTCCGGTGGTCGTGAGGGCAGACTTTGAAGAGCCCTCCCCTGCATTCCCCAGATCCATGCAAGATCAGGAAGCTTCCTTAGTGGTCATGAGGGCAGATGTTGAAGAGTCCTCCCCTGAGCTCTCCGGATACATGCAAGGTCAAGAAGCTTCTCCAGTGGTCGCGAGGGCAGATTCTGAAGAGCCCTCCCCTCTCCCCGGATCCATGCAAGATCAGGACTTTGTGTTTGATTTTGAATTTTGGGACTTTTGGTAAACCACCATGATCTCAGAGAACATTTCTAAACACCAGCATGTATTTAATGCCATCAACCAGGTTACTTTAATTTTTTTAACAACTTTGCCTGCATATATTCAAGACCTTTTACTAGTTTCTTAGTTGCTGCATTTTTCTGGCCTCTTGAAATTAATTTCTGAACCAGGACTGTGCATCACTGTAGATCCTAGCCTGTACATTTGCCAGCATTTTTTAGCCTGCTCTAAATCTCTAATTGCACAAACTATTTTTTTTTGTTTCTGCTGTTTAAATTAATTGCTGGTGCATAGGGAGTGAAAGGAGTGAATTGACAACGGAAGTGAGTTGTCAGGAGCGTATTGTCAGGAGCGAGTTGATGCGTTCCCCTGGGAACATACACCCAAACCCCAGTCCACCCACCTCAGCATACAAATGACACAAGAAATAAGGCTCCATCAAGCTGGTGACTCTTAACATCTGCAGCCTGCCAGCTAAGCTTGATGCACTCCAACTCTGGGTGTTACAACATAGGTCGGACATTATAGCCCTCAACAAAACTTGGCTTTCTCTTAAGGTCCCAGACAACGCTGTATCCATTCCAGGCCATGCCCTGTTCTGACTCAACAGAATTGCCAAGAAAGGTGGTGGCTGTGCCATTTATTTGATGGACACTCTTAAAGGGCTAATCATCCCATTACCTCCATCTGCAAACAACTCTCAAATCATAGAAGTTAAAATAATCCTGGGCCAGTAGGGAAAATCCCTCACAGTTGCATCAGTATACATCCCCTGCATGAACATGTTACAGGCTTGCAAATGATCACAGACTTCATGGATGACAGCACCTCCCAATGGTGAGACAATTGTAATTGGTGACCTAAATGTTAACTGTCTAGCTCCAGAAGCCGACCCATATAAGGATGCCATTACAGCCCTAGACATTATTCAAATTATCTCCTCTCCCACTAGGTTTAATTATAAGTCTGGTAGTAGCTCCTTACTTGACCTGATCCTCACCTCTCATCCTAGCAGAATCACTAACACAGAAATTCTCCCAGATGCCCTCAGTGATCACTCCCTAGTTATTTACCACTGGTCAAACAGGGCACCTAAACCTAAGTCCTCTTTCTCCTATAAAAGAATCTTAACAAAAAGGAAAGCTTCCACAATTCTTTGCTGCACTGTCAACAGTTGACTGGACACCCCTTGACTCCTTGAGCAGTGTCGACCAAGCACTTGACTTCTTCATTGCCCGGTTTAACAAAGTTTGTAACAGCCCCCCCCCCCACATAAATGCAAAACTCAATTTACCACTAATCACTGGATTAACTCCAAACTCGTCTCCATGATGTGAAACTGAGATAACCTCTGGCACCAAGCCATGGACTCAGGGAAACCACACAATATGCAGCTTTATATGGTGGCTAGAAACCAGTGCACAATAGCTATATGCAGAACCAAGCAAGTCTTCTACAATCAGGAACTTACTAACTCCTGGAGAAGTAGCAAACCCTTCTGGGAGAACATCAAGAGCCTCAAGGGTAAACCAAGCAAATCCTCCCTCAGTATGATTGAGGTTAATGGCTCCACTTTACAGGAACCCAAAGAAATAGCGGACTCCTTTAATCTCGCATTCACTGATCTTAGCAATGTCCTTCCTCTGAACTTCTTTGACAACTCTGCCCAGCACTGCCTCAATAATAAATCAATCTCTGCAGTAATACCCCCCTCATTCTACTTTAGGAGGGTATCCATGTTTGAAGCTAAAAGATATCTCAACAAAGTGCTAAGCAAAGCCAGTTTCAGTAGTGATACCCTTGACCTCAAACTCCTCTCTCTCTCCCTTGATGTTGTCCCACAACCTCTCACTAAACTTCTGAATCTCTCACTCTTTCATAAACAATTCCCCCAGCTCTGGAAATCAGCAGTGGTCACACCCATTCATAAAAGTGGTGACATGTCTCTTCTCTCTAACTACCATCCTATTTTTTTCTCAACACTCTCCAAGGCATTGGAACTAATTGTAGCTACCAGTTGTCTGAACACCTCAACAAATATAACTTACTCTGCCTGCAACTAACATGGTTTTAGAAAGGCCATAGTACTACCACCACCCTGCTTGACTTCACTAGCTGTATTTATAAGGCCATTGACACTGGCTACCTACTGGTGTGGTGTTCATTGATTAGACCAAGGCATTTGACACAGTGAACTACCAGCTCCCGCCTTCCTACTCTCCTCCCTTGGACTATCTAATGATGTAACCAAATGGTTTGAAATCTGCTCTCAGCAAGGAGCCAAAAGTAAAAATCGTTGACTTCTCTTCTCTCAAGTGCCCTTCCTGTTCCTCTGGTGTACCCAGGTTTCCATTCTTGGCCCTCTACTTTTCAGCCTTTTCATCAATACTCTTCCTGCAGCTTGCAATAATAACTTAATACTCTATGCCAATGATGCAGTCTCTTTTCCTCCCATACTGACCCTGTCTCACTCTCCAAGGTGCTATGATGAACTTCAGCCTAGTTGAAACCTGGCTTCTCCAGCATAAGCTGTTGATGAATTACAAAAAGCAAAGTCGATGCTGTTCCATATCTCTCATGGCAAATACAGATCTATAAATGTCACTATACATAATGAACTTGAACAGCCACTTGAGCAAGTGCAGGAGTTTAAATACCTTGGTATTACCCTTGATTGCACAATGTCTTTCTACTCACATGTTCAACACATCTCAAAATCAGTCAGCTCAAGAATTGGGGTCCTCTACCACCACCGTTGCTGTCTTACCACAGATGCTATGTGCGCAGCCATAACTGCCTCAGTCCTACCAGTCATTAATTACAGGCTTGTCTTCTATGGGGCTGCCATTGGTACCACTCTAAAACAGGTCAAGACAGCCCTTCACAAATGCTGTAGACTTCTCACTGGTACAGGGATGCATATGCATGCCTGTGATCTCTACAAGCAATCCAACTGGCTCAATCTAAATAGTAGACTTGCCTATTAGACCTGCCTACTGGCTAAGAAAATTTGTCTTAACCTCACACCCCCTGCAACTCATGCCTTAATGTTGCCCGCAGTCACTTCACATTTTATGCGCAGTTCCCTCAAACCAACATTCATCATTCCATTCTGCCATACCAACCAGGCTCAATGTGGTTTCCACAGCAGGGCTCCCCTGCTGCTAAACAACCTTCCCCTTGAAATTGCAGCTGAACACAAGCTTGGCCCATTCAACCGTAAACTCCACCAGCACCTCACTGACCTTAGCACTTGTGACTGCTCTGCCTAGGCTTGTGGCTTTGTTTCACCTCTCCCTCTTCTTCTCCTCTCCTCCTTTGCTACCCTCCCCATTTCTCTCCACCCCTCCATCCTCTGCTACTCCCTATCTCTCTTCCAACCACCTACCATTCTACCCTATCTCACCTCCCACCTACCATTCCTCCCCCTCTCCTGCTCCTCTCCTCCTGTCTCCCCCTCCCTATCACCCAATCTCTTGTTGCTCCACCCCAGACTACCTAGCACTTATCTTTCTGTTCTTGCACTTACAACAATGTCAAAACCTTGACTGCCTTCCCCTCTTTTCCCCAACCCTCCCTCTTATCCCCCACTCCTTGCTCCACTTATGTCACCCCAGTATGGTTTCTATTTGTATCTGTGTTCCTATATATATGCACCTGTATTGTTAATTGTGCATTGTTATTTGGTCTTGATGGAAGATGGTGCCTGTATATCATAGCAGTCACAGAAACATTGTTCACAGAGAATCATGACTGATTGTCAACATACCAGGATACACAATCTACTGGAGGGACAGGGAGGGAAGAAAAGGATGAGGAGTAGCTCTCTATGTAAGGGAAGGGATCAAAGCAACAGAACTAAAAGGTAAACAGGGAGGAGAGGAGGCACTGTGGGTTACCCTGGAAACTGGAAATGGATCCACAATCCACACAAGGGTTGTATACAGACCACCATCTCAGGGGGAGCAAATAGACAAGGAATTGATAGAAGGCATCCTTGGGAAGACAGAGAAAGGGGAGATATTGCTGATGGGGGACCCGAATATGCCAGATGTTAACTGGTACACCTTTGCTGCAGCCACATCCAAGAGCAGGGCCATTCTCAATGCCCTACTTGAGGCATACCTCAGGCAGCTAGTTTTGGAACCCACTCGGGAGGGTGCAATCTTAGACCTGGTACTCTCAAATGGGGACAGAGAGAGGATCTCTGATCTTGAGGTGGGTAGCCATCTGGGAATAAGCAACCACAAAAACGGTGTGGTTCACAATAAACTTAGCTGTAGAGTCAAGCCACACAAAAGTGAAGGTGCTGGACTTCAGGAGGGCTGATTTTGTCAAATGGGAGAGTGCCTCAGAAAAGCACTAGCAAACAGGCAGAAGGTGGGGTGGAGCAACAATGGGGAAACATCAAAACCGCCATCACAGAGGCAACAAGCCTTTGTGTGAAGCAAATAAACAAATCAAAATGAAAGAAAAAAACACTATGGTTCTCAAAAGAAGTGGCGGGAAGGTAAGGGAGAAAAAGACAGCATTCAGGAAGTATAAGGAAACACAGAAGGAGCAGGACAGAGAACTGTACCAGTTAAAGCAGAAGGAAGTGGGGAAGGCAGTCAGAATAGCAAAGGCCCAAACTGAGGAAAAGATAGCCAACTCAGTTAAGAAGGGGGATGAAACCTTTTATAGGTACATTAGGGAGCCAAGAAATAATAAGGCAGGGATACTGAGGCTGAAGAAAGAGGAAGGTGGTTGGGCAGAGAGTGACAGTGAAAAAGCAGGGATACTGAATGAATACTTCTGCTCAGTATTCACAATGGAAAAGCAGGGGGAGATACCTAATCCAGTCAATAGAAGCACTCTGGATAGGGGGTTGATATTAGTCCTTTCATAGAAGAAAGGGTTCTGAAAGAACTCTTAAAACTGAAGGTGGAAAAAGCAATAGGGCCTGATGGGATTCACCCCAGAATTCTAAAAGAAGTAAGGGAAGAACTAGTAATGCCACTGACTACCCTTTTTAATAAATCATGGGAGGATGGTGTGGTACCTGAGGATTGGAGGAGGGCAGATGTGATTCACCTTCACAAAAGTGGGAGCAAGACAGAGACAGGAAACTACAGACCTGTCAGTTTGACCTCAGTGGTAGTAATATAAAAAGTGAATGTAATACATGTGATGTTAATATAGGAGGTTGTGTTGGGGATGCAATATACTGCTGCTTACTGAAAATAATTAAACATTTTTACTCAGAGCCCTACTCTCCTGACAGGAAGTAGGTAGAGGATAGTGTTGTCCCTAGCAATGGGGCAAACTACTGAGCACTAAAATAGCACTTTTATACATCTGTTGCTGCATTTTGTATGTTCTAGAGCCCTTATAGGCTACAGGGACTGTAAAGACTTAAAATAACTTTTAAAGTTGCAACTTTTGTTACTGAAACAGCAACCCCAGACATCAACTTCTGGGTCACTAAACTCCTTAAAACTCACCCCACAGTGAGCAGGGATGGCGAGCAGAGGCGCATGTTTTCAAAGCGTGGAGGCAGCACAGAGATACATGCATCGGCTCATGCCGTCTGTGTCTGCTGGGGCTGCAGGAGAAAATATTTTAACACTTAGAGGTAACATAAGCCAGCCAAAATGAAACAGTGCATGGACTGTAATATGTATGCAGAGGGGAAGTTGAACTAGGTTTTAAGTGTTGTAAATGTTGTATTCTAAAGACCCTAAATAGCACATCTGAGGAGAGAGTAAGGTAAAGCTGATATATCTTTGCTAGAACAGAACATTGATAGCATGGTGGATAGTATGTCAGGAACAATTAACCATGATCAACAAGACTTGGATATTCAGGTCTCTGGAAGGGATGATCGAGGGGGAGTCAAATAAATGGTATCTTGTAAATAAAACAGTATGCAATAAAGAGGCTAAAGGAATATTGGTGGTACATCCAATATATTAACACCTAATAGGTATAGTGCACTCTCAATAGATGACCATGAATGGGTACAAGAAACTGAAATGACAACAGATGAATATAGTAGGCAGTCCCCCCATGAGGTACAAGCTACCCCTACTGACTACCAGGATTCAATTCCCAAAGCACAAGAAACACAAGATGTATTATTTATAGAGGACTCAGTGTTAAAATACACAGATGCTGCTCTATGTAAGAACAGGAATTTGCATACAACGGTTAGTGCCTTACCTGGGGTGGGCATTGGGGACATAAAAAAACTGATGCCGGACTGATGGAATATACCGCTAACCCAGTGACATTTTTACCTCTTGGAGTAAATGATGTAGGAAAAAATTTACTGGATTTTCAGCAAGACTTTGAGGATGTTGGGTAAAAGATAAAAACATTTGGGGCAGGTTAATTATATCAGGGCTTTTACCCATACATAGGGCCAATGTATCATTATGCAAGGAGATTTTTAGATTAAATGGCTGGTTGAAACGTTGGTGTCAGAGAGAGGACCAGTTATATGTGGACTACTGGCAGAAGTTTCAGGGACATCATTTGTTTGCAAGGGATGGAATGCATCTTAATAGGCAGGGTAAAGGGCTCTTTTGTACAAATTAAAGGGATAATGACTGAATATGTTGTGCATTTAAACTGATTGAACGGGAAATGGGTATTCCAAAGGGAAAGGGATGATGGGACAAGTGTCAGGGTACAAAAAACTAAAGCACGTATCACATCTAAAATAAATTTTCTTCTAGTTAATGCTAGGAGTTTAAATAATAAAATCAGGGAACTTCAACTGGTTTTACATGATTTGAATATCCATGTCTATGCAGTCACAGAAAAGTGGTGGAAACCTGAGGATTGTTGGGGGAAATCTATACCAAGCTATACCCTCTATAATAAAGATAGGATGAATATTAAAGGGGGTTTTGCTTTGTATGTAAAATAAAAAATACCATCAGAATAGAGGGATGCATCTAGATAGGGCAGTAATGAAATTCTTTGGGTAGTAATTTCTACTGAATATAATACAAAAATAGATTTAGTCCTGGTATATAGAAATCCCTCTATAACAACAGGAGATGATTCAAATTTTGTTGGACTTTATCATGCACTTCGCGGAGCTCAAGAATGTAGTCTTAATGGGTGATTTTAACCTGCCAGGCATAGATTGGGAAAACCTTATAACAAAAACAAATAAAGAAAATGAATACCTAAATATCTTTAGCCTAGTTGGTCTGGAACAATATGTAAGAGATAGTACTCAGCAAAACCATATACTTGATTTGATTCTGAGAAATATGGGTGATAAGATAAATAACTGACTTGTACTGCCACCTCTGGGATCTAGTGACCATTTAATGGTAAGATTTGACTACTTTGGGGTATTGAGTAAAAATACTGGCAGCACAATAATATATAGATATGATAAGGCCGATATAACGGGTATGCATAGAGATCTGGCAAATTGGAATTGGGAACTAGAGTTTAAAGGAACATCAACTTGGAAGATGTGGGATATTCTTAAGTCTAAAATAATTAGTTTGATCATAGATTTTGTACCATCCAGGATTAAATATAATATAGCTAAAAAACATCTTCCCCCGGATGACATCAGCAATTAAAAATAAATAAACAATAAAAATAAAACCTTTAGACAAGCTGCAGAAAATCAATGCATGGGGCAACCCTATATGACAAGCGGCAGACAGAGTGACAAGACAGGGAAAGGAAAGAGAGTAATAACTGAGGACAGTGAGCTATGCCCCACAGGGAAACAGAAATCACAGGAGGAAACGTCCAGCGGCAAATGTGAGCCCTCACTGCACACAATGCACAGTCGCAGAGAAGAGAAACAGCCATGCGAGTCAGCTTCAACTGAAAGAAAGACACACCCTGAAATGGAGAGCCAAGTGCAGTGGAAGACACTGCTGGTAATAACGGAGGAAGAGGGGACAGCAGCCACTCAGCCTTGTGAGCCCGATCCAGTGAACAGGAGCGGGGAGACCAGAGTGACCGAAAGGCAGTGGGGACCGTTCAACCTGAGCAGATTCACAATCAACGGGTCAGTGAATTTCAACTATTGCTGCCCGGCAGCTAACCCGACATGCAATACCGAGAACTGACAACATGGCAAAACGCTGGCCAGCTGTGTAATGGCAGAATGTTTGTTGAACTGTGTTCGGGGCTCCTGTTGAGCCGCACGGGCGGGGGGTGTAAACATGGAGGCGAAGCGCAGCATTGCAATGGTGGGGAGCCTACGCAGCCAGAAATGTAGCGGCTGGATGCCAGGGAGGGCTGGAAGAGGCAGCATACGATGCAGCCTGGGACCCACCGCACACACAAATAAGTCACGCAGTCATGGCTGGGGAAGACCAGGAACAGGGAAAGTGGGAGCAAAGTAGGAATGGAGATGTGTAGCGGGCAGCAATGTATGGGAGTCCATTCAGCAGAGCATCCCACAATGCACCAGTGCCCCACTAGAAATGTGAACAGAACGAGCACTGTAATGACAATTCAGCCGCCCCGATAGTTGTAGAAAACCCAGAAGGAGATCACAGTGATCATTACTGTTGATTAGAGAAATGAAAAAGTTACATGTTTTTGAGACCCACGATGTTAGTGGGTGAGGTTGTGTGAAGTTTGTCAATGATCTTGAAGTGTCTTGTGCCTCACAGCAATAAAACATTTGCATGAAAACAATACCGTTGTCATCACTGACTGATACAGATCACGGAACTAGGACTCCTAGTGCACACAAGCCATGTTTCAAGTGGACTAACCCACTCGAAAGCAAGGGTGTACTGTGGAATTAATCCATGGTTGGTTGGTTGGACCCACTCGGCCTTCGGCCTCATGGTCCAAGCCCCCCAACCATGGATTAATCTGTAGACCCATGCTCTTATTGTGGGTTAATCCTTACATAGTCCACGTCCTGCTAATGGAGTTTCCACCCTACACCTTCCCCACCCAATGTTAAACCAGAAAGGCATTGCAAAGTCTATATAATAATAACAACAAAGCCTTTTTGCTTTTAAACTGACCGTTATACCAAGATTATACTTCGGATATAACTTGGGTCTGGATAAAAACAGGGGTAGATCATTTTGAAGACTTACGTTGTGTGGACTTTTTAATTGTGACAACTTTAACAGTTAGTTTTATTGTATTTTCCTATATCCTTAGTACCGCAACTTACAAGTTGCCCAGCCTATCTGTCTTTAAGAACAATGTAAAACTTGATTTTTTTGAACACTCAACTCTGTTGCAATTGTTTTAAAACTTGGAAATTTGATCCATGCTTGTTTTTCACTATTGTACTATGTTGTTTGTCTTGAGTTTATCTGACAAGGGGCATTCTGTAGGTGTGACTTGTGTCTCACAGAACTTATCCTATTTAAATAAACATTTAAATAAATAAACCCTTATGGTCTGAATGTTTTCTTTATATATTAATTTGTGTTTCACATGTTTATTGACATCTGAGGACACTGAGGATCCGTCCAGGTTCACTACCATATGATATGACAGGTGCATAAAATGCTGATACCATTACTACTGCAGTTCAGCCAGAAGGAGGTGCTATTGACAATGAGCGGAGAGCTGCAAGGAACAGAAAGCAGAATGTTGTCTTTTTGCAGTCATTATCAGTAATAGTCTGAAACAGTTTGTAAAAGTGCATACTTGTCTTTAGTCTGGCCATTACCTCTCTGACATTTTGAGAGAAGGAACCAAACTGACACTAAAAATCAGAATTCTGATCCAAACTGAAAAGACAACCCTGTCAGAAAAAAACATGGACAGTTAAAAAGCTTTTTATTTTGAGAAAAGCTGTTAAACTGTGAATTGAACTTTTTGTACTTTTTAAGTACTTTTCAGATATAATAAAGCTATGATTGCAAGCAATTTCTGGCTGGCTAGGTCTCGGAAAATGTACTGCACAGTTACATAGTTACCACAGTCTTTTTATCTGCATTTCCAGGGTAAATATTTAAATATAATATGATCAGCACTGAATTATAAAGAATCTATAGCTTGTCTGGTGCCCATATATTTGGCAGTTTTTGTTTATTCCTAGTGCCCCATTGTTTAAAATTTAGAAGCTTAAAAGCTGCATGAAGCACAGTGTACACTGCTTCTAAAAGGAGGCTCTGCACTTGACATTGCTGCCAGGATTAACAAAACTTTACCCCAGTGCAAGCCCAGTTGTGTGCAAGCAAACTGGGTTTTCAACTGAGCTTGTGATCACAGAAGCCTGGTTTGCATGCTTCAGCTGGGTTTGTGCCTGGACAAAGTGTAGAGGGGGCTGCAATGCAAATGAAGGGGAAGGGTCATGAATATCAGTGCTGTCCAATTCACAAAGCATTTGCTTTCATGCAAGGGCCTCTTGTGTGGTCCCCTTGCATGGAGCAAATACCACCGACCCAGTCTGTGCCTTATCCTGCACAACCCTAGTGGTTGGTGGAGGTACTGTGGTCCTCCTTCCCCACTGATCACCAGCCCTATACACTAATAGATTACGCCTGGCATATAATGACCCCCCTTCTGCTGATCACCTTCCCAATACCACTAATAGGTTATCCCTGGCATCTAGTTTTCCCCCTTATCCCGCACAACCCTAGTGGTTAGTGGAGGTAGTGCGGTGCCCTCCCCCCATGATCAGCAGGCCAATATCACTAATAGGTTATCTCTGTTATCTACGGTAGTGGTCCGTCACCTGCCACAATCGCTGGCCCAATTGTAAATAATTAAATTTCACTGACATCTAGTGATCCCTCCCCCACCTGCACCTATGTCTGTTTGCTCCTATCAGGGGTAGGGCTGAGGTAGAAGAACACTGAATAAGGTGCCTCAGTGCTCTTACATTGCATGCTTCCTGTTCCTCCCTTACTCTGGTTTCTCCCTGTCCTCCCTCCCACCTGAGGTTCCGACAATGAGTGAGAATTTAAATTGTTGCCCCATATCACAACTTATAAAGCTAGGATGCATAGAACTGACATTTTTCAAAGACTGGTATTGGGATAAGATTATAGGCCTCCAACCCGCAGGCGACTGCTGAACAGGAACATGCTACTGCAATATCCTTTAGCAGAATATATGTGTTAGGTTTTCTTTTATATTTTGATCTACATAACTCTGCAAGGTTGTTATTGTCAGCTTCCAATTATACTTTACAAGCTTGTCTGAGGATTGCCTCTCACATGAGAGGCTTACACAGAGGGAACTTAGAGTCCTGACCCTTGTTGTGGGGTGAGGTGGGCACCACTAACTTCTAAGAGCACTGCCATATTAGGTCTCAATCTCTGTGTCCTGCTGAAGAAGGTGCCCACCTTTCAGTCCCTGACCCTTCCCTCTTCCTTCTGTACCACCCCCTTTCCCATATATTTTCTTGCCTGCTACTTACCAAAAGCTGTGTTGTGCACTAATCCTCTTGAAGGGGCCTGCATGGTCTTTTTATGCTGCCAGTTCTTTTGAAGGGAAGGTCTGTGGGATGTAAGTTAGATCCCATGGCAATGCTGGCAAGCATCCTTCTGTGGCACTGTACCCCCAGACCCTCACTGGCAGACACAGTGATGGGAGATCTCAGCAACAGTTAGCAAAACTCTAACCTAAGAACCTAAGATGCTGATTAATAGTAAAGTAGCCCAGGTATAAATTGGCCATCACCATTCCTGCTGCTTCCCCACTTAAGGGGAAAGATTTAGAAGCGCAATGGGAAGTGCAGCAAACTATGTACAGATCAAACTATATTCTCACAGCTATCCCAGCCTGCTGTTCCTGCAGTTCAGTCTATCAGCCCCATATATGGTCTGCTCTGTCTCCCAGCTGCTAAAGGACCAGGACTCTACACAGTCTTGCAGATTGTGGTCTGCAGCATATTTCCCCCCATCTTCCCTTTCTCTCCCTTATACCTCCCTCTAACTGATTTCCCTTGCTTCACCTCTCTCACATCACAGCTCATTTTGTCTTATTACAAGAGACCCAATGTATCCCATTGTCTGACACCTACATGCAGGCAGAATGGTACTGGAAGAGTGGCACCCCCATGTTACTAAGCACCCCGAAAGGGAGTGCACAAAATAACTTGCCCTGTGGTACGGGCAATAAAGTGTGAGTTATTTGACAAAAAACAGCCAGAGGAAGGAGTCAAGTGCTAGAACTCCTCTACTGGGACTAAAGAACTAGAACTCTGCTAATAGGACCTTCAATTAGGGTAAAAAACAAACAAAAAACAAGTGTTTGTGTGCTTGTCTGAGTTGGAGGAAGGAACTGTTATCTGTGCTGTTAGCTAGGTGAAGAAAGAACTGTAAATTATGGGGTGTGGCATAGGCAACAGAAAGCAAGCTGTCTGCATTTAAAACTTCCTAGTTAGCTTTTGACAGACAGCAGCAAGAGGAGGGAGGCTTCTAGAACTCTTCTACTGGGACTATATGGCTCTCCTGCCTCCCTCCACCCCCAATCCATCTTTAGCCAGTTCCACTTTTATTGTCACTGGATTTGACCAACAACAGGAACTTCCTGTTTGGGAAAAGGAAGGGAGTGATCACAGAGGCACAAAAGACTAACCATTCTAAAAGGAAAAGAATAGCTCTCTCTCACAGTCTAGCTGCTGGAAATCAGTATCTGAGCAAGTGAGAAGGAGACTACTGAGAAATACAGGAAATTCCTTTCTCAGAACAGGAATGTTAGGATCTGTAAAGGCACAGAGGCAGTAGGAAAGTAGGGAGAACCCCCAAAAAAAAGTAAATGGAGAGAGGAAAGAGTAAGCATAAAAGCAACAATGGGGGCAACAAAGAAGACATGATGGGAGCAGTGCAGTGCAGTGGCTGTGGAGTGGCAGTCTCCCGGGAGACATTCAGGAGGATGCGGTGTTGTCCCATCTGCAGGCACCTCTCTGGGCTGAGAGAGGAGGTTGCTTGTCTTCAGGCTGAGTTGACCAGGATTTGACAGACCTCCTCTCCCACCCAGGGACCACCAGGGCCAATGCCGCTGCCTCAGAGGTTGCCAAGAAAGAGGAGCAGGTGGACCACAGTGTGTTCAGGGAGGGTGAGGATGAAGAAACAGAAGTGCATCCATCCAGTTGTACCGATCCACAATTCGTATGCCATTCTGGCAGGCGTGATTCCTCTATGGAGGCACCACAGTGGTGACCAATGAGGATGCTGGGAACCTCAAAAGAAGACCCACAGGAGGGTGGCACAGGACCCACAGGAGAAGAAGCAACTCCTGGTGGGGACTTAGTGTTAGGTGATAGAACTGGAGGAGGGAGGAGAGGAAGGTAAGGTGCCTACCCAGTGCCATGGCTTGGACGGACAGGGAGCAATCCTCAGGATTGTGGGAGCAGCTGTACAGGTGAGGAGTTGGACATCATTGTACACCTAGTGACAAATGACCTGGCTGGGAATGGATCAGAGCAGTGCAAGAGGAATTTGTAGAGTTGGGGAGGGGTCTTAGACAAGTAGCACGTACGGTAGCCTTCTCAGAGGTGCTGCCTGTCTATGGCATGGGATGAGGTGCTGCCTGTCAATGGCATGGGATTCAATGAATGGCTGAAAAACTGGTGCAGAGCACAGGGGGTTTGGCTTTATTGGGGACTGGGGGTCCACCTGGCGGGATACAGGCCCATACTGGCACAATGGTCTGCATCTGTCCAGGAGGGGAACCAGGATCCTAAGTGGTAGTTTAAATGCTTCATTGGCAAGCATTTAAACTAGCCAAGGGGAAAGGCACTGAACAGGAGCAGGGAAATCCCACCCCCCCAAAAAAAAGAGTAGTTAGTTAGTGAGATAAGCACCAAGATAGAGAAGTCAATAAGGAGAAGGGCAGGGGTAAATAGAGAAATAGGCAAAGGCAGTAAGGGCAGGAATGGGGTTAAAAAGGGTAAGGCCATAAAAAAATGGAGGCCAATGAGTACCAATGCCCGCAGTCTGGGTAACAAGCTTCCTGAACTAGTAGCATTGATGGAAGAGGATGCCTGGATATTGTGGCAATCACAAAAACATGGTACACAGAACCATGACTGGGATGTCAACATACCAGGTTACACAGCCTACAGGAGGGACAGGGAGGGCAGAAGAGGAGGAGGAGAGCTCTCTATGTAGAGGGATCAAAGCACAGGACCAGAACTAAAGGATAAACAGAGAGAGAGGAGGCACTGTGGGACACCCTAGAGACAGGAAAGCAGCATCACAATCCACACAGGTGTTGTATACAGACCCCCATCTCAAGGGAGAAATGGACAAGGAAATGATAGAAGGCATCCTTAAGATGGCAGAAAAAGGGAGATATTGTTGATGTGCACATGAATATGACAGATGTTAACTGGAGCACCTTAGCTAGCACACATCCAAGTAGAGTCATTATTGTTGATTCCTACAGGGGGCATGCCTCAGACAGCTAGTGTTGGAACCCTCTTGGGAGGGAGCAATTAGACCTGGTACTCTCAAATGGGGATAGAGACAGGATCTCAAATTTAGAAGTGGGTAGCCATCTGGGAACAAGTGACCACCAATCAGTGTGGTTCATGATAAACACAGCCATACAATCATGCCATACAAAAGTGAGGATACTGGACTTTAGGAGGGCTGACTTTGTCAAAATCGGAGAGTGCCTCAGAAAAACACTAGCAAATAGGCAAGAAGGAGGGGTGGAGGAACAATGAGGAAACATCAAAACTGCCATCACAGAGGCAACAAGCCTTTGTGTGAAGCAAACAAATCAAAATGAGGGAAAAAAACATAGGTTCTCAAAAGAGGTGGTGAGGAAGGTCAGGGAGAAAAAGATAGCATTCAGGAAGTATAAGAAAACACAGAAGGAGCAGGACAGAGAACTGTACCAGTTAAAGCAGAAGGAAGCCGGGAAGGCAGTCAGAATAGCAAAGGCCCAAACTGAGGAAAAGATAGCAAACTTGGTTAAGAAGTGGGATAAAACCTTTTATAGGTACATTAGGGAATGAAGAAATACCAAGGGAGGGATAGTAAGGCTTAATTAAGGGGAGGGTGGCTGGGAAGAATGTGACAATGAAAAAGCAGGGACACTGAATAAATACATCTGCTCAGTATTCACAAACGAAGAGGAGGAGGAGGTACCTAATCCAGTCAATAGGAGCACTCTGGATAGGGGGGTCGATACCAGTCCATTCGCAGAAGAAAGTGTTCTGAAAGAACTCCAAAATATGAAGGTGGACAAAGCAATGGGCCTTGATGGATTCACCCCAGAACTGTAAAATAACTAAAGAGAGAACTAGAGACACCACTGACTACCCTTTTTAACAAATCATCGGAAGATGGTGTGGTATCTAAGGACTGGAGGAGGGCAGATGTAATTTCCCTTCACAAAAGTGGGAGCAAAGCAGAGGCAGGAAACTATAGACCTGTTAGTTTGAACTCGGTGGTAGGGAAAATTATGCAATCACTTATGAAAGAATGAATTGTTGGGTACGTAGAGGCCAGAGTGGCATAGGACCCCAGGCAGCATGGATTGACAGCGGGAAGATCACGTCAGATGAATTTAATAGATTTCTTTGACTGGGTGACCAATGTAGTAGACCATGGAGGGGCTGTGGACATGGCCTACCTAGATTTTAGCAAGGCATTTGACACAGTCCCACACAAAAGATTAATAAACAAATTAGCCAGCTTGGGAGTGGGTCCCAGGGTAATAACCTAGGTAAAAAGTTGGCTGGACAACAGGACACAGAGGGTAACAGTAAAGGCATCCACTCGAAGAAAGGGAGTTAGAGTCCACTCGAAGAAATGGGAGTGAGTTGCGGGGTACTGCAGGGTTCAGTACTGAATCCAGTCCTTTTAATGTCTTTGTAAGTGACATTGTGGAGGACTGGAAGGAAAAGCATGCCTCTTTGCAGATGACACAAAGATCTGCAACAGGGTTGATATACTGGAGGGGTGGAAAGGATGAGAAGGGACTTGGCAAAGTTGGAGGAATGGTCAAAAGTATGGCAGCTTAGATTCAATGCAAAGGAGTGCAGATTAATGCACCTGAGAAACAAAACCCAGGGAAGAGTATACAATAGGTGGAGGTACTAACAACAGTAACAAGCATTTATCAATGCCGAATGTTTGCTTGCTGGTATTGGCATTAGAAATGCAAGAGTTAGACAGATGCAGAGTAGGAATGGCAGTGAAGTAATGATCTTCATGCCAACCCCACCTTCACCCTGCAGAGACGGACAGGCATTTGGATAAGCATTTGGGTTGTTGCCCATGACGTTCATGCTATTTCACCTCACCTTATCCTACAGAAACTGACAAGTGTTGAGGTGTGCCTTGGAGTGTTCAGCTTTACAGTCACCCCACTCCATAAGGACATACGCTGAAATGGGTGCAATATAGAATGGGATGAACTCTGGGGCTGAAGAGTCCATGGCACAGCTTAAAGCCTGTCAGTGGCTGCAGAGTAGGGGGGTGGGTTTGGATTGGCATGAGCAATGCAGTTTATAATTCAAAGGCACACTCCTGATGCCTGTCAGTCTGTACAGGGTGGGACGTTATGGTTAGAAACCATAACGCCCCTGGCATTTGTTGGTATTTGCAGTACAAATGTTCAACATGGTCATTTTGTGGCCCCCACCTCATGAAAGTGTTTGGGACCTCTTCTCATGAACAGTGGCACTGTGATTTTGTCAGTGTGTCCCGAAATTTGAGTTTCCACAGTACCGTCCCATTGTGTGCCAGATGTACGGAAACACAGATCAGGCAGGATGTGAAGAATGACAGCTGTACCATTCATAGGGAGATGTGAAGAGATAGCAATGCTGAAAATCTGTAGTGAAAATATTAAAAATGTTCAAACGTCCGAGCGTACATGGAAACTGTGCAACTCATGCCTGTGACACAGTCATTTAGTGGAATTATTTCACCAAACACTGTCACTATGATTTTCTTAATGTGTCCTGAACATTGATTTCCGATAGCAACCGCGGTATTCTGCTCCAGATGTGTAAACGCATATTTCGGGCAGGATGTGAAAAATGATAGCTGTACTGTTCATAAGGAGGTCTGAAAAAATTCCAATGTTGAAAATCTGGAAGTGAAAATACTGCAAATTTGCGAAGTTATGAGGGTGCATGGAAACTGCACAACACACAATTGTAACACAGTCATTTTATGGACATTTGTCACCAAATTTTCAACATAGGCATTTTAGGACCTCTGCTCATGAACAGAGTCACTGTGATTTTACATACGAACATACATATAAACATATGAACATACAAATCTGCCAGCAGAACAGACCAATTGGTCTATGTAAGTCTGCCCAAGTGTGCATCTAGCACCCTAGATCGCAGCTGCCCCAGCCTTCTCCCCCCCCCGAGTTCCTCCCCGCTTGTCCCAGCCCCTGCCCCCCACTGTTCTTGCTTTATCCCTCTACTCCTTAAAGTTATTGTCTGTCCTACATGTTACCACCCCCTCTGGCAAAGCATTTCAACAAGACACCACCCTCTCAGAGAAGTAGTGCCTCTTCATTTCCCTCTTGAAAAGTCTCCCTTCCAACCTTAGTCTGTGCCTCCTCGTCTCTTTTCCACTCCTCAGTTTAAACACTCCCTCAGTACTAGGTTTATTTACCCCTTCAGGTATTTAAACACTTCAATCATATCCTCCTATCCCTCCTCTTCTCCAGTGTGTACATGTTCAACTCCTTCAGTCTAACTTCATATTCCTTTCCTTCCATCCCCTTTCACATTTTTGTTGTCCCCCTTTGCACCCCCTTCAGTAACTTTATATCTCTCATCAGGTAGGGCCTGCAGTATTGCACACAGTACTCTAGGTGTGATTTGACCAATTTTCTGTAGAGAGGTAGTATCACATCCCTGTGTTTGGACGAGTGCCCCCTTAGGATGCACCCCAGCATCCTGTTTCCCTTCATCGCTGCTTTCCTGCACTGGGTCGAGTTGTTCATGCTCTCAGTTACCAATGCCCCTAGGTCCTTCTCCTCCTCTGTGATTCCCAACCAATAGTCCCTCTTCTGGTTCTTACCCCTGAAGTGCATCACCTTACACTTCTTTGCATTGAATCCTAGCTGCCACTCCACTGACCATGTCTCTAGTTTGGTTAGATCCCCCTTCAGTTTTTCCCATTAGTTCTCTTCATCCACCACCTCGCCCAATTTGGTATAATGCACGAACAGACTAACCCTGGTCCCCACTACGTGTGCTATATCAGAGATAAAGAGCCTAAATAGCACCGGGCCCAGTACTGACCCAAGCGGTACCCCACTTGTCACTGCTCTGTGTTCCGAGAGCTCCCCCCACCACCACCCTCTGCAACCTCCCTTGTAACCAGTTCTCTATCCCTTTAGTCAGACTACCTTCCACCTGTACCCCTCCTTCTCCTCACTTTTCTTCTCCTTGGACTATGTCTCTCCTCCCAGTAGTCCACACCCTTTCTCCTCCTTATTCTTACCGGGTGGTGGTGCCTTCTGCATTACACTCAGACCACTCTGCCCATCCCCTCCCAGGGTTACTACACCTCCTCTTTTACCTATATCTAGAGGGGTGAGCTCATTAGGTTCCCCTGTCAGGACCTTTCTACCAACCTCAGTCTTTTGACCACTCCCCAACTAGTCTAAATCCACCTTAGTAGAGATATACTCCTCTAATCCTACCTTTAATACTACCCTACCCTTCCTGCTCAAGTGTACCTTGTGCCCCATGTACAAGTCAGTATTCCTCCCAGACCCTATCTGAGTTAGTCACTAACCCATCATTTTTGGTGTGGCACCAATCTCTCAGCCACTTGTTGAACCCCTCAATCCTACCCTTCCTCCCCATGCTTGCACATGGTATTGGGAGTACCTCCAAGAATGCCACTGATTCCCCCACCACCTCACACTGCCTGCCTGCCCAACTACTCGAACCTCCCCCTCACTACTTCCACAGTCTCCCCCGCCAAGTCATTTGTACCCATGCAACACTAAATGAGGTTTCTTCTTCCCCTCACTGCACCTTGGCAATGCTCTCTTCCCTCCTGCAGTCAACCTGGGGATAGCTTCAACCCAAATATGGCTGTGCCTTTCCCCTTCAGCCCCATCTCACCCTTTCAGTATAGAATTCCCCAGGATGAGTACCCCCACCCTCACCCCTTTCCCTTCTAATGCCCCTTCCACCACCCCAGTATTCGTTCTTTTCTGCCCCTTACCCCCGCCAGCTGCACCCTCTGTGACTTCTGTTTGTGTACCCCATACTTCCACCTCGCTCTTTTCTCTGACTTATTCCTCCCATCCCCTTGAACCCATTCCCAGCCTGACTACTTCCTACCGGACTTCCCATGTCGACCTCCCTCCCCTCACTGATACCCAACACCTCTCCTATCCCGCTGTTGTTGTCGATTTAGAGCCCCATTCCCTTCTACCCCAATAGTGATGCCCCTCCCATCCTTCCCCTTCTCTTGGCCTTCTCTCCTCCAGCCACCACCCCTCCTTCCTTGCTAGCCCCTCTTCTACCCTTTCATCCTGCTATCTCTTCCCCTAACTGTTGCCATCCCTCTCATGCTCCTCTTGTCCTCCCCTTCAGTATGTTCCGCTCCCTTTCTCTCTATTCCTAGTTGATGCCCCTCCTACATTTCTTCCCCTTACTGGTTCACCCTCCTACTTGTTCCTCTCCATGCCACCCTGGTCCCTCCCTACCATGCAGCCATCTGCTCTCCCCAGTATTCCTTGTGGTCTCTTCCTCCCCATCAGGAGCCCCCCTCCCTCCTCAGGCACCCCCTTCCTTCTCCTCTCTTTTCTACTAGTGCCTCTGATACTGGGGTTGGTTTCACTTTCTAGTTGTTCTTCCTCCATCCCTCCTTGCCATCCCCTATCCCTCCCAGCCAGGATGCTTACCATACTCATCTGCCCTGCCACTTAGACTCCTCCCTAACCTCCACAGTTCCTCCCTCAAACTAGCCAGTCATCTACAGTCCATACACCCCCCATCCTCCAAGCTCAGTCCAGGATCATGGCAGACCCACACCCTGTACACCCCAACACCCTTCCAAAGATACCCGCCCTATTGACATGAGACACCTGCCCCATTTTGTCCCCCATCTTATGTTGCAGGCTCTTACTCCCAGGTTCTGTACACTACTACAACTGTCAGGCCCTGATTTACTCAAATTCCTGTCTCCCCCACACACACTAATCCTCTACTGCCCCTAAGCTGACCTGGTTAATTCAGTCTCAAATCTCATCCATTAGATACTGTATTACTGTAGCAATCCTAAGGTCTCCTTGTCTGTTTTTCACCCCTCAGCTACCATACATTTTGTTCTCATATAGTTTCACTTAGCCCAGTTATAAATCCTAGTGCACTCCAAGTATTACTCAGCTCAGTTAGAGAAATAAACAGAACAAATAAATATGTATTATTACAGCAATCCTTAAAGTATCCAATCATTGTTTTGTCTCCACTCCAGAGACCCTGCTGTAATATAGGACCACATAGGATGCTGGGTGGGAGGATGGGCAAATCTAAAGTCAAGGCAGAGCTCCGTTGAGCTTGCTCACTCCCCCTCTCTTACTTGCTCATTCTGTTTCTCCCAGTGCTGCAGGCTGCCCTTTTGTACTGGACTCCTGCTCGTGTTGGTGCCTTTTTCTGCCCACAAAGAAATCTGCAGCAGTCCCAACAGAGCTCCATTGAGCTGTCTCACTCCCCCTCTCTCACTCACTCATTCTGTTTCTCCTGGCGTTGCAGGCTACCCTTTTGTACTGGGCTCCTGCCTGCATTGGCGCCTTTTTCTGTCCACAAAGAAGTTTACAGCTGTCCCGATAGAGCTCCATTGAGGTCACTCATTCCTCTCTCTCTCACTCACTCATTCTGTTTCTCCCAGCACTGCAGGCTTCCATTTTGTACTGGGCTCCTGCCTGCTTTAACACATTTTTTCTGCCCCCAAAGAAATCTGCAGCAGTCCCGACAGAGCTCCGTTGAGTTCGCTCACTAACCCCCTCTCTCAGGCGCTCATTCTGTTTCTCCCAGTGCTGCAGGTTGCCCTTTTGTACTGGACTACTGCCTGCATTGGTGCCTTTTTCTGCCCACAAAGAAATCCTCAGCATTCCCGACCGAGCTCAGATGAGCTCGCTCTCACTCGCTCAATCTTAATCTGTCCCAAACACTGATTTCCCAAAGCAACCACACTATTCTGTGCCAGAAGTGTGAAAAATACATTTTAGCCAGGATGTGTAAAATGACAGTTGTACTGTTCATAAGGAGGTGCAGAAAATGACAATGTTGAAATCTGGAATTGAAAATATTACAAGTTCGAGGATTCTGGCGTGCTTACAAACATACCTGATGCATACTTGCAAAACAATCATTTTTTTGGATTTGTTTCACCAAATTTACAACATAGGCTTTTTGAGAGCCCACCTCATGAAAAGTGGCACTGTCATTTTGTTAATTGGTCCCAAAAGGTGATTCCACGCAGTGACCACAAAATCACCTTTTGGTACATAATAACACCATGACAGTGACTAAATTCATGAGGAGGGGTCCCAATAACCTCTGTTGAAAATTTGGTGACAAAATTTCCATAAATGCCTGAGATATGCACCAAAGTTGAAAAAAAAACTTGTTCATGCCATTATACAGCTTACTGGCAATTCTTCAGTTCGCGGTCAGATTTGAAGAATGCAGACATGTTCTCGGTCCACTGAAGATGGTCACGCTGGGCTCTGGAGGTAAGTATGGGGTAAGGGGGGGTGTGGGGAGGTGTGGTGTGCAGAGGGTGGGTGAGGGTTGGAGGAAGGGCCACGGACTCAACGAGGCGTTTTCTGTTTTACAGGTTTAAAAAGAAAACAAAAAATATCGCAGGAAGGTTTTTTTTTTTACAGGGACATTTGGCATGCTGGGGTTGGCTCCCAACATGCCACATGAGTGCTTTTTGGGGAACTGTAGCCAATGGGGGATTGAGCACCCCTGTCAGCACATATGGAGTGGGGGGCAAGAGCCGAGGGGGATTTGGCACCCCCGTCACCACACAACAAATTGGGGAGGGGCATTATGCCAACGGGGAGTGGGCTCCCCCATCAGCAAATTGAACTGGGTAGAGCAGAATGAAGCTGATGGGGATTGGGCCCCTGTTGGCAAAGAACAACTGTTGGGGGGGTGCATGATGTAGAGGGGGTTTGGCACCCCCACAGCACACAACAAATGGGGGATATTCTGTTGATGGGAAGTGGGCTCCCCCATAGGCAAATGAACTAACACTCTGCCATATCAATCAGGACTGCTTTGCCATCACAGCCTCAGCTTCTGTCGGCAAACTGCATAGCCAAAATGACAGGTTGCTGCTGCTATGACAGGTGCTCCCAGATTGGTGCGGCTATTTTCTTTTAAGGTAGTGACATGCTTTAAAACTAGTGTCATGGGCAGCACCATCCTTTATTGGTGTCCAGCACATAAGCCCCAAAATGCAGTTGCATCAATGGCCACAACAGTGCCGCACCTCCACAACCTGCTTCTGCAGCAGCCCCCAACATGTTTCTTGCACATGCACGCAAGCAAACAAAAAAATGGAAAGGGACTGGAGGTAGTCATATCAGATGATCTAAAGGTAAGCAAGCAATGTGAGAAGGCAGTAAGAAGGGCTGGGGGGATACTGGGATGTATAGGAAGAGGCATCAACAGTAGAAAACAGGAAGTTGTTATCCTTCTGTACAGACAGTTGGTGAGACCCCATCTGGAGTACTGTATGCAGTTCTGAAGACCCCATTTCCACAAGGACATAGACAGGATGGAGGCAGTCCATAGGAGGGCAACTAAAATGGTGCAGGATCTGCAATAGAAGCCGTATGAAGAGAGACTAAAGGAGCTTAACATGTATACCCTAGAGGAAAGGAGGGAGAGGAGATATGATAGAAACTTTCAAGTACCTCAAGGGATTCAACAAAGTCCAGGAGGGTTGCATCTTTCAGAAAAAAGGATGTGCAAGAACAAGGGGGCACAATTTGAAAATAGAGGTGGGGTCAGCTCAAGGGCACCTTGAGGCAGTATTTTTTCATTAAGAGGATGGTGGACGCATGGAATGGCCTTCCTGAAGAGGTCATGGGGTCAAAATTGGGGGAATTCAAGAGTGTATGGGACAGACATAAGGCAATTCTGGTGGGGGGTAAGAAGAAGTAGACTGTTGGTTAACTAGGATCTGCAGCTTATCCAATAGGTAGGGAAATGAGCAGACTGGGTGGGACAAGCGGTCCTTATCTGCCATCAAAGTCTATGCTTCTATGTTTACAGCAGTCCTGCATTTTGACTATTATCCCAAGCATCCTCAGTAGTATTTCTGGCTGATCATCAATAGTGCCATCTGATGGTCTCAGGAGAGCCTTGGGAAATTAATTAAGCCCAGATCATGCTCTGAGTGCCTTCAAAAATGTGTTTTTGCTTTTTTCTAATTTGTTCTGCTTTACTGTTCCAAACCTAGTTTGCACAAGTGATTTATATCAGGTTTCATGGTGGTGTCTACTCTATAGCTACTGGTGACCTTGGCTAGTGATGGGATTCTATATATGACACAAAATTAGACCACTAAGCCCTCCATGGTACATAACTGTTAGAGGCTGCTGGAGGGCTGGCGATGGTAAGGGATACTGTCCCCCATTCCTAAGACACTGCAAGATGTCATGACCTGCTGTGTTGCCACTGAGATCTACCCAGAATTCTCCCCAATTATCCAACCCAGATGACTGAACTACACTGCCATGCATGGAATATCAAGGGGCTGAACATTCTCATAAAATGAAATCAGGTGAGGACTTACCATCAGTGAATGTGAACACAACTTTCTCTCCAACAGGAAACTAAGCTAACTAGCACAGAAGTTCAGAAACCTGGCAGAGGTTGGGTGGATATAGAAGTTCTTAGCTCAGCAGTAGGAAAACAGCAGGGTGTCTCTATCCTGGTACACAAAGTGTCACACCAGAAGCTAGTGAAGCAGAAGGTGAATCAGGATGGCTGCTGGGCCTTGTCATACTTTGACACGCCCACTGGCACATAGGTGATAGAAAACCTATGTGCTCCAAATTCAGATTCCTTCCAATTTTTCCATTATATGTGGTGCAATTCAATAATGCACAGGAATCAGTCTTAATTGGAGGAGATTATAATCTCACCTAAAATTCATCCATAGATCACAGCCAAGGCAAACAGGAGCCACATACAAGGGTAGTAGAAGCGGAGACTAAGTGGATGGAAGATCAGGCCCTTTTGGATGCTTGATGACTTCTTAACCCAGAGTCAGGGACTATACCTGCTATTCAGCAGTGCACAAGACACACAGTCGCCTCAACATCAGGCTAAATCCCAAATTTTAACACCCATGGTTATTGCATCCACCATTACCCTCCTCATTGTTTCTGACCACGCCCCAGTCCAGTTAAATCTCCTTCTAGCCAACCAATCACTCTCCCAGTTGGAGACTAGACAACCTACTGTTGCAGGAACCCCACTTCAAAATATGGCTATGCAAAAATGTAGCAGAGTACTTCCACATAAAATGATTCTGGCAACACCACAGTGGCCACCTTGTGTGAGGCCTTAAATGACACAGTATGAGGCCAAATTATCGGCTATGCTTCACATTGACAGAAAGTATGACAACAGGAGCTGGCTAGCCTGGAATCACAATTCAGGATTAAGGAAGTGGAATTTATAGCCAGTCCTAAGGTGAATGATCATTTCCCCATTTCCAGTTACACAAAGATTTTATGGCTGCACCCTGAAACTGTTAACCGCATAGCCCATCAGGCTAATCTGGCAGTACTCCACCTCCAGTGGGTTGTCCCACTGGAGCAGCAGTTGGATTTCTGCTTGCAACGCCAGTGACCCAGGTTCAGAAATGGACACAGGGAAGCAGAGGGCTGGCTGGGGAGAGAAGGATTGAGCTTCCTATGGGCTGTTCTCCTTCTCTGGAGGGAGGGTGGAGCAAGTGCCCAATGCATGAGGGACTCCTGGCAGAGGCCAGGATAACCTCAGGGGATTGGTGCTTAGACATAGGTGGGACGGGGTGGACGCAGGACATCATTGCACATCCCTGCCCTTGGGGGTTAAAAAAAACAATGAAAATCAAGCAACCGACTGCCATCAATGAAACCTGCCTAGTGTTGGAACCCACTTGGGAGGGAGCAATCTTAGACCTGGTACTCTCAAATGGGGAAGGAGAAAGTATCTCAGATTCAGAAGTGGGTAGCCATCTTGGAACAAGTGACCACTAAACAGTGTGGTTCACAATAAACACAGTCATAGAATCAAGCCATACAAAAACAAGAGTTTGGACTTTAGGAAGGCTGACTTTTGGAAAATGAAAAAGTGCCTCAGAAAAGCACTAGCAAATAGGCAAGAAGGAAGGGTGGAGGAACAATGGGGAATAATTAAAACAGCCATCACAGAGGCAACAAGTCTTTGTGTGAAGCAAATCAACAAAACAAAATGAAGGAAAAAAACACGAAGATTCTCAAAAGAGGTGGAAAGGAAGGTTAAGGAGAAAAGGATAGCATTCAGGAAATACAAGGAAACACAGAAGGAGCAGGACAGAGAACTTGATCAGTTAAAGCAGAATGAGGCAGGGGAGGCAGTCAGAATAGCAAAGGCACAAACTGAGAAAAAGATAGCCAACTCTGTTAAGAAGGAGATAAAACCTTTTATAGGTACATCAGGGAGCGAAGAAAGACCAAGGGAGGGATACAGAGACTTAATAAAAGAGAGAGAATGTGGGCAGAGGGTGACAGTGAAAAAGCAGGAATACTGAACAGATATTTTCTACTCAGTATTCACAGTGGAAGAGGAGGTAGAGGTACCTAAACCAAGCAAGAGAAACACTCTGAATAGGGGAGTCGATACCATTCCATTAACAGAAGAAAGGGTTTTGAAAGAACTCTTGAAGCTGAGGGTAGACAAAGCAATGGGGCCTGATGGGATTCACCCGAGAATTCTAAAAGAACTAACGGTAGAACTAGTAACAACACTGACTACTCTCTTTAACAAATCATGGGAGGATGGGGTGGTACCTTAGGACTGGAGGATGGCAAATGTGATTCCACTTCAGAAAAGTGGGAGCAGGGCAGAGGCAGGAAACTACAGACCAGTTATTTTGACCTCAGTGGTAGGGAAAATGATGAAATCACTTCTAAAGGAAAGAATTGTTGAGTACCTAGAGACCAGTGGGGCACAAGACCCAAGACAGCATGATTTCACCGCAGGAAGGTCATGTCAGATGAACCTAATAGATTTCTTTGACTGGGTGACCAAAGTAGTAGACCAGAGAGGGGCTGTGGATATGGCCTACCTATATTTTAGCAAGGCATTTGACTCAGTCTCACACAAAAGATTAATATACAAGTTAGCCAACCTTGGAGTGGGTCCCAAGGTGGTAGGCTGGATAAAAAAATGGATAAATAACAGGACGCAAAGGGTAACAGTAAACAGAGTCCAAAGTGAAGAAAGGAGGATAACTAGTGGGGTACAGCAGTGGTCGGCACTGGGACCAGTCATCTTTAATGTCTTTATAAGTGACATTGTAAAGGACCTGGAAGGAAAAGTATGTCTCTTTGCAGATGACACAAAGATCTACAATGGGGTTGATACACAAGGTGGGGTGGAAAGGATAAAAAGGGACTTGGCAAGGTTGGAGGAATGGTCAAATATGTGGCAGCTCAGATTCAATGCAAAGAAGTGCAAGGTAATGCATCTGGAAACAAAAACCCGGAGAAGAGTACACAATGGGGTGAGTTAATAACAACAACAAAAATCAAAAGAGACCTAGGAGTAATTATATCAGATGACCTAAAGGTGGGCAAGCAATGTGAGAAGGCAGTAAGGAGGGCTGGGGAATACTGGGATGCATAGGGAGAGGCATCAACAGTAGAAAACAGGAAGTTGTTATCCCTCTGTACAGACAATTGGTGAGACCCCATCTGGAGTACTGCTCGCAATTCTGGAGACCCCACCTCCGCAAAGACATAGACAGAGTGGAGGCTGTTCAGAGGAGGGCAACCCAAATTGTGCAGGATCTGCACCAGATGACATATGAGGAGAGACTAAAACAGCTTAATACGTATACTCTTGAGGAAAGGTGGGAAGGGGGGACATGATAGAAAGTATCTCAAGGGAATTAACAAAGTACAAGAGGGTAGCATCTTTCAGAAGGAGACATGTGCAAGAACAAGGGAGCACAACTTGAAGATAGAGGGGGGAGGGCTCAGAGGTAATGTTAGAAGTATTTTTTCACAAAGAGGGTTGTGGATGCATGGAACAGCCTTTCTGAAGAGGTTGTGGAGTCAGGAACAGTGGGAGAATTTAAGAATGCATGAGACAGACATAAGGCAGTTCTAGTGGGGGGGTAGGAGGAAGTAAGCAGTTGATTACTTAGAATATGCAGCTTAGCCATCAGGTAGGGAAATGGGCAGACTAGGTGGGCCAAGCAGTCCTTATCTGCCATCAAATTCTATGTTTCTGTTTCTATGTTTCTGCCCATGGCTTCGATTAGCTTCCAGGCCGGCTCCCCTAGTTACATGGATTGCGGCACTACCAGCTGGTGCCGCAACCCCACCCCCTGGGGGTCAAGCCAGGGGTCTGGGGGAGTGGAGGGCAATTTGGAAGTGAAAGCATGGGGGCCCATGACCCGGCGGATGCACCGGCATCCGTGAGTGGCAAAAAGGGGAAAATTTAAAAAAAGTACTCTGCCTCCAGTATTGATACTAGAATGCAGGGAGAAGTTTGGGAGGCTTCTCCCATGCAGGCTCAAGAAACAGCAAGCAGAAAGGCACATTGCTGCTCTGTGGAACTTGCAATTTGTCCTACTGTATACACTAACCCTACCAACATCAATGAAGTGATAAAAGAATTTTACTGTCTAACAGTCGAAGACCACCACAGTGACCTCTCCCTCAAAGTCCTTCCTAACAGGCATCCAACTGCCTAAGTTTATGGATGCATATGATTGATATCTGCAATGTCTCCATAACTGCAACAGAGATTGCTGCTGCTGTCTTAAAAACCTCAAATCCCCCAAGACCCCGGAGGGGGAGGCTAACTCACTGAATTTTATCAGTTTCTCTCACCCTTCTTCTGTGCCATACTACAGAGGCTGTATCAGGAAATGGGCTCCGCTGGTTCTCTCCCTTCACTGTTGGCCTCCACCACCATCACTGTCCTACACAAGAAAAGCAAGGATGTGACAAACACAGCTAGCTATTAATTTACCTCAGTCATTACTGTAGATAATAAAATCTATGCAATGATCATAGCCACTTGGCTGGAACACCTTCTTCCTCTATTAATTCAGCCCTTTCAGGTGGGATTTGTGCATTGTAAACTGAGTTCAGACCATATCCTGACCCTGTTAAATCTGATCTACTTGGCTTAGCAGTACCCCAATTTCGATGTGGTAATCACTATTTGAAAAGGTTTTCTATTTTAGGGAGTGGGGGTATTTTTACTAGGTCCTCTGAAGAATGGGATTTGGAGAATGCTCTACAGCAAATATTCAAACCATGTACTCTAATCCTATTGCTTGGATCCTTACCAGAGGGGGTCTTCATGGATTCCTTGAAAGAGGCTCTGGTGAGGACCATCCTGAAGAAACTATCTCTTAACCAGGACATCTTGGCAAATTATCAAGATATCTCCAACCTATCTGCAATCTCCCATTTTTGGGTAAGGTTGTTGAGAAATTTGTGGCACTTCAGCTTGACAAGCACCTTGTGACCTTTGATATCTATGAGCCATTCCACTCAGGTTTCCAAACTCGGCATAGAATGGGAACAGCACTAGTTCAGGTGCACACTGAGGGCTAGGGATCAAGGAGATGGGTCAATTCTCATTCTCCTTCATCTCTCATCAGCATTTGACACTGTTGATCATGTCGTGCTAATTGACCATCTCAGAAAATACTGTGGACTCACCGTCACTGTCATCCACTGGCTTGAGTCCTAGCTCACTGACAGGAAGCAATGGGTGGTGATGGAGAATTTCTCCTCCTCCTGAAGCTCCTGTCATGCTGTGAACCTCAGGGATCGATCTTGTCGCTCATGTTGTTCGCAGTGTAAATGCTGCCCTTAGGTGAGCTTATTAGGAAGTACAATGCGGGTTTTCACTGCTTTGTAGATGATACCAGATTGTATCTATCCTTTGCCCCTGGAACATCTGATGCTGTGACTGTGCTTAACGCCTGCCTGGCCGAGATCAATGATTGGATGTCCGATAGCTGGTTGTGATTGAACCCCAACCAGATGGAGGTTCTGGTAGTGGGAGTGGGCTGAAGGCATGATAGGGATGCCTCCGGAGCGGCAACTGAACTTTTCCTGTGGCCAACACCATTGAAGGTTTCCTCTTGGGTGCGTGACATTGGTGTGTTCTTTGATGATGGTTTGACATTTGAATCTCAGGTGTCATCCATTGTCCAAAGTGGTTTTTACCACTTGAGGAACATTGCCAGGATCAAGCCCCTAGTTCCACTGGAGGACCTGCCCACTCTAGTTCATGCCTTTGTAACCTCCCAGCTTTATTACTGTAATGCCCCATACTTCAGGCTCTCGGGAGGTACCTCTGCCCGGATGCAGCTATTGCAGAATGCAGCTGCCAGGTTGCTGATGGACCTTCCGAGGTTTTGTCATGTAACTTCGGTGCTGCCGGTCAGGTGGAGGGTTATCTTCAGGGTGGGTTTAGTCACCTTTAAGACCCTACATTGACTAAGCCCTGGCTATCTGTCAGATCTCCCAACACTTGCTGCCCCAGTCTGCTCCCGCCAATCCTCCTCTAGGGGCCTCCTAGCAATCCCCAGGATGAGGCTTAAAACTGCTGGTGACAGGGCTTTTAGGGTCACTGGACCCATGCTATAGAATTTGCTCCCCTTTAGCCATCAAGGAGGCCCTTCAGTCGAGGTGTTCAAGGGCAGCCTCAACACCCATTTCTTTGCTCTGGCTTACCCAGATGTAGCCTCCTAAATATTCAGGGTAGATAGCTGACCTGTTTCCAACTTTTATTCTTATAGCTGTATTAATACACATTATTTGATCTCTTTATGTTTTATTTTGTTTGTTGGATTTTATTATTTTATGTGCAGCACCCAGAGCCTCCGGGAATGGGCACCTAAAAAATAAAATTTGCCTTGCCTTACCAATGGGATCTTGTCCTCCTTTTTTGGGATTGGACATGGCACCAGATGGGATGTCCCTTGTCCCTGCTCCTCTTTCTTTTGTACATAGAGCCTCTGGTGACACCCATATGCCAGAAACCTGCCATAACAGGTTTTAAAGTGGGGAACAGCCAGCATAAAGCTCTAGTAAACACAGATGACCTGTGGGTCCTGCTGGAAGAGGCCCATTCTGGAACTCAGCTGCTGATAACACTACTGCAGACCTTCACAGGTGCATCAGGTCTGCACATTAACCAGAGGAAAGCAGAGGTCCTGACTTTATTTTAATTTAGTATGCTTTTTACTGGCAGACCACCAAGGAATCTCTCTCCACCCCACTCTGGCCCCCTCATTGTCCCCGAGACTTACCTCCTTCAAAGCCGATACCCCCTGGATTAGCCCCCAGGGCAGAGCTGCTGCACCAAGCACAACCAACATGATGAAGGGAGAAGATTGCCAGTGGGGGTAACTATCAGTATTACCTCCTTGGATTTCCCCCCAGTGCAGGACATGGAGTTGGCCCGGAAATGACAGATGCTGCAGTAGATCAGCATTTCAAGGAGTGACAGGAGGAAGATGGGGGCTCCAGGAGTTCAGGACATCATGTGTGGTGGCTGCTGTTTTCATTTTTCCCTTTGGACCCCGGGGCAGGGACATGCAATGACATCCAACATCTGCCTGCCCCCAAAGGTAACATCGCTGGCTGCAGCAGTACCCCCAGCCTCCACCAGGGGTCTGTAAAGTGTTGGACAATCTGCCCCTCCATCCCCCTGGTGAAGAAAATCACTCCCCAGGTTGCTCCATCCTTCTCCCCCTGGCTGGCCCTCCAACTCCCAAGTCCATCCCTGAACCCAGGATGTTGACACTGTAGAGTGGACACATTGCCATGGTTTCAGCGGGCTGGCAGGTCCTGGCTTTTAATTGATACTGCATGCAGTAGCCTTTCTAATCACATGAGTTACATGGGGTGAAGGACAATCTCACCTCTCTGGGCATAAAAAATATGCCCCAACTGGGAAATCTTTGTGACAGCAACTTTACCCCCTGACCTCAGAACAGAAGAACTTAAAATGGTCATGTCACCAAAGCTATTCACCTCATCTCCCACATTCCTTCACACATTGCACAAAGCTGGTTTGATTAAATGGAAAAGCTGAGGGCACCATCTAACTGGAAGCAAACATCCTCATTACAGATGTAGAATATTAAGAACCCACTTGCAGAAAAGGGAATGGTGTCTCCCTTTTTCACAGGGGTACCACTGGGCTTTTTGAGTAGCCCAAACAATCATATGGTTTGCAGATCCCTCATTAGCAGCCCCCTTGGAGGAGCACAGAAGCCAAGATTTTAGGATTGTGCTGTACCATGATATGCCTGTAACCCCCCCCAATTTCAAGGGGGCATACCTTACATATCTTCCTGGGGTCTTCTAATGCCCACTGCTTGGCAGACATCCAGCAAGCAGAGCTAAATCCATGGCTGTTGATGTTCCGCTGTTGTCCTGCATGTGTGCACACACCTCTGTGCCACTATGCTGTTGCTTTAAGGGACTCAGCCTATGTTTAGTGTAAACAGCCTGGGCTGGGTCTGAGTAACTCAAGGATTACAACCAGCCAGGCATAGCTCCCATCCACTCTAATCTGCAGTCGCTAGCAGTGCAGAGAGAGCCCTACAAGAATCTCTATCTGTTTATCACTAAAACTTTACTGTTGGTAAAATAAATAAATTGTTACAATGCCAGTACTAGACTTCCCAATGGGAGCTGCCATCTTTGGACTTGGACTCCTACTTTGGACCAATTGGAACCAAGAGGTCCTCAAGGGGTCCTAATAACGGTGCCTTGTGGGAGAAACTGTGAACATTTGCTTGTTGGTGCCTAAATGGACCAGTGGGAGCATTAGAACTGTGATTGACAGCTCCCATAGCCAATTGGAATATAGGAAAACCAGACAAGTCGGAGACTGTTTTTTGAACAGTGGATCAGTTCTGCTCAAGCCACTGAGAAGAAAGCAGCCTGTGTAGCTCTGGGTTTCTCTTCCAGGGAGAGGCCCATATTTTTCTCCTGCGAGGTCAACTCTATTTCAGAAGGGAATTAATTATCCTGGGACTGCCAGCTAAGCAGAGCAAGAGGATTCTTCAGCAAGAGGCTGAAGAAAAACTGGCCACTCACCTAACTCTATAGACTACATTATTTCATTTCAGGAAACCAGGGAACAATTAGGTACATTAAAAAAAAATTCACTAATCCAGGCCCAGACAACATAAATCCTAGATTTCTCATAAGTACAATAGATTCCATTACCCCACCACTCACCATTATTTTTAACAAATCCCTTCATGAATCCAGAGTCCCATTTGATTGGCTGAACGGTGTCACCCCCATCTTTAAACAAGGTCTACATTCCAAAGTCAAAAAATTATCGACCAATCAGTCTCACCTCAATACCTTGTAAACTAATGGAAAAAATAATCAAATCACTACTAGAAGTAGAAATGCAGTCCTTAAACATCATAGACATTTCACAACACAGGTTTAAGCCAGGTTATTCCTGTACTACCAATCTGCTTTCTTTTTACAACCACATCAGCAAAAACCTCGATTCCAGCATCTCTATTGACACCATCCTACTTGACTACAGAAAACATTCGACAAAGTATCACATACTATTTTGGTGAATAAACTCATCCACTTAGGATTTTCACCCACCAATGTCTCAAGGGTTCATAGCTGGTTGAACAATAGATCTCAGAGGGTTAGGGAGAACGGTGAATTATCTGAGGTAGAAAGGGTGTCTAATGGAGTCCACCAGGGCTCCATCTTGGGACCAACACTCTTCAACATTTTCATCTGAGACATGACTATTTCATCAAATAACATCATTTCTAAATTCACAGACAATACCAAACTGGGGGGAAAAGTCAACAGTGAGACTAATGTAACCCCTTTGTTACCCAGGGTTACTAGAATCCCAGTAAGACATAGTGGTAGGCAGGGAAGGCAGCTAGTGAAAATCCAGTTAAATGGATTTCACACTGTCTCACTCTGTTCTCAGTCTCAGCTGAGACTGAGGGATGACATCACCATAGAACTATCGCAGCTGCATGAGCCACAATGGAATCTGCAGAAGTGAGTTAGAGTAGAATGTTGGGAGGTTTGAACAGTCAGTCTGTGGTCAGTTGGAGTTGGAGATTGTTGTGAGAAGAGCACAGCAGCTCTGTGCTCAGGATCTTGGAGCCTCAGCCCTGAAACAGGGCTACAATTAGGAAAAGGTGTGTGTTTCTGCCTAAAGAGAGACACAGTAAGCTATTTTGAAAGTGGTGGAGACCGCTGATATGGGTCTCTGTGCCCCATCCCTCAGGGGATGGGGCAGGAAGGTTTGCCTGCTATTCCAGGGGCAACCACCTGGCTACTGGTGGAGAAAGAAGCTGCCTTATTTTGTCCATGTGTGTGGGGTACAAGAAGATTTCGTGATTCACATGTGGGGCAGCTGCAACTGGAGGGTGAGTTCTGCTCTTTCTAAAGGGCCCATGTTTCATCCTGAACTGTGTTAAAGTGGGGATTGGACTACTGAAGTAGTGGGAGGCCTAGAGTAATAGGCGTAGCCAAAAGTAAAAGTATGTTTAAGTTCAGCACATAGGGGAAGTCAAGACATGTAGAGGAGATGTGATATACATCTACCCAGTAATCTACATTGCCAAGCTTTCAAAAGAGTTGTTTAGTTTCCAGAGAAATGGCCGGGTATGGATTGTGGGAGCTGGAGATGGGAGACCCTCCCATCTTTAGTAACCAGGTCCACCTCTATGGATTTTCTCTGTGGATTTCTACTTTGCCTCATGCACTTGGCCAGTGATGAGAGAAGTACCCAGACATGGGATGGAAGGAAATTTCCCTTTAGGAGTCGAAGGCTCTAAGGTGGTTTGGGGAGCCACCAACAGGAAAACTGGTTCATTCCATGTGAACTGAGATCAAATAGCAGTGGGAGGCAGGCCATGGGGGAACAAGTAGTGTACAAGTCAGGCTGTGTACCCAAAGCTGCATGCAAGTCCGGGCTGTGTGCCTGGTGGGTTCAGAGCCTGAGGGCTGAAATGTGAAGAAGTGTTCTGTTATCTCTAATCTGCATTACCAGGAATGTAGCCCCGTAGGGATCCATCTATGCTTTGTTTGTTCAGTTTGGATGTGAATAAAAGCCACACTGTAGAATCCCATTCCTGGTCTTGGACATTACAGTTATTTCTTCCTGTCTTTGGATTTACTTGGGTGCCCCTGTGCAGAGTAGCCAAACCTAGGCCCCCTGTGCCGAGTAACCTAGTCCTCTCTGAACCCAGCCCCCACTAGGTACTGCTGTTAGCTTCAACAGCATGCCACCTGTCATTTTGCAAAAAGGCAGGGGTCCGGGGTTACAAAAATGGAGGCACCACTTTGGATTTAATTTAGGGAGGAAGGTGCTTGGGCAGGGGCTAGCGTTTTGGCCATCTGGCATTGGGTAGCCTAAAAAGCTGAAGCAATTTAACTAGTGTGTCGCTGTGTGCTGTGGATCTTATGCTGCTGTTAAAATGCCAACTGTTTTCCAAGGAGCAGTAAAGCTAAAAGAGTGTGCCCTTGTCCTGCATCAAATGTTTACAGTGTTTTTGCCTGTTTTTTAAAAGAACTGTGGTGATAAAGAAAAGTGTGGAAGACTAGGGGTAGCAACAGGAAAATTGTGCCCTGGACACTGGAAATGCTTTTTAAAGAACTGTTATGATAAAGAAAAGTGTGGAAGACTAGGGGTAGCAACAGGAAAATTGTGCCCTGGACATTGAAAATGCTTTTGAGTGACCTGAGAAACTTGCTGTGTGAATGGCCATGCTAAATGACTGAAATGGACTCCTGCAGTGGAGTCAGTTTAAAAAAAAAAAAAAAGTGGTTTCTGCAGTTTAAATTTGCCTTCTCGATGATCGCCGTGAGGAGAAGAGCACTCGCGAGGATGAAGAGTCTCATTTGCATGGCATGGTGTGATTGGTGAGGCAGCAATCAGTCCCGCCCCTCAGCCAGCTCTACAGTGACTGCCCAGCATTCGAGAGGGAGTGTGAGTGGAGTGCGTGTACTGGCTAGTGGAGGAGCATCGCAGTGATTAAAAAGCGCTGTAAAACTTCTAAAAATAGACTGTTTTCTTTAAAATCGGGCTCAACCCGCATCTCGATCATCTGAATTGTGAGTGTGGTGATCGGGGAGATGATCGGCAGGACTGCCCACCTGTTTTCTTTCTGAGGCCTCCAAGACTGGTTGCAGGCCATTTTTCCATCGCAGCTAACAGCTACTGATAAGAGTGAGTACCAACAGTAAAAGTTGCTCAAACTGTGATTTTCTGCCAAAAGCCAGCTGAATATGTGTGCAGCAGTGTAGTCGCTTTGCAAGTAACAACTGTGTCAAGTTCTACCAGCAAGTGCAAGTCTGCTAGGTCATTGACTGTGTGCATAATTATGAGTTCAGCATCATCTTTAAAGTTTTAAAGCCAGAGAGAGACTGTGAGTTGTAGCCAAATGTGCAGCACTAGATTACAGGCATTCTTGTGCTTAAAATCCTGAGGCTTTAAGGGACTGTGAGTTAAAGAAATGGTTCCAGGAAGTGAAAAAGTCTGTAGAAAATCATGTAAATGTGTTAAAAAAAGAACAGTGCAAGTTTGTGCAGTTTGAGCAAAAGTTGTCAGTAGTGTGTGTAAATCGGATGCGCAGTGGCTTGACCCAATTTCTGAATGTTGATGCACAGGAGTGCTGCCACCACCATTACAGGGTGGGGTAGTAAAGTAAACACAGCAGCAGAGGAGCCATTTTAAAAGTAAAGAAAGTGTTCAGTAAAGTGAGACTATCAGTAACAGTGAGCTTTTGTTTGTTTTCTCTGCAGTTATGGCCTCAGAACCAGCTCGCTACCCGGATCATGCCCAGGCTGCAGTAACAGCAGCAGTAAATAGATTAAGGGACATTGAAAGGTGTTATTATGGAGGACAACTGCCTCCTCATGTGGCGATTCCTGGATATCCAGTGCATGTGTGTCAAATTTGCTTAAACCCTGTAAGGGACGTCGTCATGATACCTCACTGTGCAAGGTGCCTAGAGAAATATGGCTTGTATAAAGTGCCCCAGATTCATTTGGCTCCCACATGGACAAATGTTCAGGAATTTGTAGTTGGCAGCACACAGCACCAGGTGGATCCTGTTGAAGAAGGCCCCTCGGGGAGTGTGGCACAAAGCTAGAGGGTGCAGATTTAGAAACAGAACTAGATGTTGAAGTTTCGGATGCTGGATCTCAAAAGGTAAGTTCAGATAAAGCATCAGTAGACCCCTGGAGGGGTGGGCCTAACCCAAGTCTCATAGGAGAAGATGAGATGCAGGAGGCCTTTGAATGGGAGGTGTCAACCTCTGCATCTAGTGATGAGTGGATAGTCTCAGGATTGAGGATGACTGCTCACTCCTGGGCTCCGATCCTCAGTGAGGAATAAGAAGAGGAGGAACCTATGTGGCCTTGTGAAAAAGGAATGGGTACACAGCCTCAAGCTCTTGCCTCGGAAGAATGCATGGAAGAGACTGGTGATGCCACTGCCCTGGCTATGTAAGAAGAAGAAGTCAGAGATCCGTTTTTAATCTCATTGAGGATGCGTAGCTGGCAGAACCAGGACTGGCCACCCCCAAGTCAGGCCAGTGGTCTCAGGTTGACCAAAGCTAGTAAAGAGGAGAGACTGGTTCATAGGAAGGCAAATGAGATCTATGGGATGACCTTTCCTACCTTTCCTCGGAGAGTCTGGGAGGAGATTGAGAACAGCAGGAAATCCTGGATCTGGGCTGAAGCAATGAAATGCGTGCATCTTGGTACAAACAAGCATGTCAGAAACAGACTGTTTCATGAGAAATAAACCAAGTGGAAGAGAGGCAGGACACTGTTTATGGACAGAGTGCAAATAGTGGACGGAGAGGGACATGAAACCTTCCACTGTGTGAATTATGTGTGCCCAGATGGGGTAATAATTCAAGCTCCTGACCCCCGGTACTATTGGCCTCAATGCAAGGACCTCCCAAAAAATGTGCCCATGCCTACTAGATGGAAAGCCGAGCAGTGGTAGTCAATACTGCCACACCAGCCTTTGCAGTGCCTTTGTTGATCCCCCAGTATGGACCTTCAAGACTCAGGTGCTCCACATTCATCAGTTCTACGGTGTACTGGCCTTTCCAGAATCCATCGACTGGTCCACCAGATGACTTCAGATCCAGAGAGGACACCAGCCCAGCTGTATCCTGATCCATCACCTAGTAATCGGATGACGTCATACCAGCTGTTTTCCTTTTTTGTTCCTGTTCTATGGTTCCATCTCCAGAGAAGACATCACCCCAGCAGTTCCCATATGTGCCCTCCTGTAGTTCCCGGAAGATGTCCGCCCAGCTGTATAGGAAGAAATGCTGCCAGGGAAAGTCTTCGGCTGAGGGGCAGGTCGGTGCAGATTTTTCATTCTACAAGGGGCTGGTAAGTCCAAACTTTTCAATCTTTAAGACATTGCAGTACACACCCTACACTAGCAGACTCCAGAATGTGTGAACTGTCCTCAAAGACTCTCCCCTTCGGGACTTTGTCCTGCTAGAACTGTGCTTCACCAGGCTCCAGACCAGGAGAGACTCTTTAATGGACTAGCCTTCGGGCACTGTGGTCACTAGTTGGGACTTTAGGGCACTCCATCCCCAAATGTTTATCATAAATAATGTCATTGTGTTTCTACTATTTTCTAGTGTATATGCTGTTTTTCTACCTTTTCTAAAAAAAAATTATTTTGGGGATTCTCCAGTGTTTTGATGGTAGGGGTTTAGGTAGACTGTGTATGCAGATTCGGAGTGTGTGTTGTCTTTCTTTTTTTTTAAGGTGTTCCTGAAGAAGATAGAAGAGAAGACAAGAAGAGGAGGAGGGGCTCATCGGAGTTCCTCACTAATACTTTAGTGTGTAGAATTTAAAGTACTGTGGTTGTTATTGTTGTTGTTACTGTATTAACCCTTTCCTTCCACAGGTGTGGTTGTGGGGTTAGGGAGACAGTAAAGTAATGTAATGGTGTAGTATTAGTTTCTTGGTGTGTGGTTGCAGGTTGCCCAAGGTCAGGGAGGTCCCCGAGTTGTTTTTATTTTGGGGTTTTAAGTTAGAGGCAGACAGATTTTCCCTAGAGGGCTGGGGGGAGATAGACAGGCTGTGGTCCTGAATGTCTATAGGGACTGCAGTGCTGAGCTATTAGGGCTAAGCTCTGGACAGTTCTACCAGAGCCACTAGGCGCCCATAGTAAGTGAGTAGAGTAGAGGCTGATATGTCAGCTAAAGGCCTCTAGGCCTTTAGTGTTGCCTGCCTGTGCTCACATATGGTTGGAGGGGCCTGATCACTCCCTCCCGCAGGTAGCACATAGGGTGGGATGGTCTAAGCTGGGTAAACAATGACTGCGGACAGTCATTTTCCTGGTCAAGGGTGAGTGTAACCCCCTTGTTACCCAGGGTTACTAGAATCCCAGTAAGACATAGTGGTAGGCAGGGAAGGCAGCTTGTGAAACTCCAGTTAAATGGATTTCACACTGTCTCACTCTGTTCTCAGTCTCAGCTGAGACTGATGGATGACATCACCATAGAACTATTGCAGCTGCATGAGCCACAATGGAATCTACAGAAGGGAGTTAGAGTAGAATGTTGGGAGGTATGAACAGTCAGTCTGTGGTCAGTTGGAGTTGGAGATTATTGTGAGAGGAGCACAGCAGCTTTGTGCTCAGGATCTTGGAGTCTCAGCCCTGAAATAAGGCTACATTTAGGGAAAGGTGTGTGTTTCCGCCTAAAGAGAGATATAGTAAGTTATTTTGAAAGTGGTGGAGACTGCTGATATGGGTCTCTGTGCCCCATCCCTCAGGGGATGGGGCAGGAAGATTTCCTGCTATTCCAGGGCAACCCCTTGCTACTGGTGGAGAAAGAAGCTGCCTTATTTTGTCCACGTGTGTGGGGTACAAGAAGATTTTGTGATTTGCCTGTGGGGCAGCTGCAAATGGAAGGTGAGTTCTGCTCTTTCTAAAGGTCCCATGTTTCATCCTGATCTGTGTTAAAGTGGGGATTGGACTACTGAAGTAGTGGGAGGCCTAGAGTAGTAGGCTTAGCAAAAAGTAAAAGTATGTTCAAGTCCAGCACATAGGGGAAGTCAAGACATGTAAAGGAGATGTGATATACGTCTACCCAGTAATCTACATTGCCAAGCTTTCAACAGAGTTGTTTAGTTTCCAGAGAAATGGCCGAGTATGGATTGTGGGTGCTGGAAGTGGGAGAACCTCCATCTTTAGCAACCAGGTCCACCTCTATGGATTTGCTCTGTGGATTTCTACTTTGCCTCATGCACTTGACCAGTGAAGAGAGAAGTACCCAGTTGTGGGATGGAAGGAAATTTCCCTTTAGGAGTCGAAGGCTCTAAGGTGGTTTGGGGAGCCACCAACAGGAAAACTGGTTCATTCCCATATGGGCCGCGGATTAAGTGGCCGGTGGGGGAGCCGGGCCATGGGGAAAACCCAAGTAGTGTACAAGTCGGGCTGTGTACCCAAAGCTGCATGCAAGTCCGAGCTGTGTGCCTGGTGGGTTCAGAGCCTGAGGATTAAAATGTGAAGAAGTGTTCTGTTATCTCTAATCTGCATTACCAAGAATGTAGCCCCGTGGGGGGGGCCATCTAAGCTTTGTTTGTTCAGTTTGGATGTGAATAAAAGCCACACTGTAGAATCCCATTCCTGGTCTTGGACATTACAGTTATTGCTTCCTGTGTTTGGATTTACTTGGGTGCCCCTGTGCAGAGTAGTCAAACCTAGGCCCCCTGTGCCGAGTAACCTAGTCCTCTCCAAACCCAGTCCCACCAGGTACTGCTGTCAGCTTCAACAACATGCCACCTGTCATTTTGCAAAAGGCAGGGGTCCAGGGGTTACACTTATAAAAAGAACCTTAAGGCAGACCTCGCTACCACAGAACACTGGGCACACATTAATAAAATGTATTTTAATGTCTCAAAATGCGCAGTATTACATATGGGTAGAAATAATCCCAAAGAAGCATACTTATTAAATAACATCAGTATTAGAGAATCAAATAGAGAAAAAAGACTTGGGAATATTAGTTAATAATAAATTGTCATTCTCAGATCATTGCAATAAAACAGCAAACCAAGCCAATGCACTTCTTCGTAGGATTAATCACACATTTATCTCAAAAACAGAGGAATGAATAGTGACCCTATATAAATCCCATGTTAGGCCAGATACAGATTATGGATCACTATTCTGGAGTCTCTACTTAATTTCAGATATCACAAGAATAGAACAGATTCAGCACAGAGCAACAAGACTTGTTCCACACCTTGCACACCTGGATTATGATACATGACTTCAACGAACGGGATTATAGTCACTTAAACTCAGATGAACAAGAGGTGACCTCCTCCAATTTTTTAAAATCATCCAATCACCTATCTTAATGGAACAATGCGGTATTTCATTGTTCACTAGGAAGATCGTAGTCAAGCGACACAACAAACAGCTTGTAGTCAATAGAACAAAAACAAATAAAAGGCAAAACTTCTTCTCAGTTAGGGTGCCCAGGCTGTGGAACACACTCCCACAAGATATTGTAGACTGTAGCCAAATAACTACCTTCAAAAACCAAATAGATAAATGACTACTGAATTAAATGTGTGGGGTTTAATGTTCCACAATGTGTGGAGGACAATCTTGATGGACCAAGGCCTTCTTTTGTCCACAAAACCGAGTAAGGTATCCCATGTAACCCCACTCCCCAGGTCGCACAGTGAGATGAGAAACTTGTTGTTCAGAGTGCCATCCTGGTGAAACATTTCAATAAATAAATAAATAAATAAGTAAATATAACACATAAAGAAATACCTGGCCGGGGGATACCCCTTGGAAATGCAACACTAAGACAAAGGCATAATGTATAACTCTAATACAAATACTGTTGTAAAATACAATCACACTGATCAAACTGTATTATTGTTAAACATACAATAGAATTAAATTGTCTGTAATTCTGAGTGTTCCAACAGACATTGCTGTCTTCTGCACTGCCTTCAAGAGCACCAATAAACAGTCACATTAGCCTACCTTGACCGGGAGGAAGTCTGTGATGGTCACAATATAGCAATTTATGGAATATACAATAAAGTAAAGTCACATCTGCTAAACAATTCTAGCACTTTTTGTGAGAATTGGCAGAGGATACACACCATAAGAAAAACAAAGACCAGGGTAGCAAAATACATAAATCAGTCGGAGCCATTAGGTCCCCCCCAGGAAGGAGGAGGAGGCGAAGGGGTTACTCAGAGTATCAATTCCCAAGCCTCTGAACCATGGAAGCCATGGGCTAGAGACTTACCCATTGAGCCTCTGCAGTGATGTAGGGTGTGGAGAAAGGAGGCAGGTGTAGCCATCCCTAACTCCCAGTTCTTTATTACTGGCAAGAAGACTGCCACTAACACATCAAGATCTGGCATTTTTCTTTCATGGCTGCTGTTAACAGTAAGTACTTATAAGATCTGACCTGTGGCATACGTTGCTCTGGGTCTCCTAGAACCCAGAATTCTGGGCTGATGGGTAGGTCTAATCATAGAAGGTGTTCCATCCACCCTATGATGGCTGCTCAGCATGGTTCGATTACCCTATAGGATCACAGGATATGGAATATTGACCCTGAGGAGGCACTGCACTGCTAACAGGGAGGCAGTATAGAGTATAGTGCAGTGGTTTAAGGTTCTGAGCTGCAAATCTGTAGACCTGGGTTTGAGTCCCACAGCCCCCACTTGCATACTGCGTGACCCTGAGCAAGTCACTTAACTTTTCTGTGCTCCCAGGTCTCACCTGTAAAAAGCTTTCAGCTTAGTGTGCAACTCCTGGTCAAACAATTAAAAAAAAAAGAAACGCTTTTGATATTCATGTCCATATATGCCGATTGTCTGGCATCCTGTGCCACTGTCCTAAGATCTTCTTTTGTGTAAGCTTATATTTTGGGTCTGCAGTGGCTCTATAGGCTTCATTCAACACTAGTCCCTGAAGTTAACATCCAACTGGGTTCACAGATTTGCTGCCCATTTTTGTCTATGAAAATCCAAGCCTGGAGGTGGTAGGCCTGTAGATGCTTATAGATATACCCTATCTTGCCCTTTGACTGAGTCCCCAAATGCTCATGGTACAGAATATTTTGGATTTTCTGAGGCAGCATTGTGGGTAAACCAGGGTTGTGGGTGTCACAACTGAAGATGTGTCCTGTGGTCTTGTTTTGGTAGTAAAGAGCTCCTGGAGTTGTGTGAATGACTGAAGAGAGTTCATAACGAGATCTTTAAGGTTACTCAAATTGAAAATACCTTTACGTTCCTATCAGTTCTAGCAGATGGAAGAACCAGCTACCTGAAGACGAAGATTGTGCTAGACTGGTTCAAGGCTGCCAAGGGAAAGGTCCTTCCACTTATTGTTGAGGCTAGGATTCACCACACCTTTTGAGAAAAGGACATGCCAATCGTTGGTGTCTGACCTGAAAAATTTCCCTGTAAGACTGATACAGCCAATAGGATTCGCCTGTTATCTCATGTTCAATCTCAACTCACAAAGGGATTGCTTTGAGTCCACTGTCAGCCAATGCAATGTTTTTTAATCTCAACTCACAAGGGGATTGCTCTGAGTCCACTGTCAGCCAATGCAGTGTCTATGCTATTACACCACTAATATGATAGGCCCACGGACTCAGCAAATTCCAATCCCTCTTTCTCTAATGATGCCCTTCAAGTACCTTGACTGTATCTTGGGTGCTGGTTACCCTAGAGAAAAGTTGTAAAAGGATTCTATTTTTTCATAGTATTATGGGGATGTTTAGGGAAGGTTGTGAAAACAATAGGCAAGTCGAGGCATAGTCATCATCTTGAGGGCTGTGATTTTTCCTGTTAGTGATAAATTGAACTTAGCCCACCACAGCATATCCTGTTGTAGATGTTCCAGGAGTGGGGTAAATGTTCGGACACCAAAGTTTCTATCATGTGAGTGATGGTCATTTCAATGTATCCCATATCCTCAGGAGCCCATTTCAGGTGGCATGAATTGACACTGGCTCAGGCAGGGTCCCCTACTTTTACTGGCAGCACCTCTATCTTGTCCCAATTGATTTGTAGACCCGAGATGGACTCAAATTGTTTGAGAATGTGAAGAGCCACAGTTAAGGAGGTTTCTACCTCTGACAAGAGGAGAAGAAGATCATCAGCACACAGCAATGTGCTGTACAGTTGGTCTCACCTTAATCCCTTTATCCCTTCTGATTTTGCTCCAGAGCTGTGCTGTGTGGTTTTATAGTGAGCAGGAAAATGAATGGGCTGTGGGAGCACCCCTGGTGCTTGCCTTGGTGGAGGGGGAATGAACAGAAACATAGAATTTGATGGCAGATAAGGACCGCTTGGCCCACCCGGTCTGCCCATTTCCCTACCTAATGGATAAACCGCAGATCCTAGTTAACCAACAGCCTACTTCCTCCTACCTCCAACCCCTAGAATTGCCTTATGTCTGTCCATGCATTCTTGAATTCCCCACTGTTTTGACTCCACAAGACAGAAACATAGAAACATAAATTTGACGGCAGATAGGGACCACTTGGCCCACCTAGTCTGCCCGTTTCCCTACCTGATGAATAAGCTGCAGATTCTACTTAATCAACAGCTTACTTCCTCCTACCCCCCACTAGAATTGCCTTATGCCTATCCTATGCATTCTGGAATTCTCCCACTGTTCCTGACTCCACAACCTCCTCAGGAAGGCTGTTCCATGCATCCACAACCCTCTCTGTGAAAAAATAATTTCAAACATTACCTCTGAGCCATCTCCACTCTATATTCAAATTGTGCCCCTTGTTCTTGCACATGTCTTCTTCTGAAAGATACTACCCTCTTGTACTTTGTTAATTCCCTTGAGATACTTGAAAGTTTCCATCATGTCCTCCCACTCCCTCCTTTCCTCAAGGGTATACATATTAAGCTGCTTTAGTCTCTCTTTGTATGTCTTCTGGTGCAGACCCTGCTCCATTTGGTTGCCCTCCTTTGAACAACCTCCACTCTGTCTATGTCTTTGGAGATAGGTTCTCCAGAATTGCAAGCAGTACTCCAGATGGGGTCTCACTAATTGTCTGTACAGAGATAACAACTTCCTGTTTTCTACTGTTGATGCCTCTCCTATGCATACCAGTATCCCCCAGCCCTCCTTACTGCCTTCTCACATTGCTTGACCACCTTTAGGTCATCTGATATAATTACTCCTCTGTCTCTTTCGATTTTGTTGTTGTTATTAACTCACCCCCACTGTGTACTCTTCCACTGGGTTTTGTTTCCCAGATGCATTACCTTGCACTTCTTTGCACTGAATCTGAACTGCCATATTTGACCATTCCTCCAACTTTGTCAAGTCCTTTTCATTCTTTCCACCCCCTTGTATATCAACCCTGTTGCATATCTTTGTGTCTTCTGCAAAGAGACATACCTTTCCTTCCAGGTGCTCTCAATGTCACTTATAAACACATTAAAGAGGACGGTCCCAGTACCGAACCCTCACGGTGCCCGCTGATTTACCTCCTTTCTTCACTGTGAACTCCATTTACTATTACCCTTTGTGTCTTGTTGTCCAGCCAGTTTTTTATCCAGGCTATCACCTTGGGACCCACTCCAAGTCCGGATAACTTGAATATTAATCTTTTGTGTGAGACTGTGTCAAATGCCTTGCTAAAATCTAGGTAGGCCATATCCACAGCCCCTCTGGTCTACTACTTTGGTCACCCAGTCAAAGAAATGTATTAGGTTTGTCTGACATGACCTTCCTGCTGTGAAACCATGCTGCTTTGGGTCCTGTGCCCCACTGTCCTGTAGGTACTCAACAATTCTTTCCTTCGGAAATGATTCCATCATTTTCCCTACCACTGAAGTCAAACTAACTGGTCTGCAGTTTTCTGCCTCTGCCCTGCTCCCACTTTTCTGAAGAAGAATCACATTGCCCTCCTCCAGTCACAAACCCCATCCTCCATGATTTGTTAAAGAGAGTAGTCAGTGATGTTACTAGTTCTACCCTTAGTTCTTTTAGAATTTTTGGGTGAATCCCATCAGGCCCAATTGCTTTGTCCACCCTCAGTTTCAAGAGTTCTTTCAAAATCCTTTCTTCTGTGAATGGACTGGTATCGACCCTCCTATTCAGAGGTTCTCCCTTGTTTGGTTTAGGTACCTACCCCTCCTCTTCCATTGTGAATACTGAGCAGAAATATTCATTCACTATCCCTGTTTTTTCACTGTCACCCTCTGCACACATTTCCTCTCCTTTATTAAGTCTCTGTATCCCTTCCTTGGTCTTTCTTTGCTCCCTAATATACCTATGAAAGGTTTAATCCCCCTTCTTAACAAATTTGGCTATCTTTTCCTCAGTTTGTGCCTTTGATATTCTGACTGCCTTCTCTGCCTTCTTCTGCTTTAAATGATAACGTTCTCTATCCTGCTTCTTCTGTGTTTCCTTATATTTCCTGAATGCTATCCTTTTCTCCTTAACCATCCCTGCCATCTCTTTTGAGAACCATAGTGTTTTTTCCTTCATTTTGTTTTGTTGATTGGCTTCACACAAAGGATTGTTGCCTCTGCGATGGCTGTTTTGATTATTCCCCATTGTTCCTCCACCCCTCCTTCCTGTCCATTTGCTAGTGCTTTTCTGAGGCACTCTCTCATTTTCCCAAAGTCAGCCTTCCTAAAGTCCAGTACTTTTGTTTTTGTATGGCTTGACCCTATGACTGTGTTTATTGTGAACCACACTGTTTGATGGTCACTTGTTCCCAGATGGCGACCCACTTCTAAATCTGATATCCTTTTTCCCTCCCCATTTGAGAGTACCAGGTCTAAGATTACTCCCTCCCGAGTGGGTTCCAACATTAGCTGTCTGAGGCATGTCCCCTGTAGAGCATCAAGAATGACCCTGCTCTTGGATGTGCCTGCAGCAAAGGTACTCCAGTTAACATCTGGCATATTCAGGTCCTCCATCAACAATATCTCCCCTTTTTCTGCCATTTTAAGGATGCCTTCTATCAATTCCTTGTCCATTTCCTCCCTGTGAAAGAGTAATCCCTTCCCCATTTATTTTTGTTCTCTCATTCTGGGAAGACTGTGGATTCTGGAATTATTCCCTGGTATATGTTCTGCTTGTAATGTCTTGTTTGTTGGGCTGGCCACCCACTTTGTTTATATTCTGTTATTGTTTATTATTAATTGTCTGTCGTGTTATTTCCTTCTATTATGTTGTCTCCTGTCTCTATCTATAATCCATATCTTGCCCATGTAAACAAAAGAGAGAGAGACGAAATAATAGTAATAAAGGGGCGTCTGGATTGTTGTCCTTAATTGCTATAATGCCATGCATCCATTTGTGTATGTATTTGGAGTCTTTGACTCCAGTTTCTCTTGTTAAATCATGAATAAATATGTAAAGGGAGCTGTTTATGCTCTGCGGAGCTTCATTTGGTTGGTCTTTATCTAATACTGCCCTGTTTAAAGAGCCGTACGTTATTGTATTCTTTCATATCGCTAACCCCTGTAAAATAGCTTTCAGGGCCATGTTTGCCAGAGCCAAGCCTTGGTTTACTTATTATACCATTCGGGTATAACAAACCCATGTATTGAAACATTAGTTTAAGTATTCTCCTGATTTTTGTACTTTGCCAAAAGCCCCTAGAGATATGAAGCGGCTTTGTTTTTCCCCTACCCTGGTGTTTCAGCGTTTACATGACTGTGCAGCGGGTGCTGGAATGGCAAATCCTGCTCGAACATGCGCATAGTCAGTGAGACAGTTTATTTCAGAAACCAAGCGAGAAAGATATTCATGAAATAAACGCCTTGGTGGCATGCTACTTACTTCCAGAGCTGAAATAAAGCCCTTTCTGGGCTGTTATGAGACTTTGTGGAGGCGACAATATTCCTGGTGCCAGTCAGCTTGTTGGAGCTCTGTGTACCTTCCCTTCAATGCAGCATCTCCTAAGAGCTGGCTGGCGGCCTCTTTCAAAACACTTTATGCTGCCATTGAAAGGGAGGTGCTTCGGAGACAGAACTAATGTTCAAAGGAGCTAAAAAGACTGTAATTCACTTCATACACTGTTTATAAGTTAATAAAGTGTTTTAAAGGGATTTGGTTATTGTAAATATGATATTTGTAAACTAAATAAAGAATACATATATAAAGTAAAGAATAGAGGAGACTAGGTGATCACATGTCAGTTATTTTGTATTTAAGGAGCACATCTAGGTTAGGTAATCAGATAGAATGGGGATGTGATGCTGTAAACATCCCTGAAGCTAGCTATATCTAGCTTTCCTTTGTTAACCTGATTTTAATTTTCTTTCTTTTTTCTTTGTTTTGCAGTATTCAGGCCATTTTGTACAGAATAAATGCTTTATTCTGTTTGCTGCAATTTTGCCTCTGTGGTCCATCTATTCATCAACCTATGACACTCCCCTGAGATGGGGTCTGTACACTACCCCATGCAGATTGTCATGCCATTTCCTGTCTCAGGGTGACCCATAGTGACTCATCAACTTCCTGTTTACTCTTTAGTTCTGTTGTTTAATCCCTTCCCTTATATAGAGAGCTCCTCCTCCTCCTCCTCCTCTTTACCCACCCTGTCCCTCCTGCAGACTGTGTATCCTGGTATATTGACATCCCAGTCATGGTTCTCTGTGTACCATATTTCAGTGACTGCCACAATATCCAGGCATCCATCTTCCATCAAGGCCACTAGTTCAGGGAGCTTGTTGCAAAGACTGCGGGCATTGGTACTCATCACCTTCTGTTTTTTTTGTGGCCTTACCCCTTTTAGCCCCATCCCTGTCCTTACCACCTTTTTCTGCATTTATCCCTGTCCTGCTCCCTACTGACTTCTCTACCTTGGTGTTTACCTCTCTAACTACTGTGTTTTGTGGAAGGAGGCTGGGATTTCCATGCTCCTTTCAGTGCCTCCCCTCGCTAGTTTAAATGCTTGCCAATGAAGCATTTAAACCTGTCACCTAGGATCCTGGTTCTGCCCTGGACAGATGCAGACCATCGCACCAGTATAAGCCTACATCCCTCCAGGTGGCTCCCTAGTCCCCAGTGAAGCCAAAACCTTGAGCTCCACACCAGTTTTTCCACCATTCATTGAATCCCATGGTGCATAATATCTTAGCATCATCCTTGCCATAGACAGGCAGCACCTCCGAGAAGGTTACCATACATGCTACTTATCTAAGACCCCTCCCCAACTCCACAAACTCCTCTTGCACTGCTCTGATCCCATTCACAGCCAGGTCATTTGTTCCTAGGTGGACAATGACATCCAGCTCCCTCCTTTGTGCAGCTTCTCTCACAATTCTGAGGATTCGCTTCCTGTCTCTTCAAGCCGTGGCACCAGGCAGGCACCTTACCTCCCTATAACCTTCCTCTCCCACTTCTACCCCCTAATGATTGAGTCCCCCACCAGAAGTTGTTTCCTTCCCCTGTGGGGTCTCTTGCCACCCTCCTGTGGGTCTCCTTTATGGAGTTTCCCAGCATCCTCCTTGGTCTCCACTGCAGGTGCCTCCATAGAGGAACCACTCTTTGCCAGAACAGCATATGAATTGTGGAGAGGTATAACTGCAGGGATGCACCTCTGTTCCACCACCCTCTCCCTCTCTGAGCCCACCTTGGTCCAAATGCTCCTCTTTCTTGGCAAACTCTGAGGTAACGGTGGTGGCCCTGGTGGTCTCTGAGTGGGGAAGAGGTTTCACCTATCCTAGCCTGGTCAGCCTGGAGACGGGCAACCTTCTCCTCAGACCAGAGAGGTGCCTGCAGACAGGGCAGCACAGCAAACTCAGAATATCTCCTGGAACACTGCTGCCCCACAGCCACTGCACTGCACCACTCCCATCTTGACTTATTTTGTGTCCCCTCTCCTGTTGCTTTGTATGCTTACTGTCTCCTCCCCTCTACAATTTACGCATACTTTTCTACTGCCTATATGCCCTTACAACTCCGCCCTTTCTGTTCTGAGACAGGAACTTCCTGTAGTCTTCAGTAGTCTCCTTCTTCTGTGCTTGGACTCAGACCTCCAGCAGCCAGGGGGGGAGTTATTTTTAGGTTCCTTCAAGATTGATGATACTAATGTGTCTCAGTGATCCTTCCCTTCCTACTGCCAAACAGGAAGTTCCTGTTGTCAGTCAAATCCAGTGGCTATAAAAATTGAACTGACTTTGGGTGGGAGGGTGGAGGGGTGGGAAGGAGTGCAATTAGTAAAAAAATCTGTTTTTCTAGACTGCTGTATCTTGCTCTGAAACCAAAGTTCTCTACTGTCAAAAACAGCAGGAAGCTGTAATTGGAGACAGCTGCTTTTGTACTCCTAAGCTGATAAGCCACACCCCCAAATAGTGTCAGCCTCTGCTCTAACTCAGTAAATTAAGCTGATAAGCCCCCTTCCTCAGAGAAACACACAGTGACTTTCTTCTTTTTTTTTACTTAAATGAAACCCCTTCTTCTAATGAAGTATCTATTTGCTTAATCCAAACACGACTTCTCCTGCTGAGATAGAAGTGATTTATCAGTAAAAATCTGTAGTTCTAGATGCTGTATCTTGCTCTGAAACCAAAGTTCTTGTCTGTCAAAACAGCAGGAAAAACCTCCTCAGGAAGGCCGTTCCATGCTTCCCTACCCTCTCCATGAAAAAATACTTCCTCACATTACCTCTGAGCCATCCCCTTCTATCTTCAAATTGTGCCCCCTTGTTCTTGTACATCTATTTTTCTGAAAGATGCTACTCTCTTGGACTTTGTTGATTCTTTTTGAGGTACTTGAAAGTTTCTATCATGTCCCCCCTTTCCCTTCTTTCCTCGAGGGTATACATATTAAGCTCCTTAAGTCTCTCTCATATGTCTTCTGGTGCAGACCCAGCACCATTTTTGTTGCCCTCCTCTGGGCTGCCTCTATCCTGTTTATGTCCTTGCAGAGATTGGGTCTCCAGAATTCAACACAGTACTCCAGATGGGGTCTCGCCAGCTGTCTGTACAGAGGGATAACAACTTCTTGTTTTCTACTGGTGAAGCCTCTTCCTATACATCCCAGTATCCCCCAGCCCTCCTTACTGCCCTCTCACATTGCTTGCCCACCTTTAGTTCATCTGATATGACTACCCCCAGGTCCCTTTCCATTTTTGTTGTTGTTAGTACCTCACCACCCGAAGTGTACTCTTCCCCTGGGTTTTTGTTTCCCAGGTGCATTACTTTGCACTTCTTAGCATTGAATCTAAGCTGCCATACATTTGACCATTCCTCCAACCTGGCCACGTCCCTTCTCATCCTTTCCACCACACTTTGTGTATCACCCTGTTGCAGATCTTTGTGTCATCTGCCAAGAGACATACTTTTCCTTCCCATCCCTCTGCAATGCCACTTATAAAGACATTGAAGAGGACGGTCCTAGAACTGAACCTTGTGGTACCCCACTAGTAACCCCCCTTTCTTCAGAGTGGATTCTGTTTACTATTACCCTCTGCCCCCCTCCACTTTATTAAGCCTCACTATCCCTCCCTTGGTCTTCCTTCACTCCCTGGTGATCCTATAAAAGGTTGTATCCCCCTTCTTAATTGAGTTGCTATTCTTTGCTCTGTTTGGGCCTTTGCTGTTCTGACATCCTTCCCTACTTCCTTCTGCTTTAACTGATACAGTTCTCTGTCCTGCTCCTTGTGTGATTCCTTGTACTTCCTGAATGCTATCTTTTTTTTCCTAACCTTCCCTACCACTTCCTTTGAGAACCATGGTGTTTTTTTACATTGTTTTGTTTTGTTTATTTACTTCACACAAAGGCTTGTTGCCTTAGTGATGGCAGTTTGATTATTCCCCATTGTTTTTCCACCCCTCCTTCCTGCTCATTTGCTAGTGCATTCCTTAGGCACTCACCCATTTTGGCAAAGTCAGCCCTCCTAAAGTCCAGAACCTTTGCCTTTGTATAGCTTGACTTTACTGCGGTGTTTATCGTGAACTATATTGTTCGATGGTCGCTAGTTCCCAGATGGCTACCCATGTCTACACCTGTGATCCTCTCTCCATCTCCATTTGAGAGTACCAGGTCTAAGACTGCTCCCTCCAAAGTGGGTTCCAGTACTAGTTGTCTAAGGCATGCCCCCTGCAGGGCATCTAGAATGATCCCTCTCTTTGATGTGGCTGCAGCAAATGCACTCCAGTTAACATCTGGCATATTCAGATCCCCCATCAACAATATCTCCCCTTTTCTGTCATTCTAGGATACCTTCAATCATTTCCTTGTCCATTTCCTCCCTCTGAGATGGAGTCTGTATACAACCCCTGTGCAGATTATGGTGCCATTGCCTGTCTCCAAGTTGACCCACAGTGCTTCCTCTCCTCCCTGTTTACCCTTTTGTTCTGTTGCTTTGATTCCTTCCCTTCCCTTATGTAGAGAGCTACTCCACCTCCTCTTTTACCCTTCCTGTCCCTCCTGTAGGTAGTGTACCCTGGTATGTTCACATCCCAGTCATGGTTCTGTGTGTACCATGTTTCTATGACTGCCATGATATCCAGATGTTCCTCTTCCATCAAGGCCAGTAGTTCAGGAAGGTTGTTGACCAAACAAATTGGCATTTGTACTCACTACTCTCCAGTGTTTGATGGCTTTTCCTCTGGTGCCCCATCCCTGCCCTTACTGACTTTGCTTTCTCCATTTACCCTAGTTCTGCTCCTGACCTTTCTACCTTGGTATTTACCTCATTTAGTACCCAGTTTTGGAGGGAAGGCTGGGAAATCCTGCTGCTTATCAGTGCCTCCCCTTGGCTAGTTTAAAACCTTACCAATGAAGCATTTAAACCAATCACTGAGGAGACTGGTCCCTTTCCTAGACAGATGCAGACAATAGTGTCAGTATAGGTAGGTATCCCTCCAGATGTAACCCCAGTCTCAATTAAGCCAAAACCCTGTGCTCTACACCAGTTTTCAACCATTCACTGAACTGCATGGAGCGGAGTACCTTGCCTCACCTATGCCATAGACAGGCAGCACCTCAGAGAAGGATACTGTATGAGCTACTTGTCTAAGGCCCTCCCCAACTACATGAACTCCTCCTGCACTGCTCTAATCCTATGCGTGGCCAAGTCCATTTGTCCCTAGGTGGTCAATGACATCCAGCACTGTCTCCCGTGCAACTGCTGCCATGATCTTTAGAATCTGTTCCTGTCCTTCCAAGCCATGGTGCCAGGCAGTCACCTTACTTCACTTTACCTTGCCCCCAGTTCTATCCCCTGATAATTGAGTCCCCACCAGGAACTGTTTCCTTTCCTGTTGCATCCTGTGACACCTTCCTGGGCCTCCCCTTGTGATGGTTGCCAGCAACCTCAGGCTCCACTGTGTGTGCCTCTATAGGGGAACTATGCTTCACCAGAATGGCATATGGATTGTGGAGTGGTACATCTGAAGGAGTACACCTCTGTTCTACCACCCTCACCCTCCCTGAGCCCACTTTGGTCCAACTGCTCTTCCTTCTTGGCAACCTCTGAGGCAGAGGTGGTGGACCTGGTGTCCCCTGCATGGGGGGGGTCCTGTACTCATGTCCAGTTTGGCCTGGAGATGGGCAACCTTCTCCTTCAGAGAAGAAAGTTGCCTGCAAATAGGGCAGCATCTCAACCTCCAGAAAGTCTCCTGGAAGACTGCTGCCCCACAGCCAGTGCATTGCACTACTCCCCACTTGTCTGTCTTTCTAGTTTGCCCTGTGTATTTTTTTTAAATAGTGTGTCCACTTTTACTGTCAATGCAGTGTGCTGTGCTGGTAAGGATATGACAGCAGTATGCCCACAGAGTAAATGATATCAGAATCCCTGGCATAAAGGAAGTGACACTAAGGGGGGTGGGTGAGGGGCAGGGGGTTGGGCCCAAGCCATACCCTTCAGACACAATCAACTACAAGCTCTGACCTGCCACTATGATGAGTGTTGACCTTCCTTTCAGCAAGACAACCTGCACAATGAGTTAACAGAGAAAATACCCAGCAAAGAAAAAAACAGAGAACAATCAAGCAGTTCAGCACAACACAGGTAAGCCTCTCTGACCCTATGCAACCTGGTGTTGTGTGCTCTGAAAGCAATCAGGGGAAGACAGTCTTCCCACCTGAGGCTCTGTCTGGATTCAAATACACAAACTGCAGCCTTTGCTATGAGAACTAATCGACCACCACCACCAGTAAATTAATCCTGCAAACCTCTTCTTAATTCAAATAGGCAAAATGAAAGTATCAGTAAAATGTTTTCATACCTTCCTCACAGGTCCCAATCAATATTATGTCTTTCCAGCTCCCAGTTCCAAAAATGAGTATGATTGTGTTCTCTGCAATATAGCAAATTTGTGCAGCCTCCACCAAAAAGTCAAGGCCTATCTGACTGAATTCTAATTCTGTGGCTTGATTAGAGCAGCTCAGTACTGAAAACTCCACCCAGAAACACTTGACTGACTAGTGTCACACCTGTGATATAAGCAGGCCTTTTTGTGAAGATATTCTGCTCTGTCTGGGTTGAAAACACAATCACTCCCCTGAACCCAGAAATAATAATTAAATTAAACCTCAGCCATCAGTACAATTCTAAAAGGTGCAAAAATATCCTTACAAATACTAGGTCTCTATTCCAGTGATCAATTACAGTGAAAGGCACATTCAGTAGTAGTTCACTCCCTCTGCTTATAAAATTAACACTCCTGAAATTGAATCCTGCAAGCCTCTTCTTAATTTAAATAAGCAAAAATGAAAGTATCAGTAAAAATATGTTTCAAACCTTCCTCACAGGTCCCAATCAATATTATGTCTTTCCAGGCTCCCAGTTCTGAAAAATGAATATGATTGTGTTCTCTGCAGTATAGCAAAGTGTGCAGCCTCCACCAAAAGTCAGAGCCTCTCTGATCAGTTACAACTCCATTTGTGAGAACTGTAGTAAGGGATTAGTATATAATATTTTGATCCAGGCAAGAAAGTTTTTCATATTTCCATTTTCTCAGAGTATACCAAATGTGATTCCACTCCACTCAATCAAACACTTCCTCCAAATCAATGGTTATGACAGATGCAAAGACCGTTGAATGGTGCTCCACTTCAAGCAGATTCAGGACTGCTCTAATATTATCACAGGCCTGTTTCCCTTTCATAAAGCCTGACTGAGATTTACTGTACCAGGTAGGAAAGAGCTTTCTACAGACATGTGGCCATGATCTTAGTGAATATCTTTGCGTCAACGTTCAGAAAGGAGATGGGTCTACAATTAGAGCAGTTTGTCACATCTTTGCCCAGTTTGGGCAAGACAGTGAAGGATGCTTCCCTCGTTGTAGGGTGCAGTGACCCATTTTGATGGGCATGTAAAAATAGTCTAAAGATGAGAGAAAGCAAAGGTTCAACTGTTTGATAGAAATCAGCACTAAGGCTGTCTAGCCCAGAGCCTTCTTCACTAGGTCATGGATAGTATGAGCGACTTCAGCTTGGGTAATCTCCATATTAAAAGCTTGAGCTGTGTCCCTTGGGAGATTAGCTAAGGCAAGTTTGTGTTTAAACATTTTATTGAAGATTGTTAAAATACAAGACTATAATCATGACATATATCATAATCCACTTCAGTCAGATCCAAAGAAAAGATTACATTATCTTATAACTTTTTCAGACATTAAACATTGCAATTATAAACAGTCCAACAATGACCACACAGTTTCTTGATAGTAACTAATTTTGTAAGAATATGTTTTCAGTACGTGTAACTTAGATCCTTTGACAATAAACACTATGACATGGGATATCCACCTTTTCTCAAACAAACCAATCCGAATAGTATTTCATATTCAAATTGAAAAACATTCTACCTTATCCCCAGTGAAAGTATTCCTTTCGTTTACCCATTTATCCCACCCTCTATGATAATACTAAGTTGGTTCTTCCTCCAAAAAAAAAAAATTATAATAAGTGGCCACTTTAGCTAAAGCTTGCTTCCATCTCAAAAGTGATGGAACCTCAGCTGACCTCCAGTGTAAATAGCAAAGTCGTTTTGCCGCCATGGCAGGAGCATAAAGAAATCCCTTATATATCAAACTTTTCGAGTCTAAAATAGAAGGGTCCCCCAGTACCCAAAATAGGGGAGACCTGGGAATAAAAAATTGGGGAATATCCTCCAAACAAGAAATAATATTCTCCCACCACCTCTTTATTAAAAAGCAATCCCATAAGACATGGTATATTGTCCCAGGCTCCTGAGAACAGCGCCAGCATAAATTAGAGCCCAAACCTCCCATCTGTACCAGATACACTGGAGTACGATGCCATCTGCTTAGTACCTTCTTCTGTAATAGCTGGATTCTGGGGTCAGCGGAAGCCCTGTGTGCCTCTGCACAACAGGGTTTCCACATCTCCACATTTAGATTCATACCCAGTTCTTCCCCTCTTAAGATGGCTGCAATTCTTTATATAACAAATTCAAATGACCTTTAGAGGCTTTTAAACCACTTTTGTAAATGAGTGACCACTGAGTTTGTTTTAAAGAAGAATCTTGTAAAAAGCTAGAAAATAGAACATGTCTTAGCTGGAAATATCACCAAAGATGATGAGAGAGGATATGATATCTATCTTGCAATTCGGAAAATGAGGCAAGTGTGCCTGTCTTAGAGTTGATCCTATTCACATTCTCTATAACCTGAATAGTGTTTCGTTTCCAACTACTCCAGAAAACTGGCTGACCACCCACTGTAATATTGGGATTATTCCATAGTGGTTCATACCTACCCAAAAATGTGGAACCCTATCTTAACCACTTACTATATCTACCCCACACCCACCAGGTAAAGACATTTGGAAGGTGGCCTCTTAGATGCCATTTTGGGTTTGTCAAAACACAGCTAAAGGTGTGGTGCCAGTTAATGTTCATTCAATATCTACCCATAGGGGAGATTTCATGGAGGTAGGGAGAATCTATGATAATGCTTGTTTAGCCTCCATACAGACATGGTATGTCCATAACCAAGGCTGGTTCCACCCTCCCTGAATTTGAGAGAAACGTAAAACTTTCATACTAAATCTCAAGGGGTTCCCCTCCCAAATAAAATCTGAGAAAAACCTATCAAGTTTAGCCCAAACCTCTTGGGGTATTTGAAAGAGGTAAATTGCTGAGCCTGTAAAGAAGCTGAGGAAAGCCATCATCTTAATAGTGGCCACTTTGCGAGGAGTGACAAACGCAGCTGCTTCCACCTGTGAAAGTCAATCTGTAATTCTTCCATAACCACTTCCAAATTGTGGGAGCACTTATCCTTAAGGTTTCTGAAATGAACATGCCCAGGTACTTTATCCCCTCTGGAGACCATTTCATAGAATAGGTACCTGTAGTGGCCCAGTTAGGATTCATCTCATGGAGAGGCAAAATCTCTGTCTTATCCCAATTATCCAGAGCCCACATATAGCACTGTATGAACCAATAATCTGCCATGCTTCTAGAAGCGAAGTTTCTACCTTTGTTAACATCAACATGTGGGCAGGACAGTAGTGTGGTGGGTAGGTAACTGGCTGGGCGGCAGGACACAGAGGGTGGTGGTAAATGGCTGTGACTCCCATGGGGGAAGAGTGACCAGTGGGGTACCACAGGGATCAGTACTGGAACGGTCCTATTCAACATCTTCATCAGTGATACGCCAGAACCTAGAAGGCAGAATTTCACTGTGCTGATGACACAAAGCTCTGTAACAGAGTAGACACACCAGAGGATGTAGACAGAATGAGAAGAGACCTGCAGAAACTTGAATTACGGTCAGGGGTTTGGCAGTTGAAATTCAATGCAAAGAAGTGCAAGACAATGCACTTGGGGCACAAAAACCCTGGCACGATATATCAGTCGGGGGTGAAGATATAGCATGCACCAAGCAGGAAAGGGATCTTGGGGTTATCATCTCTGATTACCTCAAGGTAGGGAAACAGTGTAACAAGGCAGCAGGTAAAGCAAATAGGATGCTGGGATGCATAGGCAGGGCACCACCAGGAGGAAAGGAGGTCATAATTCCACTATAGAAGACACTAGTGAGGCCCCAACTGGAGTACAGTGTACAGTTCTAGACAACTTACCTATGTAAGGACATAGACAGGGTAGAGAAGGTTCAGAGGAGGGCAACAAAGATTGTACATGGATTGCATCACAGGTCCTTTGAGGACAGGTTGAAGGAATTGAATATGTGCTCCCTGGAGGAGAGGAGGGAGAGGGGACATGATGAGAGACATACGAGTATTTTACAGGAAGAACAGGGTGCAGGAATACACTATTTTTAAGCAAAAGATGTTCCAGGACTAGTGGGCATGGGATGAAGTTGGAGGGAGGATGATTCAGAGGAAACGTGAGGAAGAATTTCTTCACAGAACGGGTGGTGGACTAGTGGAAGACCCTGCCAGAGGAAGTGGTGGGGGCTGAAACAATCACAGGATTTAAGAATGCATGGGATAGACATAAAGGAATTCTGGAGGTCAGGGGTAAGGGGCAACAGACTTCTAGGAAAACATAAACTGAACTTACAAGCTCAAATGGGCAGACTGGGTGGGCCATAGGCCCTTATCTGCTGACACTGGCTATGTAACAACATATCATCAGCATACAATAAAGTACAATATGCAACACTTATATCGCCTCCTGATGTAAAGGACTTCCACTTCTAATGGACATTTTGTCTATGCCAAATGCCATTTGCTATGTTGGCAGTGTTATAATTGTCTGTTAAAGCAGACCTTTAATTCCTGAAGTATCGACCAATCAGGCCAAACAGATCACCTACTTAATGATGCAATCAATGATGCTCAGCTGACACTCAGCTGTCTTCTTTAGCTCAAGTAGTGAAATTCCTCATACTATTCCATTCCCCTGGCAGTGTAGGTTGTTAGCACTGTTCTCAGAGTCATGCTGTACTTCTGCAAATGATGAGTGCCGCCAAGAATACTGCTGGTAAAGGAACATGTCTTACTCTTTCCAAAAAAGTTGAGATAATAAAGGAGATTGACAGAATGCCTAAATTAAGTATGCATGACCTCAGCATGCATTTTCTATCCCCAAGTTCACCTTGTCTGACTTGCTTAAGAATAAAGAGGCACTTCTGTCAGACTGGCATTGTAATCAGAACCCGTTAGAAGAAAAGCAGGACACGAAAGATAACGATGTGGAAGAAGTGCTTTTTGCATTGGTTTACCAATGCAAGGGGTAGGAAGGCTTTAATTAGTGGTCCCATACTGTTGCAAAAGGCAGATCAGATTGCAGTTGCCATGGGCAAAACTGATTTTAAAGCCACAGATGGTTGGCTAAGCCATTGGAAAATGTGGAACAACATTTCATTCCGCAAAGTCTACGGTGAGAAGCTAACAGCTGACACAACTGCTGCTGAAACTTTTCTTAAAAAATAAAGTTTAAGGAGGTGTTTGCACACTGCAACTTACTCAGAAAGGAGCTGTAAATCACTACCGACCAATAATGGTCATTACCTTACAGAGTTATGAATAATTTTTTCCAGGAAGGTGGGGTTATTGTTGTACCAGACACCGCATGTAATGGACAGATTGCTGGTTGTCAAATCAGTCCATTACAAGTGGCATATACTGTAGTATATTTTTCCCCCCTACAGAGATTCCCATAATCTTAGGATGCTGACATTTAAAGGTTCAAGAGCCAGGAGAAACAGCAGGGGACTCAAGGGACAACCTTGCCTAGTGCCCTGAAATGGGAAGATCTCAGAAAGTACACCATTAACCAAGACTCTGGCTTGAGGTACAGAATAAAGGCAACCCACCCTTTGACAAAACATTGGCAAATCCAAACCTGGTCAGAACAAACTGTAAATATTGCCACTCAATACAGTCAAATACTTTCTCAGCATCCAACCCTATAAGTGTTGCAGATTCTGGTCCGCCACTGCCACCTGAATAAGATCAATAACTGCACTTAGGTTATCACAACCCTGTCTGTCCTTCATAAAGCCCGATTGTGACTTACTAATCAGAGGGAAGGACCCGTTCTAGGCGTGTAGCAAAATTTTAGCTAAATTTTGCAGTCCACATTTAACAGAGAGATTGGATGGTAATTACTGCATACAGTCGAGTCCTTCCCAGGCTTAGGTAGGATAGTGATAGTAGCCTCCCTCATAGTGTCAGGTGTTGTGCCGGACCTACCAATTCCTATCATAACTTCCAGCAGCTATCCTGAAAGGAGAACTTCATATTCTTGATAGAATTCTGAGCTAAGACCATCAGGGCCTGGGGCCTTTCCTTAAGCCATAGCTTTGATGGCTTCTGCACCTCCCTAATAAGATCTCTGCTTCAAGTGAGTTTGCTTCCTGCAGTGACAAACAAGGCATAGTGAGACCAGCCAAAAAATTTCAAATTTTGCAGGGTGGGATCTATTGAAGAAAGCATATAGCTTTGTATAGTACCCCCAAAAGATATCTGCCATCTGCTTTGCATCAAAATAAGTTCACCCTCAGTCCCCCGGAGAAATGGTACCTGCTTCTCCGCTAATTTTTTCTTTAGACGGTAAGCCAAAAGCTTCCCCGCCTTATCCCCGGATTCCTAGTAGGCTTGTCTCATAAATAGTAAGGCTCTCTTAGCTTTTTGATGGTATATATCATTTAGCCATTCTTTACACAGTGTAAGTTCAGTAATTTTGTTACCCTTTTCCTCCATAGAGGCATCCAAGGACTCTTCAAATAGTCTAACAAGGGTTGACAAATCCTTAATCTCCCTGCGACATTGTTTATTAACATAAGAAACATATGAGATTATACAACCCCTAATGTAGGATTTAAACACATCCCACACCATTAGCACCGAGATCCCAGGGTTGCATTAGTGAGAAAAATAAAATTCAATTTCCCCATTTAGCCAGGTTTTAAAGTTTTCCATGCCTAATAATGTGGGGTTGAGTCCCAACGGGCTGTCCTAGCTATAGCCTACCAAGGGCATATCAGGTCTACTGCGGTATGGTCTGATAGCCAAATCGTCTGGTGCTGCACTTCTATCACATCCGACACAATGGAGGAACTAACCAGAAAGTAGTCCAATCAGCTAGATGAAAGAAATCTTGCAGACCTAAAGGTAAAATCCTTAGCAGTAGGGTGTAAAACTCTCCAAAAATCAGCCAGCCTAAATTCTGATATAATCTGATTCAGAGCAGTCCTGGACCGGAGACAGGAAGGGGCCCCTTCTTCAACCAGATTTCTTTCCATGACCAGATCCAGAGCTACATTATAATCCCCCAGTAACAGTACCATGGGTGGAGAGTACCATTCAGTAATCTTCTGAGCCAATGAGGAAAAAAAGTCAGGGATATCCTCATTTGGTGCATATAGATTAATCAATAACACGGTATTAAATCCAATTTACTGACAATCATAACCCATCTCCCTTCCCTGTCTGCGTCCCATTTCTATTAACAGTGGACACTCTCGCAATCAGAATGGAAACACCCCTTTTTCTGAACTATAGGAGCTTGAATAGTCCCTGTTGAAACAGCTCTGAACCAAACTACCAACATCCTTTTTCAATAGGTGGGTTTCTTGTAGAAAAATAATATCACCATTGGAAGATTTCAAAAAAGAATATACTTTATTATGCATCATTGGGATATTTAAACCCTGGACATTCCAAGACATCAGGGTAACCTGCATCATAAAACTTTCTTTTGCATGTTTGCAACAGTACCACAAAATATAGTACCCCGACCTGTAATAATTCTGTAGATTTCAAATACTATAGAGGCAGATGTCTCATATGGCTATATATCCGACATTAGCACCTTAACCCCCATACATACATACATATATCCCTATCACCCACCATAACATAGAACATTTCCAGACTTCCATAACATGTACCAGCCATCCTCCCCCCAAAGAAAAAGTACCACACAGAACAAATCCTATACAGGTAAAATACCTCCTCCTCCTCCTCACTATACCCAACTCAACCATAGCCAGGCACGAGCAGTGAGGAAGAACAGGCCAGTGGCCCACACCACCAATGCCCTCCCACTCCTCCGCTAGTGCAGAGGTGGGCAAGATGCCCTTTACTGGTTCCCCGAGGAGTATATTCACTGTCTGCCATCAGAAGAGGCATTTACTAATATAGAGCAAAACCACCCTTGGATTCCATAGAATAACAAACCCAAAGTTATAGCCTTAGGAAAACTGCTAATAATAACAATAACAGTAAGATCCCTCTCATAACAAAGTATTCCAGCCCCCATACATAACCCAAGTTTGAAACCAGCAACAAATGCAACATCCCAAAAGACCCTCACCTACGAAACCCTGAAATTATATCCTTATTTAAAGATAAATCTGGCTAGATCTATTTAGTTCTTAAGATACCATGCGGCCCCCAGTTGTCTTACTAAAGAATACAGCTCCAAAACTCAGAGACAGTTATATAATTTGAAAATATTATCGCTATGAGGAATCCCCCCCACCATAGAAAGAAAAAAATAAAAAGACAGTTCAAGTGGCTGGAATTGGGGTGATCCCATCGATGTTGGTGGTGCGACTCTCAGCTGCTCCTCCTCCTGAAGTTGCACATTCTCCTTCAAGGAATCAGCAGTGTCGGCCTCTATGTGGACTGGCTTGGGAGCTGTGATTGGTTCCACCTGCAAAGCTGCCAATAAGTCTTCTTCCCGTAGTCAGCTCTGTCCGCCTTCGCTCTACCCCAGAGTCCTGCAAACTGGAGAAAGCCTTGGATGCTTAGGATCAGGTGTCCAGGAATGTTCCATAGCTGCAAGAGATAAGCTTCATCGGGAGCAGATTCACTAGCACTCAATTCACCCTGCCACTGCAATTTGACCAGCATCCTCAGTTGTCTTTGGCATTTAGAGAGGGTTATCCTAAGTTCTCTCTCCTGATTTTGCCCCGTGTCCACAGTCAATTTAGCTACCTCTAATGCCCTGCCACTTGAAGAGTGATAGTTCTGATAGAAGCAGGTTAGAGGAAGGTCCTTCTGGTAACTCCTTTGTCACAGACCCAGCATTAAGTTTAGTTAAAGCCTGCTTAGGAGCTTTAGAAAGAGACTGAAACAACACCTGGGCATCCTGAGGAGAATTAAAATGGTGCCAGTGGTCCTCCCACCAGACTCTAAGGGCAGCATAATACTGTAACTGAAAGGTAATCCTCCGAGAGGCCAGTTCTTTCTTAATGGAGGAATAAGCCTTTCTTTGCTCTGCCACCACCTTAGAGAAATCTTGAAAAAGGTATAAGGTGTGACCATTCCATTTTAAGAGCCCCCTCTCTCTAGCCAGATGCAGGATTAATTCTTTAACTGAATAGCATAAAAAGTACACAATGATCGGATGGGGATGGGAGCCCCTAGCCGGACGAGGGCCCAGGGTGCGGTGCACTCCCTTAATTTCCAGTGGCGAGTTCCATCTGTAATTTAACAATTGCAGAAACAAAATCTTCAGAAACTGGCACATTTAATCTCCCTCGGTCCCCTCCGGGAGACCTATAATTCTAAGATTGTTGCGCCTACCTTGATTCTCGAGGTCATCCAGCTTTATGGTTAATCAAAACACTTGCTCTTCCAGTGCCACAGTCTTATCCTGGTGCCGGGCTGATGCAGAGTCAGTCTGCATAGTAAAGAACTCAGTCCTGGCAACTCGTTGTTCTTCCTCATCTATTCTCTCCTCCAGCCGTGTCACCAAGGCTTTAATTGATGGAATATCCTGCACCAACACCTGTAACATTGACCGAATATCAGTCATATCTTCCTGATTTACTACCACCTCTGAGGACTGCATTGCTGCCAGGCTGCTCGGCACAACAACCAGATGATGCACTCAGCCGGTAAGTCCAAATCAGCAGAGCAAAAACCAGAAAAGGCATTTCAGTCACAATTATTAGGGTTTAACTTGCCCTCGTTCCATAATTCCCATTCTCTGTCTGTGGTATTGCAGCGATCTTGAAATAAAACTCTTCAGCGGCTGACAGAGCACACAGTTCACACTGCCATCTCTCAGTCCTCCATACCGGAAGTCAGCTAAGGCAAGTTTGGAGAAAAATTCTTCCTGATTAATTGGGGTGCCTGTAATTTTAGATGTATATAGCACAGAATAATAATCCTTGAAAGTGCCACTAATATCTTTAGGATGCATTGCAAGTTTCTTTCAAGAGTTCTAAGGTGAGGTATTTGGATATCTTCCCTTCTCTTTTTAAGCCTGTATGCTAAAAGCTTACTGGCCCCCTCACCATTTTCCCAGTAACTCTGCTTGAGAAAGAAAAGTGATCTTTCTGCTTGCTGATGTAAGATTCTAGGGTTTTCAGCTGGATTGAGAGCTGTTGCACCTCTCATTTTCACTTCTTATTTTCTTGAATGAAGCAGGTAATGATGCCCCATCTGATGAAAGCTTTAAAGGCCTCCAAGAGGAGGTCAGGTGGAGTATCCGACTGGGTGTTAATAGTAAACTATGTATCTCTGCAGTCAACCAGGCTATTATTTATTTATTTATTGAATTTTGTTGACCGGTCAGGCCCACTGAGACCAGAGGTCCCTTTTTAGGGCAACCTGGGATTAGTTACATAAAAGAAAACACAAATATCTTGGTCACATAATCCAGAGATCAGAGCAACAATTGCATGAAAAACATTTAGGTCTTTACATCTGCATATACATAAGGAGACATTGTGGACCACAGTGTACCATGTGGGACAAGTCATTAGTTACAGTAGTACAACACATGGATGTAGGCAGGCATACTCCATGTACGCACCTATAACAATTATATAATTAAGCTGCTTTAGCTAGTTCCAACAACTCGAAAACATGCCAATACAAATTCAATTTGCACCAACTCCTCCATGCTTACTTATAATATTCCTACCTATCCTCCTCATTCCACTGCCATGCTCCCCCTCTACTCTCAAAAATAACATGCCACCTGTACCCTTTCCTCAAGCTCCTGCCTTCATATACACCATAACTCCATCCCCCTATTCTCACACTTGGGCTCACTTCCCTGTCCTAGCATGTGCTTCTATTACTTCTGTTCCCAACTTCTATGCTGTATTAATTCTTCTAAAGCTAACCATACCACCCATATCCTACCATCATCATACCTCAATACTGTTGTCTGCCCCTCCATGGTACAGGAGTACAAAACTTCATTATGTCATCATCTTGCTTCTTCTCCTGTCTGCTGGTGACATAAATCCCAACCCTGGGCCAACACATCCCACCATTAGTAGCCCTGATCCAATCCACCCCATCACTAATAGCCCCACGAATCCTAACCCAGGTCTCCTAGCAATAAACCTCTCAATCCTCCCTCATGAACTAAAACTTCTACATCTCAACATACACAGTGTCTTGCCAAAAATAGACTTACTGCAACCACTGGCAGTCACTTTATCCCCTAACATCCTCATCCTCACTGAATCCTGTCTCAATACAAAAATTACAAACGGTGCCATCTCAATCCCTGGCTACACCATTTCCCACCAAGATTATGTAAGCCGGGGTAGCAGAGTAGCTACGTATGTCTTCACTGTTATTCAGTTTACTACCATCCCAGCTATTTCCCTCCCTGCGGCCTATGAAGCCTTAATCATAAGGTTATCTCTCTCTTTCTCTATTCCCATCTTTATCGCTGGGGTTTACTGTTGCCCTGGCTTCTCTACCTCCATAGCCTCCAAACTCATAAATACCTTAGTTTCACATACATCAGCTGGTGAACTGTACATTCTAGGTGATTTTAATTTAAACTGGTTGTCTACCTCCCCTTGTCAAGTTCGGACTTTCATTGACACTCACAATGTAATTCAACTAATACATGAGCCAACCCAATTAAATACTAAATCTAACAACCACTATCTGATAGACTGGGCTCTCATGACCCATCCCTACAGAGCCATCCAGTCTGGTTTGCTTCCTGACGCAATAAGTGATCACCATATGATCTGCCTAGTTCGAAAAATGCATAGGCCCAGAGTGCCTCATAAGGTCATCAAATCGTGGTCCTGCAAATCCCTCAATTTATCCCCCATCCTCCATGACTTAACTCACATTAACTAGTATCCAATTACATTGACAAGCAATATTGATATAGCTCTTGATTACTTTAAAGACAAGTTTCTAAATGTCTGGAACAAACATGCCCCTGTCAGGTAAACTAGGGTGAGGGGGGAAATAACCTTCATTGGGTCACCCCAGAACTCCTAGCCTGTTACAAGGTGAGAGATCAAGCATGGAAACTGCATAAAGCTTCTGAACAGACAACTGATTTTGCAGCTTACCGAGCCCTCCAGAATGCTAGCACTAAAGTTACCAGGTTGGCCAAAACTGATTACTTCAGGTCCTACTTTCAAGACAACATAAACAGCCTTTCCAAGTTCTGGAAGGTTGTTCATGCACTGTTCTCTCCCCTGCTAAACCTACAACCCCAGTACTCAAAATAAATGGCTCCTCTATTTCTGACAACCAAACAGTTGCAACCGAATTTAACCCATATTTTACGTCTTGTGCCTCTGCCTTATTTGCCTTGCTCCCGACATCTGCTCCACTGCTTCCTAGCAGTGCACACCCCCTGTTTGAGTGTTTCTCATTTTCTTCAGTTTCTCCTGCAGACACCCTGAAAGCACGTCTGGCACTAAATCCATCAAAAGGCAGCTCTCAGGATGGTCTCAACCCCAAACTTCTTTACCTAGTGGCCCCGGCTATTGCATCTCCTCTGTTGGTTATTCTAAACCTCCCCTTCTCCTCAGTCTCAGTCCCCAAGGCCTGGAAGCATGCCACAGTTCTTCTGCTCCTAAAGGGCGGTGACCCATCCTCTCCAGGTACCTATCGCCCCATTTCCCTTCTCCCTGTCCTAGCTTATCTACAAGAGCATCTAGTGCTTGGCCAGCTTAATTCGTATCTGTCTGTCTCCTGTTTTTTCATGCCTTTCCAATCTGGGTTTAGGAAATATCACTCCACAACCACTTCTTTGCTTAGGCTTACTGATGCTATCCTCTCCAGGGATGGACCATGGCCAAGTTACGTCCTGCCATTTGTGTCGATTTTGCAAAGGCTTTGATACGGTCTCCCATACCCTGTTGCTAGAAAGTCTCAAGACTGCTGGCCTCTCCATTCCTGCCACCAACTGGTTTAGGTCCTTTCTTTTGGGCCATACTTAATCAGTAAAAGTTGTTTACTCCACTTATCTCCCCCTCCATAGCTACAGGTGTGCCACAGGGTTCTGTTCTTAGGCCCCTCCTTTTCTCAATCTTCCTGAATGACCTCCCATCAGTCCATACATCTACCTCCATCCACATGTACACAGACAATACCATTCTGTTCGCAACTGGTCAGTCTCCCTCTGATGTAGCAACCATACTCCAGCATGACTTCTATAATGTTCAGCTATGGCTAAGTTCAAATCAGCTCTTTTTCAACACCAAGAAGACCATCTCCATGACCTTCGGCACTAGGCAGAGACTCTGTAGGCTTCAGTCCTTGCTCTCTTTCCTCACTCTTGATGGGACTATACTAGAGGACACCTCTTCCTTCAGATACCTCAGTGTCTGGCAGGACCGACACCTAAATTTCTCTGGTCACATTGATGCCATCCTGAAAAGTGCACTCCAAACTAGGTGCCCCTTACAGGAACTGCAGTAGTCTACCTCTACCGGCTGGGCATGAATTTGTCCAGAAGATGATACTCCCAATCTTAGACAACTGTGATGTAGACTACAGTGCCGCTTCCACGTCATCCCTAACCAGACTGGATACTCTCTTCAAGTCCTTCTGGCGATTCACTTTGGACTCTTCCCCTCACTCATCACTGTGAACCTTACCACTCTCTGGCCTTCCCATTGCTTACAAACAGATGTAGTGTGCACACTGCCAAATTCATCTCAAATTCTGGTTTGGGTCACTCCCCCAGTACCTATATTCCCCTCTTGCCACCCCTTTACCCCTTCCCACTCCCTTAGATCCACAGACATCCGTATGTTGACTGTCCCTTGCTGAACAGCAGTTGTAGGTCAGGCTGCATTCCCTCACTGCTTCCTCAAGCTGTGGAATACGCTACCCTGAGAGAAAAGACATTCCTCTTCTCCCTACTCTATCTCTTTAGTCCTTCGAAGCTACTTCTCTCTAAACTGCAAAGGCACTTAGATACCCTAGCCTCACTCTAAACTGCAAACTGCAATTCTTCTCTAAACTGCAAATGCACTTAGATACCCCAGCTCACTTCACTTCTCCCCCTCCTAATTTCGCCTTAATACTGCCTATCCACATATTGCTTCCATTCCTTTTTCCCCTCACTTGTCCCCTACGTACTTATTATCTTATCCTCCCACCTTTTTTTTCTCCCATTGTCACCCACCCCTTCCTCTCCTTTTGTTAAATTAATACTCTACAATTATCTTGTGGTAGGTTTCGCACTTGCATCCACTGTTACGTCATTAAAATGTTCCATAAGAGAGATGTAACGCACTGTTTTCATTGTTATTTGTAAAATTTATGTATGGTTCCACCTTGGATAGTGAACCCAGTTGTGTTATTACATGTCTTGCTATTACCGGCGATGTTAATGCAAACAGTTCACTTGTCATTCCTACTTGTAATCTATGTATTGTAAAATTTAAACTATATATGTCATACGTATTCCTGCTACCCTCTTCCCCAGGATGCACTGTGAGATGAGCAATTCATTGTTCAGTGTGCCCTTCCTGCTGAAATATTTCAATAACTAAATACATAAATAAAATGTTTTCTTGAATATAATGCATCGTATTTTTAATATTGTATATATGTACCCTTTTAGCAGATCCATTTGAGAGATAAAAGAATCAACATGTAAGATCTTCCTCAACATGAGATTAATTACACCTTCTGAGTATACAGACAAGAAACAATAACACAGTAAACATTTAAATAACTTCCTGAAATATGGAACAGTATAACTCCAGACAAGGATAACAGACAAATTTGAGCATGTATGTAGGCTTTTACATTGTCCCAAAGAGAGGTTGAGAGCAACACCCAGATCAAATTTAATAAAAGAACAGAAACAAATAAGGTAATAAAATATTAGCATGGAAACTGGCACAGGGTCCTACAGTGGGCCACTGACAGAGGGGGTAATGTAGCCGGTGCACTGGCAGCCCCAGGCTGCCCTTTTCAGTAGTGAAAGACCGTTCTCATTATGATTCGCTTATCAACAGAGCAGCAGGCAGTTGCATAGATGTGACTCAAGCCATGTGTACCTATTGTGCTAGCCCTTTATAGGGCAAAAGAAATACTATGAGGACTGGTGCTTACTATACATTCTGGTTTACACTGCAATGGGGAGGGGGAAAAGGAAGGGTTGCCCTGTCATGAACCCCTCGGGGGGAAAAAAAGAACTGGGGGAGGGTCGCAACTCCCATGTGGCCTGACCCAAAGTGGCTTCTCATATGTCTAATGAGATATTTGTGCTTGTTAGTCAGGAAAACTACAGAATAAAGCTAGATCTGAGGAGCAGAACCTGCAGATGGGTGGTGGATACAAGCTATTCCTCTTAGCTCCATATCCCCATATATCTCTGATGCTAAGAATGCTAGTAAATCACAGCTTCAGTGCTTAGATGATCAGAGATGACAACAGGGAACATTAGTAGGTAGTCAAAACATATACATAACACTGGCTGCCAAGAATGACATTAATAGAGGCTGGTATTAGGGCACCATCACCTATGTGCTCCAGGTGAACCACCCTTATAAGGTATGAGGTGTCTGATTTTATGGAAATCACTTTTAGGACTATGTAGCTGGATATACAACCCCAAAGAAGGCAGGTCAGGGGTGTGAGAGGTGCCCACTCACCCTTCTGCAGGCTTCTTTCCCCAAAAATCCATTTATAGTGTTTTTCCCCTTTAAATGTCAGGATGCCCAGTAGCCTGGAAACTCCCCATGTTTCACACCAACACATGCCCCTCACACAGAACAGTTTTCACAACCCAGTTCCCCATCCTCATCATGTGCCCCAAGAAATGCCAGACTGAAAAGGAATATGGAAAGGATAACTATGGGAAGTGAGCCACAGCTACCAGGAGGTATGACAGTGGCTGTGTGTGTGGGGGATGCTAGTTTCTGAACAGCAGCTTACAGGTTATGCATGTACAGCAGCAAACAGAACAAGGTTTTTGTGGCTGTTGCTGTAAATGTTTAAAAGGTATATTCAGAGTAGACAAGGCAGGAAGTGGTGCTTCATGATTGGGAAAGGGTGGCAGAGAGAGAGAGAGAAGATTTCCATGTATACCCTGATTTTCCACCAGCCACACAGATCAGTTTTTATATGGTGTGACAACTGGGAGTAGCGTTAAAGCTGAGCAATGCAATGTTTACACATTCAAGCAGACATGTTGGAACCCAACTCAAATGTTTGAACTTGACAAGACGGGGGAGGCGAAACTAGTGAGAAGCCAGTCAATCTTAGCATGCCCTTGTTAGACAACTATTTCACCTTAAAAAAGAGCACAAAAATAGAAGTAGAGAGTTTCTACAAAATGGCCTACTTAGGCAAATTTAATTTGGCATAAAGTTGTTTTGCCAAGATACCAGCCACATATTTGAGTGTGAAGTTATGAAGTTGAAGATGACCCCAGAACCTTTCTCTCCCCTTCTTACATAGCATTCAGAGCTCTGGACTCCCACGGCATATGGGTGGCATATCCCTTTATAATGACCCTTTAAGAAATCTCAATCATGATCTTCCCTTATTCTCCCCCCTATCCTTCCTGTTGTGCCACAAGATATTCACAAAATTAGCAACAGATGCCCCCTCCACCCCGATATATGTCTAATCTGTATGTTGGTTTACTTAAGAGGCAAATGCTTACAAGAGTAGCCACTAAATTATCAGTTTACATTAACATTAGTCTTTTGGGTTCATGTAAAAATACTTTTAGGCAATTCAGGAGAGTGGACATTAGTTTTCATTCATCTGGTGCTGGAGGTTTTTCTCTATGATGGCAGCCCAGATGTATCAGGAGACACCTCAGTCTCTGGTGAAGGGGCAAGAAATATCTGACCAATGTCCATTGTTTCTTCATTTAATAACATACTAACATACTATTTGCCAGCAGATTAGGCCTTACAGTCATTTGTGGTTTTATATTGCTGCTTGGACTTGGAATCCAATACTGGAGGGATGACAGGGTCCCGATGTGAATGTTGGGAGGGTTCATGCTCTGAGAGTGGAGTTGCTGATTCCGGGGAGGATTTATGGGACACAAGACTCCTGTTGCAGCTTGCATGTGAAGGTTGGGTTTGCAGCTGGCTCTCTGCCTGTCTCTGGGTTGTTGCCTCTTTGTTTTTGTGACTGCCATGGCTCTGCATCCATTGTTGGATTCAGGGGTGGCTGATGTAAAGTTCCGTACTGCGAGGATGAAGTTCCTTCACTTTTGGGATCCTTATTTGACAGTGAAACAGCAGGAGGATTCACCTGTTGGGATGCAATATTTTGTAGAAATGAGTGAGACTCTTAGGGAATCAAAATGGTGCCACTAGTCCCCCCATAACACTTGTAAAGTAGCTGGATATCACATGTAATAGGATATCTTGTGCTTTGCTAGTTCTTTCTTGATGCTTTGTATCTTTCAGCCAGATCCCTGGAAAAGTCCTGGAAAATGTGGATGCAATCCCTCTTCAAATAGATGGGGCCCTCTCTCTCTGGCCAGCTTAAGAATCTGCTCCTTCACACTATACGTCAATAGGTATGTCAGTAGGGATCAGGGGGAGCACTTCTAGTAGTACAGGGGCCAAGGGACCTGTGAGTCCTGTCTACTTCCAATGGGAAGTCCCAATAGTAAACTAGCATCTTAGATAATAATGCTTGCAGAAAAATGCCCATATCTCTCCCCTTGGAGCCCTCAGGAATGGTCACAATCCTCAGGTTGTTTTGGTGGCCACGATGCTCCAGGTCATCTACTTTTTCCTAAAGAAGGCATACTTGATTTTAAATAGAAACATAGAAATTGTTGGCAGATAAGGACCTCCTGGCCCACCCAGTCTGCCCTATTTTCCCAACCTAAAGTGCCATCATGGGGCCCTACTCGGTCTCAGCTTTGACCCCCCCACCTTACTTCTAATATCCCTTGTGTCTATCCTATATATTCTTGAATCCTGTAACTGTTTTAGCCCCCACCTCTGCTGGAAGGCTGTTCCATGTGTCCACAACCCTCTCCATGAAGCAGCACTTGCTCATATTTCCTCTGAGCCCCCCAGCTTCGTATTATAACCCCTTGTCCCCAAGCATCTTTTACTTTGGAAAATGTTACCTTCCTTCACATTGTTTGTACCTGTGAGGTATTTGAATGCCTCTATCATATCCCACTTTTCCCGCCTTTCCTCTAGGGAGTACATATTTCATTCCTTAAGCCTTTCTTAGTAGGACTTTTGATGCAGGCCCTGCATCATTTTGGTTGCCCTCCATTGTACTGCCTCCACCCTTTCTATGTCCTTTCAAAGATGCGGCCACCAGAACTAGACATGGTACTCTAGGTGGGGTGTCACCAGTGATCTATACAGGAGTAAGGAGTATTATTACCTCCCTCTTTCTGCTAGTGATACCTCTGCCTATGCATCCCAGCATCCCATTTTCTTTCCCCACTGTCTTGTTACACTGTTTATCTACCTTCAGTGCATCAGAGATGATTATTCCCAGGTCCTTCCCTGTTTTGTGACTGCTAATACTGCTCCTCCCAGTTGATACATTGCCACAGGGTTTCTGTGCCCCAAGTGCATGATTTTGCACATTTTGCATTGAAACCCAGCTGTCAAACCCATGACCATTCTTCTAGCTTTTTGAGATTGTCCCTCATTCTGTTCACCCCTCCCAGTGTGTCTACTCTGTCGCGGAATTTTGTGTCATCTGCAAACAGGCATACTTTCCCTTCCAGTCCTTCTGCAATGTCGCTAATAGAAACATTGAAGAGAACTGGGCCTAGTACTGACCCTTGTGGCACCCTGCTGGTCACTTTGCTTCTCCAGAGTGGATGTCATTAATCACCACCCTCTGACCCCTATTGCCTAGCCAACTTTCTACCCTAGACTGGAGAGGGATGCTTGGGGCTGAGCAGCAAGATAGCCCCTGGCTGCTCCACTCCGTTCCATGCCGCTAGGTCATTTTAGAGAGCTCTACACTTTTTCAGGTTATATTTTAAAAGATAGCTCTATGTCCAGGCCTTTGCTCTTTTGTAGTATTCATGGGATAGGCTGCACCTGAATGGGGAGGGGAAGGAGGTATTAAAGCACAGACTGTAGAGGTATATTGTGTCAAAAGTGGATTTAAACTAGATGGGGGGGTGGCAAGTGGACAGCAGATAGGCAGGGATCTGATAGAGTGGAGGCACAGCCTACTCCCCCCAGGCTAGCAGGGAAGGACTTGGGGCAGCTGAAAAAGGAGGGAGTAGAAGGAAGGAAATGGAGGCCAATGAAGAGGAGAACAGGATGGAGAATGGTCTCGCTGAATGCAAGGAGCTTAGGCAACAAATCTGCTGCTTACAAGAGGTACTCTTAGCAGTGTGGAGGGTGGATATTACCGCTGTCATAGAAATGTGGGCAACTGAGCACTGGGACTGGAATCTGGCAATCCCAGGATGCAAAGTATACAGGAAGGACCATAAGGAAGGGAGGGGCAGTAGGGTGACAGTCTATCTGAGGGACGGGATCAAATGCACAAGGGATGAGGGCCAGGGGAAGAAAGGAGAACAGAGGCAATTTGGTTTCAGATCCTAGACTCAAGGGGCAGAAAACTGAGGTTTGGGGTGGCATACAGGCCACCATCCCAGTCTGAGGAGCTTGACAGGGAATTAGCAGGACAAATCAGAAAGGTATAGAAAATGGAAAGTGGTCATCATGGGGATTTAACTTGTTGGGGTTGACTGGAGCATTCCAGTCACCTCCAGTGCTAGAAGCAAGTGCTCCTGGATGGAATCCAGGAGGATCTCCTGACACAGTTGGTTAGTGTACCTACTAGGCCAAAAGAACACTTTAGATCTGGTGTTGTGAATGCGGAGGCAGTAAAGAGGAAATAAAGGTGGAGAACCCACTGTCGACAGCGATCACCAAACGGTGCAGTTTAATATCATGATGTGCAGGGAGCCAGAGAAATCAGTTACTCAAGTAGTAAACTTCAGGGGCAGACTTTGGGAGGATGCAAGAATTACTGAAAGGGAAACTAGAGGCATAAGGCAGGAGATGTATGTAGAGCAGAAATGGGATATTATTAAAAGGGGAATTACAGAGGCAACAGAAGCCTGCACCAAGACACAGAGTAAGAGGAGCAGAGCAAGAAAACCATGATGATTTAACAGCGAGGTAATGGAGGTGGTGAGCAAAACAAGAGATGCACCAGAGGTATAGAAGGACAGGAAGGAGGTGGACAGGAGGAGTATGCAAGACGGTCCAGGGAGGTGACCAAAAAAGTAAGAAAACCAAGGCCCAGAGGGAGCTCAGATTACTGTAGGGAATTAATGGAGGGGAGACTTTTTCAGATATATCAGAGAGAAAAGGAAGTGCAAGGAGACAATAGTGAGGATAAAAGGGTGGGGTGGATGGAAAAGGGAGGCAGGCAGAAGCACTGAATGAATACTCTTGATCAGTGTTCATGGAAGAAGAGCGGGACCGCTACCACCATGAGCTGGGAGGGTGGGGACAGTGGGAAAGGAGTCAACAGATGGAAGAATTACGGTAGGTAAAGTCCCAGAGGGACTGAGGGCACTGAAGAGGTAGACAAGGCACCAGGGCAGGATGGTATCCACCCTAGAGTGCTGAAGGAGATGGCAGAGGTGTTGGCGGAGCCATTGGTGGATCTGTACAGCACCTCATTGGAGTCAGGATGTGCCACTGACTGGAGGATGGCACTTGTGGTACCATTACACAAGAGTGGACCAAGGGATGAACCGGGTATTATCGCTGGGTAAGTCTCACCTCCATAGTGTACAAACTCATGGAGACAATACTAAAGGAAAGACTGGTGTCGTATCTGAGGACAATGGCCTCCAGGATGTGAGAGCAGCATGGGTTTGTTTCAGGGAAGTCTTGTCAGTCTAACCTCATACAATATCATGACTGGATGACGTGTGAGCCAGATAAGGGTCATGCAGTGGATGTTCTTTACTTGGACTTCAGTGAGGCCTTCGATTCTTTGCCTCATGGGTGGCTTGGGGGAAAGATAACTGGTGTAGAGGTAGGGGCAAAAATGATGAACTGGATTACAAGCTGGCTGACTGGGAGGCTGCAACGGGTGGTGGTGAGAGGGGAGCTCTCAGCTCCATGGCTGGTGATGAGTGGGGTGCCACAGGGCTCTGTGTTGAGGCCAGTATTGTTTGGGCTTTTCATATCAGACACTGCAGATGGGGTGGTGAGCAAGATAAGTCTGTTCGCTGATGACACAAAAATCAGAGAAATGGTGAATGGAGAGGAGGGATGGAAGCTAGCAAGAGGATCTAAGCAAGCTAGAGAAGTGGTCAGAGAGGTGGCAGCTGGGGTTCAATGCAAAGAAATGTAAGGTTATGCACTTTGGGGTGAAGAACCTAAGGAGAGAATACTGGCTGGGAAGGGTTAAGCTGGGGATCACTAAGGAGGAGAAGGACTTAGGAGTAATGATAACAGGGACCATGGACAACACTGCCCAGTGCAGGGGAGTGGCTGCAAAAGTGAACAAAATGCTGGGGGTTTTCATCCAGGCAAAGAGAGGTGATCTTTCCCCTCTCCACGTCACTGGTAAGACCACACTTGGAATATAGTGAGCAGTTTTAGAGGCCATACCTAAAGCGTGATATCAGGCTACTGGAGGGGGTGGAGAGGAGGGCAACAAAGATGATATGTGCAATGGAAGGGACAGACTATGAGAGCAGGCTGAGAGACCTGAATATGTACACCCTGGAGGACAGAAGAGACAGGGGGAACGTGATAAAAAAATTCAAGTATCTGAGGGGAATCAATAAGGATGGGGCAGATGGGGTCTTAAAGTTAAGGAGGGGAAGGGTCACCAGGGACATGCGCTAAGAATAGAGGGGGGAAGATTTAGGAAGGAAATGAGGAGACACTATTTCACAGAGAGGGTGGTAGCAAAATGGAGTGCCCTAACAGAATGGGTGGTATCATGTAAATCTGTGAACAATTTCAAAAGGGCATGGCACAGGGAACAGAGGAGAGTGAGGGTGGGAAGGTGGGGTGGCAGTGGGATGACAAATGGGGAGGAGGGGCAGCTGCAAACTAGGGGTGCTAGCTGCACACTTGAGCAGACTTAGAAAGACCGGTGGTCTGGTTCTCCTGCACATCTGTGATGTTCGTATGTTCATATGGACAATCAATCCTTTTTTATAAAAAAACATTTAATGAAACTCGGTTTGGAGTATGGCGTCCTTGGTGCATGAGGCAGTCGGCATTTTGTGCCATGGGACAGATAAATTGAGCATTTATTATAAACAGCAGCCTTACCAATTTGTTAAGATGCTCTTTTATTAAACCTGGATTCAGGACCATTGAGAGGAGAGGAGGATAGCTGGAATCAATAGCATTTTCTAGTGCAGGCAGGCTAATTTTGCCTCATTAAAGGTATGCTAATGTAACCTCGAGGGTTGGGTTATTAGCATGTGCTTGCCTTGGTGACTCTAATGTTACTACGCTCAGTGGAGCAGTTCTCTCTTTGATTTTTCAGGTGTACTTGCTCCCACAGGTTGAGTAAGAAGACTGGTGGAGATGTTTTGGCTGACTCAAGGAGGAACTACTGGACTTTGGAAACTTGAACAGGCTGGAGCAAATGATGGGTTTGTTTTGAAGGCAAGAAGCTCTGAAATTTTGAATGGATGCCCTTTTAGAGAATGCAAATGGACATTAAATGAAACAAAACTTATGAGTTCTGTTTGTAGTTTGGCTCCTGTATCTGGCCAGTAAAAATGTGTCTTTACCTGTCCTGTTTTGTAAGGTGACTGTCTAACAATAACTTTTGATATACAGGTACTGTTTTTATAACTCTGCATTAGTTGCATCAAATGATTCTAGAGCAACAAGCAGACTAAAGTACAGTACTTCAGTCCATTTTCTGCACACACTGTTGAACTCTACTGAAACTTAAGTTTATTTGTGATAAATGGAATTCTGCAAGACTGTATCAAGAGACATCTGTTTGGGGGCATATTAACTTAGAAAATGTAAGTTTTTCTGAACTTCTCTGAGCATTACCTCTGCTCAAATATTGATTATGTGACCTGGATTTTAAACTTTGCTAGGTTTTCCTGTCTTACAAGAAAAATGTTTTTTAACTTTCTGAGTACAGGAGCCTACTGTGGCCTTAGAACTTTAAGTATCATGGGCTCAGATAAAGAGACTCAGTTATTGCCAAGGCCCAATTATATACATATCTGAATTATTTTAGTTCTTAAGATTTGCAAGGTACACCTGTAGTTCAATGGGCAAAGCAGCAAACCACACCGCCATCAAGCCTTAAAGACCACTTCTCCTGGCTAGTCCAGGATAGTTTTCGTTGCAGCTGGAGGATTGGCCTCTGTGCTGCCTGACCCATTTTATGTTGATTGCGTGCATGCACAAGAAGAAACATATTGCATCAGTTTTCTCCCACAAGTAGGTTGAGGCGGCGCGGCACTGTTGTGTGCCCAATGCCCCCACAGCCCGCAAAGGGCTTGTCCCCCATCCCCTGAATGACATGGCACGCTGCTGCTGATACTAGTTAGGCCAGCGTGCCCCAACCTTCTAAAAAGTAGCCGCTGCAAACAGGGGCTGCCTCATCATTGCAGCGTCAGCCATCCGCTGCAATGAGGGAGCGACCCATCATTGCAGGGCGGGATGTGAAACCCCTGATATTGTTTGTGAACATGGTGGTGGGTTGCCGCCGTGTTCACAAACAATATAACCCCTCCCCGCCGTGTTTACTTTGCCGATTTGGGAGCCCACTTCCCTGTCGGAAAATATTCTGTCACCCTCCCAGTTTTGCCCGCCGACGGGTGCCCAGTCCACGCCGCATAATAATACTCTCGATTTTGTTCCTGCCGACGGGGAGCCCACTCCCTATCAGCATAATGTTGTCCTCTTCTGTTTGTGTAGCCGAGGGGTGTCCAATCCCCCATGGCTCCTGCAGTCCCTCCCCTTTCCTTGTTTGCCAACAGGGGTGCCCAATCCCCCATCAGCTAATACAGCCACCCACAGGGTGCGCCTGTGAGTCCACCCCAGTGCCAATGCACCTGTTAAACAGGAAAATGGTCTCCCAATGTCCCTCGAGCACTCCCAGGCCCCCTCCCACAACCCACACCCACCCACTGTGCACGCTGCCTCCCCACACCCCTCACCCCATACTTACCTCCGAGTCTGGCGCGACGATCTTCACTGGACCGAATAAGTCTGCACTCTTCAAAGCTGACCAACGAATCAAGTGAAATGCCGGTAAGCTGTATAATGTAATAAATAGGGTTTTTCAACTTTAGTGCATATCTCAGGCATTTTTAGGACTTTTTTCTCCAAATATTCAACATGGGGTTTTTGGGACCCCTCCTCATGAATTCTTGAACTGTCATGGCGTTAATTGGCCTGAAAGGTGGTTTTGCGGTCACTGTACGGAATCACCCTTCGGGCCTGATTAACAAAATGACAGTGCCAGTGTTCATGAGGTGGGCTCTAAAAAAGCCTATGTTGCAAAATTGGTGGAAAAAATCCAAAAAATGACTGTTTTACGAGTGTGCGTTGTGCAGTTGCTACGTATGCTCGTAACTTCACGAATTTACCATATTTTCACACCAGATTTTCAACATTGGCATTTTCTCACACCTCCTTGTGAGCCGTACAGCTGTCATTGTTCACATCCTGGCGAAATGTGTTTTGCGTAGTTCGGTGCAGAACAGCGCAAGTCGCTGTGGGAAATCAGTGTTCAGGACAGATTAAGAAAGCGACAGTGACCTGTTCATGAGTAGAGGTCCTAAAATGCCTATTTTGAAAATTTGGTAACGAGCAATAAATGATCATGGTTACGAAAGCGCATGCTATGCAGTTGGCATGCACGCGCCTCCTAACTTTGCGAATTTATAATATTTTCACTCCAGATTTTCAACATTGCCATTTTCCCAGACCTACTTATGAACAGTGTAGCTGTAATTTTTCCCATCCTGGCCAAAATGTGTTTTCACACTTCCTGCACAGAATAGAGCAGTCGCTGTGGGAAATCACTGTCCGGGAGAGATTAAGAAAATGACAATGATACTGTTCATGAACAGAGGTCCTAAAATGACTATGTTGAAAATTTGATGATGATAGTCCATCAATTGACTGTGTTACAAGTGTGTGTTGCACACTTTCCACGCACCCTTGTAACTTCGCAGATTTATAATATTGTCACACCAGATTTTCAACAGTGCCATTTTTTCACACCTCCTTATAAGCAGTACAGCTGTCATTTTTACATCCTGACTGAAATGTGTTTTCACAGTTCCGCACAGAATAACGGGTCACTGTGGGAAGTCAGTGTTCCGGACAGATTAAGAAAATGACAGTGGCACTGTTCATGAGCAGAGGTCCTAAAATCCCTATGTTGAAAATTTGGTGACGAAACTCCATAACATGACTGTGTTACAAGCGTGCATTGAACTGTTTCCACGCACCCTTGTAGCTTCACAAATTTGTAATACTGTCACGCTACATTTTCAACGGTGGCATTTTTTCACAACTCCTTATGAACAGAACAGCTGTCATTTTTCACATCCTGGCTAAAATATGTTTTTGCTCTCTTGCCAGATAATAGCATGGTCACTCTGGGAAATCAGTGTTTGGGACAGATTAAGATCAACTGAGTGAGGTGGGGGAGTGACTGAGCTCAATTGAGCTCTGTTGGGACTGCTGCGGATTTGTTTGTGGGTAGACAAAGGCTCCAACATAAGAGCCCACTGCAAAAGGGCAGCCTGCAGCACTGGGAGAAACAGAACGAGAGAGCGAGTGAGGGAGGGGGAGTGAGCGAACTCACCAAAGTGCTGTCAGGACTGCTGCAGATTTCTTTGTGGGCAGAAAAAGGCATCAGTACAGGCAGGGGCCCAGTACAAAAGGTCAGCCTGCAGCGGTGGGAGAAACAGTACGAGCGAGTGAGACAAGGGGACTTAGTAAGTTCAATGGAGCTCTAGCAGGACTGCTGGGATTTCTTTGTGGGCAGAAAAGACGCCAAAGCAGGCAGGAGCCCCGTGCAAAAGGGCAGCTTGCAGCGCCAGGACAAACAGAATGAGCGATGAGAGAGGGAGACTGAGCGACCTCAACGGGGCTCTGTCGAGACAGCTGCAGATTTCTTAGTGGACAGACAAAGGTGCCAATGCAGCCAGGAGCCCCATACAAAAGAGCAGTCTCCGGCGCCAAGAAAAACAGAACGAGCAAGTGACAGAGCGGTAGTGAGTGAGCTCAATGGAGCTCTAGTGTGACTGCTGCAGATTTCTTTGTGGGCAGAAAATGCGGCAACCAGGCAGAGCTCAGGTACAGAAGGCCAGCTTGCAGCGCCTGCAGAAATGGAATGCAAGAGTGACAGAGGGGCGTGGAACGAGCTCAGTGGAGCTGTGTCGGGACTGTTTCAGATTTTTCTGGCCAGAAAAGCTGCCATGCAGGCAGGAGCCTAGTACAAAAGGGCGAGCCTGCAGCGCCAGGAGACACAGAACAAGCGAGTGAGGGAGGGGGAGTCAGTGAGCTCAACAGGGCTCTGTTGGGACTGCTGCAGATTTGTTTGTGGGTAGAAAAAGGAAGCAATGCATGCAGGGGCCCAGTACAAAAGAGCAGCCTGCAGTGGCAGGAAAACCAGATTGAGCGAGTGAGTGAGCTCAGCAGAGCTGTATTGTAACTGTTGCAAATTTCTTTATGGGCATAAGAAGGCAGCAATGCAGGCAGGAGCCCAGTAGAAAAGGGCAGCTTGCAGCGCCGGCAGAACAGAAGTAGCGAATGAGAGAAGGGGAGTGAGTGAGCTCAACGCAGCTTTGTCGGGACTGCTGCAGATTTCTCTGTGGGCAGAAAACAGCACCAACAGAGGCAGGAGCCCAGTACAAAAGGGCAGCTTGCTGTGCCAGGAGAACCAGACTGACTGAGTGAGTGAGACAGGGGGAGTAAGCGACCTCAATGGAGCTCTGTCTGGACAGCTGTAGATTTCTTTGTGGTTAGAAAAAGCCACCAACACAGGCAGGAGCCCAATACAAAAGGGCAGCCTGCAGCGCCAGGGGAAACAGAATGAGCAAGTGAGAGAGGGGAGTGAGCCACCTCAATGGAGCTCTGTCGGGACAGCTGCGATTTCTTCCCTCAGCAGAACAAGGTGTCAATGCAGGCAGCAGCCCAGTACAACAGAGCAGCCTGCAGCACCAGAACAAACAGACTGAGCCAGTGACAAAGGACCACTGAGCAAGCTCAACAGACCAACGTAATCAACATTCGGCATTGACAAATGCTTGTTTGTGCTCCTTTTCTCTGACTGTACCTTGATCCCTCTATGTTGGCACTTCTCTGACATCATCTCCTATGGCCTGTGAGGTTGGGCACCTCCCTGCTCTTCCTGTTTTGTTTTCTCTTTCCCTCATCTGTGTTTTCCTGGCTTCCATTCTTGTCACCTAGCTTTCATTTTTTTCCCGTTGTTTCCTTATGTCCTCTCGTTCTCCTCCCTCTTTCCATTCTCCTCCGTCGCCTGCTTGTCCCCCCCATTTGTGTCTTTGGGCCCTCTTCCTGGCCCCTGCTTCAACTCCACTCCTTGCCATTCTGAACAGTTTAGTTCCACTCACCTGTCATTGGAACCCTTTCTACTGCTGCATAGTCCTTCGCTCCTATGTGAGCTGCTTGCGGCTGTCATATAGCAACCCCACTGACTCAGTGTCCCACCAACCTGGAGCGCTGCCTTTCGCTGCCCATTGGGCTGATTCCTTTTCTACTTCCCACTGGCCTAGCATCCCGCCTCTGCTGCAGTGATGTCTGGACTGCTGCTATCCTTATGCCCATTGCTCGGCATTGGCTGGGAACCTTTCTCCTTATCGGTTTCGTTCCTCTGATTTGATGCACAATGTTTCTCATTGTTCCTAGGTGTTGGATGCCACAGTACATCTTTCAGGCCTCCTTCCAGACTTTCCTTTCATCTAGGCTCACTCACTGCTGCCAGCTGATGCCATTCCATCTGTCCATGTAAATCAGAGTGGTTTCCTCCCTATACTGACACTGTTCCTCCTGGTTTCTTGTCGGTCACAGCTTGGAGCATATCGAGGAATTGTGTTCCTTCCATACATTCTTGAATTCCCCGCTGTTCTCACCAATTGGATACAGATTCCAACTATTCTACATTGCTTTCATTCCTCTAGGGACCCACCAACCCATTTGTGTACCTCATGCAGCCATCCCCATTCTCTGCTGGTGTTCTTTCACTTATTCTCCCACTCTGCTTCTCCTGTTGATGGTTGGCGCAGCTTCAGCTGCTGGCATTTCTATTTTCATATCTCTTAGTCATTTGGTGTCACGGTGCCTTATCCGTAGCTTCTTTGTTTTCCCATGCTGGGGACTGCGCTGTTGCAAAGGGCAGTGTGACCCAAGCCACCCACTTCCTTTCTCACCTTACCTCTCTCCTTCTCATTCTGTTGACTCTGCTCCTCTAGATGCACACTTTCTTTGGGAACTTTCTTGTCCTACCATTGCCCTACCTAATTGCCTATTTTCTCCTAATTCTACATTTCAGACTGCTCACCTTGTAACTCCCTGCATGCCATGTCAGACTCCATTAGTCTCGAACTGTATCCTTCCAATACCAACTTTGCAGTTCCTCTACCTACCATTGTACCTAGTTTTACTCTTGGTGCTTTGTGTCTCAACCATCAGCTGCGGGCTTCGCCCAGCCATTCTCATCTCTCCCACTGGTGTAATTCACTTCACTCCTAATTCAATTTAGTAATGGACCCAGTTGTTATGCACTCCTGTGGTTTCTACTTGCATTCTCCTTCTCTAGATCCACATCAGGATCTACTTTGTCCGTCTGACCTCTGAGTGGGTCTACTCATTCACATTGCTTAGCAGAGCATACCCCTCATATGGGTCTCATGCTACCTCAACATGACCTGCTCTCCATCTGGAGATGTGTCTTCTGTGTCCATTGCTCCATGGCTCAGGGCTAGCCTGTAGCCAATGGTCTCGCTCAGCACCCATAAAGTCTGCATCCAGGGCATGTGAAGCTTGGGCGGGTCCTTCTTGCTGGCCCATAGTGAGAATGTCTTTACTCCGGGTACACCGTCAGTTGTCCCTCATTATGGCGAACCTCTGGATGTAGCATTTATGACTTCAAGCTGTGAGGGTGGGACTCTCATTGGCAGAGCTCCTTCAGCTGCCCGAGTGGGGAACAGGAGCATGCTTTATGCTATTCTCCTCTGATCACCTCTGGTTCACCTGGTCTGTTTTGTAGGCTCATGCAGTCCAGCTGAGTGCCTTGGCGGGCCTTCTCTCTCCTTTGCATTTGGGCATCTAGTTGCAGAGACATCTCTCGCAACCCTCAAGAGCATTCCTGTTAGAAGGACAGAGAGAGAGAGAGAGAGAGAGAGAGAGCTTCCTTCAAATTGGAATCTTTTCCTCTTCCCTCAATCTCGACTCTAAATTGCAGTAGCTGAGCCATTACTAACCAAAATGTCCTTCAGCCAGAAGGGAAGGTGACCTAGGCCTTGGATCTCTCAAGGTTTCCTCCTCAAAGGGAGTTTTTCCTCTGCTCTGTGCAGATGGTCATAATATTTAGATAGGGTTAGTGTTTTCGTAGGTTTCATAGTTAGGTTCCGCTGTTGGATGGAGTCGAATGGTGGCACTGGCTGTTCCCTCTCTCCTTAGGAAGTCCTGCTCTCCCACTTTGTGTCAGCTCCAATCCTTTATTATTCCTTGTTGTCTCCCATTTCTCTCCTGTCCTACCCATCTACACCTATCGATCTCCGCTCCCTTCCTAGATATCATTCTGACTTCTCACCTGCTTTGATACTTGACATCCTTTGGGTACTCTTTTGGGCTTCTTCCTTATCTACCTTATCCAAGGGAATCATTCCTATGGCACCTATAAGGTGGAACCCTCCTCTAGGTTCTCGCCATCATACTCCTACATGGTGGTATATCCCATGGATAGAGAGGCAAACAGACACAATGTATCTAAGTCGCATAAGCATACATCATACCAACTTGCGCAAGCACATTGAAATGTTTATTTATATGTTCTCTTTTAATTGACTAAGTCAAACATAATTTATTTGATATAATTATTTAAACAGAATTAGCTGTGTTTTACATTGTTGTGCTGGCTTCAAGTTACCATAAATAGATATTGCTTTATCAGCAACTATTGTTATTGGAATTGTTTTAGGGGATAGCATACCAACATAGACATTTTCTGGAGGAAATAACCTTCTGTTAGTAATATTGACTCTTTAGGACAGAGCTGTTATCTGGTTCTCTAGGAAAATGGACCAGGAGACTCTTGAGTGAGTTGCTGGAATGTGCTGGAGGTGAGGATTCATACAGTTAATAGAATGGGCCTAGATTGTGCAATGCCTTGGCCTGATGGTGGATTGTTTTAGCTCCAGGGATATTTGCACTGCATTATAAAGTTGAGAGAGAGAAACAAAGGTTGGATGTATGGTGATACCTAAAGAGACACAGTTTTAATTTGGCCACTCCTAAATTTTTAAGCACACTGGGGCTGGCAGTAGCATAAGCAGTAAGTGTGTCACAAGTAAGTTTAATGTTAATTACCTAAACAAAAGTGCCCTCACTAAAATCTGTAAGCTCAGTTATGGCTAAATGGTGCCTGTCATTGTGGAGAGGCCATATGGACAGGCCTATTGGTCCTGGCTACTATATGCCACTTTAGTATGTACCCATGAATTGGGTGAGAAATAGAGGCTGGAGGTATGCTGGCACCTAATGGATACAAGCCAAACCAGGCCACTCCTAAATGTTCAGGTGTTCAGGGTCTGGCAGCAGTAAGCAATAATTGTGCCACCAGTAAGTTTAATGGTGATTACCAAACAAAGTTGTCACTAAATGTAAGCTCATTTCTGGTTAAGTGTTGCTTGCATGGCGGAGGCGACATATGGACATGTCTTCTGGTTCTGGGACACCAAAAGCCACTAAAGTATATGCTCATGCACGATGCAGAGCTGAGAAACAATGGGTGGAAACTAAACATAACTAGGCATTGTGGTGCAAAATGTGCCATGAAATTGATTTGGGATCTTCTTAGAACCATTGGGCAGCACCCCAGATAGGGATAAAACTTGGACGACTGTTCCTGGGTGCTAGGTTTTTATGCATAAGAGTCAAAATGCATATGCAAATATATAAAATTTATACAAAATACATAAATTATTGGATGTAATGAGTGGTGTATTTGAATCATCAAGTTCTACTCACTTCTCTCCAAAAACCTGCTGTACTCCTTTATTTGTGAAATAAATAGTTTACGAAATGCATGAAATATTTATTGGTGATTTGATTGTAGGCACTTGATGATGCTTCTAAACATTAATAATATCCCCTGTGGCACTGTATATACTGTATATATATATATATATGTATATATATATATATATATATATATATATATATTCTCAACTACTATTATCATTGTTCAAGGAATGTATTGAAGGAGGACTTGTATATTAAGCCTGTGAAATTACATGATCATGACAGATACTGAAGCACTTTGGATAGTGTTAGATAACCAGCTGTCAATGTACTGTATATTTTTTGTCTTTCTTAAGTTTCTCTTATAATGTTGTAATGGTTTGATTAACTTGACAACAATAAATTACAGTGAACTGAATTCTCTACCTATGTTACCTCCTTAGGACCTACTCCTAGGCTGCCCAGCTTGCTCACCAGTCTTCTACATGGAACATTGTCGAAAGCCTTACTGAAATCCAGGTAGACCACATCTATCACTCCTCCCTGATACACTTCCTGGGTCACCCAGTCAAAGAATTAGATCAGTGTTTTCTGCAGGACCACCCCCCTCTGAAACCATGTTGCCATGGATCCTGTAGATCACTGTTAACAAGGTACTCCACAATCCTTTCCCTCAGTAGTGATTCCATTACTTTGCCAACTACTGAAGTCAGACTGATATGCCTGTAATTTCCTGCCTTCTCCTATTACCACTTTTGTGGAGAGGGACCATATCCGCTCTCCTTCAGTCCTTCGGTACCTCTCCTGTTTCTAGTGACAGGTTGAACAGGGCTGTCAGATGTGAGTTCCCTCAACAACCTGGGGTGCACCCTGTCTAGTCCCATTGCCTTGTCTACCTTTAACTGTTAATTCCTTAAGGACTCTTACCTCTGTAAAAGGACTAGTGTCCACCTCCAGTCCTTTAATGCACTTGTCCTTTATAATTGGTCTGTTACCTACCCTTCCTCTGTAAATACTGAAGAAAGTATTTGTTAAATATGTCTGCTTTTGGTGGTCCTTTCCACACAAATTCCTCCTCCCCTCTAGACTTACTGTCCTCCCTTGGTCTTTCTTTTTCACTTGTGTATCTAAAAATGTTGTATCCCCATTTTTTTACTGAGATTGCTTCATCTAACTTTTGGTGCATACAAGCAAAGTATTGATTAACACCTCATTATCAAGGACACCTGTGACTGCATCCACTTACCCCCCCATAGTAATTATCTGCTGCACTTAGACGCATCTCTTGACCCAAGCAGCACCTCCCAACCTCAGCATTTTACTGATCCCCATTCTGTCCCTGCCTACCCCCACTACATCTCATGACACACCCCTTCCTCCTCCCTCTCTCTTTCTATTCCTCCACTATGTCACCTTTGTCTGTTACATTCTCTGTGTCTATCTTCTCCAGGGTGTTCAAACTCATGGATGCAGGCATACGTTGTACAATGCCTCAGCAGTGTCTACTTGTGTGAACCTTTTTGTAACTTACTGTACCATCTCTGTAATGTATATATTGTTGTTGTCTGCTATTTTCTGTTCACCTGACGTGGAACCTACAAAAGAACATCCGCTCACAGGTGTTGTCCAAAAACTTAAAAAGTAAATAAAAAAATATTGATCTGGCAATATTCTGTTTGCGCTTTTGAGCTCCTAACTACCTTCCTGACCCCTTTGTTTCTCTTGGTAACTCTCCTATCCTTCTTCTGAGTTTTTTGTACCTTCTAAATGTTAACTTTTATGCTCTTACTTTTTCTGCTACCTTTTAAAGAACCATAGTGGTCTCTTTTTTTCTTATTCTTGCTAACCTGCCTAATAAAGATTTGTAGCTTTTCCAGTACCCTCTTTATTTTGCACCCTGTTCCTTGACTCCCCAGTTTCTCTATCCCTACTAGGGCATCTCAGGTATTCTCTTAAAATAGACCCTCCTGAAGTCCAGGACCCTCGTCCTCATGTGGTTCGATTGTGACCCAGTTCTTACATTATACCACACTGTACAGTGATCACTGGTCCCTAGGTGGTCCCCCACTGTGACTTCAGTAATACTGTCCCCGTCGTCAGTACCACATCCAGTAATGCCCCCTCATGAGTGGGTTCCTTAATTAGTTGCCTGAGGAATGCCCCTTGCAGGGAGTCCAGGCTGTCCCCACTCCTGTCTATTGGCACAGTAGGGAGGCCCCAATCCACATCCGGTAGATTGAAGTCTCCTACCAGTAACACCTCTCCCTTGCAAGTCATCCTTTGGATTGCTTCCATCATTTCCTTATCCAACTCTCCCCTAGTGTTGAGGTCATAGATCACCCCTGTGTGAATGGCTGCCTTTCCTTTTCACCAGGGTGTCCCACATTACTCCACTTCTCCCTGCTCCCCTGTATTTCCATAGTTTTTATGTTGTCTCTACATAAGAGCTTCTCCTCCCCTATTGTTTTACCTATTCTGCCCTTTCTAATCAGAAAATAACCTGGTATGGCTATATCCCAGTTCCAGTTTTCATTGCATCAGGTCTATGTAATGACGACTAAGTCCAGGTCTGCTTTTACCATGGTGGCCTCTAGGTCTACACTTTGTTGCCCAGACTTCAAGCATTAGCATACATGGATCTCCATGCTTTGTTATCAGCCCCTCTCGTTTACCCACCCTTGTTTTGCCCACCATTTTTCATACAGTATTTTCATTTTTCTTTTTTCTACCCCTGGACATAATTATTTTTGGTTCTTTTTGGGGTTTCACTCCATCAGGATTCCCACTGTTGACCTTGTGAACTTGAGCTTGTGGGGGGGGGAGCAGTTTATGTCTCCCTGCCTTATTCCACCTCCCCCTTCAGCTAGTCAATGTAGCATTTAAACCATTCACTGAGGACTATGGTCCCCTCCTGGATGGATGCAGGCCGTCACCCCTGTATAGGCCCTTGTCCCTCCGGTGGGGCTAGTCCTCAATGAAACAAAGTCCTTCTCTTTGGACCAGTTCTTCAACCGTGCTGTGAAGTTCCTGGTGCAGAGAATCCTGTCCTCCCCCTTGTCATAGACAGGTAGCACTTCCAAAAAGTCACAAATCCTGCCACTTTCCAAAGATCCCTCCCCAACTCCTTGATTTCCCAAATACTGTACATGATCTCCATGGTCTGCCTTTCTGGATTTCACCCTCTAAGCAGAAAGTTAAGTTCCTACAATTCTAATTTCTGCTGCTTCAAGACGAACTTCAACATTTTTAATGGATGAACAGATCTGAGGGATGACTGCAATTAATGTTTGCACCTTAGCCTTTATTTCAGACAGATCATTAACCCCCCACAATGCTTGCAGCACCACGACAGCTGTCATTGCCAAATTCCTCAGCTGTCAATTCTGACATGAATGAGATAGCTGACAGAATCAGGAGCCCACCACCATAGAAAGTTACTTCTTTTTACTTAAAATCAAAACAAAAACCCACAAGTTATAGCTTGTTCAATTGGGCTAGACAAGCACCAGATGCTTGTGACAAAATTGCTGTGATCAATTAATCTCTTACCATTGGATTTTACCAAATTTTGAAACAGCTGAGAGGAGCCTGCAGTTCAAACTGCCATCTTTCACCACAGCTATGCATGTGCCTCCATAAACACAGTTCTTGACTTGCTTCTTACCCACAAAGGTGCTGGACTCCTTCCAAGACATGCAGTATAGATATGGGCTGCCAAAAATGGAATTCCAGCAATATCTGCAGCTCAGAGTATCCTAGAACCTACAATGAGAATGCTTACAAAAGAGACACCTTTGTTGATATTTCTTAGTGCTTTTAACAAAGAACAGGGAGCTCCCTTAACTGAATTGGAGATACTTGTATTTTAAAATATTTATTTCTGCAGCCTCCAAAGGAAGGTAAGGATCATAATTTCCCTGAAGGGCTAGCAGCACAATCTTTTCCCACTACCTACTAGCCCATGAAACTTTCGGGGTATAAGCCTTCTGTACTGAGTTAGTTCCTTTCAAAGGTTTTGTGAAAAATATTATAATATTCCAGAGTTATAAGGATTTTTCTGGTAACTATCAAGCTTGACCTGTAGAAAACACCTATCATGAGGGCTTATTTTCATGATCTATGTACTGTATCATGAGAAATAATGTACATGTTGTGAGAAAAAAGATGGATTGTCGTGGTTGCCACCTTGTTTCTTTTTCTTTTTTGTTATTCAAAACATTTAAAATAATACAAATTATCTACTTAAAAACAGACAACTAAATCTAGGTAAACATGACCTGTTTGGCGAGGTTCTAAGGTCTGTTTTTGAAAACTGCATTGGAAATAACATTTCTGGGCACCCAAAAATCTTGGGAGTCCAGCTTAGCTAGAAGAGCTTTATTCACCTGCATTCTCAGCATGAGAATAGTGAGCTTTTCTTGAAATGTGATGGCACAGCTTAGAGAGGTGCTGCTTGCTTTAGTTGCAGCAGTGAGCTGGTGATCCCTTGCTCTCTCTCTCTCTCTCTCTCTGTCTCTTTCTCTCTGACTCTTTATTTCTGTCTGTCTGTCTGATTGTCTATCTGTCTGACTATCTATCTATCTATCTATCTATCTATCTATCTATCTATCTATCTATCGCAGACTGGGGTGCCCGCTACCAGTACTGTTTATTTCCTTCTGCTCCAGGTCACCCACCTCCCCTTTCCCATGTTAAACTTTAATAAACAGAGTGAGGTGCCCACCGCCAGTATGGATTTTCATCACCATCCCTTCAAATTGCCACCCTTTCCCATTATATACCGAGGACACTGGGGTGCCACCTGGTGCCACCACACAGTAGCCTAACACTGGGGTGCCCAATCCCCAGTATTGGAAAAATCCCCTGAAATAAAGAAAACCATCCCTTCTTGATTTTTTAAACCTATGTAAAATGGTCCTCCACTGATCTGACTCCCCCACACATTTCCACCCCAACCTCCCACTCAGCACCCACAACCTCACACCCTCCAACACACCCTGACTCACCTGAACATGTCCCATGATGAAGATCCACTCTAATCAAAGACTCATCTTGCTGGAGGAACCGGTAACTGCAATATAATAAAATAAGGTAAATGTATTTCAATGGGGTTTTAACATTTATTCATTTCTTTGAAATTTTAATATTTTTACACTAAATTTTCAAAATGTTTTTTGGGGATCCCACCTCATTACTAAGGGCATGAAGGTATTCAAACATGGCACAAAGGGCATCACTTCATATGGTAGCTCAAATTGAGCCACTCAGTTTTGAGTGACTCAGTTTAAGTGCCTGTGATGTGAGCTTCCCTGAAAGGGTAGGGAGGGGTGATTATAGTGCAGATGAAGAAACAACAAGAGTGACCGTGCAGAAGAGCAAACAGAAGAGGAGGATGAAAGGAAGAGGTATGTGGTAGGTAGTTTGGCAGGGTTTTGCCAAGCTGGCTGTGTGGTATGGTGGAGTGGGTGGATGGCTGCAATGTGGGAGGTTCAAGGGTACCATTTTGTATGGTGTTTGTAGGACTTGATTTTTTGTATTTGTGAGTCCTGTGACTCCCACCCCTCAGGTTGCCCCCCCATGTTTTCCATCTCGCACCTTGTGTTTCCCTCCCTGAGTTGCCTTCCTCCCAGGTTTTCCCTCCATGACATGCACCCTTCTGGCATTGATAATCTAAATTTAGGTGGGGTGCAGGTGGTACAGCCCCTGCATAGAGTTACCTCTCCGCTTTGTAAGATTTATTTGCTGTTTTGGTGTTTACTGGGGTGTGTACATTGCCATTTTGCTTTTCAATGATGTATACGCATTGTAATTGCACTCGCTGTTTAGCAGTCACTATTATGACATGGAACTGCCCAAAAAGCAATTTTGATGGCCACTTTCTAAAATCACCTTTCAGGCTAGATTTTAACATTTTCACCACACTTGTTCATGAGGTGGGGTCATAAGAAGGCTATGTTGAATATTTGCGGTCAAAATATTTAAAAATAACAAAGTTATGACCATACATTAACATTTTTCTGTGCTTACTCTTAACTTCAATAATTTTCAAACTTTGACCCTAAATTTTAAACATAGCTATTTATCACAGCAGCACATGAAAATGACAGCTGTCATTTTTCAAATCCCAGCCAAAATGTGTTTTTGCACCTTTGACTTGGGATGATGTTTTGGCATGGATTTGAAATTTCACCTGCCGGGTTGATGAAGTGGAGATATTGGAAGACTATGCTGAAATTTTGATGTGCAAATATGGCAAAATGACCAAGTTGTGCATGAACATTGCAGCATTTCAGTGTTCACTCATAACTCACTAATTGTCAATATTTTGACTCCACATTTTCAGCATAGCTATTTCTTCACACCACCTCATAAATGTGATAGTTATTATGCTAGCACTGTAGCATCAGTATAGATAGGATTGAGTAAGATGTTTAATTAATATTAAATCATGATTTTTGCACCTTAATAACTTTGGTGGTGTTGGACAAAATAGCCCATCATTTGGCATACAAGGTTTGACTGGCAGGTTCTTAAGATGTGAAGTGTTCTGTAATAGCATATTATGCAGTTTCTAGATGGGACTGTCCATTTTTAATGAAACAGAACTTTTTTGCTGATACTTATAACACTTTTTTTTTGGTTTTTGCTGTCGCATACAACCTAGACATCCAGAATATTTTTTCCAAAACTAACCAACAAGGTAGTACCTTTTGAAGGTATAGTGAAGAAATATTAGTTGGTTCCATAGTTATATAGATTTAAAGTTTTTTTATCATCATGCTCAGTAGGGTTTTGAGTTAATCATCTGATAAAACCAAAAATTTTGGGTCAAAAGATCATTTCTGGTTTGCATCACTAGCTGTCTCAGACTGAAAACAGTTCTCACAAACTGAAAAGCACATCCTGAGACACCCAAATTTCCATGTGCACTACAAATGGAGTTTTTAGTCAGACACATTCTGAGACACCCATATTTTCTATACACATGGGAATCTGAGTTTTCACGTCACAGTTTTCTGTGTACGTGGAATACTGGAGTCAGACACATCCTGAAACTCCCAACTTTTCTTTGTGCACTGGAAATTGTGTTTTGGGATTGAACACATCCTGACACACCAACATTGTCTGTGTGCATGGGAAATTGAGTTTTTGGATCACAATTTTACATGTGCATTGGAATGGTGTTATCGGTTTGGACACATTGCAAGATACCCACATTTTCTGAGTACATAGAAAATTGATACTTCAAGTTGTAACGTTCCATATGTATGGTATGGGAAATTGAGTTTTCAGGTTGCAATTTCACATGTGTTTGGGAAATGGAGTTTTTGGGATCAGATACATTCTGAGACACCCCAAATTTTCCAAGCACATGGGAAATTGAGTTTAAAAGTCGCAACTACATTTTTCATGCACACAGGAAATTGAGCTTTTCCGGTGAAGTTTCCTGTGTGTATGGGAAATGGAGTTTTAAGTTCAGACACATTCTGAGACACACAAATGTTCTGTGTGTGCAGGAATTTGGGTTTTCAGGTGAAAATTTCTCTTGCACATGGGAAATGGAATTTTGGCTTCAGACACATTCTTAGACACCCACTTTTTCAAAGTGCATGGGAAACTAAGTTTCTGGTGGCATTCCAAGTGCATGGGAAATAAAGATTTGGGATGGACACATATTTGAGAGAACCACATGTTCCATAATTTTCTGTAATGAGAAATCTGAGAAACATGAGAAGTGGTATTTGGTCCCTCATCAATCTCAGCACCCAGCATACTCACCACCCACCTCACCCCAACCCCCACTCTAGAGATGTACGAAGTTGGCAAACTTCACTTCACAAAACACTTCATGAAGTTTGCCAAATTTACAAAGAGTGAACTGCTGACTTCACAAAGTTTTGGGCAGGTGAAGTTGCCCCTTTTCAGGAGAATTTACGAAAATTTGCTGATGAAGTTGCAACTTTGCCATAACTTCACCTAACGCTTGCTGAAAAGGGCAGTTTTTTTTTCAGGAAAACTCAATGCAAATGGCAAAGTGGTAATTTGAAAGTTATTCATGCAGGCAAATTTGTAACTTTGCCAAACTTTGCCAGTTAAGTATAATTTCACAACATCTTTTATTTGGCACCACCACACCATGCCCTGTCTCTCACATAACCATGGTCTGATGTTGTAGATCCACTTCTGGTCAGAAGGATGTCATCCTGCTGAAACTGTGACTGAGATATGAGAAAACATGGTAAGAACTTTCATATATTTCAATGCATTTTGAACTTATACTCATAATGTTTTCCTTTGTTAATATTTTTACACCAAATCTTCAACATGTCCTTTTGGGACCCCACTCATGAATACGTTGCTTATGACATTTTAAAATCCATCTTGAAAAGGATTACTCTGTCACTGCATGACATCTCTTTCTGACAGGATTTAAAAAGTTTCATTAATCAGGTCCATTAGGTGGGGTTATAAGAAGATCATGTGTAACATTTGGTGGGAAAATATAATAAAATTACCAAGTTGTGAGTGAACATTGAAATATCGTGAACTTCACTCATAACTTTGCTACTTTTTAATATTTGTCCACCCAAATTTCAACATGGCCCTTTTGGGACCTGTTCTCATGAACAACATAGATGAAATATTTCTAGCCTGAAAGGTGATTTTGCAGTTGTTCTGATAAAATGTGTTTTGAGTGGTATTTGAAAAATTTCACCTACCGGGTTCATGATCTGGGGTCACAAGAAGACTATGTTCAAAATCTGGGGTCAAAATAATACAAATTTGGGACAAAGTATTACGAAAAGTTATGACTGTATGTTAAAATATTTCCAAACTTTCTCATAACCTTAGTAATTATTATTATTTTCATTCTAAACTTTCAATATAGCAATATTTTCACACCACCTCATAAATGTGATAGGTGTAATTTTTCAATTTCCTGAACAAAATGTCTTTTTGCACTTGTGCTGTGAAATGATGTTTCAGCAACTATTCTATAAATGTCATATATCATGTTTATAGATGGAGTCATAAAACAACTGTCTTGAAAATTTGAAGTCAGACATTGTGTGTAGTGCCAGCCTTTATCCCAGTGGGTAGTGCTTTGTAATCTTATTCTGGTAAGCTGAGTTCAGGGGTATGCTCAGTGAGTCAGCTGGATAGGATGCTGCTAGAGGGATGGCACTGTCATGAAACACCACCCCCAGCCAGGGAAAGTAAGGTGCAGGGTTACCTGCCTGGGTCCAAGTACCAAATAGTGAAGAAAACTCATATCTTGTCATAAGGCCCTTTACTTTTTCACCCATGGGCACCACATGGTTTTGTGCTTTTGTTTATGGATTGACTCATTGCCCTGTGCATCTGTATCTATAGCCACATGTAAGCATGGGGCCCAAAAGCCCTTGCACTCTGCAGCCCATCTGATAACCCCATGAAGACTTGATATCCATTGTCACACAAAGTGCAGGCCCAGAGGGCCCTGTTTTTCCATAGGTGAACAGAGTCTTCCATTTGCATAGGTCACCAAGGGCCCTGAATATTTGTATCTATTCATACAGGCCCTTTAGGGACCTGGATGAGTGTGGATAGGATTTCTACTATCCAAAATAAAGGACCTTATTTTACAATAAACTACATTAATGCAACAGTTAAGGTTCAACTTTAACACCACAAAAGTAGAGAAATGTGGTGAGGATTTCCAGCCCCTAACTCCCCACTCCCCAAGTAGAAAACAGACAAGACCACTCAAGTACCACAGACAGCCATCATTTGGTAAGACAAACAACATACAACTGTTTCCAGATGACACAAATGTGCTATCTTAGTGGATTTGTATCTGTAGCTGCATAAGCATAGGGGCCTATGTGTTTGCAACCACACCTGAAAGCATATGTTTTACAGCATCATGCATGAGTGGGTGTGGCTGCAGAAGTGTAGGACCCATGATGGCCTGTGCTTCTGAAGGCAGAAGTACTGTTGCAATGTAGGTATCATGGTTTCAGCAGTGAGTCTAGAGGCTTTTCAAGGGGGTAGCATTTTTGTCTAGGGGAAGCACTTGCCATGAAAAAGTAAAATGTTACATTTGAAAGCTGAGATTAGGTTACAAGTGTTACTTTTTGGTAGCCTAAGCAGGTAGTGGGTGTGGAACTATTTGAGTGTTGTATGTGGTCTGTCTTACATGATGATGGCTGTCAGTGGTTGCTTCTGCAGTCCTGTCCTTTTGCTGCTTGGGGTGGTGGGGGTGGAGAATTAGGAATGGAAATGCTAATGCTACATTTCCCTCCTTTGTGATGTTAAGTTGAATGTTAACTGGTGCATTAATGCAGTTTTCTTTACACAGAAGGTATATATATATCTATATATATATAGAGAGAGAGAGAGGGAATAATGTTAGAAAGTGTCTTATATGATGATATAATGCCATCAAGGGGATAATTAGTCAATAGCCCATGAGTCTGAAGAGTGAGTGGGTTATTGCTTGATTAGCTCCTTGATGGCATTATACCCTCATATATGACAGTTTCCTAGCATTTGTTTTTTATAATACATTAGAATGGATATAATTTTTTTTAAGTAGCATTCATGATTCTTTCCATGTTTGCCATGATACAGTTTGTTCTCCTGCTTTTCCATAGTGCAGAGTCATCCTATTTAAGGAAGTGTGGATAGGGTGGTCCATCCCTTAGTGTGCCTTGTTGAGGATGGGAATGGCATCTGGTTTTGGTTGGCATGGCAGCTGAGAGTGCACTTCGGGACGGTGTGTAGGTTGGGAGTGCCGTCTTGGTCAGTGTAGTTCTTGGCAGTCAAGAGTGCAGCTTGGGTCACCATGTAGGTTGGGAGTGCCATTTGGGTCAGTGTAGCAGTCAAGATTGCAGTATGGTAGCTGGGAAAGGTTTCTGTTTCTACTAAGCATTGGCTGTAGTTGCATGGAGGGCATGGGTGAGTACACCACCACCACACATGTTATGTTGCTAGTTTGAGTCTGGTAATGTTCACCTTCACTGACTGACCTCCCTTCTTCCAGACACTTACAAAAAACTTATGTTCACACAATGCATGTTTCTGTTACCTTCCCACTCTACACACTCAGATAACTACCACCGTTTTTCAAAAAATCCTGCAGGAGGAAGACAGGACCTGCTGAGGTAAAGTCATTTACTTTACCGTGACCATTAATTAAAGTAATTTACCACAGACAGCCATGGTATATGACATTAATTAATGACCATGATACATGAGTTCAATGGGTGTGATATTTGGGGAAATAAATGATGGGTTTTTCAATGGGACTCAAGTCCCATCCATGTATATATTGGTAGGGAAATGTGGCATTAGAGTTTACTACCTCTAACACTCCACCCCCATCCTGCAAGCAGCAACATTTGTGGTGTGCTGGATATTGTAGATATTGATAGATATGGTAGATAATTGAGAATGACAGTGCTGATGTTATTGATGCCTCTGTTAGTGATGATGTTGCAACATATTTTGATAATTTACAGTGCTTACTAAACAAAAGTATTTCAGATGGTTTTTCTGACCCTGTGATGCCTCGCTCCAACAGGTATTTTGTCTGCAGGAACATTTTTGAAAAATTTAAGCAAAAATAGGTTTAAAACCAAGTCCTCCTTTTCCCCCAGGGTTACTAAAAATGTAATTTTGACATATGATAAAATGGTGTGCAAACAAATATCTGAAATATTAACCAACAAGACTCCCAAAAACAGAACATAATGAGGAATGAAAGAATTACACCGCAAGAATTAGCAAATAATTTCAACATTATCAAACCTGCAGACAAGGGCGGGGGGAACACTGTTTTGATGGATTTAGATAACTACAGCAACATTGCATTAACACTGCTAAATGATGAAACAAATTACTGTAAGTTACATTCTGACTTTACTCTTGTTTTAACAAACAGTTGTACAGTCTACTTAAGCATGCATTAAATAATGCTGTTATCACAGAGGCTGAATATGATTTCATATGGCAAGAACATCCGGCTGTTGCAGAGTTTTACATTCTACCCAAGATGCATAAAACAGAAAAAAAACACCTGGACATCCAGTTGTCTCAGGTAATGGATCCATAACTGAAAACTTAGGAAAATGTATTGATTTTTTCTTACAATTTAGTGTATCAAATTTAAAATTGTATATTAAAGATAGTACAGATTTACTGAGAAAATTGGAAAAAATCAAATGGGAAAATCATTATGTATGGTGTTCTACTGATGTAGAGGCACTATATACACTGATTCAACACCATCAAGGGATTGTAGCAATTAAATATTTTTGATATCTTGGGAGAAGTAGGAAACCTACCTAAAGATTTCATTCTGTAAGGGCTTGAATTTATGCTCACATACAGCTATTTTGAATTTGAAGGACAGCATTACCTTCAGAAATGTGAGAAAGCAATGGGGACCTCTATGGCCCCCCAGTAATGTTAATCTTTCTGGGACACTGGGAACAAAATGTTGTTTTTAATAAAGATGTAAAGCCTTTTTTCAAAAATATTAAATACTGCTTTCACTATATAGATGACTGCATCGGTATTTGGAAAGGGGACCCAGAAGGCATTCCAGATTTTGTGAATTGGCTTAATAGCAATGATCTTAACCTGGTGTTCACCTTTGGCACTGATCACCAAAGAATAGATTTTCTTGATCCAACTATCACTGTAGATAGCACTACACAAACCATACACACTAGGTGCTATTGCAAATGTAGTGTTACCAATTCTCTTTCAATAGCAAATAGTGTCCACCCACCTGGATTAAAACATTCAATTCCTTATGGACAGCTTCTCGGATTGCGAAGTAACTGCAGTAATGACAGTGCCTTTGATATGCCAAAGAACTGAACAGAATACACTGTTCAAATGCTGTTGCACAGACTCTAAAGCACATTGCTTACATTAAAAAAACATAAAAGGAGAACAGCTTACCACTTGCTGCAATATCTTCCTTTTTATTATTACAGGGTGCTTACAACGTCACCATATAAATGCAGTAAACATGAACAGGGTTCGGAGGCAGAACTAGGGACAGTAAAATAAAATAAATACCATTGGCACCATAATAGAAGCACCGCAGCCAAATTGATCAAGCAGTCAGACAAACAAACATGCACATTGCATGCTAACGTTCCAAACAGCTGACATTTCGCCTAACAAGGCTTCCTCAGACCTGATTGGCTATACACAAACTTTTCTTATATACTCCCATTCATACATATTCAATAGTAGGTGTGTCCATATATTCACCCATATACGTAAAATATAAAGGCAAACATGTCACAGATAACTATAGAGAGGTAATTCTCATTTAGACCTCTCGTTGTGAAGTGTCAAGGAATAGATCCAAAAGGATTCTCATTGCAACAGTTTTTTAAAAGATCACCCTTCTTGCACCCAGTTCAACTTTTTCAATCCAAAGAAATGTAAGCTCACCAGTGAGCCATGTTGCATTACTTCATTGTGTCTTGCCATAGCATTGGTTTTTGAACAAGTAGGAATAGCTGATTTATGTTCCATTATTCATTCCCTTAATGTTCTCTCAGTCTGTCCAACACATCCAAAACCACAAGGGCGTATCAATAGATAAATGACAGACATCATGGAGCAATTAATAAATGACTTTACTTTAAACTTTTTCTGGTCCGTGGCTGTTTTACTCATTCCGTGTTCAAAGTGTTATTGCATTGCACACAATGACCACATTTGAAATTCCCATTTGGGATACTCGGGAGCCAGGTTTGATTTTCATTGATCAAGCACTTGTTATGTTGACTATGCAGAAGTTTGTTAAGCAAATTCGTCCATCTACAGAACGTTACTTGTAGGATCATTTGTTCGAATCCCTCAATGTTCTGAATCACATGCCAGTGTTTCTTTATAATATTGGACACTGCTCCACTTTGACTACAGTAATTTGACACAAAAGGTATCTTTTTATCATTAACTGATTTTACTTTCTTTTTCATCAATTCATTTCTATCTTTTTCAGATACCTTTCCTACTGCATTCCAAACTTGTTGTGGTGGGTATCCTCTGCCAACAAAAAGCTGTGCCATAATTTTTGAATGCTTGTTAAATTCTGTTTCAATGCTGCAAATACGTTTTGCAGGCATTATTTGTCCAACAGGGATATTGTCTCAAAGGTTCCATGGATGAGAACTTGGGTAATGTAATAAATTATTACGATCTGTCGACTTCCTGAATAAAGTTGTTTGTATAGACCCACTAAATTTAAAAATGGTCACGTCCAAGAAGTTCATTCTTTCAAGTTCCATTTGCATCACAAATTGTAGATTTCTTTCAGAACCATTTATTGTAATTAGCAGTTCCTGTAACTCAGTATCATTATCAGACCAAATTAATAAACAGTCCTCAATAAACCGCTTCCAAAATATGGCATGTCTCTTAAATAATGGGTTTCAATATAACTATCTTTCTTCCCATAGTCCAACATAAAGACTTGCTATACTCAGAGCAAATGTGGTGCCCATAGCAGTTCCACAAACTTGAGCATAAAACTTATTGCAATACATGAAATAATTAGAGGTTAGAACCATGTCTGCCATATCAACCAAAAAGTCTGTTGTCAGTGTCATAGGTTCATTTCTTTTATCCAGATACTGTCAAATAGCATCCAAACCACCATAGTGGGGGATATTTGAATAAAGGCTTTCAATGTCAAATGTTACCAGAATTGTTTCTGTTTGTATTTCAACCCTCGATAAGGCCAACAAAACATCACTCATATCTCTCACATAGGATTGCAATTTAATAACCCAAGGGTTTAAATGGCAGTCTATAAATTGTGAAAAAGGTTCCATGGAAGATCCCATAGCAGAAACATTAGGACGACCTGGTGGATTTTCTAAATCCTTGTGAAGTTTTGGCAACAAATAAATGCATGGTTTTATGGGGTGCTGTACCCTCAAAAAATCACTTTCTTGTTTGTTCAACTGACCTTCCATTTCACCTTTTGTCACATAAGTAAATGCTCTGGTCTTAATTGTTTCAGTGGAGTCATTCATTAATCTTTCATAATATCATGTATCTCCTAACTGCCTTTCCATCTCCTGTTCATATTTTCCACACCCATATTACAATCCCCCCCCCTTCAGCTGGCTTAATTATTAGAGATTCATCATTCTTCAATGATTTTAATATTTCTCTCTCTCCTTTCTTGTAAGATTCTGTTTACAATGCGATCGTTTCTGTATCAAATTTGCTACTTCACGATCTACCAAAGCTGAGAAGGTATTTACATTATGGTTAGAATATGTTGGGGGACAAAAAGTAGATTTTTTTTTAAGTGTGAAGTTACATCCTGAGATATTTGACTTGTCCCATTTTCAGTAAACGTAACAATATCATTTTGTGTAGTCGGGGGTAACCGACACTTCATATTTTCTTGCTGGGGTATAGAGAAAAAACCTTTTAAGTGTAATTGTCTATAACATTTAAACAAATCCACATGTAATTGGAAAGGATTCACCTCCAAACATGGAACAAATGGCAGGCCTCTTGGTAATATATTTTCTTGCTCTACACTCACATTTTTATCAGTCAAATTTATGACTGCCATTTGTTGTTGCGATTTCATCTCCTTGGAGGTCTCAATTGCTGCCAACGCCACCTGGATCTGCCTCGTCTTCTTCCATTTCCCCCTCCCCCTCCTGATCTTCCGTCTACGTACTGAAAATGGGGTTTTGGCACTGAATTTAACTGTTGATCCACATTACAGTTTGGCTGTTGTTGGTTCACATTCATTTTATTTGTCATTTGTTCCCTATCACTCTCAGGAAATGATGTAAATGTATTGTTTCTAAACCTTTGCAGATTTCCTTTATATCTATATGGCTCTGCTCTGGTTTTTACATTGCCAATTATATACTTGTCCTTTTCGTAATCCTTGTCATCTCTCATGTTTCCCATTTTATACCCTTTAGTTCACACTGAAATTTATTTATTTGTGTTTCAATCTTTTAATAATGGGTCCAATTCCAATAATGTCAAGTTTGTAAATATATTTGCCTCCATTTCAGAAATCTCTTTTGTAAATGTTCTATGTCTCTCCTGGCTTTTTTAATCGAACTGAGAATTAGGTCACTAAACACTCTGGGCTGGATACTCAAACTGCTCCATTCATAGGAGCAAGCCCTTGAGCTGTGCAAAATAGTTGTGCAGGGTGTGTCTGGTCAAATATTCAAAGGAGTTCGCAATTGAGCAACTCCTTTGAATATCACCCCCCCAGCCACAGCCACTGTGCATGGTGCAGTGGAACTTGCTTCACCACAAGTTGACAGAGTGGAGCATTCAACTTGCGGTGGCACAAGTACCATTGTGCCATGTGCAAAAATCACAATATTCAAAAGGTGACATGCAAATGGGGCTATAATTCATGCAAGGTGCAGGGGGGGCCATTTGCATGTGATTATGTCCCCATTTGCATGCCATTAGCATGTAGGTGCACCGATCCCCGAGGATTTGCACCTGGTGCCCTGCCAGGCAGTAGCCGTCGGGGACCGACGCCCCCTGCAGCCCGATCGCGGGCATAGTGTTCCCCCACCAGCCCGATCACGGGCAACAATGTGGCTCCTCCTCCTCCTGTACATATCCCTGGTGGTCAGTGGACCGTATACTTCCATCGCGGCGGTATGTGTAATAAATCCACCTCCTTCCCAGATATCCCTGGTGGTCCAGTGATTGATATGCTCAACGCTGGCGGCGGCATCTTCTCCGCCAGGTCCAGTGTGATCGCTGATCGGTATGGCGTGTATAATTGCCTTTCATATGCCTGTGGTCCAGTGACTGAAATGCCTGATCATGGTGGTTGTGTAGTGAAACCACCCCCATGAAATACAGCCTGGTGGTTATGTCCACTCCCCCACCCGAAGCTCCTATCACCCGCCCCCTCCGGCATCCGGCGGGCAGCAGCATCCCACCTGCCTGCGCCCGCCACCCACCAACGGACTGCCTGGTGGGGCTGCGCTCATTGGTGCAGAGCAAGAGCCAATGGGCATGCAGCCCCTTACCGTACATGACAGTCAGATTTGTGAATGAACATCATTCACAAATCTGGACTGTCATGCTACGGTATGGGCTGCACGCCCATTGGCTCTTGCTCTGCACCAATGGGCATGCAGTCCCACTGCAGTCAGTCAGCGGGCGGTGGGTGGCAGGCGGGTGGATGCTGCTGCTTCGCCGCCGGAGGGGGAGTGGGGTGAGGGCTTCGTGGGTGGGTGGGTGGGGTGGGGATACTAGCCACCAGGGCTGTGTTCGGGGTGGTTTTATTACACATATCGCCCAAGATCGGCATTTTGTCCACTGACCACCAGGGATATGTACGGGAGGGGTGGATTTATTACACATACCGCCCACGATCAGGCATTTTGGTCCACTGACCACCAGGGATATGTACGGGAGGGGGGATTGGGCTACACATACCACCCACGATCGGGCATATCGTCCACTGACCACCAGGGATATGTACAGGGGGAGCTACATTGCTGCCCGCGATCGGGCTGGTGGGGGGGAGTACACTATGCCCGCGATCGGGCTGTGGGGGGGCACAGGGACTGGGTTGGAGGCCAGCCACAGGTGGCAGCTGCTGTGTTGCACCCTGCAATACAGCAGCTCACCTGTGGGTGGCCCTCGACTTAAGCCTTTTTATTGGCTCAAAGTCCTGCAGGCGCAGGTTGGGGGTTGTGCCTGCACAACTCTGCACAGCCCGGCTGAATATTGGGCTGTGCAGTTTATGCATGGTTCCTCCCCCTCCAGTTCAGCATGCATTCATTTGCATTGCACTGTTGCTCAGCATGTTTTCTGTGGTGCAACTGCCTCCTGCTGAATATCACAGAATGGAGCAAGTTTGGACTTGCGCAGGTGCAACCCTATTGCGCATGGCGCAACCCTTTTGAATATCTGGCCCTTTGTTTAAAATTCTCTCCCAATCCTGCATTAGATTCACATTATCTAAGCCATACACTGGTGGCATTTGGATACATAAACCCCTCAGTAATTTACATTCATGCCAGTAGTACGATAAAGAAAATGCATGCATCTGATATCTAGTTAATTTTTTCTTTAGATTTTCAAGTAAAGCACCATCTGGTTTCTGCTGTACATTGCTTGTACTCACCAATGGGGCAAAACATTTTTCACAGGCTGCTTGATCAAATGCTATTTGCACCCTTCAGTCTCACTGAATGTTAGGAATTCGAATTTTGCTGGTTGCTGCATAACTAGCAGCAGAGGTAGTATTCATGCTGCTAGTTTCAACTGCTGCCAATTAAATTGCTAAATTATTTCAAAGTGAGTCAATCAAACTGGGAGCTTACCCACGTGGTCCTCTGAGTAACCACAAATGCATGAATCAAACAAAGCAAAGTGGGGCTCACAACAATTGAATTATACCAGTTTGGTGCAAATACAGCCAATATTTTAAATGCCAAAGAACTGAACAGAATACATTGTTCAAATGCTGTTGCATAGACTCTAAAGCATGTTGCTTACATTAAAAAGCATAAAGGAGAACAGCTTATCACTTGCTGCAATATCTTTCTTTATTATTACAGGGTGCTTATAATGGTGCCATATAAATGCAGTAAAATGAACAGAGTTCGTGGCAGAACTAGAGACAGTAAAATAAAATAAATACCGGCTGGCACCACCATAGGTGCACCGCAACCAAATTGATCAAGCAGTCAGACAAATGTCACATTATGCGTAATGTTCAACAGCTGAAGTTTTGCCTAACAATACTTCCTCAGAGCTGGTTGGCTATACAGAAACTATCCTTATATACTCCCATTCATATATATTCAATAGTAGGTGTGTCCACATATTCACATATATATAACATGTAAAGGCAAACATGTTACAGATAACTATAGAGAGGTATTTCCTCATTTAAACCTCTCAGTTGTAAAGTGTCAAGTGCATAGATCCAAAAGGATTCTTGTTGCAACATTTTTTTTTAAAAATCACCCCCTCTTGCACCCAGTTCATCTTTTTCAATCCCAAAGAAATGTAAGCTCGCCGGTGAGCCATGTTGCATTACTTCATAGTGTCTTGCCATAGCACTAGTTTTTGAACAAGTACAAATCACTGATTTATGTTCTGTTATTCATTCCCTTAATGTTCTCTTAGTCTGTCCAACATATCCAAAACCACAAGGGCATACCAACAGATAAATGACAGACTTCGTGGAGCAATTAATAAATGACTTTACTTTAAACTTTTTTCTGGTCAGTGACTGTTTTACACATTCCGTGTTCAAAGTGTTATTGCATTGTGCACAATGATCACATTTTAAATTCCCATTTGGGATCCTCAGGAGCCAGGTTTGATTTTCATTGATCAAGCACTTCTTATGTAGACTACGTACAAGTTTATCATGCATCAGTGCCTTTGATATGCAAGCAGATTATCTTATTATTAGGTTTAGAAAAGGGCATATGACTTAGTACTACTTTTAAAATCAAAAGATAGAGGAAGAAAATTCCACTGGAATGGCCTAGTTGCAGAAAATTCCATAGTACTGACATCAATACTCCATGTACTTTTGTAATTGAATATAACCACCTGGCTGGAGAAATAGGAAATGTTGTACATAAAAACAGGCCAATTCTTATGAGTGACAGTGAGGTAGAAATGGCCATTGGTGTCAAACCACATGTTACTTTCAGTAAAGCTAACAATCTTAAAGACAAACTACTGTAGTGCACAGCCATTTAAAGAATGTGCCAAATGTACATGGTACCTGGCTGCCATCTAGACCAACAGGCTTTCATACTTGTGGCCGTTGCAATATCTGCAAGTACGCTTTTCTGTGTAATTGTTTTTCCCATCCCAAAATTCCAGAGATTAAAATGAGGACAGAACAACTAATCACATGTGATACACCATATTCAGTGTGTGTCCTCTGGTGTAAATATGGCCCACTTTATGTAGGGAAGACTGTATACCCAATAAAACAAAGAATACAGGAACAAGTACATTCAGTTATTAACTGTAACACAGAAAAACCTGTAGGGCTACACTTTTTTATATAGCATGCCTCCTGTTTGGATGATTTCAACCTTATGGGTTTGGAGTCTATACCTCCATCTAAAATAGGCGGTGATAGACCTAACTTGCTTCTTCAGAAAGAGAGTAAATATATCTATAAGCAACTGAGTGTAAAACCCAAAGGCGTTAATAATAAATGGGACCTTAAGCCCTTTCTAAAATAATGATTTGACATAGATTATGCAGGTCCATTTCTCTGATTGTGCTGTTTTGATTGTAAATCTTACAATTAATGCACATGCAGTTTTGGTTTTGAGCTCTTAACTCTGAGATGCCTCATTCCGCCTATGGAAGGTTGAACTTTAATTTGTTTTTCTCGAAAAATATCTTCTAATAATTTCTTTAATTTCTAACAGTTTCCACTCATTTCTCTTTTTTGCTTTCCTTTAGGACATATTTCCATCTTTTGGAATCTCAACCATTATCCAATATGCCTTGATGGATAAAAACAGTCCAGATCTTAATTACAGAGGGGTCCCTCACTCACGATGCTTTGTCAGAGACTATGTGAGGAATTTGGTTTGAGATACCTATTTATCTTTTGTATTCTTTCCTTATTGTACACAATTACATTTCTTTTTGAATTCTTGCTTAGCTTCTAGCAGCATAAAGCTTGTAGACATTGTTCTTCTAAACATTATATATTTATTTGTGTGTGCCTTAGATCAGAAAATATCAGTACTTGTGTATTTGCATTTTTGTATTTTTGTATTTGTATTACAGCAATAATGATATTTGTGAGGGATATTATCTTAAAACTTTTTCTATGGCAATAGTTGGTTGCATTAGGTGTTCCACTTTCCATATCATGAATATTAATAAAATTTGCATATAAATTGTATGTGCTTCTTCTAAACCACACTGTCTGAGGAAGACTCATATTCAGAGTAGAAGCACTGGGGTAGCTTTGTGTATTTGCAGGACATCTGCTTAAATCCTGCGTGCTTACATTTATGTTATTTGCATTTGAGCAGAAAAAGTAATTTTTTTTCTGCACCAACATTCTGAGTGCCATCTACTTTGCTTGGACTTCTTTTGCTTTTTCACCTAGTATGACATTGCCATCCATGGTTCAAATGTTGAAGCTGCAATTTGTTTTCTAAGAAAAATATCATAATCATTTTTTATAAGTTTTATCAGTACAGTATCCTCCAGTTTTCTCAAAATAATAAAAATTAAGACTAAGTGTTGTAGTCTTTTCAGTTGTTTCTATTGTTTCTTATCCTTATAAGGTGTTTTAGTTAAGGTATAGTTGTCTGCAACATTTAGAAGAAAGTTAGACAATATATTTTTCTACTATAGGGTTGGGACATGCAGTATTTTTCATGTTTTTTGCAGGACACAACCACCCAAATCATGAAAATCAGGGCAGGTGGTAACCCTAATGGAAGGAAGAGGAACAGGCAGAGGTATTGAATGGGTACTTTTGCTTTGAGTTCACAAGGGAGATAGGAGATTCGCACCCCCATGGACAGGAAGGGTGGAGACAAGGAAGGGAGGAGAGGTGACGGATGTAGTGATTCAAGAAAGCAGGGCATTGGAAGGCCTGAAGGCACTTAAGGTGGATAAGGCACTGGAGTCTGATGGCATTCACCCTAGGGTGTTGAGGGAAATGGTAGAAGTTTTGGCCAGTCTTTTCACTGACCTGCTCAACACCTCCCTGGACACAGGCTGCATGTCACAAGACTGGAGGTTGATGCATGTGGTACCTATTCACAAGAGTGGCCCAAAAGAAGAACCTGGCAACTACAGACCTATCAGTCTCACTTCAATAGTTGTGAAACTCATGGAGGCAATCCTGAAAGAGAGACTGGTAACCTTCCTGGAGGCCAATGAGCTCCAGGATGGGACGCAGCATAGATTTGTCTCAGGGAGATCTTGCCAGACAAACCTAATTGAATACTATGATTGGGTGACAAGGGAACTGGACAAGGGTGATTGAGTGACAAGGGAACTGGACAAGGGCCATGCAGTGGATGTCCTATTCCAGGACTTCAGCAAGGCCTTTGATTCAGTCCCTCATGGGTGACTGGGGACAAAGCTGGAGCACATAGGAGTGGGGGATAAGATGGCTGGCTGAATCAGGAATTGGCTCAGGGATAGAGTGCAAAGAGTGGTGGGGGAGAACTCTCATCTCCCAAGCCAGGGACCAGCAGTGTGCCACAGGGCTCTGTGCTGGGGCCGGTATTGTTTTTTCTGTTCATTTTGGCCATTGCACATGGGGTTGGGAGCAGAATCAGTCTTTTCATGGATGACACTGAGATGGGTGCTATAGTGGATGACACAGAGGGGTGGCAGAGGCTATAGGGGGATCTAACCAGACCTGAGGAGTGGTCAGTGAGGTGGCAACTGGGTTTCAATGCAAAGAAGTGAAAGGTTATGCACTTAGGAGTGAGGAACACAAAGAGGGAATATTGGTTAGGTGGAGTGTGGCTAGGTGTTACTGAGGAGGAGAAAGACCTGGGGATCATAACAACAAGGAGCATGAACAACTCTACTCAATGCAGGCAGGCCATGGCTAGGGCCAACAGGATGCTTGGATGCATTGCACAGGGTTTCTCGTCCAGACACAAAGATGTGATCCTGCCCCTGTACAGGTCCTTTGTCAGACTGCAGATGGAGTACTGCATGCAGCATTGGCAGCCGTACCTGAGGGAAAGATATAAGCTGCTCAAATGGTACAATGCAGGGTGACAAAATGATACAGGGATGGATGGCAGTACCTATGAAAAAGGCTGGGGCATTTGAGCTTGCTCAGCCTGGAGGAGAGAAGGGATGGGGGGACATGATTGAAACTTTTAAATACTTGAGGGAGGTCAATAAATGAGGTACACAGGACCTGTTTAAGATGAGGAAGGGAAGGGACATGAGGGGGCATGGGCTAAGACTTGAGGGGGCAAGTTCAGGAGGGAGATGAGGAGCCATTACTTCACTGAAAGAGTGGTGTTGAAATGGAATGCTCTGCCTGAGGAAGTGGTGGCCTGCAGGATGGTGGGGAGCTTCAAAAGTGCATGGGACATGGCAAGGAGGGGGGCTGGGTAAAGGATACTGAACAGTTCCAGAAAGTGAGCAGAGGGTTGGGGGAGGGACAGCTGCAGTATAGGGTGGTAGCTGCCCACACGAGCACACTTGATAGATCGAGATGCCTGTTGCTGCTAGCAAGTTTTATATGTTCATATGTTCGTAAGGTGTCTATTTCACAGCAGTGCTTAAAAACATTGTTTTCCTTTGCATGATGTCATGGTTGGGGTTACAACACTAAGAAAAATGGGTGGGTTATGCAAATGAAGCAGAACACAGAAATAAATGGGAGGCAGTATAGCAGTGGTTTAAGGCTCTGAGCTACAAATCTGAGACCTGGGTTTGAACCCACAGCCCCCAATTGCATATACTGTGTGACTCTGAGCAAGTCACTTAACTTCCCTGTGCTCCCAGGTTGCACCTGTGAAAAAGCTTTTAGCTTAGTGTGTCTCAGCTGGTTAAACAATTGAAAAACAAATCATAAAAGCATTTTTTTCATGGAAAACATCACTTTTTGGCAGGTTGACTGGTAGGAGATTGAATTAGAACTCCTATAGCTTACTGCTCCCATTTGCTATGACAAAACTCATAAAATCACTTTAACCATTACTGCTGAGCAGGCATACAGTACCAGGCCACCAGTGTATTGAATGGCAGAGCAGTGGGACAGGCTTTGGTTTATGGAATTTATATCTAGCACAAACAGAAGAGGACCTAGAATAGACAACCGAGGAACACCCACCAGAGCTGGGTCAGAGCCAGAGAAGGAGGTCCCATTCATGGCTTTCTTTGATTATTTTGCTAGATAATTGCTAAACCAAGTCCAAGGCAGAGCAGTAGGTAAGATTCCTGCATTAGCAAGTTTGCCACAGAGTAGGGAGTGATTAATAAGATCAAAGGCCTTTGTCAGGTTGATAATTACAGCACTTTTGAGGCTATCCATCTCCATCATTAAGGCAACACTGTTGGTTACTGTGAGGAAGGCAGTAGTGATACTATGACCTTTTTGAATGCCCATTTCAGTTGCTGGGGTTCTTTGGCTCAGTCTACTGTGATGCCTGCATTTGCTGCTAAAATTCTGGAAGTTTCTGTGTTTCTTTGTTTGTAATGCAATGGAAATCACATTTCAGGCAATTACATTTAAATTGCTTCTGTGCTTGTTCACCTGCTTTCAGTTGCTGGGGTTCTTTGCCTCGTGGGTTTCTATTTTGTTTGGGCAGGACTAGGGATTCAGTTTGATGGTAAGTGTCTGGCTGTTTATAACTAGCTGAGTCTTGCTTGCTTGCCACACGCTTTCCAAGCGGATGTTCTCTTGAGGTATAATCAGCTGATTATTTTTGTCATTTACAAGTGCAATAAAGGCTTCTCCAGTCCCCCCACCAAATCCAACCCTCCCCAGAATAGACCACCTTATAGTGTGATCACCTGGGCCAAGGGAAAGGCTTCCTGTCTGGTTGTAAGAAAGGAAGGAGCATCCACTGCAATTTATGCATGTCATTATTTCAATAATGTAGACATGCTTTAACACTAATTCCAACTTTGAGCAGATATTGGGGAGGCCCAGAGTGTGACTATACCAGGGTGGAGTTTATAAAAATGGAGAGATGCGGGGCATGGAGAAGGACAACAGTGTGTGGAATGGGTGTCAGCAACAGACCAGATTGAGAGCCAGGATGGGTGGTAGGCTGCAATTGGTGTGGGAAGCCATCTACTTGGGGATTGCTTGGAGGGTAGGGGTTGTATGGTGTGTAGGCAGATTGGGCAACTTAGAGAAGAGATTGACATGGTGAGAAAGGAGCTGAGTAGGTGGGGTGGGTGGAGTAGAGAGGAACAGCAGGGGCCAAGGGACAGAAGGACCTACACAGTAGATGCAAAAGGCAAACAAGGGGGGACTACAATGGGAGATGATTTAGAAGGCAGGCCATGCAACCACTAAAGACCAATTGGGAAAGGAGGCTGAAGGTTGGAGGGAGGTTAAGATAATAAGAAAGAGTGGAAAGGGAGCACAGCAGGGTTTGAGGTCATACAGAGGGGGAAGGGAAGCACAGGATAAAGGAGGGAGGATAACAACAGGTTTTCGGTGCTGGCAAACCTGAAGCGGCATGATGGGGTAGGCCAGTAACAGGGATAGCAGGGGAACAAGATAATAGTGTTGACAGGGGGAGCTAGTAGGGAAGCTAGGAGCAGAATCAACTCAGGAGAGGATAATGGGGGTAGTGATGGTGGGGTGGCTGAAGGGAAGCCAGAAGATTTGGGGGAAGGGTGAGGAGGCAAAGGAAGGGTATGGAAAGGAGGGGTTGGAACACAGGCAGGACCGGAATACTGAGAGGGAGAGGGGAGGTCAATAATAAAGGAAGAGAAAAGATCAAGGAAGCACTATCGGCTGGAGGCAAGGAAGAACTAATACAGAGCAGAGGGCACCTGAATTGAGAAGGGGGAAGGGGATGCAGGTGGGGAATTGTAGGAGCAAGGACACAGCTAACACAGACAGCAGCAGGGGGGGAGCAAGGGGGGTCTAAGGCAAGGGAAAAGCAGGGACCAGGGGAGACAGACGGGCCCTCAGGGATGGAATTGGGGGTAGTAGACCAAGGAAGAGTCACATATGGGTGGAGTGTATGCTGGACATGACAGCAGGAATTGTAGGGCAGCATGTTAAGAGATGTGTGGGGAGGCTAGCAGTCAAGCCTCATATTGTGGTGCACCTGGGCACTAATGATCTAGAGGCAAATACGTCGTAAGAAGTGAAGGAGAGATTCAAGGAAGTAGGAAGGTTGTGCAGAAGTGAAGGGAGGACAGTGACATTCTCTGAGGTTCTCCCAGTACCAAGGGCTAGCAAGAGCAGGAAACTAAAAATCTCAGAGTTCAGTACAGGGCTGGGAACATGGTGTGAGGACATAGGATATGAAATGGTGGGGGGATGGTCAGCACATGGGAGAACCAGGACCTCTATGCACTGGATAGCTGCACCTAAGCAAGAAAGACTCAGAGGTCCAAAAGAAAAAGCTGGGAGAGTTCATAGCAGAAAAGCATAATTTAAACTAGGCACGGGGGCCAGGACATGGGCAGCAAACTTAGCCACCAGGCAAGGGAGACCACCAGGCTCCCTCCCATGGTCAGGCAGGAAGAGGGGAAGCAAAAGGCAAAAAGGGGAAGGGTTAAGGAAGAAGGTATAGGCAAACAGTGGAAGAACCCTAGTGGAGGGTGGTCTCACAGAATGCAAGAAGCCTTGGCAATAAGACGGTAGAACTGCAGGCTTTGACGGTGGAAGGGGAGGTGGATATAGCCACCATCACTGAAACATGGGCCACCCAGTACCAGAAATGGGATCTAGTGATCCCTGGGTACAAACTGTACCAGAGGGACAGGGACAAATAGAAAGGGGGAGGAGTAGCTATAAATGTTAATGAGGAGATATTGTGCAATAGGGAGGAAGGGGAGAAGGGCAAGGCTGAAGCCTTAAGGCTTCAATTACAGCACTGCAAGGGTAGGTGGGTGAGATTGGGGGTGGTGTATAGGCCATCATCCCAAAGTGTGGAAATGGACTGGGAGCTGGGAGAACAAATTAAGAGGCTTAGCGGTAAGGGCAACACAAAGGTGGTCGGGGACTTTAGTCTACCGGGGGGTGGATTGGAATACCCAGCCACCTCAAGTGCCAGAGAACAGGTGCTCCTGGAGGCCTTCCAGGAAAGCTTCTCACAGAAGTAATAGAGACAACCAGGAGGGAACATTCTAAACCTGATACTCATGGACAGAGAGCTAGTCCAAGGCATTGAGGTGGAAACCCTCTAACAGGAAGTGATGACCGATAATGTGGTTCTCTTAACCTGGGGAAGGATGTAGCTACAAAAACAAGAATGTTGAATTTTAAGAGGGCAGACTTTGGCAGGATGGGATCTATTTTGAAAGGGCACCTAGCTAACATCAGCCCAGACATGGATGCAGAGCAGAAATGGAACATCATAAAGAAGGATCTGGCAGAGGCCACTAGCTCTTTGCACCAAGCGCCAAAGCAAGAAGGCCAGGAACAAGAGACCTAGCTGGATGAATGGAGAGGTAGTGGAAAGGGTGAGGGAAAAGAGAGCGTCCTTTAGAAGATATAAGAGATCCTGCTGGGAAGAGGATAGGGAGGAATACATGAAGAAATCCAAGGAGGTGAACAAAGTAGTGAGGGCAGCCAAAGCTTCAAAGGAATTAAGGCTAGCATAGGGAATCAAAGAAGAGGAAAAGGATTTCTGTAATTATACAGGGGAGAGAAGGAAGTGCAAGGACCAGATTGTAAGGATTAGAAACTTGGGTGGGTAGAGCAGGGGGCAAAGCAGGCAGAAGTACAAAATGAGTACTTCTGCTCAGTGTTCTCCAGGGAGAAGGAGGGACCTATACCTCAGGGGGAAGGGGGGATGATCGGCAGGGGAAGAGGAGTTGACAAACATGGACATCCCATTCAAAAGGGTGTTAGAGGGTCTAAGGTCCCTAAGGGTGGATAAGGCAACTGGTCCAGATGGAGTGCATCCTAGGGTACCTCAGGAGCTGCAGGAGTCCTGTGGGAACACTGTCAGAATTGTTCAACACTTCCCAGAATACTGAATGCATGCCCAAAGACTGGAGGATGGCACATGTGATGCCAATCCATAAGAGTGGGCCCAGGGATGAACCTGGCAACTACAGACCAGTGAACCTTACAGCCATTGTGGGAAAGCTAATGGAAACTACACTCAAGAAAAGGCTGGTCTGTTCCCTGGAAGAGAATGGCTTACAGGATGACAGGCAACATGGGTTTGTGTCTGGGAGATCATGCCAGACTAGCTGTGCTGACTTTTTTGATGGTGCGATGAGGTCGCTGGATATAGGCCATGCAGTTGATGTCCTATACCTGGACTTCATTATGGCATTTAACTCCATGCCCCATGGGAGGCTGAACAGCAAGTTAAGTAGCCTTGGAGGAAGCTGGTCAGGTGAATAAAGAACCGGTGAAGGGCAGGCAGAAGGTGGTAGTTGGGGAGAGCTCTCAGCACCCAAGGTGGTAACCAGCAGGATATCACAGGGGTCAGTGCTAGAACTAATCCTATATAACATATTTATAGAAGACATAGCAAAAGGGATAAGGAGCAAGATCAACCTCTTTGCAGATGACAGTAAGATCCGTGCAGAGGTTGATAATGAAGTAGGGGGTAGGGTACTGCAAGAGGATTTGGAGACACTTGTGTGCTGGTCAGTCACATGGCAGCTGGGGTTCAATGCTGAAAATTGCAAAGTCTTGCACCTGGTGCTAAAACCCAAAGAACAGCTATTGGTTGGGGGGTAGCAGTTGGCTACTCCAGATAAAGAAAAGATCTGGGAATGCTGGTGACAGGGGTCCTGAAACACTCGGCACTGTGCAGGAGGCAGCTGCAAAGGCAAACAAAATTCTGGGATGCATCACCAGAGGAATCACCTCTAGGAGGGAGGAAGTAATTTCTGCTGATACAGGTCCCTGGTGAGGCCGCACTGGAGTAGTAGTGTGCAGTTTGATGTCCAAGTCTGAAAAGGACATCAAACTATTGGAGTATTCCAGTGTAGGGTGATGAAGATGATCATGGGGATGGGAGACAAGACATATGAGGAGAGATTGAGGGAGCTCAACATGTACACCCTAGAAGATAGAAGGGAGAGAGGGACATGATTGAGACATCAGGTACCTGAAGGGCATAAACAGAGTTAATTCAGATAGTGTGTTTAAGTTAAAGCAGGGATGGACACCAGGAGACAGAGCATGAAACTGGAGGGAGGAAGGTTAAAGAGAGAGATGAGGTGGCACTATTTCACAGAGAGGGTGGTGACTGGTTGGAATATGCTGACATAGGAAGTAGTGGCATTGTGGATGGTGGGCAGCTTCAGAGAGGGTGGGATAAGGCCAAAGGGAGGTTCAAAATTGTGGAGAGGGTGGAGGAGTGAGGTCAGCGGTGGAGGCACTAAGTTAGAAGGCGGATCAAGGGGTGGGGCTCAGCTGCAGTTTAACAAGACAGCATGCTTCACACTTGGGCAGACTAGATAGATCAAATGGACTGTATATGCAGGCAATTTCATATGTTCGTACGTTGTTTAGGGAACAGGAGGTCAGAGGTGGCGAGATATTTAGTAAGGTGAGAGGCAACAATTTTTTCCAGTAATTGTTTTTTTTTTTCAAAGCAGAGAGGATAGCAATTGGCCTGTAATTATTTAGGGGTTCAGGGTCCCTTTTCTTAAAAACAGGAACAATATGAGAGGTTTTCTATAAATCAAGAACTACCTCCAGTCACAAGGAATAAGTTGATTAATTTAGCAATAGATGAGACTAATTCAGTGGTAGCTGTCTTAAGGAGTTTGAGCTCAATACCATCTGCATCAGTTTAGAAACAGGAATCTGCATGGGAAGGCTGCACACCTCAGCAGACTGACACATTTGAAATAAAAGGGGGCTATACAGAGATTTAGAGGCCCGTGAAAGATTCAACACTAAGCAAAGACACCATATCAGATAAGGTCTTACTATAGGAGGAGAAGTCTGAGAAGTAACAACTGAATTTATTTGCTTTGGTGGAGCTGATATTGCAGTTAAAAGCATTTAAAGCCATGTCTGAGGACAAATGATAACCTAGCAGTCCCAACATCTATTTGACATGCTTCCAGAAAAGCCTAGGGTTTAGGCACAGAGCTAAATAGTTTGTTGCAGTGAGAGAATTTCTTATTTATGATTGCTGTTTTGCATTCATTATGCAGTGTCCGATAGGCCGACAAGTCCACTGAGGATAAGGCAGCCATAAAGTCTTGCCACTTTTGGTCTCTTTTGAAGAGTTTGCTTATAGAAGGCATATTATGCATTACTGGGTCTTCAGACTTCAAATAATTCTGGTTCAAATCAGTCACATATGGAAAGAAAATAAGAGATATCAACAATTTAATAGTGACACTAATGGGCATAGCTGTAATGTGTCTTATCTTGATCAATAATTGTCACTTACTGAAATCATTAGGGAAATAGACTTGGTCATTATAAAGATGTTAGAAATAAAAAATGGACAGGACAGCTTAAAATTGATGTCACATTTCCCGTTGACTTCTTGCCTATTACACAGAAAAGCTAGATAATTTACAACAGGTGATTTAAAATAAATTGAAAGATATAGAGCCAAGAACAAATGCCTTATGGAATAAACAAGTGAAAACAAATGATAATAGGAAGGAACATCACCCTGAGGAGATGTACAGGAAGACCGAGACAATAGAAAACATTGAAATAAAAAAATCTTGACAGGTTATGGCCAGAGGATATTAGAGATTGGATACATAAGACTAGAAATGAAAACAATAAATTAATGGGAATGAACAGTAACAATATTTCACATAGTACATTAACAAGGTCAGAGATAGATGTGTTGAAACTGAAAAGTCACTAAGACACTATCGGTAATGGAATATTGGAGAAGCTGCTCACAGAATAGTTAATACTGATAACTTCCTAAAATGCTCAGTGAGGACAGATACTGTTTGAGAACTGCCATAACCTAGCTCTGTGCATTGTTAGGGCACAATGTTCTAAAACATGTTATTAATCTCCATTATAAATAGCAAGAAGGGCTTGCTGTAGAATGTTTGTTTGTAAAATCTTATGCCATAAGAAGAGATATACAGTACTAAATTTTTCAGAAAAAAGTGGCCACTTAGGAATTACTATTACAAAAAAAAAAAAGAAAAAGAAAAAAATAGCTGTGTAGGAACTGAAGCTTGGGTTGAACCAAGTATTTCAGAATAATAGTGTGATTATGAAAAGGGAACATTGTAAACAGTATTATACTGCAACAAATGTAAAATCTGGAACTGGACAAAAGCATTTAGCCATTCAGCCACTGAACCAATAAATGTAGATAGCAAAAAACAAAATAAAAAACCAAAAACAATTTATCAATGCCGAATGTTGTCTTCCTGGCGTTGGCATGGGTAGTGCAGGAATTAGACAGATGCATAATAGGAATGGCAGTGAAGTATGGAACCAACATCAACCCCACCCCACCCTGTAGATACTTACAGGCACTGAGGAGTGCCTTTGAGTCATCGGCCATAATGCTCATGCCATTTCACCACACCCTACCCTGCAGACTCTGACAAGTGTCACATTGCACCTTGGGGTCGTTGGGCCTTATCTCCACCCATTCCATAAGGAAATACATTGAGATGGGTACAGTATATGAGAATGGGGAGAACTTTAGGGCAAAAGAGTCCAAGACACACCTTGATGCCTGTCACTGGCTGCAGGGTGGGGGTGGGGGTGGAATGGCATGAGCATTACAGCCTACAATCCAAAGGCACATCCTTGATGCCTGTCAGTCTGTAGAGGGTGGAATGCTATGGTTAGAAACCCTAAAACCCCAGGCATTTGTTGGTATTTGCACTCCAAATTTTCAACATGGCCTTTTGTGACCCCACCTCATGAAAGCATTTGGGGTCTCCACTCATGAGCAGTGGCACTGTGATTTTGTTAATCTGTCCCAAACGCTGATTTCCCACAGCGACTGGGCTATTCTGCACCAGATGCAAAACATATTTTGGGCAGGATGAAAATGACAGCTATACTGCTCATAAGGAGGTGTGAAGAAATGGCAATGCTGAAAATCTGGAGTGAAAATATTAAAATTCTCGGTTACAAAAGTGCATGGAAACTGCACAGTGCACGCTCAGAATACAGTCATTTTGTGGAATTCTTACACCAAATTTTCAGCAAAGGCATTTTGGAACCTCTACTTATGAGCAGTGTCACTATAATTTTCCTAATCTGTCCCAAATTTTGATTTCCACAGTGACCATGCTTTGTGTGCCAGATGTGCGAAACACGCTTTGGGGAAGATGTGAAAATGACAACTGTACTGTTCTTAAGGAGGGGTGCAAAAAATGGCAATGTTGAAAATCTGGAGTGAAAATATTAAAACTTCTCAAACTTATGAGCATGCATGAAAACTGTGCAATGCATGCTCATAACACAGTCATTTTTTGGATTTTTTCCACCAAATTTGTAACATTGGCTTTTTGGGAGCCCACCTAATGAACAGTGGCACTTGTTTCATTAATTGGTCCTGAAAGCTGATTCTGTGCAATGACTGAAAAATCACCTTTCTGGGACCATATAATGACATGACAGTGACCCAGTTCATGAGGTGGGTACCCAAGAACCCCATGTTGAAAATTTGGAGCCAAAAATCACAAACATGGCAGAGATATCCACCTATTTGAACCCCCTTCCCCATTGATGCCATTATACAGTTTACCAGCATTTCTTCATTTCGAGGTTGGCTTTGAAGAGTGCAGGCATGTTCCCACTCCACTGAAGATCATCGCGCAGGGCTCCAGAGGTAAGTATGAGGTGAGGAGGGTGCAGAGATGTGGGGTATGCAGAGGGGGTGTGGGTTGGGGAGGGGCACCTGAGACAACGAGGGACCATTTTCTCTTTTACAGGTTAAAAAAAAAAGGACATCACAGGAAGGTTTTTTCTTTACAGGTTTGTTTTGGCACACTGGGGTGTGCTACCAGTGTCCCACCTGTGTTTTATTACGAGGGGTACTGAAGCCAACAGGGATTGGGTCCTCCATCAGCACAGAAAACTTGTCTGAGTTTGGGGGCGCATGATGCTGAGAGGGACTGGGCATCCCCCTTGGCAGACACATTAAAATAGGGGGACATTATGCCTAAGAGGATTGGGCTCCCCCATTGGCAAATGAACTGGGGTGGGGGCATGTCCACAGGGGGGTTGGGCACCCCCGACATTGGCTTTCTGGTCGGACTGTGACAGGCGGACCATGATAGCCGTCGCCATGTTTATTGAAATGTTACACAGGCAAGGCACGTCCTGCAATGATGGGTCGCCCTCACTGCAGCAGTGAAATTATTTCAAGTTGTTGGCTCACTTTTGCAGTGCTGTCATAGACAACGTGCTATTTCATTGGTGCCACAGAGCCCAGCCCAAAAAAACAGTGGCACTATTGGCCACAACATGACCACACCTCCAAAACCAGCTACTCCAAGCTACCATAATATGTTGTTTGCACTTGCATGCAAGTCAACATAAAAAAAGATAAGAGAAGATGGGGAAGGGAACATTTTAGTTGGCAGGAATTACCATGCAATAAGTAATACTGTACTGAATTTGCAAATGAAACTCAAAATTATTTCATTCCTTATGTTAAGTTAGAATTGATTGCTTGACCAGAAGCCAAAAAAAAAACTAATCAAGCCACTAAAGCTACCTATTTAACACCTGAAAACATAAAATAACATAGAAAGTGAGAAACTCAATTACAATAAAAAACTGAAGCATTTATCATGTAAATAATGCAAGTGTATGGAATAAGACTGAAGATCAAAATAGTGTGCCTTTCAAAAAAAATGATACTTATTTTACTTGAAGCAAAGTTTGAACAGGACAGTCATTTCAATTTTACTAGACACACTAGATTTAATCAGATAGTCATTGTTTCTTCATACATATCTTTGTGCACAGATGGCATCAGATTTTTTACCTCTGGTACCTTGGTCACCCGAGCTAGAATTGTTGCTATAGCAGACCTTTGGCAATGTCGAGTGCTGGTTCCATTCAACCCAGCTCTCAATACCAGGAAGATTGTTTCCATGTCCTTTGGCACTAAGCAGAAGCATGCTAGGCTTTGTATCTTCCCAGTCTTTACGGATCTAGATGTCAACCCTCTGGAAAAGTATTCCACTTCAAGTACCTTGGTGTGTGATTGGAAATACACTTGAACTTACACTCCCACATCAAATTCATATACAAAGCTCAGCACATTTTATTGCAACAAGTCCTGTCTATACATTAGTCTGACACAACTTCATCCTCAAGACTACATGAATGTGGTATACTATATAGCACCACTCCAAGTCATCCCTGGCCTCACTGGATCCTTTTCTTACACTCCTGCCAGTTTGACTGTAACTTCTTATCACATACTGACTATTGTTTTCTACCTGATCCTATGTTTGCCTTCCTTGTGTCTTGGAGTCTTTATGTTAGCTCATTTTTAGAAAAATACATTCACCACCAGCTATCCGAGCATCTAGATAAGTACAACCTCCTGAGCCCCCTCCAACCCAGCTTCCGCAAACACCACAGCACCTCTTCAGCCTTGGCCCTTTTCTCCAACCATGTCCTTAGAAACGTGGACATGGGTATGGCCACAAGTGTGGTGTTTATGGACCTATCAAAGGCCTTTGATCTTGTTGACCACCACCTTCTCCAATCCACCCTGCTAAACCTAGGCTGCTTCCTGGATGCCACCGCTTGGTTTACCAGCTACCTCACTAACAGATCCAAGTCTGTTCTAATATGCAAAGATACCACTGCTGCATTACTCATCCATTCTGGTTTCCACCAGGGCTCCGTTCTGGGGCCTCTATTATTCTCACTGTTCATAAATGATCTTCCTGCAGAAAGCATAAACTGTAATGGGCCCCTCTACGCTGATGACCTTGTCATCCACCATAGCACCAAGTCCATCAAATCTATGTCTTCTACACTAACTTCAAACTATGGATCAGCTCAACATTCATTCCTATCCAAAAACTTCTTGTAAATGAACAAAAAATGAAAGCTATGCTCTTGGCTCAAAGCCATACCTTGCAAAGGCCACCAAATCCAAAACCTCATTACATATAGTCACCCTGCAGGCCCTTCTCTTGACACTGTATCCACCTTTAAATACCTAGGAGTGACTCTTGATCCCTCCCAGACCTACAATGGCCACATTTCTAACACAATGAAGAGAGTCCACCAGAAGCTGGGGCAGCCTCACGTGTTAATCGCCTCCTGACTCCAGAGGCTCGCCTTGCAATTACCTAGTAAATCTACTGCCCCTACTTGACTATTGCTCCCCAGTGTTCTCCTCCATATCCTCCTCACTTCTTTTTTGTCTAAATATCACATACAACTCTATCTGTCACTTTGCAGTTCAAGTTTCTTCCTCCACTCATCACTGCTCTTTATATCAGTCCTTAGGCTGGCTCTCTCTGCAGGTCCATTTTGAATACGCTATGGGCTGTCTAGTTGACACCTCTCTCAGGAACTCACATAAGCCCCATACTCCTTGCTTCTCATCAACTGGGTGGTAACTTTATGTCTCAGGTTCTTTCATTCCCCTGGTAGTGCCCCGTGAATCTATTGTCATGAGGAGCAAGGCTTTCTTTGTCTCTGCCTCCTGCCTCTGGATGAATACCACCACCTATCCATATGTTAACCTCTCATCAGTCCTTCAAATCAAAACTAAGAGATTGTCTCAAGTCTCAGGCCACCTGTGCCTGCTCCCTTGGAAACACCATCACCTGAAATCTGCCTTAAGGGCCAAGTGCGCCATTTGCCTTACTTCGCAAGTACTGGCTATTACATGTACAACTGACACTTTTTTTAATTCCATTTTGAAAATGTTGATTGCTATAGTGTAATCCCTTATGCACTTTATTGTAAACCTTGGACTGGCTGAATAATGTTTTGATTTGCTGTAATTGTAGTATTCAGCTTAGTTTATCTCCTGGTAAAATAAAACAAATACAGCTTTATTAATTTTTACTGGTCATCTGCACACTTCTAGTGATTCTGTTTTTCTGTTGATTCAATGTTTTGTATTTTTCTAAAGCATTTGGTTTAGATAATCATAAGTAATTGCTCTATAAATTGAAAGTCGGTGGGTTGTCTGAATGTGTCCTGATTTGGTTTGTGAGCTATCTGAACAGGGGAGAGTACAGAACAAAGGTAGTAGATATGTTCTTGGAATGTAGAATGGCCAGTATTGGAGTACCACTTAATTCAATCATGGACCCCATGCTGTTCAATCTCTTTGTTAATCATCTGCTAGATACATGTACTGAATCTTCTGTATTATTATTATTCACAGATGACACATAAATTATTCGTAGATGATGCTGTAATATACACTGCAGCTAAAGATGTTGCTAATGTGGTAGAACAATTACAGGATGATTTTATTTCTTTCCAAACATGAATTAAATATCATCCTCTCACAATCAACAAAACAAAAAAGGACAATGCTTTATGCCCTCCCTCATGCATATAATGAACAAGTCTCACAAATGGCAATTTTTATTCTGCCATGAAAATTTGCATTCTTTCAAATGATTGGGGTTAACATTAGATGACACACATAATTATGTGTTACATATTGATTGGCTAATTAAGTAACTTAATAAGAGACTTGGAATGTTGTACTGCTACAGAGATAACATCTTTGAGTCATTGTTGTTACCAAGCCTACCTGGTGTCATTTGTAGACTACAGCTGAGTAATGTATTCATCAGTTAATCCCTCTGCATTGTTTACCGTACATTAACTCATGAATCATGTATCTGTTAAATTTGCTTAAAAACTAATAGAAATATATGTCATTGCATTTTATATAATCAACTTCAACAGCTCTCCTTTGATAAAAGAGTTCATTATTCTCAGACAGCTCTACTTTGGAAAGTATTCAGTGATACTGTCCCAAAGTCTTAAACTATTAGTTAAAATTTAAACAGGATATGGTATCACTAGAGCCAACACTAATCAAAATTTTGCAATACATAGCACAAAATCAAACTGGGCCAGCATTCATTTTCTTCTGTTAAAGTATGGAATGTCTTACTCTTGTTTTAAAACACTATGAAAATGTATTTCCTGTATGCTCGTAAATGCACATGATTTAAGGAATTATTAATGATTCATTTTTTAACTCGACAATGTACCATTTGTACTATTTATTGTTATGTAAACTATGTTTGCATATGCATTTTGATTTGCACCCAGATCATCCCTGAAAATGGGAATTTGTATTCAGTGAACTTACCTGGTTAACAAACACAAACAACAAATGGCACATTAGTTAAGCAGAAAGCTAATTCAACTAATCAGTTAATAATTAGACTTATAATACAGTCTATCCAAGCAACAGGAATGGTCTGTGAAGAAATAAGAGTGCAACAATACAAAATGTACTTAAATAGATTAGATTTCCCTTTATAAGAACTATTTTTATTAATAAACACAGCTCTGAGCAGCAAGACAGGTGAAGACTGCAATAATGCAACAGGTTCAAAATTCAAAAACAAAATACAAAATCATAAAATACATAAGATTTTCCTTCATTAGATATCTTTTTATTAAAAACACTATAAGAACTGTGCACAAATGGACAGGTGCAACACTGCAAGAGGTACTGACTATAAAAAAATACATCAGGTACTACGATACTGCATGCACTGTACTAAAATTATAAAATTACAGGAATTAAAATACTGTGGTTTGTAAGGTGCTAACAGCAGGAAGCAATGTATAAGTTGCCCAAAGTATTATAGGATATGATCAAAGGTATAATAATGGACTGGTTACAAGCTGAGGGAAAGGGCAAATGAGTAAAGTGTAACATAGGGCTGGGGAAAGAGAAATAATGTTAAACATATCAGGATAACTCAGGGGCTGGGCATGTAAAAAAGCTGAAAGAAGTGATAGAGAGCAGAAAAGAGCAGAATGAAAAAGAAAACAAGAGCAGAGCAAGCCCATCAGTACATTGGTAGCACAACTATTTACAATTCTGGCAACCTGGGTTCAAAAAAAAAAGTCCAAGTCTTCAGTGGACAAGCTGAGGAGGAGGATTAAGAGTCCCAGAGGGTGCTGTCCTCTTCAGGAAAGGTAGGTTCCATCATCCACTGTACACCCAACACCTACATGACCACATGTGCTGGTGCATGCAGGAGTTGAACATTGGAAGGGGATGCCACTAGCTCTGATAGACTGCTGTCATGCATTGTGTACATTCCAGGCAATGACTTCTGCCATGATGTCTCAGGGTAAATGAAGAATAAGATTGAAAGTACCTCAGGCAAATAAGATGGCACTCAGAGCACTCTAGGCCCTTGACACACTGATTGGCCACCACCTCCCAAACTGAGTCACCAGGGGACTCTGGCCAGATCCCCACCACCCCACCCCAGAGGCTGAAATCCAGAGTAAGAGGAGGATCAGGTAAGTGGCAGTGAATGTGGGGGTGGGGGTGGAAAGTCACCTGTACAGCATATGAGGTCTGCTGTGATCAGGGGAGGATAGAAAGGAGAACAAAAAAGCAGCAGGAAGCAGACAAAACATAACATCACTATAATGGTGAAGTCAGGATAAAAGAGGATGAGAAGGCTGTGGATTAAAAGAAGATTGCATGACTGGGTAGGTAGATATGAGCAAAAGCTGAAAGAGAAATATGACATACGGTAAGTGAAAGAACACATAATGGCAAAGCGGGACTAGCTGGATGTACAACAAGGACAATGCCCTTCTTGAGGAATAGTTGAAGAAGAAAATTGAGGAAGAAAGGTTTATTTTGTGGAGGGGGAGTACGCTGTTCCACATACTGATAGGGAGGACAGAGAAAGCTAACTGACCAATAAAACTTTTGCAAAAAGGGATTGAAAAGGAATTAGCAGCAAAGTAGTGGAGGGAGTAGGAAGACAGGATGGATGGGAAGAGAAAAACAGAAAAGTGGGGAAGAGGTAAATCAGATTCTATTTAATAAGAATTTATTTATTTATGTATGTATGTATGTGTATATATATTTATTTATGTATTTATTTATTTATTTATGTTTTGATAACTAGTGAGCAAACTGGTCCAAAAGACCATTTTCAGTTGTGACCTGAGCTGTAGTAGGGCACAGACAATAGGTACAAGTTATAATACAGTAGGTACATATAATACAGTGAGTACAGCGGTATCAGAAACAGTGATACATAAACATCATATCTTAAAATAGGGGTTAAGGACAGGGCCCACCCATCAACGCAGCAGTTGGATTTCCACTTGCAACATCGGTGACCCGGGTTCGGGAGTGGTCTCGGGTCACTGGAGGGCCAGCCAGGGGGAAAAGACTTGAGCATCCCATGATTGCTCACCTTCTCTTGGGGGAGGGAGGGGGCTGAGGCCTGCAGCTTCCCTGACCCCAAGAGGAGGCTCAGTGTATAGCAAGTTCTACTTGCTGGAGGGGCTGGCCGAGACGCATGGTGTGCATTGGCACGTAGTGCCTTGATGTCAAGGCACACACCACGTGAGGGAGGAAAAGGAGGAAGAGGAGGAAAATGCCCTTCCATGTCCGGGAAGACAGGGCATAAGGAGCGTGCCCTCAATGTGCCACCACCCACCCAGGCTGTCTTGCCCGGCAAAACCAAATGTGTACGGGGTGTGCAGGCCCCACCTCTTTCCCCTCCTGGGACGGGGAGCCATGGCTCCATGGGGTGCAAAGTCAGTCCTGGGTAGGGTGGCTGGCAGAGAGATCACTCCAGGTGCCCCTGATAGGATGGAGATGGAGGGAGGAGGGAGGAGGGGAAAAAATAAGGGTTAAGGAAATAAAAAACAAGTTCATGACAAATAAAGAGACAATGCTTTCAGAGAACTAGGACATAAGTTTACAGGTGTGACCTAGGAGCACAAAGAAGTTAAGTGACTTGCTCAGGGTCACACAGTATGCAAGTGGAGGCTATGGGAATCAAACCCAGGTCTTCAGGTTTGCAGCTCAGAACCTTAAACCACTCTGCTATACTGCCTTCTTGTGCTATGGCATGGTCTGAATCTGTACTGTTGGGGAGTCAGAAGATTGTATTTATTGAAATAATCCTGCAGTTGATCATGTATTTCTTTTTCAATCAACTTGGACAAAGTAGAGAGTATTGTAACTGGTTTAAAGTTTTCTACAGGTCCTATGTCCTTGTTAATGGACTGGGATGATTGTTAACCCTTTTCCTTAACAAAGTAATCATTTCTGTCAGAGGGACAGCAGTTTCTTCCTTAGCTAAATTTGTAATACCCATATCAATTCTATTTGGCCCTGTCCTGGTGCTATAGTTCAGATTTTGTAACTCGTTCAATGTGACATTTATGGATTTTTTAAGAACTTGGGAAGTTTTAATCAAAATTTCTGAATTTATCAAATGATGACATGGAAAGTCTGATAAATCTTTTAATGGATACTCATAATAACCAAAACAACTATTGAAACAGTTAGCAATGTTAATTTTCTTGTTCAGAGTTTCCAAATCTTTTACTATGGTTCTAGAAATTAATTTATTATTTACATTTGTTAAGTTTCTTATTAGTTTCAAAATCTGCAGATCCCTTCCTTATTGAGATCTGTTCATCTTTGAAATATTTAATTTTAACCATTGCAACCATGGATTAAAAGCTATTTCTTTAGGTTTTGTAATTGATTAGTAACCTCTCATCCCTCGCGCCTTCAGGCATTAATCTCTTAGAAATGCTTGGCAAAGCCAATGCCATGCTCAAGCTGATCTATGCTGTCTCTGCTGGTACCAAAGTGACACAGTTTTGGTTCTTATTTTAAAAGTTTAAAAATAAAATACAAACATTCTGAACATTGACTTTAACATTCAGTTTCTTTGGGAATTTTAATTTCAGTTCTGTTTTATGGTTCTTGGTGAGTAAGTACTGAGATAAGACAAGGAGATGAGCAGCACGAGAGAGAGAGAGAGAAAGAGAGAGAGAGAGAGCAAGCAGCAGTGGTCACAGTGGGCAAACAACATTACGCAAGAGGAAAAAACAGTAAGCTAACAAAACAAACTGTGGAAATCTCATTTGGCATGGATTAGACTTAGCCCTCAGCTGTACACCAGTCCACTCTTTTCTCCCAGGCAGTCCTTAATCCATAGGAAATTACTGGCTTTGTGGTCATTACTGCTTAATTGGTGCATTAGGAGTAAGGGATTCCTACAATTCCTGCAAGAGGAGGGTCTCACACAGCTAGTGAGGGAGCCTACAAGGGAGAATGCAATTTTCGATCTTGTTCTAAGCAATGGGGAGAGGATAAAGGAAGTCACAGTGGGGGAGAGCCTAGGGTCTAGTGACCATCGAGCTTTGGGGTTCATCATAAGGATGTCACAGGAGACTAGCCACACAAGGACTAGAATCTTGGATTTTAGGAGGAAAAACTTCAGTAAGATGAAGGAGAAATGCAGGAAGACTATGCAGGGATACAATGACATAAGGGGAGTAGTGGAACAGTGGGATAAGATAAGGGAAGCCCCGTACCTGGTAGCAAACCACTGTGCCAGGCCCTGCAGGAACAGCAAAAGAAAGAAGAAACCACTGTGGTTCTCAAGGGGAGTAGCAGAGCTCATAAGAGGAAAAAAGATGGCATTTCTGAGGTACGAGACAGCACAAAGCAAGGACAGGCAAGAATACTTGGAAAAATGAAAGGAAGCAAACAAGGTAGTAAAGGCAGCAAAGGCCGAAACCAAGAAAAAGCTAGCTAAATCAGTGAAGGAAGGAGGGAAGGCATTCTTTAGGTATATTAGCCAGAGGAAGAAGACAGGGGGAGGGATTGTGAGACTTAGGGAAAAGAGAGGCAGGGTATTGGAGAAAGGCATTGACAAGGCGTCCATCCTCAACAGATACTTCTGCTCCGTATTCACAGAAGAAGACAATGGGGATGGTCCCCTATTAATGGAGAAGGGCAAACAGAGAGAAAGGGCAGACATTCGACCTTTTTCAGAGGACAAAGTAAAAAGAGCACTAGAACAGCTTAGGGTGGATAAAAATACAAAGCTATGTAACAGGGTAGATACACCGGAAGGTATAGAAAAAATAAGGAGGGATCTGAAGAAGCTAGAAAACTGGTCCAAGGAAGGGCAGTTCGGTTTCAATGCAAAAAAGTGCAAGATTATGCACCTAGAGAGAGGGAATCCTAGTGGTGAGTATGAACTAGATGGGGTAAAACTGGAGGCCACCAGAGAGGAAAGGGATCTAGGGACAGTCGTAGAAGACAACCTCAAAGTGTCTAAACAGTTGTGACAAAGCAGCTGGAAAGGCTAACAGAATGCTAGGGTGCATAGAAGAGGTATAACAAGTAGAAGGAGGGAAGTGGTGGTACCATTGTACAACTCCTAGTAAGGCCCCATATGGAGTACTGTGTTCAGTTCTGGAGGCCCCAGCTCCAAAAAAAGACATAGACAGGATGGAGACAGTACAGAGGAGGGTGACAAAATGGTGTTGGAGATGCAACATAAGTCATATGAGGAGAGACTCAAAGCTCTCAAAATGTACTCTCTGGAGCAAAGGAGAGAGGGGGGACATGATAGAGACCTTCAAACATCTAAAGGGGATCAACAGGGTACCAGAAGGGAGCATCTTTCACAAGAAGGGAAATAGCAGAACAAGGGGGCACAGCATGAGACTAAAAGGGGGGAACTTAGAGGGAACTTGATGAAATTCTATTTCACTGAAAGGGTGGTAGAGAGATAGAACAGTCTCCCACAGGAAGTGGTGGGGGTGGCCATGGTTCAGGGAATGCATGGGATAGTCACATGGGAATTATCACGCTTGGGCAAAAGTGGGGGGCTTTTAGCATCTAGGATACCTTAAGCATTAGAAAGAGGGACAGGGCGGACTGGATGGGCGACAAGGCCCTTATCTGCAGACATCTATGCATCCGTTCTCTTTATTATTGTATTCTTGCTCATGAATTTTGTCTTTATTCCCCTTGTATTTCATTTCCTCCTCTGTCACACCTGGAAATGAGTGTCAGCTCAGTGTGCCTTTCCCTGTTACCGATTTTTATTTAAATAAAAAAGAAGAAAGCGATTTTCAGTAGCCCTTCAAGGGGCTGGATATATCTATCTAGATAGATTGTCGTGGGATCCCCTTCCCTAAATACTACCAAATACACTATCCATATCTGAGTGCTCAGTTGGCCTATTTTATTTGAACAATATTATAACAACTTTTATTTACACCACCAATACTTTTTTATTACAACATATATTATTTACATCATATGATTGTTTTACATGACCACCTCCATTCCGTAAAAACATTTTGAGCTCGGATGCATACCCAATGCCCTTTCTTTGCCTTCTGGGTGCAAATCCCACAAGGTGCCTGTATGGTTAAATGCACACCCAGTCCATGTCCTGGTTTAACAGCCCAGTACCCTTCAGGGCCTCCTATATCCTTTTTTGCACCTCTTCTTTCCCCCACCCCCTATCCCATGCCCTTCAACATTTGACAGATCAAAATAGGTACACTTCTGTGCATGGGGTACCACCCCCCCCCACCCGGTTTGCCAGTGAGTCACTGATGGATAGGATAGGCTTAATAAACCTGATTAAGAAAACCTTTTATAAAAAATTGACCAGATCCGTACCCAGATAAGCTTGAACAAGTCCAGATGGAGTTACTATACTGTCCAAGAAGTGACCCTAGTCCCACACAGTCAGCCAGCTAGTTAGTAGGAGGCAGCTGGATCCTTCTAACCAACAGACACTGAGCAGAGGCTTAGAGAATCTTGCTCAAAGTGACAGCTAACTGATTAAATTCCCCTTCCCAAGGCAGCCAGCAGAGTTGTTGACAGAGCTGTGAATTAAGCACAGCAGCAAGTGAAGCAACTGTTTTGGAAGACTTATAGACTGAGTAATACATTGCATGCCTTGTAGCATTGTGTTAGTTCTGACTCTGAGTTATTATGCAGGGGCTCATCTCCACTTGCACTGCAGCACTTCATTGATGGGGGCTAATTGCCTCAGTCTGGCCTTACTGCCTGTGATGATTATTGGTCAGGTGGGGATCATCTGCAACACCCGCATCCATTTCTGTCTCCACCCATGGTCAGTTGAGAAGTCACCCGGGACTTGGGAGCCAGAGGCAGCCTGCAGCACGTCACTGATGAGGGCTTGCCTGGCCTCTCACTGCCTGTGATGCTTGTTGGGCAGTGCAGGCGGTATGATCTGCGCCCACATTCGCATGCGATCTGACTACTGTCTCTCTCTCATAACAATCCGCCAGAAATGAGACGTCACCCAGAAGCGGGCAGGCCATCCTACCACCTGCAGAGATTGAGAAGTCCAATCGATGTAGAGTGGTCAAAATGTTGACCAGAGATTGGATGTGGATGAGAGCCTCACTGACTGATTCTTGCAGTGATATTATGCAGCCCTGTGACACACCTTCATAACACCAAACTGTCCCTCTCCTACTGCCACTGTACCTGCATTCAGGTAAGCTTCCCTGACATGTATGGTAAGCAGAACACAAAATATATGTACTTCATAGACTTGCCCAAACTACACCCTTTGCACTCCCAACAGAACTGACAAAAATTTTCTACATTTTTCCATGCTATGTTTGCTATTATAAACTATTAGGTTTACAAAATACTCAGTGGTTTCAGCAACTTCTCTGCTACAATATGTAATATAGGCTGTGTAAAATAGAGTTTGAATGCTTCTGTATTCTGGCCATATTCATCACATTCCCACTTTGACAAGTTCAGTATGCCTCTAGCAAGAATGTGGAAATCAGAATATCCAAACCAGTCTATTCAGCAGCTTCAGAAGTAGTGTTACACACTACATTACCAGAACTCCCACTGGCCCTAGTAGAAATGCACCTGATAATTCACTGGATGTCCAAAACTGATGCTTCATTTGCCACAACAATGCATTTGCTCCACAGCGGTTGGTGGGCTGGACTTATCTATCTCCTGACAGTGTTTCCTACCAAGACGTCAAGTGTCAGGGGAAAGGACAAGGCTGAAACACTCTCAGCTGCTTCTGGGGGTCACAGCATCATCTCGAGCCCCCAGCCAGTGAAGCCAGACATTTCAAAAGGTGTGGTTACCATATGGACCGTTGGACGTGGATTCCGCCCTTGATTGTGACAGTACTCACAGCAAAAGTAAAGAAATATAGATTTGGAAAAACTTATATTGAAAGGCGCGCAATTTGACACACAGTACAGTCTTGTCAGGAGCTGATGCCAGTGTTAAAATGCTGTACTGTACCAGCAAAATGGTACAGTTGGAGGGTCTGCTTTCCCTCTTCCTTCCATACTCCCTTGTCATACCATGAAACTCCTATTAGCCCCTCCTTTTGGCAACCCCTTACTCTGTCCATACTTTCCTTGAAAGAATCAATGACATCTGGCTATCTGCTGCTGTCCACCTTCAGTAGTCCACTGTGGCCCACAGTATTCACCTCCTTTACCTGGTCTCCAACTTCTGTCCACCTTCAGTAGCTGACCATACCAAAACTCCTTTGACCTCCCCCTCTCTCTTGCTAACTTACTGGGTAGGAGGGTGAGCAGATAGATAGATATCTGGCAAAAGAAGGGAGATCCTACTCTTCTTTCCCCTTTTATACCTTTTACCTGTGGACTTTTCCCATGTTCACCTCCACCAATCCCTATATTAGCCTTTTGGCCCCTTCCCCTTTTGTACCATCTTTCTTCTCAGGACCCTTCACTCTCTCCCTATGTCCTTCCTTCCAGGATCTTTCACTCTCTTTCTACCCACCCCCTCCTCCCTCTCTGTGTCCACCTGGCAACCTCCCATCCATTTTGGTCAGGAAACTCCTGACAATAGATGCTGCCATTTAAGCTGGCAACCCACTTTGTCATGGGATCCCCTTCCCATAATAACACCACATACACAATCCTTGTTTATGTGCTCAGTTGGCTATTTTATTTAAACAATATCATAGCAAATGTTATTTACACCACAAATACTTTTTATTACAACATATATTATTGACATCATGTGATTGTTTTGCATAACCACCTGCATTCCTTAACACCATTCTGGGCATGGATGCATACCTGACACCCACTCAGCCCTCTAGATGCAAACCACACAAGATGCCCACATAGCTTGATAGGCACCCCCAGCCTGTGTCCTGGTTTATCAGCCCAGTCTCCCCAGGTCCCACATATCCTTTCTTGTGTTCTTCTTCACCTCCACCCTTTCCCTCTTCCTTCCACAAGTTCATCTCCAGCTATTGTAAAATTTATCCCTATGGTAGAGTGGGATACCCCTTCCTCCACATCTGGACAGTGAACCACATTACCTGCCCTCTGTCACTGGCTCACTTACCTCCATTCCAGACCATCTTGGAACTCTTGGAATACATTCCAAGATCCCTCATATGCCTTCAGCATCCCTACAGACCAAGAGCTCCTGAACAGCAGCTGGGCTCTTTCCAGCCAATCTTCCACAAGTAAGAAGGGACCACCATTCTCCTGGCTGCTGCACAAGGCACCTGAACCTATCCAGCTGAAGACAGGAAAGGCTGTCAGCCACCGTGTTCCTAACCTCTTCAATGTGTTTTGCTCTAAATGACAGGTACAAACACAACCCTTGTAACACCAGCTGCCTCAGCACCCTCATTACCGTCTCTGTCATGGCCATCTGTCTGTGTAATACTTCCACCACTGCCTTATTGTTACACCAAAATACCACCCTATGTTTCCTGAGTGGTTCTTCCCAAATTATAACAGCCACCAAAATCAGGACGAGCTCCAAGAATATAATATTCCACATCAATCCCCTCTCTGTCCAGTCATCCAGCCACTTTTCTGATGTCCAGTCCCCCAAAAAATATGCCCCATCCCGAATGCCCCTCTGCATTGGTATAAAGTTCAACATCTATGTTAATAATCAGTTGTCTTGCCACAAGGTTACCCCAATATACTGCTATAATAATTGCTTCCAAACTTCCAGGTCCTGTCTCACCCCTTTTTATATATCTACCCAATGATGGAGCCTCCCTCAGACCCTTTAGTCACACCTAGCCAATCTGCAATTAAAGGCCCCTGACAGGGCCACCACCCTCAATGCAAATAAAGATGCCAACAGCTGTTGTACCTACTACCAGTGGCACCCTCATGCTCGTTTTATCCTTCTATCAATTCCTGTAATGTTGCACCTTACTCCTGTGTAATCTAAAGGCCCCTTCCTCTATGTCCAGTTTTATGCCCAAAAACTCCAACTTATGGGCCCGCCATCCATCTTTCCCTCCACTAATTGGACCCCTATCCTGCCACACATTTCTCAGAAACTCCATTGCATGTCTAAGGTTACTTCCTTCCCGTGCCCTATCAACAGAAAATCATCCACCCTATGCCCATACCATTCACTGGATGCCCACTGTAACAAAGTGCTAAACATTCCAAAAGTGGCGCACACCACCAAACAACCCATTGGCATAGACTTGTAGAAACAGTACAACCCATTGAATTTAAAACTCAATAACTCTCAATCCTCCGCCTTCACTGGCAGTAGTCTGAATGCCACTTCTATATCTGTTTTCTCTAGCCATGCCCCTTCTACTGCACAAATCCTCTCCACCACTTAATTTAGTGTCACATAGACACTGCCCTCTGATCTGCCCCAATAAGATCATTGATTGATTCACATTCCAGATATGACAAGTGGTGTATCAGTTGGGATTCCATTGTTGCTTTCTTTGGCACCAACCCCAAAGGTGATACCCAAGCCCCTTTCGAATGGAGACTCATTGAATGGGCTTTCCAATCTGCCTGCCCTAACTCCTTCTGAATCTTTTCTCTACCACTGCTTACGTTTCTTTATAGACCCCAGATTCTGAGCCCACATGGCTCACTATCCTCATATCTCAGATTAAACCCCTCTGGAAACCTTCCCTTAGGGCTTCACGCTCCCTTTTGTCTGGGTAGCCTTTTACCCAGACCCTCAATAACTCTTTATTAATTGGTGTCCTGGCCATCCTAAACCCCCACCCCTTTTATCCTTTTCCTTATCACCTTCCTCCATTGTTTGAACCAAATCCCTTCCTCTCCTTCTCTGTCCCACCTCTTGCCCCTCCATACTCTGTCTGAAAGAGCTTCCCTCCAAAGGTATGGACCACTAACCTGCCCCCCCCCCACTCCAGCATCACGAGACCAGGTGCGGCACTGCACATTTGGAACATGCATGCTTAGTCCTGCAGTTCACCCAGGAGCACTGAGCCCTATTACATCCCCCAAATAATTTCTACTGGTTCCCTTTACACATTTTTACCCCCTCCCATCCCCATCGGTTGCACCGTTATTGTCTCAGACCAGATGTCTGGGTGCCTGGTATCACACCGTATGTCCCCATGGGACACCATCCTCTTCCGACATTTTTGTATCATATTGAAGACACTCATATCCACCCCACATCTTATATATGGTGCATGCTATCAACGAATATGATAATAGCAGAATGGTCAGCTCTTGCTGTTTCTGGAATGTGATGGCACTACAATTTGTGAAACCCATAAACCATGCTTCCATCATCTTACCCTTAAAATTCTTATCATCCTGTGTCCTCCCCAATATTACCAGAGCAGTTGCCATCTCTGTTTTCCCTATCTACTTCTTCTTTTTATATTTTTTGGATGCTTCCTTGTCCACAAATGAGAAAATATCTATACACTTCCTCTTCCATATCTTGTCCTTTAATGCCTGCAGCACATGATTCTATACCATGACCCCAGCCCCCTCTGCCCCACCTCTTCTTCTTTAAGTTCTCCTATTACCTTCTTCAGCTCCCTCAAAACTATTCTGCCCCTCACCCAATGATATCCTCTACATACTCCTTCAAACTCCCTTCTAGTATTAGATCAACTATGTCCTTACTCTGGGCCCCTGATACTCCTTTGGCCCCCTTTCTTGGTGGACGTTTTGCCCCCTTGCCAGTGTTCCTTGTTGGTGCCTTCCTCTTGTGGTTGGCTTCTTCTTCAGCTCCTCCTTCATTTTTTCTGCCTCCAACATTGTCTGGAACCTCCTTCATCATCACCACCATGACCTGTTGCACTGGGTCCTCCCTAGGGCCTGCCCTGTTGCTCCAGTTTTCTTCCTTGTTTCTTGCCATGCCTGCCAAACTCCCAAAAAGAACACATATTAGTATAGAAATGTTCTCAAAACATTAATGCATGCACCTTCATCCCCACATATCTGTATCCCCTGTATCTAACAAGTGCTTAGCCCTTGTGCTGATCTCCTTCTGGTATATATTTTTTTGTTGTTTTATATATTTATACTTCTTTTGCTTGTATTAAATATACCCAAGCATTCAACCACATTATTCTGTCCAAACTACCTTACTTCCCTTCCGTTTTTCCACAATGATGCAGCATGCTGTGCCTGCTCCATCCTTTCTCCCTCTCTCTTGCTCCTTTTATGCCTGCCTTACATATTAGAAACCAATGCACCCCTTAAGACCACTGCATGGTCCAGCATTGTAAAATAGCCCCTCTTTAAAATGGTGTTCGCTCGGCTCTTGCACATGCATATTGGCTAGCCTCCATGACTAAGATGGCAGCCAACTGAAGTGCACATATGTGGCGTGTTGTAGGAGCCCTTCTCCATGGCCCATGGGTTTCACAAACTTTTCAGCATTCTTGTCCCATCTCCAACCTAGGATCATCCCCATGTGGTTCCCTTTGCCATGTACCTCCTCCTGGCTTTTGCATTGTAACTCAGCCAGATACTAGGACCCCCCCCCCCATGGCACCCTTCCTCCCCAAGTCTTGGCACATTTACAAGGGTTGCACCTTCCTACTGGTACCAAACCCTTAGCTCCCAAACCCCTTTCTGGCTCCTCTCTTTTGGATAACTGAGGCTGTGGCCCTGTCTTTAAAAACTCCTCTGCCCACAACTGCCACTCGGTCACACATCACTTTTTGCTTTTTAACTGTCTCCTGCCCTAAAGCCATCCATTTTAACATGCCTTCCTGATTTCCATCTTTGCATCTGATCCATTCTAAACAACCCGAGATATGCTTTACTACCATGACCTTGCTGTAAAAAGTCAGTTTATAATCCCGATCCTCTGTTCTGGTATCATGACAATCTATTCTTGCTTACTTGGCTGCTTCCCCTTACATAGAAACATAGAATATGATGGCAGATAAGGACCGCTTGGCCCACCCAGTCTGCCCATTTCCCTACCTAATGGATAAGTTTCAGATCCTAGCTAACCAACAGCCTACTTCTTCCAACCTCCACCTTCGAGAATTGCCTTATGTCTGTCCCATGCATTCTTGGATTCCACCACTGTTTTTGACTCAACAACCTCCTCAGGAAGGCTGTTCCATGCATCCACAACCTTAACTGCATTAAGCAGCTGAGCATACCCTCAGCTCAAAGCATTTAACTTTTTTAAAACCTACAGTCCAAACTTCTGAACCATATTCCTAAGAACACTGCTCGCCTGTACCACACCATTCCCTAAGCTATCTTAGGGCACAAATTTTACCTGTAACTGCTTTCCTTCTACTCATTACCTGTTTATCTTGCATAAAGGTCATAATCTCCCACTGCCAATGAGTTGAAATTTCCTTGTTTCACCACTGCTGTCAACTGAATGTGCCCAACGAATCTCAAATTAATAAGTATGGGAAAGGGGAGAACCTGTAAGATTGGAAATGACTAGGGGAGGAGGGAAAGGGCAGACTTGATGGGCTGATAAGGTCCTTTTCTGATGTCAGATTTCTGTGATTCTGTGATATCAAGCAAAAGAAGGGCAATCCTACTGTCCCTTTCCCTTTTATACCTTCCTCTTGTCAGCTTTCCCTTGCTCACCTCCACCAATCCCTGTATTAGCCTTTTGGCCCCTCCCCCTTTTGTACCATACTTTTTCCCAGGACCCTTCACTCTCCCCCCTTGTCCTTCTTCCCAGGATCCTTCACTCTCTTCTTATCCTCCCCCTTCCCCTACCCTTCCCCCTGTCTCCACCTGGAAGCCCCTTACTTTTTGGTCAGGAACCCCTACAATAGAGGCTGCCATTTAGGCTGGCTACCCACTATATGAATGGAAATACAGTTATGAATATTTATACTTTACAGTCTTCCTCATCAGTCTATCAGAGATATTTACTGAATCACTTGAAATACAATATTAAAACTACATGAGAAAAATGGGCAAAAGCTTTAATTGTAATCACTAGTGACTTAGCACCAGAATAGGAGAACAGCAGGAGATACAGGAAATAAGCAATAACCATCTGACTGCCTTTCTTTATTGTACCTGACAGAATCAGAAAAAATAACAAAAATGCATTGACATGCTCTAGACTGAACTATTTAATGAATGAACTTTGATTCTGTGGCCTGAACAACAGAATTATGGGAGATGTATGGGATATGGGGAGTGAAATTGCACATTTACTTTTGTCTGTATCCCTCTTGAGATCTATAATTGACTATAGGTGGATTGAAACAGTATTTGGAATATTGTTATACACTTTCAGATAGTTAATAGAATAGAATGTGATTATTTTGTTAAAGTAACTAATCTGCAGTATACATGAAAAAACCTATGAGAGATAACTTATGACTGAGTGAAGCAATAAATATAGATCAGATGGAGATTACAAATGACAAACTGATTGAACGGTAGATGAGTATTTAACTTAAAGCAAAAGATTCATCATAGAGCCCTGGACTGATTGGCACAGTGGCAGTGCTATTGCGTGTGTGCAGATGACCTGGGTTCAGCAGTGAGTCTAGGCCACTGGAGGTCCAGAGAGGGGAGGAGGATCAAGTATCACAGAGGATCCTCTCCTCCAGGGAACCTGGGCAACTGATCTTGTCAGAGTACTGCCATGGGTGACAAAGCAGGCATGGATGGCATAGGAGGGAGGATGTCAGCTGGCAAAGTGTAATGATCATGTCAAGCATCTGCATGCACAGGCACATTTTGGCTTCCTGTTACTTACGTTATCTTGTGTGCACCACTGTTGTCTGCACAGCACAAATGGCCATGATTTTAAAATAGTGTCCACAGTATCTTTGTAAAGCATATTGATGCAGAAACCATTTCTTTTGCATTTATTTAAATTTTGTTAACGGTTGGACCTGCTGAGACTAAAGAGTCCCTTTTTCATGGGTGACCCGGAGTTAATTACATGGAAATTGTAGACAGTTACAAAGATATTTGTACACACTTTAAATGTACTGCTAAAAATAATGGTTATACATACAGTGACAGACTGTGAGTTAAAAATGAGTAAGTACATGAGGTATTTGAAGTGAGCCACTGCTGCTGCAACCGCTAGATAATACCCTAACTCTCCCTTACCGTAATTTGGCTTCTGACAAACCCTTTGCTCCCTAAGTAACGCTAACCTCTATAGACTGTTACCTCTGTAGGCTCACATGCCCCACTGGCAAAATCGTACTCTGCTCTGGTGTCTTTATGGAACTTGCTCCTACACCAGCTTACCATCCCCCTGCCTCCTGTACAAACTGAGTATGTATTTTGAAGACTTGTGGTCTAATGTACCCCACTGACAATGCATGTTCTCTGAATCTGTTACTTGCTGTATGCTCTCTGTCTCTGCCTTACTGTTACCAAACCTCCTGTACAAACTGTATATGTATTTTGAAGCTGTATACTGTACCTAATGTAAAGTAGTTGGTGTACTCACCCCAGGTTGCCCTGAAAAGGGACCTCTGGTCTCAGTGGGTTTACCTGGTTAACAAAATCTAAATAATAATAATAATAATTTAATCATAAAACTATAAAGGCCAGGTAGACTTGTAATGAGGCTCAGATAGAAATCCAGTGTATCAGCGATAACAGTTGCAGGTGCTTAATTCTAAATATGCCTTTTAGGTCCTTCTTGAAACCATCTAGAGATGAATATTCCTTTAGACTGTTTGGGAGGACATGCCATAGGTTGGAATGGTGGTGGCAAATGACCTGTCACCTGCAGTAGTCATAGTTCATGGGACTAATAGCTGGGGTTGTTTGGCAGATCTGTTGGTGGCTGGTTTGTGAAAATTAATTAAAATTGATTTACTGAGATGTCCAGCCCCAAATATTAAATGAACATTAAAGTCAATGAAGGGTACCTGTCTGATTCACTTTTGCAAATCTGAGGGTCCACCTACTATGTTCAGCTGTTAACAGATCTTCTAGTTGAGCTGATAGTTGGGCTACTCAGCTTTCTCATTTATGGTATGTGGTAACAGAATTCTAGATCATCAGACCAGTTCTTAAGAAGGCTTGGTTGACTTTTCTTGCCAAGATACTGGCACTGAGTTTTTAAGAAGTTAAACGATCTATAAGATGGAGTCCAGTGAAAATGTATAACTTGAATAAATTCAGAATTTGGATCAGCAAATCCTCAATAATCTTCATTCCAAAACTGAAATGCCTAGGTTACTTTGTTTAAAAGTTGTAGTTATTTTGTAACTCTAATTTCAATGCTGTACAAAAACTGGTTTCAGTCAGGAGCTACTGATGATGTCAGCTCCAGAACATACAGCCTTGTTCTCCCTACCAGCAACTTTGCAAAGCTTATTTCTCCCAAGTTACATAAAACTGTAGTTATAGTAAACATTTGAAAAAGGAAAGCTGACACCACATGGGTGCATACATTTCCAGAATATGCAGATGTAATGTACTTAAGAATCTTGCAAAGGAGGTGGTTTTGGAATGCAGCAGCAAACATTGCTTTAGAATGTTAAGGTTGAGCACAATTTCGGAATACTACAAGGATGAGCTTTCAGAATGTCACTTGGTTGTAGTTTTGAATGCAGCAATGACACAATCTCAGAAAGTAACTGGAGCACACACTTTTGGAATGTGGCAGCCATTCTGACATTAAGAATGTAACAGTGTCACAATCTTTTTAATATTGCAGTTACTGCATACACAATTTGGAATGTGTGGATATATAGTTGTGGAATGTGACGGGATATGTAATTTTGGTATGTGGCAGTGGTGATTGATTTGATATTGTGGTGGCAGCATGCAATTTCACAGTGCTGCATGGACATAAAATTTCAGAATGTGGCGGGATGCTTGGTTTTAGAGTGTGATGGTGACATGCAATTTTGAATGAGGCAAGGAGGCACATTTTGGAATGTTTTGCTGTGTATAATTTAAGAGCATGACAGGGAAACACATTTTTGAATGTGAGCAGGATGTGCAGTTTTTGAATGTGACAGTGATGCAGAATTTCAGACAGCCCTGAGGACATGCAATTTCAAAATTTTGCTGTGTCATGCAATTTCAGAATATGACAGGGATGTTAATTTTTGAACAGGAAAGATGTGCAATTTTGGAATCGTAGGATGCAACATTTTAGAATGTGACAGGAAAGGCAGTTTTGGAGTGTGGTTGTGACACACAGTTTTGAATGTGGACAAGATGCACAATTTCAGAATGTGGTGGGACACCCAATGTTGAAATGTCATGGGGATATGCATTTTAGGAATCTGATGGAATTTGCAATATTAAATATGGCAGTGACACAATTTTAGAATATGAGAGGGATGAACCATTTTGGAATGTGATTGTAACACACATTTTCAGAATGTGGAGGGGTCATGCAATGTCATAATGTGACTGGGACACAGAGATAGTCAGATTATGGCAAGGAAAGGCATTTTCAGAATATGTCCAGGACACAAAATTTCAAACTGTGGTGGATATGCACAAGTTCAGAATGTGGTGGAAGGTGGAAGGAATTCACTGTTTCAGAATGTGAAGTGGACACACTGTCAAAATGTGGTGGAAATGTGCAGTGATGGAATCTTGTGGGAACATGCAATTTTTCAAAAGTGGTGGTGAGACACAATTTTAGGATTTGGCATTGACGATAATTTTGGAATATAGCAGGGACCGGCAATGTTAAAGTAAAATTGTGTTTCCTGCCACTTTCCAATAGTGTGCATCTCCCCTTTATTCTGAGATTAACCACCCCTGCCAGATCCCTATATGCATGTCCCTGCCACATTCTGATATTGTGTATCCTTGCCATATTCTGTGATTGTGCATTTCTGTCACCTTTTGAGTTTGAATATCCTTGTTGCATTCAAATGACGTAAGTTCCTGCAACATTTAAAGATATTGTATCCTAACCACATTTCAAGATTCTCACTCCAAAATCATGTGTCCTCACCACATGCCAAAATTTGCTGCATTTGAAACTGCATGGCCCTCATTCAAAATGAGGTACTGTATCTTCCCTCTTCTAAAATTGCATGTCCCTACTACATTTTAAGATTGCACTTCCCTGCAACATTCCAAGATTGCATGTTACAGTACAACCACATTCTGTTATTATACATCTTCACTGTATTCTGAGACTGTGGATCCTACCACATATCAGTTGCCTGTCCTTCATCTCAAAATGATGTGTCTTCCCATTCTGAGGTTGTATGTACCCACCACATTCTAAGATTGCATTACTCTGCCTTATTCCATGATTGTGTGTCCCTCCTCATTCCAAGACTGTGTACCCTTACTTCATTCCATGACTTATATCCTCTTCCAAAATTGTGTCCATCCAAATTCTGTAATTGTTCCTGCCAACTTCCAAATTCACATGTCCATACTGCATTCTAAAATGGAGTCCATATTACACTGCAAAATGTTCACCTTGCTACATGCTGAAATCTCATCACTGCAGTACCGTATTCTGAAATTGTGTACAACCTGTGCATTCTAAATCCATGACCACCACTGTATTAAAAAAAAAACACCTCTTTGCCACATTCTAAAGTAAGGTACCATGTATCTGAACATTCTGGAAATGCTTGCACAGCACCCAACTCAGTGTTAGTTTATTTGGCCAAATATTACTTTAGCAGTTTCTTAAACTTTGGAGAAAGAGGTAATATAAGGTACTGGTGGGGGGACTAGCTAGGGATATCTGGAGCTGACATCATCAGTAACTCATCACTGAAATCAGCTCCTTTGAAAAGGCAGTGAAATCAGGGTTATGAAATGACTTGTAACTTAAAAAAAGAATTAAATTGAGATGTCAGTTTTGTTGTGAGGCTTAATAGATACTCAATAATATTTACAAACTCAGATATAATGTCCAAAGGAACAAGACCTCAGCGCAGCTCAGTTGCAGAACCGAGTGATTTTGTTTTAAACATTACCGTAACAGATGCAACTTCCTCCATTCTACAAGCTGAGACCAGCTAGACTTCCTATACATACTGTATAGCAGTGATATCCCTTCCGTAGGGCACCACAAACCATTCTTGCAAGGCAGTGGTATATAATGTCAGGTTAACAGAGAAGATGCTACATTACCATAAATAAAATCCCCATAGTCAGTAATTGATAAAAGAAGTGTTTGAACCAACTGTATTTCAGATGTTTATAAAGAAAAGCAATTTTTTGGACCTGAATAAACAAGGCAAACTCTGTGGAACTATTTAGCAGGAATGGCAAGTCAAACACAAGGGGTCATGAAGGTGTGTTATTTATTTATTTAGTTATTTATTGAATTTTGTTGACCCCATAAGCCCACTGGGCCTAGAAGTCCCTTTTTCATGGGCAACCAGGGTGGAGGGGGATACAGATGGTAAGCAACTGAAATTGAACCAGATTAAGCTGTTGGTGATATTTTTAGTGAATGGTAGAAATTTGGCTAGGACACTGGGGAAATTCCCCTACTCACCTGTAGGGGAACCTAACATCCTAGTTCCTAGCCAAGATGGAGGATGGCAAGATGGCTGACCAAGGAGTTGGGAGTTCAGGAGCAGTTGAAGGAGCACAGAAATTTTCCTCTCAGGATTTCAAGGGACAACAGCAACAGACAACTGGATTTCTTGCACAGAAAAGCAGTGAGAACATTATTTTGGAAGAGATGGATTTTTTCACAATCTGACATCCTCACACAAGGTACTGAGCAAGTTAACCCAGAAATTATTGCTTTTCAAGAACAAACTACTGCAGCTATGAAACAAAATGCCTTTTTGAAGAAACTTTGAGAGCCACAAACAGATAACAGGCCATTGTCTCAGAACACAAGATACTGGAAATTAAACAAAGGAGAGAGAAACTTTTGTCATTACTAAAAGCAGAGGATGAAGCTCTACAGCACCTGGAAAACACAAAGGGTAATTTTCCATCTCCAATGAAGTGAGCCCCGAGCACAGAAAAAAGCGAGTGTTCATCGCTGATACCTGTACAAAGTGTAGAGCAAAACAGCAAAGTATGGACCCCAGAGCATGCTTTGAGAGAAGCAGGATGGAACAAAACAGTGGATGGCAGAGCATGGTTTTCTGACTCTGTTCCAACTGCTGCAGAGATTCAGCAATCAACAGTTGATTCAGCACCTGCCATGTTTCAGTCTCCTTTGCTGCAGCCAGTCTGCTACTCAGACAAGGAAGCTCTGGTTACTATAGCAGCCCACACTGGTGATAGAACAGAAGCCACACCCAGTGTTCAGACCTCTCAAGAGGCAAAGGAACAAACAACAATCAAGCAACCAGAAAATAAACCCTTGCAAACTCCACCTGGCTCACAAGTAAGTGACACCACATTTAATACAAATGTTACATTACCATTTAACCCACCTGCTGTAAAAATGCTCCCCCCTCTACATCATAGGCAGATATAGTGGATGAAAATACTCCCCTTGAACAGATAAATACTAACCTGCCTCCCACTCCTCAACAGACAAGTAGTAAAAATACAGCTAATACAGCACAGGGACTGGGTGGTTCACCCAAAACTTTCAAGCTTTCAGACTTGTTTGATCATTTGGGGGAGCCTGCAAAATGTAAACATGCTGTTCACTTAAAATATGCAGGGGGGCTTAGAAATTCCACCAGATAGAACCTACCTGGCCAGAAAATTGCTTTAGAAAACTATGCATTTCACAGCAACAGAGGTGTTTGCTCTTATCCACACCTCTTGGGACACACAGTTTGATGTACGCTTTAGATCTGCAATACTACTTCACAGATTTTGGCTTAAATACAATTCTATAAAAAATTCTCCTGCCTGGGGTTGATGTGTTGGTGTTTTGCACTGGGTTAAACAATGTGTAGATGCATTTAAAAGACCACAGCCAATTTTGGACTCAGAAAATATATGGACTGGGGGGTGATGAATCAAAGTAAAATTGAAAAGCACAGATGCTGGTATTCAACATTTACCTAGCAGTTTTTTTTTTACTGGCAGAGACAGAGGTTTTTGTTTCTATCCAGGTCAACACAAATCCTGTCACAGATGTGGCTCCTTAACCCATCTTAGTAATGCCTGTGAAACTAGAGTATGTGACCTCTGTCTGGAAATAGGCCACTCTAACCATTACTGCTCAAATCAAGTGCGTTGTAATTTATGTGATGAGAAAGGCCACTCATACAAAATATGTGTCCATGAGCCTCTCACAACAAAGGTTCCTTTTATGATCAGGATGAAATGGTTGTCGAGGCACAAGAGAAAACAACAGATGCATTCCTCACTTTCTATTTCATCACAAGCAAATATCCCCAAACAGCCACTAAGGGATAACATTTCAGATTCAACAGTGTCCCTTCCAGGAAAAACTGATACCAATATTCCTGAATTGCAAAATCAAGAAGGAACAATTGTACCTGAGAGCGTCAAATTTCCCCTTCCTTGCAGCTCAAACAGATTTTGTGGTCGTTGGCAGGAAAAGGAAACAAGAGAGACAGCAACCCAAACCCAAAATTTCAAGGCAAGAACCCATTAAGACAAGAAGCAGCTATGGAGCACTGCAAAGTGGTGCAGATGAGGAGAGCTTAAGAATCTGATTTATCTTCTGTTGCCTTCTCCCACAAAGAGGAGTCAGATGGGTAAGAAGAAAAAAAGGAAGACTTTCAAAAGAACGAGAAAGAAAAATACTTGACCTTAAACTTGTGCTTTGGCATTAACTAAACTGAACTTAATTTAATTGAATGAAAATAGTATTAGGAATGTTAAAAGAAGACAGACTTTATTTTCCTGTCTGCAGTTAACTAATGCAAATGTTTTTCTATTGCAAGATATCGGGTTACAAACAACGATGATGTTGCAAAGGTCCAGAAACTGTGGCCCTGGGGTCCTTCTTTCTGGTTCCTAGGAACAGATCCCTGTTCAGGGGTTGGCATATTATTAAAATCTCTTGATTTAAAAGTTACGAGTGCTAGACTAGGACCAGGAAGGTAACTACTCCTAGATATACTGGTGGAAGATGTGCATGAGAATAGGGAATATTTATGCCCCACAATCAAAAAGTAGTAGAATAGCTTTATTTAAATTGGTACAACCATACTTACACACAGCAACATTTGTTATTTTAGGTGGGGATTTTAACTGTCCTTTGGACTTAAAGGATAAAACTGACAACACAACCAAATTATTTTGTGATACAAACACTTTGAAATCTATTTATACAGACAGCAGGAATGATAGATTCCTACAGACAAATACATCCAAAAGGTGGACATACTTATCACAGAAATTTATTTCAACCAGAATTGATTTTATCTTTTTATCGGATCGAGGTCAGGTTTATGAGGCCCATACTCAAGCAAACACAAACTCAGATCATATGGAATTGTATATTTCCCTAAACCTGCAAAACACTAGGAAACTGGGTAAAGGTTATTGGAAACTTAATGCCCCCTTACTGACACAAGGTATTATATGTACTGACCGCATTGAATTACTAAAAGCTAGAATTTCAGTAGCAGTTTTTTATGATATGTTATTAGACTGGTGGCAGGACACAAAGCAAGATTTAAACCACTTTTTTCAACTAAAAGGGAAAAGAAACAGTAAGTCTGACTATTTAAAATATTTACAGTTAAGGGTACAACTTTTTAAACTCATTACTGTACAGTCCACTACTAAACAGTCTTACAAACCCCAAATTGACTGTGTTCGGTCAGAAATGAAAAAAATATCTTTATGATAGGGTCAGATCATTGGAAATAGAACAACGTTTTGGAAACAGGCTAAAAAAGGGATCTCTAGACATTTTTAAATATAAGATAAAAGATTTTTGGTAGCCAGCACTCACTCAAAGGCACATATAATATATAGGCTCTCCAAATCAGAAATGGACACTCATTAGATTCCACAGTGTATAAAAATTTGAATAATATATATCATCACACAGTTGTTCAAACAGGAGTCATAGTTTACTCACTCGTACAAAAAGAGTCCTTCAGATGTGAGTGAGGAGTCCATTTCAGAAATCCAAAGTCCAGCAAATTCAATTAAAAAGCAGGCCTAACACAGGCCAACATCCAACATCCAACTTGTAGCTTGCAACAGCAAGAATGCATGGGGTACACCTCCCAGAGTCACCTGATGTGTTTCCTACTGTGATCATTACTTTCTCAAAGGATGACCATTAGCTCATTACCTCCACCTTATCTATTAATGTCTTAAAAAGACATCTCCCATAAAACATCACATATAATGAACAAACTGTCCTCATACCTTAAAAATACATATTCAAATAACAGTTTATATTATTCCATACTATACACATTGATCTAAGCAATATATTGCTGCAAAATAAGTTAAAGATAGAAAAATACTGTGCTAACCATACTTTATAGAGCACCATCAAAATAATTGCACAAGTCCCTTAGTAGACTCAAAAGAACTTCTTCCAACAACTTAGATGTATGCTAGGTGTTTTTTGTCTCCACCCTGGTTGGTGAAGACTAGCTGTGCAAATGCTGTAAAAGGTAGAAAATAAAACTAATTAATACACAACAACAATAAAAATACCAATCAGACCACAGTCAGATTTTAGCCCACCTTTGTCAGCAGCCTTACAAATGTTTGCTAAATGCTGTGAAGAAGATTTGCATGTGTTAAATGAAATGACTAGTAGGTCTTTTTTTCATAATATGAGTAGAAAAGAACAGGAGGTGCTCCAGGAATTGGAGGAAAAACACAACCATTACTATTAAGGCTGCTGACAAGGGTGGAGTGATTGTGTTTGCTGGACAGTGACAAATATGAAATAGAGATATTAAGGCAGTTAACTGGTGAGAAATATTATCAGAAATTGAAAAACGATCCAACTGATGTTTTTAAAAAATGAATTGATGAATATTTGTGTGGAAGAAGAAATGAGGGGCTTATGACAAACCAAGTTTTGAACTATCTTATGGTACAGTATACCAAGAGGGCCACCTTTTATTGTTTGCCCAAGATTCATAAAGATTTGGTGAACCCTCTTGGGGAGACCAATTGTTTCAGACAACAATAGTTTGACAGAGCCCTTAGCAAAATATGTTGACTCTTTTTTAATTGATCTGGTAAAAGAAGTGCCTTTTTTTTATAAAAGATACAGGGGATATATTGAGAATTTTGCAGGATATAGAGATTGAGAGAGAGAGAGTATATTGGTTACACTGGATGTAAGCTCTATATTCTAATATACCCCATATAGAGGGTTTACAGTCACTTACATACAATCTAGATGAAAGACTGGTTCAGGAACCTCCTATTGAGATACTGATACAATTAAGTAGGTTTGTGTTAGAATGTAATACATTCTTTTATAAACAAGATTTTTCCATAAAAAAAGGACGGGTCTGCAAAAAGAGGACGGCAATGGGTGCCAATTTGGCACCTAATTATGCCAATTTATTTATGGCAAAGTGGAGACAGAAGTAATTTGAAGCGGCAACAATCCTTTTGCAGAAAATTGATTTGTAGAAATGCTTTATAGATGATATTGTTAGCATCTGGAAAGATAGTGAAGAGGAGCTATTTGATTTTGTAATGTATCTAGAGGAAAGTAATGAGAACTTATGTTTTAGTTTAAGTTTCAGTAGGAAAGAGTTCAGTTTTTTGGACTTCATAATATATATGGAGGAGGGGGAGTGGCATAGGAACTGATTTGTTCAGGAAATACACTGATAGAAATACAGTACTTTGTTAATGGTTAGTAGTAGCCACCTGCCAAATGTTATGAGGGCAATTCTGAAGGGTCAATATATACAAACAAAAAGGAACTGTAGTGATCAGTTGAAGTTTGAAGAAAGAGCATGTGAGATGACAGAATGGCTAAAAAATAGGGATATTGTGAGGAAAAGTTAGTAAAACAATGGAAGAGGTCCAAAATATCTAGGAGGAACTGCTCAAAGAAAATGTCAGGGTGAGAAATGTGATCCCCAGCTTACTTTTGTTTCAACATATAGTTCACAATCGATTCAGATCACATCAATCATTAAAAAACACTGGCATTGGGTTATGACGGACCAAATATTGAAATGTATTAATGTACAAAGTCCAAAAGTGGTATATCAGAAAGGGAAAAATATTAAATATATGATTGTACATTCAGTCCAACCTATGCCAGAGAGATCTAGAAATTGGTTGACAGAACGAATGGGTGGGAGTAATAAATGTGGGAACTGTAAGTTTTGCCTGATGGTTAGAAACACTAAAACCTTTAAAAACCCTGCTACCAAAAGAGAAGTGATGGTAAGGGGGTTAATCATTTGTAGTACAACAGGGGTTATTTACTTGGCAGATTGTAAATGTGGTAGTTACTATATTGGTAAAACAAAAAGACAGTTTAAAACTAGGATAGGGGAACACGCCCAAGCAATTATTAACTTGGACCTCAAAAATGCATTGGCTTTACACATATCGAAAGCAAAAAATAGACATGAACATGAATTTATGTCCACAGCCATAGAAAAGCCATTTCTTACAAGACATGGTGGTGACTATGATAATCTGTTGCTTAGAAGTGAACAGTACTGGATTTTTTCAATGAAAGCTATGCAGCCACCAGGGCTAAATGATAAAATAGAAATTAAGCCTTTTCTGAAAGGAAACTATATTTTTGAATGTCTGGTTGGTATTTTTATTGTTGTTGTGTATAAATTAGTTTTATTTTCTACCTTTTACAGCATTTGCACAGCTAGTCTTCACCAACTAGGGTGGAGACAGAAAGCACCTAACGACATCTAAGTTGTTGGAAGAAGTTCTTTTGAATCTACTAAGGGGCTTGTGCAATTTTATTTGCTGGTGCTCTATAAAGTATAATTAGCACAGTATTTTTCTATCTTTAACTTATTTTGCAGCAATATACTGCTTAGATTAATGTGTATAGTTTGGAATAATGTAAACTGTTATTTGAATATGCATTTTTAAGGTATGAGGACAGTTTGTTCATTGTATGTGATGTTTTATGGGAGATGTCTCTTTAAGACATTAATAGATAAGGTGGAGGTAATGAGTTAATGGTCATCCTTTGAGAAAGTACAGATCACAGTACGGAACGTGTCAGTGGTGACTCTGGGAGGCGCACTCCCTCCATTCTTGCTGTTGCTAGCTGCAAGTTGGATGTTGGCCTGTGTTAGGTCTGCTTTTAGGTGAATTTGCCGGACTTTGGATTTCTGAAATGGACTCTTTACTCACATCTGAAGGGCTTTTTTTGTATGAGTGAGTAAACTATGACTCCTGTGTGAGGATATATATTATTCAAATTTTTATACACAGTGGAATCTAATGAGTATCCATTTTTGATTTGGAGAGCCTATGTATTATATGTGCCTTTGAGTGAGTGCTGGCTACCAAAAATCTTTGATCTGATAGTTATTTATAGCCTGGCACCACCATATCCTAGGTGCGCTCATTTCATGCAAACAAGATTTTTAAATATAATCAGGAAAAGAATACAACAAAAAACATTAGAGGCATACAAAATGATCAAGGTATTATATTAAGCCATAGTGAGCAAATCCTGGAACATGTGGAGTGCTCTTATGAGAAATTGTTCTAACAAACAGAATCTTTGGGATTCTATGAACAATTTTTAAAAATATGCAGACTAAATCTTTAGCTGACTTAGAGGCCAATCTGTTAAGACTATAACAGAATTTGAAGTGGACGAGGCTATACAAGCCCTCCCTCTACATAAAGTTCCTGGTCCTGATGGGTTAACTTCTGAATTTTACAAAAAGTTCTAAAATATTCTTTGAACCATACTGACAGAACTATATAATGAAATTTTAGAAACTGGATATGTTACCATGGAATGGTTACAAGCTAGTATGATTCTACTTTATAAAAAGGATGAAACTACAGATTTAAACAACTGGAGACCTATCTCCCTGTTAAATACTGACCAGAAAATCTTAACTAAAATCCTGACTAAACGCCTTAACGAAATTACACCCAAAATGATATCTGTCTCTCAAACCTGCTCTATTCCAAATAGGAATATAACTGATAACCTTATACAAATAAGGGAGATCTTACAAAAAAGTATTGATAACAAAGTGTCTGTTTTTTTTTTTCAGTCGATGAAGGGAAAGCTTTCGATCATATTTCTTACCAATATCTATATAGGCATTACGGTATCATGGTATACCTAAGAAATTCATTCTTTGGATCCAAATGATATACCAAAATGCCACTTTTAAAATGATGATAAATGGATTTCAAGGGAAAGTCATCAAACAAATGCAGGGGTCAGTAAGGTGTCCCCTAAGCCCAATTTTGTATATCCTTGGGTTAGACATATTACTACAAAAAATAAATATATCTCCAGCCATAGACGGTATCAATATTTCAGAGCATACACCCCAAATTGAAACTTTGGCATATGCAGATGACATATGCATATTCTTAAAAGACATAGAATCAGGGAAGGAATTATTACACATCTTTTAAAACTTTTCATCTATTTCAAATGCTAGAATAAACATTTAAAAAAGTACAGCATTACTGCTGGGAAAGAAGATGCAGCAGCTTACCGAGGTAGTTGGAATCCCCATAAAAGAGGGACATTTTAAAATTCTGGGCATTTATTTTGGGCAGCCAGATGCAGGGAAAACAAACTGGAAAGCCAAAATTAATGAAGGGTTTGCACTTACGGCAAAATGGAAAAATATGCAAATTTCAAAGAAAAAGTATGTAATCCTAATCAAAATTTTGCTACTATACATTAGTGCAATTTTTCCATTACCTATTGAATTAGAGTCTAGGATATATAGCCTCTTTTTCCAAGCCCTATGGGGCAGTCGGTTCAACCCAATAAAAAGAAACTTTACATATCCACCTTGCAAAAAAGGGGGCCTAGGGATGATTAACCCTGTTGCTTTTTTCTACACAAATTTTATATTTTATAACTTTAAGCCTATTCTGAGATCTAGAGTTAAAAATTGGCATCTTTGGTTATTCACTGAGTTACAAAACCTAATAACCCTATGGGAAAAAGGGGAACAACATTTTCAAATAATCTGGAAAAAAGATTATATTTCTACACATACAATTCTGCTTTTTTAAAAAAAATAGAACAGTGGAACAACACAAGAGAGGAAGTTCTGTTGTTTTCCAAAAAATACTTTTACCATCATCTTATTGAAAGCAGTTTTTGGGAACCCTTGGTATTTCCACAAGGATCCCCAGGATATCATGAATCTACCTTCAAATTACTAACATAACCCAGATTGCCAGAATACCTGTGGGAAACAACTTGGTTATCATGCCATGGCAGGCTAGGTGTTAGGAACTCCCATAAGCACAAGCAGCTAAGTGAGAGATTTTGTCCAAGAGATACATGTAATGAACCCCTTGAAACTCAACAACATTTGTTTTTAGAATGTCCTTATGTAATTACCCTTTGGAAAGCCTTAACAAAATCTTTAAATAATCCAGAATATGAAACAATTGATTATGTAACTTTGGTATTAGGTGAAAATAGAACTGTATGGAGTATATATCATTCTAGTACTCTGAGAGTGATTACTGGATTTTAAAATATTACCTCTGGTTATCAAGATGTACATCGGTCTTCCAGCAGATTTGGTGGACTCAGCAGGAAGTAATTTGTTTTGTACAACAGCTAGTACAATCACTATATACTCATGAGCAAACAACACTTTCTAAAGAGAAGTTGATATCACTATGGAAAACTGTGAGAACTGGTGGTATAATCCACCTTAAACTTTTCCTTTCTTGTTGCTTTTTCTATGGTGCTATTGTTTTCATTGCTTTAATGTGAATTATTGTAATTTACTGGATATAATTATGTAATTATGTGATACTCATATGTATTGTTTTGTATAAGTTGTTATGTCCTCAGTAAAAACACCTTCCTCTGTGGTGGGGGTGCTGTTGGACCATGGATTCATCCTCGGACCTAGTCATTCTGCTGGTGTACCTGCAGGAGAGCAGAGCTCCACTCCTGCAGGTCCAGCTTTGGAACCAATTTTGTTGCGAGTGTCCAGAAGAGTAGATGTCATGAATGTGAATTCCGACGTACCTGCTTTGTCTTCACCTGCCCCATCTTTGGCTACTTCATCTGAGTTTTTGCCTGCTGATGAACTCTGGTTGAAACCTCTCCTCGCTTTCCATCGGAATCAGGTACTGGCTGTGATAGATGCCATTAGTCCTGTCAAGTCTTCCTCTCCTAGGTCACAGACTCCAGAGCCTGTGTTGGATAATGTAGTGGCACTTTCTGACTTGTCTTCAACCACAGTACCTTCTGGATCATTGGTGGTGCTGAGTTGGATGTCTCGTTACACCTGACACAGTGCCATTGCAATGCGCCGTGTCGGTGGTTGTGAATCCTCCTGCTCTGGATTTGGCTGCAACTCTCCACTGATTACTTCAGTGGCTGCTTCACCTCTCTTGCCTGTGAGTACTGCGCTTCCTGGTCCTTCTGTGTCTACTGATAGTGTGCCGCTTGTTTTGCCTTCCATGCCTACTCCTGCTATAATTCCCTATAACAGCCCCCTACCTTGTTCTTTCAAGGCCTCCCTATGAAATGCGGGCTGGAAACTGGGCAATTGTGGGCATTGGATACCTACCCCTGCCCATAGCCTGATACCTGGAAGTGGTGGGCAACTGTTTCCAATATCGGATTTATCTACTCTTACCCCTGACCACTTAGACTCAGATTTATATGCTGAGGATGTGCAGCATCCTGTTATGGACACAGCATTACCTGATAAAATCCCTTCACTGCCAGCATCCTCTTTGGCTGATGAAGGCCCCAGCACTTGGGGACCTGCTTAGGTGATCAAATGGATATGGATGTCCTGCTCCCAGACCCTTCTCCTGACCCTGGGGAAAAGGCTAAGTCAACTTGGGAGGAATTTCAGAAACAAGATGCATTTAGGAACCCCCCCTTCCACTTCAGCATCAGAATGCGTTCCGGCTTCAGTATGCTGGGGGTCTGGACATTGTTCCTGACCATCTCTATGTGGGAAAGAACCTTATAAAAGGCTCATTGGGTTTCTTTACAAATCAGATTTTTGCACTCATTCGGTATCGGGTTCTTCCTTATATGATATTAGTTTTCAGATCCTCAGAGGTTAGACCTTGTTTGGACAAAGTATGATGCACTCAGATACTCTGAGTTGTGGCTTCCATTTAGGGCTATCCACTTACTAGACCATCTATTAAAAATTTTACGATTTTGTTTCAATGAGAATGTGGCAGCATGTGATGTTACACACTGGTTGAAACAATGCTGTGATGATTTAGGGTTACCCCAGCCTATCTTTGACTCTGAGCATTTGTGGACTGGTGGTTGGCAATATAGAGTGAGACTTAGGCATAGCAATGTTGGTCCGATACACTTACGAATAGTTTGTTTTGGGATGGGAACGGTCATTGCTTCTATGTGGGACAACCTCATACCTGTTTTAAATGTGGTTTCCCTTCCCATCTCAGTGCAGCCTGTGATAGACTAAGGTGTTTCTTTGACTTTCTTTTGGTCATGCTAGTACAGATTGTATTCTGAGCTCAAGTGTTACTTGTGTGAGGAATTGGTCATGGTTTTAGATCCTGTCCCTGGGCTTCCTACAATCGTGAGGATTGCCCAGACCAGGATATGATCCTTCTCAATGCCCAGAAAAAGGATATAGCTGCTGCAAAATCCCTTATATCTCCAGTAATGGTGTCTTCCAGCCCCCCTTTGTTCCCAGATGTCACTGTACCTGCTTCCCTGGATGTTTCTTTGTTCTCTATGTCTTCCCCTGAACTTCCTTCACAGAATGTGCCTAAGCCTCTTGTTCAGTACCCCTTCCCTTCACCCCCTCCCCCTCTTGCTGCCCTGGACTCTGCTGAACCTATGCTCATTCCTGACACGGATTATGATAATATTATAATGCCTCCTCCTCAGCCTAGTGTGCAGGCAAAAAAGAGTACACAAAAGCAAACTAAAAGCAGAGCCAAGTTGGCTAAGGCGTCTTCCCCTGGTGGGTCTGTTCCCTTAAGTAATACATTTGAGGTGCTATCCCGACACACTCAGTCTTCGGATATGGAAGCTGATTCTGATGCCTTCTCACAACTTGTAGTGTCATCTGACTCTGAAAGTGATAAATCAAAGGAGTTGCCCCAAGATAGTCGACCCTTAAGGCTGGGGGTATGCCACCACAGGAGTGCTAGATCAGGTAGGATTACCTGATTGTTGTTTTTTCTTTTCTTTTCTTTTTAGAGTCCTCTTTAATGGCCAAAGCATTTAACCTCACTGTTGCCACCGTAAATGTTAACTGTGTTAAAAATGCTCATAGGCGTCTTCTTGCTTTTCAATTTTTGCATGATTTGACATGTGATATTTGTCTTATTCAAGATGCCCATCTCAATACCCCATCTTTGGTTACTATGACCAAGAAGCTTTGGCATTAGTGTCCTTCCTTTTTGTCTTTTAGGTTGGATACCTGTAGCGGTGCTGGGGTATTGTTTCGGGTGACAGCTTTCATGTCACAAAACTAGTTGAGTTAGTTATGGGGAGAGCCTTGTTATTGGATGTTGTCTATTTAAAACTCATTGGAGGTTAATTGTGATTTATGCACCAGTTACTTAGAAGGACGAGTAGAACTTTTCATGCGGTGTAACCTTTTTTCGCGACTCGCTTTCTCATCTGGGTGGCGATTTTAATTGTGTAGTGCATAAATCAGACAGGGGGCACTGACTGACAAAGATTTTGTGATACCAATTGTCTCAATTGCATTATGGCTCAGGGTCATCTTCAGAATATTTATAGAGTTTGTCATCCTACTGGTGGGTGTACTTTTTAAAGGCTTTTATCCACTACGATTGATTTTCTATTTGCCACTACAGCACTAAGGGTGATTACAGCTTGGACTGTTCCAGTGGAGACTTCAGACCATGTGGTGGAAACTGCCGTATTAGGGGTAGGCCCTCATACTAAAATGGGACGGGGGATATTGGAAACTACATACTTTATTATTACATGATACCCAGTTTCTGGCCCAAGTACAAGATTTGCTGAAAGCTCATATGTCACTGACAGGACTTTCAGATGACTTGTTAAGTTGGTGGCTGATCACTAAGTCTGAAATCTCTTCCCTAGCTGACTAACTATAAAAGATATTCATCTTTAAGAATGCAGTTGAAAACTTTGTATTCTGCTATATACTCACAGGGTTTAAATTTGATGGCACAAGTGCAGAATGTTAAAAAAGAAATGGCAGCTTTACAATATACAAGGGCTACCTTCCTTTTGCATGAACATAGGGTCTGTTCTGTTAACAAATCTGGTTTAGGAGATGTATTGGATTGCGTCATAAACGATCGGAAGATCGTCTAATAACAGAAGTAGTGAGCCCTGAAGGTATACATTATACTGATTTGCAGGATGTTTTGAAGGTGGTCTCCTCACATTTTGGATTTATATACGGCATCATCAGTGGATGGATCTGGTGCAGGGAATTTTCTTTCCTCTCTACATATTGCCCTTGTTCAGATGTACTGTTACAGGCTTTAACTGATCCTATCAGTACAGATGAAGTTAAAAGAGAAATTTTCCTTTTACAGAATAACAAGGCTCCTGGTATTGATGGTTTGCCCACAGAATTTTATAAATCCTGCTGTCCTTTGATTAGTGACATACTCACAGTTATGTTTAACTGGGCCTTACAACAACAAACACTTAATTTTCATTTCTGTACTTCAATTCAGATTTTGTTATATAAAAAGGCAGTAGGAATGTCCTGTCAAATTGGAGGCCACTAAGTCTCCTTAACACAAATTTTAAAATATTAATGACGCTATTGTATATATATTGATGTCCATAGCTCCTGTCTTGATTTCCCTGCACCAGTCCTGTTCAGTACCGGGTAGATCCATATATACTAACCTCCTCTTGCTTAGAAATTCGTTGAACACAGTAAAACTGAAGCTATACAGGGATTTCTTATTTCCTTAGATCAGGAAAGGGCTTTTGACCAAGTACCGCATTATTATTTGTTTCAGGTTTTACAGACTTATGGTGTTCCTGAACACTTTATAACCTGGGTCACTTTGCTTTATAACTATGCTTATGCCTTACCTTTGGTGAATGGTTGCTTGGGTTCATATATCCCAATCCATAGGGGAGTGAGACAGGGCTGCCCTGTGAACCCTTTACTCTATATTTTTAGTTTAGATCCTCTTCTACATACTATTGCCCAGAATGTTCAGATTTTTGGTATTATCCCCCCTCATGGTACCCTTGAGGCTAAAATTTCAGCTTATGCAGATGATGTTTGTGTTTTTGTTGCTGACATAACCTCTGGTGATAAGGTGTTGCACCATTTTCTAATTTTTCTGCTGTAGCGGTTCTTCTCTTAAGAAAGTGAAGAGTTTTTTTATATCCACTACATAATAGGACTCCTGAGGTAATGGATTTACAAGGTATACCTATTTTACTGGGCCCAGTCCGAGTATCAGGTATTGATTTTGGTAAAAGTGATAATGCACTTATTAATTGGTCTGCTAGGATTGATGCGGTGAAGCCTAGAGTTGCATTATGGAACTCATGGCAACAGACTAAAAGGAAAAGGTTATTATTGTCAAAACTTTGCTTCTCCCTCATTTTTTATATCTTAGTGCGGTATATCACATTCCGTCTGTTCTGGAAGCCACTTTATTAGGCCTTTTTTTTCAAATTATATGGGGGAGTCATCTGAATCACATTAAAAGAGATGTGTTGTATCTTCCTCTTGCACAGGGTGGTTTGAATTGTGTAAATCCTATCACTTTTTATTGCAGTATTTTTTTTTCATTGGAATTTGATTGACCTTAGCCATCTCCAAACTGTACTATGGGTGATTTATGCACATTTATTTATTTATTTAGTTTTTGTTGACCAGGTAAGTGCACTAGACAAATCCTGCCTATTTTCAGGCACAACCCGGGGGAGAAGGATACAGATGAATGCCAACTGACCTTGAACCAGATTAAGATGTTGGTGGTATTTTTAGTGAAAGAGGGAAATTTGAAATTTCCCTACTCTTTTCAATAAGTGCAATGAATCTTTACATCCACCTGAACTACCACCAGTCCAGACAGATGGGACCTCGGTTTAACATCTCATCCGAAAGATGTCACCCTCAGAAGTGCAGCACCCTCTCATGCTGCACTACAGTGTCAGTACTGGGATATTGACCCAAGTGCCAGATGGGAACTGGAACCCACAGCCCTCTGATCTCCCAGCCTCAGAGGCGAGTGTGCTACCTACTGAGCCACTGACACTGACTAAATGGTCACATAAATGATTAACTCAATTATTTTCTGATTGGACAAGACTGGACCTGAAAAATTTTCATACTTCCACCTATCCTGTTTAAATAAGACTCATGATAATGAAACTTAATAAATGGAAGATACTTCCGCTCAAGTGTTATGCAAACCTAGTAAATATATTATGGTATCCTGCAAACTATGATGATTTCATTAACCCTGTTTTTAAAGATGTTCCAGATTGTTATGTTGATCATATCCTTAAAAACTTGGTTGATAAATTGATTCCACTAGATTGTGGGATGTATTATGGCTTAGTAGTCATGGACGGGTCAATGTTAAAGGAATTTAAAGCATAAAATGGTCACTGAAAGGGATGAAATGTCTCAGGGATACTTGTATGGATCAGGAAGATTCAATGGCCCATTTCCTTATTTCCTGTCCCTTTGTCCAAGAATTCTGGTCAACCCTTTCAGCTCGTTGGAACCAGCCTTTTTGGTGAGCTGTTACATATGTAGAAGTTGTGGGGGCTTTTTACTTTATTGTAATTCTCTGGATGCTAGTGTCTTATGGCTTTTATTTGCCATGTTTAAGTTTCATTTATGGCAAGTAAGATGTCAACTTATGCTGAGACAGTTATATCAATCTCGACTTCCTGTTCTTGAACATATTGAACATGACTTATTGTTACAATGTTATTCTGAATGCAAATATTTGTCCAACAATGTATGGATCATGAGGTAGAAAGAAGTTCCTTTTCTAAAAGATAAGATAGGATGATTGAATTTCTCTATGTTGGGTAGTTGATTATTACTGTTATTTACTTTGCTATGTTTTATTAGTTGTACCTCTAGTTCTGTGTTGTGCAGCTGTTTGCTGTTTTTCTGTTCTGTTTATTAATAGACAGCTGATACCTGAAGCAAGGGGCTCCATAGTCACTGCCAGCGTCCTCCTCCCAACAATCACCTACGTGGCCCCAGTGGTCCATGGGTAGTTAGACTTGAGATGAATAGACTCCAAGTTCTGTACAATAACGTGGCTCAGTTCGCCACCCAGACAAACCCCAGGAACCATCACTGTAACACGCTATCCCAACTAAACTGGCCCTCCTAGGATGCCCATTTCCAGTACCCCTTGCTTTGCCAAACCTTCAAATTAATTATCCCAACCCCACCAGCCTTTCAGGACTCATTGCACTAAAAAATAACCCCCGGCTCCTCCGCACAACTGATTGCACTCTCCTAGCTGTCCCTAGAGTAAGAACCAAGGTGGGGGGGAAGTCTTTCACTCACACTGCACCCACCCTATGGAACTCCCTCCCTCCTGGAGTGCTGGAAGCACCCTCCATCAAAGGTTTACGCACAAAGCTTAAAGCTTACATGATGACTACTTCCAAATGTAGCTACTAGGGACGTGGGTCCACCACACAGACGACTAATCCTCACAGTCCATTACTACCTGTGGAGCACAATCTGTCTCTGCAATTGTGGTTCATACCCTCTTCTTTCATTTTAGTGTCAATACACATGCACTGCTATATGCTGATCTCAGCTGACTGCACACCACTGTATAACTTGTATCATATTGTATTGTCTTCATTACCACACTGTGATTTATTCTATGCTATGTAATCCCAGCTTGCCCCTGAAAAAAGGACCTCCGGGGCCCAGTGGGCTTACCCAGTCACCAAAATTTAATAAATAAATAGATAATAAAAACCTTCCCCTACTCTTTTTCGATAAGTGCCATGGGATCTTTATTATCCACCTGAACTACCTCCAATCCAGGCAGATGGGACCTTGGTTTAATGTGTCATCCAAAAGATGTGTCAGTGGAGTGGGGGGATTCAGGGGGGATGTTAGAAAAGTTTTCCTTTACTGGGAGAGTGATTGAACAATCAAACAGCCTATCAGCAGATGTGGTGGATACACAACCATTAATGGGTTCAAGCATGGCTGGGACAGAATAAAGGGCTTAATATTTTCTCAGGGAGGTAGCATTAAGGCAGGAAGCGATGGAGAAAGGAGTACGAAAACTCTGTCTGGACAACAGTTCACTTACTAGAGTAGTGTAAAACTGGGCAGACTGAATGGAGCAGTGGTCTTTTTCTGCCTGCATTGTCTATGTTTAAAATATAGAATAAAGTATGGGGTGGCATGTTGAACAAGAAGTTTTACACACACACCAGAGGTGTTAGGTGCTGCATAAATGCTTGAGGCATTTGTGAAAGCATCTAACACTGAGGTGTGTAAACTTAGAGTTTAAATACACTACTCTGTATTTTATTTTATATAATTGCTAGGTTTTCCTTTTTCACCACAATAATTATATAAAATAAAAATATGTCCCTGTGTGCGGTCTGCTGTTGCCCTTATTTATTTATTTAAAAGTTTCTGTATTTATTTGTTTTAGTCAGCAACCAAAAGTTATGTTTTTTATTCATTGTATTTGATTTTTTTTTAATCACTTACCTCCAAGTCTGAGTGGTGGTTTAGTCTCCGGGGGAAAAGACAAGACAGCCAGCAGTCTGGAAGGAAGAGCTGTTGTGGGTGCATTCACAGAGCAAAGGAAACCATGTGCATGTTTTCTGTTAGAAACATTGCTTTATAATTGTAAATTATCCCACAGTTTCCTATGGGAAAAAGGGAAACCCATTAATTATAATAACATTTTTAATATGTTCATCCCATTTTAAACTAAGTTGTTCTGAAACATTATTGTTTAAAGATGATAGGAAATAATGTTTTACACTTCTAGATGCTCTCTTGTTGTCTTTTTAGTGACCATCCAATATTCTGAAATGTGTTTACCCTTTTTTGTTAAATTAATAATTGTATTGCCTTTGCAACAGCCTTGAATCTCTTTCTCCTCAGCTGTTGCTGCTCTCTCTCTCCCTCTCTTCACATCTCTTAAACATTCTGTGACATCAATAACACCATTCCAGGCCATTCAGATTAACAGCATGGAATGGTGTTATTGATGTCACAGAATGTCTTAGAAATATAAACTGAAAAAGCAGCAGCTGGTGGGAAGAGTGGAACTCTATGTACATCTGAGAGCACCCCAAAGCTAAATTATTTATTTATCAAAAATTGGTTGAAGCACATCAGAATACATAACTGGCATGAGATGGCAGGTCACTTTAATTATGTAAAAATAATTTTGTATCTCCATTAAGGTCCTTATGGTGATCTGGGTGGAGTGAGATTTTAATTTCTTATATCCCACAGAGAGTATTACCTTCATTTTGTTGGATTTCAGGATGCTTATTCACAATAAAAAAAATAATTACAGTTGATCAAAACTGTGCTGCAGTGCATTCTCTACTTCCTTAGTCAATTTTGCCAGAAATATAAATAATGGTATTTTTATGGTACTGTGACGTGCAGTACCCCCTCTGTCAGGAGTTTTGATTAGGTTGTTGATGTACTGTATATAGATAATATCAGGGCATCCAGGACAGACCCTTGTTGGCTCCCCCCTTTAAGTCTGAAAGCAGTGAGGATTTAACAGCTTTAGTGCTAACTAGCTGTGGTTGATCTTAAGATTCTTGGTGAACCATCAAGGAAAAGACTGTCCAAGCACAAATAAGGATAATATCACACTGGTTTAAAATACTAAATGTGAATAAAGATAGACTTCCTCATACTAGATAAGACAATCCAAACTGATTTCTATGATGCTTCAATGTTTACATGGCTTAAAAACAGACTCCAGTTATATAGTATTTTTCAGTATGTCAAAATAGGTTATTCTAAACAAATTACTTGGCCATTTTCAGGTAACAGATGAATGAAAAGCTTTACTGATCAACCGTGAGTTCTTTCCAAATCACAAAATATAATATATTTTTTTAAATTCAGTCCAAATATAAACATGTATCTGAGAGTCATGTAATTCATAACTATTTACCAATTAAAATAAACATATAAAAACTGCAAAAAAAATACTTTGTTAATGCTCTAGTTAGGGTTAAAGACACAAAAGTAGGAAATGTGGTGTTAGGTTTCCAATCCCAACAACCCACCCCCATACTGCACACATCAACAGGTGTTGGGGGTGTACTTTGGGGTTGTCAGCCCTAACACTCAACCCATTCCATAACTAAATAAGCTGAAATGTATCTGGTACAGAACATTTTTGGATCCCTGTCAAAACATAATTCTGCACAACTACAACACCATCCTGCGCACAGATGTGAAAACACATTTTGCCCAGGATTCAAAAAATGACAGCTAGGACATACATGAGGAGATAGTAAGAAGGCTATGTTGAAAATCCAGGGTCAGAATATTTAAAATTTCCAAAGTTATGAGTGTGCATAGCAAAATTGCAACGAATGGTCATAACATTGCCATTTTAACATATTTTGACCCCACATTTTCAACATAGCCTTCTTATGATCCCACTTCATGAGCAAGGGCAGGAAAGATGTCAAATCCTGGCCAAAAGGTGAATTCACCAAGCAACAGCAAAATCAACTTTCAGGCAGGAGTTGTGTAAAAACAGTCATATTGTTTATGAGGTGTGGTCCCCAAAAGGCCATGTTGAAAATTTGGAGTCAAAATGTTAAACAATAGCAAAGTTATGCATAAAAGTTGAATCGCCCATAGAAATACATTGAGCCGTACTTACAGTACCTAAGTTCTCATGCTGCAGTCACCGATTCCAGCAGCAGATGGCTCTTCTATTGAGAGTGGATCTCAAACCTGGGACCTGTTCAGGTGAATATGGGCATGTGGGGTGCACTGACGTGGTGTGTGGGGTGGTGGGTGCTGAGTGAGGTGGGGGACTGATCAGCGAGGTCCATTTTCTTTTTACAAGTTTTGGAAAAAGAATAATCAATGGACAGTTTTCTTCATTTCAGGCTGTACCTGAAATGACAGGATGGGGAAGGGGGAGTGATTACCACTAGATACCAGGGATTATATACTTTTTAATGGATACAGTGAATGGTGGGTGGGGGTGCCACTAGACACCAGGGAATATATAATTTAATAAATGGGATTGCGATTGACTGGTAGGAGGATTCCAGTAGACACCAGAGAAATCAGTAACTGTGATCGGTGGGTGGGGGTTGCCATTAGACACTAGGGAAAATTATCAGGACATGCTAGTCACTGAGTCTCAAGTCGGTTTAAGATTCAGTATACTCTGTTGCTTTCACTCTCTTGTGGTTGCTCAGAATACTCTACCTCCTCGAGCCTGATACTATCAGAAGCTGTGTCATCCATCATTTTAGTGTGCTTACCACCCCTAGGCTGTAACAGTGTAGTGGGTAGCCAGTACTCTTTCATCAGGTCAGTAGAATGTACCAGCCGAGGTAATCTCCACAAAGCTCCTTTGCCATATCAAACCCAATCAACCAGCCTTGTTAGCACTAAGTCCATAGACCATTCAGTTTCTTCCTGAGCTGCAACATTTTTCATGCATTTCTGCTGCTGTTCGGCAGATTTCTTATTATTGCAATCCCAGTCCCATAGCATCAAGTAGTGGTACAGCTGCACCCTGCTGCTGCATTACAAAACCTGCTCATTCTGTCAATCCTTGTTCTGTCAACAAAGAGACATATAGTACAGATATGGGCTCCACAGATCCAGCAGCACTGTCATTCTCTACTGATTTATTGGCCAGCTTATCCAGATTTCATGGCATTGTTCTCCTGGCTGTTTGTTGTATAATTACCTGCTGTAAATGCCTCCTTCGGGTAGTAGTGACTGTCAGTAAAACTGAGTTTACTGGTAAACTCAATGTGGTAATTCTACCAGGACGTGAATATGTACTTCAAGTTGAATTGCATGAAATATACCAGATGGGAATTCAACCTGTTGTACAGCATTTACCAGGACAGCAATTGATGAGTGTGGGGAGGGAGTGCCACTAGATGCCAGGGAAACATAGTGATGGGGGACAGCATTCACCTGGGTGGTGCAACTAGACTCCAGGGAAATACACTGATAGGGGGGACAATGATCTGCCGGTGTGGGGTGATACTAAACACTAAGGAAATATAGTGATGGGGGTCAGTGATCAGCAATTGAGGGAAGCCACTAGACACAAAGGAAAGTCTATAATTTAATGGGACAGTGATCAGAAGGGTGGGGGGTGCCACTAGATCCTAGGCAACATCACAAAATGCCAGAGATGGCAGTGGAGTATGTGTGTGGGGAGGGGCACAACCAAACACCAGGAAAATGCAGCTCAAAGTTCACACTGCAGCCGGCAGCAGGAGTTCAGTTGCAGCTGCAGAAGTCTAGAAATTTCCACTGTTCTCATGCAGAGAATGAGGGAGAAGTGCTCCTCTCACTAAATTGGGCATCCATGATTTTGGGTGCCCAGAAAAGATATTTGTGACCATTATTTTCAGAAACAAACATCAGAATCTAGCCAAACATGTCCCGTTCAGCTAGGATCTAATGTTTGTGTTTTAAGATCCGATCATTTTTATGTATTTTCCATGTTTGTTAGTTCATGGAAAAAATCAACAAGATTGCAGCTGGCATGGCACAAAAAATGTTTGATGATCTGCCAAATAAGTGGTGCAAAATCAAAAACATGCATTTGTAGTATCAAATCTTTACTTTCGCTGCAAAACATTATCTAAAAAACTCTACTGTGCATGAGCAATTTGGAAAACCTAAAATATAAAGCCTAATACTGTAACTCTGGACTGCTTTGATATTTTTTCAGCAGACCTGTCAAAGGTTATACCTTGGGACATGACACATGTCCCCTGCAAGTTTGAGGCAAAAAAATCATTTCCATGTAGGCTGTAGGTGAGAGCAAACAAAAAATACAATGTTAAGTATAGGAAAACAATAGTTTTTTTTTTCCAAAAATGACACATGCAGATCTTAGAAACCACACAAGCTGCTGTCACAAAAAATTCCACACATCAAGACATTGCCTCTTAGACCATAAATACAAATTTTCAACTCATTTTGTCAAAGACAACCAAAGATATTAATGTGCAAAATTTGAGGTTTAACATTAAACAGACTATTCAACCCTAACTATAGGGGTGCTACTGCTCCCCTTTAATTGTTTGCAAAAAAACTTTGTTAGTAACCAGTTAGGATTCAACTTAATGCCACAAAAGTAGGAAAATGTGGTGTTATGGTTTCCAACCCTAATTCCCCACCACCCAACCAGCAAAAGGACAAGACTACAGAAGCAACCACGGTCAGCCATCATCAGGTAAGACAAAAAACATACAACAGTTTCCAGATTACACAAATGCAGTAGCACTGATGTGTTGTCATTGTGATATTGTATCTGTGGCTGCATAAGCACAGGCCAGAGGGCCCCCTGTGTGTATATGTCATAAAGTGTGCATGAGTACCTGTGGCTACAAAAGCGTAAGTCTCATGGGGGCTAGCTCTTCTGCAGACAGAAGGCCTCATAGGACCTATGCCCCATACCCAGAAATACTCATGTATGCTGTATGGATTATCACACTAGATAGCATGAACCACTATAGCATGGCTTTTTTATACATAGCTGCATAACTGCAAAACTGCTACCCTCTTGAAAAATTTCTAGATCCACTGATGAAATCATGATACTCACATTGCCACAGTATTTCTGTCTGGGTAACTATAGGCCCCACAGGGGCCCACCCTTCTGCAGCCAGAAGTTAATGTGTATGTCTAGTACCTTTGGCTGCAGAGGTGTGGGACCTTCAGAGACCTTTGCTTCTGCAGGCAGTAGTACTGCTGCAATTTTGGTAACATAGATTTTGCGGCTTGTCTGCTTCTGCAGCAGAGGCCACTATGTATGTCTGTCACCTGCAGCTGCAGGAGCACAGGCCCATCAATTGTGTGTATGGCTTGCAGTGTCCATGAGTACCTGAGACCACAGAAGCACAGGCCCCTGCAGACAAAAGAACCTTCATAATTTGGATATTGTGGATTTGTATCTGGCTGCAGAGGAATATGCTTTGGCACTCAGAAGCAGTGTTGTGATTTGAGTATCATGGATTTCTATCTGCAGAGACAAGTGAGTGTGTATAGCTTATGGTGTGCATACTGCACATACAAATCCATGAAGGCAGCACATCAGTGCTACTGCATTTGTGTCATCTGGAAACAGTTGTATGTTGTTTGTCTTACCTGATGAGAGCTATCTGTGGTTGCTTCTGTGGTCTTGTCCTTTGCTGCTTAGGGGTGTGGGTGGGAGTTATGGTTCCTTGATGCCACATTTCCTTCTTTTGTGGCATTAAGTTGAACCCTAACTGGTGCATTAATGCAGTTTTTTGCAAAGAATTTCCTTTCTGTCTGAGACAGTGTAATCGTATTTTCATTCACACTGGTCCCTTCATGAAGATGTAACAGTTGCCCTAGGAAATGTAGAAGGACACTGACTTTTGGTGTTTACCAGAAAATCCAGTAAAATTCCAGAATTTGGTCTTTCTATACACCGGTAAAAACAAAGCATTTCACAGAATCTGTTAATTTTTTTACTAGATCAGTGACTCTTCAGAAACTGTATTGCTCTATAAATTCTTTCCTGTACAATTTTCTTTTGCTTTATTTAATTGATGCACGCTAGCCTTCTTTTATTCTGAATATTTATACATGTACCGAAAGGGTACAAGGGTAGAACACCAGTAAAAACTGATTTTGGTGTTGCAGACACCGGTGACAATATTAGTTTTTTTCATCTGCAAAAAGGAATTTGCCCTTTATCAATCATAGTAAACCAGTGTCCCTAGAAATGTACCAGGATGGCCATTATTTCTAACCCTATTTATATCAGCTGCCCTTATATGTATCATCAGGGACCATTTGCATTCAACCCCTCCAAGGCCTAATTTGCATCATTGCTCAAGTAACACTGCAGCCCTGAAGACATCCATTCTCTGCCCCACAGCTTTTGAATACCTTTACACCAGTGTACTTCTCTAGACACCACCACAACTACAGTCCCAGTGGGGGCCTTCCTACTGCCCCATTGGTAGCCATCCTCAACAACCCCAACAGTACCCTCTATCAGCATACAGTCCCATCAGTGGTGCACATCAGACACTACCATGTCATTGTCACCTGTCCCACGTAGCACTATCAATAGTTTGGGGCCTTCACTGTATCAAGCCCTGTGTTAAACAGACTGCCCTATGAAAATGATGTCAGACCATCGCCTTTCACAATCACCAAATACAAAAGTGCAACTGAGCCTGCACATTAAGTAGCCCAGACAGTGAAAGATGATTGACTGGCATCATTGTTTGCAAAGGCACTTTTTAAACCACACAGCCAGTTAAAAGCAGGACCCACTGAACTACTACATACTTCATAATGGTGAAAGTTGAGGGAGTGCCAGCATTTTTGGCAGAGTCACTACCTGCTGCCCAAGCAGTGGAACCTCTCCAATCACTTCCCCATCAGCAGCCATCCTAGCTGAGTTGCAATGCCATCAGTAGCACTCTCAACACCCCACAAACCATGATCATTAGCTGTTGTTTATCCTTCAGTAACGCTGTGGATCTTGCAACCCACAAACGATCACTGCAAGTAGGACTAGATCCCTTCAAACACATCCCCCACACACAGTAACATGAATGGTACTTCTTACACCTATACCACTCCTTGTCAGCCCTTCCACCACCATCATTCACACATATCCCTCACTCAGTATCAAGCACAACATTTCCATACTCAGTGAGCAGCGGCAGTGTGAGTACACAGCAACTAGGGATCGCTGGCTCCATTGCATACCCACTGAACTCCCTGTCTACTGGAGTGTGGCATGCATGTTTAGCTGGTAGACAGTCTGGGGAATGGTGCTGGAGTCAGATTGTCTCAATCCCCAAAAGGCACCTGCAGAGCACATGGTAATGGAGCAGGGGGCAGGTTATATACCAGTACTCCCCACAGACAGTGCCCTAGGGAGGAGTGTGGGGGTTATCTGTAACATCCCCTCCCTATCACATAGCTCTGTGTCAAATGCACTGCTGCTGGGTTGGGCCAAAGTGGTATCTGCTGCACCTGTAGCATCAGGTGGGTGGCCCTGTCATACATTCCATAGGTTCTTGAATATTCATAAATGGCCATCCGCCCAATACAGAGGAAACATACTGCTGCCTGCTACTGTCAGGGTGTGGAGTCCCACATAACCCAGTAGTCAGGCACCAGTACAGCAGTTCTGCTGGTACAAATGACAGTATGGCCTGGATTCCTGAATGCAGTCCATTGTCACATACAGTATTCGTAGAATGGAACATCCTACACTTTAGAGGCTCCATGATTATCTCACCTTACCATCTTCACTTTTAATTCTTTCTTTTCATGTTTTTATCTTATACGGTGCCCACAGAGGAAATTTTTGACATAGTTGTGCTGCTTTAAACTGTCCCTCCCCAAAGCCTTTCCTTTGCAGGCTCACCCTCCCCCACCAGCAGCACTGTACACAGATACAGGTTCATTCTCTATCTCCCAAGGCACTGGACACGTTTTCCTCCCCCAAATCAGACACCCAGACTTACCCTCCTAAGGCAGACACCCAGACTCAACACCCCTCAAGGCACACCTTACAAGCTATGATGGGTCCCAAAACCAAGCAACCCCCCAAATAACTGGACTCAGGTTCAACTCCCAAACATCACACACATGTTCATCCTTCACACCCCAGCATTGGACACATGGTTGTCTCCTCCCACCTGACTGGGTTTTTAATAGTTGTATACCCCACACATATGCCCCCAAACCAAAAACACAGCTGTATTGTTCGAATCTGTCATCTTAAAATCTACCTTTGTGGACTAGTACAGAATAATGTACCCCTCACACAAAAAAAAACAACATGCTGCTTCGCTCATTTTCCTAACACCTTTTGCTTTCCTCATCTCAGGAGTGTGGAGACAGTATCCTGGGAATAATTCCATTGGCAGCTACTAGCTCAGTTCCAAACTCCTCAATGACTGATTGCATCTGATGAGTCTATAATATGTTAGGCTTTTCTTAAAATATTTAAGCTGCAAGCAGACTCTCTGAGTCTCCTGTTTTATTTTAAATGGAGCAATTAATCACCTTAGTAGGTCCAATTAACAAATCAGAAGTCAGAGAAGAGACTGAAATTGTCATTTGGACTCCCCTGAAATCATGGACACCCACAACCAAATCGTGGTTCAACCACTTAAAGTTTATTTTGGTAGATTCTCAGTTACAAACATCACATACCTCCATAAAATACCTTCACCAATATACATAAATGCACACCAGTCCTTCGGGGTTGCCCCTTTATTAACAACATTCTCATATATTTACAGCTTCTTACTGATAAAATGCCTTCTTTGGCTTAGGTGTGGCTAGACCCAATGCCTCTTCCCATTTTCTTGCAGTTTCTGGGCTCAGGTGTCCAACCTGATCCCCAGCCTTGTTCCCAGAGGCAACTACCAGATGAGGGGCCCTCCCCTGCCCTGCAGTACCTCCTTCCAGCTGGGCCCCCATATTTTCACAGACACCTCTTGTTTCTCTCTTGCAGCAACCCAAGCCTTGACAAACCACAGTGTTTCCGTTGCCCTCACATGGCAACCCTTGTATTTTCACTAGCATAATACATAGCATAATACCTGGGTGGGTCGGCCGTCAAGATCAGCTGCAGGTGAGAAAGGGATTTTCCCTCCTGCAGCTCCTTTTCTACCCTCAAACCAACTCCTCCTCCTAGGTCCTTCGGCCAATGCCTCCTGTCTAAAACTCCAATTGTCTCATCCCCCCACCCCCACCTGTGACCTCAGCCCCTGTGATGTCACTGTCCTCTCCACTCCCTTCAGCCTGTGCCTAAACTCCTCCCCTTTGCAGGTGCCAGGTGCCCAATGGTGAGCCACCTGCAATTCCCCCATCTCCTGACAAACCCACCCCTTTCCAGATCCCAGGGAGCCAATGACAATCTAGCTTGCCCCTTAGTGGGGCAACCCCTTTTGTCTGTCTACAGTGCCTATTGGATTTAACAACTGGGTATACAATACCTGCTCTTTGTAGATGTTTCCATTTGCAAGTGTGAAACAGCTTTGCTATCAGCTTTTGATTCAGCACCTATACATAGACTGAAATTAAACATTTTTCTTAAAATTGTAAGGTGTTCTAGAAATCTTTTTTTGGCTATATTTGGCAAAGTTTTTCAACTGCACAGCCATGTCTTAGATAGGTATCTAGTGCAGGCACCATGTGCCACTAAAAGCATGAAAAAATGGCATCATATTGCAGCTCCTGTATAAGGTTTTGTGTATGTCAGAGCTGCCACATGTTATGGTTTCTTTCATACTTTCATGGGGCATGCTGCCTTGTAGGAGGCACCAGCCTGAAGATTTGGCTGTGCATTTAAAATGAGATACTACAATGAGCCAAGAATGATTACTAGGAGTCAGATTACACTTCATATAGGAACTGCAGTGTGGCACTTTTCTTTCATTCTTACCCGTCTGATCCTCTTCTCAGTCTCTCAATCCTCCTTCTCTCAACCCTCTTCCTGTAGCACTCCCAACCAGGAGACAGCAAAAAAAGGAAAGACAGACAGAAAAGAAAGAAAGAAGCTTTAAAGTAATAATTTTATTTATTTCAGATTCAGATTAATACCTTTGAGTCAGGGCTCAATTACAGAGTTTCAAGTCAGAGAGACAGTACAATACAGTACAATATAATACATGGGTAACAGAATAATCATCAAATAAGATATGTTTGCTGGGATATAGTTGTTGACAAAGAATGAAAATGATTACAATATTTCAAATGAATACAGTTACCACTTGAAGGATGCAGCAATAAACAACACTTAATCAGTGTGGTACAGCTCACGTGTAAGTGCCAGGTATTAAGGCAGGTGGGGTCTCCAGGTGAAGTGAAGGAGGAGCAGGAGCAGCCAGAGAAGGCATTGTCATGGTATAGTCAAATGGGCTGGGCAGAGAAGTGGGTGGGAGGGACAGTGGTGGGGAGGTAGGAAAGGGGGTAAGGGGGGAGTAGGTCAGGTGTGGGAGGGGTGGTAAAGATGGAGTGGGGTTGGCCAACAGTAGCTAATGGCATGTTAACAGCGAGTATTTAGGCTAGTTAGAGTTATGTATTGCAGGAACAAGCATAATGGATTTGAGTCCAAAAATTAAACTGAAACATACAGTCTCTACCCTCTCCAATAAACTCCAATCCTACTATGCTATTTCTTCAAGCCAATGACTTGTTAAACAGTGCTGCAAAAGCACTGTTTTTCTCACTCCAACTTTTGCTGTGTTTTGAGTCATTGAGACTGGTTTTCCTTGGCTTTCTGTCCTGCTGATTCTGTGAGCATGTCCACTGTTTGTTCCTCACTGCAGCCTGCATCAGTGACTTCTTTCCAACTCCAAACACTGCTGTCTCTGTCTCAAGCCCCCACTACCCTGGTCAAACTCTACCCCCAGGTCACATCTGCTGGAAAAAACAGATTAAGGGATTTAAGGAGCAGATTTACCTAGCATGGTGGAAGGCAGTATCAGGACACAGTAGCCCCATCAACAGGTGAAAAATAATTGTCTTGTGAATGCCACCAGAGGTTTTGTAATGTCACCCCAGGTCAGACATGCTTGTACACACTAGCATACACTGTGTACACTTGCTGACACCCATGTCTACCCATGAAATAAAAGTGATGTTAATTAAAAGCCCCCTAATTAATAGGTGGAGGAGTGCAATGGAACAAACAACAAACCAGAGCTGTGTTTTTCATCACAGCTCCAGTTTGCTGTTTGCTTTGTTTTTAACATTTTTGAACATTCTCTAAAATAACTTGGGCTTAAGACTTAAACTTGTCAGCATGCTGGTCCCTTGCAGATAGGTGTACTGTTGTCACCTCACCACCCAATGATCAGCTGTTTGGACCAGTGGAGAAAATACTTCTTTTCTGCCCTTTTTTCTTCCAAATGTTCTGGAATCAACCTTCCTGCATTTGTTAGTCTTGGTGGTTAGTGATTACATGGATATGAATTCTTCCTTTTAACAAAAAAAAAACAAAACAATATCAGAGTACACAGACAGTGTCCCTTTACAAACAGCAATAATGTAAATGAAGGACTCCTAATGCAGTTTGGAATTCCAAGAACTTACCCTAATACTTTAAGGCATGACAATAATGATCAGCACACTCATATAAGAAACAAAAATAAGAAAAAAATTATGTCTTAGCTGAAGTTCTTGATAATTTATTACGTTTTTTGCCTCTTGCACAAAAATCACAAACATGGAATAGGCATCTACTGGTAAACTGCTCAGTTAGATGTGACAGTAAAACAGAGACAGAGTAATCGCTTGCTCAGTGCTGGCACAGAAGCCGCAGCACATCTTCATCTGTGACTGTGAATGTCAAGAAACTACTGCTGTTCTTATACAGAGAATGCAATGAACAGCACTTCTTGCTAAGCTGAGTGCCCTGGATTTTGGGATGCCCATAAAAGGTATTTCTGGTCATATTTAAGAAAAAAATCAGAATTTACTAAACAGGTCCCATTTAGCTAGGTTCTGGCATTTGTTTTCTTAAAACAGCATTTTATATACTGTATTTTACATGTTTTTAGTTCGTGGGAAATAAACAAGATGGTGGCTGTCACAGCACACAAAAAAATGTTGGTGCTGTCAGAAGCATGCGGTGAGAAACCCAAAATAGTGTTGTGACACTAAATATTTGTGCCATATCAGACTGTTGTCCCAAAAACCCTATCGAGCTTGCTAAAAACAGGAAAAATCAAAACTTTATAACCCAGAATCCTTTAATATTTTTTCACGAAACCTTCCAAAGGCACTACCTTCAGATAGCATGCTTCTACCAGAAAAAGTTTCCAAAAAAAATTCCATTCCACGTAGACTGTTCATGAGAGCAAACCCAAATCCCATGTTAAGCATAGGAAAAAAGTAGACATCTACAGGAAAATTACATATGCGGATCTCAGATACTGCACAAGCTGCCATCATGAAACATTCCACATATTTAGACCTTACCGCCTAGACAACACATGCAAAATTTCAGCTAATTTCATCAAAGCTGTCAGAGACATTAGGGTGCAAATTCAGATGGTTAACATTGAACCTGTTGCTCAACCCTACCTACACTGGTGCCACAACACCAGTATAATCTATAAATCTTATCAAGAATATGAATCATGAGAGGTTGGATGTAAAAGTATTAGGCAATATTGCAGTACAGTGCAAACATATAAAATGAACCTGACAAACTAGTAGGGGGTTCTGGTTTAATTGTGTACATTCCTTAGGCAACACAAGTTAAACAATGTCACTCATCTGGTGTAAATGTTACTAAGACATCTTTATTTTCAGAGCTCAGATAAAAAAGACCCCACGTGACAAGGTAGGTAACTCGGGAGGACTGCTGGAGAGCACTCTCAAAGAGAACATTCCAGAAACCAGTTTAAAGAGCAACTGCAGATATATTTTATTTATTTATTTATTTAGGGATCAAGATCATACCTTTGAGCTCAGAGCTCCTTTATAAAGGTTCCACGTTGTAAGAGGTCTGAACCTCACCTTCAGGTTCTTGGCAATATTGGGAATGCAAATAATCACAAACAGGTCGCATTTGAGTAATAAACATGTTTATTACTACAAAGGGATAAATCACAGTTGCCTAAGCAGTTCTTACCAATGAACCGGGAGCCAGTGCTAAGTGTTCCCTACACTCGAGGTTTCTCTGTAGTCTCTTGGGATCTCTCGGGTCTCCGAGGTGTAAAGCCTGTGCATAACATTATATACCTGTGATAATTGCTATGGTTACTAAAAGATAGAAACATTTCTAGTTACAGAGATGAGCCTTATTGGCTAAATTAGAGGTGGCTCCACGGTCCAAGATAACATTATATAATTCTGTAAAGTCATCAGTTTTAGAACAAAGACGTTCTTATACAGAGTCTTACATAACAGGGTGAAGTGGTGCACATCACCAAAGGATGGCAATGTTTCCTTACATATTACAATTACTTCAAGGACAGGTGTCTTGGCATCTGACAAGTAAGAAATAGACAAGAAAATATATGATATAATGTGTGTGCATAAGCAAGCAAAGTGGGTTACAATAATATGCATTCATATCCTGACATCTACTCTTGTACGGTAGATGCCCTTAGCCCTATGTATTAGTATAGCCTATGCTTCCTAGACATTAGCTGTCTACGGTGTACCCCTGAGGGTATCAATTAGGTGCAGGGACCTCATGTAACACTCCCATTGTTGCCTCCAAGGGCAACACAGGCAAATCCAAGGAGTGGACAGGAGCAGTGGTCACATATCTCGACGCTGTGAGCCTTGTAAAGGAACTCAAGCTGCTCACAGTGTTGGCGCAGTGTATGTCGGTGGCAGCAGAGCATAATAATCAAAGTAAATATTAAAAATGCTTGTATTATAACAAAACCTTTAAAAGTGATTTCTAACCAGGTGTTAGTCAATGCATTATTCATATCTCCATCATTGATCAGGTCAAGAACAGCTTCATTGGCTTTGGTTATATTATTGCTGATGTGGATGAGGTGTGTGTCCTTTCTATCTAAAAGGGATTTCAGTGTAAGTGTAAGTGGATCTATGTGTACATTAAAGTATGGTAGGTATTCTGAGAGTGTGAGTAAATAATCTGGGTTACCATCAATAATATCTGCATCCATAAGGGGAATGGGAGTTATGACGGTATGTCCAATAACAGTTTTCTGATGGGGAACAAAACAGAAGTTGGGGTAATCAATTGAACAAGTAACAGAACCATATGTATAAGACTTCACAATAGTCACTATACAGTACTCTCCATCAGAGTTATACTGTGAACGTACAGTAGGTAGTCTCCATTTTTGCAACTGGACAGGGAATGTGTAGGTCGTCTTCGAGATCCGTGTTGACAGGCGATGAGCTTCCTCACGATAGGACTGGTAGAGCTGATCTGGTAACGGCGTCGATTCAAAAGAGTTGGTGCCATTCTCAGTGATGTCATCATCCATGGTGAAAGTCCAATCAATGCTGTCTGGAGAGTAGCCAAAAACAGGGCATATAACATCAAACACATCACATTGGCACAAGTAGATATATTGCTTTTTCACACAGCAGTCCATGTGAGGTGCCACCCACGCATCCAGGAAGGAGTGGTAGACTAGTAGAGGTGGGAGATCCAGGCGTTCTCTGTAGATGTCGTCATCCAAATGCCCAATCGAATGTGCCAGTGCAAGTTTGTCAAATAAAGCTGTAGTGGGATCAAACGGAGAAAGAAGACAGTAAAGGAGACAAACATGGTATCTGTTATGGAACATTTCTTCATAGAAAAACAAGGACCAGTATTTGGGTGTCTGGTCACAAACCCCAAATTTCTCGCTGTGGAGAGAGAGGAATAGACAAAGTCTGTTGCATACATAAGAAACACAAGTTGAAAGTTTACATTTGGGACAATACCATTTAGAAATGCATCTGTCATGTATTATGTCAGGATTCTTTCAGTTTCTAACCACGGAAGAGGTTGCTGATGGTAGTGAGGATGTATGAACCATATGCAGAACAAAGTATTTCTCTACCAATGTATTGTTTTTCAGCTTCTCTATTGTTCTGTTGTATAAGTGCGTTAATCTTATCTTTCGAATCAGTGAAGGCTTTTGCAATGTCATGCATGTTGTATACAGTGTATCTTTCTTCCTGACTAAGGCCATCCGCACCATGCAATAATGGAGGTAAGACATTATTAACCAAACCAGTGGAGAACTTGGCAGAATGACTCTTAATAGCAGCAATGTCTGCTTTGTTCCAAATGGACATAGCAGTACCAAAAGACCTGTGACAGTGCCTGTAGCACCTGTAACATCAGAACTGTCAACTTCACGTTTACTACATTTATGATTAAGAGTACCAGGAGGGGTTTTCCTCCAAAATTACCTCTATGTTCAGTAGAATAAACCCCAGTAAAGGGATCCTTAGTACGAATCTGAAATGCAGCTAAACTGTCAAACAATAATGTGTTATAGAATGCAGATGTATTGGTATTGTGACACATACCAAATTCTTTCATATTGCAGTAAGTAAGGTTAAACAAAACAGGTATATGCATAAACTGTAAATTATTAATCAAAGAACCTGGGAGGCAGTGGCTGTGAGACCACTACAGGGGACCAGGGTTATGTTTTGACATTCCAAAGCTGTTTTTCGGTAGGAGGCAACACAGAAAGATACATGGCTGCAGAGGCCATGTGGTGTACAGCACAGAATCTGCGGGCAGAATCCTGGGAGAAGAGAGTTACAATAGGAAGGATCAATCAGAGCAGTAATGTTGTACAAAACCAGAGTGTCTTAATGCAGTTTGTAACAAGGACAGTGAACCATTTGGGAATAATTTAGCGTTGGGCAACCCTGAAAAGTTCCCTTGAAGAGTTTGGCCACAGGGAGAATTTGTCCTTGTGATGTGGTTTGCCACTCAATTTGAAGGGTATATTTGTCAGGAGCAACGACCGAGGCAGTGAGGTATGCATCGGAACCTTCCTGGACAGTAATCATAGTATCTGGTATTTTGATGGAAACTCCCTCTGTAGGAGGTGCTGGAGGATCCAGGTGTCGAAGGAGGTCCGGTACCGTGCCTTGGGTGAAAGGGATCACTCCTGCAAGGAGGAGAGATAGGAACAAGATAGCCATCTTGTCAATGTATCAGAAAAGGAAGATCAAAGATTAGTACATTAGTACAATTCTGCCCAGTGGGGTTAGGAAAAGTAAGTTTTAAGTTCCTCTGTACAGTTTCAACTGGTTTGCTTGCAACCATTTGTCAGTCAATTTATTGTTGTGAAGGAGTCTAACTTCATAGACTGCCGGACTGAGCTTGTTGACAATTGGGTAAGGGCCTTCCCACTTATTGGAGAAGGAGTGGGTGGGATATGCAAATCAAAGTACCATTACCTGGTCTCCAACCTGCCAATCCGCTTCTTGTGCGTGTTTGTCAAATTGTATCTTGGACTGTTGCTGGGCTTTGCCCATGCAGTTTACAGCATACAAGTGTGTGTGTGTGTATGAGGTCTTTTCTGAGTTTTTCCACATACTGATCCACAGACACACGGTCTGCAGTGGGGGTGTGTAGGTCAAAGAGCAGATGTTCATTCAGTCTCATTTGTCTTCCAGTCATCACCTCAAAGGTGTAAGCTGGGTGGTGGCTGAGGGTGTACCCCTAATTGCCATAAGGAGTAAAGGCAATAGGGAATCCCAGGTCTTGGGATTGTCCTCAATGAATTTGGAAAACATTTGCTTAATCCATCTGTTGGCTCTTTCTACTTGACCTGAGGATTGAGGATGATAGGGTATGTGGAACTTTTGCTGAACCCCAAGGAGTTCAAGGGACTCTTTCATCAACTCACCTGTAAAACTGGTTCCTTTGTCGGAGTCTACCTTGAGAGGCAGGCCCCACCTGGAGAAAATCTGTTCTACCAAGATTTTGGCAGTTGTCTTTGCGGTGCATGTCTTAGTGGGGAAAGCCTCAACCCACTTAGAGAATAAGTCGGTTACCACGAGTGCATACTTGTTGTTTCTGCTGGTATTGGTTAAAGGGCCAATGAAATCAATTTGAATGGCATGCCAAGGGCCAGTGTGTCTTTGTGGTAAAAGTTTGGCATTTCGTTTTGTAGGTATGGGATTGTTTTGTGCACAAACCAGGCAATTGTCAATGTATTGTTTAACATCTTTGGTAATACCAGGCCACCAGGCGGGATCTTTAAGACGTTGGAGGGTATTTTCTGCCCCTGGTGTCCACCAGTAGGATGTCATGTACCTGGTACAAAAATTCAGATCTCAAATGTCTGGGGACTACTACAATTTAGTGGTAGTATCCACTGGTTGGAACAAATGAGTTTATCGTCAGGGCTAAGTGTAACTTACCTTCATGCCTGCGATATGGGTTATGTGTAGGAGTCTTTCTTCAGTACCCTTGTCCAAGAATCTGAACACTTCTTTGAGTTCAGTGTTCAAATGCTGGGCTGCTGAGAGGTCAGAGGGAAAAAGATTCAGATTTATTTTTGAGAGCTGCAACATGTACAGCTGTATTGGCTTCCTGGATGATCCATCATCAGAACGTCCCCCTCGAGCCCCTTCCTTAGCAAGGTATCTGCTGTGTCATTGAATGCATGATAGGGAGTCATTGGGGTGGGCTTTAACCTTGTGCCATAAAGTTTGTGTGGGTGTTTCTGTGCCAATGCGTGTATGTAGATTACCAATTCTTTTGTATTTCACTGGACTTCCATCAGAGGAGAAAAGGAGTTCTTCTGCCAGAAAGGGAGAAATTCTGTAAGGGAACAACAAACCCAATTAGAGTCTGTGAAAATGATGGTATCCTGAGTTTCATGTTGGATAAACTCAAGTGCACAGGCCACCTGCCATCTCTGCATACTGCATGAAGACATACTACAGCGTTTAGATATCCTGACAGTGTTCCCACAAGGATACACCACCAAAACACCCATCCCTGTAATCTGTTCTCCTGATAGTGATGATGCTGAACCATCAGTGAAAACATGGCACAAAGAGGCACTTTCCAGTAGCTCAGGGGTGGCAGGGAGGAATGGACCTGGATCTGGGAGGTCAGGTGACTGCAGCATACAGTCATGGGGTTCCCTTGAAAGAGGAGGCCATGAGCTAGCAGAGATGGAACTTTGGTCTGGTGGACCTGGATATCCCTATCCTGAGGAGAAGTGACCAATGTGTCAGCCTGGTGTTGGAGACTGACCCATCCTTCACTTTCATCTGAGAGAGAAAGGTAGTGGGGATATGGTTAGTGTTAAGAATCAGTGGTGAGTACCCAATGATATACAGGAAGTGCTTGACAGCCCAGTAGGTGGCCAGAAGGTTCCTTTCTACAAAGGCCATACTTCTGTTCCACTGGGGTCAAGACCTCATCGCATATGCAATGGATCTCAAGGTTCCATGCACCTTCTGGGCCAGCACTGCTGACATAGCGATGTCGAGGTGGCACACTCCAGATGGAATGGTAGTGTCTGGATTGGGGTTAACCAGTGCTAGGGTGGGAGGCCAACGCCTGCTTCAGTGACATCACTGCCTGGTATGGACAGGGCCCCAATTCCATGGAACGCCCTTTTGAGTAGATCATATAGAGGAGCAGCTTTCGGAGCGAAATCACAAATAAAATCTCTGGAATAGTTTCTATCACTCTAGAAACCTTTGAAGAGTTGCCACACTAGTGGGTAATGGCAAGTCTTGTAACCCTTGAATCTTTTCCAAGTAGGGCTCCAGCCTTGGTCAGTTATTTTCAAACCCAGAAAGAGTACTTCTTTCTGACATAATTGTCTTTTTGCTGAGTTGCACCTCAAACCTGCTCTCTGAATGAGAGTCAGTAGTTTGTCCAAGAGATCCAGATGTTGTTCCTGTAGGGCAGTGGCTAACAACAGGTCATCTCATACTGTAAGAGACATTGGGGCTGAGAAACTCTGTAGAGTGTCCATCATGTGAAGGTGGAAGAGTGGGATGGGCTATTAGGAATCCTCTGTGGCAAGTAGTCCACGGTACTGTCGTCCTTCAAAGGTGCCAACCATATTGACTCCTTGAGGTCCAGAATCACTAAAACTATTGGAAATGTCCAGGGTACTGGAACCACTTGATCTGGGTAAAAGTCGAAGGTGCAATCCAGGGGGCACAGTGGGAAACCTGATTCAGCCTGTAGTCATAGTAAGTCCCAGGTGCCTGTGGGTTTTTTCTGCCAAACAGAGCGTTGCGGTGGAGACACAGGTTCTGATTACTCCTGCTTAAGGAGGACTTGATCGCTTCTCAGAGAGAAGGTAAGGCTTCAGTGAAATGGGTATTGCCTTTGTCTCGTGCGCTGGCATGGTACACCTCGATGACAGTATGCGTTCCTGCCACAATCGTGCTTGTTAACTGCAAATGCTCCAAATGTTGTTGCAGACTAGTGGTGGAGTTTTGGGAAAAGTTCATGGTTCTTGAACAAATCTATGACATCATACTCTTTGTTGTTGATGGATATTGTTGCCACAGCATGTGAGTCAGGAATTAAGACAGTATGGTATTGACCCTGGATCTGTATCAGCAGCATGTTAGCTAGATCCACCACACAGCCATGCGGTGCAAGGAAGTCAATCCCGATGATACTAGGATGATCATGCAGCACCATCAGTTGGAAAGCATGTGAGGCCTTCAAATGGCCTAGCTCTACCGGTAAGGGTAGAGAATGGTATGCAGGTAGCCTAGTACCATCAACTCCTGACTTACTGGTCTTCCATCTGGTAGACCAAGGAGACGTATCCGGGTGTTCATCGTGTAACACAGATACAGCTGCACCTGTATCTAACAAGACAATTAGTTGGCGGCCCCCGACCTCGGCCTCAGTGCAGGGCCTTCTGTTTGTATCCAAGACCAGCTTGTTTACAATGCGGACTGGGGCCTGTAATCGCCAATCCATATTGCTGAGGCATGCAGAGGTTGGGCTTGACTTGCATGGATGACTTCACAGTGTTGCACTGATGCAATATAGGGAGGAGCTTCTGGGTTCAGGCTTATGGGCCCAGAGCTCATACTTCCTGTGTCTCCATGACCAGTGGTGGATGGGTCACTGGTTGTACTGCTGCAAGGGTCTGTGTGGGAACAGCATCTGCTACTGAGCGCACTTGCCCCAGGAGCTCCCAAAATTTCGATTTTCTTCAGCTATCTCCTTGTATGAGGACCCGATCTTTGTAATGGGTTCCCTCTGCCCCTTGTGCCTTCTGTTTTTAGGCCAATTCGGTTCCCACCCACTGTTGCTGTTGTTGGCCCTGTTGGAGGTTTGCTGGTTGCTAGCTGGAGGCCGATGGATGTTTGGGTTGCTGTTGCTGGGCCTGCCCTTCCCGGTGTAATGTGTTGGTCTCAGATGTGGGTTCCAGGCGACAACCTTTTGGAACCAGACCCCAAATCACGGATGTACAGTTGATACACCCTCTCAGTTTTTCAAAGAATATCAGCAAACCTATCCGTATTTGGGTATGAGGTTGGCTCTACTTTTCTCTTACAGCTGGGATCATGTTCTTAAGGAACAAGGTCTTATATTCAATAAGATCTACATCCACAGCTTCTTGTGCCAGATATCTTCCCTGCTCGGTAGGCCATCCAGAGTCTCCGGTGGTAGGGTCGCTGGACTTTCTTTAGCATTTTGCTTTCACGGGTATGCCAGTATTACTCCAACCACACCAAGGCTGTGGAGCGGAGATGAGCTCAGCTGCGATTGGTCAGTAGCGCTCCATCCTGCTAACTGCTTTGGGGAGTTTGGCCCATAAACCAGGATCGATGGTCTGGCATAGTATTTGGACCTGATATTCTGCGGCGAGGCTAAGCATTTCATATTTGGAGCACACCTTTTTCAAATGGCAGCTGAGATTGTCGGACGGGCTCATCCGACCAATGCTATCAGCAATTTGCTGAACAGAGTAGGCTATTTGTAGGGGATTAGTCGGCGGTCGATCAGGCAAAGGTAATGCCTCTCGCCGCACGTCCAATGCTGCGTGAGCTGCAGCTTCAGCCGCAGTACGAACAACACCTTCCTGAGTGCCAGCTTCTTGGAAAATTTGTCGGATCTGACTTTTAATGGCTTTCATACTTTTCAGGAAGAGGAAAATTACCTAATGCTCTATCAATCATGGTTTCCATCTCTTGCCTGTCTTCCACACTAATAATGGCTACCGAAGGAGCCGTCGGGACCAGACTTGGGCCTGCTCCCCATAATGGGTGCCGCCATGATGGCGTTTCCCATGATGAGCATCACGACGTCGTCGATGTGTGACCTGGGGAGTGGTGGGCGGGGACCTGCCATACTGTGGATGGCTGGGTGGGGAATCTGGGCCATAGTAGGGGCGTGACTGGGCATTGTACTATGAGACGTCATCATCAGATAGCTCCCCTTCTGATGACGAGTGAAAGGCAGGGGCTATGCTTCCCATTGCCTTAACGTGGCCAGCCAAAACCTCTTGCTGATGGCGCAGTTTAGCCATCTTAGCTTTACATTCATCATGATTCACACTTGCAACATCCATATCAACCTGATCCTGCTTCTGCTTCTGCAAAACACGGTACGCGGCGCTCAATTCGCGATTGTCCCTATAGGCTATTTCTAAATTGTTACTTACCTGGTTGATCTCGCCCTGAAGTTCACCCATTTCATCACTCAACTGTGCATTCGCAGCACTCAACAAATCATTCATTTGCACAACCTGACTCTTATCCTGTCTCAAGCTTTCACACTCCTGTTTCAGAGTACACATTTCTTGTTCACCAGCCTGTGCTGAATGACACAATAGTGAATCATTTTCATTATGCAGAGATTGGAGTTCTGACTCCAAGTTCTGCTGTATTCAAACGCATTCTGTTTCCTATAAACCCATCTCTTGCTTAAGAGATGCGATCTACAGATCAAGGGTGTGAAACCTCGCTTCGGAGGCTTCCAAAGCAGCATAAAGAGCGGCGACCATCAACCCTTTAGCACAACCGCTTATTGGTTGACTGTTATGCCTCTGCATACTGGGTTGAAATCCCAGTACAGGGTTTTCGGATTGACTTGCGTCCACGCGAAGTCAGCTCATCCTCCATGGGAGGTAAGGAAGTTAGAGACATCGAGTCTCAGGTCTGTGCAGATATCTGATACTGTGGCCATTGTGTTGGAGGAACAAAATTCAAACTGTGAAAAAGACCACGTTTTGCGTATCGATCCACAACACGAGTACTTCAAACACAGCCAGGCTACTGTATAAGCTGTAGGCTTGCAATTCAAAGCTGCTATGGAGTGGGCCGAGACGGCATCGGCCACACCCAAAAAGTCAGCCAGACTTTGCAAAGTATCTACAAACTGGTAGAAAAGATGGGAGAGGTGTTACGGGAGTGTACACCTGCAGTCCCCGTGGGGAAAAGGAAAATGTATAGCAACAAGTGAAAACTTGCAAACACCTAATATCGCCTGCACACGGTCGCCAATTTGTAAGAGGTCTGAACCTCACCTTCAGGTTCTTGGCAATATTGGGAATGCAAATAATCACAAACAGGTCACATTCGAGTAATAAACAAGTTTATTACTACAAAAGGGATAAATCACAGTTGCCCTAAGCTTTCCCTACACCTCGAGGTTTCTCTATAGTCTCTTGGGGTCTCTCGGGTCTCCGAGGTGTAAGCCTCTGCATAACATTATATACCTGTGATAATTACTATGGTTACTAAAGACAGAAACATTTCTAGTTACAGAGATGAGCCCTATTGGCTAAATTAGAGGTGGCTCCACGGTCCAAGATAACATTATATAATTCTGTAAAGTCATCAGTTTTAGAACAAAGACGTTCTTATACAGAGTCTTACATAACAGGGTGAAGTGGTGCAAATCACTAAAGGATGGCAATGTTGCCTTACATATTACAATTACTTCAAGGACAGGTATCTTGGCATCTGACAAGTAAGAAATAGACAAGAAAATATATGATATAATGTGTGTGCATTAGCAAGCAAAGTGGGTTACAATAATATGTATTCATATCCTGACATCTACTCTTGTACGGTAGATGCCCTTAGCCCTATGTATTAGTATAGCCTATGCCTAGACATTAGCTGTCTATGGTGTACCCCTGAGGATATCAATTAGGGTGCAGGGACCTCATGTAACAACGTCAAACAGTGACAATGACAACATTAACAAACAGTTTATATACAATACTTGAATAGTAGGTAGCTAGTATACAATAAAGTTACAGTGTCATTCATAGTACCAATGGTGATAGCACAGTGTCAAGAGCATTCAACTAGGGTAAAGGACAGTATTTATATGTAGTCAAGGAGATAAAGAGGTGTAACACCTAGTGTGAGAGTCCAAGGAGAAGTCAAGGTGAGGGGGAGGGGATACTGGAGGGGGAGTGGGCAGCCAAAAGAAGTGGCTTTGTCTAGGAGGTTGGGAGGTAGTGGTAGTAGGTTGGTTTTAAGGTTGATCCAATGGTGGGAAAGGCACAGGGGGGAGAGGAAGACAGAGGGATATTACAAACATATTATACACTTTACTCATTTTCCCCTAACATAAGGACAACCAGGCCTTATTTATTACATATGAAATGAAGAAACTTCCATTTGCCATGTAGAGATAATATTTGAATGATCTCCTATTTAATGGTTTCACACAAAATTCCTGACATTTTTAAACCAGCTGGCAGAATCTTGGGTGAGTGTTCATACAATTCAAACAACAATGACATCATTTTCTTCAAGATCCTGGCAGCCCATTACACACACACACACACACACACACACACACACACACACACACACACACACACACACACGGTATCCAGTGATAATAGCATATATGGGCATCCGTCAAAATGGCGACCCATATTACGGCGCTATTATCATTGGTGATCTTCCAGGGTAGTGAAGACTGGAACTGAGATGAGAGGGAAGGGCAAGCAGAAAAGGAAACTAGCAAGTGGAAAGGGAGAGATAGGGAAGAGGGTTGTTACACTCTAGTGTGCCTGCTCCGTTGAGCCAAGCATGTAATGTGGTGGGTAGGGAGTCTGGCTCCACTGGAGCAAGTCCTGGGTTCAGGACTGGGGGCTGGGATGAGTTTTTTTGTACCCTCGACTGCGGGACTTACATTTTTTTTTAAATGCACCCCCTTCCCAAAATGCAGCCCCCTGGAGTTGATAATCGATAATCAAGGGGGTGTGAGGGGCAAAGCCCCCCCATGAGGGGAGGTGGGGAGGCAAAGCCCCCCCAAACACATTTAATCTATTGTGTGTGCCCGGTCGCCTGCAAGTCTATGTCGCCAAATTGCTTTTCGGCGACATACAATCACCATTACAGCGATTAGAGATGCAGCGAATTTAAATTCTGCCGACTAAGTGCCCATGGAGTGGGCACTTCCATTGGCACTTCACTATGTGGAGTGCCCTATAGGAAAGGCTCACTCTACCTTGTTATTACTTCATGTTGTCATTCAGCCTTAAATGCAAAGTAAGGTGGAGTGACAACAATATTGGCAGCACCCCACCCACACAGTCACCAGAATTAATGTGCATCCCTAAGTGCTACTGTCTTGTGTCCAGAAAACTCCCCAGTGCTGATGAAGTGAAATGAGATCATAATAAGAACTGCAAAGTCTCCCAGAATTAATGGCACACTCAGTCATGTGTGCAGTAGTCACACACAGAGTCACCAAAATTAATGTGCATCCCAAAAATGCTACTGCCTTGTGTCCAGAAAATTCCCCAGTGCTGATGAAATGCTACTATCTTGTGTCCAGAAAATTTCCCAGTGCTGACAAAGTGAAATGAGAGCGTAACAAGAAATACAGTCTCCCAGAATTAATGGTGCACTGCAAATGCAGAGATAGATTAAGATTGTGCTGCGCACTCAAGGAATGCATACGATAAAGCACAACAGCACCTAACCAGTGCTCACAAGTCAAAAATCCAAATCTGGAAAGTAATACCTATTGCCATTTGGGGGATTAGTGCATGGCAGTAACAATCCACTACCAGTAATGATATCACAAACAGTATAAAAAATTAATGCAAGTGCAGTGGATAGCAGGTTCCCACTGCTGCAATTACTCTGTGGCACAATAAAAGGTGTCTGATTTGATGGCATGCATCGCACACACACTCACACACACACTACAAGTAATGCATAGCAAATTGAAAACCTTTAGTAATATAACCAAATGTTTTAAACAGACAAATTATACACTGCTGCACCACAACAATCAGAAAAAAAAGTCAAGAATTACTGAACATATTATTGTGTGTACATTAACAGTTAGACAAGAAAAATGTAACCAAAACAGAAAGACTTCCTTTTTCTCCCAGTTAATGTACCTACACCACAAATACTCCCATCCCCCAAAGCACACTTCACAGTACACAGACTGACTGTTCTAAATTAACATTCAAAATCCACACACAACAATAAACACTCAATGATATGAGCACAGAAGGGTTTCCTACAATCGATGTACTAAATTTTGAGCAAAATAAATGACTCAAAAAGGCATTTTAAAAAGCTTTTAGAGGTTTTGAATCACAGAGCTCTGAGAGCAAACTGTCTCCAGCTACCACTACACACACACTACCCAGGCCAGAACTGAGGTTGTGCAGAACAATCTAGAGCCCATGTGACCTGCAATCCCATGAATCACTGCAGAATTTCATTTGGACCTCAATTACAAGGCGAAGTGAGGGGCATCTTAGAAATGGCACATCCAGGACCATATTACAAGCAAATAATAGCTTTGCAAAGGTTAGCTGCAGTGATTTTAAACTTTACAGGGTATGTTAATTGGGCATTTCTGCAGCCCTGGTGATTGCAGGCACTGTTTTGCTCAGTTTTCCTTTATGACTTGCCCACTGCTCCACTAAACCCTCCCTTTCTCCTCTTCTGCCAGGGCTTTCTTGAGACATTCCCCCAATTTTGTAAAGCCGGCCTGTCTGAAATCCTAATTGAGGACGCTTGTTTTCATGTGGTTTGACTCCTCCACTGTTTTCAGCCTGAACCACATAGTATGGCGATCACTGGACCCCAGTTGGCTATCCACCATTACATCTGTAACTCCGTCCTCGTTGGTGAGTACCAGGTTCAATATCGGTCTCTCACAGGTGGGTTCTACCACTAGCTGTCTGAGGCACACCCCCTGCAGTGTGTCCAGGATGTCTCTGCTCCTTGTTGTGGCTGCAGCATGGGTGCTCCAATCAACATCTGGAAAACTGAAGTCTCCCACCATCAGCACTTCCCCTTTAACTGTCATTTTGTGGATGGCTCCACTAGTACCCTGTCCAGTTCTTCCCTTGTGCTGGAGTTCTGTAGCTCACACCAGTGCAAATGACTGTACCATTTCCCATCTCCAGGGTGACCCACTGTGCCTCTGCCCCTTCCTGCATTCCCTGAACCTCAATAGCTTTAATTCCCCCCGATGTAGGTAGCCACTCCTCCTCCCTTTTTACCTACCGTATCTATCCTGAATAGAATGTTAACCAGTATGGCTATGTCTCTGTCATGGTTCCCCTTGTACCTTGTCTTGGTAACAATGACAATGTCCAGATTTGCCTCTGCCATTAAGACCATTAGGTCCAGGATTTTATTTCCCAGGCTGTGGGCATTTGTGCACATGGCCTTCAAGTTGCTACCTCCCCTAAACAGCTCCCTCCTCTCCTCATGCCTTCCCTCTGCCTCTCTGTCTTTACTCCCAGCAGGTGTATTACTCTTCTCTCCCTCAGGTTTCTTGTGCTGATTGACACACCTCAGAACAGACAACAACCTAACTGACACAGAGTAATCAAAACTGACTAAAATGAAGTAAATTAAATAAAACAGGTTACAGAATCACTGAAGTGGGAGCAACTTCAGGTGATGCTTCCTACTTGGGCAGAGAAATAAATCTGCCATTACAGGGCAGAGGTGAGCATGACCACACCACAGAGTTTGAATATTGTTCTGCTTTCCTTAATTTGTATAACATTCTAAACTCTGGGCAAGCTGCAAGCTAGGGACTGAAGATGCTGTTGTTAAACAGCTACTGAGGGATTCTTGGGATGTGAAGCATTTAATGTTGGTTTATATCTTACTTAGGTATTTTAATTTATAGAATTTGTATTGAATTACCTTTCATTATATGTTTTGATACATTGATACAGTGGTTTATGTACAGGTTGTGATTTGCTATGTCTTTGTTTTAGATCTTGAATAAGCATATACAGTATTCTTAAAAACAGCAGGGGCAGGAGCTGAAGAAATTTGTGATGAAATCAGCGGCAAATAATGTGGGGAAATGACAAGAGAGTATGGGTGAGACAACTGTACCAATATCTGGACAGCAGCAGGGAATAGAAATGCAGAGGCAGATGAGCTAGTGAAGGGATGAAAAGAATGAAAAACAGACAGCATTTGAGGGTGTGGGGTGTGAATTGCTTAGGCAATGTGCGTGAAGACAGAGCCTAATACTAAACCTATAGAAATAGTTTTGGCTTTTCAACATATGGTACGTGGGAGGAAGAGTATTTTCAGATCCCTTTCTCAAGCTCACCCCACCTCCTGCCTCCAATGTATGCGCCTGGGTTTACTTTGCAAATACACACACTACACCAGCACAACAAAACTGCATTAATGAAATAACTGCATGTACACACCCACTGCCAACACTAAAAGGAAAACAAGGGCATTGCATAAACAGCTCCCTGTTGTTTGGTGACTGTTCATTGAAAGGATATGTTTATCCCTCTTTATCACACTTAATTTTTCTAGTAGATAATTAGAATGTGCACTGTCATCAGTGGGTGCCTCTGTCTCTATAATTAACAGAGGCACTAATGGATGCAGCTGAGAACTGCTTGCTGGATCACATTCCAGGGATTTTCCTTCAGCACTTATAGTCCTGTAGTACTCTGGTGGCACAGATGTGCAGTGTATTGTCAATAATGGGTCAGCCTTCCACCATGAAGACTGTGGTTTGAGTCCCAGTATGCTTATGCATTTGCAATTAGAAAAGGTATATTGAACTGTAACCCTGACTTTATACTGAGTTATAATGCTTTCAAATAGGCATGGGGAAGCTGAACATGAATAAAGACACACCGGAGGCTGAGAGTCATGGAAGGCAAAAAAAAAGTTTTATTCTTTATTCAAAAGGCTAAAATTTATTGTTCTAAACAATGCATATAATCCTACTACCAATCTAGTTACCTTCATCCCCTACACCATGCCACAGCAGTTCCATTTCTGGAGCAAATATTAAAGAGCACCTGACACCTTCGGGAGAACTTTAACAAAACATAATATTTAGACACAGTTCAGTTTATATTTCACATTGCTTCTGTATTTGTCCTCCCCATTATTTATTACTGAGGTAATTTGCATGAAAACAGGATCTTTGCTCCTGAAGAGTTCATTTACTCCTGTTGCTTTCTCCTTACCTGAGGTCATGATGCACTGCTTGTGACAACACAGTTACTCCCATGGCAATAAATTATGACGTCACAACAGAGGAGTATGACTTGAAGTAGGGAGTAAGCTATGGAGCCAGATGAACTCTGAGGGATAAAGATCATGTATTCATGTAAATTTCCTTAGTAATAAATAATGGGGAGGAAAAATATATAGAATGTACAGTATATGGAATGCAAGCAGGATTGTGCCTAATTATTATGATCTTCAAGGTTTTCTTTGAGGTGTCAGTAGCTCTTTAAATAATAGATTCAATGTCAAACAGTTAGCTCTTTCTCACAATCAGATTCTGACAGGTAATATTTCTTTATCTTTTCTGAGATACTGCACTAGCAAAACAAGGCATACTCTCGTATTGTAAAGACTTTTTAATAGGTTGCCTTGATTTCCACTTTGAACTCTTTTCTGTTGTAAGGTTTGATGGGCAGTCAACCCCCCTCCCCACACACACACACACACGTTTTATGTAATACAGTGGTTCCAAATGCCCCTTGGCATTAAATGAAAAAATCGCAGACCTCATTTATACAACTCAGAGTGGATCTTGGCAAAGTTAAATGTGGAGACATAAAAACATATAAACAGAGACTCTGTCAAACAGATCAGGGCCATTTGGTCCACCTAGTCTGCCCATTTGTATCTGCTTATACTGCCACTGCAGACCCTACCTGAGCTCCTGCTGCCACCCCGGTTCTGTGTCATAACAGTGATTGTAGAATAGCGATCGCCGTTACAGCGAGTGTACATCACTGAAAATGAATTTTGGCGATGCACACTTGCGGTGACTGGGAAGAAGGATCCCGAAATCCACAGGTGTAATTTTTTAATGTGGGGGGCTATGCCCCCCCGCACCCCCTTACTAAAGGATTTTCAACTCCGGGGGGTGAAATACTTTAAAAAAGAAAAAGCCGGTTACCGGCAAGAAAAAAAAATGCACCACGCTGGGCCAGAACCATGCACCCTGCACCTCCCAACTGACAACCCTCCCCACCACACTAGTGAACCAGCTTGGCAGCTGCCCATCACACCCCCTCCCACATACGTTCCCTCCCCTTCGTCTCCTCCTGGGCGTATGCACGTGCATACCTTCCTCTCACCCTACCTTGCCAACCCCGGTATCCAGGCGCTACCCTGCCAGGTAGCCCAGAACACAGGTGCCATATTTGAGTCGCAGTTTTTGTATGGTGCTCAATTGCAGAAGCTGTGCTCACTGAATACCTACCACCCCTGCTTCCCAACCAGGATTCCCTTGTGCCTATCCCATGCATGTTTGAAGCCAGCCACAGTTGTTGCCCCTACTGCTGCTGCTGGAAGACTGTTCCAGGCATTCACTCTTTCAATAAAAGTATTTCCTCACATCCCTCCTACATTCCTCCTTCTGGCTTCATTGCTTGTTCCTTTGTTCTCTTACCTTCTTCTCTGAAAAATAGCCCCCTCCTGCTCTTTATCCCCATTTTTGTTTAACTTATATCTTGAGTCCCTGATTAGGAAAATTAATCTTTCCCCACAAGTTCAAGGTATATCTTTCGGTCCCTCACAATATAAAGTATCTGTTTATGCTGATGACATTCTATTACATTTAGTGTCCCCTTCTACTTCTGTCCCAGAAGTTTTGGATATTGTAACTCAGTTTGTCATTTTTTCTAATTACAAACATAACCTCTCAAAAACTGAACTTCTGCCCTTAAATACTGCAACTCACCATGCCAGCATAGAACATCTGGGCCTTCTTTGGATTAAAGACAAATTAAAGTATCTAGGATTGTATCTTAATACTGATTTGTCCAAACTCAAGAGATACAATTTGGACCAAACACTCTTTCACATTCAAAATGACCTTAATAGTTGGTACCTATTACTTCTGTCATCATGGGGTTTTGTGAGTATCCTTAAAATGAATGTGCTCCCATGAATTTTGTATCCCCTTCTTATGCTCGGTCTGTCCTTACCCAAAATGTGGTTGCTTCAGGTTAACAGACTTCTCTCAGTTTTTCTGGCAGGGGAAAACACCAAGAAGAGCTCTGACAATGTTAATAAGATCCAAGCAGGTTGGTGGTCTGAAAGTTCCCAATGTATATCATTACTGTATTATTTGACCACACATTGCTCCTGACTCTCCTTATGGTTCTGTTTGGTCCCGAGGGACTTGAAGCTAGTCTATGTCCCCCAATGGCTGGAAATTGAGCAATCACTGTGTTATCAGCTCAACTTAAATCCTTGCACCTTGCTATATGCTCCTGTTTGGAAGATACCGATTCTCCTGAAAGATACCCCCGTTAGCTACTCTCTTTACGCCCACAACCAGCTGTGCCATTTGCTAGCCTTAGATCCCTGTCATGATACTACACAACCCATCCTCGAAAATCAGAATCTTAAGATTTCCAGGAAGAAGCTGACTAGGATAGGTTGGCATTCCCTGGAGTTGTTGTTGGTTGATCAACTACTGTCCACTGAAATGCTTATCACCTTTAAAGAGGTGCAACAAAAATGTGGCTGGCCTACACATATGTGCTTTAAATACTTCAACTATGGCACATGTTGTTACAATACTTCAGTACTGGTGTTTGGTCCAGAGAATATGGAAATACATTGCTTCCTTTGTTATAGACTACCTCCACTTCTCGCGTTATAGCTTTGTTTCATGCACAGCTGCGGTCCTGCTTACTGAGAGGGAGCAATCTTTTTCTATTCCTGGATGAGTCTTCCCTCACAGCGAGGTCACCATGACTGGTCTCATATTTGGAAAGGGTATACAAATATATTAAATAGGATAGATACCATTTCTTGCAGTTTCAAATACTACATAACATGTTCTACACCCACAATTAAGCTTCACAGAATGGGTAGGCTGGCTCTGGATGTTTGTACCAGATGACAGAAAACGGGATCCTTGCTCCATGTTTTCTGGACCTTTGTAAAGTTCAGGCCATTTTGGGTAGAGATTAGGCAAAGTTAGACCCCCTATTAGGGTTAGATCAGGCTTTTACCCCTGAAATTTGCTTTCTAGGGGATTTTGCTAAAGCTTTAATTGGTAACCAGAAACAACATATTGCTTTAATATCGGCCCGAGTTAAGAAGGTCATTCTTTGGCACTGGTGTGACTAGACCATCCCTACTTATATGAAATGATACCGGGAAATCTTTTTTGCAGTGCAGGCTAAATGCATTATAGCAAGTATGTCGCACTCCCACAAAAAATACTCCCAGATCTGGGAACCTCTTTTCACTTTGTTGACTCTGGACGCTGGGTGATGGTTTCTTAGTTGTTTACAAATTTTTTACCATTTCTTGTTTATGAACTTTTGCGTTGGGCTCCCACATTTCATATTAATGGGATGATCTTGATTTCATTTGGTGAATATCAACCGGGCTCAACTGGGACATTCCAGCTTCTGGAGAAGGGAATGGAGGGGGGTTGTGATAGGTATAGGGAGGAGGGTTGAATTGCTATAATTATAGCTTGGTTGTAAAGACAATATGTTTTTCAGACAACTGTATTGTATTATGATCATATAGCTTGATACATTTATTGTATTAGCTACTTGTTAATTCTTAATATATGAATACTTGTATCATTCATATTCTTTGTGTTTTACCTCAACTAAGTTTAATAAGTTTCTTGAATTTCAAAAAGAAAATAGCCCTCTCCTATACCTTGTTCAACCCCATAAGGTATTTATAGGTCTCTATCATGTCTCCTTTCTCCTCCTCTATTCAGGGTGTAGAAACATAGAAACATAGAATTTGATGGCAAATAAGGACCCGTGGCTCAACTAGTCTGCCCATTTTCCCTACCTACTGTATTACAGCAGACACTTGATCTTTGGCTCATCCCCTTACCTTACCACTAAGGTTCTCTAAACTTGTCCCATGCATTCTTGAACCCTGCTACAGTTTTTGCTCCCACCACCTCCACTGGGAAGCTGTTCCAAACATCCACCACTCTTTCTGTAAAGTACTTCCTCACATCTCCCCTGAGACTACCCCCTCCAGCTTCATAGCATTACCACTTGTTCTTGAGCATCATTTTTTCTGAAAAATGCTTCCCTCTTGTACCTTTTTAATATCCGTGAGGTGTTTGAAAGTCTCTATCATATCCCCTCGGCATATCCCCCCTTCTCCCTTCTTTCCTCCAGGTGTACATATTGAGTACTTCAGTCTGTCCTCATAGGGCTTTTGATGCAGACCCTGCACAATTTTAGTAGTTCTCCTCTGGACTGTCTCCACTTTGTCTATGTCCTCCGGAGGTGAGGTCTCCAGAACTGGACACAGTACTCCAGGTAAGGTCTCACCAGTGATCTGTGCAAGCTAACACCCCACACCCCCATCTTCTGCTGGTCATACCTCCCTATGCACCCCAGCATCCCACTAGCTCTCCCAACTGCCTTGTCACACTGCCAGGCCACCTTTAGGTCATCAGATATGATTACCTCCAGGTCTCTTTACTGTTTGGTGGTCGTCAATATCACCCCTCCCATTTTGTACTCTGCTACTGGGTTTCTGTACCCTAAGTGCATGATTTTGCACTTTTTTGCATTGAGACTTAGCTGCCATACCCTTGACCATTCCTTTAACTTTCTCAGATCACTACTAATTTTTCCACCCCTCCTGGAATGTTCACCTTATTGCAGATTTTAGTGTCAACCGCAAAAGGCAGACATTCCCATCCAGCCCTCTGCAATGTCACTAATAAAGATATTAGAGGATCAGTCTCAGTACTGATCCCTGTGGCCCCTCCTGGTCAACCTCACTTCTTTGGAGTGAACTCCGTTTACTACCACCCTCTGTTGCCTATCTCTAACCAATTTCTTACCCAGCGTATCGCCTTGGACCCACTCCTAGGTTGCTCAGCTTGCTTACAAGTCTCCTGTGAGGAACAATGTGGAAGGCCTTACTGAAATCTTGGTAGGCCACATCCACTGGTCCACCCTGATCCAATTCCCTGGTCACCCAGCTAAAGAAATCTATCAGATTCATTTGACATGACATTTCCCCATGAATCCATGGTGCCTTGGATCTTGTAAGCCAGTGGATTCAAGATATTCTGCAATCCTTTTCTTCAGAAGTGATTCCATTAGTTCCACACCACCAAAGTTAGACTGACTGGCCTGTAGTTGCGAGCCTCCTCCCTGCTACCACTTTTGTGACGTGGGACTACATCTGCCTCCTCCAGTCCTCCGGAAACACACTGTCTCCAGTGAGTGGTTGAACAGGACTGTCAGAGGTACAGTCAGTACCTTCCTGGGCTCCCTCAGTTTTTTAGATGCACCCATTTGGCCCCATTGCCTTGTCCACTCTCAGATTTGTAGGTTCCTTCAGGACTCTGTCTTCTGAAAATTGACTTGTGTCTATCTCCCTTCCTTCGATGCCCATGTTACTTTTCTGTGACCTCTTACCTTTCCTTCCTCTGTGAACACTGAACCAAAGTATTTGTTCAGGATGTCTGCTTTTCCTGGTCCCCTCCACCCAATCCCTTTTCCTTCTTGGCCTTAAATTCATCCCTGGTCTTCCTTTTTCACTTACATATCTGATAAATGTCTTGTCTGCTTTCGTTGCTGCCTGGACTTTTCTCTCCTCCATTTGCTTTGTGCTCCTTACTGCTTTCCCTCTTTCTCTATGTTTCTCATGATATACCTCCTGTCCTCCTCCTCCTCCCTCTGCATCATCTATTACCTCTTGAATGATAACATTTTGCCTGTACCTTCCAGCCAGCTCTCTGAGAACTTTAGTGGTCTTTTTACCTCTTGCTTTGGCTCACTTAACTGACACAGAGGTTTGTTGTCTTCCTTGCCCTTTAGCTTTACCACTGTTTCTCCACTCACCCAAATCCGCCCCCAACTGAGGCATTCCTGAGGCATTCAGCCATCTTTTAAATCTGATCTCCTGAAGTCTAGGACCCTTGCCCTTGTGTGTTTGATTCTACCACAGTTCTTATATTGAACCACACTGTATGGAGATCACTGGTCCCAGGTGGCCTCTCACTGTGACATCTGCAACACTGTCCCTGTTAGTGAGTACAGATCTGGCACTGCCCCATCATAAGTGGGCTGCCTTAGTAATTGCCTGAGAATGTCCCTGCAAATCAGGATGTTCCTGCTCCTAGCTGAAGCTGGAGGCTCCAGTCTACATCCAGCAGATTGAAGTCCCCCACCAGCAGCACATCCCTTTATTTGCCATCTTCTGGTTGGCTTCCACCAGAACCTTATCCAACACCCCATGCTGGAGGTCTGTAGATCATGCCAGAGCAAATAGCGGCTTCATTTTCACCTCTGGGTGACCCACAGTAGTTCTGCCCCTCCCTGTATTCCCTATATCTCTATCGCTTTTATGCTTTCCCTCACATAAGCACCACTCCTCCACCTTTCTTTCCCACCCTGTCCTTCCTGAACAGAGTATAGCCTGGCGGAGTTTTATCCCAGTCATGGTTCCCAGTGCACCATGACTCAGTAATGGCAACAATATCTAGGTCAGCCTCTGCTGTAATGGCCTCTAGGTCTGGAATTTTGTTTGCCAATGTAAAGTGAAGATAGAGATGCAGGGAAAGATGCAGAACAGCGAGAGCAATTTTCCCTAGAATACCCAATGTCACAGCAACTTATCAGGTTCATTCATGGGTCTCCATGCTGTAAAGGGAAAGAAGAAGCAAGCTATAATTCACACAATACTAATAGCTATTACCCATCCCAACAGTGAACTCTAAACAGTAAAATATTTAATCAACACAGCACAGACAGAAGCAGAGCATATGCCAAAATACTGAAGTACTAGCTAATTTACCTTCCCTCACTGAAACACTGTCCCAGTATGTGGATTCGCACTTCTGGGATCTAGTGAGGGAGATCCCATCTTTTCTGACATATACCACTGAGGTCTTGGGTCTACTGGAGGACTTGCAACTGGAACAGGACTGGTTCCTGATTTCCATGGACATTGAGTCCTTATATACTAACATAACCCATGAAGGGGGACTGCGGGCACTGCGTACATGGTTGGACAATGTGACTAGTCTGGGGGGCATGCATAAAGAATTTCTCACAAAGCTAGCAGAGTTGGTATTGAAAGGAAACATCTTTAGTTTTCAGGGGAAATATTATCACCAAATTAAAGGAACTGCCATGGGGGCCACATTTGCCCCTAATTATGAAAACCTTTATTTGGGACAATGGGAAAAAGAGGTTATTTATGACCAGACTAACAACCCTTTTTTCAACAGGATTGACCTTTGGAGGTGTTATATTGACAATGTCCTGATGGTGTGGCGTGGTACTGCAGCGGAGCTTGACCAGTTTTTGGATTATGTTCATCTTTCAAATCCAAATTTAACATTTTTGGTACAGTTGGGCAAAAAAAAACAGACACATTTTGGGATCTCTGAATAACAAAGATGGATGATGGTACAATTGCTACTGATTTATTCTGAAAAAGTACAGAATCGAACACAGTATTACATGCTTCCTCTGCCATCCACACCACACCATCAGGAACATCCCCAAATCACAGTTTGAGAGTAAAATGAAACTTTTCTGTAAATTCTGATTCTGATTTTGAAAACAGTTGAGGAAAATGTCTAATAGGTTCTTAGAAAGGAACTATAGCCAAACATTCCTGCAGGAAGCCCAAACAACAGTTACAGATATGCCACGTACCACCTTTCTGGAATACAAGGAAAAACCTGAACCAAATAATGACCAGATTAACTTCATAACAACATTTAGACAGAATTTGGCCAGCATTAAGTCCATAGTGGAAAGTAACTGGCATATACTTAAAACAGAACCAGCATTGCAACAGGAGGTTGTCTCTTTCCCAGGATAGTTTATAAACGAGGTCAAAATCTGTCCAACCATCTGGTCCACTCTTTGCAACCCATTACAAAATTATTGACATAGTGGCTACCACCACAACCAATGGGGTACTATTCCTGTGGCCATTGCAAATTCTGTGAGGTTATTAGAAAAAGCTCCTGCTTTTCTAGCAAAAATGTCACAAAAATGTTTGATATCAGGCAGTACATTAATTGCTTTACCCAGGGGGTGGTGTACCTAGGAACGTGTTCCTGCCAGGCATCTTATGTAGGCAAAACGACCAGGTCACTTAAACTTAGGGTGGGAGAGCATCTTAGTGACGTAAGATGTAGAAATGAGAAAAATATGCTAGCAAAACACCTACAGCTGGTAGGATATGACAGTAACTATGAATTTCATTTCTGTGGCATTGAAAATGTCTAAATGGGACCTAGGGGTGGCAATCTGGATAACAAACTGTTATGTAGGGAGGCATTTTGGATTTTTCAGCTAGGGGCACTTAAACAACCCGGACTAGATGAACAATTTGATATTTCCCCCTTCCTTAAAAAGAGGTGGATTAGCTAGTACTTCAATATTGTGGCATATGCTCTGCTTCTGTCTGTGCTATGTTGATTATGTTTTTGCTGTTTATAGTTTGCTGTTGGGATGGGTAATAGCTATTAGTACTGTGTGAATTATAGCTTGCTTTTTCTTTCTCTTTGCAGCATGGAGCCCCATGCATAAACCTGATAAGTTGCCATGACATGAGGTATTGCTATGGGGCAAACTGGCTCCAGCTGTACTACATCTTTCCCTGCATCTCTGTAACCCCTAGGTGGCGCTATCCCAAGGGCTACCACCCTGCCTGCTTGGCTAGTAGCAGGTTAAGGGGCCTGAGTTCTGAAATGGGTGCATCCACCGGAGGTCAGGGTTGGCAGTGGTCAAGCTAACCTGGGCACAGCCCTCCTGGACACTGTAGCCCCTCTTTTCCCTCTAGTGGCCTGGACACTGTACAATAATCACTTTCACAATACCCTGGTACACCACACAAGTACCACACTGTTTGCATTTACCACCAGGGCTGGTTCCTCTGGCTTGACCCTGGGGACCCCCTGAAAAACAAGGTTAAGCACAGCAAATAGCAACAGTACAGTACTTGAGCACAATCTGGAACCACAGTCAGATTACATGCAGAAAAAGTTAGATCTGATTTATTCAAGGGACTTGAACAAGGGAGGGCAAAATCAGGATAATTAGCTTCAAGGTTATATCAATCAAGCAGTTATGCATGCACTTTGAGTCCCCCCACACAGTCCACCTCTGGGTACCCAGGTAGAGAAGAGATGGGCTAGCCAGGACAGTTGCCCAGGTTTGCAGCTGGTTGGGGCCCTGTAATGGAAAACACAACATGCACAGTACACAATATGTGTAATCCGGAGCCAGAGGGCTCAGTTCGTAAAGGAAACAAAACAACAAGACAATCAGATGACACACTCAGATTAAGCTGTTGTTGTAGGGAGCTACCCTGGTATTTACTCACGACACCCAAGACTGAACACAGGCTGGACAAAAATCGAGACTGCAGGTGGTTGATCTGGAATGCTAGGAGCAGCAGGGCCCACACAAGTCACAGAGGTGTCGTTCCTGTTCAAGCATGGAGAAGGGGACTGATCCCCAGGCAGGTCTCTCATTGATGGCTTCTCTGTGCAGTGGGTAGTCTGGCTGAGCCAGTCTGGCAAAGCCCAGACTGCATGGAGACAAGTTCGGAAGCAGTTTGTTTTGGGCTGGATACAGCTTCCAGCAAGCAGAACACAGTTCACACAGTGGGTAACTAACTCACAACCCACTAGCAGCTCAGCACATTTACATGTAAGGGAATTTTACTGTACCAGGCAAAGCGCTCCCTGGGCACAATCGCAAAGTCTCTGCACAGCGAGGCTTAGGGGTAGCTGGAACTCCTGACAGGCCGATCGCATTCAGCAAAAATATTCGGTCTTCTACAGGTTGAGCCTGGCCCACTTCAGTAGCTTACTTTAGTCACACAAACTTGGATTTAGTCCAAAATAATTCTCTTCTCTCCCTCTCAGGAGCAGCACACGGCATGCAGGCCAAAACTTAGCCTTTTCAGAGTTCTCCCATGCAAATCCACTAAGTATTGCTGCTCAGAAACACTTCAGGTCCTTCTTGCTCAGCTTCCAGCTTAGTTCTAACTGAAAACTGCAAGCAGCCCAAGATTCCCCAAGATCCAAAAGATTTGGTTGGCTGATTTGGCTGTCAGTCAAAGCAACAACTCCCCTTCAGTTGCAAAAAGGCGCAAAAAGCTCCAAACTAAAGTTCCTACAGATTTTGAATTCAGACAGCTCCTGTAGTTCGGCTACATTTAGGTCTCACCAGTACTGTTTGGTCCAATTTGCAGTCCAGGACCAAGATAGTGGAGACAAACAAAACAGTCCTTGCTACAAAAAGCAGGTTAGACAAACTACATTATCATTATCACTCTAAATGATTTTCAGTAAATAGTTACATCTTTCAACAGGCTCCATCTCAGATTACTTAACCTGCAATTAGGCAGCTCTTAAAGAGGCGGTACACAGATGCTACACAAGCTCTGGTAATCACATTTAAACTGCTAAAACACAGGACACCAGCCTGGCAGTGAGCATTTAGGCAATCTCAAGGAAGACTTTTTGGGAACCCCCATTTGTAGGGGGGTTACACCCTTCCCTGCCTGGGAAAACTTGGCATCCGCGTCAAGTCTGTACCATCATAACATTGAAAATGTAACACATACAAGATATTTATACCATTAGCATGCTATACAAGTACTATCTGATTCATCAATTGGCATAACTTGTCACTTTACTATACATTTCAATGTACTCCACTATATAATTTCCATTCTGACAATACATTATGCATATTTCACACAGGTAACTTGAACATTATTATACAGAATCATGTAAATAACTTCTTGTACTCTAAACAATGCAAGAGGGGGCCCTTCCCTATCAGCTAACTTGGGGCTGGATGAGGCAGGAGCACCATGGTGAGAGTGCAGGACAAGTAACCTGGAATGGGCCATCAAGCTCAATTTGGGCAGTGAGCTCTGAGAGACATAAACACCTTTGTGGACTACATTGAGAGGCAAATCCACTGGCCTCCCGGGGGAATCGTAACTGAAGTGCACCACTGGCTTGACAGCTCGGCCAGTCTTTCTGGGGTGAACAACCACCATCTCTGTACTTTCAGCAATGGTCTTGGAGCTTTCATCACTTGTGAGGTGTGCCTCTGCATGAAGGGGAATGTCCAAGCTGGGAACACTGTCAGCCCCTTGCTCTGTAGTCTCTGTTTCTACAACACTTGGCTAATTTTGAAGACACTGGCACTGAAGGAGGGTTTCAGCACTTTCATAGTGTTCCTCAAGTTCTGGCATGTCGCCAGAAAGACTCATACCATCAGCATCTCCTTCAGGCAAATCATACAGTTCCACAATACACAAAGACTCAGCATCTTCAGATGTGATACTTTGCACTTCACCTTCAGGGAGCATTGGCTCCAAGGATGATGCCAGGGCGTTAGGCAGTCCAGAAGGCCTAGCTTCATCCCCATAATTCAACATAGGATTTCCACGAAACAGCTGACTCAGTTCATATGAGGGGTAATAGGCATTATCACACTCACTGTCATCCAAGTTAGACTGGCAGTCACTATCATTCTGGGCCTGCTGCAGGGAAAGTCTTAAATCGGCAACCACGGGGGTAGGCTGACTCTGTTTCTTTCTTGCAGCAGCAGCACGAGTCACTGGTCCAGTGGAATCAATCTTGGTGGGTTCAGCCTCAATTATAACTTGACCAATAGGTAGCAAGTGGTTACGGTGCATTGTCTTGACAGCTTTGGAATTATTCTCTGGGCACACTTTGTACACTGGCAAATCATCCAGCTTTTCAACTATGACATGGGGAAGATGGTGCCATTGATCAACAATTTGTGTTTACCATGCAATCCTAAATTTCGCAACAACACTAAGGTCTTGAGCCTTTACTTTTCTATCATGTCTCTCTTTGTTAGCTAAATTTCTTTTGGCAGCCATTGTCTGGGCCAGTTGATAGGCATGGTTCAATTGAGCTTTAAGTTTTGTACATATTGCAAGTAATCTTCAGCTCAGACCCGTCGGAGAAACCCAAAACAGACATCAACAGGCAGCCGGGCCTCTCTCCCAAACATGAGGCGGTAGGGAAAGAACCCGGTAGCATCATTCTTTGTGCAATTGTATGAGTGTACCAAGGTGCTAATCTGCTGGCTCCATTTATGCTTATCTTTTGGGTGGAGGGTGCCTGGCATGTCTAGTAGGGTGCAGTTAAAGCATTCAGGTTGAGGATCTCCCTACGGGTGATAAGAAAAAATTACTCACCTTAGTAATGTTGTTTCTTCTAATGGAGTCTTGCTATATTATGACATATGCAGTTTGTCCCAGCCTTAGAACTGCTCCGGAGGTGAAAGAGTTAGCTTTCCATGCCATGCATGGAATCTTAAGCGTGACTCGGTTGAAAACTCTGTCTGTTGTCGTCAAACCAAGCTGTCAGATCTTTACAAGCAAAACTCACTAAGATTCTGTGTGGAAGCTAAACCTACACTAGCCAACTGGCTACTAAATATTAATACATTTTTGGTCCCAAACAAAGACTCAAGTCAGAGGATCCAAAAAATAAAATACAATACCCAAACACCCCAAAAAGGAGGGTGAAAACACAAGGTGGGCATCACTAAGTGCCAACACTGCACTGCCCCCACATCCCAGAAGCAGAGGTTCTGAGAGGGTCAGGCGGGGAGGTCATAATATAGCAAGACTCCATTAGAAGAAACAACATTACTAAGGTGAGTAATTTTTCTTCAAACAACATGAAGTCTTGCTATATTATAGACATATGCAGACTACACAGCAGTACCTCCATGAAGGAGGGACAGAACCTACTTAGAAATAGGCTCTGAAGCACAGCTGTGCCAAACCGAGCATCACTCCTAGCCTGGATGTCCAGGAGTAATGCTTGGTGAAGTGTGTACTGTTTTCCAGGTAGCTGTGACATATCTCTAAGATAGGGATGTCCCTGGCCGCAGCTAGGGACGCAGCTGTACCTCTAGTAGAGTGAGCCCTCAGGCCTGAAGGGGGAACCTTACCCAGTTTTTGATAACAAAATTGGATACAAGAGACAATCCACCTGGCAATGGATCTTTTAGTGGCAGGTTTCCCTTTACCAACCTCACCATAAGTGAGGAACAGTTGGAGGGAGTCAAACCTGTGACCCTTGGTACGCTCTATGTAGTAACTAAGGGCTCTCTTTACATCTAAACTGTGCAGCCTCCTCTCGCCAGAGGAGGAATGGTCAGTGAAGTACACTGGAAGAGATATAGATTGATTAAGGTGGAAATCTGAAACCACCTTAGGCAAGAACTTCCTGTTAGTCCTGAGAACTACCTTATCTCTGTGAAAGGAGATAAAATCAGGCTCCACTGACAAAGCTTGTAATTCACTTATGCGCCTGGCAGAAGTGATGGCTACTAGAAACACAGTTTTCCAAGTCAAGTACTTAAGCTCTGCTGAAGACAAAGGCTCAAAGGGGTTGCATTAGCTCAGCAATGCAAACATTAAGATCCCAGGCAGAGCAGGGTCCCTGAATGGAGGGTTGGTGTGAAGCAATCCCTTGAAAAACTTGGAGAATACAGGGTGAGCAGAAAGAGAAGAGGCTTTCCTGCTGAAATAAAAGCAGAGACAGCTGCCAAATGCACTTTCAGGGTAGCTGGCCTCAGCCCCAAAGTATTTAGGTGGACCATATAATCCAGGACTGTGGGCAAATCAGCAGATTCTGGGGAAATATGCTTACCAGAGCACCATATGGAAAACCTTTTCCATTTAGAATTATAAGTAGCCCTGGTGGAAGGCTTCCTAGAAGCTTTCAAGATATCGAGTACACCTTGAGAAAGGTGTAGGTCAGCAAACTCTAACTCTTCAAGAGCCGGGCCTTAAGGTTGAGGATTTGAGATTCAGATACCAAACTCTCCCTGGACACAGGTTAACAGATTGTGATTCCTGGGAAGACACAGGGAAGGTGGACTGCTAAGGACAGAAGGTGGATACCAGGGATGTCTGGCCAATCTGGAGCAATCAGAATCATCTTGCAAAGTTGAGATCTGATTTTGACTAGCACCTTGAACAAGAGAGGGAAGGGGAAGGCATAGAGGAACTTCCCTTCCCAGTCGAGAAGGAAGGCATCCAGAGGGACTGAGCCCAACACTGGGGGCCTGCAACAAAAAAGCAGAAGTTGGTGATTGTCTGGGGCTGCAAAAAGATCTATCTGAGGGGTGCCCCACCTGGCAAATACTAACTCCAGTACTAGGGGATCCAGTGACCATTCGTGATGGCCCTGGGAAATCCTGCTGAGAGCATCTGCCAGGACATTATCCTTGCCTGGGAGGTGAACTGCCATGAGGGGAAGTGTTCAGGGAATAAGCCGGAGACCACAACTTCATTGCCTCGGTGCACAAGGCCGAAGACTGAGTGCCTCCCTTGCTTGTTGATGTACCACATTGTAATGGTGTTGTCTGTTCTGACCTGTACCACTTTGTTCTGAACAGATGCAGAAAAAACCTGAAGTGCTAGAAAAACAGCTCTGAGTTCCAAAAGATTGATGTGGAGCAGAGATTCCTGAGGGGACCACAATCCCTGGGTGGTGAGGTCGCCTATGTGAGCTCCCCATCCCAAGAGGGACGCATCTGTAGTAAGGGTCAAGGAGTGAGATTGAGGGATGAAAGGAACCCCCCTGTCTCAGATTGCTCTGATCCTGCCACCACTGCAGGGCCTGGATCAGGGTTAGAGTTACTGGGATCAATTTGGTTAGAGGATCTCTCCTTTGAGACCAGAAGGCTCTCAAATGGAACTGAATGTCCCTCATCTGAAATCTTGCTCCTTGCACTACAGCTGTGGAAGCAGCCATGTGCCCTAGGAGCTGTAGAAAGTGCCTTGTTGGTCGAGACCTGCAGAGTGAAGGAGGAGGCCAGAGCCACCAGGGTCTTTACTCTTTCTAGAGGAAGAAAGCTCTGGCTTGCTTTGTGTCAGTTCTGCGCCTATGAAGGTGAGTAGCTGAACAGGCTCTAGAACTGACTTTGGAAGATTGAGAAGAAAACCTAGAGATGTAAGCAGCTGCTGGGTAACCTGAAGGTGTGATTTGACTTGGTCTGGAGACTGACTCACTATGAGCCAGTCGTCCAGGTAAGGAAAGATGGCAATCTTTTGCCTTCTTAAGTGAGCAACTGCTACTGCCAGGCATTTTGTGAATACCCTTGGGGCAGAGGTGAGGCTGAAGGGCATTGCTCTGAACTGGTAATGGCCTGAGGGCAGTTCGAATCTGAGGTACTTTCAGTGGGAGCTTCTGATGAGAACATGGAAGTAGGCATCCTTGAGGTCCAGGGACGCTAGCCAGTCCCCTGGCCTTAGGGAGGGTAAAATAACTCCCAGAGTCACCATTTGAATTTTGGTTTTAAAAGGTGCTTGTTTGGTATCTGAGATCCAGGATGGGCCGCCATTCTCCTGTCTTTTGGGGTAGAAAGTACCTGAGTACAGTCCTTTGCCCTGGTGTAGGGAGAGACCCTTTCTACAGCTCTGAGAGCCAGGAGGTTGAGACTTCTGTTTCAAGGCGAGAGCCTCTAATGGATTTGCAGGTGGAAAGGATCTGGTTCTCATCTTTGAAATTTTTGAAGCTGAGAACCAGTCCTGGCTTACTACTTCCAGGACCCACTTGTCTGATGTTAAGACTCCCAGTCCTGGATGAGTAAGCCAGCCTGCCACAGGTAATGGAGAATCAGCCCTGGGCATCCCATCAGGGTGCCTGTTTGGCAGGGCTTTAGGCTGAGGGGTGGGAGCAGGCCTGCTGTGACCCGTCTGCCTCTCCTCTGAAGAACCCCTCTGGGCATAAGCTGAAGAGGAGGCCTGGGCTTGGTAAAAGGCCTGTGAAAAGGCCTGCCCTGCCCTGGAAAGCTGCCTCTGAGGAGTGGCTTGCCTCTCCTTGGCCTGTGCACTCCTATAAGTTGTCCTATATTCATCCATTTCTTCATGTAATTCTCTGTCTGCTCCCCAAACAGAGAATTACCTCACAGAAAATCCATGGCCTTAGCCTGGGTATCCTGTGACAGGCTAGTACACCTGGCAGCCATTCTGCGAAAGCCACAGATGTAGCCATGACTCTTAAAGATACATCATTAGAGTCCACTGCAGCATGGAATTGCATCTTGGATGCCTCAATACCATCAGCAGCCACCTGCTCCAGCTCCTTGGCAAGCTGGCCAGGGACCTGTTTCGCTAAAGCCATAACAGTATCCCATCTGGAATTCTGGTATCTTGCAACATAGGCCATATAATTTGCCTGTCTGAGTCCCAAGGATGCTGCCATGTATTGTTTCTTTGCCATGGCATCAATCCTCCTGGAGTCCTTGTCAGGGGTGTGAGCAAAGGGAATATTTGCCTTATCACAGGCTGCAGCCTGCACTACTAACATGGCTGCATTGTTGTGAAAGGAACTCCGTATCAGAGTCTGACAATGTGTACCTCTTGTCCATTTTTATCCACAGGAGGTATAGTGTTAGAGCTTTTAAAATTTTATTGTCTGTTTCCTAAAAGATTTATGTAAAGGAATAGACAATCTCCTGGACTCTGGGATATCCATCATTTCCACATAGTCAGGCTCCTCCTGTTCATCACAGCTTCTTCCAAAGGGAGCTGGGTTTCAACAACTTTTTATAAAACATAAAATGAGAAGGGACTCAGAAAGCCTGGGGAGACACTCCTGAAGGTCTGTCTGGGAGATATCTGGTTCAATGGGCACATCCAGACTTTCAAAATCACATTCACTCTCTTCATAATCCTCCTCCCCCTCCTCCGGTTCATAAAATTCCTCTATATCATATTCTTGAACCGGTGGAACCGACCGAACCGACCGCTTACCTGATGGTGCCGGTTCGGTCGGAACCAGGGAAAGTGACTTGACAATTTGGATCACTTTGGCTATCTCTGCAGCGGTTGGAGAAGGAAATTTTGGCTCCACACCTGCTGATTTTCTAGTCCTCTTTGCTGGAACTGGCTCCTCCGAGTCAGCTCTTCGTTTGCCCGAGGAAGTCTCGCCCTGGTCAGAGGGCACTCCCTCTCGGTTGGCACCGAACCGGGCTGGCCATCCGGTCAGCGACTTTTGGCCTCTCGTCCCTGAGCCTACCAGCTCTCTTATCCAGGTAGCTGCAGGAAATTCTTTCAATCTGGCAGTCTGCATTGAGGTGGTCAAACCCCAGACAATAAACACATGTGGTGTGGTCAGCCTTGGCAAAGGCTTCCCACAGACTACTACAGTGCTGAAACCCAGTGGGCCCGGTTTTTCTTTGGGTTTCTCAGACATAATGCCAGCCTAACCAAAAACTTGCCCTTTTACAGCAAATCGCAAGCAAGACACCCTTATCAGTTCCCAACCGTGTCACGGGTGTGGAAAAAACGTAATAAATCCGTTTTTTAGAACCCGATAAGAACCCGAGAACTGCACTCATCACAATTTAATTAGTTTAACAACAACTGATCGGTTCCAACCGAACCGATAATAACGTTTGCAAGTTCCACACAGAGAAAATGTAAACCTATCTATTACTTACGATACCACAGACAGAGCTTGAACCGACTGGTTGCGGTTAAAATAAGACAAATGCGGTTTAAAAAACCGAGAAGTTACACTTTTTAACCGACAAAATGAACCGAGCAGAAGGAGAAATCTCCAGAGCGACTGTTCAGTGAGGCGGAGTAAAGAATCAGACAGTTTGGGTTTGAAGAACAACAGACAGAGTTTTCAACTGAGCTCACGCTCAAGATTCCATGCCTGGAATGGAAAGTTAACTCTTTCACCTCTGGAGCAGTTCTAAGGCTGGGACAAACTGCATATGTCATAATATAGCAAGACTTCATGTTGTTTGAAGGGGTGGTTTTTGACTTTCACACCCCCCATAGAGAGAGCATTTCTTTGATTAGCCGACTCTCAAAGTCCCAGCCCTGATCAGAGTGAATTTGCTGGGGGGCACCATAGTGGACGAAGAAATTTTCCACTGGCACCTTGGCCACGGTAGATGCTTTTTGATCTTTGGTGGGAAAAGCTTGTGCATACCATGTAAATGGTCCATAACTACTAACACATTGCCAATGTTTCGCTGATCAGGCTCTAAACTCAAAGTCTATGCAGACTAGTTCCATTGGGTGCTGGTAGTAATGTTGACAAGGGGCAGCCCTCTGAGGCAGGGCTTTTCTCTGCAGGCAGTGACTACAAGTCCTTACATGGTGCTCAACATCAGCCCCCATCTTGGGCCAGTAGAATCAAGATCATACTAGGTTAAGGGTCCGGTTGATACCGAGGTGGCCCATAAGATTGTGGAGGGACCTCAGTACCAAATCTTTGAAGGCTGTGGGCAGGACCAATTGTTGCTTGTCTATTTGGCAACCCTGATCTACAGTCTCTCTATACAACAACTGATTAAGCAGCTTCAAGTTGGGGCCTTCTTTAAACAATAAAGCTGTTCTCAGATCAGAGGAATGCAACTTGGACACATCTTTTTCTACACGCAGGGCGTCAAGTGCTGGCTGAATCATAAGATCTCGGGATCGAGCCCACTGAATGATGTCATTGTCAAACTGAGGTAGTGCACTAATATCTAGAGCAGAGAAGTGGCAATACGCAACAGGTATGCAGGTGTCAGAGCGGCCCAAGCAATCTACTAAGCAGTCCACTGTGTCCGTAGACATCTGATCATTTCAATCAGACTTTTGGCACAGTGCTCGGATGTCAGGTTCAGACAGCCTGACCCAGTCACTCTTGGAAATGGGCCTCCAAGATAGGGCGTCAGCATCAATATGTTTCAGGCCTGGTCTGTATTTGACAGCATAATCATATGTTGACAATGCAGAAAGCCACCGGTGCCCCATGGCATCTAACTTAGCTGAAGTCTGTATATAGGTTAATGGGTTATTGTCAGTCCTCACCAATATTTTTGCCCCATAGAGGTAATCATGAAACTAGTCGATGATGGCCCATTTTAACGCAAGGTACTCCAACTTGTGCACAGGGTAGTTTCGCTCTGATGGGGTCAAGCTCCTACTGGTGAATGCCACTGGTCTCAAACCATCCTTATGGTCTTGATACAGTACAGCTCCTAGATCCTGCAGACTGGCGTCAGTATGCAGCACATAAGGTTTAGTGGGATCAGCATAAGCGAGGATGGGGGCATGGGTGAGCTGGTATATGACTTTGTGGAAAGCTGCTTCACAGTCAGGCATCCAACGGGACCTGAAAAGTTCACCTTGGCGGAAATATGCTTTGTCTGGTTCTTTGATGGACCCTTTTTTGTATTTCTGATTGGTACAAGGGTAACCCTGGGTAAGATTCAAGAGTGGCCGAATCACTTTGGAATAGTCCTTTATGAACCGGCAGTAATAGCCACAGAATCCCAAGAAACATTGTAATTCTTTCAAATTGTGGGGCTGGGGCCAAGTAGTCAAGGCTTCAACTTTACTAGGATCAGTCTCTATCCCCTTTGTAGACACTGTGTGCCCCACATACTTCACAGAGGTTTAGAAAAACTGACACTTGTCGATGGGCAGCTTGAGGCCAAAATCTTCCAGTCGGTCTAGTACTTTGAACAGTCAACTCTCATGTTCCTCTAGGGAGCTCCCAAACACAATGACATCGTCTAAGTACACCAGGCATTCCAGCAAATTCATGTCTCACACCGCTTCTTCCATCAGTCGCTGGAAGGTGGCTGGGGTGCCCGATATCCCCTGAGGCATTTTCAGGAATTCGTAGAACCCCAAAGGGCAGATGAAGGCTGTCTTCTCACGGTCCTCCGGAGCCATCGGAATCTGGTAATATCCACTGCGAAGATCCAACACCGAGAACCATTTGCTCACATTCAAACAATCCAGAGCTTTTTGTATGTGGGGCATGGTGTATTGATCGGGGATGGTCCGCCGATTCAGAGTTCGATAATCAACACACATTCTCACAGATCCATTCTTCTTATGCACAACCACAATGGGAGAAGCATATGGGCTCCTGGATTCTTGTATCATACCAGCCACGAGCATTTCCTGCAAGTGTCTTCTCACATCGTCTATGTCTGCAGGGGCTAGGCATCGAGACCTCTCTCGAAATGGCCATTCATCATGCAGGCGTATGTGATGCTCCGCACCCTGGACACATCCCACATCCCATTCCTTCAACGAAAACACTTGATCTCTCTGGGCAAGTTTCTGGCTAATTCTAGTCTTCCATTCAGCTGACAATGGGGAGTCACCAAAATCAAACAAGTTGGGAGTCACTCTATCTGTCTTGCCAGGGTGCTTGTTGCTGGGCAACACTGCAGTGTCTGCGCAGTGTACCGTAGCCCGGGTGCATCCTCTGTTCACCCAGATTTCCCGATCTGACACATTATGAATCTGGACCATCACTCATCATGTATAGGCATGAGCACGAGTTGGCAAGAAGCTGGGCTTAATCAATAATCCTTCCGGCAATTTTCCATCGCCTGGCGCGTCCAACATCAGTATTTTGTTCTTGACATCTTTGCAGAGGCAGACCTCCGCTTGAACTGTACACTAGGCATTAGGGTAAAGTACCATTGAATCGGGATCCTTCTTCCACACAACCCCTACCGGTTCATCCTGGTCCACTCCCTTAGGGTTCTGTTGCAAATCATAGGCCCTCTTGATCAGAGTGGGAATTCTTAGGGCCCTCCCAGTCCGTCGCCCTTGTTTCTCGCGACAGAGTTGTGCTAGTCTCCCAAACATATGGGCGTTGGTCCCAATTAACAGGGGAACCCCATCATACAGTCCAGTAGGGGGACACACTAAGACCAGTGTCTCAACTTGCTCCTCTACACCAGTTACATCTGCAGGAAATGACAACCAGAGGAGACATATCCTAGGTAGGGATAAGACTTGTTGCTCAGCCCCCACACATGTAGGTCTTCCAGGGATTGTAAGGGCACAGCAGATAAGTGTTTGTCATACCAGTCCTTAAATACAGTGGTCACTTGCGACCCACTGTCCAGCACAGCCCGAGTAGGAATACCATTCACAGCCACCGTAGTCTCCATTGAAGGGCCCACTATTTTGGACCAGTCTGGAGGGACAGCAGCAGGGGCCTGGAGAGATGATTTAGCCACATAGGGATTTGAGTTACTACTTCTTGAAACCTCACTGTGGTCATTTTGGGTACTCCTTGACCGCTGATTCGTTCTCCGAAGCTCTTCTTGAAGCCTGTATACAACTTTATCTAGGTCTTTTGTGGACTGGCATTCCCTCTTCATGTTCCCATCCTTCCCACAATTATGGAAAATATGTTTTCTGGGATTTGGGGTGGTCGAGGCATCATACTGGGAGCTGGGGAAGTGGTACTACCAACTGAAAATCTTGGTGCCATCTCAGTCTGCTGTGTGGTGAACATTTGGAGACATCTCGTCAATTTTCTTACTTCCATTGTCAAGGCATTGAGTTTTGAGCAGCTGTCAGCAGGAGATGCCTGGGTGGACACCCCAACCCCCATAGCAGATGCAGTTGTATAAGGGTCAGTGCCTGTACTTGCCGAAGCGGTCTTCATAAAGAGACTGTTTTTTGTTTCCCTGAACTCCCTCAGCAGTTCATCCCATGGTGGCACACCCTCATTGGTCCCCACTTCGGAAGGGCCTTCCAATGCCGTGATCACTTGGGCTGTGCTCACCCTAGAATTACAATCCCCCTCTTCATCTTCAACATCCTGGAGTTCTTTTATCAAGTCACAATAGTCCAGTGGGTTACCACTTCTATCTGGGAACCTTAATTGAAAAAAGCTGCAATTTAGAATGTTTTGCATGTTGCAGTATGTGCCCCAACCTCACATGGTTTAAGTCACTGGCGGCTACCCCACCTTTTCAGTAAGCCTTTTGCAGCGCTCTTTCCAGACGAGTAACATATGCAGACAAACATTCCCCTGGCCATTGTTTTGTACCTTGAAATTTCCACATCAAGTTCTCCCCTGACTCAATGCTCCCAAAATTGCCTTTGAGTGCAGATAGGTACTTTTGGGCAGATGCATCAGGGTTTGTGGACCCCTCAAACTTTCTATGATCCTTTTCTGTTTCTCAGTCTCTGCACACTGCCATTCAGGTACCAAAGGGGCAAAACAATCTATCCAGGTCTCCCAATCATCTTCCCCTTGGGGGGTGGGGAGGGTGCTGGAGAAGATTCTCAACCTTCGGTAAGAGTCGTGACTAATGCACAGGTACAGACATAGGAGCCAGCACTGGCACGGGCACAGAAGGAGGGGCAATAACGGGTGCTGGAGTGGGAGGGAGTGTTGGGGGAGGAACACCCCCAGGTGGCAGGAATAGTTTCTTTAAGTCCCCCACAGTTTTCCCTTCCTCCAGCAACAACTTAGCAAATTTCTCCTCAAAAGTCTCAGACAGTCGGTGGGTGTTCATTCTTATCGGGTTTTTACTGTCTTTAGTTATCACTCTCCAGGCAGTGAGGTCTCCTTCGGGGGTGATAGTCTGTGGCACTTTGGAACTGTCTACTGGGTCCTTACATTCTACTAATGCCATGAAACTTTGTGCGAGCAGATTATCCTGTCGACCCACCACCACAGGGTTTTGTAAACATTCAACCATGGAAAGTACTCCCTCTACAGTGTCCTTATTGGTACCCAGGGGAATATCCAGGATAAGTATAGCATTTTGGGGGGTGATCTCCTGCCCTGTACACCACCCCAACAACTGGTGTACAGACACTTCTGTTGGGGTAGCCATTTATGTTTGACAATAATTCGTAGTTTCGGCCACTAGAAGACACAAAATCTCAGCGGTGAGCCTCCAAGATGTAACCCCTAGGTGGCACTATCCCAAGGGCTACTACCACTGCCTGCTTGCCTAGAAGCAGGTTAAGGGGTCTAAGTTCTGAAACGGGTGCCTCCACCTGGAGGTCAGGGTGGTAGTGGTCAAGCTAACCTGGGCACAGCCCTCCGGAACACTGTAACCTCCTCTTTCCTCTCTAGTGGCCTGAACAGTGTACAATAATTACTTTCACAATACCCCTGGTACACCACACAAGTACCCCCACTGTTTGCACTTACCACCAGGGCTAGTTCCTTTGGCTCGACCCTGGGGACCCTCTGTAAAACAAGGTTAAGCACAGCAAATAGCAACAGTACAGTACAGTACTTTGAGCACAAACTAGAACCACAGTCAGGTTACATGCAGAAAAAGTTAGATCTGATTTATTCAGGGGACTTGAACAAGGAAGGGGCAAAATCAGATGAATTAGCTTAAAGGTTATATTAATCAAGCAGTTATGCATGCGCTTTGAGTCCCCCCACACAGTCCACCTCTGGGTACCCAGGTAGAGAAGAGATGGGCTAGCCAGGACAGTTGCCCGGGGTTGCAGCTGGTTGGGACCCTGTGATGGAAAACACAACATGCACAGTACACAATAGTTGTAATCCGGAGCCAGAGGGCTCAGTTTGTAAAGGAAATGAAACAACAAGACAATCAGATGACACACTCAGATTAAGATATTGTTGTAGGGAGCTACCCTGGTATTTACTCACGACACCCAAGACTGGATGAAAATCGAGACTGCAGGTGGTTGATCTGGAATGCCAGGAGAAGCAGGGCCCACACAAGTCGCAGAGGCGTCGTTCCTGTTCAAGCGTGGAGCAGGGGGCTGATCCCCAGGCAGGTCTCTCGTCGATGGCTTTTCTGTGCAGTGGGTAGTCTGGCTGGACTAGTCTGGCAAAGCCCAGACCGCATGGAGACAAGTTCGGAAGCAGTCCGTTTTGGGCTGGATACAGCTTCCAGCAAGCAGAACACAGTTCACACAGTGGGGAACTAACTCACAACCCACTAGCAGCTCATAGCACATTTACATGTATGGGAATTCTACTATACCAGGCAAGGTGCTCGCCAGGCACAATCGCAAAGTCTCTGCACACACCAGGAGCTTAGGGGTAGCTGAAACTCCTGACAGGCCGATCGCATTCAGCAAAAATATTCAGTCTTCTTCAGGTTGAGCCTGGCCCACTTCAGTAGCTTACTTTAGTCGCACAAACTTGGATTTAGTCCAAAATAATTCTCTTCTCTCCCTCTCAGGAGCAGCACACCGGCATACAGGCCAAAAACTTAGCCTTTTCAGAGTTTTCCCATGCAAATCCACTAAGTATTGCTGCTCAGAAACACTTCAGGTCCTTCTTGCTCAGCTTCCAGCTTAGTTCTAACTGAAAACTGCAAGCAGCCTGGGACTTCCCCAAGATCCAAAAGATTTGGTTGGCTGATTTGGCTGTCAGTCAAAGCAACAGCTCCCCCTTCAGTTGCAAAAAAGGCGCAAAAAAGCTCCAAACTAAAGTTCCTACAGATTTTGAATTCAGACAGCTGCTGTAGTCCGGCTACATTTTAAGTCCCACCAGTACTGTTTGGTCCAATTTGCAGTCCAGGACCAAGATAGTAGAGACAAACAAAACAGTCCTTGCTACAAAGAAAGCAGGTTAGACAAACTACATTATCATTATCACTCTAAATGATTTTCAGTAAATAGTTACATCTTTCAACAGAGCTCCCTCTCAGACTACTTAAGCTGCAGTTAGGCAGCTCTTAAAGAGACAGTACACAGAGGGTATACAAGCTCTGGTAATCACATTTAAACTGCTAAAATGCAGGACACCAGCCTGGCAGTGAGCATTTAGGCAAGCTCAAGGAAGACTTTCTGGGAACCCCCATTTGTAGGAGGGTTACATCTCTATCTTCACTTTTACATTGCCATTGTTATAAATATTGCTTTTACGTTAATAGTGTTAAATGGCACTTTTTTAGATGTCATTACCTAGAATATTTATTCAATGACCTATGCAACCAGTATAGTGTTATGCTTTTACAACTGTGTTACCTTGCTTTGGCCATTTGCACTCTCTGTTCCAGAAGAACTACCACCCTGTAGGGGTACCAAAGGTAAAGGAACCCTCAAAGAGGGTTCCAACCTTAGAGGTGCTGTGGGAAGCTTCCCTTGGCCAAAGGTACCTTTGAAAGAATCCCCCGGAGAAGAGAGGCATGCAGCTGGAGGAGGAGGGTAGGATGGAAGTGCAAAGAAAAAGTGTTTCAGAGTGAGGCTTGGAGGAGCTGCTTATATAGACCAGGAAGGGTGTGTGGCTGATTGCTCGGTCATTGAACCACAGGCGTAGCCTTTCAGTTCAATGACCTACGCAACCAGTGTGGTGTTACGCTTGTGCAACTGTGTTACATTGCTTTGGCCATTTACACTCTCTCTATTCTAGAGGAACTACCACCCTGTAGGGGTACCAAAGGCAAAGGAACCCTTGAAGAGGGTTCCACCCCTAGAAGTACTATGGAAAGCTTCCCTTGGCTAAAGGTACCTTAGGCAGAATCCCCAAAAGAACTGTAGCAGTGCCAAAGGAACATTAGTGATCAACGGCTACAAGGCAGAGAAGTAGAGTAACAGCAACAGGCAGCTTCATAAACATAAGTGAGATGCAGGTTAACAGAATAGCATGGGTATAATGGATTGCATGAATGACTGCAGGGGGCTTCCTAAGGCGAGAGGGAAAGGTAAATAGGAACACCATCCACCTCCATCCAACAGCGGAATCTACCTAAGTAAACTAGGGAATACTGCCTAAGGCTAACTAAATATTATGACCTGAGTCATGGAGGAGAGAAAAAAAACCTTTGAGGAAGAAATCTCTGGGGATCCGAAGCCAAGGTAACCTTCAATCCAGGCTTGGGATATTTCTGATTAGTGATGGCTCTGCTGCTGTAATTTGGAAACCCAATTAAAGGGATGTGGAAAACATTCCAATTTGGAGGAAAGCTGTCCTCTATCCCTCTAACGGGAATGCTGTGGAGAGTTGTGAGCCAGTTTGCTCTGCAACAAGCTTCCTCCAAGGCGGGAGGAGGACAGCAATGACTGCTGAGATGCTCAGCTGGCCTACAGATCTGAAAAACAAACCAGGTGAACCAGAGGCAGTTGTAGGGAGCATAGTTTAGAAGGTGCCACTGAACCCACTCACCAAGCCAAAGAAGCCCCCTTGGGCTTAAAGGCCCTACCCTTCACAGCGGAAGTCTTAAATTCTGCATCAAGAGACACCATCGATACATCTGCAGGGCTGAAGCTCCACCTGGAGTGAGGACATTCCCACTATGGGGGAGATGAGAAGGACCCCGACCCAAGTTTCGCACACTCAAGATGTGGACTTCGTAGGTGCAGAGTGAGACTGTCAGCTGCAGGGTGAGCCCTGAGCCATAGTAACTAATGATCATGGTTGGCATGCCTCTAATTCTGGAAGAAACAAAATGGGAAGAAGAGCTCAAAAGAAGTGCAGAACGCTGAAGACCCTCACATAGGTCATGCATGTTGTATAGCAGCACATAGCCAACTAAACATCCGAGTGCAGCATAAGCAATAAGTAGACCTGTACATAGGTCCGTGATGCAATGTAAGCAATGATCAAGCCTGCATGTAGGACTGAGAGGCAGCTGTTTACATGACTTGCAGGGAGGCAAGCCAACCAGTCCCATTAAGGAAGCCAATTAAAGGTGACATAAATACTCTGAGGATTTTAGCAGTGGAGGCAGGATTCAAACATGAGGTATTTGGACCACACAGGGCCACGGCTCTGCACTACAACTCCCCAGTCCCAAGGAAGCCTCAGTAAAGTGCTGTGACCCACATGCAGATTTTAAAACTAGTTTACAGTGACAGCTGTAGCTGAGCTGACCTCCAGAGTATAATAAAGCAGTATACAAAAGTAGTTGAGCAGCATCCAACAGCAATTAGTTACAGATTCTGGGAGTAGCTAAGCTGAACAATTTTCAGAATTGTAGGGACAGGCAATGCACTGCAAACAACAGCAATATTACTTGGTATAATTGCATGGAAGCAGGTTTGAATACCATGGGCTAGCTTTGCAGAGTGAGCATGGACAGGTGCAAACAATTAAGGTGGACAATCACTTAGACAACAGAAGCAGGGAAGCAGCAACTGAGCTGAAACATGCAGACAACAATTGTAGTTGCACTGAGGGTTTGCTGAAACTGGTGAGGAAATGGGAGCCAAAATAGCACAAGCACAGGATTAGCACAATACAAACAAATGGCAACAGGATGCTAGAGAAACCAGAAAGCCCCCAAGAATTAAATTGCAAAACAAAAATACAAACAAGGAGGATAGAAAACCAGCAAGACAAAGAAGCATGCAGCAGCCAGAGGCAAGCAATACTAACCAAAAAGCAGGAGAACACAAAACAGAAGTCCAGCAGAAACCAAGTAGAGCCGAAAACAGCAACATTGGGGGGGGGGGAGCCCCAGCAAACCCCAAGGGAGAAGACAGACCAACAGAGCCTCTGGTAGCAAAGAAAAAGTGCTTCGGAGTGAGGCTGGGAGGAACTACTTATATAGCCCAGGAAGGGGGCGTGGCTGATTGTTCAGTCATTGAACCACAGGCATAGCCTTTTAATTATTCTGAATTTGAATTGCATGAGAAGCTATTTATAGTATTGATATCTTTTTATTCATTTATATTTTGGATACACTGTCACTTTAACAAGTTTTACTAATTAGGTATTTTGATGAATGGTGTAAGGCCGTCCTTGAGGAAGCACGCATGAGTGAAACTGGTCAGGCCTTTTTGTGAGAGGCGAATTGTTCACTTGCGTGGCACCTTGTTGGATTTACTACTTTATGTAAGTAATAAAACTGTTACATATTATTATGGTGGATGATGCCCTGTTTTTCTGTTTTGTGGAAGCAATTTTAGAGTGGCACATCAGTTTTGGAGCCACCTTCCCTGCTTTTGACCGGAATCTTGTTTCCCAGACTTTGAGCATTTGCACATATGGGCTTCCAGATTTTTCCACTACCCTGCTTGTCAACCCCCCTTTTACCCCTTTTTCTTACTCACTCTGCTCTCATTCCCATCTCCCTTCATTACTACCATTTTGTTTTTCTTATTAATAGATGCCCTTGGGTATTTCTCTCCCTTAGGGTTCTCCTTACTGACTACTTCAGCCTGTGGGTGGGGGCAGTTAATGCCTCCCTGCTTCCTTCCGCCACCCCCCTCAGCTAGTTTAAATGTTCACCAAAGTAACATTTAAACTGTTCACTGAGGACTGCAGTTCCCCTCCCGAATGGATGCAGGCCATCTCTTCTGTATAGGCCCTTATCCCTCCATGTTGGACCCTAGTCCCAAATGTAGCTGAACCCCTCCACTCTGCACCACTGCTTCAACCATGAGTTGAAACTCCTGGCACGGAGTACCTTATCTCCCCCTCCCATCATAGACAGATAGTACCTCAGAAAAAGCCATTGAGCACGCTACTTGCCTCTCCAACCCACTGAACTTCTCCTGCACTATCCCATCCTCATCCCCAGCCAGGTCGTCAGTCCCCAGGTAGACAATGACATCCAGCTCTCCCTCCATTCCTGCTGCCCTAGTGATCCTCAGGATCCACTTTCCATCTGTCCGAGGTGTGGCACCGCTTAGCCACCTAACCTCCCTCCCTCTCCTCTCCTTCCTTTTCTCAGTTCTGTCCCTCTCACAATTGAGTCCCCCACCAGGAGTTGCTTCTGCCTCATCTTCTGAGGTTCTCTGCCACTTTTTTGGGGGTCTCCACTACAGAGGACTTCCTCATCCTCCCTGGTCACTACCCCAGGTGCCTCCATGGGACAGTTCCATTCCACCAGAGTGACATAGGAATTGTGTAGGAGAACCAGATGGGGAATGTGCCTCTGACTCACCTCCCTCACTGTCCCAGAGCCCATCATAGTCCAACCTCCTCCTCCTTGGCATTCTCTGAGGTAATGGTGGTAGAGTTGGTGGTCTCTGGGTGGTGGAGGACTTCCCCTGAATCCTAGCCAACTCAGCATCGAGTTTAGCAGCTTCCTCCCTCAGCCCAGAGGGCTGCATGCAGATGGGGCAGCACCGCAGCCTCCAGAATGTCTCTCTGAAAGCTGCCACCCCACAGCCACTGCACTGCACCACTCCCTGCGTAATTTCTACTCTGGAAATACTTGGTCCTTTTTCCCCTGTCAGGATTTACCCTACTCAGCTAGTAGCACCTTGTAGTATTAATATTCCTTCCCTTAACCCCTTCTGCTTTACCTACTGAGGCACTAGTACTTACAGTATACAGTACCTCCCCGAGCCCTGCTTCCTGACCTGGATAGGTTTCTAGTCAGTGTCTCCCTTCACCCTGATTTTTTTGGTTTTTTAATCCTTTTGTATCCCTACCCTAGATAGGACTTTCACCTATTCCCAATATTAGTCAACCCCTGACTTCCCACTCACGCTTGCAGTTTGTGTGCTACAACATGAGTAAACAGGACACTTACCTTCATTATCAGGCAGACCTCCTGCTTCCCTGATTCCTCCTGTGGCTGCCTGCTGACACCAGACACCTATACCCCTCCTACACTGCTCCACTGACTCACTGCTGAGGTGCAGAATGCCCAGCTGCTGGCTGCCTCGTTGGGCTGACTCTGGTGGGCAGACTCCTCTATCCTTCACATGGGGGTCAGCTTGATGGCTAAATCTTTATGTAGTCCCCTGTATTTCCTGGTCAGCTGAAGCAGCCATTCTGATTGGCTGCTGTGCAGGAAGGGAGGCGTAGCCATACTCTGATAGGCATGCTACAAATAATAGAAGCACACTGGATAGGGGGGTTGATACAAGTCCATTCACAGAAGAAAGGGTCCTGAAAACACTCCTAAAACTGAAGGTGAACAAAGCAATGGGGCCTGATGGGATTCACCACAGAATTCTAAATGAACTAAGGGGAGAACTAGTGGCACCACTAACTACCCTTTTTAACAAATCATGGAAGCAGGGTGTGGTACCTGAGGACTGGAGGAGAGTGGATGTGATTCCCCCTTCACAAAAGTGGGAACAAGGCAGTGGCAGGAAACTACAGACCTGTTAGTGTGACCTCAGTGGTAGGAAAAATGATGGAATCACTTCTGAAAGAAAGAACTGTTGAGTACCTAGAGGCCAGCGGGGCCCAGGACCCAAGGCAGCATAGATTCACAGTGAGAAAGTCATGTCAAATGAATCTAATAGGTTTCTTTGACTGGGTGAGTGACCAAAGTAGTAGACCAGGAAGGGGCTGTGGACATGACCTACTTAGACTTTAGCAAGGCATTTGACACATTCCCACACAGAAAATGAATAAACAAGTTAGCCAGCATGAGAGTGGGTCCTAGTGTGGTAACCTGAGTAAAAAAATGGCTAGACAACAGGACAAAGAGGGTAATAGTTAACGGAGTCTACTCCAAACAAAGGGGGGATACTAGCGGGGTAGAGCAGTGTTCAGTTCTGGGACCAGTACTCTTTAATGTCTTTATAGGTGACATTGTGTAGGGACTGGAAGGAAAAGTATTCCTCTCTGTAGATGACACAAAGATCTGCAACAGGGATGATACACAAGGGGGGGGTAGAAAGGATGAGAAGGGACTTGGCAAGGTTGGAGGAATGGTCAAACGTATGGCAGCTTAGATTCAATACAAAGAAGTTCAAAGTAATGCACCCAGGAAACAAAAAACCAAGGGAAGAGTACACAATGGGAAGGGAAGTATTAACAACAACAAAAATGGAAAGGGACCTGGGTGTAGTCATATCAGAAGACCTAAAGGTAGTCAAGCAATGTAAAAAGGCAGTAATGAGAGCAGGGGGGATACTGGGATGCATAGGGAGAGGCATCACCTGTAGTTGTTATCCCTCTGTATAGACAGTTGGTGAGACCCCATCTGGAGTACTGCATGCAGTTCTGGAGACCCCATCTCCACAAGGACATAGACAGGATAGAGGCAGTCCAGAGGAGGGCAACTAAAATGGTGCAGGGTCTGCACCAGAAGCCATACGAAGAGAGACTAAAAGAGCTTAATATGTATACCCTTGAAGAAAGGAGGGAGAGGTGGGCCATGATAGAAACTTTCAAGTACCTCAAGGGAATCAACAAAGTCCAAGAGGGTAGCATCTTTCAGAAAAAGAGATGTGCAAGAGCAAGGGGGTACAATTTGAAGATAGATGGGGGACGACTCAGGGGCAATGTGAGGAAGTATTTCTTCATGGAGAGGATGGTGGATGCATGGAACGGCCTTCCTGAAGAGGTTGTGGGGTCAAAAACAGTGGAGGAATTTAAGAATGCATGGAACAGACGAAAAAATTACTCACCTTAGTAATTATATTTCTTCTAATGGAGTCTTGCTGTATTCTGACAATTGCAGTGATTCCCAACCTTTGAACTGCCCCGGAGAACTAAGGGTTAACTTTCCATGCAGGGCATGGAACACTGAGCTCGAGCTCGGTTGAGGTCTCTGTCTGTAGTGTTTTGAACTCAAACCGTCAGATTCTTACGAGCCCAACTAAACTAAAAATTCTATGTGGAAATTGTAAAAATTCTACTAGCCAACTGGCTGAAATGTTTTGGATTCCCAAGGGAGACTCAAGTCAGGAAACCTAAAAACTAAACCCAATGTACTCAAAAATAACAATAATGAATAAGCACCCAAACAAAAAGGGAGGAGGGTGCAAGCAACTACACCCCTGGGGTGCAACACTGCACCTGCCCACCCACTTCCCAAAAATAGATTCTGAGAGGGGAGGCAGGGTTGGAGGTCAGAATACAGCAAGCCTCCATTAGAAGAAATATAATTATTAAGGTGAGTAATTTTTTCTTCAAACAACATGAAGTCTTGCTGTATTCTGACAATTGCAGACTACCAAGCAGTACCTCCAAGGAGAAGGAACAGAACCTACTTTGGGAATAGGCTCTGAAGTACTGCTGTGCCAAACCGAGCATCACTCCTGGCCTGGATATCCAGAGAGTAATGCTTGGTAAAGGTATGGACTGTTTTCCAGGTGGCTGATTGACAAATTTCTAAGAGAGGGATATCCCTGGCAGCAGCCAGGGAAGCAGCTGTACCTCTTGTGGAATGAGCCCTCAGGCCTGAAGGTGGAGTTTTTCCAAGTTTTCATAGCAGAATTGTTTACAAGACATAATCCACCTGGCAATAGATCTTTTGGTGGCAAGTTTGCCCTTCCCCACTTCTCCATATGTGAGGAACAACTGGAGGGAGTCAAACCTGTGACCCTTGGTACACTCTATGTAGTAACTAAGGGCTCTTTTGACATCTAAACTGTGTAGCTTCCTCTCTCCTGAGGAAGAATGATCAGTGACGAAAACAGGGAGAGACATAGACTGGTTTAAATGGAAGTCTGAAACCACTTTGGGCAAGAACCTTCTATTGGTTCTAAGGACCACTTTATCCCTATGAAAGGAGATAAAATCAGGTTCCACTGACAGGGCTTGCAATTCACTGATACGCGTGGCAGAGGTAATGGCTACCAAGAACACAGTTTTCCAAGTCAAGTACTTAAGCTCTGCTGAAGACATAGACTTAGAGGGGGGTTGCATAAGCTGAGCAATGCAAACATTCAAATCCCAGGCAGGGGCAGGGTCTCTATGAAAAAATTACTTACCTTAGTAATGTTGTTTCTTCTAATGGAGTCTTGCTGTATTCTGACATATGCAGTTAGGTCCTGCCTTTCAACTGCCCCAGAGAACAAAGAGTTAAACTTTCCATGACCAGCATGGAATGTTCACCACGAGCTTGGTTGAAGCCCCCTGTCTGCTGTTGTTTAAACTGCAACCGTCAGATCTTTATGAGCAAAGACTCACTAGATGTTCGTTGTGGAAACTGTAAAATTCTTACTAGCCAACTGGCAAATATATATATATATATATATATATATATATATATATATATATATATAAAGTTTTTCGTTTCAAAGGAGGACTTGAGTCCGAAACCCAAAAACAAAACACAACTTTCACCCAAACCAAAAAGAAGGTGTAAAAAGGACACCCCTAGGGTGCCAACACTGCTCCTGCTCACCCACATCCCAAAATCTAGGTTCTGAGAGGGGAGGCGGGGGGGAGGTCAGAATACAGCAAGACTCCATTAGAAGAAACAACATTACTAAGGTGAGTATTTTTTTCTTCAAACAACATGAAGTCTTGTATTCTGACATATGCAGACTACCCAGCAGTACCTCCAAGGAGGAGGGACAGAACCTACTTTGGAAACAGGCTGTGAAGTACTGCTGTGCCAAACCGAGCATCACTCCTAGCTTGGATATCCAGAGAGTAATGCTTGGTGAAAGTATGGACTGTTTTCCAGGTGGCTGCTTGACAAATTTCTAAGACAGGAATATCCCTGGCAGCAGCCAGGGAAGCAGCTGTACCTCTAGTGGAATGAGCCCTCAGGCCTGAGGGTGGACTTCTACCCAGTTTTTCATAGCAGAATTGTATACAAGAAACAATCCACCTGGCAATAGATCTCTTAGAGGCAGGTTTGCCCTTACCAACTTATCCATAAGTAAGGAACAACTAGAGGGATTCAAACCTGTGACCCTTGGTACGCTCTATGTAGTAACTAAGGGTTCTTTTAACGTCCAAGCTGTGTAGCCTCCTCTCTCCCGAGGAGGAATGGTCAGTGAAGAAAACAGGGAGAGATATAGACTGGTTGAGGTGGAAATCTGAAACCACTTTAGGTAAGAACTTTCTGTTAGTTCTAAAGACCACTTTATCTCAGTGAAAAGAGATGAAATCAGATTCCACTGACAGGGCTTGCAATTCACTGATACGTCTGGCAGAAGTAATGGCTACCAAAAACACAGTTTTCCAAGTCAAGTATTTAAGGTCTGCTGAGGACAAAGGCTCAAAGGAAGGTTGCATAAGCTGAGCAATGCAAACATTAAGGTCCCAAGCAGGAGCAGGGTCCCTAAAGGGGGGATTGGTGTGAAGCTATCCCTTGAAAAATTTACAAAATACAGGATGGGATGATAGAGAGGAAGACTTGCCTACTGACAAGAAAGCAGAAACAGCTGCCAAGTGTACTTTAAGGGTAGCTGGTCTGAGGCCTAGGCCATTAAGATGGACCATATCATCCAAAACCGTAGGCAATTCAGCAGAGTCTGGAGAAATATTCTTCTTAGAACACCAAATGCTGAATCTTTTCCATTTGGAGTTGTAAGTCTTCCTGGTGGAAGGCTTTCGAGAAGCCTTAAGGATATCCAGAGCCCCTTGGGAAAGATGCAGATCTGCAAACTCTAACTCTTCAAGAGCCAAGCCTTGAGATTGAGAGACTGAATATTCGGGTACCAAATCCTCCCCTGAGAGGATGCCAACAGGTTGTAATTCCTGGGAAGAGACAAGGGAAGATGGACTGCTAGGGACAGCAACAAGGGATACCATGGCTGCCCGGCCCAGTCTGGAGCAATCAGAATCACTTTGCATGGTTGTGACCTTATCTTGACTAACACTTTGAACAGGAGAGGGAAGGGGGGGAAGCATACAGAAATTTCCCTTCCCAGTTCAGAATCAGAGCATCCAGGGGGACTGAGCCCAAGACTGGGGGTCTGCAACAAAAGAGAGGAAGATGGTGATTGTCTGGGACTGCAAAAAGATCTATCTCTGGTGTGCCCCATCTCGAGAAAATCACTTTCAAAACTAGAGGATCTAGGGCCCATTCGTGATGGCCAGAGGATATTCTGCTCAGTGCATCTGCTAGGACATTGTCCTTCCCTGGGAGGTGAACTGCTATCAGAGAGGTTTGCAGGGAATAGGCCAGGGACCACAACTTCATTGCTTCTGTGCACAAGGCCGTAGACCGAGTGCCTCCTTGCTTGTTGATGTACCACATGGTGGTGGTGTTGTCTGTTCTGACCTGAACCACCTTGTTCTGTACAGATTTGGAAAAAGCTTGCAGAGCCAGAAACACTGCTCTGAGTTCCAAGAGATTGATGTGAAGCAGAGATTCCTGAGATGACCACAGTCCTTGGGTGGTAAGATCTCCCAACTGGGCTCCCCAGCCCAGCTGGGAAGCATCTGTGGTGAGTATCACTGAATGAGACTGAGTGACAAATGGAACCCCTTATCTCAAATCATCCTGATCCTGCCACCATTGCAAGGCTTGGATCAGGGTTCGAGTCACTGGGATTAGTTTGGTAAGGGAATCCTTTCTTTGGGACCAAAAGGCTCTTAAATGGAACTGAATGTCCCTCATTTGGAATCTTGCTCCCTGGACCACTGCTGTGAAAGATGCCATGTGGTCCAGCAGCTGAAGGAAATGCCTTGCTGGTCGAGACACCTGAAGGGTGAATGAAGAGGCCAGTTCCATGAGAGTCCTTGCCCTTTCCAGGGGAAAGAAGGCTCTTGCCTTGACTGTATCCAGCTCTGTGCCTATGAAGGTGAGGAGCTGTACTGGTTCGAGAACTGACTTTGGAAGGTTGAGAAGGAATCCTAAGGAAGGGATCACTTGCAGATGTGACTTGACTTGGTCTGGAGACTGACCTACTATGAGCCAGTCGTCCAAGTATGGGAAGATGGAGATCTTTTTTCTTCTTAGGAAAGCAACTACTACTGCCAGGCACTTTGTGAAAACCCTTGGGGCTGATGTTAGGCCAAAGGGCATTGTTCTGAATTGATAGTGGCCTGAGGGCAACTCGAACCTGAGGTACTTTCTGTGGGAGCACCTGATGGGAATGTGAAAGTAGGCATCTCTGAGGTCCAGGGAGTCTAGCCAGTCCATTGGCCTTAGAGAGGGAAGGATAATTCCCAGAGTTACCATTTTGAACTTTGGCTTCAAAAGATGTTTGTTCAGATATCTTAGGTCCAGGATGGGCCGCCATTCTCCTGTCTTTTTGGAGGTTAGGAAGTACCTGGAGTACAATTCTTTGCCCCTGTGTAGGGTGGGAACCCTCTTTATAGCTCTGAGAGCTAGGAGAGAAGAAACCTCTGCCTCTTGGGCAAGGGTCTCTGACAGATTTGCAGGTGGAAAAGATCTGGTTCTCATCTTGGGAAACTTTTTGAAGCTGAGAACCAGTCCCTGGCTTACTACTTCCAGGACTCACTTGTCTGATGTAAGAGACTTCCAGTCCTGGACAAAGTAAGCCAGCCTGCCCCCTGCTGGTATGGGAGAATCGGCCTGGCAGACCCATCAGGGTGTCTGCTTGGCAGGGGCTTTAGGCTGAGGGGTGGATACAGGCCTGCTCATCCCCCTTCTGCCTCTCCTTCTAAAGAATCCCCTCTGTGAAAAGGAAGAAGAGGAGGTCTGAGCTTGGTAAAAAGGCCTTTGGAAAGGTCTGCCCCTGCCCCTGGACTGCTGCCTTTGAGGAGTTGCCTGCCTTTCCTTGGCCTGAGCACTCCTGTAAGTGGTCTTGCACTCATCCATCTTCTTCATGTAATTCTCTGTCTGGTCCCCAAACAGAGAATTACCAATTACAGGAAAATCCATGGCCTTAGTCTGGGTATCCTGTGAGAGGCTAGTACGTCTGAGCCAAGCCATCCTCCGAAGAGCCACAGATGTAGCCATGACTCTCGATGATACATCATTGGAGTCTACAGCAGCATGAAACTGTACTTTTGATGCCTCAATCCCAACTGCAGCCACCTGCTCCAGCTACTTGGCAAGCTGGTCGGGGGCCTGTTTAGCCAGAGTCAGCACAGTGTCCCACCTGAACTTCTGGTATCTGGCTGTATAGGCCATATAGTTAGCCTGCCTGAGTCCCAAAGATGCTGCCATGTATTGTTTATTTGCCATGGCATCAATCTTCCTGGAATCCTTGTCTGGGGGGTGTGATGCCAAGGGAATACTTGCCTTATCACAGGCAGCAGCCTGCACAACCCCAACATGGCTGCATTGCTGAAAAAGGAACTCCATGTCTGAGCCTGAGAGAGTGTACCTCTTGTCCATTCATCTGTCCACAGGAGGTGTAGAATTAGGAGACTTAAAAATTTGATGTGTCTGTTTCCCAAAGGATTTGTGGAGGGGAATAGACAGTCTCCTGGACTCTGGGATGTCCATCATCTCAACATAATCAGGCTCTTCCTGATCCTCTACTGCTTCCTCCACAGGATGCTGGAGGGTCTCAGACACTTTTTTGTAAAACATGTAGTGTGAAGGAGACTCAGAAAGCCTAGGAGGAGAAACACCTGAAGGTCTCTCTGGGGAGATGTCCGGGTCAATAGGCACATCCAGACTTTCACTATCACCATAATCATCCTCATACTCTCCCTCCTCCTCCTCCGGTTCATAAAATTCTTCCAAAGTATAATCCGGAACCAGGGGATCCAACCGAATCGAGCCCCTGCCAGATGGTGCCCGTTCGGTCGGAACCGAACTAAGCGATTGCACAATCCTTATCACCCTGGCTATCTCATCGGTGGTTGGAGTATGAAATTTTGGGTCCGATCCGGTCGATCTGTCTTTTCTTTTCCTTTTTACTGGAACCGATTCCTCAGAATCGGCTCTCCTTGTGCCCGAAGAAGTATCTGCCTGGTCAGAGGGCACTCCTTCTGGTTCGGTCGGAACCGAACCAGGCTGGCCATCTGGGTCAGCGGACTTCTCGGCCTCCCTTTCCCTCAGTCTACCTAATCTCTTTTCCAGGGTGGATTTGGGAAAATTCTTGCAAATTTGGCAGTCTGAATCAAGGTGGTCAGACCCCAGACAATAAACACAGGTGGTGTGGGGATCAGCCTTGGCAAAGACTTCCCCACACGCACTGCAGTGTTGAAACCCAGTGGGCCCATTTTTTTTCTTGGGTTTCTCAGACATGACCAATCCTAACCAAAAACTTACCTTTTTTTCGACAATCCACCAGGTAAGACTCCCCTATCGGTTCCTGACCATGTCACGGGTCTTGGAAAAAACATAATTAAATCCATTTTTTTTTAACCGATATGGACCGGTTACCACACTCTAAAGTAAGCACAAGCTCTTTTACCTCAAACTGATTGGTTCAGCCAAACTGATCCACAATTTACAAGTTCCACACAGAAACAGAACAAAAAACCTATCTAGTACTCACAGTACCACAGACAGAGACTTAAACCGACTAAGTGGTAACAGCAATTCGGTAGAAACCAACTGAAAAACGACACTTCAACTGACTTTTTGAACCGAGCAGCAGGAGAAATCTCCGGAGCAACTGTTCAGTGAGGCGGAGTAAAGAATCTGACGGTTGCAGTTTAAACAACTGCAGACAGGGGCTTCAACCGGGCTCGTTGTGAACATTCCCTGCTGGTCATGGAAAGTTTAAATCTTTGTTCTCCAGGGCAGTTGAAAGGCAGGACCTAACTGCATATGTCAGAATACAGCAAGACTTCATGTTGTTTGAAAAGGGGGATTGGTGTGAAACAATCCTTTAAAAAATTTACAGAACACAGGATGGGAAGATAGTGAGGAAGGCTTCCCCACAGACAAAAATGCAGAAACAGCTGACAAGTGTACCTTGAGAGTAGCTGGTCTGAGGTCTAGGCCATTAAGATGGACCATATCATCCAGAACCGTAGGCAATTCAGCAGTGTCTGGAGAAATATTCTTCTTAGAACACCAAATGCTGAAACTTTTCCATTTGGAGTTGTAAGTCTTTCTGGTGGAGGGCTTTCGAGAAGCCTTGAGGATGTCCAGAACCCCTTGGCAAAGATGCGGATCTGCAAACTCTAACTCTTCAAGAGCCATGCCTTGAGATTGAGAGACTGAAGATTGGGGTACCAAATCCTCCCCTGAGAGGATGTTAACAGGTTGTAATTCCTGGGAAGAGACAGGGGGAGATGGATTGCTAGGGACAGCAACAGGGGGTACCAGGGCTGTCTGACCCAATCTGGAGCAACCAGAATCACCTTGCAAGGCTGAGACCTTATTTTGACTAAAACTTTGAACAGGAGTGGGAAGGGGGAAAAGCATACAGAAACTTCTCTTCCCAATTCAGAATCAGGGCATCCAGGGGGACTGAGCCCAAGACTGGAGGTCTGCAACAAAAGAGAAGGAGTTGGTGATTGTCTGGGGCCGCAAAGAGATCTATCTCTGGAGTGTCCCACCTTGAAAAAATCACTTTCAACACCTGAGGGTCCAGGGACCATTCGTGATGGCCCTGGGAAATCCTGCTCAGTGCATCTGATAGCACATTGTCCTTGCCTGGAAGGTGAACTGCTACAAGAGAGGCTTGCAGGGAATAAGCCAGGGATCACAACTTCATGGCTTCTGTGCACAAGGCTGTGGACTGAGTGCCTCCCTGCTTGTTGATGTACCACATGGTGGTAGTGTTGTCTGTTCTGACTTGAACCACCTTGTTCTGAACTGCCTGTGAGAATGCTTTTAGAGCCAGGAAAACTGCCCTGAGCTCTAGAAGATTGATGTGGAGAAGGGATTCTTGGGGGGACCACAGGCCTTGGGCAGTAAGGGACCCCAGGTGGGCTCCCCAGCCCAGAAGAGAAGCATCCGTGGTAAAGACCACTGAACAAGGCTGAGCAACAAAAGGAACACCTTGCCTTAATTTGTCCTGATCCTGCCACCACTGGAGGGCCTGGATCAAGGTCAAGGTCACTGGTATCAGTTTGGTGAAGGAGTCCTTTCTCTGAGACCAGAAAGCTCTCAGGTGGAACTGAATATCCCTCATCTGGAATCTTGCCCCTTGGACCACTGCTGTTGAAGCTGCCATGTGGCCCAAGAGCTGGAGGAAATGCCTTGCTGGTCGAGATACCTGAAGGCTGAAGGAAGAAGCTAGTTCCATGAGAGCCCTTGCCCTTTCTAAAGGGAGAAAGGCTCTTGCTCTGAGTGTAGACAGTTCTGCCCCTATAAAGGTAAGGAGCAGGACTGGTTCAAGAACTGACTTGGGAAGGTTGAGGAGAAATCCTAGGGAAGTGAGCACTTGCTGGGTCACTTGCAGGTGAGACTTGACTTGGTCTGGAGACTGATCCACTATTAGCCAATCGTCCAGATAAGGAAAAATGGAAATCCTTTGCCTTCTTAGAAAGGCAACTACTACTACCAGGCACTTTGTGAAAACCCTTGGGGCTGAGGTTAGGCCAAAGGGCATTGCTCTGAACTGATAGTGGCCTGAGGGCAACTTGAACCTGAGGTACTTTCTGTGGGAGCACTTGATAGGAATTTGAAAGTAGGCATCTTTGAGTTCCAGGGAGGCTAGCCAGTCCCCTGGCCTTAGAGAGGGAAGGATTATTCCCAGAGTTATCATCTTGAACTTTGGCTTTAAAAGATGTTTGTTCAGATATCTTAAGTCCAGGAAGGGTCGCCACTCTCCTGTCTTTTTGGGGGTCAGGAAGTACCTGGAGTACAGTCCTTTGCCCCAGTGTATGGTAGGTACTCTCTCTATAGCTCTTAAAGCTGGGAGAGAAGAAACCTCTGCCTCTAGGGCAAGGGTTTACAAAAGATTTGCAGGTGGAAATGATCTGTCTCTCATCTTTGGAAATTTTTTGAAGCTGAGAACCAGTCCCTGGCTTACTACTTCCAGGACCCACTTGACTGATGTAATAGACATCCAGTCCTGGACAAAGTAAGCCAGCCTGCCCCCTACTGGAATCGGAGAGTCGACCCAGGCATACCCATCAGGGTGTCTGCTTGGCAGGGGCTTTAGGCTGAGGGGTGGATGCAGGCCTGCTCATCCCCCTTCTGCCTCTTCCTCTGAAGAACCCCCTCTGTGAAAAGGAAGAAGAGGCCTGTGCTTGGTAAAGAGGCCTTTGAAAAGGCCTGCCCCTGCCCCTAGACTGCTGCCTTTGAGGAGTTGCCTGCCTTTCCTTGGCCTGAGCACTCCTGTAAGTGGTCCTGTACTCATCCATTTTCTTCATGTAATTCTCTGTCTGCTCCCCAAACAGAGAATTACCCACTGCAGGAAAATCCATGGCCTTAGCCTGGGTGTCCTGTGAGAGGCTAGTACATCTGAGCCAAGCCATCCTCCGAAGATCCACAGATGTAGCCATAACTCTTGATGAGATAGCATTAGAGTCCACAGCAGCATGAAACTGAACCTTAGATGCCTCAATCCCATCTGCAGCCACCGCCTCCAGCTCCTTGTCTAGCTGGGGGGAGGCCTGTTTAGCCAGTGCCAGTACATTGTCCCACCTGGACTTCTGGTACCTGGCTGTATAGGCCATGTAATTCGCCTGCCTGAGTCCCAAAGAAGATGCCATGTACTGCTTCTTTGCCATGGCATCAATCTTCCTGGAGTCCTTGTCAGGGTGTGAAGCCAAGGGAATATTTGCCTTGTCACAGGCAGCAGCCTGCACTACCCCAACATGGCTGCATTGCTGGTATAAGAATTCCATGTCTGAGCCTGAAAGTGTATACCTCTTGTCCGTTCTTCTATCCACAGGAGGTATAGTGTTAGGAGATTTCAAAATTTTTTGTGTCTGTTTCCCAAAAGATTTATGAAGGGGAATAGACAGTCTCCTGGACTCTGGGATATACATCATCTCTACATAATCAGGCTCTTCTTGATCTTCCATAGCCTCCTCCTTAGGAAGCTGGAGGGTTTCAGCCACTTTTCTGTAAAACATAAAATGGGAAGGGGACTCTGAAAGCCTCGGAGGGGAAACACCTGATGTTCTGTCTGGGGAGATGTCCGGTTCCACTGGCACATCCAGACCTTCACTTACATCATGATCCTCAAATTCCCCTTCCTCTTCATACTCCGGTTCATAAAAATCTTCATGGGTATACTCTTGAACCAGGGGAACCAATCGAACCAAACCCTTGCCAGAAGAAGCCAGATTGGTCTGAACCGGGCAGAGCAATTCCACAATCTGAATCACCCTGGCTATCTCTTCAACGGTCGAAACATGAGCCTCTGGATCTGAACTGGTTGATTTATCTTTGCGCTTTCTTTTTGTTGGAACCGATCCCTCAGAATCAGCTCTCCTTTTGCCCGAAGTAGTATCGCCCTGGTCAGAGTGCACTCCTTCTGGTTCGGTCGAATCCCAAACTGGGCTGGCCATCCGGGTCAGCGGACTTCTCAGCCTCCTTTTCCCTCAGTCTACCTAATCTCTTCTCAAGGGTACAGTTGGGAAAATGTTTACATATTTGGCAGTCTGAATCAAGGTGGTCAAACCCCAGACACTAAACACAGGTGGTGTGGGGATTGGCCTTGGCAAAGACCTCCCCACACTCACTGCAGTGTTGAAACCTGGTGGGCCTGTTTTTTTTCTTGGGTTTCTCAGACATGGCCAACCTAACCAAACGTACCCTTTTTTCAGCAACCGCCAGGCAAGACTCCCTTATTGGTTCCTAACCATGTCACGGGTATTGGAAAAAAACAGTTAAAACACGTTTTTTTAGAACTGATAAGAACAGGTAACCACACACTAAATATAGCAAAATTCACAATCAAATGGTCGGTTCAGCTGAACCGACCGCACTTTTACAAGTTCCACACAGAAAAATAGAACAATTCCTATCTAGTACTCACGGCACCACAGACAGAGACTGAACCGACTATGCGGATACTTTTTTTCGGTTTAAACCGACGAAAAACTGAAAACTTTAACCGACTTCGAACTTGAGCTGAAGGAGAAATCTCCGGAGCGACCGTTCAGTGAGGCAGAGTAAAGAATCTGACGGTTTGAGTTCAAAACACTCCAGACAGAGACCTCAACCGAGCTCGAGCTCAGAGTTCCATGCCCTGCATGGAAAGTTAACCCTTAGTTCTCTGGGGCAGTTCAAAGGTTGGGAATCACTGCAATTGTCAGAATACAGCAAGACTTCATGTTGTTTGAAATAAGGCAATTCTAGTGGGAGGTACTGTAAGAGGAAGTAGGCTGTTGGTAAAACTAGGATCTACAGCTTATCTGATAGGTAGAGAAATGAGCAGACTGGGTGGGCCAAGCAGTCCTTATCTTCCATCAAAGTCTACATTTCTATGTTTCTATGCTGTGCTTTAGCCCTTTAATTCAGTTCTCTGGCTGCTCTTTTAGCTCTGTGAGGTGATGATTCAGTGGTGGAGGGAGCGGTCCCTATCTCATACCACCAAAATGGTCAGGGCTGCTCCTGTAGTCCTGGAAGAGCTATTTAAAACCCTCTCTGTTCCTGCCCTTCCTGGTTGTCCAGTGCAACCTTCCAGTTGGCTGTCTTGCAGGAAGGGAAGCATGGCCGGACTCTGATAGGCTACTGTGCCTAAGCCCTCTAATTGAGCTCCTTGGCTGCTCTTTTAGCTCTGTGTGGTGGAGATTCAGTGGTAGCGGGGGCGATCCCTACCCTGTCCTGACAAAACAGCACATTGTGCATTTTCAGAGCTCTTAGTCTCCCCTAATAAGGCTTCTGATGCAGACCCTGCACCATCTTCATGGCCCTCCTCTGAACATCCTCCACCATATCTATGTCCTTCCTGAGATGTGGTCTCCAGAATTAGACACATTATTTCAGGTGGGGTCTCACCAGTAATCTACACAGTTGCAACACCTCCTCCCTCCTTTTGCAGATGACACTCTTCTTTATGCACCGCAGAATCTCACTGACCATACCTACTGCCTTGTTGCACTGCCTTGCCACCTTGAGGTCATCAGATATGATTACTACAAGGTCCCTTTCATGTTAGGTATCTGTCGATACCTCTTCCCCTATGTTATACTCCACCGCCTGGTTTCTGTGCCTTAGCAGCATGGTTTTTAACTTTTTTTGCATTGAAACCCAGCTGCCATGCCCATAACCACTCCTTGAGTTTTCTCAGGTCTCTGCACATTCTCCCCACCCTCTGTGGAGTGTCCCTCTGCGGTGTCCACTCTATTGCAGATTTTGGCATCATCTGCACAGAGGCATTCCTTCCCTTCCAGCTGTTTTGCAATGTCACTCATAAAGACATCAAAGAGGACTGGTCCCACTACTGAGCTCTGATGTACCCCTTTTGGTCACTCTCCCATCCCCTGAGTGAGTTCCCTTTATGACCACCCTCTATCACCTATCCATGAACCAGTTTCATACCCAGTTTACATCCTTAAGACCCACTCCCAAACTGCCCATTTTCCTTATGAGCCTCCTATGTGGCATACTGTCAAAGGCAATGCTGAAGTAAGCAATAATACCCGATAGGGTGGGCTTTATTGGGAAATACCAGACTTCCCAGGGTCATAATGAGGCCCAACACCACAGGCAGAGGGCCTTATAGCCCCTGTAAGTTCCAGTACTTCCAAATAAAGCCCTCCCTGGAGGGTATTATTGTGCTTAGAAAATGGGCATTGTTAAAAAAATAAATAAATAAATACAAAATTGTTAATAAATGTTTATCATCAGTTTTGTAATAAAATAGTTCCTCTGCCTGCATGAGCTAATGTAGTTAAAGAAAAAAAGCTGGTTGTATACAGTTACAGTCTCCCATAGCACTATGATGTTGCCCTATGATATTGTGCATGTCTGTTTATACCCCCAATACAGCTTGTTATTTTAATGAGAGAAAGTCTATTTCTTTTTTGTGTGTGTCCCCATTTCTGTAGGGCCAGGAGCTGCTGCAGGTCAGCTCGGGAGACTATGGTTCTACATGGAGAGGCACGCTCTGTTACCGACAGTTATGTGAAGCTGATCGATCTAACAGCATCATTATTCATCCGTCATGGGCTTTTTTTGCTTGTGTAATATATGGCTACTGGTGTGGTTCTGGTCCCCCGTGACTCTCAGGAGACATGTTTACTGTGTGGGCAGTGCAGTCAGTGGTAGCGGCCATTTTTAAAGCGAACCACGCTTCGCACCATGAATCCGATAGGACCAATGGCTTCCGTTTACTTTTTGTCTAGCGCGGTAGTGCGAGACGGCAGTTGGGAGAGTGTTCCATAGCAAAGAATATGGCTGTGAATGTCTTCACTCTCCCAACTGCAAAATCAATGTGCTTTTTTTTTTTTTTTTTTTTTATTAAGAAGCAGGCAGTGATCACTGAAGCTAGTAGTGTTGGAGGGGGGGACTTGTAGCTCTCGCTAAGTGAGAGAAAAAACATGGTGGGGATTTTGAATTTTCTGAGATACTTCCAGCCAATTACAAAGCAGGCTGGGCACCACTGGAGAATGCTGCTCAGTGAAGTGGCATTTAGACTGCCTTTTATTTTTAGCTGGGCATCTATTGAAAAATAGATGCCCAGGTTGGAAGTGGTTTTAGCCAATCAGGGAACAAATTACATTCTTGCCATTTTCTAAGTCTAAAGTAAGCTATGTCCATTGGCCCACCCTGATCTATTTTCCTGGTCACCCACTCAAAGAAATTGATCAGGTGCACCTTACACTACATCCCCCCCCCATATGAATCCATGCTGCCTCGGGTCTTGTAACTTACTGGATTCAAAATACTCCATGATCCTTTCCTTCAGAAGTGACTCCATTAGCTTCCTCACCGCTGACCTCAAACTGACCAGCCTATAGTTGCAAGTCTTCTCCCTGCTCCACTTTTTATGAAACCCGATTACATCTGCCCACCTCCAGACCTCTGGAACCACTCCTGTTTCTAGTGAGTTGTTAAATAGGGTTGTCAGAAGTGAAGCCAGTATCTCCCTGAGTTCTCTCAACACCCTTGGGTGTATCCTGCCAGCCCAGCCCCATAGATTTGTCCACTTTCAGATTTGTAAGTCCTTTGATGACTCTGTCCTCTGTAAATGGACTTGCATCTACCTCCCTCCTCCAGTATTCCTGCTGCTTTCATGTGGTCCATCCCCTGGAAAGACTGAACAGAAGTATCTGCAAGGATATCTTATTTTTTCTGATCCTCATCTGCACAATCCTCCCCTGCACTTCTAAACCACACAATCCCTCCCTTCTTCTCCTCTTTTCAATTATGTACCTAAAAAAGTTCTGTCCCTTTTAGTTACCCTTCGTCTATCCCTTCCTCAGTTTGCGCCTTTGCACTCCTCAATGCTTTCCCTGCTTCCCTCAATTTCTCCTGATAGATCTCCTTATCCTCTTCCCCTGAGTCTTTTTCTACCTCGAATGCTACTTTTTAGCCTTAGTCTGTTTAACCACTTTCCTTGAGAACGAAAGCGGTATCTACTCTTATTTTTGCTCACTTCTTTTGTGCAGAGGTTTGTTGCCTTCACTATGCCATCTCTTAAAGAGCAAGTGCTTAGTAAGGATGTATATCTTAAAGAATGAAGGTTTGGGGACTTCAGATGTCTCTATAATCATTTTGTTTGCTTTTATTTGTTTTTAATTACCTTTTTTATTTGTATTTGCCAACTACAACAAACAAGAATACAATGCAATTCTTGTATTATGATGTCAGAAAAGTTTTACTGGCAAGCCTTGCAGTGTATTTCAATTGAAAACTGCAATCCTGTTTCCAGATTTTTATAGAGAAATAACACTTTCTACTGCAAATATTATATATTTTATAGAAATATGTGATTTTTGATAATCTGTGATCCTTTGCTATAGTTTAGTATGCAACATTTTCTTCATAACCAGATTTTTCTTTGGAAGAAGGAAAGAGAAGCCAAATATTGTTTTAAATATCGTAAAAGTCACACAGACCACAATAGTGCAAACATAAAAAAGTCAAAGTTTGTTGCTATACGAAGCATCTGTTTTGAAAAGATACAAAAATATAGTTTCTCATTGAAATACTATGGGCTGCTAAGTAGCTGGCAGTTTCTGATATAAAAATACCAGAATTCTGTTGAATTCTTTTTACTAGCATTGTGAGAAGGAAGGGTAAAACCCTAACAAATATTTTATTATAAAAGTATAAATTGGGTTGGGGCGTGGTTTAGCCACCAACAAATATGGCTGCTTAAGTCTGTTAATCTGCTCTCTTGCTGGACTAAATGTATTCTTTTCTATGGTGATTGCTTGCTTATTTTGTTTTTACTGTCAGTGGCAGTGTGGGTACGATGTCCTGTATCTGATGATGTGGAAACAGAAGTTTTAAGATAGGTCGGAAGACTATAAACAATGGATGAATTGCATGGTGGTCTGACCACGAGGTCCTGGGCTCTCCACCTTGCCTTATCTTGAGCATGCAGTGAGGATCAGTTTGGGTGTGAACTGTCAAACTCACCTATTTACTGAGGTAGCCGATACTGCTGGAACTACCCTGATTTAATAGCGACTAGCTTTCATTCTTCAGAGCAATATGGCGGAATACAGTTACTTGCTAGAATGAGCCCTGATTTTAAACATAACTCTTCTGTCTGGTAGTTTTACTGGACCCTCTCGCTGCAGTATTGCATCCCATGATCCTGTAGTCCCGGCCAGCCAAGCTGCCAATTCACTGGGGTATATAACACAAATGTTGGAAACCCTTTTGTTGGATACGACTGTGATTAAAACCTCATTAAGAGGGAACACAGAGGATGTCAGGAATCTTCATGACAGAATGAATGCTGCAGAACAGTGAATGGATGAAGTGGAAAGGTAGCAGCATCTCTTACTGCAAAGGTTAGGAGACCACAAACAGCATTTTCAAAAACTGTGGGACAGAGCAGACGATCAAGAAAATAGGGGACACCATAACAATATACAGATACTCGGCATTCCCAAGTAAATGCAAGGACCAAACATAGAGGGATTCCTGAATGAGTTTTTAACCTAAGCTCATAGGCCAATGATGGTGAGGAGCCATCAATGTCGAGAGGGTTTACAGAATGAGCTCCTGGATCCCCTCCAGACTGATCATTGCCTATTTACTGCACTACTCTGTAAAGAAAAGGCTTTTGAGAGTTGTCAGAGAAGAAGGTGAGCTTAACTGGCAGGGGCTAGAATTTCATTTTACCGGGTCTTCTCCCATGAGGTGGCACTAAAATGAAAAGCCTTTCCTATCTGAAAACCACCCTCCATGATGCCAGCTTCAGGTACAAGTTTAATGGACTAACCAACTTGCTTGTGTCTAAAGATGGCAAAGATTTTGTTGCTTCATCATGCCAAGAGTTTTCTAACTGGATCAGTAAGCAGTGACCTAACTCCAGAATTGGGACTACCTCTCCCAGAAAGCTATGGGAGTCAGGTGACTGCCACAAAGTGCACTGGAATGGGACTGATCACAAGAAGGATGTGGGGGAATGTAAACAAGGTGACCCCACTGATTGCAAAAGAAAAACTTACTCACCATAGTAATGTTGTTTCTTCTAATGGAATCTTGCTGTATTCAGACATAATGCTGTTAGCCCCAGCACTTGAACTGCCCCGGAGAGGAAAGAGTTAACTCTATGCAGAAGCATAGATCGTTGAGCTCGAGTTCGGTTTTCAAACCTCTATCTGTGGTACTTCTCAATGTAATCGTCAGATTCTTATGAGCACACTAACTAACATACTATAGTATGGAAATTGTTCAACGTATAGCCAAAGGGCAAAAAATTATGTTTGGGCCCAAAAGACTCAAGTCGAGAACCCAAGAAGGAAAGGTAGTGACAATATTTAATTATAAAACACCAGAAAAATAATAACAACATCCACCTCACCCAAGAGGGAGGGTACAAGGTACAGCCCTGAGGTGCAACACTGTACCTGCCAGCCCACTTCCCAAAAACCCAGATTCTGAGAGGGGAGATGGGGGGAAGGTCTGAATACAGCAAGACTCCATTAGAAGAAACAACATTACTATGGTGAGTAATTTTTTCTTCAAACAACATGAAGTCTTGCTGTATTCAGGCATAATGCAGACTACCAAGCAGTTCCCTATGGAGGAGGGAATGCAGAACCTACTTTGGGAAGAGGATCTGCAGTACTGCTGTGCCAAACCTAGCATCACTCCTAGCCTGGATGTCCAGGGAGTAATGCTTGATAAAAGTATGTACTGTTTTCCAGGTGGCTGCTTTACAGATCTCTAACAAAGGTATATCTCTGGCCACAGCTAGAGAAGCAGCTGTACCCCTAGTCAAATGAGCCCTCAGGCCTGAAGGGGGCGTTCTACCCAACTTGTCTTAACAGAATTGTATGCAAGAAACAATCCACCTGGCAATAGTTCTTTCAGTGGCAGGCTTACCTTTCCCCACTTCACCATAAGTGAGAAACAATTGAAGACAGTCATTTCTATGTGCCTTAGTATGCTCAATGTAGTAGCTAAGGGCCCTCTTAACGTCCAGACTCTGTAACCTTCTTTCACCTGAAGAAGAATGATCAGTGAATAACACAGGGAGAGATATAGACTGGTTCAGATGAAAATCCGATACCACTTTGGGCAAGAACCTCCTATTGGTTCTTAGGACCACTTTGCCCCTATGGATAGAGATGAAGTCAGATTCAACTGACAGAGCCTTTAACTCACTAATACACCTGGCAGAAGTAATAGCTACTAGGAACACAGTTTTCCAGGTCAAGTACTCCAATTCGGCCAAAGCCAGAGGTTCAAAGGGTGGCTGCATAAGCTGAGCTATGCAGACATTAAGATCCCAAGTCGGAGTGGGCTCCCTAAAGGGAGGGTTAATGTGAACCAGTCCTTTGAAAAACTTTTTGAAAACAGGATGAGATGCCATGGAGGAGCCCTTCCCTGCTGAGAGGAATGCAGAGACAGCTGCTAGATGAACCTTCGGAGTGGCAGGCCTAAGGCCTAGACCATTCAGATGAATTAGATAGTCTAAGGTTGTGGAAATGTCTGCAGAATCAGGCAGGATGCCTTTCTGAGAGCACCAAATACTGAACCTTTTCCATTTGGAGTTGTAAGTTTTTCTAGTAGAAGGTTTCCTGAGACCTTCAGAATATCCAGAACTCCCTGAGAAAGATGTAGTGCTGCATATTCCAACTCTTCAAGAGCCAGGCCTTGAGATTGAGAGACTGGAGATTGGGGTACCAGATCCGCCCCGGGAGGAGGACAGGAGATTGTATGTCCTGGGCAGAGACAGGGGACGTGACACTGACAAGGACAGCAGTAGAGGATACCACGGCTGTCTGGCCCAATCTGGAGCCACCAGTATCACTGTGCAGGGTTGAGTCTTGATCTTGATCAGAACTCTGAACAGCAGAGGGAAGGGTGGGAAGGCATAGAGAAACCTGTCCTTCCAATCCAAAATGAGAGCATACTGGTGAAACGTCCCCAGGACTGGAGGTCTGCAACAAAACAGAGGAAGTTGATGATTGTCCAGTGCTGCAAAGAGATCTATCTTGGGAGCGCCCCACCTGGAGAAGATGAACTTCAGTATGTGAGGATCCAGGGAACATTCGTAGTGTTCCTGTAATATTCTGCTCAGAGCATCTGCAAGTATGTTGATCTTCCCAGGAAGGTGAACTACTACCAGAAAAGTCTGAAGAGAATAGGCCAGAGACCACAGCTTCATGGCTTCTGTGCACAAGGCTGAGGACCGAGTACCTCCCTGCTTGCTGATGTACCACATTGTGGTGGTATTATCCGTTCTGACTTGGACCACCTTACCCTTGTCTGAATCCGAGAAGCTCTGCAGGGCTAGGAAAACTGCCCTGAGTTCCAGGAGATTAATATGAAGGAGAAACTCTTGTGGAGGCCAGACTCCTTGAGCTGTCAGGGCTCCCAGGTGGGCTGCCCACCCTAGGAGAGAAGCATCCGTAGTTAGAACTACTGATGGGACTTGAGGGAGAAATGGAACCCCTTGTCTGAGGTTGTCCTGGTCCAGCCACCACTGGAGAGCTTGGACCAGAGTCTGAGTCACTGGGATCAGTTTGGTAAGTGAGTCCTTCTTTTGAGACCAAAAAGACCTTAGATGAAACTGAATGTCCCTCATCTGGAACCTTGCTCCCTGCACCACTGCCATGGAAGCTGCCATGTGGCCCAGGAACTGGAGGAACTGTCTTGCTGGGTGGGAGACCTGAGGTTGAAAGGAGGAAGTGAGATCCACTAGGGCTTTCACCCTTGCCAGGGGAAGGAAGGCTTTGGCTTGTACAGTGTCCAACTCTATGCCTATAAAGGTGAGAAGTTGAACTGGTTCGAGGACAGACTTTGAAAGATTGAGAAGAAACCCCAAGTAGCTGAGTAGGTCCTGGGTAGTTTGAAGAGCTGACTTGACCTGTAAAGGTGACTGACCCACTAAGAGCTAGTCATCCAGATGTGGGAAGATGGTGATACCTTGTCTTCTGAAGTAAGCCACCAGTACTGCAAGGCACTTTGTGAACACCCTTGGAGCTGATGTTAGGTCGAATGGCATAGCTCTGAATTGGTAATGGCCTGAAGACAACTCGAACCTGAGGTATTTTTTGTGGGAGCACCTGATAGGAATATGGAAGTAGGCATCCTTGAGGTCCAGAGATGCTAGCCAGTCCCCTGGCCTTAGAGAGAAAAGGATTATTCCCAGAGTTACCATTTTGGATTTACGCTATGAAATGTGTTTGTTCAAATATCTTAGGTCTAGGATGGATCGCCACTCCTGTTTTCTTTGGGGTAAGGAAATACCTGGAGTACAGTCCTTTTCCCCTGTGCTGAGTAGAAACCTTCTCTACAGCTCTGAGAGCTAGAAGAGAGGAAACCTCTGCCTCTAGGGTAATTGTTTCTGTGAGTGATGCAGGTGGAAAAGTCGGCCCGCATTTTTGGAAATTTTTTTAAGCTGAGGGCCAGTCCCTGGCTTACTACTTCCAGGACCCACTTGTCTGATGTCACAGACTTCCAGGCCTGGAAGTAGTAAGCCAGCCTGCCTCCTACTGGAAATGGGGAGTCGACCCGGGCTGACACATCAGGGTGTCTGCTTGACAGGAGCTTTAGACTGAGAGGAGGAGGAGGAGGAGGGAGCAGCTCTACTCATCCCCCTCCTGCTCCTTCCTCTGAAGAACCCCCTCCGTGGGAAGGGAGAGGAGGCCTGGGCTTGGTAAAAAGGCCTTTGAAAGGGCCTGCTCCTGCCTCTAGACTGCTGCTTGTGCAGAGTGGCTTGCCTTTCTTTGGCCAGTGCACTGCTGTACGTGGTCCTGGGACGCAAACTGTCATGTGTATATTCCGCTCAATGCTCCATTATTGGGTATACAGTTCCCCATTATGCCTGACCACCAAACTACTACTTAGTGACTCGCTACGAAGCCATAACCCCAATTGGAATACCTCAAAACAATGGCTGCTGAATAAGAAAAGGAGGGCCAAAGACAGTCCCCTCTTCCTATCTCTTGAAGCCCTTATAACACTCCTATTCTTTCTGCTGATCTGTATTGGAAATGTGGAAATCAACCCAGGCCCTCCTGAGTGTATCACCTCACCAGCAGACCTAGCCTCAACCAAAGGCCTAAGTTTTCTACATATCAATGCATGCAGCCTCCTAAAAAAGCTCACATTGATACAAGCCTGGGTTGCCCATACCCTGCCAGACTTTCTTGTGGTGTCTGAGACATGGCTGAAACCCGCCACAGCAGATAGGGATGTAAACTTACCCAACTATCAAATATTCAGAGCGAATCACTGGACAAGGGGCGGTGGAGTAGCTATATATGTAAAATCCACTATATCTGTATCCTGCCTTAATGCAACATCTATGCCCAAAGAATTGAATGTATATCCCCAAAGTAACTCTCTCCATACGGTAGCTTTTCAGCTAGTTGGCTGCTATAGGCCCCCCTCTGCTGATCACAAGCTTCTAACCCACCTGGGGAATCTGATCAAACTGGGCACTGAAGAAATCATAATCCTAGATGATCTACATCTAAATTGGCTTTCCAAGGCAGCAGCACCATTAGCTTCATTCTACGATACACACGGGTTCTCACAACTGATAAATGAGCCAACAAGAATCAACTTAAAGAATAGAAGCAACAGCACATTACTTGACATCATTCTGGTGAATAAACCCCACCTATTCACGCACACTGGAGTGCTTTTCAGTGACATAAGTGACCACTGCCTCATTGCAGGAGTAAGATCATCCGGCATATCAGCACCCCCAGCAAAATTCCTATGGAGGAGATCCAAGAAAAAACTTCAATATTGAGGGATATCTCCATGATCTAACTCATTCTACAAGATGGCAAGAGTTTTACCTAGCACACTCTGTGGAAAAAGCACATTAGGTGTTAAACAGCATAATACTAGGTGCCCTCATGCACCAATCACTAGTGTTCGAATAAAAAACAAATCTTGCCTCTGGTTTTCAGATGACTTTAAATCTGCACTGCTGGAGAGAGACAAGCTATGGAAACTGGCGAGGAAGACCAAGAACCCATATGACTGGGCGATGTTTAAGAAAGCCAGAAATAGCTGTACCAGGAAAGTAACGGGATACAAAGGCTGCCTTTTATAGGGCTGAACTTGACTCCTCCTACCACAATCCTGCTAGGTTCTGGAGCACCATTAAGGGTATTTTAGGACAGGACTCTAGCACCTCACTACCAACTCAATTGCACAACAATAAGGGTACAATCTCAGACAGAATGGAAGTACTGGATGCTTTCAATAATCACTTCACAACTGCTGGCCTTGCTTTTGACACCTCTCCAGCTAACCTGCTACGTGCACAACTAAGCTTCCAGCACACTGGAGCTCAGAAAACTGATTCTTCCTTCTCCTTCAAACCGATCCTGTTGAAGCAAGTAGAGGATCTAATGTTGCAAATGGATATCAAAAAAAGCACAGGCAGACTCTCTTGACCCCTACTTTCTAAAGATTGCAATACATGCACTTGCAGTTCCCTTAACACATCTTTTTAATCCGTCATTAATCTCTGGTTCTATTCCTACAATGTGGAAAACAGCCCAAGTGTTTCCCCCTACTAAAATCAGGGGACCCCATGGACCTCAACAATTACAGGCCTATATCCATTCTTCCAGTGCTATCCAAGCTGCTAGAGAAATTAGTGAGCATCCAGCTAAGAGAATACCTTGAAGATGCTAATCTCTTAAATCCAGCTCAATCTGGGTTTAGAGCTTAGGCATAGTACTATCTCTGCACTGGCCAAAGTTACAAATGACTGGCAAACCGAATTGGATAAAAAGAACAGTGTCTGTGCTGTATTTTAGATCTCAGCAAGGCATTCGCACAGTGGACCATGAGCTGCTACTCTCTTCCTTGCATTCCATAGGCTTGGACCCACCCTCCCTTAAGTGGTTCAGGTGTTACCTACGGATAGGTCACAGCAAGTGAAAGCTGAAGGTGATCTATCTCCACTAAAACCACTTCTAAGAGGAGTTCGCAAGGATCTATCCTGGGCCCTATCCTTTTTGCCATTTACATTAATAATATTGACTCAAACCTCACCAAAGCCACTGTTCACCTGTTTGCAGATGACACAGTTTTGTATGTCAGCAACCCATCGCCTGCAATAGCTTGTGAAATTCTACAAGCAGAATTCTCCTTATTACAACACCAACTACTGGAAAAAAAGCTTCTTTTAAATGCAAAGAAAACAAAAGCAATGTTTATCTCCAACCAAAGCTATACAAATACCTCCTCACTAAACAGTCTCCCCCAGCTATCCACTATCCTTGGAGAAAGCCTGGACTATGTAGAAAAATTCAAATATTTGGGTTTGTGGATAGATAGCAGGCTTGATTACACACATCACATTGAAGAATTTCTGAAAAAACTTCGCCAGAGGCTTGGCCTATTCAGAATAAAACACTTCCTAACCAGAGACTCTAAGATGAGGTTGGTCCAGGCCACTTTTCTTTCAGTTATTGACTATGCAGATTTCCTTTACAGTCACTGCCCCATCTCCTATCTAAGCAAATTGGATACACTGTACCACAGAGCACTAAGGTTCATAACAGATCTTCCATTTAACACTCATCACTGCTCTCTCTATGCTGCAGTCGGTTGGGCATCCCTACACCTCAGAAGGAACAGAAATGCTGCACTATGGATTTACAGAGAGTTGTCTAAGAAGCTTCCAAATTATATTTTAGACTGCTTCACACAGGCCGCAGCTAGCTCCTATGCCCTAAGAAGCAACAACTTCATCATGCTCAAGGTGCCTAAAGTCAACACCCGGCAAGGGAGCTCTGCAATCAGCTATTCTCTAGCTATGGCATGGAATACTTTACAGAAGTCCCTGAAGCTGATCAATCTTATACCTCTAGCATCCTTTAAACAGCTTTGCATAAGTCTCTTCTCAGAGAAATGCAACTGCTATCACAAACTCTAGTCTATTCACATTCCTTACCTTCCCCCTTCCAGACAACTATCATAATTTGCAACTCATTTTCCATAACTTATCCCCACAGTTCTCCCTTCCAGGCAGCCCTCATTTTATGGTACTTCAGTTCCCTATAACCTTATCTACACTGATCTTGCTACCCCTGGCTATAATCTTCTCCCACTAATTCCTGGCCCTTACCCCAGCCCTTATTACTCCCTTACACCTCCTAGTATTAGCCCCAGCCCCTGTTCGAGTCCCCTATACCCTCCTTTCCATGTCTTTTCATCATCATCATCATCATCAAATCTTTATTTATTCAGGCGAACATTATTGAGCAAGGCTCATTTACAAGATGGACCTGTTAAGGTCAAGGTTCAACAGTTGATACACAACAGATACATCATACACTTATATAAAACAGTTAAACATACAGGGGAAAACATTTATAAACACAGTGATGTACAGTAACATTCACATGATAAAAATCGGTTACAGGAAAGTTAAGCTAATATTTACAGTATATACACATCCCAGTGGAGGGGCCATGGCAAACACACAGCATAATGTAATACTAGGATGGTGAAGGTATTATTGGGTGCCATAAGATGGGGTGTCTGCCTGGAAGGATTTATGCCATATATGGTTAATTTTGGGAGGAGATTGTGAGATGACAAAGCTAGCTCTAGTGGTAGCAACTGCATTTCTCTGTGAAGAAGACTGTACAATGCTGTTTAAAGGATGCAAATGGAATAATATTGGACAGTTTTAGGATTTTTGTAGGGTGTTCCATGCTATAGCTAGAGAATAGCTGATTGCTGCCCTCCCTAGCCTGGTGTTGAATTTGGGCAATTTGAGCAGGATGATGTTGTTGCTTCTTAGGGCATAGGAGCTAGGAATGGTCTGGGTGAAGCAGTCCAGAATATAGTTTGAAAGTTTTTGATAACGCTCTGTAAATCCATAGGGCTGCATTTCTGTTCCTTCTGAGGTGAAGGAAACCCATCCAACTGCAGCATAAAGAGAGCAATGATGGGTATTAGATGGCAGATCTGTAATGAATCTTATTGCTCTATGGTATAAGGTATCCAACTTGTGTAGGTAGGAGATGGGGCAGTGACTATAAAGGAAGTCTGCATAGTCAACAACTGATAGAAAATGGCTGGACTAACCTCATCTTTGAATCTCTGTTTAGGAAGGGTTTTAATCTATAGAGAAGGCCAAGCCTTTGGCGAAGCTTTTTTAGCAGTTCTTCTAAATGATGAGTGAAGTCTAGTCTGTTGTCAATCCACACACCTAGGCATTTGAAGTTTTCTACATATTCCAGATTTTCTCCAAGTATAGTGCATAGCTGGGGGAGGATGATTGAAGAGGAGGTGCTGGTGGAGCTTTGATTTGTGAACATCATTGCTTTAGTTTTCTTTGCATTTAACAGAAACTTTTTCTCAAGTAGCTGATATTGTAACAAGGAGAATTCTGTTTGTAGGATTTCACCAGCAGCTGCAGGTGAAGGGTTGCTGACATACAAAACAGTGTCATCAGCAAAGAGGTGTACAGAGGAATTGGGGAGGGCTGAATCAATATTATTTATATAAATGCCAAAAAGGGTAGGACCCAGGATAGAACCTTGGGGGACTCCTCTTAACAGTGGTTTTAATGGGGATAGGTCACCTTCAGCTTTTACCTGCTGTGACCTACCGGTGAGATAACATCTGAACCATTTAAGGAGGGTGGATCTAGGCCAAGGAGTGCAGGGATGATAGTAGAAGCTTGTGGTCCACAGTATCGAATGCTTTGCTCAGATCCAGAAATACTGCACAGACATTATTCTTTTTATCTAATTCGGTTTGCCAGTCATTTGTGACCTTGGCTAGTGCAGTGATAGTGCTATGCTTGGCCCTGAATCCAGATTGAGCTGGATTCAAGAGGTTAGCATTGTCAAGATACTACCTTAACTGGTTACTCACTAATTTCTCCAGCATCTTAGATAGCACTGGTAGAATGGAAATGGGCCTGTAATTATTAAGTTCCATAGGGTCCCCTGATTTTAGAAGGGGAACCACTTGGGCTGTCTTCCACAGTGTGGGAATAGAATCAGAGTTTAGAGATAGGTTAAAGAGATGTGTTAGGGGGACTGCAAGTACATGGGATGCAATCTTTAGAAAGTGGGGGTCCAGAGAGTCTGCCCCTGCGCTTTTTTTGGTATCCAGCTGCCATAATAGGTCCTCTACTTGCTTCAACAGTATAGATTTGAAGCTGAAGGAAGAGTCAGCTCTCTGAACACCAGTGTAATGGGAGCTTAATTGTTCCCTCAGCAGGTTAGCTGGAGAGGTATCAAAGGCAAGGCCAGCCGTTGTGAAGTGGTTATTGAAGGCGTCCAGAATTTCAATTTTGCCAGTGATAGGGCCATAACTGTTGTGTAATTGAGTTGGAAGGGAGGTGCTAGCGTCCTGCCCCACCTTACCCTTGATGGTACCCCAAAACCTAGCAGGATTATGATAGGAGGAGTCGAGCTCGGCCAAGTAGAAGGCAGCCTTTGCATCCCTAACTTTCTTGGTGCATCTATTCCTGGCTTTCCTAAAGATCATCCAGTCATTTGCATTCTTGGTTTTTCTTGCCATTTTCCAGAGTTTGTCTCTCTCCAGCAGTGCAGCTTTGAGGTCAGCTGAAAACCAACGACAGGATTTGTTTTTTATTTGGATACTAGAGATTGGGGCATGGGTGTTAAGGGCATTTATTATAATGCTATTTAGCACCTGCTGAACTTTTTCAACAGAATGGGCAAGATAAAACTCTTGCCAGTGTGGAGAGTGAGCTAGATCATGCAAATATCCTTCAATATTGATGTTTTTCTTGGATCTCCTCATGAGGAATTTTGCAGGGGTTGTTGTTTTGCTGGTGGATCTTACCCCTGCGATGGGGCAGTGATCACTTATGTCGCAGAGAAGCAATAGCATGATATCAAGTAGTGTGCTGTTATTACTATTCCTTGCATTAAGTCTTGTTGGCTCATTAATTAGTTGTGTGAACCCATATGTATCACAGAATGATACCAGAGGTGCAGCTGCCTGGGTAAGCCAGTTGAAATTCAGGTCACCTAGAATAATGACTTCTTCAGTGCTGGGCTTGAGCAGATTCCCCAGGTGGGATAACAGCTTGTGTTCAGCAGAGGGGGGTCTGTAGCATCCAACTAGCTGAAAAGCTGCTGTATTGGGGAGAGAGACTTTTAGGGATAGGCATTCAAATTCCTTGGGCATAGAGGTTGCAGCAATACAGGATACAGGTATACCGGATTTTGCATATTTAGCTACTCCACCTCCCCTTGTTTGGCGATCCGCTCTGAATAGCTGATAGTTAGGTAGGTTAACATCCCTGTCTGCTGTGGTGGGTTTGAGCCATGTCTCAGATACCACAAGAAAGTCTGGCAAGGTATGGGCAACCCAGGCTTGTATCAGTGTAAGTTTTTTCAACAGACTGCATACATTAATATGCAGAAAACTGAGGCCTTTAATTGAGGTTAGGTCTGATGGAGAGGTGATACATTCAGGGGGTCCAGGGTTGATTTCCACGTTACCAATACAGAGCAATAGAAAGAGCAGGAGTTTCGTGAGGGCTGCCAGTGATAGGGAGAGGGGGCTGTCTTTGGTTCTCCTTCTCTTATTCTGTTGCCATTCTTTTGGGGTGCTCCATGTGGGGTTAAGGAATTGTGTCGAGACACCAAGTAGCAGTTTGGTGGTTAGGCTTAGGGGGGATCTGTATATCCAGTAGTGGAGCCTTGATTGAAATACATGTGTGGTGGTATGTGTCTCTTTTTGGGGGTCACACCACTGTAATCAATGCAGCAGTGGTAGGGCATATGTGAGGGTTTGAGCGTCAACCAAAGGGGATGGTTCAGAGAGACTGGGCGGATGGATCACCCTAGTTTGTGTGACAAGGACATCTTCTTTGTGGAACCCCATAGCTGTCAGTGAAAGAAGTATCAGAAGTAAACTCCCCATTGTGAGAGAGATATTGTTAGTTGGCTGTCAGGGGAGTAGTGAAGTTGCTGATTGGTTGGATCAGCAAGCTGGTGTGACAGTTTATTGGTTTAGGGTAATGCTGAGGGCGGGGAAGAGATTTCGACGGGAAGATGCCTATAAAGTAACACACAAGATGGGGAAGGGCGGGTGGGCAAAATTTTGCGGCTTTCCTGAGTCCTCCTCGCTGTCCCTCGCGCCTCATGGTTCCCTAGTCGGCTAAGGTGACGCACCGCCCGCTGGCGGAGCGGAGCCTCGGCGCTCAGCTGGGTGCTGTGGGGCAGGGATGGCAGGCTGGAGAGAGACAGAGGAAGGTGCAACAATTAAATAGAGGCAGAAACAAGTGTTCCTGTTCGTCACTGACTAAATCTGCACAACAAAAGGCTGTGGGGTGGGGTGCTGTGGCGCCTCAGCGTCTGGTCCACCTTACAAATGCAAAAAAGGATTTGTAATCACAGTAAAGAGCAATAAATCAGCAGTTTCCCCTTGCAATTACATTAGCAGAAAACAGCACCTTTTAGGTATATTACACAGTTTAAGGATGGAAAGTGGCGCCTCAGCTGCCTGGCCCACTTCAGATACCAGGGATTTAGAATTACAGCAAAAATACAATCAAATCAACAGATTCCCTTTACAGATGCAGCAAAATAGAAGACAGCTCTTTTTTAGGGATTTTTGCAAGAATACAGGGAAGAAAATCCCAAGTCCCAGACAGATTTCGGTATGGCAGGCTCAGTCAGTGTAAGTCAATGGGGGCAGGAGAGCCAATCAGCTGCTGTGCCTAGAGAAGCGCTCGCTTACTGATTGGCTGTGGCTTTCTCGAGTCCTCCCTCGCTGTCACTCCTGGCCTTGTGGTTCCCTGAGTCAGCTAAGGTGCCGCCAACCTCCCGCTGGTGGAGCGAAGCCCCAGCGCTCAGCTGGGTGTTGTGGGTCAGGAATGGCAGGCGATTGACTGCGGCTTTCCCGAGTCCTCCCTCGCTGTCCCTCCTGGCCTCATGGTTCCCTGAGTCAGCTAAGGTGCCGCCGACCGACCGCTGGTGGAGCGAAGCCCCGGTGCTCAGCTGGGTGCTGTGGGGCAGGGATGTCAGGTGATTGGCTGTGGCTTTCCCGAGTCCTCTCTCGCTGTCCTTCCCGGCCTCGTGGTTCCCTGAGTCCGCTAAGGTGCTGCCGACCGCCCGCTGGCAGAGCGAAGCCCCGGCGCTCAGCTGGGTGCTGTGGGGCAGGGATGGCAGGCGATTGGCTGCGGCTTTCCCGAATCCTCCCTCGCTGTCCCTTCCGGCCTTGTGTTCCCTAGTCGGCTAAGGTGCACGACCACCGCTGGCGGAGGCCGGAAGCCCGGCGCTCAGCTGGGTGCTGTGGGGCAGGGATGGCAGGCGATTGGCTTCAGCTTTCCCGAGTCCTCCCTCGCTGTCCCTTCCGGCCTCGTGGTTCCCTGAGTCGGCTAAGGTGCCGCCGACCGCCCGCTGGCGGAGCGAAGCCCCGGCGCTCAGCTGGGTGCTGTGCTGTGCTTTTACCATAGACTGTGATCACCATTTTCTCAGTCACTCAAACACTGTGTCTCCTTGTCTGCATTGGATTGCCCTGGAACTTGGAAATTTTTGGGTGCCTTATGTTTAGTGTATGCCTTGATTCCTCCACTGGGACATGTATATACTGTATTATCTAGTGTACTTTTCATATGTCCTACCTTGTCCTGTTATGTTTTAATCAACTTCTGTCTTTTGATTATGTATATATAATTATTTTAAATGTATCTGTTTATGTACCAACTATTGAACCTTGACCTTATCAGGTCCATCTTGCAAATGAGCTCTGCTTAATGATGTTCGCCTGAATAAATAAAGATTTGATTGATTGATTCATCCATTTTCTTCATGTAAGCCTCTGTCTTCTCCCCAAACAGAGAGTTACCTACTACAGGAAAATCCATAGTCTTAGTCTGGGTGTCCTGTGAAAGGCTAGTACATCTGAGCCAAGCATGTCTTCTGAGAGACACAGATGTAGCCATGACTCTAGATGCCACATCATTGGAGTCCACAGCAGCATGAAATTGCATTTTGAATGCCTCAGTTCCTTCAACAGCTACCTCCTCCAGCTCCTTGGCTAGCTGGGGAGAGGCCTGTTTAGCCAGTTCCAGAACCATATTCCATCTGGATTTCTGGTACCTGGCTGTGTAGGCCATATAAGTAGCCTGCCTGAGTCCCAAAGAGGATGCCAAGTACTGTTTTTTGGCTACGGCATCCACTTTCCTGGAGTCCTTATCTGGGGGCTGTGAAGCCAAAGGAATGTTAGCCCTGTCACAGGCTGCAGCCTGCACTACCCCAACATGGCTGCAATGACTAAAAAGGAACTCTAGAGCTGAGCCTGATAACAAATACCTCCTGTCCATTCTCTTGTCCACAGGAAGTATTGAAAAGGGGTTTGTAAAATTTTGTGTGTCTGTTTCCCCAAGGATTTATGAAGAGGGATAGACAGTCTTTTGGACTCTAGGATGTCCATCATTTCCACAAAATCAGGCTCGTCATCCTCCTCTGCAGCTTCAACCAAGGGAAGCTGCAGGGTTTCTGCCACCTTTTTGTTGAACAGAAAATGTGAAGGGGACTCAGAGAGCCTGGGAGGAGAGACACCTGAGGGCCTGTCTGGGGAGATGTCCAGTTCAGTGGGCACATCCAGACCCCCCTGGTCATCGTTATCATCATCATCCTCGGGATAGTCTTCGTCTCCCTCCCACTCCTCATAAAAAGCATCTAGATCATAATCTGGAGGAGACGGATCCGACTGAACTGACCTCCTAACCGGCGGTACCAGTTCGGAAGGAACTGGTCTAAGCGATTGAACAATGCTAATCACTTTGGCTATTTCGTCCGCAGTTGGAGAGTGCGATACCAGATCCGAATTGGCAGACTTATGCTTCTTTTTTTTCTTTTTCTTTTTTGTATTATCTTTTTTTCACCCCCTGTGTGCTCCTCGGCAACCACTCCTTCAGGCTTGCCAAGGCAGTCCTCTGATCCATCCGTCCTCCGAGGCTCCACCGCCTCAGATCGCAGCTGATCCCCAGGGTGACCCGGCATAACCCTTCACAGGACGGGTCCCCCTCCTCCAAGGGGAAGGCACCAGCCAAGGGGCAGACCAGCACTCCTTACTTTTTTAGCGCCAGGGATGCTGCTGAGTCGGAGAGCTCGGTAGGACCTTTGATGGCCTCAGAACATCGGGCAGCCATCATCCGGCTACCGTGAAGTGGTATTTCTGCTTTTCTAGTTACTCCCTCATTTTTCTTGCATGCGTCAACAGTGCTCCTGGCCTCCACCAGAGGCCGCTGCAGCACGACAAGACCCCACTACCCACCCCCAGGAGAGGAGAGCAGTCCTACGGATGCTCGATCCTCTTCTGTCCCTGCCAGCCCACGACGACCTGAGTCTGTTCCCGAACCCGGGTCGCTGGCGTGGGACAAGGTAAAGCACCAGTGCCTCAACCCTCTGCGCCACTGGGCCACGCTTCTTTTTTGATGGAACTGACCCATCGGTATCAGCTCTCCTTTTGCCTGAGGAGGTATTGCCTAGGTCAGTAGGCACCTCCTCAGGTTCGGCCACAACCGAACCGGGCTGGCCATCCAGATCTACAGACTTCTCGGCCTCCCTTTCCTTCAGCCTACTCAGTCTTTTATCTAGAGTGGATTTAGGAAAGTTTTTAAAGACTTGGCAGTCTGACTTGAGGTGGTCAAACCCCAGACAATAAACACAGATGAGGTGGGGGTCAGCCTTAGCAAAGGCCTCCCCACTCTCAGTACAGTGTTGAAACCCCGTGGGACTGGTTTTCTTCTTCAGTTTCTCAGACATGGCCAACCTAACAAATTACCCTATTGCAGCTTTCAAGCCAGGTAATACAATAACCGATCGGTTACAAACCGTGTCATGGGCTTTTTAAAAGAACCGCCAAAAAAACCTTGGTTCTTTTGAAATTGATCGCTACCGGAACACCACTCTAATGCCAGAAATAAATTTAAACAGAATGAGTTGGTTCCAAACCGGACCGACTGGAAAGAAACCGAAGAAAAGAACAATTTCCAACTTTTTCACTGAATAAAGCACAGTCACTACCTATCTACACACTACCTGTACCGTAGACAGTGGCTGGAAATTCGAAAATAACAAAAAATTATACTGTTTAAACCGAACGCTTTACTTTTACCGAACCGAGCAGAGGAAATCTCCGGAGCGACTTCACTGTTAGACGGAGTAAAGAATCTGACGGTTACACTGAGAAGTACCACAGATAGAGGTTTGAAAACCGAGCTCGAGCTCGAGCTCAACGTTCTATGCTTCCACATAGAGTTAACTCTTTCCTCTCCAGGGCAGTTCAAGTGCTGGGGCTAACTGCATTATGTCTGAATATAGCAAGACTTCATGTTGTTTGAATGGCACCCTCCAAGTCTAAGATGGCACCCTCCACTCCTGACATACAAGAACATTTGCATAGTCACAAAGAAGAGGTACTTGAGATTGGGGATGTAGGGGCTATAAATGTCACAGGATCCCATGGCCCCAGCGATCGAAACAGAAGCCATGAAGCTGAAGAAAAAATTACTCACCTTAGTAATTATATTTCTTCTAATGGAGTCTTGCTGTATTCTGACAATTGCAGTGATTCCCAACCTTTGAACTGCCCCAGAGAACTAAGGGTTAACTTTCCATGCAGGGCATGGAACTCTGAGCTCGAGCTCGGTTGAAGTCTCTGTCTGGAGTGATTTGAACTAAAACCGTCAGATTCTTACGAGCCCAACTAAACTAAAAATTCTACTTGGAAATTGTAAAAATTATACTAGCCAACTGGCTGAAAAGTTTTGGATTCCCAAGGAAGTCTCAAGTCAGGAAACCCAAAAACTAAACCCAAAAATAACAATAATAAGCACCAAAACAATAAGGGAGGAGGGTTCCAGTAAGTACACCCCTGGGATGCAACACTGCACCTGCCTACCCACTTCCCAAAAACAGGTTCTGAGAGGGGAGGCAGGGAGGGAGGTCAGAATGCAGCAAGACCCCATTAGAAGAAATATAATTACTAAGGTGAGTAATTTTTTCTTCAAACAACATGAAGTCTTGCTGTATTCTGACAATTGCAGACTACCAAGCAGTACCTCCAAGGAGGAAGGACAGAACCTACTTTGGGAATAAGCTCTGAAGTACTGCTGTGCCAAACCGAACACCACTCCTAGCCTGGATATCCAGAGAGTAATGCTTGGTAAAGGTATGGACTGTTTTCCAGGTGGCTGCTTGACAAATTTCTAAGAGAGGGATATCCCTGGCCGCAGCCAGGGAAGCAGCGGTACCTCTTGTGGAATGAGCCCTCAGGCTTGTGGGTGGAGTTTTTCCCTGTTTTTCATAGCAGAATTGTATACAAGACACAATCCACCTGGCGATAGATCTTTTGGTGTGCAGACATGTTCCTGGTCAACCGAAGATCATCACGCCGTACTCCGGAGGTAAGTATGGGGTGAGGGTGTGTGTGGGGAGGCAGGGTGTGCAGTGGGTGGAGTGCGGGTGGGGGCAGGAGACTACGAGGACTGTTTTTATGTTACAGGGAAGAAAAAAACCTAACATTGCGGGACAGTTTTTTTTTTTTTTAGAGGACTTGGCATGCTGGGGTGGGCTCCCAGTGTGCCACCTAACTGTTTGGGGGGTTGCTGCAGCTGACGGGAGGTGGGCACCCTCATCGGCAGACAATGGGGCTTGGGGGTCAATTTATGCCGGCCAGGATTGGGCACCCCGTCGGCACACAATGACAGTCGGGGGAGGCAAGAGCCAAGTGGGATTGGGCACCCTCGGCATATAAGAAATGCAGGGGGGGGCTGTTTTATGCTGACAGGGAATGGGTTCCCCCGTCAGCACACAATGAAAGTGGGGGGGGTAAGAACCGAGGGGGATTGTGCACCCTCCTCGGCATATAGGAAATGGGAGGGGCTGCTGTATGCTGACGAGGGGTGGGCTCCCCCATCAGCAAATTTGTGTGGCCACAGTAAGACAGCTAGGGGATTGGGCACCCCCGAAGTCGGCCATTGGGTGGCCGCCCGCCATGATGCTAATGTGGCGAGCACGCAGGAAGGGTCAGCTGCGTCTGACGAGCTTTGCTCGGATTGCAGTGGACCTTTCCTTAGATGTGCTCACCACATTAGCATGCATGGTGTGGTGCCGCTGATTGGGGAATGAGGGATGCACCTACTGATGCGTGCCCTGCATTCGCCCAACAGCGGCCACGCCTCCAAATCTGCACTACTGCAAGATGTTGACTTGCGTGCAGGCGCGACAAGCCAACATAAAAAGGAAGTAAAGTGAAGGACACTGCTTAGAGTTCCTGTTTGGTATGTTTTCCTTTCATTCCAATGGGCTATAGTGGAAGGGTATGGGGATGTTAATTCTTGAGGGGCTCTCCATCTCTTTGTAAGAGGTATTGACATGGGGGTTATTTAAGCTTGGTGGGGGTTGGTAAACATCCACCATCCAGGAGCGGCAACTCCCCATCCTTCTTTGCAGACCCACTGGAGGTTATCCTTCTTTGCTCAAGCGATGCAATATTGCCTTGAGACATGCAGGCTAGATGGAAGTGCTCCCCCGGGGTGGTGACATCTCACTCGGAATAAAGGAATACGTTTTTAGTGGCATTTAATTTCCAGTGGATGAGGGTTATGCTGACAGGTCAACACACTGCCCATGGCCCTTTCCCATCAGCTACTTATGAAGCAGGCCTAGGTAATACTAACTAGGAGACACCTGCCACCCCCCCCCCCAAATCCACTGGGAGCTTAGGTGGACTGAAAGCACTTTTACGTGGCTGGAATAAAGGCTCTACCCAAGGTAATTTTTTATCTGGGCCAGATATATAGCTCACAACTCTTCCCTTGGTCAGACTAAATGTTGCTCTCCAACCACTCCGGAGGATGGGAAGGAGATGGGAGCCAGATGGCTATCCCCTGCATGCACCAAGGGCTAGGTGTTTCTGGCTGTAGGCTGCTTGCTGGTGATCCTGACATCAAACTCACCCCACGCATTACTCACTGTCCTCTCTCACAGACAGGTTCCCCCCTTTCAGCCCCCAATAGACTTAGGGTCACCCCTCCCATTTTTGGTCTGGGGCAACAGCCCTCCCCACCCCCATGGTAACCTTCCATTACAGTTGTGGTTCTACACTTCTGGAGGGCTATCATAGGGGGCTCTTGGCAACCCTCCCCCATGAATGGGACACTACCGTGAATTTCATTATGTCAGTTTGACATGCTGAGGTGGCTAGGAAAGCCACGAAATGTGAAGGATACCAGATGTCCTTCTAATAGGTCCAAGGTGGATTGGGTATTCAATTTAGTACTCGCTAACCTCCCCATTTGTTACCAAGGCAGCATAGCTGTGGTGGTTCGTATTGCACCTCCCTTTTCATAATCTCCTTAGGTACCATAGTGTGTTCTCAAGCTACTGTAAGAGTTAATTATAACATCTGAAGTGTTTTGCATAAGGTGTTTGATATTACAAGTTGATGGGGAACTAGCTATTGTTTGTTCTAAATAGATTTTTCCTTATTGCCTTCAATTTTTACAGTCAGTGGCTTTTCAATAATCTATCTTACTTGTTACTTAAGACTATTGTGTAAAGTAACGCTTTATCTCTGCTCATGCTCTTCTCCATGTATGTCCAGACCTACAAGAAGGCATACACTCCCAAGGCAGAAACTGTGCCTAGCTCCCCTCCTTGGATATTCCTCAACAGTGGAATGCAATTCAGTCTTTAAGGGGGCAAGTGTAAATATCAGAAGCCCCAGAGGTAGGTTGAATAATGGTGTTGGTAGTTGGACAGAATGGCCAACAACACGAGATTCAGAGTGAGGTATGTCTCCAGAAACATTAAGGGTCTTAACCATCCTGTTAAATGTACAAAGGTCCTGCAACACTTAAAATCCCTGAACGCAGATCTCATTCTGCTCCAGAAGACACACCTCTCAGCCAGGATGGTGCAATGTTTCTGAAAACATTGGGTTGGGAAGGTACTCCATAGTTCCACCACATCTAAATCGAGAGGGTGGCTATATTACTACACAAATCCTGCCCCTGGACAGAGGAATGGGTTAAATCAGATAAACAAGGATGGTGGGCAATTGGAAGGCTCTAATTCCTAGGAGGTAAAGTAGTTTTAGCCAACCTGTATGCACCCAATGAGGATGACCAGGATTTCTTCCCCCATATCAGCCAAGCCATCTCGGAGGCAAAGGGGGATGATGAGGCCATTCCCCCTATCCTAGGTGGGGAATTTAACATGGTCTCAGATGTGTTTCTTGATAAATCACGGCCCACCCAAGACTCTCATCCAAAGGCCAGAGAGGCCCTGTTAGGACTGATGGAGGAATGGGGTAGAATAGATCCATGGTGTTAAAACTGTATATGGGTAGAGATTTCACCTTCTATTCAGCAGCACATGGCTCGTGCAGCCATATTGACTTCTGGCTGGCAGATGAAATTGCTGCACAGAGTATTTACCATGCTACTATTGAGCCAATGGTCAACTCCGACCATGCCTTGATAGGTCTGGCCTTACTGCCACCTTGGACGCAGCCCTCATCCCCAAGGTGGAGGTGCAACCCCTTGCTTTTGCAGGACCAGAAGTTCTGCACATGGATCTGTGCTGAGACCCAAGCCCATTTTATGCTCATCTCTAATGGGGAAGTCAGAGCAGGGATGGTGTGGGAGGCTTTCAAGGCCTTTCTAAGCGGCTGTATAACATCATATAAAGCAACCCAAAACAGAAAGAGAAAGGTGGAGTTGGATAAGCTCATACAAGAGCTCTCCATTCTGGAGGCTTAATTCAAAAAACTCTCCCCTCATTCCCTGACCTCACCTCCTCGATTACAGGGTTAAAATATAGGATCAACGTCATTCTGCAGTGCAAGGCAGAGTGGCAGAGGATTTGGGTGAAGCACAGATTCTGGGAATCTGGGGACATGGGGTCAAACTTTTGGCCTATCACTTCAGAAAGCAAAAGGCAAACTCCCAAATACATGCCCTCAGATCCTCGACCGGGGAAATTATAACGAAGCCCTTGGAGGTGAATATAATAATGCATCAATTCTACCAGAGTTTGTATGCCTCCAAAGCCCCTCCCAAAGGTGTCTCCCCCAATCCCTTGATTGTGCCCTCCTGATTCCCCACTTGAGTCCCGTGGAGGTACAGGAGCTGGACAAATCCATCTCTAGGGAAGAACTGCAAGCTGCGCTCAATCAGCTATCAAAGGGGGAGAAAACACCAGGAGTGAATGGCATGTCCACAGAGCTATCTCAGCTCTTGGCAGAGGAGATTGCCCTCTACTTCTAGCAGCCTTGCAGGAGGTGAAAGCTCATGGGGTCCTACCCCCTATGATGAGAGAGGTCATTATCACCCTATTACCTAAGAAATTCTTCAAGCCCTTGGACTGCTCTAACTACTGCCCCATTTCACTGATATATGTAGATGCCAAAGTGGTTGCAAAGGTATTGGCCAACAAACTGGAGTAAGTGCTCCCGTCCCTTATACATCCATCCCAGGCGGGTTTCTGCAAGGGCAGAACAGGGGCGGATAATATCCTCACTGTCCTAACTCTTAAAATGGTTCATCATGCAATCCTCCACCCCCATGGCCACACTTACATTGACTTCTGCAAAACCTTTGACTTGGTGGAGTGGGAGTACTTGCGCCTTGGTGGCATATGGCTTTGGCCCTCACTTTCGGGGCTGGATTGCCACTCTTTATAATTCCCCTATAGCCACCATTTGAACAAATTGCACCATTTTGCTGCCCTTTTGCCTTATTTAGTGGAACCCAGCGGGGTTGTCCATTTTCCCACTGCTGTTCTTGATGGCCCTAGACCCTTTAACCAGAAAACTATTGGCAACACAGGAAGTCCAGGGTATAGCGGTCAGAGGGAAGCAGTATCTGGTCAATGGCAAAGGGTCCAAACAGTGCCGACAATAACAGCGTCAGCTTGGTGCATGCAGTAAAAATGGCACCATTTTTTTCTTTGCCCCCCCCCCAACCCCAGCACGGGGGTCTCTGCCTCCTGTACCCCCATGTATTTAGGATTCTCACCCCTAGGGGGGGAGCGGATCCCGAGGAAAGTTAAAATTTGCGGGGCCGTTACAACCTCATGTAAAAAAATAACTAAGTCCTGAGGTATGCTAAAAGGTTGGAAACCAGGATTAGAACCCTGGTCACCACTGCTGCTGGCCTCCTGGCTCCTGGTGTTCTTAGCATGTTTCTGCACCCCTGACAGTGACCAGGGGAGCACTTACAGCAAGCACTGTAAAACCCTCCTCGCTGTCCAGGTGAGCGCTTACCAGACTAGCACCATATAGTGTGGCGCTATTCTGGTAGCGCTCACTTGACAGGGTACCCCTCATCAATACCTATGCGATGACCTTCTACTGATGATGGTCCAGTCTCTGACACCCATTATGAATATTTTTCAGGAATATGCTTTCATTTGTGGCCTCACAGTGAATAAGAAAAAGTCGACCATATCGCCATTAAATCCAGCGTGCACCAAGGACAGTATTGAAGGTATGCCATTTATATGGGCACCTCAGGGATTTTCATATTTGGGGGTAAACATCATGGCTAGCTGGAAGAATCTGGCTGATGCAGACTACGCACCCTTGCTTGTCACATTAAGAGCTGAGATTCAGAGGTGGCTGAAGCTATGTCTCTCCCTTAAGGGCAAGGTTTGCTCTACCAAAAGTGTCCTGTTTATTTTGTAATCTCCCAGTGGTTGCCTCCTCCAAAATATTTCACTCCCTGGACAAAATGGTGGCAACATTCTTATATGGGAAGGGAAGGACCCCAGATTCAGTAAAGCCAAGCTTAGGGCACACTGGTCGGCAGGAGGGCTTGGTCTCCTTTGGTATCAGAGCTACCTACTAGCCCATAAAGCACAAAACCACCAGATGACTCTTACCCATAACAGTCTGTACCCCGGCTTGGGTCAGGTTAGAGACGGACCTGGTGGGCACCTCGTGGCTGGGAAACCTCCTTGGAGGCAGTTGTAATCCAGCTATGACAGCCTAATCTGTGATATGGGAAACCTGGAAGACATGGTGGAAATGTATGAGGCTGCCGCAAGTTCCCAGGTCCTCTTGTGCCCCACCGGTGAGATACACCTATCTATGGGACAACCCCAGTTTTCAGGTTGAGGGTAGTAGCATTAGGTGGCAGTCATGGCTCACAAAGGGCATATGTACAATTGCTGACATAGCTGTACCAGACTCAGAGGGCTTGATGAGTCTGCATTCTTCAAAGCCGACCGCAAACTGAGGAAATGCTGGTAAGCTGTATAATGGCATAAATAGGGTTTTTTCAACTTTGATGCATATCTCAGGCATTGTTTGGAATTTCGGCACCAAATTTTCAACATGGGGTTTTTGGGACCCCTCCTCATGAATTCAGGCACTGTCATGGTGTTTTTCAGCCCCAAAAGGTGATTTCGTGGTCAATGTGTGGAATCACCTTTCCGGACCGATTAATGAAATGCCAGTGTTCATGAGGTGGGCTCTCAAAAACGTTATGTTCCAAATTTGTTGTAAAAAATCCAAGAAATTACTGTTTATGAGTGTGCGCAGTTGCTATGCATGCTCATAACTTCGCAGATTTGTAATATTTTCACTCCAGATTTTCAACATTGCCATTTTCCTGCACTTCCTGATGAACAGTACAGCTGTTATTTTCCACATCCTGGCTGAAATGTGTTTTCGCACTTGCAGCGCAGAATACTGCAGTCGCTGTGGGAAATCAGTGTTAGATTCAATGCTAAGAAGTGCAAGGTAATGCACCTGGGAAACAAAAAACTCAGGGGAAGAGTACACAATGGGGGGTGAGATACTAACAATGACAAAAATGGAAAGGGACCTGGGGGTAGTCATATCAGATGACCTAAAGGTGGGCAAGCAATTTGAGAGGGTAGCAAGGAGGGCTGGGGGGATACTGGGATGCATAGGGAGAGGCATCACCAGTAGAAAACAGGAAGTTATTATCCCTCTGTACAGACAGCTGGCGAGACCCCATCTGGAGTACTGCATGTAGTTCTGGAGACCCAATCTCCGCAAAGACATAGACAGAATGGAAGCTTTCCAGAGGAGGGCAACTAAAATGGTGCAGGGTCTGCACCGGAAGACATATGAAGAGTGACTTAAGGAGCTTAATATGTATAGCCTCGAGGAAAAGAGGGAGAGGGGGGACATGATAGAAACTTTCAAGTACCTCAAGGGAATCAACAAAGTCCAAGAGGGTAGCATCTTTCAAAAAAAGAGGTGTGCAAGAACAAGGGGGCACAATTTGAAGATAGAGAGGGGTGGCTCAGAGGTAATTTAAGGAAGTATTTTTTCACAGAGAGGGTTGTGGATGCATGGAACGGCCTTCGAGGAGGTTGTGGAGTCAAAAACAGTGGTGGAATTCAAGCATGCATGGGACAGTCATAAGGCAATTCTAGGGGGTGGGGGTAGGAAGAAGTAGGCTGCTGGTTAACTAGGATCTGCAGCTTATCCATTAGGTAGGGAAATGGGCAGACTGGGTGGGCCAAGCAGTCCTTATCTGCCGTCAAATTCTATGTTTCTATGTTTCTATGGGACACATTACAAAAAATCACAGTGACACTGTTCATTAGCAGAGCTCCTAAAATGCCTATGTTGAAAATTTTGCGATGAAAGTCCATAAAATGAGTGTGTTACGAGTGCACATTGTGCAGTTTCTACGCACACTCGTAACTTTGCCAGTTTGCAATATTTTCACTCCAGATTTTCAACATTGCCATTGTTCCACACCTCCTTATGAACAGTGCAGCTGTCATTTTTCACATCCTGGCCGAAATGTGTTTTCGCACTTCTGGCACAGAATAGCGTGGGCATTGTGGGAAATCAGTGTTTGGGATGCATTACAAAAATCTCAGTGACACTGTTCAGGAGGAGAGGTGCTAAAATGCCTATGTTGAAAATTTTGTGATGAAACTCCATTAAATGACTGTGTTACGAGCGTGCATTGTGCAGTTTCCACGCATCCTTGTAACTTCGCAAATTAGTAATATTTTCACGCCAGATTTTCAACACTGGCATTTTTTCACACCGCTTTATGAAAAGTACAGCTGTCATTTTTCACATCCTGCCTGAAATGTGTTTTCGTGTTTCCGGCGCAGAATACTGCAGTCGCTTTTGGAAATCAGTATTTGGGACAGATTAGGATCGAGCGAGTGAGAGAGGGGGAGTGACCAAGCTCAACTGAGCTCTGTCAGGACTGCTGCAGATTTCTTTCTGGGCAGACACAGACACCAATGCAGGCAGGAGCCCAGTATAAAAGGGCAGCCTGCAGCGCCGGGAGAAACAGAACGAGTGGGTGAGGAAGGGGAACTGAGCAAGCTCAACAGAGCAAAGCAATCAACATTCAGCATTGACAAATGTTTGTTTTTTAATCTGCCCTCTTGAAGTCCAGGACCCTTGTCCTTGTGTGGTTTATTGTGCTGTCATCTTTACGTGGAGCCCCACTGCACAGTGGTCACTAGTCCTTGGGTGACCTCCCACCTTGAGAATTCTCCTCTTACAGCTTAGCGGTGGGCGAGGGAGTTGGGGGGAAAAAAGGGTACACAATTCTGTTTACCTTATCCTCCAGCTCATCTGTTTTACCAAACTATTTCTCCACTGTCACATTTTTCATATTGCAATGTACTGTATCTTATTATTTTAAAAATGTTTATTTCGCACTTAGAACCACGTGTATCAGTGTGTCTGTCAACATTTTCTTAAATGGACTTACCGCACATTCCATGCAAACTGTTAGGGGCTGGGAGGAGGGCTCTGAAATTTCCTAATGCATGGCATCTCCAAGTCCAGGGCTTCATACTCTGAAATGATCCTTCTTAAGTGTTGCTTCCTTCAAAGAAAAAAATAAGCTTAGCTAAATAAAAATGGCAGAAAAATCACAGCTATAGAGAAAAGTCTTAGCTGTTGGTTTCTATATAGTAATTAGTATTCAGTGCTGAAATTTGATGAAACTCGTTAACATTCAGAGAAAAAGTCCTTTTGAAAAATAATCTGATCCCCACCCACTCTGTGTGGGGGATTTACTGTATCTTCACTATCTTCACTGGTGGTTTTAGTATGTGAGAACAACACCAAAACAATAACAAGATTAGCAGTTATTTCTGGATGACCACACACGTAAACTATTAATGGGGAATTCAAGCAGAATTAGCAACAGGGATGGGGTTTCATATCAGTTACTTACTTAATACCAGGAGAATAGGGGATTTATTTTGCCTGGAGGAAGAAATTTCCATTGGTCCAAATTTGGAAGATATTTTGATTTTCTGGGAAGTCATAGTACTTCCCAGGCCTCCAATCTGATTATCAGTATTCTAGAACAGACCCATTTTTGGAAGTTTATAGACAGTATTACTTGTAAATTCCCCTTTCCATTCTCTGCAGAGTTTTTTCTCCATTGGCCATGCTGTCAGGGGATTTACCCTGGTCCAAAGGATATACCCTGTTTAAAGCTGGTGCCCCCGCCTTGTCCCCCACGGGACCAGCTGCCCCCCAATGGCTCTCTTGGCTTCCCCTCTTTGGGTAGAGGCTCTGGGGGGAGGCATGACCTCCCTTTGAGGCAATCCACCAGGTGGACAGAATCCAGTTTTGGTGGGGCTAGGACCAAGGGGAGCCAGAAACCCTGGCCATCATTTACACGGTACATGGGATTTTATCCCTGTTTTCTCCTCCCCCAGCATAGGTGGAGCCTGTTGATGGCCTCAGACGCATGCAGTGATGTCCTGTGGAGGGGCAGGCCCGCCCTTGCCCACCAATGAAGTTGTTGTGCACTGGATGTCTCATGCCTTCCCTCCCAACTGCAGCGCACTGGTGTCTGGCAGTTGCTATGGTCTGGTCTACCTCCTGACGTAGTGACTCAAATTCATTCCTGAACCTAGTTCCCCTGTGAGCAATGCAACATGCTACTGTGGGTCTATTGTTTCGACCTTGTAAGCTACCCTTTCTGGCAGAAAAAAATCAGTCATTTTTGACTTCCATGCATACAAAATTGAATCTCACCAAATGTGGTTCTCTTTTTGTTAGTTAAATAGTGATTTTATTTATTTATTGAAAAGTTTCACCAGAAAAGGCACACTGAACAATGTAAAACTGCTTGTCTCATGGAGTGTCCTGGGGGAAGGGAAACATGGTGGTACAGTAATCAAAAGCACATTTCCATGCAGTATTATAGAATAGTATATATACAATAATCAACAACACATTTCCAAAGGTAATATAAAGCCGAGAAGCAACAGAGTAAAACAAACAATATATCTGTTAGCAGCATTAGATTTCTCCATACATTTACAATTTTCAGTCTTATAATTTTTTATTTATTTATTTGATGAGCATATTGGACAACACCTTTGAGTCAGAGACTCATTTACAAAAGTTCCACATCAGAGAAGGCACACACAGACAAGATAATACAAGAACTGATAATCGGAGAGGATAAACAGTGTTGCATGAAAATATCACAGTCGTGTAAATAGCCATAAATAAACTAAGTCAGGTACACAGGCTTTACAGGTAAGTAAAAAAAAAGCAAAAAAAAACAGAGAAATTGTTATACAAGGAGGGAGCATTGACAGCATTTAATTACACTAAGGGTGTGGCAGTTAAAGACTACTAAACAGACTTTCTTCCATGGATGAGTCAAAATTCTGAGATTAAGTTGATTTTCCTCTGGAGAAGTGAATATTCTGTAGAAAAGGCATGTTGTAAAATTCCATAAAAATTACAGCATTCCATGAAAATTCCTCGGAAGTGGAATCCACAGATTTTTCCCACCCAAAGGTAGGATACAAGTACCATGTGGCCTGGCAATGGTTCTATACTCACGTGGATTTGAGAATGGAAGACCTCCCTTCATTATTAGCTTGAATGGCCTCAGAAAGGAGAACAATATCTTCCGGGAAATTTTCCTCACTTGTATTAGCACTGATCTGTGTATCTGCCAAGAAGAAAGCATTTTGTGACAACTGGCAAAATGTCTCTTTTCCCTATTATCAAAATGGGTGATCCCCTGAATGTACACCTGAAGACAAAGCAGACCTGGGTTTGAAACCCACAACTGCCACTTGCATAATGTGTGATCCTGAGCAACTTACAGTACTTAATTTCCCTGTGTTCCCAGGAAGCAATTGGAAATGAGTGTCAGCTACATGTATCCTACCTGGCCCAAAATTCTTAAATATATAGATTGATCTATCTATTTATCTATCTAATTAAAAAATGTAACCCTGTTGTCCATGAATGCATAGTAAACCATTCATAATTATGAGTCCAGTTGTAGGCCAGACTCCAGAAGGGTGATGGGGAAATGCATAATACATTTATGGTGCCATGTGGTCCTGGCAGTCATGATTGCTCCAACCATAAAGATCCAGATGTGACAAATGGCAGTGAGGATGTTATCTACTGTATATATGTGTTGTGTATGTTGCCACTGTCATATTTCTTAAACATACAGAAAAAGGGCCAAGAGTTCTGCATTAACCTGGCATATGGGGCATGGGTTTAGGTACATATGCTGGGTTACTGAGGTGCACCTATTGTTTACATTTGAAGATCTACTCCTGGGATGTCCTGCAAAGGGGGGATGGAGACATTACAGCCTAGATAGTCAATAGTTCTGTGTCACCCAGGTCACACCCTCAAGGAGGGGCAGATGCCCTTTCCTTTTGCAGTATGTGTATTAAATAGCCATATCTGTACTGTTACCCTCATAGTTATTTTTCCCCATGCCTGTGTGAAGTGCGCATCATGCATTTGTTTTGATGTGCTTACGCAACTGAATGAGATAATATGAGATGATACTTGTGTAACTTGATTTGCTTTGTGGCTTTCCGCTTCTCTATCCATGGGATATTTATTTTATTTTATTTATTTATTAAATTTTGATGACCGGGTAGGCCCACTGAGCCCTGAAGGTCCCTTTTTCAGGGGCGACCCGGGATAACAGTAGGGGTATGACGCAAGGAACCCTAGAGAAGGGTTCCCCCCCACAGGTGCCAGGAATGAATGCATTGGCTAAAGGTAGGTTAGAAAGAAGCCCAAGGGGAAGACAGACGAGCCACTGGAGGAGGAGGGATGGATGGTGGGCAACGAAAAAGAATCCTGGCAAAGCCCAGGATGTTGTGACCTTTTAAACTCGATGGGGGAGTGGTGTTGTTGCTCTGCCCATTGAACCTCGGGCTTAAAGCCCTCCCATTATATGTACAGTTCTGTGTCTCTTGTGGTTATAAATGAGCATTCTTGGGTTCTCTGAGTGAGAGACCTCTAAAGCAAAGTGGAGCAGTTCTAGCACAAAAAGAACTCATGAATGTACTCACAAATTGACTGTAGAAAACTAGAGAATCCCATGTGTAATGAAATGGATTATGCTAACTGAACTTAGAACTGTAGAATTTTAGAACTGTTTGCATGAGAAAACTTCTTGTGGAAAAAAAAAAAGAGTACTTGGAAAGTTTAGAAATAAACAATCACGATTGGCCAAGCATGATGTCATGATTTATAATATAAGTTTATGGGTCTGGAGGGCCTCTTATCGATATAAGAGTGTCGCCTTGAATGTTCTCAGGACCAGAGGACTATGAATTGAAGATGAGCAGTTCTGTGGTCCTACGGACATAAGAAGCAACACTCTTAGATCCATAAGAGTCCCTCCAGATGGATCCATAAAATTATTATAGCTCGCTAACCATACTGAATAAAAATGAAAATTACATACCTACCGTAATTCTTGATCTTACTGTGCATCTTCATCTTCACTATTCATCATTGTTGGGTGTAAGCCAGAGCACAGCAGCCCATGGGAGCTTTTTATGTTAGGGGAGGAGCAGGCACTAGCGGCACCACCCAATCGGCTGACTTACTGTGTGGTGCTCGCAGGATGGCCAGTAATGGCCATTGGCTCCTCCTCCACCTCAGTTCTGCTCACTGGAGAGACAGGGGGAAACCAGAGGGATAGAGAAAAATGAGGGCAGGGCAAGGGAGCCTGAGGGACTGTATAAGGAAAAGAAATAAACTGAAAAAGGAATAGGCCAGCCAGAGGACAGAGGAGTTGAAGAATCTGGAAGGGTATGGGCTGTTAGGCTCCAGTCCATGGATGGCCATTCAGACTGGAAAGAAGAAGAGAGAGAGATATAATGTGTGGAAGGAGAGCAAGGAAGGAGGGACCCATCAATCCATGCACTTTGACCGACTCAGAGCATTGAGGGACCGGGGATCCACCTCCAGAGGTAGGCAGTCAGCTAGGCCACAGGCAGTTGCTGCAGGATCCACATCCTGGCCTTATTACTATTCCCTTCCAAGGTCAGACTGAACATTTATTTATTGAATTTTGTTGACCCGGTAGGCCCACTGAGACTAGAAGTCCCTTTTTCAGGGGCAACTGCGGGGGTGAGGGGGATACAGATGGTAACCAACTGAAATTGAACCAGATTAAGCTGTTGGTGATATTTTTAGTGAATGGGGGAAATTTGGCCTGGACACCAGTGAAATTCCCCTACTCTCTGCAGGGGGTGCTGCCACTCTGCAGGAAGGCAGGAGGACCTCATTTTGGTCCTGGTCATGGAGGGAGAAGGACATGCTGCTGGAATTATGGAATCTGGACTGGTGGGGACTGTGGAATTACCTGAATAGAATGTGGAACATATGGCTACTATAGATCCCCAGGTTGTTATGCAGGCTTCTGATCAAATCATAGAGGAGGATATTACTGAAGATGAGGCACTGTTAAGGGCAGAACTAAACAAGAAAAAACAACAGCTTATGTTAATGTTGTCAGCAACAGGACAGGAGTTTTTAAAAGGAAAAATGCAGCTAGAGGAAGAAAAGAAAAACAGAAAATGGTCTACGGCTAGCCCTCAACAAGAAGTAAGTAAGCGTTTGCCTGGGGGGGGGGTGGGGGCTTGGAACCTTTACCTCACCCGGAGTCTAAAATCATTCAAGAACAAATGAGTGAGGAGAACACATCTCAGGACAATAGTTTTGAGGGCACTCTGTCGGATTGGACTCCAGGTAGGGTGCTCCATGGAGCGGACTGGATTTTTACCACTGGGCGGTGGCTGCCAGATCCTGTTATTCCTATCCCTGGTTCCCCTGAAGGACTAAACAGTATTGATTTGGTACCTGTAACTGTGTCTGCTGATTGTGATCCTAATATAGCAGGTGAACTTTTGAGAAATCTGCTAGAAAAGGCTTTGGGTGTGACCGAGGAACATAAAACAGTAGCTGTGTCAGATGCCGAACCTCGAGTGATCCTTGGAGACAGCGTAGTGCTTGAAAAGTCTTTAAACATGGATCCCACCTTGCCTGTCATTATGAGCGGGGAATGTATAGAACAAAATGAACAAGAAACTATGGGGATAAGGCAGAGGTCTGCGGTAATATCAAGGAAAAAAGGAAAGAGCCCAAGGTAGCTCCAGGTAGTAGTCGCCCTACAACTTATGCAGGATTATTTCAGACACCAGTCACTGCTGCAAAAAAGGAGATTTTTGGTATGCCTTAGGTATAAAGGCTTAGCCCTGATTATGCCTGATAGACTGTGGGTAGGCAAAACGCTATTAATGGATTCTATGGGATTTACACCTACTGAGGTGTATGTGTTCATTCATGTACCGGGAGATCACATGTACGATGTTAGTTTTTGTACCATGGCTTTGCTTGACAAATTTTGGAGGTTATATTATGGGGTAAACGATGCTGATGAATGGAAAGATTTTTTAGTAATACCCATTACTAAACCAACTATTAAGACGATTACGTTGTTATTTAGGAATGAGGGTGTGGATATCAAGGATATAATATTTTGGCTGGAGAAGCGATGCACCATATTTGATCATCCTTGCCCCATAATGGATAACAATGGTTTTTGGACGGGGGGGTGGACTCTTAGAATTCAACTGAACCAAACAGATCAAGGTATTCAACACCTTCCAAGTTCCTTCTTCTTGGGCCGAGATAGAGGAATTCTTTTCTACACTGGGCAGCCAAAGAGCTGTTATCGATGTGGATCTTTATCACATTTGAACACTGATTGTGACACTGTTAGATGCTTTCATTGTGGCTTGTTGGGCCACACAGCGATGCAGTGTTCAGCTTCCCCCATGTGCAGTCTTTGTGGGGATGAAGAACATACTTTTCAGGACTGCCCTTGGGCTGACTGAAGTTCAGAGGAAGCCTCTGCTCATGAGGTTTTGCTCTCATGGGCTAGGCATTCCTTTTCTTGGAATGAAGAAGCTGGTATAGATTTTTCAATGCCTACCAGGAGAAGAGGTAGAGGAATGGGTGGAGGTTTTGGGGGACAACCGAGATCTACTCCCTGTTGTCTAGACCCACAGGTGTTAACACTTTTCCCAATTCTAGAACAGTGGGAGAGTTGCAGGTTTCTAAGGTTCCTAAACCTATGAAGGAAACCGAAGATTCTTTGCCCCCCCAAAGCTGTGATATGATGGTTACTAAAAAGCAGCAGAAGACCCGTGGAGTAATTCCACTACAAAATTCAGTAACAGTTATGCTTCCCAGTAATGGTAGTGATACAGAAACTGATTCATGTCAACCTCAAGGAATGGAAGGTTTCCCTCTGATCCCTGACCTAACTACAGAAGGCAACCCTAGGACATTTATAAACCAAATGCCATTGTCCCCGTTGCCTCTTACAAATCATTTTTCAGTGTTCTCTTCCTGGGGTGATAGAGTTGAAGAAGAGCAACCTATAGACCAGGTTTCAGAACCTCTTATTCCCTCACAAGGAGAGAAGGATGTTAGCCAAGTTGGTGGTAAACCATCTGACCCAACTGAATTATCCACTAGACGAACAAGGTCTAGTGTTAGATTAAAAAAAATCCCGCCCTGAGCCTGTTAATATTAAACTGGCAAGTTTAAATGCCAATAGTCTGAAATCACCTATTAGACGAGCTACCACTTTTTCAATTTTGCAACATTTACAGTATGAGATTTTTTTTTTTTTTTTTACAGGATACTAGATTTCACACGATGTCAGATATAAATATAGCCAGGAAAGAATGGATATGGGGACCCTCCTATTGGTCCTGATTTATGCTGTGGAGTGGGAATGGTTTTTATGACATGTGATGTTCGAGTATGCAGGCTAGTAGATGTAGAGCCTGGTAAAGCATTATTGTTGGATGTGGAAGTGGATTATTTTCATTGCCGTTTGATTAATATTTATGCTTCTCAAACAAAGGCCCAGCATATAGAATTGATGGTGAAGATCTAGCCATTTTTGCATACGAGTAGACAAATATTTTTGGGGGGAGATTTCAATGTTAATTTGCAACAGAAACTTCCAGGTAGCAAACAGTATTGTGACAAAATTATTTAATTAAAATCATTTCTCAAGCGGGCCTGCAAGATGCACATACTCAGGGATGCAATAAGGCTAACCCCAACTATTTTAGATTAACTTTATCATCTAGAATAGATTGTATTTTAGTAAAAAAACTGGCAGGAATTTGTTTTACATGTACATTACCTATGAAAACATCAGACCATATGTTGATAGGAATTCACATTGCAATCCCCCCAAGAGAATCTGGGCCAGGCTTTTGGAGGTTGAATATATCTTTGTTGTTAAGACAGGATATAAAAGAAGACTTAAGGATGATTATTTCTGATAAACGCTCCACTATATTTTTATATGAGGGAGAGCTTAGCCAGTGGTGGGAAGATTTAAAACAGTGTCTTTCACAGTATTTTCATTTCAGGGCCAAGATTTAGGCTGCATCGAACAATGCTAAATATTTAGAGCTTAGGATATTAGTATATAAGTTATTGTCCGATCAAGCTGCTAAGGGTCAGGATTTAAGTCACAAAATTAATTTAACTCGTACAGAAATGTCCTTATATCAATATAATAGGTTGGTATCTTTACAGAAGGAACAATCCTTTGGGACACAGGGGAAGAGTGGATCAAACAAATCCATTTACAGATTGTCAACAAAGGAGGGAGAGGAAAGGTTTTGTTAATTTGACAAATGAGCAGGGGGTGTTACTTACTGATAATAAGGCTGTTATGACATATTTGTAAATTTGTATTACTAAAACATATGGGGAGTTACCCTTAAATTCTCCAAGTATTTCCATGGTGCTTCAGGTGGCAGACCCCCCGAGATTGACAGAAGAACAATCAAATAATTTAATAGCTCCATTTTATGCAGCTGAATTACAGAGAGTTATTAAGACTCTAAATAAAAACATCTCTCTGGGCTATGATGGTCTGCCAGGAGAATTATATAAAATGCTATGGGAATATATGCCTGTTGAACTTCTGGCTATTTATAATTTTATGTTGAGCGATGTTTGTTTACCGACACAAATGTATGAAGGGCTTTTGATTTTTTTATTTAAATCCAGACAGGTTTCAGATCTTGCTAACTGGTGTCCGTCCGATCACTTTATTAAATGTTGATTTTAAAATATTGGCAAAATTATTGGGGAATAGACTAGCTGCAGTAATGGATTCTTTGATACTTCTGGCACAGTTTGGTGGGATACTTGGAAGAAGTATTACAGATGCTTTATGGTTATTGAGAGAAATAATGGATGGTGGGAGGAATACTGGGAAATCTGAATCAGATAGGAGTTTTGTGTTTAGTCTAGACCAGGAAAAAGTGTTTGATAATGTTTCACATTATTTTTTAAAGCAGCATCTACATTCTTATGGAATTCCCGAGATATTTATTCAGTGGATTCAACTATGCTATGCTTTGGCCTTTGTGAGACCATATGAGAATGGGCATATTGAAAGCCCTTGTAAAATTTTGAAAGGGGTATGACAAGGGTGTCTGTTAAGCCCTTTGTTGTATGTCTTTTATATAGATCCAATACTCTGAATTTTACAAATGTCACCTTTGATTAGGGGTTTGGGTTCTGAAATGGCACAGAATGTTAAAGCTGTTGCCTATGGGGATGATATCTGTCTATTAGCACAAGATGATATGTCTCTTCTGAGGGCATATGAATTAATTCAGAAAATAGGGTTAGTTATTGGGGCCTGGTTGAATCCCCAAAAATCTAATTGTTTGGCAATTCAGAGCTTTGATACTCTGATCCTAGAGGTAAGAGGTATCCCTATTATTAAAAAACCTAGTAAAATTCTAAGTATTTACTTTGGTCATGAGAAATTGGCTGATGATAATTGGAACAGAGTATTGAAAAAAGGGATGGATAAGGTAGCCCATTGGAACGTGTGGAAAATGTCAAAAAAAGAGAGAATTTATTTGATCAATTTGTTTTTACTTCCGTTATTTGTGTTTATAGGTACAGTTTTTTCTCTTCCTCATTCATTGGAAACAAAATTATTGGCATTTTTTTTCTTGTGTTTGGGGTAGTCGTTTGAATCCTGTCAAGCAGAATGTGCTTTATAAATCTATTAAGGAAGGAGGAATTTATATGCTCAATCCACTGGTATTTTGTTTTACGATTTTTGTATACAATAATTTGCTTCCTTTAATGAAACATTCATCAATATTATGGGTAAGCTGGGGTATACCTAAATTACAGGGCATAATGATAGAATGGAGCACAAATGAATTTTTACATAAAAATAAACATTGTCCCCAACTAGACAGCCAGTGGGCAGGGGTTTTTGACAAAGTGAAACAGTGGAAGGTGAAATTTGATTCAGTTTCAAAATTTCCTAGGAAAATTCTGTATGAGGAAATTATTCAGGAATGGTTTATGGACTACCCATTTGCAGAATTTTCAGTGGTGGATCAAAATTCAATCTCTAATTTAATCGCTGATATTAGGATCCCAGAGAAAATGGGGGACACAGTTTGGTTAGCAATTCATAGGAAAGTGAATGTTCGTGGGAATCAAAAGCATAAACAACTTCAGGACCACTATTGTCCAAAAGACACTTGTGTACAGTGCACTGAGACTATGGCACATTTGTACTTTGAATGTCCTTATATTAAAAAATGTGGGGAATTGATTAAGAATATTGATACTTGGAAATTAGATTTTCCTCCTGATGAACGATTATTGTTTTATGGTATAGTCCCTGTTTCACAAAGGTCTATTCCTCATAGTACGTTACATATGATCATGGTACACTTTATATATTGGATATGGATAGGACGGTGTAAGTTGGCACTTCAGCAAATGGAGATTTCTGGAAGGGAACTTTATTTTATAATACACACTGAATTAAAAGCATTTAAACATAAGGAATCTTTAAGGTTTTCTCCTACTAACTGGGAGATTCATTGGAAATACTTTGATTGGCTTTAACTAATTATCTTTAATATAGTTTAGGTTAAAAAATTGGGTTTAAGGAACTCCATTCTTTTGGGATACGGTTGGGAGTGTGGGTGATTGGTTTAAGATAACTTTAGGACTAAGAGCTTAATACAAACCTGGAAATGTTTTACATCCCAAATTCACTTTAGATTAATTTCCCTTTATGAGGAAGATGATGAGATATCCTTATGAGGGAAGGGGATAGGAGTATCATTATAATATTTTCATTAAGTACAATTTTTGATCTGACATATTCTTTTCTTTGTAATGTTTCTTCTCTCCTATTTTTAGGTCCTGAGGATATGATGCTGATTGGAAAAAAGAGGGAAGAAGGGGCGGGTTAGTGAGGAATTTTGTTTCTTATGTTGGAGATTTTGTAGTATGAATTAATACTTGGTTTAATTCTGCAATTTTTTTTCCTTGCTTAGGGTAAGGTAAAATGTATTACTGATATGTAAATAATTTTGTCATGAGTTTGTATTGATTTTCCCCTACTCTTAGAGTGCGGAGGCGGTAGGGGTTTTATGTTTGAGACTATTGTATGAATTAATACTTATTTCTGTTTTGCACTTTTTCTTTATTATGGTCTTGTGCATTGTATTACTAAGCTGTAAATACTTTGTTATGAGTTTGTTTTGATTTAATAAAAAAATTCCCCTACTTGAAAGCTGACAGCATGGTTAGCACTGTCATTGCAGATCAGCTGAGTAAGGAAAAGAATGCCTTAAAGGAACAATCGTCTGCTGGGGATCAGAACGAGTCTATGGAGGCTTGCTCTGCTACTGAGACACCTCTACAAAATGTGAGTATCCTCCTGTATTGAAACAATTGCATTCTGATAAAAACGTTTCCTCTCCCGGGACTAAGGCCCCTGAGTGCAGGCTGGGAAAAACAACCCCAGACAGGCCAGTGAGTTTCTGATAAATCCCTCATTAGAATTCCTACACCTGCTGATTTTCAGGAAACTACAGTACAGAATACGAAAAATTCTCATATACAAAATACTGGGGAGTTTATCTTGTAGGAAGACCCACTGGCTATACCTGATGATTTAACTCTGACACAAAACCCTGTACTGTCTTTACCTAATGGGGAGAAAAATACAGCACCACTCCAAGTAGAAGCACCCTTAAATAAACAACCTGATAGGCAAAAGAAGACGTTTTCCTCTTTGTTTCGCTAGCCCATCCTTCCATCCAAGTGCCACAATGCAGTCAGACTCTCCTATATGGGTGGCTTGCCAGAACCTCCAGACCCAGTATTTGTGACTAGATCTCTTCTAAAATACTCTATAAAGTTCTTCTCACATGAAATATATTCACTGATTCATATTTCGGGGGAAACAATTTTTGACATAAGTTTTAAAAAAACCCAAGGAGTGGAGAGGTTCTGGTCAAAATATCATACCCTACAATGTTCAGCATTATGGAGTCCTTTTCTAGCTATCCTTCTCACCAAGCCTCCCTCAAGACTATTTCTGTTTTATTCAGGAATGAGGGAGTGGATTTATCTGACATTCTTTACTGGCTCAAGCTTGTTGCACTGTTATTGGCGATCCAGAGGCCATCCTGGACACAGAAAATATATGGACTGGGGGTGGAGAATAAAAGTCCTTCTAAAATCAAATGACTCTGGGGTCATACATCTGCCAAACTCTTTTTTTCTGGGCTGAGATAGAGGAGTGTTATTTTACCCAGGGCAGCCTAAGGCCTGCTACCAATGTGGGGACCCCTCACACCTGAGAAGTGTATGTGACACTGTAAAGTGCAACTTATGTGGGGAATTGGGGCACTTGAGTGCTGCATGTTTAAATGAATGTAGATGCAATTTGTGTGATGAACTAGGGCACACATTTCAGAACAGCTCCTGGGCTGCTCACAACCAGGAGCACCACGATGGAGGTGCAGACCAGCAATTTATAATTTCCCAGGCCCAAAAAGCTAAAATCCGGAATAGGCCTGGGACAGCCCAGACTTGTCCTGACCAAGAGAAGCCTTCCACCTCAATTGCTGCACTTTCTGAACCTATACAGACTCCCCCCCAGTCATAGATACAGAGAGGCCTCCTCCCCTTCCACCCTGGATGCAGGAGGTGGTTGTGGTAAATTCTGACCAAATACCTACTGAAAAGAGTCCATGCCCCTTCCCCCAGAGCCTGTACAAACTGTATGCAGATACACTTTGAGGGCCAAGCTAAAAGCGCCCCCCCCAAAAGTTGTTAGAACATCCCCCATACAGCTATCCAACCCCTATGATATTTTGCAAGAGACATCTGTCGACTCAGGTGAGGACTCAGACTCCTCATCTATCCCCTCCTCACACCCTGAGGGCACAAAAGATACAGAAATCAGTTCTAGAGGTAGAGGTTCACAGAAACGTAAGGCAAGGTCTAAAACAAAAAGAATTGGAGGATCTGGGAGGAAGAAATAACTGGAGAAGTGATTTGACCCTCTCCTTCTTCTTATATGTCAAATGTCTCCTGATGCCTTAGCATGCCATACTACTAATGTAAATAGTATTAAGAGGATAGACAAATGAACACAGTTTTGGCTTTTCTTAGTTCATTACAGATAGGTATGATTTTTTTTACAAGATGTCCGATTTCATACTTCTAGTGAAATAAAATAGGCCCAAAGACATTGGTTACTAGGTCCATCATTCTGGTCTGTTGTCCAGGAACCATGCTCTGGTATAGGTATACAAATAAACTCACTTGATTTTAATCTGCTAAAACTTTATGATGTGGTTCCAGGCAGAGCATTAATACTTGATGCCCTTATTCAGAAATGGCCTTACCGTGTAATTAACCTCTATGCCCCCAGATGAAATAAACTAGAATTGAGATAATATCCCATATTCAGCCTTTTTTATACACATCCAAATATGTGGTGTTTGTGGGAGATTTCAATTGTGAGCTACTGTAAGTCTCCAGGACAAAAGTGCTCACTCTAAAACAAAAAAAATATATTGCGACTCTCGCTCTTAAACACAATTATTCACACTGCAAAAATGTGAGATGCTTATCTGGAACACACAAAAAAACACACACCCACCTTCCAGAAGGGCACCCTGACAACTAGAATTGATTATATTTTTTTGTCCCAAAATCTGAGCATTTCAGCTGCCTGGGTGGAACCCTTAGAATTTTCAGACCATAGGAAAGTTTCTATTCTAATTGGCGATAATCCCCCATTTGCTAAAGGGTCTGGCATGTGGAAATGTAATACCTCTCTGTTAAAAGAGGAGGCCTTTCTTAATGTACTAGGACATTTTTTAGCAGCCAGAAAATCAGTGCTGGTCTGCAGTAAGAATCCCATCCTCTGATGGAAAGATACAAAATTGGACATTGTGCGCTTCCTCAAATCATACAGTAAGGGAAGATGTAATATTGTCTACCTTACATATTTACAAAAGCGCCACCAGTTACAAAACCTACTGACTATAGCTCATACCACAAGGCAGGATGTGAGTAACCAAGTTCAGTTAGTCCAAGCAGAAATGATGGCTTTTGCAAAACAAAAAGCTACACTTTTTCAGCAGCATAAGTCTGGCATGCAAGGCCGAGAACAAGAAACATGTCCTTTTAGCTAAAATAGATACCAGGTGAGGAAAAAATCCATGACTGGTTTGCTGGACCAGGCTGGAGTCCTTCAGAACTCCCTTGATAAAATGGTACATATAGTGGCTGATTTTGCCAGGGAATTGTTTATGAATATTCCTTCTAATGCACAGAATATTAAAGAACTTTTGCAGGATATTCCAGTGCCCATGGTTTCCTCCAGGGTATTGGCTGAGGTATGTAGACCAATATCAGTAAGGGAGGTAGTAGATGTCATTCATCATTTAAAGAATTTATTTATTTATTTATTTAGTTTTTGTTGACCGAGTAAGTGCACTAGACAAATCCTGCCTATTTTCAGGCCACGACCTGGGGGATACAGATGAATGCCAACTGACCTTGAACCAGATTAAGCTGTTGGTGGTATTTTTAGTGAATGAGGAAAATCTGGCCAGGACACCGGGGAAATTCCCCTACTGCATTGCTGTCAGTAGGGGGAACTGCTGGTGTTAGTCTGCAGGATGGCAGACGGTGCACAGCCTCTCACAGAGAAGGATGTTATTTTGAGTTCTGAAGGATCTAGTATGGATATTGTCATTTTGTCTGAGAATTCTTTGCCTTCACGGGAAGAAACTGTGACTACGACTGTTTTACCTGAAATCATGAGAGATTTTCAGAAGACTACTGGCGTTGATCCAGTATTGGAGATTCCGTTGGAAACTACTTGTTTTGCTACAAATCCTGTGTCCTGTACTGTTCGTTCAGGAGTGAATTGTACTGAGTCTGGGAAAGAAAGCTCGAAGTTGGTTGGGGCCAACCATAATGTGTTCACAAGTGCTTCAGAGGCTGCAGTGGGTAAACGGCATTGTGAGGAAGCGGCTGTTTTACCACAGCCAACCTACTCTATGTCACAAGCAATGTAACAGCAATTTGGACTATCTCCTGAGGACGAGGATTATTTGGGTAGTGACTGGTCTGCTGATAAAACGCTCAGCGATTCTGGGTGGAAGCGCACAGATTCATGACAATGGACTCCTGATTTAACTTGGGGGAAAGATTCATCTGGACACATGGCCGCAACAAAGCATGCCACCAAAGATGAAACCCTGAGCTCAGGTAATGATTCTATGACTTTCAAAAGGGCCCTATCTGATAGCACTGCCTAGTTTGCAGGGGATTGGGCTGCCGCCTTGCCTAGGTCGAGCACATCCAGGGAGGGAGAACAAGGCTCTAGACAGAGTCGGGCAGGATTTAATCAGTCTGATTTTGGGAATGATAACACGCAGCATTCTAGGCAGGTACCTATGTTGGAATTGTTTAAAAATAAATTAGAACAGGCTCCAAGATGGAATGCAGTCAGACTGCGTTATAAAGGGGGTCTGATAGAACATCCTGATAGGTACTATGTTGCAAAGCAGCTTCTAAGGGGTTCAATGCGTTTTTTTCCTTCTGACATTTATGCCTTAATTCATGTTTCTGGTGAAGATTCCTTTGATATCAGCTTTAAGAGTAATGTTAATTTGGAGAAATTTTGGGAAAAGTATTCCACCCTAAAATCTACCCCTTTATGGACTCCCTTTTATGCAATTCCCCTTACACGTCCCAGGAATGAGGGAGTTAATGTCAGTGACATTTATCACTGGCTCCAGAACAGGTGTGATATTTTAGGTCCCCCTGAGGCTATTCTTGATCTGGAGGGGATATGGACTGGTGGATGGAAGTTTAAGATGAAACCCTTTCAAGTTAATTCAGATATCATTCATTCCCTTAATAGTTTTTTTTTGTAGGAAAAGACAGGGGGGTTTGTTTTTATGGGGGACAGCCTAGAGCCTGTTACAAATGTGGGGCAAAAATCCATATTAGTAGTGCTTGTGACATGCTGAAATGTTCGGTATGTGGGGGATATGGGCATTCGTTGGATTTATGTGATAACATTTTTCAATGTAATCTTTGTGATGACAAAGGTCACGCCTTTCACCAATGCCCCTGGGCAAAACGGAATCATTCTGAAGGGTGGGTCAGGATGATTTGCTAAACAGGGCCCAAGATAAAAGCAGGGATTCTACCTGTAGTTCTCCTACTGAGTTGCAGGGGGAGGGCACAGAGCAAAGAGACCCTCTAGCTGTACCTGGGCCTCCGGAAGATGGGGATGTACCTTTGGTAGATAAACCTTTATCCTAGGTTACAGCACAATAAGGAGGATCCTATTGATATTTTCTCTAACAGTACATTACCTTCTGTCACTGCAAAACACTCCATCACTAAATCTATGCCACCTCCCATTGAAACTGTGAAAGGCAGAAGGTTCACTAGGGCCTCTCTTCGACAGACAGTGGTAGACCCAATCCCCACTGAGAATATTTTTGCACCTTTGCAAGATGATATAAGGGACTCTGACTTAGAATCTGACACTTCTCATAGGTCGAAATGGTTACTGAGGATGAGGACAATAAGACTACCGAGCTGGCAAAGGAAAAAAAAAGGAAAAAAAAGGAAAGCTAGTCTTAGTCAAAAAGGAGGGTCTTGACTTTACTAAGTATTTATGGCTACTTTACAACTAACTTCCTATTATGTATGTAGTCTTAAAGCCTACAAAAAAACAAATTTCAGTTTTGGCTTATTTGAATTTACTTAAAGTAGATGTTATCTTTTTACAGGAAACAAGATTGTCATCTATTTTTGAGATAGATCAGCTAAAAAAATGATGGATTTGGGGTCCTTTCTATTGGACATTTGGGCCAGATTCTGCTGATGGGATAGGTATTTTATTTAAGACTACTAAATTTCAAATTACCAAATTAGTAGATGTGAGGCCTGGGCGAGCTTTAATGCTAGATTGTTCTTTGGGAGATTTCTCTTTTCGCCTTATTAAAACATATGCCCCCCAAACTAAATTAGCTAGAATTGATTTATTTGAGGAATTAAAACCCTTTCTCTATACTAGATGGCATATTGTATGGGGTAGGGATTTTAACATTAAATATTCAGGGGTTTTGACAAAAAAAATGTATCGTGATTCACATGCTTTAAAACAAATTATTGTAGATGCCGGTTTATCCAATGCATATAGATGTTTACACTCTCAACAAGGGACTACTTATCATAGGTGTATATATATGCTACGCGTATAGACGTGTTTTTTGTGTCCAAATATATTAAGCCAATATCTTGTAGTGTTAAGCCTACAGAATTTTCAGATCATCAGAATTTATTGTGCAATTTTAGTTTATCTGATATTCCTACTAGAATTTTCTCCACTATACAGAGGTGGAAATTGAATACATCCAGACTATTTTTATGCTTTGGAGGTATTTTTTGCAGCCCAGCATTCCACCATATGTATGTTTAATAATATCTATGATTGGTGGTTAGATACTAAAACAGAGTTGAAGGCTTTATTTATTAGTTGGGGAAAACAAAGGGCTAATTCTCAGTATTTAAAATATCTAGCTTATAGGAACCAGCTATATAAACTTATGTCCTTTCCCTCATGTGATCTTTCAAAGTTTAAATTGCAAATCTCTGAAATAAAATGACAAATGAAAATTTATCAATATGACAGGGCTAAATCCTTAGAAATGGAATTTATATTTGGAACACAAAAACAACCTGCTTCTGACCCCTATAAAGCTTGTAAAGCACGATTAGATAAAACTTTAATGATTAGTTTATGTAGAACTGATGGAGGAATAGTAGCTACAGATCCAGAAATGTTGCTGGTAGTACAGCAATATGTTACAGATATGTTTAATGATACAAGAGTTAGAGATGCAGATACTTTGCCAGATAATTTTTCTGCGCCACTACCTCAAGTGGAAGAGTCCATGACACATCTTTTGATGAAACCTATCTGTTCACAAGAAGTTGAGGATGTAATTAAAAAATTAATATGAGTACTTCTCCAGGATTAGATGGTATTCCCAATGATTTCTATAAAAAATCCGTGTCATATATGAGTTGCTTCTTGCCCTTGGTATTTAATTACATGTTGACTTCCACTTTCCATTTTGAAGCATTTAATACTTCTCTTCTGAGTTATATCCATAAGAAAGGGGATACGAAGTTACTATCTAATTGGAGACCTATTAGTCTCCTTAACAGTGATTATAAAATCCTGGCTAAAATTTTGAATAATCGTCTAGTGCAGGTAGCCAATTCGTTAATTCATTCAGCTCAGACTTGTGCTATTCCCCATAGGAAAATTCAATATAATTTATACCTCTTAAGGGAACTGTTTGAGGCTGGTAAAAAGGAGTATTGCTCAAGTTTAGTGGTAGCTTTAGATCAGGCTAAAGCCTTTGATAAGGTTAGGCATCAGTATATTTTTCATATACTGCTACAATATGGTATACCTAAACAGTTTGTGCAGTGGGTTGCTCTTCTTTACACTAAGGCTGCCCTAATTCCGATGGTTAATGGCTTTTTTGGAACAGAAGTTAGGCTTTGTAGAGGGGTTTGACAAGGATGCCCTTTAAGCCCTCTGCTTTATGCCTTTGCCTTAGATCCAGTTATCTGACAAATTCAATGGGATCAGCATATTACTGGTCTTTCTCCTGCACCTATGTTAGAAACAGAAAAAATTATGGCCTATGCTGATGATGTTACTTTATTGATGAAGGATGTTACTTCTCCTACAAAGGCACTAGAGGTTTTTCATTATTATGGGCAATTTTCTGGTGTACAGCTCAATATGGAGAAGAGTTTTGGTTTTTCTTTAGATCCTATGCAGATTGTATGGGAATTTCATTTTCTGCCTTCCCCAAAAAAATTCTAGATATCTGGTTTGAGCATGGAGACATGGCGGCTTATAATTGGGAACAGCAGTTGGTTCTGGGTGACAGTAAAATTAATGTATGGAAACAATGGAAATTTGGGAAAAAGAAACGTACTATGATAATTGAAAAATTTTTATTGCCAGTTTTTCTTTATTTAAGTTACCTTTACCCACCTCCAGTTAATTTAGAAACAAGATTATACAGTTTATTTTTTCAAATGGTGTGGGGGAATAGGTTGAACCTGGTCAAGAGGAATATTACATACCTTCCAGTTAAACGAGGGGGGGGGGTTACATATGGTGAATCCTTTGGTATTCTACCATTCAATCTTTTTATTTTCTTCTTTTAGTTTTTTATGGAGATCGTCCACCATGACATGGCAAATCTGGACACAGTTTCTATGGAAACAATATTTCCAGAAATGGATTTTATTGCCCCAAAACATTTCCTCTTTAAGAAATTACAACAATGGAAAGTGTTGTTTCAAAAATTATTGTCATTAGATAGGAAAGCCTTTTATTCCCACATAGTTTACGAAGTACAACAAGTTTCGCTTATTTTTCCAGAGTATATTTCTACTAGAATGAGGTTTGCTTTACATAAACTGACAGATTTTAGATTACCAGTACAGATATGGGACATTGTATGGATTTCTGCCCAAGAGAGATTAGGAGTTCGGGGGAATCTTAAGTACAAACCACAGTCCGATAGATATTGCCTTAAGCCCTCATGTATTAATATAGAGGAAAGTCAGTCACACTTTTATCTTGACTGTGCTGATAGTAAGTTATTTTGGAGTGAGGCAGCTATTAAATGGAATATGCCTTTTTTGACTTTGCTTACATATAATACCTTAATTTGGAGGGATTATACTGGGGTTTGGAGAAAATATCATTAAAGTACTTTGAATGTTTTTTTTTTGCATATATCCAATATTTTTTGTGGCAAGATTTGTGTCAGTATGTCTTACAACAGCAACAAGTTGTATATTCTACCATTATTTCACAAATTGAGACATGGATGCTAAAGGTTAAAGAAAATGATTCTCATAAATTTTCTCAAGATAAAATTGTTCAGTTTTGGAAATGTTTTCCCTATTCATTGTTTTTTTTTTTGTATGTGATGTACTTTGTTTCACAACTTTCCTTTCTGTAAATATTTGATGCTCTTATATCTTATATGAGTATTTGTTTTGTTGGAATTTTCATTTTTCTGTGATGTTATGTTTATTTTGCTCAATAAACTTCCCCTACTCTTTTCAATAGGTGCCATGGGATCTTTAACATCCACCTGAACTACCACAAATCCAGGCAGATGGGACCTCAGTTTAATGTCTCATCTGAAAGACAGCACCTCAGAAGTGCAGCACCCCTCTCATGCTGCACTACAGTGTCAGTGCTGGGATATTAACCCAAGTGCCAGATGTGGAAACTGAACGCACAGCCCTCTGACCTCCCTGCCTCAGAGGCGAGTGTGCTACCTACTGAGCCACGGACACTGTAACATTACACCTGGGCCAGATGGTCTCCCAAACGAGTTGTATAACATCACAGGGGAGACCCTGAGTATAGAGCTTACAGAGGTGTTCAATGCTCTTTTAGAATCTGGTGAAGTGTCATTAAGCTTTAATAAAGGAATATTAATTTTCCTGCAAAAAAAAGGGGATAGGGTTGATCTAAATAATTGGAGGCCTATTTGTATGTTAAAAGTTGATTGTAACTTGTATCCAAAATTTTAACCAACAGGCTACTCCTGGTGGCAGAAGAAAAAATTACTCACCTTAGTAATGTTGTTTCTTCTAATGGAGTCTTGCTATATTATAGACATTAGCAGTTTGATCCAGCTCTAGAACTGCCCCGGAGTGAAATGGTTAAAACCATTCCAAAATAGAATTTTGGCACGAGAGCAGCTCTGTCTGTGCCATTTCAAACTTGAACTGTCAGATCTTTACGAGCTAAACTCACTAAGGTCTGTGGAAGCTGTAACCTACACTAGCCAAATGGCTACCTAAATAATAATAACCATTGATGGTCCCAACACCCAAGACCCAAGTCAGGGGACCAGAAATACTAACACCATTCTAATAATATGAAAATGGAACATAAGTATAATAAAACACACACACGCGTATACATACACTCCCAAAGTCCCAAAGGGGACAAAATGCTAACAGGACATAAGTAGTGCCCACACTGAGTTGCCGCACCCCACCAAGTAGAGGTTCTGAGAGGGCAGGTTGGGGGGTTCATTATACAAGACTCCATTAGAAGAAACAACATTACTAAGGTGAGTAATTTTTCTTCAAACAACATGAAGTCTTGCTATATTATAGACATTAGCAGAATACACAGCAGTACCTCCATGGAGGAGGGGCAGAACCTACTTAGGGAATAGGCTCTGAAGAACAGCTGTGCCAAACCGAGCATCTCTCCTGGCCTGGACATCCAGGGAGTAATGCTTGATAAAATTGTGTACCGTTTTCCAAGTAGCAGCCTGGCAAATCTCTAATAAAGGGATATCTCTGGCAGCAGCTAGAGACGCAGCTGTACCCATGGTAGAATGAGCCCTCAAACCGGGGCTCTGCCCACTTTCTGATAACAAAATTGGATACAAGAGACAATCCACCTGGCTATTGATCTCTTAGTGGCAGGTTTGTCTTTCCCAACTTCACCATAGGTAAGGAAAAGTTGGAGGATTCAAACCTGTGACCTTGGTACTTCTATATAATAACTAAGAGCTCTCTTAACATCCAGGCTGTGCAACCTCCTCTCACCCAAGAGGAGTGATCAGTGAAAATACTGGAAGGGAGATAGATTGATTAAGATGGAAATCTGAAACCACCTTAGGCAAAAACTTCCTATTAGTCCTAAGGACTACCTTATCTCTGTGGAAAGAAATAAACTCAGTCTCCACTGACAAGGCTTGCAATTCACTTATGCGTCTGGCAGAAGTGATAGCCACTAGAAAAACAGTTTTCCAAGTTAGGTGCTTAAGCTCTGCAGAAGACAGAGGTTCAAAAGGGGGTTGCATTAACTGGGCAATGCAAACATTAAGGTCCCAAGCAGGGGCCGGTTCCTGAAAGGGAGGATTAGTATGGAGTAATCCCTTAAAAAACTTGGAAAACACAGGATGAGAGGAAAGAGGGATGACGTTCCTGCTGACACAAAAGCAGACACAGCTGCCAAATGAACTCTCAGGGTAGCTGGTCTGAGACCCAAGGAATTAAGATGTACCATGTAATCTAACAAATGGGCAATTCAGCAGATTCTGGGAAATATTTTCCCAGCACACCAAATGGAAAACCTTTTCCATTTAGAACTATAAGTAGCCCTAGTGGAAGGCTTTCTGGAAGCCCTTAGGATCTTAAGAACACCCTGAGAGAGGTGTAAATCAGAACTCTAACCCTCAAGAGCCAGGCCTTGAGGTTGAGGGATTTGAGGTCCGGATACCAAACCCTTCCCTGGGCACAAGTCAACAGATTGTGATTCCTGGGAGGCACAGGAAGATGGACTGTCAGAGACAGAAGGAGTGGGTACCAGGGCTGCCTGACCCAATCCGGGGCAATCAGAATCACCCTGCAAGGCTGAGGTCTGATTTTGACTAGTACTTTGAATAGGAGAGGAAAGGGGGGGAAGCATAGAGGAACTTCCCCTACCAATCCAGAAGAAGGGCATCCAGGGGAACTGAGCCCAGCACTGGAGGCCTGCCACAGAACAGAGGAAGTTTGTGATTGTCTGGGGCTGCAAAAAGATCTATCTGAGGGATGCCCCACCTGGCAAAAACTATCCCCAGCACTTGAGGATCCAGGGACCATTCGTGATGGCCCTGGGAAATCCTGCTGAGAGCATCCGTTAGGACATTGTCCTTCCTTGGAAGATGAACTGCGATGAGGGAAGTGTTCAGGAATAGGCCAGAGACCACAACTTCATTGCCTCGATGCACAAGGTCAAGACCGAATGCCCCCTGTTTGTTGATGTACCACATTGTTGTTGTGTTGTCTGTTCTGACTTGTATCACCTTGTCATGGACAGATGCAGAAAAGCTTGAAGAGCTAAAAGACAGCTCTGAGTTCCAGCAAATTGATGTGGAGCAGAGATTCCTGGGGACCAAACTCCCTGAGTGGAAAGGTCACCATGTGGGCTCCCAACCCAGAAGGAAGTATCTGTAGTGAGAGTCAAGTCGTGAGAAGGGAAATGAAGGGGACCCCCGCTCTTAATTGCTCTGATCCTGCCACCACTGGAGAGCTAGGATCAAGGTTCGAGTCACTGGGACCAACTTGAAAGGGGGTCTCTTCTCTGAGACCAAAAGGTTCTCAAGTGAGACTGAATGTCTCTCATCTGAAATCTGGCTCCCTGCACAACAGCTGTGGATGCAGCCATGTGCCCCAGGAGCTTCAGAAAGTGTCTTGCTGGTCGAGAGACCTGCAGCGTGAAGGAAGAGGCCAGAGCCACTAAATTCCTTACCCTTTCTGGGGAAGAAAGGCTCTGGCTAGCTTTGTGTCCAATTCTGCCCCTATAAAGGTGAGTACCTGGACTGGTTCCAGAACCGACTTTGGTAGGTTTAGCAGAAAACCCAGGGAGGCGAGAAGCTGCTGGGTGACCTGCAGGTGAGATTTTACCTGTTCTGGGGACTGGCCTACAATGAGCCAGTCATCTAGATAGGGAAAACAGCAACCTCTGCCTCCTTAAGTGGGCCACTGCCACTGCTAGACACTTTGTGAATACCCTTGGAGCAGAGGTAAGGCCGAAGGGCATTGCTCTGAACTGGTAATGACGTGAGGGCAGTTCGAATCTGAGGTACTTTTGATGGGATCTTCTGATTAGGACATGGAAATAGGCATCCTTGAGGTCCAGGGAGGCTAGCCAGTCCCCTGGCCTTAGGGAAGGTAAAATCATTGCCAGAGTTACCATTTTGAACTTTGGTTTCAGAAGATGCTTGTTCAGATATCTGAGATCTAAAATGGGCCACCATTCTCCTGTCTTTTTTGGGGTAAGAAAGTATCTGGAATACAGACCCCTGCCCTGATGCAGGGGAGGAACCCTTTCTACTGCTCTGAGAGCTAACAGGGATGAGACCTCTGTTTCCAGAGCGAGGGCCTCTGAAGCACTTGCAGGTAGAAAAAGTCTGCTTCTCAACTTGGGAAACTTTTGAGCTGAGAACCAGACCCTGGCTTACTACTTCCAGAACCCACTTGTCTGAGGTTAAAGAAGCCCAATTCTGACTGAAGAAGCCAGCCTGCCCCACACTGGTACAGGAGACCTGCCCTGGGCACCCCATCAGGGTGCCTGTTTCGCAGGAGCTTTAGGCTGGGGGGTGGGAGCAGGTCTGCCCACCCCTCGTCTGCCCCTGCCTCTGAAGAAGCCCCTCTGAGCATAGGCAGAGGAGGCCTGAGTCTGGTAGAAAGGTCTGTGAAAAGGCTCACCCCTACCCCTGGGGCATGCCTTTGAGGAGTGGCTTGCCACCTCTAGCCTGGGTACTCTTGTAAGTAGTCCTATATTCATCCATCTTCTTCATGTAATTCTCTGTCTGCTCTCAAACAGAGAATTTCCCACCACAGGAAAATCCATAGCCTTAGTCTGGGTGTCCCATGACAAACTAGTACACCTGAGCCAGGCCAACCTATGAAAAGCTACAGATGTGGCCATGACCCTAGAGGAAACATCATTAACATCCACAGCAGCATGAAACTGAACCTTAGAGTCTTCAATGCCATCAGCAGCCACCTGTTCTAGTTCACTAGCCAGCTGGCCATGGGCCTGCTTGGCCAATTGCATAACAGTATCCCATCTAGATTTCTGATACCTAGCTACATAAGCCATATAATTTGCTTGCCTGAGTCCCAGAGAGGCTGCCATATACTGTTTTGCCATGGCATCAATCTTCCTGGAATCCTTGTCAGGAGGATGTGAAGCCAAGGGAATATTAGCTTTATCACAGGCAGCAGTCTGAACTACCCCTACATGACTGCATTGCTGAGAAAGGAATTCTGTATCAGGTCCTGACAATGTATACCTTCTGTCCATCTTTTTAACTACAGGAGGCACAGAATTAGGAGCTTTTAAAATTTTAATTGTTTGTTTCCTAAAAGACTTATAGTTGGAACCGGCTTCTCAGAGCTGGCTCTTCATTTGCCCGAGGAAGTATCGTCCTGGTCAGAGGGCACTCCCTCCGGTTTGGTTGGAACCGAACTGGGCTGGCCATCCGGGTCAGCGGACTTTTTGGCCTCTCGTTCCCTGAGCCTGCCCAATCTTTTTTCCAGGGTGGCTGCAGGGAAATTTATATACCTGGCAGTCTGACTGGAGGTGGTCAAACCCTCAGACAATAAACACAGTGTGGTGGGTCAGCCTTGGCAAAGACTTCCCCACAGACATCACAGTGTTGAAACCCAGTGGGCCCGGTTTTTCTTTTGGGTTTCTCAGACATAATGCCAGCCTAACCAAAAACTTGCCTTTAGGCGGCAGTGCCAGGCAAAACACCCTTATCGAGTTCCCTAACCGTGTCAGGTATTGAAAAACCGTAATAAAATCCGTTTTTAGAACCTTAAGAACTGAACCGCACTCTAAATTGTTAAACTTTAAAGTTAATAAGTTTTAAACCCAGCTGATCGGTTCAAAACCAAACCGATAAACTTACAAGTTCCACACAGACAAAACCTTTAATTTACTTATGATTACCACAGACTGAGCTTTGAACTGAACGGTTTTATGTTAAATAAAACTATTCTCGTTGAATCGAACTCGAGAAAAACACTGTTTAAACCCAGAAATGTACCGAGCAGTAGGAGAAATCTCCGGAGCGACTGTTCACTGAGGCGGAGTAAAGAATCTGACAGTTCAGGTTTGAAATTACACAGATAGAGCTTCTTCTTAGAGCTCGTGCTCAAAGTTCTATTTTGGAATGGTATTAACCATTTCACCTCCGGAGCAGTTCTAGTGGTGGGGACAAACTGCTACTGTCATAATATAGCAAGACTTCATGTTGTTTGAAGCATATTTCCCCAGAATCTGCTGATTTACCCACAGTCCTGGATTATATGGTCCATTTGAACACTTTGGGGCTCAGACCAGCTACCCTAAAGGTGCATTTGGCAGCTGTGTCTGCTTTCATTTCAGCAGGTAAACCCTCTTCTCTTTCAGCTCATCCTGTATTCTCTAAGTTTTTTAAGGGATTGCTTCACACCAACCCTCCATTCAGGGACCCTGCCCCTGCCTGGGATCTTAATGTTTGCATTGCTCAGCTTATGCAACCTCCCTTTGAGCCCTTGTCTTCGGCAGACCTCAAGTATTTGACTTGGAAGACTGTGTTTCTGGTAGCTATCACTTCTGCCAGACGCATAAGCGAATTACAAGCTTTGTCAGTGGAGCCTGATTTTATCTCATTTCATAGAGATAAGGTGGTTCTCAGGACTAACAGAAAGTTCTTGCCTACGGTGGTTTCAGATTTCCACCTTAATCAATCCATTTCTCTTCCAATGTACTTCACTGATCATTCCTCCTCTGGCGAGAGGAGGCTGCACAGCTTAGATGTGAAGAGAGCCCTTAGTTACTACATTGAGCGTACCAAGGGTCACAGGTTTGACTCCCTCCAACTGTTCCTCACTTATGGTGAGGTTGGTAAAGGGAAACCTGCCACTAAAAGATCCATTGCTAGGTGGATTGTCTCTTGTATCCAATTCTGTTATGGAAAGCTGGGTAAGGTTCCTCCCTCAGGCCTGAGGGCTCACTCTACCAGAGGTATAGCTGCTTCCCTGGCTGCTGCCAGGGACATCCCCATTCTGAAGATTTGTCAAGCAGCTACCCAGAAAACAGTTCACACTTTTACCAAGCATTACTCTCTGGACACCCAGGCTAGGAGTGATGCTCGGTTTGGCACAGCTGTGCTTCAGAGCCTATTTCCTATGTAGGTTCTGTCCCTTCTCCATGGAGGTACTGCTGTGTAGTCTGCATATGTCATAATATAGCAAGACTTCATGTTGTTTGAAGAAAAAATTACTCACCTTAGTAATGTTGTTTCTTCTAATGGAGTCTTGCTATATTATGACCTCCCCCCCCGCCTGCCCCTCTCAGAACCTCTGCTTTTGGGAAGCAACCCCTTGAAAAACTTGGAGAATACAGGGTGAGCCAAAAGAGAAGAGGGTTTTCCTGCTGATAAGAAAGCAGACACGGCTGCCAGGTGCACTTTTAGGGTAGCTGGTCTCAGCCCCAGAGTATTCAAATGCACCATATAATCCAGGACTGTGGGTAAGTCAGCAGATTCTGGGGAAATATGCTTGCCAGAGCACCATATGGAAAATCTCTTCCATTTGGAATTATAAGTAGCCCTGGTGGATGGCTTCCTAGAAGCCTTCAATATATCCAATACACCTTGGGAGAGGTGTAGGTCAGCAAACTCTAACTCTTCAAGAGCCAGGCCTTGAGATTGAGAGATTTGAGATTCGGGTACCAAACCCTCCCCTGAGCACAGGTTAACAGGTTGTGATTCCTGGGAAGACAAAGGGGAAGGTGGACTGCTAAGGATGTAAGGAGTGGGTACCAGGGCTGTCTGGCCCAATCTGGAGCAATCAGGATCATCTTGCATGGTTGAGATCTGATTTTGACTAGCACCTTGAACAGAAGAGGGAAGGGGGGAAAAGCATAGAGAAACTTCCCTTCCCAACTGAGAAGGAAGGCATCCAGAGGTACTGAGCCCAACACTGGGGGCCTTCAGCAAAATAGGGGAAGTTGGTGATTGTCTGGGGCTGCAAAAAGATCTATCTGCGGGGTGCCCCATCTGGCAAATACTACCTCCAATACTAGGGGATCCAGTGACCATTCGTGATGGCCCTGGGAAATCCTGCTGAGAGCATCTGCCAGGACATTGTCCTGCCTGGGGAATGAACTGCCGTGAGGGAGGTATTCAGGGGTCGCCAGAGACCACAACTCCATTGCTTGATTCACAAAGGCCAGACGGAGTGCCTCCTTGTTTGTTGATGTACCACATTGTAGTGGTGTTGTCTGTTCTGATCTGTACAACTTTGTTCTGAACAGAGGTGGAAAAAACTTGAAGTGCTAGAAAAACTGCTCTGAGTTCCAACAGATTGATGTGGAGCAGAGATTCCTGAGGGGACCACAATCCTATGGTAGTGAGATCGCCCATGTGAGCTCCCCACCCAAAGAGGGATGCATCTGTAGTAAGGATTAAGGAGTGAGACTGAATGGTGAAGGGGACCTCCTGTCTCAGATTGCTCTGGTCCTGCCACCACTGAAAGGCTTGGATCAGGGTTCGAGTCACTGGGATCAATTTGGTCAGAGGGTCTCTCCTTTGAGAACAAAAGGCTCTCAAATGGAACTGGATGTCCCTCATCTGAAATCTTGCTCCCTGCAGTACTGCTGTAGAAGCAGCCATGTGCCCCAGGAGCTGCAGAAAGAAAAAATTACTCACCTTAGTAATGTTGTTTCTTCTAATAGAGTCTTGCTATATTATGACAATTGCAGTTTGTCCCACCATTAGAACTGCTCCGGAGGTGAAAGAGTTAATTACCATTCTAGAAATGGAGTTTAGAGTGCGAGCTCGTTTAGAGAAGCTCTGTCTGGATGATTTCAAACTGAAACTGTCAGATCTTTATGAGCAAAAACTCACTAAGGTTCTATGTGGAAGCTGTAACCTACACTAGCCAACTGGCTACCTAAATATTAACACATATTCCTGATCCCAACACAAAGACTCAAGTCAGGGAACCAGAAAATAAAATAAGGTAGAATAAAACACCACACCCCAACACCCCAAAGTGGTGAAAAACATCTAATGGGCATAGCCGGTGCCCACACTGGACTGCCCACCCCATACCCAAGTAGAAGTTCTGAGAGGGGCAGGCTGGGGGGGTGGTCATAATATAGCAAGACTCCATTAGAAGAAACAACATTTCTAAGGTGAGTAATTTTTTCTTCAAACAACGTGAAGTCTTGCTATATTATGACAATTGCAGAATACACAGCAGTACCTCCATGGAGGAGGGACAGAACCTACTTAGGGAATAGGCTCTGAAGCAAGGCTGTGCCAAATCTTGCATCCTCCTGGCCTGGATATCCAAGGAGTAATGCTTGGTGAAAGTGTGTACCATTTTCCAGGTAGCTGCTTGACAAATCTCTAGAATGGGGATGTCCCTGGCAGCAGCCAGGGAAGGCTTGCAATTCACTTATGTGTCTAGCAGAAGTGATGGCTACTAGAAAAACCATTTTCCAAGTCAAATACTTGAGCTCTGCGGAAGACAGAGGTTCAAAGGGAGGTTGCATCAACTGAGCAATGCAAACATTAAGATCCCAGGCAGGGGCCGGGTCCCTGAAAGGTGGATTAGTATGAAGTAATCTCTTGAAAAACTTGGAAAAAACAGGGTGAAAGGAAAGAGAAGAGAGCTTTCCTGCTGAAATAAAAGCAGAGACAGCTGCCAAATGAACTTTCAGGGTAGCTGGTCTCAGGCCCAAAGAATTAAGGTGGACCATATAGTCCAAAACAATGGGCAAATCAGCAGATTCCAGGGAAATATGCTTCCCCGAGCACCAGATGGAAAACCTTTTCCATTTAGAATTATAAGTGGCCCTAGTGGAAGGCTCTCAGAAGCCTTCAGGATGTCGAGAACACCTTGAGAAAGGTGTAGGTCAGCAAACTCTAACTCTTCAAGAGCCAGGCCTTGAGGTTGAGGGAGTTGAGATTCGGATACCAAACCCTCCCTGGGCACAAGATAATAGATTGTGCCTCCTGGGAGGCACAGGGAAGATGGACTGCTAAGGACAGAAGGAGTGGTACCAGGGCTGCCTGGCCTCAATCTGGAGCAATCAGAATCATCCTGCAAGGCTGGGATCTGATTTTGACTAGCACCTTGAATAGGAGAGGGAAGGAGGAAAGCATATAGAAACTTCCCTTCCCAATCCAGGAGTAAGGCATCCAGAGGGACTGAGCCCATCACTGGGGGTCTGCAACAAAACAGTGGAAGTTGGTGATTGTCTGGGGCTGCAAAAAGGTCTATCTGAGGGGTGCCCCATCTGGCAAAAACTATCCCCAGTACTTGGGGATCCAGTGACCATTCGTGATGGCCCTGGGAAATCCTGCTGAGAGCATCTGCCAGGACATTGTCCTTTCCTGGGAGGTGAACTGCCATGAGGGAAGTGTTCAGGGAATAAGCCAGAGACCACAACTTCATTGCTTCGGTGCACAAGGCCGAAGACCAAGTGCCACCTTGTTTGTTGATGTACCACATTGTGGTGGTGTTGTCTGTTCTGACTTGTACCACTTTGTTCTGAACAGATTCAGAAAACACTTGAAGTGCCAGAAAGACAGCTCTGAGTTCCAGCAAATTGATGTGGAGCAGAGATTCCTGAGGGGACCACACTCCCTGAGTGGAGAGGTCGCCCATGTGAGCTCCCCATCCCAGAAGGGATGCATCAGTAGTGAGGGTCAAGGAATGAGATAGAGGGATGAAGGGAACCCCCAGTCTTAAATTGCTCTGATCCTGCCACCACTGAAGGGCCTGGATCAGGGTTCGAGTCACTGGGACCAACTTGGAAAGATGATCTTTTCTCTGGGACCAAAAGGCTCTCAAGTGAAACTGAATGTCCCTCATCTGAAATCTTGCTCCTTGCACTACAGCTGTGGAAGCAGCCATGTGCCCTAGGAGCTGTAAGAAGTGCCTGCTGGTCGAGACCTGCAGAGTGAAGGAGGAGGCCAGGGGCACCAGGTTCCTTACCCTTTCTAAGGGTAGGAAGGCTCTGGCCTGCTTTGTGTCATTCTGCACCTATGAAGGTGAGTACCTGAACAGGTTCCAGAACTGACTTTAGAAGATTAAGCAAGAAGCCCAGAGAGGTGAGCAGCTGCTGGATAACTTGCAGGTGTGATTTGACCTGTTCTGGAGACTGGCCTACAATGAGCCAGTCGTCTAGATAGGGAAAGACAGCAATCCCTTGCCTTCTTAAATGAGCAACTGCTACTGCCAGACATTTTGTGAATACTCTTGGGGCAGAGGTGAGGCCGAAAGGCATTGCTCTGAACTGGTAATGACCTGAGGGCAGTTCGAATCTGAGGTACTTTCGGTGGGAGCTTCTGATTAGAACATGGAAATAGGCATCCTTGAGGTCCAGGGAAGCTAGCCAGTCCCTGGCCTTAGAGAAGGTAAAATCATTGCCAGAGTCACCATTTTGAACTTTGGTTTCAAAGGTGCTTGTTCAGATATCTTAGGTCTAAAATGGGCGCCATTCTCCTGTCTTTTTGGGGTAAGAAAGTACCTGGAGTACAGACCCTTGCCCTGGTGTAGGGGAAACCCTTTCTACAGCTCTGAGAGCTAGGAGGTTGAGACTTCTGTTTCTAAGGTAAAGGTCTCTAGAGGGTTTGCAGGTGGAAAAAATCTGGCTCTCATCTTTGGAAATGTTTTGAAGCTGAGAACCAGACCCTGGCTTACTACTTCCAGGACCCATTTGTCTGAAGTTAGAGACCCCCAGTCCTGGATGAAGTAAGCCAGCCTGCCCCCTACAGGTAGTGGAGAACCGGCCCTGGGCACCCCATCAGGGTGCCTGTTTGGCAGGGGCTTTTAGGCTGAGGGGTGGGAGCAGACCTACTTGCACCCCTTCTGCCTCTGCCTCTGAAGAACCCCCTCTGAGCATAAGCAGAAGATGCCTGGGTTTGGTAAAAAGGCCTGTGAAAGGGCCTACCTCTACCCCTGGGGGTCTGCTTCTGAGGAGTGGCTTGCCACTCCTTAGCTTGTGCACTCCTATAAGTTGTTCTGTATTCATCCATTTTCTTCATGTAATTCTCTGTCTGCTCCCCAAACAGAGAATTCCCCACCACAGGAAAATCCATAGCCTTAGTCTGGGTATCCTGTGACAAGTTAGTACACCTGAGCCAAGCTAACCTACAAAAGGCCACAGATGTAGCCATGACTCTAGAGGATACATCATTAGAATCCACAGCAGCATGGAACTGCACCTTGGAAGCCTCAATACCATCAGTAGCCACCTGTTCCAGCCTTCTTGGCAAGCTGGCTAGGGCCTGTTTACAAAGCCATGACAGTGTCCCATCTAGATTTTTGGTATCTTGCCACATAAGCCATGTAATTTGCTTGTCTGAGTCCCAAGGATGCTGCCATGTATTGTTTTTTTTAGCCATGGCATCAATCTTCCTGGAGTCCTTGTCAGGAGGGTGTGAAGCCAGGGGAATGTTAGCTTTATCACAGGCTGCAGCCTGCCAACATGACTGCATTGCTGTGAAAGAAAGTCTGTATCAGGACCTGACAAAGTGTACCTCCTGTCCATCTTTTTGTCAACAGGAGGCACAGAATTAGGGCTTTTAGAATTTTAATTGTTTGCTTCTAAAAGACTTTATGTAAGGGGATAGATAATCTCCCAGACTCTGGGATATCCATCATTTCCACAAAATCAGGTTCTCTTGCTCATCCACAGCTTCCTCTAATGGGAGCTGGAGGGTTTCAGCAACCTTTTATAAACAAAAATGAGAAAGGGACTCAGAAAGCATAGGGAGATTCTAAAGGTCTGTCTGGGGAGATGTCCGGTTCAATGGGCACATCCAGACTCTCAAAGTCACATTCACACTGTTCATAATCCTCCTCCCCCTCCTCTGGTTCATAAAAATCTCTAATATCATATTCTTGAACCGGTGGAACCGGCCGAACCGACCTTTTACCAGACAGTGGCGGTTCGGACGGAACCGGAGAAAGTGACTGTACAATTTGTATAGCTTTTGCTATTTCTGCAGCAGTTGGAGAAAAATTTTGACTCCATACCTGCTGATTTTTGAATTTCTTTGCTGGAACTGGCTCCTCAGAGCCAGCTTTACGTTGCCGAGGAAGTCTGGCCCTGGTCAGAGGGCACTCCTCGTTCGGTTGGCACCGAACCGGGCTGTCCATCTGGGTCAGCTGGACTTTCTGGCCTCGTTCCCTGAGCCTGCCACCTCTTATCCAGGGTGGCTGCAGGAAATTTTACAAATCTGGCAGTCTGAATTGAGGTGGTCAAACCCTCAGACAATAAACACATGTGTGTGTGGGTCAGCCTTGGCAAAGCGCTTCCCACAGACACTACAGTGTTGAAACCAGTGGGCCCGGTTTTTCTTTTGGGTTTCTCAGACATGATGCCAGCCTCAACCAAAACTTCGCCCTTTAACGGCAGTGCCAGGCAAGACACCCTTATTGGTTCCCAACTGTGTCACGGGTCGTGAAAAAACGTAATGAAATCCGGTTTTTAGAACCGATAAGAACCGAACCGCACCTGAAAGCTTTAAATGCTTATACTTTAAAGTTTTAACTAACCTTGATCGGTTCGAATCGAACCGATAAACTTTACAAGTTCCACACAGAAATAAAAACCTGTCTATTACTTACAATACCACAGACAGAGCTTGAACCGATCGGTTTGCGGTTCAAATAATAATACTCGCGGTTGAATTTAACCGAGAAAATACTGTTTAAACCGAGAAATGAACCGAGCAGAAGGAGAAATCTCCGGAGCGACTGTTCAGTGAGGCGGAGTAAAGAATCTGACAGTTTCAGTTTGAAATCATCCAGACAGAGCTTCTCTAACCGAGCTTGCGCTCTAAACTCCATTCCTAGAATGGTAGTTAACTCTTTCACCTCCGGAGCAGTTCTAATGGTGGGACAAACTGCAATTGTCATAATATAGCAAGACTTCATGTTGCTTGAAATGCCTTGCTGGTCGAGAGACCTGCAGGGTGAAAGAGGAGGCCAGAGAGACCAAGGTCCTTGCTTTTCCAGAGGAAGGAAGGCACTGGCCTCTTTTGTGTTCAGTTCTGCACCTATGAAGGTGAGAAGCTGGACAGGCTCTAGAACTGACTTTGGAAGATTGAGAAGGAAACCTAGAGATGTGAGCAGTTGCTGAGTTACCTGAAGGTGTAGTTTGACTTGTTCTGGAGACTGGCCTACTATGAGCCAGTCGTCCGATGAGGAAAGATGGCAATCTTTGCCTTCTTAAGTGGGCAACTCGACTGCCAGGCATTTTGTGAATACCGGGCAGAGGTGAGGCCAAAGGGCATTGCTCTGAACTGGTAATGGCCTGAGGGCAGTTCAAATCTGAGGTACTTTCTGATGGGAGCTTCTGATAAGAACATGGAAGTAGGCATCCTTGAGGTCCAGGGATGCTAGCCAGTCCCCTGGCCTTAGAGAGAGTAAAATAATTCCCAGAGTCACCATTTTGAATTTTGGTTTTAAAAGGTGCTTGTTTAGGTATCTGAGATCCAGGATGGGCCGCCATTCTCCTGTCTTTTTTGGGGTAAGGAAGTACCTGGAGTACAATCCTTTGCCCTGGTGTAGGGGTGGAACCCTTTTCACAGCTCTGAGAGCCAGGAGGATAGAAACTTCTGTTTCTAGGCAAGTGCCTCTGATGGATTTGCAGGTGGAAAGGACCTGGCTCTCATCTTTGGAAATTTTTTGAAGCTGAGAACCAATCCCTGGCTTACTACTTCCAGGACCCACTTGTCTGATGTTAGAGACTTCCAGTCCTGGACAAAGTAAGCCAGCCTGCCCCCTACAGGTAGAAGAGAATCGGCCCTGGCTACCCCATCAGGGTGCCTGCTTGGCAGGGGCTTTGGGCTGAGGGGTGGAAGCAGCCTTTCTTGTACCCCGTCTGCCTCTCCCTCTAAAGAACCCCCTCTGGGCATAAGCAGAAGAGGAGGCCTGGGCTTGGTAAAAAGGCCTATGAAAAGGCCTTCCCCTGCCCCTGGGATGCTGCCTTTGAGGGTGGTCTGCCTTTCCTTAGCCTGTGCACTCCTATAGGTGGTCCTATATTCATCCATTTCTTCATGTCATTCTCTGTCTGCTCCCAAACAGAGAATTGCCCACAACAGGAAAATCCATGGCCTTAGACTGGGATCCTGTGACAGGGTAGTACATCTGAGCCAAGCCATTCTGCGAAGTGCCACAGATGTAGCCATGACCCTTGATGACACATCATTAGTCTACTGCAGCATGAAATTGCACCTTGGATGCCTCAATACCATCCGCAACCACCTGTTCCAGCTCCCTGACAAGCTGGTCAGGGACCTGTTTTGCTAGAGCCAGCACAGTATCCCATCTGGATTTCTGGTACCTAGCAGCATAAGCCATATAATTTGCCTGTCTGAGTCCCAAAGATGCTGCCATGTACTGTTTCTTTGCCATGGCATCAATCCTCCTGGAATCCTTTTCAGGGGGGTGCGAAGCTAGAGAAATATTTGCCTTGTTACAGGCTGCAGCCTGCACTACCCCCACATGGCTGCATTGCTGTGTGAGGAACTCCGTATCAGAGCCTGATAATGTATACCTCTTCTCCATCCTTTTATCAACAGGAGGTATAGTGTGAGGAGTTTTAAGAATTTTTACTGTCTGTTTCCGAAAAGATTTATGCAAAGGAATAGACAGTCTCCTAGACTCTGGAATATCCATCATTTCTACATAATCAGGCTCCCCTTGGTCATCAACAGCTTCCTCAACAGGGAGCTGGAGAGTTTCAGCAACTTTTTTATAGAACATAAAATGAGAAGGGGACTCAGAGAGCCTGGGAGGAGAAACCCCTGACGGTCTGTCTGGAGAGATGTCCGGTTCAATGGGCACATCCAGACTTTCAAAACCACATTCACTCTCCTCATACTCCTCTTCCCCTACTTTGGTTCATAAAATCCTCAAATTCATAATCTTGAACGGTGGAACCGTAAACCGGCGCTTCCCTGATGGTGTCGGTTCGTTGAACCGAAGAAAAGTGACTAAGACAATTTAATTTGTTTAGCTATTTCCTCAAGCAGTTAAGAGAGAACTTTTGGCTCCACACAACTGACTTTCTAGTCCTTTTAGTTGGAACCGGCTCCTCGAGCTGGCTCTTCATTTGCCTGAGGAAGCATCGCTTTGGTCAGAGGGCACTCCCTCCGGTTCGTTGACAGAACCGGGCTGGCCATCCGGGTCAGCGGATTTTTTTGCCCTTTCCCTGAGCCTACCAACTCTCTTTTCTATGGTGGCAGCAGGAAAATTCTTACAAGTCTGGCAGTCTGCATTGAGGTGGTCAAACCCCAGACAATACACACAGGTGGTGTGTGGGTCAGCCTTAGCAAAGGCTTCCCCACAAACACTACAATGCTGAAACCCAGTGGGCCGGGTTTTTCTTTTGGGTTTCTCAGACATAGTGCCAGCCTAACCAAACTTGCCCGTTTATGGCAATCTGCCAAGCAAGAATCTCTTATCGGTTCCCAACCGTGTCACGGGTCATGGAAAAAACTGTAATGAAATCCATTTTATTTTAAAACCGACAAGAACCGGGAACCGCACTCTAAATAAGGACTAGTAAAGTTTGAGAATAACCTGATCGGTTCAAACCGAACCAAAAAGCGTTTACAAGTTCCACACAGAATAAAATAAATGTAAGCCTATCTATTACTTACAATACCACAGACGGAGCTTGAACCATCCGGTTGCGGTTTAATTTTGGTCAAAAAAACGAAAAATAATACTTTTTAACCGACAAACGAACCGAGCAGAAGGAGAAATCTCCTGAGCGACTGTTCAGTGAGGCGGAGTAAAGAATCTGACAGTTTGAGTTTGATTAACAACAGACAGAGTTTTCAACCGAGCTCGCGCTCAAAGTTCCATGCCTGGCATAGAAAGTTAACTCTTTCACCTCCGGAGCAGTTCAAAGGTTGGGACTCACTGCATATGTTATAATATAGCAAGACTTCATGTTGTTTAAAGCTTGCTGACAGGGAGGGCTAGACTGTGAGTTCAGGAGATGACATCATCAGCACCTCTTCATTGAAACTGACTTTTTTTGACCAGACAGAAAATTTAGGGTTGTAAAATGATTTGTAAGTTTTAAACAAAGTAACTTAGGGATCTCAGTTCTGGCATGAGGGTGATTGGGGCCATGTTGATCCATTTTCTGAATTTATTGATGCCAGTAATTTGTGACCATAGTCCCTCTTTAATCTAAATTGGTGGGGGACTGAGGTAAATAAATATAGGAAATTGCTGCAGGGAGTGAATTTTGAACAAATTATAACAGATGGAACAAGATTAAACAATAAAACAAAGCAATTTAGCTTAATTGATTGGGTATTGGCAAGTAATATAAAAAATAACGGAATTTCAGAGGTGTTAGCTGATGTAATTAGTGACCATCATCCAATTTACTGTATTTGGGGGAATAGGAGACCCAATGGTAAATATCATGTAGTGGAAAATCAAACTTTAAATGAGGAGAACTTGTTGGCTATTAAACAAGACATATCACTGGTCAGTTTGACCCAATTAAATAGTAGTAAAGATGTTAATAAAGCAGTAAGTTTATTCACTGAAACTTGGAATGTAATAATTGATAAACGAGCCCCAATAAAGAAGAGAAGGGTGAGGGGCATTCTAAATAAATGGTTAAATTCTAAATTGTTTAAACTAATGAAGGAAAGGGATGCAGCTAACCAACTATATAGAAAAACTAGGTTAGAATCAGACTGGAACCACTATAGGTAGTTGAGAAATAGATGTAAAAAAGAAATAAAAAGATCTAAGGTTGAGTTTTACAGAAGTGAACCGGTTACTACTTTTCATGATAAAAAAACAGTTTTGGAGATATGTGAATAATTTGCTGGCGCCTAATAGGAGAACAACATAACTGGTTTAGTTAAAGAACAACAAGTAATTACAGGAAACAAGCATTTGTCAATGCCGAATGTTCGCTTGCAGGTATTTGCAGTGGTATTTGGCACTTGGACATGGCTTAAAAAAATCAGTGACAAAGAAGTAAAAGCATTTGTCAATGTCGAATGTTGCTTGCTTCTATGTGCTGTTTAGGTATTTGGAAGTCATTGGAGTGCAAATATTGAAAAATCGCGAACTTACGAGCGTGCGTAGGAACTGCACAACGCACGCTTGTAAAACAGTCATTTTTAGGAATTTTTTCACCAAATTTTCAACATAGCCATTTTAAGAACTCTGCTCATGAACAGTGTCACTGTGATTTTCTTAATGTGTCCTATACATTGATTTCAAGATACCAATCACACGCATTGCGCGCTACATGGGCGGAAACATGTTTTGGGCAGGATGTGAAAAATGACAGCTGTACTGTTCATAAGGAGGTCTGGTAAAATGGCAATGTTGAAAATCTGGAGTGAAAATATTGAAAATTCACAAACATCCGAGCGTGCGTAGGAACTACACAATGCAGCTTGCAAAAACAGTCATTTTAAGGAATTTGTTCACCAAATTTTCAACATAGCCATTTTAAGACCTCTGCTCATGAACAGTGTCACTGTGATTTTCCTAATGTGTCCCATACATTGATTTCACACACCGACTGCGCCATTGTGCACTACATGGGCGGAAACACATTTTGGGCAGGATATGAAAAATGACAGCTGTACTGCTCATAAGGAGGTGTGGTAAAATGGCAATGTTGAAAATCTGGAGTGAAAATATTGAAAATTCGTGAACTTACGAGCGTGCATAGGAACTGCGCAACACACGCTCATAAAACAGTCACTTTTTGGAATTTTTGCACCAAATTTTCAACATGGGGTTTGTGGGACCCCTTCTCATGAGTGATGTCACTGTCATGGCATTATTTGGGCCTGAAGGGTGATTTCGTGCAGTGACTGCGAAATCACCCTTCGGACCCGAATAACGCCATGACAGTGACATCATTCATGAGAAGGGGTCCCAAAAACCCCATGTTGAAAATTTGGTGCAAAAATTCCAAAAAATGCCTGAGATATGCACTAAAGTTGAAAACCCCTATCTAGCCCATTATACAGCTTACCGGCATTTCCTCAGTTCGCGGTCGGCTTTGAAGAGTGCAGACGCGTTCCGGTCCACCGATGATCATCGCACTGAGCTCCAGAGGTAAGTATGGGGTGAGGGGGGTGTGGGGAGGCAGGGTGCGCAGTGGGTGGGTGCGGGTTGTGGGAGGGGCTGGGGGAGAAGCGCCGTGGGACGTTTTCAATTTACAGGTGTGTAAAAAAAAAGACGATGTGGGACGTTTGCCACGCTGGGGTGGGCTCCCAGTGTGGCAGAAGATGCTGGGGGCCGTGGAGCTGACGGGGATTGGGCACCCGTCAGCGAAACGACGCAGGACGTTTGCCATGCTGGGGTGGGCTTCCAGCGTGGCAGCAAAATTGGGGGTGGCGTGATGCGGTGCTGTGTATGACAGCGGTGGTTTTCTTTGAAGAAGACCACTGCTGTCATACTACAACACCGTGTCCGATTGGTGCAGGACTGTCACGCCTGCTCAGTGGAGCAGGGGATTGCAGGGGAGGGGCATACCTCCAAAGTGTCCCATTCTCCCAAGACGTTCCTTGCGAATGCGCGCAAGCGAACGTAAAAAGGCAATGGCAGATTACATAGAAACATAGAAACATAGACTTTGACGGCAGATAAGGACCACTTGGCCCACCCAGTTTGCCCATTTCCCTACCTACTGGATAAGCTGCAGATTCTAGTTAACCAACAGCCTATTTCCTGCAACCCCCCACTATAATTGCCTTATGTCTGTCCCATGCATGTTTGAATTCCTCCACTGTTTTAGACCCCACAACCTTTCCAAGAAGGCGGTTCCATGCGTCCACCACTCTCTCCGTGAAAAAGAATTTCCTCACATTACCCCTGAGCCGTCCCCCCTCTAACTTTAAATTGTGCCCCCTTGTTCTTACACATCTCTTTTTCTGAAAGATGCTACCCTCCTGGACTTTGTTGATTCCCTTGAGGTACTTAAAAGTTTCTATCATGTCCCCCGTCCTCCTTTCATCAAGGGTATACATATTAAGCTCTCTCATCTCTCTTCATGTGGTTTCTGATGTAGACCCTGCACCATTTTTAGTTGCCCTCCTCTGGACTGCTTCCATCCTGTCTATGTCCTTGCGTAGATGAGGTCTCCAAAACTGCATGCAGTACTCCAGATGGGGTCTCACCAACTGTCTGTATAGAGGGATAACCACTTCCCTTTTTCTACTTGTGATGCCCCTCCCTATGCATCCCAGTATCCCCCTGGCTTTCCCTACTGACTTCTCACATTGCATACCCACCTTTAGGTCATCTGATCACCCAGATCCCATTCCATTATTGTTGTTGTTAGTACCTCCCCTGCTATTGTGTACTCTTCTCCTGGATTTTTATTTCCCAGGTGCATTACTTTGCACTTCTTTGCATTGAATCTAAGTTGCCATATGTCTGACCATTCCTCCAACCATGCCAAGTCCCTTCTCATCCTCTCTACCCCCCCTTGTGTATCAACTCTGTTACAGATCTTTGTGTCATCTGCAAAGAGGCATACCTTTCCTTCCAGACCCTCTGCAATGTCACCTATAAAGACGTTAAAGAGAACTGGACCCAGTACTGAGCCCTGAGGTACTCCACTAGTAACCCCCCTTTCTTCAGAATGTGTTCCATTCACTATTACCTTCTGTGTCCTGTTGTGCAGCCAGTTTTCTACCCAGGCTACCACCCTGGGACCCACTCCCAGGCTGGCTAACTTGATTATTAATCTTTTGTGCGAGACTGTGTCAAATGCCTTGCTAAAGTCTAGGTAGGCCATATCCACAGCCCCTCCCTGGTCTATTACTTTGGTCACCCAGTCAAAGAAATCAATTAGATTTGTCTGACATGACCTTCCTGCTGTGAATCCATGCTGCTTTGGGTCCAGTGCCCCGCTGTCCTCTAGGTACTCAACAATTCTTTCTTTCAAAAGTGATTCCATCATTTTCCCCACCACTGAGGTCAAACTAACAGGTCTGTAGTTTCCTACTTCTGCCTTGCTCCCACTTTTGTGAAGGGGAATTACATCTGCCCTCCTCCAGTCCTCAGGTACCACCCCATCTTCCCATGATTTGTTAAAAAGTGTGGTTAGTGGTGTCACTAGGTCCTCCCTTAGCTCTTTTAGGATTCTAGGGTGAATCCCGTCAGGTCCCATTGCTTTGTCCACCTTGAGTTTTAGAAGTTCTTTCAGTACTCTTTCTTCTTTAAATGGACTGATATCAACCCCACTATCCAGAGTGGTTCTACTGTTTGGTTTAGGTAACGCCTCCTCTTCTTCTTTTGTGAATACTGAGCAAAAGTATTCATTCATTATCTCTGCCTTTTCACTGTCTCCCTCTGCCCACCTCCCCTCTCCTTTATTAATCTTCCCTATTCCTCTCTTAACCTTTCTATGTTCCCTAATGTACCTATAAAAGGTTTTATCCCCCTTCTTAACTGAGTTGGCTATCCTTTCCTCGGTTTGGGCCTTTGCTTTTCTGACTGCCTTCCCCACTTCTTTCGGCTTTAATTGATACAGTTCCCTGTCGTGTTCAGTCTGTGATTCCTTATACTTTTTGAATGCAGCCTTTTTCTCCTTAACCTTCCCTGACACTTCTTTTGAGAGCCATAGTGGTTTTTTATTCCGCTTTGTTTTCTTTATTTGTTTCACACAAAAGCTTGTTGCCTCCATGATGGCAGTTTTGATTATTCTCCATTGTTCTTCCACCCCTCCTTTCTGGCCATTTGCTAATGCATTCCTCAGGTATTCACCCATTATGCCAAAGTCAGCCCTTCTAAAGTCCAGTATCCTTGTATTTGTATGGCTTGTCTCCATGGTTGTGTTTATTGAGAAGCACACTGTGCAGTGTCACTTGTTCCCAGGTGTCTACTGACTTCTAAGTTTGTGATCCTCTCTCCATTTGAGAGTACCAGGTCTAATATTGCTCCCTCCCGAGTGGGTTCCACCACTAGCTGTCTAAGGCATGCTCCCTGTAAGGCATCGAGAATGACCTTGCTCTTGGATGTGGCTGCAGTCCATGTTTCCCAGTTAACATCTGGCATATTCAGGTCCCCCATCAACAGTATCTCCCCTTTTTCAGCCATTTTGAGAATGCCCTCTATCATTTTCTTGTCCATTTCCTCCCCTTGAGACGGAGGTCTGTATACAACCCCTGTGTGGATTGTGATGCCATTCCCTGTCTCCAATGTGACCCACAGTTCCTCTTGTCCTCCCCCTTTACTTTTTAGTTCTGTTACTTTGATCCCTTCCCTTACGTAGAGAGCTACTCCACCTCCTCTTTACCCTCCCGTCCCTTCTGTAGATTGTGTACCTGGTATGTTGACATCCCAGTCATGGTTCTCCGTGTACCATGTTTCTGTGACTGCCACAATATCCAAGTGTTCCACTTCCATTAGGGCTACTAGCTCTGGAAGCTTGTTTCCAAGACTACGGGCATTGGTACTCATTGCCCTCCATTTAATGTTGGCTTTATCCTTTTTTACCCCATCCCTGCTCTTATTGCCCTTGCCCATTTTTCCATTTACCCCTGTCCTGCCCTCTGTCAAGCTCTGTACCTCAGTGTTTACCCTACTACCTGCCATGCTTTGCGGGGGGAGGCTTGAACTTTCCTGTTTCCTATCAGCACCTCACCCCTTGGCTAGTTTAAAAGCTTGCCAAAGATGCCTTTAAACCTGTCACCTAGGAGCGTGTTTCCCTTCCTGGACAGATGCAGACCATCATGCCAGTATAGACCTTCATCTCTCCAGGTGGATCCCCAGTCCCCAATGAAGTCAAAGCCCTGTGCTCTGCACCAGTTTTGCAACCATTCATTAAACTGCATGGTGTGCAGTACCCTAGCCTCACTCCTGCCATAGACTGGCAGCACCTCTGAGAAGGTTACCGTGCTTGCTACCTGTCTGAGGCCCTTCCCCAACTCCACAAATTCATCCTGCACTGCACTGATCTCATGCCTAGCTAGGTCATTTGTCCCGAGGTGGACAATGATATCTAGTTTCCTCTCCTGTGATGCTGCTTCTGCAATCCTGAGGATTCATTTAGATGAGTATCTTTTGGATTTTGGGGAAAGGGTTACATTTAGAATGCCTGACTAAAGTAATAATTTACTAAAGCTTTACTTTAAGAAAATGACATGGAATGAAGTTTACCAGGAACTTTTAAAATTCAGTGAATCAAAAGGACCTGGGTTTGATCACCTAGAGTCAAGAGTTTTAAAAACAATGGCAAATGAGCTTGCAAAACCATTGCAGCTGATTTTAAATTTATCACTTGAAACAAAAATTGTACCAACCATGTGGAAGAAAGCAATAGTGGTACCAATTTTTAAGGGGGGTCAGGCAGATCTTATTGTATATTACTGACCAATTTCCCTGCTGTCTATAGTGGGAAAAATCCAGGAAAAGTTGCTGCATCTACAAGTTGCAGAACATCTAAATAAATATCAGGTGCTTATGGATGCACAGCATGGCTTCCATAGGGGGTGTGGTATGGCAACGGCCTTGGTCAGTTTCACAAATGACTTGAAAGAAAACATGGATCAGGGGAAGTATACAGGTGTGGTGTTCATGAACCTGACCAAGGCTTTCGACCTAGTGAACCACCAAATATTGATTTTTAAACTGAAAGTGTTGGGGTTTGGAGGACCAGTGATTGAATGGTTAAATGATTATTTGACTATGAGGGATCAACAGGTTAGAATAAATGATACTGTGTCTAACTTTAGAAAAGTCAATTATGGGGTACCACAGGGATCAATATTGGGGCCTTTATTGTTATCTCTCTATATATAAATGAATTTCCTACAATGTGTAAAGATTCCTCCTTAATTTTGTATGCAGATGATGCAGTTTTATATGTGGCTGAGAAAAACATTGATATGATTAGAATAAAGTTAGAAAATGATTATAGTAAAATGATAGAATGGTTAAAAGCAAAGAGATTAGTTTTGAATAAAAAAAAAAGACAAAAGGTATGCTGTTCTGCATGCCTGCAAAGTTAAGGAGGATGAGGGATGACTTTAAAATAACAGACAATGAAGGATTTTTTTCTTGATATGGTTACTGAGTTTTGTTACTTGGGTGTGATATTAGATAATCATCTTTCCTTTGCTCCTCATTTGAATAATACGACTAAACAGATACATAGTGGAATTGGTGCTTTATATACAGCAAGGGATTTTTTAACAGATGATACTAGGAAAACTATAGCAGTAGCATGTCTATTGCCTATATTAGAATATGGAGGGTTGATTTGGGGGGTCAGAAAAGGTAAAACAGCAGAGAAAAAGTCTCTATAATTCTATTTGTAGATTTACATTGAGAGCTAGACATAGGGAACATCATTGTAACTTATATAGTAGGTTGGGTTGGCTACTTCTGGAACAAAGAGACACTATGCAGGAGCTGTGCTTTGTGCATAGATCACTTTATAGTGTTTAATATACCCCTATGAACATTTTTTTTACTCGTAGAACAACTCTTAGACAGCTAAGATCTGGCTGCTCTGTTTTGTTGGAAATTGCTCTTTGTAAAACATCGAAGAATCAAAAATCTTTTAAATACTGTGCTACAGATAGTTGGAATAAATTGTCTGATGACTTAATAAATGTAGAAAGTTTAACTTCTTTTAAAGTATATTTAAAAAGACACTTGTATTTAGGAGTGGGATGTACGTATACCCAGGGGTCATCTTAGGTATTACACTTATATAATATAATCTGTTTAAGGATTATAGCAAAGGAATGACATAGTGTGTATACTTACATTGCTATGTGCTGTTCTATTATGTTTGTCTGACTGTGATGTAATCTTGTTCTGTATCTGGGTCAATCCTGTAAAAGGGCCAAGTGACCCAGTGTTTTTTTTTTACCCAGTTAACAACGTTTTTAAATAAATAAATAGATACCCAGGTATTTAAATGAGTTAACCACACTTACAGGAGAACCATTAGCAGTGGAGACCTTGAAATTAGGTAGAGAGTGTTTAAGTTTAGCATTTGAAGCAAATAACATGGCTTGCATCTTAGATACATTTAAGACAAGCTTATGATTAGACAGCCACTGCTGAATTTGTTTAAAATCCTGGGAGAGGTGTTGGTTGATGTTAGTGATGTTTTCAGAACTGGAATACAGGACAATGTCATCGGCGTATAACAGGGATGAAGTATGCCAGAGGTTGGAGGTGATATTGTTTATAAATATGGTGAAAAGCAAGGGACCAAGGACAGACCCTTGCAGTACACCAATGTTGATTGTGGCTTTATCCGATAGGGTAGAGTTATATTTAACTAATTAAGTCCTATCTGATAGGTAGCTGCCAAACCACATTACTACATTCAGTGAAAGGCATAGAAATCTAAGGGTAGTTAAGAGGATGGGGTGATCAACAAGGTCAAATGCTTTAGTCATGTCAATAAAAATTGCCCCTGTTAGAGAGACAGAGTACCTGGACACTAGAGCATCAGCCGTAAACTTGATTAGTGCAGTAGTACTACTATGACCCTTGTGGAAACCATGCTGAGCAGTTGTTAGAAGGTCATGTTTCTGGAGAAAGTCAATGGTTTGAGTGGCTAAGAGTTTCTCAAGTATTTTGCTGAGAACTGGTATGATAGCAATGAGCTTGTAGTTAGGTGGATCTTTCCGTTCATCTTTTTTGAAAACGGGGGTAACCCTAGCCGTCTTCTAGATGTCGGGAACATGACACTGGCACAAGTAGAGGGTAAAAATATTTGCTAGAGGCACAGCAATGAAGGGGGCAGTGAGTTTCAAGAGCTTAGGTTCAAGATTATTGGATCAGCCGCAGCGAACTCGGCTATGTTGTTTAATAGCCTGAGTACTTCACGGTTGGAGACAGATTTGAAATGGAAAGTAGTCCCAGAGACGTCAGGTTGGGTGGTCAAATTCGACTGGGCAGGGAAGAAAAAATTACTCACCTTAGTAACTGTGTTTCTTCTAAAGTAGTCTTGCTGTATTCTGACAACATGCAGTTAGCCCCAGCACTTGAACTGCCCTGGAGAGTATATGGTTAACTCTATGCAGAAGCATAGAACATTGAGATTGAGCTTGGTTTACAAACCTCTGTCTGTGGTGCTTCAGAGTGTAACCATCAGATTCTTATGAGCAACTAATTAACTACACCTTTAATGTGGAAATTGTGAAAATATAAGCCAAAAGGCAACAACTTGGGTCCATAAGACTCAAGTTGAGAACCCAAGAAAAAACAGGTAGTGAACGCATACATGAATATATATAGATAAAGTCAAACAGAATAGCAAATTACCCCACCTCAGAAAGGGGGGTATAAGAGTACACCCCCTGAGGTGCAACACTGTACCTGCCAGCCCACATCCCAAAATCTAGGTTCTAAGAGGGGAGGTGGGGGAGATCAGAATACAGCAAGACTCCATTAGAAGAAACACAATTACTAAGGTGAGTCATTTTTTCTACAAACAACATGAAGTCTTGCTGAATTTTGACAATATGCAGACTACCAAACAGTTCCTCCATGGAGGAGGGCTACCAAACCTATTTTGGGAATAGGCTCCGTAGTACTGCTGTATCAAACCTGGCATCACTCCTAGCCTGGATATCCAGGGAGTAATGCTTGGTGAATGTATGGACTGTTTTCCAGGTGGCTGCTTTACAGATCTCTAACAAGGGTATATCTCTTGCAACAGCCAGAGAAGCAGCTGTACCCCTAGTCGAGTGGGCCCTCAGGCCTGAGGGAGGTGTTTTACCTAGTTTGGCATAGCAGAATTGTATACAGGAGACAATCCACCTGACAATAGTTCTTTTAGTAGCAGGCCTACCTTTTCCCACTTCACCATAAGTGAGAAACAATTGAAGACAGTCGTCCCTGTGTGCCTTAGTAAGCTCTATGTAGTAAAGTGCCCTTTTAACATCCAAACTGTGTAAACTTCTTTCTCCTGAAGAAGAGTGATCAGTGAAAAATACTGGAAGAGACATAGACTGGTTCAGATGAAAATCTGATACCACTTTAGGTAAGAACCTCCTATTGGTTCTGAGGACCACCTTATCTCTGTGGAATGAGATAAAATCAGATTCAACTGACAGGACCTGTAATTCACTAATACGCCTGGCAGAAGTAATAGCTACTAAAAACACAGTTTTCCAGGTCAAGTTCTTAAGCTCAGCAGTAGCCAGAGGTTCAAAGGGTGGCTAAATAAGCTGAGCAATGCAGATATTGAGGTCCCAAGCCGGAGTAGGCCGTCTAAAAGGAAGGTTGATATGAACCAGACCTTTAAAGAACTTACTGAAAACAGGATGAGATGCCAGGGAAGAGCCCTTCCCTGCCAATAGGCATGCAGACACAGCTGCTAAGTGAACTTTCAAAGTTGCTGGCCGAAGGCCTAAGCCATTAAGGTAAACCAAATAGTCCAAAACTGTAGCAATGTCTGCAGCCTCAGGTAGAATATCATTGTGGGAACACCAAATGCTGAATCTTTTACATTTTTAATCATAAGTTTTTCTGGTAGAAGGATACCTAGAAACCTTAAGCATGTCCAAAACTTCCTGAGAAAGATGCAGGCCTGCATATTCTAACTCTTCAAGAGCCAGGCCTTAAGATTGAGAGACTGGAGATTGAGGTACCAGATCCTCCCCTGTGATGAGGTGAGCAGATTGTGTCTCTTGGGAAGAGACAGGGGGAGTGACAATGCCAGGGACAACAACAGAGGATACCAAGGTTGTCTGGCCCAATCTGGAGCCACTAGAATCACTGTGCAGGGTTGTGACCTGATCTTGATTAGAACCCTGAACAATAGGGGAAAGGGAGGAAAGGCATAAAGGAACCTGCTTCTCCAGTCCAGTATAAAAGCATCCAGAGGAATAGTCCCTAAGACTGGAGGTCTGCAGCAGAATGGGGAAGTTGGTGATTGGGGCTGCAAAGAGATCTATCTCTGGAGTGCCCCACCTGGTGAAAATTACTTTCAGGATGAGGGGATCCAAGGCCCATTCGTGATGGCCCTGTAAGATTCTGCTTAGAGCATCTGCTGGCACATTGTCCTTCCCTGGAAGGTGGACTGCTATTAGGGAAATTTGAAGCGAGAAAGCTAGAGACCAAACTTTCATGGCCTCCGTGCACAAGGCCATGGACTAAGTGCCCCCTTGCTTGTTGATGTACCACATGGTGGTGGTGTTGTCTGTCCTGACCTGAACCACCTTGTCCCTGACTGAGTCAGAGAAAGCTTGAAGGATTAGGAATACTGCCCTGAGCTCCAGGAGACTGATATGAAGGAGAGATTCTTGTGGAGACTGAACACCCTGAGCTGCGAGGGCTCCCAGGTGGGGTACCCAGCCTGGGAGAGAAGCATCTGTGGTTAGGACTACTGAAGAAAATTGATTGAGAAAAGGGACACCCTGTCTGAGATTGTCCTGATCCAGCCACCACTGGAGAGCTTGGACCAGAGTCTTAGTCACTGTAACCAATTTGGTAAAAGAATCTTTTTTCTGAGACCAAAAAGACCATAGGTGGAACTGAATGTCCGTCATCTGGAACCTGGCTCATTGTACCACTGCAGTGGAAGCTGCCATGTGGCCTAGGAGCTGAAGAAAATGTCATACTGGATGAAAGACCAGAGGATGAAATGAAGAAGTGAGATCTGTAAGGGCCTTTAGCCTTGCTAAAGGTAGGGAGGCCTTTGCTTGAACAGTATCTAACTCTATCCTTATGAAAGTGAGAAGTTGTACTGGTTCAAGAACTGACTTTTGCAGATTGAGAAGGAATTTCAAAGAACTGAACAAGTCTTGAGTGACTTGTAGAGCTGACTTGACCTGATCGGAGGACTGACCTACAATGAGCCAATCATCCAGGTATGGAAAGAGAGAAATCCCCTTCCTTCTGAGGAAGGCCACTACTACTGCAAGGCACTTTGTAAACACTCTTGGAGCTGATATTAGGCCAAAGGGCATGGCTCTGAATTGATAATGGCCTGAAGGCAACTCAAACCTGAGGTACTTTCTGTGGGAGCACCTGATATGAATGTGGAAATAGGTATCCTTGAGGTCCAGGGATGCTAACCAATCCCCTGGCCTTAGGGAGGGAAGAATTACTCCCAGAGTCATCATTTTGAACTTTGGTTTCAAGATATTTTTTTTCAAATACCTGAAGTCTAGGATGAGTCGCCACTCCCCTGTCTTTTTTGGGGTAAGGAAATACCTGGAGTACAGACCTTTGCCCCTGAATACAGTAGGAACTCTCTCCATGGCTCTGACAGCCAGCAGAAAGGAAACCTCTGCTTCTAAAGTAATGGTTTCGGAGTTGTTTTCAGGTGGAAAAGACCTGTCCCTCATTTTTGGAAACTTTTTGAAACTGAGGGTCAGTCCCTGGCTTACTACTTCCAAGGCCCACTTGTCTGAGGTAACAGACTTCTAGGCCTGGAAGTAGTAAGCCAGCCTGCTTCCTACTGGAATTGAGGAGTCGACCTGGGCTGACACATCAGGGTGTCTGCTTGGCAGGAGCCTTGGACAGGGAAGAGGATGCAGCACTGCTCATCCCCCTCCTGCCTCTCCCTCGGAAGAACCCCCTCTATGGAAAAGGAGAGGAGGCCTGGGCTTGATAGAAAGGCCTGTGAAAAGGTGTGCCCCTGCCACCAGACTCTTGCTTTTAAGGAGTGGCTTGCCTCTCTTTGGCCTGTGCACTCCTGTAGGTGGTCCTCTACTCACCCATTTTCTTCATGTAAGCCTCTGTCTGCTCCCCAAACAGAGAGTCACCCACCACAGGGAAATCCGTGGTCTTTGCCTCGGTGTCCTGAGAAAGGGTAGTGCATCTGAACCAAGCACATCTCCTGAGAGATACAGATGTAGCCATGACTCTTGATGCCACATCATTGCAGTCTACAGCAGCATGGAACTGCACTTTGGATGCCTCAATCCCATCAGCAGCCACCTTCTCCAGCTCTTTGGCTAGCTGGGGGGGAGGTCTGTTTAGCCAGCTCCAGAACTGTATCCCATCTGGACTTCTGGTACCTGGCAGTGTAGGCCATATAATCAGCCTGCCTGAGTCCCAATGAGGATGCCAAATATTGTTTCTTGGCCATGGCATCCATCTTCTTGGAGTCTTTGTCTGGGAGGTGTGAAGCCAAAGGTATATTATCCTGTCACAGGCTGCAGCCTGCACTACCCCGACATGGCTGCAATTATTGTACAAAAACTCTGTACTTAAGCCTGACAGCATATACAGTACCTCCTGTCCATTCTCTTGTCCACAGGTGGTAAGGAATTTGGTGTTTGTAGAATCTTATTTGTCTGTTTCCCCAAAGATTTGTGGAGGGGAATAGACAACCTCTTGGACTCTGGGATGTCCATCATTTCAACAAAATTAGGCTCTTCTTCTTCCTCAACAGCTTCTACCATAGGGAGCTGGAGGGTTTCAGCCACCTTTTTGTAAAACAAATAGTGAGATGGGGACTCAGAAAGCCTGACAGGGGAGATATTGGAGGGTCTATCTGGGGAGAGGTCCAGTTCAATGGGCACATCCAGACCTTCAAAATCATTGCCATCATCATCATCATCATCCGGTAAGTCTTCATCCCCCTCGAACTCCACTTCATAATAAGTGTCCGAATCATAATCCGATGGAGTAGGATCTGACCGAACCAAGTGCCTAACTGATGGCGGTGGTTCGGACAGAACTGGCAAAGCGATTGCACTATACTGATCACCTTGGCTATTTCTTCAGCGGTTGGATTATGGGGTGATGGATCCAAACCGGCTGACTTTTTGCATCTTTTTGTCAGAACTGACCACTCATGGTTGTCTTTCCTCTTGTCCGAGGACACCCCCTCAGGTTTGGTCGGAACTGAACCGGGCTGGCCATCCAGGTCAGCGGACTTCTCAGCCTCCTTTTCCTTTAGCCTACTCAATCTTTTTTCTAGAGTGGCCTTAGGAAAATTTTTACAACTCTGGCAGTCTGTTTTGAGGTGGTCAAACCCCAGACAATAAACACAGATGAGGAGGGGGTCAGCCTTGGCAAAGGCCTCCCCACTCTCCATACAGTGTTGAAACCCAGTGGGACCATTTTTTTCCTTGGGTTCCTCAGACATGGCCACACTAACAAAATGACCATTGTTAGCTTTTAGCTAGGTAATAGTTCCCTATCGGTTACCAATCGTGTTATGGGTTACGTAAAGAAACCGGTAAAAGTCAGTTTTTTTTTAACCAATAGGAACTGGCACATCGCTACTAAAATCCCAGAATTTAAAAATAAACACACAATGTCGGTTCCCAACCGGCCCGACCGATATGAACTGAAAGATTACAATTTCCACAGAAAAACAGAAATAACAGTCCACTACCTATCTACGCTACTTGCTATACCGTAGATAGAGGCTCAAGACCAAAAAGAAAAAATTACTCACCTTAGTAATGTTGTTTCTTCTAATGGAGTCTTGCTATATTATAGACATTAGCAGCTTGATCCAGCTCTAGAACTGCCCCGGAGTGAAATGGTTAAAACCATTCCAAAATAGAATTTTGGCACGAGAGCAGCTCTATCTGTGTCATTTCAAACTTGAACTGTCAGATCTTACTAGCCAAACTCACTAAGGTCTGTGTGGAAGCTGTAACCTACTCAGCCAAATGGCTACCTAAATAATAACAACCATTGATGGTCCCAACACCCAAGACTCAAGTCAGGGGACCAGAAATACTAACACCATTCTAATAATATGAAAATGGAACATAAGTATAATAAAAAACACACACGCGTACACATACACACCCCCAAAGCTCCAAAGGGGACAAAATGCTAAAAGAACATAAGTAGTACCCACACTAAGTTGCCCGCACCCCACCAAGTAGAGGTTCTGAGAGGGTCAGGTTGGGGGGGAGGTCTATAATATAGCAAGACTCCATTAGAAGAAACAACATTACTAAGGTGAGTAATTTTTTCTTCAAACAACATGAAGTCTTGCTATATTATAGACATTAGCAGAATACACAGCAGTACCTCCATGGAGGAGGGGCAGAACCTACTTAGGGAATAGGCTCTGAAGAACAGCTGTGCCAAACCGAGCATCTCTCCTGGCCTGGACATCCAGGGAGTAATGCTTGGTAAAAGTGTGTACCGTTTTCCAAGTAGCAGCCTGGCAAATCTCTAATAAAGGGATATCTCTGGCAGCAGCTAGAGACGCAGCTGTACCCCGGTAGAATGAGCCCTCAAACCGGGGCTCTGCCCACTTTCTGATAACAAAATTGGATACAAGAGACAATCCACCTGGCTATTGATCTCTTAGTGGGGTTTGCTTTCCCAACTTCACCATAGGTAAGGAAAAGTTGGAGGGATTCGAACCTGTGACCTTTGGTACGCTCTATATAATAACTAAGAGCTCTCTTAACATCCAGGCTGTGCAACCTCCTCTCACCCGAAGAGGAGTGATCAGTGAAAAATACTGGAAGGGAGATAGATTGATTAAGATGGAAATCTGAAACCACCTTAGGCAAAAACTTCCTATTAGTCCTAAGGACTACCTTATCCCTGTAGAAAGAAATAAAGTCAATCTCCACTGACAAGGCTTGCAATTCACTTATGCATCTGGCAGAAGTGATAGCCACTAGAAAAACAGTTTTCCAAGTTAGGTACTTAAGCTCTGCAGAAGACAGAGGTTCAAAAGGGGGTTGCATTAACTGGGCAATGCAAACATTAAGGTCCCAAGCAGGGGCCGGTTCCCGAAAGGGGGATTAGTATGGAGTAACTTCAAAAACTTGAAAAAACACAGGATGAGAGGAAAGAGGGGATGACTTTCCTGCTGACACAAAAGCAGACACAGCTGCCAAATGAACTCTCAGGGTAGCTGGTCTGAGACCCAAGGAATTAAGATGTACCATGTAATCTAACAAAATGGGCAATTCAGCAGATTCTGGGGAAATATTTTCCCCAGCACACCAAATGGAAAACCTTTTCCATTTAGAACTATAAGTAGCCCTAGTGGAAGGCTTTCTGGAAGCCTTTAGGATCTCAAGAACACCCTGAGAGAGGTGTAAATCAGCAAACTCTAACTCCTCAAGAGCCAGGCCTTGAGGTTGAGGGATTTGAGGTCCGGATACCAAACCCTTCCCTGGGCACAAGTCAACAGATTGTGATTCCTGGGGAGGCACAGGGGAAGATGGACTGTCAGAGACAGAAGGAGTGGGTACCAGGGCTGCCTGGCCCAATCCGGGGCAATCAGAATCACCCTGCAAGGCTGAGATCTGATTTGACTAGTACTTTGAATAGGAGAGGAAAGGGGGGGAAAGCATAGAGGAACTTTCCCTCCCAATCCAGAAGAAGGGCATCCAGGGGAACTGATCCCAGCACTGGAGGCCTGCCACAGAACAGAGGAAGTTTGTGATTGTCTGGGGCTGCAAAAAGATCTATCTGAGGGATGCCCCACCTGGCAAAAACTATCCCCAGCACTTGAGGATCCAGGGACCATTCGTGATGGCCCTGGGAAATCCTGCTGAGGGCATCCGCTAGACATTGTCCTTCCCTGGAAGATGAACTGCTGAGGAAGTGTTCAGGAATAGGCCAGAGACCACAACTTCATTGCCTCGGTGCACAAGGCCGAAGACCGAGTGCCCCTGTTTGTTGGATGTACCACATTGTGTGTGGTGTTGTCTGTTCTGACTTGTATCACCTTGTCATGGACAGATGCAGAAAAGCTTGAAGAGCTAAAAAGACAGCTCTGAGTTCCAGCAAATTGATGTGGAGCAGAGATTCCTGGGGGACCAAACTCCCTGAGTGGAAAGGTGCCCATGTGGCCTCCCCAACCCAGAAGGAAGCATCTGTAGTGAGAGTCAAGTCATGAGAAGGGGAAATGAAGGGACCCCACTCTTAATTGCTCTGATCCTGCCACCACTGGAGAGCTAGGATCAAGGTTCGAGTCACTGGGACCAACTTGGAAAGGGGTCTCTTCTCTGAGACCAAAAGGTTCTCAAGTGAAACTGAATGTCTCTCATCTGAAATCTGGCTCCCTGCACAACAGCTGTGGATGCAGCCATATGCCCCAGGAGTTGCAGAAAGTGTCTTGCTGGTCGAGAGACCTCAGAGTGAAGGAAGAGGCCAGAGCCACTAAATTCCTTACCCTTTCTGGGGAAGAAAGGCTCTGCTAGCTTTGTGTCCAATTCTGCCCCTATAAAGGTGAGTACCTGGACTGGTTCCAGAACCGACTTTGGTAGGTTTAGCAGAAAACGCAGGGAGGTGAGAAGCTGCTGGGTGACCTGCAGGTGAGATTTTACCTGTTCTGGGGACTGGCCTACAATAAGCCAGTCATCTAGATAGGGAAAAACAGCAATCCTCTGCCTCCTTAAGTGGGCCACTGCCACTGCTAGACACTTTGTGAATACCCTTGGAGCAGAGGTAAGGCCGAAGGGCATTGCTTTGAACTGGTAATGACGTGAGGGCAGTTTGAATCTGAGGTACTTTCGATGGGATCTTCTGATTAGGACATGGAAATAGGCATCCTTGAGGTCCAGGGAGGCTAGCCAGTCCCCTGGCCTTAGGGAAGGTAAAATCATTGCCAGAGTTACCATTTTGAACTTTGGTTTCAAAAGATGCTTGTTTAGATATGTGAGATCTAAAATGGGCCGCCATTCTCCTGACTTTTTTGGGGTAAGGAAGTATCTGGAATACAGACCCCTGCCCTGATGCAGGGGAGGAACCCTTTCTACTGCTCTGAGAGCTAACAGGGATGAGACTCTGTTTCCAGAGCGAGGGTCTCTGAAGCACTTGCAGGTAGAAAAAATCTGCTTCTCAACTTGGGAAACTTTTTGAAGCTGAGAACCAGACCCTGGCTTACTACTTCCAGAACCCACTTGTCTGAGGTTAAAGAAGCCCAATTCTGACTGAAGTAAGCCAGCCTGCCCCACACTGGTACAGGAGAATCGGCCCTGGGCACCCCATCAGGGTGCCTGTTTCGCAGGAGCTTTAGGCTGGGAGGTGGGAGCAGATCTGCCCACCCCTCATCTGCCCCTGCCTCTGAAGAAGCCCCTCTGAGCATAGGCAGAGGGGCCTGAGTCTGGTAGAAGGCCTGTGAAAAGGCCTACCCTACCCTGGGGCATGCCTTTGAGGAGTGGCTTGCGCCCTTCAGCCTGAGCACTCTTGTAAGTAGTCCTATATTCATCCATCTTCTTCATGTAATTCTCTGTCTGCTCTCCAAACAGAGAATTTCCCACCACAGGAAAATCCATAGCCTTAGTCTGGGTATCCTGTGACAAACTAGTACACCTGAGCCAAGCCAACCTACGAAAAGCTACAGATGTGGCCATGACCCTAGAAGAAACATCATTAACATCCACAGCAGCATGAAACTGAACCTTAGAGTCTTCAATGCCATCAGCAGCCACCTGTTCTAGTTCACTAGCCAGCTGGCCATGGGCCTGCTTGGCCAATTGCATAACAGTATCCCATCTAGATTTCTGATACCTAGCTACATAAGCCATATAATTTGCTTGCCTGAGTCCCAGAGAGGCTGCCATATACTGTTTTTTTGCCATGGCATCAATCTTCCTGGAATCCTTGTCAGGAGGATGTGAAGCCAAGGAATATTAGCTTTATCACAGGCAGCAGCCTGAACTACCTAACATGACTGCATTGCTGAGAAAGGAATTCTGTATCAGGGCCTGACAATGTATACCTTCTGTCCATCTTTTATCTACAGGAGGCACAGAATTAGGAGCTTTTAAAATTTTAATTATTTGTTTCTAAAAGACTTATGTAAAGGAATAGACAATCTCCTAGACTCTGGAATATCCATCATTTCTACAAAATCAGGCTCCTCTTGTCATCCACAGCCTCTTCTAAAGGAGGCTGGAGGGTTTCAACAACTTTTTATAAAACATAAAATGAGATGGGGACTCAGACAGCATAGGGAGATTCTAAAGGTCTGTCTGGGGAGATGTCCGGTTCAATGGGCACACGCAGACCTTCCCAGCCACATTCATACTGTTCATAATCCTCCTCCCCCTCCTCTGGTTCATAAAATTCCTCAATATCATAATCCTGAACCACTGGGACCGGACAAACTGACCTTTTACCAGATAGTGGTGATTTGGACAGACCCTGAGACAGTGACTGGACAATTTGTATGGCTTTTGCTATCTCTGCAGTAGTTGGAGAAGGAATTTTGGACTCCAGACCTGCTGATTTTCTTGTTTTCTTTACTGGAATTGGTTCCTCAGAACCAGCTTTTCTTTGGCCCGAGGAAGTCTGGCCCTGGTCAGAGGGCACTCCCTCTGGTTCGGTTGGCACCGAACCGGGCTGGCCATCCGGGTCAGCGGACTTTTTGGCCTCTCGTTCCCTGAGCCTGCCCAATCTTTTTTCCAGGGTGGCTGCAGGGAAATTCTTACATACCTGGCAGTCTGACTGGAGGTGGTCAAACCCCAGACAATAAACACATGTGGTGTGTGGGTCAGCCTTGGCAAAGACTTCCCCACAAACATCACAGTGTTGAAACCAGTGGGCCCGGTTTTCTTTTGGGTTTCTCAGACATAATGCCAGCCTAACCAAAAACTTGCCCTTTTAACGGCAGTGCCAGGCAAGACACCCTTATCGGTTCCTAACCGTGTCACGGGTATTGGAAAAACTGTAATAAATCTGTTTTTTTTAGAACCGATAAGAACCGGGAACCGCACTCTAAAATAGTAACTTTTAGTTTTAAATGAGTTTTAAACCCACTGATCGGTTCAAAACCGAACCGATAACTTACAAGTTCCACACAGACAAAACCTTCATTTACTTATGGTTACCACAGATAGAGCTTGAACCGAACGGTTTTGCGGTTAAAATAAAACTATTCTCGTTTAAATCCAACCGAGAAAACACTTTTTAAACCGAGAAATGAACTGAGCAGAAGGAGAAATCTCTGGAGCGACTGTTCACTGAGGCGGAGTAAAGAATCTGACAGTTCAGTTTGAAATGACACAGATAGAGCTGCTCTCGTGCCAAAATTCTATTTTGGAATGGTTTTAACCATTTCACTCCGGGGCAGTTCTTGAGCTGGATCAAGCTGCTAATGTCTATAATATAGCAAGACTTCATGTTGTTTGAATAAACAAAATGGTTGGAAAACAGACACATTTTGAAACTTTACGGAAGCGATGCGAAGAAGCAATCTCCGGAGCGACTTCACAATTAGGCGGAGTAAAGAATCTGACAGTTACACTCTGAAGCACCACAGACAGAGGTTTGAAAACCGAGCTTGAGCTCAACATTCTATGCTTCTGCATAGAGTTCACCCTATACTCTCTGGGGCAGTTCAAGTGCTGGGGCTAGCTGCATATTGTCAGACTACAGCAAGACTTCGTGTTATTTGAAGAAAGAGGTATAGTTTGTAAGATCAGAGAACTGAGTATTGAAAAAATTGGCTATGGTTCTGGGATTGTTACAGTGGATGCCATTTAAATACATATCATTTGGAGTAGGGGCCAGATTAGAACCAAGGAAGAGCTTTACATGGGACCAGTATTTTTTGGAATCCCCATATGAGTTGATTAATAGAGCCTTGCAGTAGGGACTTTTGGCTCTTTTGATTTTCTTCTTACAAGAATAACGTAGGGCTCTGTAATCATGTAGGTCAGTCGGTAGCCCTGATCTTTTATAATGGAGCCAACTTTTGTCCCTTTGACATAGCTTGGACAGTATGTCAGATTTTAGCTAGTGGGTAGGCCTATTTTTTACCCAACTGGTTACGAGAGGGCAGTGTTTATTCTGTATCTCCAGAAAGTTGGTCAGGAAAAGATTAAGAGTGGTCTGAGTGTCACTAGATTTAAAGAGGGGAACCAATCTATAGTGGCGATATCCTATAGGAAGAACTGTGAGACAAGGTGTGCATAGTTTTGGAAATTAATAAAGTGTGACTTTGACGGAGCTGGCCTGCCCTTACCCCAGATACAAAAGGTGGGGGAGTGGCCAGTAATGGAATCGGCAAGTATGCCCTAGGCAATTATGTTTTCAGGGTGGTTGGTCATAATCCAGTCTAGCAGAGTACTGGAGTTTGAGTGCTGTGCATTTCTGGCGGGGTCATTGATCAACTGGTGCAGGTTGAAACTTTGAAGTCTAATATATCTATTAATAATCTATTAATCACACAGCTACATTCTGCTGGACTCTCACCTGAGTCCACTACCTGGTTCAAGAGCTACTTGGAGAACAGCTCCCAAAGAGTGAAAATAGCTGATGTTCTCTCAGATGCACGTCCTGTTCACTAAGGAGTTCCTCAAGGCTCCATTCTAGGGCCACTTCTTTTTAGCCTCTTTCTGAATGATCTTCCACAATCATGTCCAGCTCAAATCCTCCTCTATGCTGCCGCTGCCGCCGCCATCCTCTCCACTCACAAGGATACAGGCCACCTTCAAAAGAATCTACAGCTTGCTTTCACCTAGATTGAAACTTGGTTTAGTACACATAAATTGGTTCTCAACTACAAAAGAAACAAGTCCATGCTCTTCTGCAGTCCGCACAACAAACACAGACTCAATCCCATCATGATCTAAAACTACCTTGGTGGAACCCTCAAACAGGTTCAATCCTTTAAATATCTAGGTATTGCCATTGATTGTAACCTGTCATATGCTACGCACATTGACAACATTGTCAAGGCTGCCAACACTCGCATTGGCCTACTCTTCAGGCACAGGCAATGCCTTACCTCAGATGCCTTAAGGATTGCAGTGCAGAGCTCAGTAATCTCAATAATTGACTATGGCCTGATCATCTACAGCTCTGCCTCTTCCACCGCCCTCAGGCGCATATCCATTACACTAAACAAAGCTTGCTGTCTCATAACCGGCATCCATCGCCTCTCCCACATTTATGATCTCTACACTCAGACTGGGTTGCTTCAACTTTCAAACCAGATCAAGTACCAAACCTGCTTTATGACAAAGAAAATAACACTAGGCCTTGCTTCCCCAGGTGTCCAAGCTCTCCTTTGCCCAGCACGGACTACTTGCATCACCAGGGGCTCTGAATCCCAGCTTCTGCATATCCCACGTTTCCGCATCACACAAGGGCAAAGATCGTTTGCGCACAGAGCTCCCAGCTGGTTCAATGGTCTCAACATTGACATCACCTCTATGACAAAGCTTGTTCCATTCAAATCCAGTCTCCATCACATCCTGCCTGCATCTAGCTCCTGTGACTGTCCTTCCTAATTGTTCTCTCCTCTCCTCTTTGCTCTTTCCACCTAGCACTTAACCCTCTCCCCCTCAACTCCCTCTTCCATACACCCATTCATCCTCCTCTCCCCTCCTCCCACCTTCCTTCCCTACCCCCCCTTTAGCACTTTAATTGATATTTTACAAGTGCTTATGGCCGCACCCCATTAGTGTGTCTCTCCTCCATACTGTGTCAGCCCTGTTACCAGGCCTCCTTCTGGCATTTTTGCCACTGTATTGAACATATAAAACTGTATGTAACTGCCTGTAACCCAGTGTTATACTGTTATTCAATGTCTTGTTTGAATTGTACCTCAACTGACATGGAGCCTTTATAAAAGAGCCTTGGCTCAAAGGTACTTGCAATCCTAGATTCAAATAAATAAATAAATAATCAGTAGTGAGGGTTGAGAGTTTCAGAGCCAATTTAAGTTAAAATCACCAAGTATAAGAACCTCATTCCTCCCAGAAAGAAGAGATGACTGATCAAGCAGCTCATCAATTCCTTTTTAGGCCACCAGAGGGGGGTGTTGTAGGAACACACAATATGTAATTTTTTGGAGCCAAGAGTGAGAAGGGCATGTGTTGCTTCACAGTGGGTTAGGGAGACAAGCAGACTGCAGAGAGATGGAGGTGATCTTTAAAACAGATTGCTGTACCACCCCCCTCTTTTGGGAGCAGGTCTATCAAACCTTAGGAGATTGCATGATGAAAGGGAGCATTGTGAGCCAGGAGTGGAAGGTTTGAGCCAGGTTTCAGTAAGGCAGAGGATATTGGGTTTGTAAAGGTTGGTCCAGGACTCCTGTTCTGTGAGGTTGTGTGCAAGGCTCCTGATATTATGGTGAACTACAGTTAGACATTTAGCGTTGGTAAGGGGACTAGGTAAATTATTAGCTGGTCTGGGGTTTGAATGAACATCACCTGAGAGTAGTAAGGCCAATAGGAGGAGATACAAGAGTTTGCATCGCACAAAGGAGCAGGTGGTATTTATATGCAGGGGACAGAGGTGTAGCAACCATGGGGATCCAGGACCTATTTAATAGTAGTGTAGAGGGGTCTAGTCAGAGAGTAAGCAGTAGGAGAAAGTTAGAGAAAAAAGAAATCATGAGGCAGGAAAGTTGGGGTGGCTGAGGGGGCAGAAGAAGCTGAAGGCAGGGATAGGGGTAGCAGAGCTATTGAGGGTACAAGAACAAGTAATGTCATGTGTAGTTTCATTTAAGCAGCTCTGAGGACTGGCAGGAATATAAGTGAAAAATGAAGGATGCCAGTGGGGTAGAAAGTGAGAGGTCAGAAATAGTAGGTGGAGCAGACTTTAAGACTTTAGCCAAGTTATCAAACAGGAATTTCGAGGTGGGATTGGGAACAGTAGTGTATATGAGCCTGAGACCGATTGGAGTTAGGTGTACAGTAAAATTAAAGAGGCACCACTAGAGGGCAGCCTAAAGTGTGCAGGAGATATGAGTGAAGCGTAGAAAAGCTCAGTTCATCTTGGTCAAGTATCTGAAGAGAGTAGGGTCCTAGTTAGCCAATGGGATGGGAGATTCATCAAAGGGGGGAGGAATAATAGTGTATTTAAAGGTGACGGTGGTGGGGGGGTGGGAGAAGAACCCCACTGAGATTAAGCTTAGCAAAAGCAGCAGAAAAGTCAATGTTAAGTAAATGGATAAAGGTGCTCCAATCGGCTTGAGCCTTGGGAGCAAACAGTCCAGTAGGACTAAGTCACCAGAAACATTGCACCAATCAGAAGCCTCAAGCTTGAACAAGCTCCGGAAGATCTAGTAGCGGCGGTACCTGGATAGGAGATCCACTTCTGAGGACCAGGAGAGCAGCCAGGAGATGTCGGCTTTGGTGGCGGCAGCGGCCGTGGAGTTGGCCACACGTATCAAGATAGCGTGGCTCAGGAGTGGATCCCTGGAGAGGGGATCCACTTTCAAGGACCAGGAGGGTGGCCAGAAGGTGTTGGCTTCAGTGGCAACAGCGGCAGCAGCTGTGGAGTTGGCCACATGTATCAAGAAAGCGCCACTCAGGAGTGGGTCCCTGGATAGGGGATCCACTTCCGAGGACCAGGAGGTTAGCCAGGAGGTGTCGGCTTTGGCGTCGGCAGTGGCTGTAGAGTCAGCCACACATATCAAGAAAGTGTCACTCAGGTGTGGGTCCCTGGATAGGGGATCCGCTTCCAAGGAACAGGAGGACAGCCAGGAGGTGTCAGCTTCAGTGGCGGCAATGGCAGCAGCCGTGGAGTCAGCCACAAGTATCAAGAAAGCGCCGTTCAGGTGTGGGTCCCTGGATAGTGGATCTGCTTTCAAGGACCAGGAGGGTGGCCAGGAGGTGGCGGCTTTGGTGGCGGCAATGGCCATGGAGTCGGCCACACGTATCAAGAAAGGGCAGCTCAGGTGCGGGTCCCTGGGGGACTGTGGCTCTTGAAAGATGAATCGATTAATTAAGGTGAAAGGGCACAGACAGAAACAGAAACATAGAAACATAAAAGTTGACGGCAGATAAGGATCGCAAGGCCCATCTAGTCTGCCCATTTTTTCTACTTTTTGAATGTGCCCTAGGCCTTTACTCTGTCAATGGCCTATCTATTCATACTCATCTGTATTGCTCCCTTATGCCTATCCCATGCCTGTTTGAAGCCCTGCACTGTATTCATATCCACCACTTCCTGAGGTAGGCCGTTCCATGCATCCACCACCCTTTCTGTGAAAAAGAACTTCCTCACATTACCCCTTAATTGGCCTCCCTCTAATCTCATGCTGTGTTCTCTTGTCACGCTATTTTTCTTATATTAAAACATGCTAGATTATTTCACCTTGGTAATGCCCTTAAGATGTTTGAATGTTTCAATCATATCACCTCTCTTCTTCCTTTGCTGTAGGGCATACATATTGAGCTCCATTAATCTGTCCTCATATGTTTTCTGATGCAGTCCCTGCACCATTTTGGTTGCCCTTCTCTGGACTGCCTCCATTTTGTTAATGTCCTTGTAAAGGTGCGGCCTCCAGTACTACATGCAGTACTCCAGATGGGGCCTAACCAGTGTCTTGTAAAGGGGGATTATTACCGCCCTCTTACGACTTGTGATACCCTTACATCCCCCTAGCCTTACCTACTGCTTTAGTGGTCTGCTTGGATGATTTTGGTTCATCTGTGATGATGAATCCCAAGTCTCTTTCTTCCCTTGTGATTGCCAGCAACTCCCCTCCCAACCTATAGGTGGCTTCAGGGTTTCTCTTCCCTATGTGCATGATCTTGCACTGCTTTGCATTAAACCCCAGTTGCCACTCTTCTGACCATTTTGCCAGTTTATCCAGATCTCTTCTCATTCTGCCCATCCCATCTGGATCATCTACTCTGTTGCAGATCTTGGAGTCATCTGCAAACAGGCAAATCTTACCCTCTAGTCCCTCTGCAATGTCACTGATGAAGAAATTGAACAGGACTGGCCCCAGGACTGATCCCTGAGTTACCCCACTTGTGACTTGCACTCTGTTCTCTGAGAATTGGATGATTTAAAATGACTAAACCACTGCTAATTTTAATAAAAAAATGGTTCCATAGCTAAAAATAGACAGAAATTGAAATGGTAGTAAAGCAGGATATTCCCTAGTTCCTGGGAATCAGTCGGGAGCTGGAGAAATAATACATTATTGACCTTAGCTAAACGCAGTGTAATTGAAAAAACTAAGAATCATTTTTAGAATAAATTACAAAACAAAAAAAAAGACTGGAGAACCAGCCGTTACTGGAGTTTATTACGGGGCTGCTCTCTTTGGGGCAGAGAAACAGATCTGAGAAACAGCCAGACTGGAGTGTGGATGCAGAAATTGAACCTACATTCCAAATTCTAAAATTTACATAGTTTCTGTCTCTGGGGTATCACTTTCAGCCAAGATGACTGCATAAAGTGTAAACATTAAGTGAGTTATTCCTGGAGTTAGAGGCTGTCACTGCTGTGAGTCCTTGAATGTGTGTGTGGTTCTTGTCTTTTCCATCTATCTTCTTTGTACAGGACTGAGAATGCTCTCACCAAGGCTGCCTTTCATGGTAATTCGAAAGCAGCAGCCCTGCAGTTCTAGTTGGGACCCAGCCCTTCTCTGTGCATCTCCACGTTCCCTCTAAGGCTGCACTCTGGGGATATGCTTGGTGTTCTTTTCATTTCAGTATGATTAATCTAACATCACTATTAATTAAAGTTATTAACATAAATATTAAATGAGGGTGATACTATGCCTGTCTGTGTTACACAGAACAGAAGGCAGAATTTAACTCCAATCTAGATGGATCAAATGATTAATAAAGCTCTCAATGACATTATTATAATTATTTTATTTAGTTTTTGTTTACGGTAGGCGACTAGCCATAGAAATGACTATTTTCAGGCACAACCGGGAGGTTACAGAGTAGAATTACATCAAACACAGAAACAAAACAAGGTTTTACAGTAAAAATACAAACAAGGTGATGAGAGCAGGGTATAAAACAGCGTGATTCATGACAAAATATCGATAAGAAAATTTTTTGCAGGTGCATGACATAGCTCACATATTTGCAAGGAATTATCATGATGCAAAGTTTGGCAAGAGGTTCATTGAAAACAAACAACCACATACAGGTACTTGCAAGGAGCTATCAGGTATAATGAGCACGGAAAATTATAAATAACATATGGTGAGGCAGATCTTTAAGGGAGAAACATTCACACGGTTTGGGACATAGGGCACAGAGTATGGCAAGTAGGGAGCTTTTTAGCAATGATTACAATTATTATTACTGTTATTTATTGTTATTACTGTTGCTAAAACACTTTTGCAGGCAAACAAAAAGTAGGGGTTGCTAGAGGGTAGACTGAAATGTTGGGATGAGCTGAAGAGCTACAGGAAACATAAAACATAGAATGGGTTGGCAGAAAAGGACCGTAAGCCCATCTAGTCTGCCCTATTTTCCCTGCCTATTACTACTCCCTGGACCTTACCCAGTCACAGGTGTCGCTCCCTCCTCCCATACCTCTACTTATGTGCATGTGCCTATCCCACGTATGCTTTAAGCTCCTCATTGTCTTCACCTCCACCACTTCTTCTGGCAGGCTGTTCCAGGCATCCACCACCCTTTCTGTGAAAAAGTATTTCCTCACATCCCTCTTAAACTTCGCCCCTCATACTTCATAGCATGCCTTTGTGTTCTGGTTCTCCTACGTCTGCAAAAGAGACTCTCTTCTGCACGTTGTTCACCCCTGCGAGATATTTACAGATCTCAATCATGTCACCTCTTGCTTTCCTCTTCTTCAGGGAGTACATGTTCAACTCCAACAGCCTCTCTTCCTATGGTTTCTCTTGCAACTCCCACACCATTTTGGCAGGCCTCCTCTGGATTGCTTCCACTCTGTCAATATTCTTGTGGAGATGTGGCCTCCAGAACTGGACACAGTACACCAGGTGGGGTTTCACTAGTAAGCGACACCATGGGAACACTTCCTCCCTTCTACCTCTGGAAATCTCCTTCCCGATGCACCCCAGCATCCAGCTAGTTGCCTACTGCCTTGTCACACTGCCTTGCTACCTTGATATCATCAGAAATGATTACTCTAGGCCCCTTTCTTGCTTGGTAACTATAAGTACCTCTCCATCTTATACACAGCTCTGAGGTTTCCCCATCCCAAGTGCATGACTTTGCACTTTTGGCATTGATACCCAGCTGCCACCCTAGACCACTCTTCTAGTTTCTCCAGATCCCTCTGCATTCTCTCAACCCCCTCCTGGGTGTCCACCCTGTGAAGATTTTTGTGTCATCTGCAAAGAGACATACCTTCCCCTCCAGGTCCTCAGCAATGTCACTTATGGAAACATTGAAGAGGACAGTACCCAGCACTGTTCCTTGTGGTACTCCAGTGGTTACTCTTTCATCCCCCGAGTAACTGCCATTTACCACCACCTTGTGCCGCCTGTCTTTCAGCCAATTAGATACCCAGCTTACCTCCTTCTCTCCCACCTCCAGGTTGCTCAGTTTCCTAATCAGCCTCCTGTGGTACAGTGTCAAAGACCTTACTGAAGTTCACATAGGCCACATCCACTGCCCTCCCCTGATCCACCTCTAGTTATCCAGTCAAAGAAATCTATGAGATTTTTTTGACATAACCTCCCCTCTGTGAAGCCATGCTGCCAGTGGTTCTGCAGCCCATTTGTCTCCAGGTACTTCATCAATCTCTCCTTCAGTAGGGTCCCCATTAATCTCCCCACCACTGATGTAGGACTGACTAGCCTATAATTGCTAGCTTCCTCTCTGCTACTGTTCTTGTACAGAGGGATAACATCAGCCATCCTCCAGTCCACTTGACCCATCCCGTCTCCAATGAGGTGCTGCATTCTGTTGCCAGTGGGATGGCTAGCACTGTACATAGTTCTCTTAATAACTTTGGTTGGATCCTGTCTGGCCCCATCACCTTTTTTTCCTTTAGGGCTTCCATTCTCTGGTGAAGTCTCTTTTCAAAAAATGGACTTGTGCCCACTTCCCTCTCCCCCCAATGGCTGCTGATGCAAGTCGGTCCATCCGCTCCCCACCACTGTGAAGATCTAACAGAAGCATTTACTTAAAATGTTTGCTTTTTCTTAGTCATTTTCTGCACCACCTCGGTCTCTTGATCCTCACTATACCACCCCTTGCCTTCCTCTTCTTGCTCATGTACCTTTTGTACTTCCTAAAAGTTGTTTAATTTCTCCCTTACTACCTTAGCCACTTCCTTTGAGAACCATAGTGGCCTCTTTCTCATCTTAACTTTGCTTATTTCCTTCAGACAGCTTGTGCTACCTTAGTTATTCCCTCCTTTATCCTCTTCCATTTTGCCTTCACTCTCCCACTGGTTTTCCCTCCTTCAAGGTATAGTATTTTGTACTTGGGTACTCGGTACTTGGGTACTTGGGTAATAGGACAAAAGCAGGCTATTAGCCCATCGAGATTGTCCTCCATATTGATGGATCATTTGCCCATGTCTCTTTCATTCATTCATCCATTTATCTAATCTAAGCTTAAAAATGGTGATGTGTGTTGAGTCAACAATATCCTGGGGTAGTTTATTCTATAAGCTGGGTGATCTAATGAAGAAGAAATTCAATCTTTTGTTGTTATTTACTTTTTTAACTTCCAATTATCTATTATGTAGTCTTGGCACAATTTTTCTTGTAGAATACACAATACCACATTGTTCCATTTGAATTGGAGATTTAAGTATTTTAAACAACTGCAGAAGATCACCACGAGTTCTCCTTCACTCAAGTGAATGTAATCCTGTTTTTTTTAGTCTAGTTTCGTATTCCAGGTGAGTAAGATGGGGTATTAACTTGGTGACTCTAGGTTGAACTTGTTCAATTTTTTTTATATTTGACTTTAGATATGGGCTCCAAAAGGGGAAAGCGTAATCCATATAGGGCCTTATATGTGATCTATACAAGGTTAAGAGACATTCTTCTGATTTAGAAATGAATGTTTTGTTTATTCTTCGTAGTAATGCATTAGCTTGGTTTGCTACTCGAGAACAATGTGAAGAAGATGATAGTTTGTCATTTACCATGATACCCAGATCTTTTTCTGTACAAGATGTCCTAATAATGCTGTTATTTTTAAATAATATTTGTGTTTGGGATTATCTTTTCCAAAGTGAAGTACTGCACATTTAGATATATTAAAGTGCATTTTATTATTAGAAGCCCATTGTTCAATTAGAGCAGGATCCAATGCTAACTTATGACAGTTTGCAGGGATATTAACCTTTCCTCCAAGTTTGGTATCATCTGCAAATTTAACCATTATATTGTTTGATGAAATATGCATATCACTAATGAATAAATTAAACAACACTGGGCCCAGAACGGTTCCAAGACAGTCTTCCATTTCTTTAATATCTGGTCCCCAGAAGTTTAGGACCCTCATCTTAGTGTAGTTTTCCTCCTGTCCAATCCATGTGCCAAACCGCACTGTAGGATGATCGCTTGTAATCAGGGGCTACCCATTGTGATGTCTGCAATGCTGTCCCGTTTGTAAACACCAGATCCAGCACTGCCCTGTCCCTAGTGGGTTCTGTAACCAGCTACCTACAACATGCCTCCTCAAGGATAACTCTGCTTCTAGTTGTAGCTGCAGCCAGAATGTTCCAGTCTACATCCAGCAGATTATAGTTTCCCATAATCACTACCTCCTCTTTACTCACCATTTTGCCAATGGACTCACCCTACACCCTGTCTAACTCCTCCCCTTGTGTTTGTGAGCTGTACACCACCACCAAATGAATAAAGGCCCAGACCCAATCTCTAAGCAGACCCAAAGAACCTCCAGCCCTTCCTTATCCCTGCTGTGTCCTTGTATCTCCATGGCCTTTATACATTCACTCCATATAAAACAACTCTCCCTCCCTTTCCTCCATGCCCTATTCTTTCAAAACATGGTGTAACCTGGTGTGCCCACATCCCAGCTGGTTGTCGGTGCACCGTGATTCTGTTATGGCCACCAGATCCAGGTCCACCTCCACAATGGTAGCCTCAAGGTAAGGAATTTTATTTCGTAGTTCCTTGCTTTGGTGCACACGGTTCTCCACTCCTTATGTCCTCCCTGCCCTCACTTTGCCCTCTCTTCTTGATTCCATCCTTCACCCTTCTCTTGTTCCTGATACTGTCCTCCCCTTTTTTGTTCTCCCTCAGTCCACCCTCTCTAATTCTTCTCTCAGCCTTAAAACCACCTCCCGACCCTCCTGTCCCATCTCTCCCCTTTGTCTCTACAGCCTTCTACACCTGGGGAATTTATTTTCCTGGGCTTTCCTCTCTGCTGTTCCAATTTCAGGGCATTCACTTGTAACCCGTGGTGGATATCCCAAGAATACTACCCTGCCTGCTTGGCTAGCAGCAGGTTAAGAGCCTGAGTTCCAAAACAGGTGCCTCCACCCAGAGGTCAGGGTTGGTAATGGTCAAGCTAACCTAGGCACACTCTGAGACACTGTAACCCCTCTTTCCTTACTAGTGGCCAGAACAATACACAATAATCAATTCACAATACCCTGATACACCACATAAGTACCACACTGTTTGCACTTACCACCAGGGCTTTTCTCTGGCTCGGCCATGGGGACCCCTGTAAAACAAGGTTATACACAGCAAATAACAGCAGTACAGTACTTTTGCACAAACTGGAACCACAGTCAGGGTAACTGCAAAAAAGAGTTAAATCTGATTTATTCAAGGGACTTGAACAAGGGAGGGGCGTAATCAGGTTAATTTGCTTAAAGGCTCTATTAATCAAACAGTTATACATGCACTTCAGGGTCCATAAACAGTCACACACTCTGGATACCCAGATGGAGAATGGTGGGCTAGCCAGGAACGCTGCAGCTGGTTGGGGCCCTGTGATGGAAGAAAACAACATGCACAACACACACTATTTGTAATCCAGAGCCGGAGGGCTCACTTCGTGAAAAGAAAACAACAAGACAATCAGATGACACACTTTTAGATTAGGCTGTTATTTCAGGGAGCTACCCTGATGATTACTCACGATACCCAAGACTGGACACAGGCTGGATGAAAATCGAGACAGCAGGTGGTTAATCTGGAGTGCCAGGAGAATCAGGGCCCACACGATTCCCCAAGGCATCCTTCCTGTTCAAGCGTGGAGCAGGGGCTGATCCCCAGGCAGGTCTCCCATTGATGGCTTTCTCTGTGCAGTGCAGTAGTCTGGCAGGGCCAGCATGCAATGGCCCAGGCCGAATGGAGATGAATGCAGATTCTGTCCGATTAAGCTGGATAAAGCTTCCAGCAAGCAGAACACAGTTCACACAGTGGAAAACCAAATCACAACCCACTTTCAATACACAGCACATTTACTTGTAAAGGATTCTATGGTACCAGCAAGCAGAACACAGTTCACACAGTGGGGAACCAAATCATGACCCACTTTCAATACATAGCACATTTACATGTAAGGAAATTCTACTGTACCAGGCAAATCGCTCTCTGGTCATTATCGTAAAGTCTCTTCACAAACCGGGGATTCAAAAGCAACTGGAAATCCTGACAGGCCAATCGCATTCAGCAAAATCTTCAGACTTCTTCAGGTATGAGCCTGGTAAAAAATCTGTGGCTTACTTCATTCTCACAAACTTGGATTTAGTCCAAAATAATTCTCTTCTCTCCCTCTCGGGGGCAACAGGCAGACATGCAGGCCACAACTCAGGCCTTTCCACAGTTCTCCCACACAAAACTACTCAGATGGCTGTTTGACTGTCTGAAGGTCTTGCTCCTTCAGCTCCCAACTGAGCTCTGATTCAACTGCCAGCAAGCCAGGGACTTTCCACAGAATCCAAAAGGTTTGGTTGGCTGATCTGTCTGTCCGTCACAACAAAGGCTCCCCCTTCAGTGCAAAAAGGCGCCAAAAGCCCAAAAGTACAATTCCTACAGATTTTGACTCCAGACAGCTCCTGTTGTCTGGCTCCATTTTAGGTCCCACCGGAACTGATTGGTCCAATTTGCAGTCCAGGACCAAGATAGTGGAGATAAACAAAACAGTCCTTGCTGCAAAGAAGTCAGATTAGACAAACTACATTATCATTATCACTCTAAATCATTTTCAGCAAATAGTTACATCTTTCAACAGAGCTTCCTCTCAGATTACTTATGACTGCAATCCAGGCAGCTCTTAAAGAGACAGTACACAGAGGCTATACAGGCACTGTCTGGCAATCACATTTAAACTGCTAAAATGCAGGACACCAGCCTAGAAGTGAGCATTTAGAAAAGCTTGAGGAAGACTTTTCGGGAACCCCCATTTGTAGGGGGGTTACACCCTTCCCTTCCTGGAGAAAATTTGACGTCCATGTCAAGTCTGTACCATCATGCATCAGTTAACATAAACTTATTACTTTACTATACATATTCACTACACTTCATGATACTATATCCATTCTGGCAACACATTGTGCATATCTCCCAAACATGAGGCAGTACGGGGAGAACCCAGTAGCATCATTTTTTGTGCAATTGTATTCGTGTACCAAGGTGCTAATCAGCTGGATCCATTTATGCTTGTCTTTTGGGTGGAGAGTGCCCAGCATATCTGGAAGGGTGTGGTTAAAAGATTCTGGTTGAGGATCTCCCTGCAGGTGATAGGGGGTGGTTCTTGACTTTCACACCCCCCATAGAGAGAGCATTTCTTTGATTAGTCGACTCTCAAAGTCTCTACCCTGGTCAGAGTGGATCCGCTGGGAGGCACCATAGTGGACAAAGAAATTTCCACTAGCATTTTGGCCGTGGTAGATGCCTTTTGATCTTTCATGGGGAAAGCTTGTGCATACCATGTGAAATGATCTGTAACCACTAACACATTTCCAATGTTCCACCGATCAGGTTCTAAACAAAAGAAGTCTATGCAGACTGGTTCCATGGGGGTGCTGGTAGTAATATTAATAAGGGGCAGCCCTCTGAGGCCAGGGCTTTTTGCAGCCAGCGACTACAAGTCTTTACATGGTGCTTTCAACGCCCCCATTTTGGGCCAGTAGAAGCGAGATCGTACCAGGTCAAGGGTCCTGTCAATACTGAGGTACCCCATGTGATTGTGGAGGGACCTCAGTAACAAATCTTTAAAGGCTATGGGCAGGACCAATTGCTGCTTGTCTACTTTGCCACTATGATCTGCTGTCTCTATACAACAACTGATTGAGCAACTTCAATCTGGGGCCTTCTTTAATAAAAAATAAAGCAGTTACAATCAGTGGAACGTAACTTAGACACATTTTTCCCCACATGCAGGGCATCAAGTGCTGGCTGAATCTTAGGATCTTGGGATTGAGCCCACTGAATGCTGTCATTGTCAAACTGAGGTAGTACACTAATATCTATAGCAGAGAAGTGGCTATAAGCAGCTGGTATGCAGATGTTAGAAGGGCCCAAGCAATCTACTAAACAGTCCACTGTGTCCACAGATATCTGTTCATCTCTATCAAACTTTTGGCACAATACTTAAATGTCAGGTTCAGACAGCCTGACCCAATCACTCTTGGAAGTGGGCCTTCATGATAGGGCATCAGCATCAATATGGTTCAGGCCTGGTCTGTATTTGACAGCATAATCATAGGTTGATAATGCAGAAAGCCACCGGTGCCCAGTGGCATCTAACTTAGCTGAAGTCTGTACATAGGTCAATGGGTTATTGTCAGTCTTCACCACTATCTTTGCCCCATAGAGGTATTCATGAAACTGGTCAACAATGGCCCATTTTAGCACATGGGACTCCAACTTATGCACAGGGTAGTTTCGTTCAGATGGGGTCAAGCTCCTACTGGTGAAAGCTACTGGTCTCAGGCCATCCTCATGGTCTTGATACAGCACCACTCCTAGACCCTGCAGACTAGCGTCCATAAGCAGCACATAGGGTTTGGTGGGGTCAGACATGAAGCAAGGATGAGGCATGGATGAGCTGGTATATGATTTCATGGAAGGCTGCTTCACAGTTGGGCATCAATGGGGCCCAAGAGTTCACCGGCAGAAGTGTACTTTTCTGGTTCTTTAATGGCCTCTTTTTGTATTTACGATTGGTAGGGGTAACCCTGGGTAAGGTTCAAGAGTGCGTAATCACCTTGGAATAGTCTTTTATAAACGTGCACTAATAGCCACAGAACCCCAGGAAATGTTGTAGTTCTTTCAGATTATGAGGCTAGGGCAAGTAGTCATGCTTCAACCTTACTGGGATCAGCCTCTATCCCTTTGTAGATACTATGTGTCCACATACTTCACGGAGGTTTAGAAAAACTGGCACTTGTCAATGGACAGCTTGAGCTGAAGTCTTCCAGTCAGACTAGAACTTTAAACAGTCGGTTCTCATGCTCCTCTAAGGTGCTCCCAAACACAATGACATCATCCAAGTACACCAAGCATTCCAGCGAATTCATATCTCCCAACGCACATTACATCAGTTGCTGAAAGGTAGCTGGGGTGCCTGATATCCCCTGTGGCATCCTCAGAAACTCGTAGAACCCCAATGGACAGATGAAGGCTGTTTTCTCACAGTCTTCCAGGGCCATTGGGATCTGGTAGTATTCGCTGTGAAGATCCAACACCGAGAACCATTTGCTCCCATTCAAGCAGTCCAGGGCATCTTGTATATGAGGCATAGTGTATTGGTCTGGGATGGTCCACCAGTTTAGGGCTCGATAATCAACACACATCCTCACAGACCCATTCTTCTTACACACAGGAAAAAATTACTCACCTTAGTAATGTTGTTTCTTCTAATGGAGTCTTGCTGTATTCTGACAAAAGCAGTTAGGTCCTGCCTTTCAACTGCCCCAGAGAACAAAGAGTTAAACTTCCCATGGCCAGCATGGAATGTTCACCATAAGCTAGGTTGAAGCCCCTGTCTGCTGTTGTTTAAACTCCAACCATCAGATCTTTACGAGTAATACTCACTAGAAGTTCTGTGTGGAAACTGTAAAACTCAAAACTAGCCAACTGGCAACTATATCTATATAAAAGGGTTTTTTGGTTTCAAAAAGAAGACTCAAGTCAGGAAACCCAAAAAACAAAACACATCCAAAACACAATCACTCACCCAAATAAAAGAGGGTGAAAAAAGGACACCCCTAGGGTGCCAACACTGCTCCTGCCCACCCACATCCCAGAAACTAGGTTCGGAGAGGGGAGGCGGGGGGAGGTCAGAATACAACAAGACTCCATTAGAAGAAACAACATTACTAAGGTGGGTAATTTTTTCTTCAAACAACATGAAGTCTTGCTGTATTCTGACATATGCAGACTACAAGCAGTACCTCCATGGAGGAGGGACAGAACCTACTTTGGAAACAGGGTCTGAAGTACTGCTGTGTTAAACTAAGCATCACTCCCAGCCTGGATATCCAGAGAGTAATGCTTGGTGAATGTATGGACTGTTTTCCAGGTGGCTGCTTGACAAATTTCTAGAGAGGAATATCCTGGCAGCAGCCAGGGAAGCAGCTGTACCTCTAGTGGAATGAGCCCTCAGGCCTGGAGGTGGAGTTCTACCCAGTTTCTCATAGCAGAATTGTATACAAGAAACAATCCACCTGGCAATAGATCTCTTAGTGGCAGGTTTGCCTTACCAACCTCTCCATATGTGAGGAACAACTGGAGGATTCAAACATGTGACCCTGGTGCACTCTATGTAGTACTCAGGGCCCTTTTAACATTTAGCTGTATAGCCTCCTCTCTCCTGAGGAGGAATGGTCAGTGAATAAAACATGGAGACATAGACTGGTTGAGGTGGAAATCTGAAACCACTTTAGGCAAAAACTTTCTGTTAGTTCTTAGGGCCACTTTATCTCAATGGAAAGAGATGAAATCAGGTTCCACTGACAGGGCTTGCAATTCACTGATATGCCTGGCAGAGGTAATGGCCACCAAAAACACAGTTTTCCAAGTCAAGTACTTAAGCTCTGCAGAGGACAAAGGCTCAAAGGGGGGTTGCATAAGCTGAGCAATGTGAACATTAAGGTCCCAAGCAGGAGCAGGATCTCTAAAGGGGAGACTGGTGTGAAGCAATCCCTTGAAAAACTTACAAAACACAGGATGGGATGATAGAGGGGAAGGCTTGCCTACTGACAAGAAAGCAGAAACAGCTGCCAAATGTACTTTAAGGGTAGCTGGCTTGAGGCCTAGGCCATTAAGATGGACCATATAGTCCAGAACCGTAGGCAACTCAGCAGAATCTGGAGAAATATTTTTCTTAGAACACCAAATGCTGAATCTTTTCCATTTGGAGTTGTAAGTCTTTCTGGTGGAAGGCTTTCGAGAAGCCTTAAGGATATCCAGAACCCCTTGGGCAAGATGCAGATCAGCAAACTCTAATTCTTCAAGAGCCATGCCTTGAGATTGAGAGACCGAAGATTCAGGTACCAAATCCTCCCCTGAGAGGATGTCAACAGGTTGTAATTCCTGGGAAGAGACAGGGGAAGATGGACTGCTAGGGACAGCAACAGGGGATACCAGGGCTGTCTGGCCCAGTCTGGAGTGAACAGAATCACTTTGCATGGTTGAGACCTGATCTTGACTAGCACCTTGAACAGGAGAGGGAAGGGGGGAAAGCATACAGGAACTTCCTTTCCCAATTCAGAACCAGAGTATCCAGGGGGACTGAGCCCAAGACTGGGTCTGCAACAAAGAGGGGAAGTTGGTGATTGTCTGGGGCTGCAAAGATCTATCTGTGGAGTGCCCCATCTGGAGAAAATCACTTTCTAAACTAGGGGATCTAGGGACCATTCGTGGTGGCCCTCAGATATCCTGCTGAGAGCATCTGCTAGGACATTGTCCTTCCCTGGGAGGTGAACTGCTATCAGAGAGGTTTGCAGGGAATAGGCCAGAGACCACAACTTCATTGCTTCTGTGCACAAGGCCATAGACTGAGTGCCCCCTTGCTTGTTGATGTACCACAGTGTGGTGGTATTGTCTGTTCTGATCTGGACCACCTTGTTCTGTACAGACTTGGAAAAAACTTGCAGTGCCAGAAACACTGCTCTGAGTTCCAAGAGATTGATGTGAAGCAGAGATTCTTGAGGTGACCACAGCCCTTGGGTGGTAAGATCCCCCAAGTGGGCTCCCCAGCCCAAGAGGGAGGCATCTGTGGTGAGGATTAGTGAATGAGACTGAGTGACAAAGGGAACTCCCTGTCTTAAATTGTCCTGGTCCTGCCACCATTGCAAAGCCTGGATCAGGGTTCGAGTCACTGGACTAGTTTGGTAAGGGAATCTTTCTTTGGGACCAGAAGGCTCTTAAGTGGAACTGAATGTCCTCATCTGGAATCTTCCCTGGACCACTGCAGTAGAGGCTGCCATGTGGCCCAGGAGCTGCAAGAAGTGCCTTGCTGGTCGAGACACCTGAAGGGTGAAAGAAGAGGCCAGTTCTATTAGGGTCCTTGCCCTGTCCAGGGGAAGGAAGGCCTTTGCTCTTATTGTATCCAGCTGTGCCCCTATAAAGGTGAGGAGCTGTACTGGCTCGAGAACTGACCTTGGAAGGTTTAGGAGGAATCCTAAGGAAGTGAGCAGTTGCTGAGTTATCTGAAGATGTGACTTGACTTGGTCTGGAGACTGACCCACTATAAGCCAGTCATCCAAGAATGGAAAGATGGAGATCTTTTTTCTCCTTAGGAAAGCAACCACTACTGCCAGGCACTTTGTGAACACCCTTGGGGCTGATGTTAGGCCAAAGGGCATTGCTCTGAATTGATAGTGGCCTGAGGACAACTCGAACCTGAGGTACTTTCTGTGGGAGCACCTGATGGGAATGTGAAAATAGGCATCTTTGAGGTTCAGGGAAGCTAGCCAGTCCCCTGGCCTTAGAGAGGGCAGAATTATTCCCAGAGTCACCATTTTGAATTTTGGCATTAAAAGGTGCTTGTTTAGATATCTCAGATCCAGGATGGGCCGCCATTCTCCTGTCATTTTGGGGGTTAGGAAGTACCTGGAGTACAATCCTTTGCCCCTGTGTAGGGTAGGAACCCTTTCTATGGCTCTTAGAGCCAAGAGGGAAGAAACCTCTGCCTGTAGGGCAAGGGTCTCTGATGGATTTGCAAGTGGAAAGGATCTGGTTCTCATCTTGGGAAATTTTTTGAAGCTGAGAACCAGTCCCTGGCTTACTACTTCCAGGACCCACTTGTCTAATGTTAAAGAGTTCCAGTCCTGGACAAAGTAAGCCAGCCTGCCCCCTACAGGTATTGGAGGATCGGCCCGGGCAGACCCATCTGGGTGTCTGCTTGGCAGGGTCATTAGGCTGAAGGGTGGAAGCAGGCCTGCTCATACCCCGTCTGCCTCTTCCTCTAAAGAACCCCCTCTGAGCAAAAGCAGAAGAGGAGGCCTGGGCTTGGTAAAAAGGCCTTTGAAAGGGCCTGCCCCTGCCCCTGGAATGCTGCCTCTGAGGAGTGGCTTGCCTTTCTTTGGCCTGAGCACTCCTGTAGGTGGTCCTGTACTCATCCATCTTCTTCATGTAGTTCTCTGTCTGCTCCCCAAACAGAGAATTATCAATGACAGGAAAATCCATGGCCTTAGCCTGGGTATCCTGTGATAGGCTAGTACATCTGAGCCAAGCCATCCTCTGAAGGGCCACAGATGTAGCCATGACTCTAGATGAAACATCATTGGAATCCACGGCAGCATGAAATTGCACCTTGAATGCCTCAATCTCATCCACAGCCACCCACTCCAGCTCCTTGGCAAGCTGGTCAGGGGCCTGTTTAGCTAGAGCCAGCACAGTGTCCCACCTGGACTTCTTTTATCTAGCTGTGTAGGCCATATATTTAGCCTGCCTGAGTCCCAAAGATGCTGCCATGTATTGTTTCTTTGCCATGGCATCAATCCTCCTGGAGTCCTTATCTGAGGGGTGTGAAGCCAAGGGAATATTTGCCTTATCACAGGCAGCAGCCTGCACTACCCCAACATGGCTGCATTGCTGGGAAAGTAACTCCATGTCTGAGCCTGAAAGGGTATACCTCTTGTCCATTCTTCTGTCCACAGGAGGTATGGAATTAGGAGTTTTTAGAATTTTAAATGTCTGTTTCCCAAAAGATTTATGGAGGGGAATAGACAATCTACTGGACTCTGGGATGTCCATCATCTCAACAAAATCAGGCTCCTCCTGATCCTCTACTGCTTCTTCCATAGGAAGCTGGAGGGTTTCAGCCACTTTCTTGTAAAACATAAAGTGGGAGGGGGACTCAGAAAGCCTAGGAGGAGAAACAGCTGAAGGTCTGTCTGGGGAGATGTCTGGGTCAATAGCACATCCAGACTTTCATGATCACCATCATCATCATCTTCATACTTTCCCTCCTCCTCCTCCGGTTCATAAAATTCTTCTAAAGTATAATCCAGAACCGGGAAACCGACCGAACCGAGCCCCTGACAGATGGTGCCGGTTCGGCTGGAACCAAAGTTAGCGATTGAACTATCCTTATCGCTTTGGCTATTTCATCAGCGGTCGGAAAAAGAACTTGTGGATCCGAACCGGATAATTTTTCCCTTTTCTTTCTTTTAACCGGAACCAACTCCTCAGAATTGGTTCTCCTTTTGCCCGAAGAACTTTCGCCCTGGTCAGAGGGCACTCCTTCTGGTTCGGTCGGAACCGAACCGGCTGGCCATCCGGTCAGTGGACTTTTCGGTCTCCTTCCTCAGTCTACCTACTCTGTTATCCAGGGTAACTTTGGGAAAACTTTTACAAATATGGCAGTCTGAATTGAAGTGGTCAAACCCCAGACAATAAACACAGGTGGTGTGGGGATCAGCCTTAGCAAAGGCTTCCCCACACACACTACAGTGTTGAAACCCAGTGGCCCGGTTTTTTTTCTTGGGTTTCTCAGACATGGCCAATCCTAACCACAACTTACCCTTTTTTCAGCAATCCACCAGGCAAGACACCTCTATCGGTTCCTGACCGTGTTACGGGTCTTGGAAAAAACTGTAATGAAATCCGTTTTTTTTAGAACTGATACAGACCGGTTACCACACTCTAATAAAGACAGAAGTTTTTAACACAAACCTGATCGGTTCAAACCGAACTGATCCAATGTTTACAAGTTCCACACAGAAACTAATACAAAACCCTATCTAGTACTCATGGTACCACAAACAGAGACTTAAACCGACAGGTTCAGTAGTAGAAATTCGGTCGAAACCGAGCGAAAAAACGACACTTTAACCGACTTTTTTGAACTGAGCGAAGGAGAAATCTCTGGAGCGACTGTTCAGTGAGGCGGAGTAAAGAATCTGATGGTTGGGGTTTAAACAACAGCAGACAGAGGCTTCAACTGAGCTTGAGCTCAGCGTTCCATGCCCTGCATGGAAAGTTAACTCTTTGTTCTCCGGTGCAGTTCAAAGGTTGGTGATCATTGCATATGTCAGAATACAGCAAAACTTCATGTTGTTTGAATTTTCATATCTTATCTGTGTCAATCTGCACCATTCATCACATGTGGGTGAGTAACGAGCCCCCCCCCGAAAGGGGGCTCGAGACCCTAAGGGACTAAGCCCCTTAGCTCCCAGTGGGGAAGACACTGGGAGGCAGAACCTTTATGGGCCTGGCGAGACCTGAGCCTGTGAGGAGTGAGACAGGAACCCCCCGGAGGGGGAAGGAAGTTGCCCTGACAATCGTTTCCTCACTCTAAGGGAGAAAAGAAAAATTACTCACCTTAGTAATTGTGTTTCTTCTAATGGAATCTTACTATATTCTGACAATCTGCAGTTAGCTCCAGCCTTTGAACTGGTTCCGGAATCAGTGGAGCTGAGAAATAATACATTATTGACCTTAGCTAAACATAGTGTAATTGAAAAACTAAGAATCATTTCTTAGAATAAATTACAAAACAAAAAAAAAGACTGGAGAACCAGCCGTTACTGGAGTTTATTACGGGGCTGCTCTCTTTGGGCAGAGAAAACAGATCTGAGAAACAGCCAGACTGGAGTGGATGCAGAAATTGAACCTACATTCCAAATTCTAAAATTTACATAGTTTCTGTCTCTGGGGTATCACTTTCAGCCAAGATGACTGCATAAAGTGTAAACATTAAGTGAGTTATTCCTGGAGTTAGAGGCTGTCACTGCTGTGAGTCCTTGAATGTGTGTGTGGTTCTTGTCTTTTCCATCTATCTTCTTTGTACAGGACTGAGAATGCTCTCACCAAGGCTGCCTTTCATGGTAATTCAGAAAGCAGCAGCCCTGCAGTTCTAGTTGGGACCCAGCCCTTCTCTGTGCATCTCACGATTCCTTCTAAGGCTGCACTCTGGGGATATGCTTGGTGTTCTTTTCATTTCAGTATGATTAATCTAACATCACTATTAATTAAAGTTATTAACATAAATATTAAATGAGGGTGATACTATGCCTGTCTGTGTTACAGCAGAACAGAAGGCAGAATTTAACTCCAATCTAGATGGATCAAATGATTAATAAAGCTCTCAATGACATTATTATAATTATTTTATTTAGTTTTTGTTTACCGGGTAGGCGCACTAGCCATAGAAATGACTATTTTCAGGCACAACCCGGGAGGTTACAGAGTAGAATTACATCAAACACAGAAACAAAACAAGGTTTTACAGTAAAAATACAAGCAAGGTGATGAGAGCAGGGTATAAAACAGCGTGATTCATGACAAAATATGCGATAAGAAAATTTTTTGGCAGGTGCATGACATAGCTCACATATTTGCAAGGAATTATCATGATGCAAAGTTTGGCAAGAGGTTCATTGAAAACAAACAACCACATACAGGTACTTGCAAGGAGCTATCAGGTATAATGAGCACGGAAAATTATAAAATAACATATGGTAGGCAGATCTTTAAGGGAGAAACATTCACACGGTTTGGGACATAGGGCACAGAGTATGGCAAGTAGGAGCTTTTTAGCAATGATTACAATTATTATTACTGTTATTTATTGTTATTACTGTTGCTAAAACACTTTTGCAGGCAAACAAAAAGTAGGGGTTGCTAGAGGGTAGACTGAAATGTTGGGATGAGCTGAAGAGCCACAGGAAACATAAAAACATAGAATGGGTTGGCAGAAAAGGACCGGTAAGCCCATCTAGTCTGCCCTATTTTCCCTGCCTATTACTACTCCCTGGACCTTACCCAGTCACAGGTGTCGCTCCCTCCTCCCATACCTCTACTTATGTGCATGTGCCTATCCCACGTATGCTTTAAGCTCCTCATTGTCTTCACCTCCACCACTTCTTCTGGCAGGCTGTTCCAGGCATCCACCACCCTTTCTGTGAAAAGTATTTCCTCATCCCTCTTAAACTTCGCCCCTCATACTTCATAGCATGCCTTTGTGTTCTGGTTCTCCTCGTCTGCAAAGAGACTCTCTTCTGCACGTTGTTCACCCTCAGAGATATTTACAGATCTCAATCATGTCACCTCTTGCTTTCCTCTTCTTCAGGAGTACATGTTCAACTCCAACAGCCTCTCTTCCTATGGTTTCTCTTGCAACTCCCACACCATTTTGGCAGGCCTCCTCTGGATTGCTTCCACTCTGTCAATATTCTTGTGGAGATGTGGCCTCAGAACTGGACACAGTACACCAGGTGGGGTTTCACTAGTAAGCGACACCATGGGAACACTTCCTCCCTTCTACCTCTGGAAATCTCCTTCCCGATGCACCCCAGCATCCAGCTAGTTGCCTACTGCCTTGTCACACTGCCTTGCTACCTTGATATCATCAGAAATGATTACTCTAGGCCCCTTTCTTGCTTGGTAACTATAAGTACCTCCCCCATCTTATACACAGCTCTGAGGTTTCCCCATCCCAAGTGCATGACTTTGCAATTTTTGGCATTGATACCCAGCTGCCACACCCTAGACCACTCTTCTAGTTTCTCCAGATCCCTCTGCATTCTCTCAACCCCCTCCTGGGTGTCCACCCTGTGAAGATTTTTGTGTCATCTGCAAAGAGACATACCTTCCCCTTCAGGTCCTCAGCAATGTCACTTATGGAAACATTGAAGAGGACAGTACCCAGCACTGTTCCTTGTGGTACTCCAGTGGTTACTCTTTCATCCCCCGAGTAACTGCCATTTACCACCACCTTGTGCCGCCTGTCTTTCAGCCAATTAGATACCCAGCTTACCTCCTTCTCTCCCACCTCCAGGTTGCTCAGTTTCCTAATCAGCCTCCTGTGGTACAGTGTCAAAGACCTTACTGAAGTTCACATAGGCCACATCCACTGCCCTCCCCTGATCCACCTCTAGTTATCCAGTCAAAGAAATCTATGAGATTTTTTTGACATAACCTCCCCTCTGTGAAGCCATGCTGCCAGTGGTTCTGCAGCCCATTTGTCTCCAGGTACTTCATCAATCTCTCCTTCAGTAGGGTCCCCATTAATCTCCCCACCACTGATGTAGGACTGACTAGCCTATAATTGCTAGCTTCCTCTTGCTACTGTTCTTGTACAGAGGGATAACATCAGCCATCCTCCAGTCCACTTGACCCATCCGTCTCCAATGAGGTGCTGCATTCTGTTGCCAGTGGGATGGCTAGCACTGTACATAGTTCTCTTAATAACTTTGGTTGGATCCTGTCTGGCCCCATCACCTTTTTTTCCTTTAGGGCTTCCATTCTCTGGTGAAGTCTCTTTTCAAAAAATGGACTTGTGCCCACTTCCCTCTCCCCCCAATGGCTGCTGATGCAAGTCGGTCCATCCGCTCCCCCACCACTGTGAAGATCTAACAGAAGCATTTACTTAAAATGTTTGCTTTTTCTTAGTCATTTTCTGCACCACCCCCTCCGGTCTCTTGATCCTCACTATACCACCCCTTGCCTTCCTCTTCTTGCTCATGTACCTTTTTGTACTTCCTAAAAGTTGTTTAATTTCTCCCTTACTACCTTAGCCACTTCCTTTGAGAACCATAGTGGCCTCTTTCTCATCTTAACTTTGCTTATTTCCTTCAGACAGCTTGTGCTACCTTAGTTATTCCCTCCTTTATCCTCTTCCATTTTGCCTTCACTCTCCCACTGGTTTTCCCTCCTTCAAGGTATAGTATTTTGTACTTGGGTACTCGGTACTTGGGTACTTGGGTAATAGGACAAAAGCAGGCTATTAGCCCATCGAGATTGTCCTCCATATTGATGGATCATTTGCCCATGTCTCTTTCATTCATTCATCCATTTATCTAATCTAAGCTTAAAATGGTGATGTGTGTTGAGTCAACAATATCCTGGGGTAGTTTATTCTATAAGCTGGGTGATCTAATGAAGAAGAATTCAATCTTTTGTTGTTATTTACTTTTTTAACTTCCAATTATCTATTATGTAGTCTTGGCACAATTTTCTTGTAGAATACACAATACCACATTGTTCCATTTGAATTGGAGATTTAAGTATTTTAAACAACTGCAGAAGATACCACGAGTTCTCCTTCACTCAAGTGAATGTAATCCTGTTTTTTAGTCTAGTTTCGTATTCCAGGTGAGTAAGATGGGGTATTAACTTGGTGACTCTAGGTTGAACTTGTTCAATTTTTTTATATTTGACTTTAGATATGGGCTCCAAAGGGAAAGCGTAATCCATATAGGGCCTTATATGTGATCTATACAAGGTTAAGAGACATTCTTCTGATTTAGAAATGAATGTTTTGTTTATTCTTCGTAGTAATGCATTAGCTTGGTTTGCTACTCGAGAACAATGTGAAGAAGATGATAGTTTGTCATTTACCATGATACCCAGATCTTTTTCTGTACAAGATGTCCTAATAATGCTGTTATTTTTAAATAATATTTGTGTTTGGGATTATCTTTTCCAAAGTGAAGTACTGCACATTTAGATATATTAAAGTGCATTTTATTATTAGAAGCCCATTGTTCAATTAGAGCAGGATCCAATGCTAACTTATGACAGTTTGCAGGGATATTAACCTTTCCTCAAGTTTGGTATCATCTGCAAATTTAACCATTATATTGTTTGATGAAATATGCATATCACTAATGAATAAATTAAACAACACTGGGCCCAGAACGGTTCCAAGACAGTCTTCCATTTCTTTAATATCTGGTCCCCAGAAGTTTAGGACCCTCATCTTAGTGTAGTTTTCCTCCTGTCCAATCCATGTGCCAAACCGCACTGTAGGATGATCGCTTGTAATCAGGGGGCTACCCATTGTGATGTCTGCAATGCTGTCCCCGTTTGTAAACACCAGATCCAGCACTGCCCTGTCCCTAGTGGGTTCTGTAACCAGCTACCTACAACATGCCTCCTCAAGGATAACTCTGCTTCTAGTTGTAGCTGCAGCCAGAATGTTCCAGTCTACATCCAGCAGATTATAGTTTCCCATAATCACTACCTCCTCTTTACTCACCATTTTGCCAATGGACTCACCCTACACCCTGTCTAACTCCTCCCTTGTGTTTGTGGCTGTACACCACCACCAAATGAATAAAGGCCCAGACCCAATCTCTAAGCAGAGACCCAAAGAACCTCCAGCCCTTCCTTATCCCTGCTGTGTCCTTGTATCTCCATGGCCTTTATACATTCACTCCATATAAAACAACTCTCCCTCCCTTTCCTCCATGCCCTATTCTTTCAAAACATGGTGTAACCTGGTGTGCCCACATCCCAGCTGGTTGTCGAGTGCACGTGATTCTGTTATGGCCACCAGATCCAGGTCCACCTCCACAATGGTAGCCTCAAGGCAGGGAATTTTATTTCGTAGTTCCTTGCTTTGGTGCTACAGTTCTCACTCCTTATGTCCTCCCTGCCCTCACTTTGCCCTCTCTTCTTGATTCCATCCTTCACCCTTCTCTTGTTCCTGATACTGTCCTCCCCTTTTTTGTTCTCCCTCAGTCCACCCTCTCTAATTCTTCTCTCAGCCTTAAAACCACCTCCCGACCCTCCTGTCCCATCTCTCCCCTTTGTCTCTACAGCCTTCTACACCTGGGGAATTTATTTTCCCTGGGCTTTTCCTCTCTGCTGTTCCAATTTCAGGGGGGCATTCACTTGTAACCCCGTAGGCGGTGCTATCCCAAGGGCTACTACCCCTGCCTGCTTGGCTAGCAGCAGGTTAAGAGGCCTGAGTTCCAAAACAGGTGCCTCCACCCAGAGGTCAGGGTTGGTAATGGTCAAGCTAACCTAGGCACACTCTGAGACACTGTAACCCCCCTCTTTCCTTACTAGTGGCCAGAACAATACACAATAATCACATTCACAATACCCCTGATACACCACATAAGTACCCACACTGTTTGCACTTACCACCAGGGCTTTTCTCTGGCTCGGCCATGGGGACCCCCTGTAAAACAAGGTTATACACAGCAAATAACAGCAGTACAGTACTTTTGCACAAACTGGAACCACAGTCAGGGTAACTGCAAAAAAGAGTTAAATCTGATTTATTCAAGGGACTTGAACAAGGGAGGGGCGTAATCAGGTTAATTTGCTTAAAGGCTCTATTAATCAAACAGTTATACATGCACTTCAGGGTCCATAAACAGTCACACACTCTGGATACCCAGATGGAGAATGGTGGGCTAGCCAGGAACGCTGCAGCTGGTTGGGGCCCTGATGATGGAAGAAAACAACATGCACAACACACACTATTTGTAATCCAGAGCCGGAGGGCTCACTTCGTGAAAAGAAAACAACAAGACAATCAGATGACACACTTTTAGATTAGGCTGTTATTTCAGGGAGCTACCCTGATGATTACTCACGATACCCAAGACTGGACACAGGCTGGATGAAAATCGAGACAGCAGGTGGTTAATCTGGAGTGCCAGGAGAATCAGGGCCCACACGATTCCCCAAGGCATCCTTCCTGTTCAAGCGTGGAGCAGGGGCTGATCCCCAGGCAGGTCTCCCATTGATGGCTTTCTCTGTGCAGTGCAGTAGTCTGGCAGGGCCAGCATGCAATGCCCAGGCCGAATGGAGATGAATGCAGATTCTGTCCGATTAAGCTGGATAAAGCTTCCACAAGCAGAACACAGTTCACACAGTGGAAAACCAAATCACAACCCACTTTCAATACACAGCACATTTACTTGTAAAGGATTCTATGGTACCAGCAAGCAGAACACAGTTCACACAGTGGGGAACCAAATCATGACCCACTTTCAATACATAGCACATTTACATGTAAGGAAATTCTACTGTACCAGGCAAATCGCTCTCTGGTCATTATCGTAAAGTCTCTTCACAAACCGGGGATTCAAAAGCAACTGGAAATCCTGACAGGCCAATCGCATTCAGCAAAATCTTCAGACTTCTTCAGGTATGAGCCTGGTAAAAAATCTGTGGCTTACTTCATTCTCACAAACTTGGATTTAGTCCAAAATAATTCTCTTCTCTCCCTCTCGAGGGCAACAGGCAGACATGCAGGCCACAACTCAGGCCTTTCCACAGTTCTCCCACACAAAACTACTCAGATGGCTGTTTGACTGTCTGAAGGTCTTGCTCCTTCAGCTCCCAACTGAGCTCTGATTCAACTGCCAGCAAGCCAGGGACTTTCCACAGAATCCAAAAGGTTTGGTTGGCTGATCTGTCTGTCCGTCACAACAAAGGCTCCCCCTTCAGTGCAAAAAGGCGCCAAAAGCCCAAAAGTACAATTCCTACAGATTTTGACTCCAGACAGCTCCTGTTGTCTGGCTCCATTTTAGGTCCCACCGGAACTGATTGGTCCAATTTGCAGTCCAGGACCAAGATAGTGGAGATAAACAAAACAGTCCTTGCTGCAAAGAAGTCAGATTAGACAAACTACATTATCATTATCACTCTAAATCATTTTCAGCAAATAGTTACATCTTTCAACAGAGCTTCCTCTCAGATTACTTATGACTGCAATCCAGGCAGCTCTTAAAGAGACAGTACACAGAGGCTATACAGGCACTGTCTGGCAATCACATTTAAACTGCTAAAATGCAGGACACCAGCCTAAGTGAGCATTTAGAAAAGCTTGAGGAAGACTTTCCGAGAACCCCCATTTGTAGGGGTTACACCTTCCTTCCTGGAGAAAATTTGACGTCCATGTCAAGTCTGTACCATCATGCATCAGTTAACATAAACTTATTACTTTACTATACATATTCACTACACTTCGATACTATATCCATTCTGGCAACACATTGTGCATATCTCCCAAACATGAGGCAGTGCAGGGAGAACCCAGTAGCATCATTTTTGTGCAATTGTATTCGTGTACCAAGAGTGCTAATCAGCTGGATCCATTTATGCTTGTCTTTTGGGTGGAAGTGCCCAGCATATCTGGAAGGGTGTGGTTAAAAGATTCTGGTTGAGGATCTCCTGCAGGTGATAGGGGTGGTTCTTGACTTTCACACCCCCATAGAAGAGCATTTCTTTGATTAGTCGACTCTCAAAGTCTCTACCCTGGTCAGAGTGGATCCGCTGGGAGGCACCATAGTGGACAAAGAAATTTCCACTAGCATTTTGGCCGTGGTAGATGCCTTTTGATCTTTCATGGGGAAAGCTTGTGCATACCATGTGAAATGATCTGTAACCACTAACACATTTCCAATGTTCCACCGATCAGGTTCTAAACAAAAGAAGTCTATGCAGACTGGTTCCATGGGGGTGCTGGTAGTAATATTAATAAGGGGGGCAGCCCTCTGAGGCAGGGCTTTTTTTTGCAGCCAGCGACTACAAGTCTTTACATGGTGCTCAACATCGGCCCCCATTTTGGGCCAGTAGAAGCGAGATCGTACCAGGTCAAGGGTCCTGTCAATACTGAGGTACCCCATGTGATTGTGGAGGGACCTCAGTAACAAATCTTTAAAGGCTATGGGCAGGACCAATTGCTGCTTGTCTACTTTGCCACTATGATCTGCTGTCTCTCTATACAACAACTGATTGAGCAACTTCAATCTGGGGCCTTCTTTAATAAAAAAATAAAGCAGTTCGCAATCAGTGGAACGTAACTTAGACACATTTTTCCCCACATGCAGGGCATCAAGTGCTGGCTGAATCTTAGGATCTTGGGATTGAGCCCACTGAATGCTGTCATTGTCAAACTGAGGTAGTACACTAATATCTATAGCAGAGAAGTGGCTATAAGCAGCTGGTATGCAGATGTTAGGAGGGCCCAAGCAATCTACTAAACAGTCCACTGTGTCCACAGATATCTGTTCATCTCTATCAAACTTTTGGCACAATACTTAAATGTCAGGTTCAGACAGCCTGACCCAATCACTCTTGGAAGTGGGCCTTCATGATAGGGCATCAGCATCAATATGGTTCAGGCCTGGTCTGTATTTGACAGCATAATCATAGGTTGATAATGCAGAAAGCCACCGGTGCCCAGTGGCATCTAACTTAGCTGAAGTCTGTACATAGGTCAATGGGTTATTGTCAGTCTTCACCACTATCTTTGCCCCATAGAGGTATTCATGAAACTGGTCAACAATGGCCCATTTTAGCACATGGGACTCCAACTTATGCACAGGGTAGTTTCGTTCAGATGGGGTCAAGCTCCTACTGGTGAAAGCTACTGGTCTCAGGCCATCCTCATGGTCTTGATACAGCACCACTCCTAGACCCTGCAGACTAGCGTCCATAAGCAGCACATAGGGTTTGGTGGGGTCAGCATAGGCAAGGATGAGGGCATGGATGAGCTGGTATATGATTTCATGGAAGGCTGCTTCACAGTTGGGCATCCAATGGGGCCCGAAGAGTTCACCTGGGCAGAAGTGTACTTTTTCTGGTTCTTTAATGGCCCTTTTTTTGTATTTACGATTGGTAGGAGGGTAACCCTGGGTAAGGTTCAAGAGTGGGCGAATCACCTTGGAATAGTCTTTTATAAACGTGCACTAATAGCCACAGAACCCCAGGAAATGTTGTAGTTCTTTCAGATTATGAGGCTAGGGCCAAGTAGTCAGTGCTTCAACCTTACTGGGATCAGCCTCTATCCCTTTTGTAGATACTATGTGCTCCACATACTTCACGGAGGTTTAGAAAAACTGGCACTTGTCAATGGACAGCTTGAAGCTGAAGTCTTCCAGTCAGACTAGAACTTTAAACAGTCGGTTCTCATGCTCCTCTAAGGTGCTCCCAAACACAATGACATCATCCAAGTACACCAAGCATTCCAGCGAATTCATATCTCCCAACGCACATTACATCAGTTGCTGAAAGGTAGCTGGGGTGCCTGATATCCCCTGTGGCATCCTCAGAAACTCGTAGAACCCCAATGGACAGATGAAGGCTGTTTTCTCACAGTCTTCCAGGGCCATTGGGATCTGGTAGTATTCGCTGTGAAGATCCAACACCGAGAACCATTTGCTCCCATTCAAGCAGTCCAGGGCATCTTGTATATGAGGCATAGTGTATTGGTCTGGGATGGTCCACCAGTTTGAGGCTCGATAATCAACACACATCCTCACAGACCCATTCTTCTTACACACAGGAAAAAATTACTCACCTTAGTAATGTTGTTTCTTCTAATGAGTCTTGCTGTATTCTGACAAAAGCAGTTAGGTCCTGCCTTTCAACTGCCCCGGAGAACAAAGAGTTAAACTTTCCATGGCCAGCATGGAATGTTCACCATGAGCTCGGTTGAAGCCCCTGTCTGCTGTTGTTTAAACTCCAACCATCAGATCTTTACGAGTAATACTCACTAGAAGTTCTGTGTGGAAACTGTAAAACTCAAAACTAGCCAACTGGCAACTATATCTATATAAAAGGGTTTTTGGTTTCAAAAGAAGACTCAAGTCAGGAAACCCAAAAACAAAACACATCCAAAACACAATCACTCACCCAAATAAAAGAGGGTGAAAAAAGGACACCCCTAGGGTGCCAACACTGCTCCTGCCCACCCACATCCCAGAAACTAGGTTCGGAGGGAGGCGGGGGAGATCAGAAATACAACAAGACTCCATTAGAAGAAACAACATTACTAAGGTGGGTAATTTTCTTCAAACAACATAAGTCTTGCTGTATTCTGACATGTCTAGACTACCAAGCAGTACCTCCATGGAGGAGGGACAGAACCTACTTTGGAAACAGGGTCTGAAGTACTGCTGTGCCAAACTAAGCATCACTCCCTAGCCTGGATATCCAGAGAGTAATGCTTGGTGAATGTATGGACTGTTTTTCCAGGTGGCTGCTTGACAAATTTCTAAGAGAGGAATATCCCTGGCAGCAGCCAGGGAAGCAGCTGTACCTCTAGTGGAATGAGCCCTCAGGCCTGAGGGTGGAGTTCTACCCAGTTTCTCATAGCAGAATTGTATACAAGAAACAATCCACCTGGCAATAGATCTCTTAGTGGCAGGTTTGCCCTTACCAACCTCTCCATATGTGAGGAACAACTGGAGGGATTCAAACATGTGACCCTCGGTGCACTCTATGTAGTAGCTCAGGGCCCTTTTAACATTTAAGCTGTATAGCCTCCTCTCTCCTGAGGAGGAATGGTCAGTGAATAAAACATGGAGACATAGACTGGTTGAGGTGGAAATCTGAAACCACTTTAGGCAAAAACTTTCTGTTAGTTCTTAGGGCCACTTTATCTCAATGGAAAGAGATGAAATCAGGTTCCACTGACAGGGCTTGCAATTCACTGATATGCCTGGCAGAGGTAATGGCCACCAAAACACAGTTTTCCAAGTCAATACTTAAGCTCTGCAGAGGACAAAGGCTCAAAGGGGGTTGCATAAGCTGAGCAATGTGAACATTAAGGTCCCAAGCAGGAGCAGGATCTCTAAAGGGAGACTGGTGTGAAGCAATCCTTGAAAAACTTACAAAACACAGGATGGGATGATAGAGGGAAGGCTTGCCTACTGACAAGAAAGCAGAAACAGCTGCCAAATGTACTTAAGGGTAGCTGGCTTGAGGCCTAGGGCCATTAAGATGGACCATATAGTCCAGAACCGTAGAGCAACTCAGCAGAATCTGGAGAAATATTTTCTTAGAACACCAAATGCTGAATCTTTTCCATTTGGAGTTGTAAATCTTTCTGGTGGAAGGCTTTCGAGAAGCCTTAAGGATATCCAGAACCCTTGGGCAAGATGCAGATCAGCAAACTCTAATTCTTCAAGAGCCATGCCTTGAGATTGAGAGACCAAGATTCAGGTACCAAATCCCCCCTGAGAGGATGTCAACAGGTTGTAATTCCTGGGAAGAGACAGGGGAAGATGGACTGCTAGGGACAGCAACAGGGGATACCAGGGCTGTCTGGCCCAGTCTGGAGTGAACAGAATCACTTTGCATGGTTGAGACCTGATCTTGACTAGCACCTTGAACAGGAGAGGGAAGGGGGGAAAGCATACAGGAACTTCCTTTCCCAATTCAGAACCAGAGTATCCAGGGGGACTGAGCCCAAGACTGGGGGTCTGCAACAAAAGAGGGGAAGTTGGTGATTGTCTGGGGCTGCAAAAAGATCTATCTGTGGAGTGCCCCATCTGGAGAAAATCACTTTCTAAACTAGGGGATCTAGGGACCATTCGTGGTGGCCCTCAGATATCCTGCTGAGAGCATCTGCTAGGACATTGTCCTTCCCTGGGAGGTGAACTGCTATCAGAGAGGTTTGCAGGGAATAGGCCAGAGACCACAACTTCATTGCTTCTGTGCACAAGGCCATAGACTGAGTGCCTGCTTGTTGATGTACCACAGTGTGGTGGTATTGTCTGTTCTGATCTGGACCACCTTGTTCTGTACAGACTTGGAAAAACTTGCAGTGCCAGAAACACTGCTCTGAGTTCCAAGAGATTGATGTGAAGCAGAGATTCTTGAGGTGACCACAGCCCTTGGGTGGTAAGATCCCCCAAGTGGGCTCCCCAGCCCAAGAGGGAGGCATCTGTGGTGAGGATTAGTGAATGAGACTGAGTGACAAAGGGAACTCCCTGTCTTAAATTGTCCTGGTCCTGCCACCATTGCAAAGCCTGGATCAGGGTTCGAGTCACTGGGACTAGTTTGGTAAGGGAATCCTTTCTTTGGGACCAGAAGGCTCTTAAGTGGAACTGAATGTCCCTCATCTGGAATCTTGCCCTGGACCACTGCAGTAGAGGCTGCCATGTGGCCCAGGAGCTGCAAAAAGTGCCTTGCTGGTCGAGACACCTGAAGGGTGAAAGAAGAGGCCAGTTCTATTAGGGTCCTTGCCCTGTCCAGGGGAAGGAAGGCCTTTGCTCTTATTGTATCCAGCTGTGCCCCTATAAAGGTGAGGAGCTGTACTGGCTCGAGAACTGACCTTGGAAGGTTTAGGAGGAATCCTAAGGAAGTGAGCAGTTGCTGAGTTATCTGAAGATGTGACTTGACTTGGTCTGGAGACTGACCCACTATAAGCCAGTCATCCAAGAATGGAAAGATGGAGATCTTTTTTCTCCTTAGGAAAGCAACCACTACTGCCAGGCACTTTGTGAACACCCTTGGGGCTGATGTTAGGCCAAAGGGCATTGCTCTGAATTGATAGTGGCCTGAGGACAACTCGAACCTGAGGTACTTTCTGTGGGAGCACCTGATGGGAATGTGAAAATAGGCATCTTTGAGGTTCAGGGAAGCTAGCCAGTCCCCTGGCCTTAGAGAGGGCAGAATTATTCCCAGAGTCACCATTTTGAATTTTGGCATTAAAAGGTGCTTGTTTAGATATCTCAGATCCAGGATGGGCCGCCATTCTCCTGTCATTTTGGGGGTTAGGAAGTACCTGGAGTACAATCCTTTGCCCCTGTGTAGGGTTGGAACCCTTTCTATGGCTCTTAGAGCCAAGAGGGAAGAAACCTCTGCCTGTAGGGCAAGGGTCTCTGATGGATTTGCAAGTGGAAAGGATCTGGTTCTCATCTTGGGAAATTTTTGAAGCTGAGAACCAGTCCCTAGCTTACTACTTCCAGGACCCACTTGTCTAATGTTAAAGAGTTCCAGTCCTGGACAAAGTAAGCCAGCCTGCCCCCTACAGGTATTGGAGGATCGGCCTGGGCAGACCCATCAGGGTGTCTGCTTGGCAGGGGCTTTAGGCTGAGGGGTGGAAGCAGGCCTGCTCATACCCCGTCTGCCTCTCCCTCTAAAGAACCCCTCTGAGCAAAAGCAGAAGAGGAGGCCTGGGCTTGGTAAAAAGGCCTTTGAAAGGGCCTGCCCCTGCCCCTGGAATGCTGCCTCTGAGGAGTGGCTTGCCTTTCTTTGGCCTGAGCACTCCTGTAGGTGGTCCTGTACTCATCCATCTTCTTCATGTAGTTCTCTGTCTGCTCCCCAAACAGAGAATTATCAATGACAGGAAAATCCATGGCCTTAGCCTGGGTATCCTGTGATAGGCTAGTACATCTGAGCCAAGACATCCTCTGAAGGGCCACAGATGTAGCCATGACTCTAGATGAAACATCATTGGAATCCACGGCAGCATGAAATTGCACCTTGAATGCCTCAATCTCATCCACAGCCACCCACTCCAGCTCCTTGGCAAGCTGGTCAGGGGCCTGTTTAGCTAGAGCCAGCACAGTGTCCCACCTGGACTTCTTTTATCTAGCTGTGTAGGCCATATATTTAGCCTGCCTGAGTCCCAAAGATGCTGCCATGTATTGTTTCTTTGCCATGGCATCAATCCTCCTGGAGTCCTTATCTGAGGGGTGTGAAGCCAAGGGAATATTTGCCTTATCACAGGCAGCAGCCTGCACTACCCCAACATGGCTGCATTGCTGGGAAAGGAACTCCATGTCTGAGCCTGAAAGGGTATACCTCTTGTCCATTCTTCTGTCCACAGGAGGTATGGAATTAGGAGTTTTTAGAATTTTAAATGTCTGTTTCCCAAAAGATTTATGGAGGGGAATAGACAATCTCCTGGACTCTGGGATGTCCATCATCTCAACAAAATCAGGCTCCTCCTGATCCTCTACTGCTTCTTCCATAGGAAGCTGGAGGGTTTCAGCCACTTTCTTGTAAAACATAAAGTGGGAGGGGGACTCAGAAAGCCTAGGAGGAGAAACACCTGAAGGTCTGTCTGGGGAGATGTCTGGGTCAATAGGCACATCCAGACTTTCATGATCACCATCATCATCATCTTCATACTTTCCCTCCTCCTCCTCCGGTTCATAAAATTCTTCTAAAGTATAATCCAGAACCGGAAACCGACCGACCGAGCCCCTGACAGATGGTGCTGTTCGCTGGAACAAAGTTAGCGATTGAACTATCCTTATCGCTTTGGCTATTTCATCAGCGGTCGGAAAAAGAACTTGTGGATCCGAACCGGATAATTTTTCCCTTTTCTTTCTTTTAACCGGAACCAACTCCTCAGAATTGGTTCTCCTTTTGCCCGAAGAACTTTCGCCCTGGTCAGAGGGCACTCCTTCTGGTTCGGTCGGAACCGAACCGGGCTGGCCATCCGGGTCAGTGGACTTTTCGGTCTCCCTTTCCCTCAGTCTACCTACTCTGTTATCCAGGGTAACTTTGGGAAAACTTTTACAAATATGGCAGTCTGAATTGAAGTGGTCAAACCCCAGACAATAAACACAGGTGGTGTGGGGATCAGCCTTAGCAAAGGCTTCCCCACACACACTACAGTGTTGAAACCCAGTGGGCCCGGTTTTTTTCTTGGGTTTCTCAGACATGGCCAATCCTAACCACAACATACCCTTTTTTCAGCAATCCACCAGGCAAGACACCCCTATCGGTTCCTGACTGTGTTACGGGTCTTGGAAGAAACTGTAATGAAATCCGTTTTTTTTAGAACTGATACAGACCGGTTACCACACTCTAATAAAGACAGAAGTTTTTTAACACAAACCTGATCGGTTCAAACCGAACTGATCCAATGTTTACAAGTTCCACACAGAAACTAATACAAAAACCTATCTAGTACTCATGGTACCACAAACAGAGACTTAAACCGACAGGTTCAGTAGTAGAAATTCGGTCGAAACCGAGCGAAAAAACGACACTTTAACCGACTTTTTTGAACTGAGCGAAGGAGAAATCTCTGGAGCGACTGTTCAGTGAGGCGGAGTAAAGAATCTGATGGTTGGGGTTTAAACAACAGCAGACAGAGGCTTCAACTGAGCTTGAGCGTCAGCGTTCCATGCCCCGCATGGAAAGTTAACTCTTTGTTCTCCGGTGCAGTTCAAAGGTTGGTGATCATTGCATATGTCAGAATACAGCAAAACTTCATGTTGTTTGAATTTTCATATCTTATCTGTGTCAATCTGCACCATTCATCACATGTATGAGTAACGAGCCCCCGAAGGGGCTCGAGACCCTAAGGGACTAAGCTCCTTAGCTCCCAGTGGGGAAGACACTGGGAGGCAGAACCTTTATGGGCCTGGCGAGACCTGAGCCTGTGAGGAGTGAGACAGGGACACCCCGGAGGGGGAAGGAAGTTGCCCTGACAATCGTTTCCTCACTCTAAGGGAGAAAAGAAAAAATTACTCACCTTAGTAATTGTGTTTCTTCTAATGGAATCTTACTATATTCTGACAATCTGCAGTTAGCTCCAGCCTTTGAACTGCCCCGGAGAGTAGAGGGTTAATTTTCTATGCAGTGCATAGAACGTTGAGTGGTCTCCATTTCGGAAGGGCCTTCCGGTGCCATGATCACTTGAGCTGCACTCACCCCATAATTACAATCTCCCTCTTCCCCTTCAACCTCTCGGAGTTCTTTTATCAAGTCACAATAGACAGGTGGGTTACCCCTCCTATCCTGGAGCCTAAACTGGAGGATCTGCAATTTAGAATGTTTTGCATGTTGCAGTATGTGCCCCAATCTTACATGATTCAAGTCACTGACGAGCTTGGTTGAGGTCTCTGTCTGCAGCACTTTGAAACCCAACCTTCAGATTCTAACGAGCAAACACTCATGGACTAACTTTCTGGAAATTGTAACATTTTTAACTAGCCAACTGGCAACAGAAAGTTTTGGATTTCCAAAGGAAGACTCAAGCCAGGAAACCCAAAACCAAAACCTATCCAAATATAAAAGATTATAATACAAAGCACCCAGATAAAGTGGAGGGTGTGCTTGTTGTACCCCTGGGGTGCAACATTGCACCTGCCCACCCACTTCCCAAAAGCAGGTTCTGAGAGGGGAGGCAGGGAGGGAGGTCAAAATACAGCAAGACTCCATTAGAAGAAACACAATTAATAAGGTGAGTAATTTTTCTTCAAACAATATGAAGTCTTGCTGTATTCTGACAATCTACAGACAACCAAGCAATACCTCCATGGAGGAGGGACAGAACCTACTTTGGGAATAGGCTCTGAAGTACTGCTGTGACAAACAGAGCATCACTCCTAGCCTGGATATCCAGAGAGTAATGCTTGGTAAAAGTATGGACCGTTTTCCAGGTGGCTGCTTGGTAAATCTTTAACAGAGGCATATCCCTGGCAGCAGCCAGGGAAGCAGCTATACCTGTTGTGGAATGAGCCATCAGGTCTGAGGGTGGAATTTTTCCCAGTTTCTCATAGCAGAATTGTATACAAGAAACAATACACCTTGCAATAGTTCTCTTGGTGGCAGGTGTGCCCTTTCCCACTTCCCCATAAGTGAGGAACAACTGGAGGGAATCAAACCTGTGACCCTTTGTATGCCCTATATAGTAGCTAAGGGCTCTTTTACCATCTAAACTGTGTAGCCTTCTCTCTCCTGAGGAAGATTGATCAGTGAAGAACACAGGGAGAGACATAGACTGATTCAAATGGAAGTCTGAAACCACTTTGGACAGGACCCTCCTATTGGTTCTAAGGACCACTTTATCTCTATGAAAGGAGATAAAATAAGGGTCTACTGACAGGGCTTGCAATTCACTGATACATCTGGCAGAGGTAATGGCTACCAAAAACACAGTTTTCCAGGTCAAGTACTTAAGCTCTGCTGAGGACATAGGCTCAAATGGGGGTTACATAAGTTGAGCAATGCAAACATTTAAATCCTAGGCAGGATCAGGATCCCTAAAGGGAGGATTGGTATGAAGCAATCCCTTGAAAAATTTATAGACTACAGAGTGAGATGACAGTGAGGAAGGCTTTCCCACTGACAGAAAAGCAGAAACAGCTGACAAGTGTACCTTGAGAGTAACTGGTCTGAGGCCTAGGCCATTAAGATGGACCACATAATCCAGAACTGTAGGCAAATCAGCAGTGTCTGGAGATATATGCTTCTTGGAACACCAAATGCTGAATCCTTTCCATTTGGAGTCATAAGTCTTTCTGGTGGCAGGCTTTCAAGAGGCTTTGAGACTATCCAGAACCCCTTGGGACAGATGCAGATCTGCATACTCTAACTCTTCAAGAGCCATGCCTTGATGTTGAGAGACCAAAGATTGGGGTACCAAATCCTCCCCATAGAGGAGGTTAACAGGTTGTAATTCCTGGGAAGAGAAAGGGGAAGATGGACTGCTAGGCACAGTAAGAGGGAGTACCAGGGCTGCCTGGCCCAATCTGGAGCAATCAGAATCACTTTGCAGGGTTGTGACCTTACCTTGACCAGAATCTTGAACAGTAGAGGAAAGGGAGGGAAGGCATAGAGAAATTTCCCTTCCCAGTTCAAAATCAGAGCATCCAGAGGGACTGAGCCCAAGACTGGGGGTCTGCAACAAAACAGATGAGGTTGGTGATTGTCTGGGGCTGCAAAGAGATATATCTCTGGAGTGCCCTACCTTTAAAAAAATCACTTTCAACACTAGGGGGTCCAAGAACCATTCGTGATGGCCCTGGGAGATCCTTCTCAGTGCATCTGCTAGCACATTGTCCTTCCCTGGAAGGTGAACTGCTATCAGAGAGGTCTGCAGAGAATAAGCCAGGGACGACAATTTCATGGCTTCCGTGCACAAGGCCGTGGACCGAGTGCCTCCCTGCTTGTTGATGTACCACATGGTGGTGGTATTGTCTGTTCTGACCTGAACCACCTTGTTCTGCATGGACTGAGAGAAAACCTGCAGTGCCAGAAAAACTGCCCTGAGTTCCAGGAGATTGATATGAAGAAGGGATTCCTGAGGGGACCACAGTCCCTGGGCTGTGAGAGCCCCCAGATGGGCTCCCCACCCCAAAAGGGAAGCATCTGTGGTAAAGACCACTGAATGAGACTGGGTGACAAATGGGACCCCTTGCCTTAAATTGTCCTGATCCTGCCACCATTGAAGAGCTTGGATCAGTGTCCGAGTCACTGGAATCAGTCTGGTAAGAGGATCCTTCCTTTGGGACCAAAAGGCCCTCAGATGGAACTGAATGTCCCTCATCTGAAATCTTGGCCCTTGGACCACCGCTGTTGAAGCTGCCATGTGGCCCAAGAGTTGAAGGAAGTGCCTTGCTGGAAGGGACACCTGAAGGCTGAAGGAAGAAGCCAGTTCTATAAGAACTCTTGCCCTTTCTAGGGGAAGAAAAACCTTTGCTTTGACAGTATCTAGCTCTGCCCCTATAATGGTAAGAAGCTGCACTGGTTCGAGAACTGACTTGGGCAGGTTGAGAAGAACTCCCAGGGAAGTGAGCACTTGCTGAGTCACTTGCAGGTCTGACTTGACTTGGTCTGGAGACTGACCCACTATGAGCCAATCGTCCAGATATGGAAAATGGAAATCTTTTGCCTTCTTAGAAAGGCAACTACCACTGCCAGGCACTTTGTGAAAACCCTTGGAGCTGATGTTAGACCAAAGGGCATTGCTTTGAACTGATAATGGCCCGAGGGCAACTTGAACCTGACGTACTTTCTGTGGGAGCACCTGATAGGGATGTGAAGAAAAAATTACTCACCTTAGTAATGTTGCTTCTTCTAATGGAGTCTTGCTGTATTCTGACAATAGCAGTGAGTCCCAACCTTCGAACTGCCCCGGAGATGAAAGAGTTAACTTTCCATGCCAGGCATGGAACACTGAGCTCGAGCTTGGTTGAGACTCTGTCTGTTGTTCTTCAAACTCAAACCGTCAGATCTTTATGAGCTAAACTCACTGAGGCCCTGTGTGGAAGCTGTAAGCCTACACTAGCCAACTGGCTACTAAACATAAAAACACATTTTTTGGTCCCAAAACAAAGACTCAAGTCATGAGACCCAAAAAATGAAAACACATCACCCACTCACCCCAAGAAAAAGGGGGTGAAAAGAACAAGGTGGGCACCTACTGAGTGCCAACACTGCACTGCCCACCCACATCCCAAAAACAGAGGTTCTGAGAGGGGCGGGGGGGGGAGGTCAGAATACAGCAAGACTCCATTAGAAGAAACAACATTACTAAGGTGAGTAATTTTTTCTTCAAACAACATGAAGTCTTGCTGTATTCTGACAATAGCAGACTATAAAGCAGTACCTCCATGGAGGAGGGAAAGAACCTACTTAGGGAATAGGCTCTGAAGCACAGCTGTGCCAAACCGAGCATCACTCCTAGCCTGGATATCCAGGGGGTAATGCTTGGTACAAGTATGAACTGTTTTCCAGGTAGCTGCTTGACATATCTCTAGAATAGGATGTCCCTGGCAGCAGCCAGGGAAGCAGCTGTACCCTCTGGTAGAGTGAGCCCTCAGGCTGAGGAGGAACCTACCCAGTTTTCATAATAAAATTGGATACAAGAGACAATCCATCTGGCAATGGATCTTTTAGTGGCAGGTTTCCCTTTACCAACCTCACCATAAGTGAGGAACAGTTGGAGGGAGTCAAACCTGTAACCCTTGGTACGCTCTATGTAGTAGCTAAGGGCTCTTTTCACATCTAAACTGTGCAGCCTCCTCTCGCCAGAGGAGGAATGGTCAGTGAAGTACACAGGAAGAGACATAGATTGGTTAAGGTGAAAATCTGAAACCACCTTAGGCAAGAACTTCCTGTTAGTCCTGAGGACCACCTTATCTCTATGAAAGGAGATAAAATCAGGCTCCACTGACAAAGCTTGTAATTCACTTATGCATCTGGCAGAAGTGATGGTTACCAGAAACACAGTTTTCCAAGTCAAGTACTTAAGCTCTGCTAAAGACAAAGGCTCAAAAGGGGGTTGCATAAGCTGAGCAATGCAAACATTAGGGTCCCAAGCAGGGGCAGGGTCCCTGAATGGAGGGTTGGTGTGAAGCAACCCTTTGAAAAACTTGGAGAATACAGGGTGAGCTGAAAGAGAAGAGGGCTTACCTGGTTGAAATAAAGGCAGACACAGCTGCCAGATGCACTTCAGTGTAGCTGGTCTCAGTCCCAAGCTATTTAAGTGGACCATATAATCAGGACTGTGGGCAAATCAGCAGATTCTGGGGAAATATGCTTCCTAGAGCACCATATGGAAAACCTTTTCCATTTGGAATTATAAGTAGTCCTAGTGGAAGGGTTTCTAGAAGCCTTCAGGATATCCATTACACCTTGGGAGAGGTGTAAATCAGCAAACTCTAACTCTTCAAGAGCCAGGCCTTGAGATTGAGAGATTTGAGGTTCGGGTACCAAACCCTCCCCTGAGCACAGGTTAACAGGTTGTAATTCCTGGGAAGACACGGGGAAGATGGACTGCTAAGGACAGTAGGAGTGGATACCAGGGCTGTCTGGCCCAGTCTGGAGCAATCAGGATCATCTTGCAGGGTTGAGATCTGATTTTGACTAGCACTTTGAACAGGAGAGGGAAGGGGGGAAAGCATAGAGAAACTTCCCTTCCCAATTGAGAACTAAGGCATCCAGGGGACTGAGCCCAACACTGGGGGCCTGCAGCAAAAAAGGGAAAGTTGGTGATTGTCTGGGGCTGCAAAAAGATCTATCTGCAGGGTGCCCCATGCCCCATCTGGAAAATATCACCTCCAAGACCAGGGGATCCAGTGACCATTCGTGATGGCCCTGGGAAATCCTGTTGAGAGCATCTGCCAGGACATTGTCCTTGCCTGAGAGGTGAACTGCCGTGAGTGAGGTGTTCAGGGAGTAAGCCAGAGACCACAACTTCATTGCTTCGGTGCACAAGGCCGTAGACCGAGTGCCTCCTTGCTTGTTGATGTACCACATTGTGGTGGTGTTGTCTGTTCTGACCTGTACAACTTTGTTCTGAACAGATTTGGAAAAAGCTTGAAGTGCTAGAAATACTGCTCTGAGTTCCAACAGATTGATGTGGAGCAGAGATTCCTTAGGGGACCACAACCCCTGGGTGGTGAGGTCGCCCATGTGAGCCCTCCACCCCAAGAGGGAGGCATCTGTAGTAAGGATTAAAGAGTGAGACTGAGTAACAAAGGGAAACCCTTGTCTCAGATTGTTCTGATCCTGCCACCACTGTAGGGCCTGGATCAGAGTTCGAGTTACTGGGATCAATTTGGTCAGAGGGTCCTTCCTTTGAGACCAAAAGGCTCTCAAATGGAACTGAATGTCCCTCATCTGAAATCTTGCTCCCTGCACTACTGCTGTAGAAGCAGCCATGTGCCCCAGAAGCTGAAGAAAATGCCTTGCTGGTCGAGACACCTGCAGGGTGAATGAGGAGGCCAGAGAGACCAGGGTCCTTGCCCTGTCCAGGGGAAGGAAGGCTCTGGCCTTCCCTGTGTCTAGTTCTGCACCTATGAAGGTGAGGAGCTGGACAGGCTCTAGAACTGACTTTGGAAGATTTAGAAGGAAACCCAAGGAAGTGAGAAGTTGCTGAGTTATCTGTAAGTGTAACTTGACTTGGTCTGGGGACTGGCCTACTATGAGCCAGTCGTCCAGGTAAGGGAAGATGGCAATCTTCTGCCTTCTTAGAGCAGCAACTACCACTGCCAGGCATTTTGTGAATACCCTTGGAGCAGATGTGAGGCCAAAGGGCATTGCTCTGAACTGGTAATGGCCTGAGAACAGCTCGAACCTGAGGTACTTTCGATGGGAGCTTCTGACGAGAATATGGAAGTAGGCATCCTTGAGGTCCAGGGACACAAGCCAGTCCCCTGGCCTTAGAGAGGGTAGAATAATTCCCAGAGTCACCATTTTGAATTTTGGTTTTAAAAGGTGCTTAAGTATCTGAGATCCAGGATGGGCCACCATTCTCCTGTCTTTTTTTGGGGTAAGGAAGTACCTGGTGTACAACCCTTTGCCCTGGTGTAGGGGTGGAACCCTTTCCACAGCTCTGAGAGCTAGGAGGGAAGAGACCTCTGCCTCTAAGGCAAGTGCCTCTGATGGACTTGCAGGTGGAAAGGATCTGGTTCTCATCTTTGGAAACTTTTTGAAGCTGAGAACCAGTCCCTGGCTTACTACTTCCAGGACCCATTTGTCTGATGTCAGAGACTCCCAGTCCTGGACAAAGTAAGCCAGCCTGCCCCCTACAGGTAGCTGAGAATCAGCCTGGGCAACCCCATCAGTGTGCCTGTTTGGCAGGGGCTTTGGGCTGAAGGGTGAGAAGCTTGCCTGTCTCTCTCCCTAAAGAACCCCTCTGAGCATAAGCAGAAGAGGAGGCCTGGCTTGGTAAAAGGCCTATGAAAAGGCCTACCCTGCCACTGGAAGCTGCCTTTGAGGAGTGGCCTGCCTTTCCTTGGCCTGTGCACTCCTATAGGAGGTCCTATACTCATCCATTTTCTTCATATAATTCTCTGTTTGCTCCCCAAACAGAGAATTACCCACAACAGGAAAATCCATGGTCTTAGTCTGGGTATCCTGTGACAGGCTAGTACATCTGAGCCAAGCCATTCTTCGAAGTGCCACAGATGTAGCCATGACTCTAGATGTCACATCATTGGAGTCTACTGCAGAATGGAATTGCACCTTGGATGCCTCAATACCATCAGCAGCCACCTGCTCCAGCTCCTTGGCAAGCTGGCTAGGGACCTGTTTTGCTAGGGCCATAACAGTGTCCCATCTGGATTTTTGATACCTAGCAGTAAAAGCCATATAATTGGCCTGTCTGAGTCCCAAGGATGCTGCCATGTACTGTTTCTTTGCCATGGCATCAATCCTCCTGGAGTCCTTGTCCAGGGGGTGTGAAGCCAAGGGAATGTTTGCCTTATCACAGGCTGCAGCCTGCACTACCTCAACATGGCTGCATTGTTGTGTAGGAACTCTGTGTCAGAGCCTGACAATGTATACCTCTTGTCCATTCTCTTATCCACAGGAGGTATAGTGTTAGGAGTCTTTAAAATCTTAAATGTCTGTTTCCCAAAGATTTGTGCAGGGAATAGACAGCCTCCTAAACTCTGGGATATCCATCATTTCCACATAGTCAGGCTCCTCCTGGTCATCCACAGCTTCTTCCATAGGAAGCTGGAGGTTTCAGCCACTTTTTATAAAAGATGAAATGGGAGGGGACTCAGAAAGCCTAGGAGGAGACACTCCTGCAGGTCTGTCTGGGGAGATGTCCAGTCAATGGGCATCCAGACTTTCAAATCCACATTCACTTTCCTCATACTCCTCTTCCTCCTCCTCCGGTTCATAAAATTCCTCTAAATCATACTCTTGAACCGGTGGAACCGGCCGAACCGAGTGCCTGCCTGATGGTGCCGGTTCGGTCGGAACCGGGGAAAGCAACTGGACAATTTTGATCACTTTGGCTATTTCTTCAGCGGTTGGAGAGGAAAGTTTTGGCTCCACACCAGCTGATTTTTCTTTTCTAGTTCTTTTAGCTGGAACCGACTCCTCAGAATTGGCTCTCCTTTTGCCCGAAGAAGTCTCGCCCTGGTCAGAGGGCACTCCTTCTGGTTCGGTTTGAACTGAACCGGGCTGGCCATCTGTTCAGCGGACATTTTGGCCTCCCTATCCCTGAGCCTACCAACTCTATTTTCTAGGGTAGCTGCAGGAAATTTTGCAAATCTGGCAGTCTGCATTGAGGTGGTCAAACCCCAGACAATAACACAGGTGGTGTGGGGTCAGCCTTAGCAAAGACTTCCCCACACACTGCAGTGTTGAAACCCAGTGGGTCCAGTTTTTCTTTGGGTTTCTCAGACATAGTGCCAGTCCTAACCAAACTTACCTTTTATGGCAATCCGCAAGCAAGACCCTCTTATTGGTTCCCAACCGTGTCACGGGTCGTGGAAAAAAACGTAATAAAATCCGTTTTTTTTAGAACCGTAACTACACTTAAAAGCACAATTTAAGATTTTTTAACAACTTGATCGGTTCAAACCGAACTGATAAACCATTTACAAGTTCCACACAGAATAGAATAAAATAAAACCTATCTAGTACTCACGAATACCACAGACAGAGACTGAACCAACAGGTTACGGTTTAAATTCGGTCGAAAACCGAGAAAAATGGTACTTTAACCGACAAACTGAACCGAGCAGAAGGAGAAATCTCCGGAGCGACTGTTCAGTGAGGCGGAGTAAAGAATCTGATGGTTTGAGTTTGAAGAATAACAGACAGAGTCTCAACTGAGCTCGAGCTCAGCGTTTCATGCCTGGCATGGAAAGTTAACTCTTTCATCTCCAGGGCAGTTCGAAGGTTGGGACTCACTGCTATTGTCAGAATACAGCAAGACTTCATGTTGTTTGAAAGTAGGCATCTTTGAGGTCCAGGGAGGCTAGCCAATCCCCTGGCCTTAGGGAGGGAAGAATTATTCCCAGAGTCACCATCTTGAGCCTTGATTTTAAAAGATGTTTGTTCAGGTATCTTAGATCTAGGATGGGTCACCACTCCCCTGTCCTTTTTGGGCTAAGGAAGTACCTGGAGTACAGACTTTGCCCTGGTGTAGGGTAGGAACTCGGTCTATGGCTCTTAAGGCCAGAAGAGATGAAACCTCTGCCTCTAGGGCAAGGGTTTCAGAGAGACTTGCAGGTGGAAAAGATCTGGCTCTCATCTTCGGAAATTTTTTGAAGCTGAGAACCAGTCCCTGGCTTACTACTTCCAGGACCCACTTGTCTGAAGTAACAGACATCCAGTCCTGCACAAAGTAAGCCAGCCTGCCCCCTACATGGATAGGATAGTTGATCTGGGCAGACCCATCAGGTTGTTTGCTTGGCAGGGGCCTTAGGCTGAGGAGTGGATGCAGCCCTGCTCATCCCCCTTCTGCCTCTCCCTCTGAAGAATCCCCTCTGTGAAAAGGGAGAAGAGGCCTGTGCTTGGTAGAAAGACTTATGAAAAGGCCTGCCTCTGCCCCTAGATTGCAGCCTTTGAGGAGTTGCCTGTCTCTCCTTGGCCTGTGCACTCCTATAAATAGTCCTATATTCCTCCATCATTTTCATGTAATTCTCTGTCTGCTTCCCAAACAGAGAATTACCTTCCACAGGGAAATCCATGGCCTTAGCCTGGGTGTCATGTGGGAGGCTAGTACATCTGAGCCAAGCCATTCTCTGAAGAGCCACAGATGTAGCCATGACTCTTGATGACACATCATTGAAGTCCACAGCAGCATGAAATTGTACCTTAGATATCTCAATCCCATCAGCAGCTACCTCCTCCAGCTCCTTGGCCTGTTGGGGGGAGGCCTTTTTAGCCAGTGCCAGTACAGTGTCCCACCTGGACTTCTGGTACCTGGCTGTATAGGCCATATAATTAGCCTGCCTGAGTCCCAAAGAGGATGCCATGTACTGTTTCTTTGCCAAGGCATCCATCCTCCTGGAGTCTTTATCTGGGGGATGTGATGCCAAGGGAACATTAGCCCTGTCACAGGCTGCAGCCTGCACGACCCCAACATGGCTGCATTGTTGATAGAAAAACTCCATGTCTGAGGCTGATAAGGTATACCTCTTGTCCATTCTTTTATCAACAGGAGGTACAGAATTTGGAGACTTCAACATTTTTTGTGTCTGTTTCCCAAAAGATTTGTGTAGGGGAATAGACAGCCTCCTGGACTCTGGGATGTCCATCATTTCAACAAAATCAGGCTCCTCTTGATCCTCTGTAGCCTCCTCCATAGGGAGCTTGAGGGTTTCAGTCACTTTTCTGTAGAACAGATAGTGGGGAAGGGACTCAGAGAGCCTAAGAGGGGAAACACCAGAAGGTCTGTCTGGGGAGATGTCCGGTTCAATGGGCACATCCAGACTTTCTGCTCCATCATACTCATCATCTTGCTCATAATCCCTGCCCCCCTTCCTCAAATTCTGGTTCATAAAAATCTTCAGGGGCATAACCCTGAACCGGAGGAACCAACCAAACCAAAACCACTAGCTAACGGAGCCAGATCCGAAGGAACCGGATGAAGCGATTCAACAATCCGAATCACTCAGGCAATCTCATCAGCGGTTGGAATATGAACCTCCGGATCTGAACTGGCTGATTTGTCTTTATGTTTCCTTTTTGTAGGAACCGATCCCTCAGGATTAGCTCTCCTCTTGCCCAAAAATGTATTGTCCTGGTCAGAGTGCACTCCTTCTGTTTCGGTCGGAACCGAACCGGGCTGGCCATCTGGGTCAGCGGACTTCTCGGCCTCCTTTTCCCTCAGTCTACCTAATCTATTTTCAAGGGTAGACATAGGAATGTTTTTACATATTTGGCAGTCTGTATCAAGGTGGTCAAACCCCAGACAATAAACACAGGTGGTGTAGGGCTCGGCCTTAGCAAAGACCTCCCTACACTCACTGCAGTGTTGAAACCCAGTGGGCCCATTTTTTGTTGGGTTTCTTAGACATGGCCAACCTAACTAAACTTACCCTTTTTTTGGCAACCGCCAGGCAAGACTCCCTTATCGGTTTCTAACCGTGTTATGGGTATTGGAAAAAAATGTTAAAACAAGTTTTTTTTAAAACTGATAAGGACCTGCAACCACACACTAAAGGAAAACACACAGATTTCAAATATGTTGGATCTGTTCAGCTGAACCGATGGAGAAAAGTTTTTACAATTTCCACAAATAAACCAGAACTACTACTTAAACTACTTACTGTACCGCAGACAGAGCCCTGAACCATAATACTATGGAAGTTAAGCGGAAAAACCAACACTGTAACTGACTTTGAACCTAGCAGAAGAAGAAATCTCCGGAGCTACTATTCAATGAGGCTAAGTAAAGAATCTGATGGTTGGGTTTCAAAGTGCTGCAGACAGAGGCCTTAACCGAGCACGAGCTCAACGTTCTATGCACTGCATAGAAAATTAACCCTCTACTCTCCTGGGCAGCTCAAAGGCTGTAGCTAACTGAAGATTGTCAGAATATAGCTAGATTTCATGTTGTTTGAAGATGGGTTCTCTGATAAGCAGAGGAAATCACCTACACTGGGCCAAGGGTGACAACCGGAACAGATGCAGCCATGCCATCCGCCTGATGCAGACCACTCTCCCTACGACTCTGGAAGCTACCTCGTTCGTGTCATAGTATGCCCTTGCTTGGTGCCTTGCTAGCTCCAGGCCCTGAGCAGAAAGTGCAATGGCTTGTCTGGTTACCACTGAATTAGGCAAGGAGGCTAGGAGCTGACTTAGCCTGAACCACAAGAACCTATCATAGCAAGCATAGTGGGCATGATGTGCAGCAATGGACAGTAAAATCCATGCCAAGTAGAAGGTCTTCCTACCTCAGAAGTCAAAATCTGCAGAGTCTTGATCTGGGGACTGGTAACAGTGAAGGACATGAAGCCCATCAGGAGTGTCCAGTTGCAGCAACCCTGACTGGGGGTGAGGCATACAACCTGGAAACTCCAAGGGAGCACAATACCTCTGGCTCAGTTCCCTGGGGGCTGGGACACTGGAGAAGGGACGTTGCCAGAAGTGCAGTGATGCCTCCCGGAAGGGAGCAGGCCAGGTGGGCAGGTGGGTGCACTGAATTTGCTTAGAAAGGCGTGCGCCACATGCTCAGTATTGTGTTAGGAGGTACGGGTGATGCGAAGGTCTTCCAACATCCTTGTGAGGAAGTGCCGATTGTCAGAATCAGGGACCACTGCCCGCTCTTTAGAGGGAGGTTGGGTCCAGGCCTCTAAAGAAACTACAGAGGTGTCAGCAGACTGTGAGGAGTCTAGTAGCCAGTCTGAATCAGACCCAGAATCCTCCTCCAAAGAGGTGGAGACAGAGGTCTGATGCCAGACTACCTGCCCCTTCCTGGACCGACAGACGTGCCAACTTGTGGTCTGGCACCACAGTCGGTGCGATTCCCCCCCCCGGCACTGCGAATGGCACCGGAGGAAGAAATGGCTCCAACTACAGCAGTGAGGCCAGAATCAGCACCAGACATGGTGCCGTCCCCTCCCACGGTGCTACGAATGGAGTCGGAGACGGTGCCGACGATGGTGCCGAGATCCCCCTCGGTGCCATGAATGGTGCTGAGAGCAAGAACGGTGCCACTCCTGGTGCTGTCACCCACCACAGTGCCGTGAATGGTGCCAGAACCGGAAGCAGTGCCGTCTCCAATCTCAGTGCCATGGATGGCGCTGAGACTAGAAACAGCCACAGAAGGTGCTGTAGAACTTCCCACAGTGCCGTCCCCACTATCGATGCCATGAATGGTGCTGACTGCAGAAACGATGCTGAGCGGCTGGTCGGTACCGACCACAACGCTGTCAGGGCCCCCGGCACCACAAACAATGCCGAGACCCAAAACGGCACTGGCAGATGGCATTGAGGCTGGTGCTGGCCAGGGCCCACGGGCTCCAGGACATGACACCGGGGGTGCCTTCACCACCAAAGGGGCAATTTCCGGAGCGGTGCCTCCCGCCTGGCCCAAAAGGAATGGATTGGGCCTCCTGCACCGTGGAAGGGACCCCCACTGTGGCAAGGCTCAAAGAGGCAGAATCCCCCTCCTCCACAGTCCATATAGAACCGGGAGGGGACCAAGAGGAAGGACTGAGAGACCATGTCTTGGTGTTACAAGTGTGGGCCCACCCTCCGAAAGCCAGCGGAACTTGTCCGACCTTTCATGCGTGAAGCTCAACAGCTCGACGGTCGATGGAAAAGCAGGTGTCGCATGAATCCATGTCGTGAAGTGGGCCAAGACAGGTAAGGCAACGATCATGCTGGTCGGTAAGAATAAATTAGTTACCATAGTAATCTTCTTTCTTTGCCAGTGATGCTCAGATATTCCTAATTTTATGCAGTAAGCCTGGAGGGTTGGACTGCCCAGAGAGATAGAACACATGCAAATGATGGAACACTTTTCATGTGATCATCTTTCAAACACTGCCTCTACTAACTGCCTTTGTTCTAAACCTCTTCAGATTTTATAAATGGAGCCTGGAAGGTAGGTCCAGAGTTATATAGTACTATCATTTTATTATTAAAATTGGGGTTTTCCCAAAAATATGAATTTGCAAAAATAAACACTCCAAATGGAGACCTATTCAACAAGGTTAGAACAAAATGCCAGAGAAAAGATACCCAAAACAGGTAGAAACAAAATGAACCCTGATTTACCCAAACTATTGACAGGTGCAGTGTAAAAACACTCCAAGGGTGTATAGTGATATGGGTGGCACCAACATGTGGAGTGCAGAGGCTGATGTTCTGGAAGGGGAGGAAGGGAGGGAAGTTATGAATATCGAAACATCACTGGGAAGAAAGAAGATTACTGTGGTGAGTATGTTTTTCTTCTAACCCCAGTAATGCTCATAATATTCCTAACATTATGCAGACTACCAAGCAGTATCACTGGAGGTAGACACAGAACTTATTTTGGAAACAGACTTTACAGGACTGCTATGTCAAGCCTAGCATCACTCCAAGACAAAATATCTAGATTGTAATGCTTTATAAAGGTGTGTACTGTCTTCCAGGTAGCTGTTTTACAAATGTCCAGTAATGGAACATCTCTGGCAGTTGCTAAGGTAGCAGCTGTCCCTCTTGTGGAATGGGCCCTCAACCATGATGGGGGCTCCTTACTAGCCTTTGTGTAACAGAACTGGATACACTGGACTATCCATCGAGAAATGGACCTTTTAGAGGCTGGATTACCTTTTCTTACATCCCCATAGGTCAGGAACAGCTGTTTTCTGTCCTGTCTATGGCCTTTTGTGGCTGTCATGTAGTAACTGAGAGCTCTTTTCACATCCAGACTGTGAAGTCTTCCTTTACCAGAGGTAGAGTGGTCAGTGAAAAGACAGGGAGAGTGATGGACTGGTTTAAGTGGAAGTCTGAGACTACCTTGGGAAGAAATTTTCTGTTTGTTCTAAATGCTACCTTATCCTTATGAAAGGAGATATAGTCCTGATCTATACAGAGAGCCTGAAGCTCACTAATCCTTCTTGCAGAAGTCATTGCCATGAGAAAAACTGTTTTCCAAGTGACATTTTTCAGATGAGCTGTAGCCATGGGTTCAAAGGGAGAGACCATGAGTTTAGCTATACACACATTCAAATCCCAAGCTGGCACTGGTGCCCTGTGGGTTGGATGCAGATGATTCAGACCTTTAAAGAATATTTTAAAGATAGGATCCGAGGCTAAGGTTACTCTTGCCCCAGCAGAGAGGTAAGCAGAGACAGCTGCCAAATGAACCTTCAGAGAGATGGGTTGCAAGCCAGAAGAATGCAAGAGAGAGAGATAATCCAAGACAACTGGAATTTCAGCCTGTCCTGGTATCAGTGATCTGCTAGAGCACCAAAGTGAAAATGTCTTCCATTTAGAAAAATAGGTTTTCCTAGTAGAAGGTTTTTTATAAACTCTTAAAATGCTTAAGACAGATTGAGAAAGAATATGCAAAATTGAACCAATGTCCTCAAGAGCCAGGCCTTGAGGTTGAGGGACTTGAGATTCAGATACAATAGAGTTTCCTGGTTGGAAGTCAGTAGATTGTGCTTCCGAGCGAGGTGTATCAGTTTTGTGACAGACATGGAGAGCAGAAGAGAGTACCATGGCTGCCTTGGCCAATCTGGAGCTATCAAGATCAGTGATGCTGCATGGGGCCTGAGCTTGATCAGTACCCTGTGAACCAGAGGGTAAGGAGGAAAAGCTTACAGGAACCTCCCTGACCAATCCAGGGTCAGGGCATTCAGAGGGAGTGTGCCCTGATCCGGTGGTCTGCAACAATACTGGGGCAGATGGTGGTTCTGGTGGGATGCAAACAAGTCTACCTGCTGAGTGCCCCACCTTCTGAAAATAACCTGTACCACCTGTCTGTTCAGGATCCATTCATGATGGACCTGGTTGACTCGACTCAAGGCATCGGTCAGGATGTTGTCTTTCCCTGGCAAATGAATTGCCTGCAGGGATATTCCCAGAGAGTAAGCTAGAGTCAAGATACGTATGGCTTCTGTACAAAAGAGGCCTGAAATGGTGCCTCCCTGCTTGTTTATGTAATACATTGGGGTGGTATTGTCTGTTCTGATCTGTACCACCTTGCCCTGTACTAGGGGAAAGAAAGCTTGTAGAGCTAGCAAAACTTGCTCTGAGTTCCAGTAAGTTTATGTGCTGAAGGGACTCTGCAGCTGACCAAGTACCCTGGGTGGTGTGCTGCTCTAGATGGGTGCCCTAGCCCAATAGGGATGCATCTGTTGTGAGAACCACTGAAGGATTCTCCCTTTGAAAGGGGATTCCCTTTCTTAAGTTGGAGTCCTCTTTCCACCACAATAGGGCCTGTAACAGTACCCTTGTTACTGGAATGAGTTTTGGAAAAGGGTCTTTTTTCTGATACCAGTGAACCCTGAGATGGAACTGGATGTCCTTCTTCTGGAATCTGGAACCCAGCACTGTGCCTACTGCAGCAGCCATGTGCCCAGTAGCTGGAGAAACTGTCTTGCAGTTTTTGGTTTGTGTAACCTGAAGGAATTTGCCACTGACTGAAGGTTTTGTACTGTCTCCAGAGGCAAATAGGCTCTGGCCTATAAGGTATTTATTTATGCTATGAACTGCAACACCTGTGTGGGGGTGAAAGCAGACTTTTTGTGATTGATTAGAAATCCCAGGGACTCTAGGAGGTCCTGGGTGACTTTTATCCTGCTGTGCCTTCAGTTGGGATCTTCCCATCACTAACCAGTTATCCAGAAAAGGGAAAATAGTGATACCTTGTCTCCGAAAATGTGCTACTACAGCAGCTAGACACTTTGTGAATACCCTTGGGGCCTAAGAAAGGTCAAAAGGCAGGGTTAAAAACTGATAGTGACCTGAAGGGAGTCTGAATCTGAGATATCTCCAGTAAGAATCCCTTATGGTAATGTGGAAATAGGCATCCTTTAAGTCCAGTGATGCCAGTCAATCTCCCTTTTGGAGCACTGGCAAAATCACTGCTACAGTTACTATTTAGAATTTTTGTTTTTTTAGATGCTTGTTTAAAGCTCCGAGATCAAGAATAGGCCACAACTCCCCACTTTTCTTTGTGGTTAGAAAGTATCTGGAATAAAAACCCCTTCCCTCAGGGACTTTGGAACTGGTTCTACTGCTTTCAGCTGTAGCAGGTTTTGAACCTGTGACTCTAGCAGTGTTTTTTTCTGCTAGTGAGGGAGAGCTGAATACTCTGATTTTCTGAGAAGGAGGGGATTTGAATTCCAGAGACAGACCCTGATCCACTACCTCCAGAACCCATTTGTCTGTGGTGATGTTCAGCCAGGCATGGAGTAAGTGAGACAGTCTGCCTCCTACAGGTAGGGAGGAAGTGGCCTGTGGCTCAGAGGGTCTGTTTTGATTGTGGCTGAGGCTGAGCTTGGGACCCTCGCCTCAAGCCTCTCCATCCCCTGCCCCTGGAGTATACCTGTTGTGGATACTGCTGGAACTGGGGTAAGGCCACTGGCTGGAAGGAAGGGCCTTGTATAAAAAGAACTGCCCCCAGCCTCCCCTTCCATAAGGTCTGGTGGACAGTGAAGCTCTCTCTATGGCAGAGTTGCTTCTGTAAGTGGCCTTATACTCGTCCACCTTCTTCATGTATGCCACAGTGGACTCCCCAAAAAGGGAGTTTCCCTGTATAGGAAAATCCAAGGCCTTAGACTGGGCATCTTGAGTAAGGTTTGTGGCCCTGAGCCATGCAAACCTCCTCTGTGCCACCGTATTCGCCATCTATCTGGCTACAGCGTCATTGGTGTCAGCAGCCATTTGGAATTGGTACTTTGCTGCCTGTAACCCAAACCTGGCAGTTTCAGCCAGGTCATCTGACAAGGGTGAGGGAGCTTTCTGGGACATAGCCAGGACTGACTGCCACAGTGACTTCTGGTACTGGGCAGCATATGCCTGGAAGGCAGCCTAACACATAGCAAGAGAGGCTGACAGGTGCCCTTTTTTGGCAATGCTGTCAATTTTTCTGGAGTCCTTGTCTGGAGGATGTGAGGACAGAGGGACCCTGGCCTTATCGCAAACAGCTTGCTGAATTACCCCCTGATTGCCTGGATGGGAGAAGAGAAAATCAGCTCCCTTCCTCTTCAATTGAAATTTTCTATCCATCCTCCTGTCTATGGGAGGAGTGGAATTCGGTGTTTGGAGAATCTTTAGGCCATCCCTCTTAAAGAATTTGTACACCGGTAGGAGAAGAGCCTTTGTAGGTGTCAGCCCCATCATCTCCAAGTACTCTACCTCCTCTTCATCCTCAACTTGTTTGGTAGTGGAGATGTCTAGTGCATCTACCATCATTCTTATAAAAGTAAAATGGAATGGAAAATCCTCAGTCACCCTCGGAGGCAAACCAAAGTCCTGTTCAGGGGACACTTCTGGTTTGATTGGTCCCTCCTCATCACTGTATTCATCATCATCATCAAACTGGTCCCCTCTATCTTGAGGGGGTGGATGCACATTGCTGCCAGCCTGGGGACCCTGGGAAGGGGCAGGAGGCTGCTGAGGAGGAACTATTGCCTGTAAAGACTAAATTATTTTAAAGTCCTGAGCAATTTCTTGGGCCGTTGGTATAGGCATAGCAGGCACAGGTGGGGGTTCAGTGTGCTTTAGCTTTTTACTTTTTTTAGAAGGAACCGGGGAGTCAGCCAGTTCATTTGTACATTTTGTGCTCATTTTGCCTGTCTCAGGGGCAGGCACAGAAGCAGATGTGGGTTGAGCCACAGATTCTTGGGGTATCGGCTGGTCAGAGCCAGAGGGACCCTTTGCAGACTTTTTCTTGAGCCTTTCAAGGTGTTTTTCCAGAGTTTTATCTGGGAATGTTTTACATACTTCACATTCCTCTTTAAGGTGGTAAAAACCCACACATATCACACATAAAGTGTTCATCTGCTTTAGCAAATATGTCCCCACACTGGGAACAGTCCTTAAAACCGGGTTCACAGGTTCGCTTTTTGGGTTTCTCAGACATGATGTTTGAAAAAGAAAAAACCCAACCGCTAATAACAAAAGCTTTTTTTTTTGTTTAAATGATTGGTTCCGGAACCAAAAAGGAACCAATGGATCCGAACCGATGTAGCGGTATGGAACCAGGTCAGTGGTTCAGGTAACCGAGAAAGATCAGTTACAACAAATTAAATAAAACAAGTTTTAAATGTACAACTAAGGCAGTTCTTTAATCAGAGAAGCCCGATTTTAACAGAAACTAACCTGGTTCCCTCATGGTTATACCGAACTGGGAGGAACCAGGAAAAATAAATTTAACTGTAAACTAGGTACATAATACAAAACAAATCATAAAGGCAGTAAATGAAAACAAAATATAGTAGTATTTTGAAGTTTTCTTCACACAGGAGAAAGTGGATGAATGAAGCTCTGAGCGACAAGACTTTTCAGGTGGAGAGAAAAATCTGAAGAACACAGGCAGTTAGTAGAGGCAGTGTTTGAAAGATGCTCACGTGCAAAGTGTTCCATCATTTGCATGTGTTCTATCTCTCCAGGCAGTCCAACCCTCTAGGCTTACTGCATATAGTTAGAAATATTCTGAGCATTACTGGGGTTAGAATGGAATATTGATGGCAGCACGGACACTGACGCATAGAGGCCACCCATTTCGACTCCCCCCGTGCAGACATAATCAACAGTAAAAAATAAAAAAACAGACTTTGTCGCTGGAAATAATAAAGGAATGGTCTTACCAGTCAGCGGCGTTGAGTAGGTGGCGAAACAGAACTGACAGTACTTTTCTCGATGAGATAGGCTGAACGTGAAATTATGCCACAGCTCTGATGCAGTCTTCTCTCAGGAGCTCCACACAAGGTGCGACCTCTACGGTGGGAAGCGAAGAACTGGCAGGAGGGTGGGGCTGATGACAGCTAACGGCCAACCTGCGCGCCACATGCAATGCATTAGCTTTGAGGGCAGCACCATCACTGTATCAGCTCCACCCATCAAAAAAAAAAAAAGAGTTCCTGTGGGGTCATGACCTCGGACCACTTACCCACATGTGATGAATGGTGAAGACTGACACAGATAAGATCTATGTTTTGTGTGGGCGCTTCATCCCCCAGCCCCCCCTGCGGGGGGCTCTGCTCCTGCACTCCCCGGACTTTAAATAACCAACTCTGAGTCGGAGTTAGTTCGGGGAGGGGGCGAACACTCTGGAGGCACCAGTGTCAGGAATGCAGCAGACCATCACAGCAAACTGTCGGTAATGTCGCTGTGATTGTCTTCGCTGTATTCCCATCACGGTTGCAATGTGATACCATTGCTGGACAACCTGAGCAGCTGGGTGCCTTCCCCTGTTTTCCTCCTTTTCCCTACCTTCCTCCTTCCCTCTTACCCCTCCCCATCCTATCTCCCCACCCTCCCAAGTGAGCCTTTCTTATCTCCCACCTAATCTAATCTCCTCCTTGCACATGTCTTCTTATTTACTCCCTATGCACTTATTTCCATTCCCTTCAACTCTCCTCCCTCCCTGACCCTCCCTATGCTTTGACAAGGAAATGTTATTCTGCTTAATTAGTTCTAGTATTGCAGACAAATTCTTGCATTGTATGCAACCCTTTATTCGTCTGTATTATTCACTGTTTAAAATTTCCACTGCATTTATGTATTTTTTTACGTGCCCACTCTCAAAATTCATGTACTGACATATGTTTCTATTTGCGTTGTTTGTAATTGTTATTTTCTACTCTCATGGAACCTTTGTAAATGAGTTTCCAGCTCAAAGGTGTAATCTTAGATCTAAATAAATAAATAAAATAAGATAGGTTTTTTTTAAGTTACTTCTTGTTACTCACTTCTTACCCTAGATATGTTTTTTTTAGTTTCCCCTTTCTCACCCTGTTTACCTTTACCAGCTATATGATTTTTTAAGTTTTCCCTTTTGTCACCTTCTGTTTACCTTTTGTCAAACCCTGTTTACCTTTACCTTCTATAGGATTTTTAAGTGTCCCCTTTGTCACCCTTTGTTTACTTTTACCGATGGGATTTTTAAGTTTCCCCTTTGTCTTTCCCTTCTTAACCATATCCTACAGCAGATGGAGTTTTTTAAGTTTCCCTTTTGTTTCCCTATCTACTTTTACCCTTGATAGGGAGTACAATCAGTACCCTCCTTAACAGGTGCTTACGGTTCCTGTACTGCTTAACATTGGTGGCAGCAAGTATACAGGTGGTCCACCTTACTGTACTGGACAGAGTTTCCCCTGTGCCTGCTGTCACCTGCGAATAACTGCTGACACCTAAGATGCCAATCTTACTCCTGTACCACTCTTGCTCTGTTCCACTCATGGTCTGGGACACAAGTGTAATGAGACATGCTGGAGTGGCTGCCTTATATCCTCCCAATGGGACCTCCGCTAGGGGGGGCTTCCTGCTGAGTCCTTGCTGTTCTACCCTCCTTCACATGACCCTCCACACCAGTTCCTTTGCTTCCGACCTGGAGATGCTGCCCTGTAAACAACAACAGACAGAAACTCACAAAAGAAAACATTTCTCACCGTAGTAATCTTCTTTCTTCCAAGGGATCCTTTAGCTTCAGTAACAATTGCAGTAAGCTGACTAGGTAGTACTGCCCCGGAGGTGGAATGTATGGTAATGAGTTTTATGAATTAGCCAATCAGAGAGAAGCTTATGGGTGTGCTGAGCAGAGGCTATTAGGAGGGTTTCAGAATTTTTTCATAGTTAGAATGGGCACATACCCCATCAGGTATGAACCAACAGGATTCAAAAACATATAACTACAAAACCAGAAAAACAACAACATGAAAACTTTGCTATAGAAATGATTCAGAGTTTGGAAATATCAAATAGGATGAAGGTCAAAGTAGAGCCCTCTTCTGAGCTGTTATCAGGGGAGGAGGGTGGGAGCTTACTGATGCTAAAGGACCCCTTGGAAGAAAGAAGATTACTACCTACCCCAAGAGTCCTTTAGCATCAGTAACTATTGCAGACTATGAAGCAGTGCATTTGGGAGGCGATCAGAGAACCTGCTTAGGAAAGAGGCTCTGCAAAACCGCCCTGCCAAACTGCATCAGATCTAGACTGTACATCCAGACAGTAGAGCAGTGTGAATGTGTGTACAGTCTTCCAAGTAGCTGCTTCACAGACGTCCAGTAAGGGAATGTCCCTTGCAGCTGTCACAGAGGCAGCAGTGCCCCTAGTAGAGTGGGCCCTGAGGCTCTCGGGGGTTGTTTGCTAGCTTTACATAGCAGAACTGAATGCAGGAGACTATGCAGCAAGATACAGTTCTCTTAGTGGCTGGTCTTCCTCTATCTACCTCCCCATAGGTGAGTAACAGCTGTGTGGATGAACCCCTGAACTGCTTGGTGTGTTCCAAGTAGTAAAGCAGGGCCCTTTTGACATCCAAACTGTGGAGCTTCTGCTCACCTGGAGTGGATTTCTCAGTAAAAAAACATAGGTAGGGTGATGGACTGATTGTGATGGAACTCTGGGACCATATTAGGCATGAATTTCCTATTCTTCCCGAGCTCAATCTTATCTCTATGAGGGATTTAGTTGGGCTCTTTACAAAGTGCCTGTAACTCTGAAATCCTTCCAGCTGAAGTAACGGCCACTAGGAACACATTTTCCAAGTAACATACTTGAGGTGGGCCATAGCCATGGGTTCAAAAGGTGGCTTCATGAGCTTGGCAATAGAGAGGTTCAGACTCCATGGGGAGACAGGTTTCCTGACTGGAGACTGGGTATGTAGGAGACCTCTAAAAAAACTGTTTAAACACTGGTTGGGAGAAAATAGATTCACTCTTCCCAACCGAATAATAGGTTGAGGTTGCAGCCAGATGCAGCTTCAGGGAGGAAGGCCTCAAGCCTGAAACCTGTAAATACACCAAATAATCTAAGAGGTTAGGAATTGAAGCCTTGAGGGGATCAATTTGTTTCTTTTTACACCAGATCAAAAACCTCTTCCATTTGGCTGCATAGGTCCTTTTTGTTCTTGGCTTTTTGGCCATTCTGAAGATCTTTAAGACTTGTTCAGAATACTGAGAGGCAGGAAACATTAACTCCTCAAGAGCCAGGCCTTGAGGTGAAGAGACTTCAGGTCTGGATATGATACCCCTATCTGGGGGAGAGTCAGAATGGAGTGACTGGGTGGAAGATGAATGGGTTTACTGCAAGACAGAGCTAGCTGGAGGGAGTACTAGGCTTGGTGCGACTAGAATCATTGTGGCTGGCTGGAACATGAGCTTTAGCAACACCTTGAAAATCAGAGGAAAGGGAGTGAAGGCATAAAGGAACTTCCCTGATCAGTCCAGGGTAAGGGCATCTGATGGAAGTCTGAACCTCAGGAATTTTCTGTGGGACTGCCTTATTGGTATGTGAAAATGTGCATTCTTGAGGTCTAAGGAGGCTAGCCAGTCTCCTTGCTGCAGAGAATGTATTACCATTCTCAAAGTGACCATCCTGAATTTGGGCTTTAGCAGATGCTTGTTCAAGTATCTGAGGTCTAAGATATGTCGCCACTCCCCATTTTTCTTTTGTGTCAGGAAGTGTCTGGAGTTAGACCCCGTTGCCCTGCTGATGGGCAGGTACTCTTTCTAATACTCTTGCTGCCAACAAGATCTTTCGCTTCTAACTCCAACAGTAGCCTTTCTGTTGGGGTTAGGGACTTGCCTAGCTGGGTACACCTGAGGGCTGGCATCATTTTGAACTGAAGAGGCTTGCCCTTTTCCACTACCTCCAGGACCCTCTTGTCTGATGTGATCAGGGCCCAGGACTGGAGGTAGTGGGAGAGCCTGCTCCCTACAAGCGGAGGGGAGGTGACCTGGGCAGAGACATCAGGGCTTCTGCTGAGTTGCAGGAGCAGGGGTAGAGGTAGTTCTCCTCTGACCCCTCCTGCCTCTCCCTCTGAAGAAGCATCTCATCTTTTTTTTTTAAACCCATCTTTATTCAATTTTCGAAAAATAGACAGACATACACATACCTGGCAGAACCAGGGTACACAGTCCCAAACTGACTGCGTGAACTATGTACAGCCCACCTATGTACATACACAGCAGGTAAAACCACCCTAAGGACAGTAGCAAACTCTTATATCATCCATACCCTAACGTAATGGGTCCATAGATAAATTTACTCTACCCATAGGTATCTCAGATCCCATTACATCTACAACCCCAAGGACAGCATCAGAGCACCGGTTCCTTCAAGGAGCCTTCCTTTCATAAGGTGGCATCCTGCTGTGTCCCCTGGAAAGAGAGAGAGTTCCCCCAACCCCTTCTAACCCAGCAGACCCTTACCATCATAATACTACCCTTGCATATAAATCATAATCATCCGCACGTAAATCAGAATAGTACCAGAAATAACAATTTCACACTCCAGCATAACTACCTTCTGTTAGTCACAATCCGACAGACAGGCCTGTGTTTGAACATTTGTGACCTGCAGCGAATAAATCGCATCTAACGCTGCCCATCTTTTAACATATAACCCTTTTCTCCCCCCCAAGTATAGATACCTCTTTATCTTATCCAGAGTCCCCATTAAATCTCTTACCCACTGATCATAAGCATAAACATGATCATCCTTCCAGTGTTTTAATTAAAAGGCTTTAACTACTGCCGCCATCAAGGAGAGGTGATATTTAGGCATAACACCCAAGATTTGGGAGAAATCACCCAAGACACATATCTCTGGTGTTATAAATTCCAAATAATCCAGCATTGGGTCCATATGCCATTTAATTTGTTGCTGTAAATTTTAATTGTGCTCCCAGGTTGCTCCTGTAAAAAAGCTTTCAGCTTAGTGTGCTATATCTGGTTAAATAACTAAATAAATAAAAAAAAATTTCACCCCAAAGAGGCGATATTTTACTACATCCCCACATCACATGCAGGAAGTCACCTATTCCCCTCTCGCATCTAAAACACAGGTCTGTCTGTCTAAGGTTTCTATCACATAGTTTCACAGGGGTAAAATACATATTAGAGACAATAAAAAATTGCATACTCTTATATTTGGGTATAACAATATACTTGCTGCTTTTCCAGATATTATCCCAAGCTAGATTCAGAGGGGCCATCACTTTATCCCAATATGAGACTCTTATAGGAGAGCTCGGGCTAAGGAAATCCAGGAGCACTTTGTATATTTGTGATAGGGAGTTAGCTCTCGGATCAACTTCCTTAAGCTTATCCCATGAGAAGGAATTGTCCGTGAACCCCCAGCTTCTTCATCACACCTTCTATCATTCGCTTAATTTGTAACATTTGAAAAAAGGACATTCCATCACATCGTGTCGGAAGGGCCACTCTGTTACCCTGAATGACTTCTCTTAGCTTCAAACCAACATCTGATTAGCCCACCGCAAACTAATTACCCGATCCCCAATTACCAAATAAGGGTTACCCAGCACAGGCTGGTCTCCAGCCCTCATTTGGCCCTTTCTCTGTACAGGAGTAAGAAATGACCACCAAGCTTCTGCTGTTTTCGCAATTGGGTTCCCATACCCTTTTTTAAATATTTTTCCTGCATTTGCATACAACATTGCTTCTGGGGTAAGGCCAGAATCTTTTAGCATTTGTTTCTCCATTTGTAGCCAAATTGGAGTGTAACTCTCCCCGTCGAAATTTCTAACCCACCGAGTCATAAGGCCCAGCTGGCCCGACACATAATATATATGAAGGTCAGGTAGCTTGATCCCTCCCACTATATGCGATAAGCGCAGAATATTATGCTTTATTCTATGGGATTTAGCATTCCATAAAAATTTCGAAATTAGTTTCCTAATTATATTGAATCATTTTTTGGGATACTATATGGGGTTAAATACACAGGGTATAACAATCAAGGTAACAGATTCATCTTTATAAAACCCAATCGAGCCATAAAGTTCAAAGGTAGCTTATTCCATCTTACTATATCCCCTTTAATTGCTGATATAATCCCCCCATATTTGTTTCCGCCCCCCCTCCATAGTCGCTGTAATCCAGATACCTAAATACTTAATTTTATCTGTCCACCATTGTAATCGCAGTGGTGCAAAGTCTGCTCTGTAAACGTATGGTGTCAGAGGAAGAATTTGAGTCTTATTCAAGTTTAGCTTATGATTGGAAACCTTGGAAAATCACCCTATTATTTCTCTTATTCTCTCAAAGCTAGATTCTGGATCCTGTAAGTGCAGAAATATGTCGTCTGCAAAAAGAAAAAATTACTCACCTTAGTAATTGCTTTTCTTCTCATGGAGTCTTGCTATATTATAACAATAGCAGTCAGCCACTGCAGCTGAACTGCCCTGGAGAGGAAGGAGTTAACTCCAGAAGATCTGGAGTTCTACAGCGCGAGGGCGCTGTGCCCAAAGCTCTATCTGGCAGTTTCAAATGAAACTGTCAGATCTTTACGAAGCCAACATCAAAGGACGGAAAAAGTCTGTGTGGAAAAACTACACTAGCCTATGGCTACCTACTAGTAGTAATAACAACAATATAAACAACAAAGAAACACCCAGAACCATAATAACAAAGATTGATGGTATTATGGTTCGTTTTACCACCCTTGACAAGCACATATGAACCCCCCTTCCCCCCAAGACTCAAGTCCAAGAAGGGGGCAATAAAAAATAACCTAAATGAACAATCTAGATCCCTAACCCAAAGGAAAACAGGGCTAGGGGAAAACTAAAATGGCTTGACACAGTGCTTGCACCAATTTGCCACCTCTACCCAAGTAGGAGTTCTGAGAGGGGCAGGAGGGAGGGTGGTTATAATATAGCAAGACTCCATGAGAAGAAAAGCAATTACTAAGGTGAGTAATTTTTTCTTCAAACACCATGAAGTCTTGCTATATTATAACAATAACAGATTACACAGCAGTACCTCCATGGAGGAGGGTCAGAACCTACTTAGGAAATAGGCTCTGAAGCACAGCTGTGCCAAACGAGCATCTCTCCTGGACTGGACATCAGGAATAATGCTTGGTAAAGGTGTGAACTGTCTTCCAGGTAGCAGCTTGACAAATCTCCAGAATAGGAATGTCTCTGCAGGCGTGAGAGACGCAGCTGTACCCCCTGGTGGAGGGGCCTCAATCCTGAGGGGGTACTCTACCCAGTTTCTGATAACAAAATTGGATACAAGAGACAATCCACCTTGCAATTGTTCTCTTAGTGGCAGGTTTCCTTTGCCAACCTCGCCATAGGTAAGAAACAGTTGGAGGATTCGAACCTATGACCTCTGGTGTGCTCTAGATAGTAACAATGCCCTTTTGACATCCAAGCTGTGCAGTCTCCTCTCACCTGAGGAAGAATGCTCAGTGAAAAATACTGGGAGGAGATAGATTGATTCAGGTGGAAATCAGAAACCACCTTAGGCAAAACTTTCTATTAGTCCTAAGGACTACCTTATCTCTGTGGAAAGAGATAAATCCTCTTCCACTGACAGGGCCTGTAACTCACTTATCGTCTGGCAGAGGTGATAGCTACTAGAAAAACGGTTTTCCAGTTAAATACTTGAGTTCTGCTGAAGACAGAGGCTCAAAGGGGTTGCATTAACTGAGCAATGCAAATATTCAGGTACCAGGCAGGAGCTGGTTCCCAAAGGAGGGTAGTGTGAAGTAACCCTTTAAAAACTTGGAGAACACAGGGTGAGAAGAAAGGGAGGCAGGCTTCCCTGCTGACACAAAAGCAGAGACAGCTGCCAGATGAACCTTCAGGGTAGCTGGTCTAAGGCCTAAGGAATTCAGATGGACCAAATAGTCCAAAAGAATGGGAAGATCAGCAGATTCTGGGGTAATCTGCCCTCAGAGCACCAGATGGAAAACCTCTTCCACTTAGAATTATAAGTGGCTCTAGTGGAAGGCTTCCTTGAAGCCTTTCAAATATCCATAACACCTTGAGAAAGGTGTAAATCAACAATTCTAGCTCCTCAAGAGCCAAGCCTTGAGGTGGAGGGACTTGAGGTCCGGATACACACACTCTCCTGTGCACAGGCCAGTAAGTCGTGAACTCTGGGCAAGCTCAGGGCAGGGTGGACTGCCAGGACAGGAGCAGAGGGTACCAGGGCTGTCTGGCCCAATCTGGGGCAATCAGAATCACTCTGCAAGGTTGAGATCTGATTTTCACTAGTACCCTGAAAAGGAGAGGAAGGGGGAAGGCATACAGGAACTTCCTTTCCAATCCAACAGAAAGGCATCGAGAGGGACTGAGCCCAGTACTGGAGGTCTGCAGCAAAAAGAGGAAGTTGGTGGTTGTCTGGGGCGCGAAAGATCTATCTGAGAGTGCCCCAACTGGCAAAGACAGACCCCAGTACTTTGTGGATTCAGAGCCCATTCGTGATGGCCCTGAGAAATTCTGCTGAGGGCGTCCGCCAGCACATTGTCCTTCCTGGGAGATGAACCGCTATCAGGGAGGTGTTCAGGGAATAAGCCAGAGACCACAACTTCATTGCTTCGGTGCATAAGGCTGAAGACCGAGTGCCCCCTTGCTTGTTGATGTACCACATTGTGGTGGTATTGTCTGTCCTGACTTGAGCCACTTTGTTCTGGACATAATCTGAAAAGACCCGAAGAGCTAAAAAGACAGCTCTGAGTTCCAGAAGATTGATGTGGAGCAGAGATTCCTGAGGAGACCACACTCCCTGAGTGGTAACGCCGCTTCAGGTGAGCCCCACCCTAACAGAGGGAGGCATCCGTGGTGAGGGGAGGGAGGGAGAATGGAATGAAGGAACCCCTTGTTTTAGATTGCTTTGATCCTGCCACCAGTGTAAGGCCAGGATCAGGGTTTGAGTAACTGGGACCAATTTGGTAAGGGTCCTTCCTCTGAGACCAATAGGCCCTCAAATGGAACTGAATGTCCCTCATCTGAATCTGCTCCCTGCACAACAGCTGTGGAAGCAGCCATGTGCCCGAGGAGTTGCAGAAAATGCCTTGCTGGTCGAGAGACCCGCAGGGTAAAGCAGGATGCCAGGGCGATGAGTCTGTCCACCCTTTCCGAGGGAAGAAAGGCCCTGGCTAACCCTGTGTTCAATTCTGTGCCTATGAAAGTTAGGGCCTGAACTGGTTCCAGAACTGACTTTGGTAAGTTTAGCAGGAATCCCAGAGAAGTGAGAAGCTGCTGGGTGACTTGCAAGTGGGATTTCACCTGACCTGGAGACTGACCCACAATGAGCCAGTCGTCCAGGTAGGGAAACACAGCAACCCCTTACCTTCTTAAATGAGCCACTACTACAGCGACATTTGTGAATACCCTTGCTGCAGAGGTAAGGCCAAGGGCATTGCCCTGAACTGGTAGTGGCCTGAGGCGGTTCGAACCTGAGGTACTTTCGTGGGAAGGCCTGATCAGAACATGAAAATAGGCATCCTTGAGGTCCAGGGAAGCTAGCCAGTCCCCTGGTCTTAGGAAGGCAATATCATTGCCAGAGTTAACATTTTGAACTTTGGTTTCAACAGATGCTTGTTCAAGTATCTTAAATCCAGAATGGGCGCCATTCTCCTGTCTTTTGGGGTAAGAAAGTATCTTGAATAAAGCCCCTGCCCTGATGGCGAGGAGGAACCCTTTCCACTGCTTTGCAGACCAGAAGAGAAGAAACTTCTGCTTCCAAAGCAAGGGTCTGAAGGATTTGCAGGGGAAATGCCTGGCTCTCATCTTTGGAAAATATTTGAAGCTGAGAACAGACCCTGGCCTATTACCTCCAGAACCCATCTGTCCGAGTTAGGGACAGCCAGCTCTGGCTGAAATAGGCAACCTGCCCCCACTGGTACAGGAGAATCGGCCCTGGGCACCCCATCAGGGTGCCTGCTTAGCAGCAGCCTTAGGCTGAGGGTGGAGACTGCCCACTTGGCGCCACGCCTACCCCTGCCTCTGAAGAAACCCTCTCGAAGACAGCAGAGGAGGCTTGAAATTGGTAAAAAGGCCTGAAAAAGGGTCTGCCCTTACCTCTGGGAGCATGCCTTTGTGGCATGGCATGCGTCTCCTTGGCCTGGCACTTTTGTAGTAGTTCTGTATTCATCCATCTTTTCATATAATTTTCTGTTTGCTCCCAAACAGAGAATTTCCCACTATAGGAAAATCCATAGCCTTTGACTGAGTATCTTGGGACAGATTAGTGCATCTGAGCCATGCCAACCCTACGGAAAGCTACAGAAGTGGCCATGACCCTGGAGGAAACATCATTAACATCAACAGCAGTATGAAATTGAACTTTAGAGGCTTCAATGCCATCAGCAGCCACCTGTTCCAACTCACTAGCCAGCTGGCCATGGGCCTGCTTGGCTAACTGCAATACTGTGTCCCACCTAGATTTCTGATATCTAGCCACATAAGCCATAATTTGCCTGCCTGAGTCCCAAAGAAGCTGCCATATACTGTTTCTTCGCCATGGCATCAATCTTCCTAGAATCCTTATCAGGAGGATGTGAGGCCAGAGGAATATTAGCCCTGTCACAGGCTGCAGCTTGTACCACACCTACATGACTACACTGCTCAATAAGGAAGTCTGTATCCGAGCCTGACAAAGTATACCTTCTGTCCATTTTTTATATACAGGAGGGACAGAATGAGGATTTTTAAAATCTTGTTGTTTGCTTCCTAAATGACTTACGCAAAGGAATAGACAACCTCCTAGACTCTGGAATATCCATCATTTCCACATAATCAGGCTCCTCTTCTCATCCACAGCCCTCTAAAGGAAGCTGGAGGGTTTCTGCAACCTTTTTGTAAAAAATAAAGAAAGAAGGGGACTCAGACAGAATAGGGGGAGATTCTAAAGGTCTGTCTGGAGAAATGCCCGGTTCAATGGGCACGTCCAGACCCTCCCAGCCACACATATATTGATCAAATTCCTCCTCCCCCTCCTGTGGTTCATAAAAATCCTCAACTTCAAAATCCTGAACCACTGGGACTGAACGAACCAACCTTTTACCAACTGTTGGTGGTTCTACAGATCCCTGAGACAGTGACTGGACAATCTGAATGGCTTTAGCTATCTCTGCAGCAGTTGGAGACACAATTCTGGACTCCAAACCTCCTGATTTCTTTGTCTTTTTACTTGGGACTGGTTCCTCTGAACCAGTCTTCCTTTTGCCCGAGGAAGTCTCGCCCTGGTCAGAGGGCACTCCCTCTGGTCCAGTGGGTACTGAACCGGGCTGGCCATCCGGGTCAGCGGACTTTTTGGCCTCTCGTTCCCTGAGCCGGCCCAATCTCTTCTCCAGGGTGGCTGCAGGGAAATTTTTACACACCTGGCAGTCTGACAGGAGGTGGTCAGCCCCCAGACAATAGACACAAGTGGTGTGTGGGTCAGCCTTGGCAAAGGCGTCCCCACAGACATCACAGTGTTGAAACCCAGTGGGCCCGGTTTTTCTTTTGGGTTTCTCAGACATAATGCCAGCCTAACCAAAAACTTGCCCTTTTGATGGCAGTGCCAGGCAAGACACCCTTATCGGTTCCTAACCGTGTCACGGGTATTTGAAAAAAAACCGTAATAATTTTGGTTTTTTTAGAACCGATAAGAACCGGAACCGCACTCTAAAACCCACAGTACAGTTTTAAAGGCAGAAAAATCAAGCGATCGGGTTCAAAACCGAACCGATAATTAATTTTCCACACAGACTTGAATTTTTGTACTTACGGTTACCAGATAGAGCTTTAGAACCGAAATGGGTAAAATAATGACTTTTGCCGTTCAAATGAACCGAAAACTACTCTCTTGAACCGAGAATGAACCGAGCTGAAGGAGCTGATCTCCGGAGCGACTGTTCAGTGAAGCGGAGTAAGAATCTGACAGTTTCATTTGAAACTGCCAGATAGAGTTTTGGGCACAGCGCCCTCGCGCTGTAGAACTCCAGATCTTCTGGAGTTAACTCCTTCCTCTCCGGAGCAGTTCAGCTGCAGTGGCTGACTGCTATTGTTATAATATAGCAAGACTTCATGGTGTTTGAACTGAAAATTTCAGCTCCCTCCCCACTATCTTAATCCCCTTAATATGTACATCCCTATTAATAGCTCTCAGGAAGGGCTCTAGATAGATGTTAAATAATATCAGTGAGAGAGGGCATCCTTGACAGGTCCCATTCTTCAGCTGAATTTCACGTGAGACATAACCGTTTCATAATACCCTGGCTGTTGGAGCAGCATATAAGTTCTTAATACCCCTAAGAAGACCCTCCAGGAATCCCATCTACTCCACTGTAGGAAAAAGAAAAGGATGGGAGACCCTGTCAAAAGCCTTTTCCGCATCTAAAGATATCAAGGCTATGGGTAATTGAGAATCGGGCGCATAATTTAATATATGATGTAACTTCCTAAGAGCATCATGTGCACCCCTCCCCGGCATAAATCCCACTTGTTCCTGACTAATTAAGCTAGGAGCGATATGCAAGATTCTATTTGCCAAAATTCTTGTAAGAATCTTAATGTCTTGGTTCATTAGGGCTATAGGCCTGTAATTTCCTGGCACATCCCTGGGCTTATCTGGTTTTGGAATTAGTGTGATACGCACCTGATACAGTGGAGGATGAGGCACCCCTTCCTGCATTATAGTACTAAATAATTCCTGGAGCATAGGGAGTATAGTTTGAATATGTGCCTGATAAAATTTAGCTGTAAGACCATCCGGCCCCGGGGTTTTACCAGCGGGCAGAGATTGCACCACTCCAATAATCTCAGATGCCCTTATTGGAGCCGTTAACTCCCTAGCCTGTATTGGATCCAGGACTGGTAAGGGAATTCCCTCTAAAAAACTCTTGATTTCTTTCTCCCGGGCCAGGTCTCTAGCCTGGTATATTTCTTTGAAATATGACGTAAAAGCATCCACCCTCTCCTGGGAATCCGTTAAGAGCTTTCTTTCATACTGAATAGAAGTAACTGTTCTACTTGCTTCCCATTCCCTAACTCTAGTCACAAGTAGCCGTCCCGTGACATCTCCTTGCATTAGGTATCTAGCATTAATCTTTTCTAACCAAAATTCTATTTTACCATTAACAATATCCGCCAATTCCTCTCTCAAATTTTTAAGTTCAGCATCAATCTCCCCAGAGGACCCTTCCAATGGCATCAGTGAGTCAATTGCCCCCAAAATAAATTCCTCTTTCGCCCTTCTCCCTCTGCTTTTTTGCGCTGCAATGCCCTGGGCTACCCCCGCATATAACAGCTTGCAGGTGGGCCATGCCAATTTTCTATTTTGTAGCGTGGGTATTTGTTGCTGTATAATCTCAAGTAGTGCATCCTCTAACCTATCCTGCACTGAGGGCTCTGTCAATAAGGAATCATTCAGCTTCCACCTATACGGTCTAGGAGGGATGGGTCTTGGTTCCCATGACAACTGGATGGGGGAATGGTCTGAAAGTGTTCTGCCCTCCGTTGTCACATCTCTAACCTCCCTGATCGCCTCCCTATTTACCAGGAAAAAATCAATTAGAGATTGGCTCTTATGGGCTGCCGAATAAAATGTCATACTACTGCCCCCTTTCGAATGCATCCTGATCGGATCTACCAATGCCGCAACCTCCAGTAATCTGTTCAGGGCAATCTGAGCCTTGGTCAAAGGCTCCTTGGATGGTGGTATCCTATCCTCCTGGTTGTTAAGGTAGGTATTCCAGTCACCTACGAGAATCAGAGAATGTGATGAGAGAACAGCTATATCCCTTTCTACTGAGGCAAAAAAATCAGGACCAGAGGGCGTTGCTCCATATATAGAGGCAACCAAAATTGCCTTACCCAACAGTGTGCCCGAGATATATATCCCTCTGCTATCCTCCCTTGCAATCACTTGCACTACCTCATATGGGCATGTTTTCTTTATTAAGATCACCATCCTTCCTGAAGCTCTTTCCCTACCTACCCCATAAACTTGTCCCACCCATCGTCTCTTAAGACCACTCAGTTCCTCCGTCAGCAAATGCATCTCATGTAAAGCAGAAATATGAGCCCCCATTTGCTCAATATGTCTCAAAATCACCATTCTTTAACATCTACCCCTGAGTCCCTTAACATTCCAAGAGATTATTTTAACACATGACATTAATAAACATCAAAATCATTTTAATTAAGCCCGCACTCTTCGTCCTTTCAAGGTCTGCATCCACCTTACTCTCTATATTGGACTCTCTCTCTCTTTCCAGTTCCCAGTAACCCCCCCACCCCACCAGCCCCCGATCCCTAGATCGTCCACCTGCCAAATATCGAATCATGGATGAACCCGTTCCTGTGCTACCCCCCTAGCCCTAACCCCTAGCGTAGCAACTCCAAGAATTAGCTCACAGCCCAGAGAACAACTAATGCATAAGAGCCTTTCTTCCCCTTATATCCTTCTTTCCTCTTTTCCCAAGTTTCCCCTTCCCTACACTGCACATTTCCCACAGAGGTCAGGGGCTGCCCCTAGTGTCTATGTAACTAAGTTTAATTAACATCATCCAAAGTCCCACTTATTAATAACCTAACGAACCTAGGCGACACTCCCCTCCCTATCTCCTACTCCCCAGGGGAGTCCCTCCTGCACTCTAGAAGCTACCAGAAGACTCCTGAGCCTTAGTCCCTCTAAGTATACACTCCACATAGCACTGCCCCAGTAACTTTGCAGCGGAGTACCGTATACCTTACCTTGCATAAAAAAGCAGTACTAATCCGCACAAATTGGAAATAGTGCCCTCTGGAGGCGATAATATTAACTATTTGCCCCATATATATTGAGATATATCTGCCGACTCCTTACTGCAGCTCCCATGGGGCACCCCAGTCTCCAAGAGACTGTATTTACTTAAGAACAGCACAGGCATAAAAGCTCTTACGCTCTTTTCCACCGGGTTCCCCCGCTTCAAAAATGGCTACCGCCATTGTCCACGCTCCCTTGACGAGCTCTCCAACCCCCCCTCTTCCCAGTACAGATGTGTTTACCCACCTTGCTGCCCGCCACCTCATGGCAATTCGCTCATCTTTTGCCCCCTTGAAGCGTTGTCTCCCCAGTACCTGTAATGTCAGCCATCACTCTCTTTCCATTAGCATTCCTGTCCTAACCTCCATGGGGAGGGTCCCCTTTAAATACTAAACTATGCTCATTCCCTCAGAGCCCTTCCACCTCCAATCCCCTGTCACCCGACCCCATCCCTCTAAGTAGCTATTTAGCATCCGCTCTATTCAGCCCTAATAGCACAGAGTCAAAAGAAAAAATTACTCACCTTAGTAATGTTGTTTCTTCTAATGGAGTCTTGCTATATTATGACTATTGCAGTTTGCCCCAGCCTTAGAACTGCTCCAGAGGTGAAAGAGTTAACTTCCATGCAGAGCATGGAGCTTAGAGCGCGAGCTCAGTTCAGAAGCTCTGTTTGGCTGGTTTCAAACCGAAACTGTCAGATCTTTACGAGCAAAAACTCACTAAGGTTCTGTGTGGAAGCTGTAACCTACACTAGCCAACTGGCCACTAATATATTAACACATTTTCACTGGTCCCAACACAAAAACTCAAGTCAGTGGACCAGAAAATTAAGATAAAATAACTAAATAAACACAACACCCAAACCTGAAAGAGGGCATCAAAAATGCCAACAGAGGACTACCACCCCATACCCCAAAGTAGGAGTTCTGAGAGGGCAGGCTGGGGAGGTTATAATATAGCAAGACTCCATTAGAAGAAACAACATTACTAAGGTGAGCAATTTTTCTTCAGACAACATGAAGTCTTGCTATATTATGACTATTGCAGACTACACAGCAGTACCTCCATGGAGGAGGACAGAACCTACTTAGGAATGAGGCTCTGAAGCACGGCTGTGCCAAACCGAGCATCCCTCCTGGCCTGAATATCCAGGGAGTAATGCTTGGTGAAAGTGTTACTGTCTTCCAAGTAGCTGCCTGACATATCTCCAAGATAGGGATGTCTCTAGCAGCAGCTAGAGATGCAGCTGTACCTCTGGTAGAGTGAGCCCTCAGGCCTGAGGGGGAACCTTACCCAGCTTTTGATAGCAAAATTGGATACAAGAAGCGATCCACCTGGCAATGGATCTTTTAGTGGCAGGTCTCCCTTTCCCAACCTCACCATAAGTGAGAAACAGTTGGAGGGAGTCAAACCTGTGACCCTTGGTATGCTCTATGTAGTAACTTAGGGCCCTCTTAACATCTAAGCTGTGCAGCCTCCTCTCACCAGAGGAGGAATGGTCAGTGAAGAACACTGGGAGTGAAATAGATTGGTTAAGGTGGAAATCTGAAACCACCTTAGGCAAAAACTTCCTGTTAGTCCTGAGGACCACTTTATCCCTGTGAAAGGAAATAAAGTCAGTTTCTACTGATAAAGCCTGTAACTCACTTATACGCCTGGCAGAAGTGATGGCTACCAGAAATACAGTTTTCCAAGTCAAATACTTAAGCTCTGCCAAAGACAGAGGCTCAAAGGGGGGTTGCATTAGCTGAGCAATGCATACATTAAGATCCCAAGCCGGGGCAGGGTCCCTGAATGGAGGATTGGTGTGAAGCAAGCCTTTAAAAAACTTGGAAAATACAGGATGAGCAGAGAGAGAGAGGGCTTCCTGCTGAATGAAGGCAGAGACAGCAGCCAAGTGCACTTTCAGGGTGGCTGGTCTCAGTCCAAAGAATTAAGATGGACCATGTAGTCCAATACAGTAGGTAGATCAGCAGATTCTGGGGAAACATGCTTCCCAGAACACCATATGGAAAACCTTTTCCACTTGGAGTTATAGGTAGCCCTGGTGGAAGGCTTCCTAGCAGCCTTCAGGATTTCGAGAACACTTTGAGAAAGTTGCAAATCGGCAAACTCTAACTGCTCAAGATCCAAGCCTTGAGGTTGAGGGATTTGAGATTTGGATACCAAACTCTCCCCTGAGCACAGGTTAACAGATTGTGGTTCCTGGGGAGACACAGGGGAAGATGGACTGCTAAGGACAGAAGGAGTGGGTACCAGGGCTGCCTGGCCCAGTCTGGAGCAATCAGGATCATTTTGCAGGGCTGAGACCTGACTTTGACTAGTACTTTGAACAGGAGAGGGAAGGGGGGAAAGGCATAAAGAAACTTCCCTTCCCAATCGAGGAGAAAGGCATCCAGGGAACTCAGCCCAACACTGGGGGCCTGCAACAAAACAGTGGAAGTTGATAATTGTCTGGGGCTGCGAAAAGATCTATCTGAGGAGTGCCCCATCTGGCAAACACTATCCCCAGTACTAGGGGATCCAGTGACCATTCGTGATGGCCCTGGGAAATCCTGCTGAGGGCGTCTGCCAGGACATTGTCCTTGCCTGGGAGGTGAACTGCTATGAGGGAAGTGTTCAGGGAGTAAGCCAGAGACCACAACTTCATTTCCTCAGTGCACAAGGCCGAAGACCGAGTGCCCCCCTTGTTTGTTGATGTACCACATTGTAGTGGTGTTGTCTGTTCTGACCCGTACTACCTTGTTCTAAACAGATGCAGAGAAAACCTGAAGTGCTAGAAAAACAGCTCTGAGTTCCAACAGATTGATGTGGAGCAGAGATTCCTGAGGGGACCATAATCCCTGGGTGGAGAGGTTGCCCATGTAAGCTCCCCATCCCAAAAGGGATGCATCTGTAGTAAGGGTCAAGGAATGGGACAGAGGGATGAAAGGCACCCCCCTGTCTCAGATTGCTCTGATCCTGCCACCACTGAAGGGCCTGGATCAGGGTTCGAGTCACTGGGATTAACTTGGATAGAGGATCTCTTCTTTGAGACCAGAAAGCTCTCAAATGGAACTGAATGTCCCTCATCTGAAATCTTGCTCCTTGCACCACAGCTGTGGAGGCAGCCATGTGCCCTAGGAGCTGCAGGAAATGCCTTGCTGGTCGAGAAACCTGCAGAGTGAAGGAGGCGGTCAGGGCCACTAAGGTCCTTACCCTTTCCAAGGGAAGGAAGGCTCTGGCCTGCTTTGTATCCAGTTCTGCACCTATAAAGGTGAGTACCTGGACAGGTTCCAAAACTGACTTTGGAAGATTGAGAAGAAGCCCAGAGAGGTAAGCAGCTGCTGGGTAACTTGCAGGTGTGATTTGACCTGGTCTGGAGACTGACCCACAATGAGCCAGTTGTCCAGGTAGGGAAAAATGGCAATCATTTGCCTTCTTAGGTGAGCGACTGCTACTGCCAGACACTTTGTGAACACCCTTGGGGCAGAAGTGAGGCCGAAGGGCATTGCTCTGAACTGATAATGGCCTGAGGGCAGTTCGAATCTGAGGTACTTTTGATGGGAGCTTCTGATAAGAATATGAAAGTAGGCATCTTTGAGGTCCAGGGAGGCTAGCCAGTCCCCTGGCCTTAGGGAGGGTAAAATCATTCCCAGTGTCACCATTTTGAACTTTGGCTTTAAAAGGTGCTTGTTTAGATATCTTAGATCCAGGATAGGCCGCCATTCTCCTGTCTTTTTTGGGGTAAGGAAGTACCTGGAGTACAGACCCTTGCCCTGGTGAAGGGAGAAACCTTTTCACAGCTCTGAGAGCCAGGAGGGTTGAGACTTCTGTTTCCAAAGCAAGAGTCACTAAAGGGTTTGTAGGTGGAAAAGATCTGGCTCTCATCTTTGGAAATTTCTTGAAGCTGAGAACCAGACCCTGGCTCACTACTTCCAGGACCCACCTGTCTGAAGTTAAAGACTGCCAGTCCTGGACGAAGTGAGCCAACCTGCCCCCTACAGGTAGTGGAGAGCCGACCCTGGGCATCCCATCAGGGTGCCTGTTTGGCAGGGGCTTTAGGCCGAGGGGTGGGAGCAGGCCTGCTCGAACCCCGTCTGCCTCTCCCTCTGAAGAACCCCCTCTGTACATAGGCTGAAGAGGAGGGGGCCTGAGTCTGGTAAAAAGGCCTGTGAAAAGGCCTACCCCTACCCCTGGGGGGCTGCCTCTGAGGAGTGGCTTTCCATTCCTTGGCTTGTGCACTCCTGTAAGTGGTTCTATATTCATCCATTTTCTTCATATAATTCTCTGTCTGCTCCCCAAACAGAGAATTTCCCACCACAGGAAAATCCATAGCCTTAGACTGGGTATCCTGTGACAAAGAAGTACACCTGAGCCAGGCCAATCTGCGAAAAGCCACAGATGTAGCCATGACTCTAGAGGATACATCAGTAGAATCCACTGCAGCATGGAATTGCTCCTTAGATGCCTCAATACCATCAAGGGCCACCTGCTCCAGCTCCTTTGCGAGCTGGCCAGGGAGCTGTTTGCTAAGGCCATGACAGTATCCCATCTAGATTTCTGGTATCTTGCAACATAAGCCATATAGTTAGCTTGTCTGAGTCCCAAGGATGCTGCCATGTATTGTTTTTGGCCATGGCATCAATCTTCCTGGAATCCTTGTCAGGAGGATGTGAAGCCAGGGAACATTAGCTTTATCACAGGCTGCAGCCTGAACTACCCTAACATGACTGCATTGCTGTGAAAGAAAATCTGTATCAGGACCTGATAAAGTGTACCTCCTGTCCATCTTTTATCCACAGGAGGCACAGAATTAGGAGCTTTTAACATTTTTATTGTTTGTTTTCTAAAGGATTTATGTAAAGGATGGACAACCTCCTGGACTCTGGGATATCCATCATCTCCACATAGTCAGGCTCCTCTTGCTCATCCAAAGCCTCCTCTAAGGGAAGTTGGAGGGTCTCAGCAACTTTTTTATAAAACAAAAAATGAGAAGGGGACTCAGAAAGCCTAGGGGGAGACTCACCTGAAGGTCTGTCTGGGGAGATGTCCGGTTCAATGGGCACATCCAGACTTTCAAAGTCACATTCACACTGATCATAATCCTCATCCCCCTCCTCTGGTTCATAGAACTCTTCTATATCATAATCCTGAACCACTGGAACCGACCGAACGACCTTTTGCCAGACAGTGGCGGTTCGAGGGAACTCAGGGTAAGGACTGGACAATCTGTATTGCCCTGGTTATCTCAGCAGCAGTTGGAGAAGGAATTTTGGACTCAAACCCTGATTTTTTAGATTTCTTTGTTGGAACTGGCCTCAGAGCCAGCTTTTCATTTGCCCGAGGAAGTCTCGCCTTGGTCAGAGGGCATTCCTCTGGTTCGGGTTGGCACCGAACCTGGCTGGCCATCCCGGTCAGGGGACTTTTGGCCTTTCGCTCCTGAGCCTGCCCACTCTTTGTCCAGGGTGGCTGCAGGGAAATTTTTACAAATCTGGCAGTCTGAATTGAGGTGGTCAAACCTAGACACAAACACATAGTGTGTGGGTCAGCCTTGCAAAGGCTTCCCACAGACACTACAGTGTTGAAACCAGTGGGCCTGGTTTTCTTTTGGGTTTCTCAGACATGATGCCAGCCTAACCAACCAACTTGCCTTTTGATGGCAGTGCCAGGCAAGACACCCTTATCGGTTCCCAAGCGATTGTCACGAATTAGTGGAAAAACCAGTGAAATCCGTTTTTTAGAACCGATAAGAACCAGGAACCGCGACTCTAAAAAGCCTTAAAGGCTTTAAACTTATATTCAAATACAACTCGATCGGTTCAACCGAACCGATAATACTTTACAAGTTCCACACAGAAAAATCCTATCTATTACTTACGATTACTATAGACAGAGCCTGAACCGATCGGTTTTATGGTTAAAATAATGAAATCACGTTAAATTCAACCGAGAAATAGCACTTTAAACTGAAGAAATGAACCGAGCAACAGGAGGAATCTCCGGAGCGACTGTTCAGTGAGGCGGAGTAAAGAATCTGACGGTTTTGGTTTGAAACCAGCCAAACAGAGCTTTTGAACCGAGCTCGCGATCTAAGCTCCATGCTCTGCATGGAAGTTAACTCTTCCACCTTCGGAGCAGTTCTAAGGCTGGGGCAAACTGCAATAGTCATAATATAGCAAGACTTCATGTTGTCTGAACCACTCTTCCCCATCCCGAAATAGATCCTCTGTACCCCCCAACCTTAATATACCCCTTAGATCCGACATTTATAACAGTAAACTGATAAACCAGAATAACAAGAGTAACAATATAAACTTTTAGCTCCTTTCATTTTCGCAAATCCCAATCTTTCATGTTAACAGAGTCCCCTTCTCCTCAGGACCAATTCAGGTTGGTGACTTGAATAATTCGGGAAGCTCCGACCGCAACCCCTCTAGAGCATCTTTTGCAGTTAGAAACCTCTTCTCCCCTGATTGCAGTCGTACCACCAGGGTTGCAGGGTATTGCAGGCGGAACTTGATTCCTGCCAGATATTGCTTCTTCTTGATTTCTGAGTATTCTTTCTGTTTCTCTCTAACCGTGGGTGTTTGATTCTGAAACAGCCAGAGAGAAGCACCATTCCACTGCAACACTTCTTTTGTCTAGCAGCGAGCAGCACATGGGATTTCTCCTTGTAGTTAAGAAAGTGCATAATTATCACCCGAGGTCTCGCCCCCGGGGGTGGCATCTCCCTTAATGCCCTATGCACTCTTTCCAAGTTGTACGCTTCCCCAAATGGAGTAGGGCCCAGCAGCTTAAGCAACAGGTCCTGTATAAATGAAACACAATCTGGCCCTTCAGTCCTCTCCGGTAGCCCTGCTATTATCAAGTTATTCCTCCTACTTCTTGATTCTTGATCCTCCATTCTTTCTTCAAGCTTCTTGACCTGTTTTCTGACCATCACCAACTCCTGCTCCATCACAGATACCTTCCTTTCCTGCGAGGAAATCCAAGCCTCTGCATCCCCCATTCTCTGTGCTAGTGAATGTAACGCCGGTTTTACTGCTGCAAAATCAATCACAAGCCCCTGCAGCATTGCTTTAATTTCTTGTATATCATCAGTAGTCAATCACAAACCCCCATCCTTTCCTGGCTCATCCTCCTGATCGTTTGGAATGGGAGAGTGGGGCTTCGGTCTTTTAGTAGCTGGGGTTCTCCCCGTAAGAGGCTCCGTGACTTCAGCTTCCATCTCGGTGCTGTGAAGCGGCCTGGTGTTGCAGCCAAACACTCGCTATCTGTGAGGTTGCCTCGCTTCCTTTTCTCTCAAACCTTCCACGCAATCCTCAAAAATCAAGCCCACAGCACCTCTCGAGCCTGTTAAACGTATTTTTATTCAAACTAGGCCGGTCCTGGAGGTTTTATTGCCTTGTATTTGTTGTAGGGCCTTGGAGCAGCACAGAAGACGTCTATACAGATTCAGCTCATCACATGATCCCCCAGAAGCCTCTCATCTGAATGTAATCAAACTGAGGAGGAAGGACAAAGTAGGGCTTAGGGAAGTATCCCCTGTCCATATTTCCTTTAGATTGAGGTTTCTGGGAAGTAGAATACTTTACTTTTGCTGTATTACTCTGATAGGTTGTTTTATATTCATCAACCTTTTTCATGTATTCCTCAGTTCTGGAATCAAGCAGGATATTTTGATCACAGGGGAAGTCTATGGCCCTGGACTGAGTGTCCTGTGTCAGGTCAGTTGTCCTCAGCCATGTGAATCGCCTAAGGGAGTTAGTCTGAGCCAACACCCTAGAGGCTGCATCATTATTATTGTCTACCATGTGGAACTGGTACTTCGTGGCCTTCAAGGCAGTTTTGGCTGTTTCAACCAGGTCCTTAGCCATAGAGTTAGAGCCCTGTTTAACTACAGCCAGAACTGAATTCCACAGTGCCTTCTGGTACTTGCCTGTGTAAGCCATGTAAGAGGAAAGGCAGAGAAGAAGGGAGGCTGAGGTACTGTACAAGTTTTCCTCGCCATGCCATGATGTCCAGCTTCCTGGAATCCTTTTCAGGGGGCTGGAAGGATAGAAGGACTCCTGCTTTATCACATGCCACCTGCTGTACCGCTCCTTCATAGTTGGAGTACAGACAGAAAAGCAGTGTCATTTTTGGACAATTAATACTTCTTGCCACTCTTTTTCTGCACACCAGTTAGGGATGTAGGGGTCTGGAGAAGCTTCTTGGTGTGCTTCCTGAAAAATTTGTAAATAGGAAGCATCATCCTTTTAAGTGGAGGGAGACCTTTCATCTCTCTGTAGTCCTGGTTTTTCTCTTTCTCTTGGGTGGACTCCTGAGAGGGAAAGTCAAGGCTGTCTACCATGTGTTAGAAGAAAGTAAGCACAGAGGAAGTATCCTCTTGATCTGTGGGAGATGCATCAAAATTAGGGTCAGGAGATACATCAGGCTCTGGAGCCTTGCCCTCTGAAACATCATCTGGAGCATCATAAAAATCTTCATCATCATCTCCCTCATAGGCTCCTGTATCAGAAGGAGCTGCAGAAAAGGTTTGGAGGGGGAAGGCATGGGTACTGAACAGAGGTCCCATGCACTGTAAGGTTTGAAAAATATGTCAGGCTTTAGCCATGTCCTCCATGGAAGGTAACTCCCCCTGTGTGTCTTGAGGGTTACTAGCCTGGGGCTCTGTGTGTTTGGATTTATCCTTGAGGAAGACCCTTCCTTCAGCCATCATTTTAAGCCTTTTAGTTATATTTCTTAAGGTCTTTGAACAAAATTTAGAGCAGAGGGAACAACAGTGATCTGGACCTAAACACTTTAAACATAGGTCGTGAGTATCAGCTTTAGCCACTAGTCTGTGGCACTTTAAACAATTTTTAAAACCTGTGTGTCCAGTCCTCTTTTTTAAGGATTTCTCACATGCCAAACCTCAGAAATTTAAATCCCTTTAGGATTCTATGTAGAGTAACAGTTGATTCCCTCGTGGTAGAAACCACGAGTTTCTGAGGTAAAATACAGCCAAGAAATGAAGGAACCATCGGTTCCTGCTTGAAAAAATGAACCACGGTAATAATAAACCAGGGAACCATCAAAAACCACTAGATGTGGTTACTAAAAGTTTTGAAAATAAAGAAAAGGGAACCACGGAACCAGGTGAAATTCATGGTTCCCGGGAACCGAGAAAAAAACAGAAAAGCTATTCAGCACATTAAAACTAAGTAAAAACAAAATAAAACAAAGATCTATAGCTACAAGTCAGGGAAATACTTTTCTCTTGGGCAAGAAAGAGAGCACCTCTGAGGCAGTGTTGCTCAGTCAAGCGGAGAAAAAATTCTGAAGCCCTCCTAACAGCGTCTTATCAGCATACCCACAAGCTTCTGTCTGATTGACTAATTCATAAAACTCATTACCATACATTCCACCTCCAGGGCAGTACTACCTAGTCAGCTTGTTGCAATAGTTACTGATGCTAAAGGACTCCTGGGGAAAGAAGGTTAGTTTTTTAACTCATTTTTGTTTTTAAATCCTCACACCACACAACAGTTTAATTTTCTTAACTCCCTGTTTTATTTTTTTTTTTTAAGTCCTCCTGAATTGCAGCCCAAGAAACAGGAACTCCCAACAGTTTTTTTTTTTTGAGATACCATATGATTTTCAACGAGCTGGAACCTCCCTCCTGACTCCTATTCTGTATTCTAGCACTTGAAAAAAATGTGCATCAAAACCACCTCCCTGCGTGTTCTTATCCCGACACACTAATCATCCCAAAACCACTTGCAAAAGACTCTAGTATGCTGTTAAGGGTAAAAGCTCCTCTCCTGAAATCTGTTCTCCTCTTCTTAGTCAACACAAAGTAGGAGTGAAGAATGAGAACTGGAGGACCACAGGTGCAAGAGGATGGTGTCTGCAGGGACATCCACAGATAGTCCATAGTTCTGCAGGGAATTTGGAAGGTAAGGTGCAGGGGTTACTGCAAGTGCATCTCTGGTAAGTCCAACCATAGCTCATACAGTTGCACCCAAACTGGTGTGCAGTCACAGGAGAGCTTATTGGTAATTATGTGTGCCAGCAGGCCTCCATTGTAAACCCTATCTGGGGTGCTGTTATGGGGGAACTAGTATTTAATTTGTGCTAGCAGGCTTTTATAGCAAATCCCTATTTGTGGTATGGTCACTAGAGGACCTGGTGTTAATTTTATGTGCTAACAGGCCTCCATAATACTCCCTATCTGACGTAAGATTACAAGAGGGCCTCTTACTGAAATTGTGTTGCTTGCAGACTTGTCATTAAATCCCTATTTATGACACATCAACGGATAGGGTTTCAACCAGGGCAATATCAAAATAGTGGTAGCATACTCTCATGTGGACATAATAGGACAGGTAGCATGGGGCACAGATTTCAACAAGAGATAGCTAGCTGCACAGACTATGGTACACTATTCTCCAGGGCTATGCTCAGGAGACTGGTCATTGTTCCATTTGTAGGAGATTGGTGGAGCTCCAGGCACAGCTGGTAGCAGCACATGATATGATAGTCCTGCTGGGGCTTCAGTTTAGTTGGCGTCCATCACAATTGCCAGTAGGTCCTCACCCCGAAAGGCCCACAGGCCCTGGGGGTTGGAACCTAGTAGGTAGGGGAAGTGTGGCAAGGCTGGTAGAGGTGGAACAACACTTGTCCATTTAACTCCAACTGAGAATCAGTTTGCACCTGTTTTGGAGGTGCCGGTACCTGATTTTCCATGCGGGTCCCAGAGCTGGTCAGGGTAGGTGGACCATCCAACAACACATCCCCAGCCAGAAACAAGGTTAAGATGTCCCTAGACATTAGGAAGATTAAGAAGTCAGAAGAGGACATCATCATTATTGGGGATTCTCTGCTAAGAGGAGTGAAGGAGATACTGTAGTGAGGAAGGGGCTCAACAAATGCCTACCAAGGGCATCTGTCTCTTGGGAAAAAGAGAGTATTAGAAGGATTGTGGAGGATATAATTGGAAAGACTAGGATGTTTGTATATCTAGGTATCAACAAGCTGGTAAATAAGCCACTGGAGGATGTGAAGAACGACTTTAGGAGGCAAGGAGTCAGGTTTAGACTGGTCACCTCCTCTTTGGTCTTTTTGGAGGCCCTCCCTATATGAGGTAAGGGGCAGGCCCAGGTAAGAGCAGAGGATCCAGGAGTTTAAGGAGTGGCTGAAAGGGTGGTGCCAGGAGGAAGTTTCAGTTCATGGATGACTGGGGTAACTTCTGGGACATGGGCCCATTCAAGACAGACAGACTCCAGCTGTCATGGCAGGGGATCAGCGCCCTTGGTCAGAAACTAGATGTCTATGTATGTAGACATTTAAACTGAACTGGGGATCTGAGGCTGGGAATTCATTACATCCTGAAGACAGCACTGATTTTGTAGCCAGGGCTCCAATGCAGGCAGCGGATAGGAAGATGGTATCACCAGGAACATCGTCATTACTCCATCAAGAATCAGCTGGGGGATCTAGATGACCAAAAGTCAGGACCTCAGTGGAGGAGAGGTCAGAGAAATCATCTGAGCAAAGCAAAGAACAGTAGTTGGATGGTGGTTTGCTGAAACACCAGGAACCTGGTAAACAAGGTTAGTGAACTGTACAGGCTCTGGTAGCTGATACTAAACTAGATATGGTAGCCATCATGAAAGCCTGGGCATTGGAAAACAATAACTGGGACCTGGTAATCCCAGGGTAAACTCTGTTCGGAAAGAACAGGGAGACAGGTAAAGGAAGAGTGGTGGCTCTACAGACTGAGACTGGGAGGATTCTGACCTGATAAGTATTGGACATTGCCCTGTATGGTGAGGCTGTTCTGGTTGGGGAAAGAAGGGAAAGAAGGTTGTGAACTTGTGGTGAACTATGAACTGGTTCCCCTAATTCCCCTGAGCCCTCTCTGAGTTATTTGGGAGGAAGCTTTAATTGCAGAGGCCTATCAAGGGTTAACCAAACTGACTAACCCTGAGGCGGGCATCAGGGGTAGCCATTCTCTCTGGGGAGGTCAGGGGTGTTAACCATAAGGTGTATACTCTCTGAGTTCCTGGAGTGGTGGTGGGCTAATGGACGGGGATCTGATGGCCCCCACTTCTTAAGTAGAGAGAGAATTGGTGGTGCTCTAGGGCCCTCCTTGGGGTGTTTTTTTGGGGTTGGCAATGTAACCCAGTGGAGGTCTGTGACAAGAAAAATTTATTCATTATCAGAAGTCTTCAAAAAGTGCTGCCGTGGACTTTTTCAGTTGGTCATCAAGGAATTTTTTATCTGTTTTCATTTCGGATAGGCTGTGAGAGAGCCTGTTTTTCTTTTTTGATAGTAATTATTTATTATACAATCTGCTTTAAGTATGGCAGTGAGAGGGCCATGTTTTCTGGTTTAAATTCAATTCATTGTTAGGGGGTGGTGAGAGGCCACCTTCAAGATTCATTCATTATTTTCTCATTTATTTATTAATCTAAAATTCACAGTTGGAGAGTCCCTTTAAAACACGTATTCATTTACTGCTGTCTTTTAAGTTAGCTATTTTAAATTCTGTGTTTGGGGGTTGGAGGTATAAATGTCATTGGGTTTATTGGGTAAGAGTGACTGTTCTAGTGGAGCTATCTTGTAATGTGGGAAAGTTTTAACTTGTTTGTTGTGGGTTTCTTTATTTTTTTATTACTGAGTTTACTGGGGGGGTGGGATTTTTTTTTCTTAGTTGTTATTTGTTTAGACGCTTGTGCTCAGCATTTTCGATTGTTGTTAGACTGTGGAATGTGTAGGATCTCCCCCCACCAGTCATGCGCTATTCTCCCTCTGCTCTCCATGATCTTTGCCCATTCCCCCCCCATTGCTGTCATTTTCTATCTACCAGCACTGTTGAGTGCTGGGTATTGTGCGTAGGAGGGATGGTGGGAGTGGGGGGGGCCGACATCAGAGGGTGAATGAGTGGGTTTCTTACATTGGGGTTGTTAAGCCTTGAAGCTGCCCTGGGGCGAAATGGAGCCTGGAACATGGTGTTTCATATCTAGTCCCCATACCCAAGGGCACCACTTCTTTTGGTGGGCAAGTAGCCAGGGCGGCTCTTGAATCCTGTAAAACTCGAGCAGTGTTCTGCAATGCCAGATCTATTAAGAACAAGACTGCAATTATTGCAGATCTTGTTGGAACAACTGATCTGGCATACATCACCGAGACCTGGCTGGATGAAAATGCTGGCCCTTCATTAGAAGTGGCAATTCCAGCCGGGTACTCCGTGATACACCACCTGAGATTGGACTGCAGGGGGGGGGTAGCTGTCTGTTTCAAGACCAAGTTGGGCCTCACAAGTGTACCAGTAGAGGAGGCTGAGTCTTTTTGAGTGTACTGTGGTAGCAGGTGTGGGTTGTAGGATAGCTCTCATCTACCGTCCACCCGGTGACCAAAAGGGATTCCTGCAGGAAGTAGTGGAGTTTGCTGCTGACATGGCGTTGGAGTTGCCCAGACTGATGGTTCTGGGCAGCTTCAATGCCTGAGTTGATGACAAACTCTCACCTTTTGGACAGCACTTCCTCCAGTTGATGGCATCTCTGGGCTTCACACAGATTGTTACCTCTGCTACCCATAGTTATGGTCACTCTCTGGACTTGTTTTTCCTCCTGGGGATTGAGGCCTCTGATTTTGGGGTGGAACCTGTCAGTTGGTTCGATCATTACACTGTGAGGTTTAACTTTAATGCCCCCCATTGTAGGTCTGCCTCTGTGGAGATAGTCAGTTACCGCCCTTTACGGGATGTGAGCCCTGAAGGCCTAACAGCAGTGATTGACCGCTCAGAGTTTTCTGTGGCCAGCTCAAGTCTAGAGACTTTGGTCTTGGCCTATAATAAGGCCATCTCCTCAGCTCTGGACTTGATTGCTCCTGTCTGTGTTTGTCCTCTCCCACTTTGCCCTCAGGCCCCTTGGTTTGATGGGTCTTTGAGGGAGTTGTGGTGACTAGGATGAAGGTTAGGGTGATGCTGGCAAAAATCCACCCTAGAGGCCAACCGTCTTAGACTGGTAGAGCATTATCAGGCCTACCAGTCAGTGATCTCCTGTAAGAAGGCAGAATTCCTGTCCAGGGAGATTGCTGTCGCTCAGAATCGACCAGCTCAGTTCTTCCGAACTATGGACAGGTTCTGCAACCCAACCTGTCTGCAGCTCCGAAGAGCTTTTTGGCAAATGGAGTGCGATGAGTTTGCTCGATCTTTTGTGAATAAAGTGGCCGACATCAGGTCGGAGATCCTCTTGACTCGCTCTGTGGGGGATGCTGTTGTTCGGTGCTCGGTCACTGCACCTCATGTCTCCTGGAGCACCTTTGACCTGCCGGAGTTCGTGGATGTTATGTGGATTGTCCAGGGTATGCACCCTACATTCTGTAGTTTGGACCTGGGCCCAACTTCCCTGGTCATTGGTTGTTATGATACTATTGGCCCGTCCTGGCTCAGATAGTCTCGTGCTCCTTGGATTCGGGTGAGTTTCTGAGCTCTCTGAAGGAGGCGGTGGTAACACCCCTCCTGAAGAAAGCTTCTTTGGACCTGGATGTTCTGGGAAACTACAGACCAATCTCAAACCTTCCCTTTATAGGGAAAGTTATCAAGAAAGTAGTGGCGATTCAGCTGGAGGACTACTTGACCATCCTTAATATCTATGAACCTCTTCAGTCTGGTTTTGGTAAGAGGCATAGTACTGAGACTGCTCTGGTTTGGTTTGGTAAGAGGCATAGTACTGAGACTGCTCTGGTTTGGGTGCTCAATGATCTCCTGATGGCAAGAGATCGGAGAAACCATTCCATTCTGGTGCTCCTTGATCTCTCCTCAGCTTTTGACACTGTGGGCCATGAGGTGCTGCTTGAGCACCTGAGGCTTATCTGTTGCCTGACATGTATGATTCTCAGGTGGTTTACATCTTTCCTCACTGGCAGAATGCAGAGAGTTGTGTCTGGAATCTTTTCTTCAGGCTCACTCCCTCTGTCATGTGAGGTTCCTCAGGGTTCAGTGCTGTCACCATGTGGTTTGCAGTGTATATGCTGCCCCTCAGAGACATTGTAAGACTGTATGGGCTGAGGTTTCACTGCTATGCTGATGATACCCAGCTCTACCTGTCTTTCGCACCCAACCAGGATAGTGCTCTCTCAGTATTTAATAACTGCCTCACTGAAATCCAGGATTGTATGAATTTGAGCTGGTTAAAGTTGAATGCAGGAAAGACTGAGGTGATGGTTGTGGACCTGGGTCACCGGATAGAGGGGTTAAGGACTGGTCAGCCCTCTGGACTTTTTCTGGGGAGCTCCCAGATTCTTACCTCTGAACATGTCCAGGACCTGGAGGTATTGCTTGATGATGGGCTGACCCTTCAATCTCAGGTGTCGGCAGTCATCAAGTCTGCCTTTTATCATCTTAGGAACATTGCCAGGGTCAAGCACCCTGTTCCATCCTGCGATCTGCCTACTTTGGTCCACGTCTTTGTGACCTCATGCCTTGACTACTGCAACTCCCTATACTTAGGGCTTCCTGGGGTTGATATCCATCGCTTGCAGCTAGTGCAGAATGCTTCAGCACGATTGCTGATGGGGCCTTCCAGGTCTCTGCATATTTCTCCAGTGCTGCATGATCTGCACTGGATGCCAATTCAGTGGTGGATCACCTTTAAAGTTGGTTTACTGACTTATAAAGCCCTACATCTAATATTAGTTTTAGGCAGTACACTAGCTCTTTAACCTACATGCCTAATGTGGAGATAGAACCCATAGCCTTCTGATCTTCTGGTCTCAGAGGCAAGTGTATAACCTGCTGAACCACTGACTCTGAAGTCTAACTGGTGCATTAATGCAGGTTTTTGCAATGAATTCCCTATCTTTTTGAGAAAGTCAGTAAACTGAAATTACAACAGTACTTCAAGGTGCAGAAGCACTGACTTCTTTGGGGTCAGGACTTCTGTAGCCAGAGACAGACAGTTACAGTACAAGAAATGCAGAACTGCAGGGCACTGTGGTAATGTAAATCATCACTAGACCTCCCATTTAGCCTATTCTAGATTACTGTTGAGTGAAGCTTTCATTGTCACAGTCTCATTGCAAGTGGGTAGAAAGTCTCTTTAAGATTTGCCTCAGGTGGGGCTAGACCTAACCAGCTGCAAGGTAAGTGAAGGAGGGCACCTTTAACCTGTATGGATTGGTGCCTCTCTTATGGGTGACTACAGTGGGTGGTGAGACTTGTACCTAGCAAGGATGGGCTGGAGCTCACCGTAGTCTTGAATCCCATAGTCATAGCATTTCACAGTGCTGGGGTCTACCATGTCAGGCGATGGAGCAGGGTTCCCTGAGGGAGATCCATGATACCCACTGCAAGTGTGGAGGAGGCCTGTCTTGTGCTGCACCTAGGCTGGGCAGTAGAAGGTACTCCCCTTTGCATTTAACCAACATTATCACAAGAAAAAGCCATGCCAGGGAAGGGGGCAAAATGCAGCTCTCTACTTCTTAGTTAAAGATGGGAGGGTAGTATCCTGATGAAAGATGCCCTACATCGCACATCATATTTGTAATGCACCAAGTCTGTCAATAAACATATGGCTGTGACCATTCAAATCCCAACAGTGGTGTGGTTACTGTCTCCTGGAGGAAGGGAAAAGGGGGGAAGGGGGTGAGACTTAAACATCCAATGTGTCTCTTTTTCTCCTTTACAAGTCAGGATGATTGTCATTAAACAAACAATGTAGCATAAGAATAATGGTTTAGTTATCCTGTGAATAAGTTTTGAAATTTAACACAGGACACACAGAAATCAGGGGTGTGCTGTTTTTGTAGCACAGGCTCCTCTGGAAACAGGCAAACAGCCACTACAAATAAAATGTCTTACAGTTAGTCTTTTCATCTAAGGAAAGAAGATACACATGGGGTTCATCTCTCCTTTTATTATTATAAATGTCTTACAGTTGCAATTTTTTCATTGAAGGAAAGAACGATTCACATGGGGGTCATCTCTCTCCTTTTCTTACTTTTTTATATTCTACAATATGTTGTGTAAGAGATTTCAGGATTTTTTTTTTTCCCCTGATAGCGACACCTGGAGCCTAGTAAACTCTGAAATCTCAGACACATGCTAATGAAAGGTTTATAGTCGCAAATCTAATGCAAGAACAACATGGTTTATTGCTTTTTCAAATGATTAATTAATGTATGGGGCTTTGCAGTAACCATGTGATGTTGTCTGGAATTGCCTAGTGCTATAATATTAATAAACACATTCTACATTTCATTACAGTGGTCTGGGCATTCTGAAGTACTGGAAGTCTTGGTTGGGCCTTGGAATAGTGTTCATTTAATTGGTCCAAACTTCATCTAAACTTTCACTGTTAGAGGCTATTGCAAGGAGGAGGAGTTACTTTGTTACTTCTGAGCATGAAGCAGCCAGAGGGAGGGAGGGAGGGAGAGGGAGAGGGGAGCAGTGTTAGAAATGTAGCTACTTGTCTTAATCATAAAGTGTAGAAGACTGAAAGAAATAGATGCCCTGCTGAGTCTTGAACTCAAGTATGTTTGAATTCTGAACAGACCTGGGTTCAAATCCCAGTTAAGGAACTCATTTATTTCAAATTTCTTAAGATTTCTATCATGGACTTTTAATTATGGAGCTGGCTTCCTAGGCCCCATAAATGTTTTTATTTATTTAATGCATGAACAGTTTTGATCAAATTCATTGTTCTACAGTAACATACAGTATGAATAACCCATTGCGCTAGTCAAAGGTGGTTTAACTCCTCAGGTTTTTAACTATTATGCTATGTATTTTTATTGATACAATAATAATTGAAAGATAAAATGTAGATAAAAACAGGCTTGTTGCAATATGTTCTATTTCAGTATTGCTACTACTGCACATTATTGTGTAAGGCTGCCATGAATGTGATTATGTTGTTATGACTAGTATAACTTAAAGAGTTTAACTGTTTTAATATAAGTGTAGTAGCTTTTATAGGTCGCTCTTGAAAGTGATTGGCATTTTCCTCAAATTTCCACTGCTTCTGCACCACTTCTGAGAATCCCAGTTTTAGGTCCAGTTCTGGACAATTACAATCCTTTCAATGTGTGTAATATTATGACTTTTTGATAATTTATGAATGCACACTTGACAATATCATCCTGACTTCTTATGCCAGATAGTTTCTAGGGGAGTCTAAAGAAAGGAAACATAGTCACCCCCTCATAACAATTCTCCCTGCTTTATATTACGTAACACTAGTTGTGAATTTTAAATTATTGAACTGTTGGGGAAAAAGGCAAAATAAATCCACAGCTATACACTTTTCTTGGAAGCGAGGTTTGAAAGCTACAAGCCACCTCAGAAAATCTTGACCTGGGATTTTCATTTATTTATTTATTTAAGAGATTTACCAGGAAGGCATGCTGAGCGGAGTACCGCTCGATTCCAGATGCGCCCTGGGGGTAGGGGGTTACATTGGTCCAGTAATACAGACGAAACAAATCATACGTAGTGTGAAATTGTTACAGACAAAAATGGGTGAGGCTTCCAGCAAGCCTCAGGTAAAAGTAATAGTAGATATCCTTCTGTGACCCCAAGGAAATCCACCCCACTGGCATGTTATACTTGATTTAAAAATATTATAAACTTAGTGCCACTGCACATCCTCATTGGACCATCCTAGTCTGACAGTCTGAGGCACCCACAAAGGGGATTGAAAACAGTTCCAACTGGGTGAAACGTTCAGCCTGCAAACATTATCACACATTAACAAAATGAACATTTGATAGATATATCACCAGCCTGGCCAGTCTGGGTGGATAGTGCTACAGGACTGATATACCTATGAAAATGGTATCATAGGTGTAGCTGATATGGAGCCAAGCTGGTATTATGGGAGCTAGTAAACTGGTCCCAGCAGCTTTTATTCAACAGTTTACTGTCAATCACCTTTGCACATAGTGATGTGGTGTGGACCCCTTCCCCAGTATCTACATTAATGGTGGTGTGTGGCATTACTGTAGTTCATTTCAAGCTCCCCTCAAAAATTTTAACCCAGTGTTTAATGAAGTTACTCATTTCATTTACATCTGCCAGATGTTAGCTGCAATGTGTACTGTGATAAAATTACATGGAGGGAGTGTACCTGAGTTCTAAAAATTAGAACTCCCCCCCCCCCCATAACAGGTACAGTGATATGTGTGCACTGCTATGTTAACATCTCTTATTTTATATACTCTTTAGAAATTAAGTTTAAGCCAATGTAGACAGTGGAATAGCCTTTATTCCTGCATCATGTTGGCTCCATGTAAATAATGATCTTTTGACACTGGAACATTTCTCAAACTGCTTCACATGTTTTTTGTTAACCAATAAATTGTGACACATTACTGTAAACCTATACCAGGAAATAGGAAGAGCAAGCTAGCTAATCCCTTCATATCTTTATGGTTCCTTTAATTTCACATGTTGCTAAAACAGAGATATCAAGTTAGTGCAGTACATGGATGTCAGCCTGTGAACATTATTGCACACAAAGTGGTTAACCAGGTCCAAGTTTTGCGCCCCCACCTGAACCATCCACTCCTTCAGGAGTATTCATTATGCCAATAATTCACTGTGGATAACAATAATAGAAAACCCCTCTATTTTTTTATTTCCTAATATTCATGGTTCATTTCTTACTTTGTAACTATTATTTTGTTCTGTAGCTTACAGAGATTTGGTATCACTAATATCTCCTGCACTATGTCTGATTCTGATGTTCAGTATTTCAGTTGCACCCCTTACAATTCCATCTTTCCCACATCACTACACATTTATTTCATAATGGGTGTTATAGTCTTTAAATATTTTATCAGGTTCTGAGATTTTATTATGATGTATTTATTATGAATTCAATATCTGTGTGCATTGAGTGAAGCTGCCTTCTTTATTCTTATTCAACAAGTTGTGATGTTGTTTGCTTACTTGACATTGGAGAGCACACTGCTACAGACAGTGTGACATCAGTTGCATCCAATAGGGTTCCTGCATTAAACATTGGATTTAAGGCATATGCTTACTGTAACTACAGTTGTCTTGTTATATTGATGTAAAAAGCAAAAACATTGTGTGTGGGGGGGGGGGTAACTCTTCTACTTTTAAATATTACCAGTTACTTTTGGTTGAAAATGAAAAATGCCGGCAAATGCATTTTTTGGTGCTTTGGATTCTCAGTCATGAAAAGATCATCTTCTTTTTTTCAAAAGGTTGAGTTCAACCTCATAATAAAATCTCAGAATGTGATGAAAAATATATAGACTATTACACCCATTGTGAAAAAGATGTGTGGGGAAGGGGTGCAGATGGAAATACAAGGGTGCAGCTGAAATACTGAGCAGCAGAGCCAGACACTTACATCATTTCTTGCTGAGCATGCTAGCCAATAACCAATGCAAGCTACCTCAGCACCTCAGTTCTGTTCACCAGTAGAGAAACAAAGTGGAGAGAATCAAAAGAGAGGGCTAGAGGTTTCCTGACCAAAGGGATAGGGAAAGGATATAGGAAGTAAAATTAGCAAGAAAATACAACCAGACTACTGACCTGAATAAGAACAGAGCACGCTAGATGGCATAAGGGTAGCTGGGTAAATAGAAAGCAAGGGACTCATGGACAGAAGGTGGATAGTGGTCCAGAACAATAGGTCAGCAGCTCTGAACATGTGGCTCTGTCAGATGCATGAGGGCGGTGTTCAGGAATGGGACCCCTTGCAAATGAGATGGCACAATGTGCCAAAATAGAGAAAGACACAGACTCCTGAAAAGAGGCAACTCCATGCTTCCAGAGAATTGACTGAACTCATGAGTTAACCATGTCCTTCTTTTCCTCACATCAGACAGAACAAAGGTAGAATCTAGGCGCATCTGGAGTCGCAGGCTGGACAGTTCAAGGGAGTCAAGAAGATGTGTTCATCTCCACAGACATGACTAAGGGTAATGCGTCAAGGCCTAGAAGTACAATGAGAATAAAGGGGGAATACCAACTGAAAAAGTCTGACATAAACAGAGAAGGGATCACACTAACATGTTGTGCTTCTAATGCAACCAGAAAGATGTACCCTGTGTGAAAGTTAATGTATTGACCACTAGCAAACCTTGTCTGTGAAGTTAGATGGGATAGTTCCCAGGTAACATGTTGCATTTAGCAACTAACCGGGATATACCCACAGAGGGGATACAGCCTTGGCAGGGAGTAGGAGGACAAGAAAAAAAGGAAAAAGATGAGGAAAGAGCCCTCTTCAGCAAAAACCCCCCCTTTTTTTGAATTTTTTTTGGTTGGAGAAAGGGCCACAAAGGATCCTCACCACATGTTTTTTTTTGTGAGAATGGGGCACCAGAGAGTGCCCAACTCTCTTATCTATTTTGTCATAACAGGAAGGGAAAAATACTCCTTAGGAGGGTTATGACTGGGGAGCTGCCCAGAGGCTCTTGCGCAGTCTCACCTGGGAATGGTGGGTGGGATGTGATAATCAATGGTGAAGATCATCATTTACAGTTGGTACATAATTTTCATATCTTCCGGGAATCAGTCTTCACCATTGAGTCCCATTGATGGATTTAAGTACTGTACCAAGCTTCGCTTTTTATGGATGCAGTGGGTGGAGCCTACAGCTCTCTTGCGGTAGCTCTAAAAATGAGCCACCAGATTGACACTGAAGAACTGAACTGTTTTGGAGTTGCAGTACAATCATTCTGCAACTCCAAAATAGTCCACTCACCCCCTGCCCCCTGCGGGCAAACTATGGTTGCTGGTCGCTGTGACGCTCTGCCTATCTACTTGTTATTATGTTGCATCATATTTGTGATATAAATATGTATTTCTTTGGAAATTCTGCTGGGAAAATATGGCAGCCAGCAAGGCACTCTGGGATGTTAGGTTTTTGAAAATGTACTGGCCTGCTATTTACCTCTGGCTTGAAAAAAAAACTGACTTCCTGGAACTATTAGGATACCAGGTTATGACACATTGTAAACCATCAATTTACTATGAAGTCCAGGAACCAGGATACCTTTTACAACATCTTAAGAAGCAACAACTTCTAGCAGATACCTGTTACATTTCTCACCACTAGGAGAAAATAACTGTCAGAATGTGTTTCTGAAGATCAAAGGGAATGCTCTGATAGGAAAGAGACTGTTATAATTTGATATTGCTACGTTTGCAGATTTCAAGCAAGCAGTAAAATGACACCCTTTGGGGTATACTTGGTCATGTTGCAAATTAATTACAGGACTAACAGTAACCTCATGAGCTGTGACCTCACAGGATGGGAGGGACATTTTGGTTCCTTATTTTCAATCTGGCTGAAAGGAGTGAAATCATCTATCTCTGGACTCCTAAGAGAACATACACTGTGTTCTGGACTCAAAAGCACTTCTGTCAAGAACAGGTAACACCCGCATGAAAACCAAGTTAAAACTAGCAATTCAAGTACCAGGCATTTTGTTTCTCTAATTTCCTTTTCTTTTGGACTATAAACATTTATATATATGTGTTCTATGTTTTGTATGTATTTACTATTTTTTTTAATTTTAGTAAACATTTTGGTTTCCTTAATTCTGCTGGAGTCTTTTCTCATTCTGCATGTGAATGCTGGAACAGTGTTGATAATTCTGACATAGCTGTTAAAGGGCTTATAGCATGTTATCATATGCATTAAAGGTTAGAAAAATACCTAGGTCTCAATTGAGTCAAAAAGGGGGACTTGTGAACCAGGCTGGGTGCCCGCATTTCACTGAAAAGTGGGTGAATTTTGATGCTGTTAACTGGGCATGCTAGCAAAAAGGGTTCATATTTGACCTCAGGACTCGAGACTAGTAGGTGTTTCGGACCTAAAACACACAGGAGGGTTACCCTGTTTGTCTCCTGTTCACGTAGTGCACTTCAAGGTTTGGCATTGTGGGAGCAGAGGACCTGACCTGTGGAGTGCATTTGTGACAGTTGCCTGTTGTACTCAAGAGGGCCACTGATGTTTAGTGTGCATGTGAGAGTAGTCCCACATGTGCGACTGTACTGCAGCCATCTTGGGCATGGTGGACTGTTTCACCACAAGCTCGGTAAGCATGGCTGCATCCATGTCAGCTCTGGCCAGAGTTTGGTCTATGAGGGAGGGGCTGGCTTATTCTGAGGGAAACAAGGAGCCCTCAGCCCTCTGCATGAGGGAAAACACCTTAGGGAAGAGGCTTCTTAAGGGTCTAGTGGAACCAAGATTGGTCAGTATCTGGAGGGTGCTCCTGTGGTACAGGAGCAGGAGAGTACCCCGACAGCTCTTTCCTGACCCTGCAGGAAAAAGAATAGCTGCTTGGAAGTATGAGTTTAGCACCTTATGCCAGGTCAAAGGTGCCAGCCTGCAAAGGTGATGCCATGCCATCTGCCTGATACAGACTGCGGGTCTTGCAAGCCTGGTAGCCATCTCATTGGCATTGTATGATGCCCTTAATTGATACCTTGCTAGCTGCAGGTCTCTGGTAGAAAGGCAAATGGTTTTCCCGACAAACTCACTCAGTGAAATTTCAGCTAGGAGCTGATCTATTTGCAACGACAGGGAATTGTTGAAGGCTGCCTAATGTGCCTGATGTGCAGCAATGCAGATCATAACGTGCAGAAGAAACACCTTCTTGCCCAAGGCATCTGTCTGAGAAATTAGCCTTGGAAATTCAGTCATGAATAGGGCATTATGGCCCTGCTGAAGTCTGCAACACCACAAGCCCTGAAGAAGGATCAGGCACTGCCCGCGTAGATCCCAAGGGTTTGTAATACCGTAGTTGGAGGTTCCTGGGGGCTGAAGGGCAAGAGAAAGAATGCCTGCAGACCCTTCTAGATGAGTCCTCAAAGGCCCTAAGCCAAGGATGGATGACTGCAGAACTGTGCCTCAAAGCTCTGAGTCATTTCAGCTTCAAGAATATGGGATTGCAACATGAATATGAGCCTGCTTTCAGTGCCTCAAGCATGTCTGCCAGGAATCTCTGGTACACAGTGTACTCAGAAGCTGAGAATAAATGAAGGTTGATTCATTGTCCTCTGAGGAGGACACTGACAGAAAGAAGGTGCTGAAACCAGAAAGTGGTGGCATGAGTGTGATAGGTCTAAACTAGACACTGTAAGATTCCCTGTAGTACTGCTTTAAGGCACCCACCACTTGTCTGTGTTGAGACCAGGAGGTTGGCCATTGAAGGCCCATGTAACCTAGTAGTTCTGGCAATAAGTCTGGGAGAGAAGAAAAAATTACTCACCTTAGTAATGTTGTTTCTTCTAATGGAGTCTTGCTATATTATAAACATTAACAGTTTGATCCAGCTCTAGAACTGCCCTGGAGTGAAATGGTTAAAACCATTCAAAATAGAATTTTGGCATGAGAGCAGCTCTATCTGTGTCATTTCAAACTTGAACTGTCAGATCTTTACGAGTCAAACTCACTAAGGTCTGTGTGGAAGCTGTAACCTACACTAGCCAAATGGCTACCTACATAATAACAACCATTGATGGCCCCAACACCCAAGACTCAAGTCAGGGGACCAGAAATACTAACACCATTCTAATAATATGAAAATGGAACATAAGTATAATAAAACACACACACGCACACATACACACCCCAAAGTCCCAAAGGGGACAAAATGCTAACAGGACATAAGTAGTGCCCACACTAAGTTGCCCGCACCCCACCAAGTAGAGGTTCTGAGAGGGGCAGGTTGGAGGGGAGGTCTATAATATAGCAAGACTCCATTAGAAGAAACAACATTACTAAGGTGAGTAATTTTTTCTTCAAACAACATGAAGTCTTGCTATATTATAGACATTAGCAGAATACACAGCAGTACCTCCATGGAGAAGGGGCAGAACCTACTTAGGGAATAGGCTCTGAAGAACAGCTGTGCCAAAGCGAGCATCTCTCCTGGCCTGGACATCCAGGGAGTAATGCTTGGTTAAAGTGTGTACCGTTTTCCAAGTAGCAGCCTGGCAAATCTCTAATAAAGGGATATCTCTGGCAGCAGCTAGAGACGCAGCTGTACCCTGGTAGAATGAGCCCTCAAACCAGGGGGCTCTGCCCACTTTCTGATAACAAATTGGATACAAGAGACAATCCACCTGGCTATTGATCTCTTAGTGGCAGGTTTGCCTTTCCCAACTTCACCATAGGTAAGGAAAAGTTGGAGGGATTCGAACCTGTGACCTTTGGTACGCTCTATATAATAACTAAGAGCTCTCTTAACATCCAGGCTGTGCAACCTTCTCTCACCCGAAGAGGAGTGATCAGTGAAAAATACTGGAAGGGAGATAGATTGATTAAGATGGAAATCTGAAACCACCTTAGGCAAAAACTTCCTATTAGTCCTAAGGACTACCTTATCCCTGTGGAAAGAAATAAAGTCAGTCTCCACTGACAAGGCTTGCAATTCACTTATGCATCTGGCAGAAGTGATAGCCACTAGAAAAACAGTTTTCCAAGTTAGGTACTTAAGCTCTGCAGAAGACAGAGGTTCAAAAGGGGGTTGCATTAACTGGGCAGTGCAAACATTAAGGTCCCAAGCAGGGCTGGTTCCTAAAGGAGGATTAGTATGGAGTAATCCCTTAAAAACTTGGAAAACACAGGATGAGAGGAAAGAGGGGATGACTTTCCTGCTGACACAAAAGCAGACACAGCTGCCAAATGAGCTCTCAGGGTAGCTGGTCTGAGACCCAAGGAATTAAGATGTACCATGTAATCTAACAAAATGGGCAATTCAGCAGATTCTGGGGAAATATTTTTCCCAGCACACCAAATGGAAAACCTTTTCCATTTAGAACTATAAGTAGCCCTAGTGGAAGGCTTTCTGGAAGCCTTTAGGATCTCAAGAACACCCTGAGAGAGGTGTAAATCAGCAACTCTAACTCCTCAAGAGCCAGGCCTTGAGGTTGAGGGATTTGAGGTCTGATACCAACCCTTCCCTGGGCACAAGTCAACAGATTGTGATTCCTGGGAGGCACAAGGAAGATGGACTGTCAGAGACAGAAGGAGTGGGTACCAGGGCTGCCTGGCCTATCTGGGCAATCAGAATCACCCTGCAAGGCTGAGATCTGATTTTGACAAGTACTTGAATAGGAGAGGAAAGGGGGAGCATAGAAGAACTTCCTCCCAATCCAGAAGAAGGGCATCCAGGGAACTGAGCCCAGCACTGGAGGCCTGCAACAGAACAGAGGAAGTTTGTGATTGTCTGGGGCTGCAAAAGATCTATCTGAGGGATGCCCCACCTGGCAAAAACTATCCCCAGCACTTGGAGGATCCAGGGACCATTCGTGATGGCCCTGGGAAATCCTGCTGAGGGCATCCGCTAGGACATTGTCCTTCCCTGGAAGATGAACTGCTATGAGGGAAGTGTTCAGGGAATAGGCCAGAGACCACAACTTCATTGCCTCGGTGCACAAGGCCAAAGACCGAATGCCCCCCTGTTTGTTGATGTACCACATTGTTGTGGTGTTGTCTGTTCTGACTTGTATCACCTTGTCGTGGACAGATGCAGAAAAAGCTTGAAGAGCTAAAAAGACAGCTCTGAGTTCCAGCAAATTGATGTGGAGCACAGATTCCTGGGGGGACCAAACTCCCTGAGTGGAAAGGTGACCCTTGTGGGCTCCCCAACCCAGAAGGGAAGCATCTGTAGTGAGAGTCAAGTCGTGAGAAGGGGAAATGAAGGGGACCCCTGCTCTTAAATTGCTCTGACCCTGCCACCACTGGAGAGCTAGGATCAAGATTCGAGTCACTGGGACCAACTTGGAAAGGGGTCTCTTCTCTGAGACCAAAAGGTTCTCAAGTGAAACTGAATGTCTCCATCTGAAATCTGGCTCCTGCACAACAGCTGTGGATGCAGCCATGTGCCCCAGGAGCTGCAGAAAGTGTCTTGCTGGTTGAGAGACCTGAAGAGTGAAGGAAGAGGCCAGATCCACTAAATTCCTTACCCTTTCTGGGGGAAGAAAGGCTCTGGCTAGCTTTGTGTCCAATTCTGCCCCTATAAAGGTGAGTACCTGGACTGGTTCCAGAACCGACTTTGGTAGGTTTAGCAGAAAACCCAGGGAGGTGAGAAGCTGCTGGGTGACCTGCAGGTGAGATTTTACCTGTTCTGGGGACTGGCCTACAATGATCCAGTCATCTAGATAGGGAAAAACAGCAATCCTCTGCCCCCTTAAGTGGGCTACTGCCATTGCTAGACACTTTGTGAATACCCTTGGAGCAGAGGTATGGCCGAAGGGCATTGCTCTGAACTGGTAATGACATGAGGGCAGTTCGAATCTGAGGTACTTTCAATGGGATCTTCTGATTAGGACATGGAAATAGACATCCTTGAGGTCCAGGGAGGCTAGCCAATCCCCTGGCCTTAGGGAAGGTAAAATCATTGCCAGAGTTACCATTTTGAACTTTGGTTTCAAAAGATGCTTGTTCAGATATCTGAGATCTAAAATGGGCTGCCATTCTCCTGTCTTTTTGGGGTAAGGAAGTATCTGAATACAGACCCTGCCCTGATGCAGGGAGGAGCCCTTCTACTGCTCTGAGAGCTAACAGGGATGAGACCTCTGTTTCCAGAGCTAGGGTCTCTGAAGCACTTGCAGGTAGAAAAGTCTGCTTCTCAACTTGGGAAACTTTTTGAAGCTGAGAACCAGACCCTGGCTTACTACTTCCAGAACCCACTTGTCTGAGGTTAAAGAAGCCCAATTCTGACTGAAGTAAGGCCAGCCTGCCCCCACTGGTATAGGAGAATCTGTCCTGGGCACCCTATCAGGGTGCCTGTTTCAGGAGCTTTAGGCTGGGGGTGGAGCAGGTCTGCCCACCCCTCATCTGCCCTGCCTCTGAAGAAGCCCCTCTGAGCATAGGCAGAGGAGGCCTGAGTCTGGTAGAAAGGCCTGTGAAAGGCTACCCCTACCCTGGGGCATGCCTTTGAGGAGTGGCTTGCTGCTCCTTAGCCTGGGCACTCTTGTAAGTAGTCCTATATTCATCCATCTTCTTCATGTAATTCTCTGTCTGCTCTCCAAACAGAGAATTTCCCACCCATGAAAATCCATAGCCTTAGTCTGGGTATCCTGTGACAAACTAGTACACCTGAGCCAGGCCAACCTACGAAAAGCTACAGATGTGGCCATGACCCTAGAGGAAACATCATTAACATCCACAGCAGCATGAAACTGAACCTTAGAGGCTTCAATGCCATCAGCAGCCACCTGTTCTAGTTCACTAGCCAGCTGGCCATGGGCCTGCTTGGCCAATTGCATAACAGTATCCCATCTAGATTTCTGATACCTAGCTACATAAGCCATATAATTTGCTTGCCTGAGTCCCAGAGAGGCTGCCATATACTGTTTTTTGCCATGGCATCAGTCTTCGTGGAATCCTTGTCAGGAGGATGTGAAGCCAAGGGAATATTAGCTTTATCACAGGCAGCAGCCTGAACTACCCCAACATGACTGCATTGTTGAGAAAGGAATTCTGTATCAGGGCCTGACAATGTATACCTTCTGTCCATCTTTTTATCTACAGGAGGCACAGAATTAGGAGCTTTTAAAATTTTAATTGTTTGTTTCCTAAAAGACTTATGTAAAGGAATAGACAATCTCCTAGACTCTGGAATATCCATCATTTCTACAAAATCAGGCTCCTCTTGCTCATCCACAGCCTCTTCTAAAGGAAGCTGGAGGGTTTCAGCAACTTTTATAAAACATAAAATGAGATGGGGACTCAGACAGCATAGGGAGATTCTAAAGGTCTGTCTGGGGAGATGTCTGGTTCAATGGGCACACCCAGACCTTCCCAGCCACATTCATACTGTTCATAATCCTCCTCCCCTCCTCTGGTTTATAAAATTCCTCCAATATCATAATCCTGAACCACTGGGACCGGACGAACCGACCTTTTACCAGATAGTGGTGGTTTGGACGGACCCTGAGACAGTGACTGGACAATTTGCATAGCTTTTGCTATCTCTGCAGCAGTTGGAGAAGGAATTTTGGACTCCAGACCTGCTGATTTTCTTGTTTTCTTTACTGGAATTGGTTCCTCAGAACCAGCTTTTCTTTTGCCTGAGGAAGTCTGGCCCTGGTCAGAGGGCACTCCCTCTGGTTCGGTTGGCACCGAACCGGGCTGGCCATCCAGGTCAGCGGACTTTTTGGCCTCTCGTTCCCTGAGCCTGCCCAATCTTTTTTCCAGGGTGGCTGCAGGGAAATTCTTACATACCTGGCAGTCTGACTGGAGGTGGTCAAACCCCAGACAATAAACACATGTGGTGTGTGGGTCAGCCTTGGCAAAGACTTCCCCACAAACATCACAGTGTTGAAACCCAGTGGGCCCGGTTTTTCTTTTGGGTTTCTCAGACATAATGCCAGCCTAACCAAAAACTAGCCCTTTTAACAGCAGTGCCAGGCAAGACACCCTTATCGGTTCCTAACCGTGCTATGGGATTTGGAAAAAAACGTAATAAATCCGTTTTTTTTAGAACCGATAAGAACCGGGAACCGCACTCTAAAATAGTAACTTTTAGTTTTAAATGAGTTTTAAACCCACTGATCGGTTCAAACCGAACCGATAACTTACAAGTTCCACACAGACAAAACCTTCATTTACTTACGGTTACCACAGATAGAGCTTGAACAAACGTTTTGGCGGTTAAATAAAACTATTCTCGGTTAAATCCAACCGAGAAAACACTTTAAACCGAGAAATGAACCGAGCAGAAGGAGAAATCTCGGAGCGACTGTTCACTGAGGCGAATAAAGAATCTGACAGTTCAAGTTTGAAATGACACAGATAGAGTTGCTCGTGCCAAAATTTATTTTGAATGGTTTTAACCATTTCACTCCGGGGCAGTTCTAGAGCTGGATCAAACTGTTAATGTCTATAATATAGCAAGACTTCATGTTGTTTGAAGAAAAAATTACTCACCTTAGTAATGTTGTTTCTTCTAATGGAGTCTTGCTGTATTCTGACAAATTGCAGTGAGGTCCAACCTTCGAACTGCCCCGGAGATGAAAGAGTTAACTTTCCATGCCAGGCATGGAACGCTGAGCTCGAGCTCGGTTGAGAATCTGTCTGCTGCTGTTTGAACTCAAACCGTCAGATCTTTACGAGCTAAACTCACTGAGTGTCCTGTGTGGAAGCTGTAAACCTACACTAGCCAACTGGCTACTAAATATAATAAACAAATTTTATGGTCCCAAAACAAAGACTGAAGTCAGGAAACCCAAAAAATGAAATAAACACAACTTCCACTCACCCAAAGAAAAAGGGGTGATAACAAAAAGGTGGGGCACCTACTGAGTGCCAACACTGCTACTGCCCACCCACATCCCAAAAACAAAGGTTCTGAGAGGGGAAGGCAGGGGGGAGGTCAGAATACAGCAAGACTCCATTAGAAGAAACAACATTACAAAGGTGAGTAATTTTTTCTTCAAACAACATGAAGTCTTGCTGTATTCTGACAAATTGCAGACTACCAAGCAGTACCTCCATGGAGGAGGGACAGAACCTTACTTAGGAAATAGGCTCTGAAGCACTGTTGTGTTAAACCGAGCATCACTCCTAGCCTGGATATCCAGAGAGTAATGCTTGGTAAAAGTGTGAACTGTTCTCCTGGTAGCTGCTTGACATATTTCTAAAATAGGAATATCCCTGGCAGCAGAAAGGGAAGCAGCTGTACCTCTGGTTGAATGAGCCCTCAGGCCTGAGGGTGGAATCCTACCTAGTTTTTTATAGCAGAATTGAATGCAAGAGTCAATCTACCTGGCAATGGATCTTTTAGTGGCAGGTTTTCCCTTACCAACCTCACCATAAGTGAGGAACAGTTGGAGGGAGTCAAACCTGTAACCCTTGGTACGCTCTATGTAGTAGCTAAGGGCTCTTTCACATCCAACTGTGCAGCCTCCTCTCACCAGAGGAGGAATGGTCAGTGAAGAACACAGGAAGAGACATAGACTGGTTAAGGTGGAAGTCTGAAACCACCTTAGGTAAAAACTTCCTGTTAGTCCTGAGGACCACCTTATCTCTATGTAAAGAGATAAAACTCAGGCTCCACTGACAGGGCTTGTAACTCACTTATGCCTGGCAGTGAAGGATGGCCACCAAGAAAACAGTTTTCCAAGTCAAGTACTTAAGCTCTGCTGGAGGACAAGGGTCTAAAAGGGGTTGCATAAGCTGAGCAATGCAAACATTAAGGTCCCAAGCAGGGACAGGGTCCCTGAATGGCGGATTGGTATGAAGCAATCCCTTGAAAAACTTGGAAAATACAGGATGAGCTGAAAGGGAAGAAGGCTTACCTGCTGAAAGAAAAGCAGAGACAGCTGCCAGATGCACGCTTAGTGTAGCTGGTCTGAGTCCCAAGCTATTCAGGTGAACCATATAGTCAAGGACTGTGGGCAGGCCAGCAAACTCTGGAGTAATATGCTTCCCAGAGCACCATATGGAGAATCTTTTCCATTTGGAATTATAAGTGGTTCTGGTGGAAGGCTTCCGAGAAGCCTTTAGGATATCCATAATACCTTGAGAGAGGTATAAATCAGCAAACTCTAACTCTTCAAGAGCCAGGCCTTGAGATTGAGAGATTTGAGATTCGGATACCAAACCCTCCCCTGAGCACAGGTTAACAGGTTGTAATTCCTGGGAAGAAACAGGGGACGGTGGACTGCTAAAGACAACAGGAGAGGGTACCAGGGCTGTCTGGCCCAGTCTGGAGCAATCAGAATCATCTTGCAGGGTTGAGACCTGATTTTGACTAGCACCTTGAACAGTAGAGGGAAGGGGGGAAAAGCATACAGGAACTTCCCTTCACAATTGAGAACCAGGGCATCCAGGGGGACTGAGCCCAACACTGGGGGCCTGCAGCAAAAAAGGGGAAGTTGGTGATTGTCTGGGGCTGCAAAAAGATCTATCTGTGGGGTGCCCCATCTGGAGAAGATCACCTTCAGAACCAGGGGATCCAGTGACTATTCGTGATGGCCCAGAGATATCCTGCTGAGAGCATCTGCCAGGACATTGTCCTTGCCTGGGAGGTGTACTGCTGTAAGAGAGGTGCTCAGGGAATAGGACAGAGACCACAATTTCATTGCTTCTGTGCACAAGGCCGTAGACCAAGTGCTCCCTTGCTTATTGATATACCACATTGTGGTGGTATTTTCTGTCCTGATCTGAACTACTTTGTTCTGAACAGACTTGGAAAAAGCTTGAAGTGCTAGAAACACTGCTCTGAGTTCTAATAGGTTGATGTGAAGCAGAGATTCCTGAGGGAACCACAACCCTTGGGTGGTCAGGTCTCCCAAGTGGGCTCCCCACCCCAAGAGGGAGGCATCTGTAGTAAGGATTAGAGAGTGAGACTGAGTGACAAAAGGAACTCCTTGTCTTAGATTGTCCTGATCCTGCCACCACTGCAATGCTTGGATCAGGGTTCGAGTCACTGGGATCAGTTTGGTCAGAGGATCCTTTTTCTGAGACCAAAAGGCCTTCAAGTGGAACTGAATGTCCCTCATCTGAAATCTTGCTCCCTGCACCACTGCTGTAGAAGCAGCCATGTGCCCCAGGAGCTGCAGAAAATGCCTTGCTGGTCGAGACACCTGTAGGGTGAATGAAGAGGCCAGTGTAATAAGGGTCCTTGCCCTGTCCAGGGGAAGGAAGGCTCTTGCCTTTACAGTATCTAGCTCTGCTCCTATGAAGGTGAGGAGCTGTACAGGCTCTAGAACTGACTTTGACAGATTCAGAAGGAAACCTAGAGAAGTGAGCAGTTGCTGAGTTATCTGTAGGTGTAACTTGACTTGGTCTGGGGACTGGCCTACTATGAGCCAGTCATCCAGGTATGGAAAGATGGAAATTCTTTTCCTTCTTAAGAAGGCAACTACTACTGCCAGGCATTTTGTGAACACCCTTGGAGCAGAGGTTAGGCCGAAGGGCATTGCTCTGAATTGGTAATGGCCTAAGGGCAGCTCGAACCTGAGGTATTTTAGATGGGAGCTTCTGATGAGAATATGGAAATAGGCATCCTTGAGGTCCAGGGAGACTAGCCAGTCCCCTTGCCTTAGAGTGGGTAGAATTATTCCCAGAGTCACCATTTTGAACTTTGGCTTTAAAAGGTGTTTGTTTAAGTATCTGAGATCCAGGATGGGCCACCATTCTCCTGTCTTTTTGGGGGTGAGGAAGTACCTGGAGTATAATCCTTTCCCTTTGTGTAGGGGTGGAACCCTTTATACAGCTCTGAGAGCCAAGAGGGAAGAGACCTCTGCCTCTAGGGCAAGTGCCTCTGAAGGATTTGCAGGTAGAAAGGATCTGGTTCTCATCTTTGGAAATTTTTTGAAGCTGAGAACCAGTCCCTGGCTTACTACTTCCAGGACCCATTTGTCTGATGTTAAAGACCTGCAGTCCTGGACAAAGTAAGCCAGCCTGCCCCCTACAGGAGGTGGAGAATCGGCCCTGGCAAACCCATCAGGGTGCCTGTTTGGCAGGGGCTTTAGGCAGAGGGGTGGAAGCAGGCCTGCTTGTACCCCATCTGCCTCTCCCTCTAAAGAACCCCCTCTGAGCATAAGCAGAAGAGGAGGCCTGGGCTTGGTAGAAAGGCCTATGAAAAGGCCTGCCCCTGCCCCTGGGATGCTGCCTCTGAGGAGTGGCTTGCCTTTACTTGGCCTGAGCACTCCTATAGGTGGTCCTGTATTCATCTATTTTCTTCATGTAGTTCTCTGTTTGCTCCCCAAACAGAGAATTACCCACAAGAGGAAAATCCATGGCCTTAGTCTGGGTATCCTGAGACAGGCTAGTATATCTGAGTAAAGCCATCCTATGAAGGGCCACAGATGTAGCCATGACTCTAGATGAAACATCATTGGAGTCCACTGCAGCATGGAATTGCACCTTGGATGCCTCAATACCATCCGCAGCTACCTGCTCCAGCTCCTTGGCAAGCTGGCCAGGGACATGTTTAGCTAAAGCCATTACAGTGTCCCATCAAGATTTCTGATATCTAGCTGTGTAGGCCATATAATTGGCCTGCCTGAGTCCCAAGGATGCTGCCATGTACTGTTTCTTTGCCATGGCATCAATCCTCCTAGAGTCCTTATCTGGGGGGTGTGAAGCCAAGGGTATATTTGCCTTATCACAGGCAGCAGCCTGTACTACCCCAACATGGCTGCATTGCTGGGTAAGGAACTCTGTATCTGAGCCTGAAAGAGTATACCTCTTGTCCATTCTCTTATCCACAGGAGGTATAGAATTAGGAGTCTTTAAAATTTTTATTGTCTGTTTCCCAAAAGATTTGTGAAGGGGAATAGACAGCCTCCTGGACTCTGGGATATCCATCACTTCAACATAGTCAGGCTCCTCCTGGTCATCCACAGCTTCTTCCATAGGAAGCTGAAGGGTTTCAGCCACTTTCTTGTAAAACATGAAATGGGAGGGGGACTCAGAAAGCCTAGGAGGAGACACTCCTGAAGGTCTGTCTGGGGAGATGTCCGGGTCAATGGGCACATCCAGACTTTCATAATCACATTCACTTCCCTCATACTCTCCTTCCTCCTCCTCCGGTTCATAAAATTCCTCTAACTCATAATCCAGAACTGGTGGAACCGGCCGAACCGAGCGCCTTCCTGATGGTGCCGGTTCGGTCGGAACTGGGGATAGCGACTGAACAATTTTTATCACTTTGGCTATTTCATCAACGGTCGGAGAAGAAACTTTTGGACCCACACTGGCTGATCTATCCCTTCTTGATCTCTTAACTGGAACCGACTCCTTGGAATTGATTCTCCTTTTGCCCGAAGAAGTCTCACCCTGGTCAGAGGGCACTCCTTCTGGCTTGGTTGGAACCGAACCAGGCTGGCCATCCGGGTCAGCGGACTTTTTGGCCTCCCTTTCCCTGAGCATACCAACTCTTTTTTCTAGGGTAGCTGCAGGAAAATTTTTACAAATCTGGCAGTCTGAATCGAGGTGGTCAAACCCCAGACAATAAACACAGGTGGTGTGGGGGTCAGGCTTAGCAAAGACTTCCCCACACACACTACAGTGCTGAAACCCAGTGGGCCCGGTTTTTCTTTTGGGTTTTTCAGACATGGCCAGTCCTAAACCAAACTTACCCTTTTTTCGGCAATCCACCAGGCAAGACACTCTTATCGGTTCCCAACCGTGTTATGGGTCGTGGAAAAAAACGTAATAAAATCCGTTCTTTTTAGAACCGATAAGAACCGGTAGGCACACTCTAAAAGTAGAAGTAAAGATTTTAAACAACCTGATCGGTTCAAACCGAACCGATGACACGCTTACAAGTTCCACACAGAATAGAAAACAATATAAACCTATCTAGTACTCACGAATACCACAGACAGAGACTGAACCGATAGGTTGCGGTTTAAATTCAGTCAAAAACCGAGGAAAAACGGTACTTTAACCGACAAATTGAACCGAGCAAAGGAGAAATCTCCGGAGCAACTGTTCAGTGAGGCGGAGTAAAGAATCTGACGGTTTGAGTTCAAACAGCAGCAGACAGAGTCTCAACCGAGCTCGAGCTCAGCATTCCATGCCTGGCATGGAAAGTTAACTCTTTCATCTCCGGGGCAGTTCGAAGGTTGGACCTCACTGCAATTTGTCAGAATACAGCAAGACTTCATGTTGTTTGAAAAGAGGGTCTGGGTTTCTAGGACTTCTACCTGGTCTGCAGGGGTGCACTGAGGACCTCTCCAAAGGGGAGGGCATGGTCTGAACAGGGTTAACCTACATCTAAGGATTGACCAAGTTGGCACCCATGGGGGGCTTCCCTTATAGGGGGAGAATGGAGCCATACAGTCCCCACAGGATGGCTCCAGTCCCCACCTGTGATGGTATCAGCACATGGCTCATGGAAGAACACTGCCTCCCAGCCATTGTCTGACTTCAATCTGGTGCCTCCTCCGACACTGGGCTCAGGGCTGACAACTGGCCTGGAGACAGGTTCACCCCAATTATCACAGTGGGTGCCATCCATGATGTTGGGCCCAATGTCGACCCTAGGGCAATCTCAGCCCCAGTGCCAGGAGCCATAACGGGGACTGACTCAGCATAGTGACCAGGGATGACCGGTGTCATGCTTGGTGCTGGGTCCAGGACCAACACCATGGCCATTGCCGTGTCTGTCAATGGAAAGTGTGTCATTTACACCTTTGCATCACTAGCAACACCAAAGGCGAGAACCACTCCACCTGAGTAAATGGGCACTGCACAGCCATGGTGTTTGTCCCTCTCCCAACACCATGATTGGTGTTGTAAGGGTTCCCAACATGATGGCAGGTGCTGCCCCATTCACTGACACCATGAATGGTGCAAGGAGCTGGAGTGGCACCAAGCCATGACACCAAGGAAGACCATGCATATAGCTTCAGTAGCACCAGTGATGTTTTCTCTCCAGGGCAGAGAAACTGGCAGGTGGGTCACAGCCTGCTGCATGGAAGGAACTGGCTCTCTACTACACCCACATCTCAGGACCTCCAAAACCTTGGTAAGGCAAGGCCGAGGAGGATCCTGTGCTTCCTGAACGTCACAGGTGCTGGGAAGAGGCCCAGGGTAAAGACCAAGAGACCATACCTTGGCCTAATGAGTACATCTCCTGCTTCCTAAGTGGGGGTCAGCTGGCCCCACCTCATCATGTTGATTTTAAGCATGCAGTGGTTCACTTAGAAGCAGGTATCACACTCATCTATACTCTGAGATGGGCCAAGGCAAACAGCACACATTCAGTGGCAGTCCATTGTCACCATCTGTTTCCCTCAGGGACATCAATGCATGATGATAGCCAGACAATGTTTCTTAGCCACCTTCCTATTTATTTCAGGTCCCAGCATCATCAGAAAGTAAAAAGCTAAAAGAAAAGCTGCATTGCATATTCAGAAACAGTGACACGGTTTGAATTGACGTACTGCTGCTCCCACAGTGTGCACTTGACAGCAGGAAGAACAGAACTGAAGTGTTAAGGGATCTGACATTGGTTATTGTCAGGGCCTCTGGAAAATTGCGGAAAAGGTTACCCAAAATTGCGGAACGTTTTGCAAAAATTGCAGGAAATTGCAGGAGTTTTACTATAGACTCTGAGTGCTTCACAATAAATCTTTTAATGTTTTCTGCAGCATACATTAGTCAGTATAAATTGCTAAATGAATACATTGATACCTGAATATGTTTAAAACATAAAGAAAAGTTTATGTTCCTAAAAAGAATACTAAACTGATAAGCTATCGTAAGCATTGCCTATCTTCCAAAATTTAAAAGCATCTGCCTCATACAGTGCTAAATAGATTCTATAAAGTTTTATAAAGCAATTAGCTTATTCAAGTTTAAAATTGGTAGTGCCATCCACAAATCCTCAGCTGTTTGAATCAATTCTAGTCTGAATGAAAGTATGCTCACAAGAAAAAACTTGCCCTGACACTTACAAACAGGTTTCATAGTTAGCACCCCATTTTAGTGGATGGAATAATTTGCACCTTTTCTCCCTTCTTTTGTTTCAGTCTGTGTGGCAACAAAAAGTCTTCTGATAGACTGCTTCAACACAGAACAAATGTTAAGTGTTTAAGTGTACTGTGCCAGTGGATTTTAAAACCAAACAAGACAAGGATTCAAAAGAAATCAGTGTCAAAAACCATGCCCTACCTTGCACTGCACTGTTTTGGCCAAACCCAAGTCTGCATGCAAAATTATCAATATATTTGAGAGTATTTTATTAAAAATGTTAATACTTTTTACACAGTTCAATACCTAGAAAACCTTGCCTCCATTCCAGCCTAGCCAAGGGCTTAAGTAAGCTATCAGTCCTCTTTAAACGCACTTGGTACTGCCCCTCCCAAACCACCCACACACACACACACACACACACCATACTACTGACAAAGCCCTCTGAGCTGAATAGCCCCCATTTCTATCCCACCTCTCGCTCTCTGTGGTTGGTTTCAAACCCAACTTCTTGTTTCACTGTCACCCAGCCTCTGCCATCTGGAATAGCATTAAACCCTATGCAGTTACTCTGCCATAGTCTATCAACGGATTTGGAGGTTTCCAGGGGTGTGCTACCTAGGGCAATCGATTAGAAATAGTTTAGTATTCAATTACAACTGCTCAGTTTTTTCTCCTATTTGTCTAATTGTCATGTAATCACTCTTTAATGCCTAATGATCAGGCCTCTGTAACCACTGAATATGTGTATTGTCTTATTGTCCACCCTGGCATGGAACTTTTGTAAAAGAGCTCACGCTCAAAGATCTTTCCGAAATACTAATTAAAAAAATTAAACAAATAAATAAATTAAACAATATAAAAACTCAAAAATTGCAAGAAATTGCAAAACATGTCAGTTTTTACGGATAACGGTGAAAATTGTGGATTCCGCCAAAAAATTGAGGGCGTAATTTTCCAGTGGCCCTGGTTATTGTCTAGTGCATGTGGCACCACATGAGCTGCGCAGGCACCATCACTATCCAATGTCGGCTCCCTCCCAGCACAAAATGTGCTCCTGTGGGGTCCTTGTGCCTTAGGCTCCAGACCCATCAGTGGAAATCAGTAGTGAAGATGGATTCCTGGAAGATATCCCTACTTTAGCCTCGACTGTGCAGGCTGAAGAAGTAACTTTATGCAGAGTCAGGATACTAGAGGGATGTAAGAAAGTGACAGTTGAAGAAGGACTGGAGCCAGCTTGGTGGTAAGTAACTACATTATTTCACATAACAGCTTTAGGACACTTGCATGTTCTAGGAAAGTGATCATGGGTGTGGTGGGATATTAAGTTAATACTCATGGGAAACTGACATCTGTGTTCCTGAATCTGCACTTGCCATTCCTTGTGCACTATCCATAAAAATCAGGGTCTGGGACTGGTCATATTGTGTCTGTGAAACAGAGGTGTAGGCTATTGGCTTGCCATCTTCTGCAGAAGTTTTTCAAACTCTGAGGTTGAAAAGATGTGAAACACACACACACATACACGATAGATGAACAGCTACTCCACAAGCTCACCTGTATCCTGGGACTGGGTTAAATCACATCCAGATGGGTTGTCTTGGTTGTCCACTTCTTGCATTTTGCATTAACACCAAACAGACAGAGATAATACCTGGAAAATCCAAAGCAACCCCCTACTGATTAGTTTACAATTGTTTCATTGAATCCTTTCAAGAGAAACTTTCCCTGTAAAATTCAAAACTGTCAAGAGACAAACAGAAAGCTCCCTTACCTTCAAGGGAGTTCCTCTGTAACCAAGATTAATTTTTTAAAAGTTGCCCCTTAAGAAGGGAAGGTATTGTAATTTGCCCCCAAGGGGCTCGCTGCCCAATCCCTTCCACTTCCCGGTTGCTGGCTATGCCTCTGTGCTCCGAAGTTTTGTGGTGTCTGAATAGGGACAGCCCAGGGCACACTCCATACAAGTCTATGTAACAGCTTTTCTGATTCATTTTTATGTTCTTTAACCTGAGCTTTTGAAAAAATTAAAGTCAGCGCTTAGCTAACAAGGCCGTTGTTTGGTAAGTGCTGGCTTTTATTTCTTACACTCTGTCATTTTACCACTGCTTGTAGCACTTTTCTTTTGCAATTAATCTTTTTATTAAAATTTTAAGACAAAAATGCATTGACATCATACAAGTAACAGTATACCATAATACTGAAAATGGTAATATCAGTTCCATCCTCAAAGAAGGTATAGATATCAGAAAGCACAGATACATGTGCCACAAACTTCCAAATTCACAAATGTTGAGGCAGAACAACATAATTAACAGCACATACAATAATAAATATGACATTATGACAACTATATATATGATACAAAACCCCAAGAGCAAGGATTATAATAAAATATATAATAAAAGAAATGGTCGCTGGGTATTAAAAGGAGGTCTAAGCAGCCCCAGAGTTAAAGATTGTAAAAAGCTGAAGCTGCCTCCCACTACTGGCTAGACACAAACTTGTCCAGAAGATGATCTTACCTATTACTGACTACTGCTACATAGTCTACAGTTCCACTCCCAAGTTTTCCCGAACCAGAATGGACACCCTTTTTAACTGCTTCTGTCATTTTGCTCTTGACTCTTCCCCTCGCACACACCACTGTAATCTATACCACTCCCTGGCTCTTCCCTCTCTAGAATATCACCACCACCTCCACTGCACCAAATTAATTTCTAAATTCTGGTTTGGTATGCTTCCCTCATACCTTACCTCCTCTACTTCTAGCCCCCTTCCCCTCCAGACTATTCCCTTAGGTCTTATGACTCTCACCTATTGCTAATTTCTCATCGTTCTACCATAGTAGGCCAACTAGCTCCTAACATCGTTTCCCTAAACTATGGAACTCACTTCCTCCTCAGATTTGCCTCTCTTCCTCCCCCCACTCTATATCTCTAGCTCTTCATAACTTCCTCTTCGTTAATTGTACCTGTGGTTAATTTCCCCTTTCCTTACCTATGCTATTTCACCTGCTTAGCAAGACAACATTAGCATTTCCCCTTGGTTATGCTGTACAAGTTTGTAGCACTTACTGTTAACCACCATTATTTATTAGTTCCTTCTGTATTTTCAGCACTGATTACATTTTTCGTTTTACTAGTGTATTATTGTATAAATTGTACTATTCACCTTGTTGACTATATGTATTTACAAAATGGGTAGGGAAGTCGGCCTGCTGGCACAGTGGTTGGATTTCCGCTTGAGACGCCGGTGAACCGGGTTCATCAGAGGGCCAGCCAGGAGGAGAAGGATTGAGCGTCCTCAGGACTGCTCTCTTCTCCGGGGGTGGGGTTCTTACATTGGTGCAAGAGTGGCACCTTGCAGCAGCTGGGTACAACACCCAATGCAACGACGCATGGTCAAGGGGTACTGGGGCCGGACAGATGCTGGCGTCATTGCACATCTCCGCCCCCGCCTTTAAGGATAAAAATCCCTCTCTGCAGAACATCTCTATGACGCCCTGTCCCCAGACTCAATCAGCCACCTGGCCGAGAGCTCCCACAACCAGATATGGATCCACTGCACCGGTGTCCTCGGTGGTGCCGTGCCCAGCCTCCCAGGGGGCAAGCCGGGAGTGACCGGGGGGAACGAGGGACTCATAAGTGGTGGAGTCTCAGGGGCACTGTGACCAAGGCAGAGATATAATGGATGGCAGATGATGGGGCCAAAAGTAAGATAAATATAAAAAAAAAAAATGGGTAGAGAAATTGCTTGGAGGAAAAGCACCACATGACCATGGGCATATCAGAGCGCGACCACACACCTGCACTTTTACCCCTTTCCAAAACATTGTTGATATTTTATAAGATAGCTAACCCACACTGAGGTGTGCGGTTGTGCTCTGATATATGCACACCTTGGATGGTTGTTGCACACCAAGGTGTGTGTATATCCAAGCACGACCACACACCTCCCTGTTAATCCCCGGATGTAACTGTTTAGTGTGCCCTTCCTGGTGAAACATTTTCAATAAATAAATAAATAATCATTCCAACAGTTCCTAAACTCGTTCAGTTGACCAGAAGACAAATGGGAAAGTCTACTAAAAGAAGTTGCCTGTGAAAAGGCTAGCAAGTAAATCCCCAAACATAAGTATCATAGGGGACTTCCATTTAGTTAAAATGAAACATTTCACCTGCATAAATAATTTGGTAACCACATATGTTGAGAGTGCAAAAGACATGGAGCATAGACTAAAGCACTTTTCGCCCAAACATCACATCAATGGAGTTGTGTGTGAAGTCCTTGATGCTTTGTGAAGGTGTGCAAGGAGGCCAGGTACCTGTCTTGTACAAGCAAATATGGGGGCCTCTGCCCTTTCTGCCCAGGAAGCTTCCATAATCATGGTTGACTGCATATCAATAAAAACTGCCAGCTTCAATCTTGCAGCCATCATCTCTTTAGAAATCACAATCTTAGGACAAAAGAAAGGGAGGTTTACATAATTTCTTGGTTAACAGAAATCTCTGTAGTAGCCTTCAGGAGGACAGAGGGCACTGTTTGTAGCACTACTTTATCCTGGTGAAAAAACAAGCACGATTCTTTGCATGAGAGTGGCAGCAACTTTGTTTACCTTGCAGAGCACAGTTCAACCAGAAGAAAATAAAATACTCACTGTAGTAATATTGTTTCTTCTAAAGGGATCCCTCCCTGTTCTTAACAACAGCCCCTGAAATGACCCACCCCGGAGCTTAGAGAATCTCATAATGAAATTCAAAACTCTGTTGTGTGGTCATGCTCACCCTCATATTCTAACAGCAGATTTATTTCTAAAGCTAGGTTTAGCAGCGACCACTAAATGGTTAGCTAAATGGCTAGCTAAACTAGCTAAATGGCTACTAAAAATAGAGTATATCAAAAACATTTTGAAAAGCTTTTTTTTTATTTCTTCAACAAGGCAGAAAAATGTTAAAATGTTAAGAAACAAGCATTAGTCAATGCCAAATGTTTGCTTGCTGGCATTGGCATTGGTAGTGTAGGAGTTACTGAGCTGCATAATAGGAAGGGCAGTGAAGTACTAAACTGAAGCCAACCCCACCACCACCCTGCAGAGAGTGACAGGCATTGGGGTGTGCCTTTGGGTCTTCGGGCATAACGGCCACGCAATTTCACCACACCCTACCCTGCAGACACTGACAAGTGTCACGGTGTGCCTTGGGGTCTTTGGCCCTTATGCTCACCCCATTCCATCAGGAAATACGGTGAGATAGGTGTGGTATAGGAGAATGGGGTAAGCTTTGGGGCTGAAGAGTCCAAGGCATACCTCGATGTCTCTCACTGGCTACAGGGTGTGGAATGGTATGAGCATTACAGGCAAGAATCCCAAGTCACTCCCCTGATGCCTGTCATTCTCTACAGGGTGGGGCATTAATGGTTGGAAACCCTAACACCTCAGGCATTCATTGGTATTTTCACTCCAAATTTTCAACATGGCTTTTTTGTGACCCCCACCTCATGAACAGTGGCAATATCAGTTTGTTAGCCGAAAGCTGCTTATGTACAGCAACTACAGCATTTAGCACCACAGGTGCAAAAACACATTCTGAACAGGATGTGAAAAATGACAGCTGTACTGTTCATGGGGAGGTGTAAAAAATGGCAATGCTGCAAATCTGCAGTAAAAATATTAAAAAAACTGGTGAAGTCACGAGCATGCATAGAAACTGTGCAACGCACACCCGTAATGTAATTAGTTTGGGGATTTTTTACAGCAGATTGTCAACGCAGGCATTTTGGGACCTCCGATCATGAACAGTGTCACTGTGATTTTCTTTATCTGTCCCGAACAATGATTTCCCACAGCGACCACGCATCTCTGCGCTGAAAGTGTGAAAACACATTTCGGCTATGTTGTGAAAAATGACAGCTATACTGTTCATAAGGAAGTGTGGAAAAATGCCACTGGTGAAAATCTGGACTGAAAATATTACAGTCATGAACTTATGAGGGTGTGTGGAAACTGCGAAATGCTGACCCGTAACACAGTCATTTTATGGACTTTTGTCACCAAATTTTCAACATAGCCATTTTAAGACCTCTGCTCATGAACAGTGTAACTGTGATTTTCTTAATCTGTCCCAAACATTGCTTTCGCACACTGACTGCGCCATTGTGCGCTACATGTGCAGAAATACATTTTAGGTGAATGTGAAAAATGGCAGCTGTACTATTCATAAGGAAGTGTAGTAAAATGGCAATGTTGAAAATCTGGAGTGAAAATATTGAAATTGCGAACTTACAAGCGTATGTGAGGAACTACAAAAGAACGACGCCTATAAAGCAGTTATTTTAGGACTTTTTCACCAAATTTTCAAGATAGCCATTTTAAGACATCTGCTCATGAACAGTGTCACTGTGATTTTCTTAATGTGTCCCATACATTGATTTCGCACACCGACTACGCCATTGTGCGCTACATGGGCGGAAACACATTTTGGGCAAGATGTGAAAATGACAGCTGTACTGATCATAAGGAGGTGTGGTAAAATGGCAATGTTGAAAATCTGGTGAAAATATTGAAAATTTATGAACTTCGAAAGTGCGAGGAACTGCGCAACACACGACAGAAACAGTCATTTTTAGCATTTTCCACCAAATTTTCAACATAGGCTTTTTGAGAGTCCACCTTATGAACAGTTGCAGTGTCATTTCATTACTCAGTCCCAAAAGGCAATTTTGCACAGTGACTGCGAAATCACCCTTCGGGCCCGATTAACGCCATGACGGTGACAGCATTGATGAGAAGGGGTCCCAAAAAACCCATGTTGAAAATTTGGTGCAAAAATTCCAAAAAATGCCTGAGATATTCAGCAAAGTTGAAAAAATCCTATCTATCCCATTATACAGCTTACCGGCATTTCCTCAGTTCGCAGTCGGCTTTGAAGAGTGCAGATGTGTTCCCGGTCCACCGAAGATCGTCGCGCGGGTCCAGAGGTAAGTATGGGGTTGGGGGGTGGGGAGGCAGGGTGTGCAGTGGGTGGGCGTGGGTGGGGCAGAGACGGCAGGCGTTTTGTGTTTCAGTTTTTTTTGTAAAGAAAAGAGCGACGGCTGGGGCGTTTGCCACGCTGGGTGGGCTCCCAGCATGGCACAAGGACGGCTGTTTGGGGGTGTGGAGCCAACAGGGATTGGGCATTCCCTCGGCGATAGCATCTGTTGCTACAGCTGGGGTGGGCTCCAGTGTGGCACCCTGTACCTCTCTGGGAAGGGAGCCGACGGGGATTGGGCACCTCTGTCAGGCATACGATATGATATGACTTTTACAGTCTCATAATCGAGAAGCCAGCAGCAGTCCACACAAATTAAACAGACTAAGGCAACAACAGACGATTCTCTGACCACAGATTGTCACACAGCATAACCTTCATTTTAACAGCAACATACAGAGTCAAGTAACAACTTGTAATCATTTATTCAGTTATTCAGAAATTTAGTATTTACCCTGCAGGAAGTCTCCCAACTAAAAGCATACTTTCAGGACTACCCTTATTGTTTCCACAGGTGGCATGAACTTTCACCTCGGTTCCACAGCTACTGTAATGACCCGACCCATCCAGATGACGAAACAACTCACACTGACGCTAAAGGACTTGGCCAAACAATATAACAACTAGAAAAAATGTTTTTTTTTTTTAAGTTTTATTTTTTTTTTACTTCATTCCTAAGATTGTGATTTACTTTACCCGACAGCCATCTTTTTGCACCAGTTATTATAAAAAATAAAACATATGTAGGTGGTTGCCATTCAGTTTACACTCTCGGGTGATCATAGTAAACCTCTCAGCCAGCCTCGAGGTTTTCTATAATTACACACCTTGGGTGTGAAAAACCCATATCAACCTCCTACATATGCATTATTCTATATATCTTTCTCTTTTTAAATTATTTTGAGAGATGTGTTACAAGTGGCAGACTGTGAGGGAACGGAGCAAGACTGCAGCCTGGGCGAGAGGGGAAAGGTTGTTCTGATAGCACTGAGATAGCGGTAGAACATTATCTGGAGCATAAGAACAGTGTTAATACAGCAGGCAGCTTTTTGGAGGAGGGAAATTTTAATGCGGCATGGCAGTTCCACTACAGGAATCAGGATTCGAATTGTTGTACTGTGCGATTAGGCATGATGGGGCCAGGAGGTATGAACAATGTAGCTGTGCTACCAACAAGCTAACTGAGGTAGTGATACCATTGACTAAAAGAACTAAGGGGAGAACTAGTGACACCACTGACTACCCTTTTTAACAAATCATGGGAGGATGGTGTGGTACCTGAGGACTGGAGGAGGGCAGATGTGATTCCCCTTCACAAAAATGGGAGTAAGGCAGAGGCAGGGAACTTCAGACCTATTAGTTTGACCTCAGTGGTAGGGAAAATGATGGAATCAATTCTGAAAGAAAGAACTGCTGAGTACCCAGATGCCAGCAGGGCACAGGACCCAAGGCAGCATGGATTCACAGTGGGACAGTCATGTCAGACAAATCTAATAGATTTCTTGGACTGGGTGAACAAAGCAGTAGACCATGGTAGGGCTGTGGATATGGCCTACCTAGACTTTAGCAAGGCATTTGACACAGTCCCACACAAAAGATTAATAAACAAGTTAGGCAGCCTGGGAGTGGGTCCCAGGGTGGTAGCCTGGGTAACAAATTGGCTGGACAACAGGACACAGAGGGTAATAGTAAACGGAGTACATTCTGAAGAAAGGGGGGTTACTAGTGGGGTACCGCAGGGTTCAGTGCTGGGACCGGTCCTCTTTAATGTCTTTATAGGAGACACTGCAGAGGGTCTGGAAGGAAACTTATGCCTCTTTGCAGATGACACAATGCTCTGCTACAGGTTGATACACAAGGGGAGTGGAAAGGATGAGAAGGGACTTGGCAAGGTTGGAGGAATGGTCAAAGGTATGGCAGCTTAGATTCAATGCAAAGAAGTGTAAAGTAATGCACCTGGGAAACAAAAACCCTGGGGAAGAGCACACAATGGGGGGGGGGTGGAGGTACTAAGAATAACAAAAATGGAAAGGGACCTGGGGGTAGTCATATCAGATGACCTTAAGGTAGGCAGGCAATGTGAGAAGGCAGTAAGGAGGGCTGTGGGGATACTGGGATGCATAGGGAGAAGCATCACCAGTAGAAAACAGGAAGTTGTTATCCCTCTGTACAGATAGTTGGTGAGACCCCATCTGGAGTATTGCATGCAGTTCTGGAGACCCCATCTCCACAAGGACATAGATAGGATGGAGGCAGTCCAGAGGAGGGCAACTGAAATGGTGCAGGTTCTGCAGCAGAAGCCACATGAAGAGAAACTGAAAGAGCTTAATATGTATAGCCTTGAGGAAAGGAGGGAGGGGGGGACATGATAGAAACTTTTAAGTACCTCAAGGGACTCAACAAAGTCCAAGAGGGTAGCATCTTTCAGAAAAAGAGATGTGCAGGAACAAGGGGACACAATTGAAGATAGAGGGGGGACGGCTCTGGGGCAATATGAGGAAGTATTTTTTTCACGGAGATGGTGGTGGATGCATGGAACCACCTTCCTGAAGAGGTTGTGGGATCAAAAACAGTGGGGGAATTCAAGATTGTATGGGACAGACATAAGGCAATTATAGCAGGGGGTAGGAAGAAGTAGGCTGTTGGTTAACTAGAATCTGCAGCTTATCTAGTAGGTAGGGAAATGAGCAGACTGGGTGGGCCAAGTGGTCCTTATCTGCCGCCAAAGTCTAAGTTTCTATGTTTTAAAAAAAAATGTTTATTTTCAGACAAGCATGAGGCTGCAGTTAAGGCTAGCAGGTATCTTCAAGTAGCTGTGACTACACAATGAGCTACTGCTACAATTTGAATGTGGAAACGGACTTTTTAAAAAACAGAGTTAAATATAACAGACTGTCCTGAATTTGCCATTTCTATTGAGAGCAGCATTCCATTTTGAAGAGGCTAACTGATCCTTTCACATGGTGTGGGGGAGGGGAGCTGTCTTGTCAACCAGAGAAAATATATGGCTGAGTTTAAAAATTAAAAGCTCATTTGTTCTCTCTCCTCACGACCAAATAATGAAAAGTGGAATGTTTCTTAATCCCTCTGTCTCTCATACTGGGTTCTTATACTGGGTTATAGAATGGAAGAAGGCTGCTTGGCCCATATTTACTGTTCCCCACATTAGTGGGTCATTCAACAGACTTTTCTGTTAACCATTTATCCACTAGTTTTTAAAGGCTGTTGTTGTACTGCAGTCTATAATATTATTAGGTAATTTATTCCTTAACCTTCCATTTCTATTAATGAATGAGAAGTGTCTACTGTTAGTTTTAGCAGTGCCTAACTTGATCTGTCTTTTGTGCCCCCTGAAACTTACTGGTTTTGTCCTGGAGTGTAATCCCAATTTCATTTATTAGACTTGTATCATTTACGACCTTAAACATCACCAATAGGTCCCCTCTAATTCTTTGTTGTTTCAGAGAGAATAGGCCCGTTTTTATCAATCTATCTTTGTAGCTGTAAATTCTTAAAGATCCTATTAATTTAGTATAGCAACTCTGAATCTTCTCCATTCTTTCAATTTTCCCTATTGTGTATGGATTCCAGAGTTGTGACCCATAATCTACATGTGGTCTTGTATACATTTTATATAAGGGTAACAGACAACCCACGCTTTTGTTAACAACTAACAGCTAATAATGCCTTAATAACTAAGGATAAGGAGATTGCTGATGCCTTTAACAAACAGTTTTGCTCAACTTTTTCAAAAAAAGGAGGATCCAAAAAATACTATCCCCCCAGTAAACCTTACCACAGTTTATAATATCTCTGTAAATGAAACTCTAGACTTTCTGCAAACTTTAAAAAAAAAACATCTAGTCCGGGTCCTGATGACATCAATCCGATATTGTTATTAAAGACAGCTGATGCCATAGCTATATCATTAACCATCATATTTTATAAGTCCCTTCAACAAGGTCATATTCCACAAGACTGGGCCATTGCTACAGTAATTCCTATATTTAAAAAAGGTGATCATCCCTAACCTGCAAACTATTGCCCCATAAGCCTAATATCTATAATATGCAAATTATTGGAAAAATTCATTAAACATTTTTTGGAACAAGAAATCATTTCCAGTAATCTAACAGATTATACTCAGCATGGGTTTAGATCTCAGTTTTCCTGCACTACAAATTTGGTTTCTTTTTACAATCATATAAGTGAGGGATTAGATAAGGGGGAACCAATGGATGTTATTTTACTTGATTTTAGTAGGGCTTTTGATAAAGTCGCTCACGGCAAACTTGTGGATAAAATGCTGAGTATGGGGTTTTTGCACATCCTTGTCAGATGGATTTCCAGTTGGTTAACTAATAGATCTCAGTGTGCTAGAGTTAATGGATTCTTATCTGAAATTGGGATTGTTACTGTGGGGTCCCGCAAGGTTCAGTTTTGGGACCCTCACTGTTCAATACATACATATATATATATATATATATATATATATATCAGTGATATGCAGATTAGCTCTGATAATCTATTACTTAAATTCGCCAATGACACCAAGTTAGGTGGGCTAGTTTCCTCACCATCTGAAAGGTCCAGACTTGTTAACAACCTTAAATCTATTGAAAATTGGGCTGTAAATAACAATATGACGCTTAATTCTGATAAGTGCTCTGTGATTCATTATGGAAAAAACAACTTAAAGCAGAGTTATTTCCTAAATAATACTCCCCTTAAAATTTCTACATCAGAGCAGGACCTTGGAATCATCATAAATAATAAATTAACATCAATCGACCACAGCACTAAAGTGGCTAAAATGTCAAGTGCACTTCTGACCCATATTAAAAGAACATTTGCCACCAGAACTCAGGAATGTATTATTCATATATTTAGAACACACGTTAGACCGCATTCTGACTATGGGTCCACCTTTTGGAACCCATATCTCAAAAAGGACATTGACAGAATTGAGAACATTCAGAGAAGGGCAACCAAATTATTTCCACGACTGGCGTATAGGGAATATCATGTTAGATTACAGGAAATGGGGTTACACACGCTACAAAATAGGCGTACAAGAGGTGATCTGTTATTTTTATACAAAATTCTAACGTCCTCAGAATTAATGGACCAATGTGGCCTAAAATTCTCTGAAAGAAGGACCTCACCTCATCTACACAACAAACAGCTTGATGTAGCTAAAGTAAGAACCAACAAGAGACTAAACTATTTCACTGTAAGAACTCCAAGACAATCTAGTGGATTGTAATTCCATAGATTCCTTCAAAAGAGGCCTGGACCTGTGGTTTGAGTCTAATGATATACATACTAAATGGGTATGAACCTCTTAAAATACCCACCACAGTGGTGGGGGACAATCACAATGGGCCTTGGCCTTCTTTTGTCCTATTTAACTAAGTAAACGCTTCTCATAGAAACATAGAAACATAGACTTTGACGGCAGATAAGGACCGCTAGGCCCAAGTAGTCTGCCCACTTCCCTACCTACAGGATAGGCCGCAGATCCTAGTTAACCAACAGCATATATCTTTCTGTCCCCCACAAGAATTGCCTTATGTCTGTCCCATGCATTCTTGAATTCTCCCACAGTTTTAGACCCCACAACTTCCTCAGGAAGGCTGTTCCATGCATCCACTACCCTCTCTGTGAAATAATACTCTCACATTGCCCTGAACCGCCCTCCTTCTATCTTTAAATTGTGTCCCTTGTTCTTGCAAGTCTCTTTTCTGAAAGATGCTACCCTCTTGGACTTTGTTGATTCCTTGAGGTACTTGAAAGTTTCTATCATGTCCCCCTCTCCTTCTTTCCTCAAGGGTATACATATTAAGCTCCTTTAGTCTCTCCTCATACGGCTTCTCTTGCAGACCCTGCACCATTTTAGTTGCCCTCCTCTGGACTGCCTCTATCCTGTCTATGTCCTGCGGAGATGGGGCCTAGAACTGGACACAGTATTCCAGATGGGGTCTCACCAACTGTCTGTACAGAGGATAACAACTTCCTGTTTTCTGCTCTGATGCCTCTCCCTATACATCCCAGTATACCCCGGCCCTCCCTACTGCCTTTCTCACATTGCTTGCTAACCTTAAGGTCATCTGATATGATTACCCCAGGTCCCTTTCCTGTTTTGTTGTAGTTACTACCTCCCCACCCATTGTGTATTCTTCCCTGGGTTCTTGTTTCCCAGGTGCATTATTTTGCACTTTTGCATTGAATCCTAGCTGCCATACGTCTGACCATTCCTCCAACCTTGCCAAGTCCTTTTCATCCTTTCCACGCCTCCTTGTGTATTCGACCTGTTGCAGATCTTTGTGTCATCTGCAAAAGGCATACTTTTCCTTCCAGTCCTCTGCAATGTCACTGATGAAGACATTAAAAAAGGACTGGACCCAATACTGAACCTCACGGTCCCACTAGTAACCGCCTCTTTCTTCAGAGTGGACTCCATTTACAATTACCTTCTGTGTCCTGTTGTCCAGCCAATGTTTTACCCAGGCTACCACCCTGGGACCCACTCCCAGGCTGGTTAATTTGACTATTAATCTTTTGTGTGGGACTGTCAAATGCTAAAGTCTAGGTAGGCCATGTCCACAGCCCTCCTGGTCTACTACTTTGGTCACCCAGTCAAAGAAATCTATTAGATTCGTCTGACATGACCTTCCCCGCTGTGAACCCATGCTGCCTTGGATCCTGTGCTCCACTGACCTCTAGGTACTCAACTATTCTTTCCTTCAAAGTGACTCCATCACTTTCCCTACCACAGAGGTCAGACTGATAGGTCTGTAGTTTCCTGCCTCTGTCTTGGTCCCACTTTTGTGAAGGGAATCATCCGCCTTCCTCCAGTCCTCGGTACCACACCATCCTCCCATGATTTATTAAAAGAGTAGCCAGTGGTTTCACTAGTTTCTTCCTTAATTCTTTTAGAATTTGGGGTGAATTCCATCAGGACCCATTGCTTTGTCCACCTTCAGTTTTAGGAGTTCTTGCAGAACCCTTTCTTCTGTGAAAGGACTGGATCGACCCCCTATCAAGAGTGCTTCTGTTAATTGGATTAGGCACTTCCCCTCCTCTTTGTGAATACTGAGCAGAAATATTCGTTCAGTATTCCTGCTTTTTCACTGTCCCCTCTGCCCACCCACCGTTCATTCTATTCAGCCTCACTATCCCTCCCTTTGTCTTTCTCGCTGCTGATGTACCTATAAAAGGTTTTATCCCTTCTTAACTGGAGTTGGCTATCTTTTCCTCAGTTTGGGCCTTTGCTATTCTGACTTCCTCCTGCTTCTTTCTGCCTTAACTGGTACAGCTCTCTGTCCTGCTCCTTCTGTGTTTCCTTATACTTCCGGAATGCTATCTTTTTCTTCCTGACTTTCACAGCCACCTCTTTTGAGAACCATAGTGGCTTTTTATTTCGTTTGATTTGTTTATTTGCTTCACACAAAGGCTTGTTGCCTCTGTGATGGCAGTTTGATAATTCCCATTGTTGCTCCACACCTCCTTCTAGCCTGTTTGCTAGTGCTTTTCTGAGGCACTCTCCCATCTTGCCAAAGTCAGCCCTCCTAAAGTCCAGTACCCTCACTTTTGTATGGCTTGACTCTGTAGCTGAGTTTAACGTGAACCACACTGTTTGATGGTCACTTGTCCCCAGATGGCAACCGACTTCTAGATCTGAGATCCTCTCACTGCCCCCATTTGAGAGTACGAGGTCTAAGATTGCTCCCTCATGAGTGGGTTCCGAAACTAGCTGTCTAATGCCTGCCACCTGTAGGGCATCAAGAATGGCCCTGCTCCTGGATGTGGCTGCAGCAAATGTGCTCCAGTTAACATCTGGCATATTCAGGTCTCCCATCAACAGTATCTCCCCTTTCTCTGCCATTCTAAGAATGCCTTCCATCATATCCTTGTCCATTCCTTCCCCCTGACATGGGGGTCTGTACACAACCCCTGTGCGGATTGTGGTGCCCTTTCCAGTCTCCAAGGTGACCCACAGTGCCTCCTCTCCTCCCTGTTTACTCTTTTGTTCAGTTGCTTTTATCCCTTCCTTTACATAGAGAGCTATTTCTCCCCCTCTTCTCCCCTGCCTGTCTCTTCTGTAGGTTATGTACCCTGGTATGTTAACATCCCAGTCATGGTTCTCTGTGTACCATGTTTCTGTGACTGCTACGATATCCAGGCATCCGTCTTCCATTAAGGCCACCAGCTCAGGGAGCTTGTTGCCCAGACTACGGGCATTGGTACTCATTACCCTCCATTTCCTGATGGCCTTACCCCCTTTTGCCCTATCCCTGTCCTTCTGCCTTTGTCACTTTCTCCATTTACCCCTGCCCTTCTCCCTAGTGACACCTCCATGTTTCTGTTTTCCACACTTACTACTGTGATTGTTTTGGGGGGGGGCTAGGATTTTCCTGCTCCTTTCCAGTGCCTCCCCCCTTGGCTAGTTTAAAAGCTTGCCAATGAAGCATTTAAACCTATCACCTAGGATCCTGGTTCCCTCCTGGACAGATGCAACCCATCATGCTAGTATAGTGCATTACTCCAGGTGGACCCCTGATCCCAATGAAGCCGATCCTGGTTCCACACCAGTTTTTCAACCACTGATTGAATCCCATGGTATGGAACACCCTAGCCTCTCCTATGCCATAGATGGGTAGCACCTCCGAGAAGGTTACCGTGCGTGCTACTTGACTAAGGCCCCTCCCCAATTCCACAAACTCTTCCTGCACTTCTCTAATCCTTTTCTTAGCCAGGTCATTTGTCCCTAGGTGGACAATGACATCCAGCTCCCTTCCCTGTGCAGCTGCTCTGGCAATCCTGAGGATTCGCTCCATGTCCCTCCAAGCCATGGCGCCAGGCAGGCACCTTACCTCCCTCTCCCCTTCCTTGCCCAGTTCTACCTTCCTAACAATGGAGTCCCCCACCAGGAGTTGTTTCCTTCCCCTGCAAGGTCCCCTGCCACCCTCCTGTGGATCTCCTTTGTGGAGATTCCCAGCATCCTCCTTGGTCTCCACTGTGGGTGCCTCCATAGAGGAACCACACTTCGCCAGAATGGCATAGGAATTGTGGAGAGGTACAACTGGAGGGATGCACCTCTGCTCCACCACCCTCACCCTCCCTGAGCCCACTGTGGTCCAACCGCTCCTCTTTCTTGGCAACCTCTGAGGCAACGGCAGTGGCACTGGTGGTCCCTGGATGGAAGAGGAGGTCCCACAAATCCTGGCCAACTCAGCCAGGAGATGAGCAACCTCCTCCCTCAGCCCAGAGAGGTGCCTGCAGATGGGACAACACCGCATCCTCCAGAACATCTCCCGGAAGACTGCTGCTCCACAGCCACTGCACTGCACCACTCCAATCATGTCTTATTTCTGGCCCCTTAACTGTTTGCTATCCTTACTCTTTCCTCTGTTTTTTCTCTCTCCTTACTTTCTGCCTGTGTGCCCTTTAAGCTCCTGATTGTCCTGTTCTGAGACAAGAATATCCTATATTTCTCAGTAGACCACTTACTTGTTCAGATGCAGACCTCCAGCAGCTAGAGGGGGCCGGAGAGCTACTCTTGCCCTTCTAGGATGGTGGGTCCTTGGTGGTTCTGTCATCACTCACTTCCTGCCCCTAAACAGGAAGTTCCTGTTGTCAGTCAAATCTTGTGCCTATAAAAATAGAACTAACTTTGGGTGGAGGGGAGGGAAGGAGGGCAATATAGTCCCAGCAGAGAAGTTCAGTCACACAGCAGTCCTTTCTCCTGGTTTCTTCTGTCAAGCTATTAGCAGAATCTTTCTAAGGCAGTCTTTAAATGTAGCTTCCTTCTAGCTAAGCCACTCCCCCTACTTACCAGATCTTTCTACAAGTAATTTAAACCTCACAGCAGTTAAGTCCTTTCAGTCACCTGAGATTTACACCTAGATGACTTTTCAGTTACCCATTCAGTTCAGTTAACCCAAACACACACTTTTTTTTTTTTTTTTGTATGTTAGTTTTTTTTACCCTAAATTAAAGGTCCAAATACAAAAGTTCTTCTACTTTAGTCCCAGCAGAGAAGTTCAGTCACACAGCAGTCCTTTCTCTTGGTGTCTTCTGCCAAGCTATTTGTTCTCCTAACATTCTTAATCATAAGATTGGTTCTCCTAATTACAGCTGACCTGTGATCTCTAAATTTCATCAAATGGTCCACTAAGACTCCACAATCCTTCTCCAGTATGCTAACTTTTAGTCCCTGACCATTTAATGTGTAATATTGTTGGATATTAAGTTTTTCCATGTGCATCACAATACATTTGTTTATACTGAAAGCTATTTTGTTCCTAAGTGACCACTCTTCAATCTTTTCTAAGTCCATTTTCATCTGATGTTGTTAATTTACTGTGGCAACAGGGCCACCTAACTTGATATCATCAGCAAATTTAGTTATTTTATTGTGTACATTTAGATGGAGGTCACTTATAAACAAAGAAAATAGAACAGGGACAAATACCGAGCCCTGTGGTACTCTGCTAGACCCAGTAATAGGATCTGAATAATCTCCCAGGACTCTCACTCTTTATAGTGTATGGTGGAACATCATTCTCCACTGAAATCCATCGCTGTCGAAATGTTGTTCTCCTACACTAGTGACGTTTGCAGTGCAGCAGAACGATTTTTTGGTCTACTGCACTGCACACGTCACACACAGTAGTGTCCTCGAGCAGCATATGACAGTTAGGGCTCAGTCCATAGACAGGACACATAGTGAAAGCAGCAACGTCGGCGGCAGTACTAATGTTTAGCGTTAAAACATTCAAAATGTAAAGTTCTTTTTTCATTCTAGTAACCCAGTAAAAATGTGTAGAAGCAGAAACATGCTGTAGTGATTTTTTTTCCCCCAAAAAATGACGTTCCACCATACACTATAAAGAAAAGTGCATGGGGAACAGTTGACAACAGGGCTAATCTTTCACCTCATTGGCACTATGATGACGGATTACCTCTCAAGCTGTGCTCTCGACGTAATCCGTCGTCATAGTGCCAACTCAGTGAAAGAATAGCCCTGTTGTCAACTGTTCCCCATGCACTATCCTATATGTGTTCTGCCATCTAACCAGTTTTGTGTCTAACTTACTATTTTTCCATCTATACCTATGTCCATCATCTTCTGTATTAGACCATTATGAAGCACCTTATCGAAGGCTTTCTGGAAGTCTAACTATATTATGTCCATAGGTATGTTATTACTCACATTCTTATTTATATATTCATAAATGCACAGCAGATTTGTGCTACATCCTCTGTTTTTCTTAAAGCCATTTTGATTACTGTCTTCATAACCCAATATCCTAAAGTTCTCTTCTATTTTAGTTTTTAGCAATGTTCCAGCTAATTTACCCTGTACTGATGTTAGACTGACTGGTCTATAATTCGATGCTTCTGACTTATTTCCCTTTTTAGGGCTGTGGGTGGAGCCTACAGCCCTACTGGGATCAGATCATAGCTCTGAAAATGGCCAATCGTGGAACCTTCCATTGGACATTTGGAAGTATCCTTCCAAATGCCCAATGGAGCTCGAAACCGTCCACCACCATAGTCTGCTACGGAATAACAGCCGCACTATTTCAGCTGTTACTTCCACATTCCAGTGCATGAACTATGCATGCGCGACTTTCGCACATGCACAGTTCTGCTGGCACCGGCATGTTGTGAATGGCAAAATGCCATTCACTGCAACTGCACATGCACAAGTGCCACTCATGCACAGTTGCATCACCACCGCCAGCATCTGAAAACAAGGTACAAAAAAAAAAACTCCTGCAGCCTCCTTCTGTTGCTGTCCTCCCCACTCCCTCTGTTCCTGTCTGTGTGCCGACATCAGGGTCCTAATTCCCCATGTCAGCATTATGTGGCACCCCCCAACTCATGAGGCACACTGGCAGCCCACCCCAGTGTGCCCAAATATTTATCATTAACCCCTCCTGGCTGACATCGGGATGCTCAATCCCCATGTCAGCATTATTTGCACCCCCAACACATATGGCACACTGGGAGCCCACCCCAGTGTGCCCTTTTTTCTCCTTTCCCCACCCCTGACACCAGGGTGCCCAATCCCTGTGTCACCATGTATCCACCCCCCACACTCGTGGCACACTGGGATCCCACCCCAGTGTGCCCAAATTTGTCTTGTTTCTTGATTTCTAAAAAAGAAAACATTCCCTCGTCATCCCTCCGCTCATGTTTTTGTTTTCTGTAAAAAAGAAATCAGTTTCTCAGCATTACTGCAGTCCCCCTTCCCTATCCCTACCCTCCCACTGAGCACCCACCTGCCTGCACCCCCCCAGCCCATAGTTACCTCCAGAGGTCAGCACCATCTTCTTCTCTGGACTGGAACATGTCTTCACTCTTCACAGCTGAACCATAAACTGCAGAATCAAAATTATGCATGCTATAATGGCATTCAATGGACTTCTCAACTTATCTTGACGACTCAGCCATTTTTTGGAATTTTGGCCCCAAATTTTTAACATGGGGTTCTTGGGACATCACCTCATTAAAACTGTCAATGTTATTTTGTTATTCAGTCCTGAAAGGTGATTTTGCAGTTACTGCACAGAATCACCTTTCAGGACCCATTCATGAAATAACAGTGCCACTGTGCATGAGGTGGGGTCCCAAAAAGACCATGTTGCAAATTTGGTAAAAGAATTCCAGAAAATGACTGCATTATGAGAGTGCATTGCACAGTTTCTACGCACACTCCTATCTCCACCAATTTTTAATATTTCCACTTCACATTTTCAGCATTGCCATTTTTGCACACCTCCTTCAAAACAATACAGCTGTCATTTTCTACATCCTACCCAAAACGTGTTTTCACAACTCTGGCACAAAATAGCACTTTTGCTCTGCAAAATCACCTTTTGGGACAAGTGAACAAAATGACACTGACACTCTTCATGAGGAGGGGTCCCAAAAAGGGCATGTTGAAAACTTGGTGCAACATCTCCAAAAAATTGCCCTGTTACACCCGGGCATTGAATAATTTCTACACACATGTGTAACTTTGGATGCTTGGCAGCTCTTCACAGCCCTGTCAGCTCTGGCTAGAGTTTTTTGTAGAGAGGGGTGACTGTAGCTTGCCTCCAGTCATCAGGTACCTCACCAGTTTTGAAGGAAATATTTATAATTGTGGCTAAAGGATGTTTAATTTGCTCCACTGTTTCCTTTACCAATCTTGGAATAATCTGGTCTGGGCCTGCTGATTTATTTACCTTGACTTGGTTTAGTAAATCCTTTATTTCAAACCCCAGGAAATCTTACTGTATTCTGACTTATGCAGTATGGTCTCAACATAGGACTGCCTCTGAGCCAAAATGGTTCATAGAACCTATGCAAATGATGGAATGCTGGGCTTGAGCTCAGTTTTCATACCACTGTCCCTGGTAAACAGATCTAAACTGTCAGACTCTTTACTCCACTTGCCTCAGTAAGACGTCTCCGGAGAGATCTCCTTCATTGCTTGAAGAAACTTTCTCAATTTTTTACCTATTAGTTTTTAGTTATTTTGGTATTCCTATCACTGTCCTTGGCTTTTAGGTAGAATTTGTTTAGATTTTAGTTTTCGTGGGGTAAGTAGTCGGTTCATTTATCGAGGGGAAACTGCATTCTTTCTCCCTTACAGTTTTTCTTAAGTTTATTAATTTACATTGTACCGACTTGGGTATAGTTGGTTGTTTTGATTTAAAATTTAACTGGGGTAAGCCTTTAGTGTTAATCACTCTGTTTGTTTCTGGGTTATGTCATAGAAAGCCAAAAAGAGAACAGGACCCATAGGTTTCCAGCACTGTACTGAGTACAGGGAACATTTTGCCAAAGCTGATCCACACTTAATTTGTCTATTTTGTCTTGGATTTGACCACCTTGAGAAAGACTGTGAGATCTGCTAGAATTTTCCACAGTCGAAAGACATTTGAAGAGACTGAAGGAAAAGATGGCTGACAAGGCTGCTGACCCAACCATTGAGCAACCAGTTCCTCCTCAACCTGAACTGGAGAAGCAGCACTCTGAAAGGGACGATAGTTCCTCTACAAAAAATCAAACCGCTGAAAAGGTTGCTGATCTGGCCATTGTGGTTAAAAAAAAGGAAAAGGAAAAGCATCAGGAACCGCAACCAAAAAAAAATCTGCGGTTCTTTCTGCAGAGGAGATATGTAATGCAATCAGAATTATTCAGTCTTCACAGACTCTGGTTCCAGTTGGCATGCAACCATTACCAATTATGGTTCAAACTCCAGGTTCAAATCAGGTCCCCAGTTTAACAAACCAGGGTGGGGACCGGTTTGAAGAAGAAGACTATGAGGAGGAGGAAAAGGATTTTTGGGAACCCATTGATCAAGATATTTCCCCTGATCTTCACAGATCAGATTCCCCTGATAAGGGAACAGAGTATTTTACATCCTAGTACTGTTTCATGAAGCAAGTTGCTCAAACCCTCGACCTCCCAACCCAGGAATCTACAGAGGATGAGGAGGAAGAGGACTATAAAGAGATGATGGATGTGCCAGCATCAAAAAGATTACTGATGCCACTCCACAAATTCCTAAAAAAGCAGACCATGACATTGTTGCAGACACCCACTTCTGTGCCTCCTGTGGATAAAAAGGTAGACAAGATGTACTAGGTGGCCAAGACTGGTGCTGAATTTCTTTTTGGACACCACAGTCATGAAGGTGTTGTACAGCCTGCAGCTCATGACAAAGCTGGCATCAAGCAACCACCAAACAGTGTGTTTCACGATAAACACAGTCATAAAATCAAGCCATACAAAAGCAAGAGTATTGGACTTTAGGAGGGCTGACTTTGGGAAAATAAAAGAGTGCCTCAGAAAAGCACTAGCAAATAGACAAGAAGCAGTGGTGGAGGAACAATGAGGATTAATCAAAACTGCCATCACAGAGGCAACAAGCCTTTGTGTAAAGCAAATCAACAAAACACAACAAAGGAAAAACCGCTATGGTTCTCAAAAGAGGTGGCAGGGAAGGTTAAGGAGAAAAGGATAGCATTCAGGAAATATAAGGAAACATAGAAAGAGCAGGACAGAGAACTTTATCAGTTAAAGCAGAAAGAGGCAGGGAAGATAGTCAGAATAGCAAAGGCCTAAACTGAGGAAAGGATAGCCAACTCTGTTAAGAAGGGGGATAAGACCTTTTATAGGTACATTAGGGAGTGAAGAAAGACCAAAGGAGGGATACTTAATAAAGGGGAAGGAATGTGGGCAGAGGGTGACAGTGAAAAAGCAGGGATACTGAACAAATATTTCTGCTCAGTATTCACAAAGGAAGAGGAGGGGGAGGTACCTAAACTAAACAAGAGAAACACTCTGAAGATGGTGGTCGATACCAGTCCATTTACAGAAGAAAGGGTTCTGAAAGAACTAATTAAATTAAAGGTGGACAAAGCAATGGGACCTGATGGGATTCACCCAAGAATCCTAAAATAACTAAAGGTAGAACTAGTGACACCATTGACTACTCTCTTTAACAAATCATGGGAGGATGGGGTGGTACCTGAGGACTAGAGGAGGGTAGATGTGATTCCTCTTCACAAAAGTGGGAGCAGGACAGAGGTAGGAAACTACAGACCAGTTAGTTTGACCTCAGTGGTAGGGAAAATGATGGAATCACTTCCGAAGGAAAGAATTGTTGAGTACCTAGAGGCCAGTGGGGCACAAGACCCAAGGCAGCATGGATTCAAGATGGGAAGGTCATGTCAGATGAATCTAATAGATTTCTTTGACTGGGTGACCAAAGTAGTAGACCAGGGAAGAGGCTGTGGACGTGACCTACCTAGATTTTAGCAAGGCATTTGATACAGTCCCACACAAAAGATTAATACACAAGTTAGGCAGCCTTGGAGAGGGTCCAAGGTGTAGTCTGGATAAAAAATTGGCTAGACAACAGGATGCAAAGGGTAGTATTAAACGGAGTCCACAGTGAAGAAAGGAGGGTTACTAGCGGGGTACTGCAGGGTTCAGTACTGGGACCGGTCATTTTTAATGTCTTTATAAGTGACTTTGCAGAGGAACTGGAAGGAAAAGTATGTCTCTTTGCAGACGACACAAAGACCTGCAACAGGGTTGATACACAAGATAGCATGGAAAGGATGAGAAGGGACTTGACAAGGTTGGAGGAATGGTCAAATGTATGGCAGCTCAGATTCAATGCAAAGAAGTGCAAGGTAATGCACTTGGGAAATAAAAACTTAGGGAAAGAGTACACAATGGGGGTGACATACTGACAACAGTAAAAATGGAAAGGGACCTGGGGGTAATTATATCAGCTGACCTAAAGGTGGGCAAGCAATTTGAGAAGGCAGTTATAAGGCTGGGGGGGATACTGGATGCACAGGGGGAAGCATCAATAGTAGAAAACAGGAAGTTGTTATCCCTCTGTACAGACAGTTGGTGAGACCCCATCTGGAGTATTGTGTGCAGTTCTGGAGACCCCATCTACACAAAGACATAGACAGAGTGGAGGCTGTCCAGAGGAGAGAACCAAAATGGTGCAGGGTCTGCACCAGAAGACATACGAAAAAAGACTAAAGGAGCTTAATATGTATACCCTTGAGGAAAGAAGGGAGAGAGGGGACATGATAGAAACTTTCAAGTACCTCAAGGGAATCAACAAAGTACAAGAGGGTAGCATCTTTCAGAAAAAGAGATGTGCAAGAACAAGGGGGCACAATTTGAAGATAGAGGAGGGATGGCTCAGAGGTAATGTGAGGAAGTATTTTTTCACAGAGATGGTTGTGTATGCATGGAACAGCCTCCCTGAGGAGGTCGTGGAGTCAAGAACAGTGGTGGAATTCAAGAATGCATGGGACAGACATAAGGCAGTCCTAGTGGGGGGTAGGAGGAAGTAAGCTGTTGGTTAACTAGGATCTGCAGCTTATCTGTTCGGTAGGAAAATGGGCAGACTGGGTAGGTCAAGCGGTCCTTATCTGCCATCAGATTCTATGTTTCTATCCCCTGCCTTCTCACCCTCCAGATAAAAAGACTTTAGGACGGTAGATTCTATTGCAAAGAAAGTGTACCTAGGGTCCTCAATGGCTATCAGGCAGGCCTCTTACATGTCCTATATAGTTAGATACCAAAAGAACCTTTGGTCTACTGTACTAGAGATTTCTAAAGTAGCTCCTTCTCCCATGGCTGCTGACCTGGAGGAAGCTGCAAAATGGGGAATTGAGACTGCTAAAATGCAGTTTAGGATGGCAGTGGATTCCAATGACACTGCATCCAGTCAAATGGCATCTACCGTGTCACTTAGGAGGTTTGCCTGGCTTAGAACTGCCAGTCTGATGCAGGACACACAAATTAAAGCAATGGACTTCCCTTACAGCCCTATATCTCTGTTTGGGAACAAACAGAAGCATATATGAAAAAAACGGATGAATACAAGGCTGCCTATAAGAGTGCAGCAGCAAAATAGAGAGCTTCTATACCCCAGAAACAACAGGCCAGAGGTAGCAGGGGCAGAGCTCAATACAGGCCTTTTTTCCAGCCTCAAGCTTTTCCCCAATACTAGCAAAGGGGATACTTTAGTGGCAGAGGCAGAAGGGGCAGTGGCCGTACTAGCCCCAGTGTCCAGCCAGTGGCCCAGACAAAACAGACACCCTGAGGTGCTTGTTCAGGTCGCCTCCCCAGTCTCAGTAGAGGGGCAGGCTGGCCACTCCCTCCAGGAGTGGAAATATATCACTACAGACAAGTGGATCCTGGAGGTAGTGTGCCAGGAGCTTGTCCTCAGCTTCAAGTTAATGCCAAAGCTGAGGTCAAAAGGCCTTCAAACCCTCTTCCCCATCAGAAACAGTCTTGTTAGAAGAGGACGTATCTAGCCTTCTATTACAAAAAGCAATAGAGACAGTTCTCTCAGACCAGAAGGGAAAGGGCTTGTACTCAAGATACTTCCTCACAGTAAAGAAAACAGGGGAGTGGTGACCCATTCTGGATCTCAGACACTTAAACATTTGACAAAACCAAAATTCAAGATGGTTACTCTGGCTACCATACTACCCATTCTAAGGCAGGGAGACTGGCTAGCATCCCTGGACCTAAAGTATGCTTACTTCCATGTCCCAATAAGAGAATCACACAGGAAGCACCTCAGGTTCAGATTACCATCAGACCATTACCAATTCAGGGCAATGCCCTTTGGACTGACATCTGCTCCAAGGGTCTTCACAAAATGTCTAGCTGTGGTAGTGGCACACCAAAGGCGACAAGAGTTGTCGGTGTTCCCCTACCTAGATGACTGGCTGATAGTAGGCCAGTCATATCAACATGTAATTGAGGCATTGGTACTCACACAGGATACCCTGCACTCACTAGGGTTTGTGGTAAACCAGAAAAAATCTGTTCTGGAACCAGTTCAACTGCTCAGATTCATAGGAGCAGAACTGAACACAAGAAAGGGAAAGGCTTTCCTTCCTCAGGACAGAGAGGACAACCTTATTCAGGTAACCAGTTCCTTCAAGCTTCGTGTCCCAAGGTCAGCAAGACACTTCCTGCAACTGCTAGGCCATATGGTAGCGTCCACAGCAACAGTGTCAGGAGCCAAGTTCCAAATGAGGCACATTCAGTTCCACCTGAGAGCTCACTGGCTTCAAAAAAGATTCCCTGTCAAAGCTAGTACCAGTCACAGTGACATTTCTTCAAGCTCTACAGTGGTAGTAAGAGCAGACCAATCTCAGGCAAAGGATGCCATTCTTGCAGCAAGTCTCTTCGCTGATATTGACTACAGATGCATCCCTCCTAGGATGGGGAACACATCTGGGGGATCGTACAGAACATGGCACATGAACAAAGCAGGAATCACTCCTGCATATCAACCTGTTAGAGCTCAGGGCAGTTCTCCTGGGTCTTCAGTCATTCACCAATCAAGTAGAGGGCAAGGTGGTGCAGGTCAGAACAGACAATACAACTACCATGTACTACATTAACAAACAAGTGGGCACAAAGCCAACTCCTCTTTGCATGGAGGCAATGAAAATGTGGGCCTTGGCATATTCCCTGGAGGTTTCCCTCTCAGCCATCCATCTCCCTGGAAAGGACAATGTTGTGGCAGATGCTCTCAGCAGAATCAACCAGAACCACCACTAGTGGTCATTGAATAAGCAGGTCCTGGAGGCCATCATCAGGAGATGGGGCACTCCAGAAGTGGACTTGTTCGCAGCTCCAAGCAATTATCAGCTACCACAGTTTTTCTGCAGACCCCCATCAAGGGCACAATCCCTCTGGATGCTGTTCTGCTGGATTGGACGGGGAGGTTTCTGTATGCATTCCCTTCCTTCCCTCCGCTATTAAGGGTGCTGAACAAACTCAGAACCCAGCCAGCAACAATAATTCTCATTGCCCCAGACTGGGCCAGACAATCTTGGTACTTCATGATTCTATTAATGTCAGTAACCAAACCAATCAGTCTCCACAGGAAGCACAACCTACTGTCATCCTCACAGGGCAGGATCATGTATCCCAACCTGCAATCCCTCAGGCTCAAAGCCTGGCTCTTGAGGACTTAGAATATGCAGATCTGCATCTGTCAGAAGGAGTTATGGAAATTCTGAGAGTATCCAGAAAACCATCCACTAAAAAAAACTATTCTCCTAAATGGAAGAGATTTTCCATTTGTTGTCAGGGCAAAAGTGTGGACCATAACCAGGCCAGCCTGTCAATAGTCCTGGACTATATTTCCCATCTACACTCTACTGGCTTAAGGGCCTCTACCCTGAGAGTACACCTGGCAGCTGTCCCAGCCTACTGGTATGCGGGTAAGACCTCTTCACTAGCTTCAAACCCAGTGTTTAAATTTTTTTTAAGGGGTTGCTACATTTGCATCCCCCACACAGGGAATCAATTCCCATATGGGACCTGAACATTTGCATTGCCCAGCTCATGCAACCCACCTTTGAACCCATGTCTTCGGTAGACCTCAAGTATGTGACTTGGAAAACAGTATTTCTGGTAGCTATAACCTCTACCAGAAGGATTAGGGCACTTCAGGCATTGTCTACAGAACCTAGGTACATAGCAATCCACAGGGACAAGGTAGTCCTTAGGACTAACAGAAAATTCCTGCCCAAGGTGTTATCAGAGTTTCTCCTCAATCAGTCTATCACACTGCCTGTCTTTTTTACTGAACATTTCACCTCAGGTGAATGTAGGCCGCATAGCCTGGATGTAAAAAGGGCAATCAGCTACTACCTTGACCACACAAAAGGTCATAGGCAGGATCAAACTCAGCTTTTCCTCACCTATGGGGATGTGGGGAAAGGAAAACCAGCCACTAAACAATCCATTGCATGATGGATTGTAGCTTACATTCAGTTTTGCTACAGTAAGGTGAGTAAGTAGCCACCTGCAAGCCACAGGGCCCATCTGACCAGGGATACAGCTGCTTCTTTGGTGGCTGCTAGAGACATTCCCCTAGTGTATATCTATAAGGCAGCTACCTGGAAGACAGTTCACACATTTACCAAGCATTATTGTTTGGTTGTCCAGGTCAGAGGAGATGCCAGGTTTGGTACAGCAGTCCTGCAAAGCATGTTTCCTAAATAGCAGGCAGTATAGCACAGTGGTCTAAGGCTCTGAGCTGCAAATCTGGTGACATCCAGCAGACCAGACCTGTGTTTGAATCCCACAGCTTCCACTTGCATACTGTGTGACCCTGAGCAAGTCACTTAACTTCCTTGTGTTCCCAGGTCACACCTGGAAACAAGCTCCAGCTTAGTGTGCCTTTCCTGGTTAAACAATTTCCCCTTCCCTTCTCCTTCCTAGGTTATAGGCCCACCTCTAAAGGTACTGCTTGGGTAGTCTGCATAAGTCAAAATACAGTAAGATTTCCTGGGGTTTGAACAAGAAATTACTCACCATAGTAATCTTGTTTCTTCCAAGGGAATCTAACAGTATTCTGAGCTCCCTCCCTTCCTCCCCTACTAGAAACCTATGGTCACTGCACTCCAGCTGTAATAGGGAAGTTACACACCTGTGTGTACGGTGTTTCTTCTTGGGCATCTGTGACTTGAGTCTTAATGGTGCCATATTGAATCTTTTGAGGAGGGAATTGATAAATGAAAGGCTTGCCTGTAGTTCAGTGGCCAAGCATCCAGCTACTCCCACTTCCTGAGCTATATAAGCAGTTCCTCTAAGCCTCACCGTGAAGTATTTTTTCTTTGCAGCCGGAGGCTATGTTGGTTTGTCCTCTGAGCTGGCTGGGGCCTACCCCGCCTGCTGTTTCTGTGAGTCTCTGGTGGATTTCAGTGTTTGTTTTCCTGCTTCTGGTTTGTACTTTTCCTCCAGCTGTGTGCTTCCCTGTGTTTTTTTTTTTGTTTCTTGTATTTTGGCCTTTCCCTGTTTTCTGTTTTTCTGTGTTTTGGTTTTGTCTTTTTGGGGGGGCTTTGTTTTCTAAGCTCCTAGCATACTGCTACTACAGAGCTTATACTGCTTGCTTTCAGTTACAACTCTCAAATTACTTGCACTGCAGCTACCAACCTACTCAGAGCTTACGCTACTGCTTTCAGTTACCTACAATTGCAGCCACTGCTGTTTACTTTACTTACTATTGTACCCAGTGCTTTTTACACTATGCTCACCATGCTCAAACTACTGCAAAACTTAATTATTTTCACCTGACACAGTTTACTCTGACCCTAGTTGTGCTGCTCATTCCTGCTCTCATTCTACCTGAGTTTCATTGCACTGCCTGGCTACACCTGCTTCAAAGCATTTGTCTCCATGTTTCATTGCAGGTACAATTCTGAGGTCAGCCTACTAAGTTCCTGCTGATGCTGTTAATATAACTTGTTATTAAATCTTGCCTCTCCGCCGAAAATCCTCAGCGTGTTTGTCACCTTGATTTGGCTATTCATGTCTGGCTGGCTTGCTCCCAAATCAGTGCTGTTTAATTGCTATACAGTATGTTATGCAGGTCCACCTATCACTACTACTGCTTACTGACCTATCAGGTCCACACTTGCTTACACATCCATTGCTCATTGCTTACGCAAACCATTGCTTCATGCCTACTACCATCCCCTTGGCTTCAGCCTGGGATTCTGCTGCACTCAATCTGCATTTGACCTTGTAAGGTCTCCGCATTCAATGCCCATTATGATCTCAGCACGCTGTGCTCATTTAGCTCACCAGCTTTTCAGCTCTCAATCAATTTCTGGGGCATGCCAGCCATTCTTTTCTGGCACAGGGTTCCTGCAGCCGACAGTCTCGCTCTGCTTTAAGTCCACATCTCGAGCGTGTCCAACTTGAGGTGGGATCCTTCTCACCTGACCCATAGCTGGGAATGTCCTTGCCCCAGGCTTGGTTTTAGCTTCCCGCTACATGACAGCAGCTCCTGGAGTAGAATTTAAGACTAGCGGTGAAGGGTGGGTACGATGATCTCCTCTGGCTCTAGTGTTCAACTATATAGTGTTTCCCTAGTGAGGCACCTTCACTGCATCCTCCCTACTACTGCCTCTGGTTCACCTAGTTTGATTTAGGGTGGATAGGCCAAGTGAGTGCCTCAGCAGTTGTTGCTCTCCTCCTGCGCCATGTATGCATGTAGTGTCGCAGAGTTTTCTCGCAACCTTCCATGGTGTTCCCGCTAGAGGGTCTGAGAGACAGCCTTCCTCCAAATTGGAATATTTTCCACCTCCCTTTAATTGGGTTTTCCAAATTGCAGCTGCGGAACTAAATAAACTATCCCAAGCCTGGAGTGAAGGCGACCTAGACCTTGGATCCCCAGAGATTTCCTCCACATAGGGTTTTTTTTTCTCTCCTCCATTGCCTCAGGTCATAACACTTAGCTTTGTTTTTTCCCCTAGTTCTTTAGGTAGGATCTGTTGTTGGATGGAGGTTGAGGATGTCCTGCTGTTCCCTCTCTCCTTAGGGGATCCCCTACTCTCAAAGCAAACCATTGGCATCATGCTAGGGATACCTGTGCATTACAACAACTTAGCATCTCATTGCATTATCAAACTGCCTATACTTCGCTACTGCTACGTTACAGTTACTACTCCTATGTCTCAGTTACTGCTTGCTCATACGCTTCATGTTGCCTCCTTTTTGGGAGGATACTACATTTCTGAGGGGATTCCTAAGGTACCTTTAGCCACAGGAACCATCCCGTTGCACCTCTAGGGGTGGAACCCTCTCCAAGGGTTCCTTGCCTTCATACCCCTACAGGGTGGTAATTCCTCTGGAATAGAGAGTGTGAATGGCCAAAACCAAACTAACACAGTTGCACAAGCATAACACTATACTGGCTGTGTAGACCAGTGAAATGAAAGGCTCGCCTGTAGTTCGGTGGCCAAGCAGCCAGCCACTTCCACTTCCTGAGCTATATAAGCAACTCCTCAAAGATTCTCACTGTAAAGCATTTTTTCTTTGCCCCGTCATCCTCCCCTCCTCCTCCAGTGGCAGAACTCTCTCCTTAGGGGGATTCCTAAGGTACCATTAGCCACAGGAACCGTCCCGTTGCACCTGTAGGGGTGGAATCCTCTACAAGGGTTCCTTGCCTTCCTACCCCTACAGGGTGGTAATTCCCTTGGAATAGAGAGTGCGAATGGCCAAAACCAAACTAACACAGTTGCACAAGTATAACACTATACTGGCTGCGTAGGCCAGTGAAGTAATAATAGGGGGTACTATTGTTAGTATTAGCATATTTAGATAGTTCTTTGTGCATGCTTGGTAAGAATCTGATGGTTTAGAACTGTTTATCAGGGACAGTGGTTTGAAAACCAAGCTCGAGCCTAGCATTCCATCATTTGCATAGGTTCTATTAACCATTTCAGCTCTAGGGCAGTCCTAAGGTGAGACCATACTGCATAAGTCAGAATACAATAAGATTCCCTTGGAAGAAACAAGATTATTATAGTGAGTAATTTTTTCTTCTGCGGCATTAACTTCTAAGCTTAAGTCTTTATTGATGTTTTCTTTGATCTTATTTTTCCTAAAATCACTACCTTCATAGACTGTACTGAAGTATTCATTTAATGCTTTAGTCATCTCACTGGGGTGCCAGCATTCCTTATCTTCTATATATACAGGTCCCAAATAGTTTCTCTGTTTTGGGAATTAATGTAAGTAAAGAAACTCTTGCCATTATCCTTCATATGTGATAATTTATATTCCACCTTGCTTCCCTCCACCCTGATAAGTCTTTTTAGGTTTTCTAATAAATTTCTATAACACTCTTTATTAACCTGTGTTCCATCTGCTTTCATTCTTACATATGCTATCTTTTTTTGAGCACTGAACCTTAAACTTTATTTGCACACCACGCTGGTTTCTTGCCTCTTTTGTTGTACAATTTTTTATTGAGAACATACACTTCCTCCAACACTAACAGTTTTTTCTGAAGTACTAACCACATATTTATTAACACTTATTCCCTCCAGATCCTTTTTCCAATCCTATTTTGTTAGGTTCTTCTTAATTTTTTCAAAATGTGCTTTCCTATAGTTTTTCATAATAGTGGATCCTATATTTCCAAGACTGATCCTTTTCTTTAAGACAAATTCGATTACATTGTGGTCACTATTGCTTAGATTTTCTCTCTCTCTCTTTCTCTCTCTCTCTAGCAGTCAGCTTTGAGAAGAGGAGAAATGATTAGCAGCAGTCAGCTTTGGTGTGCAGGGCAAATTCACTAGTTAAGCGAGGGGAGAAAAAATGGCTGGTATTCAATTGTTAAAATTCTATGGGTACTATGATTTCTGTTGTAAAAGGGCAGGCTGGTCTGGTACCTTTTTTAACCAGGCACTGTTGTCTGATAGACGCCCACCTTGCCAGGGCTATCAGCCAATCAGAGTCCAGGATTTTCTTAGCCCATTTTCTAATGCTAAACAACTGCAGACTCCATAGCAATACCTTTAGTTGCTGGATACAGAACCTATTTAGGAAAAGGTTCTTCAAGGCAGCAGTGCCAAAGAAAAAATTACTCACCTTAGTAATTGTGTTTCTTCTAATGGAGTCTTGTTGTATTCTGACAATCTGTAGTTAGCTCCAGTCTTTAAACTGCTTCAGAGAGTATAGGGTTAATTTTCTATGCAGTGCATAGAACTTTGAGCTTGAGCTCGGTTGAGATCTCTGTCTGCAGCACTTTGAAACCCAACTGTCAGAGTCTTATGAACAAACACTCACTAACTATACTATGTAGAAATTGTAAAATTTATAACTAGCCAACTGGCAATAAAAGTATTGGATTCCCAAAGGAAGACTCAAGTCAGGAAACCCAAAACCAAAAACCTATTCAAATAAGACTACAATATAAGCACCCAAAATAAAACAAGCATTTGTCAATGCCGAACGTTCGCTTGCAGGTATTTGCAGTGGTGTTTGGGACGTATGGTACTTTACCGTAATGCCCTGCGCGATTGCTGGTATTTGCACAATAAATTTTCAGCATGACCTTTTTGTTACCCCTATTGTGCGCTACAGAGGCGGAAACACGTTTTCGGCAGAATGTGAAAAATGACAGCTGTACTGCTCATAAGGAAGTGTGGTAAAATGGCAATGTTGAAAATCTGAAGCAAAATATTGGAAATCGAAGAACTTCACGAAATGTATGAGGAACCGTACAACTCACGCTTGTAAAACAGTTATTTCCAGGAATTTTTCACCAAATTTCCAACATAGCCATTTTAAGATCTCAGCTCTGAACAGTGACACTGTGATTTTCTTAATGTGTCCCATACACTGAGTTTACACACCCGACTTGTGCCATTGTGCGCTACATGGAAACCGTTTTGAGCAAGATGTGAAAATGACAGCTGCACTGCTCATAAGGAGGTGTGGTAAATGGCAATGTTGAAATGTGGAGTGAAAATATTGAAAATTCGCAGACTTACGAGCGTGCATAGGAGCTGCGTAATGAACACTCATAAAGCAGTAATTTTTAGGAATTTTTTCACCAGATTTTCAACATAGCCATTTTAAGGCCTCTGCTCATGAACAGTGTCACTGTGATTTTCTTAATGTGTCCCATACATTGAGTTCGCACACCGACTTTCGGATGAGACGTTAAACCGAGGTCCCATCTGCCTGGATTGGTGGTAGTTCAGGTGGATGTTAAAGATCCCATGGCACTTATCGAAAAGAGTAGGGAAATTTTCCCGGTGTCCTGGCCAAATTTCCCTCATTCACTAAAAATACCACCAACAGCTTAATCTGGTTCAAGGTCAGTTGGCATTCATCTGTATCCCCCTCCCGGTCGTGCCTGAAAATAGGCAGGATTTGTCTAGTGCACTTACCCGGTCAACAAAAACTAAATAAAAATAAAAAAATAAAATAAATTAGCGCTACATGGGCGGAAACACATTTTGGGTGAGATGTGAAAATGACAGCTGTACTACTCATAAGAAGGTGTGGTAAAATGGAAATGTTGAAAATCTGGAGTAGAAATATTGAAAATTCACAAACCTACGAGCATGCATAGGAACTGCGCAACTCACGCTAGTAAACAGTCATTTTGGAAGTTTTACCAAATTGTCAACATGGGGTTTTGGACCTTCTCATAATGATGTCACCGTTTCATGAAGAATTAGCTCAAAGGGTGATTTCACGCAGTGACTGCACAGTGACTGTGAAACTACCCTTCGGCCTGAATAACACCATGACAGTGACATCATTCATGAGAAGGGGTCCCAAAACCCTATGTTGAAAATTTGGTGCAAAAATTCCAAAAAATGCCTGAGATATGCAAGTTGAAACCCCTATCTAGCCCATTATGCAGCTTACCGGCATTTCCTCAGTTCACGGTCAGCTTTGAAGAATGCAGGCGTGCTCCTGGTCCACGAAGATCATCGCGCTGAGCTTCGGAGGTGTATGGGATGGGGGGTGGGGAGGTTAAAAGTAGTGGGTGGGTGCGGCTGTGGGAGGGGGGACTGGGAGATGTGCCTTGGGACCGTTTCCATTTACAGGAAAAAAAAATGATGACATGGGACATTGCCATGCTGGGGTGGGCTCCCAGCATGGCAGAAGATGACTGGGGGCTGTGGAGCCGACGGGGATTGGGCACCCCGTTGTAAAACAACATTTGCCATGCTGGGGTGGGCTCTCAGCGTGGCACCAAAAGCTTTGGGGGGCGGCGTGAGCCGGGGAAAGTGCGTGATGCGAGGGGGCAGCGTGACATAGGCTGCTGGTATGACAGCGGTGGTTTTCTTTGAAGTGAAGACCACCACTGTCATACACAGCTCCCGCACCCATTGGTGCAGGACCGTCACGCCTGCTCAACGGAGCACTGGATTGCAAGGGAGAGGCACACCTCCAAAGTGTGCTACTCTCCCAAAACGTTCCTTGCTCATGCGCGTAAGTGAACGTAAAAAGGGGGGGTGTACTAAAGACACTCCTGGGGTGCAACACTGCACCTGCCCACCCATTTCCCAAAAAACAGGTTCTGAGAGGGTTGGCAGGGAGGGAGGTCAGAATACAGCAAGACTCCATTAGAAGAAACACAATTACTAAGGTGAGTCATTTTTTCTTCAAACAACATGAAGCCTTGCTGTATTCTGACAATCTGCAGACTACCAAGCAGTACCTACATGGAGGAGAGACATAACCTACTTTGGGAATAGGCTCTGAAGTACTGCTGTGCCAAACCGAACATCACTCCTAGCCTGGATAACCAGAGAGTAATGCTTGGAAAAGGTATGGACTGTTTTCCAGGTGGCTGCTTGACAAATTTCTAACAGAGGGATATCCCTGGCAGTAGCCAGGGAAGCAGCTGTACCTCTTGTGGAATGAGCCCTCAGGCCTGAGGGTGGAATTTTTCCCAGTTTCTCATAGCAGAACTGTATACAAGAAACAATCCACCTGGCAATAGTTCTCTTGGTGGCAGGTTTGCCTTTTCCCACTTCCCCATAAGTGAGGAACAACTGGAGGGAATCAAACCTGTGACCCTTGATACACTCTATGCAGTACCTAAGGGCTCTTTTAATGTCTAAACTGTGTAGCCTCCTTTACCCTGAGGAAGAATGATCAGTGAAGAAAACAGGGAGAGACATGGACTGATTCAAATGGAAGTCTGAAACCACTTTGGGCAAGAACCTCCTATTGGTTCTAAGGACCACTTTATCTCTATGGAATGAGATAAAATCAGGTTCCACTGACAGTGCTTGCAATTCACTGATATGTCTGGCAGAGGTGATAGCTACCAAAAACACAGTTTTCCAAGTCAAGAACTTAAGCTCTGCTGAAGACATAGGCTCAAAAGGAGGTTGCATAAGTTGCGCAATGCAAACATTTAAGTCCCAGGCAGGGGCAGGATCCCTAAAGGGAGGACTGGTATGACGCAATCCCTTGAAAAATTTACAGAACACAGGATGAGATGATAGTGAGGAGGGCTCCCCCACTGACAGAAAAGCAGAAACAGCTGACAGGTGAACCTTGAGAGTAGCCGGTCTGAGGCCTAGGCCATTAAGATGGAACATATAATCCAGGACTGTAGGCAATTCAGCAGTGTCTGGAGAGATATGCTTCATGGAACACCAAATGCTGAATCTTTTCCATTTGGAGTCATAAGTCTTTCTGGTGGCAGGCTTTCGAGAGGCTTCAAGAATATCCAGAACTCCCTGGGACAGGTGCAAATCTGCATACTCTAACTCTTCAAGAGCCATGCCTTGAGATTGAGAGACTGAAGACTGGGTACCAAATCCTCCCCTGAGAGGAGGTTAACAGGTTGTAATTCCTGGGAAGAGAAAGGGGAAGATGTACTGCTAGACACAGCAACAGGGGGTACCAAGGCTGTCTGGCCCAGTCGGGAGGGAACAATCAGAATCACTTTGCAAGGTTGTGACCTTAACTGGACTAGAACCTTGAGCAGAAGAGGAAAGTGAGGGAAGGCATAAAGAAATTTCCCTTCCCAGTTCAAAATCAGAGCATCCAGAGGGACTGAACCCAAGACTGGAAGTCTGCAACAAAACAGAGGAAGTTGGTGATTGTCTGAGGCTGCAAAGAGATCTATCTCTGGAGTGCCCCACCTTGAGAAAATCACTTTTAATACCAGAGGGTCCAGGGACCATTCGTGATGGCCCTGGGAGATCCTGCTCAGTGCATCTGCTAGCACATTGTCCTTCCCTGGAAGGTGAACTGCTATCAGAGAGGTCTGCAGAGAGTAAGCCAGGGACCACAGTTTCATGGCTTTCATGCACAAGGCTGAGGACCGAGTGCCTCCCTGCTTGTTGATGTACCACATGGTGGTGGTGTTGTCTATTCTGATGTGAACCACCTTGTTCTGCACTGACTGAGACAAAGCTCGCAGGGCCAGAAAAACTGCCCTGAGTTCTAGGAGATTGATATGAAGAAGGGATTCCTGAGGAGACCACAGTCCCTGGGCTGTGAGAACCCCCAGATGGGCTCCCCACCCCAAAAGGGAAGCATCCATGGTAAAGACCACCGAATGAGACAGAGTAACAAATGGGACCCCTTGCCTTAAATTGTCCTGATTCTGCCACCATTGAAGAGCTTGGATCAGAGTCCAAGTCACTGGAATCAGTTTGGTAAGAGGATCCTTCTTTTGGGACCAAAAGGCCCTCAGATGGAACTGAATGTCCCTCATCTGGAATCTTGCCCCTTGAACCACTGCTGTAGAAGCTGCCATGTGGCCTAAGGGTTGAAGGAAATGCCTTGCTGCTCAGGACACCTGAAGGCTGAAGGAGGAAGCCAGTTCTATAAGAACTCTTGCCCTTTCCAGGGGAAGAAAGGCTCTTGCTTTGACAGTATCTAGCTGTGCTCCTATAAAGGTAAGAAGCTGTACCGGTTCGAGAACTGACTTGAGGAGGTTGAGATGAAATCCCAAGGAAGCAAGCACTTGCTGGGTCACTTGCAGGTCTGACTTACTTGGTCTGGAGACTGACCCACTAGGATCCAGTCATTCAGTTATGGAAAAATAGAAATATTTTGCCTTCTTAAAAAGGCAACTACTACTGCCAGGCACTTTGTGAAAACCCTTGGAGCTGATGTTAAGCCAAAGGGCATTGCTTTGAACTGGTAATGGCCTAAGGGCAACTTGAACCTGAGGTACTTTCTGTGAGAGCACCTGATGGGGATGTGAAAGTAGGCATCTTTGAGGTCCAGGGAGGCTAGCCAGTCCCCTGGCCTTAGAGACGGAAGAATTATTCCCAGAGTCACTATATTGAACCTTGGTTTTAAAAGATGTTTGTTCAAATATCTTAGATCTAGGATGGGTCGCCACTCCCCTGTTTTTTGGGGGGTAAGGAAGTACCTGGAGTACAGACCTTTGCCCCAATGTAGGGTAGGAACTCTCTTTATGGCTTCTAAGGCCAGAAGAGATGAAACCTCTGCCTCTAGGGCAAGGGTTTTGGAGAGACTTACAGGTGGAAAAGATCTGGCTCTCATCTTCGGAAATTTTTTGAAGCTGAGAACCAGTCCCTGGCTTACTGCTTCCAGGACCCATTTGTCTGAAGTAACAGACACCCAGTCCTGGATAAAGTAAGCCAGCCTGCCCCCTATAGGGATAGGAGAGTCGACCCGGGCATGCCCATCAGGGTGTCTGCTTGGCAGGGGCCTTAGGCTGATTAGTGGATGCAGCCCTGCTTATCCCCCTTCTGCCTCTCCCTCTGAAGAACCCCCCCTGAGAAAAGGGAGAAGAGGCCTGTACTTGGAAGAAAGGCCTATGAAAAGGCCTGCTCCTGCCCCTAGATTGCTGCCTTTGAGGAGTTGCCTGCCTCTCCTTGGCCTGAGCACTCCTTATAAGTTGCCCTATATTCCTCCATTTTCTTCATGTAATTCTCTGTCTGCTCCCCAAACAGAGAATTACCTTCCACAGGGAAGTCCATGGTCTTAGTTGGGGTGTCCCATGAGAGGCTAGTACATCTGAGCCAAGCCATTCTCCAAAGAGCCAAAGATGTAGCTATAACTCTTGATGAAACATCATTGGAGTCCACAGCAGCATGAAAGTGTACCTTAGATGCCTCAATCTCATCCACAGCCACCTCCTCCAGTGCCTTTTCCAGCTTGGGGGGAGGCCTGTTTAGCCAGTGCCAGTACAGTGTCCCACCTGGACATCTGGTACCTGGCTGTATAGGTCATATAATTAGCCTGCCTGAGTCCCAAAGAGGATGCCATGTATTGCTTCTTAGCCATGGCATCCATCCTCCTGGAGTCTTTATCTGGGGGGTGTGAAGCCAAGGGAACATTAGCCCTGTCACAGGCTGCAGCCTGCACTACCCCAACATGACTGCATTGCTGGTAGAAAAACTCTGTGTCTGAGCCTGATAAAGTGTACTTCTTGTCCATTCTCCTATCAGCAGGAGGTACAGAATTAGGAGACTTTAAAAATGTTTGTATCTGTTTCCCAAATGATTTATGTAGAGGAATAGACAGTCTCCTGGACTCTGGGATGTCCATCATTTCTACAAAATCAGGCTCCTCTTGATCTTCTGTAGCTTCCTCCATAGGGAGCAGGAGAGTTTCAGCCACTTTCCTGTAGAACAGATAGTGGGGAGAGGACTCAGAAAGCCTAGGCGGGGAAACACCAGAAGGTCTGTCTGGGGAGATGTCCTGCTCAATGGGCACATCCAGACTTTCTGCTCCATCATAGTCATCATCTTGTTCATAATCCTTCTCCTCCTCAAATTCTGGTTCATTAAAATCTTCAGGGACATAGTCCCGAACCGGTGGAACCAACCTAACTGAACCCTAGCTAATGGAGCTGGATCGGACGGAACCAGGCGAAGCGATTCAACAATCCGAATCGCTCAGGCAATCTCATCAGCAGTTGGAACATGAACCTCTGGATCCGAACTGGTTGACTTGTCTTTATGTTTCCTTTTTGTAGGAACCGATCCCTCAGAATCAGCTCTCCTCTTGCCTGAAGAAGTATCGCCCTGGTCAGATGGCACTCCTGCTTCAGTCGGGACCGAACTGGGCTGGTCATCCTGGTCAGCGGACTTCTCAGCCTCCTTTTCCCTAAGTCTACCTAATCTTTTCTCCAGGGTAGACTTAGGAAAATGTTTACAAATTTGGCATTCTGTATCGAGGTGTTCAAACCCCAGACAATAAACATGGATGGTGTGGGGATCGGCCTTAGCAAAGACCTCCCCACACTCACTGCAGTGTTGAAAACCCAGTATGCCCGTTTTTTTTCCTGGATTTCTCAGACATGGCCAACCTAACCAAATTGACCCTTTTTTGGAAACTGCCAGGCAAGACTCCCTTATAGGTTCCTAACCGTGTCACGGGTATTGGAAAAAAACGTTTAAAACATGTTTTTTTTTTAGAACCGATAAGGACCGGTAACCACACACTAAAGAAAGACACAAGAAATTACACTAATGGATCGGTTCAGCTGGACCGATCAACAAGTCTTACAATTTCCACAAAGTAAACAGTAAAACTATCTAAGTACTCACGGTACTGCAGACAGAGCCTGAACCGACAATGCGGGAATAATTTTGGATTAAGCCAAGACTTAAACCAACACTTTGACTTTTGAACCGAGCTGAAGAAGAAATCTCCGGAACGACTGTTCAGTGAGGTGGAGTAAAGAATCTGACGGTTGGGTTTCAAAGTGCTGCAGACAGAGACCTCAACCGAGCTCAAGCTCAACGTTCTATGCACTGCATAGAAAATTAACCCTATACTCTCTGGGGCAGTTTAAAGGCTGGATTGAACTGCAGATTGTCAGAATACAGCAAGAATACATGTTGTTTGAAACTGGCATTCCTTCTGAACTGTATGCCCAGATAGCAATGCATTGTGAAAATGTGAACTGTTTTCCAGGTAGCTGTTTTACAGATTTCCTTAAAGGAAACACCTCTTGCTGCTGTCAGAGGCAGCGGTACCCCTTATTGAGTGACCCCTAAGGCTTTCAGGTGGCAACTTGTCAGCTTTGTCATAACAGAACCATATATAGGAAACTATCCAGCGAGAAATGGGTTTCTTAAATGTTGATTTACCTTTCCCCACTTCACTATAGGTGATGGATAATTAATTATTTGTGGACCTTACACCCCTTGTGTGGTCCAAGTAATAGACCAGAGCTCTCTTAACATCCAGACTGTGGAGCATTTGCTCTCCAGAGTTGGATTTTGGCATAAAGAACACTGGTAGTATAAATGACTGATTCAGATGAAATTCAGACACCACTTTAGGGAGGAATTTTCTGTTAGTTCTTAGGACTATCTTGTCCCTTTGAAATATGATATAGTCAGGATCTGTGCAGAGGGCTTGCAGCTTGCTCACCCTCCTGGCGGATAACAGTGCCACCAGAAAAACTGCTTTCCAGGTGACATAACTCAGAGCAGCAATTGCCATAGGCTCAGAAGGAGCCTCCATCAGCTTAGCAATACACAGATTTGGGTCCCTTTGAGGGTCAGGATCCCTCACTGGAGGGTACAGGTGATAAAGACATTTAACGAACTTTCTGAAAATGGGCTGTTTGGCCACTGATTTGTCCTTACCAGCTGAAACATATGTTGACATAGCCACCAGCTGAACCTTCATAGTTGGGCACTTGAGACCCAGGGACTGTTGGTGGACTAGGTAATCCAGGACTGAAGACAAACACAAACAATGGGCTGAGCTGCCTAGAGGAACACCAAAGAGAAAATTGTTTCCACTTTGAGGCATAGATTTTCCTTGCTGCTGGTTTCCTGGAATCCTAAACACTTCTAAAATCTTTTCAGAAAAGATTTAGTCCTGAAAACTCTAGCTCCCCCAGAACCATGCTCTGAGATGCAGAATTCTCAGATCTAATAATGTCATCCTGTCCTGAGACAATGTTAGTAGATTGTATCTCAAGGACAGGCTGATAGGATGTCAGCTAGACAGGGACAGTAGCAGATAGTACCAAATCTGCCTGGATCATAGAATGGGAAAAGGATTTCTTCAGGTACATAAGGGAGAAAAGAAGCTATAAAGAGGAGTTTGTCAGGATAAAGAAAAATGGGGGTGGGCAGAAAGGGGGGCAGGCAGAGGCATGCAAGAGTACTTCTGTTCAGTGTTTACCAGGGAGAAGGAGGGGCCTATGCCACAGGGGACAGGTGAGGTGGGCACAGGGAGCGTGGAGGTAACAGATGGGAAATCCCAGTGAACACGGAATTGGAGGGCCTTAGGTCTCTGCTGGTGGATAAGGTGCCGGGTCCAGACAGTGTGCATCCAAGGGTCCTGAAGGAGCCAGTGGAGGTCCAGACAGAACCTCTGGCAGACCTGTTCAACACCTCTCTGGGGTCTGGGTGCATGCCCCAGGACTAGAGGATGGCACATAAGGTGCCCCTTCGTAGGAGTGGGCCCAGGAATAAACCAGGTAACTACATACCGGTCAGCCTTACTTCTTTTGTGGGGAAGGTAATGGAGACCATCCTTAAGGAGAGACTGGTGATCTTTCTGGAGGAGAATGGTCTCCAGGATGAAAGGCAACATGGGTTTGTCTTGGGTAGATCCTGCCAGACCAATCTGGTTGACTTTTTTGATTGAGTGACAAGGGCACATGACAATGGCCATGTGGTGGATGTCCTGTATCTGGACTTTAGCAAGGCCTTTGACCCAGTGCCTCATGGAAGGTTGATTGGTAAACTGAGGAACCTGGGAGTAGGGGAGAAACTGGTAGGATGGGTTGGGAGTTGGTTGCAAGACAGGCAGTAGAGGGTAATTGTAGGGGGGGACTCTCGACTCCCAGAGCTGTAACCAGCAGTGTCCCATAGGGTTCAGTACTAGGACCAGTGTTATTTAACATCTTCATTGATGACATATCAGATGGAATTAAGAGTTAAATCAGCTTTTTCATAGATGATACAAAGATCTGTGCGGAGGTGGAGAGTGTGGAAGAGAAGCAAGAACTCCAAGATGATCTGGAAAATCTTAACCACTGGTCAGACACATGACAGCTGGGGTTCAACGCTAAGAAGTGCAAGGTCATGCACTAGGGAGCCAGAAACCCTGGGATAGCTGCTGACTGGGGGGTTGCAGGTATCCACTTCAGAGGAGGAGAAGGATCTGGGGGTACTAATCACGGGGAACATGAACCATTCTGTGCAGTGCAGAAAGGCAGCAGCCAAAGCTAATAAGATGCCGGGGTGCATTGCCTGAGAAATTGCCTCTAGGATAGAGGAAGTCATCCTACCACTTTACAGATCACTGGTGAGAACACACTTGGAGTACTGTCTGCAGTTCTGGTGCCCCTATTTAAAGAATGATGTCAGTCTACTGGAGGAGTATAGCGTAGGGTGACAAAGATGATCCTTGGACTGGGGGACAAACCATATGAGGAAATGCTGAGAGAGCCCAACATGTAGCGAGGTGGAATGAGCTGACAGAGGAGCTGATATCACTGAAAACTGTGGGCAGTTTTAAGAGGGGGTTGGATAGGTCAAAGGTAAGGTCAAAACTATGGGGAAGCTGGGGAAGGGAGAGTCGGCTGTCTGGGGTGGTAAATCAGATGGACGGGAAAGGGGTGGGAGGCAGCTGCAGTAGATTAGACTGGGAGCTGCCCACTCAAGCAGACTTGATAGACCATATAGCCAGTATCTGCGGGCATCTTCGTATGTTTATATGGCCCATTCTGGAGCCATAAGAATCATTGTTGCTGACGCCTTTCTCAGTTCTAACAGCCCTCTCATCAAAAGTGGGAGAGGTGGGACTGCATAAAGGAACTTTCCTGACTGGTTGAAGACTAGAGCTTCCCCTGGTACTGTACTCACAGATGGGGTCTGCAACAAAACAGTTGAGGTTGACGGTTCTCCCAAATGCAAACAGATCTATTTCTGATGTACCCCAGTTTCTGAATACTGTTGCCAGAACCTGCTGCTTCACGGTCCATTCATGATTTCCCTGGCTGATTCTGCTCATGGAATCTGTTAGCATATTGTCCTTCCCTGGCAGGTGTGCTGCACAGAGTTGAACATCCAGGAAGTATGCTAGGTTCCAAATCTTCATTGCTTCCATGCACAGCTTTGACAATCTTGTTTCTCTCTGTTTGTTTATATAATACATAGTTGTGGTGTTGTCTGTCCTGATCTGGACAGGCTGACCTTTGATGTGGGTCAAAAAAGCCTGCATTGTCAGGTAAGCTGCCCTGTGCTGCAGGAGATTTATATGCTCCAGCTTATCCTGTGTACTCCAGATTCCATTTACAATGAGGTCCCTCCAGGTGGGTGCCCTAGCTCAGGAAGGAGGCATCTGTTGTGAGTTGGGTCAAAAGTGATTGCTGGAGGAAGGGAACTCCCTTCTTGAGGTTGCACTCTTCCTTACAGCATTCTAGTGCCCTTAGCAAGGATTTTGTGATGTGCACAAGTTTTAAAAGTGGATCCCACCTCTGGGAGCATTGACTCACTAGGTGCTACTGAATATCCTTTATTTGGAATCTGACTCTGGCACCACTGCAGTGGATGAGGCCAGTTGCACCAGTAAGCACAGAAAATCCCTTGCAGGTCTTGGCTAACCTGCTTTGAAGGATTGTCATAGCAGTCAGATTTGCTACCCTGTGACCCGGGTTCAGGAACAAGCCCGGGTTGCTGGGAGTCAGTAGGGGAGGGAGAGGATCGGGCATCCGGAGGACAGCTCTCCTCTCATGGGAGGGCCAGGGGTCCCTGTTCGGTGCTCGGCTGGCCTCTGGCAGAAACCGAAGATACAGCAAGCACTGACAATGTAGAGAGGGGGCGGGGAGTGGTAGACGTCAGTACCATGTCTTAATGTCAAGGCGCTAGCCACTCCCCATGAAACAGCGGAAAATGCCCATCAGCTCCAGTGGAGCCGGAGCACCGGAGCTTGCCGTCAATTTGTGACTGCCCTCCTGGCACCCTCCTGACTGATGCTACAGACTGTTCTCAGGGGTGTTGGGGCCCACCTCATCCCTGCCTGGAGGGGTAATCAAGGCTACATGGGTGATGGAGGACTGACCAGGTAGGGTGGACTACAGAGGGATGACTCCTTGGTGCTCCCAAGGAGACCAGAGCTGAGGGAGAGGGGAAGAGGAGGAATAAATAAGAAAATAATAATAATAAAAAAAAAAAGGTTTGCTACCCTTGCTTGGGGAATGAATGCCTTCCCTTACAGGGTATCTAGCTCTGTACCTTAAAATTCCAACACTTAAGCTAGGTTTGTTTGTGAATTTTGTAGGTTTATGAAGAAGTCCAGGCCCTTCAGTGTACTTCTTGTCAGAAGGAGGGAAGACTTGGCCTGCTGGTGTGATTTCATGAGACTAGCCAGTCATCCATATGGGGAAAAACAACCCTGCCTTCTCAAAGGTTCTGCCACCACTGCCATGCACTTTGTGAATGCTGCTGATGATGAAGACAGGCCAAAGGGAAGGGCAGTGAATTGATAATGGACTTTCCGTATTCTGATTCTGAGGTACTTTCTGTGGCTGGGCCTGACCAGTATGTGAAAGTATGCATTTTTTTCAGAGCCAGTGACCCAGCCAACCTTCTTTTTGCAGTGATGGAATCATTAAATCCAGTGTTACCATCTTGAATTTTTCCTTTTTTAAATGTTTGCTCAGATATCTCAGGTCTAAAATGGGAGGCAACTTCCCATTTTTCTTGTGGATTAGAAAACATTGTGAGTACAGTCCCCTTCCCCATTGTAAGGGAGGCACATTTTCCACTGCATTTGCTTACAGTAACTTTTTTACTTCCATTTCCAACCAAATTGTTTCAGTCAGAATGTGGAGCTGGAGGATTCTGTAATGCTGCAGTCTTGGAAGAGTTTGGAATTGCAGGGACAGACCCAGACTCATTAATCCAAAACCCACTTGTCTGTGGCCATTTGTGTCCATTCCCGAAACTAATTAGTCAGTCTTTACCCTACTGACAATGGATGGGTGATCTGTACAGACTCATCAGGGGTTTTGCTTTGCTTGGGTTTTTGGGAGCTGGCATTTTAGCTGTATGTTTAATCTCCCCTACCCCTAAAGTAACTCCTTGGTAGAGAGTACTCATAAGAAACATAAGCACAAGGGTAGTATCCCCTACCCCTACTTCCCTTTCCATAAAGCTTATAGGAGGTGGAGGCCTTTTCCTTTTCAGTGTTGCTCTTGTGGGTGTTTTTTCATCCACCTTTTTTATGTAAGCCTCTGTCTTGTCACCAAACAGTGAGTTTCCTTCACAGGGAAAATCCATAGCTTTTATTTGAGTGTCTTAGGACAGGTTTATAGTTCTAAGCCAGGCAAGCCTTCTTAAGGACACTGAATGTGTCGTGACCTTGGATGCAATGTCATTAGTGTCCACTGTCATGTGGAACTGGTACTTGGTGGCATCTATGGCTGTCTTTGCTGCGTCAGTCAAATCCTGTGCCAAATCACCATAGCCTTCTTGCTCATTGCCAGGATAGAGTTCCAAAGGGCTTTTTTGGTACTGAACTGTGTGGGCCAAGAGGCTGAAGTATAAACTTTTTTGCCCATGCTGTCCAGCTTCTTTGAATCCTTCTCAGGATGCTAGCATGAAACGGGCACTTTGGCAGCAGTCTGGACCACTTCCTCATGATCAAGGTGAGAATAGAAGAACTGTACCAGTTAAGGCAGAAGGAAGCAGGGAGGGTAGTCAGAATAGCAAAGGTCCAAACTGAGGAAAAGATAGCCGACTCAGTTAAAAAGGGGGATAAAACCTTTTACAGGTATATCAGGGAGTGTAGAGAAACAAAGGGAGGGATAGTGGGGCTAAATAGAATGGACAGTGGGTGGGCACAGAGGGACAGTGAAAAGGCAGGGATACTGAAGGAAGGAGGGGTGGAAGAACAATGGGAAATAATAAAAACTGCCATCACAGAGGTAACTAGCCTTTGTGTGAAGCAAATAAACAAAACTAAACGATGTAAGAAACCACTATGGTTCTCAAAGGAAGTGGCAGTGAAGGTTCAAGAGAAAAAGAAAGCTTCAGGAAGTACAAGGAATCACAGAAGGAGCAGGACAGAGAACTGTATCAGTTAAAGCAAAAGGAAGCTGGGAAGGCAGTCAGAACAGCAAAGGCCCAAACTGAGGAAAAGATAGCCAACTCGGTTAGGGGGATAAAACCTTTATAGGTACATCAGGGAGTGAAGGAAGACCAAGGAGGGATAGTGAGGCTTAATAAAAGGGGGAGGGGGTAGAGGGTGACTGTGAAAAGGCAGAGATACTAAACAAATATTTTTGCTCTGTATTTACAAAGGAAGAGGGAGGTACCTAAAATAAACAGTAGAAACACTCTGGATACAGAAGTTGATACCAGCCCATTTACAGAAGAAAGGGTTCTGAAAGAACTCTTAAAACTGAAGGTGGACAAAGCAATGGGGCCTGATGGGATTCATCCCAGAATTCTAAAAGAACTAAGGGTGGAATTAGTGACACCACTGACTACCCTGTTTAACAAATCATGGGAGGATGGGGTGGTACCGAGGACTGGAGGAGGGCAGATGTGATTCCCCTCACAAAAGTGGGAGCAAGGCAAAGCAAGAAACTACAGACCTGTTAGTTTAACCTCAGTGGTAGGGAAAATGATGGAATCACTTCTGAAGGAAAGAATTGTCAAGTATTTAGAGGCCAGAGGGCACAGGACCCAAGGCAGCATGGATTCACAGTGGAAGGTCATGCCAGACAAATCTGATAGATTTCTTTGACTGGGTGACCAAAGTAGTAGATCAGGGAGGGCTGTGGACATGGCCTACCTAGACTTTAGCAAGACATTTGACACAGTCACACACAAAGATTAATATACAAGTTAGCAAGCCTGGGAGTGGGTCCCAAGATGACAGCCTGGGTAAAAAATTGGCTGGAGAATAGGACACAGAGAGTAATAGTAAATGGAGTCCACTCTGAAGAAAGGGGGGTTACTAGTGGGGTACCACAGGGTTCAGTATTAGGACCGGTCCTCTTCAATGTCTTTATAAGCGACATTGCAGAGGGACTGGAAGGAAAAGTATGTCTCTTTGCAGATGACACAAAGATCTGCAACAGAGTTGATGCACAAGGTGGGGTGGAAAGGATGAAAAGGGACTTGGCAAGGTTAGAGGAATGGTCAAATGTATGGCAGCTTAGATTCAATGCTAAGAAGTGCAAGGTAATGCACCTGGGAAACAAAAACCCAGGCGAAGAGTACACAATGGGGGGTGAGATACTAACAACAACAAAAATGGAAAGGGACCTGGGGGTAGTCATATCAGATGACCTAAAGGTGGGCAAGCAATGTGAGAGGGCAGCAAGGAGGGCTGGGGAGATACTGGGATGCATAGGGAGAGGCATCACCAGTAGAAAACAGGAAGTTATTATCCCTCTGTACAGACAGCTGGTCAGACCCCATCTGGAGTACTGTGTGTAGTTCTGGAGACCCAGTCTTTGCAAAGACATAGACAGGATGGAAGCTGTCCAGAGGAGGGCAACTGAAATGGTGCAGGGTCTGCACCGGAAGACATATGAAGAGAGACTTAAGGAGCTTAATATGTATAGCCTCGAGGAAAGGAGGGCGAGGGCGAACATGATAGAAACTTTCAAGTACCTCAAGGAATCAACAAAGTCCAAGAGGGTAGCATCTTTCAAAAAAAGAGGTGTGCAAGAACAAGGGGGCACAATTTGAAGATGGGGGCAGCTCAGAGGTAATTTAAGGAAGTATTTTTTCACAGAGAGGGTTGTGGATGCATGGAACAGCCTTCCGGAGGAGGTCATGGAGTAAAAACAGTGGTGGAATTCAAGCATGCATGGGACAGTCATAAGGCAATTCTAGGGGGTGGGGGTAGAAAGAAGTAGGCTGCTGGTTAACTAGGATCTGCAGCTTATCCAGTAGGCAGAGAAATGGGCAGACTGGGTGGGCCAAGCGGTCCTTATCTGCCGTCAAATTCTATGTTTCTATGTTTCTATACTTCTTTTCAGTACTCACAAAAAAGGAGGTGGTGGAGGTGCCTAATCCAATTAACAGAAGCACTCTGGATGGGGGGGTCAATCCCAGTCTTTTCACAGAAGAAAGGGTTCTGAAAGAACTCCTAAAACTGAAGGTGGACAAAGCAATGGGGCCAGATGGAATTCACCCCAGAATTCTTAAAGAATTAAGCAGAGAACTAGTGACACCACTGACTACCCTCTTTAACAAATCATGGGAGGATGGTGTGGTACCTGAGGACTGGAGGATGGCAGATGTGATTCCCCTTCACAAAAGTGGGACCAAGACAGAGGCAGGAAACTACAGACCTGTCAGTTTGACCTCTGTGGTAGGGAAAGTGATGGAATTGCTTCTGAAGGAAAGAATTGTTGAATACCTAGAGGCCAGTGAGGCATAGGACCCAAGGCAGCATGGGTTCACAGCAGGAAGGTCATGTCAGATGAATCTAATTGATTTCTTTGACTGGGTGTCCAAAGTAGTAGAACAGAGAGGGTCCGTGGACATGGCCTACCTAGACTTTAGCAAGGCATTTGACACAGTCCCCCCACAAAAGATTAATAGTCAAATTAACCAGCCTGGGAGTGGGTCCCAGGGTAGTAGCCTGGGTAAAACATTGGCTGGACAACAGGACACAGAAAGTAATTGCAAATGGAGTCCACTCTGAAGAAAGAGGGGTTACTAGTGGGGTACCGCAGGGTTCAGTACTGGGCCCAGTCCTTTTTAATGTTTTTATAAAAGTGACATTGCAGAGGGACTAGAAGGAAAAGTATGCCTCTTTGCAAATGACACAAAGATCTGCAACAGGGTTGATACACAAGGAGGCATGGAAAGGATGAGAAGGGACTTGGCAAGGTTGGAGGAATGGTCGGAAGTATGGCAGCTTGGATTCAATGCAAAGAAGTGCAAAATAATGCACCTGGGAAACAAAACCCCAGGGGAAGATTACGCAATGGGGGGGAGGTAGTAACAACAACAAAAATGGAAAGGGACCGTGGGGGTAATCATATCAGATGACCTTAGGGTTGGCAAGCAATGTGATAAGGCGGTAGGGAGGGCTGTGGGGACACTGGGATGTATAGGGAGAGGCATCACCAGCAGAAAACAGGAAGTTGTTATCCCCCTATACAGACAGTTGGTGAGACCCCATCTGGAGTACTGCATCCAGTTCTGGAGACCCCATCTCCACAAGGACATAGACAGGATGGAGGCAGTTCAGAGGAGGGCAACTAAAATGGTGCAGGGTCTGCAAGAGAAGCCATACGAGGAGAGACTGAAGGAACTTAATATGTATACTCTTGAGGAAAGGCGGGAGAGGGGGGACATGACAGAAATGTTTAAGTACCTCAGTGGAATCAACAAAGTCCAAGAGGGTAGCATCTTTCAGAAAAAGAGATATGCTAGAACAAGGGGACACAATGTGAAGATAGAGGGAGGATGGCTCAGGGGCAATGTGAGGAAGTGTTTTTTCACAGAGAGGGTGGTGGATGCATGGAACAGCCTTCCTGAGGAGGTTGTGGGGTCTAAAACTGTGGGACAATTCAAGAATGCATGGGACAGACATAAGGCAATTTTTGTGGGGGGTAGGAAGAAATAGGCTGTTGGTTAAATAGGATCTGCAGCTTATCCTCTAGGTAGAGAAATGGGCAGACTAGGTGGGCCAAGTGGTTCTTATCTGCCGTCAAAGTCTATGTTTCTATAGTTAGAACCCTGTTTGCCCATCTGATTTTTTTTCAGTTTTTGTATCTATGCCAACAGCTGAGGCGAGTGCTGACATGATTTTACAGGTGACCTTCTTCAGGGATTTGTGCATGGACAATAGCAAATTTTTTGTGGGAGTTAAGCCCATCATGTCCAAAAATTCCACCTCATCCTCATCTTCTTCAGTTTCCTGTGAGGAGATGTTGAGAGTGTTTACCATATGGCTCACAAAAGTATAGTGTGAGGTGTTATCATCCAAGGGTTGAGGAGGGGAGCCAAACTTTTGCTCAGGAGAACCATTGGGTTCTATAGGCTAGCCTTCATTCTTCTCCTCCTCATAGTACAACTCAACCTCTTCCTTCACAGGTATTGGGAATGGAACTGGAGCCTTGGAGGTAGGGCATTTTCATGAAATTACCGAAGGCTGGAATGCCTGGAGGAATTGCCATGCCTTTGTCGTGTCCCCTGTTGAGGACATTTTATTTGTGTCTACTAGGGACTCCTTTCCTTCTTCTGGAGGAGGGACAGTGACATGTTTTTCTTTTCATTTTGTCTTGGCAGGCACCATCTCTGGTGCCTGCTCAGAGGCTGTTTTATTTTTGCTGGATTCAGGATTCCCCTTTCAGACACCCTGACTTCTGAACCATCTTTTGCAGCCTTTTCTTTCTTATCTGTCTCCACTGTTGCTTACTTTGAGGGGCTAGACCTTCATCTGAGCCTTTAGGTGACATAGCGGCAGACTGAGATGGCATTGTGTCTTTTAATTTTTTAGCCCTTTTCTTTTGCATTTTATGGCAAAATTAATGCAAAGCTCACAACTGACAAAATCATGATCTGGACCCAGGCACCTAAAACACAACTCATGGCAGACTGCCTTAGCCAGGAGCTGAAAACAAATTTTACAATTTTTAAAGTCTGTGGGTTCCATTTTTTGGGGGGCCTGTCATTCATGCCAAACACTATCAACCATTAAAACAAAAGTTCTGGTTCCCAAAAACCAGTATTTATACCACAGAAAAAGACTCTATTAAAAAAGAAGGGGTTTAAATTCACAAATGTGGTTCAGTTCCCTTTTTAAAAGGAATAGTGGTACTCAAAATGAAAACCTAATGGTATTCGAACAGTAATAAAGCCAATTTATCATCCTGGTTCCTGAAAAAAGGGAATGGAGAACATACACACCAAATTGCCAGAAAGCAGTAATTTAGACAGCAAGAAGTTTTTTTTGTTGTTAGAGAAAAATATGTGGTTCCCTAAAGATGGGAACCAAACAGGAGGCAGTATAGCGCAGTGGTCTAAGGCTCTGAGCTGCAAATCTGGTGACATCTAGCAGACCAGACCTGGGTTTGAATCCCACAGCTTCCACTTGCATACTGTGAGACCCTGAGCAAGTCACTTAACCTCCTTGTGCTCCCAGGTCGCTCCTGTAAAAAAGCTTTCAGCTTAGTGTGCTATACCTGGTTAAACAAATAAAAAAAAAAAACGCAAAATGGCCTCATCTAGGGTATCCAGTGATAATAGCTATTTTAAATATCGACTGAGAAAACAGCTCATGAATAATAGTGAATGTCAGAAGGATGAACTGTGAAGGAGGAGGAATGCTGCACTACTGCTATTATACAATTCACAGAAATGTCAAAATAGTGACTCTTTAGAACAACGCATTGCATAATAGTGACTGGGGAAAGTAGCTACTCTAAAATCAGCGACTTTGCAAAACAGCGAATACTAGTTCCTGGGAATCGAAATGAAACTAGAGAATCACAAAACTTAAACCAAAATACACCCTAACTAATGCAGAACAATAGAGAGATAATTAAAGTAAAGAGAAATGCTTCAAATAATAAAACAATAAACCATAATCAGCTCTGAAGTGAAGAGAAGACTTTGGGGTGACTGCTTTCTTCAGACAGAGAAGTAAATCTGCCATTAGAACGTGAATGTGAGCATGACCGCACAGCACAGTTTGAATTTCATTCTAAGATTCTCTAATTATCATGACATTCTAAGCTTCGGGCTGCTTAGTCCATGGGAATGAAGTAGTTGTAAAGCATAAGTGAAGGATCCCTGGGGTTTGAAAACATGTTTTAACAGAATGAATCTGATACTTATGACTGAGACTGCAATGGTGGATTGCAGAGTTTATGAAGGACTACATTAAGGTATCAAGGCAGAATCAATAATCTTTATACTTGTTTTGTTGTGCTGACAGCTCTAAAGAACCAAGTAATGTGAGTATGTGAGCCTAAGGGTCTTCCCTGGCAAGGACCAAGCCTTGCACACACTGCCGAAACTTGCTCTCGCAATGTACCGACAGCTAGACCCTTGTCTGGCCCCTTCTGTTGGAAATTCAAAATCTGAGCCACAGATACCTTCCTCAGTCTAATCTCTGCCTGCTTGGTCCAGCTAGAGAAGGACAACCCGACTCTATCATAAACAGCTAGTGCAGACTATTTTCTTAGAGACATCAGCTGATCCACACTTTCTCAGAGTATCCTGCTGTATGCTGGCCCATCATCATGCAGTAATACTACTGCTTGTAAAGCTGATGATTGGTGTTTAGAAGAAGGCCTGAGTCATCAGGGGATGGGGGGGTGGAGGAGAGAGCATCCCAGAGGACACACTCCTCCCCCGGGGAGGGAGGTTCCATGTATGAGCTCCGCTGCAGTATTGCAATCTGGATGACCACAGGTGGCAGTGCAAGCAATGCCACAATGGGATAGGCAAGCACTTTCCATCTGGGATGTCAGCACACTTGCTTACGGACATCTGTTCAGTTTGTGCCCTTGAGACACCCGAGGGAAGAGGTCCAGAAGAAAAAATTACTCACCTTAGTAATTATGTTTCTTCTAATGGAGTTTTGCTGTATTCTGACAATTGCAGTGATTCCCAACCTTTGAACTGCCCCGGAGAACAAATAGTTAACTTTCTATGCAGGGCACAGAATGCTGAGCTTGAGCTCGGTTGAAGTCTCTGTCTGGAGTGGTTCAAACCTAAACCGTCAGATTCTTACGAGCCCAACTAAACTAAAAATTCAATGTGGAAATTGTAAAAATTCTTACTGGCTAACTGGCTGAAAAAAGTTTTGGATTCCCAAGGAAGACTCAAGTCAGGAAACCCAAAAACAAAACCCAATGTACTAAAAATAACAATAATAAATCAGCACCCAAACAAAAAGGAGGAGGGTGCAAGCAAAAAAAACACCCCTGGGGTGCAACACTGCACCTGCCCACCGACTTCCCAAAAACAGGTTCTGAGAGGGGAGGCAGGGAAGGAGGTCAGAATACAGCAAGACTCCATTAGAAGAAGCATAATTACTAAGGTGAGTAATTTTTTTCTTCAAACAACATTGAAGTCTTGCTGTATTCTGACAACTGCAGACTACCAAGCAGTACCTCCAAGGAGGAGGGACAGAACCTACTTTGGGAATAGGCTCTGAAGTACTGCTGTGCCAAACCGAGCATCCTCCTAGCCTGGATATCCAGAGAGTAATGCTTGGTAAAGGTATGGACTGTTTTCCAGGTGGCTGCTTGACAAATTTCTAAGAAGGATTTTCCTGGCAGCAGCCAGGAAGCAGCTATACCTAGAAACATAGAAACATAGAAGTTATTGGCAGATAAGGACATAAGGCCCATCCAGTCTGCCCATTTCTTTTCTACCTTATAAATGTGCCATCGGCCTTTGCTCTGTCAGTGGCCTATCTATTCATAGTCATTTGTATTGCTCCTTATGCCTATCCCATGCCTGTTTGAAGCCCTGCACTGTATTCATAGCCACCACTTCTTGAGGTAGGCCATTCCATGCATCCACCACCCTTTCTGTGAAAAAGAATTTCCTCACATTCCCCTTAAGCGGCCTCCCTCTAATCTCATGCTGTGTCCTCTTGTCCTGCTATTTTTCTTATATTTAAACATGTTAGACTCTTTCACCTTGTTTATGCCCTTAAGGTGTTTGAATGCCTCGATCATATCACCTCTCTCCCTCCTTTGCTCAAGGGTATACATATTGAGCTCCGTTAATCTGTCCTCATATGTCTTCTGATGCAGTCCCTGCACCATTTTGGTTGCCCTTCTCTGGACTGCCTCAATTTGGTTAATGTCCTTGTGAAGGTGAGGCCTCCAATACTGCACGCAGTACTCCAGATGGGGTCTAACCAGTGTCTTGCACAGAGGGATTAATACCTCCCTCTTACGACTTGTGATACCCCTACTCATACACCCTAACACCCCCCTAGCCTTACCTACTGCTTCAGAGGTCTGCTTGGATGATTTTAGGTCATCAGTGATGATGATGCCCAAGTCTCTTTCTTCCTTTGTGACTGCTAGCAACTCCCTTCCCAGCCTATAGGTGGCTTCAGGGTTTCTCTTCCCTATGTGCATGATTTTGCACTTCTTTGCATTAAATCCCAGTTGCCACTCTTCTGACCATTCTGCTAGTTTATCCAGATCTCTTCTCATTCTGCCCACCCCATCTGGATCATCTACTCTGTTGCAGATCTTGGTGTCATCTGCAAACAGACAAGCCTTACCCTCTAGTCCATCTGCAAGGTCACTAATGAAGATGTTGAAGAGGACTGGCCCCAGGACTGATCCTGAGGTACCCACTTGTGACTTGCATCTCTTCTGACTGTATACCATTTACCACCACTCTCTGTTTTCTGTCCGTCAACCAGTTTGCCACCCAGTTGACCAACTTCTGACCCACCCAGAGCCTACCCAGCTTATTTATCAATCTTCTATGTGGAACAGTGTCAAAGCTTTGCTGAAGTCAAGGTAGGCTGACATCAACTGCTCCCCTTGTCCACCACTCTGGTTACCCAGTCAAAGAAATCTATGAGATTAGTTTGACAGGACCTTCCTTTGTAAACCCATGCTGTCTTGGATCCTGTGCCCTATGGATTCCAGGTGTTGCACTATCCTTTCCTTAAGGAGTGCCTCCATAATCTTGCCCACTACTGAGGTAAAGACTGACCGGTCTGTAGTTCCCCTCCTCCCTGCTACCACTCTTGTGGGCGGGATCACATGAGCCCTTCTCCAGTCTTCTGGGACCTCTCCTGTGCTCAGAGACTCACTAAACAATTCTGCTAATGGCTCTGCTAGTTTCTCCTTTAGCTCTTAAGTACCCTGGGATGTATGCCATCAGGTCCCATTGCCTTATCCACCCTGAGCTTAGCAAGCTCTTGTAGGACCCTTTCTTTTGTGAAGGAGAAGTGCTCACCTCCCTCCCCTGTGTCCATGATGCTGAGCTGTGGGCCCTGCCTCACCTTCTCTTCAGTAAATACTGAGCAAAAGTATCTATTTAGGATAGATGCCTTTACAGGGTCCTCCTCCTCTCATGCTCCCCTTTCTCCATTAAGCTTAGCAATACCCCCTCTGGACTTTCTCCTCTTCACTAATGTATCTATAGAAAGTCTTGTCACCTTCTTTTACTGTTCGTGCTAGTGTTTCCTCAGTTTGGGACTTTGCCTTCCTTACCTGCTTCCCTTAGGGCAGTTTGGTATGCCTCCTATCTTCATCCGCTGTGTTCCTTATATTTCCTGAAGGCCAGCCTTTTGGCTCTGACCTTTTCTGCTACTGTATTTGAGAACCAAAGTGGTTTCCTTCTTCTTTGCACTTCCTTTTCTGTCTAACACAATGGGATGTTGCTTCAAGTATTGCATCCTAATGCTTGCCCACTTTGCCTATACCCCTCACCTGTGTTTCTTTTGCCAGGGCTAGCTTAACTCTGTTGGCCATCTTATCAAAGTCAGCTCCTCTGAAGTCCCATATTTTGCCTTGGAATGGGATGATTTAGATGTAGTAGCCAAATTGAACCATACCATGTGATGGTCACTGGCTCCCAGGTGACCTTCTACCTGAGATCTGTGATCCCTTCTTTGTTAGTCAGTACTAGATCTAGGATAGCCCTGTCTCTTGTGGGTTGCTGTACCAGTTGTTTGAGGCCCTCCCTGCAGAAATCCACTATGAGTCTAGTTCTGGCAGATGTTCCTGCTGGTATTGACCAATCTGTATCTGGCATGTTGAAGTCTCCCATTATCAGAACCTCCCTTTAGCTGTCATGTTCTGTATATCTTCTAACAGTAATGTGTCTATGTCTTCCTCTGGTCTGGGGCCTGTAGACAACCCCAGTTCTTATGGCTGTCCCATTTCCTGTTTCAGGGTGACCCACAGTTCTTCTGGCTCCTTATGTGTATTCTGAATTTCTGTAGCTTTGATATTTTCATTAACATACAGGGCCACTCCTCCCCTTTTGCACCTCGGTCTCTTCTGAACAATACATAACCAGGTACTGAAGTCTCCTAAGGTGGTTACTGGTAAACCACGTCTCACTAATTGCTACTATGTCCAGTTTAGCCTCTGACATTATTGCCTGCAGGTCTGGGATCTTATTTCCCAGGCTGTGAGCATTTGTGTACATGATTTTCCATTGGCCAGATTTTGGTGTGTTAGTTGTTGGGTGAAGTTTGGCATTACCCTGTAAGTCATATGGGAGACAAACCTTTTTCTTACCTGGTGATGCAAATGAGCAGCCAACATGCTGAATTCCTGTTTGACCACTAGCTGAGGGGAGGGTGTTCTTCCCATTCACGATGGGGTGCTGCACCCTCTCCCCATTTGCTGTTTAATATTCTGCAAAGACGCCAAACTTCTGCCCCAATGCACTGACTTCCTCTTTAGTCAGATGCAGTCCATCAAATTTAAAGAACTTCGCTCCCAGAACTGTTGCCAGTTCCCTACAAATCTGTGTCCTTTTTCCTGGCACCAGCCCTTGAGCCACATGTTTAGCTCCCTATCTCCCCTTCTGACCTTCCGTCCATCTGCTCCCTCTCCCAGACTGGCAGGATCTCAGAGAAGGAGATGCCGAACAAATAGATGATAGTTTGTCACCCAGCCTAGTCAGGTGTTCCTTGGTCTCCACAACTGACCGGCTGGCGAGATCGATAGTCCCTATGTGTACTAGGACATCAATGTTTTCTCCTGCTTTGTGAACAATTTTAGCAATCCGGTCAGTGTCTCTCCATGCTGATGTACCAGGGAGACATCTGACCATCACCCTGCTGGAGATGGGTATCAACTCCCAGAATCATGGAGTCTCCTATGATCAGAGTTTTTGGATTTCCTTTGTGCTTGTTTTGTTTTGGTTCCTGATTTGGGTGAGTTTTGTTGTGCTAGCTCCTGTGCCACAGTGTCCTGCTCTGCAGTGTCTTCTGCCTCTTTATTTGATTTCAGAGATCGAGGCAGATACCTGTTTGTGGTGTTTATATGGTTTTTGGAGGTAATGTGTTGGAAAGCAGAGAGTGATGGGACACCTGATTTGCTCCTCCTAACCACCTTCCAACCTCCTGTACCAACTACCCTCTGCGGTCGAGGTTTTTCTGTTGGATGCTGGGGAAATGGCGGGTGGTTCTTATAATGTATTTCCTCTTCAATATGAAATTTGAGCGTGTAATCTCTGCCCATGCTGCCCGGAGCTGAGCCCTAAGATCTCCAAAGGCTCAGCATGTAGGACAGTGTCCTAAATCCTGTAAGACTGTCCTTCTGAAATTGTTCCACAGTACCTACAGTTAATGAAATCCATTCCAAATAAGTTGCTGGGTTTGTAACCTAGTCAGAGTAATTAGAAGGAAAAAAAAAGGAAAAAAATGCAAGTAATGGTTTAATTGTGCTTTGTTTAACTTGTTATAACAAGTTAAATTACTAGTGCCCTGTAATGAGATCACCTTGTGGAGGCCCCACTGATCCGCCTTCCTGCTCTGCCACAGGAAATGTCATAACTGTAGTACCCATAAAAGGAGTGTAGTGGGGTGGTTGGGGATGGGGTGGGTGGCTGGGCCCTTCTGCCTAAAAAGAAGAACCACGGACTAAAAGAACAAGGAGGTAAGAGCAGAAACAATCAGTCAACAACAAATGCAGTAACCTGAAAGCTTATCCTAATGTTAGATAAAACTGTAAAACCTGTAAAGCACCACCTGTAATAATTTCAGAGAAGATATACGCTGTAAGAAACACTTTGCTCCAGAGAAAAATAAAGCAGTAACAGAAGATATACCTTGCAAAAGACAATTTGAATCAGAAGATTACAGGAGTAATCTGTTAGCACACACCTGTAGGCACACCTTGTAATAATGCAGAAGAAGGTATACCAGCAACAACAATTTGAATCAGAGAAAAAATAAAGTAATGAAATGTTAGCAACAAACAGTAGCAATCCCTGTGAGTAAAAAATTAAAACACCACTCTTGTGGAATGAGCCCTCAGGCCTGAGGGTGGAGTTTTTCCCAGCTTTTCATAGCAGAATTGTATACAAGACACAATCCACCTGGCAATATATCTTTTGGTGGCAGGTTTGCCCTTTCCCACTTCTCCATAAGTGAGGAATAACTGGAGGGAGTCAAACCTGTGACCCTTGGTACACTCTATGTAGTAACTAAGGACTCTTTTGACATCTAAACTGTGTAGCCTCCTCTCTCCAGAGGAAGAATGATCAGTGAAGAAAACAGGGAGAGACATAGACTGGTTTAAATGGAAGTCTGAAACCACTTTGGGCAAGAACCTCCTATTGGTTCTAAGGACCACTTTATCCTTGTGAAAGGAGATAAAATCAGGTTCCACTGACAGTGCTTGCAATTCACTGATACGCCTGGCAGAGGTAATGACTACCAAAAACACAGTTTTCCAAGTCAAGTACTTAAGCACTGCTGAAGACATAGGCTCAGAGGGGGGTTGCATAAGTTGAGCAATGCAAACATTCAAATCCCAGGCAGGGGCAGGGTCTCAAAGGAGGATTGGTGTGAAGCAATCCTTTAAAAAAATTACAGAACACAGGATGGGAAGATAGTGAGGAAGGCTTCCCCACAGACAAAAATGCAGAAACAGCTGACAAGTGTACCTTGAGAGTAGCTGGTCTAAGGCCTAGGCCATTAAGATGGACCATATAATCCAGAACTGTAGGGCATTCAGCAGTGTCTGGAGAAACATGTTTTAGAACACCAAATGCTAAATCTTTTCCATTTGGAGTTGTAAGTCTTTCTGGTGGAGGGCTTTTGAGAAGCCTTGAGGATATCCAGAACCCCTTGGGAAAGATGCAGATCTGCAAACTCTAATTCTTCAAGAGCCATGCTTTGAGGTTGAGAGACTGAAGATTGGGGTACCAAATCCTTCCCTGAGAGGATGTTAACAGGTTGTATTTCCTGGGAAGGGACAGAAGAAGATGGACTGCTAGGGACAGCAACAGGGGGTACCAGGGCTGTCTGGCACAATCTGGAGCAATCAGAAACATCTTGCAAGGTTGAGACCTTATTTTTACCAAAACGTTGAACAGGAGTGGGAAGGGGGGAAGACATACAGAAACTTCCTCTCCCAATTCAGGATCAGGGCATCCAGAGCAACTGAGCCCAGGACAGCAGGTCTGCAACAAAAGAGAGGGAGTTGGTGATTGTCTGGGGCTGCAAAGAGATCTATCTCTGGAGTGCCCCACCTTGAAAAAATCACTTTCAACACCTGAGGGTCCAGGGACCATTCGTGATGGCCCTGAGAAATCCTGCACAGTGCATCTGCTAGCACATTGTCCTTGCCTGGAAGGTGAACTGCTACAAGAGAGGTTTGCAGGGAATAAGCCAGGGACCACAACTTCATGGCTTCTGTGCACAAGGCCGTGGACTGAGTGTCTCCCTGTTTGTTGATGTACCACATGGTGGTGGTGTTGTCTGTTCTGACTTGAACCACCTTGTTCTGTACTGACTGTGAGAACACTTTTAGAGCCAAAAAAACTGCCCCGAGCTCAAGAAGATTGATGTGGAGAAGGGACTCTTGGGGGGACCACAGCCCCTGGGCAGTAAGGGACCCCAGATGGGCTCCACAGCCCAGGACAGAAGCGTCCATGGTAAGGACCACTGAACAAGGCTGAGCAACAAAAGGAACACCTTGTCTTAAATTGTCCTGATCCTGCCACCACTGGAGGGCTTGGATCAAGGTCAGAGTCACTGGGATCAGTTTGGTAAGGGAGTCCTTTCTCTGAGACCAGAAAGCTCTCTGATGGAACTGAATATCCCTCATCTGGAATCTTGCCCCTTTGACCACTGCTGTTGAAGCTGCCATGTGGCCCAAGAGCTGGAGGAAATGCCTTGCTGGTCGAGATACCCGAAGACTGAAGGAAGAAGCTAGTTCCATAAGAACTCTTGCCCTTTCTAGAGGGAAGAAGAAAGGCTCTTGCTCTGAGTGTGTCCAGTTCTGCCACTATAAATAAGAAGCTGGACCGGTTCGAGAACTGACTTGGGAAGGTTGAGAAGAAATCCTAGAGAAGTGAGTACTTGCTGGGATACTTGCAGGTGAGACTTGACTTGGTCTGGAGACTGACCCACTATTAGCCAATCGTCCAGATATGGAAAAATGGAAATCTGCCTTCTTAGAAAGGCAACTACTACTGCCAGGCACTTTGTGAAAACCCTTGAGGCTGAGGTTAGGCCAAAGGGCATTGCTCTGAACTGATAATGGCCTGAGGGCAACTCAAACCTGAGGTACTTTCTGTGGGAGCACCTGATGGGAATGTGAAAGTAGGCATCTTTGAGGTCCAGGGAGGCTAGCCAGTCCCCTGGCCTTAGAGAGGGAAGGATTATTCCCAGAGTTACCATCTTGAACTTTGGTTTTAAAAGATGTTTGTTTAGATATCTTAGGTATAGGATGGGTCACCACTACCCTGTTTGTTGGGTGTCAGGAAGTACCTGGAGTACAGTCCTTTGCCCCAGTGTAGGGTAGGTACTCTCTCTATAGTTCTTAAAGCTAGGAGAGAAGAAACATCTGCCTCTAGGGCAAGGGTTTCCAAGAGATTTGCAGGTGGAAAAGATCTGGCTCTCATCTTTGGAAATTTTTTGAAGCTGAGAACCAGTCCCTGGCTTACTACTTCCAGGACCCACTTGTCTGATGTAAGAGACATCCAGTCCTGGACAAAGTAAGCCAGCCTGCCCCCTGCTGGAATAGGAGAGTCGACCTAGGCAGGCCCATCAGGGTGCCTGCTTGGCAGGGGCTTTAGGCTGAGGAGTGGATGCAGCCCTGCTCATCCCCCTTCTGCCTCTCCCTCTGAAGAACCCTCTCTGAGAAAAGGAAGAAGAGGTCTGTGCTTGGTAAAAAGGCCTTTGAAAAGGCCTGCCCCTGCCCCTAGATTGCTGCCTTTGAGGAGTTGCCTGCCTTTCCTTGGCCTGAGCACTCCTGTAAGTGGTCCTGTACTCATCCATTTTCTTCATGTAATTCTCTGTCTGCTTCCCAAACAGAGAATTACCCACTATAGGAAAATCCATGGCCTTAGCCTGAGTGTCCTGCGAGAGGCTAGTACATCTGAGGCAAGTCATCCTCCGAAGAGCCACAGATGTAGCCATGACTCGTGATGATACATCATTACAGTCCACAGCAGCATGAAACTGAACCTTACATGCCTCAATCCCATCTGCAGCCACCACCTCCAGCTCCTTGGCTAGCTGGGGGGAGGCCTGTTTAGCCAGTGCCAGTACAGCGTCCCATCTGGATTTCTGGTACCTGGCTGTATAGGCCATGTAATTCACCCGCCTGAGTCCCAAAGAAGATGCCATGTACCGCTTCTTTGCCATGGCATCAATCTTCCTGGAGTCCTTGTCAGGGGGGTGTGAAGCCAAGGGAATATTTGCCTTGTCACAGGCAGCAGCCTGCACTACCCCAACATGGCTGCATTGTTGATATAAGAACTCCATGTCTGAGCCTGAAAGTGTATACCTCTTGTTCATGCTTCTATCCACAGGAGGTATAGTGTTAGGAGACTTTAAGATTTTTTGTGTCTGTTTCCCAAAAGATTTATGGAGGGGAATAGACAGTCTCCTGGACTCTGGGATGTCCATCATCTCTACATAGTCAGGCTCCTCTTGATCATCCACAGCCTCCTCCATATGAAGCTGGAGGGTTTTGGACACCTTTCTTTAAAACACAAAGTGAGAAGGGGACTCAGAAAGCCTAGGAGGGGAAACACCTGAAGGTCTGTCAGGGGAGATGTCCGGTTCCACAGGCACATCCAGACCTTCACTTACATCATCATCAAATTCCCCTTCTTCTTCAAATTCCAGTTCATAAAACTCTTCAAGGGTATACTCTTGAACTGGGGGAACCAACTGAACCGAACCCCTGCCAGAAGGAGCTGGATTGGTCGGAACCGGACCAAGCAATTCCACAATCTGAATCGCCCTGGCTATCTCTTAGGCGGTCAGAACATGAACCTCTGGATCCGAACCGGTCGATTTATCTTTGTGCTTTCTTTTTTACAAGTTCCACACAGAAAAACAGAACAATTCCTATCTAGTACTCAAGGCACCACAGACAGAGACTGAATTGACTATGTGGATACTTTTTTTGGTTTAAAAACCAACGAAATCTGAAAACTTTAACTGACTTTCGAACCAAGCTGAAGAAGAAATCTCCTGAGCGACCGTTCAGTGAGGTGGAGTAAAGAATCTGATGGTTTAGATTTGAACCACTCCAGACAGAGACTTCAACCGAGCTCAAGCTCAGCATTCTATGCCCTGCATAGAAAGTTAACTATTTGTTCTCCGGGGCAGTTCAAAGGTTGGGAATCACTGCAATTGTCAGAATACAGCAAGACTTCATGTTGTTTGTAAAGAAAGTAAAACCCATCAACCATGGTGGAATGATGCCACCTCTCCTAGCAGGTCGGCACTGCTCACTGGACTATTGACCTAGCATCGGAGCTAAACTCCTCCTAGGTTTGAGGGAAAATGATGGGACACTGTCATGATGAGATGGTAAGTCCCAAAGGCAATGAGTGACAGGGCTGGGGAGGGAGTTGCTGAAAGGGCAAATCAAGTGAATGGGGGACCAAAGTACAGGAAGTTAAAAAAAGAATATCCTGCTGTAGTCTGAGAAGTCTCTAAAATTCAGAAACCATGCTGCCATCTGCAGTTGAGCCATACTGGAGTGGAGGATCAGATCCTGAAGCAGATGACTGTGATCCTGAGGGAGCCAGAAAGATTTTTGAACCTCTAGACTGACCAGGTCTGAAAACCACAGCCTTCATGGCCACTCTGGTGACACTAAAATGAAACTACACATGATTATGGAATCATTCTGAGAATCATTATGAGCAAAGGACTTGGTGGAATGGATATATTCTTTTGAATGACCATGGCCGAGACACAGTATCTGACATTCCCATTACTGGACATATGTACCTAGTGCAAAATCTTGCTACCTGCTTTGGGAATCAAAGTGATTTATCTCTAGATGCCAGGATCTGTGAGAAAGACATTGAAACATCTCCTGGTTAAGAGACTATTTTCCCAGATAAGCATATCAGGGATTGAGACAGTCTGCTAGGGAGTTGAGCTGGTCCAACCAGAAGAATCACTGACAGGGACTCCAGATTGACTTCTTCCCAAACAGAGGCAAGTACATTTCTGTAAGCATCATCCTGCTCCTTGTGCTACCTTTCTTGCTTATGTACCTGCCTCCATTGAACTCTGCCCTTGAGATGTCTCAGGCTAGTAAGACAGCTCTTGTCTCAAGGATGTTTGTTTCAAGGTTTTGTTCTAGTGAACGTGCTCCCTGGACCATAACCTGGTCCAGCACCACAACCCAGTCTGTCAAGCTGGTATCGATATTCAGAATGAGTGTGCCAGTGGGGATAATTGAGACCCCCACAAAGGAATTGGGGACTCCCCCCCACTCCAACAAGTGGCTCATTGAGCTCAGGAGCCAGATCACACCTGGTACTGTTCCAGTGATGTGACCAATAAGATAGGAGAAAGATCTGGAGAGGTTTCATGCAAAGTCTGGGCCAGGAGGCAATTTCTATGGAAGAAATCATTAAATTTAAAATCTGGAAGCACCTGTGTGCTGACATGACCTTGTGTACTTGGATCAACTAAATCTGCATGATGAGATTGTCCCCTCTGCCCTATAAGAGAACAATTCTCACCAATTTTGTTGAAATCATGCATGTAGGTGCTCCTGAGATTGGGAAGACTGAAAGGAACTTTTCTCCAGTTCACTATCTAGCCATGTTCTTCTAAAATATGTAAAGTCCTGCAGGATGAATTATGAGTCTGCCCAAATTCAAAGATCATCCAGGTAAGCATACAAATGGTGTCCTTTCAACCAGTGGAGTGTCAGCATGACTATTAGGACTTTCATAAACTCCTTTAGGCTCGAGTGCAACCCAAAGGAAAGATGCCCATAATTATTTTGGTACTACAGTATTTATTTAACCCCGGATAGCCCATCTGGAATGTAAAATCTAATTTCAAGTGGGGCCCTGTTTCTACCCATTTAAACAGGGGTGAACTGGAGCACTGGGTGGTTAAGTGACTTACCCAAGGTCACAGTGTGAGTATTTCATTCTTGTCAGATTTGAAAGAGTGATCCTCTGTTCCCAAGTCAGTGCTCTAACCACTAGACCTCACTGCCTACAAACTGATTCAATTGGTACTGAAAATGTTGATCTATAATGGCAAATCCGAAAAGTATCTGTCACTACAGTCAAATCAGAATCTGTAGGACTGCATCTAAGAGGACTAACGAGGCCAGTCATTGCCTGGCTGAACTGTTGCCATACCTCAGAAACTCCATCTTAAACTGGGTGGATATTAAACATTGTTTGGGCTGGAGAGGTTCAGGTTTAGATGGAATCCTCCTAATTTCTTGGGCACTGCAAAGAAAATGATGTAGAACCCCTATTCCTTTCCAATAGGATGGACCAGAAGCACTACCCCTATGCTGAGTAGATGATCCAATGTCTAGTCAGCTGCTTGATGCTTCCTCAGATTTGTGGAAATCAGGAACTGGAAGAAGCACCCTCTGGAGGGCATGGAGGAGAACTCTTATTACTAGCCCTGTGAAATTATCTCTAGCACCTAGCATCTAGAGTTGGTCTGGGTCCATCTGTCATAAAACCTTTTGAGCCACCCATCCAGAGGCTGCAGAGAAGGATGGGCTCGCAGATCCTCATGATTACCATCTGTCTCCATCATTGGATCATCCAAAGGATTTTCATGAATTATTGCCACAATTTGTTGGGTCTTAAAGACCAAAAATGTACCTCTAGTGCACTGGTTTTCATAGCCTTGAAAGGAATAAAGATTGGCTCTAAAATTGCAACCACATCCAAAACCACATTCTCTGACACCCCTAATGGAGGATTGCTGCTCTTGGAACGTGTCATGAAATCTTTCTTTTCCTTAAGATCCTTAATAATCCCCTTAACTGTGGACCAAACATCCCACCTGTGATGAGCCCACAGAGAATCTGAGACTTGCAATCATGGTCTGCTGACCAATGTCTCAGACAAACTGACCTAAGATATATAAGACCAGAAGCACAACCTCTCACTGTAATATGGAGCAGTTCCACAATTATAATGCCTAGAAAGAAGGTTGTTGCACATACTAAGGGAGGAGGCCTCTGACTTGAGAATTCTTCAGGACCTTATCCACATCTGTCGTTGATCAATCAAACAGTGCTCGAGCCACTAAAGCCAAGGCCAACATGACATGCAAATCAAAACCTGATGCTGAATACTTAAATTTACAAGCTGTAGGATGGTCAGCATCAGGGTATGAAAGTGCAGTTCCTTTCATTGGAATTACAGTTTGTTTACACACACAGGAGATGACTGCATCTGTGACAGGAGAAGCCTCCAATTTCTAATCATGTAGAAAAATGGATAATGCTTCACCGGTGACTTAGAGAACAACTTCCTCTCATGCGCATTATCTCAATCTTCTTTAGCTGTATCTGTGCAAAGTGTTCAAAATCAGGAAAGCATTTAAGCACACGCACTGTGAAGGACAAGATGAGATTAACATTCAGCATAGTGGTGGACTGTGTCTCCGGTATCTGCAAAATCCTACAGGTCTCCTCAACCAAGATAGAGACATGCTTTGGATGAAGAAAGAAATCAGATTGAGGATGACTGAGGTTCCCCCACCCATTCTTTTTGCTTTTCATGATCTTCAGACTCCTGAGATTCCTTTGGATTCTGAGGATCAGTAGGATTATTATGGCCTTGGGTGCATTTTAGACTTGCTGAGAGGTTTTCCCCTTGCCCAGACAGGTCTGGGAAACATTCACATCTGGAAGAACATCATTATCACCCAAGTTGTATGAAGGATGTCCCACTACATCAGCAGAAGGAGCATTCTGCTATGAGCTGGGTATGAGAAGCAGGATGCTCTCCTGAGTCCTTGCTGTTTGATCTTCCTTGTAAAATAACTCATTAAGATAATAGAGAAGGGACCTCTTTAACTCTCTATTGACACTGCCAGTGTAAAACCAGATGGACCGTCACCTGATCCTTCCCCTGGGTACCTGGTGCCAGGAAATGTGGATTGGTCTTGCTAGTGCAGAACAGACAGAACAAACCATACAGAGACTGCCTTAGTGTGTATGACATGCTTTACATTTCTTATTAATAGAAAACAGGTCTGCAGAATGCCATGATGCCTTTCTCTCTCAGTAAAGCTTGAAAGATGAAAAATGAGGAACCGCATCAGAAGCTGTACTCACTTGTGTCAGTTCTGAGCTGGGTTAATGTTCTTGCACACTTACATCCTGTTTTGACAGCTTGGGTCAGTTTTTGAACACTTGCATCTATTTTTGCACACGAGTCCATTTTTGCACACTTGTAGCAATTGTGTGTCTACTTGGGTCACTTTTTGCACACTAGTACCAATTTATATGAACTTTCGTAACTAGTATCTCTCATGTTTCATTCTCAAGGCTGGTAAGAGTGCACTGAAAAGTTTAAGCTTATCACAGAGAGTTGCTCTCTGGTGGGCCTCAGCTGGATGGGATGTTTGCAGTTTGTTCTCCTTGCTTCCCGATTCAGTCAGCAGTGATGAAGCCAGGCATGAATATTCATAGCCTTGCCCTTCCACCTTTACACAATAAAAGAAGAAGGCTAGCTGAGTCCAAGATGGGAATCCAGGGTTCCAGAGAGAGGAGCAGCCCAGAGAACAAGCTGCAGGAAGGAGATCAGAAGTGAAACCCCATCTCTCTTCCCCCCCTCCAGGGGTGGGGAGGGGCAACCCAAGGCCACCAGCAGACCTGAAAGAAGTGTCCTTCTATAAGGAAAGACTCATTTGGAACTCAACTGGCATGGGAAGCAGTGGTGGCACCCATCTCAAAGGAAGTCACCAGGATGCTTGCAGATCCCCTCCCACCAGGAGAATGCAAGGAGAGGAGAAATTTGTAAGTACACCTTGCATGGTAGCACTCCATAGGAGAATGTATAGGTACCCGAAGTAGTTTGATCACCTAGGTCTGTTTATGTATTTATTAGTAGATGTTCACCAGGATAATGGGTCTGGTAAGAGCTGCAGTCAGTTAAGTCCCACAGAATTGGGCCAGGCATGGGAGCTCATTACTTTCGGCCACTAGGGCAATCGGGACAATCAAGCAACTTAAGCAACAAGCAGCTCACCTGAGTAGCTGAGGAAGCCAAATCTCCAACCTGATAACTTTCGAGGCAGCTCCCCCCCCCCAAGCTAGGCACTCGGGACAATCAAGCAACTGAAGCAACAAGCAGCTCACCTGAGTAGCTGAGGAAGCCAAATCTCCAGCCTGATAACTTTCGAGGCAGCTCCCCAAGCTAGGCACTTGGGACAATCAAGCAACTGAAGCAACAAGCAGCTCACCTGAGTAGCTGAGGAAGCCAAATCTCCAGCCTGATAACTTTCGAGGTAAAGAGAGCCTCTTCTCTTCATCTGGACGCCTGCAGAGGGGTGCTACCCCGACGGCTGTCAATTTAAGGATCCACCCCGTGACATCACATCCGGTGACATCACGTCCTGTTGCCCAGAACCTATCTCCCCACTTTCCCATTTGCAGGTTATACCTGCTGGCCACTAGAGGGACCTATGCTCCCTCACTACTTCCTACTCCTACCTGTACAGCACTACTTCCCTGGGATCTTGCTCACCACAATGTATTGGCCCTGCCTCACGCCTTCCTGTGCCTATCCCCACTAGCAGTGCACTTACCCACTTACCCATCTGCTAGTCCACACTGTGCCCTGGCACCCTTCCCTCCCCTTGCTCCTGAACCCCTCCTGCCCTGGGACCCTGTGTGTCCCTCTCCCCTGCCCTCCCCATAGCTTTCTCTTCACCTCAGGCACATCTGGGTGTCTTCTTATTCTTGCTTTCTCCTCCTGTACCTCCCTGCCCACCCCTGCTCCTTTAGCCTCCCTCCCCTCTCATGTCAATCGAGAAAACCTCTTACCATCTCCCAGCCAGGGTGTTAGTCATGCTACTACTCCTGTCAGGAACATTCATCCAAACCCTGGCCGGTTCCCAGAGCTCCCAACTCGCACCACAGGCCTATGCATGGTCTCCATGAATATCTGTAGCCTCCTAAAAAGTTTGACTCACTACAATGCCTGTCACATCAATTAACCCTGATGTCATCACCCTGGTTGAGACTAGGCTGTCGAAATCCTCCCTGACTCCCTAGTCTCCTTCCTGGTTTCACTCTTTTCGGTCCGACCGTGTTGGGAGACAGGGCGCGCTGTGCTATTTATGTCAAGGAATCTCTCCCCACTAGCCCTGCCCGCCTCCCATCCTTGACCCAGGGCCCAGGCGCTCACGCTGAAACTAACCCCTGACCCTTTAAGGACCCTTTATCTGACTACTGCATAATGCGTCTCTAGGGACCAAACGCAGGCCATTGCCCTCTTACAGAATACCTTACCTTTCTACCTCCTTCCACTGATCAAATTCTGGTGGGTGACTTAAATGTCAACTGGCTCAGCCCCTCCTCCTCCTCTACCCGAGACTGCTTTTCTGCAATAGACCTAATGCAACTAGTTACCCACCCTACCAGGACTAACCCCAAGAGAGGCTCCAGTAACCTGCTTGATGTGGTACTCACCAACCGCCCTAATCGGATCCCCAATGTACAAGTCCTCCCAGACTCTCTCAGCGATCACTCCCCATTCTATTCCACTGGTCAACCTCAGTCCCCAAAGCCATAGCACAGTCCACATGCCGGGCGTCTAATACCTGGTGGACTGATAAAACTTAAGGAACTTCTGTCCCAAATTGACTGGTCTCCTATACTGGCAACTCCTGACATTGACACAGCTCTCCTTCTTTACCCAAACTTTTAATAATGCCTGTGATATCTTTGCCCCAGTGTTGACCTGCCATTCTAAAGGAAGAATGCCCCTGGGTTACCCCAGCTTTGATCCACCAGCTCAAACATAGGGACAACCTATGGCACCATGCTATTGAGACTCGTTGCCCAATGACAGGCAGTTATATGCTGCCGCTCAAACAAGTGCACTGGCCATCAGAAAGGCCAAGTCTGAGCACTATCGGTCCTCACTCACTGCCTCATGGGTGAATCCCAGAACCTTCTGGGATAACATTAAACAGTTAAATTGAGTGCACACTCCCACCCACCCAGATCAACATTAATGGTGTGATCTCCTCAGACCCAGCCTCATAGCCAACCACCTCAACACCTCATTCACTGACCTTAGCCCTATCCTCCCTACAAATTTTTTTGACCCTCCTCCCCAGCACCGCCGAATCTTTCTCACTCTTATTTCTCCTCCACTGTGTTTCTGCCCAAGAACTTAGGGCCGCACCTTGTCACTGCCCTCAAGAGTAATAGTAGAGGCAGTGACACCCTGGATCCGTGTATCCCACGGCTGGTCTTTAGACACAGTCCTTACCTCGATCACATGCCTCATCAACCACTCTTTTGCCTGGGGAAGGTTCCAACTGCCTGGAAAGTCGCCACTGTCACCCCTATCTTTAAAGGTGGTGATAGGACTGTGGCTGGAAACCATCGACCGATCTCCATTCTCTCTCCTCTCTCCAAGGCCTTGGAAAAGTGGTGGCCTCTCAAATCTCTGACTACCTCTCCACCTACAATGTCCTTTGTCCTGAGCAGCATGGCTCTGAGCGGCTACAGTACCAACACAGCCCTCCTAGAGTTCTCCAACTTTCTCCACTCCTCCTTAGACACTGGTTCTCTGGCTGGTGCTGTCTTCATTGACCTCTCGAAAGCTTTCGACACTGTCTCCACCCTCCTTCTTGATGCCCTTAGTCTCTCTGGTTTTGCTGCTGGGCCTATCTCCTGGTGCACCAGTTATCTGTCTGACGCTCACAGCGTGTAAAAATTAATGGGATCTACTCAGACATCTGTCCCATCTTTTCTGGGTTCCCCACGGCTCCATTCTGGGCCCCTACTATTCTCCCTTACCTTAACACCCTTCCACGCTCTTGCTCGGGAACATTCTATTGTATGCTGATGATACAGTCATCTTGCCCCAAGTCGTAACCCTATTGCCCTCCAGGACTGGCTGCAGAGTCCTTCACTGAAGCCGAGGGCTGGTTCAAGGAACATAGATTGGTGATAAATCTTAAAAAAACAAAAACCATGTTCTTCTCTCATCCCCAAAACAAGTCCTGCAACTTCAAACTCCTCATTCACGCTGGGTCCTCATTCCCACTCGAACAAGTTTGCTCCTATAAATACCTAGGGATCCATTTTGACCCCTCCCTCTCCTTTCATGGACACATCGCTGCCCTAGCCACTGCCACTAATATCCGATTGGGCATCTTACATCGGTATAAACACTGCCTCCCCCCGGAGGCTCTTCGACTCACAGTCACCTCCTCTATCCTGTCCCTAGTGGACTATGGACTGCCGGTGTATGGTGCTGCTGATCAGACCGCACTCCATAAAATTCGCACTACTCTGAATAAGGCCTGCAGGTTAATTACTGGAGCACCTAGGATGACACACACCTGTCTACTGTATGCTAAAGCGCTGGTACTTGATCTCGACTGAGCGCCTCAAATATCTTACCTGTACCCCTTACAAAAGACCCTCCTTGGGCTTTCCCCACCAGGATTGACCACCACCATCGCCGCTCTGTCCCACTAGTTCATATCGGACCTCTGGGAAAACCTCTCTTGTTATCCCTAGAGCTAGGACCTCTCACGGCCAAAGAGCCTTCAGCTTTAGGGCCCCCTCCTGGTTCAACACACTGCCCCCCTCCATCTCCGAAGCTCCAACTATATCGTGCTTCAAAACTTCCTTACGTAACCACCTTACTAACACCCGATGCTGTAACTGCCGCTAGTCAAAGCCGTACTCAATACTTATGACAAAGCTTATTACTAAGCTGCTAAGGACATCATAACTCTGGTATTGTTTGCATCCATCCTACCTGTACCAGCTTGTTTGTATCTATGTCTTAATTTATTGTTATACTTATGTGTTGTACTGCTATACTGTGTATTTTGGTTTGTCTTACTGTGACAAGGTACCTTTGTAAATGAGCCTATGGCTCAAAGGTTTTCCAAACTGCTGTTTAAATAAAATAAAATAAATAAATGTCATTTTGGGAGGGAGACATTCATGGCCACATCAACTATTAATTATTTAGCAGTAAACCATAAAGCTGGATGCTATTTTGTGTGATGCTACCTGCTGGCACATCACTCAAATGTAGGCACAATTGCCCCCAGGGTAGTGGTCACCCTGCCTGGCAGGAGGCCACCAAATGGTCTTGTGGGTGCAAATGCCCAAAGGATCCCAAATACGGGAGGAGCATAGAAACACAGAATTTGATGACAGAAAAGGACCGGTAGGCCCATCCAGTCTGCCCTATTTTTTTCCTGCCTATTACGGCACACTGGACCCTATTTGGTTGAAACAGCAATCAGAGATAAAGTAATTGTGATAAAGCAGTAGTAGTATACGCAGTCAGAGTGAGAGGCCAAATAAACATACAGTAGCACAGATAAAGAATACAGTAAATGGTACTGCACATGCTCTAAGTATGAAGTTATGGAAAATCCTGATTAATTAGTAATGCCATTCTGTGCTGTGTAAAATCAGTACAGCAATAAATATGCAGCCTGCTTGACCCCAGCTCCCAGTATGGGCAGTTGTTTATGAGTATGGTCTCATTTTATTAGTATCCTTGTTCAAAACTGTATTGGCGCCCTGGTCCCCATATGCCCAGACCCATGGTGGTTTGATAAGGAGAAAGATATAGTGTTTCATGGAATAAGGCAGGTGCCTTTCTGACCAGAAGTACTGCCATATATGACTTTACTCAGGGGTGCCCTGCCCTTATATGTGTGGGCTTGTTCTCCAGGATTTGGGAGATAGAGGCGCACAGATCACTGTGCACAGGGTACTATGGGACCACTTGCACATGTTAATGTTTATTTGGTGCAAATCAGCTAAGAAACCACTGTCGTATGGGTTCCAGAGATTTTGTTTTAATGTTTTTGCAGTTTATTTTCACAGTAAACATGAACTGTCTGGGAGAGGAGCAGCTGGCGGCCACAGTTTGTTTGAATGGCATTGTGGGACTGGAGCTTGAGTTGTAGAGGCCTGTGCCTACATGCAAAATAGTCAGAAGCTGAGGAAGGCCTGCATGCTAGTCACATGCATAAGGGCAGGCCTGCATGGAGGCAAGAGAAGACAACTGCCAAACAGCAGCAGCAGAGAAACCTACAAAAGAAGGCCCAAGCAGAACCAACTGAGAATCAAGCCCCAGACAAGAACTGTGGACCACCCTCTTATGTGCCAGACAAGAACTGTGGACCACCCTCTGACCCTTCCACCCAACTCTAAAGTCCCTAGAGAACTGGCATCACCCGCCACTGCAGCACCAGCACTCTGAGAGTCAGAGGACCAACAGATCACCCCATACCACCACCCCTGCTGCTCCAAAGAAGAAATTGAGTCTGTTAATTCTTGCCCACCTTCATGGCAAGACCGTGACTAAATATTTTCATCCACAAATCTGCTCTCCTGGGATTCGTATGGTATGCACCCTGCCTCCTTTCGTGCGGAGTCCCTCAGGGTTCGGTATTGGCCCCAATGTTGTTTGCAGTATATATGCTGCCCCTGGGGGTGGGATCATTAGGAGGTATGGTCTGAGTTTTCATTGCTGTGCTGATGACACTCAGCTATACCTATCCTTTACCCCAGAAACATCAAATGCAGTGGATGTGCTGAATATCTGTCTGGCTGAGATTAATGACTGGATGTCCTCCAGCTGGCTGCGACTGAACCCCGACAAGACTGAGGTATTGGTAGTGGAGTCTAACAGAGTTCATGATGGGATGGCCTCTGATTCTGCAACTGACCTTGTGCTAGGAGCTGTGTCATTGATGGCCTCCCCACGGGTGTGAAATCTTGGTGTGATTTTTGACAGGAACCTGTCCATGGAGGCTCGAATATCCTCTGTGGTTCGTTCCTGTTTTTTCCATTTTAGAAACATTGCCAGGATTAAACCCCTTGTTCCAGCTCTGGACCTCCCTACCTTGATACATGCTTTAGTCACTTCAAGGCTTGACTACTGTAATGCCCTCTATCTCGGGGTCTCTGGAAGTTCTCTTCACAGACTGCAGCTAGTGCAAAATGCTGCTGCCCGGCCTTTGTCCGGACAAGGTAAATTTTGTCATATTACTCCAATATTGCGCGAATTGCACTGGCTGCCTGTCAGATGGAGAGTACTTTTCAAGGTGGGTTTTCTCACCTATAAGGCCCTACACAGGCAGGGCCCTGGTTACCTGTCTGATCTTCTGGTACCTTCCACCTCTGGCCGAAATCTCCGCTCCTCTAGTGGTGGCCTCCTTACAGTTCCGAGAGCGAGATTAAAATCTGCAGGGGACCGAGCTTTCGGAGTCGCTGCTCCCGCTTTTTGGAACTCCTTGCCGTCTGAAGTGAGAGAGGCCCCCACTATAATGGCCTTTAAGAGTCGCCTAAAGACCTTCTTATTTGTGCAAGCTTTTGGGGAGTAAAATTTTTATGTGTATTATATTTTAATGTATACGGTATGAAATAATGTATAGTTTTTGTGCGGCGCCCAGAGCCTGTGGGATTGGGCGTCTTTTTAAATAAATTTGACTTTGACTTACTGTCTTAAAGTAATAGGGAAGCCAGGCACACAGCAGGAGAATGGAAAGGTAAAGTAAATTTTGTAAGTAACTGTGTCGAGCCGCTGCCGTGTACATTTGTATGAACTGATATATCTCAACTTTAATGTTTAACTAAGCTGAACTTTGGAAAAGACAGAAAATCAGAACAGGCATGATGACAACCACAGCTGAACCAGAAATTAATGAGGAACCTGTGCACTAGTGGTGTGTGAATACTGAACAGTATTTCCTGAATGCCCCATGGATAATGTACTATTCATTATTTAGATCCGATTAATGAAAACTGGCACTATTCATCCTCTATTCCTAGTTGGGAAATACTATCTTTAAATAAAAAAAGAGAAAAGAGAGAGAGAAATACCCCTCAACTGTACTCCCTAGCCCAGATAATTTCAAATATATAATCCTCATTGGATGTACCATGGCACTTCCACAACAGTGTTGTCGAAGTGCGACATAGTGACAAACTCAATATCGAAAGGTGAAATTTCACCTTTCAACATCGAGTGTTTTTCTGCAGGGGCCTTTGACCCCCGCACAACCTACATGGGGGGGCTTTGCCCCCCACCCCCCTACTTTTAGATACAAACTCCAAGTCGGAGTTTGTTTGTATGGGTGCGGGGGTGCAGAATGGTGAAACTTTGAAATTTCACTTTGAAGTACATTACAGTGACAACACCAAAGTTGTCGTTTGAATGGACTTTGTTGCAAAAGTTTTATTGTGCATTCAGTATACGATCCTTATCTCCCCACCATCAGTTTGTACCCCACTCCCACCCTCCTCATCCCCCTCCAGCACCCATGATTTGATAATTTAAGTGGAATTTGTCAAAAGAAAACCTCTGAAGGGTGACCGGGCATGACTTACCCACCTCCACAGTCGGCTGACATTTTTCAGTGTTTGTGCTAAAACACATTTGTCAACCACACCATGGTGGCAGAATTCTCCTCCCACCCTCCTTCACCCCAGCACCCATTTCACAAAAGGCCACTCAAGAAAAAAGAAAGTGACAAACAAAGCCCACTGTCTTCCATGTCCAGCAACTGTCAAGTGAATGAAAGCGCTTGTGCACATGCTTACATAGTTAAAGAATAATAATCAGCATTTATATAGCGCTTTTCACACATGTTGTATCCCAAAGCACTTTACAAGCAATGCTAGACTGATAGTGAAGTGACTGAATGTGTAGTGGCAACCATATCGCACATCAACACCCACACACAGCCTTGGACAATTGCATGAACCAGTTTTATGGAAAGGGGAATATTGGCCAGTGCACTGGGGAAAGTTCCCTACTCTTTGCAAAAAGTGCCTTGGACTCTTTTGCTTCCACTTGTTCACCTATCATGACAACACCAGGATGGGTAGAAGGGACCTTAGTTTAACATCTCATCTGAAAGACAGTACACCCCAGCAGTACAGCACCCCACTAATACTTCACTTGAGTGCCAGCTTTTAGGTATGAGCCCAATCCCAGTGTGGGACTAGAACCTGTGACCTTCTGGCTCTGGGATGGATGTGCTACCAACTGAGCCATGCTGACACTTGATCACATGACCAGCTGATGGTACAATGCAAGCAAGTGCATGAGTGCTTTCATTTACTAGAATGTGGCTGGTCATGGAGGAGGGCAGGCTGTGTTGGTCTCCTACCTTCTTTTTCAAGTTGCTGTTTGTGAAATGGATGCTGGGGGAAGGGTGGCTGGAGGGTGCTGCTGCAAGGGTGGGGGGACATATTTGTTTTGGTGCAACAAGTGTTAAAAAACATTGGTTGGCTGTGGAGGCAGGGTGGTTAGTGCTGGTCACCCTCAGTCTTTTTGTTTTGACAAATTACACTTACAATTGTCAAATTGTGGGTGCTGGGGGAGGGTAGGATTGCGGCTCAAAATCGGGGGGAGATGGGCACTTTTATATCTAAAAGGATCTGGGCTTGGGAGGAGAGTGGGGGCTGTTTCTTTATCTTTGTTTTTAAAAAAAAACAAATAACCAAAACTTATACTAAATATAACCAAACATTTAGGTGGTCTGAATAGAATATTTGGTCAATTATTTGGGATAAGGTACTCGCATACACCTGCTGTGCACAGTACCTTGGGATACCTGATAATCTGAAACACATCATATGTAAACACTTTGCAAAGCGTGGTCAGCACATCTGAGACATTAAAGTTGAACAGAACATGTGACTATTCTTTATTCTGTGGCTCAGCAAACAAATATCACTTCCTTTTATTTTGCAGCTGTGGACTTATAAACATAGCAATGATAAAGTATAATAAAGTATCTCAGATAGAATGGAATGTAGTTTATAAGAAGTGCTTCTGTGTGCCCTGGCAACCATGGGAAAATGCCATACATTGCCTCAAAATGCAGTTGCTACAATCAGAAAGAGAAAACAAATTGTCAAAAAAAAATAATTAAACCTTCAAAAGGCCAACAACACCTTGGAGGTATTTAGAAATTCTCAAATTTAGTAAAAGAAAACACCCTACGCTGAATAGAAAACACAAGCGGATGACTCAGTGCAGGGAAGTGGACCACATTCCTGAACGAAAATTTGTTTAAAAGACTTACCTAGAGAACAAGCTAAATTCAGCCCACAAAGCAAGTCCTCCAGTACTTATCTGGCACCCTTTGAGGAATACAGGTGGAATTCAGGCAGCATGGCAAAATACTCAGCCACATACAGAAATTCAGGGTTAAAGCTGGAACCAATTAAGCATAGAAATAACAGACACCATTTAAATTGAGAACTTCTGACTGCATAAACAAGCTAATTCTCTGCTGAAAGTTGCCACAGTGGGGTAAAAATAAAAAAAGTTTCAAAGAATGTCTTCAAGCAGGAGTGCTCTTTGTAATGCTACCTATCCTCATAACCAGCACCATAGACTGAAGATTCAAAGCCAACTGCCTCAGAATGGGGAAAAGTCAGGGTTCTATGATGATGTCACAGCTTTAGAGTGTAATGATTCCTAGAAGGTAAAGCATATGTGTAACCCAGCAGCAAGTGAATGCCCAGTGATAACATGGAATGACACAGAAATGGTTAAACAGAAAGAGGTGACAGTAATATTGTAGCAGCTTAAGTGATAAAAAGGCAGTGGACAGAAGATTCTGGGTCTGTTTCTGGTAAGAATATAGCTCCAGTAGGAGGACTGTGGGGGTCTGCTCGCAGGTAGTGCCCTTATGGCCTTCAGTCTTTGGTACAGTAAAGGGGGGGTGGACTCCTTAAAATGAGAAGACCCTAGTGAGGGGACAGGTAGTTGTTAACATGGAAGTCTTGAGAGAGGCCTTCAGGACAAGACCAACACAGAGAGACTCTGAGGAAAATGATAATGGGTGTTCATAAATTGTTCTTACTTAAAGAACAAGGGCTGAAAATATGTGTGCTTTGGGTGACCTCTGGGCCTCGTATAGGAATGCTGAGATTGATCTGAATATGTGTATGTTTGCCTCCAGGATAGGGAAAAAGAAATATAAATACTCAGGGGTTCTGCACCACTATCAATTTCTTTGGAACATGGATCAGTTTGTGCATGACTACCTGAAGTTCTGGGGTCCTAACCCCTTCCCCTGTGATCGTATATCTAAGTTCACAGCTTAGCCACTGAGTATTACACTTTGTTACAATGTTGATTCTGTGAATGTGATCCATTAATCAAAGCGACTGTATTTTGATTCTGTATTTTGCCTTTTGCACAGTTGCTGTTATTTATCTTGTTGCAGCTTATTGTTTTCCTGAGTTGTACTGTACAGTACTCCCCTCTCCCGTTCTCCCCCAGGGCGCATCTGAAATTGAACTGCTACCATCAGTGGGCTGGAATTTCAAAGCCCCAGCGCAAGTTGCGGCAATGGCAGCTTGTGCTGAGTACGGTGCGCCCAGGACCCTGCGCTCCAGAATTTCTATTGAACAGGGCCCCAGTGCCTAAGTCCACCAGTGTGTGGCAAAGGGGATGCTGTGCCCGATGTATGGCACACCCACCCAGAATGCCGCAACAGCTGCGCGGAGTCTGCAGCACCCACGGACAGGGGCCAGCAACTGGGCACTGCCCCCCAACACCACCCCACCAACTGCACCAGTGCCGCAACACTCCTCGATACCATGGTGGGATAGTGCCCCCTTTACCCATCTAAGCACTCCCACCCCCCTCCCATACCCCGATCCGGTTACCGGCACTGCTCTCCACACGCCAATCTGGCTGGTCACTGAATGGGTTGTCCATGTGTGTACTGTATACTCTATACAGTGCACTCACCAATGACTAATTCGGCGGCCGGCTGTGGTGGCGTGTGGAGGGCAGTGCCGGTTGCCGGATCGGGGTACGGGAGGGGGTGGGAGTGATAAGATGGGTAGGAGGGGTTGGCAGGACGCATAGACGTGGGTGTTGGGAACCGTGATGGGGTGAGGGGGGACAACCGGACCACCAGGGATCACCCACTGGGGATGGATGGGGTGGGCCACATGGTGGCACCTACAGGACGACCCCCCCAGGAGCTGTCTAAGTCCCCTTAAAACTGCCCCTCGCTGGTCTAAGTGTACTTGGCACTTGGTTCCTGGGGGGTTCTTTCAAATTCCGGATCCGAGGGCTGCAGCAGTCTGGGTCTGCCGTAAGCCACCAGCACCATGCCACAGCCACTATGGTGCAGGCAGCCTGCTGGGTGATGCAGGCTGCCTTTCAAATCCCCACTTGGCGCAACCCTTGGCGCAAGGTGCCCTTGCATCAGACCTGTTTGACGCAGGCACCTTGCATCAATCTAAGGCCTTTGAAAATTGGGCCCAGTATGTTTTGCCAGTGAAAACATACTGAGCTGGTAACCGTTCAATTTCAGATGCGCACTCGGAGGGGGGGGGAGAGGGGAGTACTGTACAGCACAACTCAGGAATACAATAAGCTACAACAAGATAAATAACAGCAACTGTGCAAAAAGCAAAATACAAAATCAAAGTACAGTCGCTCTGATTAATGGATCACATTCACAGAATCAACACTGTAACAAAGTATAATACTCAGTGTCTAAGCTGTGGTCTTAGATATATGATCATGGGGAAGGAGGTCAGGACCACAGAACTGTACTTTGTGTGGAGTGGTTCCACCACTGTACAACGACACTGTCGATATCGATGGCCCTGACATCGACATGAACAATGCCAACAGTTGGCATTGTACCCAACTGGGGAAAGTATTTTTCTGCGGGGGGCTATGCCCCCTGCACCCCCCATCTTTAAATAACTACTCTGAGTTGGAGTTGGTTTGGGGTGGGGGTACAATACTGGGAGTTGTGGTGTCGGGTCACAGCAGACCACCACAGTAAAGTATCTCGACCTAGCAAGATTTGTCACTGTGGTGGTATTTTGCTGTGAGGGTGTCGTTGTTCTGACATACCACTGTGTGGGGGAGGGGCAAGGTAGGGTCAAGGGAAATTGCAGAAGAGAGTGGTGAGGTCTCGGAGAAGGGATTTTAGGGAAAAGGGGGATAAGATTTACTGGTTAGCTATGGGAAGAGAAAACATTTAGTAATGTGAATCACTAGTGGTGTATGTGTATGGCTTAGGGTGATCCCTGGTTGCCCCAACCCCCAATGTACAACCCCATGGTTCCGAACAGAGAGATGGTTACATCGGTAATACTTTCAATCTATTGAAATGGTGAGGTGGCTGCAGCATTCATTTAATTTTTTCCAAAATGGATGTTCTACCTGATACTACAGAATCTGGAGGTTGTGTGTCATTCTGGCATTTCAGACTTGTGAAACAAGCACCAAATGACACAATGAGCCAGTGGAAGGAGAGTCATTGGAAGGGCCCTTTCCTCCTGTGTGCCAGCATCTGCAGAGCCACTATCCCCTGGTGTTCCACTAAAGTTAGTGCTGGCAGAATCAGCAAGCATTCAAAGGCTATGTGATTGGGCAGGGATTTTGACTCTGCTGGCAGAGGGTGGGTGGGAGAACACTGTGAAAAAAGGCATGGTCTCACCCGAGTGGATGATGCCACTGCAGTAGTATGGCTGTGGCTTCCCTGTCTCCCTATGGAAGGTGCTTGCTGCTACACCCTCCTTTGTCACCAGATCCTGAGTATCAGCCAGGTGCTCTTGCAGGATAGGAGTGGTGCAGAGAAGTTGAGGAGGGTCTTGGTGGCCCTTTGTGTAGCAGAGATCATTATCTTCAATAGGAGCGGGCTGCTAGTCTGGCAAAACAGAACTTCGACACCCTTGGAGGAGGCATAAAGAGTTGGGGGAAAAATCCTTCAAAAGTGGGCTACAATTTCAGTTTCTAGGGACGTGGATATGATGTACTAGTCACACTTCTGGCAGTGTTCGTTTCTCCTTTAAATCCACCAGAAGGTCTTCAAGCTAGCTCCTTTCATCCACCCAGTTGGTAACTCCCTCAGCACAGCCCCATGATGCCAGATTTTCCTTTCTGCTGGAAGAAGAAGATTCCCTCCTTACTGCTCTCTGTGCTGAGTATGCCCTTTGCTTTATTAATACATCACATTGCGATAATCATTTTCTTACTTCTCTCCTTCACCTCATCCATAATGGATGACACAAAGTCTACACTGGGATTCATGTGATGTGCTTGCAGGCAGAAGATATCTTGAACGGACCCACACACCATTTCCATCTACTGCCTGGGCAACAAGCATGATCCTCAGGTCTGCGGTCTGTGTCTCACACTTTTTCCTTCGACTTTGGAAGACTGGTTTGCATAACTTCTGCTGGAGTGCCTGGATGAATGGGATCCTCCCATTAAATCCAAAGATGCCCATCAGGTGGTCTCTGCAGCTGCAGGGTCCACTGAAAAGCTTGAGGTATTTGAGGAAGCTGCAGCTCAGGCCATGGAGCAGGCTTCCTCAGCTTCAGCCTTTTTGCCGATTCCTGAGGATGCTTCCTTTTCTGGAGAATTTGAGGACTTGTGCCAGGCTCTTCCCACCACTGGGCAGGGACCTTCCTCAAGCACTAAGTCCAAATCTAAAAAAAGAGGCTAAAAAGAAGTCTCACTGTTGATAGTGTGATCACAAGTGCTCTGGGGCTTTGGATTCCCGCGCTTCTTCAGAGGTTTCAACTGCCGTCAATCCTTCAGTCCAGGCTGCAGGTTCCACAGTTCCACCATCACGCCAGTTGGTCAAGACATCTGCTGAACAACCAGCCAAGATTTTTCTTGAGATGATCAACCCATTGTCATCAGATGAGGCTGCTACCTCCTCTCCAGGACCCCAGTCCTGCCTGTGACCTCACAGGGAGGGTTAGATCAGCCTGCTGATCCACTCCCTCTTCCCCAGGACCCAGTGGACCCACAGCTTTTGCTAGCTCCCTCTGAGACCTGCCATTGGTGACCCTGACAGTTGAGGTTGGGGTCTTGATCCCCAACTCCTGAGTCAAATAGCCCGTGTTGACAGTGGTACTCCTACTTTCAACATTCGGGTGAGCGGCGTCACCACTATTTTTCCTCCTCAAGCAAGGTGAGGCTCTGTCATAACGTGTGCCGGTGCTACGAGGAGCTTATGTAGCAGCAGCTCATGTTCATTGGGATTAAGCTGATTCTAGCCAGTACCCCAGCGATCACAAGGATTCAGCCACAGGAGCCTCAGCCTACCCTGGCTTGGCTGGTACTGGCTCGGCCCCCTCTGGCCTCTCTGTCTATTCAGGTGGAGCCGCCGCCAAAACAGCCATAGCTTAGGCCACCTTCTAAGGATTCCCACCCTAGTTTTGGGCTGCCTCATTGGCTGTCAGTCACTATCACCCCTGATTGGCCCCGTTGGGTCAACAGGGGTTCGGGCAGTCGACCCTTGTTTGATGAATCCTCGGAGTCCGAGGGCTCCTCCCTGCACTCCCACCTGGTGGATAAGAAGTCAGCCGAGGATTTGCTAATGAAGCATGATCCCATATGGGTCTTCTCCATCTCATCTCAGAATCCATGGATCTTAAAATGGAGCCTGTTCAGAAATAGGCTTGGTACCTACTTACCGAGATTCTTGACCGGGGTACTCCCCTGGGGAAGCCTTCCCGATTGCCAAAGCCATTCTTGGCCTTACTCTGATGCTTTGGCAGCACCCAGCCTATTGCCTGGCTCCCTCAGCCTGGATGGACCGCATGTATGTGGTACCTACTGGTTCCCTTTTGGGTTTCACTGAGCACCCTTCGGCTGAGGGTGTGGTGGCTGACTCTGTGTTTAGCCGCACTGGCAATGTCGGGGATGTGGACATACCTCCCAACTATGAATCCAAGAGTTTGGATCACATGGTCAAGAAGGTATATTCCTCCTCATCTCTTGGCCTTTGGCAGGTGAGTTCAGCCCTCCTAATGGCCCACTTTGCTCATGACCTTTTGGGCACACTTGATGGGGTACTTCTCCATCTCCCATCTGACTTATAGACCACTGTGAAGCAGGTCCTGGATCAAGGCTGAGTTGTGGCTAAGCAGCAGCTCCAGACAGCTATGGACATTGGCGATTCTTGCACCTGGTCCTTGGTGGCTGTAGTGGCCATGCGCTGCAGGGCTTAGTTGTGGATCTCAACCTTTATGGTGAATACCCAGCACAAATTGGTGGATGTCCTCTTCTTGGGCACTGATTTGTTTAGGCTGGGGGTCAAAAGGCACCTAACTTGGACTGAGAAGTCTAATGTCACCTTCAACTCAGTGACCTCCACCCAGAGGGATCCCAAGGGTTCCGTGTCTCAGAAGAAGCAGCCCTTTTGGTCCCTCTCTGTCTGCACAGCCAAACCATTCCAGCCCCCGGCTAGGCAACAAGCTCAGGCTTGGTCCGTAGCCAAAATCAGTTAGTTGCGTTGGTCATCTGGAAACCTAGAGGTAGAGGCCCTGGCAGCTCCTCAGTCAGTCCCTCCTTCTCCTCTCAGCCTTCCCAGTGACGGGATGGGGGGGTGCCTACTCCATTCCCATCCTGACTCCCGTGGGGGACCAGCTCCTCCATTTCCTTTCCACCGGGTTCACTGTCACCACGGACAAGTGTCTGGTACCCGAATCTCAAATCTCTCAATCTCAAGGCTTGGTTCTTGAAGAGTTAGAGTTTGCTGATTTACACCTTTCCCAAGTTGTAATGGATATATTGAAGGCCTCAAGGAAGCCTTCCACCAGGGCTACTTACAATTCCAAATGGAAAAGGTTTTCCATATGGTGCTCAGAAAAGCATATTTCCCCAGTCTCTGCTGATCTACCCACAGTCCTGGATTATATGGTCCACCTGAATTCTTTGGGGCTGAGACCAGCTACCCTGAAGGTGCACTTGGCAGCTGTGTCTGCTTTTATTTCAGCAGGTAAATCCTCTTCTCTTTCAGCTCATCCTGTATTTTCAAAGTTTTTTAAGGGGTTGTTTCACACCAACCCTCCATTCAGAGATCCTGCCCCTGCCTGGGATCTTAATGTTTGCATTGCTCAGCTTATGCAACCCCCCTTTGAGCCCTTGTCTTCAGCTGAGCTCAAGTACTTGACTTGGAAAACTGTGTTTTTGGTAGCCATCACCTCTGCCAGACGCATAAGTGAATTACAAGCGTTGTCAGTGGAGCAGGAGTTTATCTCTTTTTACAGAGATAAGGTGGTCCTTTGGACTAACAGAAAGTTCCTACCTAAGGTGGTTTCAGATTTCCACCATAATCAATCTATTTCACTTCCAGTGTACTTCACTGACCACTCCTCCTCTGGGGAGAGGAGGCTGCACAGCCTAGATGTGAAGAGAGCCCTTAGTTACTACAAGGGTCATAGGTTTGACTCCCTCCAACTGTTCCTCACCTATGTCGAAGTTAGTAAAGGGAAGCCAGCCACTAAAAGATCCATTGCCAGGTGGATTGTCTCTTGTATCCAATTCTGCTACGAGAAGTTGGGTAACGTTCCCCCCTCAGGCCTGAGGGCTCACTCTACCAGAGGTACAGCTGCTTTTCTGGCTGCTGCCAGAGACATTCCTATTCTAGAAATATGTCAAGCAGCTACCTGGAAAAACAGTTCACACTTTTACCAAGCATTACTCCCTGGACATCCAGGCTAGGAGTGTTGCTCGGTTTGGCACAGCCGTGCTTCACAGCCTATTTCCTAGGCAGGTTCTGTCCCTCCTCATGGGGGTACTGCTGTGTAGTCTGCAATTGTCATAATATAGCAAGACTTCATGTTGTTTGAAGAAAAAATTACTCACCTTAGTAATGTTGTTTCTTCTAATGGAGTCTTGCTATATTATGACCTCCCTCCCTGCCTGCCCCTCTCAGAACCTCTGTTTTGGGGATGTGGGTGGGCAGTACAGGGTTGGCACTTTTGATGCCCACCTTGTTGTTTTCACCTACCTTTTGGGTGAATTGGTGTTGTGTTTTTGCATTTTTGGGTCTCCTGACTTGAGTCTTTGTTTTAGGCCAAAAATGAGTGTTTATGTTAGTAGCCAGTTGGCTAGTGTAGGTTTACAGCTCACACAGAACCTTAGTGAGCTTTATCTCATAAAGATCTGACAGTTTGCGTTTGAAGCACAACAGACAGAGTTTTCAACTGAGCTCGCGCTCTAAGTTCCATGCCTGCATGGAAAGTTAACTATTTCACCTCCGGAGCAGTTCTAACCTGTGGTCATACTGCAATTGTCATAATATAGCAAGACTCCATTAGAAGAAACAACATCACTAAGGTGAGTAATTTTTTCTTAACATCCACCTGAACTACCACTAATCCAGGCAGATTGGACTTCAGTTTAACGTCTCATCCGAAAGACGGCACCTCAGAAGTGCAGCACCCCTCTCATGCTGCACTACAGTGTCAGTACTGGGATATTAACCCAAGTGCCAGATGTGGGAATGGAACCCACAGCCCTCTGATCTCCCGGCCTCAGAGGTGAGTGTGCTACCTACTGAGCCACTGACACTGATGTCTGCCTGCTGGAAGCAAGACCGGTGTGCCACTTGCCAGGGGAGGTCGGGTGGGTAAGTGTGGATGTACATCATATACCACTTCTAGAACTATTATTACAGGTAAGTAACCTGTTTTTCTATGGATGTGGATATGATGTACTATCCCTACAGGAGGCTACCTACCCACCAACCTATAGCAGAGGTCAATGCAGGATACAATCCACCTGCCAATCCTCCACTCAGCTACCAGTCTGCCAGGTGCAGCTTCAGCACAGGTGACAAATAGCTAGCAAACTTCTCCCTAGACTCCATCCATGGGCTCCTTGTAGTAGGCAAATGTTCACTGCAGGTCCAAAGTATGGAATCTGTGCTCAGCCTGTGAGGTGTGCTTGATGAAGTACACTGGGAGATTAATCACCTGGTTAAGGTGGAAATATGACACAACCTTTGGAAGGAACTTCAAGTTGGGGCGAAGAACATCCTTGTCCCTGCCGAAGACTCCACTGAGAGCACCTGGAGCTCATTGATCCTTCTGACTGATGTTATAGCCACCAAGAAGGTGGTCTTCCACAACAGGTGAGACATTTCACACCTGTGTACTGGTTCAAATGGCTTGCCCATGAGCTTTGCCAACACCAGCAATAAGTTCCACAGTGGTGGATCACACACTGGAGGGGAAATGCGGTCAAGGCCCTTGAAAAAGCATCAGAACATCTTCTCCTGTGCCACTGACTGCATACCAGCCCACACCTGGTAAGCAAAGATGACAGCCAGGTGGACCTTGAGGGTCATCGACTGAAGGCCCAACTGAGAGAGGGACCAAAGGTAGTTGAGAATGCTAGCCACTGGACAGGATAAAGGGTCAAGACCCTTTCTCTGGCACCAAATGGAGAACCTTTTCCACTTGAAGGCATAGCATTTTCATGTCAACTCCTTCTGAGATGCCTCCATGACATTGAGGACATCTTAGTAGAGACCTAAAGCCTGAAACTCTAGCTGCTCAGGAACTATGCTGTCAGGTGCAGGGACTGAAGGTCCAGATGGAGTACCTTCCCCTGATAGCAAGAGAGCAGGTCCAGGCAGAATGGAAGATGACTCGGGAGCCTGATGCTGAGGCTGAGTAAATTGGGGTACCAAAACTGGTGGGGCAGCCCAGAGCCACCAGGATTATCCATGTCTTGTCTCTCTCAGCCTTGATCAGCACTTTGTGGATCAGGGAAAATGAAGGGAAGACATAGAGGAGGCCTGGGGTCCAGGGCCTTGAGAAGGCATCCCCTTGCATTTTCTGCTGTGGGGGCAGACACAATATAGCCTCAGCTTTGCAGTCTCCCTGGAGGCACACAAGTCCACCAGAGGGGTTCCCCACTGGGAGAACAGACTGTGTACTACCTCTGGATGGAGATCCCACTCATGAGGTGCCTTGCCCACCAGGCTGAGGATATCTGCCAGCTGGTTGGAGGTACTGGCTACATGGATGGCCACATGAATGGCCAGAAAATCAGCACCCAAGCAGAGCATGAGGGTTCAGTCATGGATAGCTTCCCTGCACAACTCAAGGGAGTGCGTTCTGCCCTGCTTTTTCAGCTAATACATGGCTGTAATGTCCATCTGGACCTGAATGACCTGACCCCAGATGTGTGAAGCAAAGGCTGTAAGTGCCAGTCGAACTGCCTTGAGCTCCAGCATGTTGATATGGCATTGGGACTCCTCAGGGGTCCAGAGTCTGTGGACTATGTGCTACCCCAGGTGGCACCCCATTCCAGCAGGGAGACATAGGTCATCAGGATGACTGTCTGCTCTGGTCAGACAAACGGGATCCCTTCCTGCAGAAGTTCTGGGACTAGCCACCACTGGAGGGTGTCCCACATCAGCTGGGTCACAGTGACAAGCTGACCAAAGTGACCCCTGCGCTGAGACCATTGACAGGCCAGCTCACATTGTAGAGAGTGCATTCTCCACCAGGCCCAATGGACTACGCTGGTGCAAGCCACTGTGTATCTCAGGAAATGCAGGTCCCGAGCAGGGTACAACTTCCCAACCCAAAATGATTGGGCAAGGAACAAAAGAACCTCCTTCCTGTCTGCCTGGAGCTGAGCCCTTGCTCTGTAAGAGTTGAGCTCTGCCCCAATGAAATGAATCACCTGTGAGGGCACGAGTTCCGACTTGGCCTCATTGACTAGGAGGCCAAGGGACATACAGGTCTGGAGGGCCAGATCCCTGGACCACTCCACCTCCACCCTGGAGGGACATGCTATTAGCCAGTCATCCAGGTAGGGGTATACCTGGACCCTTCGGCACCTCCGGTAGGCTGCCACCTCTGCAATGCATTTGGTGAAGACCCTGGGAGCCAAGGAGAGGCTGAAGGGCATGGTCTAGAACTCATAGAGAATCCCTGCTGCATGGAACCAGAGGAACCAGTGGTGGTACGGACAGATAGGGATGTGGAAGAATGCATCCTGAAGATCAAGCTAGCAGAACCACCTGTTTTGCTCCAGAGATGGCATGATCTGAGACAGAGTGACCAACCTGAAAGTGTTCGACTGCAGAAACTTGTTCAGATCGTACAGATTGAAGATGGGGCACCTGCGCCTCATCCATTTTGGTACAAGGAAGTACCGGGAGACAAACCATGGGTGAGCTGGAGGATCTGAGACAGGATCCATGACCTCCTTGCGGAGGTGCTGGGTGATGTCATCCCGAAGTGCACCATATCCTCCCATGGGGCATGGGCTCGGCAGGGCAAGTAAGACTCAAACTCCAGAGGCAGATCCTGACCGACCACCTCGAGTATCCACTATCTGTAGTAAGGATTAGAGAATGAGACTGAGTGACAAAAGGAACCCCTTGTCTCAGGTTGCTCTGATCCTGCCACCACTGTAGGGCTTGGATCAGGGTTCAAGTTACTGGGATCAACTTGGTAAGAGGATCCTTTCTTTGAGACCAAAAAGCTCTCAAATGGAACTGGATGTCCCTCATCTGAAATCTTGCTCCTTGCACAACTGCTGTGGAAGCAGCCATGTGTCCTAGGAGCTGTAGAAAATGCCTTGCTGGCTGGGAGACCTGCAGGGTAAATGAGGAGGCCAGGGAGACTAGGATCTTTGCCCTGTCCAGGGGGAGGAAGGCCCTGGCTTCCTGTGTGTTCAGTTCTGCGCCTATGAAGGTAAGAAGCTGGACAGGCTCTAGAACTGACTTTGAGAGATTCAGAAGGAAACCTAGAGAGGTAAGCAGTTGCTGCGTTATCTGAAGGTGTAAATTGACCTGGTCTGGGGACTGGCTTACTATGAGCCAATTGTCCAGGTAAGGAAAGATGGCAATCTTTTGCCTTCTTAGGTAGGCAACTGCTACTGCCAGGCATTTGGTGAATACCCTTGGGGCAGAAGTGAGGCCGAAGGGCATTGCTCTGAACTGGTAGTGGCCTGAGGGCAGCTCGCACCTGAGGTACTTTCTATGGGAGCTTCTGATGGGAATATGGAAGTAGGCATCCTTAAGGTCCAGGGAAGCTTGCCAGTCCCCTGGCCTTAGAGAGGGTAGGATAATTCCCAGAGTCACCATTTTGAACTTTGGCTTTAAAAGGTGCTTGTTTAAATATCTGAGATCCAGGATGGGCCGCCATTCTCCTGTCTTTTTTGGGGTAAGGAAGTACCTGGAGTACAAACCTTTGCCCTGGTGTAGGGGAGGAACCCTTTCCACAGCTCTGAGATCCAGGAGGATAGAGACCTCTGCCTCTAGGGCGAGTGGCTCTAATGGAGTTGCAGGTGGAAAAGATCTGGTTCTCAGCTTTGGAAATTTTTTGAAGCTGAGAACCAGTCCCTGGCTTACTACTTCCAGGACCCACTTGTCTGATGTTAAAGACTTCCAGTCCTGGACAAAGTAAGCCAGCCTGCCCCCTACAGGTAGAGGAGAATCGGCCCTTGCAATCCCATCAGGGTGTCTGCTTGGCAGGGGCTTTGGGCTGAGGGGAGGAAGCAGACCTGCTTGTACCCCATCTGCCTCTCCCTCTAAAGAACCCCCTCTGAGCATAGGCGGATGAGGAAGCTTGGGCTTGGTAAAAAGGCCTATGAAAAGGCCTGCCCCTGCCTCTAGGAAGCTACTTTTGAGGAGTGGCCTGCCTTTCCTTGGCCTGTGCACTCCTATAGGTGGTCCTATATTCATCCATTTTCTTCATGTAATTCTCTGTTTGCTCCCCAAATAGAGAATTTCCCACAACAGGAAAATCCATGCCTTAGACTGGGTATCCTGAGACAGGGTAGTACATCTGAGCCAAGCCATCCTGTGAAGTGCCACAGATGTAGCCGTGACTCTTGATGAAACATCATTAGAGTCCACTGCAGCATGAAATTGCACCTTGGATGCCTCAATACCATCCATAGCCACCTGTTCCAGCTCCCTGGCAAGCTGGTCAGGGACTTGTTTTGCTAGGGCCAGTACAGTATCCCATCTGGATTTCTGGTACCTAGCAGCATAAGCCATATAATTTGCTTGTCTTATTCCCAAAGATGATGCCATGTACTGTTTCTTTGCCATAGCATCAATCTTTCTGGAGTCCTTCTCAGGGGGGGTGTGAAGCTAGGGGAATATTAGCCTTGTCACTGGCTGCAACCTGCACTACCCCCACATGGCTGCATTGTTGAGTGAGGAAATCAGTGTCAGAGCCTGATAAGGTATACCTCTTGTCCATCCTTTTATCCACAGGAGGTATAGTGTGAGGAGTTTTTAAAACTTTTACTGTCTGTTTCCGAAAAGATTTATGCAAAGGAATAGACAGACTCCTAGACTCTGGAATATCCATCATTTCTACATTGTATGGCTCCTCTTGGTCATCAACAGCTTCCTCAACAGGGAGCTGGAGAGTTTCAGCAACTTTTTATAAAACATGAAATGAGAAGGGACTCAGAAAGCCTTGGAGGAGAAACCCTAGGGGTCTATCTGGAGATATCCAGATCAATGGGCACATCCAGATCTTCAAAACCATATTCACTCTCCTATATTCCTCTTCCCCTCCCCGGTTCATAAAAATCCTCAAAATCATAATCTTGAACCAGTTGAGACACGCCAGACAGAACTCTTACTTGAAGGTGTCGGTTCAGTCGGAACCGGAGAGAGAGACTGGACAATTTGAATTGCTTTAGCTATTTCCTCAGCAATTGGGGAGAGAACTTTTGGCTCTACACTAACTGACTTTCTAGTCCTTTTTGCTGGAACCGGCCCCTCAGAACCGGCTCTTCGTTTGCCCGAGGAAGTATCGCCCTGGTCAGAGGGCACTCCCTCCGGTTCAGTTGGTACCGAACCGGGCTGGCCATCCGGGTCAGCGGACTTTTTGGCCTCCCTTTCCCTGAGCCTACCAACTCTCTTATCTATGGTGGCAGCAGAGAAATTGTGACAAATCTGGCAGTCTGAATTGAGGTGGTCAAACCCCAGACAATAGACACATGTGGTGTGTGGGTCAGTCTTAGCAAAAGCTTCCCCACAAACATTACAGTGTTGAAACCCAGTGGGTCCGGTTTTTCTTTTGGGATTCTCAGACATAATGCCAGCCTAACCAACTTGCCATTTATGGCAATCCACCAAGCAAGACACCCTTATCGGTTCCCAACCGTGTCACAGGTCATGGAAAAAAACATAATGAAATCCGTTTTTTTTAGAACTGATAAGAACCGGGAACCACACTCTAAAAAAGGACTAGTAGATTTTAAATACAACCTGATCGGTTCAAACCGAACCGATAAAGAATTACAAGTTCCACACAGAAAAAGTAAATGTAAAACCTATCTGTTACTTACATTACCACAGACAGAGCTTGAACCGACCGGTTGCGGTTTAATTTTGGCTAAAAAACGAAAAATAATACCTTTAAACCGACAAAATGACCCAAGCAGAAGGAGAAATCTCCGGAGCGACTGTTCAGTGAGGCGGAGTAAAGAATCTGACAGTTTGCGTTTGAAGCACAACAGACAGAGTTTTCAACCGAGCTCGCGCTCTAAGTTCCATGCCTGCATGGAAAGTTAACTATTTCACCTCCGGAGTAGTTCAAATCTGTGGTCATACTGCAATTGTCATAATATAGCAAGACTTCATGTTGTTTGAAAGATCCCATGGCACTTATCGAAAAGAGTAGGGGAATTTCCCCGGTGTCCTGGCCAAATTTCCCTCATTCACTAAAAATACCACCAACAGCTTAATCTGGTTCAAGGTCAGTTGGCATTCATCTGTATCCCCCTTCCCTGGGTCATGCCTGAAAATAGGCAGGATTTGTTTAGTGCACTTACCCGGTCAACAAAAACTAAATAAAATAAAATAAGGGCTCATTTCACTCATCATACCACTGCCTCGGTGGCTGCTTCCAGGGATGTCCCTATCCAGGAAATCTGCAGGGCTGCTACCTGGAAGTCAGCACACACCTTCATTTCCCGCTACCATATCAACCTTGAGTCATGCCGGGAAGCTGGTTTTGGGGCCTCAGTTCTTCAATTTCTGTTCCCTAAATAGGATGTGTGCACCTTACCCCTCCTCCCAGAGAACTGCTAGGAATCTGCCAGAAGTGTGGCTAGTACATCATATCCACATCCATAGAAAAACAGGTTACTTACCTGTAATAGTAGTTCTAGGAGTGGTATATGATGTACATCCACCTACCCACCCGACCCCTGGCAAGTGGCACACCGGTCTTGCTTACAGCAGGCAAGATCTGATGTCATAGAGCGGTGCCAAGGAAGTTACCACATGGGTGGTTGGGTAAGATAGCTTGAAGGCTTTCAGGTGGATTTAAAGGAGAAAAGAACACTGGCAGAAGCATGGATGTACATCATATACCACTTCTAGAACTTCTTTTACAGGTGAGTAAACCATTTTTACCAGCCAAGTATTTGTATCGTGTATGTTTTTAGAGAGGACTATGACCTCAGATTTGCCCTATTTTCAACAGGGTTTAGCTGTATGCCATCCCATCACTTTGGTCAACCAGTAATTAATTGAAAACTATGCCTGAATCACATTATATGTTTTAACTTTCTTTTTTTGCCCTCCCCCCATACATACACACACACACACAGACATGCACACACACTGGGCTCAGCTGGCTAAGGCCTACCAGCTGAGACATGGATATGTTGAGGGAGAAAGAGAGGTGAAAATGTCCCATGCAGATGTGGTGGACGTGTAGGCATCATTTGCCACTTGCTCCTTCTTTTTCCTTCCAGTCTCCACCCAGTCCTGCCTCCAAGTAAAGCTGTTCAGAATTGTCATATTCTGCTTCTGCCAGAAATCTGTGGAATTTCAGAAATTCTGCCTAATTCAGCAAAATTCAGGAGGAAGCAGAATTCAGAATAACTGACTGTGGAATTAAAAAAAAAAACAAACTGCGGATTAGTAATCCCAGATGTATGTAAATTGTAGAACAGTATTCCATGGTTTATGAAAACATGAGATTAATTTTCCTTAAACCACAGCATAATAGTCTGAAGATTATGCAGTCCACATAACAGGGATTTATTTAACTCTAAAAATTGATTAGCGTTTTGCTCATAAAAGTGCTAAAACATAGTAAAAATGCATAGCACTTGCCTCATTGTGTTTAACAAACATAACACTTCTAGAATATCTATATAAATACTTTCTGTACAGTTAGTATTGTCCCAGGAAAAAAACTGCTAATCAGTTATTTAAAACCCTGCATAATATTATTTATTCTGTGGTTTCCACAGAAATGCTTTTAGGAATTCCACGGAGTTAACAAATAAATGCTAAAAAGCATCTCAAAAGTAGAATTGCCATTCCGCACAAAATCTGCTGGTGGCATTCCACATTCCACACTGCTCTACCGTCATGGATGCCACAATGGAGTTGCTGAAATCCCTGATGCAATTCTGATGCATCTGCCATGCTTCTCAACTGTCCCTGATTTCAGGGACATGCCTGAGCTGGCCTCAGAAATTTCCTCTGCCTCTCTTCAACTTGGCATTTAAGTCATTGACGAGTAGAGATTTAAATAGTAAAATAATGCCAGCCATTTATGTTACCGTCTAGTTCTCAATAGGAAAAGGCTTGTTACATTAAGCAGCATACTGTGCATAGCATCAGGAGCTCCTATTACTATTTTTTCAGATGTGTCCCTGATTTTGGCCATTTGTACCTTATTTCTTCAAGCCTTGTCCCTGAAATTGTGACGCTGGAGGCTGAGAGCTATATGGATCTCCTCCCCCTCCTGGTTATGCTGACTCCACCTGTGGACAACATTGTGATGGTGGTGGGAAAACAAAAAAAATCATGGCTTTCAACACATGCCAACAGATAATGCTTGGCACAAGTAGATTTTGTGTCTGTAACTTTATTAACATCTACCTGTGCCGAGCGATATCTGTTGGCATGTGTTGAGTGCTGTGATTTTTTCTTTTCCTATTGAGTATGTCTATCGCAGGCACTACAGCAGCAGTGAGAGGCTTTGCTTGAACTGTACTACTGTGGTGGTGATGCTGCAGCAGCAGCATGAGCTGCTCCATTCCCATCTGGAGGAATGCACATGTTCAGTCGTGCTCAATCCTACCTCTGCCAGCTGGCCACCCGAAACAGTTAGTAGTCATGCCATTAAATGTGCTGTCATGTAAATCTCATTTTTAATCTTGTGTAACTCCAAAATATGCTGAGCAAATGGCACTGTAGCCCTGTTGGCCCAGGTAGATAACATTGGGTTGGCAAGACCAATATTTTATATTCAATGCTCGCCCTCCCCTCCCCTGCTAGTAGACATGAAGGATGTGCTTAATTACATGGCAAGCAGTAATTGTAAATATTTTATTACTGGGATTGTGAATACCAACCATGAAAGGATTTAAGAGACATCAAAATGGGAAAAAAGTTTAGGGAGATCTGCCCCCCAAAATATAATTCTGTATGACCTTTTATTAATTTCTTCTTTTCCAAGGTCCTCCCTGTGTAGGCTAGGTGGAATACTGAAGTGAGGAAGAGACTGAGGAATTTAATGGGTGGTTGAAAGGACTGTGTCAGGAAGAAGGGTACCAGTTTGTGGGTGACTGTGGAGGATTTCTGAGACAGGAGGTACTTCAAGGGTTATGGCCTTTACTTGACAAGAGTGGGGGATAGTGTGCTTGGGCAGAAGTTTGATGGGGAGTAAAAGGACAGAAGATGACGAAAAGTGATAGGGTACAGGCACAAGTGGGAAGGTAGGCAGCCTAAATGGCTGAAGACTAGGAAACAAAATTAATGAACTCCAGGTCATGGAGGCAGATGTGGGATTAGACCTTGGGCCATTATGGAAACAGGGACCACCAGGAATAATGTCTGGGACATGGCGGTACCAGGGTACACCATGAACAGGTAAGATAAGGGTAAGGAAAAAATAGGTGGGGTAGCTCTCTATAATTAGGAAGGCATAGAGGCAGTAGTGGATGGAGTCATTATTGGAGAGAGCATGGCATCCGAATCACTGTACGTACAGCTCACGACAGGATCAGGTAAGAAGCTGCACATTGGGGTGTTTTATAGACTACTGTTACAGGGAAAGAGGGTGACAAGGAAATATGGGAAGGAACTGAGAAGGGAGTCTCAAAGGGAGAAGTTGTGATGGTAGGTGATCTCAATTTATCAGATATAGATTGGGACACTCCAGCAGCTAAAGGTGCCAGGAGCCAGGCCCTGCTAAATAAGTTGTGGGAAGGAAGATATGGTGTGTTAATCAGGAAAGGGGAGTTGGTGCTGTGAAGGGTGGCTAGTCCAATGACAATTCAACTGAAAAACACAGCACTCTTAGACATAAGAGAATGGATACTTAGATGCTCGTTGCCAACTAGTTTATTGTGGCAAGTGCCTAGACTAGCACCCAAATCCCTAGCACTTCACCCAAACATGGGGTCTTCATCGACAAGTTGCAGGACTGCCTGTTAGTACAGCTAGTCAGAAAAACTACAAAGCAAGCTGCCACTCTTGGCGTGGTGTTCACCAACTTAGAAATAGTGGGGGAAGTGCAGCTTGGGGATCCACGGGGAACCAGTTACCATAACATCATGTGGTTTGAATTTTCCATGGTTACCAGTATTCCCTCATCAAAGGCTTAGGTTCAGGAATTCAGATGAGCAGAATTTGACAAGATGAGGGGATTAGTCCAGGATAAGTTCATTGGAATTGATCAAATTAGGAGGGTGGATGACAGATGTGGAGTAATTAAAAGGGTAATTCTCGAGGAAACTTTGTCATGCTTGAGAATGGTTGCAACGAGTAACAGGCACAAACAACTAATCAGGTTCTCTAAAAAAGTCAGGGATGCAGTGAGGGCCACAAAAAGGACTTTATCACATACAAAGAGCAACTGGGGGAAGAGGAATGGAGAAAATACCAAGCAAAGATGAAGCAATAAGACTGTTAGGGATGTAAAAGCAGACAGTGAGCTGCATATTGCAGAGGACAGCAAGGGAAGGGAGAGGGGCAAATATTTTTAGATATATGAAGGGAAAAAAGGAAGATGAGAGGGGGAATTGTAAGGCTGATTGGAGGGGGCAGGGTTATTGAGGAGGATGAACAGATGGTAGCCATTCTTAATGAGATTACTTTTGCTCTGTATTCACTGTGGAAGATAGTGGGTCCACGTCAGAACGTAGTATAAAGAGGTATCTCAGAAATGGAGCAGGGGGTAATCACAGAGGAAAGGGTTAGAAAAGGGCTTATGACCCTATAAGTAGATAAAGCACCAGGGCTGGATTGATTGCACTCAATGGTGCTCAGAGAACTAGCATCAGAAATGGCTGAACACCTGACAGGGCTTTTCAATAACTCACTACAGTCACAGGTAGTTCTGAGAGACTGGAGGGTAGTGGACATAGTTCAGCTCCACAAGGGAGGCAACAAGACCAACCAGGTAACTACAGGCCCATCAGTCTTACCTCCATTTTCGTTAAAGTGATGGAGACACTAGTCAAGGAGCACCTAATGGACTATCAGGAGAGAAATGGGCTCCAGGAAAGTAAGCAACATGGGTTTGTGATAGGGAGTTCTTATCAGCCCACCTGATAGTATTGTTTGACTAGGTAACTAGGATAGTATATAGGGGACAATTATTGGATTTACTATACTTTGAGTTCAGCAAGTTCTTTAACTTGGTGTTATATAAAAGGTTGCCAAGAAATTAGAGGATCTAGGTGCAGTGAAGGGCCTGGTAAGATGGGAGCAGAGACTGGTGGTAAACAGAGTCAAGTCAGAGGAGAGGGAGGTTACAAGTAAGATGCTAGAAAGGTCAGTTCTGGGACCAGTCCTTTTATCCAGTTTATCAGTGACATAGGAAAAGGAATACAGGGCAGGATGAGTCTCTTTTTTCAGATTACTAAACTCTGTTTCAGGGTAGACAGGTAGGAGAGGATAAGGGAGATGCATAAGAACTTGAAATGGTTAGAAAAGTGGTCCAAAATCTGGAAGTTAAAAAAATTCAAGGCCAAAACTGCAAGGTGATGAAAATGGGAAATAAAAACCCCAGTATGGAATATTGGACAGGCGGGTTAAGCTGGACACTACTTCTGTGAAAAGGGAACAGGGAATAATCAAAAAACCAACCAGTGCAACAGGGCCTTCAGCAAGCTGGCCAGAATGTTGGGGTGTATTGGGAGGGGTTTTGAAAGTAGAAAGCAGTAATACTACCCCTCTGTAGAACACTGGTGATGCTGGATCTGGAGTACCGTGCACAGTTCTGGAGTCCCTCACCTAAGAAAAAACAGAGACAGCAAACTGGGGATGGTACAGAGTAGCATAGCAAAAATGATTCAGGGTTAATATGGCAACTCCTACAAGGAACAGCTCACAGCACTGACTAAGTACTCTCTTGATGCCAGAAGGGAGAATGGAAACATGATAGAGACCTTCAAGTTCCTGAAAGGAATGAATAAGGCAAACTGTGAGCAACTATTCAGCAGAAGTGGCAAGTGAAAAAAGACAGGGACATGGGGGGAAGATGGCACAGGGGAGATTCAGGAGGAACCTGAGAAAGTTTTACTTTACCGAAAGGGTGGCTGAGCCCTGGAATGGCCTACTGGCTGATGTAGTGAGTGCAAGAGTCTTCAGTGGTTTCAAGTATAGCTGAGACAGAGTTTATAGATTAATAGTTACTCTGAGGGATAGCAGGAAAGCAATGGGAAAAGGGGAAAAGAGTGCAGAAACTCATTCTAAATTTTAAGTCCTAGGGTAGCATGTGGTATAGTAGGGAAGACTTGATGGGCCTTTTTCTACCAACATTGTCTATGTTTCTATATAAAAATAAAAGATTGTTAGTAATTACTCACTGGCAAAAACAAATAAAACAAATTGCTTATTTGTGACTGTGTTTCTTCTAAGAGATATACTTTTGGGGTCACATTTCTGCACCTAGTTTGAGCAAATGAGCCCAGAACATTGCATGGATTCAAATAAGTGCATACTCTGTAGTGGGGGCTCGTAACCTCTGATTCTCTCTCCACCAGAGGCCAAAACTGAAGTCAAAAAGTGTGGAGATGCAGAATGGGATCATGCCCAAAAGATGTTCTAATCGTAGGGGAGAAGGTCCCCCTTGTTTTTAACTTGAAAAGCAAATTACAGTGCCAGATTTTAGTGGGAATAAACAGGGTTTGCACTCTCTAACATTTGAGTGTGTGATACCCACAGATGGCTCTGTATAGCATAGTGGCAGTCACTTGGTTCTATGTCATGGTCACAAACTATAGGCAGAAGTGCTACCGCCACAGTAGTTCCCTCACCAACCCACCCACTACACATCTTTAGGGCCACTGTTAGGCTGAAGTTACTGTGAATAATTTTGGCCTCTTCTGCTTTTATTCTGGTTCCTTAGCTCCCCCACATACATCCAAGTTCCTCAGTGGCCATTTTCATTGGTGTATTCTACGCCTCACCCAAAATCTCATCCTCCTCACTGGCTGAATCGATCACTACTATTGCCTCCCATTCTGCTGTTTCTGAATTCACACCTCAGTATCATATCCATCTTTACCGAGCCTTTCTGACGGCTGTGCAAGTTTATTTTTTACTTTTTTTTGTCATCTTTTACATTATTTGCTGCTGTACATGAGTAGATTGACCCTTCAGATTGTTATTTATTTATTTATTGACTGGGTAGGTACACTGATCCCAGGGACCATTTTCAGGCATGACCTGGGCCATCAAGATGTCATATACAACAAAAGGTAACATGACATGAGTAGAGAGAACATACAGCACAACCAAGTGCATACATATGGAATCAAATACATTAAATACAGAGGTCTTGAAATAAACAGCAGTGCATCAAGATGCAAACATGTGTGCAATAAATAAGAATCCTGAAATAACTTGTCTTACAATCTGAAGGCTAATGCCGAACTGTATTCAGATACTTAACCTAGACTGCAGCTAGATAAATCGTGTAGATAGAAATTGGGGTGAAAGTGTTTCAGGGTATGGTAGGACATTTGCAGGCAGATGCTAATAGCAGGAAAGTTGTCAGGATAGACTTGAAGGTGGATGTGGAGGATAAGGAGCCCATGGTATCACGTCAAGATAACGACTTCAGAACGGCGATGACCGAAAACCGCATAGGAAAACAATGAGTGCCATATTGGCGACTGGAGGGTCCCCCTCTGTGAGTTTTGTCCCCCCCGGAGTTGGTACATTTAGTAAGTGGGGTGTGGGTGGCAAAGCCGGGGGGGGGGTGCACAAAAAGAGTGATCGCCATATGTGGTCGCACTGAATTGTGTGTGACATTCTTGGTCATCACCACTATAAAGTCACTATTTTGACATGGAACTGGAGCCCATAGAGGGGTGGGAAGACTGTTCCAGAGATTTTGGACAGCAGCAGAAAAAGCTGTTTGTCCCATATCTGTGGCGGAGTGGGGGTGGTTGAGCAGGCATAGAGAGGATGACCTCAGATCCCTAGTGCCTTGTTTACAACTTAGCAGGTTAACTAATGGGTAAGCTGCTCCTCCATTAAAAGATTTGTGGATTAGAGTGCTTATGTTGAGGTCACAGTGGACCTGGGGGGAGCCACTCAAGAGAGGTGTATAAGTAGCAGTGGTGGGTGGAAAGTGGGGCTAGAAGTATGAAATGACAGATAGTTTTGTAGGCAGTATTGAGACTGGAGAGTTGATGTGCAGAAGTTTGAGATATGATTACGGAGCTGTAATCTAGGAGAGGAAGAAGTGTGCCCCGCCCTATTGCCAGGCATGCCACTGTGGTGAGCAGGAGTCTCAGGTGATAGCAGACACCGAGCTGCTGGTTAATATTTTTTACCATTGCCCCTATGTGCTATTGGAATGTGAGAGAGGAGTCTAAGATGACTTCTAGCTACTTGTAGCTGGAGACTTGTTCAAGGTTGGTGCCATCAGTGGCAGAGATATTCAGAGAGTAAGCCTGAATCCTGGAGCACATTGCAAGCTTCTGTTTGGTCCCAAAAAGCGTGGTTTTTGTTTTGTTTGTATTAACCAGGAGTCTCTTGGCTGTGAATGAGCTGTGCATGAGTGTAAAATCCCTAGAGAGGGATAGGGACAGAGTGTGAGGATTTGTTTCTATCCTGGAAGGAAAGGTATGCCTCTTTGCAGATGACACAAAGATCTGCAACAGGGTTGATACACAAGGTGGGGTGGGCAGAATGAAAAGGGACTTAGCAAGGTTGGAGGAATGGCCAAATACGTGGCAGCTCAGATTCAATGCAAAGAAGTGCAAGGTAATGCATCTGGGAAACAAAAACCCAGGGGAAGAGTACACAATGGGGGGTAGGTTAATAACAACAACAAAAATCGCAAGAGACCTAGGAGTAATTATATCAGATGACCCTAAAGGTGGGCAAGCAATGTGAGAAGGCAGTAAGGAGGGCTGGGGGATACTGGGATGCATAGGGAGAGGCAGCAACAGTAGAAAAAAAGACAGGGAGTTGTTATCCCTCTCTACAGACAGTTAGTGAGACCCCATCTGGAGTACTGTGTGCAATTCTGGAGACCCCATCTCTGCAAAAACATAGACAGAGTGGAGGCTGTTCAGAGGAAGGCAACCAAAATGGTGCAAGGTCTGCACCAGAAGACATACGAGGAGAGACTAAAGCAGCTTAATATGTATACCCTTGAGAAAGGAGGGAGAGGAGGCGTGATAGAAACTTTCAAGTGTCTCAAGGAATTAACAAGGTACAAGAGGGTAGTATCTTTCAGAAGAAGAGATGTGCAAGAACAAGGGGGCACAATTTGAAGATAGAGAGGGGACGGCTCAGAGGTAATGTTAGAAAGTATTTTTTCTCAGAGAGAGTTGTGGATGCATGGAACAGCCTTCCTGAGGAGGTTGTGGAGTCAGGAACAGTGGGAGAATTCAAGAATGCATGGGACAGGCATAAGGCAATTCCAGTGGGGGCAGGAGGAAGTAAGCTGTTGATTAACTAGAATCTGCAGCTTATCCATAATGTAGGGAAATGGGCAGACTGGGTGGGCCAAGCGGTCCTTATCTGCCATCAAATTCTATGTTTCTATGTGGGGAGTCATGCAGAAAATTAGGTTGTCTGCATACATGATTTTCTGACAGTCCGGATTAGCATCCAGTAGTTTATTCACGAACAGGGAGAAAAGGATGGAGCCCAATATGAACCCCTAGGGAACACTGCTACTCAGCCCTAGAAGATCCGTGACTATCTCACTGACACTGACCCTTTGGGGTCTACTGGTGAGATAGTGTCAAAACCATTCTGAGGTGCCTAAGGAAAGGCCATAGGAATTAAGTTTGAGTAGATGGAGATTGTGGTCGACAAGATCGAAAAGCCTTAGAGAAGTCAATAAAGATCGCCCTTGTGAGCATCCCTTCATCGGCAGACCTACAGTAAGTATGTAGTCGGTGAAGCATGCAATGGCTGAGGTAGTTCTGAAACCCTTGCAGAAGCTGAACTGAAGAGGGTAGAGTAACTCATAATTGGTAATGTGGTCTGATATTTGCAAAAATACAATTTTCTCAAGGATTTTGCTGAGATGGGAAAGGACTGAGACTAATCTGTAGTTGTCCATAAGCTTGGGGTATCCAGATTTAAACATTGGAACCACTCTGGCCTGTTTCTAGAGCTGGGGGAAGGAGGAGGTAACCAGGGACATGTTACATAGAAAGGCCAGATGTTTTGAGATGTAGGTGACAGATAGCTTTAGAAACCAGGGATAGAGGCCATCACTCCCTGCACTGTTGAAGCTGGGAAGGGCCTTGATGAGCCTATAAATCTCTGTTGGGATGGTGACTTTGAAACAGAAGGTGGTGCAGTCCCGTTCTCTGGGATCTGTGGTTTTGGATATGACAAAGGTGGCCTTGGGTGGGAGTATGGCCATATAGGACTGAAGGTTGGTGAATCAACAGAGCACAGGATTCGAGGCAGCATGGATTCACAGCAGAAAGATCTTGTCAAACAAATCTGATAGATTTCTTTGACTGGATGACTAGGAGGTGGATCGGGGGTGGGAGATGGCCTACCTGGATTTCAACAAGGCCTTCAACAACATCCCACACAGGAGATCAGTAAACAAGCTGGGCAGCCTGGAAGTGTGTCCTAGGGTAGTAAACTGGGTCAAACATGGGCTGAGTGATAGGACACAGAGGGTGGTGGTGAACAGAGTTCAATCCAAAGAGAGGGGAGTGACCAGCAGGGTCACCCCCCCAGTGGGGTGCTTGGATCAATCCTTTTTAATGTCTTCATAATCGACATTGCAGAGGGCCTGAAAGGGAAGGTGTGTCTTTTTGCAGATAACATGAAGGTCTGCAACAGGGTTGACAATCCAGAAGAGATAGAGAAAATGAGAAGGGACCTAAGTAAGCTTGAGGAGTTGTCAAGGATGTGGCAGCTAAGATTCAATGCAAAGAAGTGCAACATCATGCACTTGGGGCACAGAAATGCTGGGGAGGAGTACATGATGGGAGGGAGGTACTGATGGCTAAAACATGAAAGGGACATGGGAGTAATCATATCTGATGATCTAAAGGTTACCAAACAATGTGAGAAGGCTTTAAGGAGAGTGAGTGAAACGCTGGGATGCATAGGGAGAGGTATCACCAGCAGAAGGAATGAGGTGGTGATGCCACTGTATCGAACATTGGTGAGACCTTTTCTAGAGTACTGTGTCCAGTTCTGGAGACTGCATCTCTGAAAGGACATAAGACAGAGAAAAAGCCATTTAGAGAAGAGTGCCATAAATGGTGCAGGGGCTGCAGCTATAGTCATATGAGGGGAGACTGAAGGATCTCAATATCTATTCCCTGGGGAGGGGGGGATATGACAGAGACTTTTAAATACCTCAACGGTATAAATAAGGTACAAGATGTTCACGTATAAAAAAAAAAGATTGTAACGACCCCCGACCTGAAAGGGATGGCTTTGGACCTAGAACCAGATTACATTTAACAAGGCATGTTGGAGGCCCACCTGTTAAACAGAGACACACGGAGAATGGTTGCAGTCTGTAGAAAGATTTTAATTTGGGCAACACAATACCCACAACTACATGGGTATGGCCATTCTGTTTTTAGGCAGAACTTACAAAGCTTTATATACAATTAAACAAGTGCAGGATGTATATCCTGTCTCTAAACAAGGCAATGTTGGTATATTAGCTCTGTGATTGGAGCATTTACCCCTGCAATTCCTGTTGTTGAAAACCTCTGTTTGGCACATTTATGTCTTCAATTCCTGTTGTCATTAAATGGACTATTATGCGTTGTGACAAGCATAAGCTTAATACAATTTGGTGACTGCAATAAATGCCAATCCCCACAAGATAACAGCATTGTATAACTCATGATATAATGCCTTTTTATGTTGCTTGCACGCATGTGCAAGAAACATAGTGCCATCATCGGAGATTTCGGAGGTGTGTCACCTCCTCCTCCAATTCAGTCAGTGTGCTGGCAGGCGCGGCCCCTGTAAGCCAATGCATTTTGGAGCTGTCTATGACACGGTCCAAAATGCAGGACGATAGTTGAGAAAGGGGAGCTACGCCAGTGAGCACCGATAAGAGGCTGCTCACGCTGCAGCTTCCTCTGCAGGCGCGGCGGCCCTCGCGACGCACTGTATAGCCGACGGGTGTCCAACTCCATCGGCTGAGCTGCGCCCCTCCCCAGAAGTTACGCTGGGAGCCCACCCCAGCGTGGCAGCGGTTCCTTTTACGACGGGGTCCAATCTCGTCGGCTGAACACCCCGGCCCACAAATTTATGGTCACGGGGTGCCCATCCTCGCCGGCTGAACGCCGCCTTTTTGCCACGCTGGGAGCCCACCCCGTGGCAACACTTGTGGCCGACGGGGTGCCTAATCCCCATCGCTGAACGCCTCCTCCCATCGCTCGCACACGCTGAGCCCACCCCAGCGTGGCAAAGGGTCCCACGTCTTTTTAAATACCTGAAAACTGAAACGGTCCTGGCGCGCCTCCCAAACCCTCCTCCCACAACCTGCACCCAGCTTTCCCCACACCCCCCACCCCATACCATCCGGACCGCGCCACTATCTTCGTGGACCGGAACACGCCTGAACTCTTCAAAGCCGACCGCGAACTGAGGAAATGCCGTAAGCTGTATAATGGGCAGCAGAGGGGTTTCAACTTTGTTGCATATCTCAGGCATTTTGGGAATTTTGCACCAATTTCAACATGGGGTTTGGGACCCCTTCATGAATGATGTCACTGTCGTGGCGTTATTCAGCCTGGTGATTTCGGCAGTGACTGCTAAATCACCCTTGGGGCCTGAATACGCCATGACAGTGAATCAATCATGAGAAGGGTCCCAAAACCTATGTTGAAAATTTGGTGCCAAAATTCCAAAAATGACTGTTTTATAAGCGCAAGGCTATGCAGTTCCTACGCAGGCTTCGTAAGTTCGCGAAATTTCAATATTTTCACCCAGATTTTCAACATTGCCATTTTACACACCTTCTTATGAGTAGTACAGCTGTCATTTTCACATCTCACCCAAAATGTGTTTCACTATGTAGCGTAGAATGGCGCAGTTGGTGCTAAATCAATGTACAGGACAAATTAAGAAAATCACAGTGACACTGTTCATGAGCAGAGGTCTTAAAATGACTATGTTGGAAATTTGGTGAAAAATTCCTAAAAATGACAGTTTACTGATGCGTTAACGCAGTTCCTCGCACACTAATGGTTGCAATTTTCAATATTTTCCTCCACATTTTCAACATTGGCATTTTATCACACCTCCTCATGAGCAGTATAGCTGTCATTTTCACATCCTGCCCAAAACATGTTTCCGCCCATGTAGCGCACAATGGCGCAGTCGGTGTGCGAACTCAATGTATGGGACACATTAAGAAAATCACAGTGACACTGATCATGAGCAGAGGTCTTAAAATGCCTGTGTTGAAAATTTGGTGAAAAAATTCCTAAAATGACTGTTTTACTTAGTGTGCGTTGCACAGTTCCCACGCACGCTTGTAGGTTTGCGTAATTTTCAATATTTCACTCCAGATTTTCAACATTGCCATTTTACCACACCTCCTTATGAGCAGTACAGCTTTCATTTTCACATCCTGCCCAAAGCATGTTTCCGCCCATGTAAGCACAATGGGCGCAGTCGGTTATCTTGAAATCAATGTATGGGACACATTAAGAAAATCACAGTGTCACTGTTCATGAGCAGAGATCTTAAAGTGGAATTTTAAAATTTGGTGAAAGAATTCCTAAAATGACTGTTTTACGAGTGTGCGCAGACAGTTCTAATGCACGTCAGAGGTTTCATGAATTTTCAATATTTTCCACTCCAGATTTTCAACATTGCCATTTTACCACACCTCCTTATGAGCAGTACAGCTGTCATTTTTCACATCCTGCCCAAAACGTGTTTCCGCCCATGTAGCGCACAATGGCGCAGTCGGTGTGCAAACTCAATGTATGGGACACATTAACAAAATCACAGTGACACTGTTGATGAGCAGAGGTCTTAAAATGGCTATGTTGAAAATTTGGTGAAAAAATTCCTTAAAATGACTGTTTTACGATCGTGCATTGCGCAGTTCCTACGCACTCTCATAAGTTCACAAATTTTCAATATTTGCACTCCAATGACTTCCAAATACCTAAACAGCACACAGAAGCAAGCAACATTCGGCACTGACAAATGCTTGTTAGTAATGTTTTTGACTACAAATAACTAAGCTTGTTAATCTTAATTATGTTCAAATGACATAAAAGCACATGATATATTTCTGTAGCCCTGTTATGGTGAAAGACAATGTACCAAAACTGACAGTTACATAGAAGTTGTTTTTAGCCTAACAGACAGGATATGCAAAGTCTTTGATAGGCTGGTACCCAAGCTTATAGCTGAAGCACTTGCTAATCATGCAGTGTGACGTATACTCTCATGCGTTGTGTTTGCGATACCAGTTTTTGATTGGCCCACGTACTCTTAAGCAAGTACAGGATATATGGTTTAAATTTTATTAATATCTTAGACAGTTACAAAAAAATGCAAAAGTTGTCTGCGGCCTTAGTATATGTCTACGTGACAAACATCAGGTCTTACAGGCTATGTGACAAATACAGGCTTGCAGATACCTTATTATACATGGCATGTCTCTGATTGTCCATACAACTGGTTTACTGCTATTTACTACCTATGTGGTTGGGGGCCCCACCACTAATTCAAGCTAACCAAACCTAGTCCTTTTATTCCTACCCAGGTGATTTGTGTCCCTCTTAACCTATATTAGGGAGACCCCAGTTTTCCAGTGCATAGTCTTATTTTGGGGTTGGTGTCAGAGACCCAGCAAAGCAATTACTTTGGTTACAATTACCCCCTTTTGGACTCTGACCCAAACCACAACAGTTATTATAATAGCGGCTCTCTATCTCCTCTCCTTATGATGTTTGTAAGTATTCTCTGTCTCTGCACCAATTCATCTGCCTTAATTCTTACTCTATTTAAGGTTCTCAATAACCAAAGTTGATACAGTATTAACATTGTGAATGAAACTATGCTAATAATTAAAAGTTAGGATGCAGCACTTAACCCAAATATTTTACCCGTGTGGTTGTTACATCCCACCAACTAAATGTTGGTAGGTATTTAGCTTGGGTTTTGATTTTGTTAGCCTGTGCCTTTTGTATTTGTATTAGGTTTTGGCCTTCCTTAAGTTTTTTTCTATGACCTGTATTTGGAGAGGGATGAATTCCTGTACTATTATCTCTGGACCCTCAAAGATGTCCTTCATCCCTTTCACCCATTCCTCAGTTAAGTTAAAGGTTGTGGCATTAAGGGTGTCTGGGTGCATTCTGCAGTGGTAGATTTTATCACTCACCACCCAATCGCTAGAGCTGCATCCTTAGACCATGGGATTTTGTTTAGTGTCCAGGATGCACCATGAACCATTTCACCTCCCTGCTCTGTGCACAGGTCCACTATCCAATTTAACGTTTATTATGCTTGATGGCCAATATATTAAATCTAGATTTTCTGGGCACAGGGTATATGCCTTGCTGGTAAGGCAGTTTTTGCTTTGCTACATTGCATGAGATTGGTTGCTTAATAGTACTATTTTATTTTCGAGGATATCTAATATGCCAGTGTTTTTTGATGTGGTGTTTAGTCTAAATCCTATATTGTCAAGCTTCCAGGTTGCTTTAGGGAACTCCTCCATGCATATCGGGACTTGCAATATATGGGGTATGTATTCTGGTTTATCCTCTCTGACCATACCTGGTATTAGCATGACTTGTGTGGTACTGGCTTGTGGGGTTATTCCTTTCTCTCCTGCCCTTTGTATCATTTCATTAATGTCTGTTCTAGAGATGACTGTTGGTGGTAACCCATTTTTTAATGAGGTTAATATTGTATTTAATTTTTGTAATATCTGGTTTTTAAAAGACTGGCATATATGTAACAGAGTTGTATTTGTTAATGTTTTTAAGAACTGGGTTATGTTACTTGAACTTTTATCTATTTGTACTGCATTACTTACGATTTGACTTACAGCATTAATAGTGAGTACCTCCTGCTCAGTTTCTCCTCTTATAGCTGCTGCTATAGTGTCACCTGCAAGCTGCTCCATTGCATTTCTCAACATCTCAACATGTTGTGTTAAGGCTATATTGTCGATGGTATTGGCGGCTCCTAGGCCTGTCCCAATCCATTTCACAATTGACCTCAGTTGCCTTCCAATCTTACTTTTAACAATTAAATTGTTTCTTTCATGGAACTGATTTAATCGGGTTTGATATGCCTTTTCATTTTTAAGTTGAGCTTTAAATCATGTACAATTTTTTGGTAATTTTGGTTTTGTGAAATTTAAAATCACTGGATATAACTGATTATGACAATTTAAATAGGTACTCTTTTCTACTGGATCCTTTAATAGTCCATTAAGTGGTGCTGGCCCATCTGCTAGGGTATTTAATGATTTGTTGTATTGTATCCACACACCATCTTGAGGGCTCCACACATTTTGTGAGCTACCATTACCTGTGGGTATTAGGCATTCTCTTTTTTTATCTAGACCCCTTGCAGGCTTTTTATACATGTCCTGTGGCAATAGGAAATTAAATTGGTTTGAGTTTCGTGCATATATTAGCCTATAACCATGGTATATGATATATTTTCTTGTCATGTTTAACACAGTTTTATTACGGTAGACTGCCATTAAGCTTTCACAGCTATCCCTTATTTGATATAATGTCTGTGAAACTGTGTAGTTATCAGGATTAGTAGAGTTAAAATTTACACATTTACCACATGTAATAGGGTCACAGCTTCAGCTATGAAATATTAGAAATCAATATAAAGTAGGTAAAAGTGATTAAAACACATAAAGTATGTTTTAAGCTATTTTTCTTGTTGAATGCAAGAATTATGCTGTTTAGGAAGGAGTTAATTGAATCATGTGATCTTCTTGCTGTATAAAAAAGGGAGAATGAGAAGTAAAACAGCAGAGTGTGGTAGGAAGGCGACCCTACCAGATGCCTAGCCTGATCCTGGGTACTGTTCTACAGTGGTGTAATGCCAAGCTATGTTCATCTGTTCATTTTGTTATTTTATTTTCCACTTTAAGTTCGTATTAATTCCTTCTGCTTAAGAATAAACCTTGTTTTGAATTTCTGGAACCTGATTGATTCCTGGACTCCATTTGTTCCCACGTGTACATTTGGTGTCAAAAGCGGGATATTGGAAGGTGATGCAACCTTCTAGTGGATGTTGTCTGGTGATATCATGGAAGAGCAGAAGAAGCCGGGAAAAGTGGATGTACCTGTACCCAAGGAGGCATGGACCAGGACCATGGTTGACAAATTTCAGCTTCCCTTAGCTGCTGGTTTGGGTGATGTCAGGCAGAAGGAGACTGAAAGACAGAAGAAAGTGGATGGCGCCACTGGGGGTGAGGACACCACAGAAGAAGAAGAAGAAGAAGAAGAAGTACCTCCCTCTGATGCACAAGACCTGCTTAGATGGCTATGCTTGAAACAGATTGACTTGGAGAAGCAAAGAGAAAAAGATCAACTACAGAATGAGACCAGGTGGGTGGAGACCCTTAAAGCTATTCAATCTATTGGAACTGCCAGGCCCAACCCACCTAGTCATGGACCCAAGGACATTAAAACATCAAGATTAATGGACAGTGATGATATCGAAGCATATATCACCACGTTTGAAAGAGTGGCAACAGCATGTGGGTGGCCCAGAGACCAGTGGGTAATTCGTCTAGCTCCATATCTTACAGGCAAAGCTCAATTAGCCTATAGCCATGTGGAGACAGTGAATGCTACAAATTATGATTATGTCAAACAAGCGATATTAAAACGGTATGACATTAGCACAGAGACCTACCGTCAAAGGTTTCAAACATTTCAATACCATGCTGCTGACTCTCCACAGGAAGAAAAAATTACTCACCTTAGTAATGTTGTTTCTTCTAATGGAATCTTGCTATATTATAGACATTAGCAGTTTGATCCAGCTCTAGAACTGCCCCGGAGTGAAATGGTTAAAACCATTCCAAAATAGAATTTTGGCACGAGAGCAGCTCTATCTGTGTCATTTCAAACTTGAACTGTCAGATCTTTACGAGCCAAACTCACTAAGGTCTGTGTGGAAGCTGTAACCTACACTAGCCAAATGGCTACCTAAATAATAACAACCATTGATGGTCCCAACACCCAAGACTCAAGTCAGGGGACCAGAAATACTAACACCATTCTAATAATATGAAAATGGAACATAAGTATAATAAAACACACACACGCGTACACATACACACCCCCAAAGTCCCAAAGGGGACAAAATGCTAAAAGAACATAAGTAGTGCCCACACTAAGTTGCCCGCACCCCACCAAGTAGAGGTTCTGAGAGGGGCAGGTTGGGGGGGAGGTCTATAATATAGCAAGACTCCATTAGAAGAAACAACATTACTAAGGTGAGTAATTTTTTCTTCAAACAACATGAAGTCTTGCTATATTATAGGCATTAGCAGAATACACAGCAGTACCTCCATGGAGGAGGGGCAGAACCTACTTAGGGAATAGGCTCTGAAGAACAGCTGTGCCAAACCGAGCACCTCTCCTGGCCTGGACATCCAGGGAGTAATGCTTGGTAAAAGTGTACCTGCTTTCCAAGTAGCAGCCTGGCAAATCTCTAATAAAGGGATATCTCTGGCAGCAGCTAGAGACGCAGCTGTACCCCTGGTAGAATGAGCCTCAAACCGGGGCTCTGCCCACTTTCTGATAACAAAATTGGATACAAGAGACAATCCACCTGGCTTGATCTCTTAGTGGCAGGTTGCCTTTCCCAACTTCACCATAGGTAAGGAAAAGTTGGAGGATTCGAACCTGTGACCTTTGTGCGCTCTATATAATAACTAAGAGCTCTCTTAACATCCAGGCTGTGCAACCTCCTCTCACCCGAAGAGGAGTGATCAGTGAAAAATACTGGAAGGGAGATAGATTGATTAAGATGGAAATCTGAAACCACCTTAGGCAAAAACTTCCTATTAGTCCTAAGGACTACCTTATCCCTGTGGAAAAATAAAGTCAGTCTCCACTGACAAGGCTTGCAATTCACTTATGCGTCTGGCAGAAGTGATAGCCACTAGAAAAACAGTTTTCCAAGTTAGGTACTTAAGCTCTGCAGAAGACAGAGGTTCAAAAGGGGGTTGCATTAACTGGGCAATGCAAACAATAAGGTCCCAAGCAGGGGCCGGTTCCCGAAAGGGAGGATTAGTATGGAGTAATCCCTTAAAAAACTTGGAAAACACAGGATGAGAGGAAAGAGGGGATGACTTTCCTGCTGACACAAAAGCAGACACAGCTGCCAAATGAACTCTCAGGGTAGCTGGTCTGAGACCCAAGGAATTAAGATGTACCATGTAATCTAACAAATGGGCAATTCTAGCAGATTCTGGGAAATATTTTTCCAGCACACCAAATGGAAAACCTTTTCCATTTAGAACTATAAGTAGCCCTAGTGGAAGGCTTTCTGGAAGCCTTTAGGATCTCAAGAACACCCTGAGAGAGGTGTAAATCAGCAACTCTAACTCCTCAAGAGCCAGGCCTTGAGGTTGAGGGATTTGAGGTCCGGATACCAAACCCTTCCCTGGGCACAAGTCAACAGATTGTGATTCCTGGGAGGCACAGGGAAGATGGACTGTCAGAGACTGAAGGAGTGGTAGCAGGCTGCCTGGCCCAATCCAGGGCAATCAGAATCACCCTGCAAGGCTGAGATCTGATTTTGACTAGTACTTTGAATAGGAGAGGAAAGGGGGGGAAAGCATAGAGGAACTTCCCCTCCCAATCCAGAAGAAGGGCATCCAGGGGAACTGAGCCCAGCACTGGAGGATTGCAACAGAACAGAGGAAGTTTGTGATTGTCTGGGGCTGCAAAAAGATCTATCTGAGGGATGCCCCACCTGGCAAAAACTATCCCCAGCACTTGAGGATCCAGGGGCCATTCGTGATGGCCCTGGGAAATCCTGCTGAGGGCATCCGCTAAGACATTGTCCTTCCCTGGAAGATGAACTGCTATGAGGGAAGTGTTCAGGGAATAGGCCAGAGACCACAACTTCATTGCCTCGGTGCACAAGGCCAAAGACCTAGTGCCCCCTGTTTGTTGATGTACCACATTGTTGTGGTGTTGTCTGTTCTGACTTGTATCACCTTGTCGGGACAGATGCAGAAAAGCTTGAAGAGCTAAAAAGACAGCTCTGAGTTCCAGCAAATTGATGTGGAGCAGAGATTCCTTGGGGAACCAAACTCCCTGAGTGGAAAGGTCGCCCATGTGGGCTCCCCAACCCAGAAGGGAAGTATCTGTAGTGAGAGTCAAGTCGTGAGAAGGGGAAATGAAGGGGAACCCCGCTCTTAAATTGCTCTGATCCTGGAGAGCTAGGATCAAGGTTCGAGTCACTGGGACCAACTTGGAAAGGGGGTCTCTTCTCTGAGACCAAAAGGTTCTCAAGTGAAACTGAATGTCTCTCATCTGAAATCTGGCTCCCTGCACAACAGCTGTGGATGCAGCCATGTGCCCCAGGAGCTGCAGAAAGCGTCTTGCTGGTTGAGAGACCTGCAGAGTGAAGGAAGAGGCCAGAGCCACTAAATTCCTTACCCTTTCTGGGGGAAGAAAGGCTCTGGCTAGCTTTGTGTCCAATTCTGCCCCTATAAAGGTGAGTACCTGGACTGGTTCCAGAACCGACTTTGGTAGGTTTGCAGAAAACCCAGGAGGTGAGAAGCTGCTGGGTGACCTGCAGGTGAGATTTACTCTTGTTCTGGGGACTGGCCTACAACAAGCCAGTCATCTAGATAGGGAAAACAGCAATCCTCTGCCTCCTTAATGGGCCACTGCCACTGCTAGACACTTTGTGAATACCCTTGGAGCAGAGGTAAGGCTGAAGGGCATTGCTTTGAACTGGTAATGACCTGAGGGCAGTTCGAATCTGAGGTACTTTGATGGGATCTTCTGATTAGGACATGGAAATAGGCATCCTTGAGGTCCAGGGAGGCTAGCCAGTCCCTGGCCTTAGGGAAGGTAAAATCATTGCCAGAGTTACCATTTTGAACTTTGGTTTCAAAAGATGCTTGTTCAGATATCTGAGATCTAAAATGGGCTGCCATTCTCCTGTCTTTTGGGGTAAGGAAGTATCTGGAATACAGACCCTGCCCTGATGCAGGGAGGAACCTTTCTACTGCTCTGAGAGCTAACAGGATGAGACCTCTGTTTCCAGAGCGAGGTCTCTGAAGCACTTGCAGGAGAAAAGTCTGCTTCTCAACTTGGAAACTTTTGAAGCTGAGAACCAGACCCTGGTTTACTACTTCCAGAACCCACTTGTCTGAGGTTAAAGAAGCCCAATTCTGACTGAAGTAAGCCAGCCTGCCCCCACTGGTACAGGAGAATCGGCCCTGGGCACCCCATCAGGGTGCCTGTTTCAAGGAGCTTTAGGCTGGGGGTGGGAGCAGGTCACCTCTCATCTGCCCCTGCCTCTGAAGAAGCCCCTCTGAGCATAGGCAGAGGAGGCCTGAGTCTGGTAGAAAGGCCTGTGAAAAGGCTCACCCCTACCCCTGGGGCATGCCTTTGAGGAGTGGCTTGCCGCCCTAGCCTGGGCACTCTTGTAAGTAGTCCTATATTCATCCATCTTCTTCATGTAATTCTCTGTCTGCTCTCAAACAGAGAATTTCCCACCACAGGAAAATCCATAGCCTTAGTCTGGGTATCCTGTGACAAACTAATACACCTGAGCCAGGCCAACCTCTGAAAAGCTACAGATGTGGCCATGACCCTAGAGGAAACATCATTAACATCCACAGCAGCATGAAACTGAACCTTAGAGGCTTCCATTGCCATCAGCAGCCACCTGTTCTAGTTCTCTAGCCAGCTGGCCATGGGCCTGTTTGGCCAATTGCATAACAGTATCCCATCTAGATTTCTGATACCTAGCTACATAAGCCATATAATTTGCTTGCCTGAGTCCCAGAGAGGCTGCCATATACTGTTTTTTTGCCATGGCATCAGTCTTCCTGAACTTTGTCAGGAGGATGTGAAGCCAAGGGAATATTAGGTTTATCACAGGCAGCAGCCTGAACTACTCCCAACATAACTGCATTGCTGAGAAAGGAATTCTGTATCAGGGCCTGACAATGTATACCTTCTGTCCATCTTTTATCTACAGGAGCACAGAATTAGGAGCTTTTAAAATTGTAATTGTTTGTTTCCTAAAAGACTTATGTAAAGGAATAGACAATCTCCTAGACTCTGGAATATCCATCATTTCTACAAATCAGGCTTCTCTTGCTCATCCACAGCCTCTTCTAAAGGAAGCTGGAGGGTTTCAGCAACTTTTATGAAACATAAAATGAGATGGGGACTCAGACAGCATAGGGGAGATTCTAAAGGTCTGTCTGGGGAGATGTCGGTTCAATGGGCACACCCAGACCTTCCCAGCCACATTCATACTGTTCATAATCCTCCTCCCCTCCTCTGGTTCATAAAATTCTCAATATCATAATCCTGAACCACTGGGACCGGACGAACCGACCTTTACCAGATAGTGGTGGTTCGGACGGACCCTGAGACAGTGACTGGACAATTTGTATGGCTTTTATATCTCTGCAGCAGTTGGAGAAGGAATTTTGGACTCCAGACCTGCTGATTTTCTTGTTTTCTTTACTGGAATTGGTTCCTCAGAACCAGCTTTTCTTTGCCGAGGAAGTCTGGCCTGGTCAGAGGACACTCCCCTCTGGTTCGGTTGGCACCGAACCGGGCTAGCCATCGGGTCAGCGGACTTTTTGGCCTCTAGGTTCCTGAGCCTGCCCAATCTTTTTCCAGGTGGCTGCAGGAAATTCTTACATACCTGGCAGTCCGACTGGAGGTGGTCCAACCCCAGACAATAAACACATGTGGTGTGTGGGTCAGCCTTGGCAAAGACTTCCCCACAAACATCACAGTGTTGAACCCAGTGGGCCCGGGTTTTCTTTTGGGTTTCTCAGACATAATGCCAGCCTAACCAAAAACTTGCCCTTTTAACGGCAGTGCCAGGCAAGACACCCTTATCAGTTCCTAACCGTGTCACGGGTATTGGAAAAAACGTAATAAATCCGTTTTTAGAACCGATAAGAACCGGAACCGCACTCTAAAATAGTAACTTTTAGTTTTAAATGAGTTTTAAACCCACTGATCGGTTCAAAACCGAACCGATAACTTCAAGTTCCACACAGACAAAACCTTCATTTACTTATGGTTACACAGATAGAGCTTGAACCGAACGGTTTTATGGTTAAATAAAACTATTCTTGTTAAATCCAACCAAGAAAACACTTTTAAACCGAGAAATGAACCGAGCAGAAGGAGAAATCTCAGGAGCGACTGTTCACTGAGGCGGAGCAAAGAATCTGACAGTTCAAGTTTGAAATGACACAGATAGAGCTGCTCTCGTGCCAAAATTATATTTTGGAATGGTTTTAACCATTTCACTCCGGGGCAGTTCTAGAGCTGGATCAAACTGCTAATGTCTATAATATAGCAAGACTTCATGTTGTTTGAAGCTTATGTTCAATTACAAGACCTTTGCACTAAATGGCTACAACCAACAGCACGTACAATAAATCAAGTGATCGAATCTGTTGTCCTAGAACAGTTCATAAAAATACTACCTTATGAAGTCCAAATATGGGTAAGAAAACATAGACCTGACACAGCAGAAAAAGCTATTAGTTTAGCTGAAGACTTTGTCACGGCTCGCCCACAATGTCAGAAGGGGTCTCATGGGATAAACCCCTTCCCGACTTCAGTAAGACATCCACCCACTACCCCTTCTACTAAGACCTCTGCTAGTCCCTCGAATGAAAGAAAGGGCATAAGACCTTATAACCCCAACATTATCTGTTGAGAGGGTCAGGCCAAGGGACACAATGCCAAATTTTGCCCCAAAAGGAAATCTGACCCCTCTCATCTGGCTTTAGCAAACTGGGGACAATATACTGTGACTGTTAATATTAAAGGACAGGATGTGACTGCCTTAGTTGATTCAGGAAGTAAGCAAACCCTGGTACATACTGACATCCTTGGTGGCACCCAGCCAGAAATGAATTCAGAAAAAACTGGGGTTACTTGTGTTCATGGGGACACTCATTTCTATCCCTTACAGGAAGCCACTATTACTACTCAAGGTACAGCACATCACCTGAAGATAGGAGTGGTTCCAAGATTACCCATACCTGTGATATTAGGTCACGATTTTCCCATATTCAGGAATTTATTGACTGCCTCTTTGTCAATTTCAGCTGTGACTACTCGAGCTCAGACATTTCAAGAACAAACTAACAGTGAACTATTTCCTTTTGATGACATGTTGTTTGAAGCTCCTGGGAAGACCGTTAAGTCTAAGGGGCAGAGAAGACTAGATAAATGGAAATGGAATAGGGCAAAGGACTCAAGTTGTAATGATGTTATGATGAAAGCTGTAATGCTAGACTCTTTTATTAAAGATCAAAGAAATGACCCTACACTAACCCTCTTGTTTTCACAGGTTGTTTCTGAAGGGATGGAAGGCACACCTCCGATGTACAGGGTGCAACAGGGCAAGCTGTATAGGGTTTGTCAAAATCCGAAAACAGGAGAAACTGTTGACCAGTTAGTGGTTACTAGTCGGTATAGAGAGCAATTGATATTCTTGGCACATGATGTACCATGTGGGGGCCATGCAGGGAGAGATAGAACTTTAAAGAGATTACTATACAGATTTTTTTTGCCTGGCATACATAACCAAGTAGCTGAATATTGTAAATGTTGTAGCCAGTGCCAAAGGGTGGCATTAGTTACAAGGAAGGATAAAGTTCCTCTTCAGCAATTACCATTGTTTACTGTTCCCATTGAAAGGATGGCCATGGATGTCATAGGGCCTCTTCCCAAAAGTGCAAAAGGCAACAGGTTTGCCCTTGTATTATGTGACTATGCTACAAAATATCCAGAGGCTATTCCTCTATGCACCGTGACAGCTGATAAAATAGCAGAGGAACTGCTAAAGGTATTTAGTAGAGTAGGCATACCTAAAGTTATCTTAACTGACAGAGGAACTAACTTTTGTTCAGCCATTTTGAAACGTTTCTACTAAGCCGTGGGGGTAGAAGCTATCTATATATCACCATATCACCCCCAGACTGATGGTTTAGTTGAGCACTTCAATAAAACACTTAAAAAAATTATACAAAAATATGTGGAAGATGAAGGTAAACATTGGTACTTGTATCTACCATTGTTACTTTTCACATATCGGGAGGTTCCTCAAGCTTCAACTGGGTTCTCGCCTTTTGAATTGCTATATGGCAGAAATCCCAGAGGCCTCCTAGATGTAGTCAGGGAACAGTGGGAAGATATCACTACTTGGAAAAACCCTACTACTCTTGACTATGTAACTCAGTTACGACAAAGAATAGCAAGGTATGCTCAAATAGCTCAAGGACAAAACCAAATTAAACAAGATTATCAAAAGGAAAGGTATGACGTAGGAGTGGGTAACAAACACTTCAGTTCGGGGGACCATGTTCTACTTGTACTTCCATCCACTGATAATAAGTTAACCATGAAATGGCAGGGACCTTATGTGGTACAGAAACAGACTGGCCCTGCCACATATTTGGTGGAAGTACCAGATAGAAAAAAGAAACTGAAGGTGTACCATGCTAACTTATTAAAAAAATGGAATGACCGTCCTTCTGAAGTTATGTATGTATGTCCCAATCCTACAGATAATGAGATGGACTTGGCGTATAATAGATTGGAAAGAGAACAGTTATCCAACAAATTAAAAATAAACCCCTCTTTGACAGAAAACCAAAAGCAAGAAATAGCCCAAATCCTAAGTCAGTTTCCCTCTACATTTACGACTGTCCCAGGGTAAACTACTGAGGTGTACCATCAGATACAGGTCTCCCAAATAGACCTATTAGAGTAAAACCCTATCGTATCCCTGAGAAGATAAAACTGGATGTAATGAAGGAAATAGAAAGAATGAAAATAATGGGAATTATAGAAGAAGCTAACAACGAATAGGGTTTCACAGTGGTAATTGTCCCTAAAAAAGAGGGTGGGGTTCGAATTTGTTTGGATTTCTGCAAACTTAATGCAATATCTAAATTTGATGGGTATTCTATGCCCTGTATAAATGACATCATTGATCAACTCGGGCAAGCGCAATACGTCAGTATACTTAATTTGACCAAAGGATACTGGCAAATTCCTCTTGAAGAGACATCCAAAGACAAAACAGTTTTTAGCACACCTTTGGGATCATTTCAATTCACTATGATGCCTTTTGGGCTTCATGGGGCCTCAGCCGCTTTCCAAAGATTGATGGACAAGTTACTGAGACCACATGTTGGATACAGTGCAGCCTATTCGGACGATGTAATAATATTCAGCCCTTCATGGGAAGATAACGCCAGACATCTAACTACTGTTTTGAGAACTATTACTCAGGCTGGCCTTACTGTCAACCCTGATAAATGTTCCCTTGCTATGAAGGAGGCACGATATTTAGGATTTTTAATTGGTAATGGGCAAGTAAAACCAGAGGTAGGGAAGGTGGATGCGGTAGCTAAGAGTCCCCGTCCTATTACAAAAAAACCTGTACATTCTTTTTTAGGATTAGCGGGATATTACAGGTGCTTTGTACCTCAATTTGCTACTCTAGCTAGCCCTTTGATTGAATTAACAACAAAGAACAAACCTACGAGAGTAAACTGGACTCCAGAATGTGAAGAGTCCTTTCTTGCAATAAAAGCTGCACTCTGTTCCTCTCCGGTGTTAAAAAGTCTTGATTTTGATAAGCCTTTTTTGGTGCAGACAGATGCTTCTAATGTTGGCTTAGGAGCCGTATTATCACAAGTTCACCACGGAGAAGAACGCCCTGTACTTTTTATTAGCAGGAAACTTCATGCCAGGGAGACCAAGTATTCAACAATAGAAAAGGAATGCTTGGCACTAAAATGGGCTATAGAGTCCCTACGGTATTATTTGTGGGGAAATCAATTTGAAGTATGGACTCACCATAATCCACTGTGCTGGATACATAACATGAAAGATAGCAACCCAAGAGTTATGCGATGGTATTTAACGTTACAACCGTATAATTTTTCTGTAAAGCATAGAGCAGGGACAGCTAATAGCAATGCTGATTTCATGTCCCTATTTGGGGCAGATATAGTGATAGAAACAAAAGTAGACCTCGGGGTATGTGTATGTATATAGTGTTTAAGGGCTTAATGTACCTCAAAAGGTAAATATATTAAGCTTAAATTTGTGTTAGGGACCCCGAGGTGGAGCTTTGGGAATGGGTGGGCTGAAGCTCCATCTCTTTTCAAAAGAGATCTACATCTTTATCTTGTGTTTCTATCATAGTTGGTAAAAGATAAAGATACTGAAAACCTGTGGTTTTCATTTTGAGTGGGGAGGACTGTAATAGGGTCTGTGACCCCCCCATTCTCTGTTATGGCTTGGAAATTAAAAGAATAATGTCATAGAGTGTACTGAGGTATACTGTGAACACATATGGGCTGTAAATACTTTTCTCCTAGTAAAAACAAAATCTGTTGCAACAGTACTTCTATCTTCTTCTTTCCTTTATGCCTTCTAATTTCTGCCTCTTTATACAGTAGGCTTCTTTATTTCCCCTACGCATAGTTTGGCCGCTTATGAGTAGTCTTCCTATCCCTAAATTCTGAATTTCTTACCTTTTCTTAAAGTATTTTATGCCCTTGTGTACAAGAGACCTCCATATTCAAAAGCGCTACCATTTTCAGTGAAAAGCCGCACGAATGCGTGCACAGTCACGCTCTGTGGCTGTGCGATCATTCAAGTGTGCGAAGTCACCGAAAAGAAGGTCCGTAGTGAGCGTTCTCACTTTTCAAAAGAAAAGTAAGCAGCTTCTGCTGCTTTAAGCTAGCGCTTGATTTTCCCCTAACTTTTGTGGTCCTGTGAATTGAAAGGAACACTAAATTAAGCTCCAGGCTTCAGAGCAAGTCAACGTTTTGCAGCTTCAGTATTTCAGTGCTCAGCTTTCCAGATAAACTGTTTGAAAAAGCACTGAAAAAACATTACAGTTTATTTTGTTATGAGCTATGTAACAAGGGTATCTTAAACACTTAGCAAATAAAAATAAGTTAGAGAGGCCATGTTATTGTGGAAAAGGTATAAGCTCTTACTTGTAAGCAGTCCAAAGAACTTCCCATCGGTACTACCTCGCTATAGTGCTGGCCGGCCCTTGTTCCACCCTTTTTATGACAGAAGCCTTAGGGAGGAGCTTGGATTTTTTTTGAAAAGGGGGAAATAACTCAAATCTTTGGTGAATTTCAACTATGAAATATTAGAAATCAATATAAAAGGGGTAAAAGTGATTAAAACACATTATAAAGTATGTTTTAAGCTATTTTTCTTGTTGAATGTAAGAATTATGTTGTTTAGGGAGGAGTTAATTGAATCATGTTATCTTCTTGCTGTATAAAAAAGGGAGAATGAGAAGTAAAACAGCAGAGTGTGGTAGGAAGGCGACCCTACCAGATGCCTAGCCTGATCCTGGGTACTGTTCTACAGTGATGTAATACTAAGCTATGTTCATCTGTTCGTTTTGTTATTTTATTTTCCACTTTAAGTTTGTATTAATTTCGTCTGCTTAAGAATAAACCTTGTTTTGAATTTCTGGATCCTGATTGATTCTTGGACTCCATTTGTTCCCACGTGTACACTACATATTCCTCTGGTAAGCGTTTTATTGAAAGCTTTTAAGAACTTATTATACTGTGGTTTCCCCATTTGTATTTGCTTGGGATATTTTGTATATACATAGTCGAGGGACATTCCCTGTGTTATATTGTTTTTAGGTATGTCCCCATCATACCTTATTATCCATTGACTATTTTCACTCATATTTTTAAATATTGTTGATGGCAAATTAGATATGTTAAATGCGTATACTGTGTCCATAATATTATTAAGCCTAAGTGACTTGTTGTAGGGCCTAAATGGGATCATATATTCATCTATTCCCAGGAGTCCATTGTATTGTCCATCATCTTCTGGTTTTGCAATTGTGGTAATGAATGGTAGGTCTTGTTCTGCTTTAATTCCTGCTTGAACTATATTTACGCACAAGTCAATTACTATTATTGTTATTAACAAGTTTATGCAAAGGGGAATTTTATGTTTTAGTCTTTGTTTCTTCCCCCTTTGTTTCTTTATTTTTGTGTTATCCATTTTTCCTTTTCTTCTCTTTCCTTGTCTCTTCTTTATTTTATTTTCAATGGCTCTCCGTGTATTACTTGTCTTTTATTTTGTAGGGAGAAAAAAAATGCAGTATTTATTCTGTATCAGTTAGTTGAATCTTCTTGCATTGGTCTACATGGACACAAGGTTGTGGTCTCTTTCCTTTTCTATCCCTCTTTACATAAACTGCCACATTTTCTAACTTTTTTTGTACAGTATAGGGTCCCAGCCAATTTGCATTCTTCCATGGATTTGTTTGATCCCAATTTTTAATCAATATTTTATCTCCTATTTTGAGAGGTTGTTCCCACCCCCTTTTTGGCATTTTGTATCTTTTGTTTTTGGCATGGGCTTCTCCCATATGTCTTGCTGCATGTGGCATATATATTCTCAACTGTTCCCCTACATCCTTTAGGAAGTTGGCGTGTGTGGCCTTTTCCTTTAGTGTTGTGGGTTGTTCGGGTAGGTCAGGTCCGTACACCACTCTCATCCTCCTCCCTGTCATGAGCTCATAGGGTGAGAGACCAGTGTTTGCTTGTACTGTCCCCCTTATGGCCATGAGAATTCCAGGCAAGTGGTCAACCCAGTGTTTTCCTGCATCCAGCACTGCCTTTTTTAGGGCATTTTTCAGCATCCTGTTCATTCTTTCTACCATCCCTGAGGACTGTGGGTGGTAGGGGAGATGTTTTCTGTGTTCAATTCTCAGCAATTTACATAACTCTGTCATCAAATTATTTACAAATTGTGTTCCATTGTCTGATTCAATGATATCGGGGAACCCCCATCTGGAGCAGATCCTGTTCATACAAAATTCTTGCAGTGGTTTTGGCATCCGCCATTTTAACCGGGAATGCCTCAACCCATTTGGAGAACATATCTACTATAACTAGTAGATATCTAATTCCCCCTTTTGCAGTTGGGAGTGGCCCTACGTAATTAATTTGGAGTGCGTCCCATGGGTCATCTGTCAATGGCAACTGCTTTAGCTCAGTTTTGCCCATTTTAGGGTCTTGTTGTAAACAGATTGGACAGTTTTTATGCTGGTTTTCTACATCCTGGGCAAGTGTAGGCCAATAGTATTTGGATTTTCCAATTTGCTTGGTTTTGTCTATGACTGGATGTCTTGCCAGTATGTGTTGTTCTTTGATTATATCATGTTTTATATCCTGTGGCACTACCCATGCAAATGAGTGTGTTTTGTCATCATAGTACCACAGCACATTTTGTCTTCTCTGTAGGCCCTTAACATCTGAGTTTTCAGGACCTCCTTCCTTGATTAGCTGTAGTTGTTGTTGGATCCATTTATCCCCCTTTTGCAGCTGTGTTATGTCAACATTTTGGGGTTTGGTTACTTTGACAGCATTTACTGAATGGTTATCTCTAATCCCCTGCCTTACTCTTGATCCTTTTGCTGCTTCTTTTGCTAACCGATCAACTCCTCTATGTACAAAAGTTTGTTAATCCCAACAATTTTCTTAACTCTGTTATTGTGGTTGGAAGTGGGAGTGCTTTTATTACACCTTTTTTTTCTTTTGTGATTTTACTGCTTTCTTACCTTAGTTCTGTTCCTAGGAAAGTAACTCTATCCATCCCTATCTGGGCCTTATCTGGGTTTAACTTTAAACCTGCCTGGTTGATGGCTACTAATACTTGTTTTAGGACTTTCTCATGTTATTTGGCAGTCTCTGTGTGGATTACTATGTCATCCACGTATTGGATTACATTTTCTTGTGGTACTCCTCCATCTGTCAGGGCTGTTGCCATTGCTCTATGAAACATGACTGATGAACAGTTTAATCCTTGTGGTAATTTATTGAATGTCAGGGTATTATTTAACTCTAAAAATTGATTAGCGTTTTGTTCATAAAAGTTCTAAAACATTGTGAAATTGCACAGCACTTGCCTCACTGTGTTTAACAAACAAAACACTTCTAGAAAACCTATATAAATGCTTTCTGTACAGTTAGTACTGTCCCAAGAAAAATACTGCTAATCAATTATTTAAAACCCTGGAATGTGTACCGTTTACCATCCACTGTAAAGGCCAATTTGTGTTGATCTTTCTCCCGGACCTGAATTGACCAGAACCCGTTCGCTATATCGAGTACTGTCAATACTTTACTGTTTGGAGTTAACCTCAAGAGGCTCTCTGTGCCACTAGTGGTTACTTGTTTTCCCCTGGTGTCACTTTGTTTAGGCCCCTATAATCAATTGTAAGTCTATACGAGCCATCTGTTTTTTTTACTGGCCAAATAGGGCTATTGCATAGAGACTGTACTGGTCTTATGATTTTCTGCTCCTCTAGGCTTTTTACTATTCCTTTTATACCACTTACTGCTTTTATTGGTATGGGGTATTGTTTCATAAACCGAAGAGTATTTCCTTTAATGTGGGCTGCCATATTTATTATTTTTCCTGTATCCGTGCCTGATTTTGCCAAGATGTCTTGATATTCTGTGATAAGTTTTTTGTAAGCCTCACCTTCCATTTTGTCCCTCAGTTTTGTCCAGTTTTTGTTTTTTAACCCTTTACAAGTGTATATTGCATGGATTTCCCCAATAACCACAGGTTTAATTTCTGTCTTTTTGTATGACTTCCATATATACCTATTTGCTAAATTTATTATGAGGTTACTGCTTCCTAGAACGTCCATCCCCAGGATATTATCTTTTGTGAAACTTCCTTGAACTAGTATGATTTGAAATTTCCCCAAATTTTCTTTCCCCAGTGTTATCTCTAAAGGTTTTGTAATATAGGTCTGTATAGTGTGTCCTGTACAGCCCTCTAGTTGTACTTTGTTCCCTGTTTTTCTTGTAGGTCCTTGTGTAATTATTGACATGGCTGCTCCAATATCTACCAGGGCTGTACTTGGGTGTCCTCCCACCACCCAAGATATTTGTGGCCTCCCTTGGTCATCTCTGAATAATGGGACAATCAATACTGGACCTGCTCTGGAGCTGCCTGTTTTTTATTGCAGGTCTCGCAGCCTTTGTAAAATGTCTTCATAGGCTGTTTGTGGTTTTACCTCTTTTTTCTGTTTCCCACTTTCTAACATTTTTGTTATGGTACCCAGAATTTGCAAGATGTGATCCTCTGGCTTCTCTGTTTCCCCAGCGGGGTCTTGAGGCTGTTGGGGCTTGTTACTTTGTTCCCCATTTTGTCCAGGTCATTGTCCTTCTTTTCCTCCCCCTGGTGCCCAACATTGTGCTTTTTTGTGTGCCTGGGTTTGTTACAGTTAAAACATGTCATTGTTGACCTGTTACTTGACAGACCCCCTTCATTTTAAGGACTGTGGTATTAATCTTTTTTTTAGTTTTGTCTGACTCTTCTCTTTGTGTTTTCTCAAAATTTGCTATGACTTCCACAATAGCTTTTGTATCCCTTCCTAAATTTATCATCATTTTTACTGCTGAAGGCAATTTTTTTTATATGATCCTTTTAGTAGTTCTTGGAATGCCAAGTCTTCTATAGAGGGATCCTCTGTCCCTCCATAATTTTTATACACACTACATAGTCTTTTATGGAAGGCTTTTACTGATTCTCCTTCTCCTGGCGTTGTTTTTATTATTTTACTCCAATCTGTTCTCTTACTTTGTCTATGTCCTAATAAATTTCTTAGACTTTTTATGATATTTTTTGCTGAGGTCCACAATTTAGGGTCGTAGCTCCTTGTATGTTTTCCTGTCATGTCAGGTGGCAGGTGGTCAGGAAGTCCCCAGCCAGTGGCATTCGGACAATTTTACAGAGGTCCTTATTAGAGAGTTTATATACTCCTTGCATCCTTTTTAATAGTTTCTCCAAGCCTATTAGATTTGTTCTTTTGTCTATTGTTCCTATTTCCTTTGATAAATCCCTAGCTTTTTTGATGCTTAGATCTGTGATTTTTACATATGGATCCTTTCTTTTTGGTTTCCCTCGGGCTCCCCTCTGTGAGCCTTCTTTACTGTCTTTGTCCCATCTATCTCTATCCCATTCATCCTCCATATCTAATTCTTCTGGTTGTAACTCTCTATCCATCTCCCAATACTGTTTTGTAAGGGCTGTTATTTCGTTGTCTAGCCTCTCTGCTTTTATTTTGTCTCTTTTTGCTAGAGCTCTGTCATATTTTTTCATTTGATATTATATGCGCTCTGCCAATCGGTCTAACTGTTCTAATTTTTGTTTTCTCTGTTCCTCTGTTATACCTCCCTTCACTGTCATTTCTCTTTTCATCATTAATGGTGCTAGTTTTTTCTTTGGTGCTGTGCTTGAGGGGTAGTTCATGACTTGCACTTTTTCTATCTCTATTAATTGTAAGAGGGATGCTTTATATTTATTTAAATCTTTTGTTATTCCTTCTTGGTCTGCCATTAATCTATTTTGTTCTTCTGCGGCTGACTGCATTTCCTGATCTAGTTTAATTTTTAACAAGGAGTAACTTCTTTCTGCTATCGCTTTGGCATACTCTATTTTTAATATGTTTTTTTTTTATTTCTTTCAATTTTAAGGTATGTCTTCTCTCTGCATATTCTAATCTGTCCCTGAGTTCTTTAGTTTGTTCTGCTTTTTCTAACATTAATTGTTTGTTACCTTCCTTTGTGGTTGCCAGTAAGTCCTTCACCTCTGCACATCTCCTTTGGTAGCCCTCTATCATTTGCATCAGTCCTTGTATAGCATTAGCTAGTTTTAGTTTTTCTTCCCTGGTGTTTGCATTTTTTCTAGGACTGATTGTCTGTAATATGGTGCTAAATTTGTATCTTTACTTGGGTTCTCATACGGACCCAATTTTAAGTATTTATTCAAAAAATCTTGTATTGGTTTATCCATCTTGGATAATCCCCTATTAGTCTCCCAAAAGTAGACTCCTTTTCTGTATTGTTGATTTCCTTTTTACCCTCAGGTGGGCAATCACAATATCAGACATAACTCTTTAGGTACCTCCTTTTTTTATTCCCTTTTTCTAGATGACTTAGTACTCCTCTAGTAAAATATTTAAGTGTCTCCTATACGCATCAGGTACTAATTACCCACATCTCAGGACCTAGTCCTGTTTCTCCTAGAAGTTATGGTATTATATATCCATATCAAAACATATGTAGTCAACAAACAACAGGCAAATATGCAATTATAACAACAATCCTCTGTCCTATGTCTATCCTGTTTTTCCTGCTCTGGCATATGGGTATGGTAAGTAAGGAATTGTGAGTTATACAGTTACCTGATGTGTCTTTTTTTTTTTAAAGGGCACAGTCTTCCCAAGTTGATCAGTCTCTGGACTCCAGCACTTCGTGTGGTTCTTAGACTGCCAATTTCATGTGTCATCCGTGGTGGCCTCTGACCCCTTCGGTTCACCTGGGGGACCTCCGGTAGGTCTGACCCCTTTTATAATATTTGTTTAATCCGAGTACGGCACCAATTGTAATGACCCCTGACCTGCAGGGGCTGGCTTTGGACCTAGAACCAGATTACATTTAACAAGAAATGTTGGAGACCCACCTGTTAAACAGAGACACATGGAGAATAGTTGCAGTCTGTAGAAAGATTTTAAATTGAGTACCACAATGCCCACAACTACATGAGTATGGCCATTCTGTTTTTAGGCAGAACTTACAAAGCTTTATATACAATTAAACAAATGCAGGATGTATATCCTGTCTCTAAACAATTCTATGTTGGTATATTAGCTCTGTAATTGGAGCATTTACCCCTGCAATTCCTGTTGTTAAAAACCTCTGATTGGCACATTTATGTCTACAATTCCTGTTGTCATTACATGGACTATTATCCATTGTGACAAGCATAAGCTTAATGCAATTTGATGACTGCAATAAATGCCAATCCCAACAAGATGGAAGCATTGTATAACTAATGATATAATGCATTTTTAGTAATGTTTTTGACTACAAATAACTAAGCTTGCTAATCTTAATTATGTTCAAATGACATACAAGCACATGATATATTTCTGTAGTCCTGTTATAGTGATAGACAATGTACCAAAACTGACAGTTACATGGAAGTTGTTTTTAGCCTAACAGACAGGATATGCAAAGTCTTTGATAGGCTGGTAGCCAAACTTATAGCTGAAGCACTTGCTAATCATGCAGTGTGGTGTATACTCTCATGCGTTGTGTTTGTGATACCAGTTTTTGATAGGCCCACGTACTCTTAAGCAAGTACAGGATATATGGTTTAAATTTTATTAATATCTTAGACAGTTACAAAAAAATGCAAAAGTTGTCTGCGGCCTTAGTATATGTCTACATGACCAAGATCAGGGCTTACAGGCTATGTGACAAATACAGGCTTGTAGATAACTTATTATACATGTCATGTCTCTGATTATCCATACAACTGGTTACTACCTATGTGGTTGGGGGCCCCATCACTAATTCAAGCTAACCAGACCTAGTCCTTTTATTCCTACCCAGGTGATTTGTGTCCCTCTTAACCTATATTAGGGAGATCCCAGTTTTCCAGTGCATAGTCTTATTTTGGGGTTGGTGTCAGATACCCAGCAAAGCAAATACTTTGGTTACAAAGATGTTCAAGAACAAGGGGCCATGATATGAAGATAGATGAGGGAGACTTAGAGGTAAGGTGAGAAAGTATTTTTTCACAGAAAGGGTAGTGGATCCATGGAACAGCCTCCTGGCAGAGGTTGTAGGGGCAAACACAGTAGGGGAATTCAAAAATGCATGGGACAGACATAAAGGAACTCTAGCAGTAGGAAAGAGAGGGTAAGCATCAGACCATTTAGGAGCTGAGGTATATGAAACAGGTAGGAAAAATGAGCAGACTAGATAGGCCAAGTGGTCCTTATCTGCCATCAAATTCTATGTTTCTATGTTTGAGGTATAGTTTCTCAGCTATGAGAGCTGGTTCTGTGAGGTGTCCGGTATCTGTGATCAGGTTTATAGTGCTCTGTTTGGTGTCTGATTTAATGAGTTGATGGAGGACCAAAACATTTGGGGGTTGACAAGGCTGTGGGTCTGCTGTCTTCTGATGAAGGAGACCTTAAGTAGCTTAGAATGCTGTTTGCATACGTTTCTGAGTCTCCAGTAGCTGTTCCAGGTTTTGGAGGAGGAGACCAATTTAAGTAGGGCCTACTCTGCATCCCTCTTCTTTATTTTGCCAAGTAGCTCCCTGGAGAACCATCTGGAATTATCACCCCTGACTTTATGGGTAGTGATGGGGAAGTGCCTTTCCTTTATGGAGGACAGGGGGGCTATGAGAAAACTGAGGGAAAAGTCCACATCCATTTGAGAGTAAAAGGCGAGCCAGTGCACTGCCATGATGTCTGCCCTAAGTTTGTCAGTGTCTAGCTTGGAGAAGTCCCTGAAAGAGATTATTTTCAGAGGAGGATGGGACCTTCTGCATATCCAAGTGCAGACAATGGGGGAGTGGACACTTGCAGAATGTGGATGTGTGCTTTACACCATCACTGGGACCACCTCAGAGCCTTTTTTATTATTTTAGGTGACAGAGAGGCAGGCTGAAAAGGCATGCTTCTTTTTAAAATTTGTACTCTTTTAAATTAGGTTTTTGTGCAAAAAATATGACAGAACTTATGATTTATAAAGTTGGGCTGTGGACCTAAACACTGTAAACAAAGCTTGTGACAGCCTGACCATGCCAGGAGCTGAAAATAATTTGTACACTTTTTTGATAGTCCACAATGTCTCGCTAACATACTAGTCAGAGGGAACCTTGACATAATCAAAACAATTCCCATAAAACAATGCAGTACAAGAGCCCAATAGATAAAAAAAAATAGGTCCTGTACTGAAGAAACTATGCCAAAAGTTCAAATTGTGGATCCTGTAACAGGAACCAATTAATTAGAGTGAAAGGGTACATATAGAACCACAAAGTGAAAATGCTTCATTCTCTGTAAATTGCATGTCTGAAAATATTAAACCACTAAACTTAGCAAAAAGGAACTGGTTTACTTGCTGAAATAGTCAAAAATAGTCATGGTAGCCAAGTAGGAAATTCTCCAGTTCCTGGGAATCAAATGGGAACAAGAGAAACCTAAATTTGCAGCAGTCATGGAGCTGGAGAGGGTAGTTGCCCCTCCTGGCTGTACCAGCATGAGTAGTGGTGCACCTCTACCATGTTTACTATTTATTTATGTGTTTATTTTTCGGCTGGAGGAGGAGCAGCAAGATGGCCTCGCTGATGCTCCACTCCTCAGAATCGCTCCGAGTTTCTACTTTGTTTTACTCTGTTGGGTAAACATTTCTACTCATCCAGGTTTTCTTGAAATCTTTTTTTGGCCAAGGTCATTTTATTTCATATAAAGTGCTTGCTGGAAATATTTGGGGTATGCCAAACACCATCAGTGAGCCGGATTGCTTCAAGTACCACTGAGCAGAGAATTGGAACTGTTTGAATTGGACGGCCCTGCTGCTTTTTTTCTACTCTGCTCTTGGTCTGTTTTACAATCAGTAAAAATCTTTAACTAAGTTTTGATGAATGAAATGTATATTATTTATTACTGATAGCTTTGGGACAAGAGGTTAATTGCAACTTGAAAAGCTGCAAATTGAGTTTTGTCCCTCAATAACTGAGTTGGCTGCCCACTGGAGTTGCTTTGAATATTAAAGTATTTGAAAATTTGTGAGTTTTGCAACATGCTGTCACGTTAAAAAGCGGCACTTTTAAAACTTTTAAAATAATTCCCTTGCTTGAAGTTGGTTACTCAGAGGATCGAAGAACAGGAGCTGAATTTGAACAGGAGTCTACCTGTCTAAGGATCCGGTTTCCTGGCGAGTGGGGACTCAAGAGTTTGTTCGCGCTGCTAGCACTTCAAGGCCATTTTTATTAATTTAAAAGATGAGTCTACAAAATGGAACTGCAGGTGACACTGCCCATTTGGCGGCCTGGAAAGATCCAATTTACAACTGGGAGAATCATCTGGCAATTATGGAGAGTTGGGGGAGACTGGGAGAAGTTTAGGCCGGAACTCTGGCATCAGGAGTGAGAAAAAGGAGTTACTGTAAGTACACATATTTTTGTGGCAAGCCTCCAGCTACAACATTTCATAAAAACACTGAGCGACGATTGGAGGAGTATTGCTCAGGGGCTACCACTTCCCTTGAGGTACCGATTTATCTTTTTTTGGCTGACAAATTGAAATACAGCTTAATTAAAAAATGAAAATTAAAAGAGAGAAAGGGCTTGAATATTTAAGAGGCACTCAAATAACTATCATAAGGGAACTGAAACTTCTGTAACTAGCACTCATGGCCTGAAATTGATAATTGCAGACCTCTCTAAGCAACGATGGCAATTCTTCCTTTCATGAACTCTGTTGAAGGAGTGAAAAGCTATGATTGCAGCTGCTCAAATTGCTCAATGACTTTGTCAGATGGCTCTATTTTCAGAGGTATTGATATTGTTATGGTTTTTATATGGGGCTTTCCTGGGTCTACTTAAACAAATATTCTATCTATACGGAACTAGTGTGCTGGAAACAAATATGGCTGTTGCTTGAACTGTGATACAGTCCCCATCTGTGGTTGCTTATTTTGCCCCTATGAAGTTATCAGGCATATTCGAAAACCAGTGATAGTGGGTTACAGAATACTGTACATGGAGTAAGGACGCTTAAAACATATGTTACCCCAACATAAAGTGATGTTTCTAGTACAAATGGAACATTTTAATTTTTCTATAAAGGAGAGCCCTTTGGAGATTAACTGGTATTTTTAAGTCTCATTCATAAATTGATGGACTCCTTAGAGTAATTGGAGACTCGTATCTCCTATTAATAAAATGGTTGGACTCCAGAGTAAAGACTTAGCTCTACAATCTCCGGTCATAAATGTAATGGATCTTCAAGTACAAATGGAATTCCTTAATTTATGTTTATACTTTTGAAACTAAGCTGATTTTTGATTTTGGGCTTGCGTAGTTTTATTAATTATGCTGCGATTCTGATGCGAACAATATATGCCCGTAAATAGATATAACAATTGTAGTATATTATGTTTCATATTTTATATTAATGCTAGAAACTGTAAAAATGTGTGTTGTTTTTTAACTTAACTGGCACAAATAAGAGGGATAGTTTATAAACTGGCCTGTGATGGCAGGAAAATCTATATAGGCATGCACAGTGTGTGTCACTGTGATATTTTAGTCCATCACATTGTGCTTTTGCATTCTGTGCTTGTACTTGTTTTGTTTTCACTTAGTATATTGTAATGGCACATTTGCTGAACTATAAAATCAAACTTATGCTACTTATTTAATTTGCAAAGGTTTCCCCAGGAAAGACATACTGAGCTAAAAATAGCTCATTTCCAGATGTGTCCTGGGGAGGGGGAAATAGGGATATAGGTACAGAATAGAACAATCGATTATACAATAAAACAAAATGTCATATAGAGGTATAACATTAGACAGAGAAGCTATGCACATAAGGAGCATGAGAGAACTAAGCACATGCAAAGAATAATACATATCAGATAAGTAAGCAATAAGACACAATGGGGTGTGTGTTAGACAGTTCTAATGCATGGATAGGAGGCATAAGACCACAGGCCGAGTGCATCCAGTCCACTAGCCGTGCATTAGAACTGTCTAACGCACATCCCCGGAGTGGCTTATTGCCCCTATAAAATGAGTCTGTGTATTCTAAACAGTGTTTCTAGGTTTAACTGTGTGCTAGACACTTCTAACGCATGGCTAACAACCAATCAGATTGCTTGAAATCATTTGCCCATTTTATAACAAGTAACAAGTAACTCAAGTCCAGGTAGGGAGGTATGTTCCATAAGAACAGGGAAAGGTACCTTATGTGGTGTGGGTAGAAAGGGATAAGGTGTAGTAGGGAGTAGTGCTGAAGGGGGAGAGGAAGGGAGGTAAAGAACTAGTGTGGAAGGGATAGGGAGGGGAGGAGAGAGGAGGGAGGGAAGGGAAGGAGAGTGAAGGAGAAAGGTAAGAGTGCATTGTGGAAAGGATGGGAGAGGTAGGAGAAGAGGAGGACAGGGAAGGAGAGGTCAAGGGGAAGGATAGGAGTGGGGAGGGGCAAGGTGTAGAAGAAAAATGGGAAGGAAGGAAAAGTTGATAGGGAAAGGGCTTTGACTAAGGGCATTCACAAGAGGGAGCAGTGAAAACATGTAGAGGGGAGAGAGAGAGCATTTGAAAGATGTGGAGCAAATGATTAGGGGAAAGAATTCCAGAGTTTAGGAAAGCGGAAAGAGAAGTTATTTACTATTGGGTCCCATTGTGGATCCCATGGTTGACTAAATTGCCCCACCTCCCAAAACCTGGTTCCACTACTGATTTACAGAAAACCCAGCTAAATGCAGAGCAATTGAGAAAACTGACTAAAATACAATTTTCTGATAAAACTACAAAATAAAAACCCAATTGGAGAACTAGCTATTACCGGAATTCAGTATGGGGGACTACTCTGTTCAAGCGGAGAAACAGATCTGAGTAATGACCAGAGTGGAGCATGGATGCAGAGTTTGAGACTACATTCCAAATTTTAAAAGTTACATAGGTTCTATCTCTGGGCAATTACTCTCAGCAGCGATGACTGCATAAAGCGTAAACATTCCTGGAGTTAGAATAAGCTGCCTGCATGATAAACAAAGAAGCAGTGGCATAAACCTTTTTGGTCATAGACTCTAATATTTTTAGAGTCATTTTCATGAGGCTGTGTTAATCGGGGGTTTTATTCTTTCACAAGCACCAGTCTGGACTACCCCTTGATGTTCAAGATGGACATACAGGCATTCCACACTTTGCTTCTCCACCTGATATTTTCTTTCAATTTTCTTATTGATAGCAGCAGCTGGAGTGGAGGCAAATATGAGTTTTGATATGGCCTTCTTAAGCGATTTATGTATGGGAAGTAGCATTCTTGGTGGCACTCCTCCCATCACGTCCATAAATTTAGCAGCCTTTTCATTGTAGCCCTGGTGCCATTATACCAAAGGCTACTAGCCCTGCCTGCCTTCCTAGTTGCAGGTTGAGGGGCCTGGGTTCGTGACTACCTAGTATGGGTGAACCCCTACCAGTAGTGGTACTAAGATTATGGTGCCTCCACCCAGAGTGCTTCTTACATGGGTAACTATCACAGTAGGTACAGCCCTCTGGGAAGCTGATACCACCCACAATCCTGCCTAGTGACCTTGTACCATTATTTTGGTAATGATCAGTTTCAGCATTCAATAAACAGTTGGCAACAAGCATTAATAATACACTCACCTACTTTGCACTCACCACCAGGGTTGGGTCTTCAGTCAAACACCCTGGAACCCCTCCGTAGAAAGACAGTTTCAAATGCAAGCATGCCCTTTTAAGTGCTTTGTCCAGGTTTCAGTAACCTTAGGCCAGGAAATGATATGCTCACAAGCCAGCTTAACAGTAAAAACAGTAAATCAGATTTATTAAGGGGATGCAAACAAGGAGGGGTGAGAATTTAGATGAATGATTACTTTACTGTACTCTGACAGGTTACTTTGCATGCAGTCAGTTAAGTCCCTGTATTCATCAGTCTAAGCTCTCCTGAAAAGGGGACCTCTGGTCTCAGTGAGCTTACCCGGTTATCAAAATCTAAATAAATGAATAAATAAATAAGCAACTACTAGGTACCCAGAAGGCGATGCTGGCATGCCAGAACCATGCTCAGGGTGGCCGGTATTGCAGCTGTTGTTGGGGCCTTGATGGAGAAAACAACTAAACATTGGCAATGCAAAGCAGATTAAGTTATTAGTATCCCTGGCTGGCTGGCCTTGTCTATTAAAAAACTTAAACGCAAACCGAACCCAGTCAGATGGCATCATAGAGAATTAAACACTTTTGTTGCAGGGAGCTACCTTGGCTTTACTCACTGTACCCACAGTATGAATGACGACACTGGAAAAATGAAGACCTGCTGCTTGTAGTTGCTGGTCATGGGAACTGGGCTGACACGACTCATCTCCGCTTCATGGCCTTTCCCTGAAGGTGGCCACAACCTGCATTGAATAGCTGTGCAGGGGCTGAATCCCTGCATCTGGTCTCTCACCGAGATACTGATGCTGGTACAGGAACAGGAACAGATGGCCTGGGCTGGGTATGGCATGGGCCCAGAGGCAGGAAAGTGTCTTTCAAATAACTGGGTTTGTTGCTGGTGAAAATCTTCAGCTGGCAGAACAGTTTGTCACCTTGAAAGGATGGCTCCTTTTTGCAAACAGGAGTCCCTGGATCACTGTCTCCTCACACAAGGCAGGCTTCAGCACACCCAGCTGAAGAAACATTAAACTTTTGTTTTCTCCTTCGGTTTCTTCTTGGTCTGCGAGCAGGCAGTTTCTGACACTCAATCCCTTTTGGACCAAAAGACAGCGCACAGGAGGCAATACAGGCATACCCTGTGCAGTAAGACACAGAGCTCCACAGGCTCCTGTCTCTTCGATGTCTCGAGTTGGAGTCGCTCTCAAACTGCCTGACTCTACCCAAGTTCAAACAATCCCTCTTTTTTATAAAGGGTAGGATTCAAGGAATCCAGTTGGCTGCCTAAGCTGTCAATCACAGTCTCAATCCCTTAATTGGTTGCATTTGAGACACCAGAAATAACCCCTGTTTTATCTCCCCAAAATCTCTGCTATGTCCCACAAGTCTCTGGCTAAATTTCAGAATTCCAATTGACTAATTTGCTGCTGAGGTGGTGGCTGCTGATGAAGTTTTTGTACAGTTTATGCAGTCCCTTAACTTTAAAGTTCTGATGCTGCCAGGCAATACACTTTATCAATTTCAGCCCCCACAGTAATGTAGCCCCAACTGTGCCCTTTTATTTGAGCATACTTTTATATATTTATGCCCCCAGTAAATTTTCTGTCGCTACCACCGTAATACTGTACCCCCAGGAGGCTGGCTGCATTCATGAATATTAATGTGGGGCTCATTAATATGTATGAACTCTGCTCTTAGGTCCATTTTCAAACTTTTTTAATTCTGCTCCTCAGCGGCTCCTACACCACATTGTTCTGGTCACCAGTCCCCATTTAGCTCAGTAGGGGCACCGGGATTGCTGTACTCCTTTCAAGCTGACCGCAAAACTGGCAGTCAGCAAGATCAAGTGCACCCTTGTGCATGTGTGGTTGCTGGCTCTCCACAAGCATGCCAGCAACTCATGGTTCACATTACAAGCCTGAAATGGGCTGAAATAAAGTATTGGGCTGATCGGGGAACACTGGGGCACCAGAGGAAACTTGGGGGACAAATGGGACACCAGCAGGCAATGGAAGAATAACGGGAGGACGGGGGTGATTCAGGCATGTCCCTGAGGGCGGTTACATTTTCGTCCTCTGTTTCTTGTGGGAGGATGTTGAAGGTATCAACCATTTGTCTCACAAATGAGGAAAAAGATGTGTAGTCCTCATTATGTCTTAGAGGAGGTTCAAAATCTTGCTCAGGTGCACACTCCAACTCCATGGGGTCACCTTCATCAACTTGCACATAGTATTCTCATCCTCATCTTCCTCCTCTGCAGTCAGATAGGTTGTAACCTAATCCTGGTGGGTGGCAGGTATCTTATTAAAATTTTCCATGGCATGAACCAATTGGAAAAAATGTCACTTTTTTTTCTGCTCATTTCTTCATTCAGAAGGAGTGGCAGTGACATTCTTTTCTTTAAATTTATTTTTGGCAGACACTGTTTCCAGTGTCTGTTCTGAGGCTCTTATTAGGGCTGCAGTGGGTGGAGCCCTGTAGACCTCTTTCTATCAAAAACGGACTCCACATTCTTTCTGACTGAACAACCTGTTGGAGTTGCACCACAATCACCTCCATATCTGTGGAGCACTCCACTGGCATTGCAGTATTTTTTATTTAAAAAAAAAAAAATTGAAACCATCCTGATCGCAGCACTGGAGGATTGGGCACCCCCAGTGTCACTCTTATGTTTCTGGGGGGGTACTGAGAGGGAGATTGGATAGGGGGGTATCTCTAATTTTAAAGAAAAACTCTAACAGCAGTCACAGCAGAACACAACACTCTCCACTATGTCCAAGATGACCATTACACTCTACTGCACATGTGCTAGTAGTCTCTGATAGGTGGCAGATGTTTGACTGTTTTATAATGATGAGATGATAGCATAGTGCAGCTATACTGTGAGGCATGAAGCATCACCAAATGCCTTTAACCACCCCAGAAGTGCCCTTATCCCACCACAGATCACACCCTGGAGTGTCTTCTTGTGATTATACAGTGGATCCAGTATTTTTTTTTTTGGGTGGGGGGTGGTATATTGATGTTTAAAAAACAAGCACAAAAATAAAATAATGTTAAATGTTTAATAATTTTTTTTTAATATTCATCCACCCCAATGAAATAGTCCCAGCATTGGCATGTCATCACCATTTTAAATACTATGCACAGTGAAATATATGTATTTTTAAATTATTTTTTAAACCCCTGTTTTCCTTGAACCTACCCTCATTTACTGGTTTCCTCACCTTTCCTCTTTCCATCTTTTTCCTTTTATTTCCTTCTCTTTCTCCACAGTGTTTCTTTTCTGTATTTTCAAAATTCAGTAGATGAAGTGGTAACTATGGAATATGAGTATTCAAGTATTCAACTTTCTGCTCAGTTCTACTGGCAGAATGTTTACCCACATGGTTATGCAGCAAAAGATCTCAGTTGGAACCAGGGCTTCTGTTTTATCTGTAGCAGGTAAAACAGCAGAGATTTCCCTGGTAAATAGGTAAAGAGAGGAGGGGGATTTTTCATTTTAAGCAAAGAAACACCAGAAATCAAAAACTAAGCATTGCACTACTGCATTGTAATTTATGTATGTGTATGTGTAAGAAGAAGATTATGAGTGCAAATATAATTTATATATTTTTTTTATTTGTTTAAAGGGACACTGTCAACCCCCTTAGGCCTCGAAGTGTTCCTAGTTTAAAAAATGTATTTTATGACTGCCAACATTATCTAAAGATTGCTGATGTAGCTGGTAGTCTGATTCAGATTCTTTTTTTCTTTTAAAAAGTGAAAAACGGAGTGCCCAACATATTAGTGTTACCACACAAAAACAGGTTTGTTTATATTCCTTGATCAATTCCAGCTGCATCTTTCCTGGGCTTGGGAACACCCCCAACACAGTCTTGCCACTTGTGATGCAGTGGGAGTTTAGGATGCTACTGTATCATGAGCAACTGCACTGTTTGGGGGTGTTTCTAATATTCAGAAAGTATTCAGTAAGAATAGATTCAGGATTTGAAACAAAACAAAGTTGTTTATTAATATACATTAGCATGCATTTCAGTTCTACTAAACAAGGAAACAGACAGCAACATCAATGAATGTTAGAGAATGTAGGCTATAGTAACATGTTGGTTTCTAACTAGAAATAATATAGCAAACAGGTTGACAGTGTCCCTTTAAGGCAGCTTTAATTTTAGGGCCTGACTAAGGGTTTTTAGTGAGTAAAAATGACAGCCTTGTTTGTGATGTAAAAATGTGGTTGACAAGGCTCATTGATTTTATAAGGGTGAGACGGCTGATCACCAGGGATTTATATGATGTGGAATTTTGTACTGTGATAACATCACTGTTTTGAATGATCAGTATCAAAAGTCAGAAAAACTCTGTGTACGTGTGTGTATGTGTATGTAATTCTTTTCATGTGTGTGTGTATGTGTTTATGGATGGGCTGTCAGCCAAATTTTTGGCACCGCCCAGTACCAGTGGTACTCTGATTATTTTATTTTATCAGTTTGATAACTACGTAAGACAACCTAAGCCAAAGGTCTATTTTTTTGCCATAACCAAGGCCAGAAACCAGAAATTACAAAATGGTATACAATATAAAGTAGGACAATAACTATAGACATACATTAAACACTGGATGCATTAAAAACTGAGTTACTGTATATTAGTTTTTTTATGTTGATTGCACGCATGCACAAGAAACATGTTGCGTCAGGTTTCTCCACAAGTAGGTTGTGGAGGCGTGGCACTGTTGTGCCCAATGCCCCCACAGCCTGCAAAGGCTTGTCCCCCGTCCGCCAGTGCTGTAGCACGCTGCTGCTGACACTAGTTCAGCCAGCGTACCACAACCTTCTAAAAAATCAGCCTCTGCAATCAGGGGCAGCCTCATCATTGCAGCGTCAGCCATCCGCTGCAATGTGGGAGTGACCCGTCATTGCAGGGCAGGATGTAGGATCCCTGATATTGTTTGTGAACATGGCGGTAGCTTGCCGCCATATTCACAAATAATATTTACCCCCCCATGTTTATTTGCCGACGGAGGAGCCCAATCCCCGTAGGCATAATGTAACCCCCGCCCGGGTTTATATTCGTCGACGGGTGCCAAACCCTGCTGCCAGAAAGGAATTCTCCATTTTGTTGTTTGGTGACGGGGTGCCTAATCCCCGCTCGGCAGAAAAGAATTCCCCGCCTTTGTTGTTTGCAGATGGGGTGCCCATCCCCCATCACGCCACAGCTGCCCCCCAAAGCTAGACTCCGTGGCATGCTGGGAGCCCACCCCAGCGTGCCGCATGCCCCTGTAAAGTTAAAAATGGTCCCGCAACATTTTTTTGGTTTTTACCTGAAAAAAAGGAAACGGTCCCTCGTAGTCTCCCTGCACCCCTCCCACAACCCGCACCCATCCACTGCACACCCTGCCTCCCCACACACCCCCTCATCCCATACTTACTTCCGGAGCTCAGAGCGACGATCTTCGGTTGACCAGGAACACGTCTGCACTCTCCAAAACCGACCACGAACTGAGGAAATGCCGGTAAGCTGTATAATGTAATAAATAGGGTTTTGTCAACTTTAGTGCATATCTCTGGCATGTCAGGGACTTTTTTCACCAAATTTTCAACATGGGGTTTTTGGGACCCCTCCTCATGAATTTTTGAACTGTCATGGCGTTAATCGGGCCTGAAAGATGGTTTTGTGGTCACTGTGCGGAATCACCCTTTGGAGCCAATTTAACGAAATGACAGTGTCAGTGTTCATGAGGTGGGCTCTCAAAAAGTCTATGTTGCAAATTTGGTGGAAAAAATCCAAACAAAATACTGTTTCATGAGTGTGCATTGCGCAGTTGCTATGTACGTTCGTAACTTCATGAATTTACAATATTTTCACACCAGATTTTCAACATTGGCATTTTGTCACACCTCCTTGTGAGCAGTACAGCTGTCATTGTTCACATCCTGGCCAAAATGCGTTTTCGCACTTCCGGAGCAGAATAATGTGGTCGCTGTGGGAAATCAGTGTTCAGGACATATTAAGAAAATGGCAGTGGCACTGTTCATGAGTAGAGCTCCTAAAATACCTGTGTTGAAAATTTGGTAACGATACTCCATAAAATGACTGTGTTAAGAGCGTGCGCTGTGCAGTTGGCACGCACGCTCATAACTTCGCGAATTTATAATATTTTCACTCCAGATTTTCAATATTGCCATTTTCCCAGACCTACTTATGAACAGTACAGCTGTCATTTTTCCCATCCTGGCTGAAATGTGTTTTCGCACTTCCGGTGCAGAATAGAGCGGTCGCTGTGGGAAATCACTGTTCGGGACAGATTAAGAAAATGACAATGACAATGATACTGTTCATGAGCAGAGGTCCTAAAATGCCTATGTTGAAAATTTGGTGATGATAGCCCATCAATTGACTGTGTTACAAGTGTGCGTTGCGCTTTTTCCACGCACCCTTGTAACTTCGCAGATTTGTAATATTGTCACACCAGATTTTCAGCAGTGCCATTTTTTCACACCTCCTTATAAGCAGTACAGCTGTCATTTTTCACAGCCTGACCGAAATGTGTTTTCACAGTTCCAGCGCAGAATAACGTGGTCACTGTGGGAAATCAGTGTTTGGGACAGATTAAGAAAATGACAGCGGCACTGTTCGTGAGCAGAGGTCCTAAAACTCTATATTGAAAATTTGGTGACGAATCTCCATAACATGACTGTGTTACAAGCGTGCGTTGGACTGTTTCCACGCACCCTTGTAACTTCGCAAATTTATAATACTGTCACTCCACATTTTCAACAGTGGCATTTTTTCACAACTCCTTATTAACACTACAGCTGTCATTTTTCACATCCTGGCTAAAATATGCTTTTGCACTCCTGCCAGACAATAGCACGGTCACTCTGTGAAATCAGTGTTTGGGACAGATTAAGATCGACCAAGTGAGAGGGGGGAGTGACCGAGCTCAACTGAGCTCTGTCGGGACTGCTGCGGATTTGTTTGTGGGCAGAGAAAGGCCCCAACACAAGAGCCCAGTAAAAAAGGGCAGCCTGCAGCACTGGGAGAAAACAGAGAGAGCGACTGAAAGAGGGGAGTGAGCGAACTCACGAAGGCACTGTCAGGACTGCTGCGGATTTCTTTAATGGGCAGAAAAAGGCATCAATACAGGCAGGGGACCAGTACAAAAGGCCAGCCTGCAGTGGTGGGAGAAACAGTACGAGCGAGTGAGACAAGGGGACTTGGTGAGCTCAATGGAGCTCTATCTGGACTGCTGGGATTTCTTTGTGGGCAGAAAACGGTGCCAATGCAGGCAGGAGCCCTGTACAAAAGGGCAGCTTGCAGCACCAGGACAAACAGAATGAGCGACCAGAGAGGGAGACTGAGTGACCTCAACGGAGCTCTGTCGGGACAGCTGCGGATTTCTTTGTGGACAGACAAAGGTGCCAATGCAGCCAGGAGCCCCATACAAAAGTGCAGTCTGCCGCGCCAAGAGAAACAAAACGAGCGAGTGACAGAGCAGTAGTGAGCACACTCAAAGGAGCTCTAGTGTGACTGCAGCAGATTTCTTTGTGGGCAGAAAATGCGGCAACGCAGGCAGGAGCCCAGTACAAAAGGTCAGCTTGCAGCGCCGGCAGAAACAGCATGCAAGAGTGACAGAGGGGGAGTGAGCGAGCTCAGTGGAGCTGTGTCAGGACTGCTTCAGATTTCTTTCTGGCCAGAAAAAGCCGCCAATGCAGGCAGGAGCCCAGTACAAAAGGGCAGCCTGCAGCGCCAGGAGACACAGAACGAGTGAGTGAGGGAGGGGGAGTCAATGAGCTGAACGGGGCTTTGTTGGGACTGCTGCAGATTTGTTTGTGGGCAGAAAAAGGCAGCAATGCAGGCAGGGGCCCAGTACAAAAGGGCAGCCTGCACTGGCAGGAAAACCAGAATAAGCGAGTGAGTGAGCTCAACAGAGCTGTATTGTAACTGCTGCAAATTTCTTTGTGGGCATAAGCAGGCAGCAATGCAGGCAGGAGCCCAGTAGAAAAGGGCAGCCTGCAGTGCCGGCAGAACAGAATGAGCTAGTGAGAGGAGGGGAGTGAATGAGCTCAACGGAGCTTTGTCGGGACTGCTGCAGATTTCTTTGTGGGCAGAAAAAGGCTCCAACAGATGCAGGAGCCCAGTACAAAAGGGCAGCCTGCAGCACCAGGAGAACCAGAATGAGTGAGTGAGACAGGGGGAGTGAGCGACCTCAATGGAGCTCTGTTGGGACAGCTGCGGATTTTTTCCTCAGCAGAACAAGGTGCCAAAGCAGGCAGCAGCCCAGTACAAAACAGCATCCTGCAGCACCGGGACAAACAGACTGAGCCAGTGACAGAGGGCCACTGAGCGAGCTCAACAGACCAACGCAATCAACATTTGGCATTGACAAATGCTTGTTTATTTAAAAGTTTAACCAGGAAATACATACTGAGATTAAAAAAAAGCTCATTTACAGATGTGTCCTGGGGAAGTGGGGAGAAAAAGATAGCTAAACAATATAATTACTAAAAATACAAGAAGTCATATACAGTGATATAGAAATACAAGCAGAATCATAAATATTAGAGGCAAATTAGTATTGAACGCAATTAGAAAATATAACAATCTCCTATTTATAAAGAAAGGAAAAAGTGGTGACACAGTATAAAAGGGCAAAACTAGAGAAGGGGAATAAGACTATCAGTGACAAGTCATGAGCCGTCTCATCAGCGCAGCGGTTGGATTTCCGTCTGTGATGCCGGCTATCCAGGTTCAGTAATGGACCAGGTTCTCTGGAGGGCCGGCCGGGGGGAGAAAGATAGAGCATCCAGTGACAGCTTGCCTTCTTTGGGGGGAGGGTGGGGATGCGGCTCAGTGCCTGCTGGCTCCTGTAGGAGGCTAGGGGCACAACAGGATGTTAGACCCTAGATGACTGGGGAGTGGCAGATGTTAGCTCATGCCTTGACATCAGTGGCACGCCACTTCCCTGGGGAGAAAAAATGGAAAAATGGTGCCCTGGCTGATAGGGTGATGGCCTCCCCAGATCCTCATTGCTGGGCTCCCAGACCCCCATCTGCAGCACCCAGGGTTGTGAAGATACGGCCGGAAGGCTCATCCCCTATAAAGGTAATGGACCCACCCAATGAAGGGGTACATCGGGGATACCTGGGTTGGTTGCAATGTGGGGCAGTAGGGTCAGGAGCTGCCAGGATGAGAAAGGTCCTTGTGGGGGCCTGAAGGAGATATCAGCTATGGTGCATGGTGGGAGCAGCCAAAAAAAAAAATAATAATGAGGGAGTAAAAGATGAAGGGGTCATAGACAGTTGCAGGAAGGATAACAAAAGTAATTAAAAAAAAAAGACATTAGGGAGGAAGGAGAGGAGGCAGAATGAATAGAAAAGGGAAGAGAGGACCATAGTTTAGGAAAGGGTAACAAAAAGCAAATTGTACAACAGTAGATTTTCTAGAAGGAAGAGAGAGAGAATAGAAGGAAGTGTTACAGAGAGAGAGTAGGAGGAAGGAGGAAGAAGGAGAAGGGGGCAGGAAGGATCTGAGATAAGAGGGGAGGTTGCTGAACCAGAATTTGGACAAAAAAGAGACACAATGGAAAATGCATCTAGCATCAAGACAGAGGAGAGAAAGGGCTAAGCAAAGAGAGCGGTGGTGAGTATGAGGTGGGTAATCTAAAGCAAAATAACAGAAAAAATGGAAAAGGGGGTCGTCTGGCAAGGGAGGACTTAGGGGCACTACTGTAGACTAAGTCCCCATAGTCAAAGATTGGAAGATAATTTTTAATACAATTTCTCAGTGGCCAGGGAGTGGAATACTTGCTTTATTTCTCCACAAAGCACCAAGCTTAGGGTAAAGTTTACAGTGAATTGCATCAATATGCACTGAGAAATCAAGATGCCAGTCAAGGCCGACCCCGAGGTACTTGAGGGAGGAAGCATCTTTAATCTTAGCACCACTAAGGGTATTAAAATAGTTGGCAAGAAGTAAGTTTGACAAGCCTCTGACAGGTGCCAAAAGTCCTTGAGACAGTTTTTTTTTTTTTTGCATCATGGGACAATTAGACTTGAAGCAATGCTGAATATTGTCAAATCCAACTGAAGCAGGGAGGTAAGATCACACAATACAATTAGTAATGGAATGTATATAATATATACAATAATGGATGGGGAAGTGTGCTTAATGAGAATTTAATGGTTGACTTCAGTGTGGGATGCTACATAAACCCCGAGGGTGAAGCCCGAGGGGTTTATTAAAGCATCCCACACCGAGGGCAACCATTAAATTTGAGTTCAGCAGACTTGCCCATCTTTTATTTTTTATAATTGCTGGACAGCAATTTTTTCCAACTTGAATTTACTTTCTCACTCTTGCAGACACACAAACACACACACACACACACACACACATACACACACACACACTCACTCACTCACTCACTCACTCACTCACTCACTCACTCACTCACACTCTCTCTCTCTCTCTCCTCTGTTTCTCTTTCTCTCTGTCTGTCTAAGAGAGTCTTTTTTTCCTCTCCTTCAGTTTTTTATGTTTGCTTGCATGCATGCACAAGAAACATGTGGCAGCTTAGGAGAGAAGCGGGCTGTGGAGCTGCATCACTGTGGCAGCCAATGCCAGCACTGCATTGTTGGTTTTGGCAGTGCTTGGCCAATGCAGAGCCAGTGTGCTGATGACACTGGTTCTACAGAGTGCCACCAAGTTGTAAGGATTTTGCTACTGCAATCAGGGGCCGCCTCGCCATTGCAGCGTCAGCCATTCTGCTGCAATGAGGGAGTGACCCGTCATTGCTGGACGGTACCTTGCCTGGTGTAACATTACCAGGACCCTAGCGGCTGTTTGCTGCCTCAGAGGCACATAGAAAGCCGACGGGGGAGCCCAATCCCCCTGTCAGCATGACCCGACCCAGTTCATTTGCCAACAGGGGAGCCCACTCCCCATCGGCATAATGCCCCCCCCCATTTCAGTTGTGTGCCAAGGGGGTGCCCAATCCCCCTCAGCATCATGGACCTCCCACACATTTCTGTGCCAACAGGGGGCCCAATCCCCATTACATAGATACATAGATACATAGACAGTGTTGGCAGATAAGGGCCTACGGCCCACCCAGTCTGCCCATTTGAGCTTGTAAGTTTACTTTATGTTTTCTTAGAAGTCTGTTGCCCCTTAAACCTGACCTCCAGAATTCCTTTATGTTTATCCATTGCATTCTTAAATCCCGTGATTGTTTCAGCTCCCACCACTTCCTCTGGCAGGGTGTTCCACTTGTCCACCACCCATTCTGTGAAGAAATTCTTCCTCACATTTCCTCTGAATCCTCCTCCCGCCAACTTCATCCCATGTCCTCTAGTCCTGGAACACCTTTTTCGCTTAAATATAGGGTATTCCTGCACCCTGTTCCTCCCTGTAAGATACTTGTATGTCTCTATCATATCCCCTCTCTCCCTCCTCTCCTCCAGGGAGTACATATTCAGTTCCTTCAACCTGTCCTCATAGGACTTGTGATGCAATTCATGTACCATCTTTGTTGCCCTCCTCTGAACCTTCTTTACCCTCTCTATCTCCTTACGTAAGTAAGGTCTCCAGAACTGTACACTGTACTCCAGGTGGGGCCTCACTAGTGTCTTGTATAGTAGAATTATGACCTCCCTTTTCCTGCTGGTGATGCCCCTGCCTATGCATCTCAGCATCCTATTTGCTTTACCTGCTGCCTTGTCACACTGTTTCCCTACCTTGAGGTCATCAGAGATGGTAACCCCAAGATCCCTTTCCTGCTTGGTGCATGCTCTATCCTCACCCCCCCAACTGATATATTGTGCTTGGGTTTTTGTGCCCCATATGCATTATCTTGCACTCCTTTGCATTGAATTTCAACTGCCAAACCCCTGACCATTCTTCAAGTTTCTGCAGGTCCCTTCTCATTCTGTCTATACCCTCTGGTATGTCTAGTCTGTGACAGAGCTTTGTGTCATCAGCAAACAGGGAAATTCTGCCTTCTAGGTCCTGTGCAATGTCACTGATGAAGATGTTGAATAGAACCAGTCCCAGCACTGATCCCTGTGGTATCCCACTGGTCACTCTTCCCTCTGTGGAGTGACAGCCATTTACCACCATCCTCTGTGTCCTGCCGCACAGTCAGTTACCTACCCACTGCACTACTGTCCTGCCCACACCCATATTCCCCAGTTTGTGTAACAGTCTTCTATGTGGCACAGTGTCAGAGGCCTTGCTGAAGTCCAGATAGTCCATGTCCACTGCCCTCCCTGATCCACCTCCCTAGTCACCTAGTCAAAACTTCAATGAGGTTGGTCTAACATGACCTCCCCTGGTGAAACCATGCTGCCTTAGGTCCTGTAGTCCACTGACAACCAGATGTTCCACCAATCTTTCATTCAGTAGTGCTTCCATGATCTTCCCCAATACCGAGGTGAGGCTGACTGGTCTGCAGTTCCCCGCTTCCTCTTTGTTCCCACTTTTGTATAAGGGGACTACATCTGCTGTCCTCCAGTCTTTGGGTACCACCCCTGTTTCCAGTGATCGGCTAAACAGGATTGCAGAGGTTCAGCCACCACCTCTCTTAGTTTTTTAAGGACTCTGGGGTGCACCCCATCTGGCCCCATTGCTTTATCAACTTTATTACTTCCAGTTCCTTCAGGACCCTTTCTGTAAAGGGACTTGTGTCCATTTCTACCATTCCACCCCTTGTACTCCTTCAGACCCATTACCTTCCTCTTCCTCAGTAAAACTGAGCAGAAACTACCTGTTCAATATGTCAGCTTTACTGTTGTCATCCTCCACCTTGGACCCCATCCTCCCCCTTCAGTCTCTCTATCCCTCCCTTTGCATTTCTTTTTTCACTTATGTATCTGTAAAAGGTTTTGTCCCCTCTACCCACTGATTTTGCAATGTGCTCTTCTGTCTGAGCTTTGGCTTCCCTTACTGACCTCCCTGCCTCCCTTTGCTTCTCCTGGTACTTCTCCCTATCCCCTTGTGCCTGTGTCTTTTTGTATTGCTTGAATGCAGTCTTTTTGTCCTTCACTTTCTCTGCTACCTCCTTGGAAAACCATAATGGCCCCCTCTTCCTTTTCCCCTTGCTAACCTGCTTAATAAATAATTCTGTTTTTCTTGTAATCCCCATTTTAAATACTGCCCACTGTTTCTCAACCCCTGATTCCTGCCCCATTCCCCTTAATGCCTCTTTCAAGCATCTCCACATTTTCCCAAAGTCTGTCCCCCTAAAATCTAGGATACATGTTTTTGTGTGGTTTGGTTCTGCTCTTTCTGTGATTTCAAACCACAATGACTGGTGGTCACTGTTCCCCAGGTGCTCCCCCACTGTTACCCCCATCACACTGTCATTGTTTGTTACCACAAGGTCCAGTATTGCCTTCTGCTGAGTTGGTTCCATTACCAATTGCTTGAGGAATGCACCCTGAAGGGAGTCCAGGATAAATCTACTCCTAGTTGGCTTCATTCCCCCCATTCCCAGTTCCAGTTGCTGACAGGGGAGCCCACTCCCCATTGGCATAATGTCCCCATCCCCCAATCGGCTTCGGTCCTCCTCCCAACAAATACAGGTGGTACACTGGGAGCCCACCCCAGTGTACCAAACAACACATGCAAAACAAGAAAACGGACCCTCGTTGTCTTTTTTTTTTACCTGCAAAACAAGAAAACGATCCCTTGCTGTCTCTCCTGCCACCACCCCAGTCCCGTGCCCACCATCTGCGCACCTTGCCTCCCCATCATCCCATATTTACCTCCGGAGCTCAGCGGGATGATCTTTGGTGGACCGTGAACACATCTGCACTCTTCAGAACTGATCGCAAACTGAAGAAATGCCGGTAAGCTGTATAATGTTATAAATAGGGTTTTTTCAACTTTGGTGCATATCTTGGGCATTTATGGGAATTTTGGCACCAAATTCTCAACATGGGGTTATTGGGACCCCTCCTCATGAATTCAGTCACTGTCTTGGCATTATTTGGTCCTGAAAAGTGATTTTGTGGTCACTGCATGGAATCACCTTTCAGGACCTATTAACGAAACAATGGTGCCACTGTTCATGAGGTGGGCTCTCAAAAAGCCTATGCTGCAAATTTGGTGAAAAAAATCCATAAAATGATTGTTTTACAAGTGTGTATTGTGCAGTTTCCACGCACGCGTGTAACTTTGCAAACTTGTAATATTTTCACTCCAGATTTTCAACATTGGCCTTTTTCCACACCTCCTTAGGAACAGTACAGCTGTCATTTTACACATCCTGGCCAAAATGTGTTTTTGCACTTCCGGCGCAGAATAGCGCGGTCGCTGTGGGAAATCAGTATTCGGGATACATTAAGAAAATGACAGTGACACTGTTCATGAGCAGAGGTCCTAAAATACCTATGTTGAAAAGCTAGTGATGAAAGTTCATAAAATAAATGTGTTACAAGTGTGCGTTGCGCAGTTTCCACGCACTCTTGTAACTTCGCAACTTTTCAATATTTTTAAGCCAGATTTTCAACACTGCCATTTTTTCACACCTCCTTGTGAACAGTACAGCTGTCATTTTTCACATCCTGTCCAAAATGTGTTTTCACACTACCGGCACAGAATAGCTCGGTTGCTGTGGGAAATCAGTGTTCGGGACAAATTAAGAATGAGCGCATGAGACAGGGGTAGTGAGTGAGCTCAGTGGAGCTCTGTCGGGACTGCTGTGGAATTCTTTGTGGGCAGAAAAAGGCACCAACGCAGGCAGGAGCCCAGTACAAAAGGGCAGCCTGCAGCACTGGGAGAAACAGAACGAGTGAGTAGGAGAGGGAGTGAGTGAGCTCAACTGAGCTCTGTTGGGCCATTAGAGTTGTCCACCCTGCCACCCAGGGTCCTGTGTGGTCCTATATTACAGCAGGGTCTCTGGGTTGGAGACAAAGCAATGACTGAATACTTTTAGGATTGCTGTAATAATACAGATTTATTTGTTTTGTTTATTTCTCTAACTGAGCTAAGTACTGAGCTATACTGTTAGGATTGCTGTAATAATACATATTTATTTGTTCTGTTTATTTCTCTAACTGAGCTGAATAATACTTGGAGTGCAATAGGATTTCTAACTGGGCTAAGTGAAACTATATGAGGGCTGAGAACAAAAAGTATGGTAGCTGAGAGGTGAAAAACGGACAAGGATTGCTACAGTAATGCAGTATCTAATGGATGAGATTTGAGACTGAATTAACCTGGATCGGCCAGGGGCAGTAGAGGGACTAGTGTGGGGGGAACAGGAATTTGAGTAACTAGGGGCCTAACACTTGTAATAGGGTACAGAAACCGGGACTAAGAGCCCGTAACATAAGATGGGGCCAAAATGGGGCAGGTGCCGCATGTCAATAGGGTGGGCATCTTTGGAAGGGTGGTAGGGTGTATAGGGTGTGGGTCCGCCATGATCCTGGACTGGGCTTGGAGGATGGGGGGGTGTTGGGTATGGTCTGTAGACAACTGGCTAGTTTGAGGGAGGAACTGTGGAGGTTAGAGAGGAGTCTAAGTGGCAGGGCAGATGAGTAGGTAGGCATCCTGGCTGGGGGGGGGATAGGGGATGGCAAGGGGGGGATGGGGGAACAACTAGGAACTGAAACTGACTCCAGTATCAGAGGCACTAGCAGAAAAGAGAGAAGACGGAGGGGTGTCCAAGGTGAAGGGGGCCTCCTGATGGTGGAGGAAGAGACCATGAGGAGTACCACGGGAGAAAGCAGATGGCTGTGGGTAGGGAGGGACCAGGGTGGGACCGGGGGGCACAGAGGGGAACAAGTCGGAGGGGGGAACTGATAGGGGGAAGAAATGTAGGAGGGGTATCAACTAAGAAGATTTGAGCCTCTGCAATAGGACAGAGAGGAGGAGGAGCAGGAACATACTAAAGAGGGGGGAGACAAGCAGGGCATACGAGGGATGGCAACAGGTTGGGGAAGAGGTAGCAAGGATGAAAGATTAGAAGGGGAGCTAGTAAGGAAGGAGGGGGTGACTGGAGGAGAGAAGGCTATGGGAATGGTGAAGGATGGGAAGGGCATCACTATCAGGGTCTAAGGGAATGGGGGCTCTAAATCGCAATAACTGGGATAGGAGAGGAGTTGGAAATCAGCAGGGGAGGAGGGGAGGTTGACATGGGAAGCCCTGTAGGAAGTAGTCAGGCTGGGAAGGGGTTTAAGGGGGATGGGAGGAATAAGGCAGAGAAAAGGGATGAAGCAGAAGTTGGGGGTGCAGATACAGAAGTCACAGAGGGTGCAGCTGGTGGGGGTAAGGGACAGGGAAGAATAAATACTGGGGTGGTGGAAAGGGCAATAGAAGGGAAAGGAGGTAAGGGATGGGGGGTACTCATCCTGGGGGATTCTATACTGAAAGGGTGAGATGGGATGGAAGGGGGGAAAGGCACAGCCGAATTTGCTTTGAAGCTATCCCCGGGTTGACTGCAGGAGGGGCAGAACAGGCACTGCTCAAGTGTGCAGTGAAGTGGAGGAAGAAACCTCATTTAGTGTTGCACGTGGGTACAAATAACTTGGTGGGGGAGACTGTAAAAGTAGTGAGGGGGAGGTTCGAGGAGTTGGGCAGACAGTATGAGGGGGGGGGAATCGGTGACATTCTCAGAGGTACTCCTGGTACCATGTCCAAGCACAGTGAGGAAGGATAGGATTGAGGAGTTCAATGACTGGCTGAGGGATTGGTGCCACACCAAAAATTATGGGTTAGTGACTAACTGGGGTAGGGTCTGGGGGAACAGTGACTTGTACGTGGGGGACAGGCTACACTTGAGCAGGGAGGGGAGGGGAAGGGAGTATTAAAGGTGGGATTAGAAGGGTATATCTCTACGAAAGGTGGATTTAAGCTAGTGGGGAGGAGTGGCCAGAAGTCTGAGGTTGGTAGAACGGTCCGGACAGGGGAGCCTAATGAGCTCACCCCCCTAGATACAGGTAAAGGCGGAGGCGTAATAACCCCGGGAGGGGGTGGGCAATGATCTGAGTGTTATACAGAAGGCACAACCATCCAGTAAGAATGAGGAGGAGAAAGGGTGCTGCCTGTCAGGAGGAGGGACACAGGCCAAGGAGAAGAGTGAGGGGAAGGAGGAGTACAGGTGGAAGGTGGTCTCTGTCAATGCAAGAAGTCTGGGGAACAAAATTGCAGAGCTTCAGGCACTGCTTTCAGACGAGAAGGTGGACACTGCTGCAGTGACAGAGACTTGAGCCACAGAGCATCATGACTGGGACTTGTCAGTCCCGGGATACAGGATATATAGGAGGGACTGGGGGTTGGAAGGGGGTTGCACTCTATGTGAGGGAATGGATCAAATGCATAAGGGATGAGGGAGAGGAGGAGGAGAGGAAAGAAGCGCTTTGGGTGCAACTCCTGGACTCCTAGAGCAAAAAACTGAGGCTGGGAGTGGTGTACAGACCATCAGCCCAATCCAGGGAACTGGATGGAGAGTTGGCAGAGCAGATAAGGAGGGTGTGTAGAAGGGGGAGTGTGGTGATAGTGGGGATTGTAACCTACCAGGGGTTGACTGCAGCACTCTGGCTACTAGCAGTACCAGGGAGCAGGTGCTCCTTGATGCATTCCAGGATGGCCTTCTGACACAATTGGTAAGTGGGTTTACAAGGCTTGGTAACACTCTGAATCTAGTACTGACAAATGGGGAGGCAGTGAGGGAGGTAAGAGTGGAGGACCCACTAGCTGGTAGTGACCACCAAACAGTGTGGCTTGTTCTCACACTGGGCAGGGAGACACAAGGCACAGGCGCTAATGTGGTGGACTTTGGTAGGGTGGACTTTGGGAGGATGGGAGCAATACTGCAAGGAAGACTCCAGGATATAAGGCCGGGGATGGATGCAGAACAAAAGTGAGGAGTCAAAAAGACTGGGCTAACAGAGGACACAGTAGCCTGCACCAGGGCAGGAGTAAGAAGAGCAGAGCCAAAAAACCATGCTGGGTGAACAAAGAACTGCTGCAATGGGTGAGGGCAAAGAGGGCTGCATACCGGAAATACAGGAGAACAGGGAAGGGAGAGGATAAGGAGGCTTATGGGAGTTGGTCAAGGGAGGTGGCCAGGAGGGTGAAAAAAAGTTAAAGACTCCAGGGAATTAAGGTTATCACAAGGCATAAAAGGAGGGTAAAATGACTTTTTTAGGTATGTCAGGGAAAAGAGGAAGTGCAAGGAACATATTGTGAGGATAAAGCTGGGAGAGGATTAGGTGGAAAAGGGGGACGAGCAAGCGGAAATTCTAAATGAGTACTTCTGCTCCATTTTCACTAAGGAGAGGGATGGTCCACTACCAGCATGGGCTGGGGGGTGGGGAAAGAGGTGATGGACAAAGTGATCACATGGAGTAGGTTGCTAGAGGGGCTGAGGGCAGTAAGGGTGGACAAGGAACTAGGTCCCGATGGCATTCTCCCCATGGTGCTGAGGGAGATGGCAGAGCTGTTGGCTGAGCCACTGGCAGATCTGGTCAACACCTCCCTGGAAACGGGGTGTGTGCCACAGGACTGGAGGGTGGCCCATGTGGTGCCCATACACAAGAGTGGGCCTAGGGAGGAGCCAGGAAATTATCGGCCTGTCAGTCTCACGTCCATAGTGGGTAAGCTTATAGAGGCAATACCGAAGGAGAAGCTGGTGGCATTCCTAGAAAGTAATGGCCTCCAAGATGGGCGGCAACATGGATTCGTCTCAGGGAGGTCTTGTCAAACCAATCTAATAGAGTATTGGGTAAAGCCGAACACCCCAAGGCACACCTCAACACTTGTTGGTGTCTGCAGGATAGGGTGCAGTAAAATGGCATGAACGTTATGGGTGAAAACCCAAACTCATACACCAATGCCTGTCCATCTCTGCAGGGTGGAAGTGGGGTTGGCGTGAAGTTCAATACATCACTGCCATTCCTACTCTGCATCTGTCTAACTCCTGCATTTCCAATGCTAATACCAGCAAGCAAACATTCGGCATTGACAAATGCTTGTTTTTTGTAGAGCTGCTTTTTTTTTTTTATTTAGGTTGTGCTTTCTTTCAGAAGAGCTACAAGTAAAGATCACGATCGTGATCATTGCTTACCACAATCTGGCAGGTCGGACCATCGGAGCCGTTCTGCTGGCAGTTCTTGTCTGCTGCAGCTGCCGAACGACAGGATCAACCAGATAGATTTTTTTGGGTTTTCAAATGTAACTGCTTATTAAAAGAAAAGAAAAGTGACAGGAATCTCAGTTTGGTGGCTTCTCACTTCCCAAGATAAGGAGTCACCATATTTCAAAATGCCCAACCAGGAAGAGGTGAACAGCCAATGAGTGAGTGGATGTTTTTGATTGACTGGGCACGTTCTCGAGGTTATAACCTGCGTGTTATAAAGGCAAATTATAACTGGTTCAGCCCATAGAAAAAATTGCTGACCAGTTATTGTAAAATAAAAATAAAACTATAGTAACAATAATAGGGATAGTAATGTATTAGTAATGGAAACTTTACAAGAATAGCAGAGTAACGGACAGTGGCACACAAAATTATCAGTCAGATGTTTCTTATAATAAATTTTAAACATTAAGGGTGGAAAGGGAGCTCAAGGTAAATGGCAATTCATTCCATAACATAGAAGCAGCAGAGGAAATGGACATCTTTACCATTCCAGTGGGACAGAATGGGTTTGGCCAACAGTGTTGGTAATGGGAAAAATTAATTGGGGAAATCCACAACCTTTGATTTAGGATCAAACATACCAGACAGAGTTCTAGAGACAAGTTTCCTTATTATAGTTTGAATTTTTCAGTTTTATGCTTTTAGAGTGGTAAATTTTACACAGGAGCAATCCTTCCCATTTTCTCCTGGAACTGGGACTGCCATTTAATTTCACACTTGGGACTGAATTCCCCTTGGGTCCCCCTTATTTCCACTAATGTCCAATAGTAATAATTAATGTGTAGACCTTAAAAACCTAGTTCAGAATAAAGATTGCAATGACATGTAATCCTTGCCCTACTTGTTGGGCTCCACTCCAGTCTTCCTGACCTTGGGGTATAAGCCGGGCTTGCCAGCATGCCAGAGCAGTTCCTTACCTTGGTGCCAGTTTGGTTTGGCTGTTTTTGAAGTGTCCTCAGACTTAGCTGGAGTTTGACTTGTAGGAAAAAGTTTACCCCTGCATGGTTCTATTTGCATACCACAAACCTTCATGTTGACAAAAGAGGACTTTTTGGAATCCATCCTGGTTACCAGAGCAGATACAGATAGTCCCTGTGGTCAGACTGGAAATATTTAGGTTGGGGAACTTTCACATATAGATTTTTAGGAGGGAGAGCTGTTATTCCGAGGTGGTGCAACTCTCCTATAACATTCAATGAAGAAAGATAACAGAGGTGCAGGAACTCTGATACAATTTTGTTAGAGGTGTTGATCCATTCCTGGGGGCAGCCCCACCGCAAGGGGGTGAACTCGCAGGGTTAAGGTCCCATGGTTGGGGGCAGTCCAGGGATGTACCATGGCCAGAGAGTAGAAAATATAAATAAAAATAGAGGTGGGGGATCTGAGTTGTGGGCTCCTGCTTGATTTTATCCCTGGATAGTCTCATCCATCTTATGTCTAGCAGTTTTAGTGGAAACATATTTAACATCTATCAAAATTCTAAGCTCAATGGTTGAGAACAAGGCAAGCAAGTACTGTGCATGCCTGTCATGCTTTGGAAACCGTGTTTTTTCAGGTTTCTCATTTACCAAAATCTGGGGATCCTGTCCGATTTATGGACCTTTTTGATGCAAGGCAATACAGAAATACTAGTGAAATGCTAGATAAAGCATTAGTTATATACTTAGTGGGATGGGCCATTTAGTGTTATTTATTCAGGAGGGCTGACTTCAAGAAAATGAGAGAATGCCTCAGGGATGCCCTGGCAGAGATGGGGGAACGGGTGGGAGTAGATGAACAGTGGGTTGCAATAAGGGAGGGAATTGAAAGAGCTACTAAACTGTGTGTCAGGTAGATCAGTAAGTGCAGGAGGAGGAGGAGGCTGATATGGTTCACTAGGGAGGTAGCAGAGAAGGTAAAGGAAAAAAAACTAGCCTTTGGAACATACAAAAGAACACAAAAGGAGGAGGGGGATAGGGAGAGTTACTAGGGAAGACAAAGGGAGGCAGGGAGGGCAGTAAGGGCAAAAGCATTAACAGAAGAGACCATAGCCAGATCAGTTAAGAATGAGGATAAAACATTTTAGAGGTACATTTGTAAATGGATGAAAACCAAGGGAGGAATAGTCAGACTGAAAGCAGAGGGACTAGATTATGTTGAGGGGGACAGTTAAAAGGCAGGCATACTAAACACATATTTTTGCTCAGTATTCAATGAGGAGGGGGTTGGATAGGGCCAGAGCTGCTGGACAAGGCAAAAAGAGTCAGGAGAGGAACATGAGCCCCTTTAGTGTGGAAAGAGTCCTGAGTGAGTTAACAAAGCTGAGGGTGGACAAGACAGTCGGTCCAGGTGCAGTGCACCCTAGGTTGCTGAGAGAGCTTAGGGAAGAGTTTGCTGCACCCCAAAAGGCAATGTTCTGCCTACTGCTAGAAACAGGGGAGGTTCCAAAGGACTGAAACAGGGCAGATGTGATCCCACTCCATAGAGGTAGTGATAGGGAAGAGGCTGGAAATTACAGACTGGTCAGTCTGTCTTGGTTCCACTATGCTGCGGCAGCAAATTTTATGTCGACCGATGGCACAGCAACAGCACAACACCGCCAACTGGTGTTGTGCTGTTGCTCGAGATTCGGTGCAAGTGTTTTCTGTGGGGGGCTTCTACCCACACACCTCCTTGCCCCCGCACCCCCATACTACAGATTACCAACTTCAGTCAGAGTTGGTTCGGGGATGGGGGCAAACAGCTTCCCAGCACCAGTGTCGTGTAGCGGAGACCATCATAGAGGCTGCCAACAATGTCACTGTGATGGTCTTCGCAGTGGGAGTGTCACTGCATGGTCGGTATACGATCTGACTTTAATAGTGGGCAAGGTGATGGAATCACTGCTGAAAGAATGGTTAGTTGAATACTTTACTACGAGTGGTCTACAAGACCTGGGACATCATGGATTTACAGGAGGGAGATCCAGCCTGACAAACCTAATAGAATTTTTCAACTGAGTAACAAAGGTGGTGGACGTGGCCTACCTGGACTTCAGAAAGTCCAGATAGAAGGCTGATAAGCAAACTGTGCAGCCTTGGGGTAGGTCCTAAAACTGTAAAATCAGTGGAGAGCTGGCTTGCTGGCAGGAGCCAAAGGGTGGTGGTAAATGGGGCACATTCTGGAGATGGAATGGTGGCAAGTAGAGTGCCGCAGGGGTCAGTATTGGGGTCGGTACTCTTCAATGTCTTTATTGGAGACATTGTAGAGGGGCTGGAGGGAAAGATATGCCTATTCGCGGATGACACTAAAATCTGCAGTGGTGTGGACTTGCCAGGAGGAGTTGAAAAGATGAGGGAGGACCTTAAAAAGCTATAGGAGTGGTCTAGAATTTGGCAGCTGGTATTCAGTGCAAAAAGGTGTAGGGTCACGCACATAGGGCACAAGAACCCAGGTGCAACATAGGAATTGGGAGGGGAAGTACTGACAGTCACAAAGCAGGAAAGGGACATGGGAGTCAGGGCCGGCATCAGGGGGGGTGCAAGGGATGCCACTGCACCAGGGCCCAGAGTGTGGGGGGGGCCCAGGTCCCCAGAAGTCAAAATAGTAAATTAATATTACTTTTAATGCTGGCCCGGTTGGCAAAAATGCTAGTGCTTTGCTGTGCTCTCACCTACCTCTGACTCTCAAGCATCACAGCAACTATAGTAAATATACCCGTTCACCGCCCGGCCGGCACCCGCCGCAGCCCTCCTCCTCCGCCCTGCATTCAGCTCTCATCCCTGAGCCATTTAAACCAACCACAGTGTGTGAGTATGAGCAGGAACAGGTGAAATTGTACTTGTGTGAGTCGAGTCCAATAGGTGACTGGCTGCAAGCCCACTTCACAGGAGGAGCATGCCATAGGCGATCCCATCCCGAGGTCCCGCCTTTGGGCAGCGTTTCATGCCATCATTGTCGACTGCAGTCAGTTATTGGCTGGGCGAGCTGTTGATCAGCCATGCTCAGGGCCCACTACTGAGTGAAAGAGCTGTTCCAAAGTAGTCTTCTTGTGAGTCATGTGATGGAGGGGTTTGGGGTGACATAACAACAGAACCGGCCGCTGACTATGGAAGTCTGATGGGGAAAGAATGCCGGTGAGTACAAAGTGTAGTGAAAAACAAATCGCAATGCAAAAAAATCAGTTTCATTGCAAGACAGCAAATCATCTAGCAAGGATGATGCAACATACACATTCCCGGGACCCATCATATAGGATCGCACTGTGTGGTATTACTGTTTAACAAGTCTGGTGGAGAGGATAGACTAGGGATATTTGAGTACAGGCAGAAATATCATGGTTGCATTTAAACAACAAATGAATAATGCAGGCTCATAATTCAAAAGAAAATGCTCATTTCCTCGTGATGAAGGGCTATGTTGTTTGCAAGTATTCATATAGAGCCCAAGCCCCAGCTGGGGGACGGGAGAGAAGAGATCCAGTCAGCCGACTTGCCCAGGCGGCCTCGGGGGGGTGTTTTTTGTGTGTGTGTGTACTGAGTTTGAGCCTGAGAGGAGGGAGAGGTTTTTTTTTTTTTTTTAACCTGAAGTTTCTTGTGGGCACCGGGCAGAGTCTGCAGGAAATCAGGAACATTACTTAATTACAGTTACTATACTCAGCAACTCAGGCTGACTGAGGGAAAAAAATGTGTTGCGAGTTAGTGTGTCATCAGAGGGACTGAGGAAGGAGGGAAATGGGAATATAATATATCTCACTGCCACTCTTCAGTCAGTCTTATTCTCTCATATATGTAGTTAAGTATAATTTTTTTTTTTTTTGTGAAATCAAGAAAAGTGGGGGGGGGCACTACACGGTCTTGCACTGGGGGGGGCCCACTACACAGTCTTGCACCAGGGCCCAGTAAATCCTAGAACCGGCCCTGCTGGGAGTTATCATCTTGGATGACCTAAAGATGACTAGATAGTGTGACAAGGTGGTAGGAAAGGCAAGCCAAATGTTCAGATGCATAGGGGAGGGGTATCACCATGAGAAAGAAGGAGATAATAATACCCCAGTATAAGACACTGTTAAGACACCACCTCGAGCACTACATGCAGTTCTTGAGGCCCCATCTCGGAAAGGACATAGACAGGATAGAGATGGTGAAGAGGAGGGCAACTAGAATGGTGCAAGACCTGCATGGGAAGACATAAGATGAAAGACTTAAGGACTTGAATAAGTATTCCCTTGAGGTAAGGAGGGAGCGGCGTATATGATAGAGATATTCAATGTCCTCACTGGTATAAACAGAGGGCAGGAAGGGAGCATCTTTTGGGATAGGAGATGCTCAAGGACAAGGGGGGTGGTATGAAGTTGGAGGGGGGAATGTGTAAGGGTAACGTAAGGAAGTTCTTTATGAAGAAGAGGGTGGTAGATTTTTGGAATGGCCTCCCAGAAGAGGTGGTGGGGGCTAAAACTGCCACAGGATTTAAAAATGCATTGGGATAGGCACATGGGTAATGGGTGTCCTGACACCAGAGGGTGGTGTTCCAGAGTTTAAGTAGAGCATCAGGTCTCACAATAGGTAATGGATTGATAGGGCAGACTAGGTGGGCTAAGAGGTCCTTATCTGCCTACAACTTCTATGTATCTATTTATCATACATTGTAAAGGAACTAAGCGAATAGGTGGGAAATCATAAAATCTGCTAAAGAACTATGGTTTTTGGTTTCTGGAACCAAAAGATGGAACCAAGAAGAAAACACAAACAAAAAAAGTTTAAACAACACACAGCTCCCAGGGTCTCAAAAATGAAACTGACAGAAAATTATTCCAATAGAAAATCATTGTGGGCTTGATTCACTGCACCTACAAGCAGCACATAGATGCAGCTAAGTTCCTGTATCTCATGAATTAGGGCCTGAACTACCACTGCAGCATTTACTAACTTTTTTATGGCATGCCCCCCACCTGAACCAGCTATTTACCAGAGCAATGTATGAGGACAGATCAGTGGCATGCAAGGGGATTGGCTAATTAGTGACCTTTTACAAAGCCACTTTCAAGTGGCTGAGGATGGTCGGGGGAGATGCATATCTTATGAAAGGAAGATGCAGCTTTAAGTGCTTAAGCACACCCTTGTTACCTCTAATCCTGGGCCAAGACTGACTCCTCTGGAAAACACTGGCCCTTGCACAGCCCTCCATTTTGTCATAGTGGCCAAGGCATGGGCCAAAAAGTACAGGATTTCTTTTTTAATTTAAACATATAATGTTTCTCTTGGGGATGCAACCATCCCATGTGTTGACTGCCATATCCCAAGATTGCTTGTAGAAGCTGAGATGGGGATAAACTAAGTGATCAAACCAAGCTCAGTATCTGGCTCAGTCTCTCCTCCCTATTTTCCTCTGTGTCACTCCCAGCACTCTCCTTAGACATATGAGTCAACTGAGGTTAGTGGATGCTCTTGGCGCACAAAGAGTGCTCCCGCAGAATTACATTGTAGAGCTGTTGTCCACCAGTGTGCAAATCGCATACTACATATGCTGGCCCTTATAAGGAAACAGGGGTGTTGGGGCAGACATCCCATCTTAAATCTGTAACAAAAACCTAAATATCAGCTGGTTTTGTTAAGAATGACAGGCTTTGTTCCCCATGATTAATGTGTCCGTTTGTTGATGCCACAATCACACCGTCAGGTTAATTCTAAATTCACAGTGGTCCCAGTACCAGGGCAGGATGCATGATTCAGCAGCATAAGTGGAGGACTAAGGACCCCTCTATAGGCATTATGTGAATGCCACACTATAGTATTAGTGCACTGCAATCAGTCCCAGGCTCTGGCTACCCATTTATGGGAGGAGGTGACACAGCCCCCGCCCCCATATAACACAAAATACACTAAATATCAGTTTGTTTGTTTTTTTAAATGGGGGCTTCACCCTCCACACACCCTGATATGTTTATTTCTTAAATGGGCGAGCTATTAGTTCTCTCTGCTATGATAGTTACACACAGCATGGCACAGAGTAGCATGGTGTGTGTATTTACCAACTTTCTATAGTACAACCATAGAACTAGTAGACACTCTATTAGTTCTATGAGTACTATGGGATTGGTTGAATAGCGGTATGCTATAAAACTAGTGGGGTCCTTAATCCTCCACTTAACACCCATTCGGCTAGATGTAAGAGATTCAGATAGTATATTGCTGTTTGGAAATGTTTTTACAACAAACTCAGTGTTCCTAAACCAAACAAAGAGTTTTTTGTTTTTGTTTTGTTTTTTTACACCTGCAGTTATGTTCATGGCATGTCTATTAAACACACGGCCAAGACATTGCACAACTGTAGATCACGAGGCTTACTGTTTCTTTTTAGGACATCAGTTATTTGGTGCTGTGGACTGGTGCTGCAGTCTCTTGGTGTTGGTGGAAGACGATGGACCACCATAAAAAGCATTGCCAGAATGCCACACTTGTTGCATCACTTAGGGTCAGCTGGTACGGCTGAAATGTTTCTTTTGCCAGTTTTAGTTTGGGGTCTCCACTCCAATGTTCTCATGTTTTCTTTTTTTTTTAAATGGGGATGTGGGGCTGGAGCCCACAAACTCAATTAAGTTGGTAAAGAAAACATCAGAACCATGCTAGTTAACCCTCAGTAGCACAACTATATAACATACTGCTATACCATGCTGCAATGGTCCATAGCCCTGCATGACTGCCAACCTCTTCTCCTGCTGCCACAAGTCACAATGACCTCCTCTCCTGCTTTGCTTCCCCAAGTCAAACTGAATGATGGAGTTACAGTTATTTTTTTTATTTTCTGTTACAAAATGGGGCAAACCTAAAAGTCAAACCAAACAAAATGAATGGTGATACAGTCATATGTAAATACAGTCTCATGAGACTACTGGACAGATTGATTCAATGAATTAAGCAGTGAGACACAACTGGGCATAGGTTATATCATGCAGGGTTTACCACATACCTAGGGGCATTATGAGGCATGATGCCACAGGGGTAGTGCCTTCAATACCTGGGCATACAATACACCCTGCACAACCCATGCCACAGAGTGTCTTACTGCTTATATAAAATTAGCTTGTATAAAAATGTAATACGTGCGTAAAATTGCTGTTACTAGATATGGAATATGTAAAATAGTCCCTCTGTCTGTTGGTTACTATGGTTACTGATCTTGCAGTTCTTATTTTTCATAACATCTAAATAAATGTTTTAAATTAAACTAGTTTGGGGAGTAACATCACTGTCATTGTATTATCATGTTTTACATCAAGTGGCTTCACTTACCAGCTTTATGATGAGAATACTGATATTTTCTTAATTATGTCCCCACAGATGGAGATGCACTGCAGGGACAAGTTTGCAAGCAGCACTGGTCATGATTACACGTTCAGGTAAGCTGCTTTAAACTGAGCCTTCTCATAGTATTTTAGCAGATGTCTGTGGCACTGTAATGGCCAGTTTACAACAAGATTACTCATGGCATTTTGAATTAAAAGTGAAACGTTACACTTCTTTTACTGAGCTTCTCTGGAGAGGACATGGGTTGTGAAGGATTTACCTGCAGGCTATGGAGAGAATGAGCAGGTGGGCTGGGGAGAGAGTTGGTGAGTTGGCAGATGGGAATGTTATTTCTTGTTTATGTTTGTCTTTCAAAAATACATTTTTGCATGTAAACCAGGTCAATGGTGAATAAGACCGCCATAATAGTGGATCTTGTCACCTCTGTCAACCTGGTGTGCATCACAGAGACCTGGCTGGGGTATGACTCCAGTCCAGTACTGGAGTCAGAAGTCTGGTCGAGTGGGTTTCTGCATGGTACACTGCCCAAGGAAGGATTGCTGGGGAAGGGGTTGAGGGGGTGGCCATTTGTTTGAGATTGGAGCTGGGTTTGGCAGTGCACCCAGGAACACCTAGTCATCTGAATGTGTGGCTGTGCGTGGGGGTCCCAGGGTAGACCTTAGGGTTCTCCTTGTCTATAAGCCACCTGGGCAGGACAGGTATTTCCTACAGGAGATTGTAACTTTCATCACTGAGAGGGTGTTGTAGTCACTGAGATGGCTTATTCTTGGTGACTTCAACACCTGGGTGGATGACAGAAGTTAGCTATATGACAGGGATTTCCTTTCCAATATGGAGGACCTGGACTTGTCTCTTGTGACTGCAACTGGGACCCACTGAACTGGTCATGCACTCCACCTGGTGTTCTCCCTAGGGCTCGTGATTGAGACTTTCAAGACTGATCCAGTCATTTGGTTGGATCATTGCACCATTAGGTTCAGCTTCAGAGTTCCCCCATTTTGTGTTACTTCTCCTGTGGAAATGGTACAGTTCAGCTCTTTAATAGGGATATAACTGGAGGGACTGTTGGTGGAACTGGTCATTTCATCTGTGTTGGATGCATGGGCATAGGGTCCAGAGGAGGCTGTGGTGGCCTATAATAGGACTGTCATGGGGGCCATGGACTTCTAGAACCAGTACATGTATTCCTGCTGGTCTCATGTCTTGGCTCACCTTGGTTTGATGGGGAGCTCAGAGCACTGAAAACCAGGGGGCAGAGGTTGGAGCAGCATTAACGAAAGTCCAGGACCCAGGGGGAAAAACTGGTTCTGATGGCTCATCATGATGAGTATCAGAATGCAATCACTAGAAAGAGGAAGCGTTTATGTATAGGTTAACTGCAGCTGGGAAGAACTGACTGACTCAGCTCTTTTGGGCTGTGGACAGGCTTCTACAAAAATCTAGTCTGGAGCTCCTTAGGGCATTTTCAGAGCAAAATCATGAGGAGTTAGCTCAGTTCTTCTCATACAGGGTGTCTTCCATTAGGATGGGGATTTCTCCAGGTGGATTGTTACTGTCTGACAGGGCTGGGCCTTGTAAGGACATCTGTAGCCAGCCTTCCTGGGGAGAGTTCTGACCACTGAGGACAGAGAAGATCTGCTGGTGATCTTGGGGCTGAGACCAACATTATGCAGCCTGGACCATAGCCCGACATGATTACTCATTGACTGGGTAGTGGCTCTAGGCCCATTTTTTGATGATATTGTTAGGTGCTCCTTAGCGATGGGGTTTTTTCTAGAGTCACTTAAAAAGGCTCTGGTGAAGCCGCTGTTGAAGAAACCATCTTTGTACCCAGACATCTTGGCAAATTACCAACTTGTCTCAAATCTTCCCTTTGTAAGGAAGATTATTGAGAAGGTGGTTGCAGAGCAGTTTGAAACTCACCTTGCAGCCTTCCACATTTATGAATCTCTCCAGTCCAAATTTAGGGCTATGCACAACACAGAGACCACACTAGTACGGGTGCTGAATGACCTGCTCAGGGCAATGGATAGGGAAGAATGATCTATTCTCATCCTCCTAGATCTCTCATCAACATTTGACACTGTGGATCATTGGTTGCTATTGGACAGACTGAGGGAGTATGTTGGACTCACTGGCAAGGTCATCAGCTGATTTGGGTCCTTCATCTAGGGCAGGACCCAGAGGGGGGTTGGTGGGGAATTATTCCTCAAGTCCAGAGGCCTAGCCCTGAGGAGTGCCCCAAGGTTCAGTCCTCTCTCCTATGTTGTTTACAGTGTATATGCCGCCCCTGGGTGAGGTTATAAGGCGATCTGGGCTGGGGTTTCATTGGTATACTGATGATACCTAGCTCTTCTTGTCTTTCACACCTGGAAGGACAGATGTAGTAGATGTGCTGAGTAAGTGCTTGTTCGAGATCCGGTCCTGGATGTCATCAAATTGACTGGGCCTCTCAACCAGGGGAAGACTGAAATGTTGGTGGTGGAGTGGTACTGGGCCAATATAGCGCTGCCAAAATGGTGCATGAAGTATGGTGCTGCAGCAAGCGGGAAAGTTTCTACAGTGACAGGGCTCCTACATGTTCACTGTTCTTCCCTTTCATATGAGCATGCGATAATGTCTGCTACCCCAGTCACTATAGGCTTACATGAGGGAGTGTCAAGGAGGCTGCCAGTGCAGTGCATGGTCAAGCTGCTCCTGTGGCAGAGTGGCTAGAGTACCAGCACCCAGCAGCATCGGAGACCTGGAACCATGGTTCAGTTCCCCCCAGGTCCCATAGTGCAGCAGATTTTTTTTTTTTGCAAAAAAAAATTGCTCTCCAGTGCTTTGCCCTCTCCCCAAAGTCCATACCCCCTTGGAGTTAGATATAATAAGTCCAGGGGGTGTGGGGGGCTGTTTCTGGTATGGTCAGTGTTTTTTTCCTGACCTTGTTTTAGCACATACCGTTTTGTGTGCAGCATTATTGATTTGCGTGGTTTCAGACATGACATTATGACCCCATACTGGTGGCAGTGAAGGACTCTAGGGAAGATTTTGATCTTTATATTGGCATGTCCAATCTGGAGGCCTCCACCAAGGTGAAAAATCTGGGTGTCCTTCTGGATAGTGAGCTGACACTGGAGGCTCAGGTGTCGGTGACAGTCCAGAATGGATTTTACCATTTTTGGAACACTGCCCAGATAAAATCCCTTGTCCCTCCAGATGATCTGTCCACACCGATGCACACTTTTGTTACCTCGAGGCTTAACTGCTGTAACATGCTCTATCTTGGGGTCAATGGGGGTGCACTACAGCACTTGCAACTGCTTCAGAATGCTGCAGCATGACTACTGATGGGTCTTCCAAGATCCTGTCATGTTTCGCCAGTACTGCGCAAACTGCACTGTCTCATCTCCCCTTAAAATAGGAATGTTGGCTGATAAGGCCCTGCTGGGTCCGGGTTACTTGGTGGAGCTCCCTTATCCCTACAATCCAAGATGTTGTCTCTGGTCAGTGGCAGAGGGCCTTCTGGAGGTGCCCAGGGCCAGAGTGAAATCTTCAGGGGACTGGTCTTTTGAGGGGGTGGTGCTGATGTTTTGGAATTCACTACCTGGGTACCCTGGGTACCTGAGGGAGGCTGCCTCTGTAGAAATATTTAAAAGAGAACTGAAAATGTTCTTGTTTCAACAAGCCTTCGGGGACTAATAGTGATAGTTATCATTACTGTTTCTTAAAGTATAGGGAACGGTTCCATGTCATAATGGCGATCACTACAGTGATCGCCGTTACAGTGAGTGTACATCGCCAAAAAGCAAAATGGTGATGTACACTCCCCAGCAAGGACAGGAACAGTGTGTGATGAAAATGGACTAAGATATCTATGTGGGGGGGGCTGTGCGCCATGCACCCCCCTTAATTAAGATTCTCAACTCCAGAGGGGTGCATGTCAGGAAGGGGAGAAACTCAAAAAAAAAAGAGTTAAACTCTGGCACACACTAAAAATAAAAACTGTACCCCTACCCAGCCCCGAACCCTGCACTTTCCTCACTGCAGCCAGCCACCCTCTCCACCACACCACATGGCCAGCTCAGCAACACCATGCCATACTACCTCCCACATACTGTATCTGCTCCATTATCCCTCATCTTCCGTTAGCCCTCCTACATGTTCACCATTCTTCCCTTTCATCTGTCCTATAACCGTGCCTTGCTACCCTTTCAGGGTAGCTCACATAACAGGCGCTCAAACTGAGTCACTCAGAACTGAGTCACTCAATGTGGATCACCCATATGATGGCATACCACAGGGAACATATTACATATTAGATTATTTATTATGTTTATTATATTTTTGGATATTAAGCATATAATGATGTTTGTGATGTTTATATTTTGTAAGGGTGCTCTGAGCCTTCAGGGACGGGTGCCTTAAATAAATAAAGTCTACTACTACAACTACTATGTGGAGCGAGCAAGTGCATTACCATTTTTCATAGAGTTGTAGGCGATGGGTGAAATGTGGCAGCATGGTGGCGAGTGCTTGAGGCAGTAACAGACAGCTACATAGTGAATATTTTTCATTTTGATTTTATGAAATGCGTAATCTGTGCTCAGTGAGGATATCTTCTAAAGGAATCAAACAGCCAAAGCAATTGAGCGCATACTGGGTTGGCAGGGTGAGGGGAAGTTGTGAGTTGAGCACATACTGGGTTGGCAGGGTGAGGGGATGTTGTGAGTCGAGCAGGCACTGGGTTGGCAGGGTGCGGGGATGTTGGTGAGCAGGATAAAGAACGAGTGAGTGAGTCAAGCAACAAAAATCAAAATAATGCATGTTCTAGATAGGAAGTAAGTTGCAATTTTTGGGGAATGGATTGTGTGGTTGTGGGAAACAGTGACAGGCAGCATTACAATAAGTAAGTGTACTGTTAATGGAGAAATAATGGCTACCATTTAAAAACTTACAATTCTAAAATAGAATAAGGCATTGATGTGGAACCATCTCAGCCCAGCTTGGCAAGGATGTCTTTTTTACCCATGCATTAAGTAAGTAATAAGACACGATGGGGTGTACATTGAACAGATATTACCACACGCCCAGGGGAGCCTCTGGAAATGTAGTAATATCTGTTCAATGCACACCCTGGAGTGTCTTATTAAACTTTTAAAATGGGCTACTTTTTTAAAAAGTTTTTATTTATAAAAAAAAAGAGTTTATATATATCTACAGAAAAGTTATTACAGTTAGTGTTCTTGATCAAATAGTCCTTCCTCCAGGTACAGCCAGGTAGAAAATTACATCATGTTGCTGGCAGCCAGGACCCCCCCCCCAACTGTTATCAACCTCTAGGAGAAACTGAATTAAGAAACCATTATTTTTCTTTTCTGCGTGGAAGAGTAGCTTTTGAGGTTGGTCAAGAAAATAAGTGTGGTTTAAGCATTTTTTTAAACAAGCATGACTGCACAATAAAGTGACCCCTCCACTTCACGTAATTCAGTGAGAACCATCATTGAACGAGTGGAAGACCGGAAATGCTTGTTTCTCACTGGCATCTTGCCTTCCACAACTGACCTTCACAGTGAAAACATACAAAAAAACTCCACTGAAACTGAAGTTTTGTGTCGAGTATGGAGGCGGAGTGCTACTGATAAGGAGAGTGGTGTTTATGTTACTGAACTGCTATCGCAGTCGTAAACTGAGAGAGGGAAAGCAGTTAGCAGTAGGAGAGGAAACAAAACAATTTTCATTATTTTTTTCATCTTTAACTTTGTGATGTTTCGCTACAGGAGCTACTTTGAAAAAAATTACTAGTTATGGCTGATAGTTTGAAGGAATGTTTTGGTCCCTAATGAACAAAAAAAACAATGGCGACAGTTTAAACCTTAGTCTTCTAATGACACAGTGATTTATCATTTTACTGCTGCGGTCATTTTCAGAACTTGTTTTTACCTATGCATCGAATGGATTTGATGCACAGGTAACAACCAATCAACACAGGATTTATTCTCCCCATTTTATAAGCTAAATCTAGGTCATGGCTGGAGTGTGCCATCATCCAATCAGACTATTGGAAATTGCTAGTCCATTTTATTATATTCACTGAATGAATGAATGAATTAGTTCATTCCTTTATGTAACCAGGTGAAACCACTGAGAAGCAATTCTCATTTATAGTGGTGATCTAACCAAGATGGCTCGCAAAATGACAGTAAAATATGACATAGATCCAAGCAAAAATATTACATTCAAACTCTGAACTGAGTACAACATTCAAACACCAAGCTGAATTCCTAAACAGTGGGTGGGCCTGCTCTTCTATAGTCATGTCAGGTTAATAAATCAAAAAAACATTTCGTCAGCACGAGGAAAAGGAACTTAACATTTCAGGGCAGGTGTTAGAACAAAGCTTATTTTTTTGGTCTCCTTCAATTCAAATTTCTTGAATTACATGATATTTTGAAATAAGTATAGACAATGACACAGTTTTGTAAACAAAGATCAAACTTACCTTTTACCTTCTTGACTTGATAATACATTTAGTGCTGGATGTACTATAACTGATGTTTAAATGTTGTATGTTTTAAATAATGTGGAGAACTTGTTTGTTATAAAAAAGATTCCAGAATTAGAAACATCACTAACATTCTGGAAGTCCAGAGACACTGTATGACTTGATACAGTATGTTCATGGATGTGTTAAGAAGCACACTGGTAAGGACCTCTTTCACATCCTTAGGAAGAAAACCACAAAGTGTGCTGGGCAGCCTTCATACCCTGGGGATGTTTTGAGAAGACCTCTAGTAAGACTATGCAAAACAATTTTATTCTGTTAAGTGTACCTCCAGATGTTTAAAAGGAAAGGAGGAGAAAATAAAGGTAAATTAAAATAATCAGGAATATGCATAACACAGGAGACAGTGTATGGGCAGCTGTACAAAGCAAGGCTTGATCTGCATTGAGAGGTTTCTATGGCAACCAGGAACCTCAAGAGTGAAGCTTAAATTTCCTGGTTGCCATAGAAAACATGTGATGAAGACATAGGTGTGTCTGCATATATTCATGGGTATACAAAGCACTCTTGAACAAACTTCTGACATTGCTAATCTTCTTTATCACCCCCAAAGTTTGTACAATCTAAAAAAAATTTCATACTATACGTCTCTCTGAATGTACCCAAATTCTGCACTCGGTATGGCAAATTGGCTATTAGACATGTACTTCCTACAGCCTGAAACAATCTACAAGCTACACTTAAGCTTCGCATTCTAATCCAATTAAATGCATTCAAATCCTTTGTGACCAAATTTACTACCGACACTTGCCATTGTTACTAAACTCTTACCTTATAATTACCATTCCCCTCACTTCCGCCACCTTATTGCTCTCTAAATTACTATCTGTCCCTCTGAATTTCCCCTCCTCAAATGGCCTCTATTGCTTGTATCTACCTGCTATACTTATTGATATCCACCCATCCCCTGTCTACATTCAGTTATACTCTTATTACATTTATGCTTGTGAATTGTTCCTAAGTGTATGTACTCAGGTTACTTATTGTATATATTGTAAATAATATCCATTAGAATCTAATATTATTTTGATGTTTTTGCACTATGTATTTGTTATCCTTTATCGTGCATTGCACAATGTACTGTACTTGATGTATGTTTGTCCCAAGGGACCAGTGGTGGAGGAATAGCTGATGCAGCCAGTACAGTGGCACAGAGGCCCCACACACTTAGGGGGCCCATAACAGTATTTGCGTTGATTTGCCATTTTGCCCCCAAATCCACATTTTTGACTATGTTTGACAGCCAAAAGAAACACACTGTTACAATCACGCAGTACTGCAGGTAACAGCAGACAGTGTGTCACAGACGGACTGCTGTGGGTCGGAATCACATTGCAATTCACAAAGGCAGCAGAGAGAGAGAGAGAGAGACTGAACAGCATTACACAGTACTTACTGCTTATTGTTGTTTTTTGTGCGGCGTTGGTGGGGCACCATCCAAGTCTCTGTTGTATTGGGCAGGGCCAAGGCTAGGTGGGGGGGGATCAGTCAGGCTGCTTTTGCTAGGAGATGAGATCTGCTGACTGGCAGCTGGAGAGGATGGTGGTGGGAGGGGAGCATGTTTTGCAAGCAAGTACGGGAGGGCAGCCATAGGTCCTTCACCGAACTGCACTACATGAGTGGCTAGCTGACACCTGATTAGACAGGGACACTGTCAGTCAGTCATTCTGTAGTAGGCAGGGTTGAGGGCTAGTACATACTTGCAATGAGAGCCGAGAGGGTGTCATATTGAGCACTAACTGCTTTGCCTCTACTTCTCCTCCTCCATCCATTTTGACTGTGTTTGTGCGCTTACAACACCTACTCTACTGTCTGGGCTATATTATATTAGCCTTGTTGGGTTTTTGGTGGCACAGAAGAATAAAAAAAAACCTGAATAAATTTAGTGTGGAGCTGTGTGGGCACAGCAGTGCCACAGACTGAGGCCAGGCCAGGACTGGGTCACTGCTGATCTAACAGCTGCGGCCGGCCCACGCTGGCATAGTCCCTGGTCGTGCCTGAAAATAGTCATTTTATGGCTAGTGCACCTACCCAGTTAACAAAAACTAAATTAAAAAAATAAATAGATAGTAGCACTGCGTTAGTACTTGTTTCTGGTCAGTGAGGAGTCTCATCAGTAATCAACTCACCTGTGACCCGACCACTCAATCAGTATAGTTACAGAGAGACTACAGTGCTAGTGCAGTGGTTGCTTGCCTTGCAGCTGCCAGGGGTTGCCCATGTTTGACTTCTGTGACTTTTTTTTTCTTTGTGTTTTCAGCCTCCTGTGTCTTGCATGCTGTGCTAGTGCTCTGCCTCACTCGTCTCAGTTAGTTAGCAGAATCGAACTACCTGACCTCCTCATCACTATGACTCTCTCTGACGGATTGATTTGTGTGTCTATATTGTCTTTGCCTCCATCCAGCCTCCTTTCTTCATTTCTTGCTTGCTTGTCAGAATCCTCCTCATTATCTGATCTGTCTAGTTGTTAGTCACAAAGTCACTCAGAAGCAGTCAGAAAGGCTAGAGGAAAACTGCTATACAATGACTGACTGTTGAGAAAAGTGCTGTCTGCAGCAGCACCTGTGTGTGTGTGTAATTGTGGAAAATAAGTAAAAAAACAAACACATAAACAAAAAAACACCAAAACCAGCCCTACCCAACCATCCAGGGACTGAACTACCCCCCCTCAAAAAAAAAAAACACAAACTACAGTGCGGCACCCACTGGAACATAAATACAATAAAGGTGTTGGAGGGGGCCAAAAATGGCAGATTAATTAAGACAAGAAATTATTAAATAATTAACTAAAATAAAAGAGCACCTCCTCCAGATCTGCCCCTTCCCCTGTTTGCCATTACTGCAGCTGCCCTGAATGAAGCAAACAAACAAAAAGTAAACCTGCATAAAAAATGTAACGGTCCTCTGCAAAGGCAGTGGTGGGAACTAGTGGGCAGTGGGCTGGGGGGACTGAGTAATGAGCTGGGGGATAATACCAATCAAGGAGCACCTCCTCCAGACCTGCACCTCGCCCTGTTTGCCATCACTGCAGCCTGAAGTGAAGCAAGCAAACAAAAAGAAATCCTCCATAAAAAGCGTAATGGACCTCTGCAAAGGCAGTGGTGGGGACTAGTGGGTATTGGGCCAGGGGACTGAGCACTGATCTGGGAGGATACCAATAAAGGAGTACAGGGATGTCCCCCAGGATGAAACACACTTTGAAAGCACTCTGCAATATGCTGCAGCAGACCTACTGAATAAAGCAATGTCATTTCAATGGCAATTAGTCCGTATTGTCATGCAGGAAAATGTGGCATTCACTTCAACCTAGCAGTGTTACATTTTCCTGAATGACAAAAGGGACTAGGTCTGCTGTAGCATTCTGCAGAGCGCTGCAAAATGCAGCAGAATTGCGTTTCATCCTGAGGGACGCCACTGTAGCTCCTCCAGACCTGCACCTCTCCCTATTTGTCATCACTGCAGCCTGAAGTGAAGCACATGAACTAAAAGTAAACCTACATAAAAAATGTAATGGTCCTCTGCAAAGGCAGTGGTGGGGACTAGTGGGTATTGGGACAGGGGGACTGAGTACTGCGCTGGAGGGATACCAGTAAAGGAGCACCTCCTCCAGACCAGCACCTCTCCCTGTTTGCCATTACCGTAGCCTGAAGCAAACACAAAAACTAACAACTTCAAGAAATGTATAAATAAAGTCTTGCAAAGGTAGTGGTGCATGAGATCAAACCAACAGCTTCTAGAAGGCAACTGGTGGGGCATTGAGGATCTCGGGTGTTGGCCGTGGTCCCTCAGTTAAGTTGTGTAGTTGAAAAGACCCTGAGGTAGAAGTTCAAGATAGATGGCGTTGGTTTAGTGGAGGATTATTGTTGGCTGCAAAGCTTCCTAAAATCAGTGTTTTTTTCCAAACTGCAACTGAGCCTGACAATGCACCTGATAAGACAGAAAGCTGTGAAAGTGACACAAACACAGAGAAAGGCAGTGAACCTAGCATTGTGGCCAAGATGGCCTGTGCTGATAATGCTGATCCTGAAACTAACTTTGCTAAACAATCTGAACAAGAATCGGACATGGAAAGCGTATTGGAGAAAGAACTCAACAAAACAAGTGCTGCTTTAAACAGTGAAGAAGAACTTGTTTTTCCAAGTTTTCCTCCTGCTGATGAAAAAAACCCCACAGACAGAGGGCATTTTCCTTTAGATATTAAGGACAGTCAAGTAAAAAGATATATCATATCACAAGGTTCATGTAAACCTGGTGGACCATTTCTACAAGACAAAAATCAAGATGGGCACTGTTTCTCTAGAACATACCGGGTCATAATGTCATACGCTTAATAGCATATGACATTACAGCTAACGCGAAACAGCGCTGTCCATGACAGCGAATGATGTAATACTGCATATACAGCTGTACACTGTATTGTACCATTCACACAATCCCAGGTAGAGGATAAGACCTCTGCTGGGAGTGGGTTTTGCCAAGCAGCTGCTGTGGCTCACTGGACTGAGCCTCAGCAGCAGGAACCCAGGCGCTGTGTTTGGGACTGGGTTTGATTCCCGGTCCCAGACATCTTATTTTTGCAACAAATTGTGCACTTCTGAGTTGGACCCCCAGAGTTGAGAATCTTTAGTGGGGAGGGGTCCGATGTAGCCCCCGCATCGGGGTGTGGGGTGGATCCCCCCGCAGAAAAAAGATTTATGCTACATGGCAATATCGCGTTGTATTGGCAGTGTGATATTGCAATGTGGCATAATGCCTTGCGACATTATGACCCCGTGCCTCTCTAGAAGCTATTATAATATTACAACAAAGGCAGGAGTTACATTACTGTGTACTTGGAGTTGTTACTCCCCCAAATTAGACTGTGCATATTGCGAGCTATGTTGGTTGTTTTCTGATCGTAGTGCACCTGCATATAACTTTGCATGGGTTAAAGGAGATCGAGGCTGGTGTCACCTAAGCAGCAAAATTGAATATCATGGAAACATCAGCAGCATCAGTAATACATTTAGAATCTTGCTGAATGTATGAGCGGTGATGATTACAAGGAACACTTGATGAATACGGCTATAAAAGGTGTGGACGGCCAAAAAATACGAGCAATCTCTGCCTTTGGGATGGTCCCTATGCCAGATATCAACTAACTCCCATTCATCCATGAGCTCTTAAACGGAGGCCCTAGCCTTCAGGTGTTCCTGCAGGGTGGGCTTAGACTTGTCCAGGAAGATGTCCAGGACCATGTTGAAGTCCCCACTGATCACAATGGGCAGCGCCTGCCTGCCTTCGGTGAGATGTGCTATAGCCTGACTCAACTCCAGGAGGAATTCCACATCATCTACATTAGGCCCATAAAGGTTGGCCTAAACTGCCATGCCTCTTGGGTAACCAAACCGAGCTGCAACCCAGCGCCCCTCTTTATCGAATTTTACTTCCTCCTCCACCCAGGGGAACAATCGCTGAATCAGTATAACCACCCCCCCCCCCGATTTGCAGAGGCCGAGCTGACATGCCAACCCTACCAGTACCCACCCAGGATTTCTTAAGCCAACCAACAGTCCTTGCAGCGAGATGAGTCTCCTGTAACAACTCAATATCAGCCTGCCAGGAGCGGAGGTGCTGCAGTACTTTAGTACGTTTAACAGGGTGGTTCAATCCTTTGACATTCCATGCAATGCATTTGAGACCCCCCCTGGGTTTGCGAGGACATGATTTTATGAAGGGAGAATGATAAAACAAGATATATGAGAATAGGTACTCACCCACTAGGTTAGTCACTTACAGACAGAGCAGAAGGGAAAGAAGGAAAATTTGACCTTGTTTCACAGGTAGTAGCCTCCTCCTAATATGGGCAACAAACCTGCCAGGGGATTAGACCAAAACAGAACTTGAAAATGAAACCAAAAAAATAAAATGTTTACAGTCAGAGCCAGAAATTACAATGATACAAGACAATCACTTCAACTGGAGAGATAGCAGGCAAAAATATACAGGAGTTGTTCCTAACAGTGCCTATGCCTGCCCTCTCAAGCAATTTTCATACATGTAACAGACAACTAATGACTTTTAACTGGAAGAATCTAAAGGTGAAGTGGTTTGAGTGTAAGAGAGTTTACCCCAGTAAGAGGACAGATTGTCAGCTACACTAGCCAGTCACCTATGTGGGGTGCTTTGAAGAGGTAAACCAGGTGGGAAACTCTCGCCCCTGGCTGGGTAATCACACCTCAGGAGCGAAAGATCAATCCAGGGCATAGCTAGTTAAAGGAATAGAATAGGAGGGATATGGTGGGGGAGTCCAGAAAAAAAATACTGGGAGGCAATGAAGTCCAGTGGGTAGAAAGGAGGGATTGGAGATGGGGTGCAGTATGTGGACAAAGGGAGGGGACCTTCTCGTTTGCTTATGATAAAGAACAGGAAACTTAGGTAGCACAGGGCAAACCTCCAACATCATGGTAATGTATGGGCCTGCTAGAATGGGAGGGCCTATCCATTTCTGATAAAGCTATCATACAAAAAGGAGGTGAACATGGCTCCAAGGCCAGGCACTAGGGGCACCCAGATGATGAGAGCTGCCTGGGGAATCATCCTCGGGGGGGGGGGAGGAGTAGGGACAGGGACCCTATCAACAGCCGAGATTCGTGCAGGCTTGGGTCAGACTAAGAAGATACCACGGCCTTGAGTAACCTCCCGGTGACCCCTTTCCTCCTTGCCCCACCCCCTCTAACATGCTTGCAAATTAGTATAAATTCAAAGTAGAGGGTAATCTAGTGTCCAGCTTCAGGTATGGGCTTGGACCAGACAAGCAGTAGGTTCTGCCAAGGTTTGTGGGCCTGCAGCAACAGCCTCCATAAAAGATTCCAAGCCAGGTTTGACTGCTAAAGGGGAATGCTGGCTAGGTCCTCTTCTTCAGGCACTTGATCTGCCCAGGAGCCAGGTGTAGGTGTAGCCATCAATGGTCCTTTAAGCACCATTTCTTCTGCTAAGTCCTCTTCGGAAGTGATCTTCCTTGGGCAGTTTAGCTGGCGGGGCAGAGTCTCGTCAATCAAGTGAAGCTTCCTTGCTCCCCACTGATCACAGCTGGATGCGCAGACCATGTGCACTATGACTCTGGAGTAGCCAGACTTCTACTGGGAGATTCTGGGAGCTTTGTTTCTGCCCCTGGTTATTGGTACAGGCTGCCCGGTGAATGTCCGGAGATGCTCTGGGGGAGATTTTAGCTGGGTGTGACATCTGGTCTGAAGTACCTTCCTCCCGGGAACCAAAGCCAGTGAAAATGTTCCTCCTCCTTGAACCACAGTTCCCTGGAGCCCACAATTGCTTGGGAGGCGAAGTTCTAAGAGACAGGGAAGGCCAATACTTGGATGCCTACACCTCAATCTCCTAGGGCCTCTCTGCAGTCAGCTCCCTGCTGTCTTTAGCTACGTGCAGGTAAATCAGGTTTTGGAATCTATATGAGAAACCATGTAGAGCAAGCAGCTTTTTAATTGGCATAAAGGCTTTCCTTCTTGCAGCCACATCATGTGAAAAATCCTGATAAAAGGACACTCTGGCACCTTCCCAAAAGATCTCACCCTTCTCTCGGGCCACCCTGAGCAGTCTCTCTTTTGTGGAGTATCTAAGAAGATAGACTATGATTGTGAGAGGACCATGCCATGTTAGATTTAATTCTGCTGGGGATGCAGTGCACCCTCTCCACCTCAACAGGCCCCTTCCATCTTTCTCCAGCATTTTGGGGATATTCTCATTTAAGTACTGCTCCATATTCTGACCTTCTAGGCCCTTAGGGATGCTGATGATTCTAATATTATTATGGCATCCAGCTGTTCTCTTGGTCTTCTGCCCTCCGCCATAACTCCTCTAGCCTTGCCTCGAGGGCCTGAAGCCGCTGTCAGATCTTAACTTGAGACATCTCCAACTCCTGAGTTTTCTGTTCTGTAATATTCATGTGATTGTTCAGAACCCTTACTTCAGCCACCATGCCTGTCAATGTGTTGGAGAGCCATCCATGCAAGACAGCAAAGTTTCCAGCATGCTCATGATGTTCTGTAATGAGCTATTTACATTCACGAGTTGTGCCGCCGATTCAGTGCTGCTAGGTGGTATGACCAACAGTGCCCCGGTTAGGGAGGCCAACATACGGTGTGTCGAGCTCTGATTTGGAGCCTGAATCTTTAATTTAGATTCTGAGGCAAAATTACAGTAGCAGGCAGGTCGGAGAGTAGTAGAGGGTGGCTGGGGGCTAGGGAGCAGTGCAGCAATGGAAACTGCGAGTGATGGTGGTCTGAGGCCTGTGCGGCCTAAGTGTCCCCAGAGTGGTTCGCGAGCAACCAACATTTTAAACTATTTACCGGAGTAATGCCGCCGAACTAATCACACCGAACAGACAACAAGGGGGTAAAGTGGCAAGCTTATGCCATTGCTGAACACTGGGGCCCTGGATGACTGTTACAGGCTACAGATTTACTCAGCTAGGGATGGAGCTAGCAGCTTAAGCAGACATCTTCCTCAGCATCCAGGCCATGCCCCAGAGCAAGATATTATTGACGAAATAAAGTTGCACCTCTTTTCTCTGTAATAATGGATACCACCCAGGATATTGCGAAGACTGACCAACTAAGTCAAATGTTTCAGTATATAACAATTGAAAGGGATGACAGGGACATGGCAACTGAGGTGAAAATCAACAAATCTTTACTTGGTTTTCAGGAAATTAGTGATCAGTCCGCTAGTGGACTTGAGAAGATAATAATCGGCTGCATTGAACAGAAAAGTTTAGATTTATCTAAATGTTGTGGTAAGGGGTATGATGGGGACTCTAATTTAAGTGGTGTGTACTCCAATGTGCAAGCAAGACTATCCCAGAAGGAAATGAATGCTGCATATGTTCACTGTGCCACTCACAAATCTCACACTGAATGATTCCATTAGAGGAATACCAGAAGTGGAGAATTTTTATGATGTGCTCGAAAGACTATACACTTTTTTCAGCCACAATATAAAATGTTGGGCCATGTTATCTTCATTCGTTTCCACTTCAGAGCTTTTCAGCAATGTTACTTTGAAAAAGCTTTGCCCTACCCGATGGTCATCTGGGTATGAATCACTCCTTGCTCTGAGGTTTCAGTATTTAAATGTCATGAAGGCACTCACAAAAATAGTTCTTCAAAGCAAAAATGCCAATGACCACAACTAGGCTTTGGCATTGAAGAAATTATTAGAAAATTTTAGTTTTGTTTTTCTCGTCATACTCCAAACAAAGATTCTGGAAACGGTAGATGCTGTGTTAAGACTGCTAAAATCTTAAGACACAGACCTTTAAAAAGCAGCAAACTTACTTCACAAAACCAGTGAAGATCTAGTTACATTTTGAAATGAGTTTGATGAAGCCATAAATTCAGCAATTACAGTACAGTATCAGAAAAATGGGGTGTACAAGCCACGTTTGAAGAAAAGTTCATGAGAAAGGTCAAATGCCATTTTGATGAGCTATGTGAAGATGAAAGACTTGCCAGCTCAGAACAATTTTTCAACGTGAATGCGTTTTACAGGTGCCTTGAAATAATAAGTGCACAGCTTTAAAATTGATTTCACAGCTTACAGGCAGCCACTGACAGATTCAACATAATCCAGCCAAGTATGTTTATTTCTGCAAGTGATGATGATCTGTATAAAGCAGGGGTTCTGAAAATGGTGAGGCCAGCCTCCCTGGGGAGGCCCCAACCTGTTCCAGGGGAGGCTCAAGCAAGTCTGAAAAAGTACTGTATTTAAATTTTAAGTTTTGTATATTTTGTGTGAAGAGATGAAGCAAACTAAAAGAGGATAATAGTAGGTGAATCTTATGTATTTATTTACTAATAGGTGACAAGGGAAGGTGAATGAGCTAAGGGTCATTTCAGGTGTACCCCGGGCAAGGGTAGGGAGTGAATGCACTTCATAAGGTAACTGCAAAACAATCAAGAAATACACAGTGAACAATAGTGCAAACAAATTTGAACAGTAAACTAATAATGAGTGTTGGTAATTGGTCAATTTGTAGACTGATGACAGAACAGCCTAAATACAATGGTTGAGCATAGAAGTGCTAAGAACAATAGCAAGAAGGAGCAAAGTAATCCCTGAGATGTTGCTTAGTAGCAGGGACGGAGGGGGAGAGGCAAAGTAGGTAGGAAGATTATTTCATATAAAGAGGAAACAGAAAAAGTAGTCTGACCCATGAAGGTACTGCAACAAGGGGTAACAATGGTTCAAGAATGAAAATAGTGGAGCAAGTAGGCTGGCCTGGGGAGGGGGTTACAATAAGTTGAATAATAATATTTGTTTATTTTATTTGTTATTCAGATAACACCTTTGAGCACAGGAGCTCTTTTTCAAAGGTTCCACGTCAGTATAAGACAAATAACTGAATGTGAACCAAGTACTCAAAGGGGTTTCAATTTATTCATGGTGTACTGTGTAAAGTACAGTGTGTTATTTTTGGGGGGAGGCCCAAGATTATTTCAGTTTTTGGGGGAGGCTCAAAATCTTTTACTTGTATTTGGGGAGGCTCACTGTGACAAAGTCTGAGAACTATTGGTATAAAGCAGCTGAAAAACTGGTCCATCATTTCAACAAAAACAGTTCTCTTGCTTTTCTGGCTGGGCAGCTGCTTTCATTCAGATCTTATTTGAAATCTGAAATCTCAAAACAATCAGTGAAAGATTTGGCAAAAGTGTTAATTTCTGACAATAGTGCAATAGCATCAGGTTTTCCAGAAGTCTGTACTGTACTTTTGCTGTTTCTTGCCATCCCTGTAACAGAAGTACGTGCTGAACACTTGTTTTCAAAACTTAAACTTACAAAGAAAAACTTAAGGAGTAGTATGGGATGAGAGAGACTTCATGGATTGGGAATGTTATCTATTAAAAATGAATGAGCCAGAAAAATTAACCTACAGCAGATCACTGATGAGTTTGCAGAATGTAAGGTGCGCAAAAGGCGATTCAAATAAATGAGTAGGAAAATATTACTACTATGCATTGCTGTATGCTGTGTCATGGTCCAGAATGTTACCATTTTAATAATTAGCTGTTATGAAGTATTAAACACTTGAATTGACAATGGCATGTGTAATGTGTATAAATAAGTGTGTTATAATCTTGATATTTGAGGGAGGGTGAAGGGTGTGTAAACAAGTAGTAAAAAAAAAAAAAACTCAAGGGGGTGTCCACAATTGCAACCTGAACTGGGGCCCATCTTTCACTTCCTCCACCACTGCAAGGGACCTCCTTGCAAATGAGCTTGCTCAGCAGATATATCCCTTCACAATAAACTTGAACTTGAACATATAGATGCAAATTCATTACCGTTTATAGTGTATGGGCTTCCATGCCCATTTCAGATACTCCACTTCCTTTCAGTGAACTTACAGTATGGGGGAGCACTACAGGGTTGATGGTGGGCTCAGATTACTGATTAAATGTGTGGCTAAGAACCACAGCTGCAGCTGTTGTAACTTCAATTGTTTAACAAACACACAAGCAAAAAAAAAAACAGCTTCCAGTTCAATCGTCTAAAGGAAAGTCACTGTCCAGCAACATACTAAGTTGTGCTGCAGTAGTGACATCACTACCCTAACACAACAACATATTGATGTCAGTACTGCAGCACAACACATAGCATAGCATATGGGTATTGGGCAGTCAAGCCCAACAAGGCTGAGTTTCCATTGAGAAGTTGAGATGACACTGTTGAAACATTGAGAGCGATGATTGAGAGGTCCTGATGTCATCTCAACCCTTAGATGGGAACACAGTCTTTGTTGCTGTCGTGGTTGACCATGTATAATTTCATATACTATATGGTTTAAATATTAGGTATTTTTTGTCACAGTAATTGTTGCTTGCCCAGATAACAGCTCGTCTCTCACTACCCCTCCGCTCGACCCCATGCCCACCTGCTCACTTGCTATTCCACTCAATAGCAAAAAATGAAAACAGGTAACTAGCATTTTTATTTAACAACAGCAACAACAAAAAACTGCATTATCTAAACTCGGTGCTGCCTTACTGAGCTGTTCCATTCAGTCACACTCAGTATGCTATTGGCGAAATGCTGATGCTGCACTAAGGAATCTTGTGTACAGTTCAAAGAAGTAAAATTGTTATAGTATCACTGTGATGTCAGAACAATACCACAACAGCTTTTTGTGACCTAGGAACTGTCATACAACATCAATATTCTGTGTCAGCAAGAGGCAACCATATAGAGTACTATTATATAACCCTATTCTAGGCATGGATTTCAACAACATTTCGTCACACTATAAATGTTTTAACACTACACAATCAGTGTTCCATTGAACTATGAAACAGTAAGAAAACACAAGATAAGTAAATAAATAATTCATAAAGCCCAAAAGTAACTGTGCTTAACTTTCATGTATCTGAACATTTTCCAGGAGCAGTGAAAACATTTATGTATAGTTTTCTTTTCATCCCTGGGCTTAATATGTGTTAGTTACAATAACATGAATGCCATATAGGCAGAAAAGGGGAAGGGGTACCCGGGGAAGAGAGAGATGATCTGCCATTAAGCTATTGGATCTCCAAATCTACAGTAGCTTGGCATTAGTCTGAGTACAGAGCTAGGCAGGGAAAGGGCAGACTGGATGGACCTCTGGGTTGTTTTCCTTTTTTTAAATAATATTTTATTGATTTAATTTGATATAATAACCATACACAGAACATGACATCACAGATACACAAAGACTAAGAACTGTACACAGTGGAAAACTGTACAAAAACATACAAAGGAACCACAAAAGAATAAAATGTATCCCTTTAGTCTGACTAGACATCACTTACATTGTTCCAAAAAGGAATGACAAAAAGAGAACCCAGGGTTATTTTGCTGTACAGAAATCATTCCACTGGAAGTAAACTCTTCCTTGCCATCCCTTCCCTGGAAAAATAAATAAAAATAAAACTAATGTGACATGTAAAGACAATGACATTGTGAAACACTAGTTAACCAGTCCAATGAAGCCTTCCGGGAGAAGTTGTTTTCTGCTAGAACTCAGAAGCTCTCCTCTAAGGATTATACACTTTAGGGTATATAGGATATCTGTTTCAGAGTGGTGGTGCCTTATGTGCTTTTTATATAACCAAAAAAGGGTAGCCAGTATGACTGAATTTTTGTCTGCCTTGAGTTATAATTTTGCAGTTAACCATTTAATTTCTAAAATGGGCTTACGATTTTGCTTCTAGCCTTTGAATATTGATGGACTTGGTTGGAGCCACCTCTGAGTGATGATTCTGGAGACTGCTACAGTCAGAATCTGAAATAGAAAAGTTTACTCCTTGCATTGACCCCAGTGTGATGCAGTCCCCATAACACATGCCTTCTGTGATGTGGTGCAGTCATGCCAAAAATATTCCCCCACCACCTCAGCTACCTCTCTGTAGTATAACCCTAACATCGGGCAGCTCCAAAATATGTGACCATGGTGTCCTTGTTGAGAGCACTGCCTCTAGCATCTCTCTGTGTGGCTGTATCTGTAGTGGGCTGTTATGGTTGGGATTCTGAAGTATCTAGCCAGGATCTTCAACCTATACTCTCTCCAGTCACTGGAGGTGGTCACTCTTGTCACATTCTACTGACATTTTGCCCATTCTCTCTCAGAGAGGTTATCTGCTGCTTCCCTCTCCCTAGCAATCCTTCTGGGCTTTGGTGTCTGGCTGGCACAGATACCATAAAACATTGAAACCAAGTGACTGAGATCCTACCCTTCCATGACTGATCCTGCTAGTTTCCAGAGGGGGGGCTCACCTCTTGCTGCATTTGTGTTTTTGAAAGGTTTCCTGGTCAAATAACCCTGATCTGCCAGTAGCAGTGAAAGTCTTGTTGTCATACCTGAAACTCTTGCCTACGTTGTATAAAGTATTTTATGTTCCCTTCCTGGTATAATTGCCTTTTGCTATTTCCCAAAGCTGCGGTCTAAAAGTTCCAGTTGAAGGCGGGATGCCTGTCTTGCAGGTGTAAATTTGCAGACCCCAGTGTCTTCCCCCAACCCACATGCAGTGCCTGTTGCTAGGCCCTGGTGTTGGAGTTGGCCATTAGTTTGATTTATTTGGATCCCATGCCTGCCATAGCTTTTGCTGCCTGTTCCCCTCCCCATTTAAGAGTAAACCAAGGGGGTGCCCTTCCAGCTTAGGCTGCATTAGCAAATATTGCAACCAACAGGCTTGGACATAGACTGGTAGATCTGCTAATCCCAGGCCTCCCAATTTGTGGGGCATTAGGCGAGTTTTCCAAGCCGTCCATGGCCTATTTTTCTCCAGACAAATTTGGCCCACGCTGTCCTTACACTGTTTTATACAGGTTTAGGGATTTGCACTGGAAGGGAGTAAAACAGAAACAAGAGGTGAGGCAGGTTATTCATCCTTAGAGACTCTATTTTCCCCACTAAACTCAGGGGCAGTTCCGCCCACCTGTTTAAATCTGCCTCTGTCATTTGCAGTAAGACAATATATTTGATTTCAGATATTTTAGCCCTATCGTTGGGAATTTGGACCCCCTAATTATCTGAAGTGTGAGGTCATCAACTTTTAAGGGCAGTTCCTTATCCACTCATTCCTCATCCACTCCTGTGGCAGTTGCCAACTATTAAGCATTGCCTCGGTCCTACCATAATCTTGTATAATCTCCCTCAAAGAAGGTAAACTGGTCTCTGGCTCTTGTATAAACAGGAGGGTGTTATTTGTATATAGTGAAATAAGGACCTCATCTCCTGCAGCTCTGACCTCTTCTACCTCTTGGGCTACTCTCACCACTGTTGCCAAGTGCTCTGTGCTAAGAGTAAATAAAAAGAGGGGGTAAGGAGCACCCCTGCCTTGTTCCTCATTCTATAGGTAAACTTTCAGAAAATGCCCTGTTCACTCTTACCCTGGCCTTGGGATCCCCCTACATTGCTTGGACCCACTTTATAAACCCTTCCCCCAGTCCCACCTCTTCTAATGTTTTGGTGAGAAATAGCCAATCCAGGCAAACAAGTGCCTTCTCATTTATTTATTTCAATTTTGGTAACCGGGTAGACCCTCTGAGCCCCGAATGTCCCTTTTCCAGGCATGATCTGGAATTAGTTACATAGAATAACAACATTTAGAAGAAATAGTACATTGCAGTTATATAGTAACATTTCCATACAGGTACAGTTCACTTCCAAGATATATAAATACAGATAGACAATGCTTACTACAGGCTATAAACCTGGTTCGACCTTGATTTACTATGTCCCCTACAATCTTTTGAAGTCTGTTAGCTAAAACTTTAGCAAATATTTTTGCATTCAGGTTGAGGAGGGATGTAGGTCTGTACGAGTTACAGCTCAGCGGATCTTTAACAGGTTTTAACAGTACAGTGATACGTACCTATTGCCAGGTCGGGGGGCGGGGGGGGAGGTCCCCTTTTTCCTGGATGTTGTTAAAAAGTTCTGTTAGTGTGGGAGCTAGTTCATTGACAAACACTTTATAAAACTGACCCAAAGCCATCTGTGACTGGGGATTTATTGTTCTGGAGGTCCTTAATAACTTTCTAGATTTCCCCAGCTGATACTGATCTATTTAGCAGATCTTGTTCAAGAGTAATTTAGGACAGCTGTGACTCTTGTAAAATATTTTGAACATAACGCTCTGCATCCCCTTGTCTCTCATTCCCATACAGGGTGCCATCAATCCTTTCAAATTCCCTCACTATTGCTCTAGGTGTGAGGCAGATTTTCTAGGGGTCCTCCATGCTTTTGATGTTAGCAATGTCCCTGTCTACTTCCTTCTTTCATAACCTGAAGGCTGAGAGCCTGCTGGTCCTATTGCCATGTTCAAAGTATTTTTGGCTGAGGAACCAAAGCTTAGCCTCTACCCTTGCCTGGTTTATTTTATTCTGCTCATCTCTGATGTGTTGTATCTGCTGTATGGTTTCCTGCCTGCCTTATTTCTTATATTCCAATTCAAGTAGAGTAAGTTTCTGCAAGATTTTGTCTTGCCGGTCCCTCCTCTTCTTGTGGGAGGCATATGCAGTCATGTGACCCCTGATCACTGCCTTTATCCAATCCCAAATAAATCTATGTAAACAGGAATCATCTCCTACCCACTAGGGACATTGTGTCTGAGCCTGCACCTGAAATTGAATGCCCAGTGACCAGAAGATCAAAAATTCCAAGCCACACCAATCAGCTGAGAAATGGGATGCCTGCACCTGATACCAGTATCCCAAATGGCAGTACCTGTGCAAGAGTCAGCAGAAAATAGTTCTGAAAAAAGTGGCAATGACACTGTGTGTTGCATCAGAGTACCTGGCTGACACCTGAATGAGCAGTGTCAACCAATGGAATTGAGAAGTTCAGAACCATCAACAATTGCATCTCCAGCTAGGAAATTGTCATACAAACACACAGAATTGCCAGCAGACAGGCCTTACGGTCTATCTCCTCTGCTCGAGTGTGCAGCATGCTGTTTGTTAAATTGCAGCTGGCCCCCCGCACATCCTTCTGATTTAGTGCCCCCACCTCTGATTTCTCTCCCCCCCCATTCTCCCTGCAGTTTTGACCCTCCTTTTGGCTCTATCCCACCCCCTCTTGAAGCTGCCCACTGTCTGCAGTGATATCACTTCTGGTAGCACATTCCAACCTACCACCACCATCTCCATGAAATAATGCCTCCTTATCTCCCTCTTGAACCTTCCTCCCTGCAATTTTAGACTGTGTCCCCTGGTGTCTCTCCCCCCTTTTAACTTAAACTGTCAAGCAATGAGCATTCAGCACCATTTGTGCTGGAGGAATTGTCAGTTGATTTGCCTGAAATCCCATTTACGGACAGTGATGTATAGTTTGAAATTGGAGAAAAAAATCATAGAGATGGATGTAATCCCTATCATTCCTTACAATGCCCCTGTGCTGGACACAGAGCCAGAAGAGGAAAGCATGTGTCCTCTTCCTGAAGAAGAAACAGTGTTACCACGGAAGTCTGGACTTGAGCCTAAACCCAACATCAGGCTCTTGTGTGACACTAGTGGTGCCTCTTCTAATACCCTTATCCATGTGGTTCATAAGCATATTACCATGTGATATACCCCCCATGTGTTGCACACAGATTCATGAAAATGTAACTATGCCAATTGAATGTTATGGTAGACTGGCATCAATTATCTAACCAGAAATGTATACTGTGTAAATATGTATAAATGTACTGAGTAGTTAGGGGCCTCATAAAACTGTATACTGGTATATTGTTGATAATCATGCCACTGCCACTGGACTTTTGTACAGTATAGGCATCATTTTGGCGAGGGCCTCAAGAGTCTGGCAGGGGAAGTATGTAAGCCCCCTATATTTTGGGGCTTAACAGGCTGCCTCCTGCACCAGAGCCCTGACTCCAAAGTGGACACAGTGCTTAAATAAACAAACACCTCCCTAACCCCAGGACAGGCCACTGGGCCAGGGCAACACTGAATTTAATTAGCCCAGGGTGGCTTAAAGAAAACAATCCAAAAGTACCAGTGTACACCCCCCCACTCACACACACACAGCATAGCATATTTAAACTTTCCACTGCCAAAATTGGCTATATTTACTTTTAGCTCCAAGTAATGCAGCAGCAGGCTGCTAAAAACTGTACCTCAAATGTAAATAGACATTGTGACACCTATGTCTCTCCTCAGCCCTCTGATCCCAGCAAAGACTGCTGGGAAGGGGTTGGAGGCTGGCACCCACAATGACCATGAATTTCAGTCTGCCAGAAGCTTGCTTTGCTTCTCAGACTGCATGCAAGCTCAGCAGTGCAGTGCCAACATTCCAAATTCTGCTTTCCTGTAAGACTGACTGACCAGTAGGGCATTGAGTTTCATCCTCTATAAAAGGGGCTGTTGCCAGGGATCTGAGCCAGTTCTGCCAGTATGTCAGAGCCATAGGGGCTGTGAGCTGGTGAGCCACTGTCTGCCAGGCATTGCAAGTCTGGCATACTAAAAAAGTCTGGGATCCCAGCAACTGACTCTTTTATGAAAAAAAAAAAAAAATTTTATCAGAACTAATAGTTTGAAGGCAAGGCTTGGAACTGGGTTTTTTGCTTCCCCACAAGTGACTTTGCCCTCTGGGGGAAGAGTTCTTTTGAAGACCAACCAAGAAGGTTACTGCCTGCTTCAGGGTACCTGGACCCCCTGAACCTGCAGCACTAGACTGACCGTGAGAGAACCGAGACTGTGCATGAACAACAGCCCTCCTGAGAAGCCTGCTTACCAGCTAGTAGTACAACCAGCTGTCTCATCTGTTCCATCATCAGATAACAAAGGTATCTGTGCAGCCACCCCCTCCACGAACTATCTAGGACTACTGATTTTCCGGGGGAAGGGGCCTGCAACCATAGAAATCGCAACCAAAACTCCCAGAGCATACACAATTCAGCTGGAAAAAAAATACTACCTACCCTGAGATGTCTTCATTTCTTTTCTCAAGGCATTACAGCTGGTACTCAGTGTCCTTGGGGGGGAACTGGCAGGTAATGGCCCCAGATTTCATCAGCAAGGTCACCAATAACCCCACCGGCCACCGGCAGCAGGAAGGTGCAGGATCTTCTTTAATAACCTTGATCCCTGCTAAAAGAAAACTTGTAGAGACTGCTGACATTAAAAACATTGAATTTCATTGGGACCCTTTTCAATCACTTATTAAAATTAACCCACTGGAATCAGAACTGTCTCCCAAACAATTTGAACTTTATTTCTCCTGAGCTCTCAAAATGATTACGAGCTTTAGGGTCTCATTACATGAAAACATACAACAGCTCCATGGGGCTAACTTGTGTACATCTCTAAGAAGGAAGTATTTGTCAAAGTGGTATTTATAGGCAGAGCAAGATTTTACTCAACAGACTTCGGGGCAGCGATTTTCCACCAAGGCAAAAAAAAATTTGGATCAGGAACGTGAGGCGCCTACATTCTCTGGCACTGGTAAGTTCCTAGATAATGCTTCACTGCCTTTTGAGGCTACTTCCATAACTCGGACTGCAGTGCTCCCTTAACTTTTCTCACCCTGTGGGGAAACGATGAGCTCTCCCCAAGTCACCCCTAAACTGGCCATTTCACACCGGGGTGCTTCAATCCCTGCAGTCTGCTAAACTTGCTGCCCAATCTTTTACTTTCTCTAAGTCCTGAGGTCTCCATACTGGCCCACCTGGTCCCAAAAGTGCTCCGCCTCCCTCTTATTCCATCTACCATATACCTGTTGCATGGCTCCATTTGCTAAAGCAGCTATATCACTCTTTTTGACCACCACAACCTGTTGCCCTAAAAGTGTAATCCAACTCAAGGGGAGACCTCCAAGGCACTTTGTGGCCCACTTGGCAAATCTGGCAGCCCCTGAGGCCTGTCCTCCAAACAGCCTCCCTAATGGGTAGAGGTCCCCCCTGGTCCCCTCACTAATCTCCCTGGGCCACCCAGCCATGCAAAGCTGCAGCAACCCTGCCACAGCCTACTGCAGCCCTAATGATCTAGGAACATTACACCTCCAAACAAGGGCCTAAACTGACCCCAGGGTCTCACTCACCTTCCTTACTGCTCCTATGCTGCCTACTTCCTTATTGGACTTTCCCAGGGCCTGGACCCAAATGAACGCAGCTGCCTAACAATAATCTCCCTGTGGATGCCTACCCAGGGACCCAGCGCATCGCTGCACATGCTGCCGACCCTGTCTGGAGGAGGGTGGAGGGCCCCTCTCCGCTTACTGCCCTAGCAGTACCACTGGTCTATCTCCCTCCAAAAGACCCAGAAACTTCCTGTTCCTCCCTTAAATACCATGCAAGCTAAAAACTCTTTGCTGCCACCAAGTGGTGGCTGGCAGAAATTACTCACATCAAATTAGTAGCACTAGCATGTCATGTGCTCAGCACTACTGTAAGACACCTGACTCGGCTTTCGCCCACCCACACTCCAGTGTGTCACACTTGGACAGCTGGTTCTGATCCCTGTATCATTTTTTTTTTGTAAATATAAAAAAATGTATGATGGACTGTGTCAAGAGAAAATGCTGTCTTGCTGAAATTGACACATCAACCCCCCCCCCCGGGCTAAGTTCAAAGGAGAGGAGATAGCTTAAACTGCAGATATCTGAGGTGCAATTATCTTGTTAGTTTGCTTTGAAGGCAGTAACCAAGATATCCATTTTTTAATGCCCTCAGGGAAATCCTTTGATGTGCCCTAGGTGTCATGAGAAAAGGGACACAGGCCAGTGTTATGGGTATCCTCCCAGGAAGCCAGCTCATTTCATCAAAGAGACCTTTGATATCCGGGTACACCACATCCCAGACTAAATTAAGGAGTCCAATATACATTTGCTTGAAGAATACATTGACTTTTGATGTCTGGGGAAAGCAGAGCACAGACCGGTTAGGACCAGTCACATAAAGAGAGGCGATTCCTTATGTCATCTATTATTTTTTAAATATCTTAGTAGGACAGCCTGTGTTATAAAATATTCATTTTTATACACCAAGGCAGAGTTAGGTGACCTCAGAGAGAAGACCGGCTCAAGACTGTTTTTTAAACTACTGAGCAGACCTTACAGGGGACACATTCATATGCCTGACTGAGAGAGGAGGAACATCAAAGCACTGAAAGATTAAGAAGTAATGAGACCTTAGATAAAACCAGTCTGAGTGTTATTATTTGAAGGAATCTGCACTTTTAAAACTGTTTGTTTTAAGGCTGTATGTGTTGGGATATCTTGTTCTGTATTTTACTGTTTTCCTATTTTATCTATTTTAAAGTAAAGATATATATTTTAAAAACGGAAACTGCCTGGTGTGCCTTGAAATTTCTTTTTATATAAGTGAAGCTTTGAAGGTTATAGTTGACACTATGTATGAGATTATTGTGATACCAAACTGCGAAATGGATAGAGTTCTCGAAGATCTTGCATAGAGTTCTAAGGGTTCATTTTGCAGTACCTGGTTAGGTGCCCGTAGGCAAAGATATCTGGCCCCCTGAAGACAGAATTATCTGAGCCTGATAATTGGGTATGCTAACAAGAGGTTGTCAATTTGAATCATTCCAGAACTTGAGACTAAGGTGACTCGAACCCACAAAACAAACAAGAGAGTTATCTTGTACTGTTCACTGTTCACAATTCTACACTCAGAGGTTGGCACTTTGGGAGTAGAGGGCTGACCAGCTGAGCTAATCTGTGACACAGTGAACTGATTTCAGTTTGTGATTTTGAAAAAAAAAATACCTTATCTCACTTCACAGTTAATGCCATGGCTTGATAAGCAATGTACTGATCTCTGTCTGCCCCCCCCCCCCACTTAACTTTGTGCACAAACCCATAGTGCACCTACAGATCATCTGCAGGTGTGGAAACCAAGAAAGTACCACTGGTGCCATCCTAGAACCAGTTGTACAAGCTATATATTTTATAGTGTTTTCCCTGTTTTTCTCCCTGTAACCCATCCCTGTACCTCGGACACGCATGCATATGTGGAGACATGCATATGCCATGTCTCAAGGTGCCTTCCCATTACATGTTGCCCCCTATGCCTATGCTGACCACTGGACCTCCACTCAGTGGCAGCAGGACTACAGAGGAGGGGGCGGCAACCATCCCAGGAGAGGAGACCTACCTTCCGGCTACTCAATCCTGCTCCCACCCCCTCGTGCCAGCTCCCCAATGACCAGAGCCCATTCCTGAACGCAGATCACTGGTGTGGCATGAGGTAAGGCATCCAGTGCCTCAGCGTCTGTGCCACCAGGCCAGACAACATTATTTTATTTTTTAAATTATATAAATATGACACAGATAGTTCATTTTCTAAGTGCAATAATACCTCCAGGGTGGGCGTTATGAGCCTCATTATGCTCCTCGGCGGTCCTGTATTGCCCAACATCGCCCACTCTGTCAGGTATTAATGTTTACTTATAAAGCAGTTGTGGGAAATGGAGCATTCTGATTGTCTGGCAGCATTCGCCAAGGTTAGGTTAATGGCTGAAAATCCTCTTGTGCATTAGAACAATTAGAATACTGACTTTTAAAAATTCATTAAAAATGTTTTTAAAAATAATAATAACAATAAGGACTTCCAGGGATTGGTTTACCTTTGTTAATCTAACCCCGGGGCATAAGATACTCAGCTTAGCCATGTGTTTAATGACAGTCCTTGGGTTAGATTAAAAGACAATAGCTCGACAACAGCTCGACTCCTTTATAATGCCTTAATGTTTAAGAACTCTTTTAGAACATTCGCGGGGATTCCAATTAAAGCCAGTACTAAGGTTCATACTAAGGATGTATAGGAGCATAAAAGGTGCTAACCCATGATTGCTTCCTTTTTTAATCAAAATACCCTGATGGCCCTCCATTTAAGATATACTTAGCCAGTTTGTTTTTGAATTCCAATTTTCATACAATACAATGGTTCATACAATGGTATAAAGAGCCGAGAAAGGTGATGATCCCATAACTACTCCTTTCCAGTTACCCAAATATGTAGGTATATGCCCATCATTAATATATGTGTCTAGCCTGTTTTTGAACTGCTGCTTACTTTCACTGATAATAATATTTAATGGGAGCTTGTTCCAGGGACTGATCACTCTCTGGGTGTAAAGGCTGTTTCTCTTGCTTGTATGAAACTTTTGTGGCATCAGCTGTAGTGGATGACCTCTAGTACCTAGCCTATCATTTTTAAATTTCAAACCCATTTCATTTAATAACACCCCTTTAAATCCAGCCTTACCCCTTGCCCTCCTCCTACCTCTTTCTGCCACCTCAATCACCCCTCTTCACCCTGCCCCCTTTCCATAGCTCTGTCTTATCTCCCCTCTACCTACTCCTACCACCTTACTTCCCTTTCCACCTTCCCACTGTACTCTCTCACTCTCCCCTTAGTGTACTTGCTAATTAACAAAGTCTACTCTTTTGTGACTGCATACTTGCTTGACAAAGTCTGCATCATATATGACTGCATAATTCTGTTTGTAGATACTATTTGTCCTCACTGTGAACCAATGCCTTCACTATTGTTACTGCATAGTTACCTGACAATGTCTGTGTTATTCATGAGTGCATAGTTCTGCTTGTAGGTATTGTTGTCCTCATTGTGAAGCACTGTATCACCCTCTGTTACCACAGTGTATTGCCTCTATTATTTATCCCGCATATTCTGTACATACAATCCTTGCTCCATTTCTTGATTATGTCCTTGTTTGTACTTGTATTTATCTTACTCACTTGACATGGAACTTTTGTAAAAGAACCCCTGGTTCAAAGATACTTGTAATCCTAGTTATAAATAAATAAATGAATAAATAAAATACAATAAATATTCATCTTGCATGATACCAAATCATAATAGCAAGTCTCCTCTTATCCTTCTTGTCTCAAGTGACATTAGACATAAGTTTATTAAGCGTTCTTGGTAGGATAGATGCTTGATGTCATATACAAGTTGTGATGTTTTCCTCTGGACCTTCTCTAGTTTGTTTATAGTCCCTCTATTTACTGGTCCCCAAACCGGGCTTCCATAATCTAATAGTGGTCTGATTAATTCCTATACAAGGACATTATTACCCCTTTACTTCTGCTTTTATTATTTGTTTTAATTGTGTACATTATCCTGTTTGCCTTTACAATCTGGGTCTCACAATGTGATGTTGAGGTTAGTTTATTGTTAAATACAACTCCTAGATCCTTTTCCTGCTTTGATACTCTCAATGGCACAACATCCAATATGCTGTATGCAACTGATTGCTAAGATGTAAGACACAGCATCTATCCTTGTTGAAAGACATTCCCTGTTTATTTGCCCACTTTAGAATATTATTCAGGTCATTTTGTAAATCTGCATGTTCTTCTATTGTAAGTAAAATTTCTACAAGTTTTGAGTCATCTAACAACAACAGTGGGGAGGGCATTCCATAGATTAATGATTCTTTGTGTTAAAAATAACTTTTTGTTGTGTTCAATTTACTACCCACTATCTGTAAGGCATGCCCTCTGGTGCTTGTGTGGTTTGGCTTGAACTCCAGGTTCATCTCACAGAAGAGGCAGGAGTCATTGATGACATCATAAATCATCAACAAGTCTCCTGATTAATCACATTGTGCGAAAGACATTAGTTTTAAACTTGATAGCCATTCCTGATAAGTCTGATCTTTTAAATTAGATATTAATTTTGTTGGCAGGGTCAGCTAACTGTAGTCAATCCATGCATTTGCCCGGTGCTGTGTATGGGGTGTTGATGGGCAAAATGGCTGCTGCCACATGTTTACAGTAGCTACATTACCAATCTCTTTTATTGCTTGTGAAGTGCTTTGGGATACATTGTGTAAGAAGTGCTGTACACATTTATTTATGCTATTTATTCAAAATGTGGTAACCATGAAAGGCACACTAAGCTGAGACCTGTCTCCAGGTGTGATCCTGGGAAGGGGAGATGGAGCAAAACAGCAGAGACAATATCAAGACAACATCTGAACAGACAGACGATCAATGTGTTACAATAATAGAATAAATAAAGAGCAATTTGCATGTACCACAATTAAACAAAGTGCAGTGAACTTTATCAGTGCAAAGTATTCTTTGTCCTCTAGTCTGCATCTGCACTGCAAACACTGCATAAAATGACTTTTTTTCATTATAGATCACTCTTGAGGGTGATCGAATGGCTGAAATACCAGTTCTAACTTTCTGTCCGAGTCGCAGTATGTGGTTAAAATGTAACTTAAAGGACTCAACAGTCTATTGTAAGCAAGGGGAAACCAAACAATGCATATTTTTAAACTAAACATTCTGCTGTAGAACAGGGATATGGTTGGTACGTGGGCAGGTTGACACCACCTTTTTTCTTACAGGGACCTGTGCTGAGGTTATGGTATCAGTGCTAATCTGTTTCATGCAGTCTGGAGCATGGATTTTCCTTACCTGTTGTACTGAACTCTTTTGCTCTTGATAGAAGAGAATGTTGTCTCAGGTGGTAGGAGTAAACCACGGACTTGAGACTAGAAGGCCAGTGCCTAAGAACAGACTTTGTTTTCTGCATTGAGCCATTCCTATATTATCTCAAGTTACTACATGGTTTTCAAATTCTACTGGATACCCAGAGCTAGGCTTCATATAGATATGGCTGCACCATTCATGTATCACATTTTATAAAGTGGGGACACGCTCACAGATTTTTATTTTTTATTATTATTTGTAACTTATCTTCTCCTGTTTTGGCTTACCTACCCCCATCTGGTCCAGCGTCCCCTCCCCATCACCCGGCTTCCCTGGGACTTGCCATCATTCTCCAGTAGTCCTCTGCCACAGGACCTTCAGAGGTGCCCAGTCGTCAGTGTAGGACCTGTGGGGGATGGCATCATCCAGCCATGGCCAGGATTTTTGTTTCACTGTTTTTTTTCTCCTTAGGGACCACAGCACATGCAGTGATGCACTATGTGTACTCTGCCTCCACAGAGACACCCCTGCACCCTGTGGGTGGGATTCCTTTCCCTCATGTCCCACTGTACTGCTTCCCAGATTCCTTCAGGTTACAGCTGCTGAGCTGGACAAGTCTATCCCTTTCCGGAGTGATGAGAGCTGTCCTTGGGACTCTCAATCCTCCCTCCCCTGAACAACCCCTGAGTGACTCACATCTGTCACTGAATCCAGGTTGCCAGTCTGGTAGGCAGTGTGGCACCAGTGCCTTAATCTGCAGCCTCACTGGGCTGCCTTACCCATGGATTATAACACATTGTTTCACTTTTTAGGTTGCAAGTGACAACTTGCAGCACCTCTTGTAGTCATGTATACTCACTTGTGAAAATTTTAAAGATTAGTGAGTATGAATTGGTTGTGGTGAGGTCTGAATAATAACATAGCCAGCAGAATGTAGCACCAATAGAGAAAATTCCTACACAGGTCACACACCTACCATAAGGAATTGCAAAGTCATGATGCGTTGCACTGGGTGTTATGCTTTGGAATGCATGCTTATGCCTTTGAAAGAGTTACAGATACCAAAAAAATGGGAAATTATCTGGCTTCTTGTATTGTTTATGCATTTACATACTGGCCTTATTGTAAACTGCCTTTGCTTCTCATGCACGTCATACCAAATATAATTGGTATTACATTGGTATAAAGAGTTAATACCAAAAGGATACATTATGAAATACTGTCTGGTGCTCTGTTGCTGCAACTTGCTGGCAAAGATTACACAAGCTGATTATTCACTGGTGTATTCTGCTGCTGATAAAGCAACTTGACCCTCAGTATAGAACTACAATTCAGGGAACGTAATAAAAAAAACCTAAAAGAATATAGTAAAAAGGGAAAGATTATTTAGGCATCTCTCAACACCTTTGGTACTCAGTTTAATTGTAGTAGACAGACTGCAGAAAAAAACCACATAGGCCCAGATATTCAAAAGGGTTGCACATGGTGCACATGCGCAACCCACTGATGCACCCCGGCATGACATTCAAAAGGGGAAAGTGTGCGGCACAAATCCTGATGCGCCAGAGCGCATCAGTAATGTACGCAGGCACAGGTGGGGGGGGGTGTGCCCATATATACCTGCACAGCCCGATATTCAGCCTGGGATGCGTGGGAGCCATGCATGCTAACCCCCACCAGCTTGTCCACAAAGCTTATGCAAAGAACAACGGATGGCCACCCACAAGTGAGCTACCTCATTGCAGGGTTCAACATGGCAGCTGTGCTACCTGTGGGTGGCCACCCGAGCTCCGGCTGCACCTCCGTGGTGGTGCCCCCCCATGCCCGATTGCTGGCATCAGTAAAAAATAGATTAATCCTATATCCCTGGTGGTCCAGTAGACTGCTGCCCACCCAATTGCGGGCTTAAGTGTGTAAAAATAGATTACTCCTACATACCTGGTGGTCCAGTGGACTGCTGCCCGCCCGATCGTGGGCTTAAGTCACTTGGTAACTTGATACGTATAGACAAAGTAGGCCGTTGGCCCATTTAATTGTCTCCCACTCATAGTAGGCGTATCTGTTGATATTTCTTGCACTATTCAATGACAGGAATTTGTCTAACCTATTTTTAAATGAGTCAAAAGATGTAGCTTCTACTACATTTTTAGGCAAATTATTCCAAATTGTGGGTGTACATATATTATAAAAGTTCTGATGCCTATTTGTTCTTGCCCTGTTTCTAAATATTTGTTTATTATGTGAGCTAGAATTTACTGATTTTTGAATCCTTTTTATATTACATTGTGACATTAGGGTCTTGTCTTCCATGATACGGTATAAAAATAATAAATCTCCTCTAATTCATCTGGATTCCAAGGAGTACAGATTAAGATCTACTAATCTGTCTGCGTATTCCTTATTTTTTAAGCCTTTTATTGATTTTGTCAGTCTCCTTTGAACTTTTTCTACCCTTAAAATATCCTTCTTTAAATATGGGCTCCAGAACGGTGAACCATAATCAAGGTGAGGGAGTACATATGTCCTGTATAACTTAAGAACACAATCTTTGTTCCTCGAGAGGAAGGCTCTTTTAATAGAGTGAATGATGCTGTTACATTTCCCTACTGTTTTGACAATATGTGTGCCCGAGGATAATTTAGAATTTATCCATATACCCAAGTTTTTTTCACAAGTACTGTACTTTGTTGGCTTATTATTTAAAAGATATGAGTATTTTGGATTATTTTTTCCAAACTATATCACCGCATATTTGTTTTCATTAAATTTCATGTTATTTTGTTCGCCCCAATTTTCTATTTTGTTTAGACTATTCCTTAGTTCATTATATTCAATTAATGACGTGACTTCTCCACCTATTTTGTTATCATCTGCAAATTTGGTTATTTATTTATTTATTTATTTACGAGATTTACCAGGAGTTCACCCCATTACCCATATCACTAATATATAGACCAAACAGTAACCGGCCCAGCACAGACCCCTGGGGAACACCACTGGCAACCCTACCTTCATCCGAAAGAACTGAGTTAATACGCACCCTTTGTTTCCTATTGGATAACCAATTTCCAATCCATCTTATAATAACTATATTTAAACCTAGTTCCGTTAGTTTTTTAATAAGTTTGTGAGAGGGACTGTATCAAATGCCTTTCCCCAAGTCCAAAAAGATTACATCAACTGATTTTCCCTTGTCTAATTTATAACTAACAAACTAACATGGTTATAGAAGGCTAATAAATTTGTGTTACTAGAAAGCCCTCTCCTAAAACCATGTTGTGTGATATCCTGCAACCCTAATCTTATTACATCCTTCTCAATACTATTTTTTTTTTAAACTTTATTTTTTGATTTTATCTTATATCCTTTTACAGATACATAAACCATATTTAGGACATACCATCAGCATTAATACATGACAGAAAGAGAGAGATATACCCCCTAATTAATCAGAGGATTAGTGATTCCCAAATATTTTGATACCACATATGGGGTAACTCCAAAATTTCGTTCACAAATAAAATTCCGTAATAAAGCTGTTTAAGGTGAGCCCATGAGCAGTGTGTGCTACTTCGCTCTGTACTCAAGAAAAATTATAATCTGTCCAGCTAAGAGCCCCTAAATCAGGGATTATTCTTGCCACACTATCTACCTAAAAGTCCAAGTCCATTTATAGAGTACAGGCAGCATCCTCTAAACACCCTCTAGCCAAACTGCCACCCACCTTAAGAACAGAGACAAATGAGTAAAGGGATTGTTATTTGCTAACTTGCCAGGGCTACATATGAAACAAGAGGGAAGGGAAAAGAGACGCTAGCCCCGTCCAGTAGATTTAATATGAGGGCTAAGATAGGCCTTGTCCTTCTAGCAGCGTCCTTAAATTTTGAAACGAAGGGCCATTTGAGAAGGTGCCTATAGAAACATAATTAAAACACATATAAAGATCAAGGTCTGGCCTGTCCGGAAGTTTTCAAGTGTCCTCCTGATCTTCTGACCCACTGGACTCCTCGACACGATCTCTCCGCCGTTTCCGACTGGATTCGGCAAAACGTGCGGCCCACTTGCCAGCCTCTGTGGGGTCCGAGAAAACCTACACTTTCCCTCTGTGCACTATCCTCAGCCAAGCAGGGAACACCAGTGAGTGGGAAATATTTGCTTGCTTAGGCCATTTTCCAATCCCGTTGAATCTTTTTCCGCCTGAGGCGGGTAGCGAGCTGATGTCAGGAATAGGTGAACCACCTCGGTCGCCTTTGCAAATAGGTCCCACTTGTCGTGTATAACGAGGGATTCGATCCCTAGTGCCCACTCCATCCGTTATGATTAAGAGGGTACGGGGGGTCTCAGCGTCCTCACGATACCCCCGAGAAGTAATTCTATATACTTTCTGCAGGCCAAATACAGTGCTGTGGTCATCAGGGGTCAGTTTTTCCGCCAGCCATTCTCTCATAAACATTAAGGGGTGATCTCCCTCAATCCCCTCCGGCAGGCCCAACACTCGAACGTGTGAGGAGTGGGCCTGATTCTCAAGAGTCTCGAGCCTGGCCCTAAGATGTGTATTTTCTTTAACCAGCAGTGATGTTGCAGCCGATGCTGCCTCTGCTTGTTTCTTAACGTTTTCAGCCTCAGATCTCATGTCTTCCACAGTGGATTCGATGGCGTGAACTCTCGATCCGAAGGAGTCTATCTTGTTGTTCAGATCGCCATGGATGAGAGCAGCCTGTTCAGTTTGAGGCCCAGAGAAGCCATGGTTTCTTCGAGTCCTCTGAAGTGCGGCCTGTGTCTCGTAGGGCTTCTCATCTGTTGCACTGAATCGGCTGTCTTAGCGCCGGATCCTCCGCCTCTGTCCTTACGAGGGTTACCCATTTTATAATTAAAGGGATCCTCTTTCAAGTAGTAATGTTAATTGGGGTCTCTTCCCAACGATTGAGGTTTTTTTTTAGCAATTTATATGAATCAAAGCAGGAGCTGTTGTTGGATGCTGCCGTTCTGCTCGGGCTCCACAGCGGCCCCATCCTCAATACTATTTTTAATCAATCTTTCCAGTATCTTACAACAAATAGATGTTAGGCTAATTGGTCTATAATTAGTCACATTTGATTTATTTCCCTTTTTGTGTATTGGCACTACTATGGCCTTTTTCCAGTCCTTGGGAATCATACCAGTTAACAGCAACTTATTGAATATTTCAGTCAAGGGATCTATTATTACATCAGAAAGATTTTTCCATACTATCTTGTCAATAGTATCCGGGCCTGAAGAAGAAGATGTCCTTAATTTTAATAGTTCCTGCTGTACCATATCACGACTGATACTAAAGGCTTCTAAGTTTGTTACTCCTGGAATGATTACCTTTGAGTTATATTCCTGATATGTAGTCATAAAATATTTATTAAAACTGTCTGCTATTTCTTTGTTGTTCATTATTGTTTCACCATTTACAGACACTGAATTAATTTTTTTCACTTTTGCTTATTATTATTTATATATGCATAAAATGCTTTATGATTTTTACTAGATGCCAATTTATTTTCAAATTTAACTTTTCCTTTATTAATAATAGATTTAAGGGATCTCTGTTGATTTTTATATTTATTGAGATTAATCAAGGTTGGACTACTTTTGTATTTCTTAAATGCTTTATTTTTCCTTCTTATGTGTATCTTAATATTTTTATTGAACCAATACTGAATATAGCCTTTGCTATTTTTGACTTTACACATGGGAATAAAATTGAATATTATTTCTTGAATTTTAGATTTTAAATTTTCCCACATAGAGTTTACACCTAACTTACAATATGATTCTCCTCAATCCAGTTTTTTAAAGGCTTCAATGATCTTATTCCAATCAGCTCTTTTGTAGTCAAAGGACAGTGATGATTTATTAAGTTTAGGTTTTTCAATATTGATTGTACATTCTACAATATTATGATCGCTATTTCCTAAATGGAGGAGGATATCTTCATGGTTAATTCTATCAATAGAATTGGATATAACTAGATCTGATATACTGTTCTCCCTAGTTGGAACATCAACCAATTGATAATAGCCATGAGATATTATAGTATCAATCAATATTTTATCAAAGGCAGTAATACCTTTCAAGTTCATCCCAATTAATACCTGGAGTATTGAAATCTCCCAAAATCATCACATCTCCTAGACTGGAAACTTTATTTATTTCCTCAATTAAATTATTAATATAAACACTATTGCTATTAGGAGGTTTGTAACAGATTCCCAGGTTGATTTTGGGCAAATGAGGAAAAATTATACTCAGCCACAGAGTTTCAGGTATATTTTCAGAATTGTGATTTATTTTAATTTCTTGACATTGTATCATCTCTGAAACATAGCAACATACTCCCCCACCTCTTCTTCCTGTGCGGTTTTTTGAGAAAAGTAGATACCCTTCACTATTATTGGACCAGTTATTACACTCGTCCCACCATGTTTCTGTTACACATATAATATCTGTGTTGTGTTTATTTATCAGTGTTTTTAGTTCAGTTAGTTTTACATTATTCAAACTTCGGGCATTAATATTCCAAATTTTCAGTTTCTTAGATCTTAAGTTATTGGGATTTGTGTTGAATTTTGAATTTGTGTTAAATTTTGTTTCCTCATCCCCCTTTTTTCCTAGTTTAAAGCTTTTTGTATGATACTCTCAAAGGTCCTGCCCAATTTATAAGCACCTTGTTTACTCAAATGAAGTCCATCCCAACAAAACAAGGATGGAGTATCACTAAAGCATTCCCAAAGGGGAATGGACTTATAACCTTCTTTAAGTGTCCATTTCCTTATCCATTCATTTATACATTTGATCTTATGAATAGTATGGTAATTTGCTCTAGGAACAGGTAATATTTCCCAGAACCATACCTCACATTTTAGTTCTACCGGAGTTTTTCCAATGTTTATATACTCCTGTTTTATTTCGTCAATCGACAGTTTCTTTGGGTCATTTGTACCCGCGTGTATAATAACAAGTGGATTGTGGTCAGATTTTTGTAAAATATCAGGACACATTTTGTTTATATCTTTAATACCAGCTCCCCGGAATGATGAACATGCTATGTTATGTTTATCAGTTCGACACACAATTTTATCAGTATATTTTATTATTGAATCACCCAATACAAAAAATTGCCTGTTTGAATTTTCTGTTTGTGCCGTTTCCATAGAAATGCTGTCCTTTGTAGTATCTAACTGGACTACTTCATTTTCATAATTAGGTCCATTTGTAATGATTGTATCTTTTATTGTACTTGAGGTCTGTACAATATTCTCAGTAACTACTATGCCTGACAGGGTTTCATTCAAAACAGTTGTAATAGAAGTAGCAGTAGGCTGCCTATGCATAAAACTATCATGTCCCCTCTCTAAAGATGAATTACCCATTTCTAAATCAATCAGGGCTTCGAATTTGTTGAATAGACTGATGTTGTTACACATAGCCCTGTGTCTAGATTTGGATTTGTGACCAATGGTCACAGTAGTCCAATCTTCAGATTCACTATGTGTACTGTTTTCATTTGAGTCTCTTCTCTTCCTTTTCTTGTATGTTCCTATCTCTCTAAGAGGGTCAATTTTACTCAGCCCGATATTAGACCCCAAAGATTCTGCAGTACCTTCACGTGAGCAGCTACCTGAGGTTTTACTCAGGTTTTCTTGATATTGTTCAATTACAGCTAACCTCTTATAAAAATTATCAATATCTTCCCTTAAGACACTATTATTTATACATTTACCACATATATAAAAGGGAGTTTGCCGCAGGGAAAAAAATAATGTGTATATAGAACATGTGTTACATTTCAGGCCTGTTTCACCATCCAAAGTTATGATTACATCTTTCTTTTGAGTTTTATCTGTTGTTTGTTGATTAGTGCTAATACATGTTTCATTATCTAGAATGATTAAATCAGCCATATTCTTTATTATTATCAACCTGAAAAAGATTATATTAAATGGCTCATAATTTTACTTACAAATCTCAACTTCAGTGTAGCCTTCCTCTTTCACTCTTGACACGCATGACACGCTGATGCGGCCTTTGTACGCGATGCACGACGCAAGTGTGCATTCCTGCCCTGCGCTTGTGCCTCGCCCTGCCTGCAGCAGGGCTGTCTAAGTACTACAGCAACCTGGAAGTGCCTCGCGAGCCTCGAGCTTCAAGACTTTAATTCCCAGCAAAATTTAAAAGTAACTAGTGCTGTAAGCACTGTTTTTAGTTAAAATACTCCCCCTGGCAGTGTTCCTATCTAAAAATGTAAAGTTTAAGCCGAGTTGTAGTTCTGTATGTGAAATCCTGAACTATCCTCCTCTGCCTAGCATAGCTAGGGCTCCAGACCTTGCGATAACGAGAGATATCACAAGCAGACACAAAATAAATTATACAGTTTACAAAATATGCTTTTGACTAGAAAGTTTCATTTAAAGTCAGGATTCCTGATATTAGCACCAGTAAGGCAGACTTTCTAAGGGCACTTGCTCGCAGCAGGGCTGTTTAAGTACTACGGCAACCCAGAAGTATCTTGCGAGCCTCGAGCTTCAAGACTTTAATTCCCAGCAAAATTTAAAAGTAACTAGCACTGTAAGCACTGTTTTTAGTTAAAATACTCCCCCGGCAGTGTTCCTGCCTAAAAATGTAAAGTTTAAGCCGAGTTGTAGTTCGGTATGTGAAATCCCGAACTACCCTCCTCTGCCTAGCGTTGCTAGGGCTCCAGACCTCGCAATAGCAAGAGATATCACAAGCAGACACAAAATAAATTATACAGTTTACAAAATATGCTTTTGACTACAAAGTTTTATTTAAAGTCAGGATTCCTCATATTAGCACCAGTAAGGCAGACTGGACCACCAGGGATATTGGATTCCATGTTTCCTTTTTACTTACTGGATCATATCTGGAATGTGTAGTACAGTATGGGCTGCACGCCCATTGGCTCATGCTGTGGACCAATGGGTGTACAGCTCTCCACGACAGTGTCAGTTGGCGGGCGGCGGAGGGCAGGGTGCTGGCCACCTGCCGCTGACCGGGGAGCAGGGTGGTGGGGATCAGTGGGTGGGTGTGGAGGGGGGTCCACTGGACCACCAGGGATAATAGTGTTATTATGTTTTTAATTCAGCCTGCGATTGGGCAGACAGGTCCACTGGACCACCAGGGATATTGGATTCCATGTTTCTTTTTTACTTAAGCCCATGATCGGGCAGTCATCGGTCCACTGGACCTCCAGGGATATAGGATTCAGCAATACATTTATTTTAATTCCACGATCGGGTGGCCAGTGGTCCACTGGACCACCAGGAATATTGGATTATTCTGTTTTTTTAATACAGCTAGAGATCGGGCTGTGGGGCACATTGCCGTGCTGCAGAGGGCGTCGGTCCCCGGTGGCTGCTGCCTGGCAGGGTGACAGGCGTAAGTCATCGGGATCAGCACACCTGCATGAAAATGGGGCCATAATGACATGCAAATGGCCCCATTTGTGCCTTGCATACATTATAGCCCCATTTGCATGTTGACTTTTGAATATCACGGTTGTTGTGCCTAGTGCATGGGAACTTGCGCTAGCGCATCCTCATGCTCCACTCTGGCCACTGGCACTGGTGCAGTGCCACTGGACCATGTGCACTGTGGATGGCCAGGGTGCGATATTCAACAATGCTGAGCCATGGCGCAGCTCCGTTGAATATCACCCAGTCCACGCCCCTGCGCATCCAAGTTGAGCTGCACCCAGGCTTGCTCCACAGCCTGTCACAGTTTGAATATCTGGGCCAAAGAATTTAAGTTTATATAAGGCACTTCCAATTCAACTTACCCGCACACAAGAATGTGCATATTTATAATGCTTTGCACTGGGTTTTATGCTGTGAAATGCATGCATGTACTATGAGGAGACTTAAAAAACAAATTTGAAATTATCTGTCTTGTACTTTTTATGCTTTTTATGCATTCTACATATTGCATTTTTATGTTGTCTTGTGCCTGCGCAAGAAACATGTTGCTGTAACTTTGCAATAGCAGGTTTTGGAGGCGCAGTCGTGCTGTGGCCAGTGGTGCCACTGCTTTTTCAGGTTGGGCTCCATGACACGAATTAGATTACATGCTGTCCATGACAGCAATGCAAAAGTGTGCCACCACCTTCAAACATTTTAGCTGCTACAATGAGGGAGCTCCACCTCATTGCACGGTGTGCCTTGTGCGGTGTAACATTTCAATAACCATGGTGAGCAGTGGCTCGCTGCCAGCCCTCACAGTCAATATGTAGCCAATTTTGGGGGTGCCCAATCCCCCTGTCAGCATATATGCCCCATTTCCTGCTGTGGTGTGCCAAGGGGGGGCCCAATCCCCCTGTTGGCATGTAAACCCCTCCGCCATTTTCCTGGCGCTGCCCCTGATTGTGTGCCACGCCCACACTGGGAGCCCACCCCAGTGTGGATGACATGACCCCCCCCAACCAATGTGCCACACTGGGAGCCCACCCCAGTGTGGCTACAACCTGTAAAAAAAGGAAAAAGAAAACGGTCCACAGTAATAATATTTTTGTTTTTTACCTGAAGCAAAGGAAACGGTTCCTCGCTGGCTGTTGACCGCCCCTTCCCCCAACCCGCAACCACCCTCTGCTCACTCCCACCTTCCCACACCCCCTCACCCCATACTTACCTTCGAGCCGAATGATGATCTTTGGTGGACCAGGAACACGCTTGCACTCTTCAAAGCCGACTACTAACTGAAGAAATGCTGGTAAGTTGCATAATGGCATAAATAGGTTTTTCAACTTTGGTGCATATCTCGGGCATTTTTGGGAATTTTGGCACCAAATTTTCAACATGGGGTTATTGGGACCCCTCCTCATGAATTCAGGAACTGTCATGGTGTTATTCGGTCCCAAAAGGTAATTTTGAGGTCGCTGCGTGAAATCATCTTTCGGGACCGATTAACGAAACGACAGTGCCACTGTTCATGAGTTGGGCTCCCAAAAACCCTATTTTGCAAATTTGGTGAAAAAATTCCAAAAAAATTAACGTGTTATGAGCGTGCATTGCACAGTTCCCAAGCACGCTTGTAACTTCGAGAATTTTTCATATTTTTGTGCAAGATTTTCAACATTGCCATTTTTTCACACCTCCTTCTGAACGGTGCAGCTGTCATTTCCCACATCATGCCTGAAATGCATTTTCGCACATCCAGCGCACAGTGGCATAGTCGCTGCAGGAAAACAATGTTCAGGACAGAATAAGAAAATCACAGTAACACTGTTCATGACCAGTGGTCCCAAAATGTCTATGTTGAAAATTTAGTGAAAAATTCCAAAAAATTACTTTGTTATGAGCGTGAGTTGTGCAGTTTCCACACACGCTTTTAACGTGGAGATTTGTTAATATTTTTTCTCCAGATTTTCAACATTGCCATTTTTTTCACACCTCCTTATGAACAGTACAGCTTCATTTTTCACATCCTGCCCGAAATGTGTTTTCGCACATCTGGCGCTCAGTGGCGCAATCGCTGTAGGAAAACAATGTTCAGGATACAGTAAGAAAATCACAGTAACACTGTTCATGAGCAGAGGCCCCAAAATGCCCATGTTGAAAATTTGGTGAAAAAATTCCACAAAATGACTATGTTACAAGTGTGCTTTTTGCGCAGTTTCCATGCATGCTTGTAACTTTGAGAATTTTTAATATTTTTACTCCAGATTTTCAACATTGCCAATTTCCCACATCCTTATGAACAGTACAGCTTCATTTTCCACATCCTGCCCGAAATGTGTTTTAGCACATCCGGCTCACAGTGACGCAGTCGCTGTAGGAAAACAATGTTCAGGACACAGTAAGAAAATCACAGTAACACTGTTCATGAGCAGAGGTCCCAAAATGCCTATGTTAAACAGCGGTCAAAAAAATTCCACAAAATGACTATGTTACAGGCGTGCATTGCGCAGTGTCCACGCACCGTTGTAAGTTTGAAAATGTTTAATATTTTCACTCCAGATGTTCAACATTGCCATTTTTTGCACACCTTCTTATGAACAGTACAGCTGTCATTTTTCACATCCTGCCCAGAATGTGGTTTTGCACATCTGGCGCACAATGGCAAGGTCACTGTGGGAAAACAATGTTTGGGACAGATTAAGAAAATCATACTGCCACTGTTCATGAGAAGAGATTCCAAAATGCCTATGTTAAAAATTTGGTGAAAGAATTCCAAAAAAACAGACTGTTACGAGCATGTGTTGCCTAGTTTTCATGCACACTCGTAATGTCAAGCATTTTTAATATTTTCACTCCTGATTGTCAACATTGCCATCTCTTCACACCTCCTTATGAATGGTGCAGCTGACATTTTTATGTGGTGCAGAATGGTGTGGTCACTGTGGGAAATCAACGTTCGGGACACGTTAACAAAATCACAGGGACATTGTTCATAAGCAGAGGTCCCTCATGCTTTCATGAGGTGGGGTCAGAAAAAGGCCATGTTGAAAATTTGGAGTGCGAATATCAACAAACGCCAGGGCATTAGGGTTTCTAACCATAACATCCCACCCTGTACAGGCTAATAGGCATCAGGGTGTGCCTTTGGATTGTTGGATGTAATGCTCATGCCATTGCACCCCCACCCTGCAGCCACTAACAGGCATCCTGGTGTGCCTTAGACTCTTCAGCTCCAAAGTTCACCCCATTCTCCTATGCTGCATCCATCTCAACATACTTCCTTATGAAATGGGGTGAGCATAAGGCCTAGGGTGAAGTGAAATGGCATTAGCGTTATGGCCAATGACCCAAAGGCACACCCTAATGCATGTCACTCTCTGCAGGGTGGGCTGGGGTTCATGTCAGTTCTATACTTCACTGCCATTCCTATTATGCGTCTCTCTAACTCTTGCACTACCAATGCTAACGCCAGCAAGGCAACATTCAGCATTGATAAATGCTTCTTTGCAAACTGTCTTCACCTCTTATGCGTGTAATGACAACTGTTATGGGTGTGTCATAGGTTGCTATGGAGGGCATATACCACTTATGAGTTCAGTGGATCCTCTTGTTCAAAATGATGAATTTCTTCTGAGAGGGGAATTTAGTGTTGATTTGCTTAGTGGCAACTCTATAAATACTGAACTTACCTTAAACAAATTACAGCTCCACCAGCTTCTCTCTGAACACACAGGAAGGGAAAATTATGGTCAGACCTCCACCTTAGTTGATTGGATTCTCACCCCTTGACCTGCTAGAATTATTTGCTCTGGTGTCCTCCCACATGCTATAAGTGACCACTCCTCCATTTATTGTGTCTGGAGGGCAAAGGCCCCTAAGGATCTCCCCTCCCAAAATCATACACTTCCGAGACTTCCCTAAGCTTGACCCCTCAGAACTTGAAATAGGAGGTTGAGAGTGCAGATTGGTCACAGTTGTGTGCCACTAATGATGTAAACCAGGCCCTGCTTGTCTTTAATGAAGTCCTAATTGAAATGCAAAATAAATATGCTCCCATGACCTCCAGGCAAGTATGTAACCCCATCACTAAATGGCTAGATTGGCCCCTGCTCTCCCTTATTAAACAAAGGGATGCCAGCCGGTCTACGTACAAAGCCACCAAGTCTGTCACTAACTGGGCTAACTACAGAATGTTCAGTAGTGAATGCAAGAGGGCCATCTGGCATAGCAATAGTCTTCATTTCAAATCTGTTTGATGCTTTGGCCTGTAACTCAAGACATTTCTGGAAAAATGTCAAGAAAGTCCTAGGCTAATGTCGTTAAAGTCCTAGGCTAATCTAGTAACTTTATGCCCAAGGATCTACATATTGATGGAGTAAGATACAATAATCCTGTCACCATAGCTAATGCCATTCACTATCCTCTCTGCTTACACTGTGGCCTCCCCCACATCTCTCCCCCCTGACCCTTCCACCATTGAAGCCTGCCCTGTCACGCTCCCCTTTTTACCACAAAGTGGTCACTTGTGGGGAGGTTCTCAGAGACTGCTTATGCAAGTCCCTATATCAAAGTTTACTGGCTGTGACAAAATAGAGGCTAAAATACTGAAGATTGATGCCACAGAACTTGGGCCCTTCCTGTCATGAAAATCTTTAGCCTGTCCCTTACTACACACTCACTCCCTAATATCTGGCAAACCTCACGTGTTGTTCCAGTTTATACCCTTGGCAGTCTTAATTTTACACACACTATCTCTTTATCCCTAAGAGCTAATCCTCTGTCTCAGTATACCACTAGCCTTCCTACCCAAGTCAAATAGTAACACTATGGCGAAGTATAGTCTGCTATGGGCACTCCTGTCATTTGTCCTTTCACTCAGCCTGGACACTGCCACATGGGCTCTCCCATGTAACCAAATGGCAAAAGACTCCTCATAGGCTTACCACAACTATAGTTTCTCTAACTTGATTGCAGAGACAAAGCCTGATCTTCAACCTAACCCTATCCTCCTTGTTAGAGGCAGCATCTATTACCCTCTACATGCCAGGAGGAAGCTGCCATGGAGATGTGCTATCACACTAACCTGCCACTGTGCAAGGCTTTGGTTCCTAGTCATGATCATTATTCTGTTATCTGGTGACATAAAACTAAATCCAGGTCCACCTACCTGTTTCTTTTCCCCAAATGAGTTATCTGGTATGTCCAAGAAAGGATTATTAATTGCCCATATCAATATCAGAAGTCTTACCTGTCACCATGCGGAACACAAGGCCTGGGTGAAACTCTACAATCCTGATGTACTCTGTGTCACAGAAACTTAGCTAAAACCCAGTATACCTGATGATGTATGCTCCTTGCCTAACTATTCCCTGTTCCAGCAGGATAGATCCTCATCCAAGCGTGGAGGTGGAGTTGCCCTATTCTTCAAAAAACATCTCAGCATCTCTATTGTCCTGGTATCTGCCACTCCCGCAGTGTGTGAATTCATACTGGCAGCTATTGTATTGGGGAAAAGAAGCTTCATATTATCTGTACCTATAATCCCCCTGCTGGGGGAATAGTAGGTCTTCAAGAACTCCTTGACATCACCTCCTAGACTGTAAATCATAATGAGGCTGTCATCCTAGGTGATCTTAACCTCAGTTGGTTAGGGTCAGCTCAAATATCCTTACAATCACTCATGCTTAGTTATAATTTTCACCAGTTGATCTCTGAAGCAGCTAGAGCCACGTCATCCCATCAAATGGGTACACTCCTAGACTGGGTGATGGCTAACCGTATGGAACATGTGACAAAAGCAGGAATCCTTGTAGATACACTAACAAACTACTCTCCCACTTTTTGTATCCCATCAATGGTTGTGCCTCCATCTCCTCCATCAAGACTAATCACATTTACAAATCTAGCTCATATTGACCAGGATGCATTTCTCTATGATGACTTCAATATTGACTGGGCAGGTATCTATTGAACAAAGGATGTGGAGGTTGCTCTACAGATATTCATAAATGAAATTCTTACCATTCAATATAAACATGCCCCCAAGACTACTAGGAGGGTCAGAGGAAAACAGACGAGGTGGCTGCATAAAGACCTCCTTGCTAATCTGCGCCAAAGGGACAAGCTCTGGATTTGCTACAAACAAACTGGCCTACAGTCACATCTTATTGTCTATCGTGAACTAAGGAACAGATGTAAGAGACAAGTTAGAGCTGCTAAAAGCAAATACTGCAAGGACCTTCTACAAAGCTCAGCCTATGACCCGAGGAAATTCTGAGCCCATGTCAAAACATTTCTGGGTACCTCGCAGTCGGTCACTCCTGATGAAATGATCATAAATGGAGTACATTGTAATGACCCTAGGACCATCTCAAACAGTTTTAACAATCTTTTCTTTGATCTGTCACACTATACCTTGGCTTTACAACCAAGTGGATCGCACTCTAATCTACCTACCACACTACCATCAGACAACCATACTGTCCTATCATATGATGCTGCTCCAGTGCCACCATTCTATTTCAAGGCTATATCAAGAGCGGAAGTTCTGAAATTACTGAGATCCATATCTGCCAATACCAGCTCTGGTTCTGACTCATTGGAACCTCATCTTCTTAAGTTGGCTGCTCCACTTATTGCCTCTCTAATTGCCAGAATCTACACTTTATCCCTTATCCATAGCACTGTGCTGGACCTATGGAAATCTGCAAGAGTAATGCCTGTTTTTAAAAAAGGTGACCCAAAGGACATGGCCAATTATAGATCTATAGCAATTCTCTCTGTCCTTAGCAAGAGCCTAGAGAAAATAGTTGCATCACAGACCATTGGCCACCTTACACGTTACACTCTCCTCTCAGACACCCAGCATGGTTTCAGAAAAGGTCATAGCACCACCATGGCTCTTCTTCAACTAACTATTGATATTCTGTCCAACATGGATTCTGGAAAACTCACAGGTGCCATCTTCATTGACCTCACTAAGGCTTTCGACCTTGTAGACCATCCCCTACTTCTCTCCACTCTCCATAAATTCCATTTCTCTACCCCTCTTGTGGACTGGTTCTGTAGCTACCTGTCAAACAGGTCGCAAGCTGTCAAATTTAACTCCTCCCTGTCCAACACATCTACTATCAACCTTGGGATCCCCCAGTGCTCTATCTTTGGGCCCTTTCTGTTCTCAATTTGTATCAACAATTCTGCTGAGGTCCTGGAATCCTGCTCAGCTATTCTCTACACTGATGACCTGATCATCAATACTAGTTCTTCTAGTATTGCCTGCATAACCACATCACTTACTTCAGACTTCAATAAGGTTTTAGACTGGCTACTAGACTGTAAACTTGTACTAAATGAAAAGAAAATGAAAGCCATGCTCCTAGGTTCTGCACCAAAGATTGAGGCCTGTTCTAGTTTGCTGGAGGCTCTTCACCCAGGAGGATTTCCACTTAAAAAATGTTACTTCCTTCAAGTACCTTGGGATCCTGCTGGACCAGTCCCTGGATTTTAATCTTCACATTCAGTCCTCATGCAAAGCTGTAAACTCGAAACTGGGAGTAGCTTACAAAATAAGCTACATGCTTACACCCTCAGCCAAATTAGCAATTGCCCCGAGGTATTCTGCTCCCAACCTTTACTTATGGTGCCTCTATTCTTACCTCTGCCCATAAAACCTCCCTACTAAAATGGGACGTAACTTATCACAGTATATGCAGATTTACCTCTCCATCACTTCGACTCAAACATCACTGCCTTCTTTATAAGGATCTGAATTGGCTCTCACCCTCTGCCAGTAGACAACACTACCTTGGATGACTAATGGACTCGATCATCTGGGGAAAAGAAAACATCCCAGCTGGCAGCATTGCTGGTCCCTCAACCATCCTCCCATGGCCTGTGATCAGCTGACAAATCCCTGCTCTATGTTCCCAGATGTTGGACGACTAAAGGCACATGGACCTTCCAAATTCTCTGCTCCCAGGCTATGGAATGCTCTTCCACTCAACCTCCGTCTGTCTCAGTCTCACTTAGGATTTAAAAGTGAATGTCCTCGTTATCTATCCTTAGCTGATGCTTGTACATGCTTTGACCCAACCTGAAGCTCCTGAGACTTACCAGTATTGTCACCCCTGCTCTAATCCAGCTCCAAGACTGTCTCCTCTTCCCCTCCCAATATTTTTCCTTCTCTTTGTAAATAACTTCTTGACTACTAGCTCTCTTCCTTCTCGAAACTTGTTGCTGACCATCCACTGTTGTTTTGCCAGTTACCACCCCTGACCTTCCTTCTGTCAGTCTTTCTTGTTATGTTTGAACATTCCTCACATTTCTCTCTATATAACCTTACTATCTTATTAACCCTTTCACTCCACAGGTCAGGTCCATGGTTTCTTCACGTATTATATATCTTACTGCCATTATCTGTATAATGGTTGCCATTATTTTTTGTTGTTTCTACCCATTGTATTTTTGTAACACTGCTGTACTGTTCCTCTATTTGTATTATTGTACCCATGTTGCTGTTGTTCAACTGTTCTCTTTTTGTTGTATTCTCCTGGGTCGTGCCTGAAAATAGTCATTTTTTGGCTAGTGCACTACCCGGTTAATAAAAACTAAATAAATAAATAAAATAAAACAAGAAATGTGATTGTGCAAACATTGGCAACCATAGGCCAACTGTGATGCAACCAGTACTCATTAAATTGCTTGAAAAATTGGTTTCCTCTCAACTGACTGAGTACCTCACCAATTAAACCTCCTGTCTACTGCATAGCATCGCTTTAGGAAAGACCACAACACTTCTACTGACCTCTTGTCTCTAACCTCCTTCATCTACACCACCAAGAAGAGGGGTGAGCTTACCGGTGCCATCTTCATTGACCTTACTAAGGGCTTTGATTTTGTCAACCACACCCTACTCAGTGGGAAACTAAGTACTTTGGGCCTCTCCTCTACTGCCCTGTCATGGTTCAATAGCTACCTGGGTAATAGGTGTAACCCCTTTACATAGGTTCATAGGTGGTTTACACGATCGAGGGACAAGCCCATGATGATCATGCCACTTAAGCTAAGTGGGTTACAAACTTAGAGTCCTTCATATATATATCGAGTTGAACTTTAAATTGGGTCAAATTTACACAATTCACTATTTCTTAAGGCAGAGAATTCCAAATTGGAACTATTCGTTGAGTAAAGAAATTAGTTCTTTTCGTAGTTCGATTGATAGATAAGAATAGCTTTAGGTTATGTGAACGAGTTTGGACAGTTGTGTTGTTCCATTTTAAGTGTAATGTTTCAAACAAATATTCATCTCTGGTTGCTTTATAAAGCAAACAGAGATCCCCACGTATAGATCTATATTCCATACTATACAAATTGAGCTGTTTGAGTCTTTCTTCATAAGATAGACCTCCCATACCCTTTATATTCTTGACAAACCTTTTTTTGAACCTTCTCCCTGGATATTTTGTCACCCATTTGTGTTGGAGCACAAAATGAGGAACAATAATCAAAATTAGTTCTTATAATGCTAGAGTATAAGAAATCATTATTGATGGTTCTCTACTTTTAATATTTCTAAATATACAGTTACTCAATCTAGAACATTTTTTAACGATAGAATTTAAATGTTCAGTAAACTTTAAATTATTATTAATAATGACACCCAGATCTCTCTCAGTTGTAATATCCTTAAGGGTATGGTTCTCAATGTAATAATTGGCAATACATGGGGTGGGACTTACCTTAATTTGCCCTTGGGGCACTGTTCTACCTCCTGAGTGCCACCAGTCCCAGTCCTGGGTGCTTGCTTATTGCCCCTGCCAGCCCCCAGGTATTAACCCTATAAAAGGGGGACCGGAGGAGTTGTTGAATCTTGAGTGACAGTGTGGCAGTACTTCAAAGTGACATGCAGCCCTGCTCTGCACTGCCTGCTTTAATGTGTGAGTTGCTGTTCCACCCTGTTCACACTTGACATTGTGCTATGGTGCTTTAATTTAAAGCCACTCCTGTGGTACTGCACTTGTTCCACTCAGTGTGACTGGATCTCAGGGAGGCTAATCGGGGTCTAGAAACACATGGGAGAGGGAAAAGGGACTTGTGGCTGAAATTTTAAAAAGGGTAAATGGGCGCCTGTCCTTTAAAGTAGCCATGGCTACTATGTGTATTGAAGCTCTCCTGCTGCCTAGGGGGTCAGTGCTATGGTGCTAGTGACAGGCAGAGAACACCCATTGGCAGCCCCATTCTGCCACTGGACATAAGGGCAGAGGGGCTGCTACTAGATACTGGGGCATTTATAAATTAAAGTTATTTAGTTTTGCTGCAAGAGACTTTTAAGCTTAGAACCCAGTATAAACTGTTTCAATAGCAGCCATATTTGATCCTTTGACCCCTGACACCACCAGTCAGGATTCAAGAAACCCAAGGACTGCTGCTGTGGGTTATGGGATGGGGGGAGTGAAGTGGTAGGGCACTGTGGGGTTGAGGATAGGGGTCCACTAAACCACCAGGGATATTGGGAAGTACTAAAACAGGTTACCGGGCATTGGGATGGGATGATCCACTAGACCACCAGGGATATCACTTTACATATCGGGGGATCGGTGCTGGGGAAGGGGTCTTCTAGCCCAGCATAGTTTTAACATGTCTATTGAGGGGGATCGGGGCTGGGGTGAAGGCTGCACTAGCTCACCAGGGATTTCAGTTATCTTTTGACGGGGATTGGGGCTGGGGGGGCATAACATCCAGGGACTGCTCTCCATGGTGCTATTGGGGCAGGGCTGCCCCACGGCTTGCAGCAAACCTTGAGGGTGCACCATCTGTTTGGTATAGTGCTGGGGTTGGTGCAAGCTGCAGGACTTTGCTGCCAGGACCCTACCCAATTGTGAATAGGGTGCAGGGTCCTTGTCGCACCGATGGTCGGTGTAAGCTACGTTCAGTACAGCTTGCATCGAACTTTGTGAATCAGGCACTCTGCCTTTTAACTCCCCTGGAGTTGGGGGTTCCTTTCACTTCTACCCATTCAGTTTCCCACTCATTCAAAGTCTGATATGGTGTCCTTGAATGTGAATGTAATTATTGTGGCTTCTGTGGCTTCCAGCAAGGTTAGCAGCTAAGGGAAACAAAAATTCTGATTTAACTTTAAAGCCTGATACAAAATCAGATACTACTACCACTGCATACATGAATTGCATCAGTGTGAATTGAGTTAAAAAATATAAAGGAGGGTGCCGGTCAGGTGGCACTGAGAGTTCAGGCACTGGATGCCATACCTCATGCCACAACAGTGACATGGGTTCGGGAACAACCTCGGGTCATCAGGGTGCTGGCATGGGGGAGAGGGGCAAAGCAGGATTGAGTACCTAACAGCAGCTCTCCTCTCTTGGGGTGGTTGTTGCCTCCCTGTAGTTCCACTGCCATTGGGTGGAGGTCCAGTGGTAGTGCAGGTTGGAGGGGACAGCAAGTCGGGAGGGCATCTCAGAACATGGTGTGCACGTGCCTCCACATGCACATGTCCAGGACTGGGGGGGGTAGAAAATGTGGAAAAACACATAAAATACATAGTGAAAAAATACATAAAGGAGGTATTGTCCTCTTTCACTGACTTGTTTACTATTTTTTGCAAAACTTTGATAAAGGGCTTGACCTTCTAATTAAATATTCTGACTCTGCAGGCACAGAAATAAAGTTTTTTTAAATCTAACATCAAGACAGTACAAGAGTCGCACAAAGAGCTTGAGAAGCAGGTCTTGACAAACTATCAATAAATTCTTAAATATGTGGCTTTGGCAACTGCAAATGTTAATGCAATAATCTCCCTACACAGGAAAATGGAACTGATGGAAAATACCTTAGGTTACAGAAATCTTACACTGGTTGGAGTCCCACTCCCTACTCTTTGTGAATGCCTTGCACCTCCCAACTGGAAATCTACCATTTATTGTCTGAACCATCAGGGTACCTACTAGAAATTCTGCTGTTACTTCAAAAGTGTGAAACAAATGTTGCAGTTGATACCTTTTGCCTCTGTTACTGTTCTCCCACTCAGTACCTCCCCACACACAAGCATAACAACAACACTGGGGGTGCCCAATTCCCCAGTGTCACCACCTGAAACAAAGAATACCATCCATCACAGTTTTTTTCCCCTGTTACATACCCTATAAAAAGAATCCATCCATCTATGTCTGTTGCTGCTGCACCGTTAGTCCCCCCCACCCAACTGTCCCACTCAGCATCCTCACCACACCGGGGTGCCCAATCCCCCAGTGTCACCACCTGAAGTAAAGAAAACCATCCCTTATAGTTTTTTCCTATTATATACCCTGTACAAAAAACTGTCCATCATGTCTGTTGCTGCCATTAGTCCTCCCACCCAAACCCCTCCCACCCCCCCAGCCCTTATTTCTACCCACTGTGGGTCCAACACGGTAATCCTGTCTGGACCACAGACACTTCTTCACTTTTCAATGCTAGACCGCGAACGGAGGGAATCAGGTATGCAGTTCAATGTATTTCAATGAAGCATTGAACTTAATGGCATCACTTGGCCATTTTTGAATATTTTTGCTTCAAATTTCCAACATGCTTTTTTCGAGACCCCACCTCATGAACAGTGGGAGTGAAATTAGGCAAATCTGTCCCAAAAGATGACTTCACAGTCACTGTGGAAAATTACCTTTTTGGCAGGAACTGAACAATTTATTTGCCCTCGTTCTTGAGGTGGGGTCATAAGAAGTATATGTTGAAAATTTGGGGTAAAAATATTTAAAAATAACAAATTTATGAGCCTATGTTGAAATTTGTGAATGCAGGCTTGTAACTTTGGTAATTACGAAAATCACCGGCCTATAAGTCTTACGTCAGTGCCAGGAAAGATTATGGAATCAATTCTTAAAGACATGATCAATCAACATATAGAAAGAAATAACTGCAGAGACAGGCAGCAGCATGATTTTACAGCAGGGAGGTCCTGCGTGACTAACCTACTTTGTTTTTATGAAAAAATATCAGCCACACTGGATAGGGGATCACCTGTGGATTGTATTTTTCTGAATTTTGTGAAGGCCTTTGATAAAGTGCTGCATAAAGCTATAATATAACAACTAACTGATATATGGGTAAATCATACAATTACGGCATGGATTCATAGCTGGCTGTATGGACAACATCAGAGGGTTACTATAGGGGGATGTCTCTCTCTGATCCAGTGTGCGTGACCAGTGGGGTGCCACAGGGATCTGTTCTGGGGCCATTGTTGTTCCAGATTTTTATATCAGACATGAACAGACTGTTAACAAGCTGTATAAGTAAATATACAGATGACACAAAAATAGCTAGAGTTATAAATACACAGGAAGCCACTGATGTACTTAAATCAGAACTAAACTGCATACAGTAGGTAAATGGGTGATTGAAAGGGGTATAAGCTTCAATGCAGATACTGTAAGTGTTGTGTAATGCACCTGGGCTGCTGCAACAAAAATAATGCTTATTTTCTAAATGGAACTGCCCTCAGAGAAACAACAGAAGAAAAAGACTTAGGCATAACAATAACAGAGAATCTAACCTATGATAGCCACTGTGACAAACACATTTAGAAAGTCTAAAAGAACATTATGGACCATCAAAAGAAATTTTAGAAGTAGAGATGAAGAGGTGGTGATGCCATTGTATAGGGCATATGTGAGACCGTTACTGGATTATGGAAGCCAGGCATGGGGAGCCATTAATAAGGGACTGAAAACTGATTAAAAAGAGTCCAAAAACAAGCTACCAAAATGATACATAATCTAAGAAAATTGTCATATAATGAACGCCTACAGAAATTAAACCTTATGTCACTCAAAACAAGAAGGATCACAGGTGATATGCTCTTATGTCATCACATCATACAAAATAGTTACATAATGCACAAACTTAACTTAGAATTCAAAAATGATAAAATGGTGACCAGGGGACATCCATTGCAATTAAGACTAAAAATATTTTTTTACAAACAAGAGAAATGTCTACTTCACAGAGAGAGTGGTTAATCCTTGGAATGTGTTACTACTAGAGATAATAATCAGTAAAGATAAAAAACAGTTTAAGAAGAACCTAGATGGTCAGCCCAGTGGCACTGAGAGCTGAGCAATCACTGCACCTCATGCCACGCAGGTGACCCAAGCTTGGGAGCAAGTTTGGGTTGGATGGGGGGGAGGACTGAGCATCCACAGGACTGCTCTTCTCTCCTGGGAAGAAAGGGGGGCATTGATCCCTGGCTTGGGTGACTCCCAGTGGAGACTGGAGGTACAGCAGCCTTGGGGGATCCAGCCAAGGGGATTGCCTGCAGTGGCATCCCTGTGTGCATGTGTGGGAGTGCACATGCACATGCTGGAGTGCATTGCACATCTGTGCCAAGGGGGAGGGAAGAAAATAGAAATGCTCTGGCTCCTGGTAGGCAAAGGTGGATCCAGTGGATGGCCCCCATGCCCAATGCCTGGTCTTCACAGACTGCTTCCAGTACTCCTTCTGTGCCCTGGTCACTCCACTAGATTGTACATAGAGCAAAAGGAGGAGCTGGTAGTTCAACACTGGGGAGCTCAGAGCCAGTGGGGTCAGGAGATCAGTAGGTGCAGAGTGGAGGCAGGCCCATATTGGAGGGCAAGGTTGGGGGGCTACAGCCAAATGGGATCCGGCCATGCCATGTGACTACACTGGAGAAAGTCCAGGTAATCCAGTGAAAAGGAGAGCACAAAGAAAGTTAAAAAAAAAAAAGAAAAGAAGAATCTACTGTAGGCGACTACATACTTGCTGGAAATAGATTATGCTATTATGGGTAATTAGAAGGAGTCCACATGGGCATTCCACTTTCTTGACTCCTAAAAGCTTAGTATGAACTGAGATACATAAAAACAGATTCACATGAGACAGAACATATCGAGATAAGCAGAGGAGGATAAGTAGAGGACCCTTATACTAATATAAGGGAAGCAGAGTTAAGTGCCAGTTAAGAAAGTGACTTTGACTACTGCAGGAAAACAATTCACAATGTGTCTTACTTGTGCAGTGCTAGTAATAGCCACATTTATCTATGCAATGCCAGGATAGATGGGTTTGAATGTCAAAATGTGGAAGCCCACTTAAAAGTAGATATTGCCTCTCAGCTGCCTTATCTTGAATAATTGCAATCTGATAGTGTGTCAAAGCAGGACACCACTGAAAATGAGATATTGCATCTTGTTTGCTCTATCCAGGGTAAATATATACTAAAAATGTGTACAAGCAAGGCCTGGTACAACAGCAATACTGGCGGCAAACGTTCAACATTGACAAATGCTTGTTATATACACTGTGTATCTTAAAGTGATTTATAAGCAATTAAGTTACACAGGATAGCCTAGATGACAAAATGTAAGAACAAAAACAAATTGCTGCATCAGCATGTGGTCTGAAAACAAAACAAAATGGTAATATTACATGTATGCTGAAAATAGAAAATAGAATTAAAATCAACGCTTCGACCTTGGGTCTTCTTCAGGAAATATCTAAATGAGAAAAAAAGCAAAGTTAGTGTAGAGGTGAAGGAAAATAAGGGATATATAAGTGGGGAAAGAAAAAGGGGGAGGCTCTTGGAAAAGAAGCGATCAATGGCAAGATAGAAAGAGAATCTGGAAAACAAAAAGGTGATAATGGAAATGACAAGGCATAATAGGAGTGAATGAGCTAGAGAAGTACCCAGGTGGGAACTGATTAACAGGACCTAGTATGAAGGCTGAAAGGTGACGAGTGTGGGGGAAGGAGACAGAAATGGAGACATCTGGTGAAAATGAAATACATTAGCTGTGTACAGATACAAACAGACTGTAGGGAAAACAAGGATGGGTGGCTGAAAGATATTAGTAGAAAATAAATCTCTCATTTAAACTGGAGGGCTGCTGGGAGCCAAAGTGGATGATCAGTTTGGTTTCTATGTTTTTTCTTTGGTCAGCATCCCGGAAACCCTGCTAAAGGTCACAAACTGAAAGATCATTGACACTGTGGTTCCTGCAGGTAAAGTGGGGTACAATGGGTTTATCAGAGTCTCCGTTCCCGACTGCCCTGTAATATTCTCTGAAACAGTCAGCCAAGCATCTGCCAGTTTCTCTGATGTAAACAGCTGCACACTTCCTGCAAAGAATACAATATACTACATTACTGAAGGTGCATGAGAACTCCTTGGTGATGTGAAAAACATCTATGGAACCCTGAATTTCAGTCACACTTGCCAAGCTGAGATGCCCCAGTTCATGTACTGTGGGTACTGCTTCAGGCCACCACAGCTTGCTGACATTCAGCACCATTGGTATTTTGATTTTCAAATACTTTCAACAATGCTTGGCTCCAGCAGAGGTAAATGATGTCAGAGTGATGCATCTTTACTGCACCTGCCTCTCAAATATAAATCAAAACTACTATCTCCACCCAGTAGTACCAATGAGGCTTTATGGGGTCAATCACAAAGTTGATTTTTCTTCATTGTATTATTTCCTAAGCCACATTCACGCTTATTTTATTGGGTTAATATGACTTGCTGGGTTCAGACTCACACGCTCGTTACACCTAGGATCCATAGCCTTTAGCACACCAGACATCTGGAAAGGAACTCTATACTTTCTGTAAGGGGATCTGGAAACTTTCTCCTGCAGAAAACAAAATTGGATATGTCATGTAAAGTGATGCATTCTGGGGCTTTTGATTTCTTAACTTCTAGTTTTTTAAGTCAACCCTTGTTGTGTCATTCTATCGACAGGTCAAGTTGGCTGCTGGTGATTGTTTTCTAGCAAACCAGAAAGAGATCTGAAAAACAGATAAGCCTCTCACAAAACTGACAGGTGGTAGCCTACCAGCACCTAAAATATTAGTTGGCCTCTTGGTATTCCCAAGACTCTGTGGCATGAGAATTCGGTGAGTCCGTTAATACTTGCATCCACTGGCTTTGCTAAAATTGAGAAACACAGCTTTCTCCCTTTTATTATGAACTTTAAAGGACAAAACAAAAAAATAGTTCTAAGCCCTTCTGGACACAATTAACTTGATTTAGTCTTGTGCACCATCTAGCACTTTGAGTACTTTAATTTTTGTGGGTTTTTTTATCTGTCAAAAGCTTGCCTTGACTGATGTGGTTGTTTACTCGACTTCTTTTTTTCTGGAAATTATGGATCAATAGAGTAGCCAAAAGGGACACAGGAAACATGGTCCAATGTTCCATTTGGCTGTAATACAAAGTTTAAAGAGCTACTGAGACTTAGAAAACTTTGAAAACTATTTAACAGTTTTCTGCAGTTTGGTTAATATTTTATTTAACTTCTGTGTTTTATTTCAAACTCTTTCTCTGTTACCATAAAAACTATTTTTAAGACATTTTTTTTGTAATGATTGTGATTGGATCAAGGGACTGAAAACACGGGGCCCATTCACATACGTATGAAGGCACAAAGCAGTCACTGTAGTCACTGTAAGACTGCTGTGTGCTGGTGCAAACTGTGCAGTCTTATTCCCATTGTGTTTAATGGGATCTTAAACCATTTCATTATGCATACAAACTGCATTACAGGCCATGAGAATCGAGGGGGCAACTAGTAGCTCTTACAGCCAAGTTCACAAGCTGTGGAGCCCACCTGTTGTTACCTCATTTTAAAAGCAGGCATTAACTCAGGTTGGGTATTCACCAACATGCACAGTATGTCAGCACCAAGGATGGGTTGGTGAGTTGTGGAGAAGCAACAGGATCTCTGGACTACCAGATCTGCCAAGCACCTGAGGGTCCCACTAGACCATTGGTAGTGAGTTAAAAAGCAGGAATGGGTGCCACCAAACCAGCAGGGAGATTAGTATAAGATCAAAGAGCAGTAGGGGTACCACCACACAATGAGAGCAATGAGTAAGAAGTCAATGAGCTGGAGGGAACCACTAGACTGATTAGGGACTGCATAAGCACCAGGGATGCGGGAGGTAGAATGCTACTGAATGCTGGCCAAAAGGCTGTGTTGCCAGTGTCAGGAAGGAGGTGAATCTTTGTAGCATCACTGGAGCATCCCAGCTGCAGCTTCAGCTAGAAGTAGGGACACCCCAAGGCTCCCTGCTGGGAGCATTTCTCAGGCACCTAGTCAGAGAGTCCACTTGAGATGGTGCAATAATGGACATGATGCTCACTAACAGGTACAGTATTGCAAATGTCAAAGTGGGAGGTCACCTATGGACCAGTGATGACCATACAGTGTGGTTCAACATAAGGATGGTAGCAGAAGCAAACCAGGCAAGGACAAGGGTTCTGGACTTCAGGAGGGCAGATGGATAAATGCCTTAGAGATAACCTAGCGGGGGGGGGGATGACCTGGTGGTGGAGGAACAGTGGGCTAAGTTAAAGTATGGCACAGTGAAGGCAACAAACCTCTGTGCAAAGGAAGTTAGAAAAACAGGAGAAAAAAAAGAGATTGAATGGTTCTCCAAGGAAGTGACTGAAAAAGTAAAGGCTAAAAGGTTAACAATCAGGAGGTACACAGAAACACTGAAGGAAGAGGATAGGAAGGTGTATCAGGAGAAGCTGAGGAACAGGGAAAGCAGTGAGGAGCATAAAAGTGCAAACTGAAGAAAGAATAGTGCAAGGGGTAACCAAAGGGGACAAGGCCTTTTTTTAGGTACACAAGGGAAAAGAGAAAGATGAGTGGAGGGATTGTAAGGTTAAGAAAGGTGGGGGGACTGTGCAAAGGAGGATCAGGAAAATGCAGATATCCTGAACAAATACTTTTGCTGTTTCTTCAAAGAGGAACAGGAATGAGATGGGTGATATAAAAGCAGCAGGAGGACTGGGGGGGGGGTGGTGGTAATAGACAAAAATTCCATTTACAGAGAAGAGAGTCCTGAAGGGACTCACAAATCTGAAAGTGGACAAATCTATGTGGCCAGACAGGGTACACCCAAGGGTATCGAGGGAGTTCACGGAGGTACTGGCTGCACTTCTGATAGCCCTGTTCAACAACTCACAGGAAACTGGAGTGGTGCTGGGGGACTGGAGGAGGGCATATGTAATTCTGCTTCATAAAAGTGGTAGCAGAGGGGAGGCTGCCAACTATAGTCTGGTCTGTCTGACATCAGTAGTGGGGAGGTTAATGGAGTCATTTCTAAAGGAAAGAGTTGTGGAGTATCTTCAATCTAGTGGGTAAGAACACCTGAGGAAGCATGGATTCACGGGGGGGGGGGTCATGTCAGATAAATCTGATAAGACTTTTTTGACTGGGTGACCAGGCAAATAGATCAGGGTGGGGGTGGTGGATGCAACACTGTACAATATAGAAGACTCATAAGGAAACTGGGCAACTTTGGGGTGGGTCCTAAGGTGATAAACTGGGTAAAAAATTGATTAATGAATAGACGACAGAGGGTGGTGGTAAACAAAGTTCACTTCAGGGAAGGGAGGGTGACCAGTAGGGTGCTTAAGGGTTCCGTTTTGGGACCTGTCCTCTTTGATGTCTTTATAAGTCACATTGCTGATGAGCTGGAGATCATATGCCTCTTTGCAGATGACACCAAAAGCTACGATAGGCCAGACACTACAGAGGGAGTGGAAAGAATGTACAGGGACCTGAGAGAATCTGAGCAGTGTTTGAGTGCATGGCAGCTGGCCTTCAATGTGAAAAAGTATAAAATCAAAAATCTAGAGCACAGAAACCTAGAGGCAGAGTACAAAATGGGAGAAGAGGTATTGACAGTTACCAAACAGAAAAGGGAGTAATCATATCTGATGACCTCAAGGTGTCGAGACAGTGCAACAAGGCAATAGATAAGGCCAGAGGAATGCTGGGGTGCATAGGGAGGGGTACCACCAGCAGAAGGAGAGAGATGGTGTTGCCATTGTACAGATCACTGGTCAGATCCCACCTGGAGTATTGTGTCCTGTTCTACAGTCACATTTCCAGAAGGACATAAACAGGGTGGAGGCTATTCAGAGGAGGGCAACTAAAATGGTGTAGGGGCTGCAGCAGAAGCCCTATGAGGAGAAACTGAAGGCGTGTAATATGTACATCCTGGAAGAGAGGATGTGGGGGAGGGCATGACAGAGACCTATAAATATCTTTCAGGGTTGAATAAGGCATAGGAGGGGGGCATTTTTTTAGAGAAAAAGATGTACAAGAACAAGGGGATATGCAGTGAAGCTTGAAGAGGGAACTTTAGAAAAAATATGAGGAAGTACTTTTTTACTGAAAGAGTGGTGGATGCCTCAAACAATCTTTTAGTGGAGATGGTGGGGCAAAAATAGTGGTGGGCTATAAGCATGCATGGGACAGACACAGGAGAATCGTAGGAAGTTGGGGGGAGTTGGAGATTGAGTAAATCTGTGGTGACAGTATAGACAGGGAAAAATGGGCAGACTGCATGGGCCAAGTGCTCCATATTTGCCGTGAAATTCTGTTTCTGTTTTCACAGTGTGCCAATGCTTTATTGAACTGCATCTGTGAGCAACTACTGTAATGTCTGTGGGCAAGCCCTGCTTGTTCTCACTCATATTCTGTAACTGTGATTTGCATTTCATTGCACTTGCAGGGGGTGGACCACTTCTCCCCTATGGTGTGCATCAGGCACTGAGCATCACAGTTGTGGCCTACTGTTAGTGTGAATTTTACAGGACCCCTTTATATGTCGTTTATTTTGCAACTCAGAATTGCACCTGTAGTCTGTAGTTTTATTACATGTACAGTATGTATCCTCTTTAAAAACGTTTAAAATCAGGGGTAAGATGTCCTTTTAGAGCTGTTCAGAATGCAGAATTCCACCTGCTGAACTTGTGTGGAATGGTAATTCTGTTTCTGAAATGCTCCTTGGAATTTCTTATTTAATTCTGTGGAATTCTGAAAAGTATTTCTATGTAAACCATGGAATAATATTCCACGGAACACACAATCCACGGAGTAATATTTCACGGTTTGTGGAACATGAATCTGCAGTTTACATAAACTGCAAAATATAATTCAGCAGTTAACGGAGGCAGTGTAGCACAGTGGGTTAAGGCTCTGAGCTGCAGATCTGGAGACCTGGGTTTGCTGCCTAGATGCATATTGTGTGATCCTGAGCAAGTAACTTAACTTCCTTGTGCCCCCAGGTCGCAACTGGAAACAAACTTTGGGTTACTGTGCTATGCCTGGTTAAACAATGTTAAATTTTCCTAATGTAACCCTCTTGTTCCCAGGGGTTACTAGAATCCCAGTTAGAATCAATGGTAGGCAGGGAAGGCAGCTAGTGAAATGTCAGTTAATTGGGTTTCACTCTGTCTCCCTCTGCTCTCAGTCCCTGCTGAGCTCTGGAGGGATGATGTTATACAGAACTGTCGCAGCAGCATGAGCCACACTGGCCAGCTGCTAGGGAAGCTAGCTTTAGAATGTTTGGGAGTCTAGTTGAAGTTCAGTGGAGAAGGTTGTAGTGTTAGGCAGCTCCTCATTCAGCTCTGTCGGAGAGCTACCAGTTTGTGTTTTTTAAGTTCTCACCCTACTGGTTGACAACTGTACCAGTTCTGGAAGTGGTGGAGTCCTTGTCCTATGATTTTCCCAGTGCCCCATCCCAGGAGGGATGGGGTGAACTTCAGGATGCAGGGACAATCCCCTGGTCCTGTTTGGACTCTTGAAGCTGCCTTGTGACAACTGCTCTGTGAGTACCTTGTTTGTTTTCTGAGTAAAACCCAGGAGTACCTGCAATGCCTGTGAGGTGATTTTCTCTGACAAAGGGACCCTGTCACCTAGACTTTGGTTTAAAAGCTTTCTGCCTACGTTGGAATCCTGCATGTGACTGTCCAAGTACAGAGCTTTTAATTCTGACACCCCAGGGTCTGTGTAGTATGTTAAGTGTGATAAACATTTAAGACAACAGCTACAGTTTTCTACAGTTGTGTGGCGTTATTAACCAGATGAATGGCTAAGTGTAAGCCTGGAAGCAAAAGGTGGGAGACATCCCATCTGGATTAACCAGTTTACCTCTACTTGTTCTGAAGGGCACCTTTTACTTTTTCTTCAGTGCAATTGGCCAATGCCTGAGAAGAGTGTTTACCCCTGTATGTGGGTTGTTTTCTTCCCGGTTACCCCAGTGTAGTGGGTTCTGACAGTTCTGAGCCTGTATGTTCTCCTTGGTGCTCGTGTGTACCACCTCTACTCCTGAGAAATATAGGAGCAGTACCAGTACCTGACCAAATGTGTCAATTTTCAGTAGGAACCAGTGTGTTCACCAGTGTGTGTTTTCTTCATCCTATGCTAAATGGGAATTCAGGAATGTCTGTACCTCAGAAATCTGCATTACCAGTATGTGTAGCCCTATGGGGGTCTATCTTCACTTTGTGATTATTACTTCTCTATTATGTGAATAAAAGCCACACTCAATAATCCCAGCCTGGTTTGGACAGTAATGTTATTGCTTCTTTGTGTCTGGAGTTACTTGGGTGTCCCTTTTCAGAAGTGCAAACCTAGTGTAGTCCTAAGCAAATGTTTTCTCCCAGGGACCCGGGTTGTTGGCCATGGTAGTTAGTCACTACGAGGTGTGTGCCAGGTAAGTGCCACACTTGGTTGTCAAGGTTGTATAACAGACTAGTCCACCATGTATATGGTGGCTGTTGAAGCTGCATAGAGTGCATGCATGTGTAGATAGATTTTTTTACAAAGTAAACTCCCACCCCTCTCTTTACCCCCCTAGACACTGTGGTGAGAGGAGAAGCCCTGCTAGTTAAACAAGGGGGGCTGGTGGGGGGGGTGTTGCACTAACATTCTACCTCTCAAGAATTTTGGACTTCTGCTTCTGATGGAATTCTGGCAGAAGCAGAATTTGATAATTATGCAAAGCTCTAACTCCTTTTGTCTTATGGGCAGTGAAAGTACAATTTAGAGGCTGTTACTCTGTGTAGTTTCCATTTCAATAATCAAATCCCATTTCGTTAAGGAGCATTATGCACAATGTTCAGTCACAAGGTTCTCAGGACCACTTAGCAACAGTAATGACTTTGCTACCCAATTGTGTATTGGGGGTCACAGCAATTACCTTCATGTTTGTAAAACATGATGAGACCATGCAAGAAAGGGGGTGAGGCTTATTATGCAAATGGATCACCAGGCCATAAAAAAAGCATGGTGACTTTTGCAGAGTTTGCTGTGAAGGTTTGAGCCATTCTATGCCTTTAGAGCTACTAAGTATAGGTGGTAAGAGGGTTACAACTCTGGGGCAACAAAACATGGAACGCTGCAGGGGGACAAAAAATTTATGGTGTGAGCAAGATGTGTTTTTAGCAGTGCAGGCAGCAGAGTGCAGAAGATTTTGGTATGAGAGGGAAGTTCCACTGGATGTCAAAAATTGAAAAAGGACTGTGGGTTGGGATCCACAGAACCATAAGGCATACTTCCTAGGGAACTAGAACCTGTAGTTAATCAATAATATATGACAAGGTGTGCAATATCATGAACGATCATCTCAGTTTAGGTGTGTTGTGAACCATGAGGCCATAGACTGAGTGATTTCAGCTACCTGAGATGGGATGCTATCCTTGATATCACAAACCCTGGAGTGTATTATTGCAATTATGAAATGAACCCATATTGGTGTTTTGACTGATGGCATCATCTACTTTCAGAACAGGAATATGTACTGAGGTATCATCCTGGCTAAAAGTGGTCTTGGCCAATCATATTTGACGATTTTGACCATCTATTTTTATGGCTGCAGGCAGACCCTATAGCCATCCTGCTTACCCTTGAAAAAAGGTGTTTCAGTGGAACACATCTTTTAGGAGTTTTCAGTGTATCCTTCCATTCTGCAAATCTCTATGGGAGTTAAAGAAATACTCTGTTATTTCTGCTAACCTCCTATTGCATTTCAGTTAGCCTGTTTTGAGAAATTACTACGCTGAGACCAACATATGGTTTATATCTTGTCATGCCTAATTTAACAGCCGATCCTGAGTTATACCTTTGAAGTTGGCTGGCTGGAGGACAGTTTTATGCCTGTAATTAATCAGTCAGTTGCTAGTTCTTCTTAATAGCCCTCAAAGCAGTCCAGCAAGTTGTTAACAGGTGACTTCATTTTCATTTGCTTTCTCAAATGTTAACCTGTGTTTCTTTTTAAATAAAGATGTCTCCTGCATTAATATGTTTTTCTAAAGTTGAATGAATCAAAACCCAACAAATGCAACCATGAAAGGTGCATTAATAAATAAATACATCTATTGAAAGGGTGTTTTTCTGACACCTCCACCATGATTTTTGCTGTATTAAAAAAAAACATGTGGTTGGTACTGAAAATGAGATCCAGTGATGGACTTCAATCTCAACTCTCCAGGTTAGCAGCTTGGTGCTCTTATCCATGACACTATACTGCCTACCTGTATAGACAATATACATTTTCTGTTTTGGTTCAGACATGTATCCACTACATGCAGCATTTCTCTTGCAAAAGTTTTTTTTTTTTCTTCAGTACAGTATTACACTTCATTAAGTCCTGAATGTCCAAGCAAGAGCTCTTATTTATAGCCAAACTTAATTTAGCAAGCCAATGTACGGTGGGGGGGGAAGAGGAACTTCTTTAACCAGGAAGGCACACTAATTCCAAGCATGTTTCCAGGTGCGACCTGGAAGCATGAGGAAGTTATGTGACTTGCTCAGTGTTACACGGTATGCAAGTGGGAGCTGATAGGATTCAAACCCAGGTCTCTAGCTTTGTAGATCAGTTCTCTTAACCACTACTTAACCACTTTGCTAGACTGCCACCCAGTAAGAAAAATGCAGTCTTTCTGTCTGAATTAAAAGAAGTCACATTTGTTATAACAAAAGTAGTACAATGGTGTAAACATGCTCCTCCAGCAATGTCATGTTGTGTGATTGCTGGTAAGATTTAGGATAGCCTACTGTATTAATTTTCACTAAGTCTTTTTGCATTACGGGACTAGGGGCACCATGACCATTTCATATCTCAGTGTAAAAGTTCAAAGCATAGCTCATATTTGGTAAACACATTTGTGTGTGTGTGTGTGTGTGTGTGTGTGTGTGTGTACAGACAGATAGATTGTCTAGCTGTGATGCACATCACTGTTTTCAGTGGAGTAATGCTTCTTTTGTTATAAAGTCCAAATAACACATGAATGGTAATACTTTCACACTTTTAAAATCTGGTACTTCCCATTTCTGCATATTTTTTTCCATGAAATTATGTTAGGGGTTTGTTAATCAACATCAGTTTTATTTTTTTGAAAGATGCAGTGCATTCATAATCAGTATTTTTCTAACTATCTCACACTCTTAAAAGCAGAAAGAGAACTGGACTCAAGCACCTAGATACCATCCAGATGAATGTAAGAGGAGGATACGAATAGGAAGGTGATGGCAGGATAGGGAAAACCCCCAAAAGAAAGGAAAGTCAAAGAAGGAGAAGAATGGAGGAGCAAAGGTCAGAGAAGGATTGGAGGGTGGAGGGAATGGGAGAAGGAGGGCAACAAGTGGAATCCGGGGGGGTATCCACCTCCGATACAGTGGATAGAGGTAGAGAGAAGGGCCGAGGCAAGTAACCAAGGTTGATGACAGAACAGATGTCGCAACCATGATGCGGGTTCCAACAGCAGGAGTCAACACCTGGAGCATGTTGCGATTATGCAAGTGTCAGCCCCGAGACCTCGACCACTCCTCAAGAAATGAGACAACAGGCATGGGACAAATTAACAGGAGTTCAGACTGGGGTGAACAATGGAGGAGGTGGGCACACTGAGGAGGGGAATAGTAAAGCTGCAGTTAGTGAACTTAAAAAGCTTCACAGTACGGAATGGAACCTGTCATGTAATATAATAATGGTAGAAACTGGGTCTTGAAAGCCACGGTTTGTGGTCTGCAACAGTAGAACAATCAGGAAACATGATCAAAACTTGCTGAAGAATGCTCAGTCAGTTTGGTAGATTGGGTACAAATGACATTTTGCAGTGATTTTTGTTGTTTAGTGGATTACACAGATAGCAGCAAATGGGAATAAGAGAAATGCATGGAGCGAGACAGCATTCGGAGCTGGAAGGGAAGTCCAAAGGATGCCCCACACAGGAGCCAAATTGTGACACATACAGGCACACAGGCAAGTGAGGAAGGTGGAGAAGTATGGTCAAGACTCTGGGCACCAAAACACCAGGAAGGCAGGGTGACAGGACCAAAGGAATGGCACCCAGAGAGGCCGGAAACCTAAAGGTAAGCAGCAGGAGGAATGGCGGAAGCAAAGGCAGACAAAAGCCACTAGGAAGGCTGCAAGGGTGTGGGAGCGAGGTCAGGAAACAGCCGCTGATGAGAACTCACCATGGAGGAGCAGCGGGGACTGGCCAAACTAGAAGACGATGCATCCAGAAGAAGAGACAAGGAGCGAGCCACAGCTCTTTGAGAAACAATAGGCAGGATGAGAGACACCCCATGGGATAGGAATGCAGGAGATGAGGTACAAGGGAGGGAAAACTGACAAAGGGGTGACACAACAAACCAAACCAGAATGAGAGGGAGGTGCCCAAGGGACGAGGTACGCAAGGAAGAAAAAATGAATGCCGGGCTGGAAGAGATGGGGCAGGGAGAGAGCAGCATGCCTGTGGTAGAGGGAGTGAGGCAGTGAGCTGCAGGATGAACAGAAAGAAAAATGGAGTGGAGTCTGCAGCCAGAGGCACTGCCAAATATGGGAAATGAAGAACAAGCTAAAGAAACAGGAGAGAGGCAGAAGGAGTGGCACCTCTGGCTGTAACAAAGAGACGAATCATGGAACGGTCCAAGAGGAATGACCTTTTAAGGCCTGATGGGGAAGTGATGTAGTTGCTTCGCCCACTGAACCTAAGGCTTAAAGCCCTCCCATTCCATCACAAGAAAGGTATGTCAAGGTCAAATGTCACGGAATAAATAAGCTTCTTCCCTGAGAATAGCCATAAAACATACAGATGAAATAAGCTGAAGAAATACATAGTATATAATGTTAAAAGTCTTCTAAATAAGAAAATATCTTTGTGTTAGGCAAAAATGTGGGTTTAACGACAACCTGTCCTAGTGTTAGTTACTAATTAACCAACTGTTTCCCACATTTATACAGTGTAAATACTATTCAGATATGTATGTCTTAAAATCAGTGTACAATAAGTCAATATTATTCATGAATATCCAAACTAATACTGTTTAAACATGATGTATCTGCAACTCTGTAACAAGTAACTAGTGTTTCATGTTTTAGGGCTATGCTCAGGGAAGAAGCTTATCTTTCTGTGACATTTGACCTTGACATACCTCTCTTGTGATGGAACTCTGTTCTTTATATGGTTATGTGCTGATTTTTAAAAAGCAGTTTAAGCCAATGAGATTTTTAACACTTTTTTCTCTATTTGTGTATGAAATGGCCTTTAAGAAAGTGTATTCTTCCAAACCAACTGTTATTTTTCTGGTGAAGGATTCTATGTAATCTGAAAGCTTAAGCACCTATTTTCTTTTGTAACATCTATGTTGGTTCAATAAAAGCTTTCAAATCATTTCTTTTTTTCTGGATTTTCAGTATATTTTGGGAAATGGAGATGTAAAGCCAGAGATTTCCCAGATAGAAGCTATAGCTAACAGTCCTGTCCCTAAAACAAAGAAACATGTCAGGTCATTTTTAGGTCTGGCTGGTTACTACCGAAGATTTGTTCCCAGCTTTGCCCCGTTATCTACTCCCCTCACTGAACTCATGAGAAAACGGTACCTGAATAATGTGAAATGGTCACCAGAGCGTGATGAAGTTTTTTGGGCCATCAAGGCTGCATTATGTTCAGCTCCTGTTTTGAGAAGTCCAGATTCTGAGAAACAATTTATGTTACAGACAGATTCATCAGTGGTAGGCCTAGGTGCAGTCCTGAGGGTATCCCATGAAGTGGGTAACTCAGTTTGAGTGACTCAATATTAGCGACTCAAATTGAGCGCCTTTCTCAATAGTGACCGCTGCATAATAATGACTCTAATTTCAGCGACAGGGTACAGTGAGGATGATTTGTGCCGTGGATAGTATTACATACATAGTGGTGTTCATTGCAGTTCAGGAGGCAAAGCCCCCCAATGGGGTGGGGGGAGGAGGGCGAAACCACCTGCATAAAATATGTTTTATATATACCGTTGGTTAATCTGTGTTTTGCTGATTTGCTTGTGGTACTGTGTTGGCTATGCTAGAGTGTGGTGTTGTCATGGTGTAATGGGTATATTTTTTTAAATGTTTCACCAGGAAGGCACACTGAACAACAAATTGCTTATCTCGTGGTGCGACCTGCGGGTGGTGTGTTAGGTAGGTACTCCATGTGTGTGCGCTGAGGTTCGTGCTGTAGGTTCGAGACTAGCGATTGCTGTATGCAGTGAGCTAATTGCTGTATTGAGAGTAGTGGTCATTCTTACCAGTGAACTAATTGCTGTGTCTGTTGAGTGTGTTAGTGGGGTGGGTGTTGTGTGTAGGTGAGAGTGTGTGTGTGTGTGTGTGGAGTTCTTTTTTTTTTTTGCAATTCAGTCTTTATTGATACATTTTCCACAATAAAAGGCAGTTACCATGAAAATGAAACAAGAGTACAGCATTTTGTTAAGATAAAACTGCCTGACCCTCCCCTACTTCCTCAAACAGCAGTAACAAATCCATATATCCCATAAGTATAAAATCATTACTCAGAAACCTACAGGGCAATTTGTCTAAAAATGTAACTAAGTCTGAGCAACTAGAATTAGAGAATGAAGGGGATCCCATATTTGTGTATAAACTGCCAATCTGTTGTGGAGGCTGGCAATCGCTTTTTCTGTACGTAGATTGGCAAGAATTTAATTCACCCATTCTTGAAAAGTCGAAGTGGACTTGTCTTTCCAGTGACGTAGAATAAGCTTCTTGACAGATAAGGCTGTCATAGAAATATGAAACCTTCTGACTTTAACTCTAATAGAAGACAAGTCCCCTAGGAGACAAATATCAGGCATGAAATACTCCTGTAGGCCCAGTAAAGGATCCAGGGAAGCCTTAATAGAGTCCCATAGAAATGAAATTTTGGGGCAGGACCAAAACAAGTGAAGAAGTGTTCCCTCCTCCCGAGAACACTTAGCACATAAGTTGGAGTCCAAGAGACACCATTTCTTTAACTTAACCGGAGTGTAATATATATTATGTAAAATGTGATATTGCATGAAATGCAACCTGTCTTGAGAAACATATTTATGACAGGATCTCCACAGGGTTTGCCAATCAGGATGATACTGAGGAAGAATGGAGTTCCAAAACCTCGTGGGTCCAAAAGAATCCCCACATCTTTTGTGAAACAACACCTGATATAATTTAGATATGATGCCGGAAGACCCAAGTAATGAAGAGGCTTCAGGTATCAGGGCCGTAACTGTCTGGCAAGAGGGGTATTGCCAAGGACTAGTGTAAGTAAATGCCTTAACTACATGACTTTAAAGTGTGAGAGAGCCGGGATATTACATTTCCGAATAATATCTCCTACTGACAACCATTGCCCCTCCTCATCCACAAAGGAGAGTACTTTCCCATCCCCCAGTTGGGACAACCATTTATGGAGAATCTGCTTCTTGTTAATGGTGAAAGATGGGATATTTCAGATGGGCTGGGCCAAGTCTAGTTGAGGGGTATATCGCAAAAAGAACATAATTGTACATATACCTTTAGTGAAGTAGCTACTATGGGACATTTCTCAGCCGCACGCACCTGAGACATTTTAACATAGAACAAAGTTAGGGGATCCAGGTTCATAGACCTAATTAAATCCAATTCAATCCTAAGCCATACCGGTTGCTCTTTTTCAGGACTGGGACGTACCCATTTCAAACATTTTGCTAAATGGCTAGCCCAATAATATATATCCAAATGAGGAATCCACAAGCCCCCTTCAGATTTTGGAGCTGCCAATTTATAATAGGCCAATCGAGGATACTTATCGGACCAGATGAACCTAGTGAAAATGCCATGCAACTTCTTAAACCAGAGTAACGGGATAAAAGTATTGAGAAGAGATAAAGGGTAAAAAATTCTAGGGAAAATATTCATCTTAACTATGTTGATCTGGCCCCATAATGAAATGGGGAGTTTGGACCACCTATCAAGGTCCTGAGTTATAAGATGAGAAAGGGATTTGAGATTTTCCTTAACCCATGTTAAGGGGTTATGAGTTAGTTTGATGCCCAAGTACTTGAATGACCTGGGGGCCCAACATAAACCTAAAGGGCTAATATCAGTCTTAAATTTCTTGTGATTTAAAGGAAAAAAAGGGGATTTATTAGCATTCAGTTTGTAATTAGATAGGGCACTAAATTTTGCTATTTCATCCAGCAAAGCTGGAACCGAGGATACCAGATGGGAAAGGTGTACCAACAGATCATTCGCATATGCAGTGACCTTGATTTCATGATGCCCAACCCAAATATCTTGTATTAACGCATTATTGAGAATATTTTGGATGAGAGGTTCAAGGTACAAAGTAAATAAAAAAGGAGATAGGGGGCAACCCTGCCTGGTTCCTGAATGGAGTGAGAAAGGTTTAGAAAAGGTCCCATTCCCAGATATCCTTGCTGTGGGGGTTTTATATAATGCAGCAATCCAGGATATAAATACAGGAGGGAATTGGAAGGCTTCCAGAACTCGAAACAAGAAATTCCAGTTCACACAATCAAATGCCTTCTCAGCATCCAGGGAATCCAGTCCTGCAGGAAACCCCGCATTCCTGGTAGCGAAGACACGGTAGTAAAGCAGTGGTCTGATGACGAAAGTGTCCCTTCATGAATCCAACCTGGGTCATACCTATTAGCTCAGGGAGGACTACAGTTAACCTATTGGCTAATATCTTCAAAAGGATTTTAATATCTTGGTTTAGAAGGGATATAGGTCTGTAACTTTGAACTAGCTCAGGATCCTTATCTGGTTTAGGGAAGAGAACAATCAGGGCCTCAAAGAGGTGGGAGTCTGCCTCTGCTCCAGTTAAAATATGCTGAAATAGGCGATAAAGTACTGGTAGTAAAAGATCCCGAAAAACTTTGTAAAATAGGGAGGAAAACCAATTTGGGCCTGGGACTTTGTCTGTGGGTAACCCACTAATAACCTCAACAATCTCCTCCTGGGATATAGGGGTAACCAAAAAAAACCCTATGTTGCTCTGATAGGAAGGGCAGGTGGGAGTCCCTCAAATAATTCTCAGTACTCCCAGGACAAGAAGGTGACTCCATGTCACTGTACAATCTTTCATAGTATAGAGTAAACTCTTGTACTATCTCGGTAGAGGATACTTTCAGGGACCCATCTGCCACTGCCCGAATTGGTGTGATGAATCTTGCAGATTCTTGCTCTTTTATATGCAATGCCAGTAGGCGCCCTGCTTTCTCTCCCTGATCCATATAATTAGCTCTGGTTCGAATAATAGCTAATTCTGCTTTTTCCCTTAGCAACTCTAGATATCTGTCCTTGATCACTAGAAGCCTCCTCTTGTCTTCATCTGAGACACTAACAGAAGTATTCACTTCGAGTGACCGAATTTGGGACAATAATGATACCAGTTCTTCCTCCTGTGTCCTTTTCCTACTAGCCACCATACAGATAAGGATCCCTCTCATGTATGCTTTGAAGGCCCCCCATAAAATATCCGGTTTTGTACTGTCTAAAGGGTTAGATGGAAAAAAAGAGCTAAATTTGCTCCCTTATGAGCTTGCAATACTTGGCATCTTTAAGAAGCTGTTCATTGAGCTTCCATCTGTTTTCCCTTTTAGGTAAATTAAAGAATGCCAATTTGCATAACACAAGTGAATGATCGGAGAAAGGGCCAGGTTGAATCGAGGAAGTCTTGACCCCGGACAAGAGAGCTTGAGAAATAAATATGTAGTCAATGCGGGACTGCGAGCCGTGTGCCATTGACCTGAAAGTAAACTCCCTAGAGTCAGGATATAACACGGGGCCAGACAACACAGAGCCCGCACTGGTCTGCTAAGTCCTTAAAAGCCCTCTGCCCCGGAGACACCCCTCCCTGTCCACTACCTGACCTGTCCAAATTAGAATCTGTGACTTGATTGAAGTCTCCCCCCAAATTAATCCTGATAGGAAGCATTGGAAGGATAATGGTTATGAGTCTCATGAAAAACCCTGGATCATGCATATTAGGACCGTATATACTACAGAGTAAAAGTGGAACTGATCAGAGAGTGCCTTTAACTAAAATAAATCTACCCTCCGGATCTTTGATAACCTGTGTAGAAATAAAGGGAATGCCTCTATTGATAATAAGCATGACCCCGCAACTATTAGTGGAGCCCTGAGCATCATAAACCAGCCCCCACCTGTTGCCTCCTTAACTGTAAGGCTTCAGATTCAAGTAAGTGGGATTCCTGTAAGAAAGTTATCTGAGAACGTAATAAACTTAAATGTTTGAGAACCTGATATTGTTTAGATATTTTTCTGATCCCCTTAACATTCCAAGTAGCAAAAGTCACGTCATTGGCCATCTAACAAGAGTTAATGAACTTAGTATGTTCAGCCCAGTAGACAAATTACCCAAAACGTTCAGCCATAATTCAGAAGTTACTGCTGTAGAACCCTCCCTCCTCCCCATCCCCACCACAAGTAACCCATCCCCCTCCCCCCAACTTCACCCATTCCACCTAACAAAACCCATCATATTCCACCCCCACCCAGCCAGCCATACTGCCATAAGCAACATTTAGCATAGTATTGTGTCCCTTCCTCCTTCTCCCGCCCCCCTGACAATGCACCTCTGCTTACAGCGAAGACAACAATATCCTCAAGTAATTACTAAACAGTGCAACTATTTTAAAAACCCCCAATAACTAGAGAGCGGTCCTGGGCTTCCAGTGTAAATGCACACGGGTGTGATAAGATACTAATGAAAGGGGAACAAACTAACCTCCAAAATGCATAAATGCGCCAATTAGTTTTGGGGGACTGAATAAAAATTAGGTGTTCCGCTACCCCATGAGAAACCTCTGCATGAACCAGAACCAGATCGGGAAGCTAATGGAGGGGAATTACCCCTTCCCAGCAAAATGAGACCAGAAAACCAGAAAAGACAGTGACATCTTGGGCCCCAGGCAAAGAAAAGTGAGAAATGACATCTCTGCCCGGACGTTTACCAGCCCTTAGGCTCAAGAACCCCAATTGGGGTAATTTGCTGCCCTGAATTCGAGACAAGAGACACAACCGAGGGATATCCTCCCCAAATTAAGAGCAGCGCTGAATTACACTTCATATGCGTGGTGCACACTCTTGTGGCCACATCCCGATCCTGACAAGATAATTATATGAAATTACTGAGAAAGCCCAACACCGCTCCCATTTCCAACAATCTGCGAAGTGAGACATTAATCCTAAATAAGGTAACACCGACTTCCCCTCTCTAATACTAATTAGTATAATTAAATGCACTGAAACACAAAACTCCTTCCCCAAATAAACCATCCCAATCGTCCCAGAAGTCCTTGCCCAGAACAGCAATTAGCTTTGTGGAATTAGGGCCTGAGAAACTCGTAACAGGTAGCCCATATTCTTAATTAACACAGTCCAGATGAGAAACAAGAAATTCCAAATGCAGCTCATCGACATCAACTCTGTAGGCAAAAAGAGAGATAACAGTTCCAGTGAGGCAACTCCAGACAACCCCTCAACATGTAGACAGAACTTCTCAGGGCTCTTGGAACAAGTCCGGTAAGATGGTTTTAAGGCTTGAAAGAGCAGATTCAGGATCTTCAAAATTTAACCAGGATCCATTTACAAGAACTTGTAGCCTGGCCGGATACCCCATCCTAAATTTCAGACCCCCAGCAATGATCTTGGATACGATGGGGTGAAACGCTTTACGTTTCAAATTAACCGATCCTAGCAGGTCTTATGCAATTCTCAATTTAGCATTCTCCCAATGAACCTCCTGTAAAGCTCTCACTTTCTACAAGAAGTGCTGCCTTTCTAAAAAAATTTAAGAAACAGCAAATAATAGGTCGAGGGGCAGCATCCGGTAAAGGCTTTGGTCGCAATGACCTGTGAGCTCGCTCAATGATATATACTGGGCCAAAGGGAGAGGGGCCAGCAACCTGTTCCACCAGCTTCTGTATGAATGCTATAGCATTTTGGCCCTGTTCTCCCTCTGGTAGCCCTAGTATCACAATGTTGTTTCTGCGGCTATGGCCCACTAGATCTTCAAGTTTTGCCTCCACACGAGATAGTTTCTGCCGTGTAGACACTAACTCAGGATCAAGTTTCTCTAGTCGTTTCTCCAACGAGACTATTCTGGCAGTATTATCGGAGGTAGTTAACGAAACTTCATCCAGCTTTTTTGACAAAGTCTTCAGGTTGATCGCCATTCCTTTCATTTCCTCACGGAAGGGTTTAAACTCTTCTAAGAACCTATTAAGCATTAAAGTCTCTTGCTCCACGACTTGACTCGAAGGATCGGGCCTATCTGGTCCACCCGAGGCCCGAGATTTCTTTGGGGCCTTTTCGGTAGTAGCAGGTGGGGTGTGTTTCTGTGGGGCTTTCTTCATGTAAGCCTCCATCCGCAGATTGAACTCTCAAAACAGGCACTCTAGGTGTTTAGCTGGCAGGAGAATTTAAAAGCAGAGGATTTTGTAAGATTTAAATGCCTAAAAAAGATGATTATATGATCAGGAGGCAGGAGCTTAGCAGAGGTGCTTCTACTCAGCACTCTGCATCATGTGATCCCCTGTGTTGAGTTGGTTTTAATTTATTTTGTAGGTTTTGGCAGGTGTGTGTAGTTATCTGCAATGAGTTTAGTCATCTCGGGTATGGGTTGTCTGAAATTATGGGGTGGATTATTGTGGTGTTTGATTCAATTGTGTTTACACAACTGGATGAGATGTATGCTTGGGTGACTTTGATACACTGTGGCTGTTCACCTCTCTATCCATGGGATATACCACCTTGTAGGGGTATGACATAAGGAACCCTAGAGGAAGGTCCTCCCCCATAGGTGTCGTGGGAATTATTCTCTTGACTAAAGGTAGCTTAGGAAGAAGACCAAAAAGAATACCCAAAAGGATGTCAAGCATCTAAGATGCGAGAAATCAGAAGATATTTAGACCGTAAATAAATGGACTGACATAGATAGGAAGGACAAGAGAAGAACGATATAAGGCTAGGACAAGGAATGAAAGGAAATTTGATGAGATGCAGAAGGGCAGACTTCTTAAGGAGAGAGGGAACAATTGGGGCCACCATCTGACTCCATCCAACAGCGGAACCTAACTACGGAACCTATGAAAGCACTAACCCTGACTAATGTTATGACCATTGACATGGAGGAGAGGAACCCCCCCCCTTCAAGGAGGAAACCTCTGGGAATCCAAGGTCTAGATCACCTTCCCTCCAGGCTGAAGGACGTTATGATTAGTGATGACTCAGCTACAGTTATTGAGAGTCGAGATTGAGGAAGAAGGAAAAAAGCCCAAGATAGAGGAATCTCTCACTCAGTCCTTCTAAATGGACAGCTGTTGAGGAATGTGAGCAATGACTCTGCAACTAGATGCTCAAAGCAAGAGAGGCTGTACGATGATGGAAAAAAGCCTTGAAGACCTGAATGGTTTAAGGTGAGGAATGAAATGGATGATGTATGATTATGAAATGAGGACTAGAAGGCTGGTATGGTTAAGGTAAAAATGAATTGGAAGACGAACAATGATGGAGTAAAGCCATGGAAGCTGGTACGGTAAAGGTGAGATTTGAATTGAACGATGTACCATGATGAAGAGAAGCTTTTGAGCCCCGAGCAAAGGGGCAATAGACATGAAGACATGTCTCTGAGTGGAGAGCAGGTTGCGTCGAGGTAGCATGGACCCAAGAGGGTTATGCTCGAGTAGTCGATGTTAAAGAGTAGATGCACATAGAGGTCAGATGAGCAAGGGATACCTAGATGTGGTCATGAGCAGACTGGTGGTGATAATAACGGCAGGAGTGCAGTCAATGAAGTAGCATAAGACCTAATGAGAGGTGTGTTCAATTGAGCAATGTGAATAATTAGATCCTGAGGTCTGACTGAGCGAAGAAGGACCAGACTCATGTCATGAGGAAGCTACCCGTTATTGGTAACTATGGCAGACCAGATGTAAGCACCGTGACACCAGACGGACTAGGGTATGAGAAGGATACAAATAGGGAAGGTGATGGCAGGATAGAGAAAACCCCAAAAGAAAGCAAAGGTCAGAGAAGGAGAGAAATGGAGGGAACAGGAGGAAGAGGGTGAGCGCCCAGCAAGGGGAAGCACAGGAAGGACAAAATGAAGAAATGCCAGGAATAAGGAAGGGAGTGAGGAAAGGCCAGCAGCCAGAGATGGTAGACAAACCCAGGAAAAGCGACAGGAGCAGAGAAAAGAAAATGCATGCAGATAATCAAAGCAAAGGACAAGGAATTGGGAGAAGAGGAGCCCAGCCCAAAGGACAGGCATGGGGTCCCAGAAGGTGAAGCTACAACCAGTATAGATGATAGATCCTGAGGGGTCCCAAATGCGGGACCAGGAGAAGTAGAGTGTGAATAGCGCATGCAAGGATGAGAGAGCCAGAAACCTCAAAAGAATGGAGGGCAGGAAGGGAGAGAAAAATGCCAAGCGGGGTGGACCCCGACTGAGCAGGGATGAAGAACAGTGGAAGCAGCATGGAAGGAAGATAGCAGAGGAGCCAGACCAGATGAGGACCAACACAGAGACGAGCAGGCTCAGCAGAGGGCTACTGCCTCAGGACTGGATCCAGTGCTCCAGTCTCAGTTCCCTGTTAATATTTCCAGTATGGGTTTGTGAATCATACTCTTGAGCAGTCGGTAGTACGAAACCATGGTCTGGAGCTGTAGGAAGACAGCAATTAAGTTCAGTACTGGTAACAGAATACTGTTAAAAGGAATGTGAATAAACTGACTGCAACCCAATTGTGACATGAATGGCAATGAATATGATCAGGTATATGACAGAATCTCAATGAAACTGGTGCACAACCTGTAGGGAGTGAGAGACCCTGAAGCAGTTTCTGTTTCAAACCAGTACATAGAAAGTCAAGTTCAGAATGTACAGTGTAAAAATGGAAGAGCAGAACTCTCAATTTTTCCAAGGAGGGAGAAAGAGAGGAAAAATGTTGCGAGGGAGGCAAGACGTAGTAGCAGAGGTGTTAAGGGTCACAGGCAAGCAGAACCATGGACAACTGGAGGGCAGCCCCGCCAGAGGAGGAGGAAGGGCCAGGCGGTGAAGTGCTGGAGACACTGAGCACTGAAAGGAGTGGCAGCACTGAGAGTGGAAGAGTCGAGATGCAGGGAGAGTGGAACAGAACCACCTGCTGATGCAGCCATTGGAGAGGCCCGAGGGGACTGGAAGAGTGAGGCACAGCTGAGGGGGCAAGGAAAAGAAACTGCAGCAGTGAAAGGAAGGCCACAACACTGGGGACAGGAGAGCTGAGCATAAGGGGATAAGTGGAAAAAAACCCCGCAAAAAGAGGAAAGATGAAGGTATCCGGCAGCCGGAGGTGACGCATGCACACAGGAAAACTCTGCAGGAGCCATGAAAAGTGGCGCCTCTGGCCACAATGAGAAACGAATCCTGGAACAGTCCAGGAGGAGTGGCCTTTTAAGGCCTGATGGGGGAGTGAAGTAGTTGCTCCACCCATTGAACTTCAGGCTTAAAGCCTTCCTATTATGGGGTGTTTTAGTGGCATTTGTGAGTTGATAGTCTATTTTATCTTTTGCTCCAAAAGTCGTGGTTTTGATGTTCATTATAACTGGTGTGGGCTGTAGTTGTAGCTATTGTGTGTTAGCTTTTGTGTTTGGTACTGTTTTATCTTTGCTGTTATGACATGGAACCAGTCCTGAGTCAGAATATGGATGGGAAGGAACATCCCATTCAGTATATCAATGGGACGTTGCACGACAGAGAGAGCTAAAGTACTCCACTACTGAAAAGGAATGCCTTGCTGCAAAATAGATAGTGGAGTCCCTTAAGTTTTGTTTGCTAGGAGATGACTTTGTACTTATAACAGATCACAACCCTCTCTGTTGGCTTAATCAAATGAAGAATAAAAATCCCAGAACCACAAGGTGGTACCTAGCACCACAGCCATTTAAATTAAAAGTGATGCACAAATCTGGAAAAAAGAATGTGAATGCTGATTTTCTGTCATGATATGGTTCAGGAATTGAGAATTCAGAATGTTGAAAAATGAAACACTGTGTCCTTAAACTAAACTGCTGTGCTGTAAAATGTGATATGGAAAAGGGGCTACTACACATGCAGAGAACTGTAAATGTTATAAGATAATGTTATAAAAGAAATAAAAAAATGTTTTGGAAACCTGTTTTTATAAAGAAGAGAAAAAACAGGCTCCATCTTAAAGAGGGTGGTATGTGACAGTTTTGAATTAGACCCCATCCCATTTGTTATGCAGAGAAAGTTAAAGTAAGAATCTATTCTGTCCTCTCCTATTTCTGCCACTTCTCCATCATTGCCTGTCTGATTGCGCAATCAACTTTTCCTGAGGCACGTAAGAAACTGGTCACTCCTAAGGCCCCCCCTCCCCGCTCTCTCCCTTCTTTCACTTGTCTTGCTGTTTCTTTTCTTTCTTTCACTCTCTCCTTTCTCCTCTTTGGTTAAAAAGTACTATATATGTGAATCTTTATGTGAAACTGGGACCCCTTGGTTTGCAAATGTATATAGTTATATTGTTGAAATGATTGCAAAATGCTATTTGGCTCTCAAAGGGTTACCCTTGAGATGCATTTTGACTATCACAAACTCATTTGCAGAGTTGTCAACAGGAGATCAGTTCTGGGATGCAATGGTCTATTTTGTTGCACCTGCAGGAAAGAAATTAACAAAGTTCTCATACATTTTGTGAGAAACAGGAGATGTACAGTATTTAACAAACTCAGGAAGCAGAAGTTAACTACCAGGAAAAGGCATTGTATATAAAGAGAGCAATCTTTTTTTTTATATATATATATATCTATATATAGATATATATATATATATATATATATATATATATATAGAGAGAGAGAGAGACTGAAATTTAGATTTTGAGATACCCTCAGATGAAGGACTTTGTTTTTGGTTAAACACCCTGTTTAACAGCTATTCTGCATTTTGATGTTGACACACTTGCGCAGCCAACATCTTCTTGATAGTACAGATTTGGGCGTGAGGTGAGCTGCTAGGCCCAATGCGGGCGCGCGCACCAGTAGGTCGTCCCTCATCCCTCAATCAGTCTGCATGCGGTAGCCACACCATGCATACTAATGTGGCGAGCACATCTAAGAAAAGGTCCGCTGCAATGTGAGCAAAGCTTGTCACATGCAGCAGATCCTTCCTACGTGCTTTGCCAGCTAGAAACATGGCGGCACAGTGGCCGCTAAACTGCCGACTTTGGGGGTGCCCAATCCCCTGGTCGGCTTACCCGGCCCCTCAAGTATGTGCCGATGGGGGTGCCCAATTCCCGTCGGCATCCGTCCCCTTTCCTGCTTTAATGTGCTGACGGGGAGCCCTCCCCATGGCATGATGTCCCCCTTCTTCTGTGCCAGCAGGGGTGCCCAATCCCCATCGGCTACTGTACCCCAAAGAAACCACCTGTAAAAGAAAACTGTCCATGATGGTTTTTTTACTACCTGTAAATAGAAAACGGTCCCTGTCGCCTCCTACCCACCACCCGCACCCACCCACTGTGCACCCTGCCTCCCCACACCCCTCTCACCCCATACTTACCTCCGGAGCTCGGAGCAATGATCATCGGTGCACTGGGAACACATCTTCACTCTTCAGAGCCGACCGCGAACTGAGGAAATGCCGGTAAGCTGTATAATGGAATAAATAGGGTTTTTTCAACTTAGGTGCATATCTCGGGCATTTTTTGGAATTTTTGCACCAAATTTTCAACATGGGGTTTTTGGGACCCTCCTCATGAATTCTGTCACTGTTATGACATTAATCAGTCCCAAAAGGTGATTTTGCAGTCACTGCGTGGAATCACCTTTGAGACTGATTAACACAAGGACAGTGGCAGTGTTCATGAGGTGGGCTCTCAAAAAGCCTATGCTGCAAATTTAGTGGAAAAAATTAAAAAAAAAATGGCTGTTTTACGAACTTGCATTGCACAGTTGCTACGCACACTCATAACTTCACAAATTCACAATATTTTCATGCCAGATTTTCAACATTGTCATTTTTTCTATACCTCCTTGTGAACAGTACAGCTGTCATTTTTCACATCCTGGCCATAATGTGTTTCTGCACTTCCGGCGCACAATACCACGGTCGCTGTGGGAATCAGTGTTCAGAGCAGATTACGAAAATGACAGTGACACTCTTCATGAGCAGAGGTCCTAAAATGGCAATGTTGAAAATTTGGTGCCGATACTCCATAAAATAACTGTGTTACAAGCGTGCGTTGCGCAGTTTGCACACACGCTCGTAACGTTGTGCATTTGTAATATTTTCACTCTGGATTTTCACCATTGGCATTTTTCCATGGCTCTTGATGAACAGTACAGCTGTCATTTTACATATCCTGCCAGAAATGTATTTTCGTGTGTCCGGTGCAGAATAGCGCGGTCGCTGTGCGAAATCACTTTTTGGGACAGTTTGAGGAAATGACAGTGACAGTGACACTGTACATGAGCAGAGGTGCTAAAATGCCTATGTTGAAAATTTGGTGCTAAAACTCCATGAAATGACTGTGTTACAAGAGTGCGTTGCACATTTTTCATGCACCCTTGTAACTTTGCAAATTTGCAATATTTACATGCCATATTTTCACCACTGCCATTTTTTTACACCTCCTTATGAACAGTACAGCTGCCATTTTTCACATCCTGCCAAAAATGTGTTTCCGCACTGCACTACCAAAGCCAATGCCAGCGTGACAACATTCGGCATTGACAAATGCTTGTTTTTTTTATTATTGTTATGATAATAATAAAATGGTACTTGCAAATTGTATAACTTCTCCTGGTTTGCCTATGCTTCCTGACCTATGCCTCAATGATAGACCTCCATGTATAGCCCCAGAGCTTAGTGGTGCTCTAGGACCACAGTTTCTGCCCTGTTTAGTGCCAAGTTTCAAGGAAGCTGGGTGTTCAAGGAAACACAAGTGTTCCAATGGGAAACAAAGAAAATGTCAGCTGAAGCTACTGGTCAGAAACCACAATAAAATTGATTAGATTGCACTATGCTTGCTTGGTGAGTGATGCAGTTCCCACCTCCTTTGCTCCTATTTAGTGTCGCTGAGCTTCATAAGTAAGATTGCGGTCCACCATCTTTATGCATTAAGGCATGAAGGATGAATGGGAGGGTTATTGTCAAACAGTCACCCCCACCTGGGACAAGAAATTACATTTTTGTTTATTTTTATTTAGTTTAGATTTGTTTTTGCCAGGAAAGGCACACTGAGCTGAAGCTCACTTCCAGTGGCATCCCAGGAGCACAGAGGGGTTAAATAACCTCCTCCAGGTCACACTGTATGCAGGTGGAAGTTGGGGGATTCAGACTCAGTCTGATGGGTCTTCATATTTGCAATTGGCTTCTCTAACTCCTCTAGGTTATGGCGCCATTAACCAGGAGGGGAATTGATCACCTAATGGTAACCTTCACAACTATTATAAATATACTGGCCTATATTTATGAAGCAGTTTTCTAGCAGATTAATAACAGTATTATTTTTACCCAACTATTGATGAAACATTTTTCCTCTACCTAAAGGGACACCGTCAACCTTTTTTTTATTTAAATTTTCCTGGTTAAAAATACACATTTCATGATCGTTTACCTTGTCTAAAATTCATTGATGTTGACAGGCTGTTTTATCTGATGTTTTTCTCAGTAGAACCGAAATGCATGCTAATGGTAGAGTTGTACCCAACCTTGTTTTGTTTCAAACCTTGATCTACTCTTATTGTATACTTCCTGAACATTAGGAATGCTTGCAAACAGTACAGCCACTCATGGTGGAATAGTCTCCTTTCCTCTTACTGCATTATGAGAGGTTACTGCAATATGAGTGGCTTGACTGTTTTGGGAGTGTTCCCAAATCAAGGAAAGATGCAGTGGGAGTTGACTAAGGAGTGCAAGCAAACATGTTTTTGTGTAGTAACACCAGTATGGTGAGCAGTGTGTCTTCCTCTTTATAAAAGAAAAATGAAATCAGAAACAAACTCCCAGATATAGTAGAAATCTCTGTAGAAGGTGAACAATTTTAACAAGTGTTTTTCAAACTTGGGACACTTTAAGGCCTATGGGGGCTAACAGTGTCCCTTTAAGGTGTGCTCTTTTAGTACTCATTACGGGGTTTAACACTACTTCTGATTCAGTACTCTCCTTTAGTAGAGGACAACTGTAAAACACGAAAAAAAGAAAAACAAATTCAAATTAAGTAAAAGTAACAGTATGAAAATGTTTCATGAGCATTGAGGTACAGTAAAATAAAGTAAGAACACTTAGTGTTCCATATTCGTGCTAACCAGTTTTTTGCACTTCAGGATTGTGCAGTTCTAGATGAAGTGCTGTGTTCGAAAAGAGCACAGTGAAACACTGCATGCACAGAAATGTATGAATATAGTGCTCCGTACCTAAACCAGACCCAGTGTACAGATCATGAAAGAACAAAAACAAATGCATATTGCAGACACCCAAATACCAACTGCATGAACAGCAGACACAAACAGTGGAAAAAGGGAATGATTACAATAACACATCTGATTTAGAAAAAAAACATTTAATGAAAAGTGCAGCCATGCAGGAAGTGGTGAGACCTGCAGCACAAACCCCTGAAAAAAACAGAATGGCATTACTCCTGTCCAACAAAACATCCACCCACACAGGTTACACTGCACTCACCCAGAACATAGTGAAAAAAGACAATACAAACTCATACATAAAATTAGGCTGTTGGTTAACTAGGATCTGTAGCTTATCCATCAGGTATGCAAATGGAGAGACTAGGTGGGCCAAGCGGTCCTTATCTGCCATCAGATTCTATGTTTCTATGTTTCTAAATTGCCAGAGAGCAAATATCAGCATCGCTGCATCTCTCCCTCCTACACAGGCCATGCTGGTGGACTCTGTACCTGCACCACCTCCGTCAACTACACAATGGCAAAAGTGACCTCATGCACTACAACCAGCTGGATGGAGTGGAGGAAAACCACCTCCCTCTGCAGCAGCTGCTCTTGGTCCTCAGCTTCCAGGTCAACCATGCACCTCCCTCTCATCCACTGTGCATTACCTATGAAAAGAAAAAGGACACATGAAAGCATGCAGTACATACACAGTCACTCATACAAGTGGCAGATGGGAAACAAAGTAGATCCCCACCATCAAGCTGCACAACATTCTTTCAGAAAGAACAATGGAACAAACACAGCCTTAGTTAATCTCACCATGGATATATTTTCCACTCTGTATAAGGGAATGCTCACTGGTGCGGTCTTTATTGATCTCACCATTGCATTCGACCTGGTAGATCATCAACTACTCCTTGCAAAATGAAAACATATCTGCCTAGATAGTCTGGCAACACAATGGTTTACTGATTATCTCCAGGGAAGGTTCCAACTACTGTAGTTAGATGGCAGGGCGCTATATCAGATATGTGCCCTATTCAAGATGGAGTCCCCCAGGGATCAGTCCTGGGCCTCTACTGTTTTCGTTATTTAAAAATTAATTGCCATCTTTCTGCAGTGAGGCAAAGCTCAGCTTGTACATGGATGATGTGGTACTATACAGGTCCAACAATGACGCTGGCGCACTTAATAAATTGCTGACTAGAGACCTCCGGAAGCTGGAGGGATGGCTGTGCAATAACAAACTAGTCCTAAATAGTGAAAAAACTAAGGGCATGGTATTTGGCCCTAGAAATCTCGGACCAGACAGGTCGAAAAAACTTGCACTCTCACTTTATAATGGGTCGAGGGTCGAGGTAGTTGAGTCCCTAAGGTACTTAGGAATTACCTTTGACCAGGATTGCACCTTCAAGGCTCACATTGACCTGCTCACTAAGTCACTGAACCAGAAGCTAGGACTATTTTATCACCTTAGTCCATATCTTACACATGACTCCCAGCTCAGTGTTGCATAAGGTACCCTTCTAACCACCCTATTCTATGGTTCCACTGTACTGCTCACAGATAAAAACACTGAGATGCATAAGCTAGGAACCCTGTGTCATAGAATTTGCAGGTTCGCAGCAGGCGCCCCCTCGACAGCACATCATTGTCAGATCCTCCAATCTCTCACCTGGCCCACCTTGGAAGGCAGACTAAAATACCCATCTCTGCCTAGTCTACAAGCTCAGGCTGGCCAGTGTCCCCCCCTTCCCAAGTCTTGCAGAGTTGCTGACAAGAAAACAGAACGGCAGGACACTAAGATTCTCAAGTAGACAGCTCCTCATGGTACCCAGAGCGAAGTCTACCTAAGGGTCCTGGGCCTTCTCAACCTTCATCCCTCTCATCTGGAACACACTTCCAATAAATCTACAGGAGTGTAACTCTCTAGGGGGTTTTGAAAGGGGATTTAAGGCCCACCTGCTGGAGCCAAACCAATGCACTTGTCATCACCGATACCTCATCCCTGTGCCTCTTCGCAAATAAATCAATCACGAATTGGTTGTACTTCACAAATGTAAAATGTATTTAAGTGTATAAACAGTGAGTGGTTGTATTCACAAATGTACTCAAGTGTAATAACAAGTGTTGCAAAGTGTCGCGTATTGTTAAATGTTGTACCTTTACCCTGTGATTATGTAAAATACTGTCTCTGTGTCTCTGCAATTGTTATATTTTTGCTGAATCAGTAATTAATCCCAGGTCACCCCTGAAAAAGGGCCCATTACTGGACTCAGTGGGCCTAGCCGGTTGCCAAAATTAAATAAATAAATAAAACAAGGGTGTATGTGGTACAGCTGTACAATGAGCCACATCAGATGTGTGTACCCGCACAAGGTGACTGGCAGACCACATGCATCATATAGACCAATGTAGGCACTATGTAAGGAATAAGACAAGATAAGGTGTGGCAAGAGCATGCCCCAGGTGTGTAATGAGGCACGAGGCACTTGCGCCTAGTGCCTTTAGCACCTGGGAAGTTTATTTTATTTATTTAAATTTTGGTAACCGGGTAAACCCACTGAGACCATGACAGTCCCTTTTTCAGGGGCGACCCGAGATTAAACACAGGTAAGAACAATTCGTGAAGTTACACAGGTAAGAACATTTTGTGAAGTTACAATACATATCCAGGTTGACAATTATATAAGTTAGCACAGAAATCTACAGACAGTGGTATACTTAGCATAGAAAGTTGTACATGGCAAAGCTTATCATACCAAAAATTCAGGTGACCTTTTAGTCAGATTCCAAGACTACAGCCCTCACTTACAGCTTACAATCGTAGGTTGATAAGTAGGTGACTTTAGAGGTAACAGATAAGTTGGTAATCGGGAAAATCGACTGGTGGCAGGAGGGGATTCTGGCATCAGCGATTGCAAGTGCATTTGTTAAGCTCTATCAGATAAGCCTTAAGTCCCTTCTTGAAACCCCCTAGGGAATTACGTTTGCACATTTCTAGGAGAGCATTCCAGAGGGACAGTATGCAAGCCAAGAACGACCTCTGCCCCTGGGTAGACCTAACTCTAGGTACAGTGAGGAGCTAGCAGTTGGAGGATCTAAGGGGCCTGCTGTTGTGTTTAGCTGATATTGTTTTTGCTAGGCTTGGTGGGGCATTTTCTGACCTTAGCTTGTAGGCTAAGCATAAGAATGGATACTCAAGATGCCCTTTCAGTGGTGGCCAGGACAGAGCTTGGAGCACCTGGCAGTGGTGATCCCTTGGCTGAGCTCCAGTGGCGAAGCAGCACACCCTGTGGTAAAGTGTAGCAAGTTTTTACATTACCCCAGCTTTTACTGTGAGTAGGACTGGTGACCCATACAGTAGGGTGGGCAGTAGGGTTCCAGTTGCAATCTTTTGCTGGGAATCCTGAGTAAGGAAAGGGCTAAGATGGCACAGTACCCCTGGTTTCTGATTAAGTGTCTTGGTCAGTAGTTCAATGTGCTTTTTATAGGAGCAGTTTTAGTCTAGTGTAATGCCCAAGTACATTATTGTGTCTACGACCTCAATCCTGGTGCCATTTGAAAGGCTTGGGGTTAGGAATGAGCTTCTGTCTTGCCCTAGGTTTCAGGGGCCAAATAACATTGCCCTAGTTTTTTTGCAATTTGAGCACAAGTTTATTGCTAGTCAGCCAGTTTTTGAGGAGTTGCAGGTCCTTTGTCAGTGCAGTGTTCAGAGAGCGCAGGTCCTTGGTGGACCTGTAGAGAACTGCACTGTCCACGTATAGAAGCATGTTATTCTCACCACAGTGATTTGGCATGTCGTTTATGAAAATAGAGAATAGTAAGGGCCCCAGGATGGACCCCTAAGGGACCCCATCGAGAATATTGCAATTTTCTGATTGCGCCCCTCGCCATCTGACAAATTGAGATCTCCCTTGGAGGTAGTCTATAAACCACCAAATATTCAGACTGTCTAGGCCTAGGAGCTTGAGTTTTGCTAAGAGCAACTGATGGTCTACTAGGTCGAAGGCCTTAGTTAGGTCTATGAAGATTGACCCGGTGGACTGGCCTTTGTCGAGAGCTGTTAGGATATGATCATTGAGACAGACTAGGGCAGTATCTGTGCCATATTTTTTTCTAAAACCATGTTGTCTAGGTGTGAATAAGCCATTCCTCTCAATGTAATCTGTTATTTGATTATAGACGCCCTCTCTAGTACCTTGCTAAGAATGGAAAGGATCGATATGAGATGATAGTTTTCCACTTGTTCCCGTGATCCACCTTTATGGATGGGCGTGGCCAGGGCAACTTTCCAGAGTGCTGGAACCTTCCCTTCAAGGAGGGATCTGTTGAGCAGCCACGAAACTGGAGCAGCTATGGCTAGGGCTGCAGTTTTTAGTAGTCTTGGTTCTAGCTTATAGTAACCAGCTGTACTGTGGGGTTTTATGTTCATAAGTAGTTTTACAACCTCACTTTCAGACAGCGTCTTAAATTGGAAGCTAGGGTAGGGTGGAGTGTTGTTTGAGTCTGCTATATTGGGTGGGAGAGCCCCAGTATAAGGAGTCTTGAACTTATTTAAGTCTGTGAAGAAGGAGTTTATTGCATTGGCGGTGTTGGTAGGACTCTTTAGGCGGGTGCCATTTGCTTTTATATCACAATCTCCCTGGGTGGGACTACCCTTGATGAGGGTGTTGATTTGTGACCAGAAATTCCTTGGGTCAGATAGATTTTTTCTCTGGAGATCTCTGAGGTATTTTTTTTTTTTTGCTGATTTCAGCTCTTTTTTTACATCTGTTTCATAATTCGCTGTATTGCTGCCAGGCATTGGGTTCCTGAGTGCGTCTATAATTCCCCCAGGCCGTCTCTCTCCTTCATGAGTTTTTTATGATCCCGGAACAACCACTTGGTGTCCTGACCTTTTACCCTGATTTTTTTCAATGGGGCATGTTTATTAGCTACAGAAAGGAAGTAGTTTATGAAGAACTCTAGGGCGGCATTAAGGCTAGGGGCTTTCTTGATGAGGGTTCAGTTCACCTCCTGCAGTGTGACTAGGAAGGCATCGGTGACAAAATTAGAGAAGTCTTGTGTCCAGAGTATTCTTGGTGGGGGGGGGCTTTAAAATTATTTTTCCAACTGGAGAACACTGGTGAGTGATTGCTTAGGGCATCCGAAAACACACCTGCCAGTCTAATGCTATGTGACTTAGAGGCCAGGATCCAATCCAGTGTAGTACGGTTACCTGCTTTGGTGTTCAGCCTGGTGTGCTCATGAATTAGCTGAGTTAGGTCAGCTTCAAGAAGTAAGTTCTTTAGTTCTTCCTTTGTTTGGGGCCCCCAATGTATATTGAAATCACCTAGGATCACTTTCTCACCCTTTGGGAGGTTGGGCAAAGCTGTGAGAAGTGAGTTCAGGGCAGCGTCAGCTGCTTTAGGGGGGCTATAGACAGATCTGATTGTCAAGGGTTTGGTGCCTCCCATCAGCAGTGTTACGAATAACATTTTACAACTGGTGTTGTATGTCAGGGGTTGTCACCATGGAAGCAGTTAAGGAGGATCTTACGTAGATCTGTACTCCACCTCCCTTTTTTCCCAGTCTATCCTGCCTGAATATCTTGAAGCCATTTAGCTCAATCTCATGGTCATGTACCTGTGACTTAACCCAGGTTTCTGAGATTGCAACAATATCTGGAGAATATAGGTCCACCCAGGCTTGCAGCTCATGCAGCTTTGGCCTCAGGCTATTTATGTTCATATGGGTTATCCTTAACCCTTTAGAGTTGGCCCATGTGGATTGAGTAGGAAAAGAAATGCGCACATTTGTGCCAGAGGGGCCGGGGTACATTTCAATGTCACTTCCTAGTAGGAGTTTTAGCTTGGACAAGATTTTGATCAGGGCCCGTGGTGCCCAGAGTGAAGTCCTTACCTGTAAATATTCTGTAATTAGAAAATTGTTTCCTGTGCTAGTTGTTAAATGTACTACATCTGATGCTCTGCATTTTTGTTATGCATGACGTGGAAACTTTGTAAAAGCACCTCTGGCTCAAAGGTATTTCCGAAAACTAATAAATAAATAAATAATTCCTGAGTCATTGAGATAGAGTATTAGATTGTACAGATTGCCTTTTTGTTTGAGATAGTGCATACAGATCAGAGGGGGAGCAATGTCCAGTTTGGGGGTATACAATTGGACATTTTTGGTGGTGGATGTTCCCTCCAGGTGCTGGATCTAGGAGAATGCAGTGTAGAAGTATGTCAGAGCCTAGGACTGCTATGATGTAACAGGTAGCGATGATAATGCTTCACACCATCTTGGGATTTACAGTGATGTATAGGGCTAATTGTAGTGACTGGGAAACAAGGATACAGTAGGCCTTCATCCGGGTCAGATAAGTGGATAAGGAGGGATGATATTACCAGTAGTGGGGATGTTAGCTAGCTAGACTGTCTGTATAGCTTATTTGTTTAATTATATAATTTATGTAAGCTGTGTCTGTTCGTTTATATGTATATGCATACACACATCACCACACACACACACATTTGCACAGTATTAGCTAGATTCCATACTTTAGTCTTGAGCTTCCAGGGTAAGCAGAGATGAGGTGTTGTAATAACTGTGTTAAAGTACTGTGCTGCTTTTTGTTTCAGTCAGACTAGGTAAGAAAAGTTTTCTGGTGTCCCTGATAGTTGCCTGAGAGAACCAGACAGTGGCGTGTGTGCTCTGTGTAATGTTACTGCTGTTTTGTGTTTTATTTTTTTAGATTGCTATTTAATTGGTCCTGCCTTGCAACCAATCACAGTGCTGCTGGATGGAGCTTGTGAGCATTTAATAGAGGTTGGGGCCAGGCTGGGTTGGCGAGAAAAAAAAAAATTGCGAGTAACAGGAAAGCCCGTTCTGGGCTGGCTCTCTGTCTCTCCTTTGTCTGGCTGAAAAAAGGTGCCAAACTCAAAGGATGTGAAGCAATTGAGCTGCGGAAAGGGCTCTGCAGGAGGTCTGTACTTGAGGTTATTTCCTCTGAGGGGGCAGACCGGAGCTCCATCACTTGTCTAGGGAGGCAGCAGGTGTGCTGTCCAAAGTCTCTGGGGTTATTTCCTCTGAGGGGGCGGACCAGAGCTTCATAGCTTGTCCAAGGAGACAGCAGGTGTGCTGTCCGAAGTCCCTGAGGTTATTTCCTCTGAGGGGGTAGACCGGAGCTCTGTCGCTTGTCCAGGGAGGCAGCAGGTGTCTCTTATCAGCCAATAAACCACACCTCTGAGTGTCTTATTCCACTTATAAAACGGGTCCCCTCCCATAAATTTCCTCAGTAAAAAAAAATTTTTAAAAAATATGCTAGAAAGTGATAAAGATAAAAAAAAAAAAAAGAAAAAAAAAGAAAAATAGTCCCTCTGTAGTGCAGAGTTGCATGTATCACATTCACCCACCAGAGGACTTTGGTGTCTGTCTCCTCGCAAGTCTCTCTCCTCAACACACAAACACTTCTTTTTTTCATTTTTATTTTATTTTACTTTTATTAAGACTTTGTTTATACATTGCAGCCAGTGACTGAGCAAGTGTGTCCCTTAGCAGCCCTCACAGAGAGCGGTTTCCTGCTTCGCAGTTTTGAAACCACATGTTCTGCTCTGTACTGCCATTGTAGATAGGGGAGTTTTGCACTTTATTGGCATTCAAAGGAGCTATATCATATTGGATAACTGTTCTGGTTATGGTCAGTGAGGGGTGGAGGGCTGAGGAAGGTAGCGGGGAACAAAGAAGAGCTGCAGGGAACAGAGATGAGCTGCATGGAGGGGGAGAGAAGGAAAACACTGGGGAATGGAGCTGTAGCAGCTTGAGTGCATGGAAGAGTGCAGCAACCATACTAAATGTGTTTCTCTGCGCACTTTCTGGAATGAGTGGATGCCAGGAGTTCGCTCGGGGGTTCCACTAAAGGTAAAACAATTGATTTTGGTCATTTTGCCAATTGTGTCTATTCATTGTTTGAAAGACCTGGTGGAGACTGGAGACGCAGGTGTCAGCTTTCATTTGAAAGCCATTTCTGGGCAGCACAGCGACAATGCTTGGTGGATTACGGACTGCTTTTTTCCCCCATCCTCTCTAATTTCCTTGGCAGCTTTTTCTGACCTGGATGAAAGTAGAGGTCAGAAATGTTGTTATCCGGTGCCTTACCTTGCTTTACTGGGTAGGGTAGTGAAGGGTATTGGGTTATGTTTTAAAACATGGAGTGGGTGTGTCTAGCTTGGTGACTACAACACAGAGGTTGTCACAGTGATCTGTGTTGTTCTCCATCCTGACTGGGCGGAAGAGGTGCCGGTTGGCACAATATGCCCTGATAAGGACACGGCCAGAGGTACCTCTCAGCCAATCAGGATGCAGAAATCTCCTGACCCATTTTACAAAGTACAGTATATCACTGGAGCACTGACATGCGCTCTGTAATGGACACTAGAAACACACCCATGTGTGGACTTTGATGCCTATTACTGGTAACAGCTATGCATGTTTGGGAACACAACCATGCCTCAGTGTTTTGGATGACGTGGATCCATGCATGTGCATGTGCACAGCTGCACAGTACCTGATAGTGATCTGTGCCATGTGAGAAACAGCACACCACAACTATCAGTACCACTGTAGTGGCATGCTGCACAAGCACCATGAAGAACAGGATACCATCAGGAAGAAACACACCCCATATGGTGGCAGCAAACAAAGAATGCAAACTGTGCATGTGCTACACATGGCAATAGATGTCTGTAACAACAGACCTCCCCCAGAAGACTAACAACACCATTGTACAGTGCACACTGTATGGTCAACGACTGCTGGAACTTGCACCCTATGCCAAACTTGTGCCACAGGGCCTTCACAAGCAGAAGATGACTCATACTGTACAATGATGGCTTGGGCCTTCATGTGAATAGGATGCTATATACCAAAGCTGCTGTAACAACTTGTCACGCACCATAGCCACCCTATGCAGCAAGCTGAAATGTCTGGGACCTGCAGTCTGATAAACACTGAAGACACTCCTGACAGATGCACCAGACAAGACCAGGAATGCTGGTCATTCACACCCTCGTGTTTCAGGGAGGCGGACACTAATCCTGCTGCCTGGGTGATTTTCTTGGGCTGCTGAGCTCCTCTGGGCATTGGGCCTGCTGACAGTGACCTACTCCTGCTTCTGGTTCATATTGTGACTGCAGTCCACCTGTAGCAGCAGTACAGTAGTAGAAGTGAATTAACTTAGTCATAACAGCAGAAAAGGAGCACCTGATTTAGCTAAGGCTAATTTTAAATGAGATCCTTCTGTCATACACATATATTGTTCTACACATAATATTCATATCTTATATATTCCTATTATATAAAATAACAAGAAACAAGTACACATTAGTTGACATTAGGGTTCCTCAGATTTGGTGGAAACTATTCTATGCTGCATTCATTAGGTTATCAGAACTTCTGATTCCAACACAGATTTCATTCCTATGCCTGTAATGGCATCTGAGTCAGACTTGGAATTGGAATTGGTACTTCCAGTTCCTCATCTGTCTACAATAAATTACCCCCTCCACCCAGAAACTTGACCCTTTTGCTTCAGATATAAAGACCCCCTGTGTTTCTCCCTTCCCTTATCTTCAGGATGCTGCTTCAAAGCACAGATTGTCACTGAAGTGTAGTGGAGTAGGAGGTCCCACAGATTCCACGATCTTTTGAAAGAGACTGGTGACTGAGGTCCATCCACCCAAAACATCCAGCACTGCCACTGTAGTCCAGGTAAATCTGTGACTCTACCTCCACAGCAATGGAACCATTGGGTGCCTACTGCTTACTGAGTACATAGTCAAAAATAGTCCACTGCAGTAGGGTATCTCCACAGCAGCAAGTTACTCACAACCCGCTGCAAGCCAGATTCCTCCCAGCTGAGTCAACTCATCATTACACCTGACATAATTACTGAATGTTTCCCTGCTTAGTCCATCCTTCAGTAGTCCCAAGTTATTATAGATCGATGGAGCACTCCTGACCAATCAGAGCGCAACTTTGCTCTGCGCATGACATACTCTTATTCTGTGAAGAGCATCTGAGTTACAGATGCCCTGGAAACGAGAACGTTCCGGGAACAGTTTTTTAAATTTTATATATTTTTATATTATTGATCACTCTCGATCAATAATACATTAATACGTCCCCTGTTGCCACTTGTTCCTGTATTAGAGTGATTTCACTTGCCTTCAGCTTGAGCCAGAACAGCTCAGGTTCACTTCGCCGTTCACATTCCAGCCAAAGGCACGTGAAACCACTCTTATACAGCAACGAGTGGCTCCAAGGGGACCTATTAACATATAGACATTTTAAACTCTCAAAATTCCAAGTAACTGAGATTCCAGTTCCCAGACCCAGAGCATCAGCAAACAAACAATGAACTTGGCCCAGCCATCACGGTCCCCTGTGTGACCTGGGAAACTAAGTGGCCAACCTGATTACACCCTAGCTTACCACACCAGATACCTTACTAGTACAGTGTCTGTCATAGCCTTAACATAGGGTGTTTATTAGGTCAGGTTCAATAAAATGAGGTTCTTTGTTGTATATTGTCTCTGAAGTCTATTTTTGTATGGTGCACTTACTCGTGTTTCTTTCCTGCCTGCTTTTTTATTCAATGCTGTTGGCTAGTTATTTCTGAGTGTGCTTTCTTTTTATTCATTTAAATCCTGCTGTCATCATCCATGGAAGAGGGGGTAGGCATTGCCTTCCGTGGGTAGAGAATTTCTCAATAGAAAGGTTTGGATCTGTCCATCCCCAAACATCTAGGCATAGGATTGTTATGCCATATGTAGGCAACATGGACTTTCTATGGGAATCCATGCCAGGACATTTATTATCACATCACACACCACCTGCATGTTTATTGAGAGATACAGTATCCCTATTTCCATGAGCCTTAATCTGTCCCCTTGATGGTGGTCTGATTGCCACAGTTGTGTAATCAATAGCACCTGGCATAACTGGAATAAGTGTGATCTTGTGAAACTGCTGCATGGTTTCACAACTGGCATCCACTGTACTGGGGAAGGTGATGTATTCCTCAGCCTGATGCAGCAGTGCATCCAGGAACTGGCTGACTAGCCAGTACACTGCAGTCAGATTGGGTGATGTCAGTAATATCCCTTGCTGCGGTTTGGAATGTACCAGTTTAGAAAAAGCACAATGCTGCTATAAATTTCAACTGATGTTGACTGATAATATATCCATCATGGAGCTCCATAAAGTATTGTGTCTGGAAAGCCCACTGGGCAGCACAGTCACTTGCACATCCTGTGCCATCGAGTGCCCTTCTCTTTGTGCCATCCCATGCTGTATTAAATGGATGGTGTGTGCTAAGTTAATGCTGCTATAAGTCTTTCCCTGGCTTCTGATTTTGTCTTTGCTGTTGTCTATGTGTTTGCACTTATGTAAAACATAGCATTTATAGTCCTTAATAGTACCACTTTAAAGTCTGTCAGTGTGCACAAGTGTTTCCAACAGTCTTCACACATAGTCTTCAGGTGTCCACCCCCTTTTTACACTTTGCATACATTTTTTTTCTTTATTTGTTTATTCTCCTCGGCTGGTGGGGGTTGTACCTATGGTTCTCCCCCATCCAGCTGTCTCCTCATCCTCGGCCCTGCCCCAGTCTATGACCCCCATGTCCCACCTCTCCTTGCCACATTGCGGTGGGTACTTACCTCACACACCATGGAAGGCCAGGGGTGGACACCAGGGGAACTGACTTGAGTGTGTCTGATGTGGTGCCGATGGATCCACCTTCACTGTGTGCACGGAGGCTTTCTACACTTGGTCCCCCCCATGGTGCAGATGTGCAGTGATGCCAAGGATGCTGTCATGCATGCATCCGCGCATGGCACATCCGGTGTTGGCCCAAGCAGACCCACAGCTGACTGCGGCATACACCGACCCTCAGTTGCCGCCAGGAGTCAGTGCGTCTGTGGCAATCCTTTCCCACCCTCCCCAGAGTAGGAGAGCAGTCCCTGGGATGCTTGATCCCCCCCCCAGCTGACCCTACAGCATCCGAGGTTGTTCCTGACCCTGGGTCACTGGCATGATGCGAGGTGTGGCATCCAGCGCCTCAACCCTCAGTGCCACAGGGCTCTCTGCATACATTTTATTTGTGTGTGTATATGCATTCCAGTTTGCATGTCTCTCCCATGTTGTTGCAATATGGCATTTTATTGTTCTAATATGATACATCATTTATTACATGACACAATCCACTTTTGAGATGAGCAAAAGCTTCCAATAGCTCGGTCTCAATGCTTTATGAATACAAATGGTTCATTAATATAGGTAATTATGTATTTTGTTTTACTTGACCTGCATCGTTGTGCAATTGCCTTGAATGTTCTCCTGCATGTGGCATACTGGAGGGTCATAAATCATATGATCTAAAATGTATTTAAAGCAGAATGATCAGTTTTCCAGTTTTATTGTAATGTTCTACCTTTTGTTAATCTAAGCAGTCAGCGTGCAACTGAAGTCTGTCTGTCTAGTTAGCAAATGGCCGATATTTTAACCTGAAAGGGCTAGGAGCAGCATTAATATACTGCTGTATTGAAGCAGTGCCTGGTCCATTGAGAATAATGCTGCCTCCATGCACACTAGCTTCAATAATTCAGGGTTTGCAGAAGTTAACTGGAATGGTAAATTAACTATAGTAAGCAAAGTATTTCTTCAAAACATAACAATCAGGAATTTAAATGGAAGGTAAGGAAACTACAGGTTTTGAATTTTTGAAATTGCACTGTCACGTCAATTCATAACACCCCCACAATTAAAATATGACAGTACTGTACCTCTTTTACTGCATCACGGAGGTAGTACATAAGACATTTTGTGATGGGTCAATCGGTGCTTCTTCTGAGAAGCAATATCTGTGTAGGTGAATAATTGTTATCGGGTTCCAACTCAGAAGTGCAGTGAGGGAATTAAACTTGTGCAGCATAAACCTGTTTGTTCCATCAAATCCGCATATGTATACATAACACTGAAAAAGTAGAATCACTGCTTCATAGCCACTGGTGAGCAGCAACCCAACCACAGCACAGCTCTGTAGTAAGCATGACTGAGGAGACCAGTAATAACTCCTTTTAAGCAAACTACACAGACCCAGCAAATCCTAATCAGTTCAATATATTTTACTGTCATGCCTGTAGTGAAGCATGCCCTACAAGCAGCTCTCCAGGGCTGGAGTTCCCACATGCAGGGCCTTTAGCTATGGGGCCACCCCCTTTTATACCTTGTTGAGGGTCCATATTCTTGGAGAGAAAGAAGGAAATGACTATTGGTACCTCTCTCTAGTGAAGCAGCATGTTGGAGTTTCTGAAGGGCTGCCTTTTTCAGTGTTAAACGTTGTATTAACTACTAATATATTTACAGTATTTTCTCTTGCCATATTATTTTGTTTTTTTACCGTTAATCTTTACTGAATTTTCCAACTTTTGTACAAACACAACAGATGCCGTTACATACAGAATTGTCATCAGGTGGATTCACCTTATTTAAACATATAATAATACAAAGGGATATAGCATTCTACACAAATTGATATTAACAAATTCTGTGCTTTACAGTTCTATATAGACAGTAGCAACATGAAAACCTTTCCTCCTTGTCTGGGGGCACTTACAAGGGGTGTGGCTAGCTGTGCCATTCCAGGAGGTAAATGCTGTAGTGATTGTGGAGGAGGACTGACAGCACCAAATTCAAAGCTGCTGATGGAGGTTTAAGGGCCTCTTTTGTGGCCAGTTCCTGATTAGTAGTTTCATGGAGGTCTCATCATGTCTTTACTTTGGTGTGGCTTTTGGGGAGTTAGCCTTGAGGCTATGTAAGTTCGAAATGGGGTCCACCTGTCAAGGACTTTGGAGGAAGTACCTGCTGCAAAGGGAGACAACACTGAGAAGTTAGCCAACCTCTCCATTGCCTGCAGCCATTCCTGGAATGAGGGGATCTCTGTTGAATGCCACTTCTGCAATAGGGTTCTTTTGACCTCTACTGAGGCCTGAAGTAGCCACAGCCTATGCTGTCCTGATAGCAGTAAGTCATCTGGTGGGAGGCATAGGATCCATAATGGGGGTGTTACTGGTAGTGTCGTGTTCAGAATCTTGGAGCAGCAGGAGATGACCTTGTCCCATAGGGGGCGAATAAGGGAACAGTGCCATAAAATGTGCAGAAGGTCTGCCCCCTGGGTACTGCATCTCCAGCAGTCATCTGTGAGCAATAGCACCATTGTTTTCAGAAGGGTCGGGATGTGGTACCAAAAGTGCAGCACTTTGTTTTGAATAAGTTGACTACATGTGTCTAAGCAAGCCTTTTAGGCAGGCACCCAGCACCACCTCCAGTCTTCTTCTGATGCAGGGGCGTTAAGCATTTCTTATCATCTAGATCTGACCCTCTGTGTGGGATCAGGGGCTGCATCCCTTAGCATCTTATATACCATGCTTACTAGGCCCTTGGGTTTCTTTGACCAGATCGTGAGCCGGAGGGAGAGGATCCCTTTTCTGTTATGTTTACTACACATAAAGCAAGAGCAGGGTTCATGTGCCTTAACTACATAGGCATGGAGTTACTTCCAGAGGTCGTGTTGAGGGAGGAGAAATTTGTCTTTAAAGGTAATGAAGGATTCAAATGTTTTGCCATCATGAGCCAGGGTGTCTTTTACCCTCAGCATCTGGTTACCTCTCCAGTTAGGCCAGTCTATTTGTTTGTGGTCAATCAGCAATTAGAGGTTATTCCAGAAACATTCCCATAGGCCTGGGTTGGTGCAGGACTTGGTAATATGGCCCACTTTCTGCCAGGCCTTGTGTGCATTGTCGATGACTCTCGATTTCATATGTGTGTGGGGAAATGTTTTCTCTAGATAGGCTGACAGGTCAGTGCCTCCTAAAATTTCTTTATCCAGGTCGCACTAGGCTGGCCTATTTGGGCCGAAATCCTGAAATATCCTGCATGTTTTGGCTACAGAGAATGCCTATGAGTATAATCTGAAGTTGGGCACCCCCCCATCCATCTCTATTCCATGGAGCCCTTAATTTCGCTCTGCTGTATGTGGGCTTGGAGGTGTCCCATAGGAAATTACCGATCAAGGAGTCTAATTTCTGAATCCATTTCCCTGGGATGTCAAGCGGCAAATGGGACATTAGGTAAAAGATTCTTGGGGCTAGCATCATTTTGATTGCTCCTATTTTATCAGGCATAGCTAACTTCAGGTGTTTCCATCCTTTTATTTCAGATTACAGTTGTCCAATTGCAGGTGTTACACAAGGTCCCTGCACCCTTATTGGTACCCTCAGAGGTACATCGTAGACAGCTAGTGCTTAGGCATATGTTATACTAACATATAGGGCTAAGGTCATCTACCGTGTAAGAACAGATGTCAGGATATGTATGCATAATGTTGTAATACACTTTGCTTGCTAACATACATATATTCTTCTATGTATTTTCTGTGTATTTCTCACTTATAAGATGTTGGGACACCTGTGTCCTTGGAATAATTATGATATATAAGTCGGAATTTCCACCTTTTGGTGATTTGTACTACTACACTAAGTTATGTAAGACTGTATAAGAACTCTTTTGTTTCACAAACTGATGACTACTACAAAATTGTATAATGTTATCTTGGACCGTGGAGCCTCCTCTAATTTAGCCAATAGGGCTCATCTCTGTAACTAGAAATGTTTCTATCTTACAGTAACCATAGTAATTATCATAGGTATATAATGTGATACACTAAGTCTTATACCTCAGAGGTCTCAAGAGACACAAAGAAACCTCGAGGTATAGGGAACTCTTAGCACTGGCTCCCAGTTCGTATTGGTTAGAACTGCTTAGGGCAACTGTGATTTTATCCTTTTTGGTAGTAATAAACAAGTTTATTACTCTAATGCCACGTGTCTGTGATTACTTGCATTCCCAATATTGCCAAGAACCTGAAAGTGAGGTTTAGACCTCCTGACAATTGACGACCGAATGCAGGCGATATTTGGTGTTTATAAGTTTTCACTAGTTACTATAACTTTTCCCCTTCCCATGGGGACAGCAGGTGTACATTCCCATAATCACTTCTCCCATTTTAAAACCAATTTGTAGTCACTTATAAAGTCTGGCTGTTTTCTTTTTGGGTGTGGTCGATGTCGACTCGACTCACCCCATAACAGCTTTGAATTGTAAGCCTACAAATTCTACAGTAGCCCGACTGTGTATAACGTGCTCCTGCTGTGGATCTATACATAGCAGGTGCCTTTTTCACAGTTTGATTTTTCGTTCCCTCCCACACAATGGCCACCATATGAAATATCTGTGCAGAATTGAGACTCGATGTCTCAAACTTCCTTGCCTTCCATGGAGGATGGGCTGACTTCATGCGGGACGCAAGTCAATCCGAAAACCCTGTACTGGGGATTTCAACCCAGAACACAGAGATGAGACAATCAACCAATAAGCGTCATGCCAAAGGGTTGATGGTCGTGACTCTCTAAGCTGCTCTGGAAGCCTCCGAAGCGAGGTTTGGAACCCTTGATCTGCAAATGTCATCTTTTAAGCAAGAGATGGGTTTGCAGGAAACGGAATGTGTAAGACTGCAGTAGAATTTGGAGTCTGAACTCCAAACACAGCGGAATGAAAAGGATTCACTTCTGCATCATTCAGCTCAAGCTGGAGAACAGGAACTTTGTATGTTGAAGCAGGAGTGTGAAAGTTTGAGACAGGATAAGGGACAGGCATTGCATATGAATGACTAGTTAAGTACAGTGAATGCTCAGTTGAGTGAGGAGATGGGAGAGCTACAGGACGAGATAAACCAGATACGTAATGACTTAGAAGTGGCTACTAGGGACAATCGCGAATTGAGCACCACGTATAGAGTGTTGCAGAAGCAAATGCAGGATTATGTTGATATGGATCTTGCAACAGTGAGTCATGCTGAATGTAAAACTAAGATGGCGAAACTGCGTCATCAGCAGGAGGTTCTGGCTAGACACATTAAGGCGATGAGAGGCATAGCCCCTGCCTTACACACGTCATCTGAAGGGGAGGTATCAGATGACGACATCTCTCCATACAATGCCCAGTCACACCCCAACTATGGCCCAGAAACCCCACCCAGCCATCCACAACATGGCGGGTCCCCACTCCACCCACACCATGTCATACATCATCGACGTCGTGACGCCCATCATGGCGGCCCACATGATGGGGGGGCAGGCCCAGGCCTGGTCCCGATGGCACCACCGATAGCCGTTATTAATGTGGAAGAAATGCAAGAGATAGAAACGATGATTGAAACTGCAATAGGTGATGTACCTCTTCTTGAGAGGAGTAAACGGGCCATTAAAACCCAAATTAGGCAGCTTCTACAAGAGGCTGGCACTCAGGATGGTATTGTTTGTACTGCAGCCAAGGCTGCAGCTCGGGCCACCCTGGACAGCACCTGCGATAACGTACCTCTACCTGATCGACCCAATAATCCCCTACAAATGGCCTACTCTGTTCAGCAAATAGCTGACAGTATCGGTCGGATGAGCCCATCTGACAATCTCAGCTGCCACTTAGAAAATGTGCATTCTAAATGCAAGATGCTTAGCCTCACTGCAGAATATCAGGTCCAGATACTACGCCAAACCATCGATCCTAGTTTGTGGGCCAAACTCCCAAATGCCATCTGTCAGGATGGCAACGCCACCTTTGATGAGGTTGCAGCTGAGCTCATTTCTGCTCACAGCCCAGGTGTAGTAGGAGTGATGCTTGCATACCTTGTAAAACAGAATGCAAAGGAAAGTCCAGCGACTTACCACCAGAGACTTTGGATGGCCTGCCGAGCAAGAAAGCACCTTGCATAAGAAGCTGCAGATGTAGATCTTATTGAGTATAAGACCCTGTTCCTTAGGAACATGATTCCTGCAGTATGAGAAAAGGTAGAGCCAACCACCTACCCCAACACAGACAGGTTTTTTAATATCCTTCAGAAAACCGAGAGAGTTTACCAACTATACATCCATGATCTGGGCTCCGGTTCCAAGAAAGTAGCCGCCGTGGAGCCTATTCAAGAGGCCGCAACACACTTCACTGTGGAAGGGCAGGCCCAACACCAACAGGCCCTCCCAGCAGATAACCAACACCCCCAACAGGCCCAACACCAACAACAACAACCACAACAGCAACAGCAGCAATGGGGTGGGAACCGGATCTGGCATAAGAATACAAAGCACAAGAATAAGGGCAAACAACAAAAAACGAGCCCTTCATATAGGGAGATAGCCAAGGAAAATCAGAAATTCTGAGAGCTCCTGGGGCAAGTGCGCTCTGTGGTGGATGCTGTTCCTGCTCAGGCCCTTGCGGCTGTACAACCGGTGACCCAGACCTCAATGGGCCATGGTGATACTGGAAGCGCAGGCCTTCAGGCCCACACAGGCCTGAACCCAGAAGCTCCTCCCTATATAGCATTGGTGCAGCATGGTGAAGTGATTCAAAGAAGCCAGGCCCAATCTCTCCATGCTCCCAGCAGTACAGATTGACAATTACAGGCCCCAGTCCGGATTGTAAACAAGCTGGTCTTGGATACAAACGGAAGGTCCTGCACTGAGGCCAAGGTCGGGGGCCGCCTACTTGTAGTCTTATTAGATACAGGTGAGGCTGTGTCTGTATTACATGATGAACACCTGGACACATCTCCTTGGTCCACTGGATGGAGGACCAACATGTCAGGAGTAGATGGTACTAGATTACCTGCATACCGATCTCTACCCTTGCCGGTAAAGTTAGGCCAATTAAAGGTCTCACACACCTTCCAGCTGATGGTAATGCATGATCATCCTAGTATCATAGGAATTGATTTTCTTGCACCACACGGCTGTGTGGTAGATTTAGCTAACATGCTATTGATACAAATTCAGGGCCAATACCACACTATTTTGATCCCTGATTCACATGTTGTGGCAACGATCTCTGCTAACAATGAAGAATATAACGTCATAGATTTGTTCAGAGATCATGAGCTTTTTCTGAAACTTCTCCCCATTTTGCAATGACATTTGGAAGCGTTTGCAATCAACAAACATGACTGTGGCAGATTGCACACTGTCATTGAAGTGCCAGGCCCAGCACATGAGAGGCAAAGGCAATATCCTTTCCCAACTGAGGCCCTGCCTTCTCTCAGAGAAACAATCAAACCACTTTTCAAGCAAGGGGTAATCAGAACATGCGTTTCTACTGCTAACTCCCCAGTGTGGCCCATAAAAAAACCACCGGCACCTGGAGACTTACTATTGACTACAGAAAATTGAACCAGGTCACCCCCAGTTGTTCTCCAACTGTGGCATCAGCACCCGATGTGCTACAACTTTTGACCCCTGACCTGAAATGGTTCAGTGCCTTGGACATCTCCAATGGTTTTTGGTCATTGCCATTGACTCCCAAGAGTCAATATAAGTTTGCCTTCACCTTTGAAGAAAGACAGTATACATGGACTTGCTTACCACAGGGATTCCATAACAGGCCGTCCCTGTCCCAACTGCATATGATGGACACCCTTGAGGGTTTCTCCACTCCTCAATGTCTCTTGCAGTATGTGGACAACCTGTTGCTGGCAACTGCCACACAGGAACAACACTTGGATCTCTTGGATGAACTACTGACTCTCATTCAGAGAGCAGGTCTGAAATGCAATCCAGCAAAAGCACAGCTATGTCAGAAAGAAGTACACTTTCTGGGTCTAAAAATAACTGACCAAGGTTGAAGTCCTACCTGGAAGAAGATACAAGGATTGCAAGACTTACCATTGCCCACCAGTGTGGCAACTCTTTGACGGTTTCTAGGTGTGGTGAACTATTCAAAAGATTTCATCTGTGATTTTGCTCAGAAAGCCGCTCCTCTGTATGAGCTATTGAAAAAGGACATCCCATGGGCTTGGGGCCCCATACATATCCAGGCTGTGACGTCACTGAAGCAGGCCTTGGCCTCCGCCCCAGCTCTGGTCAACCCCAATCCATCACTACCGTTCCATCTGGCATGTGCCACCTCTGACATTGCCATGTCAGCAGTATTGGCTCAGAAGGTTCATGGCATCCTGAGACCTATTGCATATGCATCACAGCTCTTGACCCCAGTGGAACAGAAGTACAGCCTTTATGAAAGTAACCTTCTGGCCACCTACTGGGCTGTCAAGCACTTTCTGTGTATCATTGGGTACTCTCCATTGATTATCAATACCAATCACACACAACTACTTTTCTGCTCTCAGACAGAGTGAAGGATGGGTCAGTCTCTAACACCAGGCTGACACACTGGTCACTTCTTCTCCAGAACAGAGACATACAGGTGCACCCAACTAAAATTCCATCCATGCTGGCTCATGGACTCCTTTTCCAAGGAGAACCCCATGACTGTACATTGCAGTCACCTGATCTTCCAGATCCAGGTCCTTTCCACCCTGCCATGCCACAAATACTTGGCAACACCTCTTTGTGTTGTATCTTTACTGATGGTTCAGTATCTTACTATCAGGGAGAACAAATTGCAGGGATGGGCATTCTAGTTATTTACCCTTATGGGAACACTGTTCAAATATCTAAACATTGCAGTGTAGCATCATCACAGTATGTAGAGATGGCAGCAGTGGCCTGTGCCCTCGAATTCATCCAGCATGGATCCGAGGATACCATCATTTTTACAGACTCTAATTGGGTTTGTTGTTCTCTTACAGAATTCCTTCCTTTCTAGCAGAAGAACTCCTTCCTCTGTCCTGATGGCAGCCCAGTGAAGTATAAGGAACTGGTAATATTCATACATTCACTGGCACAACAATATTCACACAAACTCTATGTACACAATGTTAAAGCACACTCTCTCCATGATCCCTATCATGCCTTCAATGATACAACAGATACCCTTGCCAAGGAAGGGGCCTGAGGGGAGGGACACATGGATGATGTATCATCCAGAGGCCAATGCAGCTGTACATATTGCAGCACTCAGAAAAAAAATCTGAACCCTTTTCCCCCTTGGACCTTTCAGCAGCCCAACATGTTGACACTGAACTCAAAGAAGTGTTCATATTCCTTGACAAGAGTACCAAACAGAAACTTCCCACACACAACCCCTACCGGAGGCATGAAGGTAAGTTACACTTGTCACCAGATGACAAGCTCATCTGGTACCAGCCAGATGATTCCACCACCAAGTTGTGGGTGGTCACCAGACACCTTAGGTCTGAATTTTTGCACCAAGTGCATGATACACCCACTGGTGGGCACCAGGGAGTGGAAAACACCCTCCAAAGGCTTAAGACCACCGCCTGGTGGCCTGGTGTCACCGAAGATGTTAAACAGTACATAGATAACTGCCTTGTTTGTGCACAAAACAACCCCATCTCTACCAAATGAAATGCCAAGCTCTTACCACAACAACACTCTGGCCCTTGGCATGCCATACAGATTGATTTTATTGGTCCTTTGACCAATACTAGCAGAAATAACAAGTATGTTCTTGCGGTAACTGACCTCTTCTCTAAGAGGGAGGCAGTATAGCACAGTGGTTTAAGGCTCTGAGCTGCAAACCTGGAGACCTGGGGTTGAATCCCAAAGCCCCCACTTGCATACTTTGTGACCCTGTGCAAGTCACTTAACTTCCCTATGCTCCCATGTTGTACCTATAAACAAGCTTTCAGCTTACTGTGTATCACCTGGTAAAACAAAAAAGTAAAAAAAAAAAAGTAAGTGGGTTGAAGCTTTCCCCACTAAAATATGCACAGCTAAAACCACTGCCAAAATCTTGGTAGAACAGATTTTCTCCAGGTGGGGCCTACCTCTTAAGGTAGACTCTGACAAAGAAACCAGTTTTACAGGTGAGTTAATTACAGAATCTCTTGAACTCCTGGGAGTTCAACAAAAGTTCCACATACCCTACCACCCCCAATCTTTAGGTCAAGTAGAGAGAGCCAACAGATGGATTAAGCAAATGCTTTCCAAATTCATTGAGGACAATTCCAAAACCTGGGATTCTCTACTGCCATTACTCCTTATGGCAATTAGGGGCACACCCTCAGCCATTACCCAGCTCACACCCTTTGAGGTGATGACTGGAAGACTGATGAGATTACCCGAACACCTGTTGTTTGACCTGCACACTCCCACTGCAGACCATGTGTCTGTAGATCAATATGTGTAAAAACTCAGAAAAGACCTCATACACACACACTTGTATGCTGCTAACTTGCATGGGTAAAGCCCAGCAACAATCCAAAATACAGTTTGACAAGCACGCACAAGAAGTGGATTGGCAGGTTGGAGATCAGGTAATGGTCCTCCTATTTGCACATCCCACCCATTCCTTCTCCAATAAATGGGAAGGCCCATACCTCATTGTCAACAAGCTCAGTCCGGCAGTCTATCAAGTTAGACTCCTGCACAATAATAAACTGACTGACAAATGGTTACATGCAAACCAACTGAAACTGTATAAAGGAGCTTAATTACTTTTCCTCACCCCATTGGGCAGAATAATACTGACTTGCTAATGTTTGATTTTGCTTTTCAGATACACTGACAAGATGGCTATCTTGTTCCATTATTTCCTCATCTCAGGAGTTATCCCCTGCATCTGAGGCACAGTACCAAACCTCCTACCACACCTTGATCATCCAGCATCTCCTTTAGAGGGAGTATCCATCAATATACCCGATAGTCTGATTACTGACCAGAAAGGTTCTGATGCTTACCTCACTGCCTCGGTTGTTGCTCCTGATAAATCTACCCTACAAATTGAGTGGCACACCACATCGCAAGGACACATTCTTCCTGTGGCCAAACTCTCCAAAGGAACTTTCCAGGGTTGGCCCAATGCTAAATTATCCCCAAATGGTTCTCTGTCCTTGCTACAGACTGCTCCCAGGCATTCTAGTTTGTACAATATTACTGCCTTAATTGATCCTTCATACTGTAATTCTCTGTCTAAGGATTCTGCTAGAAAATGTTGTGCTGTACGCCACATGGCTTCTGCTGCCATGTATCTCTCTGTGTTACCACCCACTGATAAACAGCTTTTGGAATGTCCAAAGCACACCCCTGGTCCCCGTAGTGGTCTAATGGCTACTGCCCTCCCTGGCTCATTGATTAATAATTTACCATTTATGCATATACCTGTGTTGTTTAGTCTTACTTACTGGAATATGAAAGAATTTGGTATGTGTCACAATACTAATACGTCAGCATTTTATAGTACGTTATTGCTTGATAGTTTAGCTACATTTCAGATTCGCACTCAAGACCCTATTGCCGGGGTCCATACTACTGAACATAGAGGCAACTTCAGGAGAAAACCCAATCCTGATGATCAAAGTCATAAACGTAATACACATGAAGTTGACAGTTCTGATGTCACAGGTGCAACAGGTACTGTCACAGGCCTTTTTGGTTCGGCTATGTCTATTTGGAATAAGGCAGACATTGCTGCTATCAAATCTCATTCTGCAAAATTTTCGACTGGTTTGGTCAATCATATACTACCTCCATTATTGCATGGTGTGGATGGCCTTAGTCAGGAAGAAAGATATACTGTATACAATATGCACGACATTGCTAAGGCATTTACAGACTCTAAAGACAAGACCAATGCACTCATTGCACAGAACAACAAAGAAGCAGATACACAAAACATTGCTAGAGAGATCCTCTGCTCTGCCTATGGCTCATATATTATCACTACCATCAACAATCTCTTCAGTGATCTAAAATCTGGAAGAATCCCTGATATCATACATGAAAGATGCATTTACAAATGGTATTGTCCACGATGTAAAACCCCTAGCTGTATTGCTATGTGTATGCAACAATCCTTAATCATTCCTCTTTCTACAGCTAGAAACCTGGGTTTTGTGACCAGACACCCTAACACTGGTCCATGTTTCACTGCTAAGAAATGTTCCATAAGAGATACTATGTTTGTTTCTTTTACTATCTCTTTACCACGCTTTGATCCCACTACAGCTTTGTTCGACAAGCTGGCACTGGTACATTCCATTGGGCACCTGGATGAAGACATCTACAGAGAATGCCTGGCTCTACCACCTCTACTGGTTTTCCATCCTTTCCTGGATGCCTGGGTGGCTCCGCACACGGACTGCTGTGCGAAGAAGCAATACATTTACTTATGCCGATGTGATGTATTTAATGTTATTCAGCCTGTCTGTGGTTATTCTCCAGATAGCATTGATTGAACTTTTACCATGGATGATGACATCACCACAAATGGCACAGATTTCTCAGATTCAACTTTGGCTCTGGATAAGCTCTATCAATCCTATCGTGAGGAGGTTCATCGCCTGTCAACATGGATTTCGAAGATGACCTACACCTGCCCTGTACAGCTGCAAAAGTGGAGACTCCTACTTTTTGATCTCAGTATAATTCTGATGGGGAGTACTGTGTGGTAACTAATTTCAAAAGCTATACTTATGGATCTGAAACATATGTTATTGATACCCCCAATTTCTGTTTTGTCCCACACCAAAAAACTGTTATTGGACATACCGTTATAACCCCCATCCCCCTTATCGATGTAGACATCATTGATGGTAACCCCGATTATCTGCTCATACTTTCAGAATATTTACCATATTTTAATGTACACATAGACCCACTTACACTTACATTAAAATCACTTTTAGACAGGAAAGACATATACCTCATCCACATCAGCAATAATATGACCAAGGCCAATGAAGCTATCCTTTTGTTGATTATTGACGGTGATATGAATGATGCATTGACTAACACTCGGTTAGAAATTACTTTGAAAGGTTTTGTTATTATACAAGCATTTTTGATATTTTTCTTAATTATTATGCTATGCTGCCTATGGCGCACACTGCGCCAACACCGTGAGCAGCTTGAGTTCCTTTACAAAGCTCGCGCGTCGGGTTTGTAAATGACCACTGCACCCTGACCTTTCCCTTAATTTGCCTGTGTTGCCCTTGGAGGCAACAAGGGGGGGAATGTTACATGAGGTCTCTGCACCCTTATTGGTACTCTCAGAGGTACACCATAGACAGCTAGTGCTTAGGCATATGTTATACTAACATAGGGCTAAGGGCATCTACCGTATAACAGTAGATGTCAGGATATGTATGCATATTGTTGTAATACACTTTGCTTGCTAATACACATATATTCTTCTATGTATTTTCTGTGCATTTCTTACTTATAAGATGTTAGGACACCTGTGTCCTTGGAATAATTATGATATATAAGTCGGCATTGCCATCTTTTGGTGATTTGTGCTACTACACTAAGTTATGTAAGACTCTGTATAAGAACTCTTTTGTTTCACAAACTGATGACTACTACAAAATTGTATAATGTTATCTTGGACCGTGGGGCCTCCTTTAATTTAGCCAATAGGGCTCATCTCTGTAACTAGAAATGTTTCTATCTTACAGTAACCATAGTAATTATCATAGGTATGTAATGTGACACACTAAGTCTTATACCTCGGATATCCCAAGAGACACAAAGAAACCTCGAGGTATAGGGAACGCTTAGCACTGGCTCCCGGTTTGTATTGGTAAGAACTGCTTAGGGCAACTGTGTTTTTATTCTTTTTGGTAGTAATAAACTTCTGATGCAACGTGTCTGTGATTACTTACATTCCCAATATTGCCAAGAACCTGAAAGTGAGGTTTAGACCTCCTTACACAGGAGTGAGATTTTTCTCCACTAGGGTGTGTACATTGACTGTTACTAGGATCCCCCAGATATTTTATGCCCTTTGAGGACCAGGCTAGTCCAGTATTCAGAAACATGGATGGGGAGGTGGCCTCATTGAAGGGGAGGACCTCAGTCTTGCTGGTGTCAATGCAGAGACCAGATATTTAAGCAAATTAATTTAGTAGTGCCATTATGTGAGGTAAGCTGGTTTGCAAATTATTTGTCAGGATAAGGCAGTAATCCACATATAACATTGTATAAGATGCCTTTCCCCCATCTCTAGGCCTTGTATGCCTGGGTTCTCCTGTATTATGCATGCAAGAATTTCTATAGCCAAAAAAAAGAGCATCAGGGAAAGTGAGCACTCTAGCCTGGTCCCTCTTTATAGACTGGAGGGCTTTTAAAGAGTGTCACTGGTGAGCACTATTGCCATGAGGTTGGTATATAGCACTTTTACCCAGTTGCAGAAGGTAGGCCCAAAATTAAACTGTTGAAGGGTGGCATGCAGGAACTCCTACTCCACTGAGTCGAAGGCTTTTTCAAAGTCAACTGTTATGGCCACAGCTGGAGTGGGAGAAGCTGCAGCCCTCTGCATCAGAGTCACCAGGGCTCGCAAGTGGTCTAAACTCACTCAGACTTTGACAAACCCAACCTGCGTGAGGTATATTAGATGTGGTAGCACTGTTTCTAACTGGGAGGCCAAGGCTTTGGCCAAAATGTTGGTGTTGGCATTAATTAATGAGATTGGCCTGTAGCTAGCAGGCTGGGTGGGGTTTTTTCCCTTCTTTGGAAAGAATTTTTATGATGGCTTCCCTGAGGGTGTCAAGCAGACCTCCTTTTCCTTGGGCTTCCTGAATCAGGTTCAGCATGGGATGGAAGACAGTGCCTTGGACTGATTTATACAGGTTTACAGGAAATCTATCCCCCCCTGCGGCTTTGTGTGGGGCCATGCTGACTATTGCTTCACTGACTTCCCTTTCTGTATGTGGGGAGTCAAGGTACTAGTATTCCTTTTGTTTGTCCGATAATCTGAATATCAATAAATAAATAAATACAATAAATAAAGATAGTTGGGGCAGCTTCAGCTTGGTGATAAAGTACCTGCACTTCTACATGTCCCACTGGACACGTGTACTGTACAGTGCTTTGTAAAATTCCACCATAGTGGTATTGATCCCTGTCTTTGTTGTTTGGGGTTCTCCTTTACTATTCTGCAGCTGAAAGATGTGTCTCTTGGCTTGGCATTTCTTAAACCTATATTCTAGTAATTTCCCATACTTTTCTCCCTGTGCCCAGTATTTATGCTGTATCTGTTGGATTTGTAGCTCTGCTTTCGTAGATGCAAGTCTATTTAGCTGGAGCCTGATATGAACTATCTCATAGCTAAAAGACTGGGATTTAAGTCTATCCATGTTAAGCTTATACAGGATTCCTTTTTGGCCAGTTTCTGCTCCAGCTCTGCTGCTTCTCTCTCTTGTTCTCTTTTTTTCTATGGTGAGAGGCATAAGCTATTATTTTGCCTCTTAAGGTTGCCTTGTAGGTTTCCCAGATTGCTGCTGCTGAGGCAATTCCTGATGGATTGTCTACAAAGTAGGCTTGGGTCTCTTTGACCACCCTTATTTTGAACTCCTCATCCAGCAGGAGCAGATGATCCAGCCTCCATGCAACCGATTTCTTAGGAGAGAGACTGACCATTAGGGCCATAGTGAGAGGTGTATGGTTAGATAAGTATAGCTGAGCAATTCCTGTGTTGCTTGCCATATGAGACACCCACGGGGAAGCAAGCCAGTAATCTAACTTACTGACCATTTGTTTAGGAGTTGAAAAATAGGTGTAGTCCCTATCTGTGTGATGTTGAAGCCTCCAAATATCCTGCAGTCTATGAAGATTGGCCAGTTCCTTGACGGCTACCAAAGGTTTTGGATGAAGGTCAGGCCTGGAGCTTGACCAGTCCAAAAAATGGTCCATGGTCAGGTTTAAGTCCCCACCCCATGATAATCTCTGAATTACTGTCTACAAACTCAGAAAGCCAGGGAGTTCCTATGGTAAAAGTCTGGATGGTCCTCATTGGGGGCAGACCTTATTATCCATCCCCCTCTTTCGGACAAAAAAGGGCATGGGCTCCTTCCATTATGCTGCTCCTCACCTGTGGAACCTGCTGCCTCAGGAACTAAGGGATGTCCCTACTCATGCAAATTTTAAGGGCAAACTCAGGACTTTTCTTACTGCTTTGGACAAATGTGTTTGCTTTGATCCTACCTGATCCCCTTGCTCTTAACCTATTTTCCCCACTTCCTTATTGCTAGCACTTGCCTTTCCCAATGGTTGTTTTATGTGGTGTTTTACTATAATTGTTGCTTGAATCTGTTTGACTGTATGCCAAATATTAGCTTTGCCATTTACAAGTTGTTGTTTACTTCGCCACCACTTGGCTTCCTTTGATCCCTGTTCTCTTCCCTCACCTCTCAGCCTTCCTTCACTCAACTCCCTGCTCCTCTCTTCCCCGACCACATCTCCTGCACTCTCCTTTTCTCCCTCCCCTCTGCCTCCCCTTCCTTTCTCTGCTTGCTTGCCTCGCCTTTACCTCCTCCTGAGTCACCCCTGCCCGTCGCTCGTCCCACCCTCCCAGCTGAGCATTGTTTCCTATTACCTCCACTTGCGTGAACTTACCTCCTCCTCCGACCTCTTCTTCCCTGCCCTGCGCTCTCGGTTCCACTGGCTCGGCTTGGCGTTGTTACCTTTTCGCTACTGTCAAATCTTTCACTTCTCCTCCTCTTACCGCATCATCACCCTTGCCCTGTCATCTATCGGTTCCACCAGCCCAGCGCATTCTGCTACCTTTTGCCGCTGTTGCGTCTTTTACGTAACCACCTGTCACCCTTTCTCCGCTTGCCATCTTTCGGCTCCAACGACTCGCGCATGAGTTGGAACCTTGTATCGCCGTACCGATTTGCCAGCTTTCTTTTAACCTCACCCCTCCTCCCCTCTCCCGCCATCCTCCTCTACTCCCTCCTACCTCCCTATTCCTGCCACCGCCTCTCTGTCCTTATATTCTTAGCCATTTCTTTAGCCCCCGTTTGGCCCTTGCCCTCTATCCTTCCTCTATCCTTTCCTCACCTCCTCACCTTCCTTTTGTCATTTCCTTTCCATCTTGTTTCTGGCTTACCCCTACACCTATCCCTCCCTTTCCTAGGTCCTTCAATGCACTTTATGTATGCTCAATGGAAAATGTCCTTGAAATGTATTTTGCCTTGTATTTTCCTTTGTCATGCATTGTATCCTGCCATATGTATCTCCTGTATTTCTGTGCATCATGTATTTTCGTTATCCTTACTGTATCGTTATGTTCTGTAATTTTACCTCCCGGGTCGTTCCTGAAAACAGTCACTTGCTGGCTAGTGCACTTACCCGGTTAACAAAAACTAAATAAATAAATAAATAAATAAATAAATTTGCCAGAGTTATTGTGCCCGCCAGGGTAGCCACTTTGGTCATTACCCATTGCCCCTTCCCATTGAACTTCTGGTCCACGAGGGTCCACTTTAGTTTTTTGTGGCATTAGATGGACACTCTGCATTGTGCCAATCGAGCTGAGCTGTGCACCTCCCACCCCACCAATTCCCGTGCCACTTTGATTGCTTCAGATTGAGGTTGTTTGGTTTCCTGGATAAAGGCTATATGTGTATTAAGTTGTTTTAGTCTAGTTAGGATTTTTTTCCTTTTAATGGGGGAGTTAAGGCCCCTCCTGTTCAAAGAGGTGTAAATTGCTCCAGAGTTAGCCATTGAAGAATTTAGTTGGAGGTAGATGAGCCTTTATTAACATGAAACCAAGCCTTCGTTCATCTCTGATGCTGGCTACAGCATTACCTTTGCCCTGTCAGAGTGTCATCAGCTGTTTTAAACCTCTCCCATTACCCAGCCCTTTCTTTATACATACCCTTGCTTTGCCCTTGTCGGGACCGCATATGATAGGTGAGCGAGCAAACACCCAAGTACATACACTTGTGTACAAGTTAGATTGTATGAGCAACATCCATAAAAGTAACCATATACTAAACATATTTAACATATTTACAAGGTGAGATTGGTAAGTTCTTTCCACTGCTGCCCGGCGACCCTCCCTCTTGGTCGCCAAAGGCATGGATAGTCCTCTGAGGCGGTATCCTTAAACAACCAAGCATTCAAAGTTAACATCAAACATTGCAAACTAAACTTTAACATGACGTGACCAGGGAACTCGTCCCTGACCACTGCCTAATGCAATACCCAGATTGGGGGGGGGTAGAAAGAGGGTGGTGCAGTTTGAGGGGTGTGATTCAGTGTTTCCCTCCATCAATGCACCCTATGAGGGATGTTACAGATAAGATAGGTAGCTGTACTGGGTAAGAGGAAACCATCACTTGATTTCCCGGGTATAGCAAAGAGAGCGGTAAAGACTCTTCTGTGGTGGCCGCTCACATGTTGGGATGAAGGACGGGAGGGATGTCTGCCCTCTGCACTCCCGTGGGTCTGCATAGGGCCATTACCTTGAGTAGGGGCACTTAGGAGAGACTGAGGACAGAGCCATCCCTTGGGGTAACTTCCCGTCCCTCCCGTCTATCTGTGCAGTTGCACCGTGACATTTTGTTTGATCAAGATAAACCATGTGGGACACTGGAAGGCTGGGAGTGGGGGACAAACCCCAAGAGAGCGGGGCTCCTATCCATGTCAATGTCACTGAGCATTAGGGCTGGGACAACATGTGCCTCTTTCAATGAACACCAGAGATATAGCCCTGGTCCTCATTGCCCCTTACTTATCTCAGGCAGCAGCCCATTTCCCATCTGCAGCAAGACATTGTTATCCCCTCCACTGCAAGTGTGATAGAGACTTAGTGTTGCCCCAGTTCAAAATTTCTAATCCCTCATACCCCTTGGATGAAGGGCTCATTGCCACCATTTCACCTGCCTTGAAGCTGCATGCAGGCAAGCGTAAAATGGCTACATACCGCATGTCCATCTCAGCACTTCATGCTTCAGGGAATGTGGGCAGACCAGTGCTCCGGTTGATCTGTGAGGCGGATATCAGCACAGAGTTTACACCACAACAGGGGAGCCCACTCCATAGTCCGGAGATAGAGACTGGGTAAGTCTGGGTGCTAAAGGAATATGATTAGGACAGTACACACTCGCATTGCTGTTCAAACTCTCCTTCTAAACAACACATGGAACAAGCGCCATTAGCTCCACACCTGGGGATAGCATCTCAGACTTCAGCAGCCTGCTCGGGCATTGACAGACTAGAGATGCTTTCCGAGCTTGGCTGGGGGCACTCGAGGAGTTGAATTTTTCCCGCATGGTAGAGCCCACTTGGTTCTATACAAAATGGTTGCTCAGAGAGCTATTGTATTTTAGAGCACCTCGTGGCTCCCAATGAGGCTCCCCTTTGCCACAAAGTTAGAGAGGTGTCCTTCGGGCCAATGTTTTTACAGTCAGCAGGTGTACACTTTAACAACTTGCCTGTCTCACCATTGCTTCGGGGGATACTACCAGAGCCAAATGGGATTTTATTGTGGCATTAACTCAGATTTGCTTCTCCCCCAGAATTCGAGTCAGAGAGCTCCTGTTGTTCCCCCAGGCAGTTTGCCCACTCCTGGCACAGGGGGTCCAATCTGCCAGGTTTTCTTCTGTTGAGTCGGATTTGTGGGTGGTCAGTGGCACCTCTGTTGGAAGATTCAAGGCAGTAGGACAGCTATCTAAGGGCATTGTACCAGTTGGTTGTTTTGATTGGAGTGTCCCCGGGGACACACTGCATGAGTCAGATAGCATTTGGAGCCTTTGGCAGCTCCTGGATCTGTTTCCTCTGGGCAGAGCTTTGGAGGCAGCAGAGTGTTTAGTCTGTTTTTTCGGTCTGTGTCTTTGGACTTTTTGCCAGGGCTCGTCCACCCTGGCATTAAATTGTGTTGGTAGTGTGCTGGGCAGCAGCTTCTCAATCGCAATCTCTATCGGCTGCCAGAATGATATACGTTGGGCAGCCTGGTGGTTCACCCCCACCGCCCATTTCTCTGAATGTCATTTAAAAACATCTCAACTTCTGTGGGAGAGTTAAACATTAAGTGTTCACCATTGTAAGTCACTCTTAACATAGCCTGGTACCTGAGAGCCACTGGTATGTTCAGCTGGTGCAGTCTTTTCTTCACCTCTGCAAATGCTCTCCGTTTCTTTGAGAGGTCATAAGAAAAGTCCTGGTAAAGCTGTACAGTGTACCCCTGCCATTCCAATTGTTTAAGCTCTCTGGCAGTACACTAACAGTGTTCTTTTACAGGGCATCTAAGAAATCGGACCAAGATTGGTTTGGGTCTCTCCCTGGGAGGGGGTCTTGGGGCCAGACTTCTGTGAGCCCTCTCAAGCTCCAACGTGGTATTGTTATCCATCTTTAGCATACCAGGGATGGCTGATGTAGGAAAGCTATCATGTCCCATCCCTCCATGCCCTCCAGAATGCACACCACCCTAACATTATTCCTTCTAGAGCAATTTTCTAGGTCATCCACCTTGGACATCAAATAGCCAGTCTGCTGCTGCTCATGAATAATGGCATTTTGGTGGTGCAGCTGCTGATCGTACTGCTGAATTATCCCCTCTGATTTGGAAACTCACAGAGTCACTAACTGTAGTGCTTTATTAGTCCTTGTAGTTGTTAAAGTTCAGCTGTATCAGAGAGGACCTTATACAGCATACTAGTGATTTTCGCAAATTCAGCCACCCGATATAGTCCTGGTGTTGTAGATGCCATTTGCACGACACGAGCCTTGCAGCCAGATGTTCCTCAGAGCTTTGATGCAGGATCATGACAGCTGGGGCTCCAATGCTGTGCCCGGCCTGCTGCAGATGCCTCAAGGTGCTTACTGTTCAAACTATGAAGTTAAATATCTCTACTGCCCCTGGATTGATTTTCCTACTTTTTGGAGTGGGTTGCAGCTCCAAAGCTCCAGTCCCCAAATCTGCTGCTCTTTCCTTCTCTGGGTCAGTTGCTATTGTAGGATTTTTGTAGGTAGTGGCCAGAGGGTTCTCCCTTATGAAATTAGCTTGCCACCATTTTGGTTGCCAGGCCAACTGCCATATTATTTTGAAATGTGTTTCCATACTGTTACTTCACTTTCCCCATCACCCAGGTCTCACCTGGAAATGAGGTTCGGCTCAGTGTGCCTTTCCTGTTTACAAGTTTTCATACAAATAAGTGAATAAATAAACAACAGTTAAAGATTAAAATATATTTATGTAAACTAACCACATTAATTTTGATATTGTATATGCTCCTCAGAAAACCAAAGAAACATGTATTTTTATGATGTAGAAAACCTTATGTCCGATCATTTGATGAGGCGAGCGCTATTAGTTCACATATGAACACATTTTAACTTTTTCCCATTGTTTTATACACAATGCAATATATTGAACTGATAAAGATTTGCTGGGTTTGTGTAGTTCATTTCAAGGGAGGTGCTGCTTTTGGACATCCTTGGTTATGCTTACTGCAGAGCTGTGTTGTGTTTGGAGTTGCTGGCCACCAGTGGCAACAGAGCAGTGAGCTACTTTTCCTGTGCAGATTCCCTAATTTGTGCCACTCCCTTTGAAGTGGGAGAAGAACTGTAATACTTGTTTATAGTATGTACATAACACTGCTTGTTCCAAGTCCTCATGAATCTCCTCTGCAATCCACACACAAGCGTTCTGCAATATGAAATGCATTCACATGCTTCTTGGTACTGTAGTGCAACATTGCATCCTACTTGTGCCAAGGGGGGGGGTCTATGTGATAACGGCGAATGCCTAAAGGTGATCACCGTTATCGCTCAGTCAAAGTGCCAAACACATTTTCGTCACTCTGACAACCCTGGCACACCAGCACAATGGCGCTTCACCCCCAGCACCCCCCTACTTAGGATTCTCAACTCTAGGGGTGCATGTCAGGAGTGTAAGTAGTAAAAATAAACAGTTCAGGCCACAATAAAAATCGCGACCAGCGCCTGGACCAACCCTGTACCTCAGCCACCCCAGCCATTGCCCAATCCCCACGCCACAACGCAGCTCAACCAGCAACTGCAGCACCACCCCTTACAGCCTCTCCACCCCCTCCCAGCCCACTCACCATGCTCGCTCCCACCCCCACAGCAGCGTATATAGTGACATCCTGTCGCCCTAGTTCACCTACCCTCATCCGGTCGCCTACCTGTTGGTCACCGTGAGTGGACTGCGCGAGGAAAGTGTCGCCGTAATGGACGGCGCCCTTCCTCATGCACCCACTTCATGGTTTACCTGCCAAGGGACTGTGCAAATGACACATTGTATCTCTTGCAGTCATCCAGACACCATTCTGTTGTCAAATTCAAAATCAATTAGTCAAATAATCAATAGCCTCCTCATCTGAACACATATCCCAGTTTGTTCTAACCCTGTCCTCATTGCATACATAACCCAGTTCATTCCACCACCACTCTCTCCTATATACTACTTAATCATCATTAACAAGATCCTGGTAATCAATTATGTAATCGTTGAACTGGTCGGATGGAACAGTGGCAGGGCTGCTACGTGCAATGCTGACAACCCAGCTTCAGAATGAGCCTTGGAAATCTGAAGGCCAGCAGAGAGGGTAAGGATCAAGCATCACAGAGGATGCTGTCCTTCTCAACGGAGGGTATGATGTCATCTCCACTGCACTACAGTCACTGTGATGACCAAGGGTGATGGTGCAGTTGGCGCTGCCTGTAAAGTGGGAGGACACAGACTGCCTCTTATGTACATCAGAATGCTCCTGTGCCCAAGTGTGTACCTAGAAGCCCTTGATGTCTACATGTAGGGATGGAAAGAAAGAAGTGGAGGAACAAAACTCCCTGCAGCATGACAGTATGATAGAGGGTACTCTCAGAACCTAGTGAACCAAAGGCCCACCACCTCCTTGAACTGTTCTGTCCTAATGAGTGGCTATGTGCCATAACTCCCTACCGATACCACCCTGGGGGGTAGGTCAAGGATACATGGAGGTGGGTAAGCCACAAAGAAGAGGACCACAGGGTTGGGAGGTTGCCTGACAATGATGTGCCTGTGTAGAGCAGGAGGTATAAAAAAAGGCCTCATCTTTGATTGTTGGGGCCTACCTGATGTAGAGGGATCTCTGTTCTGTTGTCCCTCAGGTTCATGGCCTGTTGTTGCAGCCCTTCCTTGTGCATAAGACACCAACATTTGATTTCAAAATGAAGTAAAAAGAATGGGAAATAATACCAGAGTGTATAATAAAATATAGATGTGTTTTACATCTGGAGGTACAGAATTACTAACATAGAGAATTTGTATACTGAATAAAGGAATTTTTAATTTTTGTGAATAACATAATAAAGGCATCTCTTGAAAAAGCCTACACCGTAGGTGAAACATTAAGGTGTTTGCCATATTTAAAATAAAAAGACAACATTTGGAAATGGATATGACTGTCTGCAGTAGTATTTATTCAGCGCCCCCCACCTCCTGTTCTCGAACAGAGATCCCTCTACATTAACATCACATCAGAAGAGGCAGCTTGTAAATAATTGACAATTGTTAATTTCCTGGGGAACCTAAAACCCCTTTATCCCCTTTCACATATGCTTACCTGATGTGTCTGATGGAGACCTGCCGTGATGACAGTTCTGAGCCTGTTTTGGCAGAACTGGTCCCCCGGGTTTCTATGTGATACACTGACTGAGGTGGGAACATAGGGGTGGTGGGATGGCCTTCTTTTTTAGATCTGAGATGGCCCTTTCTGTGTCGCCTGTACAACAGGTGTCATCCTTTGAATGTGTGGCCCTTTTGTCAGCAGATAATCTGAGCTGCAGAGTTATCCTGTACTATTGCCACCTTCAGTGTAAGAGTGTCTATGGGAGTTTATGGAATGGTTACAAACCATTGCACAAATTGTCCAATCTTTTATTATCGGTGGATTTTTATACAGGCATCAACAAACCCTCAATAATTTTGTCAACAGGCTCTAACAGGTTACAGATGACTGAGGACTAAGGTGGTTGCCACCTTCAGTGTAAGAGTGTCTATAGGAGTTTATGGAATGGTTACAAACCATTGCACAAATTGTCCAATCTTTTATTACTGGTGGATTTTAATACAGCCACCAACAAATCCTTAATAATTTTGCCAACAGGCTCTAACAAGTTACAGATAACCTTGGACTAAGGTAGTTGCAGTAGCCATGCATGAGATGGGGCAGACATAAGATCTGGTGTTTGTTATGGGATTGTATTAGTTGACTTCTCCTCAGTGAAGTCCACCATTTGTTTTTTATTTATTGAAATGTTTCACCAGGAAAGGCACTCTGAGCAAATAAAATTGCTCATCTCATGGTGCATCCTGGGGGGTACAGGAGATGGAACAACAATACAGCACATAGTATAGCAACACAAACATGTACTGGGGGGGAGAGGGAGGTAAGGTGCCTGCCTGGCACCATGGCTTTGAGGGACAGGGATCGAATCCTAAGGATCGAGGGAGCAGCTGCATGGGGGAGGGAGCTGGATGTCATTGTCCACCTAGGGACAAATGACCTGGCTGGGAATGGGATCAGAGCAATGCATGAGGAGTTTGTAGAGTTGGGGAAGGGCCTTAGACAAGCAGCATGCAAGTAACCTTCTATGAGGTGCTGCCTGTCTATGGCATGGGTGAGGCTAGGGTGCTCCGCACCATGGGATTCAATTAGTGGTTAAAAAACTGATGTGGACCTCAGGGTTTTAGCATCATTGGGGACTGGGGGTCTACCTGGAGGGATACAGGCCTATACTGGCAGGATGGTCTGCATCTGTCCAGGAGGGGAACCAGGATTCTAGGTGATAGGTTTAAATGCTTCATTGGCAAGCATTTAAATTAGCCAAGGGGGGAGGCACTGAAAAGGTGAAGGGAAATCCAAGACCCCCCAAAATAAACAGGGTAGTCGGTGAGGTAAACACCAAGATAGAGAAGTCGACAGGGAGAAGGGCAGGGGTAAATGGAGAAATAGGCAAAGGCAGTAAGGACAGGGATAGGGCTTAATGGGGTAAGACCATCAAAAAATGGAGGGCAATGAGTACCAACACCTGTAGTCTGGGTAACAAGCTCCCTGAACTAGTGTTCTTGATGGAAGAGGGACATCCAGATATCATCAACAGTCATAGAAACATGGTGCACAGAGAACCCTGACTGGGATGTCAACATACCAGATTACACAGTCTACAGGAGGGGCAGGGAGGGTAGAAGAGGAGAAGAAGTTCTCTACAAAAGGAAAGGGATCAAAGCAATGGAACTAAAGAGTAAACAGGGAGGAGAGGAGGCACTGTGGGTCACCCTGGAGACAGGAAATGGCACCACAATCTGCACAGGTGTTGTATACAGACCCCATGTCTTAGGGGGAGGAAATGGACAAGGAAATTATAGAAGGCATCCTTAGGATGGTAGAAAAAGGTGAGATATTGTTGATGGGGGATCTAAATATGCCAGATGTTAACTGGAGCACCTTTGCAGCAGCCACATCCAAGAGCAGGGTCATTCTCGATGCCCTACAGGGGCATGTCTCAGACAGCTAGTGTTGGTACCCACTCAGGAGGGAGCAATCTTAGACCTGGTACTCTCAAACAGGGATGGAGAAAGGATCTCAGATTTAGATGTGAGCAGCCATCTGGGAACAAGTGACCACCAAACAGTGTGGTTCACGATAAACACAGCCGTAGAATCAAGCCATACAAAAGTGAGGGTACAGGACTTTAGGAGAGCTGACTTTGTCAAAATGGGAGAGTGTCTCAGAAAAGCACTAGCAAACTGGCAAGAAGGAGGAGTGGAGAAACAATGGAAAAACATCAAAACTGCCATCACAGAGGCAACAAGCCTTTGTGTGAAGAAAATAAACAAAACAAAACAAAGGACAAAAGCACTGTGGTTCTCAAAAGAGGTGGCGGGGAAGGTTAGGGAGAAAACTATAGCATTCAGGAAGTATAAGGGAACACAGAAGGAGCAGGACAGAGAACTGTACCAGTTAAAGCAGAAGGAAGTGGGGAAGGCAGTCAGAATAGCAAAGGCCCAAACCGAGGAAAAGATAGCCAACTCAGTTAAGAAGGGGGATAAAACCTTTTATAGGTACATTAGGGAGTGAAGAAAGACCAAGGGAGGGATAGTGAGGTTTAATAAAAGGGAGGGTGGATAGTCATAGAAACATAGAAACATAGAAGTTGACTGCAGATAAGGACCGCAAGGCCCATCCAGTCTGCCCATTTCTTTTTCTACCTTATAAATATGCCATTGGCCTTTGCTCTGTCAGTGGTCTATCTATTCATACTCATCTGTACTGCTCCCTTATACCTATCCCATGCCTGTTTGAAGCCCTGCACTGTATTCATAGCCACCACTTCCTGAGGTAGGCCGTTCCATGCATCCACCACCCTTTCTGTGAAAAAGTATTTCCTCATTCCCCTTAATTGGCCTCCTCTAATCTCAAGCTGTGTCCTCTTGTCCTGCTATTTTTCTCATATTTAAACATGTTAGACTCTTTCACTTTGTTAATGCCCTTAAGGTGTTTGAATGTCTTGATCATATCACCTCTCTCCCTCCTTTGTTCAAGGGTATACATATTGAACTCAGTTAATCTGTCCTCATATGTCTTCTGATGCAGTCCCTGCACCATTTTGGTTGCCCTTCTCTGGACTGCCTCAATTTGGTTAATGTCCTTGTGAAGGTGTGGCCTCCAGTACTGCACACAGTACTCCAGATGGGGCCTAACCAGTGTCTTGTAAAGAGGGATTATTACCTCTCTCTTACGACTTGTGATACTCCTACTTATACACCCTAACATCCCCCTAGCCTTACCTACTGCTTTAGAGGTCTGCTTGGATGATTTCAAGTCATCAGTGATGATGATGTCCAAGTCTCTTTCTTCCTTTGTGACTGCCAGAAGCTCCCCTCCCAGCCTACAGGTGGCTTCAGGGTTTCTCTTCTCTATGTGCATGATCTTGCACTTCTTTGCATTAAATCCCAGTTGCCACTCTTCTGACCATTTTGCTAGTTTATCCAGATCTCTTCTCATTCTGCCCACCCCATCTGGATCATCTACTCTGTTGCAGATCTTGGTGTCATCTTCCAAACAGACAAGCCTTACCCTCTAGCCCATCTGCAAGGTCACTAATGAAGATATTGAAGAGGACTGGCCCCAGGACTGATCCCTGAGGTACCCCACTTGTGACTTGCATCTCTTCTAACTGTATACCATTTACCACCGCTCTCTGTTTTCTGCCTGTCAACCAGTTTGCCACCCAGTTGACTAACTTCTGACCCACCCCGAGCCTACCCAGCTTATTTATCAATCTTCTATGTGGAACAGTGTCAAAAGCTTTGCTGAAGTCAAGGTAGGTGACATCAACTGCTCCCCCTTGGTCCACCACTCTGGTTACCCAGTCAAAGAAATTTATGAGATTAGTTTGACAGGACCTTCCTTTTGTAAACCCATGCTGTCTTGGATCCTGTGCCCTATGGATTCCAGGTGTTGCACTATCCTTTCCTTAAGGAGTGCCTCCATAATCTTGACCACTACTGAGGTAAGACTGACTGGTCTGTAGTTCCCTGCCTCCTCCCTGCTACCACTTTTGTGGGCGGGATCACATGAGCCCTTCTCCAGTCTTCTGGGACCTCTCCTGTGCTCAAAGACTCACTAAACAGTTCTGCTAAAGGCTCTGCTAGTTCCACCTGCTCCTTAAGTACCCTGGGATGTATGTCATCAGGTCCCATTGCCTTATCCACCCTGAGCTTAGTGAGCTCTTGTAGGACCCTTTCTTTGTGAAAGGAGTAGTGCTCACATCCTCCCCCTGTGTCCATGGTGCTGAGCTGTGGGCCCTGCCCTACCTTCTCTTCAGTAAATACTGAGCAAAGTATCTATTTAGGATAGATGCTTTTACCGGTCCTCCTCCTCACATGTTCCCTTTCTCCATTGAGCTTAGCAATACCCCTCTGGACTTTTCTTTTCACTAATGTATCTATAGAAAGTCTTGTCACCTTTCTTTTACTGTTCATGCTAGTGTTTCCTCAGTTTGGGACTTTGCCTGCCTTACTGCCTTCCCTGCTTCCCTTAGGGCAGTTTGGTATGCCTCCCTATCTTCATCCCGCTGTGTTCCCTTATATTTCCTCAAGGCCAGTCTTTTGGCTCTGACCTTTCTGCTACTGTATTTGAGAACCAAAGTGGTTTCCTTCTTTTGCACTTCCTTTTCTGTCTAACACAATGGGATGTTGCTTCAAGTATTGCATCCTTAATGCTTGCCCACTTTGCCTGTATCCCCTCACCTGTGTTTCTTTTTGCCAAGGCTAGCTTAACTCTGTTGGCCATCTTATCAAAGTCAGCTCCTCTGAAGTCCCATATCTTTGCCTTGGAATGGGATGATTTAGATGTAGTAGCCAAATTGAACCATACCATGTGATGGTCACTGGCCCCCAGGTCAGAGGGTGACAGTGAAAAAGCAGGGATACTGAATGAATACTTCTGCTCAGTATTCACAAAAGAAGAGGAGGGGGAGGTGCCTAATCCTATCAATAGAAACACTCTGGATGGGGGGGGGGTCGATACCAGTCCATTCACAGAAGAAAGGGTTCTGAAAGAACTCCTAAAACTGAAAGTGAACAAAGCAATGGGCCCTGATGGGATTCACCCCAGAATTCTAAAAGAACTAAGGGGAGAGCTAGTGACACCACTGACTACCCCTTTTAAGAAATCATGGGAGGATGGCATGGTACTTAAGGACTGGAGGAGGGCGGATGTGATTCCCCTTCACAAAAGTGGGAGCAAAGCAGAGGCAGGAAACTATAGACCTGTTAGTTTGACCTCAGTGGTAGGGAAAATAATGGAATCACTTCTGAAAGAAAGAATTGTTGAGTACCTAGAGGCCAGCAGGGCACAGAACCCAAGGCAGCATGGATTCACAACGGGAAGGTCATGTCAGACAAATCTAATAGATTTCTTTGACTGGGTGATCAAAGTAGTAGATCTGGGAGGGGCTGTGGACATGGTCTACCTAGATTTTATGTATATTTATTTATTCATGACTTTGGTTACCTGGTAGGTGCACTGATCCCAGAGACCATTTTCTGGCACGACCTGGGCCACATACAGCAGCACAGGGTAAGACACAAACAACAATGCATAGAACAGTAGACAGTCTGACAAATGATAAAAGGTTACAATAGTACACAAGATATAAGGTAGCAAAATACATAAATCCACATGATACAAGGTGATATAGTACATAAATCCAATGTGCATACACATAAAGAGAAATATATATATACATGAAATTGATATACAGCAAGTTGCATAGAAGATAATCAGTGTTCCCCAGGAGTAGCATAAAAAGGATAAAGTAGGGCTAGTAGAGGGAAGGAGAGGGGAAGGGGTGTGAGAGGAAGGGGAATTGGAGGATTTACAAAGGGATAGGCAAGAAACTCTTGAGGTAAGTGCAGGTGGGAAATGAAGAACTACTCAGGAAAGCAGTAGAAGCAGAAAGTCTCTAGGAGCCAATCTTTGAGGCCAGATTTGAACTGGCAGTGGGTGTGAATGGAGCGGAGCTCAGCAGGCAGTTTATTCCAAAGCATAGGGGCTGCCACTGACAAGGCTCTACCACCCATATTGGCAGATACTCGGGGAACATTCAGAGGAGGAATGCTGTTTGAGCGGAGGCCACGGTGTAAAGTTTGGACCTTGAGGAGGGCTGCAAGGGGAGATTCCTAGCAGTATGTATGGCAGAATCCACCATGCAGCAAAGGGCAAGATCAAAGTGGCCTTGCAGCAGAAGCCATCCTAGCAAATTGTAAAGAACACAGTGGTGTGTAGTGAAAGGGGCCAGCAAGGTGGAACAACAGGCACTGTTGTAGGTAGAAGAGAGCTTGGCCATAAGGGTTGTGCATGTCCTAGCATAGATGGGGGAGCAGTAGTCCAAGATTGGGAGTAGATACCCCTGGACAATGGCAAGCCAGGCCTCTGGGGTCAGGTATTGTCGGAATCTGTAGGCAGCACCTAATTTTCGGTGAAACCTTTGAACTAATGAGTTGATGTGCTTGGAGAAAGAGAGGGATGGGTCAAGTAGAACACCTAGGTATCTGAAAGTACTCACATCTTCAAGAGCTTGGCCATCAGGGAGATGATGTTGAGAGGGGGTGAATTTTGTATTTGGGCAGGAAGGGCTTGTATCTGAATGGCATAGATTGTGTTTTTTTAGCATTAACCAGGAAGAGGTTATCAGCAAACCAACTGTGGGCTGCAGCATAGTTTTGAGTTAGAACAGAGGAAATGTGGGCAGAGAATTTATTGCTGTAGAAAAGTACAAGGTCATCAGCACAGAGAAGAGGGTGGCATCTGAGACTGCCCAAGGGAAGGGAGTTAATAAATAAAGAGAATAGAAGGGGGCCAAGAGTGGAGCCCTGGGGGATACCTGTCGAGATGGGCAGGGTGGGGGAGCAGGCAGGGCCAATACTCATGAATTGGGAATGATCAGTGAGGTAGCTCCTGAACCATGAAGTACCCTCCTGGGAACAGCCAAGGCAAAGTAGTTTGGAGAGGAGAAGGGTATGGTTGACCATGTCAAAGGCTTTGGATAGGTCTACAAAGACTGTGCCAGTGGCGTTACCATGGTCCATGTTTATGAGGATGTGATCGGTCAGTAGTGTGAGGACAGTAGTGGTGGAATGGTTCTTGCAGAAGCCATGCTGTTGGCTACACAAGACATTGTACAGTATTTGCCCATGTGCTCAGCAAGCTGATGATGGATAGCCTTCTTGAGTAGTTTGCTAAGGTGTGGAAGGATGGAGATTGGACAGTACTGTAGTTGTCTGCGGATAGATGGTCACTGGCTTTGAAGATGGGAATCACCTTGGCAGTCTTCCAGGGTTCAGACATGGAGGAGGTGAAAAGCGCAAGGTTAAAGATACAAGTGAGTGGATCGATGATGGATGGGGAGATGAGCCTGAGGAAGACTGGAAATAGTCCATCAGCCCCAGGGGAGCAATGATTTGGGAGGCTTTTGAGGAGCTTAGCAGTGTCGGCAGTTGAGAGAGCTTTGAAATAAAATGGGGGGATTTGGAGATGGGTGGTAGGCCCAGCGGAGGTCAACGGGGGTTTGAATAGGGGGAGCCGAGCAATTTGACTGGCCATTTGGGAGTTTACTTAGATACATGGATAGATCAGAGAATGTGTCATTGAAAATCCTGGCCACTTCCAGTGGGTCCATAGTGAGGCCGTCCGGTGAGTTTAGTTGCAGGACTGCTTTACTGGAGTGGGGATTTAGGAGGGAGTCAATGGATGCCCAGAATTTCCTAGGGTCTCGAAGGTTAGCCTGTTGGAGATTACTGAAATGACTCTGTTTTAGGGATTTCAGCAGATGTTTGCATAGATTCCTCTGGTGCCTGTAGGAATCCCAGAGGGCAGGGGATGGGGGATGCCTTGTAGGTGGATCAAGCATGATCCCTATGCTTCATAAGGGTGAGGAGGTCTTTTGTGACCCAACACGAGCAACCACCTCTGACCCTTCTTGTAGTGACAGGAAAGTGTCTGTCCTGTAGGGTCTTAAGGATCTATGTAAATAGGGTTACTGCTGGAGTCACATCAGAAAATGAGCATAGAGCAGACCAGTCCAGGGACCAAGCCTCCTCAAGGAGGTCTGTGGTGTTGGGACTACTGAAATTCCAGAAGGACAGGTATTTGGGAGGGGGATGTTTAAATTTTGATGACCAGAGGAGATACGTAGGGAATGGTCACTAATGGAGTCTGCCATGGTACCAGCATGAAGTACATAATCATCCCTGTTTGTGATTATCCAGTCCAAAAGGGTCTGAGTGGTTATGTGTGGGTTTTGTCTGGTGGGGAACATAATAGTCTGGACAAGGTCATGTTGTTTTAGGTGGGAAGCATAGTCCGACCGGTGGGTACTCAGCCAGTTTAAATTGAAATCACTGAGGAGAATAGAGTCTCTATGAGGGGATAAGGAGCTCAGGCCTGAAAGGAAGCTGATTAGACCCTCAGTTCAGGTGATGGGGGGGAGGTTATAGCAGCAACCTATGTAGATTTTCTTATGGGTGCCCATGGTTAGTTCAGTGGGGAGCCATTCACTAGGTGAGGTTGGATCAGAGCAGAGGACAATGTTGGCTGAGAGGGGTTCCCTGATGGACAATGCAACACCACCTCCCTTTTTCTTCCCTGGCCTATCAAGACACAGGTAGGAATACCCAGGTAGTTCATATGTGGTGGTGGCAAGGTGAGGCTTTATCCAAGTTTTAGAAAGTCACAGAATGTGGAACTTGCATAGCGCAATCCAAGCCTCCAGATGAGGGAACTTGGAGGGAAGACTGCATATGTTTATGTGAGTAATCCTCAGACCTGGGGCATTAGCCCAGATGCTGGAGGTGTGGGTGATATAGGAGTTGGATGGACCAGGGTTGCATTCAACATCTCCAGCCAGGAGGAAGAGGAGGGATAGCAGGAGTATATAAGTGCAAGAGGGGACAGTAGTGGAACAGGAGAGGGAAACTAGGTAGTGGCCAAGTAGATGGCATTCCTGATTGGAGAGAAAGGAGAGGGTGATAGGTCTGAGGGAGGATAGTTCCCATATGGAGTGAGGGGAGGGGTGTAGCAAGGTGGAGTGGGTGACAGAGAGGAAGGCAAGGTACACTTGGTCATGGGCTAGCACAATAGCACAGGTGTCCGTCAGCACCAGCAGAGATGGCAATGAGACAACGAGCAGTGTAAGCTGTGGCAGGAGAAAGCTGGCAGGAAGGAAAAATGGGTTGCAGGGTAGTGCAAGTCAAGCCAAGGCACTTGCTAACCAATTTAGTAGTTTAAGGGAGAGACTGCAGGAGAAACTGCGTTAAAAAGGGGAATAAGATATTTAAATATGTAGGGGATTAAGTTACACCTGGTGAAATAAGGATGGGAAAGAAAGCAGGTTAGAACTGAAGTTGGTGCTGTTTCTCAATGGCAGTTCCGTTGAAAAGAGAGCAGGGCAGAAGGCACACAAGTTGAATTGGAGGTTGCAGCTGAAGAATCCCCCTCCCATAAACAGCTACCAATTAGGAGAGTACAGGATGGAGCAACTGAGGATTTAATAGAGAGTGGGGTTGGTCATGGGGGGAGGGCCGAAAAACTGCCTAGAATTAGCACCAGTGGCTCCCAAGAAACCAAAATCAAATTAAATGTGCAGAGTTCTGCAGGCTGCCCAAAAGGCCCCAACTTCAAAACATGGCGCTTGTTCTGCGTTCCTCTGGTGAACCTTTGGGTTTCGGCAGCAGCAAGACCAAAGGAAGGGCTGTGGGGAAGCGAAGATTTGGGCAAGCCCTCTAGACCCTCAGGCAAATCTTTGGGTTTTGGCAGTGGCAACATCAAAGGAGGAGCTGTGGGGAAGCGGAGATTTGGGTGAGCCCTCCAGACCCTCTGGCAAATCTTTGGGTTTCAGCAGCGGCAAGGTCAATGGAGGTTCTGTGGGAAAGTGCAGATTCGAGTGATCCCTCCAGACCATGAAAAAATATAGAAAAGAGAAAAAAACACTGTGTTAGCTTAGAGATTCTGTGTAGTGCCCTAAGGGCACTAAAGATCTTTAGCATGACATTTGACACAGTCCCACACAATGATTAATAAACAAATTAGCCAACCTAGGAGTGGGTCCCAGGATGGTAGCCTGCATGGGTAAAAAATTGGCTGGACTACAAGACACAGAAGGTGATAGTAAATGGAGTCCACTCTGAAGAAAGGGAGGTTACTAGTGGGGTACTGCAGGGTTCAGTACTGGGTCCAGTCCTTTTTAATGTCTTTATAAGTGACAGTGCAGAGTGACTGGAAGGAAAAGTTTGCCTCTTTGCAGATGACACAAAGATCTGCAACAGGGTTGATACTCAAGGAGGGGGTAAAAAGGATGAGAAGGGATTTGGCAAGGTTGTAGGAATGGTCAAAAGTATGGCAGCTTTGAATCAATGCAATGTAGTGCAAAGTAATGCACCGGGGAAACAAAAACCGAGGGGAAAAGTACACAATGGGTGAAGGGGAAGCACTAACAACAACAAAAAATGGAAAGGGACTTGTGGGTAGTCATATCAGATGATCTAAAGGTAAGCAAGCAATGTGAGAAGGCAGTAAGGAGGTCTGGGGGGATTCTGGGATGTATAGAAAGAGGCATCACCAGTAGAAAACAAGAAGTTGTTATCCCTCTGTACAGACAGGTGGTGAGACCCCATCTGGATTACTGCATGCAGATCTGGAGAACCTGTCTCCACAAAGACATAGACAGGACGGAGGCAGTCCAGAGGAGGACAACTAAAATGCTGCAGGGTCTGCACCAGAAGCCATATGAAGAGAGACTAAAGGAACTTAATATGTGTACCCTTGAGGAAAGGAGGGGGAGGGTGGACATGATATAAACTTTTGAGTACCTCAAGGGAATCAACAAAGTCCAGTAGGGTAGTGTTACATGAGGTCCCTACACTCTAATTGGTACCCTCAGAGGTACACCGTAGACAGCTAATGCTTAAGCATAGGTTATACTAACATATAGGGCTAAGGGCATCTATCGTATAAGAGTAGATGTCAGGATATGAATGCTTATTGTTGTAATCCACTTTGCTTGCTAATACACATATATTTTACCATGTATTTTCTGTCTATTTCTTACTTGTCAGATGCCAAGACACCTGTCCTTGAAGTAATTATAATACGTAAGATGGCATTGCCATCTTTTGGTGATTTGTACTACTACATTTAGTTATGTAAGACTTTGTATAAGAACTCTTTTGTTCTCAAACTGATGACTTTACAGAAATTGTATAATATTATCTTGGACCGTGGAGCCACCTCTAATTTAGCCAATAGGGCTTATCTCTGTAACTAGAAATGTTTCTATCTTTTGGTAACCATAGTAATTATCATAGGTATATAATGTAATGCACAAGCTTTATACCTCGGAGACCCGAGAGACCCCAAGAGACTACAGAGAAACCTCGAGGTGTAGGGAACGCTTAGCACTGGCTCCCGGTTCGTATTGGTAAGAACTGCTTAGGGCAACTGTGATTTATCCCTTTGGTAGTAATAAACTTGTTTATTACTCTAATGCAACGTGTTTGTGATTACTTGCATTCCCAATATCGTCAAGAATCTGAAAGTGAGGTTTAGAACTCTCAACAGTAGCATCTTTCAGAAAAAAAGATGTGCAAGAGCAAGGGAGCACAATTTGAAGAAAGAGGGGGGATGGCTCAAGGCAATGTGAGGAAGTATTTTTTCACGGAGATGGTGGTGGATGCATGGAATGGCCTTCCTGAGGAGGTCATGAGGTCAAAAACAGTGGGGGAATTCAAGAATGCATGGGACAGACATAAGGCAATTTTGGTGGTGGGTAGGAAAAAGTAGGCTGTTGGTTAACTAAGATCAGCAGCTTATCCAATAGGTAGGGAAATGAACAGACTGGGTGGGCCAAGTGGTCCTTATCTGCTGTCAAAGTCTATGTTTCTATGTACATTTTGTAATTATATAACAATAAATGCAAGGAGATCAAATGACAGAGTTTGGCTAAAATGCACGAGTTGTATAACTAGTATAAGTGCTAGTAAAAATAAAGTGCTAGAACAGTTAAGGAGGCACAAAGCAACATTACATAAAGGAAAGGGGGAAGGGTGGTACCAGTGCTAGAAGCAGGAACAGTGGGGAGTGAGGAAGTTATGAAGAGAGGAATAGAGAGAATGAGGGCTGGAGGAGTGCCTAATTTGAGGAAGCAGTTGGTTTCATAGTTTTGGGAATCTGTACGAAAATGCAGATTGGCCTGCTGAAGTTGAACGGCATGGGACAACCAGGGTGCGAGAGTACTGCTATGTTAAGGAGTGGGTGGGGGGGGGGTAGAGGCATGCTAATAGAGGATTTGAGATAGGGTAGTACCAAGCTGAATCAATATTTGGAAATGAATTTAACACAGTGGGATAGACACTGATTGTCAAGAGACGGAAAGGATAGAGCATGATATAAGGTACAGTGGTAAGTGTGAAGAGGAAAATCCAGGAAAAATGACAGAAGAAGTTAAAAAGGGTGTCCAATCTGGTTAAGGAGGACTTGGGAGTGACACTGTAGACTATGTCACAGTAGTCAAAAATAAGGAGAATCATTTTCTGCACAAGTTCACGCCTTACCGTTAGTGATAGACAGCTACGGTTCCTGTACAAGACACCTAACTTGGGGCGCAGCTTTTTCAGGGTAGCATCTATGTAAACAGAAAAGTTAAGGTGCTGGTCAAGCCACACACCAAGGTGGTGAACAGAGGTAACATTCTCTAGTGCCATAAAGGGTGTGGAAATAGGGTAGGGAGGGTAACCTTGAGACTCTCTGCCTAGTGCCAAAGGTCACAGAGACAATCTTCTTGGCATTGAGAAAGAGCTGATGCAAGCTAAGCCAGTGTGAACTTTGTCAAAGTCTGCTTGAAATCTGGTAGCTACATCAATGGGAGACTTCCTAAAGTAAACTGGACAGTATCATCGATGTACATGTGGATAGAGGATGAGTTGCATACCCTGAGGAGGTCATTTAAGAAGACGGAGAAAAGTATAGGGCCTAACACTGATCCTTGAGGCACGCCAGTATTTATTGGGAGTAGGGGGTAAACAGAGCTGGCAGTTTTAACTGACTGGGTCCGGCCAGCAATGTAAGCTCTGAATCACTTTACGGCAGTGCCAGACAGGCCAGCAGTAAATAGGTTTTTTGGAAGGAGAGAGTGTGAGACAGTGTCGAAAGCCTTGGCAAGGTCGACAAAGATAGCAGAAGCGATTAGGCCACAATCCATCCCTGAGAAGATGGAATTAGTAAGTCTAAGCAGGGAGGTGGTGGTGGAGTGATCCTTCCAAAACCCAGATTGGAAAGGTGTGAAGAAAGAGGATTCTGAGAGAAATACAGTGAGTTGAGAGAGGACCAAGTGCTCCTGTAACCTGGCAAGAATAGAGAGGAGCAAGATTGGATAATAATTGCCAGGAGAAGTGGGGTCACCACCCTTAGGTAGTGGAAGGACAATTGCGTACTTCCAGGCAGACGGTGCTGTAGCCGATGAGAAGGATAGATTTAAAAAATCTACTAGAGGAGAGGCAATCGTTGGGGCAGGTAAGTATAGAAGTTTCCGATCAAGCCCATCTGGAGAGCACTCTTTGGTGGGTTTAATCTATAGGAGGGCTACTAAGGTTTCCCAAGGGGAAACTGGTGAGAAGGAGAAGGGATAATGATTAGGACTGTTACTACAGTGGGGAGAAGTGGAGGAGTGGGGATGAGGAAGAGGAGAGGGTGGAGGAGGGAGGGTAGATAGGAGTGAAGAAGCACGGGACGTGAAATAGGTGTTAAACTCAGTGGCTATAGGTTAGGGGTCAGATATTAGGGAGCCATTAGTGTTAAGGAGTGGGCTAGAAGGAGTGGAGGAGGGAAGAACAGGGAGTGAACTACCTTCCTGAATTTTGAGGGTCTGTTTATATTAGCCTGGAAAGTAGGGTGGAAGTACTCTGCTTTAGCCAGTCTACTGCCCTTGGTGCAGGAATTACAAAGTGTGCGGTATTGCTGTACTTCACTTGGTAACTGAATGGCTTTGTGGGTCTTCTTGGCCTTGTCATGAGCATGCTGGCAGGCCAGTAGTTCAGGAGTGGCCCAGGTAAGGTGATTACCTCGAATCCTGGAGTGTCTAATGGGGGCATGATTATTCCAGACACAAAGGAAATTGCTGCTGAAACATGACAGGGCATTGTCTACAGTACTGGCTAAAGAAATGGGAGACCAGTCAGTGTGCACTAGGTCATATAAAAGAGGGGAGTGGTCAAGAGATTTAAAGGTCTAGTATGTAGAATTTTGTTAGGTGCCTTAGGTCAATGTATTTTATGGACTAGATAGATCATGTGATGATCACATAGAGCATCTGTGAGATGGCCTGATTGCATGAGTTAATGAGAGAGTGGTTAAGGGTTTTATGATTTAGCCAGGTAGGCTCCTGAATCAATTGTGAGAGATTCAGGGCAGCTAAATCATTTGGGGTTTTATTTAGAGAGGAAGAGAACCAATTGAGATTGAAGTGTCCCAAAACAAAGAGTTCACCTGCTGAGGTAAGCAAGACTATAGTTTATAGAAGGTCCATGTCATTAGCAGTGCTAAGGCCAGGGTGTCAATAAACCTCCCACTACAAAGATAGGTACAGAGAATGGGAGTGTGACAGGGTGACATGTCGAATGTGGTGGTTGTCTGGTTATAAATTAAGTGCTAAAGTGTTTATAAAGCTTTCTGTGCATATTACCTAAAAACTAAGTAGAAAACAGCCAAGCCCTCAAAGAATATTGAAGTTATGTATTGTTTTCTTCTCTGATCTTTTGCCATAAAACAAATCTAAGAGGGTAGTTTTAATAGAAGAATAACAAAATCTTTTGTCTGCTTTGTCCAGATGTTAGCAGCCCCCTTCTAAAAGATATATTTTGCAGCAGACAGCATGCGGTAATATAACCCTGCAGGAGAGTTTAGGAGAGTACAGAATGTTCTGACCTAGGCTCTGACCTTTAACAATGTTGTAAACAAGTTATGTAGTGTGCGCCAGGTGCCAAAAGAGCTGTTCTCTGTGGTTCAACAGTGGCCACTAGTGGCTAGTTTTATGTTATTTCTGCTGTTAATTAAAAGGCAGGGGAAATTGTTTCTCCAACTTGTAGTGATCTTATAAAAAAGCCCTACCTCAGCATTGAGAGAGGATAGATAGAGTGGCCAGTTGGATACCGACTGAGGAAGGTAGAAGAACTCCTGGTAGTGTGTGCTTTCACACTGTCTAATTCATGCTAGGCTGAAGAAAAGCTTTAGAAACTATTGAAGCTAAGCAGTTGTCTGATTTACCGTTTTGCTTTCTGTATATTTCACTTGATGAAAATAAAGTGATAAACGCAACCATGCGTTTTTTATGCACCTGACTTGTGGTCTGCCTGAAATTGTGTTATCCTAAACCCACGCCCGGTGACTGGGAGGGAGAGTTGGACAATAAGCAACTCATAAGCTGAAGGGAGAGAGCTGAAGATAGAATAGTGGTGAATTGGATAGTGGAAGAGATATACATTACCACACCTCCACCTCTACCAGTATGGTCTTGATGGGAGAAAGAGAAGCCAGGAATAGCAATGGAGGAGTCAGGAATTTTAGCGTTGAGCTAGGTCTCAGTAAGTATTAAAACATCCGGGGTAAGAGATGTGGTGAGAGGTAGGAGCAAGTCTATTTTAGGGAGGAGGCTTCTAACATTTAGCTGGCAATTTTAAGTCCATGAGGGAGGGCAGATGGGTGGGGGTTAGGGCTTGGGCTCAGGGGGCCAGGGTTGGTATTTATATCACCAGCTGCAAGAAGTGAAAGAGTGATAATAAGATGGAGAAACTTTGTGCTCTTGTTTCAAGGGCAAATGAATATGGAGCGTGAGTATGAAGGGTGAGAACAAGGGGAGGAAACAGAGATTTTGAGCAGATGAATTATGGCACTGGAGATAGGCAGTGAAAAGAAAGAAGGGCAAGCCAGATAGCCACTCCTTGTAGCTCCCGTAGGATCCGGCAAGGGTCCAGCCACAGAGGTCGTGAGGGTGCAGACAATTGCCCTCCCCCATCCCCCGAAAACCACCAGCGCAGATAGCCGCTCCTTGTAGCTCCCGTAGGATCTCGTGAGGGTTCAGCCACAGAGGTCGTGAGGTTGCAGACAGTCGCCCTCCCCCACCCCCCCTGAAAACCACCAGCACAGATAGTCGCTCCTCCTAGCTCCCATAGGATCCGGCGAGGGTCCAGCCATGGAGGTCATGAGGGTGCAGACAGTCGCCCTCCGCCACCCCCTGAAAACCACCAGCGCAGGTACGGCATGCACCCAGGAGAATCGCCAGGTCAAAACCTCACAGGACAGGTGTAGTTTTAACAGCATTACTTTTATGTACATGAAGAGAGCCGTTGGAACAGTTTTTGGTGCCAAAATAGTTTCATACTGGACTTAAGTTTTCTGACTGTTGCTTTAATTTAATAGAAGTCGGCAGAGCAGTGCAGATAGTAATTTTAAGTACTTCAGCTCTGCCTGTAAGAGGTTTTCACCAGCTTTGCTGGGGTACTTTAAGTGAAATTTATTTTCTCCATCTGGGTCTGGCTCTAACATGCTTCTAAGGGGATAACTTTGGCAGGGCAGAGCATTTGAATTCTACTTAACTATTATGTTGCTTGCACGCATGTGCAAGAAACATAATGCCATCATCGGAGATTTCGGAGGTGTGTCACCTCCTCCTCCAATTCAGTCAGTGTGTTGGCAGGCACGGCCCCTGTAAGCCAATGCATTCTGGAGCTGTCTATGACAAGCTCCAAAATGCAGTAGCATACAGTTGAAAGGGAGCTACGCTTGGTGAGCAGCGATAAGATATCGGCTGCTCACGCGCCGCTCCCACGACACCCAAGCGGAAGCGCCCTGCTCCCGCACGACACTGTATAGCCGACGGGTGCCCAATCCTCTGTCGGCTGAGCTGCGTCCCCCAGTAGTAAGTGCCACGCTGGGAGCCCACCCCAGCGTGGCATGCGATCCTTAGGCCGACGGGGTGCCCAATCCCCGTTGGCTGAACACCCCCCATTCTTGTGCCATGCTGGGAGCCCACCGCAGCGTGGCAAACGCCCCTGCGTCAGTCATTTTTTTTCCTGCAAAGAAAAACGGTCCCACGTAGTCTCCTGGCCCCTCCCACAACCCGCACTCCACCCACTGCGCACCCTGCCTCCCCACACCCCCCTCACCCCATACTTACCTCCGGACCTCGACGCGATGATCTTCGGTGGACTGGGAACACGTCTGCACTCTTCAAAGCCGACCGCGAACTGAGGAAATGCCGGTAAGCTGTATAATGGGCTAGATAGGGGTTTCAACTTTGTTGCATATCTCAGGCATTTTGGGAATTTTGCACAAATTTTCAACATGGGGTTTTGGGACCTCTTCATGATGTCAATGTCATGGCAATATTCGGGCCCGAAGGGTGATTTCGCAGTCACTGCGCAATATCACCCTTCGGGCCTGAATAACACCATGACAGTGACATCATTCATGAGAAGTGGTCCCAAAACCCCATGTTGAAAATTTGGTGCCAAAATTCCAAAAATGACTGTTTTATTGAGCGGCAGGCTATGCAGTTCCTACGAGGTCTGAAGGCCTAAATTTTCAATATTTTCACCCCAGATTTCCAACATTGCCATTTTATCACACCTTCTTATGAGTAGTATGGCTGCCATTTTCACATCTCACCCAAAACATGTTTCCGCCCATGTAGCGCATACATGCAGTTGGTGCGTAGGATCAATGTACGGGACAAATTAAGAAAATCACAGTGACACTGTTCATGAGCTCAGGTGTTAAAATGGCTATGTTGAAAATTTGGTGAAAAAATTCCAAAAAATGACTGTTTTACGAGCGTGCGTTGTACAATTCCTATGCACGCCGTAAGTTCGCGAATTTTCAATATTTTCACTCCAGATTTCCAACATTGCCATTTTGCCACACCTTCTTATGAACAGTACAGCTATCATTTTTCACATCTCACCCAAAACGTGTTTCCGCCCGTGTAGCGCACAATGGCGCAGTCGGTTTGCGAAATCAATGTACAGGATAAATTAAGAAAATCACAGTGACACTGTTCATGAGCAAAGGTCTTAAAATGGCTATGTTGAAAATTTGGTGAAAAAATTCCAAAAAATGACTGTTTTACGAGCATGCGCTGTACAGTTCCTACGCACGCTCGTAAGTTCGTGAATTTTCAATATTTTCACTCCAGATTTTCAACATTGCCATTTTACCACACCTTCTTATGAGCAGTACAGCTGTCATTTTTCACATCTTACCCAAAACGTGTTTCCGCCCATGTAGCGCACAATGGCGCAGTCGGTGTGCAAAATCAATGTACTGACAATTAAGAGAATCACAGTGACACTGTTCATGAGCAGAGGTCTTAAATGGCTATGTTGAAAATTTGGTGAAAAATTCCTCTCAGATGTTCTGCAATATTACTAATGAAGACATTGAACAGAACTGGCCCCAGGACCGATCCCTGCAGCATCCCACTGTCGCCTCTCCCTAGACTGCATACCATTTACCACCACTCTCTGCCTCCTGTCTGTTAGCCAGTTTCAACCCAGTTTACCACCCTTTCCCCCATGCCCAGCCTACCCAGCTAGTTTATCAGCCTCCTATATGGGATGGTGTCAAAGGCTTTGCTGAAATCAAGGTAAGCGTTGTCCACTGCCCCACCCTGATTCACTTCCTTTGTCACCCAGTCAAATAAATCAACCAGATTTATCTGACATGATGTCCCCACTGTGAATCCATGTTGTCTATGGTCCTGGGTTCCGATGGCATCTAGATGCCCCACTATCCTTTCTTTAAGCAATGTCTCCATGTTCTTCCCCACTACTGAGGTGAGGCTGAATGGCCTATTGTTCCCTGCCTCCTCCCTGCTGCCGGACTTGTGTAGAGGGACCACATGTGCCCTCCTCCAATTCACTCATGTTGAATGACTCAGTGAACATGGCTGCCAGAGGTAGTGCTATCTCCTTCGCAGTTCTGTTAATCCCGGGTGATGCCATCTGGTTCCATCGCTTTGTCTACCTTCAATTTAGTAAGCTCCTGCAGGACTCTTTTGCCTTTGAATGGACTATTGTCCACCTCTTCACCCCCTTGGCAACTGCTGTACTGCTGTGGCCCTTGCCCCTCCTACTCTTCTGTGAATACTGAACGGAAAGACACAGTGGATGTCTTGGGAGGAAGGCATGAAGCTGTCACTTTCAAATACCTAAACAGCACATACAAGCAAGCAACATTCGGCATTGACAAATGCTTGTTTTTCTCATGTGCTGCTCATAGAATTGCCTTAAATGACAAAAATCTGAAGGGAGATATTGTATCTACTGAACTGTGTTAATTAGGTTTTCACATAGAATTGCCTTAAAAGATAAAGTCTGAAGGGAGATATTGTATCTACTGAACTGTGTTAATTAGGTTTTCACATAGAATTGCCTTAAAAGATAAAGTCTGAAGGGAGATATTGTATCTAACTAAACTGTGTTAATGTCCTGGTATGCTGCTCAGGGGCTTGCCCAGCTAGGCCACAGAAGTACAGCAGGCCCTATCCTTCAGTCTGCATTCCCTCCCTCTTGGTCTTCCTCCGCTCTACAAATCTCTCACCTACGTCTCCTGTTTCCACAGATAGCCACTCCTCGTAGCTCCAGTAGAATCCAGTGAGGGTCCAGCCATGGAGGTCTTGAGGTGCAGACAGTTGCCCTCCTCCACTCCTCGAAAACCACCAGTGCAGATAGCCACTCCTTGTAGCTCCCATAGGATCCGGCGAGGGTCCAGCCATGAAGGTCGTGAGGGTGAGACAGTAGTCCTCCCCCACCTCTCGAAAACCACCAGTGCAGGTACTGCACGCACACAGGAGAATCACCAGGTCGAAACCCCGCAGAACAGGTGTAGTTTTAACAGCATTGCTTTTCTGTACCTAAAGAGAGCCATTGGAACAGGTTTTGGCGCCAAAATACTTTCTAACTGGACTTAAGTTTTCTGACTGCTTCCTTAATTTAATAGAAGTCAGCAGAGCAGTGCAGATAGTAATTTTAAGTACTTCAGGTCTGCCTGTAAGGGGTTTTCACCAGCTTTGCTTGGGTACTTTAAGTTAAATTTATTTTCTCCATCTGGGTCCGATTCTAACATGCATCTAAGGGGATAACTTTGGCAGGGCAGAGCATTTGAATTCTACTTAATTATTTTTCTCATGTGCTGCTCATAGAATTGCCTTAAAAGACAAAAATCTGAAGGGAGATATTTTATTTACTAAACTGTGTTAATTAGGTTTCACATAGAATTGCCTTAAAGATAAAGTCTGAAGGAGATATTGCTTCTAACTTCAAACTGTATTGTCTCACAGTGTACGCTCAGGGGTTACACAGATAGGCCACAAAAGTACAGCAGGCCCTATCCTTCGAGTCTGCATCCCTCCCCCTTGGTCTTCCTCTGCTCATAAATCTCTCACCTGCGTCTCCTGTTTCCACAGATAGCTGCTCCTCGTAGCTCCCGTGGGATCGGCGGTCCAGCTCATGGAGGTCGTGAGGTGCAGACAGTCACCCCTCCCACCCTCAAAAGCGACCAGTGCAGGTGCAGCACGCACACAGAAGAATCACCAGGTTGAAACCTCGCAGGGCAGGCGTAGTTTGTCCCCGCCAACACATGGCCTAGGCTCCTCACCTCCCCCGCCACCACCCTTGGTGTGCATGGTCATTTATAGGGCTGCTGAACCAATCAGCCTGTTTCTCCATTAGCAGCCTTTCCCAGTTTGCCACTAGAGGCAGCTCAGCTCTTACTCCTGCAGAATTTTCACCTGACTTCCTCCTTTACTTAAATAACTACGCTCCTGCTACTGCTAACTCTGACTGCTCGGCTGTTCTCTGTGCTGATCCTCCCCCCCCCAATGTTCCCCGAGAATCAACCTCCCTATGCCCCTGACATCTGTTTGTCTGCATTGCAGGTCTACCCTCATGTCCATCTAGCATGCCCGTCGAGGCTTTTTTGCCTAGGCAACCTCAATTCTCTGATACCATCTTCCTCTCCAGAAGGTGCCAACTTCCTGCCCACCTTCACTACGATCAGCAGTTATGACCACTGTCCCAAACACACCCTCTGTTTTCCTCTCAGCCCCCGCCTGCTACCTCTCCTGGAACCTCAGATCCCCTTCCCCTTGCCACTACCTCTCTTACTGGCTGCTCCCGACATACTTACCATCCCCATTCCAACATACTCAAACACTCATGGGTCCCTCACATGCAAAACTCACCATATCAAAAAGATGGCCTTGCATTCTTTCCTCAGGTCCCTCCTTCTTCTTCTCCTTATGTCAGGCAATATCCATCCTAACCTGAGCCCGATCACTACCTCCACATCCATGCACCACCCTGCCACTGGACTATGTATTGCCGCCATTAACATCTGCAGCTTATTCAAAAAAAGTGGGATTCCTACCAAGGATGGGTCCTACAACATCACCCGGATGTCATTGCAGTAGGTGAAACCTGGCTCTCCCCTCATATCCCAGACCCCAGACTTGACGGTAATGCTCCCCGGGTACAACCTCTTCTGGGCTGACTGATAGGGTAAAAGAGGGGGAGGCTGCACTATATACATTAAGGATACTCTGCACGGTCAAATAGCCCCCCCCCGCTGATACCTGGACCTCAAGCCCTTACACTCAGACTTACCCTGGGATGCTCTCAAACCCCCCTTCTCATCACAGCGGCATACATTCCCCCCAGGAATCAGAATGTGGCCTTTCACTTTGTCTTGTCCTACCTCACCACCCTCCCATCACATAATGAAATTATTGCACTTGGGGATTTTAATATTAACTGGCTAACTAGGACTGCTGCACCGCTCATCGATGCTGCAACTGCCCAGGACCTGACAGAAGTAGTCTCCACCCCTACACGCCTGAACCAACACACCGGGTCTTCCTCTCTACTGGACCTGGTCTTTACCAACAGCCCCCCACAAGATCACTAGCAATACCGTGCTACCAAATGCTCTTAGTGACCACTCCCCAGAACTTTGCTGCCGGTCCTGCAAAGCTCCAAAGAACCCTACCAAAATAATACTACTGCACAAACTTGGACCTGGCAAACTTGCTCTCCTGAAATCTCACCTCCACCCCCTGGATTGGTCCCACTTAACGAATACCCTCGACTCTGACTGTGCACTCGTCCTTTTCATTCATACCTTCAATGCTATCTGCAACTCTTTTGCTCCACTCGCTAAAAGGGTGTTTAAAGACAACCCTGTGCCCTGGATCACAGGCCACCTACTGGTACTGATGCAGATCCGAGACTAACTATGGCACCTCTCCAATGAGTCCGGCCTGCCATCCGATAGACAAAGACACATAAAGGCCCGGAACAAATGCACCTGGGCCCTACGAAAAGCAAAGGCAGAGTATTACAAATCCTCCCTAACCTCTGCCTGGGGATCAGGGCGCAAGTTCTGGAAAAATATAAAGGATAGCTGTGGCAAGGATCATAATCCTCCCCCTAATCAGACAGTGGGCGATGGGTGCCTGTCTTCTGACCCTTCTCTTATTGCCACAGCATTTAACCATGCTTTCACTAATCTCAACCATGTCCTCCCTCCTAACTTCTTCGACCCACCCTCTCCCTCCTACCTCCTGACCCCTTCTGCAGCCCCTCCTTTCCACCTTCGATGTGTCTCCCCTGTGTCTGCCAAATCTTACCTAGAAAAAGCCCTAAACAATGCCCATTACAGTAGTGACTCCTTAGACCTGAGGCTCCTCTGGCTCACTCTTCATCAGGTTCTCCACCCCCTCACCCACATTCTCAACCACTCCCGCTGCCAAGGGAAATTCCCCACATGTGGAAATCAGCCTCCATTACCCCCATATTTAAATGTCGAGATCGGACCTCTACTAACAACTACCGCCCCATCTCTCTCCACCCCCTCACCCACATCCTCAACCACTCCCGCTGCCAAGGGAAATTCCCCACAAGTGGAAATCAGCCTCCATTACCCCCATATTTAAATGCGGAGATCGTACCTATACCAACAACTACCGCCCCATCTCTATCCCCCACCCGTCTAAGGCGCTTGAACGTATTGTCTCCGACCAGCTCACTGACCACCTTAACAGTCACGACCTACTCAGTAAACAGCAACATGGCTATAGCAAAGGACACAGTACCACAACAGCCCTCCTGGAGTTCACCACACATGTCCACTCCACCTTAGACAGAGGACGCATCATGGGTGCGGTCTTTGTAGAACTCGCTAAGGCGTTTGATACTATCAACCACTCCCTCCTTCTAAACACACTCTCCAACACCGGCTTCTCTCAGGACTCCCTCGGATGGTTCACTGACTACCTATCAGACTGGTTCCAACAGGTCAAAATTGGCACCACCATATCTGGCAGACTGCCTGTCCACTCTGGTGTTCTGCAGGGGTCCATCCTCAGCCCTCTCCTTTTCAGTGTCTTCCTTAACTCCCTACCTTCATCCTGCTCTGGCAATCTATTAATGTATGCGGATAATGCTGTCTTATATTCCTCCAATCCAGACTCCACTCAACTCCACAATTCCCTCCAGTCCTCCTTCTACGAACATACGAAATTTGCCAGCAGATAAAGGCCTAGAGATCTATCAAGTCTGCTCGAATGTGCAGCTAGCACCCCTTATTCTGCAGCTGCCCCTCCCTTCCACCCTTCCCCTTCATTAACCCTCCCCCTTGTCCTGTCCCATCCTCGTTTGAAGCAGTCCACTGTTCTACTGCATAACACTTCTGCAGGTAACGATTCCACCCAGCCACCACCTCTCTGTAAAAGTGTCTCCTCATCTCCTCCTGAACCTTCCTCTCTCCAGTCTCATATCATGGCCCCTGATGGCCCTCCCTCCTCTTACTTTGAACAGCCCTCTGTACCCGTCTTGTTTATTCCTTTCTATGTATTTAAAGGTTTCAATCATGTCACCCCATCTCCTCTCCTCCAGTGAGTACATGTTCAACTCCTTCAACCTCCTCTCGTATGATAAGTCCCCAGCCCCTTGATCAACTTTGCCGCCCTCTGCGTGCACCCCCCAGTAACTTAATGTCCCTCTTCGATCTGGATGCCAGTACTGCACGCAGTACCCAGGTGTGGTCTAACCAATGACCATACAGTGGCAGAATCACCTCCTCCCTCCTCGAGGATATACCCCTTGCAATACAACCCAGCATTTTGTTGGCCTTTGCAGCTGCCTTCCTACATTGTGTGAGTTGTTCATTGACCCTGTAATGAACACACCCAGATCCTTCTCCTCCTCTGTCTGGGCTAGCTGCACTCCCCCTAGCTGGTAACTCCTCCTTGGGTTCTTCATCCCAAAATGCAGCACCTTGCACTTTTTGGCATTAAACCCCAGTTACCAGGTGTCTGACCAGGTTTCAAGCTTTGCCAGATCATCCTGCAACCCCTGCCATCCCCCTAGGTCATCCACCACCGCGCCAACCTTAGTATCATCAGCAAACAGACTTGATCTTCTCTGATGTCAAAAAATGGTTCTCCATACATCGTCTTATTCTAAACTACAAGAAAACAAAAGGCATGTTCTTCTCACACCCTCTGAACTCCTGGAAGGTGCTCTACTCCCAAATTCTAACTGCCAATCGGACCCCCCCTCGAGCAAGTGGATACCTTTAAATATCTGGGCCTCACCCTAGACCAGTCTCTTAACTTCCACCAGCACATCCATAATCTGTCCACCACCCGCAATGTCCGACTCGGAATTCTCTATCGCTTCAAATGCTGTCTGACTCCTGAAGCTCTTCAGCTCGCTGTCTCCTCCTCTGACCTCTCTCTCCTTGACTATGGTATTCTTATCTATGGAGCTGCAAACACCTCGGCCTTAGGCAGACTCTGTCTCTTCTTGAACAAAGCATGCCTCCTCATCCTCAGCTGTGATCGGCTCACCCATACATGCTCTCTATATAATTTCACCAACTGGTTGAACCTCGACAAGGTATGCTGTGGCTGAAAACATCTGACTGCCTTCTGCAAGCCCAGTAAGCTGAACTAACTGCTGCCTGTTTGCTTGTATCTGACTGCAGCCCCAGTTAACGATTTGTGCTTAGTGTGTGCCAACGCTCCCCTCTGTGCCTCCACCCATAGTCGGGAAAACCGGGACCAGCACTGTGTGAGAGACGGAATGGAGAAGACGTCATCAGAGGAGGAGGAGGGGCAGTGTCTGATAAAAGCCCGCACTGCATTTAAATTACTCAGGTATGCTGTGGCTAAAAACATCTGACTGCCTTCTGCTAGTCCAGTAAACTGAACAAACTGCTACCTGTTTGCTTGTATCTGACTGCAGCCCCAGTTAACGATTTGTACTTAGTGTGTGCCAACGCTCCCCTCTGTGCCTCCACCCATAGTCAGGAAAACCAGGACCAACACTGTGTGAGAGACGGAATGGAGAAGACATCATCAGAGGAGGAGGAGGAGGAGGGGCAGTGTCTGATAAAAGCCTGCACTGCATTTAAATTACCTAAATCCCTGTTAAACCTCCATGAAACAACCATGTAACCTGTTCTTTTTATTATTATTGTTACTTTGTTATGTACTGTATTTCTGTATCATAAGTCCTGTCCCTGTTCAGTTTATGTATGATGTGGAACCTTTGTAAATGAGTCTCTGACTCAAAGGTCTTTCTGAATATCACAAAAAAAAAAAAAAAAAAAAAAAATTACTCAGGTATGCTGTGGCTGAAACATCTGACTGCCTTCTGCAAGCCCAGTAAACTGAATGAACTGCTACCTGTTTGCTTGTATCTGACTGCAGCCCCAGTTAATGATTTGTGCTTAGTGTGTGTCAACGCTCCCCCCTGTGCCTCCAACCATAGTCAGGAAAACCGGGACCAGCACCATGTGAGAGACGGAACTGAGAAGACATCATCATCAGAGGAGGAGGGGCAGTGTCTGATAAAAGTCCGTGCTGCATTTAAATTACTCAGGTATGCTGTGGCTAAAAACATCTGACTGCCTTCTGCTAGCCCAGTAAACTGAACAAACTGCTACCTGTTTGCTTGTATCTGACTGTAGCCCCAGTTAACGATTTGTGCTTAATGTGTGCCAACGCTCCCCTCTGTGCCTCCACCCATAGTCGAGAAAACTGGGACCAGCACCATGTGAGAGTTGGAACGGAGAAGATGTCATCAGAGGAGGAGGGGCAGTGTCTGATAAAAGCCTGCGCTGCCTGCAGCGTGAGCACGGCAGTGCAAGCGTGAGTGGTGCAAGAGCAACTCGGTATCAGAAAAGCACAGTGAAAGCACTCATAAGTTTGGACTTGGTAGGTTAATTAAAAGAAGTCAAAGGGTAATAAAATAGAAACTATATTGTTTAATTGCTATATCTGTTGACTGGAGCTAAACAGGGAAAAATTAATATACTGTTTTAAAATATTTTAGAAGCTGTTTGGAGGTTTAAACGGAAATGTGTGCAATGGTTTAAGTTATTAAAGTGTCATTTTTTGTAATAGTTAGTTTAACAACTTGTAGTGAGTTTATTAGTTTTAAAGATAATAACACCTGCATCTTCAAGTTCTAACAACACAGTTAAGAAATTAACAATGAAGGATCTTATGTTCACAATGCTGGGGTTACTGGTGGGATTTACCTGTGTGGTACAAATGCACGCTATTACTAGTTTTGATTCTCCAGGAGAAAGATCTGGAGTATACCTGAATCTTTGTCAGTCTAGTAAGAATCAATTAAGGGATATCAAATTAACTAGAGGGAGAAACCCCTTTAATTTGATTAGGCAGGAGATACAAAATACCTGTTTTCTAGATTATTCTAGAAGTAATCCTTCATCAAGTCAGATGCTTTTGTTATCTCTTGTCCTTTGCGGGGACATTGAGTTAAACCCAGGCCCTGAGGGTGGACCATCAAATTGGTAGTGGATAATGCAAGGAGTTTAATTAACAAAATGGACCTCCTCAGAACCTGGGTTGACTTAAAAAAAACAGATATAGTAATTTTAACCGAAACCTGGTTAAAAAAGGACATTCAACAAACTGAAGTTGAACTTGAGGATTTTTATCATCACAGACAAGATCGAGGGTCACGGCGGGGGGGGGGGGATTCTAGTTTACATAAGATAAAGTTTAGGTTTTTCTAGGATTATATATTCAGGGAAAATTGAAGGAATTGAATGCCAATTGACAACTATACAGACATTAAATCTGATTGTGGGTGCTGTTTATTCTCCGCCTAAGGTGAACATTATTCATTTTGATAACTTTTCACATATTATGATGGAATGTATAGGACACTCAAATGCAATATTGATTGGTGACTTTAATGCTGCCTGGGGGTGTCCTAGGGGTCATGTATCGGAAAACTCTATGAAGTGTTTAAACCTGGCTCAGATAATAAACTCCCTCACAAGAAAGGGTAAATTAACAAGTAAAGGAAGTATACTGGATCTGGTTTTTGTTTCTCCTGAAGTGATTGTAGTGGAAAAAGGGGCAGGTGAACCCAATTTATGGGACAACAATGTAATAAAATGTATTTTATACAATGGGCAGGAAAACTTACCGTAAATACTGTATCCTGATTGGCTGACTCGTACCCCTCTCCCGTTATAAAATCCAGCATCACCCCACGGGAAAAGGTACCAGCCACCCTTCAGCCACATGAATAAGTAATGTAAATATCACTCCGACTATCGCCAGCCCTAAGTCTGTAACACAAGAATACCCACTAAACACCCGTCCGAAACTCCACTACCGCAACTGTCATTTCGGCCACACAACTTACATTCCATTCGCAAAACTCAACTATGAAAAAGCAAATACACAAGTTGCTCCCTTCCATTTACTCCATCTCCATACATTTTTTTCTCTTATACACATGTACCTCCCAAGTACCGCTCCTCTCGAACTCCGCCACCAATTCTCTCTTCCTCATCAGCTGCACCTCCGTGTTAGCGCTGTTCAATGATCGCCAAGAGCGCGGTGCTGAATTTTTTATTTTCCTAGTTATCAACCACAGATTCCGTTTATATTGGATATGGGGGTAATGCCAGAAGGAAGCAGCACGGTGGAATGCGGGGGAAACGTGACAGTGATGGTGCCTATGTTAGAGTCAGATTTCGTCCTTAACTTCGGAGACTGCCAATAGCACTGCAAGTATGTTTTTCTATGTATACAGTGTCAGAATGGGCTACCCTTGCAGATTCCTTAGTAGGTGTTGTATGGAACTGAGCTCATGCTAGGAATGATGAAACACAAAGTAGCAGCTTTCCTATATTTTTTATAGATAATGCTTTTTAAAACTGATTTAGTGATCGGAATTTTGAGAGCTGCACTGTATGTTGAGGGTTGAAGCTAGAAGTACTGCTTACCATCTTAGAAAAACAAACTCCCGAATCTCCACCAAATGGACTATTTTCTTGGCGTAGTAACACTTTCACTATTTCCCATTTAAAATTAAAAAATTACTAAAATAAAAATTTTTTATTAAACACAAAATATTTACATTGTATAATAGCAATATCCATGATTGGTGTTAGGATGCTAGATTTACTTCTGGGTGTTGTTTACACGGCTATGCCTCGTGACCGAACAACACCCCAGGGCATGGGTAAATCCTGGCATCACCAACACCTTCTCGTGGTATATTGCTTAAATTTCCTCTGACCCAAGTGTTATCCCAGCAGTTAAAGCACCATCGATGTATAAAAGATGTTATACTAAACTTAATAAATTGCTTTTTAGAAAATATTTACAGGGGTTACCATGGCATATAATTTTTTTAATTCCTGATCTAAATTTGGCTGTACAGGAATTTACATCAGTGTTTACTGAGGCATGTGATAGATTTGATCCTTTGAAAAAAGTTGTACAAAAACAAAATAATTTGCCATGGATAACTGTAGCTATAAAGAAGTTAATCAGGATGAAAAACCAACTTTGGAAAAAAGCCAATAAATCCCTGAATCCAGAAGTATGGGTTAAATTTAAAAGAGCTAGAAATAAAGCAATTCAGGAAATAAGACAATCTAAGGCATTTTATTATAAACAAAATATTAGGGAATCAACAGATCCAAGAACTTACTGGTCCTTAGTAAAAAATTTTATAAATCCTGTTAGAAAACAAACTGAGATAACACTTAGTCAAAATGGTATAGTACTTGGAGCAGAATGTGCTGCAGAGACTCTGAAAAATTATTTTATTGAACGTCCTGATCTGAAACCAGAAATTGCTGTTAAAATTAATCAAACACAAACCGTGGCTTATAATCTAGACTTAGAAAGTTTACAGGAAAATAATGTACCAAAATTTAGATTTAGGATAGTTACAGAGCTTGAAGTTCTAAAAATAATACATAAATTAAGGCTAACAAGGCTAGTGGTCCTGATAATATCGAAAATAGACTATTACAAGAGGCCGCCCTAGAGTTATCACCAATATTGAGGGACATTTTCAACTGGAGTCTTAGGGAGGTCTGTTTCCTTTGAGTTGGAAGCAGGCTAAAGTTATTCCTATAGATAAGTGGGGAGATTCTATGGCTGCCACAAATTATTAGCCAATAGCATGGTTATCAACTGTTTCCAAGATTTTGGAAAAAATTGTCTATGGTCAATTGATGGAATATCTTGAACAATATCAAAAATTAACTCCATTTCAATCTGGATTTAGACAGGGTAGGTCCGCGGCTACTACACTCATGGACTTCTTGGACTTAATAGCTACTCCTTTGGAGGATTCGAGGTCCGTGGGTGCAGTATACGTGGACCTATCAAAGGCATTTGATTTGGTGAATCATAGTATTTTGTTAAGCAAATTGGAAAAAATAGAAGTGGAGGAAGAAACCTGCAAATGGTTTAAATCATGTTTACTAACATACTAACGTACTAAAATGCCAGCAGAATAGGCCTAACGGTCTTTCGTGTCTGCTCGTTTGGTCAGCCCCCACCCTGGGTGCTGACCTTGCTGCCCCTCTCGCCTTCTCCCTTCCCAGTTCCGGATATTCTTGCTGCATTGGATTTTGCTTCCAGAACCCTTTCCCTGTACCTGTCCCACCCCCTCTTGAACCTCTCCACTGTCTCTGCCTCCACCAGCCCCCTAGGCAGCGCATTCCATGGCTCCACCACCCTCTCAGTGAAGTAGCACCTCCTCCTTTCTCCCCTGAATCTTCCCCCCTCCAGCTTCCACCCATGCCCTCTAGTGGCCCCTCCTCCTTCCTTCGAAGCACCCTGACTGTTCCTCCCCTATTTACCCTCTCCATGTACCTGAAGACCTCTATCATGTCCCCACGGTCCCTTCTCTCTTCCAATGTGTACATATTTAGCTCTTCGAGCCTCTCCTCATAGGTCCTGTCCCCCAAGCCCCAAATCATTTTGGTTGCCCTCCTCTGGACCCTCTCCAGGAGGTTAATGTCCCTCTTTTAAGTGTGGCCTCCAAAACTGCACGCAGTACTCAAGGTGCAGCCTCACCAAGCAGTTATACAGAGGGAGTATCACTTCCCTCCTTCTGGAGGTGATCCCCCTAGCGATGCATCCCAGCATCCTGTTGGCCTTGGCTGCTGCCCTCCTACAAGTCTCAGAGTTGTTCATCTTGACATCCACCACCACCCCCAGGTCCCTCTCAGCCATCGAGACTTGTAGCATTTCCCCCCTCAGGGTGTACACTTGGCCCGGGTTTCTGGCCCCCAGGTGGAGTACCTTGCACTTCCCTGCATTGAACCTCAGCTTCCACTTTTTAGACTATCTTTCCAGAGCCTCCAGGTCCCCCTGTAGGGCCACCCTCCCCTCCTCCCCATCCACCACCGCCCCCAGTTTTGAGTCATCCGCAAAGAGACTCCTCTCACTCCTGATTCCTGTCCTTATGTCAGAGACGTAGGCATTGTACAGAAGGGTCTAAGGACTGATCCCTGTGGGACCCCACTAATGACCCTCCTTTGGGATGAGACTATTCCGCCAACTACGACCCTCTGGGTCCGGTCCTGGAGCCAATTGCCTATCCATCTGATCATCTGGTTCCCCACCCCCATTTCTCCCAGCTTATCCAACAGGCCCACATGAGGAACAGAGTCAAATGCCTTGCTTTTATTTAGATATTTAGATAAGAGATCTCAGTTTGTAATGTTTAATGGCCAGAAGTCTTCATTGGGTTCTGTGACAAGAGGAGTACCCCAGGGATCCATACTGGGTCCCCTCTTGTTCATAGTTTATATAAACAAGCATTTGTCAATGCCGAATGTTTGCTTGCTGGCATTGGCATTGGTAGTGTAGGAGTTACAGAGCTGCATACTAGGAATGGCAGTGAAGTATTGAACTGAAGCCAAGCCCGTCACCACCTTGTAGACAGTGACAGGCATTGGGGTGTGCCTTTGGGTCATCAGGCATAACTGTCATGCCATTTCACCACACCCTACCCTGCAGACACAAACAAGTGTCACGGTGTGCCTTGGGGTCTTTGGCCCTTATGCGCACCCCATTCCATCAGGAAATATGGTGAGATGGGTGCAGTATAGGAGAATGGGGTGAACTTAGGGGCTGAAAAGTCCAAGGCACACCTTGATGCCTCTCACTGGCTGCAGGGTGTGGGTGTGGGTGTGGGTGGAACGGTATGAGCATTGCAGGCAACAATCCCAAGTCACAGCCCTGATGCCTGTCATTCTGTACAGGGTGGGGTATTTTCATTCCAAATTTTCAACATGGTTTTTTTGTGACCCCCACCTCATGAACAGTGGCAATATCAGTTTGTCAGCCAAAAGCTGCTTTTGCACAGCAACTATGGCATTTGGCACTACAGGTGCCAAAATACATTCCGAACAGGATGTGAAAAATGACAGAGGTGTACTGTTCATGGGGAGGTGTAAAAAATGGCAATGTTGAAAATCTGCTGTGAAAATATTAAAAAAACTGGTGAAGTCACGAGCGTGCGTAGAAACTGTGCAATACACACCTGCAATGTAACTAGTTTGGGGATTTTTTACAGCAGATTGTTAACACAGGCATTTTAGGACCTCCGATCATGAACAGTGTCACTTTATCTGTCCCGAACAATGATTTCCCACAGCAACCATGCATTTCTGTGCTGAGAGTGTGAAAACACATTTCGGTCATGTTGTGAAAAATGACAGCTGTACTGTTCATAAGGAAGTGTGGAAAATGCCACTGTTGAAAATCTGGACTGAAAATATTACAAATTCATGATCTTACGAGGGTGCATGGAAACTGCTTAATGCTCACTCATAACACAGTCATTTTATGGAGTTTTGTCATCAAATTTTCAACATAGCCATTTTAAGACCTCTGCTCATGACCAGTGTCACTGTGATTTTCTTAATCTGTCCCAAACATTGTTTTCACACACTGACTGCACCATTGTGCGCTACATGTGCGGAAACACATTTTGGGCAAGATGTGAAAAATGGCAGCTGTACTGCTCATAAGGAAGTGTGGTAAAATGGCAATGTTGAAAATCTGGCGTGCAAATATTACAGATTCGCAAACTTGCCAGCGTGCGTTGGAACTGCACATCGTGCGCTCCTAAAACAGTCATTTGGGGAATTTTTTCACCAAATTTTCAACGTAGCCATTTTGACACCTCTACTCATGACCAGTGTCACTGTGATTTTCTTAATCTGTCCCAAACATTGATTGTGCACACCGACTGTGCCATTGTGCGCTACATGCACGGAAACACATTTTGGGCAACGTGAAAAATGACAGCTATACTGCTCATAAGGAGGTGTGGTAAAATGGCAATGTAGAAAATCTGGAGTGCAAATATTAAAAATTTGTGAACTTATGAGCGTGCGTAGGAAGTGCGTAATGCACGCTCGTAAAACAGTCATTTTAGGAATTTTTTCACCAAATTTTCAACATAGCCATTTTAAGACCTCAGCTCATGAACACTGCCACTGTGATTTTCTTAATGTGTTCCATACATTGATTTTGCACACCGACTGCACCATTGTGTGCTACATGCACGGAAACACATTTGGGTGAGATGTGAAAAATGACAGCTGTACTGCTCATAAGAAGATGTGTTAAAATGGTAATGTTGAAAATCCAGAATGCAAATATTAAAACTATAAAACAGTCATTTTTAGGAATTTTTTCACCAAATTTTCAACATAGGCTTTTTGAGAGCCCACCTCATGAACACTGGCACTGTCATTTCCTTAATCAGTCCTGAAAGGTGATTTTACTCAGTGACCGCGAAATCACCCTTTGGGCCCAATTAACGCCATGACAGTGACAGAATTCATGAGGAGGGGTCCCAAAAACCCCATGTTGAAAATTTGGTGCAAAAATTCCAAAAAATGCCTGAGATATGCATCAAAGTTGAAAAAACCCTGTATATTACATTATACAGCTTACCGGAATTTCCTCAGTTCACGGTCGGCTTTGAAGAGTGCAGACATGTTCCCAGTCCACCAAAGATCATCGCGACAGAGTCCAGAGGTAAGTATGGGTGAGGAGGGGTGTGGGAAGGCAGGGTGCGCAGTGGGTGGGCAAGGGTGGGGAAGAGACAGCGAGAACACAAGGGACCATTTTCTTTAAGGACTTTTTAAGGAGGATGATGCAGGACATTTGCCACACTGAGGTGAGCTCCAGCATGATATTGGGAGAGAGCTGCTTGGGGGGCTGGGTTGTCAGAGTTGGGCACCCCCGTCGGCCATAACAGTTTCTGCCATGCTGGGGTGGGCTCCCAGCATCGCACCTGGAAACATTTTGGGCGGGCCTGGAGATGTGAAGCAGATGGGGGATTTGGCCCCCTGTCAGTCATTACATTGTTTGCCATGCTGGGGTGGGCTCCCAGCGTGGCACGAGGAAGCTTGTCTTTTGGGCGGGGCCTGGAGCCAGCAGGTAGTTGGGCACCCGTCAACAGCCTCCAGTGTGTGCATCAGGGGAGGCACATGAGCATGAAGCATGCAAAATGCAGTGCTTGCATGCCTGCGCAGGGGAGATCTCTGCTAACTGAACCGGAGCTCTCCCTTTCAACTGTATGCCACTGCATCCGGAATCTCGGATGATGGCACTATGTTTCTTGCACATGCGTGCAAGCAAACATAATGACTTACCAAATAATATAAAGCACTTGCAAGTTAGACTCTATGCAGACAACACTGTATTGGTAGCTGAAGGTGTAAACCGAGAAGAAGTAAAACAAAAATCGCAGGATGATTTTTTGACCGTGCAGGGAATTTTCTCCTCTCTTGGGCTTTTGATAAACAACAAAAAGACACAGACAATGTTTTTGGCCCAGAACGGATGAATAAAATCATACCAAAAATAATTATAAAGACTCAGGAAGGGAACATATTGGAGCAGACATCAGTAATTAAGTATCTAGGCATTCAAATTGACCAACATTTAAATTTTGAGCAGCACATAACTGAATTGATAAGGAAAACAAATGCGAAAATTGGTGCAATGAGACGTATATCAAATTGTAAGCTAAAGAAATGCACCTGAGTATAGCAAATCAACTAGTATTACCAGTAATAGATTATGGAAGCCATATTTATAGACATACCTCCAAAAAGCAACTACAGAGTTTGTAGGTACTCTATAATAAACTGGCGAGATTTATACTAAGATGTGATTTTAGTACCCATCATTGTATAATGTACACTAAATTAAGATGGAATACATTACATCAGAGGGCTGAGGGTGTTTGGTTGAATTGGAGTCAGGGATTACTTAAAAACATGCCTCAACATCATTTAGGAGTTAAACTTCATACGCCAAAACATGGATTGAATTTACGAAAATTGGGTGCTAGGGACTTGATCTCAAAATTAAAAAATCAAGTTTAGTAATATGACTTTTCAGCATAAAGCTGCTCTGAGTTAGAATGGACTTCCTCCTTTCCTACAGGACTTAGAGCTATCCACCACTGTGTATAAAACAGCAGTAAAGCAGGAATTATGTTTCAGATGTTTATGTAATTGGTGAATTCCCCATGTCATACCTCCATATGATATCTTTATACAAGTTGATGTAAATTGTCTGTGATTTTTATATTGTGTTAGGTGTTTTTTTAAATTTGTGTTATATGTATAAGTTGAATGTGAATGTTATGTAATGAATGTCTATGACTATTGTAACTAATGTTACTTGCATTTTTGTACACACAGGTACGCCTTGTAAATAGGGATTCTTTGAACCCTAATGGCTGTAATACTGTTTAAATAAAATTTTACATACAGTAGAATCTGGTTCCAGACATGCCTCATGGCAAAAAGATTGCCCTGGGACTCTCCCCATCTGACCTCGCCTCTATAATCCAACCAACCCTGACTCCTAGAAACACCCGTAGCTCAGGCAAGCAGCTCCTATCAGTCCCAAGGTGCCAAACCTCCCAATTCCAAAGGTCCTTCAGCTACAGGGCCCCTTCCTGGATGAATAGCCTGCCCAGCGCACTCACTAACAAAAACAGAATTGGCCCCTTCAAAACCTTTCTCAGAGACCATTTCCTGTCCTCTAACCCCTGCAACTGTCTCTGACCCCTCCCTCCCTCCCTCCCCTGACAAGGGCTTCTGGCAGCTTCCTCCCTCCCTCCCCACTTTTTTTCTTGCACCTACCAGAGTTGCCTGTTTAACTCTAAATCTAGAGCCTATATACTAAGCTACTTAGACCTTTCCTAAAATGACTTAGTATCTGACTGCTAGCCTTTTATTGTACTGGGATGAACAGAATGGATGGCAAATTAGAAGATAGTGCAGGCAGACGTGAAAGACAGAAGATACGGGGGTCAGATAAGGCAGAGAGGATACACAGTGTAAAATGGCAATTATGGGGTAACAGGAAGAACTAAAGATCTAGGTAGTGGGAGAAAGGTGAAAAAGACAGGGTAGAAGTTACAGGTAGAAATACAGAATATGACTAAGAATAGATTATTAGTGAAAAGAGAGAATAAAGAGATAACTGGAGTGTAGATGAAAAATGTGAGCAAGCTTACACAGTATGAATAGGATTGAGACACTTTAAGGGTAACACTGGCAGTCTGAATCAATAGGTCAGTTGAGTTGGTGGGGAGGTGCTGTTTGAGCAGAAAGCCCATTTAAAGAGTGACAGGAGCAGGGAAGGGTGAGCGGGAGAAAATTTGAGCAACAGTAAATGTGAGCACAGGAACGGTCCACAGAGCAGTTAGGATAAATATAATACAGAGGCAGATTAAAAAAATAGCAGCAAGCCACATAGTCCAAGATGGATGGAAGAACTGGCCAATCGGAGTGCAGAGCAGCAAGGTAGTGGCCAATCAGCTTAATCCAGTCGGAACTCCACTGTATTCAACCAAGAAAATCTCAGCTCCACATCCAAGGAGCATTTGAAGTTGGTTGGACCACTGCAGTGTGAGGTTCAATGTCGGTGCTCCCATCAGGCCACCTCCAACCACAGAGATGATCTAGTAGAAAGCTAAATGGGACCTGGAACCATTTTAGTTTCTAAATCTACTGAACACCTCATCTGTGGTAGCAGCATTCTCTTGTGGGGACGAATACCACTTTAGAAGCCTAAATTACTGCTAAGCTTTGACAGTTAAAAGTACAGGATCACATGTTAGTGTACAAATGTCAGAGAACAGGGGTCAATGCACAAAACATGGGTTGATGGGCCAAAATGATGGCTTGCTATTGGAGAAGCTATATGGTATGTGACGGCTACTTTTTTCTCTGGTCTTATTACAGCTAAGATGAAACGTTTGGCTGCTTTTTCTGTATTATAGACAATTTTTCAAATTCTGTCTGTCTACAGGTAAAAGTTGATTTGTCATTGGATAAGTGTGATCATTACATTGGGTGATGCAGTAACTGGACAAGGGCCATGCAGTGGATGTCTTTTATTTGGACTTCAGCAAGGCCTTTGATTCAGTGCCACATGAGAGGTTGAGGAGGACACTGTAATATGTGGGAGCGGGACCAAAAATGGTGAAATGGATCACAAACTGGCTAAAGGGAAGGCAGCAAAGGGTGGTGGTAATGGGGGACCTTGCGTCACCGAGAACGGTGATGAGTGGGGTACCACAGGGATCAGTACTGTGACCGGTGCTGTATGGGATTTTTATTGCAGATATCTCACATGGGATCCAGAGCAAGATCAGCCTGTTTGCAGATGATACCAAGATGGGAGCTGTGGTTGAGGACATGGAGGGGCGGAAGGGGTTGCAGGTGGACCTGACTAAGTTGCAGGAGTGGGCAGAAACATAGCAGTTGGGGTTCAACACCAAGAAGTGCAAGGTTATGCACTTCAGAGGCAGGAACCAGGGGAGGGATGATCATTTGAAAGGGGTACAGTTGGGGAGCTCAACAGAGGAGAAGGACCTAGAAGTGATCATTACAGGGAGCATGAACAACTCTGCTCAGTGCAGGAAGGCGGCAGCAAAAGCCAACAAAATTCCGGGGTGTATTGCAAGAGGGATCTCCTCCAGAAGGAGGGAGGTTATCCTGCCCCTGTTTAGGTCATTGGTCAGGTCCCACCTGGAGTACTGCATGCAGTACTGGCTCCCATTCCTGAAGAAGGACATCCGATTGTTGGAGGGAGTGCAGCGAAGAGCCACAAAGATGATCCAGGGATTGGATAGCAAGCCTTACGAGGACAGGCTGGGAGAGTTGAATATGTATAAACTGGAGGAGAGGATGGATAGGGAGGACATGCTCGAGACCTTTAAATATCTGAAGGGGATAATCAAGACCAACACAGAAGGGATTTTTCAGACGAGAAGGGGGAGGGACATGAGAGAACATGGACTGAGACTGGAGGGGGGAGGATTCAAGAGGGAGATGAGGAGACTTTTTTTTTCACAGAAAGAGTGGTGGACAAATGAAACACCTCACCAGATGAGACAGTGCCCTGTAAGGCGGTGGACAGTTTCAAGAGGGGTTGGGACAGGGCAGAGAGAAGGGATACTGGGAATAGGGGGGCAGAAGGGGCAGCTGCGTAATGAGGGTCTAGCTGCACACTCGAGCAGACTTGATAGACCATAAGGCCTGTTTCTGTTGGCAATTTCATAAGTTTGTAGGTTCGTATTAAAATCTGTTCTTCAAAGCCATTGTTACTGTGTGAACAACTAGAAAACTAGCATTTGTCAATGCTGAATGTCTGCTTGCTGATATTAGCATTGGACATGCAGGAGTTAGACAGATGCAGAATAGGAATGGCAGTGAAGTATTGAACTCATGCCAACCCCACCTCCACCCTGCAGAAATGGACAGGCATTAGGGTGTGTCTTTGGGTCTTCGCCCATAATGCTCACAGCATTTCACCTCACCCCATCCTGCAGACACTGACAATTGTTGAGGTGTGCCTTGAGGTGTTCAGCTTTACAGTCACCCCATTCCATAAGGACATATGCTAAAATGGGTGCAGTATAGGAGAATGGGGTGAACTCTGGGGCCGAAGAGTCCAAGGCACACCTCCATGCCTGTCACTGGCTTCAGGGTGGGAGTGGGGGTGGAATGACATGAGCATTACAGCCAGCTATCCAAAGGCACACCCCTGATGCCTGTCAGTCTGTACAGGGTGTGACCTTATGGTTAGAAACCCTATCACCCTGGGCGTTTCTTGGTATTTGCCCTACACATTTTCAACATGGCCTTTCTGTAACCCCCACCTCATGAAAGCATTTGGGACTTCTGCTCATGAACAGTGGCACTGTGATTTTGTTAATCTGTCCCGAATGTTGCTTTACCACAGCGACCACACCATTCTGTGCCAGATGTGCGAAAACACAGCCATTCTGTGCCAGATGTGTGAAAACACAGTTCGGGCAGGATGTAAGAAATGACAGCTGTACCATTCATATGGTGGTGTGAAGAGATGGCAATGTTGAAAATCTGGAGTGAAAATATTAAAAATGCTCAAACTTATGAGCGCATGTGGAAACTGCACAACACACGCTTGTAACATAGTTATTTTATAGACTTTTGTCACCAGATTTTCAACATAGGCATTTTAGGACCACTGCTCATGAACAGCGTCACTGTGATTTTCTTAATATGTCCCGAACACTGATTTCCCACAGTGACTGCTATTCTGCGCCGGAAGCATGAAAACACATTTCAGCCAGGATGTGAAAAATGACAGCTGTACTGTTCATAAGGAGGTGTGAACAAATGCCAATGCTGAAAATCTGGAGTGAAAATATTGCACACCACACAAGTACCCACACTGTTTACACTTACCACTAGGGCAGTTTCCTCTAGCTTGACCCTGGGGACCCCCTGTAAAACAAGGTTAGGCAATGCAACTAGCAACAGTACAGTACTCTTAGCACAAACAGGAACCACAGTCAGAATAAATGTAGAAAAGGTTAGATCTGATTTATTTATTTAGCTTTTGTTTACCAGGTAAGCACACTAGACAGTCAAGTGCCTATTTTTAGGTGCGACCCGGGAGAGTTACAAGGATACAGGCAATAACAGTACAGAGGCTAACAACAAGTTACACAGAGGTACAGTCAAAAATACAAGCAAGAGGACCAGCCGAAACAAAGTACAGAGGCTTGGGTCCAACTGTCAGGCATGGTACAGAGAGGTATGAGCAAACAACTACAGTCAGGTAACAGGCAGTGGGCAATTTTAATGCAGTTCAGTATGAGGCATGACAATCCAGGGAGGGCAGCCAGGGAAAATTAGAAACAGTATCAGCAGCAACAACATTTGTGATATTTGTTTATATGTTATTTTGGAATAAGTGCACACCCACAGCCAGGATTATTTATTGCAGGCACTTCATGGAGGGTAGTACTACGAAGGACAGAGGCAGCTTGATGCTTGTTTTAGGTAACTCCAGAGGGAGGACCTGAAGCAGCTGTGGGAGGGGGCAGTTCTTACATGAGAAGGTAGGAGGTTCCAAGTTTTTGGGGCAAGAGCTGCAAAGGCTCGATCTCCCGCAAGGGAGTGAGTCTTAGGGACCATAAGTGCCTGGGATTCAGTGGATCTCAGCTGATAGCCAGAGGGGACAGGCTGGAGGAGGTCAGCAAGTGCCGGAGGAGTAGATGATCGGATGATGTTATCCGTAAAGTTGCCCATAGCGAGAAAGGTCGATGGTTGCTAGGGAGAACCAGCCCAGTCTGGTATAGTAGACACCGATGGGTGAGACGAGGGACTGATAGGGTGAAGCGACATATGTTGTTATATGAGGTGTCCCATTTGAAGAGCCAGGCTTTGGGGGCATTCATGAAGGAGGTAAGCCCATAACAAAGTGAGGGGAGGAAGACCCCTTTTGCCAGGGCAAGTCTGGCAGCTGGGGTGAGGCAACTTTTTGCTCTATATGCGAGTCTCAGTTTGTAATTGGTGACCTTACAGGAGTTAAGTATGTGCAGGGAGAGATCCAGTTGTGGGTCGAGAGTCACCCCCAAGTACTTGAACGATTCCACCACCTTCACAGGGGTGCTATCAGTGCCAACAACTCTGAGCTCAGCCTGGCATGCTCTCACCTTGGGAAGGGAGCTGAATAACATTGCCTGCGTCTTCTGAAGGTCGATGACAAGCTTACTTGCCTTGAGCCAGGATTGGATGCAACCAAAGTCTGAGTTGAGTCTAGAGTTTATGTCATCAATGCTTTGTGAACTGGCGAGGAGCACCATATCATCAGCATAAAGAGTAACATGTCCGAAGGTTGGGACTGAAGGCAGCTGGTTTATAAAGAGGGAGAACAATAGGGGGCCAAGGACCGACCCCTGAGGTACCCCACAGGCTACTGGTGATAGGCCGGATATGGCATTTTGGAACCTCGTGTATTGTTTCCTACCCCAGAGATAATTAGAAAACCAGGCTAGGATGGGTCGGAGGGGGAGAGGCCAAAAGACTGGAGAGCAGAGCCCAGGAGGGTGTGATCAACCAGATCAAAGGCCTTGGACAGGTCGATGAAAACAGCACGCTGGAGTTTGCCTTGATCAGTTGCCATTCTGATTTTGGAGGTCACCTGTGTGAGGGCAGTGGAGGTGCTGTATCCTTTTCAGAACCCATGCTGCTCAGAGGAGAGAAGGCCATAGGTTTGGAGGAAGAGGGCAATCTGGAAGGCCACTACTTTTTCCAGCAGCTTGTTAACTGCAGATAGAATCGCTATGGGTCGATAGTTCTTAAGTAATTTGGGACTGCCATGCTTGAGGACAGGGATCACACGGGCCACCTTCCAAATGGCAGGGACAGACCCCGATGTGAGTGAGGAGTTAAGAATATGGGAGATCGGCCAGGCTAAGAAGGGGGCCCCCAGGTTTAGCAGTTTGGGCACAAGGTTGTCATGCCCAGCACTGGAGTAGGGGGAGAAACCTACTAGAAGCTTCTGGGTTTCTTTGAAGGAGACAGCCTTGAAGTAGAATGGAGGGACAGGAAGTTGGGGTGGAGCACCTAGAGTAGGACCCAGATCATTACAAGTTGAAGGCATAGAGGTATAATCAGATAGGTCCGAGAACAGACCATTTAAAGCATTTGCTATCATTTGGGCATTAGTGCAACTGACTCCGTTTGTAAGTAGGTCAGGAACCTGCTGGCAGGTCGGACCGTTTACTGTGTGCTTTATAGTGCGCCCGAAGCTCCTCGGGTTCTTGGTGGACACTTCAAGGGATGATTTGTAGAAATCACTCTTTGCCAAGTGAATCGCCCATTTGCATGAATTCCTATGCTCCCTGTAGACCACGAAGTCAGATCTGTTCCCAGAGGCCTTATATTTTAGTCAACTTTTGTCCCTAAGCTTCATCAGGGCAAACAGTTCCCCTTGTAACCATTTTTTGACTGTGCCCCTCACTCTTCTTTTAATAAGTGGGGCATGTCTGTCTTGTAGTGAGGTAAAAATGGTTAGGAAGCTGTTCAGAGCAACCGAGGGGTCTGGGTCTGCATATACCGGGGACCAGCCCGTGAGGCTGAGGTCGGTATGGAAGTTGTTTAAGTCAAAGTTTGAGTAATCTCTCATCTGTATGACTTTTGGTGGGACCCTGGAATTTAGAACCTTCCGGATACAGTATGTAAGGCAATGGTCCAAGATCGAATCGGGGAGGAGGCCTGAGGATGATATTCAGTCTGGCCTATTACACAGCATCCAGTCAAGCAGAGAGCCATTTTCCCCCGGAGGAAGAGGGTCTGGTGGGTTTGGTGATAAGTTGGCTGAGGGCAAGGCTGGATAGAAAAGGTTCGTAGATTTTAGCATTCCCACTCAGCCAGTTGGGGTTGAAGTCTCCAAACATTAGGAGTTCACTAGTCCTCACCTTGGGTCTAAGGCAGTCAAGTAGGTAGGAGAGCCCATGAACACCACCTTTTGGAGGATTCTATACACAGGTGAGGTGAAGCTTCTTTGTGTTCCCTAATAGGAGGAGGGCATGTATAAACTCACAAGAGGGGGAGGGGGTGGGGTATGTCAGTCACTTTTAGATGAGATTTGTAATAGAGTACCAACCCACCCCCATGCTTTTTACCCGTCCTGTCCTGTCAGATAGGGAGAGCACAGACAGAGTCGGGGTGCGCAGGTTTGAGCCAGGTTTCGGAGACCCCCGAGGATGTCTGGTTTGTAGTAGGCGACCCATGCCATTAGATCCGAGTGATTGGCAAGGATGCTGTGAATATTGAGGTGAGCAATCTTTAGACCCTTTACCTCCTCCCACAGAGGAGGCAACATGATAGTTAAGAGGGGGGGTTGGTAGTTGGTTTACGGCTGTAACCGCAGCAGCTGTCAGCTGGGTTAGGAAACAGCAGTAGTAAGTGAGAATCAAACAACAGTTTAGCTGTAACTGATTTGGTAGGATTTTGACTGGAGCACTACAGGCAGGGATCAGATTAAAAATGGGTCTAGGTATATGCGATTTTGTTTGGCCACCTCAGGGAGGTCAGTGGAGAGTGCAGAGGGCTGAGCACAGTATTATTTATGTTCAGAGCAATTTAATTACCACAGGTCCCCAATCTGTACAGGACAGGGGCCGTGGTGAGCTGATCTTGTTTTGGAGAATTGTTTTGCAGACTTTTTCCTCCACCTGCTCCGATGAGGTAAAAAACTGCAGCTAGATAATGAAGGGACAAGGTCCTTCCTATTTAGCCAGCTGATGAGGATAGAGCGGACAGAAAATGTGAGATGCGCCCACTAGTGGAGGAAGCTGAGAACCTGCAAATGGGAAAGTGAGCTGATAGGTTATTGAGCTCACGTGATCTCAGCTATATATATAGATGTTCACTAAGGGCGGTGGTGGGGGTGGTGGACAGCCGGCGAACACCGCCGGCGGGGCTTCCACTGGCAAGTTCACCAAGTAGGCACGGCTGAGCTCCGTGAGCTCTGTGTATCCATACCTGTTCTTTGTTCCCTGCAGGGAGTTGAGTCAGCAGGGGTCCAGCTTGAGGGGAGGGTGAAGCAACCAAGGGCCCTCACGACCACCACAGATAAGAAAGGAAGAGAAAAAGGCAACAAATTTATACACAGGTAGGCAGAGGGAGGGGCTGAGAAAACAGAGCCTGCATACTGTACTGATTCGAATTTGGCCTGGACTAGCTGCTTCAGCTCCTAAAACTACTATGAGTGCATGAAATTAAATCTGTGGCAAACGGAGACTATGACAGCTTGGTTAGTCAGTTGTTTGCAGTTACTTATCCTGTGCAATTTAATTTAAAGCACTTGAGGCAAAACGAAGACTTTAGCAGCTTGGTTAGGCAGTTATTTGCTGTTACTTATCCTGTACAAATTAATTTAAAGCACCTAAGGCAAAACAGGGACTTTAGCAGCTTAGTTAGGCAGTTATTTGTTGTTACTTTTGCTGTGCAAGTTGATTTAAGGCACCTGAAGCAAACAGAGATTTTTACAGTCTGGATTAATTTTACTTAAGGTACCTAGGTAATCAGTGAGATTTCAATACAAATTTAGCAGATTAGATTGATTACAAAAAGCTATCTCCATTACTCTGGTGACTTTAATATAGCAAGTCATTTTTTCTTTTTTGAAAAATGGCACCAAAGATCCAGGAGCCTTTGTCCTCCACTGGCAAGTTCAGCAAGTAGGCATAGCTGAGCTCCGTGAGCTCCATCTATCCGTACCTGTTCTTTGTTCCCTGCGGGGAGTCGAGTCAGCAGGGGTCCGGCTTGGGGGGAAGGCGAAGCAACCGAGGTCCCTCACGACCACCACAGGGCTTGAACAAGGGAGGGGCGTAATCAGGTTGATTTGCTTAAAGGCTCTATCAATCAAACAGTTATGCATGCACTTCAGAGTCCCTAAACAGTCACACCCTCTGGGTACCCAGGTGGAGAGGAGATGGGCTAGCTAGGACCGTTGCCCGGGAGAGGCCGGCGTTGCAACTGGTTGGGGCCCTGTGATGGAAAAGACAACATGCACAGTGCACACTATTTGTAATTCGGAGCCAGAGGACTCAGTTCATGAAGAAAAAGAAACAAGACAATCAGATGACACACTTAGATTAAGCTGTTGTTGCATGGAGCTACCCTGATATTTACTCACGATACCAAAGACTGCACACAGGTGGGATGAAAATTAAGACAGCAGGTGGTTGATCTGGAGTGCCAGGAAAAGCAGGACCCACACGATTTGCCAAGGTGTCGTTCCTGTTAAAGCTTGGAGCAGGGGGCAGATCCCAAGCCAGGTCTCTCGTCAGTGACTTTCTCTGTGCAGTGGGGTAGTCTGGCAGGGCCAACGTGGCATGGCCTAGGCCAAATGGAGATGAACGCGGATTCAGTCTGATTAGGCTGGATAAAGCTTCCAGCAAGCAGAACACAGTTCACACAGTGGGGAACCAAATCATGACCCACTTTCAATACACAGCACATTTACATGTAAAGGATTCTGTGGTACCAGCAAGCAGAACACAGTTCACACAGTGGGGAACCAATTCAACGACCCACTTTCAATACATAGCACATTTACATGTAAGGAAATTCTACTATACCAGGCAATCCACTCTCCGGTCATGATCGCAAAGTCTCTGCACAAACTGAGGATTCAAAAGCAGCTGGAAATCCTGACAGGCAGATTGCATTCAGCAAAATCTTCGGTCTTCTTCAGGTATGAGTCTGGTAAAAAAATCAGTGGCTTACTTTGTTCTCACAAACTTGGAATTAGTCCAAAATAATTCTCTTCTCTTCTCTTCTCTCTCTCTCAGGGGCAGTAGGCAGACATGCAGGCCACAACTCAGGCCTTTCCACAGTTCTTTTGCGCGAAACTACTCAGACGGCTGCTTGACTATCTCAAGCTGTTGCTTCTTCAGCTCCCAACCTAGATCTGACTCAACTGCCAGCAAGCCTGGGGCTTTCCCCAGAATCCAAAAGGTTTGGTTGGCTGATCTGTCTGTCAGTCACACCAAAGGCTCCCCCTTCAGGTGCAAAAAGGTGCCAAAAGCCCAAAACTACAATTCCTACAGATTTTGACTCCAAACAGCTCCTGTAGTCCGGCTCCATTTTAGGTCCCACCAGTACTGATTGGTCCAATTCAGCAGTCCAGGACCAAGACAGTGGAGGTAAACAAAACAGACTTGCTGCAAAGAAAGCAGGTTAGACAAACTACATTATCATTATTACTCTAAATGATTTTCAGCAAATAGTTACATCTTCAACAGAACTTCCTCTCAGATTACTTATGACTGCAATCCAGGCAGCTCTTAAAGAGACAGTACACAGAGGCTAAACAGGCACTCTCTGGCAATCACATTTAAACTGCTAAAACCGGAAGACACCAGCCTGGCAGTGAGCATTTAAGCAATCTCAAGGAAGACTTTTTGGGAACCCCCATTTTTAGGAGGGTTACAACAATAAAAAAAAAAAATAAAGACAATGCAGGTCGGTTTTCTTATTTTGCAGGTGTGTTTTGGAACACTGGGGTGGGCTCCCAGTGTGCCGTCTGTATTTTTTGGAAGGGGGACTGATGCCAACGGGGATTGGGCCCTCCATTGGCACAGAAGTGTCTCTGTTTGGGGGGGCACATGATGTTAGAGGATCAGGCACCCCCGCACACAAATTAAATTGTTAGGGTGGCCAGTATGCCAACAGGGATTGGGCTCCCCTGTCAGCACATTGAGCTGGGGATGGGGCATGCCAACAGGGGGACTGGGCACCCTCAATGTCGTCTTGTTGGGGCATGTGAGGCAGACGGCGACAGCTGCCGCCATGTTTTATTGAAATGTAACACCAGGGATGGCATGCCCTGCAGTGAGGGGGAGCTCCCTCATTGCAGTGGCGATATCTTTTCAAGTTGGTGACACACTTTTGCACTGCTGTCATAGACAGCATGCAATCTAATTCATGCCACAGAGCCCAGCCAGAAAAAGTAGTGCCACCTTTGGCTGCAGCAGGACCACATCACCAAAACCTGCTTCTCTACTCCAAGTAAACACAATATGTTGTCTGCACTGCGTGTGCAAGACAACATAATAAATAATCGGCCCTATAACTCAGTATTATTTCATAGATACTATAATCAGCACTAAATACTAACTAAGTTACAGCCAGGGGCCAGATTGGACAGAGTTCAGAGAGCAGAAGGAACTATCACACAAAGTCCGGGAAGGCCTGATTATACAAGAAGACCTTAAGGCAGGCTTTGAACACCTCAGCTGGAGATAGTGAATTCCACAGGATGGGGCAGCGACACTAAATGCTCTGTGTCCTGCAACTTTTAGCCTCGCCCTGGGAATCGCAAGGAGACCCCTAGAGGAGGAGCTGAGGGAGCAGACTGAGACAGCAGGTGTGAGAAGGTCCTTCAGGTAACCAGGGCCCAGGCCATGTAGGGCCTTAAAGAAGAGCATGCCCACCTTGAAGAGGACCCTCCACCTGACCGGCAGCCAGTGCAGGTTACGCAACCCCGGGGTGATGCGACAGTACTGAGACTGTCCTGTCAACAACCTGGCTGCTGCATTCTGCACCAGCTGCAGCTGGCACAGAGTACCTCCAGAGACCCCATGATAGAGTACATTACAGTAGTCTAGCCTGGAGGTCACAAAGGAGTGAACCAAGGTGGGGAGGTCCAGAGGCGGAACTAGGGGCCTTATCCTGGTGATATTCCTCAGGTGATAGAAACTAATAAGGACAACAGACGACACCTCAAACTCAAGTGTCAGTCTGCTGTCAAGAATAACACCCAGATCACGCACCCTAGAAGAGGCCTTCAATGGTACAGACCCAAGAAAGAGCCCTGTTTCTGCACCAGAGGCCACCCTATCACACCTTGTGGTGAGGGTAATCGGGGGTGGCGGGTGCTGATTGAAACCAAAGCATTCATTGTTTCATCAGGATGGGAGGATGGGGTTCAGAGGGATGGAGGGGTGGATGCAGTACCAGCCCGACCACCCTCCCTACACCTGGACAACCTATCCAGCCTCCTCAGCCTCTGACCCCCATCGGACCACACTCCCTGAGAGAGGTACTGTGGGCTGGTGATGATTGTGTGCCTCCACATGCATGTTTCACATTGGCTGCAGTAGGAATGGGCAAAAAGTAGAAGATTGGAGCTGGTGTTTCAATGAAGCTCCACCAGGGTGCACTCTGGCTTACACCTCAACATGGGTCTATCATGGAGGGGCCTCTCCCCAATCAGGTACATCGTGGAGAGGCCTCTCCCCAAATGGAGAGTGGATCATGATCTGGGGGGAGCCTCAGTTGGTTGTATTTGGTCTGGTGGATGTCCTCCTGCACAGCAGATATCTGTTTTTTCTGTCACTCAGGGAGGCATGGTGTTCAATGACATAGTGGCGTACAGAGCGCCGGACATCTGGCACACCTTCTGAAGATCTCGATCAGTGGCTTACAGACCGCTGGTCTCCACTAGCTGTTAGTCAAATGCTAGATGCTTCCTTAAGCTCCCCCCAGAGGAGGGAAGTCCTTGGGATGCTTGTTCTTCCTGCCGCCCCCCCCCCCTCAAAACCAGTCCTATGACATCCCTGGTGTGCTTCTGAACCTACTAAGGTTAGAAGAAAGAGCTAGTAGGCCAAAGCCCATAATGCTCCTATGCTAGGCCATAGAGTAGAATGTTAAGTTATACCCAGACATAATTAGCGCGTCGAGACGATGTTTAAAAATCTCTTTAGTATTACTTGTTACTACATCAGATGGAAATCTATTCCAAGGCCCAATAGTTCTTACAGAAAAGAAAAACTTACGATTATTATGTTTAAAAGATTTACCAGTTAACTGGAGGACATGACCGCTAGTATTATGTATTGATGACTTAGAAAATCCTAACTCAGTTATGATATAGGGGTCATGAATAATGTCATATAGGAGGAGAGGTCACCTCTAATCGTCTGATAGTAAGAGGCATTAGTTTCAATGTATCAACCTAAACTCATAAGATGAGGATTCAAGACCAGATATTTTTAGTGTATTTTAGCTGAATCCTTTCAAGAGAGTAACTATCTGATTTTTTTAAAAGGACACCACAACTGTGAAGCATATTCAACATGGGGACGGACATAGGACCTGAATAGGGGTAACAACACCTCCTGATCTCGAGATCTAATATTACGCAAAATAGACCAAATAATTTTATTAGATGTACTAATAACCGAATGCATATGCTTGGAACCTGGGATGTCAGTAATGCAAGTGTAAGTACTACCAGTGTGCCGACAGGATGGCAAAATTTAACTGTGAAGTGCTCAGCTGTGCTCTTCATTAATTTAACCTGGCAATATGTGGCAAAAACAAAATAATAAATGAAGACAAATGACACATCAGTTTTTTGTAACATTTTATTTTGTACTCTGTATTCACCATATTTTGTTATTTGTATGCATTAAAGTTTGGCTCACCTCTGTTCAAAACTGAGAAGTACAGTACTCACTCTGAAAAAAATCTTATCTGGATCCCTGCATGGCACAGCCCAATGACTGTGTTGCACATGACACAGTACAGTGTCTGCACTGCATGTGGCAACGTGTGGTGTTAGCATCACCATGGCACAGCACAGTGTCAGAATGCCACATGGCAGTGTTGACAGCAATGCACGTCGCACAGTGAAGTGCCTGCAGTGCACATAGCACAGCACAATGTCTGCATGTCACATGGCCCAATGTGTTGTCTGCATAGCATGTGGCACAGTGACTTGTGGCAGTGCATGTGGCACGATGTGTTAACAGCAGTGCATGTGGTACCGTGTTGTGTTAGCAGTGCACATGGCACCGTAAAGTGTCCGCCTGGCACCTGGCACGGTGCTGTGTCAGCATGTCATGTGGCACATTGTGGTGTCTGTACTGCACATGAAACAGCACAGTGTAGGCAGAAACAGCACAGTGTAGGAGAGAACATACCACTGTATGGCAACACCACTGTGTGTAATACAGCGTAGTGCCAACACAGCACAGTGCAACATGTACTGCTGCCACAGTGCAGAACCATGTGCATAGCGGACACTGCTGTGTGCCACATGGTCTTCCATCATTGTTTTGTAAGACATGGCTTGTCATTACTGAGCTGCATCATAAACACAGCCATCACTACGCTATGCCACTTGCACTGCTGTTAATGTGCTGTGGCATGTGCAATGCCATCACTGTGCTGTGCCATGCCATCACTGCACTGTGCCATGCCATTACTGCACTGTGCCATGTGCAATGTCATTATTGTGCTCTGCCATGCGCACTGCAGTCACTGAACTGGTTCACTTGTATGGATGCCACTGCGCTGCCAACACTACACTGTGCCATGTGCACTGCCATTACTGTGTTGCATTAACTGTTGTCACTGTGGTATGCCACATGCATGGCCACCAAGGATGCCCAGAATGTTGTCAAAAGCCCTGCACTGGGAGATGCAGGCCACTGCATCAGGAAGGGGGATGCAGGTCCCCAAGTGGGAAGGTGGGTGTTTGCTCTTGCACAGACAGTGGGGTTTCAGGTTCCTGTGTGGGAAGTGAGGTGCAGTCCCATGAGCGGGGATGGTTAAGAGGTTGCAGGCCCCTGTTTGAAGAGTCATGTGGGATGCCGACACTGCACTGTGCCACGTGCAATGCCAACAGTGCACAGTGACACACAAACACTGCTTCACATTGAAATGCACCACTATACTGTTCTAAATGTACTGCTGACACTGCATTGTGCTGTGTGCACCGATAACACTGCACAGTGTCTCGTGCAGTACCAACACTGTAGAGTCATGTGTACTGATGACACTGCATTATGCCACATGCTCTCTCAACACTGCAGTATATCATGTGCACTGCCAACACTGCTGTACCATGGGCAATGCTGACATTTTGCTGTGCCATGTGCAATACCAGCAGTGTGCTGTGCTATACATACAGTAACAGCATGAGGCAGAGGGACAGACATGATGCCAGGGCTGGATGGGGTACTCTGGGTTCTAAAAACCAATTCTAAGGTATTGGGAATCCAGCTGCAAGTGCTGTGAAAAGGGGATGCTATGGAACCTGCCACCATGACATGGTGGGACAGTGAGTATGCTGCCGAGAGAGTGTGGGCTGCAGGAGCCTGTGGCCAGTGCTGGAGAGAGGGCTCAGTAGCTAGAGGTCAGTGGTAGGTGGTGGACTCAGGAGGTGATGCTGCAGCAGCTCCATGAGTGGGGGTGTATGGTGTTGTGCGGTTGGGGTCCTGGGAGCCAGGAGCGAGGAGGTGTTCAAGAAGCCAAAGGACTGTGGTGGGTGTTGGGGTGGCACAGGAGGGAGGGAGGTGTTGTCCAGATACCAGTGAGTGAAATGTCTGAGGGCCTGGGAGAGAGAGGAGTCTTATGGGACTGGGGAGTGAGCTCTCTGGTAGCTCGGGTGGGAGGTCTCTGGGGGACCCAGGAGGTAGGTGTGTCTTCTGAAGGACAGGTTTCTGGTGGTTGGAAGGTACTAGTTTGCCAAGAGTGGAGGGAGGCATCCAAGAGGCCACAGAGGGAGTGAGTGTGGAGGTGGTGGGGGACTGTGGAAAGAGCACGGGTCTTGGAGGAGAATGCAGAGTGAGCAAGGGCATTAGGCAGGAGGGCTCAGTTGACCGAGGGTTGAGAGAAATAGAATCCACTGATGCATGGTGGGCTCAGGAGCATGCTGCCATGGCTGGGTGGGGCTTAATTGCTTGGGGAGAGAGAGCACACACAACAGCTGCCAAACCTGAATCTTCCTAGCATACGATGCTCGTATCAGCTGCCTCCCTACCCTTCTTACTCTGTAACAAGTGGTGGTCACTGACCAAAAACAGACTGGCAGTGAGCTGCCTACACACAGCTGCAACCCCTCATTCCATAGACCAGTCACCATCCCACAGCTGGACACCCCATTCACATAGACAAGCACCCTCCTGCAGCTTCCCCCAAGATCCCCTACCCAAGCTGGAACCCTCCCTTCCCGCAGACCAGCCACCCCCCAACATACTAGCATGTGTCCCCCCATAGCACAGAACCCCCCCAACCCACATTCACCTTGAAACTGACTCCACAGAACAGACTGCCACAGCTGGAACCCCTTGTTCCATGGCCATACCCCACAGCTTGTTGCCCTTTTCCAGAGTCCAACATCCCCAGCAGCTGTCCCCCAACATACCAGCATGCGATTGTGCCCCAATAGAAAAACACATGCCACGTTTTCCCTTGCACTAGCTTTGCAGAACAGACTGGCACTATACTATGGATGTCAAAAGCATGGAAGCGGGCTCATTGACATCCACATGCATTTGGCGGTACATTTAATTTCACTTAATTAATTAATTAATTTTTTTAACTAAAACTTGCTTACTTTTTTGAAATTCTTTATAACCAGACTCCTTTTTACGTTCGCTTGCACTCATGCGCAAGGAACGTTTTGGGAAAGTAGCACACTTTGGAGGTGTGCCTCTCCCATTCAATCCAGTGCTCTGTTGAGCAGGCGTGGTGGTCCTGCACCAATGGGTGCGGGAACTCTGTCTGCGGTGGTCTTCTGCAAAAACCACCGCTGTCATACTGGCTACGCTTCACACAGCTCCTCTCCTCATCGCGCTCCCCTCGCGCATCACGCCCCAAAACTTTGCGTGGCAAATGTTGTTTGCCGGCGGGGTGCCCAATCCCGTCAGCTCCGGCCCCCAAGCCATCCTTCTGCACGCTGGGAGCCCGCCCCAGTGTGGCAAACCTCCGTTGTTTGCTGGCGGAGTGCCCAATCCCGTCGGCTTCGCCCCCACATAGTATGCGGTAGGGTGCCCAATCCCGTCGGCTCCTCGGCCCCCAGCCATCTTCTGCCGCTGGGAGCCCACCCAAGCGTGGCAAAGCCCACGTAGTCCGTTTTAAAAAAAAAACTGTAAAGAAAAACAGTCCCACGTAGTCTCCCAGTCCCCCTCCCACGACCGGACCCACCCACTGCGCACCCAGCCTCCCCACCCCCTCACCCCTACTTACCTCCGGGCTTTCGGCGAGTGATCTTGGTGGACCGGGAACAGTCTACAGTCTTCAAAGCCGACCCGCGAACTGAGGAAATGCGGTAAGCTGTACAATGGGCTAGATAAAGGGTTTCAACTCTGCATATCTCAGTCATTTTTGGATTTTTGCACCAACTTTTCAACATGGGTTTTGGGACCCTTCTCATGAGATGATGTCACTGTCATGGCATTATTCGGGCCCAAAGGGTGATTTTGCAGTCACTGCGCAAAATCGCCGCTGACAGGCTCGCATATGACAGTGATATTCATGATTCTTGAAAAATAGTATCAAATATTCTGACGTGCATTGCGCATTCTCATGAGGCTTGTAAGTTTGTGAATTTTCAATATTTTCACTCCAGATTTTCAACATTGCCATTTTACCACACCTCCTTATGAGCAGTACAGCTGTCATTTTTCACATCCTGCCCAAAATGTGTTTCCGCCCATGTAGCGCACAGTGTCGCAGTCGGTGTGCAAAATCAATGTATGGGACGCATTAAGAAAATCATGGTGACTCTGTTCATTAGCAGAGGTCTTAAAATGGCTGTGTTGTAAATTTGGTGAAAAAATTCCTAGAAATGACTGTTTTCTGACGTCGTGCTGCGCGAGTTCCTCACAGCTCGTAGGTTTCTTAATTTTCATATTTCTACTCCAGATTTTCAACATTGCCATTTTACCACCTTCTCATGGTAGTACAGCTGTCATTTTTTACATCCTGCCCAAAACATGTTTCCAGCCACATATAGCACAATGGGCGCAGTCGGTGTCTGAACTCAGTGTATGGGACACATTAAGAAAATCACAGTGTCACTGTTCATGAGCAGAGATCTTAAATTGGCTATGTTGAAAATTTGGTGAAAAATTCCTACAAATAACTGTTTTATGGCGTGCGTTGTGCAGTTCCTATGCACGCTCGTAGTTTAGTAATTTCAATATTTTCCCTCCAGATTTTCAACATTGCCATTTTACCACACCTCCTGATGAACTACAGCTGTCATTTTCACATCCTGCCCAAAGCGTGTTTCCGCCCATGTGAGTGCACAATGGCAGTCCGTGTGCGAACTCAATGTATGGGACACATTAAGAAAATCACAGTGTCACTGTTCATGAGCAGAGATCTTAAAATGGCTATGTTGAAAATTTGGTGAACAAATTCCTAAAAATAACTGTTTTCACGGTCGTTTAAGTTCCTACGCTGCATTCTACGTGAAGCTAATTTTCAATATTTTCACTCCAGATTTTCAACATTGCCATTTTACCACACCTCTATGAGCAGTACAGCTGTCATTTTCACATCCTGCCCAAAAGCGTGTTTCCGCCCATGTAGTGCACAGTGGCGCAGTCGGTGTGCAAAATCAATGTATGGCACACAGTAAGACAATCACAGTGACAGTGTTCATTAGCAGAGGTTTTAAAATGCCAATGTTGACAATTTGGTGAAAAATTCCCTAACAATGATTGTTTCTGTTACTGCACAGTTCCACGCTCTCTCGTAGGTTTGCGAATTTTCAATATTTTCACTCCAGATTTTCAACATTGCCATTTTACCACACTTCCTTATGAGCAGTACAGCTGTCATTTTTCACATCCTGCCCAAAACGTGTTTCCGCCTATGTAGCGCACAATGGGGGTAACAAAAAGGTCATGCTGAAAATTTATTGTGCAAATACCAGCAATCGCACAGGGCATTAGGGTAGAGCACCATACATACCAAACACCACTGCAAATACCTGCAAGCGAACGTTCGGCATTGACAAATGCTTGTTATCTATTAATGGTGGTTATAATGGAGGATACAATTTGGATTGTATAAAAATGCTTTTAGTTAGCCTGGCTTGGGCTTTGCATGGTAACTGGCTGCAGTGAATGGAATCCATTGTACATGGGGTTTATTTTGTAATGGGGCTACTGGGTGCAGGACTGCTTAATGGGCAACTGCCTATACTGGGGGTTTCTGTGCTGGATCTGCAAGGGTATTTACTTGGCACAGGGACTGCTGGTGAGGACTGCTGAGGCATACTGGCAAAATGCTGTGTGTATAATGCCGGAAATAAGCAGTTGTTTTCCCTAATGGCCCCTCTCACTACATCCTGCGGCATCTATACATATTTATCTCATCTGGGCTAACTAAATGAGTCCCAAAGCATACTATTATACATAGATACATAGACAGTGTTGGCAGATAAGGGCCTATGACCCACCCAGTCTGCCCATTTTAGCTTGTAAGTTCAGTTTGTTTTCCTAGAAGTCTGTTGCACCTTACCCCTACCCTGCTTATAATCCCTGGAAAGCCTTATTTTTCTGTAGGGCCCTATGATGCTGCTATTTGGGGCACTACATACTTGCAAAAAATGTATTTTTGATTTAGCATCTTAATAGTGCCCCCCCCAAAAAAAAACTGTTCCCTGTGGAAACTGTTATATGGGCCCTAATGGGGTTCTTAAGCCCACTAACGTACCATGCGTCCAGGTATGTGGAGAGAGGGGTCAGAAGCAGAAGAACAGGTGGTGTGGGCTGTGGAAAGAGCATGGGTGTTGGAGGGGACTGCAGAAGGAGCAAGGGTGATAGTGGGACTGTGGGGTGAGGAGGAAATAGAGAAAGGAGGTGGGGTGAGAGGTTGAATGGGTGGTGGGGGGGTAGTGTCAGGGTTGTGGAGAGAGAAGAACTGTGGGGGCTGTGGAAGGAGGTGTTACTGCCAGTGACTGTGGAGGGGGGGTGAGCAATGCAAAGCTCATCGCCATAATGTGGTTGTCAACACTCAGAAGCAGCCCACTGACATACATGTTTTGGATGGTACACACATTGTCTGCAGCATTTTGAAAGTAATTAAATAAGACAACCTACCAAGTTTGTGGCTGTCAAGTAGAGCAACCCAACCAATCACCCTCTCATCCGTTAAACTAGAGTGGCATGTAATCTTGGTGACTACGGAATGGCGAAGCTCAAAGTGGGTGAGGGAATGACAGTGAGGACAAAATGGTGAAAGAAGTTTTACCCCTGCCTGAGATGCTATGACCTCAGAGTTGGTTAAATAAATAAGGGGGTCTGCAGGTGGCATAGACTATGTTAAAAAAAGTTACCATTTCTGTCCTTGCCAACATTCCTTCATGATTCCAGACTCGCCGTTCTGGAATCGCTGTTATTACATAAAACCCTAAAGTAGCTCCAACACTTCATGCCACATGAGTACCCTCAAGGCCATAACCAGCCTATGCCACAGACCACCCTACATGTGGGTTAAATATCACACAACACCACACTCCTCACCTTAGCTGGCTACCCTCCCTGCAGCATGTGTACTGATGGCACTGCACTATGTCATGTGCAGTGCCAACACTGTGGTGCCATGTGGAATGCCGACACTGTGCATGCCATGTGCACTTCGGACAACACATCATGTGAAGTGCTGCATTGCACTGTGCTACACACAGTGCCAACACTGCCCTGTTCTACGTGCAGTGCCAACACTGCACTGTTTCATGTGCCCTGCCAACACTGCTGTGGGGGCTTGGTACCTAAAAGTCAGTGATGCATGGTGGACTCAGGAGATGAAGCTGCAGCAGCTCTGTGAGTGAGGACATAGTGTTGTATGGTAGGTGTCCTAGGGCCAGGAGAAAGGAGGTGTCCTGGGGGACCAACAAGTGTGGTGGGTGTTGAGGTGGCAAGGGAGAGAGGGAAGTGTCTGGTGGCAAGGAAGTGAGATGTCTGGATGCCCAAGAGGGAGGGGGTGTCTTGACAAGAAGGGGTGTCCAGTGGGCAAGGGAGAGAGGTTTCTGATTGACCAGGAAGGGAGTCAAGAGAGAAAGAGGCATCTGAGGGGCCATGGTGGTGTGGACTGTGGAAAGAGCATGGGGCTGTGGAGGGAAAAAAGGTGTTAGGAGGACTGTGGGGTGAGGGGCAATGGAGGAAGGAGATGGTGTTGGGGGATAGTTAGTATAGGGTCATGGAGGGACGAGGTAGTGTCCAAGGTTGTGGAGGGAGGTACTGTTGGGGGCTGTGGAAGGAGGGGTTACTGTCCGGGAGCTGTGGAGATAGTGTGTCCAGTGTACATCTCATTCCCATATTGTGGATTTCAAGACCCTAAAGCGTCTGACATCCACGTTTCAGATGCTGCTCTTATTCTCTGTGGCATTTTAAAAGTAAATAAATAAGAAACCTGCCATGTTCGTGACAGTGAAGTTGAGCAAGCCCCCTGACCAACCTCTAGCTACACTAGCCCCCAACAATATACACCACCTGACTACCCTTCAAGAATATGACCAGGCTCTGCCCCACAGCCACCTTACATTTGGTTTGAACACCCCCACAACACCACACAGCTTGGATACCCAAACAAAACCACATTCCCCACCATAGCCAGCCATCTTTCCTGCAGCTGGAACAGTCTCCTTACAACCCTCCTGTAGTTGAATCACCACCCTACACCTAGGCTAGACTACACCACTGAGATGGCCCTGCTGCCCAGGGTATGAGAGTACAACATCTCACAGACAAAAAGAATGCGCCTACCCTATCTCCGTCTCTCTTTCCCCAACTCACAGTCTCATGATGTACTCTATTGGCAGCCACAAAAATTATTTTTTTTTTCACTGTAAATGTGACATTGGAAACTGGTGAATGTCAAGACCCAGAAGAAGCATACTGTCACACACATTTTGTTCAGTGCAGTTGAGGCTCTGGGGTATTTTACATTATTAAGAAAACTGCCATGTTCACAGATGCCAAGAAGAGGTAGAGTCGGGGGGCGTCTGCACTTTCATGTCTGCCAGATTTAATACTGTAGGACCCTGGGCAGCATGTCTCTGCTATGGATGACTGGGGGGGTAGACTATGGGAGAGGGGCTCCTGCCATGGAGTGGGGAGAGAATACAGTATGTAGTGCCCCCAAGTAGCAGCGTCCAGGGGTTCCACAGAAAAAAAGGCTCATCAGGGACATCAAGCAGGGCATGATAGGGTGCTTGGGGACCCCATTAGGGCCCATATTGTTAGCCCAGGGACAGAAATGTGGATAGGAGCTCAACTGTGCAGTAATAAGCATCATTAGAGGGGAAAAAAACATTTATTTCAGTCATTTTGACATTTGTTGACAGTATGACTTAGCAGCCCCACCTGCAGTCCCTGTGTCCAGTAACTACCCCTGCATCCATCACAGAAACCCCCAGTACAGCATTTTGCTCCAGTTTGCACACCTGTGGCCAGTAGTCCCACCACAAATACCCTGCAGAATAAATGCCCTCCCATGAAACCAGTTCCCTTCCACAGCCCAAGCCAGGGTTGATTTAAAACAAGGTTATAAGTGCAAGACTGTACCTTTGCCTTCTAAAAACCACTGTTGATGAATAAGTCGGAGTCCAGTCCACAGAATAATGCCCATAGTGACCATGCTTTTGTTTTAAAATGATTATGATTAAAAATTAAAGTGCAACACAGTGCTTCACCCCAGGTCTCCACCAAACATATGTGTAGCCAGTTTAGCCAATGTGGGCATATGCTGATCAACAGGCACTCCTCTACTCGCTGTCAGTATCCCTCCTGAAATTGGCTCATGGTGTATCAGTAACCCAGAGCAGTAATTACACAAAAAAAGCAGACGTTTGCTAAAGACACTTCAAGTGCATTGCCCATGCTCACTTAGTTAACTCCGACTGAAAATCTGCCATATTGCTCACAGTTAGTTTACTTGCACCACTGGTCTGCCCCTGTTAAAACGCTGCCCGTGCTCCTACTGTTAACCTACTCAGCCATGATTCCATACCATGGCCAAAATCCCCAGTCCCACTCACCTTCCCTCAAGCCATGGACAGGCTGCACTCCCCTCCAAAGTGCGGCCCTGTACAGCAGCGGCCGGTTGGACAGGGCACGGAGACTGAAGAAAATCTAACAGTCTAAGAAAGTGCTCAACAAGCTCTGATACAGATGTACTGGACTGTTGCAAACAAACTGCAGTTGCAGGTGAAAGTTTCTACAGCCCTTTACAGCAGCAGCCGGTTGGACAGGACATGGAGACTGAAGAAAATCTAGCAGTCTAAGAAAGTGCTCAACAAGCTTCAATACTAATGTACTGGATTGTAGGCGACAAACCACAGTTGAAGAGTGCAACTTTTTGTCAGGATCCAGTGTAACCAATGCAAGTTGTGACAGAATTAGCCAATCAGAGGCTCAATGGCGATTAGTCAATCACAGAGTGCGGTGTCCTGTGGCCAGTCATGGAGAGCGGTGTCCTGTGATGCCCCGTAGTTGCAGTTCGTGGGAAAAAACTTTCACCTGCTGTTGAATGTGGGTTTGAAATGTTTAGCTATTCGTGTGTCTGATCATTAATTTCTTAGGTAAAACTAGATGGCTGACTGGTTGTTTCTTATGTGGGCAGAAAAGAACCCTTTCAATAATCTAAACACCCACATGGAAAGCCGTAGCGTTTGTAAGCAATAACCCATGACAGCCTTATTATGGCTTGTGCCACATTCTGCACATGACTTATGTGCTCTTCAAACCAAAGAATAAGCAAAAAATCATGATTATCTGTATCTGTAGCTCATATGTGGAAAAGACCTCTGTAAGCAACTGTTTCACTTTGCAGTATACTGCACAGTACAAATTAAAGCATGTTACAGATTAAGCTGCTTTTTTCCCTCAATTTGTGTTACCGCCCTCTTTTTTTTAAATTTTTTTCAACCCTACCTTCCACAATAGTTTTCTGTATTGCAGGCTAGATAGAGAGTGAGAGAGAGAGAAACCACTGGAGCCAGGGGATCCCACCTTGATAAATCACCTCTTGCTACAGCCCATGGTAAAAGCTGCTGTTCTGAGAGCTGTTGTAATTTGGAAGCAACAAACACTACCTTGGCAATCCAGGAGGTATAATCCCACCTGTTTCAAATGAAGGGCAAACAAGACTCTCATGAAGTTGCCATACAAACCTACGGTGACCATTAGTGAGCAACACCGTTTTATACATGCCCTGCAAGAGAAGGTGGACACTTAAAAAATCAAAGTCACAGCAAAACTCTCTGTTTTTGTAGGCTTCCCAAAGAAGCAGAACTCTGAGACACTGCTGGATTTCTACAGTATGTTCTCCACACTATTCTGCAGCTGAAAGAGGACAGTACCTTTGATACAAAGCATGCCTATTGCTCCCTGCCCCCCCAAGAATGGTAAGTGCCTGTGGCCTATCCTACTTTGTCTTCAGTGGTCATGATTTTGATAGAAGTGTGTGTGTGTGTGTGTGTGTGTGTGTGTGTGTGTGTGTGTGTGTGTGTGTGTGACAGAAGGGTCTATGAGTGACATATAGTAGTATTATCACAATAACATATTTATAGAAGCTGCATTATAAATAATAGAGTTGTATATGTAAGAAAAACTATATTTTAGATCTAGTTAAAAAAAAATATTAGATATGGAAATCAGTGTTTTGAATCAGAAGCGCCTGACAGCTGTGCTATGAACAAGCTAATAACCTAAAGTGAAGCACATTCATACCATTTACATTCAGTATTTTTAAACACAATCTGTTTTAAACATGATGGGAATTATTGAGTCTAAGCAACCATTTTGTAAGCAAGTTCGCAAAATGAGGATGCCACAGCCATGCATCTTGACCTGGCCTATCATTTTGAAGAAGAAGAATCAGCATTTATATAGCACTTTTCATACATCCAAAGCACTTTACAAGCAATGCTAGACTGGTAGTGAAGTGACTGAATGTGTGGTGGCGGCCATACGGCACATCATCACCCACACACAGCCTGGATAATTGCATGAACCGGTTTATAGGAAGGGGAATGTTGGCCGGGATACCAGGAATGTTCTCTACTCTTTGCGAAGAGTGCCCTGGGTTCTTTACTTCCGCCTGGACACCCACCAGGACAACACCAGGATGGGCAGAAGGGACCTCAGTTTAACGTCTCATCCGAAGGACGGCACACCCCAGCAGTACAGCACCCCCCAATACTGCACTCGGATGCCAGCGATTTTTAGGTGCAAGTCCAATCCCGGTGGGGGACGAGAACCCATGACCTTCTGGTCCAGAGGCGGATGTGCTACCAACAGAGCCATGCTGACACCTTTTTGGTGACTGGTTCACTCGTATACCCCCCAACCCTTTGGCCTGTCCCCTTACAAATAACAGAACAGCCAGGTTATGCTGTATGGTAACCCCGCTCCTGCCCCCCCCCCAAATGTTGGTAGCTTAGCTCACCTTCTCTGTGGCTCAGAAGAACTATCAGCCTCTGGCAAAATTGCTCCTTTAGTGGCTGGCAACCGCTGGTATCTTCGATCAGTCAACCCTCTTGAATTAGAGCCAGGAAGCCCATATGTTCTCAGGTACTTCAAAGTACCCCGTTCATCTACAGTGGGCAAGCCACTCACAAGGAGATTGTTCTCACTGCTCCCACAAACTCTGCAAATCGGGACAGGGGCCAGGAAATGCAACAGCTTGTATTAGCTGTTCTCAACAGCAGTAAACACCGCACGTTTTCACGCTGCACTCCCCGAGTCAGTTCAGTACCAGGTGGGAACATGCACCACCACTTCATCTGGTACAACACGCCTGGTAGCAGCCAGATGCTCAAGAGTTCCCCTCAAGTGAGCCCTCCCCAAGTTCACAGAGGGGATGTGGATCGTGGATGTGAGCAAAACAGATCAGCGGACCAAACGCTACTGAGTGCCATCACCTTTACTTATGCTTCCTGGCCCAGTTGCTCTTCAGAAAAGGGCCAGAGAGTGAAGACACCAGTGGTGTCACCACATTGATTTTGGGGAGACTACAGCCCCCCCAATCTAAGTTAAAGCCCCCCCAATTATTTTCACTGAAAAAATAAATTAAATACCGTTTCTTAACTGTTTAAATTCTGTAGCCACATCTGATGCACACAACCTGATAAACAGTTAAGAAATGGCATCTACTTGTTTCTGCTGCAGTTATAACCTACTTAGCCAGAGAGAGAAGACTTTTTTTTTATTGAAATTTGTGTGACCGTCAGAGAGTCAAGAGAGACTGTCAGTGAGCCAATAGTGAGCAAGCGAGGCAGCACCGCGAGCCCTAATGCGTTTTTTTTTTTCATAATAAATTTGAACATGCAACGCCGTAGCCTGGGCTGGATGGAGGATGGACTGACAGATTAGAAGATGCCTGGCCATGGACTTGAGGAATAGTAGTGGCAGTGGCAGCAGTGAGTGACTTAGGTACATCATCAGTGCAGGGTGTGCTATGTCTTTTTACTCACTGTACACAGGTGCATCTAAGATCTAATAGTGCTACGAATATTTATCTAAATTGCAACCACAAGTCTGTTCAAATAAGTATCCTATGCAGCCACTCTTTCAGAACTACGGGACCAGAGCTGTGGAAATGCAAACTGGGAGTGGCTGGAGGGAGAGAGGAATGATAAAATCAGGTTGTTGTAACCCTGAGGCTGATGTCAGTCAGGTACAGTTAGTACGAGTCCTGTGACTGACAAGTCTAGTCCAGGAGGTAACAGCTGCGGACAAAGATAACTTGTTTAAAGAGAGATGGGAAAAACATTGATGACAGAAGAACTGAAGCGATTGTCCCTGAAGTGACTAATCGGGTTTCTGGGGACAGGAGGTGCTCTATAAATTCACCGGGGAAGGTGGGTTACAGCGAAGGATAGGATAGAAGTTTGTGGCTCTTTCTCTGACAGTTTAAAGTAAACTGTCAGCTTGTGGGAAGCTAAAAGAAAATAAAAGATGATGCCGAGGGGGGCGGGGGTCTTTCTAATTTTGTTTGCAGAGCCCTAGTCTGCAGCTTGCTGTTTAAAAGACTAAGGGACTGGCCGGCTGCAACAATCAGGGACCACCTGGCATCACAGTATCAGCTTCTCGTCCGCATGGAAAGTATTCAGACCCAAAGGAGAGGTGGATGGCTGATACTGCAATGACGAAGTGCTCCCTGATTGCGGCAGCCAAATCATTTCAAGTTGGTGGCACACTTGCAAATTAGTGTCACCACCAGCATGCGCTTGCATTGGTGACACACAGCGAAGGCCAGCTGTGGCGGCATTGGCCCCAACAGTGCCACACCTCCACAACCCACTTCTCTCCTAAGCTGCCACAACATGTTTCTTGTGCATGCGAGCAAGCAAACATGAAAAAAGGGGCACACACCAAGGCTGCAGTATTAAATTATAGCTCTAGGACATAAAACAGGTGCCAAAACACCCCTACATAGTGGCTCTAAAGCAAAGCTTCATCATAGGTCTGTGTCTTGACAAAGATGCACACATTAAGTACCTCAGAGTGATACACAGTCATGAGACAACTTATAATTTGCATAATGTACTAACTTGGTGAAAGAAACCATAGTGCTGGTGCATATTATAACATATGAGTATCAACAGTGCTATATGATTGCTAGAAAACTAGATAACATTAGCAACAAGTTTTGAAAAAAGCTTCTTATTGATTTTGCAATTTCATCTTTTTAATTATCTTCATCTCATTTGGGTAAGCAATCAGCTTCTGCCCATTCCAGTGTTTTGAACTAAATCTACCTGTCTTCCAACAATAAGAATTGCTGATATGAGTTTCCAGAGCCTTCCTGTAAAATGGGATTCTTTCGAGGCCCAGGTAGAACTGCATAACTATGATATAATTGCACTTTGAGACCTGGTCCATTAATAGGGCAACCTGATTATGAAATATAACTAAAGGGATGGTCTGTCTTTAGTCATGATAGACAGGGATAAAGAGACAGAAGATCACTTATCTGCATTTCCTACAAATACAAAACCCAGGAGCTTCACCTCCACTCTCCCCCCAATGGTTTTGATTCAACCTCAATAGATGTTCTGCTAGGGATTGAAAAACACATTACCATAAGTCTGTTTATATCTCATCAGGTTTAAGTGAGATGGGCCATGAGTTAGCAGCAGAAGTGAAATGTAAATTGCCTACTAACGGAATTGATACTGCTGGCAATTTAGCATTAATTGGGGACAGGAACAGACTGATGGGTCTAAAGATCACTTTTTGGAGCTTTCGGTTCAGCATTTTATTACAGATGTTACTAGACACAATTATAATTCACGAGCTAGCACCACTCTGGATTGGTTACATCTGGAGTATTATCTGACTCCATGAGTGACCATTGCCCAATCTATTGTGAATGGATGGCCAAGTGTCCCAGCAGTCCCCCTCTATACATCTATTCAAGGAATTTAAAAACAATTCAGAAGTTCTAGGTACTGCTTTCAGGGAGGTTGCTTTTTGCTTCTTAGACTCTATTACTAATATAAGCAATACTTGGGATAGGTTCTGTCAACTATTTGTTAAGTCTGTGATAGGGTAGCTACAAATAGAAACATGAGAATAAAGACCCCGGAAAAGAAGTGGATTACCCCAGAACTACTTAGTTTTATGATGAGCAGGGACAAAATATGGAAAAGGTTTAGGGCCACCAGGGATCCTGCATCACTCCAGGATTACAAGAGATTGCACAATACATCTAAATTGGCAGTGAGAATGGCCAAGATTAATTTAATGGTGTGGTATCTTTGGCCTTGGATAGGGCTGGGCGAAAGTTGTGAATTCCACTTTCTTAGAACTTTTGTGAAATTTTGGAAATTTTATGAAATTTTCCGAACTTCCGCGATTGGCGAGATCAGAATCTTCTGAATGTGTTTGTGGGATTTTCGCCCTTTTCCATGGACTTTTTTGGCTGAACTGTAGAATAATACATATAAAATGCAAAATGTATTCCATCTACAGTTTAATGTTTTATTTCGTAATACAGCCCCCCTGCCAATCACCAATCGTCACCTCCCATTGAATAAAGTTCATTGGTGTCTAGTGGTCTGACCCACTGATCACTGGCCCAATGTAAAATTAGACACCCTCCCCTGCCGATCGCTGGCCTGATGTAAAATACAGTTCCCTGGTGTCTAGTAGTTCCCCCTTGCCAATCACTGGCCCCCTCTACAATAAAATTCCCTGGTGTTTAGTGGTCCCACCCCTGGCTAATTGCCGGCCCGATTTAAAATTTGACACACCCCTACCGATCACCAGCCTGATGTAAAATACAGTTCCCTGGTGTCTAGTGGCCCCCTTCCCTGCTGATCACTGACCTGATATGGAATAACATTCCCTGTTGTCTAGTGGTCCCCCCCCACCCGCGATCCAGGCCCAATGTACAAAAACAATTCCCTGGTGTCTGGTGCCCCCCTCCCCTGCCGATCCCCATCCCAATGTGAGAGAAAATGTGTAATTCCCTGGTGTCTAGCAGACCCCCCCATCCCTATCCCCAATCTCCTTAATAAAAAAAAGGTAGTCCATTACTCCCTGGTGTCTAGTGGACCCCCACCCTTGATCCCCTGTAATTAAAAAAGGTAGTCCCCATTCCCTGGTGTCTAGTGAACCCGAACCCCAGCAGGTAGTGCCCCACCACCCTGTTCCCCCTCACCTGCACCCAGAGCAGCTGACCAGCACAGCCCTCCTCTCTCCACTGCAGCCAGCTGCCCACTAAGCTATCAATGAAAGAGCGCATACATGTACAAGCATGCGCATTCATTGACAGGCAAGCTCCTACTCATTCAGTGTGACAGCTCTGTAGGGGGTGCAGACAAGAGCAGAGTGCTGTTCCGGTCACCGGCAGGGGGTTGGGATAGGGTCCACCATGCCGTTTCCCCATCCTGAACCCCCAACGGTACCCAGAACAGCCCTCTGCTCATGTCTGCACCTCGCAAGGCTGCTTGTCACACTGAATGAGCAGGAGCTGACAATTAGTGAGCACATGCTTGTACAAGTGTGCGCTCATTCATTGGCAGCTCAGTGGGCAGCTGGCTGCAGTGGAGAGAGGAGGGCTGTGCCGATCACCTGCTCAGGGTTAGGGTGGGGGCAGCAGGGTGGTGGGGCATTACCTGCTGGAGGGGATGGGGGTCCGCTAGACACCAGGCAATGCGGACTACACTTTTTTTTTATTACAGGGGATTGGGGATAGGGAGGGGGGGTCCGCTAGACACCAGGGAATAACGGACTACCTTTTTATGTTTGCTTGCACGCATGAGCAAGAAACATTACGCGGCAGCTTAGGAGAGAAGCAGGTTGTGGAGGTGAGGCAGTATGGCAGCCAATGCCAGCACTCAATTTGTCAGCTTGGCGGTGTGCACCCAATGCAGGTCCAGTGTCCTGATGACACTGGTTCTGCAGAAGTGCCACCAACTTAAAACGATTTGGCCGCTGCAATGAGGGGTTGCCTCATCATTGCAGCATCAGCAATTCTGCTGCAATGAGGGAATGACCCGTCATTGCAGGGCAGTACCTTGCCTGGTGTAACAGTACCAGGAACATGGTGGCTCTATGTGGCCACCTCAGAACCGACGGGGGATGCCCAATCCCTGTGTTGTCTCCGACCCACTTCATTTGCTGATGGGAGTCAGTCCCTATTGGCATAATGTTCACTCTCAAGTTTCTGTTGTGTGCGAGGGTTGCCTAATCCCCTCGGCATCATCATCCCACAGTCTTTCTTTGCTTACGGGGGCCCAATCCCTGTTGACTTCAGTTCCCCTTCCCATTTCAATTTGCCGATGGAGCCCACCCCCATCAGCATAATGTCCCCACCCCTGATTTCTGCTGTTTGCTGAGGAGTGCCCAACTCTCCTCGGCATCATGCCCCCCATCTGTTTTCTGTGCCGACGGGGGGCCCAATCCCGTCAGCTTCAGTCCCTCCCCACAATGCAGGTGGTACACTGGAAGCCCACCCCCAGTCTACAAAACAACACCTGTGAAAGAAGAAACCAATTTGTGTAGTCTTTTTTTTACCTGTAAACAAGAAAACGGCCCCTCATGTCTCTCTCCTGCCCTCTCCCCAAACTGTGCCCACCCCTCTGCGTACCCTGCCTCCCCACCCCATACTTACTTCTGGAGCCTGGTGTGATGATCTTCGGTGGACCGGGAACACATCTGCACTCTTCAAAGCCGACCACAAACTGAAGAAATGACGGTAAGCTGTATAATGGCATAAATAGGGTTTTTTCAATTTTGGTGCATATCTTGAGCATTTTTGGGAATTTTGGCACCAAATTTTAAACATGGGGTTATTGGGAACCCTGCTCATGAATTCAGTCACTGTTATGGTGTTCTTCTGTCCCAAAAGGTGATTTTGCTGTCACTGCATGAATCACCTTGCGGGACCAATTAACGAAATGACATTGCCACTGTTCATGAGCAAAGGTCCTAAAATGCCTATGTTGAAAATTTGGTGGGACAAAAAAACATAAAATGACTGTGTTACAAGCATGCATTGCGCAGTTTCCACGTACCCTTGTAACTTTGCAAATTTGCAATATTTTCATGCCAGATTTTCAACACTGCCATTTTTTCACACCTCCTTATGAACAGTACAGCTGTCATTTTTCACATCCTGGCCAAAATATGTTTTCGTACTTCTGGCACAGAATAGCGCAGTTGCAGTGGGAAATCAGTATTTGGGACAGATTAACAACAAGCGACTGAGAAAGGGGGAGTAAGCAAGCTCAGAAGAGCTCTGTTGGAACTGCTACAGATTTCTTTTTGGGCAGAAAAAGGCGCCAACGGAGGCAGGAGCCCAGTACAAAAGGGCAGCCTGCAGTGCCATGAGAAACAGAATGAGCGAGTGAGAGAGGGAGAGTGAGCGGGCTCAATGGAGCTCTGTTGGAACTTCTACGGATTTCTTTGTGGGCAGAAAAAGCCACTAATGCAGGCAGGAGCTCAGTACAAAAGGGCAGCCTGTAGCGCTGGGAGAAACAGAACGAGTGAGTGAGACAGGGGGAGTAAGCGAGCTCAACAGAGCTCTGTCAGGGCTGCTGCAAATTTCTTTGTGGGCAGAAAAAGGCGCCAACGCAGGCAGGAGCCCAGTACAAAAGGGAAGCCTGCAGCGTCATCAGAAACAGAATGAATGAGTGAGAGAGGGGGAGTGAGCGAGCTCAACAGAGCTCTGTTGGGACTACTGCGGATTTCTTTGTGGGCAGAAAAAGCACCAACGCAGGCAGGATCCCAATACAAAAAGGCAGCCTGCAACGCCGGGAGAAACAGAATGAGCGAGTAAGAGAGGGGGAGTGAGTGAGCTCAACGGAGCTCTCTCAGGACTTTAGAGTTGCCCACCCACCTGCCCAGGGTCCTGTGTGGTCCTATATTACATCAGGGTCTCGGGGTGGAGACAAAGCAATGATTGGATACTTTTATGATTGCTGTAATAATACATCTAACCCTCAGGTGGCGCTATCCCAAGGGCTACTACCCCTGCCTGCTTGACTACTAACAGGTTGAGGGGCCTAGGTTCTATGGCGGGTGCCTCCACCCAGATGTCAGGGTTTATAGTGGTTAGACTAGCTTGATCACAGCCCTCTGGGACACCGTGACCCCCTTTGGTTCCCTCTAGTGGCTCACACAGTACACAGGAGTTACAGCCCCAATACCCCACGTATACACACTGTTCACTCATAAAGTACCACTTACCCTCGAGACTGATTCTGCAGAACGTCTCTGAGGACCCCCTGTAAAATAAGGTTAAACAACATACACAAACCAATACAATGCTTGGTATGTAGGTACTGACACTTCAGACAGTTTAAAGTTTAACAGCATCAAATCTGGTTTATTTAGAAGAAGAAGAATCAGCATTTATATAGCACTTTTTATACATCCAAAGCGCTTTACAAGCAATGCTAGACTGGTAGTGAAGTGACTGAATGTGTGGTGGCGGCCATATCACACATCATCACCCACACACAGCCTGGATAATTGCATGAACCGGTTTATGGGAAGGGGAATGTTGGCCAGAACACCGGGAATGTTCCCTACTCTTTGCAAAGAGTGCCCTGGGTTCTTTACTTCCACCTGGACACCCACAGGACAACACCAGGATGGGTAGAAGGGACCTCGGTTTAACGTCTCATCCGAAGGGCGGCACTCCCAGCAGTACAGCACCCCCAATACTGCACTTTCGGATGCCAGCGATTTTTAGGTGCAAGTCCAATCGTGTGGGATGAGAACCCACGACCTTTCTGGTCTAGAGGCGGATGCTACCAACTGAGCCACGCTGACACCTAGGGGGGTGTTTAGGTATTTAGGGGGAATAAAACACAGGAGGGGGAGATCAGGTTAATTGGCAGAATTAAATCACAGTACTGTGCACACATACAGGGTCTGAAAAGTCACACTCTGGGTACCCAGGTTTGGGGGTGGGGTGCTAGCCAGGTCTGTTGCCCAGAGTTGGCCGGCAGGTGCAGATGGATAGGGCCCTGTAGAAGAAAATAGATGAACAACACCTAATTGTAATCCGGAGCCGGATGGCTCAGTCCATGAAGCAGTGAAACAACAAGAATTAGATGACACACTTGTGATTGAAAACAGGCTGCAGGGCAGTACCCTGATTTGTACTTATAATACCCAAGCTGACGACCGGATGGTGGTTGTTCTTCTGGATTGCCAGAACAACAAGGCATGGAGACAAAGTCCTTGTGACTGGACCCCACTGCAGTTGATAGCAAACGGATTTAGTCCGATACAAGCTGAGGTTTGCTTCCAGCTTCAACACACAGCCCACAGCATGGGGATGAAATAGTGATTCCCACAAGCACTATGCATTCATATGTAAAGAAAAGTACTATACCAGGCAGGCTGCTCCTCGATCCCGATCGCACTACTGCAAAAACCCGGGAGCACACACAGCAGCTTCGGTTCCTGACAGATCGAACGTAATTCAGCAATTTCTCCAGTCTTCTACAGGGTGAGCCTGGTTTCCACTCTTCAGACTTCCTTCTTTCTCCTCACCAATCAGATTCAGTCCAAACTGGCACTTACAATGGCTGCAGGCCGAACCTCAGGGCCTCACATGTGCTCCCCGCGCGAAACTGTACACCGCAGAAGCACAGAGCTCCTTCTCTCTTCCCTGTCACAACTGATCTGATCTTTCCAGTCACAGAGCAGGGCATTTCCTTTAGCTCCACACCAATGTGTTGGCTGGTTTGGCTGTCACTCACAATAAGGCTCCCTCTGTTGGTGGAAAAAGGCACCACGGTCAAAACTACATTTTCCAGAGTCACTGCCCATACAGTCCCCTTGTGGCTGGCTCAAAATTAAGAGTCCAAGTTCTGATTCGTCCACATGCTCCATTTTAGGGCTCCCTTAACCCAATTGGCCCAGCACAGCAGTTTAGGTCCAAAATGGAGGGGTAACACACACAGAGTCCCAGCTGCAATAAAGGCAGGTTAGACAAACTACAATTTTGCTAATGCTTTAGATGATTACAGGCAAACAGTTACAGCTTTCAGATGGGCTCCTTTGCACTTCTAGCGACCTGCAAGATGGAGGCGATTACTCTGCAGCTGGGCGGGATTCGGGGCATTAAATACAGTCCCCATACAAACTAATTAAGTCTGCAAGCAGACAGCTCTTAAAGAGACAGTATGTGGAGGCTCAAATAGCACTCACTTGCAACCACATTTAAGCAGCTCAGACGCAGAATACAGAACACCACCCAGACTTGGAGCATTCAGGCAAGCTCCTGGAAGACTTTTGGGAACCCCCATTTGCAGGGGGGTTACATACAGATTTAGTTGTTCTGTTTATTTCTCTAACTGAGCTAAGTGCTGAGCTATACTGTTAGGATTGCTGTAATAATACGTATTTATTTGTTCTGTTTATTTCTTTAACTGAGTTGAGTAATACTTGGAGTGCAATACAATTTCTAACTGGGCTAAGTGAAACTATGAGGGCTGAGAACAAAAAGTATGGTAGCTGAGGGGTGAAAAATGGACAAGTAGGCTTTAGGATTGCTACAGTAATACAGTGTCCAATGGATGAGATTTGAGACTGAATTAACCCGGTAGGCAAGGGGGCAGTAGTGTGGGGGGAAACAGGAATTTGAGTTACTAGGGTCCTAACAGTTGTAGCAGGGTACAGAAACCAGGAGTAAGAGCCCGTAACATAAGATGGGGCCAAAATGGGGCAGGTGCCGCGTGTCAATAGGGTGGGCATCTTTGGAAGGGTGGTGGGGTGTACAGGGTGTGGGTCCGCCATGATCCTAGACTGGGCTTGGAGGATGAGGGAGGTGTATGCTCTGTAGACAATTGGCTAGTTTAAGGGAGGAACTGTGGAGGTTAGGGAGGAGTCTAAGTGGCAGGGCAGATGAGTATGGTAGGCATCCTGGCTGGGGGGGTGGAATAGGGGATGGCAGGGGGACAGGGAAGAACAACTAGGGACTGAAACTGACCCCAGTATCAGAGACACTAGAAAGAGAAGAAGGAGAAATGCCGAGGTGAGGGAGGCCTTCAGATGGGGAGGAAGAGACCATGAGGGTACCAGGAGGGAGCAGATGGCTGCGGTAGGGATGTACCAGGGGTGGGACCAGGGGGACATGGAGGGGAACAAGTAGGAAGGGGGAATCTATAGGGGGAAGAGATGTAGGAGGGGTATCGACTAGGAATAGATTCAAGCCTCTGGTATGGGGGGGCAGGAACATACTGAAGGGTGGAGGACAAGCGGGGCATGAGAGGGATGGCAACAGGTAGGAGAAGAGATAGCGAAGACGAAAGTGTAGAAGAGGGCTAGTAAGGACGAGGGGTGACTGGAGGAGAGAAGGCTATGGGAAGGGGAAGAATGGGAGGGGCATCACTATCGGTGTCAAAGGGAACGAGGGCTCTAAATTGACAACAACGGTGATAGAAGAGGGGTTGGAAATTAGCATGGGAGGAGGGGAGGTCAACATGGGAAGCCCAGTAGGAAGTAGTCAGGCTGGGAAGGGGTTCAAGGGGATGGGAGGAATAAGGCAGAGAAAAGGGTGGAGGCAGAAGTAGGGGATACAGATACAGAAGTCACAGAGAGTGCAGCTTGGGGGATAAGGGCAGGAAGAACGAATACTGGGGTGGTGGAAGGGCATTAGAAGGGAAAGGGGTGAGGGATGGGGGTACTTGTCCTGGGGATTCTATATTGAAAGGGGTGAGATGGGGCAGAAGGGGGGAAAGGCGCAGCTGTATTTGGGTTGAAGCTATCTCTGGGTTGACTGCAGGAGGGGCAGGCACTGCTCAAATGTGCAGTGAGGGGGAGGAAGAAACTTCATTTACTGTTGCATGTGGGTACAAATGACTTGGTGGGGAAGACTGTGGAAGTAGTGAGGGGGAGGTTCTAGAAGTTGGGCAGGCAGTGTTAGAGTGTGGGAGATTCGGTGGCATTCTTGGAGGTACTCCCGGTACTATGTGCAAGCATGGGGAGGAAGGGTAGGAGCGAGGACTTCCAACAAGTGGCTGAGGGATTGGTGCCACACCAAAGATTATGGGTTAGTGACTAACTGGGGTAGGGTCTGGGGGAATAGTGACTTGTACACGGAGGACAGGCTACACTTGAGCAGGGAGGGGACGGGAGTATTAAAGGCGGGATTAGAGGTGTACATCTCTACTAAGGTGCATTTAAACTAGTAGAAGGGGTGGCCAAAAGACTGAGGTTGGTAGAAAGGTCTGGACAGGGGAGCCTAATGAGCTCACCCCCCTAGATATAGGTAAAGGCAGAGGTGTAGTAACCCTGGGAGGGGGCGGGCAGAGTGGTCTGAGTGTAATACAGAAGGTACCACCACCTGATAAGAATAACGAGGAGAAAGGGTGCGGACTACTGGGAGGAGGGACTCAGGCCAAGTAGAAGAGTGAGGAGAAGGAGGGGTATGGGTGGAAGGTGGTCTCTCTCAATGTAAGTAGCCTGGGGAACAAAACTGCAGAGCTTCAGGCACTGCTTTCAGAGGGGAAGGTGGACACTGCTGCAGTGACAGAGACTTGGGCCACAAAGTACCATGATTGGGACTCTGCAATCCTGAGATACAGGATATACAGCAGGGACTGGGGGTTGTAAGGGGGGGTTGCACTCTGTGTGAGGAGGGGATCAAATGCATAACGGATGAGGGAGAAGAGGATAGGACAGAGGCACTTTGGGTGCAACTCCTGGACTTCAAGGGCAGAAAGCTGAGGCTGGGAGTGGTGTACAGACCACCAGCCCAATCCGAGGAACTGGATGGGAAGTTGGCAGAGCAGATAAGGAGGGTCTGTAGAAGGGGGAGTGTGGTGATAGTGGGGGATTTTAACCTACCAGGGTTTGACTGGAGCACCCCGACCACTAGCAGTACCAGGGGGCAGGTTCTCGTTGATGCATTCCAGGATGGCCTTCTGATGCAATTGGTAAGTGGGCCTACAAGGCTTGCTAGCACTCTGGACCTAGTACTGGCAAATGGGTTGGCGGTGAAGGAGGTATGGCTGGAGGACCTACTAGCGGGTAGCGACCACCAAACAGTGTGGCTCATTCTTGCACTGGGCAGGGAGACAGGAGGCACAGGCACTAAGGTAATGGACTTTAGTAGGGTGGACTTTGGGAGGATGTGAGCAATGCTGTGAGGGAGACTCCAGGATATAAGGCCAGGGATGGATGCAGAACCAAAGTGGGGAGTCATAAAGACTGGGCTAACAGAGGCCACAGTAGCCTGCACCATGGCCAGGAGTAAGAAGAACAGAGCCAAGAAACCATGCTGGCTGAAAGTGCTGCCAGGGGTGAGGGCATAGACTGAGGGCTGTATACTGGAAGTACAGGACAACAGGGAAGGGAGAGGATAAGGAGGCTTATGGGAGTTGGTCAAGGGAGGTGGCCAGGAGGGTGAAAAAGGTAAGGCCTCCAGGGAATTAAGGTTAGCACAGGGCATAAAGGGAGGGGAAAAGGACTTGTTAAGGTACGTCAGGGAAAAGAGGAAGTGCAAGGAACATTTTATGAGGATAAAGCAGGGAGCAGATTTGGTAGAAAAGGGGGAAGAGCAAGTGGAAATTCTAAATGAGTACTTCTGCTCCGTTTTCACTAAAGAAAGGGATTGTCTATTACCAGCATGGGCTGGGGGGGGAGGGGAAAGGAGGTGACAGACAAAGTGATCACAAGGACTAGGGTGCTACAGGGGCTGAGGGCAGTAACAGTGGACAAGGCACCAGGTCCCGATGGCATCTACCCCAGGGTGCTGAGGGAGATGGCAGAGCTGTTGGCTGAGCCACTGGCAGATCTGTTCAACACCTTCCGGGAAATGGTGTGTGTGCATGGGATAGGCATAAGGGAGCAATACAAATGACTATGAATAGATAGGCCACTGACAGAGCAAAGGCCGATGGCACATTTATAAGGTAGAAAAAGAAATGGGCAGACTGGATGGGCCTTGCGGTCCTTATCTGCCGTCAACTTCTATGTTTCTATGTGTGCGCCTCAGGATTGGATGGTAAATCATGTGGTGCCCATACGCAAGAGTGGGCCTAAGGAGGAGCCAGGAAATTATTAGACAGTCAGTCTCACATCCATAGTGGGTAAGCTTATGGAGGCAATACTGAAACAGAGACTGGTGGCATTCCTAGAGAGTAATGACCTACCTAGATGGGCGGCAACACAAATTCGTCTCAGGGAGGTCTTGTCAAACCAGCCTAATGGTGTTCACTCACCCGGTAAAGGTGATTGTGTTGGTTGACATCCATGGCACTAGAGACATTACCTCATGGGTTTTAGCCCACCTGATAGGCTAGGGATGCACATGACCTTAGGATCGAATTTCTAGTCCCCAGGTCCCAGAAGCCCCTGTTCTCCAGTTCGAATCTTCCATAGCTGAAAATAAGGTTAGTAATAGCACACAATGCTTTTAGCTGCTACACACACACTGAGATGCCTTCCGAATTTCTTGGCCGGAGTGGCTCCCTTTTTATTCACCTATTGATACAATACTAATACTCGGCCTCCTAAGCAGCCGACAGTAGCCATCCTCGATGACTCAAGCAGTGAGATATATGTACACATTGTAATGTCCCTCTTTTCCCCTATTTCACTAATGCAGATGTCCTCCTAGTCGCTCTGATCACTCTGAGGGAGGGCTTTGGAGTGCCATGGATGTCAACCAACACAATCACCTTTACCAGGTGAGTAAACATCCATTATGTTGGTTGACCATCCATGGCACTCCAGACATTACCTCATGGGTTGCTAATCAGCAGTACTGTACCCATCAGGTGGGACAGAGTGGTCTAAGAGTGAGAAGAGGAGGAACTGGCTGTCGAGAGAACCCGAGTAGCAAAAGGGGTCTGTAATTCATACAAGCAGTCCAATATATAGTGTCTCGCAAAGGTGTGGATGGAGGTCCAAGTGGCTGCCCTGCAAATGTCCTCCATAGACACATTAGCCCTCTCTGCCCAAGAGGTAGACACCGCCCTGGTAGAGTGAGCTCTAATTCCCTCTGGGGGCATTAGGTTCTTTGCCTTGTATGCTTCTAGAATGGTTCTCTTGAGCCAGCTCGCTATTGTGGATTTGGATGCTGCCTTTCCCTGTCATTGCCCTTTAGCTACAATAAACAATCTTTCTGTCTTATGTATTGGCTTAGTTCTGGATATGCACATGGCTAGGGTGCCTCCCACATCTAAGTGATGAGGGATGGCAATGTTCCCCAGTGATCTATCAGAGAGGGTAGGCAATTTGATGGGTTGTTCCCTATGAAAGAGGGATGCAACCTTGGGTTGAAAGGCTGGAACTGTCGGTAAGTGTACCCCCTGTGGAGTGAATATGGTGTAAGGTTCTCTGCAGGAGAGAGCCCCCAGTTCGCTAATCCTCCAAGCGGAGCAAATGGCCATGAGGAAGCATGCTTTCAAACCTGCCCAGAACAAATTCACCTGACTCAGTGGTTCGAATGGCGTTGTGCTGAGGAAGTCTAGAACTAGGGTTAGGTCCCATGTGGTGATGAGAGTCCGAACCCTGGGGCGTAGCACTTCTACCTCCCTGAGGAAGCGAACCACGTCTGTGTGAGCTCCTGGACTGTGTTGCCCTATGGGGCAGATGGCGGCGCTGATGGTGGACAGCTGCTCTCAGAGTGAAGAGTGCGATAAGCCTTTGTTTGCATCCTGCTGTAAATACAGTAGAGTGGTTGACATGTCGAACTTTTTGGGTTCTACACCCTTGTCCCTGCACCATGCCATGAAGATTGCCCACTGCCTGCCATAGGTGGAAGTAGTGGAAGGCCTTCTGTATTGTAGCAGCGTAGATATGACTGATGCATGGTACCTGGCTTTCAACAGTCTCTGCCTCTCAGAAGCCAGGCCGTTAGCTTCAAGGTTACTGGTGCGGGGTGGACCACTGGTCCCTGCGTTAGCATGTCTGGTTGGTACGGTAGTCTGTGTTTGTTCAGTGCCGTGGCTACCACTGCTGTGAACCATGCTTGCCGCGGCCAGTACGGTGCCACTAGGACAACTGTTTTCTGAAATTGTCGAATCTTTGATAGTACCTGTGGTAGGAGAGGCATGGGGGGAAAAATGTAGGACCAGTCCCGTGTCCAGGTCTGGGATAGGGCATCGATCCCTTGAGAGTGGTTATTCCTGTACCTGGAGAAAAATCTCCTCACCTGGGAGTTCTCTGCTGTTGCCATGAGGTCCATGGAAATGGGACCCCAAGCTTTCTGTATCAGCTGGAACAGTTCGGGGTGCAGGTGCCACTCTCCCGGGTGAACCTGTTGGAGGCTGAGCCAATCTGCCCAGGTGTTAAGTTTTCCTGCCAGGTGGACCACTCCAATGTGCCTGAGGTTGGTCTGGGCCCAGGTCAGCAGCCTCGTTACCTCTGCATGGCCCTGCTCCTGGTGCCCCCCTGTTTGGCAATGTAAGCCATGGTGACTTGATTGTCGGAGCGAATCAAGACCAACTGACTGTGGATGGTATCTTGAAAGGATCTGAGGGCATAGTAGACTGTCCTCATCTCCAGTACGTTGATGGGCAGTCTTGCCTCCGGAGTGGTCCATCGACCTTGGGCTGAGAGACGTCCCAGGCACGCTCCCCAACCCATCTTTTTCGATGGTGACATCGTAGGTGGTCTCCAATGGAACCTCTCATGTGGGGGACTGGCTCATTGACCACCAGACAAGGGAGCATCGTACCGATTCCGGAAGAGGTATCCTGATGTTCAGGTTCCGCTCCTTCGGGGATCCCCTGGTCAGCATGTAGTTCTGCAGTGGTGTCATGTGCCACCAGACCCAGGGAACCAGACTGATACATGATGTCATACAGCCTAACATCTGGGCTTTTTGTCCAATGGTAGGAAGGCTGCAGGCTCTCAGCTGTTGTGCTAAGACCCTCATGGTTTCCACCCTTTTCTGAGATGGTCTGGCCCACCCCTGGGATGTGTATATCTCCACTTCCAGGTGTTCTATTTGTTGTGTGGGTGCCAGGTAACTTTTGACCTGATTCACCACCCAGCCGTGTTCCTTGAACGCCCGTAGTGCCAACTGGGTGACCTTCGGTGAGCGTTCTTTGGAACAAGCTTGGATCAGCCAGTCATCCAGGTATGGGATTATGTACACCCCTTACTCCCTCAACCTGTGACCAGGACTACAGATACCTTGGTAAACATCCTTGGTGCTGAGGTAAGACCAAAGGGCAGAGCCTGATACTGAAAATGTTGCCCTAGGATATGAAAACATAGATACTGCCTGTGACTTGGCCTGATCAGGATGTGTAGATATGTGTCTTTCAGGTCTATTGATGTTAGGTAGATGCCTACCAGAATGCTGTGGATGGTTGACCTTAATGTCTCCATCTTGAACCTCTGTGTGATCACATGTTTGTTGAGGTGTTTGAGGTCTAGGATGGGGCAGAGCTCCCCTGTCTTCTTGGGCACGAGGAAGAATATGGAGTACACTCCCTGTTCTTGCTCATGAGGGGGCACCACTTGGATCACCCTGTTCTGCATCAAGTCCTGCAGAATTTGTTGGACTTGATGGGCTGATGACTTTCTTTTTGAGATGGGAGAGCTTACAAACCTGTGTGGGACCTTTTCTGAACACGTTTCCTCTTCATGGGCAAATTCTGTAGCAACACCTTGGATTCATTGTCTGCTTCCCACAATTTGAGCCACAAAGCTCTCCTGGCACAGTTTGTTAGTGCCATTGCCCTGGCATTTAATTTTAGAGTGTCTACTGCAGTGTCTGCCAAGTATTTTGCTGCATCAAGAGTGCATTCTAACAATCTGGACTCCCTGGTCTTAGGGTCAACTTTCTCCAGAAGTTCTTCGAGCCATTGAATTTGGGCACGAGTGGTATAGACTGCAACTGTGGAGGCTTTGGCTGCTGTGCCCTCTATTTCAAATAATTTCTTCAACATGTCCTCTTCCTTTTTATTTGTAGGGTCCTTTAGGGATATGGTACCACAGGGTAGTACGGTCTTCTTGCTAAGGGCCGCTACCTGGGGGTTGAAAGTGGGTGCAGTGCACCAGGCGCTGGCCTTGTCCTCCTGCACAGGGTACATGCATTCTAGGTTTCTCTTATCCAACATTTGACCCAGTTCTGTAGACTACCATTCTTTGCTGAAGATGTCATCAATTGCTGGACAAATGGGAAAGGTGTCCTTGGTGATTTTTCTTTGCTGGATCATGGGGTCGAGTTTCAATTCAGGCTGGCCCTCCTCAAGCTCGAATCTCATAGTGGTCTTGATTATCCTCATGAGGCCTGGGACCAGGTCAAATGAGAACAGCTTGGATGTAAGAGATGGCACTGATTGCTTTTCCATCTCTTCTTCATCAGCTGGAATGTGCTCCCCATCATCAGGGAGGTCTTTATCCCCCACGTCCTCCCCTATATCCGGTATGGGGGTACTTGGGGATGGCTCAACTGTATCTGGATGAGTTTCAGTGGTCCTACCTGGATTCTCTGGTTCTGGTAGTAGCTTTGGGGACTGGGGAAACTTGGACTGGGTCATGGCCTCCAGCCTCTCCATGATCTTCAACATAAAGTTCTGCTGGCTCTCCATCATGGCCACTGTTGCTTGTTGATTCTGCAAAAGGATGGCTCCTGGGTCAATCCAGTTAGCTCCGCTGGGTCCTGGAGCATCCAAACCCATCCCTGGAGATTGCTCCAGAGACAGGTCATCCTCGTCATGGAGGCATGTGGGGCATTGAGGTCCCACATTGTGGGGCATCAGGGTGGCACTACATGAGGTGCATTTTCTTGCCTTCACCATCTCTGGAGAGAGAAGACAAAAAATGGAGGGATTGTTAGGGGCGGAGTCATAGTGGGCTTCCAGAGGAAGAAAACTGGATGCCCCAACATGGTGTTACTGCCTCTGCTAACTAACCCTTAAGTAATCCCCCTTTGAGGTGGCCTTAAGGGGCAGGGGACTCCCCCCGCATAAGCGCTCTGTTACATTGCCCCCCATGCTGAGACAGGCTGGTGCCGGCTGGGGAAAATGACTTATTCAGATCTACATGGCATGCAAGAGGAGGTTGTGAGAATCAAACCCAGGTCTGGTCTGCTGAAGTACTAAGCTTGTTCAAGGCCCATTACTGTAACCTCTAGGCTATGCCGACAACACTTTAGGCCAAACAAAAGAGATGCTCAGCCGCCTACAAGATGGTGACCTTCTTAGATGGCCGAAATAATTGGATGTGGTGGCCCTCTAAAATAGCTGACCCAATTGCAATGCATATATATATATATATATATATATATGAAAGGGACATTAGCCCCTCCCGTGCCGAAGGGCTGCTGTGGAGAGGTGCCCTTAGGCGAATGGGGGTGGCCAGTATAAGCATCAGCGTTGAGAACCCGCTCAGGCCTGCTGCTAGAGAGAGGGGCCCTAGGCCTGAGGGGATGATGGCTCAACTAGGCCGGCCACTAAGGAAGGGGCCTAGGTCTGACAAGATGGTCCCAGAATTCATCAGCAACACAGAATCAGTTGTCCCTAGTCCCTACGGTGCCTTGAGGTCTCCGCTTGGGAGGGGATTCCCATGAGGCCTGAGGTAACTAAATATCCACCTGCTGTGGACCTTGATCCTCGCATGAGGGCAGGGGTTCATCAAAGTAAAAGTCCCCCCCCCCCCGCTGTGAATCTGTCCAAGAGTAAAAGCTCGATCTGCCCTCCCCTGTCTCTTTTCTTCTGAAATAAATTTCTCTGTTTGTAGGAGGTTCTCCCAACATCGTTGGAGATGTGGTGAGTGCCAGGAGAGAGAGAAGCAAGAGACAGGGGAAGTCGCGGGCAGGGCCGGTCCCTTGAGATGCTCGTGCTTCAGCGGCCCACCCAACCATCTGGAAAAAGCTTGCCTGCCGCATGGAGATTAGGTACGCTGTGCCGCCATGTAAGGCAGTAAATCCAGTGACTGTACCAGCAGCCTGTAGCCTCTCATGGAGAGCTGAAAATGAGGGGAGATGGTGGAGGAAGAGGGGGGGTGGGGGGAGGTCACTCGGACCATGCGAAGCCAGTGGGCATTCCGAAATGTTGTCCAGAATGGCATGTTAGCACCCAAAATCAATTAGGCTCTTTGTTTCTTGAACAACCAAGGGCTTGAGCTGCCCCGAATGCAGAGAAAGGCGCTCCGGCGTGCCCGTGACCATGCAGGCCTCTCCCAGCCCCAAACATAATGCCACAAAATAGATTTCAACAGCAGATAAAAAAGATTTAAAAACCAATGAAAACATCTAACAAGATAGAACAGCACAATCTTTTCTGACCTATTTTATACTGACAACACCAACAATACTTCAGCTGGCCCAAAGAGTCAGACTCCTAATCCATTGCCATTCATAATACAGGTAACAAAACTCCATTTAAACAGTAGAAAACTGCAGAAAATTACTGTAGAACATATTAAGGCAGGCTCAAAGCATTTTACCTCCAATGGACAAAATGTTTGTTGATTGCCACTGTAGGAATCAGATAGATTAAATATTAAAGTCCTCATGGCAAGATGAATAAAATTAAAAAAAACACATTAGTGTACATGCTGAAAGGCAAAACAAGTTCAGAAACTGTGTCAGAAAATGTTTTTGTTTAAAATGCATGAATTTTTTTAGCTTTAAATTTAAACTATGGATACATCTCAGTTCAGATATACCTGGCTCTACCATGCTGGTTTGATATTCTTTATGTCGACCGGCATTACAGCGACAGGAATCAAATCGACTGCAAGTTGTGGTCTACATGATTCCTATGTGTCTCCCGGTCCTGTTTTTTATTGGGGCTGTTAGCCCCCCAACCCCCCTTGTGGGGGGCTCTGGCCCCTGTCCCCTGTGCCCCATCATTTGGATTCTCAACCCCAGTCGGAGTTGATTTGGGGCAGGGGTGCATGACCTGGAGACAGCATGCCCCTGTCTCAGGCACACCAAGACTGACCTGTCGGCAAAGTGTTGATTTTGCCGACAGGTATGTATTTCGCTGTGTTGGTGTCACCGTAAGGGTGGCATACCAGTATACCATACAGGAGGTATTTCTAAGGGTCCTCCCATAAACTGTTTTTAGTCTCACAGATTCTACGACTACTAGTAAACTAACATATATTGATGGTTAGCTCTATTTGCAAAAGGGTACCTTCTAGCTTCTGTGGTGTGTTTAAGAGGCCCTACCTATACTGCATTTTAGACTCACAGTTCTTTTTCTAAGTAACTAGTATTACGGCTGCTTATTTTTCTATACTGTATACTGTTTTACTGCCCTGCTTCAACTTGTTACTTTCAGGGACTTCGTATATTTTGTTGTTGTTTTGACTGGTTATTGTGCTTTAGTGGGTCCCTACTGTGTGTAGATTTGTTTCACTGCACTTTGTATTTGCATTTTAAAGAGCAGCCGCTTCTTAGCTGCTGCTGACTTGTTGCTGCTCCCTCCAACATATACAATACCTCACCTGCCCCAGAGTTGAGGGACGTAAAGAATTCCTTTTTTTCCTGACCATTTATGATGTTATAATGCTGCTAAATTCCAAATACTAAAAACAGAGCTGCTTCCTGACCTTAGCCCACCAACATGCCCCCACAGAGGTACATGCAGCCCCATTTTGTGATGTCAGAAGGTGAAGGCTGTGTGTGTGCATACCCCATTGATTTTTTTTTTTTGGGGGGGAGGACTTTTCCATACATTTTATTAATGTTTATAGTCAAAATTTTAATAAAAAAAGATACAAAGTTAAAAAAGTATGACAAACTACTACATAATAAAATTCAACTATGGTGAAAGTTGAAAAAATTGGTTGGATTTTCATCAGTTAGTTGAAGTCAGAAATGTCAAATTAGTTGAAAAAAATCAGTCATAATGTGTGGTAAGTCAGTCATAATTGTTTTTTCAACTGACTCCGGGGTCTAATCTGTTTGACTCCTGCTTTTCCAATGCTAATACTAGCATGCAAACATTCGGTGTTGACAAATGCTTGTTTAATTAAGGGGATATTGGATAGGGAGGGTAGTCTTCTAGACACCAGGGAATTATAAAAGTTCTTTCACATCAGGCACATGATTGGTGGGTGGGGGACCACTAGAAACTAAATTTTTTTACATCCAGCCTGCGATCAGCGGGGGGCACTAGATACCAGGAATGTTATTCTACATGGGACATTGATTGGCGAGGGGGACCACTGAACACCATGGAATTGTATTTTACATTGGTCCAGTGATTGTCGGGGGCTAATTTTGTATCAGGCCAGCAATCAGTAGGGGGAACCACTAGACACCAGTGAATTTTTATTCTATGGGGGCTGGCATTCGGCAGAGGGGGGAACCACTAAGTTCAGTGTATTCATGTATTAAACTGTGGAAAAAAAGCCGCAGAACTGACTACTGAGAGTGATCAGTTCCGAAGAATTTTTTCTTGCAATTTAATACATTAGCCCACATTCCGTATATTTATTCCATCGTTCTAAGGTGAAATTTCCATGAAAGTTGCCAAAATGATTTCCGAACAACTTTCACATAGATCCCACTGGCAGAATTTTTTTTCACAGCTCTAGCCATGGTAAAACTAATGCTGTAAAAAATTATCCTAAGTTTTACTTTCACAGTGTTTCACCAGAATTGATCCAGGACTGTGTTTTAAAGTACGATCCTTGTCCAAATATGGGTCCAGATAATGCTGACTACAGAATATTGAAATTGGCTGTTTCGGGTCTGGCTAAACCACTGGCTACTGTTTCATGGGGTTTTCATAGTATTCGTAGGGTATGCTGCTAGCTGGGCCTACAGGAGGAGGAGAGGGTGGGTGGGGGTATCGGCAAGATGGCTGCTAGCTACTCCGCTTCTCACCATGCTGCTGGAGTTAAAGGAGTAGTACACCCAGCATTTGCAAAAAACATATGTTGTGCAGAGTGTTTTGATTTGTGTGTGAAGTCCTAGTGTGCCCTTCCCTCTGTCTGCTATTAGGAGTTTTTCCTTAATAAGCCTGCTAGCTCTATGGTAATTTTACGACTCCTGGGGATCGCCATCTGAGCCAGATTTATTGCTTTTCTTGTTCCTGCAATGCATTCTGTCTCATGTGACAGTGATGTAGCTGAGACCATAGATTCAGCTGCAAGCACTGTTTTTTAATTAGTTCACAACAGCAGAGCTGTGTAAATTGTCTTATCCAATGTACACAAATGGCTACATGTACAGTTTCACAAATACTTGAGAGCTGAGTGGGGTTTCTCCAAGAAAACAGCTACTATATAACTCTAATTCAATATTTTTGTTTTCTATGTGTGTCAGGTTTAGCTAGCAGGAGTAAGTGTTTTGATTTTAAAACTTTTAATTTCATCAAACTACACAAAACCATAAAAGGCACAGAAATCACCACAGATCATTAATGCTATAATTAATAAAGACTCTAGCTGTTTTCTTACAGAAAACCCCAGTCAGCTCTTAAATATTGCTAAACTGTAAATGTAGGTACCAGCATTCCATGAGGTAGAACTGGCTGTTAGTGCTGAATTTGCTCTGTGACATGATTTAAAAATTTTTTTTTTTACAAATGTGAAGTATTTTTTAATAAAGTATTTATTTCTTATTAAAGATAAACATGTGTATGTGTGAGCTATTTAATGAGATTGAGGTATAAAATACACAATGGGTGGGATATTCAAAGCAGTTGCGCATTGTGCAACTGGGTTGTGCCTACGCAATAGCGAACTTGCACCGGAGAGCGATATTCAGCGGCAGCAACTGCGCAGCGCAAGTGACAGTGCACCAGTGCACAATGGGAATGTATGTATGTGCAAGTGCAGGGGGCGTAGCCATGAATATGCGGCACAGTGCGATATTTAACACCGGACAAATGGCGCAAGCATGGAGCAAACGGCAGTTGCACAGAGCACACTTGAGTCCATAAATACAGGGAGCAAGTAGGAGAAGGGCACCTGCACCAGAGGGGAGCAGGAGAGAGGGAGACAGACAGGCCGGCAAACAACTGACTAGGAGACAAGGAGAGGGACACAGACAGAGGCAGTGACAGAGAGGGAGTGACTGTGTGTGTATGTGAGAGTGAGTTTGTGTGAGTATGACCGACAGGGAGGCGTCGGTGTGAATGTGTGTGCCTGTGGCACCAGGCCCATGAGGAGCAACACAGGAACCCACAGGGGCAGGAGTCAGAGGCCACAGGCAATCAGGCAGCCAGCTGCGGGCAGGACATACAGACATGGGCCCTGCTGAGCAGTCTGCACAGCTACACACAGCCGGGAGGGCCAGTGGAGTAAGACACCCGGGGGGTGGACAGGACAACAGGGGCCATGGCCAGTGCCACATTCCAGATGGAGGCCATAATGAGGGGTGTGTGGAGGCAGGAGGCAGGGAGGTGCGGCTGTGGAAGGGCCCGTCAGTGGTATGCCCAGAACAGGTGGTATTGTGCCCGCACCACCTTCGAGAACTACTCTGATATGGAGATCATGGACTGGTATCACCTGAACAGGGCGATTCTGAGGCAGCTCTGTGAGCTGTGCAGTGAGGAGATGTAGGCATCCACTAGACAGAGCCACGCCCTGACGGTGGAGATGAAGGTTACAGCTGTCATGTGCCTGCTCACCACGGGCACCTTCCAGAGGCCAACAGGGGACACCACAGGCATAACCCAGTTGGCCGCGTCATGGCTCCTCACACAATTCCTCAATGCCCTGCTGCCACATGCTGTGGAATACATCCACTTCCCCAGCACACTGGCAGAGCATACAGCAAACATACAGGAGTTCCACAGGGTAGCACGTATGCTTGGCATGCTAGGGGTCAGTGACTGCATCCATGTAGGCATCCGCATGCCACCTGGCCCAGAGGGGGTAGCATATGTCAACAGAAAGGGCTACCCCAATATCAACTGCCAGGTGGTGTGCGATGCCAGGGGGTGCATAATCAATGTCTGTACCACACACCCTGGGGGAGCACATGATGCCTTCATCTGGCCCAGCTCGGCATTGTGCCACAGGTTCAAGAGTGGGGATATACCCACTGGCCACCTAGTGGGTGAGCATGCCGAGACCATGGGCAGCTGGGAACAACAGGGCATGGGGGGCAGGCAGGGCAGGGACACCGCAGGGTGCAGCTGGGAAAGATGAGGGGTGCAGCAACATAGGACACCAGGCTAACTGATTCTCCTTCCACACAGGTGACAGTGGTTACCCACTCTGGACCTGGCTGCTCACCCCCTACTGGCACCCGTTGACCCCTGAAGAGGAGTGGTACAATGAGGCACACGCAAGCACATGGAACATCATTGAGCATGTGTTTGGGCTCCTGAAGGCATGGTTCTGTTGCCTGGACAGGTGTGGTGGTGCCCTACAGTACAGCCCCTCAAAGGCCTGTGGCCTATTCCTGGCCTGCTGTATTCTGAACAACATGGCCACTGTCCGTGGAATAGCTGTCGAGGTCAAAGAGGGGAACTGCAGTGCAGACAACGCAGAAGTCGTGCCATGTGGTGGTGGGCAGCCCCCCGGGTGGAGGGATCCCCGGCTGACCAGGATGGCACACCAACGCAGAGCCACAATAGCGGAGGAGCACTACGGCGCACGCAGGTAGGTGGACAAATACCCATGGATAGGATGGCCACAGTGGCGTGGCACACTGGCATGCACTGGCATGCCCTGCAGCCTGAACAGCTGGGTGGGGGACATGGGCGGGCGTGGGGCCAGACCAAATGGCCACACACACCAGCACACAGCACGGCAAGGCACACCTCACACACACCAGCCCACACACCCACTCACCCACCCACACACATATACCCACCCCACACACACAAACACACACACTGGCACCTGCAGGCATGCACCCGGGAGCTAGCACCAGGCATGGATCAGACACAGAACACTGATGCATAGGTGCATCCAGTGCTGCGTTGGCATCATCACGTACACACCACACACACCAGTGACCGGGCAGATGTGCACACTGCCCATGTGTGGCACAGTTCACGGATGCCACATCTGTGGCATGCATGTGCACACACAACACCCATGTGCACACAGAGCAGCAGCAGTAGACTGCGGACAGAGAGGCGGGCACATCAGGTCCACCGTGAGGTCACACGACTGCTGCAGACACATGGATGGCCCCGCTGAGGCTGCCCAACAGACCCAGGCTGTTCGACAGCCACAGGGGGTGTCTGCGATGGTCCCCCAAGGGTGTTACTGCGGGAACACAACCATGTCCTCACAGGGGTCTGCAGGCTCCCAAACAGACCCGCACCGGGCATGCCCGGAATGCCCACAGTGGATCCCAACATCGACACTGAGGGGGATCGCGCAACACCGGGACCGTGGGATGGACAATGCACTCTGTGGGGTCTGCGGTGGCTGGCTGTGCCCCATGGTGGCCAGTGGGACTAGGCCTACTGTGACTGCAGTTGTAAAGTGATCCAGGGCTGCGGTCATGTCCTCCCACAGTCGATTGATGGCATCCTGGACATGTGCAAAGCCCCTGTTATGCTGCTCAGCTGCCTGGTGCACCTTGGCATGGAGTGCATGCACCCCAGCCATGAGCAGCACCTGTTGCTCCACAGAGGCCCATAGCAATCGGGTGTGCTCGTGCAAGCGGTCAGCACCCCGGGACACATGGGCATTGCGCCGACCCACGGGTGGTGTGCGACTGCTCTGCCCAGTCCCCCACTCAGGAGGGCACTACACAGTGAGGTCCCCTTGGGGCTGCTCAGTTACTGCTGTATCAGTGGCGGATGCTGCAAACAGCCCCCCAATGTCCCCAGCCATCTGCCACTGCCGCCCCTCAGGCTGCTGTGCACTGGGCAGTGCCTGTGCAGCTGTACCACCACCACCACCACCACCATCCACTGGCGCTGTGCCGCTGAGGCAGATGGCAGCCCTGGGGGCAGGGGCAGGCAGCTGACCCACCACCATCAGGGCACTGGTGATGCTGCCAGGGATGGTGTATGGTATGGTTGTCTCCCCCTCAACAACACCCTCACTGTCCAGGACAATAGTTGCATCATCATCAATGTGCATGTGGCCTGTGCCTACACCTGTTGCGCATCATACACTAGGTGCACCATAGGCCACGTGACCCTCGGCCGCCATAGGGCTTATGGTGCATTTTTGCCATAGGACCAATGGCACTTGGGCGCCATAGGGCCTGTTGGCCGTGGTGCCCTCAGGCCCCTATTGCATGTCTTGTATTGTGGTCCCAATAGTGCACTCATGCACAGTGCACTTGCTGACCCCTGTCCTATGCCCCCAAGGGGCCTCTTACCCACATTGCAGTGCAGCCACACCCATACCGTACATCCCTGGGTTTGCGTGATTGACGAGGGCAGCGAATCTCCAAGTGAGGTGCACATCTATGGCACGTGGAGCACGTGCACTACAGAGTGCTATTTTGGTTTGCTACATGGAGGTGTTGCAATACTGTGCTGCGCAGAACCATGGGCTCCCAACTGGAACCAGGTTGAAATGGTGAATCTGGTGGCCCTGGTGGAGCCCCATGCAGGCAGCCTGTTTGGCCAGCAGCCCCTCGCCAGGCCTAGGATGGAGGTCTGGCAGGAGGTGGCAGACGGATTGGAGCAGGTCACTAGTTTGCGGCACAGTGAGGAACAGTGTCGCCACCAGCATGGTGACCTACAGAGACAGAACCTGGAGTGGCTCAGGGTGCTGCAGGCGTGAGTCCAAAGGGGGGGCTGTGCCACGGCCAGGTAAGTGTGCATCGCCTGCATCCATACACGTCCAGTGTACCATGGGGCTGGCAGGGCTGCATGCCATGCTGGGGGGGCACCAGTGCTGCGTACTCTGTGGCCTGGGGCAGCAAGCCCTGGGTGCACTGCACCACCGCACTGTGGCCATGCCGGGCTGGGGTGCACTCTGTGCAGGGGGGGATGAGGGCAGTGAGCACATGGTGTTGCTGTGTACTGATGTGTGCATGTTCGTGTTTCTGTCCTAGGTCCTGAGGACAGGAGGAGAGCTGGCGGGCCACAGCAGGCTGCCCCGGGACCCACGGCTTGGGATGCAGGTCAGACAGGAGGAGCCACCAGACTGGCGTAAATGGTGCAACAGCGTGCATGTAGGCACAGTGTAGTACTGCAATGTTGTGCAGGGTGGGCGGTGGGGATTGGAGTGCAGCCACGGCCTCCTCTGCGCTGAGCCATGGCAGCTGTGTACTGCCTGCAGTTTGCGTGGCACCATGCTGTGGCCATTGCATATGGGTGTGGTTGTTGCTGGTGGGCTGTGGGTGCGTCCAGCTGCCACCTGTGCCACTGTGGTCCTGCTGCTGCACCATGCCACCTGCATGCCACATTGCTGGCGGTTGGCCCATGAGTGGCAGTGTCCAACACTTTGCATAGCCATGACATGCCGGGTTGGCGGCAGGTGTGGGCCCAACCACTGTGGGTGGCCAGGGTGCCACCCCAGGGGTGAGTGTCACCACTGTCTGCTGTGCACGGTGGGGGGCCCGGGTGTCCTGGACACACACTGATCACGTGTTCCCTCCTTTGTCATAGGTGTCTGACGAGGGCCTCGCCAGGCAATCAACAGTCACCTCCTGAGAAGGATTATCACCATCACCACCACCACACTGGAGGTTGCAAGACTCATGCATTGGCTCCTGCAGTGGGGACAGCGCTGGGCAGTGGCGGGACGGGGTTGCCCGTAGGACCTGTTGGGCCTGCACCAGCTGTTTCTTCACCTATCCTCCCTTCCCATGCCCTCCCCTGTCCCTTTGTGTAGCCCTGTCCACTGTCCCCTTACCTCCCTTCCCTGCCGTCTGCCGGCTCTGTATATAGTTTCCTCTTCCATATTCCCTGTTGCTTTGCTTTATTTGTTGATTGTGTTTTACTTGTTGATGGTTCATTGTTATTTAATACAGATCCGTTATGGTTACCCATCTGTGTCCGGGTCTGCTTTGTGGCTGGTGAGTGGAACCATGCTGCAGTGGTGTGCTGGGAGTCTGTGTGGTGTGCCTGTGTCAATCTGAGGGATGTGCATGGTGGTGTCTGCCCATCAGTCAGTGGCTGTGCCCTGGGGTGGCCATGCGCTGGCTGTATGGGTCATGTGGCATATGTGTTGTGTGCCATTTGCCTGTGTGTTGCCGGCTATGGCCTGGGAGGCATGGTGCATGTCATCCACCGGGGGGGTGTCCGGTGGCAGTCCAGCCATGGCCTTCGGTGCCAACCTTCCTACATCCACCGCTGTGGCACACGTGGGTGGGGGTTGGCTACATGCCCGTTCTCCTTGGGTGGTGTTCCATCTTGGGCCAGCTGTGCCTCTTGCCTGGCTCCCCCATCTCCCCAGTGGCCACACTGTCCTCCCCGGTGCCTTGCCCCTTGCTGTGTCTGTGGCTAGTCCATATGTGTCCTGGCCCATCTTCCTTGGCCTCTTGCACATCCATGGTTGCGCTATTGCGCATGTTGGGTTTCTCCCTGGCACACCTCTGAGTGCACTCTGGTGCATCCATGTGACATTCAGTCATGTTGTGCTGGTGCATGCCACCTGTGAAACCTTTGAATATCGCGCTCAGTGCGCCATGGTGCATTGGACTTGTGCTGCGCCAGCCTTATGCTGGTGTATGGTGTATTTCTGAATATCCCACCCAATAAATTTTGTTTTATCATTTGAAAAAATGCTATACACTAAGTTTGTATTGCAGTGAACCATCGTAAAATGGAATCAAATGTGCAGCTGAAATGGTCACTGTCAGTGTGGCATCCTATTGCTTTCATGCCATACCACACACAGGAGTGAAACTGACTTCAAAGTATTTTGCAGTTTCTAGGCTGCAGATTCATACCATACACTTCATACATTTGTTCAGTAAAATGTATGAAACAGGCCGCTGGGTGGCTCTAAGGGCTGAGGCATTGGCTGCACTCTTGGAGCTGTGCCAGCGACTCAGGTTTGAGAACAAGCCTGGGACATTGGGGGTCAGCAGGGGGGTTGGCAGGAGCTGGATTTAGCTGTCATCTGACAGCTCTCCTCTCTGTGGGAGGGACTGGCACTGTGCCAGATAGAGGACAATGTTGGGAGGGAGATGGTGCTTGGCAGCAGCCATGTCTACACACGGCTTCCTACCTGGACCATGGTCCTTCATACCAGCGCCCTCTTGAGAGGCTTAAGGGCCATGATGTAGCTCATGCACTGGCAGAACAAGGGATGAAAAACTGCAAACAACTCCCGGGCGTCATGCACTATGATGCCGGGACCCAGCTGAATACGAGGGATGGTGGAGGTACCCCTGGAGCTGAGGCAAGGGACAAGTACAAAAAAAAGCATCAGTAACCAGAAATTACTAATAAACTGTTCAAAACAACATCAGCAATCTTTATATTAAAGCTTAGAATGTTTTTGATTAAAATTAGGAAAAAAATACTGCAACAACTTGCATGGCAATCTAGTTAAATAACTTACACATACGCACACTTATCTTTAATAAGAAATAAATACTTTATTAAAAAAATACTTCACATTTGTAAAACAAAAAAATCTGAAAATCATGTCACGGAGCGAAATCAGCACTAACTGCCAGTTCTACCTAACAGAATGCTGGTACCTACATTTACAGTTTAGCAAATACTTGAGAGCTAACAGTGGGGTTTTCTGTAAGAAAACAGCTACAGTCTATTAATTATAGCATTGATGATCTGGGGTGATTTCTGTGCTTTTTATCGTTGTGTGAAGTTTGATGAAATTAAAAGTTTTAAAATCGAAACACTCCTGCTAGCTAGACCTGACACACATAGAAAACAAAAATATTGCATTAGAGCTATTTATTAGCTATTTTCTTACAGAAAATCTACTCGGTTAGCTCTCAGGTATCTGCTAAACTGTACATGTAGCCATTTGTGCACACTGGATAAGAAAAGTTACACATCTCTTCTGTTGTGAACTAATTCTAAAGCAATGCTTGCAGTTGAATCTATGGTCTTGGCTACATCACTGTCACATGAGACAGGATGCATTGTAGGAACAAGAAAAGCAATAAATCTGGCTCAGTTTGAGATCCCCAGGGGTTGTAAAACTACCATAAAGCTAGCAGGCTAATTTTAGGAAAAACTTCTAATAGCAGACAGAGGGAAGGACACAGTAGGTCTTCACACACAAATCAAAACATTCTGCGCAACATATGTTTTTTTGCAAATTCTGGGTGTACTACTTCTTTAATAAGTTAAAGCGGGGCTCAATCACTGAATCATTTTGCTGATCAAGCTGCTATTTTCCAGTAAATGTCTTGGAATTTGTTGCAGATTTTTAAAATGCTTTGGACCAGTATGGTGATTTACAAACAAAATTTGTTGACTAACAAAGTTGAGACTCAAGGAAATGAGAGGGAAACTGCAGAGAAGAAACGGAGATTGCCTCACTCCAGGTTGATGGAAGAAATACTTGTTTGGAAGGGCGCATAATGTGCCAATATGCATTTCATATATATCACAGGTATGCTGTTGTTGCCCGGAGGGGGGGGGGGTATTTCTCATTCTGAAATGAGACAAAAAGGTGTTATGCTCAGATGAGCAATATCTTTCTTCTCTTAAAGAATCCTAATCAGAAGGTGCTAAATGCTTAATCCTTATGGCACCCCAAAAAGGATATATCCCACAGCAGAGACATGGAAGAGGTCATTTAGAAGTGTTAAAGGATTCCCAGGTGGAGAGGTAAAAGTGGTGTGATTTTTGAGAGACAGAATTTTTGGCCTCTCTAACTCTGGTTTATGAGATGTGACCCAAGTCTTTGTTCTACTTGCTGGGATTACACCTTTGTATGTCCACTAATGAGATGTTGTTCAGTGACAAATGGAGGCTGGTTAGGTGATTATTTCGTCCTTGAGAAGTATTCTTCACCAAGAACCAGAAAAGGTAGACAGGAAACTGTTGGTGGAGCATTTCAGACAGAGTAAAAAAGGAGTTGTGAAATACATTATGAATTCCCAGAGCAGGAAGACCAGGATATTAATAAAGCAATAAAGTTTTTATTGTTGGCAAGGAAAATTTGGACACAATAACAGTCGGGGGCAACTTGCGGTCAGAGACCAGAAAATGTTCTGGTCTGCAAAATTTTGCTTAAAGAGTCTTTTATAGAGGGAATCTATTAAAAGAGAGTTACTGAAAACCACTGAACTTTGTGTTAAGAAGGTAAGAAAGAACAAAAAAAGGAGGCCACTCTGGTTTGCTAGGGAGGTAACAGGGGCAATTAGGGAAAGTAAAAGAGCATTCAAAACATATAAGACCCAGAGGAAGGAGGACAAGGAGGCTTACAGGGAGAAGCCGAGAGCGGCAGGGCGGAAGATGAGGACTAAAATTGACACTGAGGAGGAATTTGCAAGGTAGGCCAAAAAGGGGGCATAAAACTTTTTTTTAGGTATGTGGGGGAAAGGAGGAAGGCGAGGCAGGGGATAGTATGATTGGGGGGGAGGGGGAACACAACAGGAGGGGACTTTGAGAAAGTTAAGGTGCTTAATAGCTACTTCTGCTCGGTCTTCACAGTGGAGGGGGAGGGAAGGGGACCTGAGTTGAGAAGGAGGGGTAGGGAAGACAAAAAGAGTGGATCCTAGCCTGTTCAGTGTAGACAGGGTAGGAGAGGAACTGGGCAGGTTAAAGGTGGACAAGACAATGGAGCCAGATGGCTTGCACCCAAGGATACTCTGGGAACTGATAGAGGAGTTGGCTATACCTCTGACGAGGCTGTTTAACTTGTCCCTGGATATGGGGTGTGTGTCAAGTGACTAGAAGAAGGCTAATGTGGTGCCACTTCATAAGGGAGGCAGCAAGGAGGAGGTGAGGAATTACCACCAGGTCATCCTCACCTCAGTGGTGGGTAAGGTGATGGAGGTACTGATAAAGGAAAGGGTGGTAAACTACCTGGTGGACTGTGGACTGCAAGATGAGAGGCAGCATGACTTCACAAAAGGGAGGTCATGTCAGATGAACTTAATAGAGTTCTTTTGGTGATGAAGGTGGTTGACCAGGGAGGGGCAGTGTACATGGCCTATCTGGACTTCAGTAAGGCCTTTGACACTGTCCCTCACAGAAAGCTGGTAAATAAGCTGGAAAGCTTAGGAGTGGGACAGAAAATAACTAGGTGGGTGGAAAACTGGTTGAAGGACAGAGGTCAGAGGATGGTGGTAAATGGGGTACATTCCAGGGAGAGGTGGGGTGATGAGTCGGGTGCACCAGGAGTTGGTACTGGGACCTCTTCCTTTTTATGTTGCTTGCACACATGCGTAAGAAATATGTAGCGGCAGCTTGCTGCAGAAGCAGGTTGTGGAGGTGTGGTACTGTTGTGGCCAATGCATCCACTGCCTTTTGAGGCTTGGCCCATTTCCCCAATTGGGTGGCACACTGCTGCTGACACTAACTCAGCCAGTGTGCCACCACCTTTAATCGTTTTAGCTGCTGCAATCAGGGGCCGCCTCATCATTGCAGTGTCAGCTATTCTGCTGCAATGAGGAAGCGACCCATCATTGCAGGGTGGTACCTTACATGCCGCCGACCCAGTTTGCCAACGGGGAGCCCAGTCCCATCAGCATAATGTCCCCACACCCAAGTTTCTGCTGTATGCCGAAGGGGTGCCCAATCCCCTTTGACATCATGCCCCTCGCTTTGCCGACGGGCACCCAATCCCCATCGGCCAGTCCCCCTTCCCAGGTTGAATTTCTGATGGGGAGCCCACTCAATGTCGGCATAATGTCTCCCCAACAATTTGTTGTCTGCCAGAGGGGCCCAATCTCCATCTGCTCTCCCGCCCAGCTGGTATGTGCCGACGGGGTGCCCAAACCCCATCGGCTACAGCCCCCAAAAAACACTCGGGTGGCATGCTGGGAGCCCACCCAGTGTGCCAAAGTCCCTGAAAAGAAAAAAAAAAAAACAGTCCCACAATGTTTTTTTTGTTTTTTTTCAACATTTGTAAAATAAGAAAATGGTCCCTCGTAGAGTTCGGGGACCCCTCCTCCAACCTGCACCCACCCTCTGTGCACCCTGCCTCCCCACACACCCCTCACCCCATACTTACCTCCGGAGCCCAGTGCCACGATCTTCGGTGGACCGGGAACACGTCTGCACTTTTCAAAGCCGACCGCGAACTGAAGAAATGCCGGTAAGCTGTATAATGGCATAAATAGGGTTTTTTTATACTTTGGTGCATATCTTGGGCATGTCTGGGAATTTTTGCACCAAATTTTCAACATGGGGTTCTTGGGACCCCTCCTCATGAATTCAGTCACTGTCATTGCGTTATTTGGTCCCGAAAGGTGATTTCACGGTCACTGTGTGGAATCACTTTTCGGGTCTGATTAACAAAACGACAGTGCCACTGTTCATGAGGTGGGATCTCAAAACGCCTATGTTGCAAATTTGGTGAAAAAAATCCAAAAAATGACTTTTACAAGTGTGCGTTGTGCAGTTTCCATGCACTCTCATAACTTCGCGAATTTGTAATATTTTCACGCTATTTTTTCAACAATGGCATTTTTTCACACATCCTTATGAACAGTACAGCTGTCATTTTACATATCCTGGCTGAAATGTGTTTTCGCACTTCTGGCACAGAATAGCGCAGTTGCTGTGGAAAATCAGTGTTCAGGACAGATTAAGAAAATGACAGTGACGCTGTTCATGAGCAGAGGTCCTAAAATGCCTATGTTGAAAATTTGGTGACGAAAGTCCATAAAATGACTGTGTCACAAACGTGCATTGCACGGTTTCCACGCACCCTTGTAACTTCGCAAATTTGTAATATTTTCATGCCAGATTTTCAACACTGCCATTTTTTCACACCTCCTTATGAATAGTACAGCTGTCATTTTTCACATCCTGGCTAAAATGTGTTTTCGCACTTCTGGAGCAGAATAGCTTGGTTGCTGTTGGAAATCAGTGTTTGGGACAGATTAAGATCGAACGAGTGAAAGGGGGAGTGAACGAGCTCAATTGAGCCCTGTCTGGGCTGCAGTGGATTTCTTTGTGGGCAGAAAAAGGCACCAATGCAGGCAGGAGCTCAGTTCAAAAGGGCAGCCTGCAGCACCAGGAGAAACAGAACTAGTGAGTGAGAGAGGGGGAGTGAGCTAGCTCAATGGGGCTCTGTCAGGACTGCTGTGGACTTCTTTGTGGGCAGAAAAAGGCACCAATGCAGGCAGGAGCCCAGTACAAAAGGGCAGCCTACAGTGCCGGGAGAAATGGAACAAGCAAGTGAGAGAGGAGGAGTGACTGAGCTCAGTGAAGCTCTGTCGAGACTGTTGCAGATTTCTTTGTGGGCCGAAAAAGTCATCAACACAGGCAGGAGCCCAGTACAAAAGGGCAGCCTGCAGCACGGGGAGAAATAGAAGGAGTGAGTGAGAGAGGAGGAGTGAGTGAGCTCAACGGAGCTCTGTCAGGAAATCTGTGAACTTCTTTGTGGGCAGAAAAAGGTGCCAAAGCAGGCAGGAGCTCAGTACAAAAGGGCAGCCTGCAGCTACAGAAGAAACGGAATGAGCAAGTGAGAGAGGGGGAGTAAGCGAGCTCAATGGAGCTTTGTTGGGACTGCTGCAGACTTCTTTGTGGGCAGAAAAAGGCGCCAACGCAAGCAGGAGCCCAGTACCAAAGGGTAGCCTGCAGCGTCGGGAGAAATAGAATGAGCGAGTGAGAGAGGGGGGTGAGCAAGCTCAATGGAGCTCTGATGGGACTTTAGAGTTGTTCACCCTCCCGCCCAAGGTCCTCTGTGGTCCTATATTACAGCAGAGTCTCTGGAGTGGAAACAAAGCAATGATTGGATACTTTTAGGACTGCTGTAATAATACGTATTTATTTGTTCTGTTTATTTCTCTAACGGAACTGAGTAATACTTGGAGTGCAATAGGATTTCTAACTGGGCTAAGTGAAACTATTTGAGAGCTGAGAACAAAAAGTATGGTAGCTGAGGGGTGAAAAACAGACAAGGAGGCTTTAGGATTGCTACAGTAATACAGTATCTAATGGATGAGATTTGAGACTGAATTAACCCGGTCTGCAAGGAGGCAGTAGTGGGACTAGTGTGGGGGGAACAGGAATTTGAGTACATAGGGGCCTAACAGTTGTAGTAGGGTACAGAACCTGGGAGTAAGAGCCCCTAACATAAGGTGGGGCCAAAATGGGGCAGGTGCCACATGTCAATATGGCGGGCATCTTCGGAAGGGTGGTGGGCTGTACAGGGTGTAGGTCCACCATGATCCTGGACTGGGCTTGGAGGATTGGGAGGGAGGTGTGTGGTCTCTAGATGACTGGCTAGTTTGAGGAAGAAACTATGGAAGTTAGGGAGGAGTCTAAGTGGCAGGGCAGATGAGTATGGCAGGCATCTGGGGGGATGGGGATGGCAAAGGGGGATGCAGAAAGAACAACTAGGGAGTGAAACCGACCCCAGTATCAGAGGCACTAACAAAAAAGACATGAGAAGGAAGGGGATGCCTGGGGGGGGAGGGCTCCTGATGGGGGAAGAAGAGACCACAAGGAGTAGCAAGGGAGAGAGCAGATGGCTACGGGTTGGGAGGGACCAGGGGTTGCATGGAGAGGAACAAGTAGGAGGGGGGAACCGATAGGGGAAGAGATGTAGGAGGGGTATCGACTAGGAATAGATTCGAACCTCTGCTATGAGAGAGGAAGGGGGTGCAGGAACATATTTAAAGGGGGAGGACAAGCGAGGCATGAGAGGGATGGCAACAGGTAGGGGAAGAGATAGCGAGGACAAAAGGGTAGAAGGGGAGCTAGTAAGGAAGGTGCGGGTGGTGACTGGAGGAGAGAAGGCTTCAGGAAGGGGGAAGGATGGGAGGGGCATCACTATTGGGGTAGAAGGGAATGGGGGCTCTAAATTGACAACAGTGGGGATAGGAGAGGGGTTGGAAATCAGCAGGGGAGAGAGAGAGAGATCGACATGGGAAGCCCAGTAGGAAGTAGTCAGACTGGGAAGGGTTCAAGACGAATGGGAGGAATAAAGCAGAGAAAAGGGGTGAGGCAGAAGTATGGGGTACAGATACAGAAGTCACAGAGGGTGCAGCAGGCGGGGGTAAGGGGCAGGGAAGAACAAATACTTGGGTGGTGGAAGGGGCATTAGAAGGGAAAGGAGGTAAGGGACGATGGGGGGTACTCGGGGGACAGGGTACACTGGAGCAGGAAGGGGAGGGGAGCATTAAAGGCAGCATTACTGCCAGCCCACTGGTGCTGAGGGTTGAGGCACTGGACGCCACATCTCATGCCATGCTGGCGACCTGGGTTCGGACATGAGCACAGATCACCAGGGGTTGGCAGGGGAAGGATAGGATTGAGCATCCGGAGGACTACTCTCCTATCCTGGGGTGGGATCCAGGGACCCACCGCTCTGTAGCAGCCCCTGGTGATGACCAGAGGCACTACTAGAGTGGTGTAGTGAAGAGAGCTGAGTGTGGCGGACGTTGGCACACTGTGCCTAAGCGTCATTGCTGGCTCGCACTCTGCAAAGGGGAGAAAAGTGGAAAATGGGCTACAGTCAGGCAGCATGAGCTTCTGACCTCCTCTGACATTTCTTAGGCATGGTACTTTCACTTCCAAATACCTAAACAGCACATATAAGCAAGCAACATTCAACACTGACAAATGCTTGTTAATATCTATATCAGCGATATAGCGGACAGGCTGGAAGGGAGGGTGTGCCTATTTGCAGATGACACAAAGATCTGCAATAGGGTGGACATTTGGGGGAGGGGGGTGTAGGCAATGAGGGAGGACCTAAAGAATCTGAAAGGGTGGTCAGAAACTTGGCTGGTGAAACTCAGTGCCAAAAAGTGTGAAGTGATGCACATGGGGTGTAAAAACCTATAAACCACTTACACTTTAGAGGAGTAGAAAATTAAGCCAACCACACAGGAGAGAGATCAGGAGATTATAATATGAAGCAACCTTCAGGTAGGTAACCAATGCAGTAAAGTGGTAGAAAAGGCAAATAGAATGCTGGCATACATTAGGAGGGGCATAACTAGCAGAAGGAGGGAGGTACTGATGTCTCTTTATAAAACCATGGTGAGGCCTCGCCTGGAGTACAGGGTCCAGTTCTGGAGACCCCACCTTCACAAGGACATAGATTGGATAGAGAGGGTTCAGAAAAGGGCAACCAAGATGGTGCATAGTATGCAGGGGAAGCCATATGCGATGAAGTGGACGGAACTGGATTTGTACCCATTGGAGACTAGAAGGGAGAGGGGGACATGATAGAGACATTTAAGTATGTGAAAGGGATCAATATGGTGAGGGAGGGGAGCTTATTTACAAAGAAAGTGGGGCTAAAACTAGAGGGCACAGTCTAAGAATGGAGGTAGGAAGATTTAGAGGCAATGTGAGAGGGCTTTACTTCGCAGAGAGGGTGGTGGAGTCCTGGAATAAACTGCCCGAGGAAGTGGTGGGGGCTGAAATGGTGGAAGGATTCAAAAGGGCATGGGACAGACATAAAGGGTTGGCAAGTGGGGGAAAGAGTAGGACCCAGGACATAGGTGACTAGTGGGGGGTGAATGGGCAGATTTGATAGGCCAGAGGGGTCCTTTTCTACCATCAAAATTCTGATTCATTCTTTCAGTGTCAACAGTGTACCTCTAGCTAAATTTTCTGCTTTTCTTGTAGCTGTGATTATCACCTATGCTGAGTAGCCTTTTTTCTAAGAACCTAGTCAGCAGCATCTGGGCATCTTTCTGAAAGGTTGTTTCTAAAGTGCAATTCCTTTTAATTCTAATGAATTGCCCAAATGGGATGCTGCCAACCAGGGCCTGAGGGTGGGCAGTGTCTGCCTGCAACAGGCTGTTTCCAGCAACAGGATTCCCCATATGGCTCACACGTAACCTTATTGTCCTGCCCTACTTTGAACTTAACATCCAATAAGTGAGAAAAGGTAGGAGGGAAGGAACCCAATTCAGTATTTTGCAATGAAGAAGTACAGTAGAAATGGTAACATGATGGTAGTGGGAGGATGGGGTGGGAGGAATAGAGAGAGTACCGGTGAGTACAGTGGGGAGAATTGAATTTATGGGTACTCTTAATGTTCAGTCTGTTGTTCAACCACTGGATGAAATCCACAATTACCCCCCTTCCCCCACCACAGACACATATTATATTTTCAACAGAACAGTGCAAATGATGTACGTGTCTGAGGTGGGGTTTGATTCAATAACAACTATTTTGTCCTCTCACCATCCTAAAAACAAGTCAGCATATAATGGTGCAAGGGCTGCACCTATTGCAGTTCTGTGACTTTGGAGGTACACCGTCCCGTCAAACAAAAACTGAAATGATGTCTACTGTCACCCAACACAAACATTTATCCCAAATTTGACCTTCCAATTTGTTGATCATGTTTATGGTGCCCCTCACATGGCTTGGAGTTTTGGACACAATTTTCTTTAAATTCTGGTCCACAAATCTGGAGGGATCCTCACTGAATGAACCCACCCCATACACTTTTGGTTACTCAGCAGGGTCCCTCACAGATTTGTGCAACTTTGGCAGTGTGTAAAGTGTCAGACTAATCAGGTGGTCCATCTTTAAAAACCTTACTTCATGTTCTGTAATGCAACCACTGCCTCTGGTCCTGTCAATCAGCTCATCCAACATTGATTTGTATGCTGCAGTGGGATTGAATGTTAATACCTTACAGCATTCCTGATCTGCAAGCTGTCTTCTAATCCTCTCTATATTTGTACTTGTCTCCTGGATAACTACTATACCTCCTTTGTCAGCATATATGATCATTATTACTGGCATTGATGTTAACTATTTCAGTGCTGCCTGTTCGAATGCTGACAAATTCCAAATATTATCAGCTTTTTCATCTTCCACCATTTCTCATTCTTTCTGAATCATGTTTTCAATCACCTTTACGGTAAGGTTCCTCTGTGTATTATGGAAATATTTTGTTTTCTCTGAGGCATCTCACCACAATTCCTTTTTAGCCTTACATGATTCCAATGTCTTGGTCTGGGCCGCCTCCATTGCGTAGTCCAGAATGACAAAGACAGAGTTTACATACTCCAGTTTCCTGGAGTGAATTTCATTAGGTGGATGTCAAAGGTGTTGTTTTAGAGATTGCTTAGCTGTGCTGTACTACCTCAAGGCTTGATTCTGCTTCACCCCAGCTTATTAAAACTACTGGGGGAGGAGAACTTGTCTCAACCATAGCAGGTACTGTGAATACTTCCTTGAGAGAGGTAGTCTTCCCAGCTGCATTGAAGAAGGCAGTGGTAATGTCTCTGCTCACAAAGCAGTCATTATGTCCAAAATGTTATTACTAACTATTGGCTTATCACCAGTTTTTCATTTTTGGTTGAGATTATCAAGAAGGTCGCACTGGTGTGACTTGGGGACCATCTAAAACAATGTAACATCTGTAAGCCCTTTCCACTAACAATGTAGCATGGAAGCATTGATTAAGGTTTGCAGTGACCTCTCCTGATGACTGATTAAGGTGAGATGTCAATCCTTATCCCGCTAGATCTATTACCAGCATTTGACCTGGTGTACCACAGGATGACAGATTCTGGGAACTTTGTGATGACTTTTTCTTGGTGAGGGATTGGGGTGAGCTGTCAATCCTCATCCTGCTCAGTCTCATCAGCATTTGACTCAGTGGATCAGGGGGTGCTAGTTAATAGATGTTGGTAATATTTAAAGAATTCTGTAAGTGTTCTTGCATGATTCTGGTCATTCCTGGCAGAAAGGGAGCAATCAGTAGTGACTGGCTCATTCTTTTTATGCCTGATAGCCCTGGACTGTGACATACCCAAAGATTGGTCCTCTCTTCAGTGCCGTTTGTTGTGTATGTGCTATAACTAGGGGAGAACCTCGTTTGACACAGGACTAGGCAGATACTACCAAGCTGCATCTTTCATCTGTACCTAGCCAGAGCTTGTCAGTTTTGTTAGAACACTGTTTAGAGAAAATTAGGAACTGGACGTCCTCAAACTGGTTGGTTCTAACTACTAACTTGGTTCTAAACAGAGCTGCTGTCGGTGGTATAGATCAACTGGCTATAAGGTGTATTTTCAGGCTGCCCATCTATGATGGGGTTCAACTTTAAGTGGAAAGGTTGGTCAGCAGCTTGGGAATAGCTTTTGATAACAATCTGTCCTTGGACTCAGAGGGGCTGGCTTTAGCCAGAAATAGCTTTTTTCATTACTGCAGAATGTTATATCTGATTATGATTAGTGTCTGGATGATACTGTATATATCATGTGAAGCTCTTGAGCATATGCACCATCTTCCTCTTAGTGGTATGATCATATCATATTGTTTAACTGGGCTTTTGATAGTTAAAATCAATAAAGACAGTCCAGTGGCATGGCGTGCTGAGGCGCTGGTGCCCTACATTCTGACACACCAGTGACCGTGTTCGGTGATGGACATGGGTTGCAGGGGGTCAGCCATGGAGGGAAAGGACTGAGTGTCCAAGGGCTGCTCTCCTTTCATAGGGACAGGGACCTGTACATTTTGCCAAATGACTGCCACCCAATGTAGGCCAGGTGGTAGTGCGGGTCTAGGAGGGCTGTAGAAGGGAGGGCTGCAGGCCTGTGGGGTGTGCAAGCACCTGCATGCATGCATGTCTAAGTGCATGCTTCAGCATGGGGAACATGAATAAAATCAGGGGAAAATCCTATTGCCCCCTGCTACTGTATATGACGGCACTCAGGTGAGTCCCGAAGAGCCCTATGATGGGAGAAGGTGGCGGCAGGTGGGCAAAAAGCTATAAAAAAAATTTTAATGAAATGAATGAATAGAATCTCAAAATATTTTCATGCTGTGCCCCTTTCCATATCCTGGAAATCAAAAGACATTAGTCTTCTTGTCTTAATTACAATAAAGTTCTATACAAGCACCTGTCTTATGGTCAGATTCAATTGTTGCAGTTAGTGCAGTCTGCAGCAATATGGTTCCTAAGATTCATTAGGACATACTGTATGAGCATGTGGCACTGACTGGCATAATGCCATGCTAACTGGACATAGCACATCTGAGGGTGCCCTCTGTGTCATGCACAGTGAATAGCACGATTGCACAAAATATATCACTGCACCTATGCAAATAACAGAGTCCATCTGCAAACAGGAAATGGCAGTACATTCTAAGGGTTCTGTAAGCACTAACAAGCTGCTGAAGCAGCATTAATTAACACTTCCAAAACCATGCTCTTATTAACATGCACAGTGGTCCCCCATCCCCTGGCAGTACTGGTGCTGGTGACACCTGCCCCGCCTGATCCCTGGGTGAAATAAGATTATCCCTGGCATTCCAGTGGTACCCCACCCCCACCTAAAGCCAAGTTAAACACAAATTTATTTTACTTTTCTTCCCTGGTAGCATAGTGGTACCTCCCTCCCACCCAATGCCTGAGTTTAATATGGATTTCTTTTCATTTTCTTTCCTGGTAGTCTAGTGGTAACTCCTCTCACTTAATCCATGAGTTAAGTATGTATTTCCTGTAATTTGCTTCCCTAGAAGTCTAGTAGTATCCCTTCCCAACTGTTTTCAAGTTAAATATGGTTTTCTTGTAAATTTTCTTCCCTGGAGGTCTAGTGGTACCACCCTTCCCCCAAATCCCTGAGTTACTATAAATACAGAGTTCCTGTAATGTTCTTCCTTGGTAGCCTAGTGGTACCCCATGCCCAATAACTGTTATAGCATTGGTAAACCCCCATTCACGTCCACCCCTGACTCACCCATCCATTCCTGCATTGATGTCAGCAGTTCAGCAAACAGCTACCAGTGCAGACCTTTCACTCACCACCTCAGTCAACAGCTGTCTTAATGACAGGCAGTGAGTGTACTGTAGAACAACTAATCCAACAAGGGGACACAACTACTTATTTGAAATTACTCCAACCTGGATAACCATGAGATATAGCATCTTGTTTTCATAGGAGTCTCACAGCCATCCACAGGAGAGGCTGAACCAACACAACTTGATGTACAAATGATCCAGGGGCAGCAGAGTCGTTTTATTTGCGCAACAGTATAGGATGGAAGGGAGCAAGAAAAGTGAGAGACTGCCTGCTTTTCCTTACGTCAGCATTGAGACATCTGCAAATTTAGCCCTGTAGAGAAAGTTGAGCTTGGGCCCTGTGCTTGATAAGATGTAATCAGTGGCCTATCGTTTATACGTGATGCATCACACCAGATTTCTAGATATTTAAATACAGTTGACTTGCTCAGTAGTGTTGCCATCTGATGTAATGATTGCGATAGTGGATCAGCTGAATGAGTTTGCAAGTTCTGGGATCCAAACACCACAGACTTACAATGCGTTTACACTACCTTCATGGTATCACTACAATCTCCTCTGTTCCTCTATCATTCTGCGTGCTACATTCCTGATGACCATTTACACAGGTGCGGGTCTGTGCCGGTCTAATTTGAGGCTGCCTTGCACTTTGCAGTTCCAGTGTTTCCCCCAGCATTTCTTCTGGCAAATTGGAAAACTATTCTTTTTTAAAAGATGGATGGTTGGATGATTAGGGCTGCCAATACATTCATTGCACTCTCCTCTGCCCCTTTCCACTCCCCTTACCATGTGGTCCTACTTGCTTCAATCAATCATCCCTTCTCCCTGTCACCAGCTCCCATGACCTCTGCCTCCTCTCCACTAGCTTGGTCAGCACCTTCCTCCCCCCCACACTTTGACCTTTGACTAAGGCCCCGTCCACACTATACCGCTCAGACCCCGTAACAGACAGAAACCGTTACAGCCGGGGAGCGGTACAGTGTGTCCACACTAGTGGTGACCGATGCGAGACCAGTACCGCCATTCCACACCTCGGGAATCAGGCAACCGTTACCATGGCGCCCAATCCCACAATGCAGCTCGTGCTGCACTACGGGCCCTGGGGGACCGTTACCGCCCGTCCACACTACCGCCGGTAACGTTACCGAGGCAGGACTGGTTTCATAACCATTGTTGAAACCACCTCATATGTGGTTTCAACAACGGTTACGCAAACGCCTTCTGTAAAGTTACAGGTGTAAACGCAAACCGTTGCGGTAATGGTTTGGGCACTCTGTAATGTTATAGAGGCGTAGTGTGGAGAGGGCCTAAGCCTGACCTCCGTCAGCTGCCCCCTTTCTGCACTGTGCTCCCTAAACACTTGTCTCCCAATGGATGCCTGTAGCTGGTTGCTCATCAACTCTCAGAATGTTTCTCTCCTGTGCTCAGTTTTGACATTGTAATCACCTGGCTTTTTTGTACTATCGTTTGTGATTCCTGTTATTGCCATTGTACCTACTGTGTAACATTTACTGTTATTTCTGCTATCTTGTAACTTGTATTTTTGTTGTTGCCTTGACATGGAACCTTTGGAAAAGAGCATCTTGCTTAAAGGTTTTTTTCTGAACAATGAAATACATAAATAAATTAAAAAACATCCCCACTAAAGTGGTGTGGGTTAAATGAATTACATGCTGACTGTGCATGGAGGGCCAAGGGAGACCACACAGGAACACAGCTGCTTATTGATCCAGCATGCTCTGATCTCTGCACATAGTATACCAGTTTTGGATTGGTAATTACAGAGTTTTGACTCTCCAAAAAAACAGAAATTGTATTTTTGTACTGTGGACATAGTGACCCACTTTAAAAAAATCAATTACATTGTAATTATTGGTGGAATTAATAAAGTAGTAGGCTTGAAAAGTTTCCATTTGCCTTGCAGAGCACCTTGCTAGAATTTAGTTGTTTCGTATTCTGCTTTTCTGCTTTTTGAATTGATATAAGCAACTACAGCAGACTTTAGCCTCATGACTAGGCAAGCTAAAAATTGTTCAGGTGTATTCTTCTATAAGCAGCACAGCACTAAACTATAGATTTTATATGGATGGCATGGTGTATTGTGGGGGTGCACTGGACCGGCGTGTTTACATATCTGAAAAAATACCTGCGCCAGTACAGCTCCTGACCACAAAAGTGCTCATCCTGTGCCACAACAGAGCCACCTACAATGCTCCCCACGTTATGTATCCTACCTGAGTTATACCAGCGCAAGTCACCGGCACAGCGAGCAACAGTGCAGATCAGGTAGTGTAAACAGGTCTGTTCTTTTTGTTGCATCAAGGATCAGGGTAGAGAATTACAAGAAATCTTCATTTTATTCAGCGATTACTGTGGCGGGAGGTACCACTGGACTTCATGGGACAGCCCTTGACAGGGACTGGGTGAGAGTGGGGAGGAATGGCCTAGGCTTTGCCCTATGCCTCCATGACTTCTTGGGCAGAGGCATTGTGCAGTTCTGCTAATGTTCACATAATAAAATGCAAATGCCTTATTTGCACCAGGCATGCCATATGTGATCATTAGCACACTTACTGCTGAATAAGGCTCCCAGGAGTTAAGGGGCTATCCTGTTTGGTGACACGCTATCTCACTTTGCTCCAGGGTGCCAGTTTTATTTATTTATTTATTTGTTTACCAGGTAGGCGCACTGATCCAATGGACTGTTTTCAGGCACGAACCGGGCCATAATATATAAGCATAGTCAAGTAATTCCAGTTCAAGTACGTAGGATGGGTAAAGAATAAGGTACAGGTTCAAGTACTGTTACAGTTACAAATACAGTAGGGATAAAGGAACAATGCAAATGTACAGTGTCAAGTTAGAATACAGAGAGAAGACATATATAACCACAGATAACTACAGTATATAAGTCAGAAGACAGAGGTTGAGCAGACTTATGATACAGTGAGCCATACATTTAGAAATTACCCCAAGGGGCAGGTACACATTGCTGCAGCCAGTAGTGGTTTTATAGTGTCCCTGATCGCAATGTGCGCGTCAAGAGAGTGGAAAGAGTCAGGGAGATTATTCCATAACTTGGGTGCCACTAAAGAGAGCGCTCTACTGCCTAGGTTAGTGGATATTCTGGGGATTTCCAATGGTGGGATGCTGGAGTTTCTCAGAGGGCTGTGATAGCACCACAAATACACTCTTCACTCGGCACTAATACAGCTCAATTTCTGACTGGCAGTGTATGCCAGAAAGGGTGTGTAGCCTGTATGACTAGGGGCTTCCTGATGACTGCAGCTTCAAGATGTGTGGTGCTATTTTGCTGTAGCTTCATATCTTTTAAAATCGTATCACTGTAAACAGAACCACCCTGTAAATAGGACTTCTGGACCTAGTGGGGTGATTGCACCACTCAAATCCTGCATAAAATCAAAGACTGTACTACTGTTACTAGTACAGTTTTGCGATGTGCAGAATGGACGTGGCTGAATATGAGGCCACAAGCCTGTAACACTCAGAGAAATACTCAAATCCTTCCTAACAAGTATGTTTCTGTAGTATGTGTGTATATATAAAATAATTTTACTATCCGGGAATGTGACTGCTTTTTTAAGAATGCTTACAGCTGAAGGTAACGAGAAAATGTTAAATCTGTTTGATGGCTATAAGGTGCCAGGCAGTAAAAAAAACCACTAAAACTGCCCATAAAATCTTCCTAGTGTCAGTTATTAGTGGAGTTTCTTCTCATTGCACCAGAGAAAAATGTATTTGGTCTGAAAAAGTGTTGTCTCTTATTACCATGTCATTTACAAGTTGAGTACATGGTACAGCATGGTGTTCCTGGTGTGCATACCCTACAGTTTGTGAGAAGTCTGTGGAAAGGGAGAAGAGTGGTTTAGTTTAGATGTCTGAAGATCTCAAATTGGATTTAATAATTCTTTGGTACTGTATACATTAGACATAAGTAACCATCAGAGAGTGGGAGGGTACAGCAGTGTATACTGTATATGGGTGGGAGTGTGTGTAAGTTGACTACAATTTAAAGCTTCTCAGCAGGTGGTGCTATAGGAATGCAGTTTTTCACTGTGAAGCAAACCAGCCTTTGCATGAAAAAAGAGCTGTCATGCACTTTATTACAGCAAGGGAAAAATGTATGATAATTTAAATAATTTAACAAAAATATTTTTTTCAAATGTTGCTAGCCTTAAAAACAGTGGGTTCTCCCACCTTTATTCATGTGGAAAGAATTGTTCTTACATGCCCATTAAAATGTTTTTGCTCCTGCCTAAACCACTAGGTTTTATTTTGACTATTTTGCTTATATTCTCGTCTCCTCCACTGTGATTTACCTCTTTAAAATATTTATGTAGGCTAGTACTTTTTGAGAACCAAATGAGTTATCCTCAGGGTGATAACACCCATTATAAATGTATCAATTTATTGTCACCACCATCCTTCTGTAGTTTCATAATGTCTGATGGTTTTTCCATCTAATAAATCTCAAATACCATGCCCCAAGGTTCTTCCCTGGTTGGAGGGAATTTGTAGTATCATTTTTTTTAATGCAGCCACTAAAATAGAATATAAATATTTCTGTGCTTTGTACAGTCCATCCAGTGGAAATGCTGCCAGCAAAAAGATTCTCAGATCAATTCTGTATTTCTGTTTCTTGAATAATATATAAAGTATCTGTCTTTCACAGACCCAAGACTGAACAGACAGAGATGTCAGATCTTGTGGGCTTCGGTAGGACACCATGGCATGCCCTAAACTCAAAAATAGTTAATTCAGAGGTAAAGTTACATTAGGAGACATTTCTTCTCCCAGAGGGTGGTGAAGTAATGGAAGAGTGCAACAGTACTGCCAGTGGATATAAAGTTAGCACAGGCCTTTAAGATCGGACTGGACAAAGTTTCGCCTACAATGTGAATCAGTGGGTGCCTGGGGTAGTATGGCGGGGGGGGGGGGATCTCTATAAATTAGTACATGCACTAATTAATTCCTGCTTGTGAAGTGGCACATGGGGAGAACTGATGGACCTAGATTACCTTCTAACCTTAAATTATTCTTATTATTATTACTCTGAATAATGGCTGCACATCATGCTCTCAGATCTCATTTTTGGAATAATGATAACAGTTCTGGGCATCAAACTACATAAAGGATATTACTGGAGCAGAGAGGGAGCAAGGAAGGTCAACAACTGGCAGTGGCTGTTTGGGTGGGGGTTGGGGAATGTCAGCTACAAGGAAAGATTCCAAGGCCCAATTTTTAGATCATAACCATTAGCTATGTGGCCCTTAGTACTATGTGTGAGATAGTGGGCGGCAGGTCCAGTGTACATAGACAGGCAGCACACTCTGACCAGTGCATGCTGCCTGTCTAAATATGGGAGCTGTTGGAGCTAGCACACAGTAATGAAGCACTGCACTATGACAGGCCTCAGAAGGATAATTATTCACAGGGGCAAAAGGAGAGAGCTTGCCCCAAACAGGATAAAGCCTTTGCCCACTGTTTTGAGTTGATAGGCATGGGTATTTGCTCAGTGTGTCATGTAGTATTTTTAATACATTTAACATTTTTGTCCACTTAGTCTGGTGTGATCCAAGTCCTTTCCTGTTTCTGTCAAGTATTTTTACCTGACTGTTGGCACCTTTGAGGACTGTGGTGCACGTTCCCACACCCTACCTTTGTGCCCCTGTGAGCCAGAATGCTGATAAGCCCATGGTGCATGTAAATAACTATAAGTCCATTTGCATGCCATCATGGGCTCATTAGCATCTGCACATAATGCTGCTCTGCACCACTGTGCAGAACCATTATGCAGAACTGTACCAGTCTCTGCACCCCTAATTGCCAGTCTGATTCCTCGAGTAATAAAATGATCCCTGGCATACAGTGATCCTCCATCCCACAATTGCCATTCATATGCCAATAATTATTATAATAATAGTTTAATCAATTATTTATAAGTTTTGACCAGGAAAAGCACACTAAGCTGTGATAGCTTGCTTCCAGGTGTGTCCAGTGGGGTGTCTACATAGACTTGTTTTATTGATGGGGCTGGGGTGGCTACATGGACTTGTTTTATTAAAGGGACAATGTTGGTCATGAGGCACTGGGAAAACTCCCCTACTCTGCCTGCAGGAGGCATACTGTGTTTCCTGCTGGAAGACCCTGGAGTAGAAGAGGTCCGCATCTGCTGCCAGGGTGGTGGAGATCGCTTCCATCTCCACCCGTAGTATTGAGAAAGCCCCAGAAACAGCTGCCTTACCTGGTACCTGAAGAGACAATGAGAATGGAAAGCTCAAAGGAGATGAAATATCCACAACAGCCTGTACAAATTTGTCTGTAAGTGCTCCCATGCCAGTGTTGCCTGATGCTACATTGAGCCTAACAACCTGCCCAGAAGAAGGACAAATGGCATGGCAAAACAGCTCCAGGAGAAATGACAGTATCTGTTGGCTATGATAGCAGAGGAGGAGGAGGTGAGATTTGAAAACGCAAAGCACCAGCTGCTAGCACCCGACAGTCCTGCACAGCTTTCAGTTCAGTCGGGGAAGCAGATTTGTCTGTTTTAGCCAAAAACTCCCCTGACAGATCCCAGATGTTTCAAGCCTTAGTGAAGATGCTGACTAGGACCACACCCCAGCCAACACAGAACTCTGAAACAGCAGTGTTGCAACTGCAACCTCTTGCACACTGAGGCATGCTGTTGACCCAACTATGACACCGAAAAGGATTTTTAGTACCACTTTGCCTGCACAGTAGGAAGAATAGTTTGTTGACCAAGCTTTTCTTGCTGTGGGATAGGAGAAGATTGGACCAGGAGGCACATGGGCTTCTGAAACCTCTCTGATCAGATTTTCTAAGGCAGGGCATCCCCTGTGAAGAAGCCAGGACAGGCAAGTGGGTTTCCTTTTGCTCAGAACGTACTGCATCCCCAGGAGATGTGAGGGTTTGATGGGGCTGTAGCTCAGAAACCGTTTGATGCTAAGCTTCCTTCCACTTTTGATCTCAGAACCCTGTATTTTCAGTCTACAAACTATGGATACTGCTGGCACTTCTCATGTATCATCTTCTCCCACCAAACTGGATCTCCATTCAGACACCAAAGTAGGCACTCCTATGATGGACATAGACCCTGCTGATGGCATTCCTATGACAGAACATCTTGTGGTACAGGGTCACACAAACCTTGAAGCTCCTTTAGCAGAGGAGACTCCTATACCCTCCACTAGATCCTGTGATACTTTTCATCCTGCACAAGAGCCTATACCACCCCAGACTGACCAAAGAGAAAGGCCTCAACTATATACTTATTTTCCAGGCCCCATTTTTCCAGCTAAATGGCACAATACTGTGTGTCTGATGTATAGGGGTGGCTTAGATGTGGCCTCTGAACATGCTTGTGGCCAGAGACTTGCTCAAGAACTCCATGACATTTGTGACAAGTGATATGTATGCCCTAGTCCATATCAGTGGGGAGTTATTTTTCGATATAATTTTTAAAAATGTTAAATTCCCAGAAATTTCCTGGCAAAGGTACCATACCATGAAAAATACTCCTCCGTGGTTGCCGTTATGTACAATACCCCTCACTGAGCCTGCACACAAGATGGTGACTATTCTTTTACAAGACAATGATTTTTTTCAGTAACTGAAATTATTTTTGGACTGAAACAGAAGTGCTTGGTCTTGGGTGACCCAGAAGCTATTATTGACTCACAGGGCATATGGTCAGGGGCTGGAAGATCAGGGTGCATTTCAAACAGACTGACTGTAGGATACAGCAACTCCCTAACAGTTTTTTCTTGGGCTGAGACCAAGGGGTGCTATTCTGTGCAGGCCAGCCCAAAGCTTGCTATCAGTGTGGCTCTCGTGACCATCTTAGAAGAGCATGTGATCAGGTCAAGTGTTGACTCTATGATGACGTGGGGCATGCTAGTTTGCACTGTGTGAACAAGCTAAAGTGGGAACTACATGAGGAAACTGTATCTGCCCCTGGAGGGCCTATAACCAGCTGGGCCAAGGAGCTCTCCTGGAACAGAATGTGTTTGTCTCTCTCTCCCCCAGAAAAAACATGACTCTCAAAACAAAGGGTTCCCCGTCAGGGGTAGCCTCTCCAGGCCTCAAAACACCCTGATATCTCATCAGAAAGACCCCCCTGCAATGTCAAGTGTTTCTGGAGTGTCTGAAGTGACACTTCCTCCCCTGGCTGCAGTCTCTCCATCTTTAGCCACCCTTGCTACTGAGACACCATAACAAGTCATACCAGAGGTGGGTGCTCAACCCTCTGGGATGGATCCATCAGACGATCATATGGATATAATGCCCCCAAGTCCAGTACCAACAGGCTACAGATGGTCACTAGACGTAAGAGGGCTTGGACTCAACCTAAGTTGAACATTTTGAAAACTGCTTTGGTCTCTTTCTCTAATCAGTATCAGGCTTTACAATCTCAGAGACAGTGAGGGGAAACAGAGGGAGACTCCAGTGCCTCATCTGTGCTGTCCTCTCAGGCAGACTCATCGTCTGAAACGGAAGGCCCTGTCACTGAAGTATCCTGTAGAAGGAAGAGGTAAAGCAGGATTGAAAGAGGGAGTTCAAGGAGGAAAAATATAATTCATGATGTGGTGGTCTTTATGTCGTGCTTTTTTATCTGATCTTGATGCCTATGTTAAATCTTACCTTCACGGCAGTGAATTTTATTTATTTATTTAGTTTTTGTTGGTCGGGTAAGTGCACTAGACAATATTTTTGCCTATTTTCAGGCACAACCCAGGGGGAGGGGGATACAGATGAATGCCAACTGACCTTGAACCAGATTAAGCTGTTGGTGGTATTTTTAGTGAATAGGGGGGGGAATTTGGCCAGGGCACCGGGGAAATTCCCCTACTATCCAGTAATGGGAAACTCTGTCCACCTTGGCAGGGATCCAAGATGGCTAATCAGGAGGATGCAAGGAAGGAGTTGGAAATGGAGTTTGGGCCTGCAGAAGCCCCTTTGTTGATTTAGGAAGAAAATTTGGTTGAAATGGAAATGGCAGAAATTGAATCTGATATGCCTTGTCAGGGGCCAAATGCTCGACTGGTAAAAGATATTCCTTTAAACAAGAGAGATTTACCTGAAGCAAGTGAGAATCAAACTCCTGAAATGAGTGAGGAGGAGGTAGAAAATACTGTTTCTGAAGATACTCTGCAGGGCTCTCTTTCTGAGAGGGATAAGCGATTTGAGAAAGAGAAGCGGAGTCTGCTGTTTCAAAAAGCAGAACTGGAAAAGAAGCTGTTAGATCTGCGGTCTGACAAGCGGGGGAAAACTGTCAGACAGGTCCAGATACAATGCATTGATGCATCAACATCAAAGACAAGGCCAGTCAGCTAGGCTGATGAGGTGGAAGAAGCAGAGAGAAAGAGAGAGAGGCTAAGACACAAACCAGCGGTACTACGAAGAAAATGGAAATGCGATCTGAAAAAGCGACCAGAATGGCTTTAGCAGGTTTGGGTCAATCTGGACTAAGATGCAAGTGTAACCCCTAGGTGGCACTATCGCAAGGGCTACTACCCCTGCCTGCATGGCTAGTAGCAGGTTAAGGGGCCTGAGTTCTGAAACGGGTGCCTCCACCCGGAGGTCAGGGTTGGTAGTGGTCAAACTAACCTGGGCACAGTCCTCCGGGACACTGTAACCCCCCTCTTTCCCTTCTAGTGGCCTGAGCAATATATAATAATCACTCTCACAGTACCCCTTGTACACCATACCAGTACCCACACTGTTTGTACTTACCACCAGGGCTAGTTCCTCTGGCTCGACCCTGGGGACTCCCTGTAAAACAAGATTATGCACATTAAATAGCAACAGTAGAATACTCTTGGCACAAACTGGAACCACAGTCAGGTTAAATGCAGCAAAAAAAGTCAGATCTGATTTATTCAGGGGACTTGAACAAGGAAGGGCGTAATCAAGTTGATTGGCTTAAAGGCTATATTAATCAAACAGTTATGTATGCACTTTAAGTCCCCACACAGTCACACACTCTGGGTACCCAGATAGGAAAATGGTGGGCTAGCCAGGAACGTTGCAGCTGGTTGGGGCCCTATGATGGAAGAAAGCAACATACGCAACATGCGCTACTTGTAATCCGGAGCTGGGGGGGCTCAGTTCGTGAAAGAATAAGCAACAAGACAATCAGATGACAACACTTTAGATTTAGCTGTTGTTGCAGGGAGCTTCCCTGATGTTTACTTGTGATACCCAATAATGGACACAGGCAGGACAAAATTGAGACTGCAGGTTGTTGAGCTGGAGTGCCCAGAGAAGCGTGGCCCACACGAATCACTGAGGCGTCATTCCTGTTCAAGTGTTGAGCAGGGGGCTGACCCCAGGCAGGTCTCTTGTCAATGGCATTCTCTGTACTGTGGGTAGATGGGCTGAGCCAGTGTGGCAAGGCCCAGGCCCAATGGAGATGATTTTGGATTCAGTCCGTGGGGCTGGATGCGGCTTCCAGCAAGCAGAATACAGTTCAAACCACAGTGGGGAACCAAATCACGACCCACTAGCAGCACACAGCACATTTATAGATAAGGAAATTCTAATGCAGCTTCCAGCAAGCAGAGTACAATTCAAACCACAGTGGGGAATCAAATCACGACCTACTATAAGCACACAACACATTCACATGTAAGGAAATTCAACTGTACCAGGCAAAAGGCTCTCTGGTTGCAATTACAGAATCTTTGCACAATCCAGGAGTTCAGAGGTGGCTGGAAGTCCAGACAGGCCGATCGTATTCAGCAAATCTTCAGTCTTCTTCAGGTAGGAGCCTAATCACAATTCAGTGGCTTACTTAGCTCTCCAAGTTCGGATTCAGTCCGAAAAAGGCACAAGTTCCCTCTCAGGGACAGCAGGCAGGCATGCAGGCCAAAACTCAGGCCTCATTGCTGCTCAAAATACCTCGAACTGTTACTTCTTCACTTCTCAACTTAGATATAACTGAAACTGCAAGCAGTTTGGGACTGCCCCAAGATCCAAAAGGTTCAGTTGGCAGATCTGTCTAGCAATCACAATAAGAGCTCCCCCTCCAGGTTATTTTAGGTGCAGAAAGCCCCAAACTACAATTCCTACAAGTTTTGACACCACCAAGCCCCTGTAGGCAGGCTCCATTTTAGAGTCCCAAATGTACTGATTGGCCCATTTCAGCACTCCAGGACCAAGATGATGGAAACAAACAGAACTGTCCATGCTGAAAAGAAGGCAGGTTAGAACAAACTGCAATATCAGTACTACTCTAACAAATGATCAGCTAACAAGCATATCTTCTAACAGAGCTCCCTTTTAGCTTAATTATGACTGCAATCCAAGCAGCTCTTAAAGAGAGAGTACACACTCTCTGGCAATCACATTTAAACTGCAAAAATGCAGGACACCAGCCAGGCAGTGAGCATTTAAACAAGCTCAAGGAAGACTTTTTAGGAACATCAATTTGTAACGGGGGCTTACACCCTTCCCTGCCTGGAGAAAACTTGGCATCCACATCAAGTCTGTACCATCACAATATCAAAAATGCAATATAAATGAGACATATATATATCATTAGCTTGTTACATTACTATACCTTTCAATATACTTCACATTACTACATCCATATTGACAATACTTATGCATGTTTCATACAAGTAATAATGATTCATTTAATAACTTTCTGTACATTAAACAATGTAAGAGGGGGCCCTTCCCTATCAGCTAACTTGGGGCTGGATGGGGAAGGGGCACCATGGTGAGAGGGAAGAACAAGTAACCTGGAGTTGGCCATCAAGCTCAATTTGGGCAGTGAGCTTGGCAAAACATAAACCCTTTGTGAACCACATTGAGAAGCAAATCCACTGGCCTCCCAGGTGAATCATAACTAAAGCATAGCACTGGCTTGACAGCTGTGCCAGTCTTTCTGGGGGGAGCGGCCACAGTCTCTGTACTTTCAGCACTAACTTTGGAGCTTTTGTCACTTGTGAGTGGTGCCTCTGCATGGATGGGAATGTCCAAACTGGGAGCACTGTCAGCTCCTTGCTCTGTAGACTTTGTTTCCACAACACTTTGCTCATTATCTTCTGATGGAGACCTAGGTTGCTCATTTTGAGGAGTCTCTGGCACAATTAGGCTTTGTGGCACTGAAGGGGGTTGTCAACACTCTCACATTGTTCTTCAAGTTCTGGTGTGTCACCAGAATGACTCAGACCGTCAGCCCCTTCTTCGGGCCATTCACACAGTTCCACAAAACACAGAGAGTCCGCAACCTCAGACGTAATACTTTGCACTTCACTTTCAGGGAGCATTGGCTCCAAGGACGAAGCTGGGGGGTTAGGCAGTCCAGAAGGCCCAGCTTCATCCCCACAATTAGTCATAGGGTTACCTTGAAACAGCTGACTCAATTCATAGGAGGGGTAATAGGCATTGTCACACTCACTTTCATCAGAGATGGACTATCACCATCATTTTGGGCCTGCTGCGGGGGAAACCTTAAATCTGTAACTACTGGAGTAGGTTGATTCTGTCTCTTTTTTGCAGCAGCATGAGTCACCGGCCCAGGGAATCAATCTCTGATGGTTCAGCCTCAATTATAACTTGGCAGATAGGTAACAAGTGGTTATGGTGCATGGTCTTGACAGCTTTGGAGTTATTCTCTGGGAGCACCTTGTATACTGGTAAATCATTCAACTTTCCAACTACTATGTGGGGAAGATGGTGCTACCTATCAGCAATTTTGTCTCTGCCATGCAGTTCCAAATTGCATAACAACATACGGTCTCCAGGCCAAAGCTCTTGAGCCTTTATTTTTTTTATCATGCCTCTTTGTTGGTGAGACTTCTTTTGGTGGCCATCATCTGGGCCAGTTGATAGGCATGGTTCAATTGAGCTTTTAGTTTCTGTACATACTGTAGATAATTTTTGGCTTGGACCCCATCTGGAGATACCCCAAAGCAGACATCAATGGGCAGTTAGGCCTCCCTCCTGAACATGAGACGGTAGGGGGAGAACCCAGTAGCATTATTTTTTATGCAATTGTATGTGTGGGCCATGGTGCTAATCTGCTGCCTCCACTTAGGCTTGTCTTTGGGATGGAGGGTGCCCAGCTTGTCTAGAAGGGTGTGGTTAAAACGTTCTGGTTGAGGGCCCCCTGTGGGTGATAAGGGGTGGTTCTTGACTGCCGCAACCCCCAGAGAGAGCATTTCTTTGATTAGCAGACTGTCAAAATCTCTGCCTTGGTCAGAGTGGGTCTGCTGAGGGGCACCATAGTGGATGAAGAAATTTTCCACTAGCACCTTGGCCACAGTAGAGGCCTTTTGATCTTTAGTTGGAAAAGCTTGTGCAGTCCATGTGAAATGATCTGTAACCACTAACACATTGCCAGTATTCCACTTGTTCAGGTTCTAAACACAAAAAGTCTATGCAGACCAGTTCCATGGGGGTGCTGGTAGAAATACTGACAAGGGGGGCAGCTCTCTGAGTCAGGGCTTTCCTTTGCAGGCAATGACTGCGGGTCTTTACATGGTGCTCAACATCGGCCCCATCTTGGGCCAGTAGAATCTAGATCGTACCAAGTCGAGAGTTCTGTCAATACCAAGGTGCTCCATGTGATTGTGGAGGGACCTCAGTACCAAATCTTTAAAGGCCATGGGCAGAACCAATTGCTGCCTGTCTGCTTGACCGCTATGATCCACTGTCTCTCTGTACAACAACTGATTGAGTAGCTTCAACCTGGTGCCTTCTTTAAACAATAGAGCAGTTCGCAAGTCAGGGGAACGCACAGACACATCTTTCCCCCCACACAGGGCATGAAGTGCGGGCTGAATCATAGGATCTTGGGATTGAGCCCACTGAATGCTGTCATTGTCAAATTGAGGTAGTGCACTAATATCTACAGCAGAAAAGTGGCAATAGGCAGCCGGTATGCAGGTATCAGGAGGGCCCAAGCAATCTACTAAACAGTCCACTGTGTCCACAGACATCTGTTCATCTAGGTCAAATTTCTGGCACAATGCTCGGATGTCAGGTTCAGACAGCCTGACCCAATCACTCTTGGAAACTGACCTTCGTGACAAGGCATCAGCATCAATATGGTTCAGTCCTGGCCTGTATTCAACTGTATAATCATAGGTTGATAAAGCGGAAAGCCACCAGTGCCCAGTGGTTTCTAACTTAGCTGAAGTCTGTACATAGGTTAATGGTTATTGTCGGTCTTCACCAATATCTTTGCCCCATACAGGTATTCATGAAACTGGTTGATGATGGCCCATTTTAGCGTTAGGAACTCCAGGTTGTGCACAGGGTAGTTTTGCTCCGACGGGGTCAAGATCCTACTGGCGAAGGCCACTGGTCTCAAACCATCCTCATGGGCTTGATACAGCACAGCTCCTAGACCCCACAGACTGGTGTCTATATGCAGCACATAGGGCTTGGTGGGGTCAGCATAAGTGAGGATGGGGGCATGGGTGAGCTGGTATATGACTTCATGAAAGGCTGATTCACATTGGGGTGTCCAGTGAGGCCCAAAAAGTTCACTTGTGTGGAAGTACACTTTCTCTGGTTCTTTGACGGCCCTTTTTTTATATTTATGGTTGCTAGAAATCTGAGTAAGATTCAAGAGAGGGCAAATCACCTTGTAATAGTCTTTTATGAACCTGCAGTAGTAGCCACAGAACCCCAGGAAACTTTGTAGTTCTTTCAAATTATGGGGCTGGGGCCAAGTAGTCAGTGATTCAACCTTACTGGGATCAGTCTCTATCCCTTCTGCTGATACTATGTGCCGTACATACTTCATGGAGGTTTGAAAAAACTGGCACTTGTCAATGGACAGCTTGAGGCTGAAGTCTTCCAATCGGTCTAGGGCTTTAAACAGTCAGGTCTCATGCTCCTCTAATGTGCGCCCAAACACAATGACATCATCTAGGTACACTAGACATTCCAGCAAGTTGATATCTCCCACCACACATTCCATCAGTCGCTGAAAGGTGGCCGGGGCACCTGAAATCCCCTGTGGCATTCTCAGGAATCCATAGAACCCCAAAGAACAGATGATGGCTGTTTTCTCATGGTCCTCTGGGGCCATTGGGATCTGATAATATCCATTGTGAAGATCCAATACCGAAAACAATTTGCTCCCATTCAAACAATCCAGGGCAACTTGTATACGGGGCTTGGTGTATTGATCGGGGATGGTCCACCGATTAAGGGTTTGATAATCAATACACATCCTTATCAACCCATTCTTCTTACGCACAACCACAATGGGAGAGGCATATGGGCCCCTTGATTCTTGTATCACACCAGCAACGAGCATTTCCTGCAGGTGTCTCCTCACACCATCTATGTCTGCTGGGGCGAGATGTCGGGATCTCTCTCGAAATGGCCAGTCATCATGCAGGCGTATGTGATGCTCTACACACTGGACACACCCCACATCCCGTTCTCTTAATGAAAACGTTTGGTCCCTCTGAGTGAGTTTCTTGCTAATTCTAGCCTTCCATTCAGCTGGCAATGGGGAGTCACCAAAGTCAAATAAGTCTGGTGTCACTTTCTCCTTTTCACCAGAGCACTTGTTGCTGGGCAATACGGCAGTGTTGGTGCAGTGTACTGTAGCTAGGTGCGCCCTCTGTTCACCTGAATATTCCGATCTGACACATTCTGAATCTGGACCATCACTAGTCATGCATAGGCGTGGGCATGAGCAGACAAGATGCTGGGTTTGACCAATAATACCTCTGGCAACTTTCCATCTCCTGGAGCATCCAACATTAATATTTTGTTCTTTATGTTTCTCTTTAGGCAGACTTCTCCATGGATTATGCACTGGGCATTGGGGGCCAATACCAAGGAGTCGGGTTCCTTTTTCCACACTATCCCCACTGGCTCATTTGGGTCCACTTCATCGGGTCTCTGTTGCCAGTCATAACCTCTTTTTACTAAGACTGGAATTCTTAGGGCCCATTCTGTCAGCTGCCCTTGTTTCTCTTGGCAGAGTTGTGCTAGTCTCACAAACATGTGGGCGTTTGTTCCAGTTAACAGGGGAACCCCATCATACAGTCCGGTTGGCGGACACAATAGGGCCAGTGTCTCTACTTGCTCCTCTACGCCAGTGACAGTTGCAGGAAAAGACAACCAGAGGCGGGCATATCCTAGATATGGATAAGACTTGTCGCTCAGCCCCCACACATGTAGGCCTTTCAGGGATTGTAAGGGCACATCAGTCAAGTGTTTGTCATACCAGTCCTGAAACACAGTGGTCACTTGTGACCCACTGTCAAGCACAGCCCGAGTAGGAATACCATTCACAGCCACATTAGTCTCCATTGAAGGGCCCACTATCTTGGACCAGTCTGGAGGGACAGTAGCAGGGGCCGGTACAGATGACTTAGCCACAAAGAAGTTGGAGTTGGGATTTCCTGAGCCTTTACTGTGGTCGTTTCCAGCACCCCTCAGCTATGGTTTTGCTTTCTGGAGCTCCCCTTGAAGTCTGTATACAACCTTATCTAAGTCTTTTGGGGACCGGCATTCTTTCTTCATATGCTTCTCCTTCCCACAATTATGACAGAGTATGCTTTCTAGAGTCTGGCATGGCCGAGGCATCACATTGGGGGCTGAGGAGGGGGGTACCACCAACAGAAAATTGTGATTCAACCTCTGTCTGGTGTGTGGTGAGCATGGGGAGATGCCTCAGTAATTCCCTCACTTACATAATCAATTCATCAATCTTTGAGCTACTGTCAACAGGGGATGCCTGGGAGTGCACCCCTACGCCCATAGCAGACATGCTCTGAGAGGGGTTTGGGCTCATTGTATCTCTGGAATGGGCTTGAAGGGAAATGGTAGCTCTCATTTCTTGGACCTCTCGCAGTATCTCGCCCCAGGGTGGAGCATCCTCGCTAGCCTCCCAATGTTCAACTAGCACTGCATTTCGCCCCTGAGCATCACTCACATGTGCATCCTCAGTCATTTGGGCAGCAGCAACAGCAGATACAGGAGGGGACCCCCATGTGGCTGCCTCCTCTCAATCCTCCAAATTTCCTTCATCAGTCCATCATAAGTAGGAGGCACATCCAGCCGAGTAGCAAGGTGTAGTTGGAGCAGCATTAATTCAGAGAATGGGGCTGACTTGAGGACTTGGTCTAACCTATTCTGATCTAACTTAGCTGGGGCCATGCCACCTTTCTTTAGGCATTCCTGTGGTACTGCTTCGAGTTGAGGCACATAAATGGATAAGAGCTCCCCTGGGTACTGCTGAGTGTTTTTGTCCCTACCCCACATGTCCTCATCCGAATCGGGACTCCCATACACATTTTCCAATGCATTCAAAAAATCTTGAGCAGTTGCTTCTGGATTACTAGCCTGTGTAGCGTGGATAGTAAATTGGGTGAAGCCTTTGAGGTTTCCAACCACTGTTCTCCTCTTCTCTGGTTCGGGGCATTGCCATTCTCGGATTTGAGGGGCAGCATAGTCTATCCAAGTCTCCCAATTGTCCTCCCCCTTGGGTGTGGGGAGGGTGCCTGAGAACATCCTCAGCCGGCGATATGAGTTGTGACTAATGGTTGGTACAGATATAGGGACCAGCACTGGCATTGGCAATGGCACAGAAGGCGGGGCAGTAACAGGTGCTGGAGTGGGAGGGGGTGTTGGGGAAGGAACACCCCAGGTGGCAAGAATAGTTTCATAAAGTTCTCTATGGTTTTCCCTTCCTTCAGCAACAACTTAGCAAATTTCTCCTCAAAAGTCTCAGATAATGGTGGAAGCTCATCCTCCCCAGGGTCTTTACTGTCTTTTGTTATCACTCTCCAGGTGGCTAGGACCCCTTCTGAGTCAATAGTCTGTGGCACTTTAGAGCTGTCCACAAGGTCACTACACTCTTCCAAGGCTATGAAAGTTTGGGCGATCAAATCAGCCTGTCGACCCACAACCACAGGGTTTTTTAAACATTTAACTTTGGAGAGTGCTCCCTCTACAGTGTCCTTACTGGTACCCAGGGGAATATCCAGTGTAAACAGAGAATTTTGGGGAGCGATCTCCTGCCCAGTACACCACCCCACCAACTGGTGTACAGCCATTTCTACTGTGGTAGCCATTAATCTTTAACAATAATAAGTCATTTTTGGCCACTAGAAGGCACAAAATCCCAGCGGTGAGCCTCCAAGATGTAACCCCTAGGTGACGATATCCCAAGGGCTACTACCCCTTCCTGCATGGCTAGTAGCAGGTTGAGGGGCCTAAGTTCTGAAATGGGTGCCTCCACCTGGAGGTCAGGGTTGGTAGTGGTCAAACTAACCTGGGCACAGCCCTCCGGAACACTGTAACCCCCCCTTTTTCCCTTCTAGTGCCTGAGCAATATACAATAATCACTTTTACTGCACCCCTTGTACACCATACCAGTACCTACACTGTTTGCATGAGGATGGAACAAACCAGAATGAGGAACAGACATGGTCAGTGAATGCAGCCCTACAGGTGGCTGGCTGTGAGAGAGACAAAAACACAGGTCAGTGGGTATCAGGAACTACACCCATTCAAACCAGAAGCCCTGTAAATAAAATAAATGTACTGTCTATGAAAGACTGTAAAAGTGTTGAGAATAAACTCTTAGAACTGCCTGAAGAGTTACAGCTAACACAAAACCTGAATTTAACCGTTAAAAACATAATGAAAAGGCCTGAAGAATTGGTGGATAAAGATGGGGTGGAGGAATGGCTTGAGGCCCCTTTGAATTCAAATCTAGGTCCTTTAAATATATTGAATATAACTGCACCTAAATTATATTCTTTGCTGTTTAAAATGCTAATCTATCCAACCAAGAGACACAATGCAGTGTGGCTTTGTTATGTGGGAGGAATGCCTCACCCCACAGACAGAATTTTCGTGGCCAGAACTTTTGCTGAAGGATTCCATGAAATTCTTTGTGAATGAAATTTATACCTTGATACACATCTCAGGCAAAACTACATTTGATGTCATTTTTAAAACATCATTGGGATTAGACAGATTCTGGATTAAATACAATAACTTGAAGAAATCTGCATTATGGTCACCGTTTATTGCCATTCCACTGACTCGACCAGTCCAAAAGACTATAACGGTGCTATTTAGAAATGAGGGTGTAAATGTAAATGCTCTGATGTACTGGCTTAAACAAAAATGTACGGTTATTGAGGATACAGAGGCAATACTGGACACAGAGAACATATGGATGGGAGGGTGGAGGGTGAAGGTGATGCTGAAATCAATTGACAGTGAAGTTGAATATTTACCAAATTCTTTCTTTCTGGGGAGGGATAGAGGAATCTTATTTTATCCAGGTCAACCAAAAATGTGCTACAAATGTGGGTCAGTAGAACATTTGAGTAGTATATGCAACAAGTAAAGGTGCACAGTATGTGGAGAATTAGGACATGTGTGCTCACTGTGCTTAAACGAATATAGATGCAATCTGTGTAGTGAAACAGGGCACACATTCTAGAATTGTAAATTAGAAGCACACAATACTGGAGAGCAAGCTGATGGGGATGAACAAAGATTACTGATTACTCTAATACAAAAAAACAGGCTAAGCAAGCAAAGGCCTACAGTTGAAAAAGAGTCAGACCGAGAGAGTATGCATCTGCACCTAGGCTCTCAGCCCCTCCCCCAAGGACTCTAACATGATGATATGAGCAGACATGGGGGGAAGTATAAATGTGGGAGAAGGCACCTTAAAACTATCCAATGAAGTTCAAACAAAGAAGGGAACAGGGGAAAAAGGGACAACAGTGACACCTAGTGAGGTAACAGGTACACGTGAAATGCCCCCCCTCCCAAGGCCCCTCCCTAAGCATCCCCCAATCCCACTATACAGGAGCAGGAAGAGAACCCCAGTTTTGAGATTCCCAAAAAGAAAACCTTTTCCACGAGGACTGTCACAAAAGAGAAGGCAGTAAGTCTTGAGAACAAGTATGAAATATTGCAATCAGGGGACTCTGAAGAAGACTCTGATGATTCCTCAGTGGCTTCTTCTATTCCCGAGGGCACAACGGACATGGAAAAACAGGGGAGGCTGAAAGGTCCAATGAAAAGAAAAGCTAGAATGAAAACGAAGCACAAAGAGATTAGCAGAAGGAAGGGGAAATACAAGTAAAACACTTAGTTAAAAATGTATGAACCTTTTTTGGTTCACTCAGTTAATGTGAACAGCATTAAGACAGCAGGGAAGAGGGAAGTGGTATTTTCTTGCTTGGCTTAACTGCAGTTTTTCATAATATTTTCACAAGACACCAGTCTCCACACAATTAAAGAAATTGAAGAAGCAATGAGAGAACGGTATCTAAGACTGTCTTTTTGGTCATTGGGTCAAGATCAGTGTACAGGTTTAGGAATTATTTTTAAAATGCCAGAATTAAGGGTATTAAAGCTATATGATGTAGCACCAGGAAGAATTTTAATTATGGATGTTATTGTGTGTAATGTACAGTATAGACTCATAAATCATTATGCCCCACAAACAAAGGCTGCTAGGAGTAATCTGCTCAAGCAAAAACATCCATATCTATACACGGCACAATATGTTATTTTGGCAGGTGACTTTAACGGTCCCCTAGTAGCCAAATGTTTGAAGCAATACTGTGACTCTAATTTATTACCTGAAATCATTTGAAAAGCAAAATTGCATGATGCCTACTTTACAAGTGTTAAAAAGAATATACCCACCTTTCATAAAGGACACCTGGCTTCAAGGAGTGACTATATATTTACATCAGAAAATATTCCAATAATATCTGCTGAAGTAATGCCCTCTGAGATTTCTGATCACAATATAGTAAAAATTAAAATTGGGGCCTACATAGGAATTAGAAAGGGACCTCAATTTTGGAAATGGAACATCTCCCTGGTGGTAGATCTATACATACTAAACACAATAAAAGCCTTTGTACAGGCCATAAAATCAGTATTTAGTATGTTTGACTCATCAATAAGATGGTGGGAGGACACTAAGCAAGATATGCAGAAGCTGTGTAAACCGCTAAGACAAAGAGAGAGAGAGAGAGAGAGAGAGAGAGAGAGAAAGAAAGCAGCCAAAGCTTCCTTAAATCAAGGAGGTTATTTTCTAGACTACACTGAACTGAATTATTACTTTTTGGACCTGTGTAAGTAACTAGTATTGATTCTGTTTTGGGGGTTGACTTTTCTTAGATTAACTTTAATTTGCCAGGGATGAACTGTAGCTGGGAGATAGTTGCAGTCATTTGTGACTAGACCTGTTACTTAATCTCTGTGAAATAGGTGTCTGTTAAGGGGAGGAGCTAAAAGGAGCCTAGTAGTTGAACTGTGGATTTAAAACAGGAGTTGTCTGTGGTCTCTGTCTGCTGAGACAGAGGGAGAGAAAAAGCAGCCAAAGCTTCCTTAAATCGAGGAGGTTATTTTCTAGACTACACTGAAATTGAATTATTACTTTTTGGACCTGTTTAAGTAACTAGTATTGATTCTGTTTTTGGGGTTGACTTTTCTTAGTTTAACTTTAATTTGCCAGGGAGGAACTGTAGCTGGGAGATATTTGCAGTCATTTGTGACTAGACCTGTTACTTAACCTCTGTGAAATAGGTGTCTGAAAGGAAGGAAGGTATTCCCTGGGGTCAGGTTATAGTTATAGTTGATTGTTTCTGGATGGCATAGGTTTACTCCCACCCATCCTGCCCCTCACCCCACCCACCCCAAGAGCATAACTTCCTTTATAGCAGGGGTTCTGACATCACTTTCCCAAACTGCTAACAACATACACCTGTTCATATCCTTAAAGGCACAGCACACTAAATGGGGGTAGAGACACTCACCAGCTTGCACACACTAAAACAAGAACAAAAAAAAAGAAAAGCATCTGTAACAGGAAGGGACACAGACATGTGGGGAGTGGTGCATTGCACTGACTGTGGAGCAGCAGTCTTCCGGGAGACATTCTGGAGACTGCGTTGCTGCCTTAGTTGTAGGCACCTCTCTGGTCTGAGGGCGGAGGTTGTTCATCTCCATGTTAACCTGGCAAGGATTTGGGAAACCTGCTCCCCCACCCAGGCCACTGCCACTGCCTCAGAGATTGCCAAGAAAAAAGAGTGGTTGGACCACGGTGGGCTCAGGGAGGGTGAAGGTGGTGGAACAGAGGCGCATCCCTCCAGTTGTGCTTCTCCACAATTCATTCACCACTCTGGCAGAGCATGGTTCCTCTATGGAGGCACCCACAGTGGAGACCAAGGAGGATGCTGGGAACCTCCATAATGGAGACCCACAGTAGGGTGGAACAGGACTCCACAGGAGAAGGAAACAGTTCCTGGTTGGGGACTCAATTTTTAAGGGAGTAGAACTGGGGGAGGGAGGGGAAAGGGAGATAAGGTGCCTGCCCAGTGCAATGGCTTGGAGGAACAGGAAACAAATCCTCAGGATTGTGGTAGCAGCTGCAAGGGGGATTGAGCTGAATATCATTATCCACCTAGGGACAAATGACCTGGCTGAGAATGGGATCAGAGCAGTGGAACAGGAGCTTGTGGAGTTGGGGAGGGGCCTTAGCCAAGTAGCACACATGGTAACTTTCTCGGAGTGCTACCTGTCTATGGCATGGATGAGGCAAGGGCACTTCGCACCATGGGATTAAATGACTGGTTGAAAAACTGGTGCAGAGCTCAGGGATTTGGCTTTACTGGGGACTGGGGTGCCACCTGGAGGGATACAGGCTTATACAGGTGTGATGGTCTGCATCTATCCAGGAGGGGAACCAGGATCCTAGGTGACAGGTTTAAATACTTCATTGGCAAGCATTTAAACTAACCAAGGGGGGAGGCACTGAAAAGGAGAAGGGAAATCCTAGCCCCCCCCAAAAAAAATCAGGATACTTAGTGAGGTAAACACCAAGATAGAGCAGTTGATAGGGAGAAGGGCAGGGGTAAATGGAGAAAAAGACAAAGGCAGTAAGGACAGGGAGGGGGCCAAAACAAATAAAGCCACAAAAAAAATGGAGGGTAATAAGTACCAATGCCCGTATTCTAAACTCTCCAAAATCATGGCCTTGATGGAAGAGGGATGACTGGATATCATGGCAGTCACAGAAACATGTTACACAGAGAACCATGACTGGAATGTCAACATACCAGGGTACACAATCTACAGGAGGGACAGGGAGGGAAGAAGAGGAGGAGGAGTAGCTCTCTATGTAAGGGAAGGGATCAAAGCAACAGAACTAAAGGATAAACAAGGAGGAGAGGAGGCACTGTGGGTCACCCTGGAGACAGGAAATGGCACCACAATCCACACAGGAGTTGTATACAGACCCCATCTCAGGGGGAGGAAATGGACAATGAAATAATAGAAGGCATCCTTGGGATGGCAGAGAAAGGGGAGATATTGCTGATGAGGGACCTGAATATGCCAGATGTTAACTGGAGCACCTTTGCTGCAGCCTCATCCAAGAGCAGGGCCATTCTCAATGCCCTACAGATGGCATGCCTCAGACAGCTAGTTTTGGAACCCACTCGGGAGGGAGCAGTCTTAAACATGGTACTCTCAAATGGGGATGAGGAGAGGATCTCCGATCTTGAAGTTAGTAGCCATCTGGGAACAAGTGACCACCAAACAGTGTGGTTCGCAATAAACTTAGCTGTAGAGTTAAGCCATACAAAAGTGAAGGTACTGGACTTCAGGAGGGCTGATTTCGTCAAAATGGGAGAGTGCCTCTGAAAAGTACTAGCAAACAGTCAAGAAAGTGGGGTGGAGCAACAATGGAGAAACATCAAAACCACCATCACAGAAACAACAAGCCTTTTCGTGAAGCAAATGAACAAATCAAAATGAGAGAAAAAAACACTATGGTTCTCAAAAGAAGTGGCGGGGAAGGTAAGGGATAAAAATATAGCATTCAGTAAGTATAAGGAAACATAGAAGGAACAGGACAGAGAACGGTACCAGTTAAAGCAGAAGGAAGCAGGGAAGGCAGTCAGGATAGCAAAGGCCCAAACCGAGGAAAAGATAGCCAACTCGGTTAAGAAGGGAGATAAAACCTTTTATAGGTACATTAGGGAGCAAAGAAAGACTAGGCAGAGATACTGAGGCTGAATAAAGAGGAAGGTGTTTGGGCAGAGAGTGACAGTGAAAAAGAATAAATACTGAACGAATACTTCTGCTCAGTATTCACAAGGGAAAAGCAGGGGGAGATACCTAATCCAGTCAATAGAAGCACTCTGGATAGAGGGGTTGATATTAGTCCTTTCACAGAAGAAAGGGTTCTGAAAGAACTCTTAAAAGTGAAGGTGGATAAAGCAATGGGGCCTGATGGAATTCACCCAGAATTCTAAAAGAACTAAGGAAAAAACTAGTAACACCACTGACTACCCTTTTTAATAAATCATGGGTGGATGGCGTAGTACCTGAGGACTGGAGGAGGGCAGATGTGATTACCCTTCACAAAAGTGGGAGCTAGACAGAGGCAGAAAACTACAGACCTGTCAATTTGACCTCAGTGGTAGGGAAAATGATGGAATCACTTCTGAAGAAAAGAATTGTTGACTACCTGAGGTCAGTGGGGCACAGGACCCAAAGCAGCATAGATTCACAACAGGATGGTTATGTCAGACAAATCTAAATGATTTCTTTGACTGAGTGACCAAAGTAGTAGACCAGGGAGGGGCTGTGGACATGGTCTACCTAGATATTAGCAAGGCATTTGACACAGTCCCACACAAAAGATTAATAAACAAATTAGCCAGCCTGTGAGTGGGTCCCAGAGTGGTAACCTGGGTGAAACACTGGCTGGACAACAGGACACAGTGGGTAATAATAAATGGAGTCCACAGTGAAGAAAGTAGGGGTTATTAGTGGGGTACCACAGGGTTCAGTACTGGGGCTGGTCCTTTTTAATGTCGTTATAAGTGACATTGCAGCGGGACTGGAAGGGAAAGTATGGATCTTTGCAAATGACACAAAGATCTGCGACAGGGTAGATACACAAAGTGGGGTGGAAAGGATGAAAAGGGACTTAGCAAGATTGGAGGAACGGTCAAAGGTATGGCAGGTTAGATTCAATGCAAAGAAGTGCAAAGTAATGCACCTGGGAAACAAAAACCCAGGGGAAGAGTACACAATGTGGGTGAGATACTGACAACAACAAAAATGGAAAGGGACCTGGGGTAGTCATATCAGATGGCCTAAAGGTGGGCCAGCAATGTGAGAAGGCAGTAAGGAGGCTGGGGGGATACTGGGATGCATAGAGAGAGGCACCACCAGTAGAAAACAGGAAGTTGTTGGCCCTCTGTACAGATGGTTGGTAAGACCACATCTGGAGTACTGTGTACAGTTCTGGAGACCCCGTCTCCGCAAAGACATAGACAGGGTGGAGGCTGTCCAGAGGAGGGCTACCAAAATGGTGCAGGGTCTGCACCAGAAAACATATGAGGAAAGACTAAAAGAACTTAAGATGTATAGCCTCGAGGAAAGGAGGGAAAGGGGGGACATGATATACATTTTCAAATACCTCAAGGAAATAAACAAAGTCCAAGAGGGTAGCATCTTTCAGAAAAAGAGATGTGCAAGAACAAGGGGGCACAATTTGAAGATAGAGGGGGGATGGCTCGGAGGTACTGTGAGGAAGTATTTCTTCACAGGGAGGGCTGTAGATGCATGGAACGGCCTTCCCGAGGAGGTCATACAGTCAAAAACAGTGGGGGAATTCAAGAATGCATGGGACAGACATAAGGCAATTCTAGTGGGGGGGTAGAAGGAAGTAGGCTTTTGGTTAACTAGGATCTGCATCTTATCCATTAGGTAGGGAAATGGGCAGACTAGGTGGGCCAAGCGGTCCTTATCCCCCATCAAATTCTATGTTTCTATAGAACAGTACTTGGCATACCTGCAAGATAGAAAGCTCTTGCAAAGCTTACTTTCTATGGCAAATGAGACTGGACAAAATCTGATAGCACAAATTAATAATGTGAAACAACAAATGAGAGCATATCATATCATGAGGGAAAAGTAAAGGCAATATATCACCAGCAACAATTTGGAGTAGCAGGGAAAACAGAGGTAGTATGTCCCTTTCAAAATTGCATTAGCAAGGCAAAAGCCAAGGAAATGCTAGTTCCTAGGGATGCTACAGGAAAGGAATGCAGAACACAGGCATAGCTGGCACATTGGGTAACAAGATATACTACTGATAGGTATGCTCCCATAGAAACCTCTAGGGATGGATTGAATAGTTTTTTGAGAGGGATAGAAATTCCAGAAATTGAAGCATCAATGGGGGAAAAACTAATTGCACATATTGAAGAGTGAGAACTGCAGGAAGCACTGTCTTCATTGGCAAAAAATAAAACACCTGGCCCTGATGTCCTACCGAATGAGCTACTAAAAATTATTGGAGAAGACCTAATTCTTGAATTAAAAGAAACCTTTAATCAGATGCTACACACCAAGGAAATACCACTTTATATGAATATGGGGGTTTTACCATATATATATAAAAAGGAAGATAAAAGGGATTTAAATAATTGGAGGCCACTTAGCTTGATAAATTCTGATTTTAAAATATTAACCAAAATTTTGGCAAAAAGGTTGATGTCTGTAGCTGAATTAATAATCTCTCAGGCACAATCCTATGCAATACCTGGCAGGCATATACAAAATCATATTTTATTAATAAGAGAGCTAGTAGAATTAGGAAAATTGGGATAAGTGGATGGGTATCTCATATCACTAGACCAGAAAAAAAGCCTTTGACCAGGTGTGTCACTCTTTTTTGTGGGAGGTTTTAAAGCAGTATCATATCCCGGAAACTATGACAGAGTAGTTTAAAGCTATCTATAACACTGCTATGATGGTACCATTGATTAATGGGTGGAAAGGGCCCATGATTAAACTGCAAAGGGCGGGTAAGACAGGGGTGTACACCAAGTCTGATCTTATATGATTTCTTTATTGACCCACTATTGAGGAGAATAAACAGTGAGGTAACAATCACATCCATTAATGTGAAGGAGAAGCATCTCCCATACAAGGTCATAGCATTTGCTGATGACATGAACATGATGCTAGGTGATAAGCTAGCAGTAGCAGCTGTACTGGAAACCTGTAGAAATTTTGGGAGGTGCTCGGGATCTGAATTAAATTTAAATAAATGTGTTGGACAGAGACGTAATTCCCTTTTAAAAGACATTGATATAGTGGAACAAATTAAGTTAGTACCTGATCCTATAAATATTTTAGGGGTATCTTTTTGCATGGGTAATCTAGATGAACTGAATTGGGACCAGAAACTAGAATTAGGAAAACTGAGAGTTGCTCAATGGAATAAATGGAGGTTTAGAAAACAGAAAAAAAATTTATTTGATCAAGACATATTTAATCTCGATCTTTTTATATATCAGTTATATCCCCCGCCCCCCCAAAAAAATAAAGAGGCAACTTTACTCAGTATCTTCTTTCAAGCCTGTTGGGGTAGCAGGTTGAACCTAATAAAAAGAAACATATTATACATACCTATTAGACAAGGAGGCCTGAATATGCCAAACCCAATAATTTTATTTAATACATTTTTTTGTACTGTAACTTAATAATAATAATAATAATAATAATAACTTTATTTGTATGGCGCCTTTCCAATTCCAAGGCACCTTACAGCTTTAACATCAATTAAAACAAACATTAAAATCCATAGTCTTAAATATAGATAAGAATCATATTCAAAAATCAGTTCAAGTTCCCAGGAAGGCCATTTGCCAAAGAAAGGTTTTTAGTCCTCTCTTAAATTCCTCCACAGAGGTGCACCGATGGAGTAGAGAATTCCAAAGGGTGAGCGCAGCATAAGAAAAAGCTCTAGAGCCTGATGATTTAAGGTTCACCCTTGGAATCTCTAGCAACCCCTCATCGGCCGAGCAGAGTGATCGGCCAGGGGAGTAAGGAATCAGAAGTTCTTTCAGATAGGCCGGACCCTGACCATGAAGGGCTTTAAAAGTCAGTAAACCAACTTTAAAGGTGATCCGCCACCGTACAGGCAGCCAGTGCAGTTCACGCAGCACCGGGGCAATAGAATAAGACTTACTAGAGCCTGTCAAAACCCAGGCTGCTGCGTTCTGCACTAGCTGCAAGCGGCAGAATTCAACCCCTGAAAGCCCAAAGTAAAGAGAGTTGCAGTAGTCCAAGTGCGAGGACACAAAGGCATGGACCAATGTTGGAAGGTTGTCAGACAGAACCAGATGCTTAACTCTGGTGATGTTCCTAAGATGGTAAAACTAAGTCTCGATGACAGCTGACACCTGCGATTGCAGTGTCAATCTGTAATCAAAGATCACCCTCAGGCTATGCACCTGTTCAGAGGTCGGTAGAGAGACGCCACCAAGAAAAATGCTGAAGGCGTACCAACGCCCAACCCCTCTGTCTGTCGACCTGGGTCCACAACCAATACCTCTGTCTTTTCTGAGTTCAACTTCATCCAGCTAGAATCCATTCATTCCTGGATTTCTTTCAGACAGTTGTTAAAGACCGAGAGCTCCATCCTGGTTGGGTGCAAAAGACAGGTATAGTTGGGTATCATCTGCATAACAGTGAAACCTCAACCCACACCTTCTTACAATGTCTCTGAGGGGTAGCATATACATCGCGAATAACATGGGTGACAGCACAGAACCCTGAGGCACCCCACACAACAAAGCCATTGGGTCTGAGGAAAAAATCCCGGACACAACTCTTTGTAATCTCCCCGTGAGGAATGAGGTGAACCATCTCAGGATGGTTCCTGATATTCCACATATATGCCTCAGGTGTACTAACAATACCATGTGATCCATGATGTCAAAAGCTGAAGAGAGATCTAGGATAACCAAGATGGAATGTCTCTTCTGATCTCTCACCCTCAGGAGAACATTGAGCACCCGAACCAGCGCTGTCTTGGTACTATGTCTTTTACGAAAACCACACTGGAGGGGTTCATAGATATCATGTATGGTTAAATGCTCCTCCAGTTGCACTGCCACTACTTTCTCAATCACCTTCCCAACAAAGGGAAGGTTAGAGATGGGTCTGTAGTTCGTGAAACAGTCTGGGTCCAAGGTAGCTTTCTTCAAGAGTGGTGTCACCACCGCCTCTTTCAGGGAGCTAGGGAACTCACCCGACTCCAAGGAGCACCAGACTATTCGCATGAGGACTGCACCGATGATATCACTACAATCCAAGATTAGGGAGGTCGTCCAGGATCCAAACTACAGCATGTAGGGTGCACACGAGGTCACGTGATGGCGTCCGGCTAGACGGCTGCATCGGCTCGGAGCTCTCCCCTTTCATTGCCGTTTTAGCGGTTTTTTCCTGCATTATCGGGCGCTAATCAATATAATTTCCACTAAAGACAACTAAATACGGTGCTCTTTGCGGTTCCTCTGATTGGTCTCGGGAAACAGCGTCTCATTTTGGAGAGATGGAGGCCGATATGAAACAGGCCCCCGTCAAGCACACTCCTCCTACCTCTCCTAACAAGGCCACGAAAAAGCAATGCAATCAAGGTCCGGGTAAGGTGGAACGGACCGAGGATAAGTCGCAAGCGGCCCTTCCCTTGACCGAGGACAAGTTTTTGCAGGAGCTCAATCCCATCAAGGACATTCTTAAAGACCTGGCTGCCGAATTGAGATCGCTACGGGGGGGCCTATCGACTGTATCCACTAGAGTGGAGGATGTGGAGGCCAGGATGTTCTCGATTGAACAAAGGCAAGATAAGTCCGAAGAAGCTATAGTGGAGCTAAAGCAGCAAGTTAAGAAGTTGCAAATCAAGGCAGAAGACCTAGAGGGACGTAATCGTAGAAACAACCTGCTTATTTTTGGTTTACCTGAGATGGAGGAAGGGCCTGATCTCTTGGCTTTTTTGCAGAAGTTCTTAATGAAGGTTGTTGGGCCATCTCCCATAAGTCCCTCTTATCACTTGGAGCGTGCACACCGTTCGCTACGGCCCAGGCCCCCATCTGGTTCTTCTCCACGGCCCATAATTCTTAAGTTCTTAAGTTACATTGAACGTCAGCATATTTTTGCTAAGGCCAGAGAGCTTAAGGAGATTTTGTGGGCTCGTCCAGGCTTCGCATTGCACAGGACCTCCCGAAAGAAACAAGGGAAAAAAGGGCTGCTTTCCACCGGTCGTATCTAAATTGATCGCTGCCTCCATTCCTTTTAAGATGGCTATCCTGCAACCCTGAGGGTTACGATTGAGGCTCTGTATCCAGCTTCACTGCCAGAAACGGCCCCTGAATGAGCTTGCTTCAAGGCTTCCAGAGCTATTCAAGAAGGCTGGATGAGGGACTTATCAATACCTTGCTTCTAATTTAATAATTCATTGATGGCATGAGCTATTTTTTGGAAGTCCGATTGTGTTGATAAATGTGGCGGGGGGGGGCCTGGCTCTGCTGGTTGGTCGGGATGAATGCTTTTCCCCTTTCTTTCTGTCGGATCTGTCGTCTACTTTCCTTCATTAGGCTAACCACCCTCTTACTTTATCCCTTTTTCCTCCCTTGCCTTCTCCTTTTCTTACCTGGTGCTTTCTTTGCGGTTGCAGGACTGGATGGGTAGCTGTCTGTTGGGGTGGGAGAATTCCTCGTGGCGGGCCCTTTGGTTTGAAAGCAGAGGGAACTATAGTATGAGTTGATGTTTCCCAGGGACTTCCTGGGGGAGAGGCGTTTTGGTCAGAGCTGCTTTTGTTCCCCTCAGGAGCGTCACCCCAATACCGAAATGCGTCATGTGTGCTGTTCTCCTGACTACCTTGATTCATTGGGCTGCTCTGCCATGGGGTAAGTCGCCTTTTCGACCACTGCCTCTCGGATGTATGGGGAGGAGGCACTCTCCTTTTTAGGCAGATGGGGGGATGTTGCGCTTATCTCGGGGGATGCCTCTCGCTTTTCCTCTTGCTTTAACTATTTCCTGTTGTGCCTTACTATATTAAATTACTGTGCTCTTTCCTTTCCAAAGTAGGCATTAACATCCTGACAAGTGGTGATTGGGGGGGGCTTGAGCCTTTGTATGCTTGCTCGCTGGATGCGTTATTGCGAGCCTGAAGATGGGGGGTTGGCTAACCCCTTCCTGGTGAAGGTGCTGATTTATTTTGTAGTTCTGAAGATATGGGGATATTTTTGCTTCTTGAATGGTTGCCTGTATCTTCCACCTGGGATTCAGGGGTTCGAATGGGGTTTAGATGGCCAGAGCTGGTATATTACTGCTTGTTACTAGGTCTACTCCTACCTGGCCTTCCCTTTGTAAATAGTTATTTGGGGAGTTTGGGGTCTTATTTTGATTCTGGGGGATGGGGGGTTGGGATGTATGACCTTTTACGAAGATGGCTTTTTAGGGTCAGAGTTAGGATGGGTGACAGGGTTTCTTTACAGATGGGTTTCTATAGGATATTTGGGGGACAGGTCCTGGTTGGGTGGGTTGGGTCTGATGGGTTGTTGGCTGCTCCCCCTTGTTTGGTGCAAGCTTCATGTTTTAGCAGTATTCACTGTTATGGGGGTCTTTGTTTTATAGAGAAAGTTGGGTCGGGGTTGTCTTGGGGGTTGGTTTATTCTGGGCTTAATTATGCTGAATCTAATGAATATAGCTGGGTTGGGGTGCATCCTTTCCTTTTTCACAATTTTATGGCTATCTGGATATTTAATTTTTATCTATTGTATTTTAAAATGTTATGATGTCTCTCAAAATTGCTTCTTGGAATGTACGTGGACTTCGGGATCGGGTCAAGCGTCTTCAGATGTTTCGACACTGTTCGTTATTACAAATTGACATTCTTTTTCTTCAGGAGACACACCTCAGTCAGTCTGATGCCAGACTTTTATCTCGGTCGGGTTTCTCTTATCCCTATCTTGCTGGTAACTCCTGTTATAGTAGGGGGGTAGCAGTCCTCATTAAAAAACATGTTTTATTTAATATGGAGAAGACTGTGGCAGATACAGAAGGGAGATTTATGCTGGTTCAGGGAACCCTAAATGGCGAGAATGTTGTACTTGGATCAATATATGGCCCGGTTGGAGGAGATTCCCGATTTTTTATGTCTCTTACTGAGAAATTGATCAAATTCCTCCCGGCCCAGTTTATATTGGGCGGCGACTGGAACATCCCTTGTTCATTGATTTTAGATAGAGACCCCCAGGATAAACGTCCACCTTCTCCAGCCCACAGAGCCTTCTCAGATCTGAGATCATTACTAGGTCTATGTGATCCCTGGAGGCTTGCTAACCCTTCTCTTCATGCTTTCTCCTTCGCTTCCCAGTCGCATGGTACTAAATCTCATCTGGACATGGTCTTGATTAGTGTCTCTCTTCTTTCAAGTCTGGGCCTATCTGGTATTGACCCAATCATCCTTTCCGATCATGCGGTTGTCTGGATCAAGCTTTCCCTAACTCCGGAATACTCTCGGGATTCGGTTTGGTGGCTGAATACCCAGTTGTTAAAAGACCCGCAGATTGTCTCTAGTATAAGTTCTTTGATATCAATATTCCTGATAGAAAATCTCAACTCAACTCCTAGGTTTGACCTGGTCTGGTCCGCTTTAAGTGCTTTCTCAGGGCGAGTTTATTAAAACAGCCTCTTTCAAAAAGAAAAAGGGACTTGCTGATTCCTTGATTCTGATGGGTAGAATTCAGGAATTGAGACTAAATATTTCTCAACTTCTTCCTTAACTGATCTTAAACAGCTCTTAGCAATCAAAGATAGGTACCTGGATCTTTTAAGGAGAAACGGAGTATGCTTTTCTTAAAACTCAGCGAAATATCTCACCAGGGGAAAAGTCCGTAAGCTTTTGGCCCACGTCTTCGGGCACTTGAAAGTTCTAGGATTATCCTTCTCTGGTTTCCCATCTGGGAGGTTGTCACTGCGCCCCGGAAAATTGCCCACATTTTTAAGGAATATTACCTAGATCTGTACAGTAAACTGGAGCTATCATACTCCACTTCTGATCTGGACAACTATCTGAGAGAGACTGACATTCCCTGCTTATCTGAAATTCAGCAAGCTATTTTGCTAGCCCCTATCTCAGAGAATGAAATTGAGAGAGCTGTCGCTTCTCTCACCCCTGATCGCACACCGGGTCCTGATGGTTTCCCGGCCAACTTTTATAAGGCTTTTGTTAAGGATTTGACACCCACTCTCCTTAAATTGTATGAATATCTGGCTGTATCCTCGGATGCAGACCCTTCGCTGTTCGAGGCAATTATTGTCTTAATTCCCAAGCCTGACAAGGTCCTTACTGATCCAGCTAACTATAGACCTATCTCACTTCAAAATTACAATATGAAAATTCTTGCTAAAATTCTAGCTGAACGTATTAAGATGGTGTGGTCTGAGTTGCTGAGTCCTGAACAGGTTGGCTTTGTACCTGGCAGATCTGAGGCTGACCATTTGAGGACCCTTTCACATATTTCCCAGCATGCCTAATCCCTCTCGTATCCAGCGGCTTTTGTCTCTCTTGATGCCGAAAAGGCATTTGACCGGGTGGACTGGTTGTTCCTCTGGGCCGTGTTAGAGAGAATGGGTTTTCCGTCTGTTTTTGTTAATAGGATCTGGGTGTTGTACAGCTGCCCCTCTGCTAAAATTTATTGTAATGGGGTATTCTCCTCTCTCTTTCATCTACACGCGGGTACTAGACAGGGTTGTCCCCTTTCCCCCCTACTATTTAATTTGTACCTGGAACCTTTACTCAGAAGGATTAAGGCCTCTGCCCAGGTCAGAGGAGTTAGTTTACACCAAAGAGAGCTGGTCCTCTCAGCGTATGCTGATGACATTCTCCTGCATCTGGTGGATCCGGCTGACTCTTTGAAGGGGATGCTTGGTCTTATTGAAAGGTTTGTGGTCTTCTCGGGTTACAGGCTGAATATTTCCAAATCTGAAATCCTTCCTCTTAACGTTCACACTAATAAGGCCGAGTTCTCCTCCTTTGGTATGAAGTGGGCCCCTAGATTTATTAAATATTTAGGGATCTTTTTCTCCACTGACCCCTCTCTTTTGAAGGAATTAAACTTAGACCGGCTCAGGGACTCGGTCTCGCAGGATTTGCAGCGTTGGTCAGCCCTTCCCATCTCACTCTGGGGTCGGATTAATATTCTCAAAATGAATGTCCTTCCCAGAGTGTTCTACTACTAATTTGAGTTAATCTCTGGCTTCCCATCTCTTATATTCAACAGTTTCACGCGCTTTTTTCCAAATTTGTTTGGTCCAGGAAGGCAGTTAGGCGCTCCTACATTAAATTATTACTTCCTAAAGAGAGAGGGGGTCTTAGATTACCCAATCTTCTATTGTATTACTGGGCAGCCCAACTCTCTAAATTGGGAAGATGGTTCTCTGCTGAACCAGAGGTATCCTGTCCAATTTGGCTTCAGCTGGAGCGTTTTTCTCTCTCCGCAATTAAATTTGATAAATATGCTCTCTTCTACTTATCCCCGAGGTTACTTTCTAAATGGATGCCGGACAGTGTTATGAGGACTGCCGTCACATCCTTTTCGCAATGTTTAAAGTATTTTCATATCTCTCCTACTTCGGATTTGGGGCAGCCGGCTGTCTCTAATCCCAATGTTAAAATGGGTAACTCATGGATCAGCCCAGACTGGTTTCCACAAATTAAGGAGGCTAGATTGTAAAATTTCTTTAATAATAACTCCCTTCTTTCTTCTGGTGATATCCTCGAGAGATTTCATATACCTAGTAGAGCTATTTTCAAGGTTTATCAGTTGAGACACTTAATCAACCAGAGATTTGGTTCTGCTCCTAGGGACTCGGTAGTTTCTCCTTTTCTCTCTGATGTTATTAAACTTGCTTCCTAACCTCACTCTATTTCCTTGATATACTCCTTTCTCCTGAACTATAATTCACTGGAGAGTGCTGTTGGCTCTGATGTTTGGACCCGTCTTCTGCCTGGTAATTCCTTTGATTGGTCCGGGGTCTTGAAAGACCTTCACAGATATCATACCCAGGATAGATTCCGATTAACGCAGTATTATATTGTTAATAACTTATATTATACCCCAGCTAAGCTTTTTCAGTTCAAGAGGGTTTCTCACCCTAGCTGTTTTAGGTGCTTACAAGGGGATGGCAATCTTGTTCATATATTTTGGGATTGCCCTAAAACTGCTCCCTTATGGTCTCAGATTAAGGACTGTCTCGACCCTCTTTTAGGTCTGTCTGGCTTTTTCAGCCCTGAGGTGTGTGTCCTAGGGGAGCTTTCTCGGGTTGGCAGTGTCGAAAGTAGATATCATCTGGCTTTGGTGTCTATGGCTGTTAAAAAGCTGGTTTTGAGACGCTGGATGGACCAGTTGGTTCTGTCCTTTGCCGATTGGCTAACTGAAATGCTATTGTATTTCCAATCTGAAAGATTAGCTGCTAGTTTTAGGGGACGTCTAGACCTGTTCCAGAGGAGATGGAGTAAACTCCAGGCCCTTTGTCTGGTTTAAATTGGCTCTCCTTTTTTACTATGACCTGATCCCCTATGTCACATTTTCCTTTTGTTCCCCTTTCTGTCAGTTTAATCATAGTAAGTTTGTTTATCTAAAATTGTCTGATTTTTATGGTTGTTAACACTTACATTTTCTGGAATTCTTAACCTGTGCTATCTTAGAATTGTAGAGTTATATGTTGGGTGCACCCGTGGGGGGAGGATTGGAGGGGAGGTTTGTCTGGGTTTTCATTAGGTGTACACTGTTTTTCTGTTGTTGGTTTTGGTTGGGTTGGGGAGGGTGGGTGGGTGGGTGTGTTTGATTATGCTCTTTGTAGTATGCTTCTTTGGGAGGCGGGATAATTTTTTGGGGGGGAGATGTTTTCTTTGTTGTTTGATTGTACTGTCTGTTTCACTGTAATATTGTTTCTCCCGGTATATTGGGGTTATTGTGTTTTCTTTTTTTCAAATCAATAAATTTTAAATTTCAAAAAAAAAAAAAAAAAATGTAGGGCGTACACTCTGGATAATCCTCATGACATCCATGAAATCTAGCCGACTGAAGGAACTCCATGAAAATTGAGGTACAGTGAGCTCGCACTGTCCAACAGCAACCCCCTTAGAGGATGCTGGCTGCAAATCTGCCCTGATATCGACCACCTTATTTGCGAAGAATCGAGCAAGCTCTTCACACGCTAATTGCATAAAAGCTTTCCAAACTTGCAGACAGGCTGGGTTGCACAGTCTGTCTACAGTTCGGAATAGCTGAGCTGGTTGGTTCCACGCAACTGCAATCTCCCTGGACAGGAACTCTGCCTTCTTATGGGTGATTGCAGGTTGATAGACAGAATAATGATCCATCAATCTAAGATGGTTGATATCAAGGTCAGACTTATGCCAGCAACACTCTAACCTTCGCCCCTGTCTCCGCATCTCCCTCAATGTCCCATCAAACCAGGGGGACTTGGGGTGATGAGAGAGGGGGCAGACATGGACTGCAGCAATAGAATCCAGAGCCACCATAACAGCCAAATTATAAGCAGACATGAGGGCTTCTAGATCATACTAATATACTAAAATGCCAGCAGAATAGGCCTAACGGTCTTTCGCGTCTGCTCGTTTGGTCAGCCCCCACCCTGGGAGCTGACCTTACTGCCCCCCTCACCTTCTCTGGCTTCTCTCTTCCCAGTTCTGGATATTCTCACTGCATTGGATTTTGCTTCCAGAACCCTTCCCCTGTACCTGTCCCACCCCCTCTTGAACCCCTCCACAAGCCCCCTAGGCAGCACATTCCATGGCTCCACCACCCTCTCAGTGAAGTAGCACCTCCTCCTTTCTCCCATGAATCTTCCCCCCTCCAGCTTCCACCCATGATCTCTAGTGGCTCCCTCCTCCTTCCTTCAAAGCACCCTGACTGTTCCTCCCCTATTTACCCCCTTCATGTACCTGAAGACCTCTATCATGTCCCCCCAGTCCCTTCTCTCTTCCAATGTGTACATATTTAGCTCTTGAGCCTCCTCATAGGTCCTGTCCCCAAGCCCCAAATCATTTTGTTGCCCTCCTCTGGACCCTCTCCAGGAGTTTAATGTCCCTCTTAAGTGTGGCCTCCAAAACTGCATGCAGTACTCGAGGTGTGGCCTCACCAAGCATTATACAGAGGAAGTATCACTTCCTCCTTCTGGAGATGATCCCCTAGTGATGCATCCCAGCATCTTGTTGGCCTTGGCTGCTGCCCTCCTACAAGTCTCCGAGTTGTTCATCTTGACATCCACCACCACCCCCAGGTCCCTCTCAGCCATCGAGACTTGTAGCATTTTCCTCCCTAGGGTGTACACTTGGCCCGGGTTTCTGGCCCCAGGTGCAGTACCTTGCATTTCCCTGCATTGAACATCAGCTTCCACTTTCTAGACCATCTTTCCAGAGCCTCCAGGTCCCCCTGTAGGGCCACCCTCCCCATCTCCCCATCTACCACCGCCCCTAGTTTTGAGTCATCTCACTCCTGATACCTGTCCTTATGTCAGAGACGTAGGCGTTGAACAGGAGGGGCCCAAGGACTGATCCCTGTGGAACCCCACTAAAGACCCTCCTTGGGGATGAGACTATCCTGCCAACTATGACCCTCTGGGTCCGGTCATTACTCACCAACGCAGGGGACGAGAGGTCAAGAACTGCAGCAAGGCCTTGGGAGTTTATATCCTGTAAAGGGTGGTACTTAACCATCTCCAGAGGGGAAGACCTTCTAAGGGGGTGCAAAAATTTAACCTCACAGTGTAGTGATCAGACCAAATGACTGGTTCCACCCCCATGTCGGAGGGCTCTATCCCTAGCAAGAAGATTAAGTCCAGAGAGTGTCCAAGTTTATGTGTAGCAGTGGAAACCACCTGTGTAAGGCCCAGAGAAGTCATTAACTGGAGGAAGTGCTGACCAAATTGTGAGAGTTCATCATTGACCCAGGCATTAAAATCACCCAGAACCATCAGTCTGGGTGATTCAAATGCCATATCGACGACGAAGTCCACCACTTCCTGAAGGAATCGCTTCCTATCCTCAGGTGGACGATAGATGAGAATGATTCGAACATCTACACCTGCTACCACAGTACACTCAAAGGACTCAATCACCTCAACTACTACCCTTGTGAGGCCCAGTTCTGCCTTGAAACAGACTGCACCCTCCCCCCCACGGTCCAATCTCGGGAGGTGTATTACCGAGTACCCAGCTGGAGTCTTAAAGCCCATACTAACAAAACAAGAGAATGGGTGGGAGTGGATAATGCAGGAGGAGAAGTGTAGTCTCTAAATCAGGCAATGGGAGACACAAACCCTAAAAGTTTAAAAAAAATCAGTAATGATACCGCAATATGTTAGATGCACTTTTTTAAGACTAAAACAGTGGAGAATCACAATGATGCAATTCATGACTATACATAGGAAACAGTTATATCACTCTTTAGTGTCCTCCCTCTGTGTGGAGATGGAAGACTTTGGAAAATGCCCAGTATCATTAAGAGAAAATCTAAAGAAGCTATTCAATAGCAAGAGAATTCCATGTCATATGTGGAATCTTCACTGGCTGGCATGCCATGAATGCATTAATGTTAAAGCCAATCAAAAGCATAAAAATCAGAGGAAAGACTCTGTAGTAAGCTGCAACATATCCAGTAATAAGAAACCATACAACATCCTTTTTTTAATTGCTCTTTTATTAAAGAGTTCTGGAATTTTCTGGCAAAAAAATGGAGTGAGAATGTAATTAGTACAGCGACATATGAAAACCTAATATATGGGATGTTTGATAATAAGTGGGGTAGATGGAATGTTAGCACATTACAAGTATTGATGGTTGTTTGTAAGTGGAATATTTGGATTATGAGATGTGGGTATACACTACAGCAAAAAGAAGGTACACATATGGAATTATACAATAACATTGTACAAGACCTACAGTTGTTATAGAAAAATGAGAGAATCAAGATGGGTAAAGATGAGTTATTAGAGCTATGGAAAGGGTTATCCTGGATAATGGATAGCGATGCTCCAGTTATTAAGGGGTGTGAGGAGAGATGAATTATTCTGTTTGGGTTAAATATATATTCAAGATGTTGTTTTAAGTGTACAATATGGGGACTAATTGATTTGATTAGTATGCTTCATTATCTATGATGGGATTTTTCTTAAGGGTATTGGGAAATAGGGAAGGGTATAGCTATATCAGATATGTTATGTTTATTCTGTTTTTATCCATTGTACTTCCTTTTTACTTGCTTTCTTTAAATGTGATGGGACATTGATTGACTTGTATTTACTTTCTGTTTAATAAAAGTTCCCCTACGCTTTTTTTGAGAAGTGCCATGGGATCTTTAACATCAACCTGAACTACCACCAGGACAGGCAGATGGGACCTTTGTTTATCATCTCATCAGAAAGACGGCAACTCAGGAGTGCAACACCCCCCTCATGCTGCACTGCAGTGTCAGTATTGGGATATTCACCCAAGTACCTGGTGTGGGGATAGAACCCACAGCCTTCTGATCTCCCGGCCTCAGAGGTGATTGTGCTACCTGCTGAGTCACTTATTAATAGTGTTGAAAACCTGACTAAACATCATGCAGTCTTTCTGCCTTTTTTAGCTTCTTGAGTGTGAGGTGACATTTGCACAGTACATAAGGCTCCATATCTTGCCTGAGGTTTCCTTCACAAAAATAGCCTGGTGTAAAGGACCCTCCTTCTAGTCCCTGGGCACAGAAGCCTGTTCATGGTTGCTTACCTGGTCCACTCACATGACGTTGAAGTGCTCAGACTGGTGGACCTGTGCCTGGTATGAGTATTGGTGCTTGGTGTAAAGCTGCATGGTACTTTATTCTGGTTAATTGATGTTTATGCACCACAGTCTAAAACTAGTAGGATTGACCTTATGAAGCTTTACCAACCATATATTTTAACGTCCCTGTGTAGTCCTGCAAGGGATATTTTAAGTGTGTCCTTTCTACTTTAGACTGTGGTGCACAAACAAAAACAAGAAAGCAATATTGTGCTATGTCATTATTTATTTATTTAATAACATTTTGAATTATAACCCTTTGAGTAATAGACTCATTTACAAAGGCTCCACGTCAAGATCAGTGAAAGGACTTACATACAGTGTTTATCAGTACAGTGTTCAGGTTAGAGAACAAGGAATGGGGTTATGCATATAGTGATATCAATACAGTGATCAGGAGAAAGAAGGAGATCACACAAAAATTATAAAAAAACACACCAACGGAGGATGCAGAACAATAGTCTTTGGGTGCGGAGGACTGTATCAGCAGTGATCATATCAGCTGGGCTATCAGATGCCTATTTTAAAATCAACAACAAAATGGATCCCACTTATTTTCAAAGGCACATGGCCACCTGAATTGACTATTTATTAATTTCCTCCTCACTACAAATGGTTTCAGCTACAACCATAGTCCAGTAAAATCTTCGGACAAAACAGGTTAGTGTCATTTATGACTGGACCCACCCTCAGTTGCCCCAGAATCCAGGTAACTGGAAATTGGACTCCTGTCTGTCAGAGAACACAGAGATGCAAGAGGCTTTGCATGAATTAATATTAGCTAGAAAATGCAACTGGTATGCTATGACCATCCCCTTCAGTGGTGGGAGGACATTAAATTGGAACTACTGTAAGGTCCTTTTTTTTCAAGAATGGAGGAGGAGGTACAGTAAATCAGCCTATTGTAAATGTCTAACAAATAGAGCACATTAACAGCACATTCAGTCTATGACCCTAGAAACTAGAGATGACTATAGCTCCCAGGTAGTTCAATTGATGCAGACAATGATTTTCTTTCATTTAAAGATGAAAGATATGGGACACAGGGCAAATATTCCCTTCTGTGCCCCTTTGAAACCTGCAGAAAAAGGTGCAACATAAATCCTTTCTAGGGATCCAGGATGACACAGGCACCAATTGACATGACTACTACTAACATGCTGAGGGTTATGTCCCCGTACATTAAAAAATTATTTAGTCTGAGCTTTGTTTCAGTTTCATGCAGAGAATCCTTTCTTCTCAGACCTCCCTTTGCCACAAGTTCCCCAGTACCTTTCTATGGGATGCCACTAGGGACATAATTCTGAATTTCTGGCTATATACACTATACAGTAAAACACATACACAGTATATAGTGAGATACATACATCATGTAGTAAAATATATACCTAATATAGTGAAACTCATACAGTACACTATGTAGTGAACCACATGCACTATATAGTGAAATACCTAAATCACGTAGTTAAATGCATACACTCTGTACTGAAAAGCATATGTTATACTGAAACACATATATTATGTAGTGAAATGCTTACATTATATAGTGAAACATATTCACTACTGAAATATACATACTGAGTGCTCATAATCCACATACACTATTTACTGAAACAAATATACTATGTATTGAAATGCATACACTACCTATTGAGATGCACACACTACAGACTGAAAAATCCACATACACTATCTACTAAAACAAAGACACTATATATTGAAATGTATGCACTATATACAGTATTGAATCACATACACTATCTATTGAAATAAATATACCTTACATTGAAAAATCTGCATACACTATATATCGAAACAAATACACTGTACATTGAAAAATCCACATACACTATATAGTGAAACAAATACACTACATAGTGAAACACATACACTATATATTGAAATACTTGCACTATAGATTGAAAAATCCACATGCACTATATCGTGAAGCAAATACACTACATAGTGAAACACATACACTATATACTGAAATACATAGACTAAATACTGAAAATTCCACATACACTACTGAAGCAAATACACTATAAAGTGAGACACTATATTTAAACATTCTATGTGCACTATATAGTGAAACAAATAAACTACATAGTGAAACAAATCACTGTATACTGAAGTCAGCTCCATAGGGTAGGGAGAACTCAATGAAGTTCTGACCTTATTAAATAAGAATCAGAACACAGTGAAGTTCTGATTTGTTCTGATTAGTTCTGATTTATTGACAAATATTTGAAAACATGCAAAAAAATGCATTAAAGTGGCCAGAGTCCATCACATTTAACATAGAGGCCCAAAGGAAATAATTTAATGGATTATTTGTGTAAAAATTAATGTAAAACTACTAAATAAAAAGCAATCACTCACTACTAGCCCCTTCATGGCTGGCCTGTAATGGTGACATATCCTGCTTGAATCCATGACATGAGTCTGCTGGGAGAGACAGAGAGATGAAGAGAGACAGATAGAGAGATGGACAGATGCAAATACCTGTATCATAGCACCACCGAGCACTGCAGGCACTGCCAGGCAGCTAAGATTTTTTTTTTATTAATGGTGCTGTGTGGGTATTATTTTGATAGATGTTCCAGTCAGAGGTGAATAGGCCAAACAAATGGATATGAATGATCAAATGAGCAGCACTAAGAGAGCCCACCCATGTGAATTATGCCACTGCTTTGCATGCCCTTGTGTGCTGCGGTATATGGTACACTACCTGGTCCAAGAGGGGTCACAGAGAGTCACTCAACAAAGGAGTGGTTCCAGAGGACTAAAATAGGGAAAATGTAGTTCCTTTACACAAAAGTGGAAGTAGGGAGGAGCTGGGGAACTACATGCTGGTTAGCCTAACCAGAGTGGTGGGGAAGATCATGGAGGCACTGCTGAAAGAAGGAATTGTGGCACACCTTGAAGCCAACAGCATCCAGGATCCAAGGCAGCATGGATTCACAGCAAGAAGGTCACATCAAACGAATCTTATAGATTTCTTTGATTGGGTGATGAAGGAACTAAATGGGGGGAACAGTGGACATCGCCTACCTCGATTTCAGCAAAGCCTTCAACACCGTCCCACATAAAAGGATGCTTAACAAGCTGGTTAGTCTGGGCATGGCGCATATGATGGTAGACTGGGTTAGGAGCTGGCTAGCAGACAGGAGACAGAGGATGGTGGTAAATGGGATCCAATCCAGGGAGGGGGGGAGGCCAGTGGGGTACCTCAGGGATCAGTCCTCAGACCAGTCCTGTTCAATGTCTAAATCAGTGACATTAGAGAAGGGCTAGAGGGAAAGGTCTGCGTGTTTACAGATGACACCAAGATCTACAACAGGACGGATACTCCAGAAGGGGTAGAGAAAATGAAGAGGGACCTGAGGAAGCTTGAAAATGGTCTGAGGTGTGGCAGCTGGGATTCAATGCAAAGAAGTGCAAAGTAATGCACCTGGGAAGTAGGGTTACCACCTGTCCCTATTTTCGCAGGACTGTCCTGATTTGGGCAGCTGTGTCCTGCAGAAAAACATGAAAAATACTAAATGTCCTGACATTATAGCAGAAAAAATATTGTCTGATTTTCTTCTAAATGTTGCAAAAAACTACAATACCTTAACTAAAATACCTTAAAATAATAAAAAACACAAGAAACAACTGAAAAACTACAATACATAGTCTTAAATCTGATTATTTAGAGAAACATGTCTGTTGCATTGGTCGAGATGACATATTGTCCTGCGAAAAATCCAGTTTCAGTAAGAAATGTCCCACTTTGGGCTTCTTAAAAGGTGGTAACCCTACTGGGAAGAGAGAACCCTGGGGAAACATACAGAATGGGGAGAGGTGTTAATAATCACCAAGGAAGAAAGGGACCTGGGGTCATAATATCAGATGAACTAAAGGTGTCCAAGCAGAGTTCAAATGCTGCAAAGAGGGCCAGTGGCATGCTGGAATGCATAAGCAGAGGTATCACTAGCAGAAGGTGGGAGGTGGTAATGCTACTGTATAAAACACTAGTGAGGCCTCACTTAGAGTACTGTGTGCAGTTCTGGAGGCCACACCTTCGCAAAGACATTGACAGGGTGGAAGCAGTCCAGAGAAGGGCAGCCAAGATGGTACATGGCTTGCACCACAAAACATATGAAGAAAGATTAAAGGACCTCAATATGTACTCACTGGAGGAAAGCAGAGAATGGGGTGACATGATAGAAACATTCAAATACCTCAAGGGCATTAACATAGTACAGGGGGGAGACATCTTCCAGTGCAGAAGGAGTGCAAGAACAAGGGGGCATGATATGAAATTGGAGAGGGGCAGGTTAAGGGGAACTGTGAGAAAGTTTTTCTTCAAAGAGGGGTGGTGGACAAATGGAATAGTGGAGGGTTTTAAACATGCCTGTGTTATGTAAACAATCTCAGATAATAGAGTAAATAATAATACTACAGTTTCTTGTGTCTCTGGAGCCTGTCAAGAAACATTCGCAAACAAGCAAGGAGTATTAATACAGTTTATTATACTACTTACGCCAAGCACGTGACAGAGAAAATCACAAGGGAGATGGGTTTCTCACCACTCTCCTGAAGAATGTACATAATCTCCTGTATTTGTAGATCTTAGGTTCTCCAAGATCCTGTTCTATCTCTGTGATCTTGTGCTCTCTGCGAGTAAAACTAGGTTAGAGAAGGCTAAATACTACAAATAACAGCATAGCAACAGAGATTACCTCATAGTTACAGATATGATAAACAATATTTATTGGTCCTAAGTCGTTCTCCACTAGATGATGACTTAGGAGACAGAATTACTAATGAGTATCATATTAGACAGAATATGCTTCCATTAGCATTATAGCTTGGACAAAAGAAATGCTGATGGGTTCAAACTACATGTGACATTTCTTGCTTATGTATAATATAAGACATAACAAAGGATTTCTCTCTGTCAGCTTGCTTAGACAAAGAGAAGTGCTGACAGAGCTCTATTACACGTGGCATAGCTGCCCAAGTGTAAAACACACACTACATATAATTATATGAGAATATAAGTATACAATAATCACTGGTGATCCCTCAGAGTTATCTTATCAGTGATTAGGTAAATTATATATGGAATATATATGAAAGACAAACATAATCTAGATAAATGTATTATAGTGAGGTATAATGAATCATGCATGATAAACATTAGCATATATTAGCAGCAAAGCACATTCCTAGCACTCATGCTTATATGATGGATGCCTAAATCTATTAGTGCAAAATAGTAGTATCACAGTATAATAGACCAGGAATACAGTGTGAGGTGTATGTGAGATGTATGTGAGACCATAGGAGCACAACCCAGGCGTAACAGTCCCCTCTTTGTTGCCCTAATCGCAAAAGTGGCAACACAAGAAGACAGCAGTTAGGCACCATTCGTCTACAGGCCCGAGGCATAATCCTGATAGAATAATTTTAACTCATCACAGTGGTGTTTCAGGGTTTTCCTTAAACAACAAAATGAAATTATAAGGGACAATTTTAGTAAACCTTGTAGTACTATAAACATTTGGAATAAAACTTCACAATGGGGTTTTTCAATATCAAAACAATCAGTAAATACTGATATATATCAGGTGTGTATCTGTCCTATTGGAAAGAAATTGAAAAGACAAATTAAGTTGCCAGTATGGATATTAAAAATAAGTAAAACTCGAGATAGAGCATTAAGATAGTTAGGACTAGACTTAATGGTATCTGGTTCTGGTGTGGGAACAGGTGTGATTACTGTATAACCTATTACCTGTTTAGGGAGTAAAAATAGAAGTTAGAAAAGTTCACTTTGTATAACTTTTAGTTCAGAAGAATGTATAGTTGGTCAACACACAATGTTCCACATTAGCAGAATATACCACCTTGGAGATGACATTTTTCAGTTGGTAAGTTGAACAGGACATGAAATGTCAATGTCCACAAGACATGAACTAAGAACAGTTCCAGGGGTAAATACAGGGTTTCTTCAAGTGTTAGATGAAGATTCATAGTTCAAATTCAATGCATTCAGATTTTCCAAAGCTAGATCAAAATGTTCAGGAGGCAGCAGTATTTTCAGAGGCATCAGCAGGGGGGTGCATTAGATTGCACATTGAGTTTTAAAATAGAATAACAACAGGGTTCAGTGGAAGATGATCACACGGCTGCACAAAGTGTAAAAGTTTATGACAGTACTCAGTTTGTATGAGGTGCCAGCCAGGCTTGGAAAACAAGCAGTGAAGAAAATGAATTTCTTGATTGTAGATCAAATGAAAAAGAGTTTTCTTGCTGAGTTAGGGGATTGCCCCTACCCCAGACTTGTTTCATAGTATGCATAACAATGAGCTTGATTGTAGAATCTTAATTGGTTGGACCGAATACAGTTTTTTTGAAAGTTCACAAGTGGAAGCCTAATGTTAGTTGTTAGGTCAGTATTCACAAGTTGGTAAGACAAGTTAGAAGATGTCACATCTGCATAAAAGGTGATGTTCCTTTCAGGTACGACATTCAAAGTTCAGTGTGAGTCACAATTCCAAGATCTCCTGGTAAACAAACAAAGGCGGTAGTTTCAACCTTTTCACGACAAAAGTTCCCTTCAAGATGACCAATAGAATGGATGGTTACCAGATGATCAGAGATGGATGTTGCCGGATGAAAATGAGGCATCAACACTGTAAGAGTCACAAACATGGCTTCCTGAATTGTGCAGGAATAAGTTCTGAAACATGGAGCAATACCGGTGTGTGTGTGGTGACATATTCAAGGTTCCTTGCCATTGAAAATGGAATGGTGCAAGAATCAAATAAACATTTGTTAACTCATCCAGTAGAAGTGCAAAATGTGGCAATTCCACTGACCCATACGTTTGTCATGTATGAAATCAGGGCTATGTCCTAATTCCAGATCCCGGACGAGAGAACCAAAGGGTTGTAAGAACATAATAGCTGTAGGCAGTACAAAGGACTTTCCTAGCTATGTGATGCTCATCTGCTTCCTTAATGTGAGCAGAAAATAATTCATTAATATGAACGTATGTCAGGTCAAACTTCTTCACAATATCCTTAATATTGTAAATGTAAATCACTCTCAATGAACAAAATCATATATACCATGCAATGGGGGGAAGGGGTATGATATTATATTTCATACTATCATGACCCTTTAACATATGTGCTTGAATAATGGCTATATCAGCCCTATTTCAAATAGATATGTCAGGACCAAGTAGGCCTGAGTCTAAACCAGTGTTTAAAAAAACTAAACATAAAAAATGCCTAGTGCGTTTGGGTAGGTTTACTGTCACAAGATGTACAACTAGCAGTCAGGATGTGGAAATCCTGTGTGTGTGTATGTGGTGCATGTGTGCTATGAGCCCCTGTATAGGGGAGTCATTAATGAGTACCTGGTATGCTGCCAGAGTATCCAATAACATCATTATTAAAAAAAAAATGTCGGATATGTTTGTTGTGAAACATAAAACAAATCATTCCAAGTTTAAAAGGTGAGATTTGAAATTACTGGGATGTGCAAGAGCTACACATTATTAACTAGGGTAACTGGCTGAGAAGTAGCTATTTGACTACTGGCTGGGCCAGGGTTCTATTTTGGGCACTCAGTATTAAGTATCACAAATTATGGGGTGTCATTGGGTAAACATCTTAAGGTCTAATGGCTTTTATTGCCATAAGAATTTTGGATGCAAAATTCCTGATTATCAATAAAATGTAAACAGGAGTCCAGATCAAGCCTAACTGCTAGAATTGATCCAAATAAATGATCATTACATTCAGTAGGACCTCACTACCCTTCTGGATGATGAACATGTCTTTTAGGACTTTAGTGTGAATTCCAAATGATGCAACTAAATCATGTGGGCTTGTGAGGTACTCTGCCTCAACAATCTGTTTAGGTTTAGGTCACTGGTTCTTATCTGCAATAAGATGTGCAGTTTTGGCTTGTGAGAAGACCCTTCCTTAAAAACGAATAATAAGCATAAAAGCAAGTATCTCTGTCTCTGGAACCTAAAAGGAAAAAGAAAAGAAAAACATAGTTTAGTTCTATTCCTCCCACTGGGGTATGGAAAAGTAACTTAATCTCCTTTAAACAGGTTAATTTGATTGGCATGTAGCCATTTATCAATGACTGTTATAGTGAGGCAGTCTAACTTGGTAGACTGCTGGACTAAGTTTGTTTACAATGGGATAGGGCCTGTTGTTGAGCCTTGCCCATACATTGTGCAGTAAACAAGTGTACCTTTTGGATGTCATGTTTGAGTATTTAGTATATTTATCTACATATGCTCCATCAGTAGTGGCAGTATACAAGTCCAGAAGTAAATGTTTTGGGAGTCTCATGGACAGTCCGGTCATGATTTCAAAAATGGGGTACGCTGTGTACCTGCAGAGGGTGTCCCTCTTATTGCTATAAGGAGTAAAAACAATAAAGAATCCCAGTCCTTTTGGGTTTTTCTGAACAAGTGTATTATAACATAACTTTGATCTGCCTGTTCGCACATTCCACCTGTCCTGATGACTGTGGGTGGTAAGGGATATGAAATTTTTGTTTTAGCCATAACAAATCCAGAATTTCCTGCAATACTTTGGCTATAAAGCCAGAACTCTGTAATCAGAATTTACCTTTAGGGGTAACCCCCACCTGGCAAATAGCTGCTTTACCAAGACATTTGCAGTCACTTTGGCTGTGTTGCTCCTTTAGGTTGCTGATCACTAGTGAAAACTAGTTGTCATCGTTAATGGTTGGCATAAAGCCAATGTAGTCAATCTGGATGTTGTTCCAGGGGCCTGATTGCCTCTGGGGTAATAATGTATTTTTCCTAGCTGGTATAGAATTGTTCTATGCACAGATCAAACAGTTGCTAATGTAGTGTTCTACGTCATTTCTTATGTGTAGCCACCAGAGGATGTCAGTCTGTCTAGGGTTTTTACTGACTCACTGGTGTTCACCAGTTGGAGTATAATGTACTTGGTAAAAGTAGATAAAATCTACTCTCTGATGTTCAGGAATTACCCTTTACTTTTCTTCAGTGTTACAGCAGTGATGCTCCAAGTGAGTAGGCCATCACTGGATAGGTGAATGTCATTTTCACTTCTTATAAGAGTTATTTTGAAAGATATTCCTCAGTTCCTTTATTAAGGAACCTATATACTGCCCTCAAATGAGGGTCCTTTTACAATATGATCGAACCTTATGAATCTAGCTTGTATTTAAACTGTTAGTGTTGTGACGTACCCAAGCAAGTCACTGTATTTCACAGCGATACTACAGAGTACTGGAACAGAAGTTTGTTTTTCTTCCAAAGAAATTCAGTTTAGAGAGAAACAGACCCAATTAGAATCTATAATACAAACATAGTATCTGCAATGTTTTCTGTAATTATCTCAAGGATGTTTCTTGAAGCGGACAGAACTTTACCCTCTCCTGGAGTGCTGGTTTCATTTTATGTAAGGAAAACTCTCTTAACACAAGCTGTGTCTATCTCAAGGACTTTTCAGCTCTCTAAACCATCCACAAATATTTGTGGTAATTAGGAGACTCCTCACCTCCTTGATTTTCATTTTATTTGCCAGGTGTGTTTTAACATTGCCTGTGAATCGTACATATACAATGATGCAATTACTAGCCATGCACACTCTGTCATCACCAGAATGTAAAATAAGAATTCCAGACCCTGCTATCTGACAGTCATTTGTATGTGTGGCTGAGTCATCAGTCAAAACATGACACACAGTGGTGTCTTTTAACACTTTCTGAGGTTCTGTCAGAAAGGGCCCCTGGGACATGTAGACCAGGGGGTTGGAGTAAACAATCATGGGTCTCTCCTATAAATTGTAGGCCATGGGCCAACAAGGATGGAGTTTTGATAAGAAGGACAGTGATATGATTATCCTGTAAAATGAGAGACCAGTGTGTAAGTCTGGCATTGGATACAGAGTAATATTTTACTCTTTCTGACAACAGAAAGTTAGTTGGCAAATGATTGGAATGCAGCACAATGGGTGCATATCCAATGATGTACATAACGTAACTCACTGCCCAGTATGTAGCCAAAAGATTCCTTTCACAACGGTTGTATTTCAGCTCCACTGGGGCAAGCATCTGGGATGCATAAGTAATGGGTCTGATGTGTCCATTGTATGTCTGGGCTAAAACTGCTGAGATTGCTATATCTGATGTAGCAGTTTCAAAATAATGCCCTAAAGCTGTGTTAGTATTAACCAATGCTGGGGCCATGGTTAGTGATCCTAAAAGAAAAGATAACAGTATCAATATTACCATATCTTGCATCTTCTTGCAAGAAGTGCCTGCTGTTGTCTGTACTGGGAATAACTCAGACTGTTCCTGGCTTGTGCCTGCTATTGCAGCCACAGTATTGGATAATCCAGGTGTCACTGATGGAGGGAGTTTTGCATCATGTGTAACCTGATGACATGTGTGTCCACCATTTTGAGACTCTAACAATTCTCCATTTTGTGAATCACAGAAAACCAAGTAGCTAGCCTTTGTTCTAGTCCACCCCACAGCATACAGTGAGTGTTCAAAATCAAACTCTTCAACATGAGAAGAGGCAAGGTCTTTGGGCATTAAGTTAGTATGCCCCACCAATACCTCTGGCCGATGGTGCAAGTTCACCATATTTGACTTTTTACTGCTACATTCTAACTGCTCTGATACAGGAGTTAGCACACTGTAAAGTGCATTATTTTCAGATTAGAAATACCACTTTCTCTCAGTGCAGTTTAACCCCTGCAAGGTATACATATTTTTAAATCAAGGATGGAAATGAGAAAGCAAAAGTGTGGCCTACTGGGATTCGAACCTCAGATCTCTGGTATGCCATTCCAGCGCTCTAACCATTAAGCTACAGGCTCACTGATCAAAGCATCTGAGGAATTTCCTTACAGCCACACACACATTCCTTTCTCTAGTGTTGCGCAATTATGCAACTAGGAACCAATGTTAGAAATACCACTTTCTCTCAGTGCAGTTTAACCCCTGCAAGGTATACATATTTTTAAATCAAGGAAATTTTTCAGATTGCAAGACATCCTCATCTTGTAAAATATGCCCGTTATCAACAGAAGCTGTGTCACCGTTTGTATTCATAACATTCGTTTCAAGTCTGCTGTACTGAAAACATACTGAATCACGCTGTTCAGTCAATGTCTGGTGTTGAAATACCAGCACGTTAACTCTTTCAGTAATTACTTCAGACTTATCATCTCTAAGTTCCTTGTTTTGAAAACGTAAGGAATCAGTGCTACTAGCACAAAGGGAACCTTGAGTGAAAGAGTGATGGGCAACCACTGACCACTTAGGGTCAGAGGCCACAAACAAGTATAGGGATTAAGGGTAAACAAGATGGGCCTAGTGGTCCTTATCTGCTGCCAATTTCTATGTTTCTTTGTTTCAAGAGGTGGTAATGTTTTCTAGCACTATGACTAATTCTACTGAATCTAATCAACATGCTGAATCCTTATAGAAGAAAAATCGAAAGACATAGTGATTACCACCACCCAGGCAGGCAGCCAGTCACACATTGCATTGGTCAAGTGCAGTGCAGTCATAAAATGTTTGCACTTCTACCTGAAGACCTGATGACACACAACACAATTACATCCTTCCTAGTTCCACAATTGCTGCCAGCCACTGACAAGTAAATTAAGTATCAAAAATAAAATACAGTAATAATCTCAGCCCAGTTACTGTAAGTGAGATGTAACCAGGCTAGCATACCACGCACACATAAACAATAAAGAATTTATTTGAATTTTCAATTTAGTAGCATTTTTTTTCTGTGATGTAATTGCAGCCAGATATTGGGGATGTGAGAAATATACAGAGAGTCTTCAATTTCTGGGCTTCAGGCATCTGCTAAACCATGCACTGTATGGAAATTAAAAAAGTACAGTCAAGATCAGTTGCTGAGGGCAAAAAAAGTGACATGTGGTAGTAGTAAGGACTGGAGTAAGGACAAAAAGTGATAAGCAGTAGACGTGACTCGTGAGGACAAAAAGTGATAGTAGTAGTTGTAGTAGTAGTAGAAGACAGCAATACCTTACCTTCCAGATCAAATAGTGGTACCAGATACCACCAGGCACGCTTGTGACATGAAATACAGTTGCTTGCTGTATTTGGACTCTGAACCCATTGATGTTGTTATTTTTTTCCATATTCTGTGCTGCTCATGTGATTATTCAAGAAACAGTGGCCTGGCCTAATCTGTCCTGACCTGACTTGTAATTAATTGTTACCTCATGGAGTAGACCTTATTCACAAAAGATTTTCACCACAGGCACAAATTCTTGAAAGTGTTTTGTGGATAGGGCCTGCTCAGAGCAGTCAGTGTATGGTTTATTCAGGTATCATATTTGAAATTAAAGTGAGGAATGCTGACTTTGAGAAATGTGAGGCGCTCAGCATTTTCTGGTGTCAAACAGGATCGTATGTCAGTAATGACATTACCAGCTGAACTAAACAATCGTTTTGAACATACGCTAGCAGGAGGGCAATTCATGTACTTCATTGCAATGTTTACTAAAGAAGAACACAAATTTTGTTTGGATTTCCAGAATTGCAAAGGATTAGCATTCCAGCTGATATTGGGCTCTGCCATGTACATTTCAACAATGGTCTGTGCTGAGGCTGTGTTACAACAGGCAGATACAGAAGATGTTACAATTGCAACTTCTAAGTGACTCCAGAGACATGAAGCTGAACCAAGTAACTGTGGAACAGTACTATGTTTGGCTGGTTGTGAAGAAGAAGAAGATTTGGTTGCAGTGGCTGAGGAAGAAGAGGGAGAAAATATCACAACAGTAGAGAATGGGCCACTTGATGCTGTGCTGTGTCATGAAGACAATTCTGAATGTTGTGCTGCTGTTGTACTCTGTTTCATGACAGCACACACCTCATCAATTATTTCTTGTCTGTTTATTTTATTTATTTTATTTTATTAAACTCTAGGATTACAAATACCTTTGAGCAGGAACTGCTCATTTACAAAGGTTCCACGTTTATCTTGAAACACGTATCATCATCACTCAATAGTTGCTTTGATTTGTATTGTGGGTCCAAAATTGTTGCTTTAATGTAGTACTTAGAATAAAGCATTTTACATAGTTTGTCATCTTCTTCATCTTTTTTGATCATACGTCTCGTTAGATCTTGTATTCTTGGGGGGGCAACCTGCATGTGTCAGCAGCACCACTGGCAGCCTGTGTGATCATGGAACTTTCCTGCTTCCAAACTTTTCCGTAATCAGATTCAATCTGAATTTTTGCATTTTTATTAGGGGTACCACTTAGCTGAGAGTTGCTATGTTTGCACTAACCTCCCTGGAGATTTTCTCAAATGGCCGGAGCAGGAAAATTAGAAACTCCAGCATGGCTCACTATGGTAGAGTAATATGGATGTCTGCATCACAAATTTTATTTTCCAAATTGTATTGCCTGACAGCTTTCTTTTGTTCCAGCAGCCTTTGGAACATGTAAAAGGTCAAATTCCATTGAGCAGAAATGGCTTGGGTCAGTCTCTGCAAAGGTAAACTGTGCTCCTGCTGTATTTTTTTCAAACAAGTGACAGGCTTTGCTTGAGTGATTGAAATGAGTACATATTCTTTTAGCAGTGCTAACGAGAGCCTTAATCTCCCTGTCATCATCAAGAAAATTGTGAACTATTACATTTAAGCAATGCACAAAGCAGCGTATGTGAACAAAGTCCCCCTCCTCAAGGCCTTCTTCATGTTGGATCCATTATCTGCAACTATAAAGCCAGTTGACAGTCCCTGTGAAGTGAGACATTGCTGTATTGGTTTTTGGAGCTCTTCATTGATGTTGTATGAGGTATGTTCCAATGGAAAATAAAACATTCTTAGAACAGCAAACTGTGATGCTTCACAGGCCACTGTCCCTTGTGAATTATTGAAATATGCCCAATGTGCCATGCCAGACATGAAGGGTTGAGGCTGACAGCTTGTCCAGATATCTGTTATGAGATGCAGCACCCTCTCAACAGCATTGCACAAGATGCATCTTACTTTTCTGCATACAACATCATAAAGATCTGGAATCTCTGTTGTTGAGAAATATTTTTCCGATGGTATACTATATCGAGGTTTGAGGTACTCAAGCAGCCACCTGAATCCTATATGTTCAACCACAACATATGGTAGCAAATCAACAGCTATCATTTCTGAAATTTCTTTGGTTATTTTAACAGCAACAGGGTGAGTCGAGGCATACTGGGCTTTACGCTCATATGTTTTGAGATGGTAAGCTGTCTCCTTGAAGGAAGAGGGCTTTTGAACACATGGTCACTTTCAGTAATAGTAGGAGGAGTCCTTCGAATGGGAGGAAGTGGTGGTGGAGGTGTTTCAGTGGTGCTGTGGGGGCTGCAACTGCTTTCATCTATGGGAGTTGCCCCTGAGTGTAGTGAGCTATCACTGTCACTTTCACTTTGAGACTCACAACTGGAGTTCTCAGTATTATTATGACATCTGTCTAGGTGCCTTTTCAGTGCTGAAGTTCCCAATGCTCGTTTTTTTTACCCCTGCTGATTGGCCATTTACAAATAGTGCATGTTATTACCAACCCATTGGAAGCACTAATGGAGAAGTATAACCAAACAAAATATATTTTTTTAGTTTTTTTCCCAGGGAGACACAGCACCTCAGTCACCTTTTCAGGGTCCCCCTCTGGATTATTCTTAGGCCTGTTCCTCTTGTGGTTTATTCCCACTGCCCCCCTCCACAACCAAAACATTTCTGCCTGTTTCTTCCTCATCTGCAATTTCCATCCCCTCCAGTAAACCTTGTGCTGCCTGATCATTCTCTTCATCTTTATTATTACCCTTGTTGGGTTCAACCTCAGATGAATCGGATGAGGGTGAAGGACTGGATCTAGCATTGTATGCAAATGTTCCATATCATTGTGTGCCTCTGCGAGTGGTACCCACCAAGCCTTTAGTTTTTTTTAACTACATAATTTTTTTTTACCTGTGACTGATGATGATCCGAGACATTCACCTTTTTTGGATTCAAGCATTCATTTGGAAGGTAAAACATTATACGTGAAAAAATCACTTTTTGGGGGTTGATTTTGTTTTCCCTTTGCAGGCTGTTTGCTGTCTGTCTTTTGCAGTGCCACTGCCTACCTGAGAAATAGAATGTGCCTCATCAACACTTTGATCCATTTTTTCTTATTATTCTAACCTGTAAAAAAGACCCCTCTAACTAACATGATGTCCTTCTGATGATTCCCACTCACAGGACAAATTTACTGTGGTGACTCGTGACTGTAAACAGCACACCGAGAGCACAGCAGTCCACCATCACTTCCTTCCAAGATTACCTGACTGACTCCTACCTTACAGTTAGTTATTGTTAAATGACTAAATTCAGCACCTGTCAAGTGTGCCTCAGAATTTTAATTTATTTTATTTTTTTATTTAGCTTTTGTTAACTGGGTAAGTGCACTAGCCATAAAATGTCTATTTTCACGCACGACCCGGGAAAGTACAGACATGCAGAAACTTAGCAGGATAACAATTTATAAGTGCTTTACATGCAAAGAGTTAAAGAGGATACAATATATCGGAACATACAAAGTAAAGCACTTTATATACAATGAGTTAAAGTGGATACAATATATCACAGACATACAGAGTAGACCATTCATAAGTTCATAGGTCCTACCTATGCAATGAATAGAGAGGACCTTGGACAATAAATTATCAGGTGACATATCATATAAACAGAACAAGGTGCACAAAAACAAAAACAGGTAATGCAAAAGGAAGAAATAACCACTGAGAGGCGGTGGTGATATTAAGGAAAAGGTCAGTAAGTGAGGAAAAGGGGAGCAAGCCATGAAATTAGAGCATATGAGTATATGTAAGTGTAAGGGAGATGCCTGCAGTGCAAGATTGTATATGGGCTGGGAAAGGGAGCCGGGACAGGCTAAGGCGGTAAGAGGGTTATACTGTATAGAGGTGAGGAAATACTATTGTATGGCAAGAGACATCAGTCATTAGGTAGGGTGAAAGCAGGAACAGGTATAAGCAATCAGCAGATTTGAGTGCAATTTTCTCTCAAAGCATGTGTGGGAGCTAGAAAGTCTAATGTCGAGGGGAAGGGAATTCCACAGCTGTGGAGCCGCATGCTCAAATGCAACAGTTCCTTTCCTAGTGCGGCACCTCAGCAAATTCAGAAAGGATTTATCAGCTGATTGTAGACCATGGAGTGTGTCCTGAGGAACAAGCATAGCTGCAAGACACCTAGGGGTTTGATTTTGAATTATTGAATCAATAAGAGAGCCAAGGTAGTATTTCCTACTAGCTAATGGAAAGAGCCAACCAAGATCATTATAAAGTTGACAGTGGTGTTTAAGCCGAGGAGCAGAAGAGGCATAGCGACATATGTTGTTATTTGTAATATCCCATCTGAGTAGGTCAGTTTTATGAGCAGCCCCAAATAAGGGAGCCCCATAGGTTAGGGTGGGGAGCAGAATCCCCCTCACAATTTCCATTTTAGCCGATGGCATGAGCATATAACTAGTCTTATATGCAAACCCAGTTTGGAGTTGACATCTCTGCAAACAGACTGTACATGAAGATTAAGATCAAGAGATTGATTGAGTAGGATGCCCAGGTACTTGAAAGAGGTTGCACATTCCAGTAATTGACCTTCTAAGTCCTGCACCATCAGTGCTGTTGTGCAAGCCCGGAGCTTTGGGGCTGATCCAAGCAGCATGGCTTTAGTTTTGCTAGTGTTGACAGCCAGTTTGTGGTTGTATAGTCAGTTTTGGATATTGTTAAAGTCAGAGGAAAGGGTTGTATTGATAGTGTCTATATTAGTAGAACTTGCATAGATGACAAGATCATCAACATATAGAATAGCAGAGCAGGATTTTGGAGCAGCTCCAATTGGAGATGTAGACACATGTGGTGCATAGCCACATGCAGCACAGTCCCACACTGGGAGTTGGTTAATGCTTATACATAATGTAACATGATAATTTACTATAAAACTAATGATAATAAGGAGGAATAATGGGGAATGAGTAATGATGATGATGACACTTGTGTGTACAGTAGTTGTACTTTACTTGTGTTGTAGTGTAAACAGCCTGCTACGAGTCACAAAGTCAGATTATCCCCTGTATCACCCACAACCAGCAGCACAGGTGCATCAACTTGTATGTTGTTTGTCTGAACAGTATTTTTTTTAATACACGAAATCGTGAATGAATGTTAACAAATGATCGTGATTTGTGATTGGATGATACAAGTCAAAGATTTATTTTGCCAGCCTGCTGCCCTTGCCCTCTACACACAGCCACACTGAAGCTAGGAAAAAAAAGTATTTGGGATTTCTGGGACTGTTACATTTCTCATGGGCCCCCCTGCAGTCTCTCACTCTCCCCTCTGGATGGCACAAATGAAAGATTTATTATTCCAGCCTGCTGTCCTTGCCCTGTACACACAGCCACACTGAAGCCGGAAAAAAAAATTATTTGGGATTTCTGGGACTGTTACATTTCTCATGGGCCCCCCTGCCATCTCTCTCTCTCTCTCTCTCTCTCCCTCTCCTCTCTGGATGGCACAAGTCAAAGATTTATTTTGCCAGCCTGCTGCCCTTGTCCTGTACACATAGCCACACTGAAGCCAGGAAAAAAAAATACTTGGGATTTCTGGGACTGTTACATTTCTCGTGGGCCTCCATGCAGTCTCTCTCTCTTTCTCTCTCTCTCCCCCTTGATGAATTTGTGAATGAACGTTAACAAGTGATTGTGATTCATGATTGGATGGCACAAGTCAAAAATTTACTTTGCCAGCCTTTTGCACTCACCTTGTACACACAGCTACACTCAAAAGTTAGGGGAAAAATATATTTGGGATTTCTGGGACTGTTGCATTTTTCATGGGCTCCCCTGCAGTTTCTCTCTCCCCTCTAGACGGCACAGGTCAAAGATTTATTTTGCCAGCCTGCTGCCCTAGCCCTGTACACACAGCCACCCTGAAGGCAGGAAACAACTATATTTGGGATTTTCTGTAACTGTAACATTTCTCTTGGGCCCACAGTAGTCCCTCCCTCTCTCCTCTGGATCTGGAATCGCACAAGTTAAAGATTTTATCAGCCGACCATTGCTCATCTACACAGCCACACTGTCTGAGGCCAAGAAAAGAAAAAAAAACTCTATTGGGATTTTCTGTAACTGCAACATTTCTCTCGAGCCCCTAATAGTCTCTCCCTCTCTCCTCTGGATCTTCTGCAATGGCACAACAGAAAGATTTTGCCAACCTGCCCTTGTTCATGTACACAGTCACACTGCTACACTGCTCACCTTTTGCCCCCCCCCGGCAGCCACCTAGGCCACCACTATCTCCCCAGTTCCTCCAGATTCTTCTTTTCTCCAGTCCTGATCTGTCAACCTCCCCTGACGATCAGTTTCTCTCTCCCCCTCACCTCAGTAAATCTCTTTTCTCTCTCTCTCTCTCCTAGTTTCTCTTCCCTCCCCTCCAAAAATGTATATATTTTTTATATTTGTGTTTTTATTTTCTTTTTGGCAACTTCTTCTGGTGGTTCTCTGTTGCAGTGAGTGAGCTAGGTGCTCCTCTGACCATCCTCCCCTTGCCTGGGCTATGTTGTGCACTCAGCACGATTATATACCGTGACTGCATCACGTGACCATCTGTTGCCTGATTGGATGACATCGGCTGCCAGTACGTGAAGTGAGCATGCCGACAGCATCCCCATGGCAACAATACACAAAATGGCACAAATGGCACTTCCACGGACCCAGAACCGGACTTCTGTGGCAAAGTCCGTATTTATCCAGGTCTGTGGATTGCAGGTTCGATTTGGTGGTCTGTATCTCCTTGTGGAACAATCCACCCAGCCCTACAGCTCTGCCTGAGCACTCATTTCCTGCTGCACTTAAGGAACTGCTGGCCTGGTGAAAGGATGTCTAAAGCTGCTGTTCTACTTCTTTATGGGGTTTTCCATTTTGTTTTGCATGCACACCTTTAATCAAATTTTGGAATATTGTGATGTGACAAGAATCTTTTAGATCTGATTTAAAGATGCAATAGTTTTTTTGTTTTGAGTGCTGCCTTCATTTACTGTTAAAACACATTTGTATGGGAAGCTAATACTTAGTAGATTTATAATATAGCACTTGACGGCCATATAAACATCCCTACCTTCACATCTAGGAGACACTAAAAATGTTTTGCAAATATTAAAAGCAGCAGTGCAATGAAACTGGGCAAAACATTTGACCCTACCTTTTTTTCACTCTACAAGATTCCAGCCATCTTCACATTTTATTTGGTGGTACAATTTTCTAATACCACCAACATCTGAGTAACATCGAAACATACAATTTGTCAGCAAAAATGGACCCTCTGGCCCACCTAGTGTCTGCCCAGCAGTCATTTCCTGCTGTGCCACTGCAGACCCTAGGTGATCCACTGCCATACCCCTTCCCCAACCCCATTACTAAGGTCCCCCTGTGCCTATCCGATTCCTGTTTGAAAACCCCTACCATTTTGATACCCACAATCTCTGCTGGCAGTCTGTTCCAGGCATCCACTACCCTTTCCATAAAGAAGTATTTCCTTACATCCCCTTTAAATCTCCATTCTCTCAGCTTCAAATCATGCCCCCCTTGTTCTTGAACATCTCTTTCTGTGCAATATGCCACCATACATTTGATGTATTTGAATGTTTCTATCATATCTCCACTTTCTCTCCTCCAGTGTGAACATATTCAATTATGTGAGTCTTTCCTCCTATGGCTTCCGATGCAGGCCATGCACCATATTGGTTGCTCTTCTCTGCACTGCCTCCACCCACACAATGTCTTTCTTGAGATGGGGCCTCTGGAACTGGACACCATACACCAGGTGGGGTCTCACCATAGATCTATATAAGGGTAGAATTAACTCCCCTTTTCTGCTTGTGATACCCCTCCCTATGCATCCCAGCGTTCCACTAGCTTTTTCCTCTGCTCTAGCACATTGCTTTGCTATCTTCAGATCATCAGATATGATGATCCCCAGATCCCTTTCCCTGATCTGTGGTTGTTAATAATTCTCCTCCTAACTGATATGATGCCGTTAGTTTTCTATGCCTGATGTGCATAATTTTGCACTTCTTGGCATTAAATCCCAGTTGCCAATCCCATGACCAGTCTTCCAGCCTTTTTAAGTCTTTTTTCATTCTTTCCATCCCTCCAGGGAGTGTCCACTCTATTGAAGATTTTTGTGTCATCTGTGAACAGCTGCCTTTCCTTCCAGCCCCTCTGCAATGTCACTAATAAAGACATTGAAGAGGATTGGTCCCAGTACTTACCCCTGAGGCACCCCGCTGGTTACTTTACCTTCTTCCTAGTGAATACCATTTACCACCACCCTCTAGGTTGATTTACAAAGCTAACTTCATACCCATTCTGCTATCTTTGGACCTGCTCCCAGGCTACCCAGCTTGTTTACTAGTTTTCTGTGTAGAACAGTGTTGAATGCCTTACTGAAATCTAGATAGGCTATATCCACCATTCCTCCCTTATCCACCTCCCTGGTAATTCAGTCAAAAAACTAAATCAGGTTAGTTTGGCAAGATCTACCTCCTGTGAACACATGCTGTCTCAGATCCTGTAAACCACTTGTATTGAGGTATTCCCTGATCCTTTCTTTAAACAGTGTTTCCATAACCTTACCCACCACCAAGGTCAAGCTTACAGAATAGTTTCCTGCCTCTTCTCTATTTCCAGTATTGTGTAATGGGACCGCATCTGTCCTTCTCCAGTCCCCCGGAACATCCCCCCATATCTAGTGACAGATTGAACAGGGCAGTCAGAGGTGCAACCAGTTCCTCCCTTAATTCTTTTAGTATCCTGGGGTGGACTCCATCCAGGCCCATTGCTTTGCTCACTTTTATTTTTTCTAGTTCCCTGATGATTCTTTCCTTTGTGAAAGGGCTAGAGTCCACCTCAATTTCCTTAATGCCCTTCTCCACTATCTGAGGCCTTTCACCTACCCCCTCCTTCATGAATACTGAACAAAAGAACTTGTTCAGTATGTCTGCCTTCTTTTGGTCCTCTTCCACATCCCCCCTTCCACTTTTAGTCTGCCTATCACTGCCTTGCTTTTCTTCCTTTATTTTATAAATGTTTTAATTTAGCGTTTTCTCAAGAAAAAAGATGGCTGCCACATTTTTCATAGAACTATCATTGTAGACATGGCAAGGGTTAAGATCAAGAAAATGAAAAAAGGCTTATGGTGTGCAGCACAGACTGTACCTAGACAAATACAATTGACAGGTAGGGTAATATTTTTCTTAATTGCAACTGAAACTAGCTTTTTTAGAAAAACATTTTTTGTTGCATCGCTGCTTTAAGGACATTAAAGTGGAGGAGGATTCATATTTGGTAGCATTGGACATAGAATCACTTTACACTAACATCCCCCATGAAGGAGCCCTGGATGCTGTAGCATTTTTACCTTAACCAGCGACATTTTAATAGCAGTCCACCAACTGAATCTGAATTTGTATTAACATTATATATAATATAAATGATATAAAATTATTTTATATAGCAGATGGGCTGGGGGAAGGGTGTGCCTATTTGCAGATGATATGAAAATATGCAATAGGGTGGACACCCCAGGTGGGGTGGAGGCTATGAGGCAGGACCTGAAGATTGTGGAGGGGTGGTCAGAAACTTGGCAACTGAAATTCAATGCCATAAAGTGTGCTGTTATGCACTTGGGGTGTAAAATCACATGAGCAGCTTACGCTGTAGGGGGGAGGAGGGGGAGGAAATAAAAAAAAGAGCAGGAGAAGAATTTGGGGATTATAATATCAAGCAACCTTGAGGTAGGTTGCCAATGCATCAAAGCTGTGGGGAAGGCAAATGGAATGTTGGCATGCATTGGGAAAGGCATAACTAGCAGAAGGAGGGAGGTACTGATGCCTCTTTAAAAAGCCATGGTGAGGCTGCACCTGGAGTACACAGTCCAGTCCTGGAGACCGCACCTACACAAGGACATAGATGGGATAGAGAGGGTTCAGAGAAGGGCAACCAAGATGGTGTATGGAATGTAGGGGAAGCCATATGAGCAGAGGTGTAGGGAACTGGATCTGTACCCATTAGGAACCAGAAACAGGGGCAACGTGACTGAAACTTTTAAGTACATGAAGGGGATCAATAAGGTGAAGGAGAGGAGCTTATTTAAAAGGAAGGTGAGGGCTAAAACTAGAGGGCATAGCCTAAGATTGGAGGGTGGAAGATATAGAGGGAATATAAAGGGGTGTTTCTTCACAGAATCACAGAAAAAGATGCGAGTCGGGAGCCTAATGGCCATATGGACTCATCCATTCACTCTAAAAAGCATATTTGTTGTCTTTCATGAAATCGTCTAATGATTTCTTAAAACAATCTAGTGAAGTGCTATTGATTACATTGGATAGTAGTCTGTTCCATATATTAATGACCCTTTGATTCAATCAGTTTCCCCTTTGATTTGGTCTGTAGTTTTACCTCTTAACTGGTGCTGGTGGAATCTATTATGTCTGTCATTGTTACTAACTAATACTATGTTTTCCCACAGATATCTGTCTGATAGTGCCTTAAACACAGTGCACAGATCACCTCTGAGCCTGCAGTATCCCATGCTAAATATACACTTGCATACAAGTGCATCTAAATCATCCCATTCCAAGGCAAAAATATGGGACTTCAGAGGAGCTGACTTTGATAAGATGGCCAACAGAGTTAAGCTAGCCCTGGCAAAAAGAAACACAGGTGAGGGGGTACAGGCAAAGTGGGCAAGCATTAAGGATGCAATACTTGAAGCAACATCCCATTGTGTTAGACAGAAAAGGAAGTGCAAAAGAAGAAGGAAACCACTTTGGTTCTCAAATACAGTAGCAGAAAAGGTCAGAGCCAAAAGGCTGGCCTTCAGGAAATATAAGGGAACACAGCGGGATGAAGATAGGGAGATATACCAAACTGCCCTAAGGGAAGCAGGGAAGGCAGTAAGGCAGGCAAAGTCCCAAACTGAGGAAACACTAGCACGAACAGTAAAAGAAGGTGACAAGACTTTCTATAGATACATTAGTGAAAGGAGAAAGTCCAGAGGGGTATTGCTAGTAATGGAGAAAAGGGAGCATGTGAGGAGGAGGACCATGTAAAAGCATCTATCCTAAATAGATACTTTGCTCAGTATTTACTGAAGAGAAGGTAGGGCAGGGCTCACAGCTCAGCACCATGGACACAGAGGGAGGGAGGTGAGCACTACTCCCTTCACAAAAGAAAGGGTCCTACAAGAGCTTGCAAAGCTCAGGGTGGATAAGGCAATGGGACCTGATGGCATACATCCCAGGGTACTTAAGGAGCTAAAGGTGGAACTAGCAGAGCCATTAGCAGAACTGTTTAGTGAGTCTCTGAGCACAGGAGAGGTCCCAGAAGACTGGAGAAGGGCTCATGTGATCCCGCTCCACAAAAGCGGTAGCAGGGAGGAGGCAGGGAACTACAGACCAGTCAGTCTTACTCAGTAGTGGGCAAGATTATGGAGGCACTCCTTAAGAGAGATAGTGCAACACCTAGAATCCATAGGGGCACAGGATCCAAGACAGCATGGGTTTATAAAGAAGGTCCTGTCAAACTAATCTCATAGATTTCTTTGACTGGGTAACCAGAGTGGTGGACCAAGGGGGAGCAGTTGATGTTGCCTACCTTGACTTCAGCAAAGCTTTTGACACTGTTCCACATAGAAGATTGATAAATAAGCTGGGTAGGCTCGGGTGGGTCAGAAGTTGGTCAACTTGGTGGCAAACTGGTTGACAGGCAGAAAACAGAGTGGTGGTAAATGGTATACAGTCAGAAGAGATGCAAGTCACAAGTGGGGTACATCAGGGATCAGTCCTGGGGCCAGTCCTCTTCAACATCTTCATTAGTGACATTGCAGATGGACTAGAGGGTAAGGCTTGTCTGTTTACAGATGACATCAAGATCTGCAACATAGTAGATGATCCAGATGGGGTGGGCAGAATGAGAAGAGATCTGATAAACTAGCAAATGGTCAGAAGAGTGGCAACTGGGATTTAATGCAAAGAAGTGCAAGATCATGCACATAGGGAAGAGAAACCCTGAAGCCACCTATAGGCTGGGAGGGAGTTGCTAGCAGTCACAAAGGAAGAAAGAGACTTGGGCATCATCATCACTGATGACCTGAAATCATCCAAGCAGACCTCTAAAGCAGTAGGTAAGGCTAGGGGTGTTAGGGTGTATTAGTAGGGTTATCACAAGTCGTAAGAGGGAGGAAATAATCCCTCTTTACAAGACACTGGTTAGGCCCCATCTGGGTACTGTGTGCAGTATTGAGGCCACACCTTCACAAGGACATTAACCAAATTGAGGCAGTCTAGAGAAGGGCAACCAAATGGTGCAGGGACTGCATCAGAAGACATATGAGGACAGATTAACAGAGCTCAATATGTATACCCTTGAGCAAAGGAGGGAGAGAGGTGATATGATCGAGGCATTCAAACACCTTAAGGGCATTAACAAGGTGAAAGAGTCTAACATGTTTAAATACAAGAAAAATAGCAGGACAAGAGGACACAGCATGAGATTAGAGGGGGGCCGATTAAGGGGGAATACGAGGAAATTCTTTTTCACAGAAAGAGTGGTGGATGCATGGAATGGCCTACCTCAAGAAGTGGTGGCTATGAATACAGTGCAGGGCTTCAAACAGGCATGGGATAGGCATAAGGGAGCAATACAAATGAGTATGGATAGATAGGCCACTGACAGAGCAAAGGCCGATGTCACATTTATAAGGTAGAAAAAGAAATGGGCAGACTGGATGGGCCATGCGGTCCTTATCTGCCGTCAACTTCTATGTTTCTATGTTACCTAACTGCTTTAACCTGTTTCTGTAGTCTGTACATTTCAATTTGCTTATTTTTTTTGTTGCTCTTCTCTGAACACCTTCCAACAAGTTCTTATCTTTCCTTTTGTAAGGAGCCCAAACCCGAACACAATATTCCAAATGTGGTCTTGCCAAAGAGACATACAGTGGAACTATTACTCTACTGTCTCTACTGTTTATATTTCTAAATAGATCTCATTACTTTCTGTGCCTTAACTGCAGCCATTCTGCACTGTGCTGAGACATTTAAGTCATGAGTTATTAATACACCCAGGTCCCTTTCTTCGTCAATTGTTGCGATTGGGTTTCCAAATAAGTAATATGTAGCCGTCATGTTACTATGACCAAAGTGCATGACTATACACTTTTCCAGATTTAGAACTAACTTGTTTGCTGTAACCCAACTAGCCAGGTCATCAATTTCATCCTGAAAAAGACAGGCAAAATGTTATTCACAATGCAAGCTAGCTTAATGTTATCAGCGAATTTTGCACTCCAGCATAATAGTGATGTTTGCAAGGGGGATATTTAAATACTAAAAAGGTTTGGACCTAATACTGAGCCCTGTGGTACTCCACTTATTACAACAACCCATGGTGATTTGGTACCAGCTATGGCCACACATTGTTTTCTATCACCTAACCAGTGTTTAATCCATCTAACTATGTTGAAATGCACTCAAATTCTAGTAGACCTTCAAGAAGTTGTCTGTGAGGCAAAGTGTTGAATGCCTTGGAAAAATCTAAATACAGCCCATCCACTTGTAGACTCCTGCCTAAAGCACTACTAACTGGATTGAAAAAGTTAAGAAGTTTAGTTAGACAGGACTGACCGGATTGGAAGCCATGCTGATTTATGTCTCTTAAACCTCTTTGTTTTAGATGTTCATCTGTTTTATCCAATATAATCTCTTCAATAAGTTCACTAACAAGAGATGCAAGACTGATTTGATGGAAATTTCTGCAATCTGATTTGGACCCTTTTTTGTGTAGTAGGGTAATTACAGCACTCTTCCAAATCTGCACCATGATACCCCCATGTAAGGAAGCATTTAATATGTCAGTTAGTGGTCCCACCAGTGCCTTAGCATCTGTTTTAAGTACTGCTGGATGCAGGATATCAGGGCCTGGATATTTATTTATTTTCCGATGCTTCAGCCTTCTCAGTACATCATGTTCTTCATGGAGAGGATGGTGGAGGCCAGGAATAAACTACCAAAGGAGGTGGTGTTGGCTGAAATGGTGGAGGGATTCAAGAGGGCATGGGACAGACATATGGAGTTAGTAAGTGGGGGAAAGGAGATGGTCAGTGGAAAAGGAGATGAATGGGGGAGCGGCAGACATGGTGGGCCATTGGGGTCCTTTTCTGCCATTGGAGTTCTGTGATTCTGTGAATTATTGGAATGAAAAAATAATGTATTTTACCAAGATATGTATTTGCAGAATAAAGGGAACACTATGGGAGGCACTACTGCTCCCTCAGTTGTGAATTTATATGTTGAGATTTGGGAAGAACAGTGTAGTTATGATGTTAGTAATAATACTTTTTTTCATAAACTGCAACTCTGGTGCCATTATATAGATGGTATAATGGCTGCATGATGGGTCAATCTGACTGAACTTGAGGAGTTCACTAATTTCTTACATAGTAATACCCATATAGAAAATAATTTTACATCTACACTAGTTGACTTAGGATTGGAACAGCTTGTAAATGAACCCACAAGAGGTAACAACATTTTGGATCTTGTCATTACAAATCTATTTGATAACATATCCAATCTCTCCTTATTGGACCCTTTAGGTGGCAGTGATCACTACGCTATTGCATATTCTTTGACTTATAAATGTCAGTAACTCCATAATTTTTCTCTATTTAAAAATTACAACTTGGCTGATTTGTAACGCCATTAACAAGCAGTTAAACAATATAGCTTTGTATGAAATTCTTTCACCTTTATCACTTGAGAAAGCTTGGATTTACCTTAAAAACATCATACTAGAAATGGAAAGCAGATTTGTCCCAGATTTAAAAAAAATATAATTCCACTGGCAAGATTCCCCTATGGTTTAATAAAAATATCAAAACAGCAATCAAGAAAAAGGGGCAATTATTTAAAAAACTCAAAAAATCAAATATTAACAACAAGGAAGATATAATACTTAAATACAAACAAGCAGTTAATAAACTAAAAAACGTAATACTTTTGTTCAAAAGAAATCTAGAATTCAGGATAGCACATTCTAAGGATGCGCATAAATCATTATATATTTATACCTTAATGATAAAAAGAGTTCCAGACAAATTGGGCCTTTAATGATTAATAATTCTATATTATCCCAGGATATAGATATTGCCAATTATTTTAATAATTACTTCTGTTCAGTATTTACCCCCAAGGACACTTCAGCCACAACTCCCACTATTGCAGTTAATAATTTGGATCATATTATTTCCTTAGACGATACATTAATAGCACTTAAATCTATAAATAAAACTTCAAGCCCTGGTCCTGGTAAAATTAATCCTAGGTTCTTACATGCAGCATCTACAGCTTTGGCACTTCCCATAACTATTATATTCAATAAATCACTGAAAGAGGGTCTGATTCCAAATGACTGGCATACGGCTACCATGGTCCCTATCATTAAGAAGGGAAATCGATCTAATCCGGAAAACTACAGACCTATTAGTTTAACATCTGTTTTATCAAAAGTCATGGAAAAAATTGTTAAGGCATTTCTTAAAAAAGAAATGGCATTATTAAGATTGAATGATATGACACAGCATGGCTTCAAAAAAGGCCTGTCATGCACTACAAACTTAATTACTTTTTACGAAAATATTGGCCAGAGTCTTGACTGTAGTATTCCCCAAGATATAATTTTTCTGGACTATAGTAAGGCTTTTGATAAAGTCGCTCACAATAAACTTATTACTAAATTACAACTAATAGGATTTTCTAAGATTTTAGTAAATTGGATAAACAACTGGTTGACTAATAGAAGCCACCAGGTTAATATTCAAAGTACCTTATCAGTGGAAAGAAATGTTACAAGAGGGGTCCCCCGGGGATCTGTGCTTGGACCCACATTATTTAACATCTTTATTTCGGATATGCAGACAAAATCTGCAAATTTCTTGTCAAAATTTGCAGATGACACTAAATTAGGAGGGAGGGTCAATTCGCTATCAAATAGACTCTCACTTATTTATGATTTAAAGCATATTGAAACATGGGCCTTGGAAAATGATATGCACTTTAACATTGACAAGTGCATAGTTTACATTTTGGCTTATCTAATCCTTTACAGACTTATACCATTAATAATATTTGAAAGTATCTGCTTGTGAAAGAAATTTAGGCATATTAATTAATAATACACTGACCTGTAGAGACCACTGTCTCAAAACAGTAAAAACTTCCAATCAATTACTTACATGCATAAAACATACTTTTGTTACAAAAACTAAAGAATGTATTATTCCCCATATAGAAGTCATGTAAGACCTTATATAGATTATGGTTCTCCATTTTGGAGCCCATATTTATTGCAGGACATTCAGGTTCTGGAAAAGGTCCACAGAAGAGCAACTAAAATGGTTCCCCATTTAGCTTCTAAAGATTATGCCACACGATTGCAAATCACTGGTTTACATTCACTACAGAAAAGGAGAACAAGAGGGGATCTTTTATTACTATACAAAGTTCAACAGTCTCAAGAACTTATGCAACAATTTGGACTACAATTCAGTAATAGACGTATTGTTCCCAGATTACATAACAAACAAATTAATGTAGCTAAAGCTAATACAAATAAACAATTACACTTTTACACTTTAAGGACCCCTAGATTATGGCATTCTCTGTCCCAAGAACTTGTAGACTCACCATCTTTTGATATATTTAAATCTAGGCTTGATGAATGGATCCTATACACTATGTTATGAACTAATGTGCCACATATATTGTGAGGGAGAATCCCAATGGGCTTTTGCCTTCTTTTGTCCCAAATACATAGAGTAAACTGAGTACTAATCCAAATCTCAGGTTCACGTATACTGTAAGTAGACAGTCTATGAAAATTTTGGATTTAACATTAATAAAATAAATGGATGGGTCAGTGACTACAGATCTGCAAAGGGAGGCCACCAACAGTAATTTGATATTTCTTGCCTCCAGCTGTCACCCCCACCACACCATGCACAACATTCCTAAAGGCCAGTTTTTAAGAGTAAAACACAATTGCTGCATGGAGGAACTTTGTTTGGAAAAGGTAGATAATCTGAAAAAAGGCTCAAGGAAAGGAATTATGATAGTGACTGCATTCATTCTGCCTGAGAGGTAGCTCATAATATAAGCTGAGAGGAATTATTGAGGGATAATAAAATGAAAGAATGGAAAAATAAAAGATTTGTCACAGCTTATTCAGCACTCGCTTCATATCTGGAAATAATTTTAAATAAACATTGGGACATTCTGGCTAGTGATAAGGGATTTTGAGACATTAGTGAATACCCCTCCAGGATGTCGTACCATAGAGCCCCCACTTTGAAGGATTCCCTGGTACATAACCATTTTATAGACAAAAAAGTTAATAGTACTAACTGGTTAACAAAAAAAAATTTTGGTTGCTAACAATGTAAATGGTATATTTATTGTAAATATGTAAAAGAGGGTAATATTTGTAAGAATCCCCATAGTGACCTGCAATATGATAGGAGTAATTTTATTTAGTTGTATGCACATGTGGCGCATTCTATGTGGTGAAGACAAGAAGAAATTTTAACCTTGGATGGAAGAACATTGTCATGCCATAGAAAGGGGGACACAACACATACAGTGTGCTACTGCCTTATATATTATGGAAGCTAGAGACAAAACTCTTCATCAATTGTCTCTTTTAGCAATTGAAAAAGTGTCCCCTAAACCAAGATGGGGTAACTTCAAAAGGAGGAGGGATGGGGGACATGATTGAAACCTTTAAGTACATGAAAGGAATAAACAAGATGGGTACAGAGGGGCTGTTCAAAGTAAGGGATGGGAGGGACACCAGGGGCCATGATATGAGACTGGAGGGAGGAAGGTTCGGGGGGAGATGAGGAGACACTTTTTTACAGAGAGGGTAGTAGCTGGGTAGAATGCTTTACCTGCAGAAGTGGTATCCAGTAGAACAGTGGACTGCTTCAAAAGGGGATGGGACAGGACAAGGGGGAGGGTCAATGTAGGGGAAGGACGGAAGGGACGGGCAGTTGCAGAATAAGGGGTGCTAGCTGCACATTCGAGCAGACTTGATAGACCTCTAGGCCTTTATCTGCTGGCAAATTTTGTATGTTCATAAAATGTAGATTATTAATTTAGATGCCACTAAAATACCTGGGCTTAATAATGATTTTGTACTTAAAGCCTTCTGTATAAAATAAATTAATTGTTAAATGTGTCTTCACACATCAAATTCTCTTTTATCCTGGTGATGATATGTTTCTGATCTACATGCTATGGCTTTTTTATATCAGGTGGTACTGTGTAGGCATATGAGATATTTTATAAGATATATTTTATGTATTTGCTTTAGAATTATGATAAAGTTCCTTTTGTGAGTGTTGTTATTTATTTATATTGTTAATTTTCAGTCTGGGTTTTTATTGTTCTATTAACTTTGCTGCTAGCAGCCATATAAAAGGAGGGTTAGGCTTCTTACATAACAGCCTTTGATAAAGGACTGGTTTGTCCGAAATGTGTCAGGTGCTTTTTATTTGTAGCCAATTTTTTTGGGAAGCTAATACTTAGGATATTCATCGTATGCTGTCTCTGCAGCGACATTTTGAAATCGAAGTACATTACAGTAGAAATCGCTGTTGCCGCTGTAATGTACCTGTGGGACCCCGGCACTGCTTTGTCGGGGTCTTGCACCCCCTTCCCTGAATCAACTCCAGTTTGGAATTGATTATATTTATTTTTGGGAGTGTGGGGGACTCTTAGAGACCTGGATCCCCGGTGCTGTCGACAGCCCCGTCATTGTCAACTCTGCTTAGGCTGTCTCAGGCTGCACCCCATAGGCTGTTGTCAGTCCCTCAATCATTGGACCTTGAGTTAGAGCAGGTTGACATAGAGGATGAGTACCACCCTGACCTCATCCTTCCTGAGAAAGAGGAGGAGGAAGAACCTCTTTCCTCTGAAAGGTATACTGCTTCTTCAGTGTGTAAGGACCCCGTCAAACATATTTCCAGGTCCCCTACTGAAGACCCTACCTTATTTAATGTAATTAAGCAGTCCACAGCTATGGGCTTCTACACTGAGGAAGAGGATGGCACCAGGAGAGAATCTTCCCCTAAGGTCATTGTTCCTATTCTTCCAGCTCTGAGGAATGCTACTACTGCAGCTTGGCACCACCAAGACATAGTTCCTACTATGGCCCACAAGGCAGACAAACTGTATCATGCCCCTCAGGATGAGCCTTATTATGCTGAGACAGATTCCATGGTCATCAAAGCAGCACATGACAGGTCCAAGGTGCCCAAGCACCTTAGCTTCCTCCCTCCTGACAGGGAATCCAGACAGATCATCTTTTGAGGCAAGAGGGTTTATGCTTCCTCCACTGTGGTGCTTTGGATTACCAACTATCTATCACATATGGTCAAGTACCAAAACAACATACGGAAGAAGGGCAAGGCAGCTGCCCAGGCCTTCCCAGAATGGTCACAGAAAAAAGAGGTTCTCAGATCCTTGCAGGCCGCGAGGACATCAGTAAGCACCTCCTCAGGGTCTTGTGTGACATTTCTGATACTGGTGCTAGGGTTGCTGCCACAGGCATTTGCCTTTGTAGGCAGGCCTAGCCGAGGGTCTTGGGCATTGCAGCAGATGTCCAGCAGAAGGTGCTGAATGCCCCTTTCAGTGGCTCAAAGTTGTTTGGGCCAGAAGTCCAGGACATCACTAATGATTTACAGGCATCTGGCAGGGCTACTAAGTCTGCCCATTCACTCTACCATACCCAGCCTAAGACCAGAAAATGCCCATCCTTTTGCAAGGTGTCCCACAAGTCTGGAGAAGGCTTCTGTCCCCAGGAAAAAGAAAAGCCTCCTGGGCCTTACCTACCCCCTTGTTCTTGGGCTTAGCTGCCAAGCACCCCAGAGTTGATGGATCAGTCCCAGTGACCGGATCTGCATCTGCCTGACTCTTTGCCAGACCCCCTTCTTGCAGTCCCCAACCAAGAAGTGGTGGTCAGAGGTTGGTTCTCCCTCCATCTCAGCCAGTGAAGAATGATAACTTCAGATGCCTGGATTCTTCAGATTATAGAATGGAGTCACACTCTGGAGTTTATATAACAACCTCTGGAGAGTACTCTGGTGCCCTACACATAACCACCAGCCCATGTAATGGTTCTTCAGTAAGAGCTACAGTCCCTTCTGTGGAAAAAGGCCATTGAGCCAGTGCCCAGGCAGCAGAAGAACAGGGGTTTCTACTCCAGGTTCTTTCTGGTCCCCAAAAGAACTGGAGATTTGAGGCCTATTCTAGATCTCAAGGACCTCAATCTTTACATCCAGTACAAAAAAAAATCCACATGGTCACTTTGCCAGGCCTGCTGCTCCTACTCAAGCAAGATGATTGGCTGTTCTCTATAGATATGCAGGATGCTTACTTGCATATCTCAGTTTGTCCTCCGCACAGGAAATTTCTCCACTTTCTTTTCCAGGGTGAACATTACCAGTTCAAGGTCTTGCCCTTTGGCTTCTTGTCTATTCCTCAGGTCTTAACAAAATGTTTAGCATCAGTAGCTGTAGCCCTCAAGGGAAAAGGTCTGTATGTCTCCCCCTACCTGAACGACTGGTTCATCAAAGTTCCATCCAGAGATCAGATCCTCTGGACTTTGGAGTGGACCCTCCAACTGTTTCACTCTCAGGGCATCACTGTCAATCTGCCCAAGTCTATCTTGTTCCATTCCAGAGACTGCAGTATATAGGGGTGGTCTTGGACTCAGTGCAGGGTAGGGCCTTCCTGCCCCAAAAAAGAGCAGAGTGCCTCATTTCTCAGGCTCAGGAAATGCCCAGAGACATTATGTTCCCAGGAGAGTGTACTTGAGGCTATTAGGCTTCATGGCTGAGGCTATTGCCATGGTCCCCCTGGCCAGGCTACACATGCGGGTGCTCCAGTGGACCTTCCAGGTGCAGTGGGACCAATACATGGATGACCAGTAGCAGCCAGTTCTGGTCTCTTCTCCAGACCACAAGGTGCTCCAGTAGTGGATGGGCCTCCAGAACCTGCTGCAAGAGGTCCCATTCCTGATCTCCTTTCCCTAGAAGATTCTCATTACGGATGCCTCTGGTTCGAGCTGGGATGTACACCTAGGTCCTTTTCAGACTCAGGGAACATGGTCCCAAATTGAGACATATTTGTATGTCAACATCTTCGAAATGCAGGTGGTCCTGTATGCCATGCAAGCCTATCAGAACCATCTCCTCTCGGGTCAGTTATTGATTCAGTCAGACAACCTCAGTGTTGTCTACTATATCATCAAGCGGGGGGAAAGCATTCATACCCCCTGTGCAGAGAGGCCATGAGAGTCTGGTGTTAGGTGCTGGACCATGGCCTGGTTCTCCCGGCAGTCCACATCCCAGGCATGCTGAACACCCTGGCAGACAGCCTCAGCTGGACAAAGTTCAGAATGCATGAATGGGAACTTCTCTCATCCGTCGCAGAAGATCTGTTCGAAAGATGGGGTGATCCAGAGTTGGACCTTTTCGCATCCCCACTCAATGCAAAACTGCCCAATTTCTGCTCCCTAGATCCAGGGCCTGGAATTTTCTGGTGAGACACGTTGTCCCTCTCCTGGAGCGAGAGGTTTCTTTATGGCTTCCCTCCATTTCCTCTTATTCAGAGGGTGATACTCAAGCTGCAGGTGGAGGGGGCCAGCATTATCCTGGTTGCATCCTACTGGCCACAGCAGATATGGTTTCCATTACTGCAACGGTTAGCAGAGGAAACTTTGGTTTCTCTGGTTCCTCTGTCCCTTTGCAGGGATGTGCTGATACAGGTTCAGGGGATGCTGGTCTATCCGAACCTCAGATCCCTTCATCTGCATGCCTGATTCCTGAGGACATAGCCATTGCCTGATTTGGAGTATCTCAGAGGGTGGTGGGTGTCCTCATGGCAGCTCAAAGCCCTCCACCAGAGTTGCATATGCCATGAAGTGGAAGCAGCTTGCCATCTGGGCTACCAAACATCTTCTGGACCTTTTTACCTGTCCAGTGAGCCTGACTCTGGACTACCTGATATCACTATCAGACTCAGGCTTCTGGTACTCTTCCCTCAAGGTGCACATTTCGGCTATTTGTGCCTTTCACGAGCCCGTGGGCGGCCATACCATGGTTCAGCTAGATGTGTCCCACACCTTTCTCAGGGGCATCCTGCACCTGAAACCTCCAATCTGTTCCTCTGTCCTGGTTTAGGATTGGCCTCAGGAAGAGAGGGTGTTCAAGTTTCCAAACAATGTTTGTCCAAATGGTTAGCAAATTGTATTGTCTTCTGCTACAACAAGCATGGCATACAATTTCCAGGGGTGCTGAAAGCCCACTCCACAAGAGGCATGGCTACCTCTGTGGCCTGTTTCAAAGGGGTCTCAGCCACTGTCATTTGTGCTGCTGCCCCTGGAGTACCGTCCATACTTTCACCAAGCACTACAGTCTAGACATTGCTTCCAGAGCCTGAACAGGCTTTGGCTGAACTGTTTTGCAGGGTCTCCTGTACTAGGCCTTAGCTGGCCTTCCTCCCAGACTGTTCTGCTGCTCCTGTAGCTGCTTGGGACTCGTTCCTATGGTGTGACCTGATGACTGAGATACCCCTGAAGAAGATGGAACAGTTATGCAAGAATTTACCATAACAGCAGATCTTCGAGGGAATCTCAGTCATCAGGTCTGCATTCCCTCCCACCATCCCTCTTTACGGGGTCCTCTGCTCAGACTGGCTGTATGGTGTATCCAGCCTTCAATTTAGGCCTGGGCACCTCTCTTTCTCCTTGGCCCCCCATGGCATGCATTTGCTCCCTTAGTCTCCAGGGAAAAGAACTGAGGGGGAAGCAGGGCTGCTTATGCCTTTATAGGGTTGATGACATCGGCAGGTAAAGTCGGTGTGAGAGGCCCCAGAGGTACTGCTGGAAAAATCTTCCATGCGGATCCTGCTTCACTGACAGTGAAGTTCCAACGGTGTGACCCGATGACTGAGATTTCCTGGAAGATCTACTGTTATGGTAAGTTCTTACATAACTTCTTTCTTTTTCCATACAGATGTTTATCTCCTTAGTCACCCAGCAAACCCCTTGCCCACTGACCTGTCCAGCCCCATAACCCACCATCTGCAGGACTTACCTGCTCTGAAATCCTCCACAGATTCCCCTCCATAGTGGGGCCAGGAGGGGAAGGGCCAACCACAAGGAGACACATATCCAGATTGGAGAAGAGCCTGGTTAGTGGTGCGGAGCCTGCGGCTTGTTGGCGGAGCATTCTGCCATTGGGGGTTTTCTAACTCTCTACCCATCCTCAGCTAGGTGACAGTTAAAGAGCAGGACAGTTAGACTCCCACACCCTGAGAGAAGAGCAACCCCTGAAGTGATCAGTCCTCTCTCTTCCCAGCTGACCACCATGCGACCCAGGTCAACTCCCAAAACTGGGTCACTGGCATGGCAGGCAGTACTGCTACCATCAAGCCACTAGGCCAGCCCACCAGACTGTGTTTTTATAAGTAAATAAAGAGTGCACTCAGATTAAAGAAGAAGAAACTGTATTTTAAGTACAGTTATAAACGCTTTAAGTCGCATCACAATGTTTTGAAATTTGATAAAAGTTTTGCAAGCAAAATAAGGTGGAAAAATACATACAGCGATAGATAAGACAACTCTTTTTTTGCTTACTTTCTGCATCTTAAGTGGCATTGGCCAGGATTTCTAATTAGTTAGGGCCACATTTTCAGAAGGTCAGCACAGCACTAAACATCTAAGTATTGTGCTAAGTGGGAGTAGCACGTTTGGACTGGTGCCATATTCAGCAGTCCCCAGTGCTAACCTGATCATGTGCATGTGCACATGTACTACAGTGGCCATGCAAATGAGGGATCCCCTCCTGCATACAGGACACACCGCTATATACTAAGGCTTTGAAAGTACTAAACAGCTGAAATTACAATGCTGTTTACTGCTTCCAAAAACCCCGCCGCCCTCATTGGAGCACAGTGGTGTGCATTGTCACCCCTCCCCATGTCACCATTCCGATGCCACCATGTATAAGCAATAAGACATGACAGGGTTTGCATAGAACAGATTTTATTGCATGCTCAGGGGCGTGATGAGGCATAAGGCTGCAGGATGAGTGCCTTTAGCTCCTGGAAGTGCGGTAAAATCTGTTCTTAAAAGCCTTCCTGGAGCTGCTTAATAGCTCCTTGCCTAACTGGTGTTCAGTGCAATGCCACCCAAAATGCGGCTGTTATGAGTGTTTTTGAGCCTCCTGTGCTGTATCTTTAGGAGCTGCCTGCTCGCAGACTCCAGTGGGTTGTTATGGGGGGGGGACTGGTGTTTCCCTGCTCGAATCCTGCCTGAGCTGCGGTGTAAGTGCCCCATGCTGTAGTCACTGAAAAGCGCAATGGGAGTCCATCTGACAGATGTAACTGTTTGGCTGTAATTATTTAAAGTGTTAGTGAATTTACGGTTTGTTTAACATGCTTTCATTGCAGCTGGGACTCTGTGTGTTTAGCCCTCCATTTTGGACCTGGACTTTCAAGATGGGCCAATGGAAAAAGGGAGGACACTAAAATGGAGATCTTTTGAGCCAACCAGGATCAGGACTCATTTTTGGAGCCGGCTGGCCATAGGGGATACAGCCAGTAATTCTGGGAAATGGAGTTCTGGGCTACGGCGCCCTTTTTTGCACCAATGGAGACCGACTTAAGTGACTGGTATCTGCAGCCCACCAATGGGATTGGGTGGCACCCAAACCAAGAGTCCTTGCCCAAACTGCCAAGGAGCAGAGTCGTTGTGGTTGTGAACGAGGAAGGAGCTCTGGGCTCCTGCACTGTTAAGCTTTCGTGCAGGAAGCGCTTGTGGAAGGCCACATTTCGGCGGGTTTAATGCCAGCAAGTGTCGGACTAAATCCACTAAGCAGTGTTCAGAGGAGGCTGTGCAAATGTACAGCTACCTACCAAGCTCACCCTATAGAAGACTGGAGAATCTGCTTCAGTCGCACTCGGTCTGTCAGGACAAGTGCAGCTGCGTCGTTTGGGCCCAGTGTTTCTGTGGTAAAAGCAATCGGGATTACACAGCAGCTGCCTGGTATGGTACCCCTCTGCTCTTCATATAAATGTGTGGAGAAGTGTTTGAATTCTAGGCTTGTCCTGCGAGTGGTGTGAGAGCGATCTTTCTGTTGGAGTCGTGAGTACTAAATCAGGGTAGCTCCCTGTCAGATGTTCATAGTGAGGGCAAGAATTGTCTGCCTACTTTACTGGCTACACGAACTGAGCCTGCTGGCTCTACTTAATCTTCTTAGGAATCAGATGCTTGTTTTTTGCGTCAGGGCCCCAACCAGCTGCATCGAGAGGCTAGCCTTCTATTGCCTGGGTACCCAGAGACAGTGACTTATAGGTTTGGCCTGTGCACAGTGCCCTACATATATACATATATATATTAAAGTGGTAAGCTGATTAACCTGATTTCCCCCAGTCCTTGTTATACCCCCCTAAATAAATCAGATTGGTTGTTTTGTAAAGGTATACTGACTGCTCTGTGAGTCTATGTTGAGTTACTGTACAGGTGGTCATTGTCTAATTGCATCTTACTTTACAGGGGTTCCTCAGAGCCTGCTGATTGACCCAAGCCTCAGGGAAAGTGTACATTGCAAGGGTACTGTGATTGACCTGTGTGGGCCACTAGTGGGATGAAAGGGGGGTTGCAGTGACCCAGAGGGCTGTGACCAAGTCATATCAGACTGTCTTAACCCCGACCTCTGGGTGGAGGCACCTGCCATCAGATCCAGGCCCCGAAACCTGTTAGCGGCAAGTCAGGCAGGGGTAGTAGCCCTTGGGATAGCACTCCCTGGGGGTTACACATGCACACCCCAAAGTGTCTTATTATGCTTATAAAATGGACACCTTTTTTGATCTTTTAAACATTTAGGAAAAAATCAAGTTTATATGTAAAAAAGGATTTCATTGTGCTAATTTATGATAAAATAGTCATTCTGCCTTTTTCAACATGACGTCATTGTTAACTAAGCTTTTAGGTTGTTGCCAGGCAGAAGCTCTATCACCACCCCTCTACCACCCCTTGTAAAACCATCTCACAAATTTGCACTCAGAGTTGATCTAAATTTCAAGGCAAACAGCCGCTATGCTGCTTTACTCATCACAATGAGCCATTCATCTGAATAGCATACAGCTATGTCTCTCTCTCTCTCTTTCTCAGTCTCTCTATCATGTTGGCTGAGATTGTGCCTTTTCTCTCTCTCAAAATTAAACCCTGCATGATAAAAGCACATCATGCCACACATGATAGCGGACACAGAAGATTCACCACCTTACCAAGTTGGAGAGACGGGAAAGGAGAATTATAAAGAAACAAATTTCAGCTTTGCCACTTACTCAGTAGGAAAAGGGGAAGATATGAGCAGTGCCATCATTTTGCCGAAACATTTTGTCTCTTGCTCTTGGATCTGTTAATTTCCTGGCGGCAGCACTCAGACAATGGGACATGTTAGTACTTTTCTTTTTTTATAGAAATGTAACTCAAAAAACATTTTTTTTTTTAAATTTAACACACGTATGTCGAGAGAGATGGCTGGGATTGGGAAGACTGTCAGCGCAACCGCGGTCTTGTCAGCAGTAAGCTGTTAGTGCATTGCACTCGGGAAGGAGTGACCACAGTCTTGTCAGCAGTAAGAGGCAATATGATATGGTTGGTGGGTTTTTTATTACTAGACTAGGTTGCAGCTGTTTGTTGGTACAGTGATCGAGATAGTAACTAAACCGAGTGAGCGACCGAGTGGTAGGCAACGCTCTTCACAGAACACAATGGACAATATTATAAATTCATTTTTTAAATTCTCTAATGAGATGGATGATTTTTTTTTTCAATATCTTATTACGGCTTTGTTGTTGTTGCACTGTGTGAGGGAGTTAGTGAGGGGAAAAATGGTGGCATTTGAAAAACAAGCATTCTAACACACATTGACTTCTTTGTTTTTTAATGCGGTACCTATTTTAGGAACTTGGTATTATGTCTGCATGGATCAGATTTTATACACAGGTAATAACCAATCAGAAAGCAGGACTTCCTCTTACCATTGTATACAGTAGAATAAAAGGATCCCTGGCATCTAGGGATTTCCTCACCCCTTATCACTGTTTAAATGGCCCTGATTATTATAGTAAAATTATCCCCAGTGTCCAGTGGTCCCCCTACCCAAAACTGCCATTCAGATGCCCCAATTATTATGATAATATGGGTAAGAAACTGGTTGAAGAGAGGCTGCAAAGGGTTGTGATTAATGGTGTCAAATTAGAATAGAGGGAGGTCATGGGTGAGATGCCACAGGGATCCATCCTAGGTCCTGTCCTCTTCAATATGTTTATCAGTGATACTGGAGAAGGAATCTCTGGCAAGCTGTGTCTCTTTGCAAAGGACACTAAGTTCTGTGGTAGGGTGGATAGTGAGGATGGAATTTGAGAGATGCAGAATGACCTGCAAAGACTTGAAAGGTCATGTAAGGTGTGGCAGTTAAAATTCAATGTGAAAAGGTGCAAGGTGATGCACCAAAGGAACAAGAGCTCCAGGATACAGTGTTCAGTAAGAGGGGGTAAAGCTGAGCACTACAGCTGAGGAATGGAACCTAGGAGACCTATGACTCATTTAAATAATCAAGCAAATGCAACAAGAGCTAGGCAAATAGGATGCTGAGATGTGTCGGAAGGGGTACTGACATTAGAAGAAAAGAGGTATTACTGCCTCTTTAGAGATCATTGGTGAGGCCACACCTGGAGTACTGTACCCAGTTCTGGAGTCCTCACCTCAAGAAAGATAATGACAGGCTAAAGATGGTGTAACAAAGGGTGATCAGGATGATTCACGGCTGACAGCGTGGATCTCATGAGGATCAGCTGAAGGCACTGAACAGGAACTCACTGGATACCAGATGAGAAAGGAATGATATATGATACACAACTTCAAGCCCCTGAAAGGAATAAACAAGGTGACCTGTGAAGAACTACGCAGCATGAGAAACAGTCCATAGGCATGGGGGCATGAATGAAAACTGATGGGAGAGAAGTTTGGGGGAGAGATGAGAAAGATATTTTACAGAAAGGGTGGTTGAGCCATGGAACAGTCTGCCAGTCAAGGTGGTGGGTGCCAAAACCATAAATGTTTCAAGCAAGACTGAGACAAAGTGAAGGATATAATGGTTACTCAGGGTGTAAGTAACAGGGAGGGGAACAGGGGGGTGGACAGTGAAGGCTAGCACACCATATGGACAATAGGTCCTGAGGTCTGATAGGGAACTATGGGCAGACTGGATGGACCAGTGGCCTTTTTCTGCTTTCATTGTCTATGTTTCTTTGTTTCTATGATCCCTGGCATCTAGTGGCCCCCACCCCCCCAGTCACAAATCTGATCCATCTCCCCATCACACCCACCCATGTCCCTCCACCCCCTCCCCATTGACCCTCTACCCAAGATGGCAGCCACCTGCCTGGGACTATATCAGTACATCCTCTTTGCTCATTACCTTGGCTGGCCGCTGAGTGATAAGGAGTGAGCGCACGCCTACTGTAGAAATATCTGTTTCTGCACTAGACATGTGCTCACTCCCTGTCACTCAGACAGTGGCCAGCTGAGGTGGTAGGCATTGGGTCTGGACCTGTTGCCATCACAGGGGGACAATGACAGCTAGTGTAAGTCGGGGGCCATTGTAAGAAGGGGGTAGAGGGATTGGAGTGTGGGGAATGAGGAGGGGTCTTGGACTTGTGATTGAGGGGAGGACTGACTAACAGGGATCATTTTAATATACTAATCAGGGGCATCTGAATGGTGATTGGGGTGGGGGGAAGTACTAGATGCCAGGGATAATTTCAATATACTAATCAGGGGCATCTGAACAGTGATTGGGGTGTTGGGACTACTAGATGACAGGAATCATTTTATTAATACTTGTGGGCATCTGAATGGTGATCAGGAGGTGGGACTGGCACTGCTTTACACTATGCCTCTATGCAGTCATGCACAGTGGCAGTGTGCAGAGATGCTAATGAACCCATAATGGCATGCAAATGGCTCCTTAGCACCTTGTCTGCCCTATGGACTTATTAGCATTCTAACAGACCACTTATTTAGCTTATTAGCATTCTAACAAACCACACAAAAACACTTATCCTGGATTTTAGGGGGGCAGACTTTGGGAAAATGGGGAGATACTTGAAAGAGGCATAAAGGGGAATGGGACAGGAATCAGGGGTTGAGGAACAGTGGGCAGTATTTAAAATGGGGATTACAAGAGCAACAGAATTATGCATTAAGCAGGTTAGCAAGAAGAAAAGGAAGAGGAGACCATTATGGTTTTAAAAGAGGTAGCAAAGAAAGTGAAAGCCAAAAAGATTGCATTCAGGCAATACAAAAAGACACAGGCAGAAGGGAATAGGGAGAAGTACCAGAAGAAGCAAAGGGAGGCAGGGAGGTCAGTAAGGGAAGCCAAAGCTCAGACAGAAGAACACATTGCAAAATCAGTGGGTAGAGGGACAAAACCTTTACAGGTACATAAGTGAAAAAGAAAGGCAAAGGGAGGGATACTGAGACTGAAGGGGGAGGATGGGGACCACGTGGAGGATGACAACAGTAAAGCTGACATATTGAACAGGTATTTCTGCTCAGTCTTTACTGAGGAAGAGGAGGGTAATGGGTCTGAAGGGAGTACAAGAGGTGAGAATGGTGCAGAAACGGACACAAGTCCATTTGCATGAGAAAGGGTCCTGAAGGAACTGGAAGTAATAAGAGTTGATAAAGCAATGGGGCCAGATGGGGTGCTCCCAGGGTCCTTAAAGACCTAAGAAAGGTGGTGGCTGAACCTTTGGCTATCCTGTTTAGCCAATCACTGGAAACAGGGGAGGTACCCAAAGACTGGAGGACAGCAGATGTAGTCCCCTTATACAAAAGTGGGAACAAAGAGGAAGCGGGGGACTACAGACCAGTCAGCCTCACCTCGGTAGTGGGGAAGATCATGGAAGCACTACTGAAGGAGAGATTGGTGGAACATCTGGTTGTCACTGGACTACAGGACCCAAGGCAGCGTGGTTTCACGGGGAGGTCATGTCAGACCAACCTGGTTGAATTTTGACTGGGTTACTAGGAGGTGGATCAGGGAGGCAGTGGTCATGGCCTATCTGGACTAAGCAAGGCTTTTGACACTGTGCCACAGGAGACTATTACACAAACTGGGAATATGGTGTGGGCAGGACAGTAGTGTGGTGGGTAGGTAACTGGCTGGGCGGGCAGGACACAGAAGGTGGTGATAATGGCTGTCACCCACAGAGGGAAGAGTGACCAGTGAGTACCACAGGATCAGTGCTGGGACCGGTCCTATTCAACATCTTCATCAGTGACTACTGGCAGGACCTAGAAGGCAGAATTTCACTGTTCGCTGATGACACAAAGCTCTGTAACAGAGTAGACACACCAGAGGTGTAGACAGAATGAGAAGGACCTGCAGAAACTTGAAGAATGGTCAGGGGTTTGGCAGTTGAAATTCAATGCAAAGAAGTGCAAGATAATGCATATGGTGCACAAAAATCCTGGCACAATATATCAGTTGGGGGATGAGGATATAGCATGCACCAAGCAGGGACGGGATCTTGGGGTTATCATCCCTGATGACCTTACGGTAGGGAAACAGTGTGACAAGGCAGCAGGTAAAGGAAATAGGATACTGGGATGCATAGGCAGTGGCATCACCAGCAGGAAAAAGGAGGTCATAATTCCACTATACAAGACACTAGTGAGGCCCCACCTGGAGTACAGTGTACAGTTCTGGAGACCTTACCTACGTAAGGACATAAACAGGGTAGAGAAAGTTCAGAGGAGGGCAACAAAGATGGTACATGGATTACATCACAAGTCCTATGAGGACAGGTTGAAGGAACTGAACATGTACTCCCTGGAGGAGAGGAGGAGAGAGGGATATGATAGAGATGCAAGTATCTTACATGGAGGAACAGGGTGCAGGAATACACTATTTTAAGCAAAAAGATGTTCCAGGACTAGAGGCATGGGATGAAGTTGGAGGAGGAGCGATTCAGAGGAAGCGTGAGGAAGAATTTCTTCACAGAATGGGTGGTGGACTAGTGGAACACCCTGCCAGAGGAAGTGGTGGGGGCTGAAACAATCACGGGATTTAAGAATGTATGGGATAGACATAAAGGAATTCTGGAGGTCAGGGGTAAGGGGCAACAGACTTCTAGGAAAACATAAACTGAACTTACAAGCTCAAATGGGCAGACTGGGTGGGCCATAGGCCCTTATCTGCCGACACTGTCTATGTATCTATGTAACAGCTAAAAATGACTCACAGGGATAAAGGTGCTACCCTATTTGGGACACGCTATTTCCCTTTGCCCATCTTAATCCCTATCCTACAGGGGTCTGTGATAGCACATAGCTATGTCACAGTGGACGGTTCCCTTGAAACCAGTGAACACTGTACAGTGTGGTTCAACATTAAGATGGATGCAGAGGCAAGCCACACAAAGATGAGGGTCCTGGACTTTAGTAGGGTGGATTTTATTTTATTTATTTTTTATTTCGTTTTTGTTAACCGGGTAAGTGCACTATCCATAGAATGACTATTTTCAGGCACGACCCAGGGGAGTACAACAGATAGTTAGACAAATACATTATATCAGTGCAAAACATTACATAATAACCGGTATAGCTAACAGTGGAAAATAATACATAAAGAGAAAATAACATATGTGAAAGATTAGAACATTGTACAGTCCATCATGGGTGAGCAGCAGGTAGTAATGAAACCAAACAGTTTGAGTACAAAACTTAGTGGAAATTTGCAATGAAAGCAGCATATGGCAGCATAAGATATTATACGCTCCAAAGGGGTTACCTACATCCGAGTAAGCAAACAAAATAATAGTACAAATCATGCCAACTGGTATAGAGAGAACAGGTTATAGCAGCATAGAGAAAAGGAAAGACTAAGAGAGACAGAGGGCTGTCCAGCTAGGACCCAACAGCTGAAACAGCGAGAAGAAGGGTGCAACCCAGGGAGGTAGAGTAAGTGCAGAAGTATCCAGTAGGTAAAGGTAGGAGATTGAAAGGGAGGGAAGAGGGAGTAAGGAATGAGAGAAAGTACAAGTGGGCAGAGGGGAAATGTGGTAATATTTTAAAGTAACGGAGACTGTTTCAGAAGCAGCTTAGCAGGGGAAGATTGCCAGTGAAGAGCAGAAGAACAGTGGAGAAAATTAAGGGAAGGCATAATGAAGGCAAACAGTCTCTGTGTGAAGGAAGTGAGCAAAAGCAGGAGAAAAAAGACCATTATGGTACTCTTGGAAAGTGGCCACAAAGGTGAAAAAAAAAAGGGTAGCATTCAAGAGGTACAAAGAAATGCAGAGGGATGAGGATAGGGAAGTGTACCATGTAAAACAGAGGGAAGCAGATAAGGCAGTGAGGGGATCAAATGCTCAAACAGCTGAAAAGAGAGCCAAAGGGGTAGCAAAAAGGGACAAGATTTTCTTCAGGTACCTAAGTGAGAAGAGGAAGGCAAACGGAGGGATCGTGAGGATAAGGAGGATTGCAGAGGAAGACTGTGCAGAGCAGAATTAGGAAAAAGCAGACATCCTGAACAGGTACTTCTGCTCAATCTTCACCGTGGAGGGAGAGGGATGGACCAAAAGGAACAGCAGGAACACTGGGGTGGGGGGGTCTATTTTCAAAGGAAAGAGTCCTGAAGTGACACTTACAAATCTGCAAGTGGACAAGACCATGGCACTGAACAGGATACACCCAAGGGTGTTAAGGTAACTCAGTGAGGTGCTTGCTGCACCACTGACAGCTTTACTCAGCAACTCACTGAAAACAGGCATGGTTCCAGAGGAGTCGAGGAGAGCAGATGTAGTCCTACTTCTAAGAGCAGCAGCTGGGAGGAGGCTAGCAGCTCTAGGCCAGTGAGTCTCACATCAGTGGTGAGGAAATTAATGGAAAACCTGTAAAAGGAAAGGCTAATGGAATACATGGAACCCAACAGGTTACAGGATCAAAGGCAGCATGGATTCACTGGGAGAGGAATCCGACTGATGTTTTCTTTTAATTGGGTGAATATGGAAATAAATCACGGAAGGGCTGTGGATAGTGCCTACTTAGAATTCAGCAAGACTGTGTTACATAGGAGCCTAGGGTTGGGATACAAAGTGGTAAACTGGGTGAACAATTGGTTATGCAACAGAGGGTGGTGGTAAATGGCACTCACTCCAATGAGGAGAGAGTGACCAGCGGGGTGCTGGGGGGGCTTAGCAATGGAACCAGTCCTCTTCAATGTCTTCCTAAGTGACATTGCAGAAAAACTGGAAGGAAAGGGATGGTATGCCTTTTTTGCAGATGACACCAAACTCTGTATTAGAGTGGATACTCAGGAGGGGTGGAGAGAATGAGCAGGGACCTTAGAAAACCCCAGGAGTGGTAGAGGGCATGACGGCCAGGGTGAAAGCCAAAAAGTGCAAAATCATGCATCTAGGGAATAGAAACCCAGGGGCTGAGTATAAAATGGAGTAGGAGGTACTGATAGTCACTAATAAGGAAAGAGACCTTGGGCTTATCATTTCTGATGATCATAGAATGACAGGACAGTGTGACAAGGTAGTGGGCAGGGCCAGTGGGATGATGGGGTGCATAGAGAGAAAGGTATCACCTGCAGGAGGAGGGAGGGAATGGTGTTACCTCTCTATGGGTTGCAGGTGAAGCCCCACTTGGAGTACTGTGTCTAGTTCTGTAGGCCGTATCTTAGAAAGTACATAGTCAGGGTGGAGGCAGTCCACAGGAGAGCAATTGAAATGGTGCATTGGTTACATCAAAAGCACTACAAAGAGAAACTTGCAGGATCTTAACATTTACACCATTGAAGAGAGAAGGGAGCATGCAGACATGATAAAGGCCTACAAGTACTCTACGGGGGTGAACAGGGTACAGGAGTTGAGTCTATTTCAAATGATAAAGTGCACCAGGACAAAAGAGCATGCAATGAAGCTGGAAAGGGGAACTTTAAGAGGGATGTGAGTAAGTACTAATTCGTTGAAAGAGTGGTGGGCACCTACAGTCTGTCAGCAGAGGTGGTGGGAGTGAAGACAGTGTGGGGCTTCAAACATGCATGGGGTTGGCATAAGGGAATATTGGTAAATAGGCATGAATGGGGATGGTTGATGGAGACCAAGCGGGGTCTGCAAAGACAGAATAGGCAGGTAAAATCTGATCAGACCAGGTGGGCCAAGCAGTCCTTTTCTGCTGTTAATTTCTAGATTTCTATGTTTCACTGTGCACTGCACTTCCACAGCTCCCATACTGAGATAGGCAGTGAGCATCTGTTGGAGCATGCTGCCTGTCTGAATATGTTCCCAGGCAGGCTGTGTGCTATCTCAGGTGCAACACTTATGAGTGCACAGCACTAACATCTGGCTCTGAAAATGGGGTCCACATACTACTCTAATACTCTTGGGAGGCAGTATAGTGTTGTGGTTAAAGGCATTGAACTGCAAACCTGGAGAAATAGGTTTGAGTCCCATTGTCTCTCACTTGCATACTGTGTGACCCTGAGCAAGTCACTTAACTTTCTTGTGCTCCCAGGTTACACTTGGAAACAAACTCTGGCTTAGTATGCCTTTCCTGGTTAAAAATTTCCCCTTTCCCTAATAGGATTAGTGCTGCACTGTGATAAGCATGGTTGGTGCTATTTTGAAAAGCTTGCTTCATACAGTGCTAATTTGTTAGTGTGGCACTAATTTTTTTGTGCAGGGCTACTAATTGCAACCAGGTGTTCATACAAAAGAGGAGTTATTCTGATGCATATAGGATATACGAGTATCTTAAATATTTTCTGGAAGTGCTAACAGATTGCCTGGGCAGTGCTAATTAATGTTTACAGGAATCTTGTTCTGACTGCACACAAACAGCCCGCCTGCCAGCACCCCCCCGACACATTGTCAGTCCTGGTCACAATAAAAAAAAAAAATTCTCTGCTAGTCTAGTGGTCCCCCACTCACCTAATCTTGATAGAGCCTGAACACTTATCTCTGGCAGTCTAGTGGCCTTTCCTCCTTACCAGATTCCAGTAAAACAGAAAACTTGTCCCTGGTAATGTAGTGGCCCCTTACACTCCCGCTATCCAGTGCCCATCCCCGAACTATCTTGTTATGAGCCCCCAGTATCTGGTGACAACCCTCCCATATGGTGACAGCTTCTCTGGCTCCAAGAAGGTAGTAGACACTTACCTTCAGTTCTTCACCTCACCTGGCTACTGTCTGTTAATTGGAAGGCTCCACTTGGTTCGATGGCAAGCAGTCAGCCACTTCCACTTCCTGAGCTACATAAGCAGTTCCCCTCAGCCTCCTGTAGCACTTTTTCTTTGCCAGCTGGAGGCTCTGTCCATTTATTCTCAGCAGCTGGCTGGGGCCTGCCCCCCCCTGCTTCTTCTTTCTGCTGGACTTCTGCGTTTTGTTCTTCTGCTTTTGGTTTGTATTTTGCCTCCGGCTGTGTGCTTCTTTTTGCCACTTCCCTTTTTACGTTCACTTATGGCGCATGCAGAGCATTGAAAATGTAGCACGCACCGGTGTGCCTCTCCATCAATACTGCTTCCTTGAGCAGGCGTGGTGGTCCTGCTGCACCAATAGGTGGGGAGCTCCTGTGACTGCGGTGTTCCTCTGCTTCAAGGAAGCTTCGCTGCCATACTGAGCACCACCTTCACCCGCCCCCCATCGCGTCACGCGCTCCCCTACACGGCGTGTCATGCCGCCCCCCAAAGCTTTGGTGCCACGCTGAGCCCACCCCAGCGTGGAAACGTTGTTGCGGCAGGGGTGCCCAATCCCCGCTGGCTCCACGGCCCCAGCATCCTGCTGCCACACTGGGAGCCCACCCCAGCGTGGCAAACGTTCCTTTCTTTTGCTTTGACGGGTGCCTAATCCCGGTCGGCTCCTTGCCCCCAGCCATCTTCTGCCATGCTGGGAGCCATCCCAGCGTGGCAAACGTCCCTAGTCCATTTTTTTGTTAAACCTGTAAAATAAAAACGGTCCCACGGCGCGTCTCCCAGCCCCTCCCACAACCCGCACCCATCCACTGCGCACTCCAGCCTCCCCACCCCCACCCCATACTTACCTCTGGACTCGGCGCCGATCTTGGTGGACCAAGAACCGTCTGCACTCTTCAAAGGCGACCGCGAACTGAGAAATGCCGGTAAGCTGTATAATGGGCTAGAATGAGGGGTTTCAACTTGTGCATATCTCAGTCATTTTGGAATTTTGCACAAATTTTCAACATGGGGTTTTGGGACCCTTCTCATGAATGATGTCACTGTCATGGCGTTATTCAGGCCGAAGCGGTGATTTCGCAGGCACTGCACAATCACTCATGTGAAATCACCCTTCGGACTTGAATAATGCCATGACAGTGATGTCATTCATGAGAAGGGGTCCAAAATATGTTGAAAATTTGGTGCAAAATTCCAAAAAATGACTGTTTTGGCGGGCGTGCGCAGTTCCTCACGCAGGCTCATAAGTTCCACAATTTTCAATATTTTCACTCAGATTTTCAACATTGCCATTTTATCATACCTTCTTATAGAGCTGCACAGCTGTCATTTTCACATCTCACCCAAAACATGCTTCCGCCCATGTAGCGCACAATGGCGCGATCGGTGTCTTGAAATCAATGTATGGAACACATTAAAGAAAATCACAGTGACACTGTTAATGAGCAGAGGTCTTAAAATGGCTATGTTGTTGAAAATTTGGTGAAAAATTCCTAAAAATGACTGTTTTATGGTGATGCGTTGCACAGTTCCTCGCACACTCGTGCGTCTGCGAATTTCAATATTTTCACTCCAGATTTTCAACATTGCCATTTTACCACACCTCCTCATGAGCAGTACAGCTGCCATTTTTCACATCCTGCCCAAAATGTGTTTCTGCCCATGTAGCGCACAATGGCGCAGTGGGTGTGTGAACTCAATGTATGGGACACATTAAGAAACTCACAGTGACACTAATCATGGAGAGAGGTCTTAAAATGGCTGTGCTGAAAATTTGGTGAAAAATTCCTAAAATGACTGTTTCATGAGTCTGCGTTCAGTCTTACATCGCGTCAGAAGTTTGCAAAATTTCAATATTTTCACTCCAGATTTTCAACATTGCTATTTTACCACACCTCCTTATGAGCACTGCAGCTGTAATTTTTCACATCTTGCCCAAAACATGTTTCCGCCCATGTAGCGCACAATGGCACAGTCGGTGTGCGAACTCAGTGTATGGGACACATTAAGAAAATCACAGTGTCACTGTTCATGAGCAGAGATCTTAAAATGGCTATGTTGAACATTTGGTGACAAAATTCCTAGAAATGACTGTTTTACGAGTGTTCAATGTGCAGTTCCTATGCACGCTCGTAAGTTTTCGAATTTTCAATATTTTCACTCCACATTTTCAACATTGCCATTTTACCACACCTCCTTATGAGCACTGCAGCTGTCATTTTTCACATCTTGCCCAAAACGTGTTTCCACCCATGTAGCGCACAATGACACAGTCGCTGTGTGAACTCAGTGTATGGGACACATTAAGAAAATCACAGTGTCACTGTTCATGAGCAGAGATCTTAAAATGGCTATGTTGAAAATTTGGTGAACAAATTCCTAAAAATAGCTGTTTTACGAGCGTGCGTTGTGCAGTTCCTATACACGGTCGTATGTTTGCGAATTTTCAATATTTTCACTCCAGATTTTCAACATTGCCATTTTACCACACTCCTTTTGAGCAGTACAGCTGTCATTTTCACATCCTGCCCAAAGCGTCTTTCCCCCAATGTAGTGCACAATGGCGCTAGTCGGTATGCAAAATCAATGTATGGCACATAGTAAGACAATCACAGTGACACTATTCATTAGCAGAGGTTTTAAAATGCCAATGTTGACAATTTGGTGAAAAAATTCCTAACAATGACTATTTTACAAGCGTGCATGCACAGTTCCACACACGGCTCCTAGCTCGTAATTTCAATATTTCCTCCAGATTTTCAACATTGCCATTTACCACACTTCCTTATGAGCAGTACATCTGTCATTTTTCACATCCTGCCCAAAATGTGTTTCCGCCTATGTAGCACACAATGAGGGTAACAAAAAGGTCATGCTGACAATTTATTGTGCAAATACCAGCAATTGCACAGGGCATTAGGATAAAGCACCATACAAGCCAAACACCACTGCAAATACCTGCAAGCGAATGTTCGGCATTGACAAATGCTTGTTATTTCTGTGTCTGTGTGTCTTAGTTTTTTTTTTTTGTTGTTTTTTGGGGGACTTGGTTTCTAAGCTCCTATCATTGCTCATTTAGAGCTCAAGCTACTTGCTTTCAATTACTGTCCTTGCTATTGCAATCAATATCTGTGTTCTACTCCAACCAAGCAGCTCCCCATGCTACACGCCTAATTGTTTTCACCTGATTCAGGCTCCCTCTGAACTCTTGCTATGCAGCTCAATCATGTTTTCCCAGCTTAATCTACCTCCCCCGAGGTCATAACTACTTTCAGAGCATTGCGTTTCCCTTCATTCCATGCTTATAGAATACTACCACTCATAGTTACTCAGTGCTGATGCTGTTCCATGTTTGTAAATTGCTGTTATACTCTGAGGTCAACTAAGCTACTGCTGGCGCTGTAAACTAGCTTTAATATCTGCATGTGGTTCTCGACCCCTTCCATCACATTCTTGTTTTTTCTACGGCAGGGACTTGGATGTGTTTGGGGAGTCGTGGCCCCATGTGGCTAATGACTTATTTTCTAAATCCTGTCTCCGCTGCCAAAAATCCTCAGAGTATTTTTCACCTTCACTGGCTTTTGAATGCCCGGCTGACTTGCCCACTGTCATAGTGCGGCTTCTCCCCTTACATTCATGTCCCACCTTTGCTACTATGTTTTACAGTCCTACGTGCAGGTCTGACTGTTTCTATTGCTTACTGACCTATGTGCAAGTCTATTTTTACTTTGCCCTAATGAACTATCCTGCCTTATTGAACTTCCTCCAGAACAACTCCTGATTACGTCATCATTGCTCATTGCACCCTGCCATCTGCCCTTGCTCCCTGCCACCTGCCCTCTGCAAGGTCTCAGCATTCAATGCTGATTCAGCTCCTCATCTGTCTCTGGGGCATGCCAGCCATACTATTCTGGTGCAGGGTTCCCCTGCAACCGATGGTCTCGCTCTGCACCTGGAGTCTGCAGCTTGAGCATGTGAAGCTTGGGGCGGAGTCCTTCTCACCTGGTACGTAGCTGGGAATGGGGCAGACCTTCAGTCATCAACCATACTGACAGCACATCAAGTTGTAGAATTTATGACTAAGCCATGAAGGGAGGTTACAGCGATTTCCTTTAGCTCTAGTAGTTTCCACTATAACAGTTGTCCATTGACTTTAGTGGTTCTCTAGTAAGGCACCTTCCTCGCATTCTTCCTATGACCTCCTCTGGTTCACCTAGTTTGTCTTTTAGATCGGTAGGCTGGATGAGTGCCTCGGTGGTTGTTACTCTTCTCCTCCCGCCTAGGAGTGGTGTTGCAGAGCTACTGTCTCACAACCCTCCACGGCGTTCCTGTTAGAAGGATAGAGTGAGAGTTTCCCTCCAAACTGGAATATTTTCCACCTCCCCTTAATTGGGTTTCCAAATCACAGCAGCTGAGCCATCACTAAATAAAATATCTCAAGCCTGGAGGGAAGACGACCTAGGCCTTGGATCCCCAGAGATTTCCTTCTCAAAGTTTTTTTTTTCTTCTCCGTGTCTCAGCTCATAACTATTTGTGTAGTGCTCTTTAGTTCTGTAGGCAGGATCCGCTGTTGGATGGAGGTAGATGGTGTTCCTATTGCCATTCCCTCTCTCTTAGGAGGTCCCCTCATTTGTTTTGCAACCCATAAAACCCATGCCATTGCTAACCTGAGCATCCTATTACATTATCAAGCTGTCTGATGCTTTATCTGTTACTATGTCTCACAACTATTGATTGCTTATATGCTTCATAATACTGCTTTATTTTTGGGAATCCTTCCTAAGGTACCTTTAGCCAAGGGAATCATCCCATGGCACTTCTAGAGGTGGAACCCTCTAGAGGGTTCCTTGCCTTTGGTACCCCTACAGGGTGGTAATTCCTCTGGAATAGAAAGTGCAAACAGCCAAAACCTAAGTAACATAGTTGCACAAGCATAACACTATACTGGCTGTGTAGGCCATTGAATTGGAAGGCTACACCTTTCATTCAATGAACAAGCAGCCAGCCACTCCCACTTCCTAAGATATATAAGCAGTTCCCCTCTGCCTCCTTCTGAAGCACTTCTTCTTTGCCCCGCCATCCTCCACTCCTCCTCCAGTGGCAGCACCTCTCTCTTTGGGATCCTTCCTAAGGTACCTTTAGCCAAGGGAATCGTCTCATGGCATCTCTAGGGGTGGAATCTTCTAGAGGGTTCCTTGCCTTTGGCACCCCTAAAGGGTGGTAATTCCTCTGGAATAGAGAGTGTGAATGGCCAAAACCTAAGTAACACAGTTGCACAAGCATAACACTACACTGGCTGCGTAGGCCATTGAATCAGAGAACTGTATTGACTGACACAGATCTTTTTTTCAGTAGGCAGCAACCATCAATGGCAGTGAGTGAAGGGTAATGGCAGCTGGTATCTCAGAGCTGGGGTGAGGGGGAGAGGATGTCATCAGCTACTGGGAGCAAAAACCACTAGACTACCAGGTATAAATGTTCTACGTTTCCTGGTTCAGGTGAGGGAATGGGACTACCAGACTATCAAAGATAAATGTTCTGTTTCTTCCAGGATCAGGTGGGGGGCACTGGACTACAAGGGAATGCATTTTTTTGAATTCTTTTTTGCACCCCTCCTTACTGCCAGTTATCCACCCGGTAATGGACCCCTTCATGCTGCGGCTTCCCCATATCTGCCACCCTTCCGGGACTCCCTGGCTTACCCCCAGGATGGGGCCGTGGCATCTGACCTATCCTTGAAGGGTGCCACGGTCAATGGGATAGGGTGGGAGTTGGTCTGGGGAGCTGGTCACAGCCAAGGGGTTGGCATCATGGAGGCAGAGGGTGAGCTAGTTTTCAGAATGTGCAATGATGCCAGAGTCCATCCCACCCCTAGGTTCCTTGCTGTCGCCGGCTGTTGTGGTGACCCCCAGCCTCTGCCAGGGGTCACCAAGTGCTGGTGACACCCCAAACCCTCCCCTGGAGAAGGAGAGCAGTCCTGGGGACACTCAGTCTTTCTCCCCAACCAGTACTCCAATGACCCAGGTCCATTCCCGAACCCAGGTCACCGGCATCGCAGGCGGAAATCCAACCACTGCACCGATGGGCTGACTTTCATTTTTTATTTTGACCAGGACAGAGAGTGTGCTGGGTGCTGGTTTGGCTGGCTAGGGTAGGGTTGAGGGGGAGCTGGTAAAGGTGGAGGTACCAAACCATGGAAAACCATGTGTACAAATGCCTCTAGCCTGGGAAACAAGATCCCAGACCTAGCGGCCTTGATGGTGGAGGAAGACCTAGACATTGTTGCAGTCACTGAAACATGGTACACAAGTAACCATGACTGGAATGTAACACACAGATTTAAACAACATAGTTGAATGGGCTGACTCTATAGGGATGAGTTTTAGTAAAGACAAATGTTAGATGAGGCATTTAGAGTGCCATAATAATGAAGGAATCTATCTCATAAATGGACTATCGCTTAGAAAATCAAATGAGGAAAAAGACCTAGGAATAACTATTACAAATAAACTTGCTTACGAGGCCCACAGTAATGCTCAAATAGCTAAAACTAACAAAATCTGGTCAGATCCATCATGGCTGCATAATAAAGTTACTGAAGTTGTGTGGAATTGTTAAAGAGGTATGGAGAAACAACACAATGATTTGGAAGTCATAAGATTTGTTTTAGTTTCTGTTCTAAGGAAGGCATACACATTATTTGGAAAATATATGGAGGTGTACATTTTAATGGAAGGAATAGGAAGCTTACAAAAGAACCCCAGAGCAAATGCCACTGATGTATGTGTTATCCCAGATGATATTGGCCAGACAAACAGATTTTAAAGAAAACACAATTGCACGTATCCCAATAATGCAAAGCATCAAGGGAACCATATGCAAATCCCCATGATGGTATAGAAGATGGCAGAACAAGAAAAAGTAATGGCTGGCATGTGTTCAGCCTTGGGATTATTTACACAGTTTTTTTTTTTAAGAGAAACAGGGTTTTTTGTCCATGAGGTGATATAAGTTATATTTAAGCAATGTGTTGATGTTAGGAAGTCAGGTGTAATGATGATGGACTGTTAGAGAAAATGTGATATTAACTTTCAGAGGGGATCACTTTTGAAAAAGGCAAGGTAGTTATGCTTGTGATAATGGGAATATTAGGAAAGTATGAGGTCAATGCAGAAGTGGAGTACAAATATGCACAGTTTCATAAAAGTATGTGCTCAGAGTGCAGGCAAATGTGATATGCAGGTTTGCTTCAAAAATAGGTAAAAATAGCGATACATGTAATTAATAGAAAGATAGATAATTACATAGACATATAGATAGAGAGAGAGACACACAGACAGACAGGCATAATAGGAATTGCAGTGTAGTATTGAAGTGATACCAGCCCCACCCCCACCCCACAGACATGGACAGGCATTGGGGTGTGTCTTTGGGTCATTGCCCATAATGCTCACACCATTTCACCTCACCCTTCCCTGCAGACACAGACAGGAGTTGAGGTGTGCCTTGGGGTTTTCAAACTTTACACTCACCCCATTCCATAAGGAAATATACTGAAATGGGTACAGTATAAGAGAAATGGAGTGAATTTTGGGTCTGAAGAGTCAGAGGCACCCCTTGATACCTGTCACTGGCTGCAGGGTGGGGATGGGGGTGGAATGGCATGAGCATTACTGTTGATAATTCCAAGTCACACCACTGATGCCTGTCAGTCCCTACAGTGCGGGGTGTTATGGTCAGAAACCCTAATGCCCTAGACATTTCTTGGTATTTTCACTCCAAGTTTTCAGCATGGGCTGTTTGTGACCCAACTGCATGAACAGTGACACTATCAGTTCATTAGCTGAAAGGAGATTTTGCACAGTGACTGTGCCATTTGGCACCATAGGTGCAAAAACACACTTTGAACAGGATGTAAAAAATGACAGCTGTACATTTCTTGCTTTAGTAGCTGCTCAGCACATCTGTTGCATGACCTGCTTATTGACATTTTATATCTGCTATGCAATGTACTGCTGCTTGGCTATATGACCAAGAAGGACCTGGGGTGGTGGTGGATGTTAAGATGAACAACTCGGAGACTTGTAGGAGGGCAGTGGCCAAGGCCAACATGATGCTGGGATGCATCGCTAGGGGATCACTCAAGAAGGAGGGAAGTGATACTCCCTCTGTATAACTGCTTGGTGAGGTCACACCTTGAGTACTCGAGTACTGCATGCAGTTTTGGAGGCCACACTTAAAGAGGGACATTGAACCCCTGGAGAGGGTCCAGAGGAAGGCAACCAAAATGATCTGGGGCTTGGGGGAAAGGACCTATGGGGAGAGGCTCAAAGAGCTAAATATGTATACATTGGAAGAGAGAAGGGACGGGGGACATGACAGAGGTGTTCAAGTACATGAAGGGGGTAAATAGTGGAGGCACAGTCACAGTTCTCCTAAGGAAGAATTGGAGGCAACTAGAGGGCATGGGTGGAAACTGGAGGGGGGAGACTCAGGGGAGAAAGGATGAGGTGTTACTTTACTGAGAGGGTGGTAGAACCATGGAATGCTCTGCCTGGGGGCTGGTGGAGGCAGAGACTGTGGAGGGGTTCAAGATGGGGTGGGACAGGTACAGAGGAAGGGTTGTGGAAGCACAGTCCAATGAAGCAGGAATACCCTGGACTGGGAAGGGAGAAGCCCGAGAGGGCAGGGGGGCAGCAAGGTCAACTCCCAGGGTGGGGACTGACCAAATAAGCAGACATGAAAGCCTGCTAGGCCTATTCTGCTGGCATTTTTGTATGTTAGTATGTTGGTATGCTTACTACACCAACATCATGAACCATAAAACAGATGACTGCCATAAATAGGGAGGCAGTACAGCACAGTGGTTTAAGGCTCTTAACTGCAAATCTGGAAATCTGGGTTTGAATCCCACAGCCCCCACCTGCATACTGGGTGACTCTGAGCAAGTCACTAAACTTCCATGTGCTCCCAGGTTACCCCTGTAAATAAGCTTTCAGCTTAGTTTGCCACTCCTGGTTATACAATTGAAAAAAAAAAACACAATATATTATTTTTCTTGCTTTATTTTGCTACTGCAAGCTTTGACTAATACACCCATCCTTATTTATAGCTTTTGTGTCTGTAACCTAGGTAAAACTACACTTAAAATATCACACATAAATAAATAAATTATCAGAATAGCATTTACTTTAGTAGTATCTCCTTTCTTTTCAGGTACCCATGACTCTATGTATATATATGTATATCTTTTAACTTCAAAGTACTAAATCTATTCAAATGCAAAAAACACAAGACTTTATTCTCTTCACACAATAATGTTAAACTTTAGATCCCAGAATGGAAAAGAAACAATTTAGACTTCACTCTTGCATGCCACTGTCACGCCCACTTCTCATGCAAACAACAATCAATTACAGAAACCCTTTCATTTCTATGCTATGCACTCTTACATCAGAGAGACATAAATCTAACAGAACTGCTAAAAAAGCAAATTTATCAAGACTGGATTTTTGAATTAAAACCTGTAATTTACAGTACCTTTGTAAATAATAGTTTACTGGCTACAAACAATGCTACAGATATGACATTAACAAAATTTCTGTTTTACATGGAAAACATCCATATAATGAACTTGTCATACAGGATTTGTGACCTTCTGTCTGCATGTATCTGACAAAGGAAAAGGCACCCGCTTGATCCTTTTTTTTCTATTTTATTTTTATGCCCAACTTGCCCATACTGTAAGAGCAAAATATTGACATGCTTAGAGTTAAAAAAAAAAAATCATGATGTCTATGTGTGTGCGTGTTTGGGGGGGATATGCCTAGATGCAGTTTTAGGTACTCCTTAATTACTTCCCTAGGAAGCTCTGATAGCCAGTTGTCCCAACATGATAGATCCACCTCAAGCCCCTCCCACATGAATAAAAAAAAGCTGGGGGTGGGTCTTTAGGTACTTATGTGTGTGTGTTTGGGGGGAATATGCCTAGATACAGTTTCAGGCACTCCTTAATTACTTCCCCAGGCAGCTCTGATAGTCAATTGTTCCAACATGATAGATCCACCTCATGCCCCTCCCACGAAGATGAAAGCATAGTGCATGCAACAGACCTTATGAACATCACATTTTTTAATGCCAGCTCTGATCTGTTCAGTCTTTCTTTTTCATGGCTCTGTTTATAATATCAGTGAAAAGAAAATAGGAAAACAAAAACACCCAGTCTTTTGCTTCTACAAGTAATTGTTAATTGCAGCTGGTATATTTTAACATGTGCAAGGCAACTCCACCCACAACTTCCCTAACATAGACAAATGGCATCAGTACTCACGGATGTGTTAACATCCTGTTTCTAGTATCCCTGATAAAATAAAATAAAAAATACACTTGAAATTTTTTTTAATGTCAGCTCTGATCAGAACAGCTTTTAAAATCACTGATTGTTTTCTTGTTCAATGTTTTCTTCTCTCCTTTTACTGATAGTACAAAATGAGCCATAGCTATTTCTTCCAACAATACATGAAAGAAAACTCTATGATATATACCACTGTTTTGCAAAATGTATCCCTTACAATTTTTTTCTTATTTACAAGACAGCATATATTTATCCTAACAAATCTGTCCTACTGCTACATTCAAAACACTATCCCCTACCTACTTGCCACATATAAACTCAATTATATATATAAAAAAAATTCTAGGCACATAACCATTATTCATTCCTCAGTCCCATTTACAACACTGCTGCACTTATATATAATACATACTTCTCAAACTTAAAAGAAAAAATACACTTTATCATCAAAGGACTGTCTTTACTAAGTACTGTGCCCATGATTAAAATAATTTGAACCCCCTCCCCCCAAAAATGTGACCTCACATGAAACTGCAAGTTTACCTGCAAAGACAGTTTAAAAATGTATTTTTAAATGCATTACTAACACCAGTGCTTTCAAAGTTTTGAAACTACTAAAAGACAAACTATATATATATATATATATATATATATATATATATATATATATTTATAATGTGTGTGTGTGTATATATATATATATATATATATATATTAGAATATAGTAAACAAATATTATTAATCCCAAAAGCTGAACTTTATGTTTTTAGTATATAATTGTTTAAGAAAAACCTGTGGCTCTTTCAACTTGAATCAGAATGCTGTGTCTATTGTTTTCCTTAGGAGCTGTAGTTTTCTCCTTAATTACTCTTTCCTTCTGAGGCCCCAGGTGGCTTTGATAATCATTTGTTACAAGGGTTTTTAAGTCAATCTGAATGCATTAAATATATTCTGATCTTCTGGTCCTTAATAAAATGCAGCGGCTCCTCAACTCAATCACACCACAGACTTGCTCTGTTGCTTGGTCTAGGTCCCAAACTAGTGTGTCTTGTTCCAACATGATAGATCCACCTCAGCCCCCCCACATGAATCAAAAAAAGGTGGGGGTGGATCTTTAGGAGCTTCTTGGGTGGATGTGGGGATGGATCTTACTCTCCAAAAAAACCTAATGTTGTCTCCTACTGCTCAAGTTCCAGTTCTTGTACCACCCATTTAGGAAAGAAAATAGTGCCCTGCAACCATTGACTAACTTGAAAGCATATTTATTTGAGGGTGGAAAACATTTCTTGGAGGAGGGTAAGGCAGAGGAGACTATTTACACCTTCAATCAGTTCCATGGACAGAAAACACGACAGCACTCCTTTTATACATGCAAAACATCTGCAGGCTCCATCTACTGCAGCCGTAAAAAGTACTTTGGACAATTAAGCAAAACTTTAGAAGTAGGGATGAACAGGTGATAATGCCTCTATACAGATCATATGTCAGGCCATTACTAGACTATGGCAGCCCTGTTTTGGGTCCAATAACAAAATGAAGCTCTGACAGAACAGAAAAAATACAAAGACAACAAAAATGATTTATAAGCTAAAGGACCCATCTTATGACGACTGACTCCAGAAATTAAATCTAATTTCACATAAGACAAGAAGAGTAAGGGAAGTTCTACTACTGTGCTATGATATGATGCAGGATAACTACCTTTTTAATGAATTAGAATTGAAAATCAAAAATGATGATATTGTCATGAGGGGCCACACACTAAAACTAAGCCCAAAAAATTCAATACAAATAAAAGGAAGGCATTCTACACACACAGGGTGGTGAACCCTTGGAATAGACTTCCACTTAAAGTCATAATCAGTAAAGACAAACAAAAATTTAACAGAAGACTAGATAGATATATTTTAGATGGAAACAACCTATCTTACTATGGGTAAAGTGGAAGGAGCACACATGAGCTAACCACCTTCTTGGCTTCTTAAGACATTGGTATGCACCTTAGTATGCATACCAGGGTACACAATACTCAGGAGAGACAGGGAAGGCAAAAAGGTGGGAGTGGTGGCTTTGTACATCAAGGAGAGGATCAAAGCAACAGAGTTAGGAGGAAGACAGGAATGGGAAGAGACACTATGGGTCACCTTGGAGACAGGTAATGGCACCACCATCTGCACTGCAGTTGCCTACAGACCTCCTGCACAGGGGGAAGAAATAGACAGGGTATTAGTAGATACCATCCACAAAATGGCAGAGAAAAGGGAAGTGTTGCTGATGGGGGGCCTAAACTTGCCAGATGTTAGCTGGAACACCCATGCAGTAGCCACTACCAAGAGCAGAGACATCTTAGATGCCCTGCAGGGGGCATGCCTCCAGACAGCTAGTGGAGGAGTTATTAGACCTGGTTCTCACCAATGGTGACAGAATAACAGATCTATCAGTGGGAAGCTATCTGGGGTCCAGCGAGCACCATACAGTGTGGTTTAATGTGAGGACAGTAGTAGAGTGAAGTCACTCAAAAGTAAAGATTCTGGATTTCAAGAGGGTTAACTTTGCAAAAATGGGGGAACACTTCCAGAGAATCCTGGTAAATGGGGAGGGGGAGTAGAGGAACAGTGGGAGAAACTTAAAGGAGCCATATCAGAGAAAAAAGGCCTCTGTGTAAAGCTAGTAAAAAGCAAAAATAAAAGAAAAAAACAGTATGGTTTTCAAAAGAAGTGGCAGCGAAGATTAGGGGAAAAACAGGCATTCAAAAAGTACAAGGAAACACAGAGGGAGGGAGGGAGACAGAGAAATTTACAAGGCAAAACAGAAGGAGGTCGGGAAAGTAGTCAGATGTGCAAAGGCTCAAACTGAAGAAAGAACAGCATAATCAGTAAAAGATGGAGACAAACCTTCAGGTATGTCAGGGAAAGGGAAAAGACCAATAGAGGTATTATAAGGTTAAATAAAGGGGTGTGTGTACAGAAAGGGACCTAGAAACAGTAGAAATTCTAAATTAATACTTCTACTCAGTATTTACAAAAGAAGGGGAAAGGGAGGGACTGAAGTTAGGTGGTAGAAACACACATGGAGGGGGCGGTGGGCACCAGTCCATTCGCAGAGGAGACAGTCCTAAAGAAACTCTTGAAACTAAAGGAGGACAAAGCAATGGAGCTGGATGGGAGGCATCCCAGAATGCTGAAAGACCTAAGGGAGGCGCTAGTGTCACCACTGACAGCCCTATTTAACAAATCACTGAAGGATGGAGTGGTACCAAAGGATTGGAGGAGGTCAAATGTGGTACCGCTACACAAAAGTGGGAGCAAGATGGAGGCTGGAAATTACAGGCCAGTCAGCTTGACCTGAGTGGTGAGGAAAATAATGGAATCCATGTTAAAGGAAAAGACTGTGGCATGCCTTGATGCCAGTGTGGCACAAGATCTGAGGCAACATGGATTCACAGCAGAGAGATCTTGTCAAACAAATCTAATAGATTTCTTTGACTGGGTAACCAGGGTGGTGGATCATGAAAGAGCAGTGGACATGGCCTAGCTATATTTTAGCAAAGCATTTGACACCATCCCACACAGGAGACTAATAAATAAGTTGCGCAGTCTGGGAGTAGGTCCAAAGATAGTAAACTGGTTAGAATTTTGCTGAGAAACAGACATAGAGGGTGGTCATAAACAGAGTTCAATCCCAGGAAAGAGGAGTGACCAATGGGATGCTATAGGGCTCAGTTCTGGGGCTGGTATTCTTCAATGTCTTCATTAGTGACAGTGCAGAGGGACTTAAAGGGAAGGGAAGCCTCTTTGTGGATGACACCAAGATCTGCAATAGGGTAGACACTCCAGATGGGGTGGAAAAAGTAAGAAGAGACCTAGGCAAACTGGAGGAGTGGTCAAGAGAGTGGCAGCTTAAATTCAGTACTAAAAAGTGCAAAGTCATGCACTTGGGCCACAGGAATCCTGGAGAGGAATACAAAATGGGAGGGGGATACTAACAACAGCAAAACTGGAAAGGGACCTGGGGGTAAACATAATGGATGACCTAAAAGTGGCTAAGCAGTGTGAAATGGCAGTGGGTAGGGCCGGAAGGATGCTGAGGTGCATAGGGAAGGGCATCACAAGTAGAAAACAGGAGGTGGTGATGCCACTGTACAGACAAACTGGTCAGGCTGCATCTGGAATACTGTGTTTAGTTCTGGAGACCGCATCTCCAGAAGGACATTGACAAAATGGAGGTGGTCCAGAGAAAGGCAACAAAAATGGTGAGTGGAATGTACCAGAAAACACATGAGGAAAGACTGAAATACCTCAATTTGTATATCCTGGAGGAAAGGGGGGGGTTATGATAGAGACATTCAATACCACAAGGGAATCAGCAAGGTCCAGGAGGGTAGCATCTTCCAGAAAAAGAGATGTGCAAGAACAATGGATCACAATATGAGGCTGGGGGGGGGCTCAGGGTTAATGTCAGGAAGTATTTTTTCACAGAATGGGTGGTGGATGCATGGAACAGCCTCCCAGTGGAGGTTGCAGAGGCTAAAATGATAGGTTAGTTCAAGAATGTATGTGACAGACAGAAGGCAACACTAGTGGTAGGAAAGAGGGGGCAAGCTTCAGATCATTTAGGATCTGGAGTTTAGGTATGTTGGAGAATAAACAGACTAGATGGGCCAGGTGGGCCCTATCGGCTGTCAAATTCTATGTTTCTGTGTTTCTGTGTAGGCTTGCTTGGAATCCACTGAATGGAATTGGATTCATCAGATTCAATCCTTTTTTCAGATTAGAGATGCAGCGAATTTAAATTTCGCTGATGAAGTGAACGCGAAGTGGGCACTTCACATTGTCACTCCGCTTCGCGGAGAGGCCAGCATGAAATGCCCACTTTGCCTTGTTATTATTACTTCTTCACATTGTCATTCCACTTTTAGGCGAAGTAAGGCAGAGTGGCAACAATATAGGCAGCCCCCCCCACACACAGTCACTAGAATTAATGTGTATCCCCAAAATGCTACTGTCATCTTGTCTCCAGAAAATTCTCCAGTGCTTAGAAGTGAAATGACAGAGCAACAAGAAATGCAAAGTCATCAGAATTAATGTTTATCCACAGAATGCTACTGTCTTGTGTCCAGAAAATTCCCTACTGCTGGTGAAGTGAAATGAGAGTGTAACAAGACATTCAGTCTCCTATCTTAGAGATGCAGCGAATTAAAATTCCACTAGTGATGTGCCCGTGAAGTGGGCACTTTGCATTTTCACTCCGCTACACAGAGTGGCCAGCATGAAATGCCCACTTCGCCTTGTTATTGTGATTGTGACTTCTCGTTGTCATTCCGCCTTAACCTGAAGGAAGGAGGAGGAGGAGTGACAACAATATTGGCAGCTCCCGGGCCCCCACACATCACATGGCTTACAGTAATGTAGCTCACATGCTGTACATGAACGCGAGTGCCTATAGCTGTAGTTCCCTGATGACAATGACCTGTGTCACAAAACTCCCCAATTTGAAAACTCATATCAATGAGTACAGTGGTGAAGTCTGAAGAGATACTACAAAACAAGCTTACATGATGTAAGTAACTAATAAAAAAATGTATTTTGTGATTCGTGATGTAATTGGGAATCGTGACTGCATTCATGACCGTGAAATACGAATTTATGTTTCTCAGACTTGGAGCTGACGAGCGTATTGGGTACGTGAATGCCTACAGCTGTACTTCCCTGATGACCTGCTGTTCACAAAACTCACCAGCCTGAAAACTCATATCAATGGGTACAGTGGTGAAGCCTTAAGAGATACTACAAAACATTAATTTTGTGATTCGTGATGTGATCATAAATTGTGTGCACCCCGCCAGTATTCTGAAGGGAAGCCAAAGAAACAACTGTGACTTAAGTAACAGATGGAGATTGGGCCCCAAAGAGATGCAAATGCACAGAAAGATTAAGATTGTGCTGCACACTAAAGAGATGCAGACACAATGGCACAACAACAACAGCTAACCAGTGCTCACCATCAAATACAAATTTGGAAAAGAATACCTTTGCCATTTGAGAGGTAGTGCATAGCAGTAACAGTCACTACTACCAGTAAAGATACTACAAGCAGTACAAAAAGTCATGCAGGTGCAGTGTATAGCAGGTTCACACTGCTGCAATTACTTTGAGGCACAATAAATGGTATCTGATTTAATGGCACGCATGCATCGCACACACACTCACACAAACACACACTACAAGTAATGTGTAGCAAATTGAAAACCTTTAGTAATACAACCAAATGTTTTAAACAAACTGCAATTCTACACTGCTGCACCACAACAATCAGCAAAAAAATGCCAAGAATTGCTGAAAATATTACTGTGTGTACATTAACACAGTTATACAAGAAAAATATAACCAAAACAGAAAGACTGCGTTTTCTCCCAGTTAATCTACCTACACCACAGATACACCCCTCCCCCAAAGCACACTTCACAGTACACAGACTGACTGTTCTAAATTAACATTAAAAATCCACACACAAGCAATATACACTCGATGATATGAGCACATGAGGGTTTTCTACAATCAATGTACTAAATTTTGATAAAAAAAATGGCTCAAAAGGTTTTAACAGCTTTTAGAGGATTTGAATGAAACTCTGAGGAAATGTCTCCATCTTCCATTACATGCACACTACGTGGAACTGAGGCTGTGCAGAACAATCTAGAGCCCATGTGACCTGCAATCCCAGCTTCGGAACTCAATAACAAGGCAAAGTGATGCAAAATACATTGATTTCAGTGTGACTTCGTCTTGAAATTGGTGGAGAAGTGGTTTGGGGAAGGCGGAGTAATACAAAGTCATTGTTTTCAATGGACTTCGTGTTCCCCATAATAATGCGAAGTACTCTGCTTCGCATTGCGGAGCCATTAGTTCAGCGTTACTCTGCGTATCACTTTGCGAGTGCATTTGGCCATAAGCCACCACTATTTCAGATTTAGGATTTCAGTTTTACGATTTCAAATCTGAATCCTAAATCTGATTTTTAGGTTCTTTTAGGATTTGAAACAGATATCAGATTAGGCTTCAGATGTTCCAAAAATCCTAAAATTGGATTGTAATCAGCCAGTTCCAAGCATCCCTAGTACTAGCAGGCTGTCTGTGTGCAGTTAAAACATTATTTTTATGGAAACATTAACTAGTGCTGCTCATACAGCTTATTAATGTTTCAAGGAAGCATTTAAGGTACCAGTATGCCCTCTGTGCACTGGCAGTACCCTTCATTTGCATTGGCATCTGGTTGCATTTAGCGGTCCTGCACAAATAAATTAGCAACACGCTAACAGATTATGAATGTGCTGTGTTTCTAAAAATAGCACTGGCCATACTAAAAGACAGACATACTAACATACTAAAATGCCAGCAGAATAGGCTAACAGTCTTTCATGTCTGCTCGTTTGTCAGCCCCCCACTGGGTGCTGACCTTGCTATCCTGCCTTCTCCTGGCTTCTCCCTTCCCAGTTCGGATATTCTTGCTGCATTGGATTTTGCTTCCAGAACCCTTCCCTGTACTTGTCCCACCCCTCTTGAACCCCTCCACTGTCTCTGCCTCCACCAGCCCCCTAGGCAGTGCATTCCATAGCTCCACCACCCTTTCAGTGAAGTAGCACTCCTCCTTTCTCCCCTGAATCTTCCCCCCTCCAGCTTCCACCCATGCCCTCTAGTGGCCCTTCCTCCTTCCTTCAGAAGCACCCTGACTGTTCCTCCCCTATTTACCCTCTTCATGTACCTGAAGACCTCTATCATGTCCCCGGTCCCTTCTCTCTTCCAATGTGTACATATTTAGCTCTTCGAGCCTCTCCTCATAGGTCCTGTCCCCCAAGCCCCAAATCATTTTGGTTGCCCTCCTCTTGACCCTCTCCAGGAGGTTAATGTCCCTCTTTAAGTGTGGCCTCCAAAACTGCACGCAGTACTCAAGGTGCGGCCTCACCAAGCAGTTATACAGAGGGAGTATCACTTCCCTCCTTCTGGAGGTGATCCCCCTAGCGATGCATCCCAGCATCCTGTTGGCCTTGGCTGCTGCCCTCCTACAAGTCTCAGAGTTGTTCATCTTGACATCCACCACCATCCCCAGGTCCCTCTCAGCCATGAGACTTGTAGCATTTCCCCAGAAGTGTACACTTAGCCTGAGTTTCTGCCCCCAGGTGGAGTACCTTGCATTTCAGACCTTGCAGACAGCTGTGCTAATCACAGTACCATGTTAATCCTGTTAGTGTGGTGCTGTCTGACTAAAAATCCTGAACATTGCCTCTTAAGCTTCAGAAAATAAACAAAAATAGGTATCTTATCTATTTCTTTGTTTTTATTTCCATCTTGTTTTGTTTGCAAAATTTTTATCAAATTTCAAAACATGATGTGACAAACAACTTTTATAACAATGATAGTTAAAATACAGTTTCTTCTTTCGTCTGAGTGCTGCCTTCATTTACTTAAAAAAAAAGTTATTTAGGAAGCTGAATCTCAGGATATTTATAATATAATACAGTCATACCACTTAAGCAGAGGCTGCACTAGGTGTTGTACACAGTATATAGTGTGTTCAAAAACATTTAAACAAATGTTTCTTGTCAGTGTTACAGCATAGTTGTCGGATGTCAAAAATGTGCACCAACACCGTGCTAGCCTAAGTGACTTCACAGGCATAATCTGCAGACTTGTGGGTACAGAAATGCATGCCAGGATACTCAAGATTGAATGGGGATGAGGATTTTGGAAAAGTGTCATCATTAGAATAAGTAGCTTGTGAGCATGAGGAATATTTTTTGTCTTTTCATTTCATAATAGCCAAAAACACAGATTTGGTCCTAGAGGTAGGGACTGCTGCCCTCCCCAACCATCCCAAGGTCATGAGGACACTGTAGCCCTCCCAGGAAGTCGGACCAGAAGGACCCCAGAAACACCGACTGGCCTCGACAGGTAAGGGCCTTGTCCCATTGGCTTACCTTGGTGCCATTTCTGCGGGAAAGAGAAAGCCACAGCCCTGCACAGTGTCTCCAGAAGCTCCAGGAGCTGTGCTGCAGAGGTAGTCGGCACACATGTGAAGACTGTTTTTATTTGCTTCATTTTTACCCCACGTTTAATGTTTTTTGCATACATAGTCCAGGCTCCCTAAGAAGCATGCCGGCTTTTATGCAGAAAACCCATTGTAAGCATTGTTACCTTAAGAGTCAAATATACCTGCATTTGAAATGTTTTTCCAGCTGTAAGTAGCATGCCTGCATTTGTGTAGGAATCGAATTGATAAGCGCAGTTACCTTAAAGACTAATATACCTGCATTTGAAACGTTTTCCATCCTATTGTAAAGTATTCCTGCCGTTGGTTAGACCTTAACACATAGCACACATAAACTCCAGCATTACGCAGCAGTAGCGCTGTTTAAATGAATAGCCTGCCTGTAAAATTGCTAAAGGTCTGTTCCCATTCATTATAGCAGAAACTTTGATTTCAAACACACTGCCTGGCGATAATCTACAGCTAAGGACTGTGGAAGCAGAGGCTGGGCTCGAAAATTTACTTGCTCTGCACCAGTTCTAAAAGCACTACGGTCTCAAAAGTGGCCAGTAGTGGCAGCCATTTGCATGCTGTGCTCGTCTAATTTCTTACCAAGGCAGGCGAGATCAGTGCAGCAACCAAAGGGAATTCTACCAAATTACAAAATAAAAAAAATAATTAATCCAAATCTTGGGGAAATAATCAACAGGGACTTTAACCAAAGGGTCTGAAATACAAAAAAAAAAAAATTCAATTTTCGGGGAAATAAATACTGGGGACTTTACATAGGGGACTGGCCTACTCTCATAGGAGTTACAGTTCACAATCAAATAGCAGTTGATGTGAGCACTTCTCCTGTAAATCAGGCAAATATCAAGTTACCAACTTCTCACTCAAACGCCCTAACCTGTGCTGTATATAACCTCCTCCTCTCCTTATCTCCTTACAGCTAGTCCAAGAGGGTAGGGGACTGCTGCCCTCCCCCAACCATCCCCACGAGGTCACGAGGGATGCTGTAGCCTCCCAGGAAGCCAGACCAGAAGGACCCCCTCGAAACACTGACTGACTCAACAGGTAAAGAGGCCTTGTCCTATTGTCTTACCTTGGCACCATTTCTGCGGGAAAGAGAAAGCCACGGCCCTGCACAGTGTCTCCAGGAGCTCCACGAGCTGTGCTGCAGAGGTCTTGCCCTGCCGGCGCTGCGCATTGGTTCCCCACCACCCCCACCATCACCACCCCACTCCAATTTATAGGCTGCTGAGAGGTCAGGTGACTCTCAAAAACCTATCAGCCCGCTTTCAGATCTGCAGCTCTGCAGATTATCAGATCTCACCAGTAGTGGCCACTATCACTATCCACAGCCTGGTACTGTGAAAAAAAAAAAAATAAAAATAATCATGCTCCAGTTTATTTTAACCTTGTTAACCATTGCCGCTCCTCTTATATTGCTACCCCCAGCCACGCAGCCCCAAAACGACCCAAATCTCTTAATCTTTAGCTCTGTCTCGACCCCCCCATGCCCCCTAAATACCCCCAAGTGCGCCCAGCTCACATACCGTATCCAGGATGGTTTTCATGCCCATCCATCGTCCCCCCCCCATCCTTCACCCCATGTCTAGATGCCCTAAGCAGACTAGCAAAGGCTACTTCACCCCATACCCCGATTCTCTCCAACCCCAAGTTCAAAATGAAAAATAGATGGATTACTGCCCTACAATACCTCACCCCGATGCTCCTACTGGCAGGTGATGTTGAAACCAACCCAGGACTTCTGACCCACCCTGCCCATCTAAAACTGCCAAAGGGGCTTAGCCTAATCCATCTCAACATCCGCAGCCTACTGAATAAAGTCCTGGAGCTGCAAGTCACTGCACAAACCCTCAAACCAGACATCTGTGTTATATCTGAAACATGGTTAAAACCCCAGCACAATGATTCTGAAGTAGCCATGCCCGGCTACACAGTTATCTGACAAGACAGACTAGGCAAAAGAAAAGATGGGGCATTGCCATGTATATCCAACGCTTCCAATACACCCTGTCCAGCTCCCAGGTCCCTCTCACATATCGAATCCAGGATGATTAAACTTGTCCTGCCGCATACCACTCCTGTGTACGTGGCAGGGTTATACTATGCCCCCGCCACCCCAGCAAATACCATCATAGACCTCCTGGCCTCTTTTAAAAATCTGGCCATTGCTGGAGAGCTCTACATCCTTGGGGATTTTAATTACAGCTGGCTAGACAAAGGTTGCTCAAAACTAAGCAGCAAGATCAAAGCCCTTAACCTCTCACAACAGATTAAGGAACCCACCCACCTCAACACTAAATCCCAAAACCACTCCCTCCTGGACTGGGCTCTCACAACACACCCACACAGGATCACTAAAGCTGGCCTACTACCAGATTCACTCAGCGACCACCACTTGATATATGTGATCAGAAAGGCGCACAGACCAACAAATCACCTCCCACCTAGGACAATCAGCACGCATTCTTACAATTCCCTCTGCCTCACCACCCTGCTAAATGACCTCGCCTCTGCCGATCTGTCATTCATCAAGCTGGCACCACCCTTGATCATGCTTTTGACATGCTCAGAAATCAAATTCTTGTGGCCTGGGACTATCAAGCCCCCTGAGAAGCAAAGGGTTAGGAAACCCATCTCCCTGGGTCTCTGCAGACATTATCTCCAGATGTCATGCCAGGGACCAGGCCTGAAAAAACAAAGGAAAACAGGTACCATTGAATCATGGCTACAGTACCGTTCCCTCCATAACAATTGCACCAAAGCCATAAGGCAGGCTAAAAGAACTTCTTCGAGCGGCCCTCTCCTCCAATCTTAACCACCCATCCAACTTCTGAAATCTATTAAAACCTTGCTCACTCCCCTATACAGCCCACCCCTACCCTAACCATTCAGGGCAGAAATGTATCCAAACCAAGTGAAGTTGCCTCTACTTTCAATCACTTTTTACCAACTGTGCTAAATCTCTGCTGACAAACCACTAATCATCTCACCTGAACCAAAACCCCACGCACACCGCCTGCACTCCCCCCCTACCAAATTCTCCTTCTGACCAGTCTCCCCTGCAGAAGTCCTAGCCGCCCTAAATTCCCTAGATCCCAATAAAGGAAAATGTCCACTAGGCCTGGATGCAAAACTGCTATACCTATCTGCCCCTGCCATTTCAGCTCCCTTTGCCAATCTCCTAAACCACTCCTTCTCCTCAGCATAAATTCCAACAGTCTGGAAGAAGGCAATAGTCATCCCATTGCCAAGGGTGGCAACCATCAGAGCCTAGTAACTACCGCCCTATCTCCCTCCTCCCACCCTGGCCAAGCTGTAGGAAAAACTAGCCCTCTCTCAACTCACACAATTCCTTGACACCACCTCCTTTTCACCCCCTACCAGTCAGTCTTTCACAAATCACACTCCACCATTACGGCGCTCTAAGACTCACCAACGATATTGCCTCAGGTATGGATAAAGGTTTCCTTACCTCGGCCATATTCATTGACCTGGCAAGGCATTGATACCGTTTCCACCCCAAACTCATCTCAAAACTACAAGATGCTGGCATATCCAATCTAGCCACCAGGTGGTTCCAAGACTAGCTATCTGACAGGAAACAAGCAGTAAAATTTGGCCCTCAAGTATCCCACTCGCTCCCAGTCTCCATGGGGGTCCCCCAAGGCTCTCTCCTGGGTCTCCTTCTCTTTTCCATATTTCTAAATGACTTCCCACTAACCTGCCCAAACTCAGCAATTCAAATGTACGTGGACGATACCATTCTGTACGCCTCCGGCCCCTCAAAAGAGGCTCTAAACTCTACCCTACAGCAGGATTTTGACGCTGTCCAAACTTGGCTTAGCTCCAACCAACTTGTCCTAAATGCTAAGAAAACCGTATCCATAACTTTAGCACACAGCCCAGACTCTCCCGTCCAGTGACTCCCCACTTTTCATCAGCTGGACAGAACCACCTTGAATCCTGCACCTCCTTTAGGTACCTGGGGGTATGGCTTGATCGCCACTTGGACTTCTCCGTCACATAGACTCCCTCAGAAAAACTACACCCGAAACTAGGAGCTCTTTACCGCAACAAGGATGCTAACCACCTCCGTCCAGGAAGGCTAGTGAACAAAATGATTCTCCCAATCTTCAACTACGGAGGCTGGTCTACTGCACAGCCTCTCCATCCACCCTGGCCAACTTGGACCCCCTTTTCCATTCCTTCTGTCACCTTATCCTAGAATGCCACCCCACCACCCACCACTGCTACCTATATACCACCTTAGATCTCCATCGCTGCACTCCAGGCGCCAGCTTCACTGTGCTAATCTCGTAGCTAAGCACTGGTCAAACTCCTCCCACATATCTCAGTTCCGCTCTGTCACCCAAACCCACCCAGCCTACTCCTTGCTGAGGCACTGACTCAAAACTTCTACAAATCCTTTCATGCCCACCTCCTAGGGCCAATCAGCTTTCAAATATAGACTGCCCAAATGCTAGAATAACCTCCTGGCAGAAATCAGGCAGTCCACCACCCCTAGGTCCTTCAAAACTCTCCTTCAGGCCCACTTCTCAGACATATGTAACTGCAACCTGCAGACCAGATCTGATACAATGAGGCATCAAAATGTGTCATAACGGTGCACTTATCCAAACAACTGAATTATTCTTGTGCTGTCCCTGTATATTATTGTCTTTTCCCCCATGTTCACTGTCTGAAATGTCTATGGTCACAGACCCCAATGTTTGTTATAAACAACTCATGGACTCGGCACTAACTTTATAATCTAAACTAACGAATGCATAAGTCCAGCCTGTAACATCTCTGGACCTGTTGTTTCACCCCTTTCTGTGCCATTTGTACTTGATGTTTGTACCATTATGTACCTGTTTGAAACATAGAAACATAGAAACATAGAAGTTGACGGCAGATAAGGACCGCAAGGCCCATCCAGTCTGCCATTTCTTTTCTACCTTATAAATGAGCCATCGGCCTTTGCTATGTCAGTGACCTATCTATTCATAGTCATTTGTATTGCTCCATATGCCTATCCCATGCCTGTTTGAAGCCCTGCACTGTATTCATAGCCACTACTTCTTGTGGTAAGCCATTCCATGCATTTACCACCCTTTCTGTGAAAAGAATTTCCTCACATTCCCCTTAATCGGCCTCCCTCTAATCTCATGCTGTGTCCTCTTGTCCTGCTATTTTCTTATATTTAAACATGTTAGACTCTTTCACCTTGTTTATGCCTTAAGGTGTTTAAATGTCTCAATCATATCACCTCTCCCTCCTTTGCTCAAGGGTATACATATTGAGCTCCGTTAATCTGTCCTCATATGTCTTCTGATGCAGTCCCTGCACCATTTTGTTGCCCTTCTCTGGACTGCCTCAATTTGGTTAATGTCCTTGTGAAGGTGTGGCCTCCAATACTGCACGCAGTACTCCAGATGGGCCCTAACCAATGTCTTGTACAGAGGGATTATTACCTCCCTCTTACGACTTGGGATACTCCCTACTAATACCCTAACACCCCTAGCCTTACCTACTGCTTTAGAGGTCTGCTTGGATGATTTCAGGTCATCAGTGATGATGATGCCCAAGTCTCTTTCTTCCTTTGTGACTGCTAGCAACTCCCCTCCCAGCCTATAAGTGGCTTCAGGGTTTCTCTTCCCTATGTGCATGATTTTGCACTTCTTTGCATTAAATCCCAGTTGCCACTCTTCTGACCATTCTGCTAGTTTATCCAGATCTCTTCTCATTCTGCCCACCCCATCTGGATCATCTACTCTGTTGCAGATCTTGGTGTCATCTGCAAACAGACAAGCCTTACCCTCTAGTCCATCTGCTAGGTCACTAATGAAGATGTTGAATAGGACTGGCCCCAGGACTGATCCCTGAGGTACCCACTTGTGACTTGCATCTCTTCTGACTGTATACCATTTACCACCACTCTCTGTTTTCTGCCAGTCAACCAGTTTGCCACCCAGTTGACCAACTTCTGACCCACCCGAGCCTACCTAGCTTATTTATCAATCTTCTATGTGGAACAGTGTCAAAAGCTTTGCTGAAGTCAAGGTAGGCGACATCAACTGCTCCCCTTGGTCCACCACTCTGGTTACCCAGTCAAAGAAATCTATGAGATTAGTTTGACAGGACCTTCCTTTGTAAACCCATGCTGTCTTGGATCCTGTGCCCCTATGGATTCCAGGTGTTGCACTATCCTTTCTTAAGGAGTGCTTCCATAATCTTGCCACTACTGAGGTAAGACTGACCGGTCTGTAGTTCCCCGCCTCCTCCCTGCTACCACTCTTGTGGAGTGGGATCACATGAGCCCTCTCAGTCTTCTGGGACCTCTCCTGTGCTCAGAGACTCACTAAACAATTCTGCTAATGGCTCTGCTAGTTCCTCCTTTAGCTCCTTAAGTACCCTGGGATGTATGCCATCAGGTCCCATTGCCTTATCCACCCTGAGCTTAGCAAGCTCTTGTAGGACCCTTTCTTTTGTGAAGGGGTAGTGCTCACCTCCCCTGAAGGCACCATTGCCTATGTACCTATGTATTTTAGCAATTTAATGTATGTAACTCCAGGTCGCATCTGGAAATGGTGGATTCCTGCTCAGTGTGCTTATCGGTAAATCTCTTTAATAAATAAATCTTAACCCATTTTCTATGTAAATTACTTCCACACTGCTGTCAGCATGGGTTAAGGTAACAGTGTTGGTCTAAAACTATGCTTTGGCTAATCCATCCTGGTGCACCTATGCAAAGCAGCTGAAAGTTGCTCACTTTGTAGCTGCTGCCCATCCCTGAGACCACCACTGCAGTAAACTCGCCTCACTAAATAGGCCCTCGCTTGAGGTGAGACTAGCATACCCTACCTCTGCCTTGTCTTTAAAATAATCACAATGGCTGCACCTCCCAACCTTAGTGTGCTGCTTCAATATAAAATCCATAAGTGGGTGCTTAGATCATCTGCTTACTCCACCTTGGAGGCCCCAAGGTCTAGAACCTGTGCTGGTGATAGGTCCTTTGCTACATATTTTGCCCTTTGCAATAGCCGGTCACCTGAAGTGTCAGATTGTATTTTAGATGCATTCAAAGTTGCCTTGAAACCTCTCACTAGTGATAAGTAGGTGCAGCTGTAACAGATGTCTTGGATGTGTTTCCTAGCACTTTCCCACTATTTCTCTGCCTAATTTAAGTAAAAGATTCTACTATTATGGATTCTTAACCTTGTTAGAAATACTGAAACTAGTGCATCTGTATCCAGTACTTCTCACCTGTGATGTTATCCCAGAAATGGGGTTGCTTGCAGTTGGTCTTTATATAGCACATGTGTGTAATGTGTTCTTACTTCAGTCCAACTATTTCTTAAAGAGCAGTTGACTCCTTTGTGAAAACTGGAAATTATGTTTGGACACAATTCAGCTTGTATTTCATCTATCTTCCATAGATTTCTCCTCTCCGTTTTTATGACTGAAAAAATAACCACAAAAACATGATATTTCTCCCTTACAGTTCATCTGCCTCAATAGCTTATTCCCTACTTGAAATAATAATGTTCTATTGTGACCTCAAAATCTGTTGCCATTGGAATAACTATGATGTCACAAGGAGAGTAGTATGACATCAGGTTGGGAAGAAGCAATAGGAGCTGATGAAACCTCAAGGAGCAACTATCCTGTTTTCATGCTTATGACCTCAGTAATAAAGAACGGGGCTATGAAATACAGAGCTAATGAGAAATATAAGCTGCTTTGTGTCCAAATATTATGTTTTTGAAAGTTCTTCTCGAGGCGTCAGTGGCTCTTTAAGTCGGTGTCCATCTTACATACACTTCTCTTGTCTCAGTATGTAAACTGTGGTTTTTAACTTGCTCTGTATGTAAACTGTGGTGCTTATCTGTCTTGGTATGTGAACTGTGGTTATTAACTTGTTTCTGTATGCAAACTGTTATTATTGAATGTAATTCTGAAAAAAGGACACCATGTCTCAGTGGGCTAACCTGCTTAACACATTTCAATAAATATATCTCTGAGCAGGGTTTAAGCACAGTTTTAAAACATGGATTTCAGCATGGTTTTTACCTTGCTAGAATCTGGAAACAAATCATTTAAACCATTTTAACAGAGTTAAAATCATTTAATAAAGTCTTAGGGCAGGATATTCAAGCTCTTTTTGGAGTGCCAAACAGGTTATCGACTCGCTAACTCCCCTTTGCACCTCTAAAGCAGGACAGTATTGCAAATGGCCATATTGGATGGCATGGTTACCGAGTCACTAACCCATTTGTAAGTGCCATAATCCATCCCAGTGCACCTGTGCAAAGCAGCTGATAGCACCTTGCATACAGGCACACTGGCATGCTGGTAGGTTTGGGGAAGTGGTAACTAGCTATTAGTGCAGCACTACTTATGGGATCCATGAACCAGGTCTTATGGTATGCTCCTTCCTACAATCCCCAACACCTGGCCATGTCAGGCTACCTCTAATCCTGGTCACCCCATTGGTACATGGCATAACTTCCCCAGATGTCCAGTGGTCCCTCTCGTAATTGCACGCCCGGGTACTAAGACATCTGTCCCTGGTGTCTAGTGGAGCCCCCCTGCCCCCAATAAGCTGCCTCATGTTTAGCTGCTCGGTAAGATCAGTAATTCCTCTGTACCACTTACCTGGTATCCAGACCAGGGCTCTCCCATGGCCCAGTTATCAGTCTGGTAAGATCTCTGTTTCTTCTATAACCACATCTTTGGTGTCCAGTGGTTCCCCCACCCCTGTAAGTATGATGCCCAGCTCCCACTAAGACCTGCCTGCCCAACAACCCCCACTACCATTGCCCCCCCAGCCACCAACCAATAGTGTATGTGTCCCCCCTAACGGCAACTGACACAGACCCTCCATTCACATCTACAGCAGCCACCAACTGAATAACAGCTCACAATCACATGCCCACAGCAATAAAAGCTGTTTCTACAGTAGGTGCTTGGTTATGAACATAGAAACATCGAATTTCTTGTCAGAAAAGGACTGCTTGGACTACCTAGTCTGCCCAGATGTTCCCTGCCATATCTTCCTCCTCAAATGCTATCTGGTTTCTGTTGACTCTCCTGCCTCCCTGCCTCTTTTCTAATATACCTCTATGTCTGCACCACGCATGCTTGAACCCCCCCCCCCACTGTTTTAGACTCCACTGCATCTCCTGGAAGACTGTTCCAGGCATCTACCATGCATTCAGTGAAGAAATATTTCCTGACATCTCTCTTGAACCCCCCCACCTTCACTGCATTCCCTCTGGTCCTGGTGCTCTTTGTCATTTGAAAGAGAACACTCCCACACACCCTGTTCACCCCTGTGAGGTACTTGTAGGTCTGTATCATGTCACCTTTCTCCCTCCTATCTTCCAGGATATACATGTTGAGATCCCTCAGTCTTTCCTCGTAGGGCTTCTCGTGCAGCACCTCCACCATTTTGGTTGCCCTGCTCTGGACTTACTCCACCCTGTCTATGTCCTTTCTGAGGTTTGGTCTCCAAAACTGTACACAGTACTCCAGGTGGGGTCTCACCAGCAAATAATACAGTGGCAACACCACCTCCATCCTCCTGCTGGAGATACTCCTCCTGTGCACCGCATCCCACTAGCCCTACTCATTGCTTTGTCACACTGCTACCTTTGAGGTCCTCAGACACAATAACCTCAAGGTCCCTTTCCAATTTATTGACTGTCAATAACTCCCCATCCTATAATGGGTTCCTATGCCATATGGACATGGGGGAGGATGCACAAGTCCCTTCACAAAAGAAAGGGTCCTACAAGAGCTCACTAAGTTCAGGGTGAACAAGCCAATGGGACCTGATGGCATACTTCTCAAGGTATTAAAGGAGCTAAGGATGGAACTGTTAGATCCATTAGTAGAACTGTTTAGTGAGTCTCTGAGCACAGGAGCAGTCCCAGAAGACTGGAGAAGGGCTCATGTGAACCCACTCCACAAGAGTGGAAGCAGGGAGGAGGTAGAGAATGACAGACCAGTTAGTCTTACCTCAGTAGTGGGCAAGATTATGGAGGCACTCTTAAGGAAAGGATAGTGCAACACCTAGAATCCATCAGAGCACAGGATCCAAGATAGCATGGGTTTACAACAGCAAGGTCCTTTCAAGCTAATCTCATAGATTTCTTTCACTGGGTAACCAGAGTGGTGAACCAAAGGGGTGCAGTTGATGTCGCCTGCCTTGACTTCAGCAAATTTTTTGATACTGTTCCACATAGAAGATTGCTTAATAAGCTAGACAGGCTTGGGTGGGTCAGAAGTTGGTCAACTGGGTGGCAAACTGGTTGGTGGGCAAAAAACAAAGTGATGGTAAATAGTATACAATCAGAAGAGATGCGAGTCACAAGTGGGGTACATCAGGGATCAGTGCTGGGGCCAGTCCTCTTCAATATCTTCATCAGTGACACTACAGATGGACTGGAGGGTAAGGTTTGCCTGTTTGCAGATGACACTAAGATCTACAACAGAGTAGATGGTCCAGATGTGGTGGGCAGAATAAGAAAAGAGCTGGCAGTCACAGAAACATGGTACACAGAGAACCATGACTGGGATGTCAACATACCAGGGTACACAATATACAGGAGGGACAGGGAAGGTAGAGGAGGAGGAGTAGCTCTCTACATAAGAAAAGGGATCAAAGTAACAGAACTAAAGGGTAAACTGGGAGGAGAGGAGGCACCCTTGTATAAGGAAACACAGAAGAAGCAGGACAGAGAACTGTACCAGTTAAAGCAGGAGGAAGTGGGGAAAGCAGTCAGAATAGCAAAGGCCCAAACCAAGGAAAAGATAGCCAACTCAGTTAAGAAGGGGGTAAAATCTTTTTCAGGTACATTAGGGAGTGAAGAAAGACCAATGGAGGGATAGTGAGTCTTGAGAAAGGGGAGGATGGGTGGGCAGAGAGGGACATTGAAAAGCAGGGATACTGAACAAATACTTCTGCTTAGTGGTCACAAAAAGAGGAGGGGAGGTACCTAATCCAATCAATAGCACACTCTGGATGGGGGTTGATCCCAGACCTTGCACAGAAGAAAGGGTTCTGAAAGAACTCCTAAAACTGAAGATGGACAAAGCAATGTGGCCTGACAGGATTCACCCCAGAATTCTAAATGAACTAAGGGGAGAACTAGTGACACCACTGACTACCCTTTTTAACAAATTGTGGGAGGATGGTATGGTACCAAAGGACTGGAAGAGGGCGGATGTGATTCCCCTTCACAAATGTGGGAGCAAAGCAGATGTAGGAAACTACAGACCAGTTAGCTTGAACTCAGTGGTAGGGAAAGTGATGGAATCACTTCTGAAAGAAAGAATTGTTGAGTACCTAGAGGCCAGTGGGGCACAGGACCTAAGGCAGCATGGATTCACAGTGGGAAGGCCATGTCAGATTAATCTAATTGATTTCTTTGAGTGGGTGACCAACATAGTAGACCAGGGAGGGGTTCTGGACATGGTCTACCTAGACTTTAGCAAGGCGTTTGACACAGTCCCACACAAAAGATTAATATATAAATTAGCCAGCCTGGGAGTGGGTCCTAGGGTGGTAGCCTGGGTAAAAAACTGGCTGAACAACAGGACACAGAGGGTAATAGTAAATGGAGTCCACTCCAAAGAAAGGGGGGTTACTAGTGGGGTACCGCAGGGTTCAGTACTGGGTCCGGTCCTTTTTAATGTCGTTATTAGTGGCATTGAAGAGGGATGTGAAGGAAAAGTATGCCTCTTTGCAGACAACACAAAGATCTGCAACAGGGTAGATACACAAGAGGGGTGGAAAGGATCAGAAGGGACTTGGCAAGGTTGGAGGAATGGTCAAAAGTAAGGCAGCTTAGATTCAGTGCAAGCAAGTGCAAAGTAATGCACCTGGGATACAAAAACCCAGGGGAAGAATACACAATTGGGGGGGTATTAACAACAACAAAAATGGAAAGGGACCTGAGGATACTCCAGGGGCAGACTGGCTGGGTCACAGGCCAGTGTGCTACCCAAGTAGGACAGGCCACCTTTGCCTGAACTGTTGGACGCCTTCCTACATGAAACATGATTATCAAAGTACAGGATGCAGCCATACAACACTTTATTTGGGCAGAGCTTCGGCAGAGACACAAAGAGGGAAAGTGACACACATTTTTGATGGCTTTTATGACTGTGAGAGGGAGAGAGGTAGCAGAGCTAGCATACAAACCAGCAAGTCACTGTAAAATGGATTGCATTTCTTTCCGATTCATTGTGAAGATTGATTTGCCTGAGCAGCGGGACTGCATCGCAACGTGCGATGCAATGCAGACTGTTTAATACACTGCTTCCCTCTATGCCTGTACACACCTCCCTTGAAGCTGCCCACTGCCTTCAATGAGACATCTTACTTCCAGCAGTGGCACTCCAAGTTACCTCCACCCTCTCCTTGAAATTGAAGAAGTGCTTACTGGCCCACCCCTAAAAATCAGCCCCTCCCCCCAACCCAGCTGTGACCCTACTTTTTATGGTTGCCATCAGCTTAAAGAGATCATCCTTATCAGGACTAGAAATTAATTTTAAAAAGTGGTGTCTGACATGGAATACCATTACCAAAGATTTGGTATTCTGTCTTGTAAACTGGTATACAAACCCAATTTTTGGTATACCATGGCATCACTGTTGTAAGAGGCATGTGTTTTAAGTCAGTTTGCAGTATTGCTGACTAAAAAACTTTAAAGGATAGGCTCTGAGTGTCTGTCTGGGAAGGAGGGGAATCACACATGCAATAGTCACTACGCACAACACCTTTACCTTGCCCAAGCAGTGTTGTGCATGATTGTTGGAGTTGGTGCTGGAACATCACACATGCCTGTGTTCCACTTCTCCCAACAACCCCAGTCCCCAAATCAGAAACCCAGAGAGACTTTTCAGTCTCCAAAACTATATATTTTGTTACCAACATTTAATAACATCAACTCCAATGTCTTCGGCTATAAGGTAAAGGAGTCCGGAGCAGTGCCCGTCATTTGACTAGCTTGGTGCTGCTCCACACTCCACAACATGGAGCTGCACCATGGAGTTGGTCGTCAATCAGGTCAAATGATGCGATGCTGCTCCCATCTCCTTTACCTTACAGCGAAAATATTGGAATTGCTGTTATTAATTGCTGGTAACAAATATATAGTTTTTGAGGCTGAAAAACCTCTCCATTACACCCTCAGGGTTAGATGCTTGTAGCTTCTAACCCGAGGGTGTATAAACTTTCTTACTCACCCCAGGGGTCAAAATTAGCACCAGCCCATGAGCCAAATGCTGGTAGATCCTTTAACAGCCCTTTGTAATGGACAAGGTTACATTTCAATAAGGGAAGGAGAAGGAACATTGTTTAACCAGGAGTAGTACACTAAGCCAAAGCTTGTTTCCAGATGCGACCTGGAAGCACAAGGAAGTTAAGTGACTTGCTCAGGATCACACAGTGTGCACCTAGGTGGCTGTTGGATTCAAACCCAGGTCTTCAGATCTGCAGCTCAGAGCCTTAACCCACTGTGCTATACTGCCTCCAATAAGCACAGCAGGTGAGCCAGTGGAAAAGTCTGTGGGGCTAGTGGATTTTCCCAGTCAGTAGCCCTGCTGGCTAGTGACTACAAAACTTAATTTTGACCCCTAACACCCTGACCCATACTTTATTCTATATATATAAACAGATCTCTAAGTGCATTCTGTGCTTACTGATGTAATGTTTTGCATGATTAGTTATGTACTGCAAGTAAAATGCTTGACCTTGATGTAGTAAACAAATTACATCCATGTTAGACATCTCTTCTCATTTTAATCAAAGTTGCAAAATGTAATAAAAACTAACCAGCAACAGGAGAATATAAATGTGTACATTATCAGCAGGATAAAATGCAGAACTCAGAAGACCTGTGCTGTTGTACTGTTACTCCCATTGCCATATAGCTTCTTGGACACTGGACCTGATAACACAGGATTGCAACTAAGACAAGCATACATCCTAAAAATTTTATAATTCTGATTCCTAATTGCATAGGCACTCAACCCCATTTCTTTGTCTGCATATCAAGAGTTATGCTGCTATATTGCTACTGAAGGAGAGAATATAGGGAATGGCGTGACTGGATACACAATGCATCACATATTTGCTTGAAGACATAATCAGCATCCATGAATCGGGCACTTCCTCCTTCTTTCTAGATATATAGATCCTCCTCCACCACCACAGACCCATCAGTATCCATGAATCTGGGCACTTCCTCCCTCTCTCTAAATATATACATCTCCTCCCCTGCCGCAAACCAAACAGATCCTTTCTCTCAGTACTGTTTTAACTAACAACCTCCACACCCTTTTGCCATTTCTTTTCTTACCACTGTACTTCCTGTATCCTGTTGTCTAGCCCCCCTTCATCCTGATCACCAAATGTGGCCCCTCTCCTCCCATCACTATTTTCTGACCAACAGGTCCAGTGATCACCTGGACCCAGCTGTTAAAGTATGTGTGCTGGTGCTCAAAAGGAAAGAGAGGTCAACATAACTGATTTTCTTGGCACTGGCTCACACACATATAAAGGTCTTGCTGCCTGACCCAGAAGTCATATGCACATAATGCGCTGCCTGAATACTGGATCCTAATGTAGGAATCAATCAGTAATGTGAACCATTGAAAAGGAAAGCCCATTGAGCTGATACTCCTTTACAATGGTGTCACATTTAGAATGCATACATAATGAGCCCAATTTGCAGTTGACAATACAATTACATATCTGTTAAAGAAATTGTACACTCATATGACATCTAAAATAAAATGCATCACTGCTCATAAAGAGACCCCGCTTGGGGGTGGGGTGAGGGGGGTGCAGGGACTCAGACTGTGAACAGTATCTGTACATAGCTCATTACTGCTACTGCTCAGCTATACTGCCAGCCCTGATTTAATATACTGCACAGCTGGGTCCCAAGTACAAAACAAGCATTAAAATCAATCAATTCTGTATTTTTTTACAAGGCAGAACACCACTGAGGTAAATGAGTTTACCTCAATGGTATTCTGCCTGGTAAAATAAAGAATTGATTGATTGATGTAATCTTGTTTTGTCCTGAGACAACTGTCCAGTATACTAATAAATCAGGCTGGCAGTATAACAGAAGATGGAGTAATGAGCTATAAATCTTGTCATACAGAAAACCTGGGTTTGATTCCCACAACCTCCACTTGCATACTGTGTGACTGACATGTTGACTCGGGCTCCTGTACCAAAACCTCTGTGCCAATTGGTCATCCTTCAGATAATGTCCACTGTCTGAGTCCCTGCACCCTCCACACCACCAAAGTAGGGTCTCTATTTATGAGCACTGATGCATTTTATTTTGTATTTTGATATAATGTGACCATTTTTTGTTTCTATGAGGCATGAGTTTGGGTGGGGGAAAGCTAAAACAAAATTTCTTTATCCTTTAGCAAAAATGTAGTTTATTTACCTAGGGTAGCCCAGCTGACATGTAACATCTTGTTTCCTGTCCATTTTGTAGCTGGTGGACTAACATGCTGGATTCTGAAACAGTTAAATTACTTGTTGATCATGCCAGCACACCGGTATAATTACGCTTAAACCAAGACCCAACATTGGTGCTGTAATATAAAGCTGCCCATACACACTGCCTTTGCAAAGTCCTTGATCCATTCACCTGACACTTGCATAATACACACCAGAGAACAGAAGAATTAACAGCAGATGCCACAGGCTGCCTACCAATAAATTGTGATGATCTAGGTAACCCTGCATGGTCCCACCACTCGGACAACCTCCCGACCAGACCCCTGGCCCCAACTCCGGCTCTTGAGTCCTGACTCCTGCCTGCCAGCAGTGATGTTTCCTCCTACCCCCAGGCCTCAACGCATGGATTGTTCATCTCAGAGTTGGACTACTGGACTGATTTCCACCAAGCCACTATCCCTCCCAGTTGTGGAGGTCGAACACCAGGAGAAGACGACAGTGGAGGGCGAGGCCTGGAGCATAATAAATACTACATTAAATTAATTTACATGCACTCCATGGAGTCAGTAGGACTGGGCACTGCCTGCTAGGCATTTTTTCTCCATTTCAGATGATTACCTCCTCCAGGTCGGCCCATTCCATAGCACTCCAGCTAGCACCATTTTGACTCCCAGCCGACCTGTGTAGTCCCATCATAGCACCACCATGACCAGACAATCATCTTCAGAACTGGAGAGCCTTTAAGGCACGGTCATCAGAGGAATAAAATAAATACACATTTAAAAATAAATTCATTTACTTTACTCACATCAAGACAGGGACGCACAGACTCGGCACACTGCAGTCCTCCTCCTTGACGATAACAATGGTCTTGTTTTAAGAATGCCAGCAGCTCTGTGTAAAGTCAGATGCAGCCACCCTGACCCACCTACCCATATACTTGATGAAAAATTATTTAATATTTGCTGACGTCGATGGTCGGTTGAGTGGTGCAGCCCATGGTACCGCCAATAATAAATAGCACCAAGTAACAATCATGGAAGGAAACCGCGGCCAACACACATTCTCTGACTCCAGGTGCAGACTGCAGTGTACTGACAGTGAGCAGAAAAACTTAACCCGGACATCCTCTCTCCATCTCCACTCGAAAAATGGTGCTAGGCGCCAATTGAAATAACACCTTATCTTTCTCCCCTCTTTGCAGCCAGGGCAGAGCACATCTGGACTAGGGCATGATGGGACAGTGAGCAATGTGGGCTGCTAGCAACCCCTGCAGCTGATGTTGTTGGCTGCATTGTGGCTGGGGCTGGGAATAGAAGCAAGTGAATAGTTAATTGGCTCAGGACCACGTTGACAGGTGTGGGCCCTTTGATCTATTTTATGGACTTCCTTGCTGGTCCTGACTTCTGTGACACCCCCCCTGAAAAAAATCAAACTTGAGCCTGGCAATGGCAACTGGTGTTAAGCACAGAAAAAGAAAAAAAAAGGCAAGACAGCACACAGGCCACATGCTGAAAGGCCAGAGACAGGCCAGGATGCAATTAGCATCCAAAGCACCCCGGCCAGTCCGTCCCTGGGGTACTCATATCAGATGACCTAAAGGTAAGCAAGCAATGTGAAAAGGCAGTAAGGATAGCTGGGAGGATTCTGGGATGTATAAGAAGAGGCATCACCAGTAGAAAACAGGAAGTTGTTATCCCTCTGTACAGACAGTTGGTGAGACCCTCTCTGGAGTACTGCATGCAGTTCTGGAGACCCCATCTCCACAAGGACATAGACAGGATGGAGGCAGTCTGGAGGAAGGCAACTAAAATGGTGCAGGGTCTGTAACAGAAGCCATGCGAAGAGAGACTAAAGGAGCTTAATATGTATTCCCTTAAGGAGAGGAGGGAGGGAGAGGGGTGGACATGATAGAAACTTTCAAATACTTCAAGGGAATCAAAAAAGTCCACAAGGGTAGCATGTTTTAGAAAAACAGATGTGCAAGAACAAGGGGACACAATTTGAAGATTGAGGGGGACGGCTCAGGGGCAATGTGAGGAAGTATTTTTTTCACAGAGAGGGTGGTAGATGCATGGAACGGCCTTCCTGAGGAGGCCATGGGGTCAAAAACAGTGGGGGAATTCAAGAATGCATGGGACAGACATATGGCAATTCTGGTGTGGGGTAGGAAGGAGTAGGCTGTTGGTTAACTAGGATCTGCAGCTTACCCAGTAGGTAGGGAAATGGGCAGACTAGGTGGGCCCAGCGGTCCTTATCTGCTGTCAAGTCTATGTTTCTCTGGAAAAACTGGCAAAATGGTTGAAAGAGTGGCAACTGGGGTTTAACACAAAGAAGGTCAAGATCATGCACATAGGGACGAGAAACCCTGAATCTACCTATGAGTTGGAAGGGGAGCTGCTGGCAATCACAAGGGAAGAAAGAGACTTGGGCATTATCATCACAGATGACCTGAAATCATCCAAGCAGACCACTAATGCAGTAGGTAAGGCTAGAGGAATGTTGACGTGTATTTGTAGGGGTATCACAAGTCATAAGAGGGAGGTAATAATCACTCTTTACAAGACACTGGTTAGGTCCCATCTGGAGTACTGTGTGCAGTACTGGAGGCCACACCTGCACAAGGACATTAGCAAAATGGAGGCAGTCCAGAGAAGGGCAACCAAAATGGTGCAGGGACTGAATCAGAAAACATATGAGGACAGATTAACAGAGATCAATATGTATACCCTAGAGCAAAGTGGGGGGGAGGTGATATAATCAAAACATTCAAATATCTTAAGGGCATTAACAAGGTGAAAAAGTCTAACATGTTTCAATATAAGAAAAATAGCAGAACAAGGGGACACAGCATGAGATTAGAGGGAGGCCAATTAAGGGGTAATGTGAGGAAGTTATTTTTCACAGAAAGGGTGGTGGATACATGGACTTGCCTACCTCAGGAAGTGCTGGATATGAATACAGTGCAGATCTTCAAACAGGCAAGGGCTAGGTATAAGGGAGCAATACAGATGAGCATGAATAAATAGGCCATTGACAGAGTAAAGGCCTCTGACACATTCATAAGGTAAAATAAAAATGGGAAGACTGGATGGGCCTTGCGGTCCTTATCTGCTGCCAGCTTCTATGTTTCTATATGCCCTACGTGCATGATTTTGCACTTTTTTGGAATTAAAATCAACAGCCATGCTGTGACCACTTCACGAGTTTCCCAAGATCCCTACGTATTCTCTCCACCCCTTCCTGAGTGTCCACCCTATTGCAAATTTTGGTATCGTCTCCAAAAGGGCATACCTTCCCCATTCAGTTATTCTGCAATGTTCCCTACATTGAAGAGGACAGGTCCCAGCCCTATGTTACCCCACTGGTCACTCTCCATCATTAGGGTGAGTGCCATTAACTACCACCCTCTGTCTCCTACTCATTAACCAGTTTCTAACCCAGTTCATCACTTTGAACCCCACCTGTAGGCTCTTCAATTTCTGTATCAGCCTCCTATGTGGCACAGTGTCAAAGGCCTAGCTAAACTCTAGATCAGTCATTTATTTATTTAGTTTTTGTTGACCAGGTAAGTGCACTAGACAAATTCTGCCTATTTTCAGACATGACCCAGGGAAGGGGATACAGATGAATGCCAACTGACCTTGAACCAGATTAAGCTGTTGGTGGTATTTTTAGTGAGATGGGGAAATTTGGCCAGGGAACGAATTCCCACTGCATTGCTGACAGTAGGGGGAGCTGAGGTCCCTCTTGGCAGTCTGCTAAGATGGCGGGGGAGGCTCACTGAGGTGGAGGAGGACAACCTAATGAAGACGGATTTACTGGAAAATGAGGATAATGAGGAGAAAAAATCAAAAACGATCGAAATGGATGCATCAGAAAACTTAAATGATAATGCTGGTAAGATACAACAAGAATCTTTTTATACAAAATAGACCTGAGCTAATGACTAACCTGCCAAGTAATAGTGATTCTGTCTCAAATGAAAATATGCTGCCAAATGAAGGGAACATGGATGGGATAAATATGCCAGACCAAGAAGTAGCCTTAAGGAAACAATTCGCATATGAGAAATGTCAGTATTTCTTGAAAAAGGTGTGATTTGAAGCACAGCTCAAAGCAATACGAACTGACAAGCCACAATTGCCTGTCACACAAGCTCAGCTGGAAGGCCATGATGCACCAGCATCAAAGGTAAATGAAAGTAGCTGGGCGGAGAGAGTAGAGAATGCTGAGTGCGTTGACTCTCAGGACAGGGCGGAAAGTAGCAACGCACAGAGTAATCTCACAGCCATGAAGTCAGGAATGGCATTACGAGCTCAACTCGGCCTAAGACTGGAAGCAGCTGGGAAACAGCAGGCAGCGCTAAGACAAGAGCAGAACTGGTCAATCCTTAATGCTCTAGAAGCAGCAGGATGGCAACAAAATCCCAAGACTTGTCAATGGGAATCAGGTAACACCCCAATTACCATGCCAAAACTGACTAATAAAACAAATGTGAAAACTGCTATAGAACAAATGAGTGTAGAGCTGGATCTCCTACCAGAACTTCAGCTCTCTCCAGAACCCAGAGTTGCAGTTGTTTATAGATCATACTGAATTAAACACAGACAAGGGATGCCCCATACAGATAGTAAATATTGAACAAAGGGCTTTGAATATTATTAGTAAAGATATGCCCAAAACATTTGCCTCCTTGTTTACAACTCCTATCTTTCCTGCAAAAAGGCACAACGCAGTGCGATTAACGTATATAGGGGGTATGGAGTGTCCACCAGGCAGACTATTTGTTGCAAGGACATTGCTAAAAGAATCCATGAAGTTTTTTTCTACAGAGATTTACGCCCTGATTCACATCTCAGGGGAGGCAACCTTTGATGCGAGTTTTAAGTCCCTAAATGGTTTAGAGCACTTTTAGGTGAAATAAAATGCTTTGAAAAAGTCTTCACTTTGAGCCCCTTTCATGGCTACTCCTTTAACTAGGCCTACACGAGAAACAATTACTGTTCTATTCAGCAACAAAGGGGTAAGCATCCATGACCTAACCGAGTAGCTGAAACAATGCTGTACTGTGGTACAAGACCCAATAGCGATCCTGGACTCAGAAAACATATGGACAGGGGGCTGGAAAGTTAAAGTTATGCTTAAAACAGCAGACACAGGGCCATTATACTTACCAAATTCTTTTTTTCTAGGTCAGGACAGGGGCATTTTATTCTATGTGGACCAGCCAAAAATGTGTTATGAATGTGGTACTTTGAATCATTTAAGTGGTATTTGTGATAAAACAAGGTGTACGATATGTGGGGAATTAGGATATATTGGAAATGATTGCCAAAACGAATGCAAATGCAACTTACAGTATGTGGGGATCTAGGGCATACTTTCCAGAACTGTAGGAAGGCTGCTCACAAACTTCCAGATCAAGCAGATGGGGAGGATCAAAGACTAATGTTGGTCCTGGCACAAAAAGACAAGGTGGAGAATTTTAGGTTAGGCCCAAATAGATAATAAATAGTTTTTGACAGTCAGTCTATTCACAATGTCGATATTCCACTTGATATTATTAAAACTAAATTAAAGTTTATAAAAAGAGGCTCTTCTGCAGGCCCTGATGGCATTTCTGGAGATTTGATCACTTTAATGAAGGACTATCTCTCTGTACTACTTAAAATACTCTTTGATAAAAGTTTAAATACTGGTATTATTCCCTCTGGATGGAAAAAAACAGATGTGACCCCCCCTGTTTAAAAGGGCTAAGAGCTCCCTTTTAAACTATACCAATATCATCCCATTAGTTTAACACCTATTTTCAGTAAAATATTAGAGCATATTATTAAAGATGAACTAACTCTAGCAGTGTCAGGACTTGACCAATCCCAGCATGGGTTTATGAAAGGTCATTCTTGCTCAACAAATTTAGTGAGTTTTTATAAGTTTATTAGTGAAAATTTGGATAGAGGTAAGCCCTGCGATGTTATCTTTCTTGATTTAAAAAAAAAGCCTTTGATTCTGCACCACACTGGGCATTGATCCAGAAGTTACAGCTTTGCAATATTGAGCCCATATATATCAAATGGACTAAAAATTGGTTGGCTGATAGGAAGCAGAGAGTGATGATACATGACCATGTTTCTACTTGGAAAGATGTAAGGCGGCGTGCAGGGACCTGTTTTGGCATCACTGATTTTCAGGTTTTATATCAGATTTGTCCACTGATGATTGTAAAATTGCTAACATCTGCATGAGTACAGTTGACCACAAGACTATTCAGGAGGATTTGAGGATGTTAGAGACCTGGTCTATAAAATGGAATTTACATGTTAATATTTCCAAATGCAGTGTTCTGCATTTTGGGGAAAATAATCCTAATAATCAATATCATCTTTATGATAGTATCTTAGAAAGTAAAGATAGCAAAAGAGATTTGAGGATTACCATTGACACACGTCTAAAATTTGATTCTCATATCACAAACACTATTAGTAAAGCAAAATATGGTGGCCATTCGCCATAATATAACATCAAAATATTCTGCTATCTTATTACCTCAGTATAGAGCATATCTGAGACCTCACTTTGATTTTGTTTCACAGTTATGGAGTCCATATAGAAAGAAAGATAGCATTAGAATTGAGAAAGTTCAGAGAAGAGTTACAAAATTCATTGAATCCTCTAAATCTCTTTCGTATAAGGATAGACTCTTTAAATTTGATTTGATGTCTCTAGAACATAGGAGAGTAGAGGGTGATCTCCTGCTCCATGGGGCATCATTTATGATTCACACCTATCAGCAGAATTTGGATTGGTTTAAAGCAGATCAGGGTTAACACTAGAGGTCATCCATTGCAACTTGCTAGGAACAAGTGTTATACAAAGAAAAGGGCATACTACTTTTCTTAGAGGGTTGTAAGGCCATGAAACATGCTGCCCTTGAATATCATTGTTAGTGACAATAAGAATACCTTTAAAAATAGATTAGATATTTATGTGAAATCTGCAAAGTTGTTAAAATATTATATGTAGGTTTGAAGCACTATGGGCCTCTAAGCCTTCTGCTTCTTACTGATTCTTAGCATGATTCTTAGTAAATAGAGAGCAAGACAAACTGAAAAGGGTTCCCAGCACAGCCCCCGCCTCCCCCCTTCCTATGGAAGTCAGGGATCAAGAAACACTACATCTCAGATAACAGAAAACTTAGAGAGCAGGAATCCTGACACTATTCTCATACCCTCAAGTAGAATAGAAGCAGAAGAAGGACCTTCTGGGAAAGTTATGCCCACCTCCCTAGGGAAAAAATTAAAGGTAGAATAAAGAGGCAGAAATCTAAAGAAGTAGCAGAGCTAGGGAACACAATTCCTCTGAAAAACAAATTGGATATTGTGCAATCAGAACATTCAGAAGAAGATCCTTAATATTCATCAGTGGAATCCTCCCTTCAGGAAGGCACAACGGGCACAGAGGGAAAAGACAAACCTATGGGGCAACAGAAAAGGAAAGCAAGAGTCAAACTGAAAAATATTAATAAAGCAGGAAAGAAAGCTATAAACCATGACAGAACCTTTCTCTGTACACTCAGTAAATGTTAATAGTATAAAGAGAGCAGAAAAAAAGGAAAACAGTGTTTTCTGTATTATCCCTTTACATTTTAGAATAATCTTTCTGCAAGACACAAGGCTACACACCTTAACAGAAGTACAACAAGTTACCAAGGCATGGTTTTAGGACTATCCTTCTGGTCTTTAGGAGAACATACCTGTTCAGGGGTGTAAACATTGTTTAAACATCCAGAAGTGAGACTATTAAAACTTTTTTATCTGATACCAGGAAGGGTCCTTATTTTAGATATGCTGTTACAAAATGGCCCATATAGGCTCATAAACATCTATACACCCCAGCTAAAAGCACTACACTGTGAAATCCTACAGATAAATCAACCATATTTACAAACAACACATACAATTATCTTTGCTGGAGATTTTTACTGCCCAGTTAGGGCAAAGACAGCTAAATAATACTGTCACTCAAATGTACTGGCACAAGTGTTACAAAGATCTAACTTATTACTAACTTATTAATACGCAGTATTCCAATATACGAAACAGGAGCTCCCAACCTTTCACAAACAATGTCTTACATCTCATACATCTCATATAGATTATGTGTTCTTATCAAAAACTACACCCATTAGTAAAGCTGCAGTAACAAAGTTCTCAGACCACAATATAATTTCAATAACTTCAGAGAGGCAGGTAAAAGATTTAAAGGGGCCAGGTTACTGGAAGCTCAACACCTCCTCATTGTCTGATCTAGAAACAAAACAAATTATACAGGATTTTTTACAGGCTAGGCAGTCGGTGTTTATATATTTTGAAAACCAAATTATTTGGTGGCTAGACACAAAAAAGGATCTCCAGAAACGATGTAAACGATTAAGTAGAAAAGAAAATAGAGATAAAATATCTGTAGTACCTACAATACAAATAGAACTTACATCAGTTATCCTCACTATCACAGGAAACCGGACAGAATTTGACCTTACAAATCACTAATTTGAAACAAAAAATGCTAGACTTTCATAATAAAAAAGCCACGGTATTACATTATCAACAGCAGTTTGGAACCATAGGGAAATCAGAAGTAATATGCCCTTATGAACACTGGCAAAAACAAATCCAAAGTAAAACAATGGTTAGAATGAAAAATGAAAATGGAGTAGAATACACAGATTAGAAAAATATAAAAGAAATTGTGACCATGTATACTAGGGATATGTACCCTTTTCTGGCAGTAGACAATAGAAATGCACCTAATTTTCTGGGAAACCTGGACATACCACTTTAGACCAAGATGAAATACAAACATTAATAAAAGAGGTACAGGAGGAGGAAGTGCAGACTGCAATAAACTCCCTAATAGGGAATAAAGCACCAGGGCTGGACGGCCTGCCAAACAAAGTAATGAAGCTTATCAGCAAATATTTACTACAGGAATTAACTCAAGTATTTAAGGCCATGCTGGATTCAGAACAAATACCATTAGAATTAAATGAAGGCATACTAACGTTTATATACAAATCAGGGGACAAAGCAATAATGAAAAACTGGAAGCCGATCACCTTGCTGAATTCAGATTTCAAAATATTAATGAAAATATTAGCTGCAAGACTATCAAAAGTAGCATACAAACTAATCTCTCTGACTCAATCATATGCAATTCTGGGAAGACAAATACAGAGTCACCTAATATTATTAAAAGTAAGTAGAAGCAAGGGAAGTTAGGCAACACGGATGTAAACTTGGTATCCCTAGACCAAGAAAAGCGTTCAAGCAGGTCAACCATGATTTTTTATGGGAAACGTTAAGGCACTATCACATACCTGAGAATGTAATAAAGTGGTTAAAATGCATTTACAGAACTGCAACTGTCAGACCAATAGTTCAAGGTTGGAAGGGCCTCTTATATGCTTGAAAATGGGAGTCAGACAAGGCTGACCCCTGAGCCCTATATTGTGTGATTTTTATTGACCCCTATTGAGAGCAATAAATGGGGGATAGGAACAATAACAATAAACAGGTAATGACACAAAATAATTGCATATACGGATGACATTACAGTAATGGTACAGGATGAGAGATCCTTGTATAAAGTTTTGGAGATGTGTGAGATGTTTGTGGGCATATCAGGGACACCTCTAAACATGGAGAAATGTATAGGGCAGAGACTGAACTATCAGCTAAGGTGGTAGGGGGTTATAAAAGGTATTGAAATCACAAAAGGGCCAATGAAAATTTTAGGAATATTGTACGGAAGAGAGACTTTAGGTAGACTAAACTGGACAGGAAAATTTACACTGGAAAACAGAAGGTAGCACAATGGAACAAGTGGAAACCAAGTAAAAAGAAAATAATTGATCTAATCAAAACTTATCTAATACCAGTCTTTTTATACATTTGTTTTCTACCACCAAAAGAACTGGAAACAACACTGCTAAAGATATTTTTTCAGACCTGCAGGGGGAGCAGACTAAATCCCATAAATAGAGATATTTTATACTTACCGACAAGGAAGGGGGGTTTGAATATGCCAAGCCCAATCCTATTTTTTAATAGTTTCTTTTTTGATGCCAATATAAAGCCTTTGATAATGAATGTAAAGACAGGGTGGGAATACCTCCTTAAGTCAAAGTGCACCCACTGGCTGCAAATGTATCAATCAATCAATCACTTTATTTAACCAGACATAAACACAGTTGAGCAAGCTCTTTTTCAAGGTAGTCCTGGGCATTAATACAATACAGTACACTTCATAAGATTACAATTACGGTGGACAGCGGAAAAAAAAAAAACATTGTGAAGGTGCCTGTCAATATGGGCCTATACATACCGGTCAACATAATTAACATGCAAAGGTACATAATGCTAAGTTTTACTGGAATGAGAAGAGACAACAATCCCATATAGTCTCCGCTAAGTAACAGCTCATACCTAAATGAAAAAAAATAAGGCGGTATTAAGGAATAGGGTAGAAATTGGGGTGAAAGAGTAGGCAGCCAAGAGGGAGGCCAGAATAGGTAAAAGGTAGAGAATAAGCAGGACCATCTCAGATTAAGGGAACTAGGCTTGTAGGTCCTAGGTTTCTGTTGTTAGGAATGTGGGGTGGATGAGATACTTAGGCATAGGATTTGATAGTGGCACCCGGGGCTTAGGGGTCATCAACATCTGAAATAGTTTCATAATTCCTTCAGATAATCCGTTAATAGATCTTTGAATGTGAAAATGCTTGGAAGTGAGGATAATTTTAATGAGTTTTGGATAGTGTTCCAAAGGAATGGAAGTGAGAAGTTGATTGCTGCTGAGCCAAGGGTAGTTTTCACTCTAGGAATCTGGAAGCAGATTATGGAGAAGCATCTCAGGCCATAGGAACCTTTAGCCTGTTTGAAGAGATCTGAGATGTATGCAGGGAGGTTATCAGATAATGCTCTAAAAAACCAGAGGATAGCATTCCTTTTTCTTCTAGTTGAGAGTGAGATCCATCCCGAAACCTGGTATAGATGACAGTGATGTGTACCACGGGATAGATTTAGGATAAATCTTGAAGCCTGGTGGTAAAGGGTGTCCAGTTTGTTTAGCATCGTTGATGTGCAATGACTATAAAGGAAGTCAGCGTAGTCCAGTATAGGTAGGAATGTAGTTTGTACTAGTCTCATTCTGGCTTCTAATGTAAGTAGGTGTTTAATGCAATAGAATAAACCTAATCGCTGTCTTTGTTTCTTTGAGGTTTCATTTAAGTGACACAGAAAGTTGAGCTTGTTATCCAGCCAGAACCCTAGGTATTTAAAGGTATGAACTACTTCAAGGGGTTCATCTAAGAGTGTTCAGATCTGTGTGATATGTGGACATCCAGAAGTAGACTTTGGTGAGAGAATCATTGCTTTAGTCTTTTTTGGCATTAAGGAGGAGTTTATGAGTGAGAAGGTTGTATTGGAGGGTGACAAAGTCTTTCTGTAAGTACTCATGGGCCAAATCCAAGGATGAATTTGCTGTATAGAGTACAGTATCATCTGCGAATAAAGTGCACATTTGCTGTGCCCAGCTGCAAGTCCAGATTATTGATGTATATTGCAAAGAGGATAGGGCCCAGGATGGAGCCTTGTGGGACTCCTCGTAACAAGGATTTTTGTGGGGACAGATCTTCTTTGGCTTTGACTTGTTGTAACCTATTGGTTAGGTAGCTGGTGAACCATTTAATGGCAGAACTATCAAGTCCGATGTTATTCAGTGCAGTAAGCATGATGGTATGATCCACAGTATCGAAGGCCTTACTTGAATCAAGGAAGAGGGCAAATACATGCTTCTTAGAGTCCTAGCCCATTTGCCAGTCTGTAGTTACTTTGGCAAAGCCGATACTGTACTGTGTTTGGCTCTGAAGTTGGACTGAGCTGGTTTAACAACTTTTGTGAATCCAAATGTTCTCTAAGTTAGATGTTGACAATTTTTTCAAGTAATTTAGAGAGGACAGATAGTATAGAAATAGGCTGGTAATTGTTCAGATCACTCAGATCCCCAGTCTTGAATAATGGTAGGACATGGACAGTTTTCCACAGACAGGTAGCTCACCTTGAATCAGAGAGGTGTTGAATAAGTGTGTAATCAGGGCGGTCAGATAGGTATGGCCAAGTTTTAGGAAGTAAGGTTCAATATTATCTGCACCTGCATTCTTTTTTGTATCCAGAGAAAAGAAGAGGTCCTCCACTTGCTTGAACGTAATTGTGAGGAAGCTGAAGGGAGTGGGATGCGGTTGGTTATGGTGTAGTCTCTTGCCGTGATAAGTTTGCTGATAGGTGAGGTGTCAAAGGCAAGCCCTGCAGTGGCAAAGTGATCATTAAACTTCTCTAGTATATCAGCTTTGTCCGTATAGGTGGTACCATCAGACACAATTTGGTTTGGAAGGGGTGTTGCAGTGGACTGACCTTCGACTTCTTTGAGGATGTTCCAAAATTTGGCAGAGTTGTTTTTATTGTCTTCTAGTTCTTTTTGGAAGTACCTAGCTTTTTCTGATCTATTTAGCTTGGTACAAGCATTCCTAGTGGTACAGAATGTTAACCAATCGGCCTCCAGGTGGGATTTCCTTGTTTTTTTCCACCAGTAGTCCCTATCCCTAAGTGCTTTCTTCAGGATGGGAGAGAATCAGCCCGAGTTTAATTTTTGATTTGATCAGTCTTAGTGGGGTGTGTTTGTCTATTAGCCCCAGTAAAGAGACTGTGAAAGATATTAAATGCCTTGTTAAAGGTGGGGGCTAGATAGAAATCCTGCCAAACGAATGTTGCTTAGATCTTTCAGAAAGTGTACTAGCAGAACTTTTTCAGGCATCTTTTCAGTTTGAATTTTGAGGCCATTTTATTTGGGAAGCATGTTTGATGCTGGCAGTAGCACAATGGTCACTAATATCATTGAAGAATACTCCAGTATGCGAGATATTGTGAGGTTTGTTTACTAGCATAAGGTCCAGGAGGGTGCTGCGCTTCAGGGTTTTTCTGTTAGGTCTGGTTATAGCAGTCACCATTTGTAACAGACCATTAATATCACATAGATCCTTCAATTTCTTAGAGCTGTCATCATTCCAATTTAGATTGAAATCCCCCATTAGAATACATTCAGTATTAACAGAGTCAAGAAGGTTTTGAAAGTGTGGCAGAAGTGTCCAGCCACAAGACGGTGGTCGGTAGCATGCTGCCATAAGGAGCGATTTCTCGCTGGAAAGTGATAATTTTAGAGCAAGGCATTCAAATTCCTTAGCCTTTGAGGTACAGTCAAAGACTGACTGTGAATTTGCTTTTGACATATATTGCAACCTCCCCTCTAGTCAGTCTATCACAGCGGTAGATGATATAACCGGTACGTTGATAGATTTGTCCGGGGTCAAGGTGTGAGCCAAGATTCAGTTATCATGAAGAAATCAGAGATGCATGTAGAGCCAGGTCTGTATAGAGTCAATCTTCTTTATCAAACTACAGACATTGAAATGGAGAAAGCTAATCCCTTTATATTGAGGGAGGTCTGCAGGGGCGTCCAGAGAAATAGGTGGGCCTGGGTTTAATTCAACATTTCCCGAACAGAGTAGGAGAAGCAGTAGTAGTTTTTTAAGGTGGTGTCTTAGCCTGCTAAATAGTCTTTTGTTACTCCTTCTAGCGTACATTGGTTTAGTGGTGGCTGTGTGAAGGGCAGGATTGCTGTTTGCTAGGGATAAAACATAGAGAACTGATAAGGCCGATACCATCCTTGGGAATTGCACGTGTTCTATAGTTATGGCCTGGTGGGAGGAGGGGCATGACCATAGAGGAGATGTCCTTGATGTAGGATGCCATGGTCTAATGTGGGAGGCTATACCTTGGAAGATGATAGGGGAGAGGAAACTGGCCTTTGTCCGAGTTGCAAACAGAAATTTTAGGTAGAGCATAACTTAGTAATATAAGGCAACTATAGAGAAGGATAGGCACAGATGACATTCTTAACATGGAGATATTTCCGTTTACCAGTAATAAACACAGGATTTGCAACAGTTCCTTGACAGGGCCAGGAAATGAGTGGTTCCTGTGGGAGGATGGGGTACCAGTGAAAATTAAGGCCGAGATAACCAATGAGGTGTGGCTGTGATAGTCAGTAGGAGTGAGCTAGAAAGCTGGGGCGGCTTTATGTGTATTTAATCAGGACCTGGGGGTGGGTCGGTGGGCAAAAATTGGCAGCTAGGGCTGCCTTCCTGGAAAGTAATCAGTCCCTGAGGCAAGTCCCGTACCTGCATTTCTGTGAGGGCTGGTGGCTTCGAGACCTGGACTGCTGGTGGCAGTCTGGCAGGTCGGGTTTGTCAGAGAACCACGGCTGTGGCTGTCAGACTACCTGCATTTCTGTGAGGGGCTGGTGGCTTCAGACCTGGACTGCGGGTGGCAGTCTGGCAGGTTGGGTTCGTCAGAGAACCACGGCTGTGGATCTCAGTCTACCTGCATTTCTGTGAGGGGCTGGTGGTTTCAGACCTGGACTGTGGGTGGCAATCTGGCAGGTCGGGTTCGTCAGAGAACCATAGCTGTGGCTGTCAGACTACCTGCATTTCTGTGAGGGGCTAGTGGCTTCAGATCTGGACTGCGGGTGGCAGTATGGCAGGTCAGGTTCATCAGAGAACCACGGCTGTGGCTCTCAGATTACCTGCGTTTCTGTGAGGGGCTGGTGGCTTCACACCTGGACTGCGCGTGGCAGTCTGGCAGGTCGGGTTCCTCAAAGAACCACGGCTGTGGGAAACAAAATCTCTTAGGGTTTAAAAAAATCAGTTGTGACCCCAGAATATATGACACACTTTCTTGAGAATAAAGCAATGGGGAGTTGAGATAGAGCAGATGTTAGCAATGCAGAGGAAACAGCTATATTTTTACATACTAGAAACCACCTGTTCAGTGGAAGAAATCTTTACAAAATGTCCCAGAGAACATAGAAATGCACTAGTCACCTTTTTGAATAACAAGCGAATACCGGAACACATATGGGATTTTCACTGGCTAGCATGCCATGAAAAAATCAATGTGAAGTCAAATCAAAAACACAAACCTCAACATGAAAGGATATGCAGCAGACTACAATGTATAAATAAAGAAGAAATTATAATGCACTTACTATTTCAATGCTGTTTTATTTTGAGAATTTGGAATTTTGTGGCACTACAATGGAGGGAGAATGTTTTTAGCACTATAAGCTATGAAAACATTATGTATGGGGTATTTGGAACTGCATGGCACAAATGACATGCTAGCACCTTACAAATGATGGTAATCTTTAAATGGAGTATTTGGTCCATGAGGTACAATTTTGTGTTACGACAAAAGGAAGGGGGTTTTACAGAACTACTAAATAAAATTACAGTCAATCTGATAAGTATGAGAAAGAAAAAAACTAGCATGACAAGAAGGACATTTTTAGAACTTTGGAAAGGGCTCCAGTAGATAACAACCAATGACTTCCCTATCACATAAAGGTAAAGTTGGACAGACAGGATTGAATGTGAAATAGATGGTGTAGGGAAATGGATATTGAAGGAGCCTCAGGGGAATTGATTAGAATGTTTTGCATTGATGGGAGGGAAAGGTTATTAGAGGCTGTATATTCATATATGTTAAATTGTATTTTTTGTCTGTGGGATTGTACCCCAAAGTTATTAAGACTGTTTGGTGTGACTTAACACAACTGTTGTAAGATGTAACATTGATGTTGTCCAAATAAAAAAATGTCCCTACTCTTTTCGAGACAGCTTAACCTGGTTCAAGGTCAGTTGGCATTCATCTCTAACCCCGTCCCCCGGGTCTTGCCTGAAAATAGGCAGGATTTGTCTAGTGCACTTACCCGGTCAACAAAAACTAAATAAATAAATAAATCTTTAACATCCACCTGAACAGGCAGATGGGACCTCGGTTTAATGTCTCATCTGAAAGATGGCACCTCAGGAGTGCAGCACCCCCCTCATGCTTCACTACAGTGTCAGTATTAGGATATTAACCCAAGCGCCTGGTGTGGGGCTAGAACCCACAGCCTTCTGATCTCCCAGACTCAGAGGCGAGTGTGCTATCTGCTGATCCACTGCCCTACTCCGATCATTTTCCCTGATCACTCAGTCAAAGAAATCTATCAGATCTGGCATGACCTTCACCCTGTGAATCTGTGCTACCTGTGGTCTTGCAGCCCATTAGATTCAAGATACTCTGGCAGTCTCTCTTTCACTAGGGACTCCATCAATTTCCTGACCAATGAAGCAAGACAGACTGGACTACAGTTCCTGGCCTCCTCTCTGCTGCTGCTCTTACAGAACGGGATTATGCCTGCTCTCCGCCAGTCCTCTGGAACCTTTCCTGTTTTCAGTGAGTTGTTGAATAATGCCATCAGTAGTGCAGCAATCACCTCCCTGACTAGTTCCCTTAACACCCTTCGGTGTATCCAGTCCAGTCCCATGATCTTGCTCACTTTTAGATTTGCAAGTCTCTTCAGGACTCTTTCCTCTGAAAATGAACTTGTGTCCACTCCCCCCCCCCCACCAGTGTTTCTGCTGCTCCTTGGTGGTCCATCCCTGTCTCTTTCCACTGTGAAGACTGAACAGATGTATCTGTTCAGGAAGACTGTTTTTTTTCCTGGTCCTCCTCTGTGCAATCTCCCTTTGCCATCCTTCTTATCCTCATTATCCCTCCCCTTGCCTTCTTCTCCTCACTCATGTTCCTGAAAAACGTCTGGTCTTCTTTTTAACCACTTTGGCTGTCCTTTCTTTAGTTTGAGCTTTCAATCCCCTCACAACCTTACCTGCTCCTCTCTGTTTTACTTGGTACACCTTCCTATCCTCATCCTTTTGTGATTCTTTGAATCTCTTGAATGCCACCCTTTTTTCCTTCACCTTCACAGCCACTTTCCTAGAGTACCATAATGGTCCTTTTTTTCCCTCCTGCTTTTCCACATTTCATGCAGATACCGGTTGCCTTCCCTTAATTTTCTCTGCTTTGATACCACCCCTCATTCACAATTCTTCCCTGCTAGGCTGCTTCTGAGACAGTCTCCCATTTCTTTAAAATCCACCCTACTAGGCCAGCTTGGTGGTGCTGAGGGCTGAGGCGCTGGACATTTTACCTTGCGCTATGCTGGCAACCTATGTTCGGGAACGAGCATGGCCGTCACTGGGTCGGTAAGGTAGGGAGAAGGATTGAGCATCCAGACTGCCTCCTCTCTGAAGGGGGGACACCAGCTGGTGCATGACTGGCCCAGCAGAGGCTGGAGGATGGCGTGCTGAGGCTCAGAAAGAGGAGAAGATGTGGCAGACGCTTGAGAGGCATGCGGTATCGTGTGCACTTGCTCCTTGTGACGTCATTTCACACTACATTTCAGGAGGGGTAAAAGAAAAATGGAGGAGAAAAGCAGGCACTGGCGGTCAGAATGATCAGATCCCCGCAGACACCCTCTCCACAATGGACAGTAACCCTCGGCACCAGATTCGTGTGTGACAGTGGGTTGGGGGTTCCCGCTGCCCTACCACAGGAGGCATATCTGTGGAGTAAGCAGAGAGGAACACTGTGAGTGGAGGACTGGACTGGGGATCATGAGAGAACAGCCACTAGTGCCAGGAGGATAATATCAAGAGTAGCTGAAAAAAAAAATCGTCCCTACTAAAGTCAAGGACTTTGGCTTTTTTGTGGCTTGCATCTGCACCTGTCTTAATGCTGAACCACACAGTATGGTGATCACTGGTTCCCAGGGTACAGCCCACTGTGACATGACTGTGCTTTATAACAGCCCTCCTGCAGGACAGGGATTCAGAGGGGCAAAGGGAGATGGCATGTCCCAAACAGGAGTCATTTTCAGCTGTCAGCAAGCTAATAAACCCATAGGTCAAGCAAGGTGCTAAGGGGCCATTTGCATGCCATTATGGACTCATTACATAGAAACGTAGACTTTGATGGCAGATAAGGAATGCTTCACCCACCACCCAGTCTGCCCATTTCCCTACCTATTTGATAAGCTGCAGTTCCTAGTTAACCAACAGCCTACTTCCTCCTACCCCCCCACTAGACGTGCCTTATGTCATTATGTTTCTGAGTAACCACTATAACCTTCGCTTCATCACAGCCATGCTTGAAACCATTTATGGTTGTGGTGTACACCATGTAAGCTGGCAGACTTATTCCACATTTCCATCACCCTTTCAGTAAAATAAAACTTTTTCATCTCTCTCTTGAACTTCCCTTCCCTCAGTTTCCACTCATGTTTCCTTGTCCTTGAACTGTTACTATTCTAAGTAGTTCTTCTCAGTTCACCTTCTTTATTCCTTTCAGGAACTTGAAGGTCACTGTCGTATTACTCCTCTCTTTTCTGATCTCAAGCAAGTACACGTTCAGTGCCTTGAGCTGATCCTTGTAATGTCAGTCCTGTTGGCCCTGAAACATCATGATTACCCTTTGTTACATTGTCTCCAGCCTGCTCTTATCATTCTTGAGGTAAGGACTCCGGAACTGGTCACAGCACTCCATGTGCTAGCATGTTCTGCCTCACCAATGATCAATAAAGAGGTAATACCTTCTTCTACTGTTATTAGTCCTTCCAGTACATCTCAGCATCCTATTTGCCTTATTATAGGCCTTGTTGCACTAGCTTGATTGTTTAAGAGAGTCACTAATGATGACTCCTAGGTCCCTTTCCTCAGCTGTAGTGCTCACATTTTACCCCTCTAATACAGTACCCTGTTCTGGGGTTCTTGTGCCCTAGGTGTATCACTTCCTCTTTTTGACATTGAATTTCTACTGCTAAAACTTAGACCACTTTGCTTTGCACATCACTCTGAATTTTCCTACTTTCTTCATCACTGTCTACCCACCCACTGAGCTCAGTGTCATTTGCAAAGAGGTGCAACTTGCCCCAGATTTCTTCTTTAATGTCCCTGATGAACATATTGAAGAGGTCAGGACTCAGAATGCATCCCTATGGCACCCACCTGTGACCTCCTCTCTTCTGGTTTGACATTATTAATCACTACACAAGTTCTACACCCATATCATTCTAATAATTGGGGCATCTAAATAACAGTTTTGGGTAGAGGGACCACTAAACACCATGGGTCATTTATTATAATAATCAGGGCCATCTAAATGGAGATCAGGGGTTGGGGAACCCCTACATGTCAGGGATCATTTTATTATACTGCTTGGCATCGGAATGGTGACCTGGGGTGGGTTGACAACATGTGTCACCGTGTGCTCAAACAATGGCAGGATTCCAGAAGTGGTAAACAGCATTGCAATTTCAGGAGTTTAGTCCTTTTAAAGCCTTTGTGTAGAGTGTTGTAGCCTTGCAGAAGGGGATTTCTCATTTGCATGGCCTCAGTGGCACATATGTGCATATGCATGATCAGGTTAGCATTGAGGGTCGTAAACACCACACCCGTCAGACTGTGCTATTCTCAACCAGTACAGTGCTAACATGTTTAGTGCTGCAGTAACCTTCTGAAAATGGATGTGTAACTGACTAAAAATCCTGGCCAGAAAGTAAACAAACAAGCATTTGTCAATGCGAATGTGGTCTTGTTTGCATTGGCATTGGTAGTGCAGGAGTTAGAGAGATGCATAATAGGAATGGCAGTGAAGTACTGAACTGGCGCCAACTCACCACACCCTACAGAGACTGACAGGCATTGAGGTGTGCCTTTGGAGTCGTCAGCCATAATGCTCATGCCATTTGCCTCACCCCTACCCTGCAGACACTGATAAGTGTTATGGTGTGTGCCTAGTTCGGCCTATGCTCTCCCCATTCCATAAGGAAATATGCTGAAATAGGTGCAGTATAGGAGAATGGGGTGAACATTGGGGCTGAAGATTCCAAGGAACACTTTGATGCCTGTCACTGGCTGCAGGGTGGGAGTGGGGGTGGAATGGCATAAGCATTACAGCCGATGATCCCAAGTCACACCCCTGATGCCTGTCAGTCTTTACAGGGTGGTGTGTTACAGCTGGAAACCCTAATGCCATGGGTGTTTGTTGGTATTTTCACTCCAGATGTTCAACATGGGCTTTTTGTGACCCCACCTCATGAAGAGTGGCACTTTCAGTTCGTTAGTCAGCTGATTTTGCACAGCAACTGCGTCACAGGTGCAAAAACACATTTTGGGCAGGGTGTGAAAATGATAACTGTACTGCACATGAGGAGGTGTATAAAATGACAATGCTGAAAATCTGGAGTGAAAATATGAAAAAGTGGTGAAGTCATGAGCATGCGTAGAAACTGCACAATGCCGCCTGTAACCCAATTATTTTGGGATTATTTTTAACCACATTTCCAAGCATAGGCATTTGGGACCTCCTTCATGAACAGTGGCACTGTGATTTTGTTAATCTGTCCTGAAAGTTGATTTCCCACAGCGACTGCACCATTGTGTCACAGGTGTGAAACACATTTCAAGCATGATGTGAAAAAAGATAGCTATACTGTTCATAAGGAGGTGTCAAAAATGGCAATGTTGAGAATCTGGAGTGAAAATATAAAACATGTTTGACATTATGAGTGTGCATGAGAACAGCGCAACACACGCCCTAACACAGTCATTTTAGAATTTTTCACCAGATTTGCAACATGGGCTTTTTGGGACCCCACCTCATGAACAGTGGCACTGTTGTTCTTAATCAGTCCCAAAGGTGATTCCAAGCAGTGACCGCAAAATCACCTTCGGGACCGAGTAATGAGATGACAGTGCATCTATTCATGAAGTGGGGTCCCAAGAAGCACATGTTGAAAATCTGGTACCAAAATTCCCAAAAATGGCTGAAATATACAAGTCTCATCTAAACCTAACCTTACTACCATGCCCCTCATTTGTGTCCTGAGAGGTACTTCATGCGCTGCTTCTGCTGGGCGACTCCAAAAAGCTACACATTGTTTGCACCTACATGCCTCTGATTTCCTGCAAACATGGGCTTGAGGAGTTCCTGGCTTTTCACCCCCAGGCCACCAAAAACAATGAAGTAATTTGTCTAGGTGACTTCAATAAGAACTGGATTGGCCCAAATCTCCCTGTCCTTGACTCTAATATAAGCAAGGCCAGCCTAACCCAGCTTGTCTCGGTGCCTACGTGACATTCCAGCAATGGTAATAGTCACACTCTCCTTGACTGGGTACTTACCAACAGACTGGACAAAATCTCTTCCATGACCATGCCACTGGACTCCATTAGCGACCATTCACCTGTCACCTGTGTCTGGGATGCCAGCCTCCCCCCCCCACTCACCCAAATTCATCACCATGTCTGACTTCTCTACCCTCCACACCTTAGCTTTTCTAAGGGATCTTCAGCATGTCAACTGGTCCCCCATATTTGTGACAAATAACACTGACTTGGCTGTAGAATACTTTACCAACTCTCTGCATTCCTCGCAGTCCAAGCACATTCCTTCCATCAGGCGCAGGGTACGGGCCTGCCTACCAAATGTTTAACTAGCCCTCTTCTACATATGCTTAAAGCATGGGACAAACTTTGGACCAGATGGAAAACCTTCTCCCTTCTCTCTAACTTCATCGCATATTACTATCTTCGTAACTCTTGTAAGAAAGTGCTACAGACTGCCAAAGCAATTACTGTACAGGCCTTCTTCACACCACCTCTAGTAACCCAGAAAGGTACTGTGCACAAATAAACCACTTTATGGGACGCACACATCCCAAACCCCCATGACTTTCTAATAAATAAGGACTTCTGTAACAACCCTAATACCATAGTTAATGCTTTCAACTCACTCTTTACTGCCCTCCCTAGCTTTGATGCTGGTTGTCCCCCCGCCACAACTCCTCTCCCCTCCCTGACCTCCCCTCATCCCAAGCTTCCCTGATTCTCCACCTGGTCTCCAGGTTGGATGTCCTATGAGCTATTAACATGATGTCTCCCCATATCAGCGCAGGCCCTGATGGACAGGAACCCAGAATTCTCAAATTAGGTACATCTCTTCTTGCCACCCCTATCATGCAATTGTTCAACCTCTCCACTAGCTCGTGTACTGCTCCCCTTTCCTGAAAAAATGGCAGGGTTATCCCAGTCTTCAAAAAGGGTGATCCAAAAAAACCTAACAAACTACCATCCTATTGCGCTCCTGCTGACCCTCAGCAAAATCCTGGAGTAGCTTATCCATCGCCAGGTATCTGACTTCATTGCCAACTTTAACCTGCAATCTCCTGCTCAGCATGGCTTTAGGCCAAACCACAGCACCATGATGGACCTAGTGCAATTCGTCAGTGATATCAAATCTGCTATGGACCAAGGCCAGCTTACTGGGGCTGTTTTTATTGACATGCAAAGGCATTTCACTCGATTAACCACAATCTGCTCTTGCATCAGCTAGGCTCTATTGGTGCCTCCCAATCCACGCTTGCCTGATTTTCCAGCTATCTGTGGAGCTGCTCCCAGTCTGTCTCCTGTTATAAAGTTCTCTCTGCCCCTGCCCTGCTTCATTCAGGCATCCCACAAGGTTCCATACCTGGGCCCCTGCTCTTTTCTTTGTTTGTCAATAACCTACCATCTGTACCCTCCCACAGTCTCTCCTTACTCTATGCCAATGACTTGGTTCTCTATGTCTCCTCCAGCTCTATTCATGAAATTAACTCCCACCTCTCCTCTGATCTTCATCGTATCCAAACTTGGCTTTCATCCCACCGAGTGGTGCTAAATGCTGCCAAGACCCAGGCTATGCTCTTTGGGTCACAAAGGAAATCTATCACTTCAACTCCATGTCTCCAGGTTTCTTGTCTTGATAGCTCCCTTATGGAAGTAACTCAGTCCTTCAAATACCTAGGGGTCATGCTGGATCCATCTCTATTTTCTCTCTGCATGTCAAAGCTGTCTGCAAATCAGTCAATGCTAAACTGGACTGGCTTACTCAGTCCGGCTAACCTCGGACCCCCGCCACTAGGATCCTGTTGCCCAAGGCCTTCTTCTCCTTGACTCTGCTATTCTCTGCCTGTCTTTGCAATGGCACAGGAAACATCTTGCAAATGTGGGCATTGCCTACAACGTCTGTAGAATTTGCGCTATCTGCTCCTCGCCTTAGGCACCACTGTACGCTGTACTCTGACCTCCACTGGTTGTCTGCTTCCTCCTGCCTGGCTTATTCATTAGTGTCTGACTGACAACATTATTCATTCTTCTATCCCCTCCATACTCGCTGCTATGGTCACCCCTTGACTGCCCTTGTTCCTCTGTTCCATGTCTTTAGCTCTATCTGTCCCAAAATGCTCTACCAGGATGGGTGAACTTGCCTTCTCCTTCTATGCCCCCAAAGTTTGGAACTCTCTTCCACTTGATCTTAGGCACTCCAAATCCCACCTCACTTTCAAGAAAGGCCTCTCCAATTATCTCACCTTCCTTGACATTTGCAAATGTTCCTAGCATCACGAGTCGTACAAATCTACCATCTTCCTGCACTTAAATTTCCCTGTGGCCTCTTGATTCCACCCTTCCACACTCTTCCTCAGCTACAGCTACACACTTTGTTTCCTGTCTCTGCCTCAAAGTTGTCTCCTTGCTCACTTACCAACAGCACTGTCTTGTTTTGTACATTATTAACCCTAAATTTTGCCTGTTTTGTTCCTATTATAACGTGTGATATGTACCTCCTCTATGTACTATGTAACTTGCACCTCTGTATAACTGTTTGGAACTCCTATTGTACAACACTGTATATGTATTTGTTTTTACCTGTTCCTTTATTTGTACTCTCCCGGGTCATGCCATAAAATACTGTGAATTCATACCTGGCACATTCACGCATTGGAGCTGTTTTGCCGCATTGACTTGTATCTTTCTAACTTGCTCACTGCAGTCTGCATACCTTTTGTATTTTGTATACTACATGCCAGCCCTTTTGTAGCCCATTCCATTAACTGGAGGCATATCCCAGAGCTGAGCTGAGTCATTTTGTTGGATCCTTTAAGTTCTGTAAGTATCTGGGGTTTCATTCATTCAAAAACCCATTCTGCAGGCGGTATGTTTTTTAACAACATTTTGTGAAATAAAAGCTTTCATATACAGATGAGTTGTACTGGCATTTGCTTTAATATGCTGGACTGTGAATTCATACCTGGCACACTCATACAGTAGAACTGTTTTGCTGCATTGTCTTGGCAGAAAGGCAGATGGCTAGCCCAACTAACTCTGTGTGTGGCATGGCAACTAAGAGCTGTACTAGCTGCACCTACAAGCACTTGTTATAAGCTGTCAAGTGTGTCTGTTTTGCTGAGTGAGCAGAGGTGAAATCCTTCTGCCCTAAGGCATCTGTCTGCAGAGAGTCTGCATCATGAGGTTGGTCATGAACTGAATGACAAGGCACATCTAGGGTCTGCAGGACTTGAATCCTTAAAGTGGGGTAAGGCACTGCATCAGCAAAGCTTGTGGACACATAATATTGCTAGTCGACATCCCTGTGGGCTGCAAGTAGCATGAAGGGATGTCTCCATACTGTCCAGGTACATTCCTTGAAGACCCTTGGCCAGGGAGGAATGATGCTGTGGTCATTGCTGCAAGCCCCTAGGAGTCCTAACTGTATGGACAGGGTATTATGCATGGCAGTCATGCCAGTGCCCACAGCTGGTCCATTAGGAAACTCTGGTACAGACTGTACCCAGAGTACCCAGAGATCAAGAACTGGTGCAAGGATGGTTCCATGCCCTCTGACAATGTAGACAGAGAGAAGGCGCTGGACCTAGAAGTGGGTGGCAGCTGGGGACCATGCAGGAACTGGACACAGCTGACACTGGTATGGTACTGGAACAGCACACTAGCCACACTTTCATGTTGACTCCAGATGATGGGCCCAAGGGGACACATGATAACTGGGAGTTCAGGGAATGGTGCCAGAGCCCTAGGAAGGTAAGAAGAGCCAGGGCTCTAGGGTCTATGCCTGCACTGTGGGATCATTCAGCAGACCTCACTCTAGTGGAAGGCATGATGAACTAATCTGAGGACAGCTGATCTACAAAAAGAGGAATGACCTTGACAGTGCCTATATGAGAAATCACCAGGTGAGGAGAACAGAACCATTCCATGCCTTCAGGAGAGCTCCAGTCCTCACCAGAAAGGGGCTCAAAAGCTGAGCCATAGGACCAGGAGAGAATTCAATAACTTGGTTGGTCCTCAACCCCAGGCCAATGCCACCTTTGGCACCAAACTCAGGGTCAGAAAACAACCTGCTTGCTGGCTCCCCCAGCCCTGTAGCTGGTGCTGTCCTAGGTGCCAGGCTTGGTTTGGATCCAGCATCACCCCCCAGATCAGTCCCATCTCCCAACACCATGAGTGGGGTCTGCAACTAGTCCGGGGTAGCAAGCAGCACTGGGACAGGAGACAGACCTGGAGGTGGCACCATCACTGGCACCATACCTGGTGTCAGGCTCAGGACTAACACCACAGCTGGAGCCACATCCATTGTGGAGCCCAGCCTTGTCCTCTTCTTCAGATCCACAAGGGCTACTTGAGTCAGAGAGTGATATGTCAACCTCTGTAACAGGATGCTGCTCTCTCCAGCTGAGATCCCTCTCCCAGCACCATGAATGATGCCAGGAGGGGGCCTGATGTAACAGCATGCAAAGCCCCACACACTGACACCTTGAGCAGTGTCAGGAGCTGGGGCAGCACCAGGCCACAACACCAAGGTATACTCTGGTGTAGAACAAGCATATAGCTTTAGCCTCACCACCAGGGACATCCATTGACCAGGATGAAAGGACTGGAGGGTTGCTCAGCTGGCTGCCCACAAGTAACCAGCTGTCCACCAGACCCACTCTTCATGAGCCTCCAACACATCGGCATGAAAAGGCCGAGAAGGTCCTGTGCTTCCACAGTACCAGTGGCACCAGGAAGGGGCCTAGAGGAAAGGCCTAAGGTCCTGAACTTGGCAACATAGGTTCTTGGCATGCCCCCAAAAGTGGGCATTGGATGACCCAGCTTCAGCACATGGAATTCAGGGGTACAGAGATCTATTGAAAAACAGGCATCGCAGAAATCCATATCATGTTCAGGGCCAAGACAGGTCCAGCAATCCTGATATCGGTCCTTCACAATGATTGATTTCTCACAGAAGCATTGATGTATAATTGAGTTTTTGTCCCCCTTACTCTTTTTCTTTGACTCAGACATCAAGAACAAAATAATCAAATGAAGTCAACACTGCAAAAAAACAAACAAACAAAGAAAACCAAATGCTTTAAAGATGTCGCAGTAGACATTTGAAGAAGGTTTAACTGACCCGCTGCTCCCAATGTGTACACTCAATGGTGGGAAGAACAGAACTGAGGTACATGAAGGAGCCATCAACGGTTATTGGCTGGCACATGGCACCATCTGGGTGCATGCTGCATGTGAGTGGTGCTAGTAGCCAATGTCAGTTCCCTCCCTAGAGGAAAGTAAGTCCTTCTGGAGTCCTAGTGCCTACAAGCCTAGACCCAAGTCAATGAATCAATGGTGAAAATTGATTTAGGGAAGATTCCCCCAATGGCAGGATGATCCACTAAACTGTCACAATCTCTGCACCACCAATCAGGCTTTGCTCCCATCTCACTGTGACTGACTGCAAATGGCCCTTCCATCCTGACCCCATGGGGGGTTGTGGAGGATCTTAGAACAAGCAAGTCCTGGCTAAGGAGATAATCTCTATGGAAAAAGAAAGAAATAAAACACAATTTGGGAAGCAAAACCACATACAGTTATACCATATAAGCAGGGCATGCACTATGTGGCAAAACCATGACAGACTTATTAGTGGAGACCCAGTGCCTAGCAAGGCTTGGTCCACCTTACAGTGCTCTTTAGACATGTTATAAGAAACCTAGGGTTTCTGAATATCACCAGTGAGGCATCACAGTGCAGTTATTCAGAACAGGAACATGCAAATCATGCATATGCCAGCTGAGCTCCTGATGAGAATTAGGCCCTAAGGGCTTGCTGCAAAAAATATATATTTTTGTCTCTTAACCAGGAACCTTGCTTAAACAAAACATTAAAGTAAACAAACAAACAAACAAAAAAAACCTAAATCAAAACAATCTCTGTACAATATAAACCAGGAAAGCATTTTGCTTATACTATCACAGTTCATGCAATGTTTCCCAAGCATTTAGCTCAGATAAACTGCTGGACTAATGCAAGAATTAGTTACACATAAATCATATCAAAACCTTCAATTATAACAGAAGAATGCATGCAGTTCCTCTGTTTATATTGTTTGACAGTAATATATTATGAATGTCATAAGTATTAGCTTCCACACACAAATGTGTTTTAACATTAAATGAAGGCACCACTCAGTTAAATAAATTACTGTATATTTAAATTAGTCCTAAAAGTTTACTGTCACATCACAGTGTTCTGAAATTTGATTAAAGATGTGCAAGCAAACCAAGATGGAAAACCCCATAAAGAAGTAGATGAAGAGATAGCCCTGTTTTGTTTTCCTTTTGCTCTGCAGCTTTGAACAGCCTCTCACCAGGCCAGCAGTGATCTGAGTGCAGCAAGAAACGAGTACATGGGCAGGCCATTCCAAGGGTGGAGCTAATTTCAGTATACAGTGTATTTGTTTCACTATGTAGTTTATTTGTTTCAGTATATAGTTTATGCAGAATGTTTCAATATACTGTGTATGTGTCTCACTATGTAGTGTATCTATTTCAGTATATAGTGTATGTTTATTTTTATTGCTGTAGGCAGAGCCTACAGCCATCCTGCTGTAGCTCAGCTGGAAAAATGGGATACCATGGCACACAGTTTTTGGAGTTTTCAGTGTTTCCTTCCACAAATGCAAATCACTATGCCATTTGAATTAAATACTTACTTCTTTCTGTTTAGAATGTTAGAGACAGAACACCAGGCTGCTTTTCTCTGAAAATCCTAAAGCACTGTGCAGAATTCTTAGTAAAAGTGCACATTCCAAACAAATCTAAATATCTTTAAAACTATTCAGGGCACATAATAGAAAACAGCATGAAAATTGTTCAGGACAAAATGACTTTTCACATGAGGGTAGTCACTAATCTGAATTCCTTATATTTTGTAAATTATGGTCATCTTATTACCTGTATTTCCATTTTTCTTTATAAAATTCACATTTCTGAAGGCTATTTTTAAAAAAATATAAATAATTTAGATTAGTGACTGCCCTCATTTGAAAGGTCTTTCTGTCCCAAACAACATTCATGTTGGTTGTGTATGTGTAATTTTGATACTTTTAGAGATATTACATTTCTTTGGCATGACTCTAGCTACACTTCCAAACAGCCTCATTTTGTTTTTTCACTGACTGAACACAGTTGGAGTCATGCCAAACAAATGTAAATATCTTGGAAAGTATACAAGTTACATGTACACAACTAGCATGAATGTTGTACAGGACAAAACCACCTTTCAAATGAGAGCAGTCACTAATTATATTTTTTAAATATAGCCATCCGAAAGATGAAAATTGTGAAGAAAAATGAAAATTCAGGTAATCAGGTGGCCATTGTTTAAAAGAATATAATAAGTGCAGCTTAATGAATATTCTCATTTGAAAGGTCTTTCTGTCCTGAACTCCTTTCTTACTGGTTGTGTATGTGTAACATCTGTACTTTTAGAGATATTTGCTTGGTTTGGCTTGACTTCTATTGCACTTCTAAACAGCCTCATGTTTGCAAATCACTATGAAAGTTCAATGAAATTCTTTCTGTTGAGTAGACCAGACAACTTGTCTCCTCATGCCTGCTTTAACTCATTCAGACCCATTGTGTGTTTAGAATGTTGGAGACAGAACACCAGTCTGCTTGTCTCTGGCAATCCTAAGGCACTGTGCAGAATTCTTAGCAAATGTGCACACATTTCAAAGAAATCTAAATATCTTTAAAACTATTCATGGTGCACAACAACAACCAACATGAAAGTTGTTCACGACAAAAAGACCTTTCAAATTAGGGTAGTCACTAATCTGAATTCCTTATATTTTGTAAAATATGGTCCACTTATTGCCTGTATTTCCATTTTTTGCTTTTACAAAATTCACATTTCTTATGGCTATTTTTTTTTTAAACTATGAAGAATTTAGATTAGTGACAGCTCTCATTTAAAATGCCTTTTTGTCCTGACCAACTTTCATGCTGGTAGTGTATGTGTAATTTGTATACTTTTAGAGATATTTATATTTGTTTGGCATGACAAAGAAGAGAAATGTGAAGAGAAGAATAGGAGGAAGGGAAAGAAGGTCAGATTCTAGGTGGAGGATGGTGTCTCTGAATGCATGGAATCTTGGAAACAAGATGGACAATCTGCAGTCACTATTAGCAGACAAGAGGGTGAACATAGCAGCAGTAACCAACACTTGGGCATCACCACACCATGACTGTGACCTTGCAATCTCTGCATATAAACTATACAGAAGAGACAGTGTAGTCAGGCAGGGGTAGGGTGGCAGTTATATCAGGTAAGGAATAACTTGCATAAGAGAGGAGTCAGAGGAAGGGAGGAGGAAGCATTATGGGTTCAGTTACAGTTCAATAGAGGAAAAGGGTGAGGTGGGGTGGTTTACAGATCACTCAGATAGGATGAGGAGAGGGATAGGGAACTGAGCTCACAAATATTGGAAGCTGTAGGAAAGGAGAGGTAGTAATTGTGGGAGACTTCAACCTGCCCAAGGTGGACTGGAGAATACCATCCACAACATGTGCTAGGAATCAGGTGATCCTGGAAATACTGCAGAGTGGGTTCCTGACTCAGGGCATCACAGACCCAACAAGAGCAGAGGCAATTCTTGATATTTTTTTTTAACTTCACTTTTATTGGTCTTCATATATATTCAACAGTGTAATACATTATTATTGAGTTATAGACATCTTATGTGGTTATCTTTATAAGACGCTTTTCTCCTTAATCAGATTTAACACAGTGTAGCTACTTATTAAGATAAATATTAATCTAAGACTCATTTGCCTTTACACATGTCTTGACCCTGTTTGTTAATCACCCAATAATTTACCCAAAACTCATACACTTTAAACCAACTCATTAAGGCAATTTTAACTGCATTCTCCAGATCTCTTCTTATACTATGATCTAATCCATCAGACTAGGTGTTCCCATTTCCAAGTGCCATAGGGACCAGATTTGTTGAAACTTTTCCTGTTGCAACCTTAGTTTACTCATGATACTTTCCATTCTCTCAGCTCCTTTACTCTAGACCTCCACTCTTGTATCATGGGAGGAGCGGGGACAGCCATTTAGAAGTTATGCATTTTAAAGCCACTACCCTTAGAAGCTGAGCAAGTTTGTTGTCAGAAAGCAGTGTGTGGAGGCCCAGCACCAGATCCTTTCTCGTGAAAGGTATTTGGAGACCTGTGACCTTCTGTATCTGTGTGTGTGTACCAAATGCCAGAATCCCTGGATCTTAGGGCAGTTCCAAAAGAAATGGGTGTGGGTTTCCTTGTTGCCGCAGCCCCTCCAACACAAACTGAAATGATGAATATTAAAATGCTTAGTGGCTGTTGGAGTCAAAAACATCTTAATATTACCTTCCAATTGAATTGTCTCCCATGTGGGAGAGCTTGTGACACCCCATCCCCTAGAAAATCATCTGATCCAGTGATTCAGCATTATTGTAATTTCTAGTTCTGTTTCCCACTTTTCCTTCACTTTCTTCAGTGGTGTAGAGACCTGTAGATTTAGGATCTTATATAATTGTGAGAGGGAATGAGAGTTGTCTTTGAATATTACTGAGAAATAAAAGAAAGATTCTAGCTCTGTTCTCTCCCATCTTATCTGTTGCATCACCCTTGGTGTTAATAAGAAGAGTTGCACTTGCAAGTGTCTATAATGATCTTCTCAGCATAGGGAGAACCCTATCAGTCAGTTGGGCAAAGGATGAACAGCCCGTGACATGAGACACTGGGAGAAAGTTGTCAGGTTCGAGTGGCTCAGAAGTCAAACCCTGGGTCAGTCCTTGGGGGGACAAAGGTCTGGTCATGTCTGATCAGGGACAAAGGTCCTAAGCCCTCAGGCATTTGTGTCAGCTTTCTAAGTCTGATCATTACCTTAAAGGAGTGATGGATCCAGGGATTGCCAATGTTCCCTCTAAAATGTGTCGGGATGGTGTTTTTTGGTAATGTCCATCGGGCACAGCCTTTTAGCGCTGCCTCTTCCAGCTGGTACCAGCCCAACTCCTCTCTGTGCTTTGCCTAGGTACATAACTGGGTGCCTCTAGCTGCTAAGTAGTAGTGATTAAAGTTCAGAAGGGCTAAGCCCCCGTTTCCTCTGTGGGCCTGCAGAATATTCATGGTTATCTCGGACACTTCTTTGCCCAAATGAAACATTGTGTTTCTTTTTGTAGCTGTATCCAAAAATCTCTAGGTATTTGAATTGGGAGGGTCTGAAATAGAAAGGTGAGGCAGAGCAAGACATTCATTTTTAGGGTTTGCACTCCCTGTATAAAGTCGGGACAAAAACTGCCATCTAGCCATGTCCACTTGCAGGTCTTGGAATAATTTTAGGTAGTTATTTCAGTATAACTGTGAAATGTCTGCTGACATTTTGATACCTAAGTATCGAAATGTGCTCTTGGGGGCCCATGCCAATGGAGAGTTGGCTTTGAACCTCTGAGGAGGGATACCATTCAAAATCAGCACCTCAGATTTATCTAGATTAATTTTATATCCCACTAAAGTACCATGTGTTTCCAGTGTTTGTAGAAGCGGAAGCACCGAAGTCTCTCGATCAGCCACAAAAAACAAAGAATCATTGACATAAAGTGCAATCTTCTGCTCTATACCCTCACCCCTTTATGTTCCGTTGTGCCCTTATCTCTATTAGAGATGCAGCGAATTTAAAATTCGCTGGCGAAGTGCACGTAAAGTGGGCACTTCGCGTTGCGAGTGGGCAATGCAAAGTGCTCCTTCGCCTTGTCATTACCACTTTGTGTTGGCAGCAATGAGAATGCGGGCAAGGCGGTTATGATCCTAAGTGATCCACTTGGTGTTTCAGACTTGGCAGCCCCCACAGATCACATGGCTTACAGTACTGTAAGTCACATGCCTCTAGCCAGGCAGGAAGGAAGTGAGTCACAGACAGTTTCACTTTCTCCTGTGCAGACTGAGAGAGAGTGTGTGTGTACTAGAGAGGAGTGTTTTTTGATTGCAGAGAGTTAAAATTTAATACTTAAACCAACAGCTTTTTAAAGCTACATTTTTTGTCTTTTGTACTGTTTTTACTAATTTGTTCTTTCTGTAAATTTTATTTTCTTATCTACTTAGTTGTTTGTCTGTGTGTGTGTGACTGTGTGTGTGTTGTGCTTGTGTCGTGAGATGGAGCAGGGTGAGGGAATGTCTGGGGCCGGGGCAGCTCTGGGAGAGCGTGGTAGTATGCGTCGTCGTACTGTGCGCATGCATGGGGGGCATGGGCACCCATTTGTGTTGGACTGCTCTAAACTTCTGAGTGTCCAACCTCTGGAAGCAGGATCAGCACCGCCTCCTGACTCTGAGGCAGTTCAACCAACACCACCAGCACCACCACCAAGTCCAGCACAAGGTCTTTTGGAGCAGGATGTGCCTGTTCCCCCAGGCCCAGGTGTGGATCCCACCATCAGAACTGTTGAGCAGTGTGAGCAGCCTACTGCCAGTTCATCTGGCCCTCCCTGCCCTGGTCCTCCACACCTCCGTTGTTTGGCAGTTTTTTGACTGTGTCGGGGGGGCAGCAGTGTGGGTAAGTGTTGCCTATGTGTGGTGGAGGTGCACCATGGCCCCCGGGGGAGTCACCTGAGGACTGGGGGCCAGCGCACCCATATGCTTAATCACCACCAGTTGGAGTGGCAGACTGCCACAGAACAGACCATGTCTGCACCTGCTGGCCATTCCATGGCAGAGGGTGATGCTGTGCATAGTGAGTGCAGCATCCCTAAGAAGATGAGGCCACAGCAGCACCTGTTGCTCCACCAGCACCCACACCCCCACCACCACCCAGCAGGTCAGCCTGTCGAAGGAGTGGACGCCAGAGAACTGCATGTAACACTGTCTGACTTGGCAGTTCTCTGGAGTGCTGTTGAGGAGAACAGCGAGAGGATGAGTGCTGTGGAGTAGCGGCTGGATGACATAGAGGGACATCAGCTTCAAATTATGTTCATGCTGGAACTGCTGCTGGATCACCATAGGATCCCACATTAGTTTTGTTTCCTCACACCATGTTCCCCCCCCCACCTTCCTTGCTGTGCCATAAAATGTATTCCTCCACCATCCTTGACCCTTGTATGTAATTATGCTCTTTTTTTGTTGTCTTCAGTATGCGTTACACTTTGTATTCTGGGGCCCTTCCTTCTGTTAAGTGTCTGTGTGTTTTGTGTATGTGCACTGTTCTGGCGCCTCATTTTTCTGCATCCGAAAAAGGCATCTGTCTTGTGTCCAGAAAATTGACAAGTAGTAACACAGTGAAATGAGACTGTTTCAGCACATACAAAGTCCCCAGAATTTATGGCGCATTCAGTCATGCACAACAGTGGCACAGAGTCCCAGATTTTTCTGCAGGCCCAGAATGCATCCTCCTTGTGTGCAGAGAAGTGAAAAGTGATCATGTCAACTGGATTGAAAGGTGCCCTTTGGATGTACAGTAATAGTAGCCTTGGTGAGTATATATATATATATATATACATATATATATATATATATATATATACACACACAGTGTGTATATATATATATATATATATATAGTTGTGTATTTTGTAGGTGATGATGAGGGGGTTGAACTTGACATGGACATGTATTCATGCTATTGTTCTGCATCACACACAGGTGACTTTGTCTCCGAACTGTTGCTGTGCACCGTCCCGTGCTCAATGAGAATTTCTTGCACTTAAATGGAACTGGATAATTCTCAAGCACATGAAGGTAAGTATTTCTTTTTTTTTTTGGGTGGGGGAATCATATTTTCAGTTTTGTCTGTAATGGTTTGTTATTTTTTTATTTCTTCATAGATTTCATCAGCATTCTTCTGGAGTCCGGTTCTTAATGATGGTCATGGTCATGGAATGAAATGACTTCTGCGTGTTGCATGTGTGCCCAAGCTCGGGTTGGGTCAGAGTGTGCCTGATCTTGTTTATGAACTTTTTTGGATCAGTCCCGGTGGTGGTGGTCCAGGGTGGGCAGACAGACTCGAGGTGGCAGCAGACTTGGATAACATCAGTCCCGGTGGTGGTGGTCCGGGGTGGGCAGACAGACTCATGGTGGCAGCAGACTTGGATAACATCAGTCCCAGTGGTGGTGGTGGTCCATGGGGGGCAGACAGACTCATGGTGGCAGCAGACTTGGATAACATCAGTCCCGGTGGTGGTGGTCTGGGGTGGGGAGGGCACACCGCCTTTTAAATACTGCAGTTAAAACCTGCCAACATCAACCACATCATCATCCTCTTAAAGAAAACTGCCCTCACAGTCATCAATGTCTGAAGTCTGACCACTGGGAAATTCTTTCTCCATTGTGTCATCATCTACATCAGTGGTGGGCCGTTTCAGGCAGCTACTGCCAGTGCCACCAGGATGCTCCATTTCACATCAGCAAGACCACCATGACTAGGCCGGGTATAAATACCGAGGTTGCAGTCTGTGCTGATGTGCCTCTCATTCATTTTAATGAATGTTAGCAAACTAACATTTGCAGGAGACAGGTTTGTCTGACAATCCTGACTATTGCACCTGCTGAGCTGAATACCCTCTCAACACTTACACTGGAGGGTGGGCATGTGAGGTACTTCAGTGCCACTGCAGTCAGCTCTGGCCATTCACTGACCTTTCCACTCCAGTACAAAGAGGATCTTCACTTATTGTCAGATGCCTGTTTTCAGACAAATATGAGTCAACCATTCTTTGTGCCGCACTAAGTCCGATTGTTGATGCATCAGCCTGTTCCCAGGAATCATTGAGGTCACAAATACCCACTTGGGACAAAACCTCCCAAAGCGAGTTGACACCAACCACTTTGGATGACAGACCTCCAGGAACTACAGTCCTCTTACCCTTGCATGATATGCTTGCTGGTCCTCCAGCTACACCTTCAGCTGGATTATGGTGCTGAGGTTTGCCCCCCATGGACCACCACCACCACTGGGACTGATGTTATCCTTGGCACGTGACTTCTGTGCCCCATGAACCAAGCGAACCAGTTGACCACTGACATTTTTTACCTGTTCAGGCCCTCCCTGCAGTACTGATGGAATTCCACGTTTGTATCGTGGGTCCAGCATTGTTGCCATGGCAAAGTTGTCACTACGCTGAATGTTCACAATGTGACAATTCTGGTCAAATACTGTCAGCATGTGTTGCAGCAACATACTGCTGTCACCGTCTCCGGCAACATCGAGGCTATGCTGTACATTCACCAATGTCTACCTCAGTACCTGCAGCAGTGGAATTGATTGGCTAATGGAGGCAGACTCACCACTCACTGCCTGTGTGGCATGTTCAAAAGGCCACAAAATTGTTATTACAGAGTCCATGAGGCGTCACTGTTCAGTCGTCATAGACATGGAGGCCCCAGAACTCTCATGGCTAGTGTGCATAACAAGATATTCTGTGATGGCTTTGTATTGTTCATACAACCTCGCTGCCATGTATAACGTGGAGTTCCATCGGGTGACAATTTCCAGCTTCGAGCGGTGCTGAGGCAGGCTGTTTTGTATGTGCAACTGCCGCAGTTGGTCACGGGCCTTTCCAGATCTTGAAAAGTGAGAGAAGATATGTCGTGCAATGGTCAGCATTTCCTTTATGTCATGGTGCTACAGAAACTCCTGAACCACAAGATTTAAACAGTGGGCCATGCATGGAACACAAAAAAAACACCACTCGTGATGCATTTCACCACATTTGACCCATTGTCACTTGCTATGAACCCAGATCTCAGGGACAGAGGGTTTAGCCATCTATCAATTTCAGTCAGTACCATGTCCAACATGTTCTCACCAGTGTGTGAACAGGTCACACTGTGCATAGCAATTGTTGCATGCTGGCGAATTCCAGGAAGATTGCTACCATGACAATCCACCTTCCTACACTGAATATTCACACTACCAGCATCACAAACAACCCCCAGCACCTGTGCCCAGTGTGCAGTTATACACAGATATGAACTCCCCACTGTTTTGCCACTTGTCCACATATCCATACTTAAATGGATGAATGGAGAGAAGGAATGTTGAAGGGCATGTCTTACTGAGTCTGAGACAGTGCGGAACTACTCAGGAACAGCACGGGTAGAAAAGTATGTCCTGGATGGGACTTTCCATTTTGGACAGGCACAGGCAGCAAACCACTGGAACCCAGAATTCTTCACAAAGGAGAAGGGCAAAAGATCGATTGCCAGCATTTCCGCTACAGCAGCATTAAGTTCACCTGACACTGTATGATTGGGGGGGTACTTCAGCTTATGCGCAAAAACACCCTGTAACATGGGCTGACTTAAACGTTTTACAGGGTGTGTGTTGGTCACAAATGGTTGTGCTCTGTGATGAATGGCATTGGCAAGGGGTGGAGTGTGGACATTTGATGAAGACGGTTGCACAGGTGATGATGACAAACCCAGAAATTATGTTATTTTTCCGGATTTGCCAACCGGGGTTGATGTACCACTTGCACTAGACATACTGCATTCACCACCACCACCACAAAAATTGCTACTTTTACCAGCACTGGACAACATTTCAAAGTCATTATGGTCTCCACCTCATCATCATTATGCCGTAGTAATCCTCTGCTCTTATTGCCATACTACTGCACAGTTTAATTTCCTACTGGGCTTAACAGTCATGGAAGGGGATAACATGCTGGCTATGGCTGCCACCAGTGATACGGGTGAATGCCCAAGTCTGGTATTAGCTGCCATCTTGTGCTGGGTCCACAGATCCAAGTGCCTATTCTTAAGATGCGTGTGCTGTCCTCCTGTCCCAAGATGGCTCCCCTTTTTACCTCAGCTCACATGCACATGGCAAACCTGGCAGATTGCAACTGAATCATCATTTGCATCTTGAACAAAAAAAATCCCAAACAAGGGACTGTGATGCTCTGCTTTTAACATGTCCATGATGATGTGGCTTATTTAAGTCTATTATTTTAAGCACTGAAGTGGGGGGGGGGCACGTGATGTTTCTGGCACTGCATACCTGAACTGCAACTGACCACCATGACTACCTATCATATTGAGTACTGGGTCGTCATCATCATCATCATCCACTAAAACCGGTACATCACAAGTTTTTATGGAGGATTCTGCAAACAGATTCAGAAATTTCAGACACAGCCACTTTTAATTTCTTTTCTCCGTTCCCAACTGGGGTCAATTAAATCATCATCATATTCATCAACGTCACTGTCACACATCCACATCTTCTGCTTGGATGCTAACATGTGGACTGCATGTTGCAACAAGAGCAACATCATCATCATCACATTCATCATCAGCATCTACACCACCATCGTAATATTTTCACCACACTGTGAATCACTGTTGCATGGAAAATGAGTGACGTTAAGTGCCACGGTGGATGGAATATCACATTGTATGCTATCGTTGACATGATCATCAGAATGAGGTTCAGTTAATGGGATGTTACTGGGAAGTATGACATCATCTACACTGTCACTCACTTGCATTGCTTCACACTCAATATGTTTGGATACGGTACACTGGTTGGAATTAGAACTTGACGCAACAATGCTAATACTACCTCCACCACTGCTAACACCAGTAACACTAACACCACCGGCTGGGAAAACATCATGTCCTCCATCTATCAGTGAAGCCACTGATTGGGTTGTAAAAAATACTGCAGGAGAAATACCTTTCCTCACATCACCAATGCACTTCTCTGTCCGTGTACTACTACCACGCCCACAGACCCTCTTACTGCCACCATTGCCATGGCCAGAAACAGTTTTACTTGCACTTCTCTTTGCAGGCATTTTAGGGGATCAACCACAATATTATTACCAAATTCAGATTTTGATACGTTCACTTTCTGACTGGAGGTTTGCTACTCGCTACTATTGCTAGCTGGATGTGTAGCAAAATAAACAACTGTGGCTTCAGCAACAGATAAGGGGACTACTGTGTTGTGACACTGTCATGGAATTAAAACAACTTCAGTAACTAGTGGTGCTGATGGGGTCACAAAAACAATCCAGTCTGGTAAAAAATATCTTTTCAATGTGGGGGCACTGAATACAGACAGTACTGATTTTTACAGCACTACAAGCAGCAACACTAAGAACAGAGAACACAATCGCAGTACAAAATCAGGCAGCTGCAGTAGATAGCAGGTTCACATTGCTGCACTTAGTTGCACTTACACTGATCTGTGCCACAAATTTTAAAAGGTGTATTATATTTGATGCACACAACACTGCACACACAACACAGAACACTTTGTGTACAATGCTGAACAAGGAATGCGATGCAAATGCAAAAGTTCAGTGTACTCAGTGCCACGTAATGTAAATTTGTAATTTAAACAACCTGACCTTATGAAATGCTGCACCACATTCACACAACAAGCAGCAAGAAAATGTGTACTATCACTGACAATTTTACTATGTGTACAGTAACACAGTCAGTTATATAACAAAAATATTGCCAAAACACAAAGAAATCACTAGTTCTCCAACTTAAATCTACCTACACACAGATACGCCCCTCCCCCACACAGCACACTTCACTGTCTTTCACCACACACACTCAATGTTGTAAATTTACATTCAAAATCCACACACAAACAAAAACGCTCGATGATGTGAGCACAGGAGGGTTTCCTACAATCAATGAACTACAGTTGGATCCCCAAAAAGCAAAATTGCTTTTTGAACAGCTTTTAAAAGATTCCTACAGACAGCTATCAGAACACACTGTCTCCTACTCCTTCCTACTCATACTACATTGAACTGAGGCTGTGCAGATCAATATAGAGCCCATGTGACCTGAAACTGCCATGAATCACTGCAAAATCCTCCTGTGGAGCTCAAAAACAAGGCAAAGTGAGGCGAACTGAACTGCCACCAATGTACTTTGCCTTAAAAATTGAAAGAGAAGTGACCAGTGGAGGCGGAGTAATGCGAAGTAGCTGTTTTCAATGCACTTCGCATTCCTCATTATAACGCGAAGTACTCCGCTAGCATTGGAGCACTCTCTGAGAATCTGCCTTTACTCATGAATCACTTCACAGAGTGGATTGAGCCCACTTCACCCACCACTAATCTCTATTGCCAGAGACTCAGGCAGGACGGCAAACAGCAAAGGAGAAAGGGGCATCCTTGCTATGTCCCCTTTGTAGGGGGATTCTTTCTGAAAGATAACCATTGACCTTCACTCAGGCTTCTGGGGCCGAATAAAGTGTACTTATAAGCCCTGCAAATTTATCACCCAAGCCAAACTGTTTTAAAGTTAGGTCCAAAAAGACCCCGTCCACTCTGTTAAAAGCCATCTTGGCATCCATACTGATGGCAAGTTGGAATTCCTTTGTAGCTTTTTGGGTGAGACTACATTTAACATGCATCTGATATTGTCTGGTATAAATCTGACTGATATGAAACCAATCTGATCTCTATGTACTAGGAGTCCTAATATCTTTTGTATGCAGTCTGCCAGGATCCCTGTAAAGATTTTTAGGTCTACAGGCAGTAGGGAGATGGACCAATATGATTTGCAGTCTTCGGGGATTTTGTTTGGCTTGGGTAAAACTGAAATTTGTGCCTGGTTCCATGATCTTGGGGTTGCCCCCTCTCCTCTCATTATTTCATTAAATGCTGCTGTCAAGGTAGGGACCAAGGAGCCACTAAATTTTTTGTAGAATTCTGCTGCAAATCCATCTGTCCCTGGCACTCTTCCATTGTTTACTTGCTTGATTTTTTTGTATAATCTCTGTTTCAGTTATATGGGCTTCTAAGCTTAGACATTGGTTGTCTGTTAGTTTGGAGGTGTTTAATTTATTAAGGTATGAGGATATTCTTTCCCAGTGGTCTGGGCCTCTCTCAGCCATATATAAGTCCCTATAAAATGTCTGAAATACTTTACTATTTGGGAGGGAGATACAGTAGGTGTGCCATCTATTGGATCCTAAGCCTCAGCACTGCTCTGGAAGTCACTTCTTTGTGCAGTTGCCATGCTAGCAATTTCCCAGTCCTGTTGCCCTGTTCATAATATTTTTGTTTAGACTATCTAAGTTGGCCTTCTATTTGGGCATCTAGTCTTTTTTTTTAAGTTTAATCTTATTTTGGTCTAATAGTTCTTTTATTTTTGTGTCTAGGGTGCATTGGTGTATTGCTTCTAATTATGTATTGCTTCTAATTATGAGAGTCTTTGCAATTCTTGATCTTGTGCTCACAAATGGGAAGCATTTACAGGAAATACTGATCAGGGAGCCATTGGGTGGGAGTGACCATTGCACAGTGTGGTTCCTGTTAGATATGGGCAGGTAAAGCATCCCAACTAAGACCAAAATCTTGGATTTTAGAAGGGTGGACTTCAGGAAAATGGGTGAAGTACTAAGGAGCCACCTGGCGGGCATCAGACCAGATATGGCAGTGGACCAAAGGTGGTTCATCATTAAGGAAGGAATACTGGTTGCCACAGAGGAGTGTGTTTGACTCGGGGTAAGAACACAAGGGCAAAACGGAAAAGAGGCTGGCCTATAGAAAATTCAGAAAGACCAAGAGAGAGGTGGCTAGGGAAAATTACCAAGATTGGCTAGTGAGGCAAGTAATGAAGTCTGATGAGTTACAACACAGAAGGAGCTGCAGATAGCTGAAGGAATTAAAAAGGGGGTGAAGTCTATTTTTTGCTATATAAGTGAAAAAAGAGACAAGAAGGAAGGGATTGTTAGGCTTAAGAAAGGGAGGAGTGAGTGGAGGATAATGGTGGAAAAGCAGAGATACCAAATGAATACTTCTGTTCCATCTTCATCAGGGAGAAGGACAGACCATCGCCTTCAGGAGGGAGAAGAACAGCAGGGGAGGAACACAGATGTAGTGATAAAGGTATAGAGTGAGGGATGGGCTAAGGATAGAGTGAGGATGGGTTGCTAGCATTAAAGGTGAAGAAATCACCAGGCCCAGACAGAGTACATCCAAGGGTACTAGGGGTGGGTGAAAGTTGTGAATTCCACTTTCGTGGAACTTCCACAAAATTTTGGATATTTCACAGAAATTTTTGAACTTTTGCTATTGGCAAAACTGGGATTTTCTTTGGATTTTCACAGAGTTCTGTGGACTTTTTTTGTGAACTGTGGAAAAATACATATAAACTGCGGAATTTATTCTATCCACAGTTTAATGAACTGTCAGTGAATGAGTGCCTGCTTGTACAACCATGCAGTCATTCACTGACAATTCAGTGGGCCACTGGTAGTGGAGGAAAGAGGAGTGCTGCACTGGTGCCCACTCAGGGGTAGGGTGGGGAAGGGAGGAGAGTGGGCTGGTGGCAGATGAACTGTAAGGGTGGTGGTTGGGGGGGTCCAATAGATACTAGGGAACTGGGATTATTTTTTTATAAGGGATTTGGGATGGGGAGGTCCACTAGACACCAGGGAATACTGGGACTAGAGGGGGATGAGATGGTGCACTGCTGGCTGTTTGTGGATTAAGGAATTCAGGATAGGGGGGGTCCACAAGACATCATGGAAATAAAATGTTTTTGGAGCCATAATTGGTGGATGGGGGGGCTACTAGAAACCATGAGGGTCCAAGAAAAGGATTGGAGGTATTTACAGGGACCCCTGATCAGTGAGGGGTGGTTTAATGAATTAAACTGCAGTTAAAAGCCTCAGAAATTACCACTGGCAGTGATCCTTTCTCATGTATTTGTTTCCTTAGTTTAATAAATTAAACCACAGTTTTATATTTTTCCACAGTTTTAAGGCAGAATTTCTGCAAAATTCCAAAATGATTTCCACACTTTGGCGGAAGCAAAATTTGCACTTTCACCAAAATTCTGCTGGCAGAAATTTTTTTGCACATCCCTAAAGGGTACTAAGGAACTAGGGAACTAGCTGAGGAGCTGGCAGGGTTACTTACAGACCTATTTAATAGTTCACTAGAGTCAGGCATGGTACTGCAGGACTGGAGAACAGCACATGTGGTGCCCTTCACAAAAGCAGTCCCAAGAATGACCCAGGGAATTACAGATGAGTCAGTCTGACCTCAATTGTGGGCAAGCTCATGGAGAGCATATTAAAGGAAAGGTTGGTGGAATATCTAGCACATTGTCTCCGCTTGGCGGAGAGGCCAACATGAAATGCCCACTTTGCCTTTTTATTATTACTTCTTCACATTGTCATTCCACTTTTAGGCGAAGTAAGGCAGAGTGGCAACAATATAGGCAGCCCCCCCCACACACAGTCACTAGAATTAATGTGTATCCCCAAAATGCTACTGTCATCTTGTCTCCAGAAAATTCTCCAGTGCTTAGAAGTGAAATGACAGAGCAACAAGAAATGCAAAGTCATCAGAATTAATGTTTATCCACAGAATGCTACTGTCTTGTGTCCAGAAAATTCCCTACTGCTGGTGAAGTGAAATGAGAGTGTAACAAGACATTCAGTCTCCTATCTTAGAGATGCAGCGAATTAAAATTCCACTAGTGATGTGCCCGTGAAGTGGGCACTTTGCATTCACTCCGCATACAGAGTGGCCAGCATGAAATACCCGCCCGCCTTGTTATTGTGATTGTGACTTCTCGTTGTCATTCCGCCTTAACCTGAAGGAAGGAGGAGGAGGAGTGACAACAATATTGGCAGCTCCGGGCCCCCACATCACATGGCTTACAGTAATGTAGCTCACATGCTGTACATGAGCAGCGAGTGCCTATAGCTGTAGTTCCCTGATGACAATGACCTGTGTCACAAAACTCCCAATTTGAAAACTCATATCAATGAGTACAGTGGTGAAGTCTGAAGAATACTACAAACAAGCTTACATGATGTAAGTAACTAATAAAAATGTATTTGTGATTAAATGATATGGTGGGAATCGTGACTGCATTCATGACAAGCAATCACAATTTATGTTTCTCAGACTTGGAGCTGGCGAAGCGTGTTAGATACGTGAATGCCTACAGCTGTACTTCCTGATGACCTGCTGTTCACAAAACTCACCAGCCTGAAAACTCATATCAATGGGTACAGTGGTGAAGCCTTAAGAGATACTACAAAACATTAATTTTGTGATTCGTGATGTGATCATAAATTGTGTGCACCCCGCCAGTATTCTGAAGGGAAGCCAAAGAAACAACTGTGACTTAAGTAACAGATGGAGATTGGGCCCCAAAGAGATGCAAATGCACAGAAAGATTAAGATTGTGCTGCACACTAAAGAGATGCAGACACAATGGCACAACAACAACAGCTAACCAGTGCTTCATCAGAAATACAAATTTGGAAAAGAATATTTTTGCTATTTTAAATGCATGGTAGTAACGATCATATTGTGTAAAGATACTATAAGAAACAAAAGTATGCAAATAGTGTGCAGGTTCACACTGCTGCCATTTTGTTGTAATGTCGTGGTATTGACATGGCATGCGTCCATATTCTTCCTACACAAACACATTACTTACAAGTAATGTAGTAAATTGAAAACCTTTAGTAATACTAACCAAATGTTTTTAAATAACGTGCTCTACACTGCTGCACACAACAATCAGCAAAAAAATGCCAAGAATTGCTGAAAATATTACTGTGTGTACATTAACACAGTTATACAAGAAAAATATAACCAAAACAGAAAGACTGCGTTTTTCTCCCAGTTAATCTACCTACACCACAGATACACCCCTCCCCAAAGCACACTTCACAGTACACAGACTGACTGTTCTAAATTAACATTAAAAATCCACACACAAGCAATATACACTCGATGATATGAGCACATGAGGGTTTTCTACAATCAATGTACTAAATTTTGATAAAAAAAAATGGCTCAAAAAGGTTTTAACAGCTTTTAGAGGATTTGAATGGCAGAGCTCTGAGAGGAAACTGTCTCCATCTTCCATTACATGCACACTACGTGGAACTGAGGCTGTGCAGAACAATCTAGAGCCCATGTGACCTGCAATCCCAGCTTCGGAACTCAATAACAAGGCAAAGTGATGCAAAATACATTGATTTCAGTGTGACTTCGTCTTGAAATTGGTGGAGAAGTGGTTTGGGGAAGGCGGAGTAATACAAAGTCATTGTTTTCAATGGACTTCGTGTTCCCCATAATAATGCGAAGTACTCTGCTTCGCATTGCGGAGCACTTCGTGGATTCCGCGTTACTCTGCGTATCACTTTGCGGAGTGCATTTAGCCCACTTCGCCCACCACTATTTCAGATTTAGGATTTCAGTTTTACGATTTCAAATCTGAATCCTAAATCTGATTTTTAGGTTCTTTTAGGATTTGAAACAGATATCAGATTAGGCTTCAGATGTTCCAAAAATCCTAAAATTGGATTGTAATCAGCCAGTTCCAAGCATCCCTAGTACTAGCAGGCTGTCTGTGTGCAGTTAAAACATTATTTTTATGGAAACATTAACTAGTGCTGCTCATACAGCTTATTAATGTTTCAAGGAAGCATTTAAGGTACCAGTATGCCCTCTGTGCACTGGCAGTACCCTTCATTTGCATTGGCATCTGGTTGCATTTAGCGGTCCTGCACAAATAAATTAGCAACACGCTAACAGATTATGAATGTGCTGTGTTTCTAAAAATAGCACTGGCCATACTAAAAGACAGACATACTAACATACTAAAATGCCAGCAGAATAGGCCTAACAGTCTTTCATGTCTGCTCGTTTGGTCAGCCCCCACCCTGGGTGCTGACCTTGCTGTCCCCCTTGCCTTCTCTGGCTTCTCCCTTCCCAGTTCCGGATATTCTTGCTGCATTGGATTTTGCTTCCAGAACCCTTTCCCTGTACTTGTCCCACCCTCTTGAACCCCTCCACTGTCTCTGCCTCCACCAGCCCCTAGGCAGTGCATTCCATAGCTCCACCACCCTTTCAGTGAAGTAGCACCTCCTCCTTTCTCCCCTGAATCTTCCCCTCCAGCTTCCACCCATGCCCTCTAGTGGCCCTTCCTCCTTCCTTCAAGCACCCTGACTGTTCCTCCCTTACCCTCTTCATGTACCTGAAGACCTCTATCATGTCCCCCGGTCCCTTCTCTCTTCAATGTGTACATATTTAGCTCTTCGAGCTCTCCTCATAGGTCCTGTCCCCAAGCCCCAAATCATTTTAGTTTGCCCTCCTCTTGACCCTCTCCAGGAGGTTAATGTCCCTCTTTAAGTGTGGCCTCCAAAACTGCACGCAGTACTCAGGGAGTGCGGCCTCACCAAGCAGTTATACAGAGGGAGTATACTTCCCTCCTTCTGAGGTGATCCCTACCTAGTGCATCCCAGCATCCTGTTGGCCTTGCTGCTGCCCTCCTACAAGTCTCAGAGTTGTTCATCTTGACATCCACCACCATCCCCAGGTCCCTCTCAGCCATCGAGACTTGTAGCATTTCCCCCCCCAGGGTGTACACTTGGCCTGGGTTTCTGGCCCCCAGGTGGAGTACCTTGCATTTCAGACCTTGCAGACAGCTGTGCTAATCACAGTACCATGTTAATCCTGTTAGTGTGGTGCTGTCTGACTAAAAATCCTGAACATTGCCTCTTAAGCTTCAGAAAATAAACAAAAAATAGGTATCTTATCTATTTCTTTGTTTTTTATTTCCATCTTGTTTTGTTTGCAAAATTTTTATCAAATTTCAAAACATGATGTGACAAACAACTTTTATAACAATGATAGTTAAAATACAGTTTCTTCTTTCGTCTGAGTGCTGCCTTCATTTACTTAAAAAAAAAGTTATTTAGGAAGCTGAATCTCAGGATATTTATAATATAATACAGTCATACCACTTAAGCAGAGGCTGCACTAGGTGTTGTACACAGTATATAGTGTGTTCAAAAACATTTAAACAAATGTTTCTTGTCAGTGTTACAGCATAGTTGTCGGAGTGTCAAGAATGTGCACCAACACCGTGCTAGCCTAAGTGACTTCACAGGCATAATCTGCAGACTTGTGGGTACAGAAATGCATGCCAGGATACTCAAGATTGAATGGGGATGAGGATTTTGGAAAAGTGTCATCATTAGAATAAGTAGCTTGTGAACGCAGGAATATTTTTTTTGTCTTTTTTCATTTCATAATAGCCAAAAACACAGATTTCGGTCCTAGAGGGTAGGGACTGCTGCCCTCCCCCAACCATCCCCAAGAGGTCGCGAGGGACACTGTAGCCCTCCCAGGAAGTCGGACCAGAAGGACCCCCCCCCCCGAAACACCGACTGACTCGACAGGTAAGAGGCCTTGTCCCATTGGCTTACCTTGGTGCCATTTCTGCGGAAGAGAAAGCCACAGCCCTGCACAGTGTCTCCAGAAGCTCCAGGAGCTGTGCTGCAGAGGTAGTCGGCACACATGTGAAGACTGTTTTTATTTGCTTCATTTTTACCCCACGTTTAATGTTTTTTGCATACATAGTCCAGGCTCCCTAAGAAGCATGCCGGCTTTTATGCAGAAAACCCATTGTAAGCATTGTTACCTTAAGAGTCAAATATACCTGCATTTGAAATGTTTTTCCAGCTGTAAGTAGCATGCCTGCATTTGTGTAGGAATCGAATTGATAGCGCAGTTACCTTAAAGACTAATATACCTGCATTTGAAACGTTTTCCATCCTATTGTAAAGTATTCCTGCACGTTGGTTAGACCTACATAGCACACATAAACTCCAGCATTACGCAGCAATAGCGCTGTTTAAACGAATAGCCAGCCTGTAAAATTGCTAAAGGTCTGTTCCCATTTGTATAGCCGAAAACTTTGATTTCAAACGCACTGCCTGGTGATAATCTACAGCTAAGGACTGTGGAAGCAGAGGCTGGGCTCCGAAAATTTACTTGCTCTGCACCAGTTCTAAAAGCACTACGGTCTCAAAAGTGGCCAGTAGTGGCAGCCATTTGCATGCTGTGCTCGTCTAATTTCTTACCAAGGCAGGCGAGATCAGTGCAGCAACCAAAGGGAATTCTACCAAATTACAAAATAAAAAAAATAATTAATCCAAATCTTGGGGAAATAATCAACAGGGACTTTAACCAAAGGGTCTGAAATACAAAAAAAAAAAAATTCAATTTTCGGGGAAATAAATACTGGGGACTTTACATAAGGGGACTGGCCTACTTTCATAGGAGCTTCAGTTTACAATCAAATAGCAGTTGAGTGCGAGCGCTTCTCCTGCAAATCTCAAGTTACCAACTTCACACTCAAACACCCTGACCTGTGCTGTATATAACCTCCTACCTCTCCTTAACTCCTCACAGCGGGTCCAAGAGGGTAGGGGACTGCTGCCTTCCCCCAACCATCCCCACGAGGTCGCGAGGGACACTGTAGCCCTCCCAGGAAGCCAGACCAGAAGGACCCCCTCGAAACACTGACTGACTCAACAGGTAAAGAGGCCTTGTCCTATTGTCTTACCTTGGCACCATTTCTGCGGGAAAGAGAAAGCCACGGCCCTGCACAGTGTCTCCAGGAGCTCCACGAGCTGTGCTGCAGAGGTCTTGCCCTGCCGCCAGTGCCGCTCCCCACCTCCCCACCACCTCACCACCCTTGGTCGACACTCCAATTTATAGGCTGCTGAGAGGTCAGGTGACTCTCAAAACCTATCAGTCCACTTTCAGATCTGCAGCTCTGCAGATTATCAGATCTCACCAGTAGTGGCCACTATCACTATCCACAGCCTGGTACTGTGAAAAAAAAAAATAAAAATAATCATGCTCCAGTTTATTTTAACCTTGTTAACCATTGCCGCTCCTCTTGTATTGCTACCCCAGCCACGCAGCCCCAAATGACCCTAATCTCTTAATCTTTAGCTCTGTCTCGACCCCCATGCCCCCTAAATGCCCCCAAGTGCTCTGCTCACAAACTGTATCCAGGATGGTTTTATGCCCATCCATCGCCCCCCATCCTTCACCCCCATGTCTAGATGCCCTAAGCAGACTAGCAAAGGCTACTTCAACCCACACCGATTCTCTCCAACCCCAAGTTCAAAATGAAAAATAGATGGATTACTGCCCTACAATACCTCACCCCGATGCTCCTACTGGCAGGTGATGTTGAAACCAACCCAGGACTTCTGACCCACCCTGCCCATCTAAAACTGCCAAAGGGGCTTAGCCTAATCCATCTCAACATCCGCAGCCTACTGAATAAAGTCCTGGAGCTGCAAGTCACTGCACAAACCCTCAAACCAGACATCTGTGTTATATCTGAAACATGGTTAAAACCCCAGCACAATGATTCTGAAGTAGCCATGCCCGGCTACACAGTTATACGGCAAGACAGACTAGGCAAAAAGAAAGATGGGGGCATTGCCATGTATATATCCAACGCTCTCCAATACACCCCTGTCCAGCTCCCAGCTCCCTCTCCACATATCGAATCCAGGATGATTAAACTTGTCCTGCCGCATACCACTCCTGTGTACGTGGCAGGGTTATACTATGCCCCCGCCACCCCAGCAAATACCATCATAGACCTCCTGGCCTCTTTTAAAAATCTGGCCATTGCTGGAGAGCTCTACATCCTTGGGGACTTTAATTACAACTGGCTAGACAAAGGTTGCTCAAAACTAAGCAGCAAGATCAAAGCCCTTAACCTCTCACAACAGATTGAGGAACCCACCCACCTCAACACTAAATCCCAAAACCACTCCCTCTTGGACTGGGCTCTCACAACACACCACACAGGATCACTAAAGCTGGCCTACTACCAGATTCACTCAGCGACCACCACTTGATATATGTGATCAGAAAGGCGCACAGACCAACAAATCACCTCCCACCTAGGACAATCAGCACGCATTCTTACAATTCCCTCTGCCTCACCACCCTGCTAAATGACCTCGCCTCTGCCGATCTGTCATTCATCAAGCTGGCACCTACCCTTGATCATGCTTTTGACATGCTCAGAAATCAAATTCTTGTGGCCTGGGACTATCACGCCCCCCTGAGAAGCAAAAGGGTTAGGGAAACCCATCTCCCCTGGGTCTCTGCAGACATTATCTCCAGATGTCATGCCAGGGACCAGGCCTGGAAAAAAACAAAGGAAAACAGGTACCATTGAATCATGGCTACAGTACCGTTCCCTCCGTAACAATTGCATCAAAGCCATAAGGCAGGCTAAAAAGAACTTCTTCCGAGCGGCCCTCTCCTCCAATCTTAACCACCCATCCAACTTCTGGAAATCTATTAAAACCTTGCTCACTCCCCCTATACAGCCACCCACCCCTACCCTAACCATTCAGGGCAGAAATGTATCCAAACCAAGTGAAGTTGCCTCTACTTTCAATCACTTTTTTACCAACTGTGCTAAATCTCTATTGACAAAACCACTAACCATCTCACCTGAACCAAAACCCCACGCACACCGCCTGCACTCCCCCCCTACCAAATTCTCCTTCTGACCAGTCTCCCCTGCAGAAGTCCTAGCCGCCCTAAATTCCCTAGATCCCAATAAAGGAAAATGTCCACTAGGCCTGGATGCAAAACTGCTATACCTATCTGCCCCTGCCATTTCAGCTCCCTTTGCCAATCTCCTAAACCACTCCTTCTCCTCAGCATAAATTCCAACAGTCTGGAAGAAGGCAATAGTCATCCCATTGCCAAAGGGTGGCAACCCATCAGAGCCCGGTAACTACCGCCCTATCTCCCTCCTCCCCACCCTGGCCAAGCTGTAGGAAAAACTAGCCCTCTCTCAACTCACACAATTCCTTGACACCACCTCCTTTTTCACCCCCTACCAGTCAGTCTTTCACAAATCACACTCCACCATTACGGCGCTCCTAAGACTCACCAACGATATTGCCTCAGGTATGGATAAAGGTTTCCTTACCTCGGCCATATTCATTGACCTGGCAAAGGCATTCGATACCGTTTCCCACCCCAAACTCATCTCAAAACTACAAGATACTGGCATATCCAATCTAGCCACCAGGTGGTTCCAAGACTAGCTATCTGACAGGAAACAAGCAGTAAAATTTGGCCCTCAAGTATCCCACTCGCTCCCAGTCTCCATGGGGGTCCCCCAGGGCTCTCTCCTGGGTCTCCTTCTCTTTTCCATATTTCTAAATGACTTCCCACTAACCTGCCCAAACTCAGCAATTCAAATGTATCGTGACGATACCATTCTGTACGCCTCGGCCCCTCAAAGAGAGCTCTAAACTCTACCCTACAGCAGGATTTTGAGCTATCCAAACTTGGCTTAGCTCCAACCAACTTGTCCTAAATGCTAAGAAAATCGTATCCATAACTTTTGGCACACAGCCCAGAATCTCCCCTCTAGTGGCTCCCCCCACTTTTCATACGCTGGACAGAACCACCTTGGAATCCTGCACCTCCTTTAGGTACCTGGGTGTATGGCTTATCGCCACTTGGATCCTCCGTCCACATAGACTCCCTCAGAAAAACTACACCCAAACTAGGAGCTCTTTACCGCAACAAGGATGCCTAACCACCTCCGTCAGGAGAGAGCTAGTGAACAAAATGATTCTCCCAATCTTCAACTACGGAGACGTGGTCTACTGCACAGCCTCTCCATCCACCCTGGCCAACTTGGACCCCCTTTTCCATTCCTTCTGTCACCTTATCCTAGAATGCCACCCCACCACCCACCACTGCTACCTATATACCACCTTAGATCTCCCATCGCTGCACTCCGGGCGCCAGCTTCACTGTGCTAATCTCGTAGCTAAGCACTGGACAAACTCCCTCCCCACATATCTCAGTTCCGCTCTGTCGACCCAAACCACCCCAGCCTACTCCTTGTGAGGCACTGACTCAAAACTTCTACAAATCCCTTTCATGCCCACCTCTAAGGGCCAATCAGCTTTCAAATATAGACTGCCCAAATGCTAGAATAACCTCCTGGCAGAAATCAGGCAGTCCACCACCCCTAGGTCCTTCAAAACTCTCCTTCAGGCCCACTTCTCAGACATATGTAACTGCAACCTGCAGACCAGATCTGATACAATGAGGCATCAAAATGTGTCATAACGGTGCACTTATCCAAACAACTGAATTATTCTTGTGCTGTCCCTGTATATTATTGTTCTTTCCCCATGTTCACTGTCTGAAATGTCTATGGTCACAGACCCCAATGTTTGTTATAAACAACTCATGGACTCGGCACTAACTTTATAATCTAAACTACTGAATGCATAAGTCCAGCCTGTAACATCTCTGGACCTGTTGTTTCGCCCCTTTCTGTGCCATTTGTACTTGATGTTTGTACCATTATGTACCTGTTTGAAACATAGAAACATAGAAACATAGAAGTTGACGGCAGATAAGGACCGCAAGGCCCATCCAGTCTGCCCATTTCTTTTTCTACCTTATAAATGAGCCATCGGCCTTTGCTATGTCAGTGACCTATCTATTCATAGTCATTTGTATTGCTCCCTTATGCCTATCCCATGCCTGTTTGAAGCCCTGCACTGTATTCATAGCCACTACTTCTTGTGGTAAGCCATTCCATGCATTTACCACCCTTTCTGTGAAAAAGAATTTCCTCACATTCCCCTTAATCGGCCTCCCTCTAATCTCATGCTGTGTCCTCTTGTCCTGCTATTTTCTTATATTTAAACATGTTAGACTCTTTCACCTTGTTTATGCCCTTAAGGTGTTTAAATGTCTCAATCATATCACTCTCTCCTCCTTTGCTCAAGGGTATACATATTGAGCTCCGTTAATCTGTCCTCATATGTCTTCTGATGCAGTCCCTGCACCATTTTGGTGCCCTTCTCTGGACTGCCTCAATTTGGTAATGTCCTTGTGAAGGTGTGGCCTCAATACTGCACGCAGTACTCCAGATGGGCCTAACCAATGTCTTGTACAGAGGGATTATTACCTCCCTCTTACGACTTGTGATACTCTACTAATACACCCTAACACCCCCTAGCCTTACCTACTGCTTTAGAGGTCTGCTTGGATGATTTCAGGTCATCAGTGATGATGATGCCCAAGTCTCTTTCTTCCTTTGTGACTGCTAGCAACTCCCCTCCCAGCCTATAAGTGGCTTCAGGGTTTCTCTTCCCTATGTGCATGATTTTGCACTTCTTTGCATTAAATCCCAGTTGCCACTCTTCTGACCATTCTGCTAGTTTATCCAGATCTCTTCTCATTCTGCCCACCCCATCTGGATCATCTACTCTGTTGCAGATCTTGGTGTCATCTGCAAACAGACAAGCCTTACCCTCTAGTCCATCTGCTAGGTCACTAATGAAGATGTTGAATAGGACTGGCCCCAGGACTGATCCCTGAGGTACCCACTTGTGACTTGCATCTCTTCTGACTGTATACCATTTACCACCACTCTCTGTTTTCTGCCAGTCAACCAGTTTGCCACCCAGTTGACCAACTTCTGACCCACCCAGCCTACCTAGCTTATTTATCAATCTTCTATGTGGAACAGTGTCAAAAGCTTTGCTGAAGTCAAGGTAGGCGACATCAACTGCTCCCCTTGGTCCACCACTCTGGTTACCCAGTCAAAGAAATCTATGAGATTAGTTTGACAGGACCTTCCTTTGTAAACCCATGCTGTCTTGGATCCTGTGCCCCTATGGATTCCAGGTGTTGCACTATCCTTTCTTAAGGAGTGCTTCCATAATCTTGCCCACTACTGAGGTAAGACTGACCGGTCTGTAGTTCCCGCCTCCTCCCTGCTACCACTCTTGTGGAGTGGGATCACATGAGCCCTTCTCAGTCTTCTGGGACCTCTCCTGTGCTCAGAGACTCACTAAACAATTCTGCTAATGGCTCTGCTAGTTCCTCCTTTAGCTCCTTAAGTACCCTGGGATGTATGCCATCAGGTCCCATTGCCTTATCCACCCTGAGCTTAGCAAGCTCTTGTAGGACCCTTTCTTTTGTGAAGGGAGTAGTGCTCACCTCCCCCCTGAAGGCACCATTGCCTATGTACCTATGTATTTTAGCAATTTAATGTATGTAACTCCAGGTCGCATCTGGAAATGAGTGGATTCCTGCTCAGTGTGCTTATCGGGTAAATCTCTTTAATAAATAAATCTTAACCCATTTTTCTATGTAAATTACTTCCACACTGCTGTCAGCATGGGTTAAGGTAACAGTGTTGGTCTAAAACTATGCTTTGGCCCTAATCCATCCTGGTGCACCTATGCAAAGCAGCTGAAAGTTGCTCACTTTGTAGCTGCTGCCCATCCCTGAGACCACCACTGCAGTAAACTCGCCTCACTAAATAGGCCCTCGCTTGAGGTGAGACTAGCATACCCTACCCTCTGCCTTGTCTTTAAAATAATCACAATGGCTGCACCTCCCAACCTTAGTGTGCTGCTTCAATATAAAATCCATAAGTGGGTGCTTAGATCATCTGCTTACTCCACCTTGGAGGCCCCAAGGTCTAGAACCTGTGCTGGTGATAGGTCCTTTGCTACATATTTTTGCCCCTACCCTTTGCAATAGCCGGTCACCTGAAGTGTCAGATTGTATTTTAGATGCATTCAAAGTTGCCTTGAAACCTCTCACTAGTGATAAGTAGGTGCAGCTGTAACAGATGTCTTGGATGTGTTTCCTAGCACTTTCCCACTATTTCTCTGCCTAATTTAAGTAAAAGATTCTACTATTATGGATTCTTAACCTTGTTAGAAATACTGAAACTAGTGCATCTGTATCCAGTACTTCTCACCTGTGATGTTATCCCAGAAATGGGGTTGCTTGCAGTTGGTCTTTATATAGCACATGTGTGTAATGTGTTCTTACTTCAGTCCAACTATTTCTTAAAGAGCAGTTGACTCCTTTGGAAAACTGGAAATTATGTTTGGACACAATTCAGCTTGTATTTCATCTATCTTCCATAGATTTCTCCTCTCCGTTTTATGACTGAAAAAACCACAAAAACATGATATTTCTCCTTACAGTTCATCTGCCTCAATAGCTTATTCCCTACTTGAAATAATAATGTTCTATTGTGACCTCAAAATCTGTTGCCATTGGAATAACTATGATGTCACAAGGAGAGTAGTATGACATCAGGTTGGGAAGAAGCAATAGGAGCTGATGAAACCTCAAGGAGCAACTATCCTGTTTTCATGCTTATGACCTCAGTAATAAAGAACGGGGCTATGAAATACAGAGCTAATGAGAAATATAAGCTGCTTTGTGTCCAAATATTATGTTTTTGAAAGTTCTCTCGAGTAGCAGTGGTTTCTTAGTCGGTGTCCATCTTATACACACTTCTCTTGGTCTCAGTATGTAAACTGTGGTTTTTAATTTGCTCTGTATGTAAACTGTGGTGCTTATCTGTCTTGGTATGTGAACTGTGGTTATTAACTTGTTTCTGTATGCAAACTGTTATTATTGAATGTAATTCTGAAAAAAGGACACCATGTCTCAGTGGGCTAACCTGCTTAACACATTTCAATAAATATATCTCTGAGCAGGGTTTAAGCACAGTTTTAAAACATGGATTTCAGCATGGTTTTTACCTTGCTAGAATCTGGAAACAAATCATTTAAACCATTTTAACAGAGTTAAAATCATTTAATAAAGTCTTAGGGCAGGATATTCAAGCTCTTTTTGGAGTGCCAAACAGGTTATCGACTCGCTAACTCCCCTTTGCACCTCTAAAGCAGGACAGTATTGCAAATGGCCATATTGGACGGCATGGTTGCAGTCACTAACCCATTTGTAAGTGCATAATCCATCCCAGTTGCACCTGTGCAAAGCAGCTGATAGCACCTTGCATACAGGCACACTGGCATGCTGGTAGGTTTGGGAAGTGGTAACTAGCTATTAGTGCAGCACTACTTATGGGATCCATGAACCAGGTCTTATGGTATGCTCCTTCCTACAATCCCCAACACCTGGCCATGTCAGGGCTACCTCTAATCCTGGTCACCCCATTGGTACATGGCAACTTCCTCAGATGTCCAGTGGTCCCTCTCGTAATTGCACGCCTGGGTACTAAGACATCTGTCCCTGGTGTTCTAGTGGAGCCCCCTGCCCCAATAAGCTGCCTCATGTTTAGCTGCTCGGTAAGATCAGTAACCCTCTGTACCACTTACCTGGTATCCAGACCAGGGCTCTCCCATGGCCCAGTTATCAGTCTGGTAAGATCTCTGTTTCTTCTATAACCACATCTTTGGTGTCCAGTGGTTCCCCCACCCCTGTAAGTATGATGCCCAGCTCCCACTAAGACCTGCCTGCCCAACAACCCCACTACCATTGCCCCCCCAGCCACCAACCAATAGTGTATGTGTCCCCCCTAACGGCAACTGACACAGACCCTCCATTCACATCTACAGCAGCCACCAACTGAATAACAGCTCACAATCACATGCCCACAGCAATAAAAGCTGTTTCTACAGTAGGTGCTTGGTTATGAACATAGAAACATCGAATTTCTTGTCAGAAAAGGACTGCTTGGACTACCTAGTCTGCCCAGATGTTCCCTGCCATATCTTCCTCCTCAAATGCTATCTGGTTTCTGTTGACTCTCCTGCCTCCCTGCCTCTTTTCTAATATACCTCTATGTCTGCACCACGCATGCTTGAACCCCCCCCCCCACTGTTTTAGACTCCACTGCATCTCCTGAAGACTGTTCCAGGCATCTACCATGCATTCAGTGAAGAAATATTTCCTGACATCTCTCTTGAACCCCCCACCTTCACTGCATTCCCTCTGGTCCTGGTGCTCTTTGTCATTTGAAAGAGAACACTCCACACACCCTGTTCACCCCTGTGAGGTACTTGTAGGTCTGTATCATGTCACCTTTCTCCTCCTATCTTCAGGATATACATGTTGAGATCCCTCAGTCTTTCCTCGTGGGGCTTCTGTGTAGCACCTCCACCATTTTGGTTGCCCTGCTCTGGACTTACTCCACCCTGTCTATGTCCTTTCTGAGGTTTGGTCTCCAAAACTGTACACAGTACTCCAGGTGGGGTCTCACCAGCAAATAATACAGTGGCAACACCACCTCCATCCTCCTGCTGGAGATACTCCTCCCTGTGCACCCCAGCATCCCACTAGCCCTACTCATTGCTTTGTCACACTGCTACCTTGAGGTCCTCAGACACAATAACCTCAAGGTCCCTTTCCAATTTATTGACTGTCAATAACTCCCCCCATCCTATAATGGGTTCCTATGCCATATGGACATGGGGGGGAGGGAGGTGTGCACAAGTCCCTTCACAAAAGAAAGGGTCCTACAAGAGCTCACTAAGTTCAGGGTGAACAAGCCAATGGGACCTGATGGCATACTTCTCAAGGTATTAAAGGAGCTAAGGATGGAACTGTTAGATCCATTAGTAGAACTGTTTAGTGAGTCTCTGAGCACAGGAGCAGTCCCAGAAGACTGGAGAAGGGTTTATGTGAACCTCCACTCCACAAGAGTGGAAGCAGGGAGGAGGTAGAGAATGACAGACCAGTTAGTCTTACCTCAGTAGTGGGCAAGATTATGGAGGCACTCTTAAGGAAAGGATAGTGCAACACCTAGAATCCATCAGAGCACAGGATCCAAGATAGCATGGGTTTACAACAGCAAGGTCCTTTCAAGCTAATCTCATAGATTTCTTTCACTGGGTAACCAGAGTGGTGAACCAAAGGGGTGCAGTTGATGTCGCCTGCCTTGACTTCAGCAAATTTTTTGATACTGTTCCACATAGAAGATTGCTTAATAAGCTAGACAGGCTTGGGTGGGTCAGAAGTTGGTCAACTGGGTGGCAAACTGGTTGGTGGGCAAAAAACAAAGTGATGGTAAATAGTATACAATCAGAAGAGATGCGAGTCACAAGTGGGGTACATCAGGGATCAGTGCTGGGGCCAGTCCTCTTCAATATCTTCATCAGTGACACTACAGATGGACTGGAGGGTAAGGTTTGCCTGTTTGCAGATGACACTAAGATCTACAACAGAGTAGATGGTCCAGATGTGGTGGGCAGAATAAGAAAAGAGCTGGCAGTCACAGAAACATGGTACACAGAGAACCATGACTGGGATGTCAACATACCAGGGTACACAATATACAGGAGGGACAGGAAGGTAGAGAGGAGGAGTAGCTCTCTACATAAGAAAAGGGATCAAAGTAACAGAACTAAAGGGTAAACTGGGAGGAGAGGAGGCACCCTTGTATAAGGAAACACAGAAGAAGCAGGACAGAGAACTGTTCCAGTTAAAGCAGGAGGAAGTGGGGAAAGCAGTCAGAATAGCAAAGGCCCAAACCAAGGAAAAGATAGCCAACTCAGTTAAGAAGGGGGTAAAATCTTTTTCAGGTACATTAGGGAGTGAAGAAAGACCAATGGAGGGATAGTGAGTCTTGAGAAAGGGGAGGATGGGTGGGCAGAGAGGGACATTGAAAAAGCAGGGATACTGAACAAATACTTCTGCTTAGTGGTCACAAAAGAAGAGGAGGGGGAGGTACCTAATCCAATCAATAGCAGCACTCTGGATGGGGGGGTTGATCCCAGACCTTGCACAGAAGAAAGGGTTCTGAAAGAACTCCTAAAACTGAAGATGGACAAAGCAATGTGGCCTGACAGGATTCACCCCAGAATTCTAAATGAACTAAGGGGAGAACTAGTGACACCACTGACTACCCTTTTTAACAAATTGTGGGAGGATGGTATGGTACCAAAGGACTGGAAGAGGGCGGATGTGATTCCCCTTCACAAATGTGGGAGCAAAGCAGATGTAGGAAACTACAGACCAGTTAGCTTTGAACTCAGTGGTAGGGAAAGTGATGGAATCACTCTGAAAGAAAGAATTGTTGAGTACCTAGAGGCCAGTGGGCACAGGACCCAAGGCAGCATGGATTCACAGTGGGAAGGCCATGTCAGATTAATCTAATTGATTTCTTTGAGTGGGTGACCAACATAGTAGACCAGGGAGGGTTCTGGACATGGTCTACCTAGACTTTTAAGCAGGCTTGACACAGTCCCACACAAAAGATTAATATATAAATTAGCCAGCCTGGGAGTGGGTCCTAGGGTGGTAGCCTGGTTAAAAAACTGGCTGAACAACAGGACACAGAGGGTAATAGTAAATGGAGTCCACTCCAAAGAAAGGGGGGTTACTAGTGGGGTACCGCAGGGTTCAGTACTGGGTCCGGGTCCTTTTAATGTCGCTTATTAGTGGCATTGAAGAGGGATGTGAAGGAAAGTATGCCTCTTTGCAGACAACACAAAGATCTGCAACAGGGTAGATACACAAGAGGGGTGGAAAGGATCAGAAGGGACTTGGAAGGTTGGAGGAATGGTCAAAAGTAAGGCAGCTTAGATTCAGTGCAAGCAAGTGCAAGTAATGCACCTGGGATACAAAACCCAGGGAAGAATACACAATTGGGGGTATTAACAACAACAAAATGGAAAGGGACCTGAGGATACTCCAGGGGCAGACTGGCTGGGTCACAGGCCAGTGTGCTACCCAAGTAGGACAGGCCACCTTTGCCTGAACTGTTGGACGCCTTCCTACATGAAACATGATTATCAAAGTACAGGATGCAGCCATACAACACTTTATTTGGGCAGAGCTCGCAGAGACAAAGAGGAAAGTGACACACATTTTGATGGCTTTTATGACTGTGAGAGGGGAGAGGTAGCAGAGCTAGCATACAAACCAGCAAGTCACTGTAAAATGGATTGCATTTCTTTCCGATTCATTGTGAAGATTGATTTGCCTGAGCAGCGGGACTGCATCGCAGCGTGCGATGCAATGCGACTGTTTAATACACTGCTTCCTCTATGCTGTACACCTCCCTTGAAGCTGCCCACTGCCTTCAATGAGACATCTTACTTCCAGCAGTGGCACTCCAAGTTACCTCCACCCTCTCCTTGAAATTGAAGAAGTGCTTACTGGCCCACCCCTAAAAATCAGCCCCTCCCCCCAACCCAGCTGTGACCCTACTTTTTATGGTTGCCACTCAGCTTAAAGAGATCATCCTTATCAGGACTAGAAATTAATTTTAAAAAGTGGTGTCTGACATGGAATACCATTACCAAAGATTTGGTATTCTGTCTTGTAAACTGGTATACAAACCCAATTTTTGGTATACCATGGCATCACTGTTGTAAGGAGCATGTGGTTTTAAGTCAGTTTGCAGTATTGCTGACTAAAAAAAACTTTAAAGGATAGGCTCTGAGTGTCTGTCTGGGAAGGAGGGGAATCACACATGCAATAGTCACTACGCACAACACCTTTACCTTGCCCAAGCAGTGTTGTGCATGATTGTTGGAGTTGGTGCTGGAACATCACACATGCCTGTGTTCCACTTCTCCCAACAACCCCAGTCCCCAAATCAGAAACCCAGAGAGACTTTTCAGTCTCCAAAACTATATATTTTGTTACCAACATTTAATAACATCAACTCCAATGTCTTCGGCTATAAGGTAAAGGAGTCCGGAGCAGTGCCACGTCATTTGACTAGCTTGGTGCTGCTCCACACTCCACAGCATGGAGCTGCACCATGGAGTTGAGTCGCGTCAATCAGGTCAAATGATGCGATGCTGCTCCCATCTCCTTTACCTTACAGCCGAAAATATTGGAATTGCTGTTATTAATTGCTGGTAACAAAATATAAAGTTTTTGAGGCTGAAAAGCCTCTCAAAGTTTACACACACCCTCAGGGTTAGATGCTATGTAGCTTCTAACCCCGAGGGTGTGTATAAACTTCTCTTTACTCACCCCAGGGGTCAAAATTAGCACCAGCCCATGAGCCAAATGCTGGTAGATCCTTTAACAGCCCTTTGTAATGGACAAGGTTACATTTCAATAAGGGAAGGAGAAGGGAACATTGTTTAACCAGGAGTAGTACACTAAGCCAAAGCTTGTTTCCAGATGCGACCTGGAAGCACAAGGAAGTTAAGTGACTTGCTCAGGATCACACAGTGTGCACCTAGGTGGCTGTTGGATTCAAACCCAGGTCTTCAGATCTGCAGCTCAGAGCCTTAACCCACTGTGCTATACTGCCTCCAATAAGCACAGCAGGTGAGCCAGTGGAAAAGTCTGTGGGGCTAGTGGATTTTCCCAGTCAGTAGCCCTGCTGGCTAGTGACTACAAAACTTAATTTTGACCCCTGACACCCTGACCCATACTTTATTCTATATAAACAGATCTCTAAGTGCATTCTGTGCTTACTGATGTAATGTTTTGCATGATTAGTTATGTACTGCAAGTAAAATGCTTGACCTTGATGTAGTAAACAAATTACATCCATGTTAGACATCTCTTCTCATTTTAATCAAAGTTGCAAAATGTAATAAAAACTAACCAGCAACAGGAGAATATAAATGTGTACATTATCAGCAGGATAAAATGCAGAACTCAGAAGACCTGTGCTGTTGTACTGTTACTCCCATTGCCATATAGCTTCTTGGACACTGGACCTGATAACACAGGATTGCAACTAAGACAAGCATACATCCTAAAAATTTTATAATTCTGATTCCTAATTGCATAGGCACTCAACCCCATTTCTTTGTCTGCATATCAAGAGTTATGCTGCTATATTGCTACTGAAGGAGAGAATATAGGGAATGGCGTGACTGGATACACAATGCATCACATATTTGCTTGAAGCACATAATCAGCATCCATGAATCCGGGCACTTCCTCCTTCTTTCTAGATATATAGATCCTCCTCCACCACCACAGACCCATCAGTATCCATGAATCTGGGCACTTCCTCCCTCTCTCTAAATATATACATCTCCTCCCCTGCCGCAAACCAAACAGATCCTTTCTCTCAGTACTGTTTTAACTAACAACCTCCACACCCTTTTGCCATTTCTTTTCTTACCACTGTACTTCCTGTATCCTGTTGTCTAGCCCCCCTTCATCCTGATCACCAAATGTGGCCCTTCCTCCCATCACTATTTTCTGACCAACAGGTCCAGTGATCACCTGGACCCAGCTGTTAAAGTATGTGTGCTGGTGCTCAAAAGGAAAGAGAGGTCAACATAACTGATTTTCTTGGCACTGGCTCACACACATATAAAGGTCTTGCTGCCTGACCCAGAAGTCATATGCACATAATGCGCTGCCTGAATACTGGATCCTAATGTAGGAATCAATCAGTAATGTGAACCATTGAAAAGGAAAGCCCATTGAGCTGATACTCCTTTACAATGGTGTCACATTTAGAATGCATACATAATGAGCCCAATTTGCAGTTGACAATACAATTACATATCTGTTAAAGAAATTGTACACTCATATGACATCTAAAATAAAATGCATCACTGCTCATAAAGAGACCCCGCTTGGGGGTGGGGTGAGGGGGGTGCAGGGACTCAGACTGTGAACAGTATCTGTACATAGCTCATTATTGCTACTGCTCATATACTGCCAGCCCTGATTTGGCACTACAGCTGGGTCTCAGTACAAAATAAGATTAAAATCAATCAATTCTGTATTTTTATACAAGGCAGAACACCACTGAGGTAAATGAGTTTACCTCAATGGTATTCTGCCTGGTAAAATAAAGAATTGATTGATTGATTGTAATGCTTGTTTTGTCCTTGGGACCCAACTGTGCAGTATACAGTATTAAATCAGGGCTGGCAGTATAGCTGAGAAGTTGGAGTAATGAGCTATAAATGAGCTTGGTACATACAGAAAACCTGGGTTTGATTCCCACAACCTCCACTTGCATACTGTGTGACTGACATGTTGACTCGGGCTCCTGTACCAAAACCTCTGTGCCAATTGGTCATCCTTCAGATAATGTCCACTGTCTGAGTCCCTGCACCCTCCACACCACCAAAGTAGGGTCTCTATTTATGAGCACTGATGCATTTTATTTTGTATTTTGATATAATGTGACCATTTTTTGTTTCTATGAGGCATGAGTTTGGGTGGGGGAAAGCTAAAACAAAATTTCTTTATCCTTTAGCAAAAATGTAGTTTATTTACCTAGGGTAGCCCAGCTGACATGTAACATCTTGTTTCCTGTCCATTTTTGTAGCTGGGTGGACTAACATGCTGGATTCTGAAACAGTTAAATTACTTGTTGATCATGCCAGCACACACCGAGTATAATTACGTTTAAACCAAGACCCAACATTGGTGCTGTAATATAAAGCTGCCCATACACACTGCCTTTGCAAAGTCCTTGATCCATTCACCTGACACTTGCATAATACACACCTGCAGAACAGAAGAATTAACAGCAGATGCCACAGGCTGCCTACCAATAAATTGTGATGATCTAGGTAACCCTGCATGGTCCCACAACTCGGACAACCTCCCCCGACCGAACCCCTGGCCCCAACTCCGGCGGCTCTTGAGTCCTGACTCCTGCCTGCCAGCAGTGATGTTTCCTCCTACCCCCAGGCCTCAACGCATGGATTGTTCATCTCAGAGTTGGACTACTGGACTGATTTCCACCAAGCCACTATCCCCTCCCAGATTGTGGAGGTCGAACACCAGGAGGAAGACACAGTGGAGGGCGAGGCCTGGAGCATAATAAATACTACATTTAAATTAATTTACATGCACTCTCATGGAGTCCAGTAGGACTGGGCCACGGCCTGTGCTGGTGGCATTTTTTTTCCCATTTCAGATGATTACCTCCTCCAGGTCGGCCCATTCCATAGCACTCCAGCTAGCACCATTTTGACTCCCAGCCGACCTGTGTAGTCCCATCATAGCACCACCATGACCAGACAATCATCTTCAGAACTGGAGAGCCTTTAAGGCACGGTCATCAGAGGAATAAAATAAATACACATTTAAAAATAAATTCATTTACTTTACTCACATCAAGACAGGGACGCACAGACTGCACACTGCAGTCCTCCTCCTGACGATAACAATGGTCTTGTTTTAAGAATGCCAGCAGCTCTGTAAAGTCAGATGCAGCCACCCTGACCCACCTACCCATATACTTGATGAAAATTATTTAATATTTGCTGACGCGATGGTCGGTTGAGTGGTGCAGCCATGGTACCGCCAATAATAAATAGCACCAAGTAACAATCATGGAAGGAAACCGCGCAACACACATTCTCTGACTCCAGGTGCAGACTGCAGTGTACTGACAGTGAGCAGAAAAACTTAACCCGGACATCCTCTCTCCATCTCCACTGAAAATGGTGCTAGGCGCAATTGAAATAACACCTATCTTTCTCCCTCTTTGCAGCCAGGCAGAGCACATCTGGACTAGGGCATGATGGGACAGTGAGCAATGTGGGCTGCTAGCAACCCCTGCAGCTGATGTTGTTGGCTGCATTGTGGCTGGGGCTGGGAATAGAAGCAAGTGAATAGTTAATTGGCTCAGGACCACGTTGACAGGTGTGTGGGCCCTTTGATCTATTTTATGGACTTCCTTGCTGGTCCTGACTTCTGTGACACCCCCTGAAAAATCAAACTTGAGCCTGGCAATGGCAACTGGTGTTGCACAGAAAAAGAAAAAAAGGCAAGACAGCACACAGGCTACATGCTGAAAGGCCAGAGACAGGCCAGGATGCAATTAGCATCCAAAGCACTCGGCCAGTCCTGCCCTGGGGTACTCATATCAGATGACCTAAAGGTAAGCAAGCAATGTGAAAAGGCAGTAAGGATAGCTGGGAGGATTCTGGATGTATAAGAAGAGGCATCACCAGTAGAAAACAGGAAGTTGTTATCCCTCTGTACAGACAGTTGGTGAGACCCTCTCTGGAGTACTGCATGCAGTTCTGGAGACCCCATCTCCACAAGGACATAGACAGGATGGAGGCAGTCTGGAGGAAGGCAACTAAAATGGTGCAGGGTCTGTAACAGAAGCCATGCGAAGAGAGACTAAAGGAGCTTAATATGTATTCCCTTAAGGAGAGGAGGGAGGGAGAGGGGTGGACATGATAGAAACTTTCAAATACTTCAAGGGAATCAAAAAAGTCCACAAGGGTAGCATGTTTTAGAAAAACAGATGTGCAAGAACAAGGGGACACAATTTGAAGATTGAGGGGAGGCGGCTCAGGGCAATGTGGAGGAAGTATTTTTTTCACAGAGAGGGTGGTAGATGCATGGAACGGCCTTCCTGAGGAGGCCATGGGGTCAAAAACAGTGGGGGAATTCAAGAATGCATGGGACAGACATATGGCAATTCTGGTGTGGGGTAGGAAGGAGTAGGCTGTTGGTTAACTAGGATCTGCAGCTTACCCAGTAGGTAGGGAAATGGGCAGACTAGGTGGGCCCAGCGGTCCTTATCTGCTGTCAGAGTCTATGTTTCTACGGAAAAACTGGCAAAATGGTTGAAAGAGTGGCAACTGGGGTTTAACACAAAGAAGGTCAAGATCATGCACATAGGGACGAGAAACCCTGAATCTACCTATGAGTTGGAAGGGGAGCTGCTGGCAATCACAAGGGAAGAAAGAGACTTGGGCATTATCATCACAGATGACCTGAAATCATCCAAGCAGACCACTAATGCAGTAGGTAAGGCTAGAGGAATGTTACGGCATTTGTAGGGTATCACAAGTCATAAGAGGGAGGTAATAATCACCTTTACAAGACACTGGTTAGGTCCCATCTGGAGTACTGTGTGCAGTACTGGAGGCCACACCTGCACAAGGACATTAGCAAAATGGAGGCAGTCCAGAGAAGGGCAACCAAAATGGTGCAGGGACTGAATCAGAAAACATATGAGGACAGATTAACAGAGATCAATATGTATACCCTAGAGCAAAGTGGGGGGGAGGTGATATAATCAAAACATTCAAATATCTTAAGGGCATTAACAAGGTGAAAAAGTCTAACATGTTTCAATATAAGAAAAATAGCAGAACAAGGGGACACAGCATGAGATTAGAGGGAGGCCAATTAAGGGGTAATGTGAGGAAGTTATTTTTCACAGAAAGGGTGGTGGATACATGGAATTGCCTACCTCAGGAAGTGCTGGATATGAATACAGTGCAGATCTTCAAACAGGCAAGGGCTAGGTATAAGGGAGCAATACAGATGAGCATGAATAAATAGGCCATTGACAGAGTAAAGGCCTCTGACACATTCATAAGGTAAAATAAAAATGGGAAGACTGGATGGGCCTTGCGGTCCTTATCTGCTGCCAGCTTCTATGTTTCTATATGCCCTACGTGCATGATTTTGCACTTTTTTGGAATTAAAATCAACAGCCATGCTGTGACCACTTCACGAGTTTCCCAAGATCCCTACGTATTCTCTCCACCCCTTCCTGAGTGTCCACCCTATTGCAAATTTTGGTATCGTCTCCAAAGGGCATACCTTCCCCATTCAGTTATTCTGCAATGTTCCCTACATTGAAGAGGACAGGTCCCAGCCCTATGTTACTCCCACTGGTCACTTCATCATTAGGGTGAGTGCCATTAACTACCACCCTCTGTCTCCTACTCATTAACCAGTTTCTAACCCAGTTCATCACTTTGAACCCCACCTGTAGGCTCTTCAATTTCTGTATCAGCCTCTATGTGGCACAGTGTCAAAGGCCTAGCTAAACTCTAGATCAGTCATTTATTTATTTAGTTTTTGTTGACCAGGTAAGTGCACTAGACAAATTCTGCCTATTTTCAGACATGACCCAGGGAAGGGGGATACAGATGAATGCCAACTGACCTTGAACCAGATTAAGCTGTTGGTGGTATTTTTAGTGAATGGGGGGAAATTTGGCCAGGGAACGGGGGAAATTCCCCTACTGCATTGCTGACAGTAGGGGGAGCTGAGGTCCCTCTTGGCAGTCTGCTAAGATGGCGGACGGGAGGCTCACTGAGGTGGAGGAGGACAACCTAATGAAGACGGATTTACTGGAAAATGAGGATAATGAGGAGAAAAAATCAAAAAACGATCGAAATGGATGCATCAGAAAACTTAAATGATAATGCTGGTAAGATACAACAAGAATCTTTTATACAAAATAGACCTGAGCTAATGACTAACCTGCCAAGTAATAGTGATTCTGTCTCAAATGAAAATATGCTGCCAAATGAAGGGAACATGGATGGGATAAATATGCCAGACCAAGAAGTAGCCTTAAGGAAACAATTCGCATATGAGAAATGTCAGTATTTCTTGAAAAAGGTGTGATTTGAAGCACAGCTCAAAGCAATACGAACTGACAAGCCACAATTGCCTGTCACACAAGCTCAGCTGGAAGGCCATGATGCACCAGCATCAAAGGTAAATGAAAGTAGCTGGGCGGAGAGAGTAGAGAATGCTGAGTGCGTTGACTCTCAGGACAGGGCGGAAAGTAGCAACGCACAGAGTAATCTCACAGCCATGAAGTCAGGAATGGCATTACGAGCTCAACTCGGCCTAAGACTGGAAGCAGCTGGGAAACAGCAGGCAGCGCTAAGACAAGAGCAGAACTGGTCAACCTTTAATGCTCTAGAAGCAGCAGGATGGCAACAAAATCCCAAGACTTGTCAATGGGAATCAGGTAACACCCCAATTACCATGCCAAAACTGACTAATAAAACAAATGTGAAAACTGCTATAGAACAAATGAGTGTAGAGCTGGATCTCCTACCAGAACTTCAGCTCTCTCCAGAACCCAGAGTTGCAGTTGTTTATAGATCATACTGAATTAAACACAGACAAGGGATGCCCCATACAGATAGTAAATATTGAACAAAGGGCTTTGAATATTATTAGTAAAGATATGCCCAAAACATTTGCCTCCTTGTTTACAACTCCTATCTTTCCTGCAAAAGGCACAACGCAGTGCGATTAACGATATAGGGGGTATGGAGTGTCCACCAGGCAGACTATTTGTTGCAAGGACATTGCTAAAAGAATCCATGAAGTTTTTTTCTACAGAGATTTACGCCCTGATTCACATCTCAGGGAGGCAACCTGATGATGAGTTTTAAGTCCCTAAATGGTTTAGAGCACTTTTAGGTGAAATAAAATGCTTTGAAAAGTCTTCACTTTGAGCCCTTTCATGGCTACTCCTTTAACTAGGCCTACAAGAAACAATTACTGTTCTATTCAGCAACAAAGGGGTAAGCATCCATGACCTAACCGAGTAGCTGAAACAATGCTGTACTGTGGTACAAGACCCAATAGCGATCCTGGACTCAGAAAACATATGGACAGGGGGCTGGAAAGTTAAAGTTATGCTTAAAACAGCAGACACAGGGCCATTATACTTACCAAATTCTTTTTTTCTAGGTCAGGACAGGGGCATTTTATTCTATGTGGACCAGCCAAAAATGTGTTATGAATGTGGTACTTTGAATCATTTAAGTGGTATTTGTGATAAAACAAGGTGTACGATATGTGGGGAATTAGGATATATTGGAAATGATTGCCAAAACGAATGCAAATGCAACTTACAGTATGTGGGATCTAGGCATACTTTCCAGAACTGTAGGAAGGCTGCTCACAAACTTCCAGATCAAGCAGATGGGGAGGATCAAAGACTAATGTTGGTCCTGGCACAAAAAGACAAGGTGGAGAATTTTAGGTTAGGCCCAAATAGATAATAAATAGTTTTGACAGTCAGTCTATTCACAATGTCGATATTCCACTTGATATTATTAAACTAAATTAAAGTTTATAAAAGAGGCTCTTCTGCAGGCCCTGATGGCATTTCTGGAGATTTGATCACTTTAATGAAGGACTATCTCTCTGTACTACTTAAAATACTCTTTGATAAAAGTTTAAATACTGGTATTATTCCCTCTGGATGGAAAAAAACAGATGTGACCCCCCCTGTTTAAAAAGGGAGCTAAGAGCTCCCTTTTTAAACTATGCCAATTATCATCCCATTAGTTTAACACCTATTTTCAGTAAAATATTAGAGCATATTATTAAAGATGAACTAACTCTAGCAGTGTCAGGACTTGACCAATCCCAGCATGGGTTTATGAAAGGTCATTCTTGCTCAACAAATTTAGTGAGTTTTTATAAGTTTATTAGTGAAAATTTGGATAGAGGTAAGCCCTGCGATGTTATCTTTCTTGATTTAAAAAAAAAGCCTTTGATTCTGCACCACACTGGGCATTGATCCAGAAGTTACAGCTTTGCAATATTGAGCCCATATATATCAAATGGACTAAAAATTGGTTGGCTGATAGGAAGCAGAGAGTGATGATACATGACCATGTTTCTACTTGGAAAGATGTAAGGAGCGTCGTACCGCAGGGACCTGTTTTGGCATCACTGATTTTTCAGGTTTTTATATCAGATTTGTCCACTGATGATTGTAAAATTGCTAACATCTGCATGAGTACAGTTGACCACAAGACTATTCAGGAGGATTTGAGGATGTTAGAGACCTGGTCTATAAAATGGAATTTACATGTTAATATTTCCAAATGCAGTGTTCTGCATTTTGGGAAAAATAATCCTAATAATCAATATCATCTTTATGATAGTATCTTAGAAAGTAAAGATAGCAAAAGAGATTTGAGGATTACCATTGACACACGTCTAAAATTTGATTCTCATATCACAAACACTATTAGTAAAGCAAAATATGGTGGCCATTCGCCATAATATAACATCAAAATATTCTGCTATCTTATTACCTCAGTATAGAGCATATCTGAGACCTCACTTTGATTTTGTTTCACAGTTATGGAGTCCATATAGAAAGAAAGATAGCATTAGAATTGAGAAAGTTCAGAGAAGAGTTACAAAATTCATTGAATCCTCTAAATCTCTTTCGTATAAGGATAGACTCTTTAAATTTGATTTGATGTCTCTAGAACATAGGAGAGTAAGGGGTGATCTCCTGCTCCCATGGGGCATCATTTATGATTCACACCTATCAGCAGAATTTGGATTGGATTTAAAGCAGATCAGGGTTAACACTAGAGGTCATCCATTGCAACTTGCTAGGAACAAGTGTTATACAAAGAAAAGGGCATACTACTTTTCTTAGAGGGTTGTAAGGCCATGAAACATGCTGCCCTTGAATATCATTGTTAGTGACAATAAGAATACCTTTAAAAATAGATTAGATATTTATGTGAAATCTGCAAAGTTGTTAAAATATTATATGTAGGTTTGAAGCACTTATGGGCCTCTAAGCCTTCTGCTTCTTACTGATTCTTAGCATGATTCTTAGTAAATAGAGAGCAAGACAAACTGAAAAGGGTTCCCAGCACAGCCCCGCCTCCCCCTTCCTATGGAAGTCAGGATCAAGAAACACTACATCTCAGATAACAGAAAACTTAGAGAGCAGGAATCCTGACACTATTCTCATACCCTCAAGTAGAATAGAAGCAGAAGAAGGACCTTCTGGGAAAGTTATGCCCACCTCCTAGGGAAAAATTAAAGGTAGAAAAAGAGGCAGAAATCTAAAGAAGTAGCAGAGCTAGGGAACACAATTCCTCTGAAAAACAAATTGGATATTGTGCAATCAGAACATTCAGAAGAAGATCCTTAATATTCATCAGTGGAATCCTCCCTTCAGGAAGGCACAACGGGCACAGAGGGAAAAGACAAACCTATGGGGCAACAGAAAAGGAAAGCAAGAGTCAAACTGAAAAATATTAATAAAGCAGGAAAGAAAGCTATAAACCATGACAGAACCTTTCTCTGTACACTCAGTAAATGTTAATAGTATAAAGAGAGCAGAAAAAAGGAAAACAGTGTTTTCTGTATTATCCCTTTTACATTTTAGAATAATCTTTCTGCAAGACACAAGGCTACACACCTTAACAGAAGTACAACAAGTTACCAAGGCATGGTTTTTAGGACTATCCTTCTGGTCTTTAGGAGAACATACCTGTTCAGGGGTGTAAACATTGTTTAAACATCCAGAAGTGAGACTATTAAAACTTTTTTATCTGATACCAGGAAGGGTCCTTATTTTAGATATGCTGTTACAAAATGGCCCATATAGGCTCATAAACATCTATACACCCCAGCTAAAAGCACTACACTGTGAAATCCTACAGATAAATCAACCATATTTACAAACAACACATACAATTATCTTTGCTGGAGATTTTTACTGCCCAGTTAGGGCAAAGACAGCTAAATAATACTGTCACTCAAATGTACTGGCACAAGTGTTACAAAGATCTAACTTATTACTAACTTATTAATACGCAGTATTCCAATATACTGAAACAGGAGCTCCAACCTTTCACAAACAATGTCTACATCTCATACATCTCATATAGATTATGTGTTCTTATCAAAAACTACACCCATTAGTAAAGCTGCAGTAACAAAGTTCTCAGACCACAATATAATTTCAATAACTTCAGAGAGGCAGGTAAAAGATTTAAAGGGGCTAGTTACTGGAAGCTCAACACCTCCTCATTGTCTGATCTAGAAACAAAACAAATTATACAGGATTTTTAGGCTAGGCAGTCGGTGTTTATATATTTTGAAAACCAAATTATTTGGTGGCTAGACACAAAAAGGATCTCCAGAAACGATGTAAACGATTAAGTAGAAAAGAAAATAGAGATAAAATATCTGTAGTACCTACAATACAAATAGAACTTACATCAGTTATCCTCACTATCACAGGAAACCGGACAGAATTTGACCTTACAAATCACTAATTTGAAACAAAAAATGCTAGACTTTCATAATAAAAAAGCCACGGTATTACATTATCAACAGCAGTTTGGAACCATAGGGAAATCAGAAGTAATATGCCCTTATGAACACTGGCAAAAACAAATCCAAAGTAAAACAATGGTTAGAATGAAAAATGAAAATGGAGTAGAATACACAGATTAGAAAAATATAAAAGAAATTGTGACCATGTATACTAGGGATATGTACCCTTTTCTGGCAGTAGACAATAGAAATGCACCTAATTTTCTGGGAAACCTGGACATACCACTTTAGACCAAGATGAAATACAAACATTAATAAAAGAGGTACAGGAGGAGGAAGTGCAGACTGCAATAAACTCCTAATAGGAATAAAGCACCAGGGCTGGACGGCCTGCCAAACAAAGTAATGAAGCTTATCAGCAAATATTACTACAGGAATTAACTCAAGTATTTAAGGCCATGCTGGATTCAGAACAAATACCATTAGAATTAAATGAAGGCATACTAACGTTTATATACAAATCAGGGACAAAGCAATAATGAAAAACTGGAAGCCGATCACCTTGCTGAATTCAGATTTCAAAATATTAATGAAAATATTAGCTGCAAGACTATCAAAAGTAGCATACAAACTAATCTCTCTGACTCAATCATATGCAATTCTGGGAAGACAAATACAGAGTCACCTAATATTATTAAGAGAAGTAGTAGAGCAAGGGAAGTTAGGCAGCACGGATGTAAACTTGGTATCCCTAGACCAAAGAAAAGCGTTCAAGCAGGTCAACCATGATTTTTTATGGGAAACGTTAAGGCACTATCACATACCTGAGAATGTAATAAAGTGGTTAAAATGCATTTACAGAACTGCAACTGTCAGACCAATAGTTCAAGGTTGGAAGGGCCCTCTTATATGCTTGAAAATGGGAGTCAGACAAGGCTGACCCCTGAGCCCTATATTGTGTGATTTTTTTATTGACCCCCTATTGAGAGCAATAAATGGGGGGGGGGGATAGGAGCAATAACAATAAACAGGTAATGACACAAAATAATTGCATATGCGGATGACATTACAGTAATGGTACAGGATGAGAGATCCTTGTATAAAGTTTTGGAGATGTGTGAGATGTTTGTGAGCATATCAGGGACACCTCTAAACATGGAGAAATGTATAGGGCAGAGACTGAACTATCAGCTAAGGTGGTAGGGGGTTATAAAAGGTATTGAAATCACAAAAGGGCCAATGAAAATTTTAGGAATATTGTACGGAAGAGAGACTTTAGGTAGACTAAACTGGACAGGAAAATTTACACTGGAAAACAGAAGGTAGCACAATGGAACAAGTGGAAACCAAGTAAAAAGAAAATAATTGATCTAATCAAACTTATCTAATACCAGTCTTTTATACATTTGTTTTCTACCACCAAAAGAACTGGAAACAACACTGCTAAAGATATTTTTTCAGACCTGCAGGGGGAGCAGACTAAATCCCATAAATAGAGATATTTTATACTTACCGACAAGGAAGGGGGGTTTGAATATGCCAAGCCCAATCCTATTTTTTAATAGTTTCTTTTTTGATGCCAATATAAAGCCTTTGATAATGAATGTAAAGACAGGGTGGGAATACCTCCTTAAGTCAAAGTGCACCCACTGGCTGCAAATGTATCAATCAATCAATCACTTTATTTAACCAGACATAAACACAGTTGAGCAAGCTCTTTTTCAAGGTAGTCCTGGGCATTAATACAATACAGTACACTTCATAAGATTACAATTACGGTGGACAGCGGTAAAAAAAAAAAAAAACATTGTGAAGGTGCCTGTCAATATGGGCCTATACATACCGGTCAACATAATTAACATGCAAAGGTACATAATGCTAAGTTTTACTGGAATGAGAAGAGACAACAATCCCATATAGTCTCCGCTAAGTAACAGCTCATACCTAAATGAAAAAAAATAAGTCGGTATTAAGGAATAGGGTAGAAATTGGGGTGAAAGAGTAGGCAGCCAAGAGGGAGGCCAGAATAGGTAAAAGGTAGAGAATAAGCAGGACCATCTCAGATTAAGGGAACTAGGCTTGTAGGTCCTAGGTTTCTGTTGTTAGGAATGTGGGTGGATGAGATACTTAGGCATAGGATTTGATAGTGGCACCCGGGCTTAGGGGTCATCAACATCTGAAATAGTTTCATAATTCCTTCAGATAATCCGTTAATAGATCTTTGAATGAAAATGCTTGGAAGTGAGGATAATTTTAATGAGTTTTGGATAGTGTTCCAAAGGAATGGAAGTGAGAAGTTGATTGCTGCTGAGCCAAGGGTAGTTTTCACTCTAGGAATCTGGAAGCAGATTATGGAGAAGCATCTCAGGCCATAGGAACCTTTTAGCCTGTTTGAAGAGATCTGAGATGTATGCAGGAGGTTATCAGATAATGCTCTAAAACCAGAGGAGAGCATTCCTTTTTCTCCTAGTTGAGAGTGAGATCCATCCCGAAACCTGGTATAGACGACAGTGATGTGTACCATGGGGTAGATTTAGGATAAATCTTAAAGCCTGGTGGTAAAGGGTGTCCAGTTTGTTTAGCATCGTTGATGCAATGACTATAAAGGAAGTCAGCGTAGTCCAGTATAGGTAGGAATGTAGTTTGTACTAGTCTCATTCTGGCTTCTAATGTAAGTAGGTGTTTAATGCAATAGAATAAACCTAATCGCTGTCTTTGTTTCTTTGAGGTTTCATTTAAGTGACACAGAAAGTTGAGCTTGTTATCCAGCCAGAACCCTAGGTATTTAAAGGTATGAACTACTTCAAGGGGTTCATCTAAGAGTGTTCAGATCTGTGTGATATGTGGACATCCAGAAGTAGACTTTGGTGAGAGAATCATTGCTTTAGTCTTTTTGGCATTAAGGAGGAGTTTATGAGTGAGAAGGTTGTATTGAGGGTGACAAGTCTTTCTGTAAGTACTCATGGGCCAAATCCAAGGATGAATTTGCTGTATAGAGTACAGTATCATCTGCATTAATGCACATTTGCTGTGCCCAGCTGCAAGTCCAGATTATTGATGTATATTGCAAAGAGGATAGGGCCCAGGATGGAGCCTTGTGGGACTCTCGAACAAGGATTTTGTGGGGACAGATCTTCTTTGGCTTTGACTTGTTGTAACCTATTGGTTAGGTAGCTGGTGAACCATTTAATGGCAGAACTATCAAGTCCGATGTTATTCAGTGCAGTAAGCATGATGGTATGATCCACAGTATCGAAGGCCTTACTTGAATCAAGGAAGAGGGCAAATACATGCTTCTTAGAGTCCTAGCCCATTTGCCAGTCTGTAGTTACTTTGGCAAAAGCCGATACTGTACTGTGTTTGGCTCTGAAGTTGGACTGAGCTGGGTTTAACAACTTTTGTGAATCCAAATGTTCTCTAAGTTAGATGTTGACAATTTTTTCAAGTAATTTAGAGAGGACAGATAGTATAGAAATAGGCTGGTAATTGTTCAGATCACTCAGATCCCCAGTCTTGAATAATGGTAGGACATGGACAGTTTTCCACGAGACAGGTAGCTCACCTTGAATCAGAGAGGTGTTGAATAAGTGTGTAATCAGGGCGGTCAGATAGGTATGGCCAAGTTTTAGGAAGTAAGGTTCAATATTATCTGCACCTGCATTCTTTTTTGTATCCAGAGAAAAGAAGAGGTCCTCCACTTGCTTGAACGTAATTGTGAGGAAGCTGAAGGGAGTGGGATGCGGTTGGTTATGGTGTAGTCTCTTGCCGTGCTAAGTTTGCTGATAGGTGAGGTGTCAAAGGCAAGCTCCTGCAGTGGCAAAGTGATCATTAAACTTCTAGTATATCAGCTTTGTCCGTATAGGTGGTACCATCAGACACAATTTGGTTTGGAAGGTTTGCAGTGGACTGACCTTCTATTTCTTTGAGGATGTTCCAAAATTTGGCAGAGTTGTTTTATTGTCTTCTAGTTCTTTGGAAGTACCTAGCTTTTTCTGATCTATTTAGCTTGGTACAAGCATTCCTAGTGGTACAGAATGTTAACCAATCGGCCTCCAGGTGGGATTTCCTTGTTTTTTTCCACCAGTAGTCCCTATCCCTAAGTGCTTTCTTCAGGATGGGAGAGAATCAGCCCGGAGTTTAATTTTTTGATTTGATCAGTCTTAGTGGGGTGTGTTTGTCTATTAGCCCCAGTAAGAGACTGTGAAAGATATTAAATGCCTTGTTAAAGGTGGGGGCTAGATAGAAATCCTGCCAAACGAATGTTGCTTAGATCTTTCAGGAAAGTGTACTAGCAGAACTTTTTCAGGCATCTTTTCAGTTTGAATTTTGAGGCCATTTTTATTTGGGAAGCATGTTTGATGCTGGCAGTAGCACAATGGTCACTAATATCATTGAAGAATACTCCAGTATGCGAGATATTGTGAGGTTTGTTTACTAGCATAAGGTCCAGGAGGGTGCTGCGCTCAGGGTTTTTTCTGTTAGGTCTGGTTATAGCAGTCACCATTTGTAACAGACCATTAATATCACATAGATCCTTCAATTTCTTAGAGCTGTCATCATTCCAATTTAGATTGAAATCCCCCATTAGAATACATTCAGTATTAACAGAGTCAAGAAGGTTTTGAAAGTGTGGCAGAAGTGTCCAGCCACAAGACGGTGGTCGGTAGCATGCTGCCATAAGGAGCGATTTCTCGCTGGAAAGTGATAATTTTAGAGCAAGGCATTCAAATTCCTTAGTCTTTGAGGTACAGTCAAAGACTGACTGTGAATTTGCTTTTGACATATATTGCAACCCTTCCCCCTCTAGTCAGTCTATCACAGCGGTAGATGATATAACCGGGTACGTTGATAGATTTGTCCGGGGTCAAGGGTGTGAGCCAAGATTCAGTTATCATGAAGAAATCAGGAGATGCATGTAGAGCCCAGGTCTGTATAGAGTCAATCTTCTTTATCAAACTACAGACATTGAAATGGAGAAAGCTAATCCCTTTATATTGAGGGAGGTCTGCAGGGGCGTCCAGAGAAATAGGTGGGCCTGGGTTTAATTCAACATTTCCCGAACAGAGTAGGAGAAGCAGTAGTAGTTTTTTAAGGTGGTGTCTTAGCCTGCTAAATAGTCTTTTGTTACTCCTTCTAGCGTACATTGGTTTAGTGGTGGCTGTGTGAAGGGCAGGATTGCTGTTTGCTAGGGATAAAACATAGAGAACTGATAAGGCGATACCATCCTTGGGAATTGCACTGTTCTATAGTTATGGCCTGGTGGGAGGAGGGCATGACCATAGAGGAGATGTCCTTGATGTAGGATGCCATGGTCTAATGTGGGAGGCTATACCTGGAAGATGATAGGGAGAGGAAACTGGCCTTTGTCCGAGTTGCAAACAGAAATTTTAGGTAGAGCATAACTTAGTAATATAAGGCAACTATAGAGAAGGATAGGCACAGATGACATTCTTAACATGGAGATATTTCCGTTTACCAGTAATAAACACAGGATTTGCAACAGTTCCTTGACAGGGCCAGGAAATGAGTGGTTCCTGTGGGAGGATGGGGTACCAGTGAAAATTAAGGCCGAGATAACCAATGAGGTGTGGCTGGCAATAGCCAGTAGGAGTGAGCTAGAAAGCTGGGGCGGCTTTTATGTGTATTTAATCAGGACCTGGGGGGGGTGGGTCGGTGGGCAAAAAAATTGGCAGCTAGGGCTGCCTTCCTGGAGGTAATCAGTCCCTGAGGGCAAGTCCGTACCTGCATTTCTGTGAGGGGCTGGTGGCTTGAGACCTGGACTGCGGGTGGCAGTCTGGCAGGTCGGGTTTGTCAGAGAACCACGGCTGTGGCTGTCAGACTACCTGCATTTCTGTGAGGGGCTGGTGGCTTCAGACCTGGACTGCGGGTGGCAGTCTGGCAGGTTGGGTTCGTCAGAGAACCACGGCTGTGGATCTCAGTCTACCTGCATTTCTGTGAGGGGCTGGTGGTTTCAGACCTGGACTGTGGGTGGCAATCTGGCAGGTCGGGTTCGTCAGAGAACCATAGCGTGTGGCTGTCAGACTACCTGCATTTCTGTGAGGGCTAGTGGCTTCAGATCTGGACTGCGGGTGGCAGTATGGCAGGTCAGGTTCATCAGAGAACCACGGCTGTGGCTCTCAGATTACCTCTCGTTTTCTGTGAGGGCTGGTGGCTTCACACCTGGACTGCGGTGGCAGTCTGGCAGGTCGGGTTCCTCAAAGAACCAATGCTGTGGGAAACAAAATCTTTAGGGTTTAAAAATCAGTTGTGACCCCAGAATATATGACACACTTTCTTGAGAATAAAGCAATGGGGAGTTGAGATAGAGCAGATGTTAGCAATGCAGAGGAAACAGCTATATTTTTACATACTAGAAACCACCTGTTCAGTGGAAGAAATCTTTACAAAATGTCCCAGAGAACATAGAAATGCACTAGTCACCTTTTGAATAACAAGCGAATACCGGAACACATATGGGATTTTCACTGGCTAGCATGCCATAGAAAAATCAATGTGAAGTCAAATCAAAACACAAACCTCAACATGAAAGGATATGCAGCAGACTACAATGTATAAATAAAGAAGAAATTATAATGCACTTACTATTTCAATGCTGTTTTATTTTGAGAATTTGGAATTTTGTGGCACTACAATGGAGGGAGAATGTTTTTAGCACTATAAGCTATGAAAACATTATGTATGGGGTATTTGGAACTGCATGGCACAAATGACATGCTAGCACCTTACAAATGATGGTAATCTTTAAATGGAGTATTTGGTCCATGAGGTACAATTTTGTGTTACGACAAAAGGAAGGGGGTTTTACAGAACTACTAAATAAAATTACAGTCAATCTGATAAGTATGAGAAAGAAAAAAACTAGCATGACAAGAAGGACATTTTAGAACTTTGGAAAGGGCTCCAGTAGATAACAACCAATGACTTCCCTATCACATAAAGGTAAGTTGGACAGACAGGATTGAATGTGAAATAGATGGTGTAGGGAAATGGATATTGAAGGAGCCTCAGGGGAATTGATTAGAATGTTTTGCATTGATGGGAGGGAAAGGTTATTAGAGGCTGTATATTCATATATGTTAAATTGTATTTTTTGTCTGTGGGATTGTACCCCAAAGTTATTAAGACTGTTTGGTGTGACTTAACACAACTGTTGTAAGATGTAACATTGATGTTGTCCAAATAAAAAAATGTCCCTACTCTTTTCGAGACAGCTTAACCTGGTTCAAGGTCAGTTGGCATTCATCTCTAACCCCGTCCCCCGGGTCTTGCCTGAAAATAGGCAGGATTTGTCTAGTGCACTTACCCGGTCAACAAAAACTAAATAAATAAATAAATCTTTAACATCCACCTGAACAGGCAGATGGGACCTCGGTTTAATGTCTCATCTGAAAGATGGCACCTCAGGAGTGCAGCACCCCCCTCATGCTTCACTACAGTGTCAGTATTAGGATATTAACCAAAGCGCCTGGTGTGTAGAACCCACAGCCTCTGATCTCCCAGACTCAGAGGGCGAGTGTGCTATCTGCTGATCCACTGCCCTACTCCGATCATTTTCCCTGATCACTCAGTCAAAGAAATCTATCAGATCTGGCATGACCTTCACCCTGTGAATCTGTGCTACCTGTGGTCTTGCAGCCCATTAGATTCAAGATACTCTGGCAGTCTCTCTTTCACTAGGGACTCCATCAATTTCCTGACCAATGAAGCAAGACAGACTGGACTACAGTTCCTGGCCTCCTCTCTGCTGCTGCTCTTACAGAACGGGATTATGCCTGCTCTCCGCCAGTCCTCTGGAACCTTTCCTGTTTTCAGTGAGTTGTTGAATAATGCCATCAGTAGTGCAGCAATCACCTCCTGACTAGTTCCCTTAACACCCTTCGGTGTATCCAGTCCAGTCCATGATCTTGCTCACTTTTAGATTTGCAAGTGTCCTTCAGGACTCTTTCCTCTGAAAATGAACTTGTGTCCACTCCCCCACCAGTGTTTCTGCTGCTCCTTGGTGGTCCATCCCTGTCTCTTTCCACTGAGAAGACTGAACAGATGTATCTGTTCAGGAAGACTGTTTTTTTTCCTGGTCCTCCTCTGTGCAATCTCCCTTTGCCATCCTTCTTATCCTCATTATCCCTCCCCTTGCCTTCTTCTCCTCACTCATGTTCCTGAAAAACGTCTGGTCTTCTTTTTTAACCACTTTGGCTGTCCTTTCTTTAGTTTGAGCTTTCAATCCCCTCACAACCTTACCTGCTCCTCTCTGTTTTACTTGGTACACCTTCCTATCCTCATCCTTTGTGATTCTTTGAATCTCTTGAATGCCACCTTTTTCCTTCACCTTCACAGCCACTTTCTAGAGTACCATAATGGTCCTTTTTTCCTCCTGCTTTTCCACATTTCATGCAGATACCGGTTGCCTTCCTTAATTTTCTCTGCTTTGATACCACCCCTCATTCACAATTCTTCCCTGCTAGGCTGCTTCTGAGACAGTCTCCCATTTCTTTAAAATCCACCCTACTAGGCCAGCTTGGTGGTGCTGAGGGCTGAGGCGCTGGACATTTTACCTTGCTATGCTGGCAACTTGTTCGGAAATCCATGTCACTGGGTCGGTAAGGTAGGGAGAAGGATTGAGCATCCAGACTGCCTCCTCTCTGGAAGGGGGGACACCAGCTTTCGGTGCATGACTGGCCCCTAGCAGAGGCTGGAGGATGGCGTGCTGAGGCTCAGAAAGAGGAGAAGATGTGGCAGACGCTTGAAGGAGTGCATGCGGTATCGTGTGCACTTGCTCCTTGTGTCGTCATTTCACACTACATTTCAGGAGGGGTAAAAGAAAAATGGAGGAGAAAAGCAGGCACTGGCGGTCAGAATGATCAGATCCCCGCAGACACCCTCTCCACAATGGACAGTAACCCTCGGCACCAGATTCGTGTGTGACAGTGGGTTGGGGGTTCCCGCTGCCCTACCACAGGAGGCATATCTGTGGAGTAAGCAGAGAGGAACACTGTGAGTGGAGGACTGGACTGGGGATCATGAGAGAACAGCCACTAGTGCCAGGAGGATAATATCAAGAGTAGCTGAAAAAAAAAATCGTCCCTACTAAAGTCAAGGACTTTGGCTTTTTTGTGGCTTGCATCTGCACCTGTCTTAATGCTGAACCACACAGTATGGTGATCACTGGTTCCCAGGGTACAGCCCACTGTGACATGACTGTGCTTTATAACAGCCCTCCTGCAGGACAGGGATTCAGAGGGGCAAAGGGAGATGGCATGTCCCAAACAGGAGTCATTTTCAGCTGTCAGCAAGCTAATAAACCCATAGGTCAAGCAAGGTGCTAAGGGGCCATTTGCATGCCATTATGGACTCATTACATAGAAACGTAGACTTTGATGGCAGATAAGGAATGCTTCACCCACCACCCAGTCTGCCCATTTCCTACCTATTTGATAGGCTGCAGTTCCTAGTTAACCAACAGCCTACTTCCTCCTACCTCACTAGCCGTGCCTTATGTCATTATGTTTCTGAGTAACCACTATAACCTTCGCTTCATCACAGCCATGCTTGAAACCATTTATGGTTGTGGTGTACACCATGTAAGCTGGCAGACTTATTCCACATTTCCATCACCCTTTCAGTAAAATAAAACTTTTCATCTCTCTCTTGAACTTCCTTCCTCAGTTTCACTCATGTTTCCTTGTCCTTGAACTGTTACTATTCTAAGTAGTTCTTCTCAGTTCACCTTCTTTATTCCTTTCAGGAACTTGAAGGTCACTGTCAATATTCTCCTCTCTTTCTGATCTCAAGCAAGTACACCGTTCAGTGCCTTGAGCTGATCCTTGTAATGTCAGTCCTGTTGGCCCTGAAACATCATGATTACCCTTTGTTACATTGTTCCAGCCTGCTCTTATCATTCTTGAGGTAAGGACTCGGAACTGGTCACAGCACTCCATGTGCTAGCATGTTCTGCCTCACCAATGATCAATAAAGAGGTAATACCTTCTTCTACTGTTATTAGTCCTTCCAGTACATCTCAGCATCCTATTTGCCTTATTATAGGCCTTGTTGCACTAGCTTGATTGTTTAAGAGAGTCACTAATGATGACTCCTAGGTCCCTTTCCTCAGCTGTAGTGCTCACATTTTACCCCTCTAATACAGTACCCTGTTCTGGGGTTCTTGTGCCCTAGGTGTATCACTTCCTCTTTTTGACATTGAATTTCTACTGCTAAAACTTAGACCACTTTGCTTTGCACATCACTCTGAATTTTCCTACTTTCTTCATCACTGTCTACCCACCCACTGAGCTCAGTGTCATTTGCAAAGAGGTGCAACTTGCCCCAGATTTCTTCTTTAATGTCCCTGATGAACATATTGAAGAGGTCAGGACTCAGAATGCATCCCTATGGCACCCCACCTGTGACCTCCCTCTCTTCTGGTTTGACATTATTAATCACTACACAAGTTCTACACCCATATCATTCTAATAATTGGGGCATCTAAATAACAGTTTTGGGTAGAGGGACCACTAAACACCATGGGTCATTTTATTATAATAATCAGGGCCATCTAAATGGAGATCAGGGGTGGGGGAACCCCTACATGTCAGGGATCATTTTATTATACTGCTTGGCATCGGAATGGTGACCTGGGGTGGGTTGACAACATGTGTCACCGTGTGCTCAAACAATGGCAGGATTCCAGAAGTGGTAAACAGCATTGCAATTTCAGGAGTTTAGTCCTTTTAAAGCCTTTGTGTAGAGTGTTGTAGCCTTGCAGAAGGGGATTTCTCATTTGCATGGCCTCAGTGGCACATATGTGCATATGCATGATCAGGTTAGCATTGAGGGTCGTAAACACCACACCCGTCAGACTGTGCTATTCTCAACCAGTACAGTGCTAACATGTTTAGTGCTGCAGTAACCTTCTGAAAATGGATGTGTAACTGACTAAAAATCCTGGCCAGAAAGTAAACAAACAAGCATTTGTCAATGCCGAATGTGGTCTTGTTTGCATTGGCATTGGTAGTGCAGGAGTTAGAGAGATGCATAATAGGAATGGCAGTGAAGTACTGAACTGACGCCAACCCCACCCACACCCTACAGAGACTGACAGGCATTGAGGTGTGCCTTTGGGTCGTCAGCCATAATGCTCATGCCATTTTACCTCACCCTACCCTGCAGACACTGATAAGTGTTATGGTGTGTGCCTAGTTCGGCCTATGCTCTCCCCATTCCATAAGGAAATATGCTGAAATAGGTGCAGAGCAGGGAAAGAATGGGGTGAACATTGGGGCTGAAGATTCCAAGGAACACTTTGATGCCTGTCACTGGCTGCAGGGTGGGAGTAGGGTGGAATGGCATAAGCATTACAGCCGATGATCCCAAGTCACACCCCTGATGCCTGTCAGTCTTTACAGGGTGGTGTGTTACAGCTGGAAACCCTAATGCCATGGGTGTTTGTTGGTATTTTCACTCCAGATGTTCAACATGGGCTTTTTGTGACCCCACCTCATGAAGAGTGGCACTTTCAGTTCGTTAGCGGAAAGCTGATTTTGCACAGCAACTGCGTCACAGGTGCAAAAACACATTTTGGGCAGGGTGTGAAAAATGATAACTGTACTGCACATGAGGAGGTGTATAAAAATGACAATGCTGAAAATCTGGAGTGAAAATATGAAAAAGTGGTGAAGTCATGAGCATGCGTAGAAACTGCACAATGCACGCCTGTAACCCAATTATTTTGGGGATTATTTTTAACCACATTTTCAACATAGGCATTTTGGGACCTCCCTTCATGAACAGTGGCACTGTGATTTTGTTAATCTGTCCTGAAAGTTGATTTCCCACAGCGACTGCACCATTGTGTGTCACAGGTGTGAAAACACATTTCAAGCATGATGTGAAAAAAGATAGCTATACTGTTCATAAGGAGGTGTCAAAAAATGGCAATGTTGAGAATCTGGAGTGAAAATATAAAACATGTTTGACATTATGAGTGTGCATGAGAACAGCGCAACACACGCCCATAACACAGTCATTTTTGGGAATTTTTTCACCAGATTTGCAACATGGGCTTTTTGGGACCCCACCTCATGAACAGTGGCACTGTTGTTTCATTAATCAGTCCCAAAAGGTGATTCCAAGCAGTGACCGCAAAATCACCTTTCGGGACCGAGTAATGAGATGACAGTGCATCTATTCATGAAGTGGGGTCCCAAGAAGCACATGTTGAAAATCTGGTACCAAAATTCCCAAAAATGGCTGAAATATACAAGTCTCATCTAAACCTAACCTTACTACCATGCCCCTCATTTGTGTCCTGTGAGGTACTTCATGCGCTGCTTCTGCTGGGCGACTCCAAAAAGCTACACATTGTTTGCACTCACATGCCTCTGATTTCCTGCAAACATGGGCTTGAGGAGTTCCTGGTTTTCACCCCAGGCCACCAAAACAATGAAGTAATTTGTCTAGGTGACTTCAATAAGAACTGGATTGGCCAAATCTCCTGTCCTTGACTCTAATATAAGCAAGGCCAGCTAACCCAGCTTGTCTCGTGCCTCACGTGACATTCCAGCAATGGTAATAGTCACACTCTCCTTGACTGGTACTTACCAACAGACTGGACAAAATCTCTTCCATGACCATGCCACTGGACTCCATTAGCGACCATTCACCTGTCACCTGTGTCTGGGATGCCAGCCTCCCCCACTCACCCAAATTCATCACCATGTCTGACTTCTCTACCCTCCACACCTTAGCTTTTCTAAGGATCTTCAGCATGTCAACTGGTCCCCATATTTGTGACAATAACACTGACTTGGCTGTAGAATACTTTACCAACTCTCTGCATTCCTCGCAGTCCAAGCACATTCCTTCCATCAGGCGCAGGGTACGGGCCTGCCTACCAAATGTTTAACTAGCCCTCTTCTACATATGCTTAAAGCATGGGACAAACTTTGGACCAGATGGAAAACCTTCTCCCTTCTCTCTAACTTCATCGCATATTACTATCTTCGTAACTCTTGTAAGAAAGTGCTACAGACTGCCAAAAGCAATTACTGTACAGGCCTTCTTCACACCACCTCTAGTAACCCAGAAAGGTACTGTGCACAAATAAACCACTTTATGGGACGCACCACATCCCAAACCCCCCATGACTTTCTAATAAATAAGGACTTCTGTAACAACCCTAATACCATAGTTAATGCTTTCAACTCACTCTTTACTGCCCTCCCTAGCTTTGATGCTGGTTGTCCCCCCGCCACAACTCCTCTCCCCTCCCTGACCTCCCCTCATCCCAAGCTTCCCTGATTCTCCACCTGGTCTCCAGGTTGGATGTCCTATGAGCTATTAACATGATGTCTCCCCATATCAGCGAGGCCCTGATGGACAGGAACCCAGAATTCTCAAATTAGGTACATCTCTCTTGCCACCCCTATCATGCAATTGTTCAACCTCCACTAGCTCGTGTACTGCTCCCCTTTCTGAAAAATGGCAGGGTTATCCCAGTCTTCAAAAAGGGTGATCCAAAAACCAACAAACTACCATCCTATTGCGCCTCCTGCTGACCCTCAGCAAAATCCTGGAGTAGTTTATCCATCGCCAGGTATCTGACTTCATTGCCAACTTTAACCTGCAATCTCCTGCTCAGCATGGCTTTAGGCCAAACCACAGCACCATGATGGACCTAGTGCAATTGTCAGTGATATCAAATCTGCTATGGACCAAGGCCAGCTTACTGGGGCTGTTTTATTGACATGCAAAGGCATTTCACTCGATTAACCACAATCTGCTCTTGCATCAGCTAGGCTCTATTGGTGCCTCCCAATCCACGCTTGCCTGATTTTCCAGCTATCTGTGGAGCTGCTCCCAGTCTGTCTCCTGTTATAAAGTTCTCTCTGCCCCTGCCCTGCTTCATTCAGGCATCCCACAAGGTTCCATACCTGGGCCCCTGCTCTTTTCTTTGTTTGTCAATAACCTCACCATCTGTACCTCCCACAGTCTCTCCTTACTCTATGCCAATGACTTGGTTCTCTATGTCTCCTCCAGCTCTATTCATGAAATTAACTCCCACCTCTCCTCTGATCTTCATCGTATCCAAACTTGGCTTTCATCCCACCGAGTGGTGCTAATGCTGCCAAGACCCAGGCTATGCTCTTTGGGTCACAAAGGAAATCTATCACTTCAACTCCATGTCTCCAGGTTTCTTGTCTTGATAGCTCCCTTATGGAAGTAACTCAGTCCTTCAAATACCTAGGGGTCATGCTGGATCCATCTCTTAATTTCTCTCTGCATGTCAAAGCTGTCTGCAAATCAGTCAATGCTAAAACTGGACTGGCTTACCGAGTCCGTCAATTCCTGACCCCTGCCACTAGGATCTCTGTTGCCCAAGGCCTTCTTCTCCCTTGACTCTGCTATTCTCTGCCTGTCTTTGCAATGGCACAGGGAAACATCTTGCAAATGTGGGCATTGCCTACAACGTCTGTAGATTTGCGCTATCTGCTCCTCGTCTTAGGCACCACTGTACGCTGTACTCTGACCTCCACTGGTTGTCTGCTTCCTCCTGCCTGGCTTATTCATTAGGTTGTCTGACTGACAACATTATTCATTCTTCTATCCCCTCCATACTCGCTGCTATGGTCACCCCCTTGACTGCCCTTGTTCCCTCTGTTCCATGTCTTTAGCTCTATCTGTCCCAAAATGCTCTACCAGGATGGGTGAACTTGCCTTCTCCTTCTATGCCCCCAAAGTTTGGAACTCTCTTCCACTTGATCTTAGGCACTCCAAATCCCACCTCACTTTCAAGAAAGGCCTCTCCAATTATCTCACCTTCCTTGACATTTGCAAATGTTCCTAGCATCACGAGTCGTACAAATCTACCATCTTCCTGCACTTAAATTTCCCTGTGGCCTCTTGATTCCACCCTTCCACACTCTTTCCTCAGCTACAGCTACACACTTTGTTTCCTGTCTCTGCCTCAAAGTTGTCTCCTTGCTCACTTACCAACAGCACTGTCTTGTTTTGTACATTATTAACCCTAAATTTTGCCTGTTTTGTTCCTATTATAACGTGTGATATGTACCTCCTCTATGTACTATGTAACTTGCACCTCTGTATAACTGTTTGGAACTCCTATTGTACAACACTGTATATGTATTTGTTTTTACCTGTTCCTTTATTTGTACTCTCCCGGGTCATGCCATAAAATACTGTGAATTCATACCTGGCACATTCACGCATTGGAGCTGTTTTGGCCGCATTGACTTGTATCTTCTAACTTGCTCACTGCAGTCTGCATACCTTTTGTATTTTGTATACTACATGCCAGCCCTTTTGTAGCCCATTCCATTAACTGGAGGCATATCCCAGAGCTGAGCTGAGTCATTTTGTTGGATCCTTTAAGTTCTGTAAGTATCTGGGGTTTCATTCATTCAAAAACCCATTCTGCAGGGTATGTTTTTAACAACATTTTGTGAAATAAAAGCTTTATACAGATGAGTTGTACTGGCATTTGCTTTAATATGCTGGACTGTGAATTCATACCTGGCACACTCATACAGTAGAACTGTTTTGCTGCATTGTCTTGGCAGAAAGGCAGATGGCTAGCCCAACTAACTCTGTGTGTGGCATGGCAACTAAGAGCTGTACTAGCTGCACCTACAAGCACTTGTTATAAGCTGTCAAGTGTGTCTGTTTTGCTGAGTGAGCAGAGGTGAAATCCTTCTGCCCTAAGGCATCTGTCTGCAGAGAGTCTGCATCATGAGGTTGGTCATGAACTGAATGACAAGGCACATCTAGGGTCTGCAGGACTTGAATCCTTAAAGTGGGTAAGGCACTGCATCAGCAAAGCTTGTGGACACATAATATTGTTAGTCGACATCCCTGTGGGCTGCAAGTAGCATGAAGGGATGTCTCCATACTGTCCAGGTACATTCCTTGAAGACCCTTGGCCAGGGAGGAATGATGCTGTGGTCATTGCTGCAAGCCCCTAGGAGTCCTAACTGTATGGACAGGGTATTATGCATGGCAGTCATGCCAGTGCCCACAGCTGGTCCATTAGGAAACTCTGGTACAGACTGTACCCAGAGTACCCAGAGATCAAGAACTGGTGCAAGGATGGTTCCATGCCCTCTGACAATGTAGACAGAGAGAAGGCGCTGGACCTAGAAGTGGGTGGCAGCTGGGGACCATGCAGGAACTGGACACAGCTGACACTGGTATGGTACTGGAACAGCACACTAGCCACACTTTCATGTTGACTCCAGATGATGGGCCCAAGGGGACACATGATAACTGGGAGTTCAGGAATGGTGCCAGAGCCCTAGGAAGGTAAGAAGAGCCAGGGCTCTAGGGTCTATGCCTGCACTGTGGGATCATTCAGCAGACCTCACTCTAGTGGAAGGCATGATGAACTAATCTGAGGACAGCTGATCTACAAAGAGGAATGACCTTGACAGTGCCTATATGAGAAATCACCAGGTGAGGAGAACAGAACCATTCCATGCCTTCAGGAGAGCTCCAGTCCTCACTCAGAAAGTACAGAGCTCAGGACCAGGAGAGAGAATTCAATAACTTGGTTGGTCCTCAACCCCAGGCCAATGCCACCTTGGCACCAAACTCAGGGTCAGAAAACAACCTGCTTGCTGGCCCCCAGCCCTGTAGCTGGTGCTGTCCTAGGTGCCAGGCTTGTTTGGATCCAGCATCACCCCAGATCAGTCCCATCTCCCAACACCATGAGTGGGTCTGCAACTAGTCCGGGTAGCAAGCAGCACTGGGACAGGAGACAGACCTGGAGGTGGCACCATCACTGGCACCATACCTGGTGTCAGGCTCAGGACTAACACCACAGCTGGAGCCACATCCATTGTGGAGCCCAGCCTTGTCCTCTTCTTCAGATCCACAAGGGCTACTTGAGTCAGAGAGTGATATGTCAACCTCTGTAACAGGATGCTGCTCTCTCCAGCTGAGATCCCTCCCAGCACCATGAATGATGCCAGGAGGGGCCTGATGTAACAGCATGCAAGCCCACACACTGACACCTGAGCAGTGTCAGGAGCTGGGCAGCACCAGGCCACAACACCAAGGTATACTCTGGTGTAGAACAAGCATATAGCTTTAGCCTCACCACCAGGGACATCCATTGACCAGGATGAAAGGACTGGAGGGTTGCTCAGCTGGCTGCCCACAAGTAACCAGCTGTCCACCAGACCCACTCTTCATGAGCCTCCAACACATCGGCATGAAAAGGCCGAGAAGGTCCTGTGCTTCCACAGTACCAGTGGCACCAGGAAGGGGCCTAGAGGAAAGGCCTAAGGTCCTGAACTTGGCAACATAGGTTCTTGGCATGCCCCAAAAGGGCATTGGATGACCCAGCTTCAGCACATGGAATTCTAGGGTACAGAGATCTTTGAAAAACAGGCATCGCAGAATCATATCATGTTCAGGGCCAAGACAGGTCCAGCAATCCTGATATCGGTCCTTCACAATGATTGATTTCTCACAGAAGCATTGATGTATAATTGAGTTTTTGTCCCTTACTCTTTTCTTTGACTCAGACATCAAGAACAAAATAATCAAATGAAGTCAACACTGCAAAAAACAAACAAACAAAGAAAACCAAATGCTTTAAAGATGTCGTAGTAGACATTTGAAGAAGGTTTAACTGACCGCTGCTCCCAATGTGTACACTCAATGGTGGGAAGAACAGAACTGAGGTACATGAAGGAGCCATCAACAGTTATTGGCTGGCACATGGCACCATCTGGGTGCATGCTGCATGATGGTGCTAGTAGCCAATATCAGTTCCTCCTAGAGGAAAGTAAGTCCTCTGGAGTCCTAGTGCCTACAAGCCTAGACCCAAGTCAATGAATCAATGGTGAAAATTGATTTAGGGAAGATTCCCCAATGGCAGGATGATCCACTAAACTGTCACAATCTCTGCACCACCAATCAGGCTTTGCTCCCATCTCACTGTGACTGACTGCAAATGGCCCTTCCATCCTGACCCCATGGGGGGTTGTGGAGGATCTTAGAACAAGCAAGTCCTGGCTAAGGAGATAATCTCTATGGAAAAAGAAAGAAATAAAACACAATTTGGGAAGCAAAACCACATACAGTTATACCATATAAGCAGGGCATGCACTATGTGGCAAAACCATGACAGACTTATTAGTGGAGACCCAGTGCCTAGCAAGGCTTGGTCCACCTTACAGTGCTCTTTAGACATGTTATAAGAAACCTAGGGTTTCTGAATATCACCAGTGAGGCATCACAGTGCAGTTATTCAGAACAGGAACATGCAAATCATGCATATGCCAGCTGAGCTCCTGATGAGAATTAGGCCCTAAGGGCTTGCTGCAAAAATATATATTTTGTCTCTTAACCAGGAACCTTGCTTAAACAAAACATTAAAGTAAACAAACAAACAAACAAAAAACCTAAATCAAAACAATCTCTGTACAATATAAACCAGGAAAGCATTTTGCTTATACTATCACAGTTCATGCAATGTTTCCCAAGCATTTAGCTCAGATAAACTGCTGGACTAATGCAAGAATTAGTTACACATAAATCATATCAAAACCTTCAATTATAACAGAAGAATGCATGCAGTTCCCTCTGTTTATATTGTTTGACAGTAATATATTATGAATGTCATAAGTATTAGCTTCCACACACAAATGTGTTTTTAACATTAAATGAAGGCACCACTCAGTTAAATAAATTACTGTATATTTAAATTAGTCCTAAAAGTTTACTGTCACATCACAGTGTTCTGAAATTTGATTAAAGATGTGCAAGCAAACCAAGATGGAAAACCCCATAAAGAAGTAGATGAAGAGATAGCCCTGTTTTGTTTTCCTTTTGCTCTGCAGCTTTGAACAGCCTCTCACCAGGCCAGCAGTGATCTGAGTGCAGCAAGAAACGAGTACATGGGCAGGCCATTCCAAGGGTGGAGCTAATTTCAGTATACAGTGTATTTGTTTCACTATGTAGTTTATTTGTTTCAGTATATAGTTTATGCAGAATGTTTCAATATACTGTGTATGTGTCTCACTATGTAGTGTATCTATTTCAGTATATAGTGTATGTTTATTTTTATTGCTGTAGGCAGAGCCTACAGCCATCCTGCTGTAGCTCAGCTGGAAAAATGGGATACCATGGCACACAGTTTTTGGAGTTTTCAGTGTTTCCTTCCACAAATGCAAATCACTATGCCATTTGAATTAAATACTTACTTCTTTCTGTTTAGAATGTTAGAGACAGAACACCAGGCTGCTTTTCTCTGAAAATCCTAAAGCACTGTGCAGAATTCTTAGTAAAAGTGCACACATTCCAAACAAATCTAAATATCTTTAAAACTATTCAGGGCACATAATAGAAAACAGCATGAAAATTGTTCAGGACAAAATGACTTTTCACATGAGGGTAGTCACTAATCTGAATTCCTTATATTTTGTAAATTATGGTCATCTTATTACCTGTATTTCCATTTTTCTTTATAAAATTCACATTTCTGAAGGCTATTTTTAAAAAAATATAATAATTTAGATTAGTGACTGCCCTCATTTGAAAGGTCTTTCTAGTCCCAAACAACATTCATGTTGGTTGTGTATGTGTAATTTTGATACTTTTAGAGATATTACATTTCTTTGGCATGACTCTAGCTACACTTCCAAACAGCCTCATTTTGTTTTTTCACTGACTGAACACAGTTGAGTCATGCCAAACAAATGTAAATATCTTGGAAAGTATAAGTTACATGTACACAACTAGCATGAATGTTGTACAGACAAAACCACCTTTCAAATGAGAGCAGTCACTAATTATATTTTTAAATATAGCCATCCGAAGATGAAAATTAGAAGAAAATGAAAATTCAGGTAATCAGGTGGCCATTGTTTAAAAGAATATAATAAGTAGCTTAATGAATATTCTCATTTGAAAGGTCTTTCTGTCCTGAACTCCTTTCTTACTGGTTGTGTATGTGTAACATCTGTACTTTTAGAGATATTTGCTTGGTTTGGCTTGACTTCTATTGCACTTCTAAACAGCCTCATGTTTGCAAATCACTATGAAAGTTCAATGAAATTCTTTCTGTTGAGTAGACCAGACAACTTGTCTCCTCATGCCTGCTTTAACTCATTCAGACCCATTGTGTGTTTAGAATGTTGGAGACAGAACACCAGTCTGCTTGTCTCTGGCAATCCTAAGGCACTGTGCAGAATTCTTAGCAAATGTGCACACATTTCAAAGAAATCTAAATATCTTTAAACTATTCATGGTGCACAACAACAACCAACATGAAAGTTGTTCACGACAAAGACCTTTCAAATTAGGGTAGTCACTAATCTGAATTCCTTATATTTTGTAAAATATGGTCCACTTATTGCCTGTATTTCCATTTTTGCTTTTACAAAATTCACATTTCTTATGGCTATTTTTTTAAACTATGAAGAATTTAGATTAGTGACAGCTCTATTTAAATGCCTTTTTGTCCTGACCAACTTTCATGCTGTTGGTAGTGTATGTAATTTGTATACTTTAGAGATATTTATATTTGTTTGGCATGACAAAGAAGAGAAATGTGAAGAGAAGAATAGGAGGAAGGGAAAGAAGGTCAGATTCTAGGTGGAGGATGGTGTCTCTGAATGCATGGAATCTTGGAAACAAGATGGACAATCTGCAGTCACTATTAGCAGACAAGAGGGTGAACATAGCAGCAGTAACCAAGACTTGGGCATCACCACACCATGACTGTGACCTTGCAATCTCTGCATATAAACTATACAGAAGAGACAGTGTAGTCAGGCAGGGGTAGGGGTGGCAGTTTATATCAGGTAAGGAATAACTTGCATAAGAGAGGAGTCAGAGGAAGGGGAGGAGGAAGCATTATGGGTTCAGTTACAGTTCAATAGAGGGAAAAGGGTGAGGTGGGGTGGTTTACAGATCACTCAGATAGGATGAGGAGAGGGATAGGGAACTGAGCTCACAAATATTGGAAGCTGTAGGAAAGGAGAGGTAGTAATTGTGGGAGACTTCAACCTGCCCAAGGTGGACTGGAGAATACCATCCACAACATGTGCTAGGAATCAGGTGATCCTGGAAATACTGCAGAGTGGGTTCCTGACTCAGGGCATCACAGACCCAACAAGAGCAGAGGCAATTTTGATATTTTTTTAACTTCACTTTTATTGGTCTTCATATATATTCAACAGTGTAATACATTATTATTGAGTTATAGACATCTTATGTGGTTATCTTTATAAGACGCTTTTCTCCTTAATCAGATTTAACACAGTGTAGCTACTTATTAAGATAAATATTAATCTAAGACTCATTTGCCTTTACATGTCTTGACCCTGTTTGTTAATCACCCAATAATTTACCCAAAACTCATACACTTTAAACCAACTCATTAAGGCAATTTTAACTGCATTCTCCAGATCTCTTCTTATACTATGATCTAATCCATCAGACTAGGTGTTCCCATTTCCAAGTGCCATAGGGACCAGATTTGTTGAAACTTTTCCTGTTGCAACCTTAGTTTACTCATGATACTTTCCATTCTCTCCAGCTCCTTTACTCTAGACCTCCACTCTTGTATCATGGGAGGAAGCGGGGACAGCCATTTAGAAGTTATGCATTTTAAAGCCACTACCCTTAGAAGCTGAGCAAGTTTGTTGTCAGAAAGCAGTGTGTGGAGGCCCAGCACCAGATCCTTTCTCGTGAAAGGTATTTGGAGACCTGTGACCTTCTGTATCTGTGTGTGTGTACCAAATGCCAGAATCCCTGGATCTTAGGGCAGTTCCAAAAGAAATGGGTGTGGGTTTCCTTGTTGCCGCAGCCCCTCCAACACAAACTGAAATGATGAATATTAAAATGCTTAGTGGCTGTTGGAGTCAAAAACATCTTAATATTACCTTCCAATTGAATTGTCTCCATGTGGGAGAGCTTGACACCCCATCCCTAGAAAATCATCTGATCCAGTGATTCAGCATTATTGTAATTTCTAGTTCTGTTTCCCACTTTTCCTTCACTTTCTTCAGTGGTGTAGAGACCTGTAGATTTAGGATCTTATATAATTGTGAGAGGGAATGAGAGTTGTCTTTGAATATTACTGAGAAATAAAAGAAAGATTCTAGCTCTGTTCTCTCCCATCTTATCTGTTGCATCACCCTTGGTGTTAATAAGAAGAGTTGCACTTGCAAGTGTCTATAATGATCTTCTCAGCATAGGGAGAACCCTATCAGTCAGTTGGGCAAAGGATGAACAGCCCGTGACATCGAGACACTGGGAGAAAGTTGTCAGGTTCCGAGTGGCTCAGAAGTCAAACCCTGGGTCAGTCCTTGGGGGGACAAAGGTCTGGTCATGTCTGATCAGGGACAAAGGTCCTAAGCCCTCAGGCATTTGTGTCAGCTTTCTAAGTCTGATCATTACCTTAAAGGAGTGATGGATCCAGGGATTGCCAATGTTCCCTCTAAAATGTGTCGGGATGGTGTTTTTTGGTAATGTCCATCGGGCACAGCCTTTTAGCGCTGCCTCTTCCAGCTGGTACCAGCCCAACTCCTCTCTGTGCTTTGCCTAGGTACATAACTGGGTGCCTCTAGCTGCTAAGTAGTAGTGATTAAAGTTCAGAAGGGCTAAGCCCCCGTTTCCTCTGTGGGCCTGCAGAATATTCATGGTTATTCTCGGACACTTCTTTGCCCAAATGAAACATTGTGTTTCTTTTTGTAGCTGTATCCAAAAATCTCTAGGTATTTGAATTGGGAGGGTCTGAAATAGAAAGGTGAGGCAGAGCAAGACATTCATTTTTAGGTTTGCACTCCCTGTATAAAGTCGGGACAAAACTGCCATCTAGCCATGTCCACTTGCAGGTCTTGGAATAATTTTAGGTAGTTATTTCAGTATAACTGTGAATGTCTGCTGACATTTTGATACCTAGTATCGAAATGTGCTCTTGGGGCCCATGCCAATGGAGAGTTGGCTTTGAACCTCTGAGGAGGGATACCATTCAAAATCAGCACCTCAGATTTATCTAGATTAATTTTATATCCCACTAAAGTACCATGTGTTTCCAGTGTTTGTAGAAGCGGAATCAAGTCTCTCGATCAGCCACAAAAACAAAGAATCATTGACATAAGTGCAATCTTCTGCTCTATACCTCACCTTTATGTTCCGTTGTGCCCTTATCTCTATTAGAGATGCAGCAATTTAAAATTAAGCTGGCGAAATCTGCATAAAGTGAGGCACTTGGCTTTGCTAAGTAGTGGGTTAATGCAGTGCCTACCGCCTTGTCATTACCACTTTGTGTTGGCATCAATGAGAATGCGGGCAAGGCGGTTATGATCCTAAGTGATCCACTTGGTGTTTCAGACTTGGCAGCCCCCACAGATCACATGGCTTACAGTACTGTAAGTCACATGCCTCTAGCCAGGCAGGAAGGAAGTGAGTCACAGACAGTTTCACTTTCTCCTGTGCAGACTGAGAGAGTGTGTGTGTACTAGAGAGGAGTGTTTTTTTGATTGCAGAGAGTTAAAATTTAATACTTAAACCAACAGCTTTTTTAAAAGCTACATTTTTTTGTCTTTTTTGTACTGTTTTTTACTTAATTTGTTCTTTCTGTAAATTTTATTTTTCTTATCTACTTAGTTGTTTGTCTGTGTGTGTGTGACTGTGTGTGTGTTGTGCTTGTGTCGTGAGATGGAGCAGGGTGAGGGAATGTCTGGGCCGGGGGCAGCTCTGGGAGAGCGTGGTAGTATGCGTCGTCGTGCACAATGCGCATGCATGCAGGGGCATGCGACCTTTTGTGTTGGACTGCTCTAAACTCTGAGTGTCCAACCTCTGGAAGCAGGATCAGCACCGCCTCCTGACTCTGAGGCAGTTCAACCAACACCACCAGCACCACCACCAAGTCCAGCACAAGGTCTTTTGGAGCAGGATGTGCCTGTTCCCCCAGGCCCAGGTGTGGATCCCACCATCAGAACTGTTGAGCAGTGTGAGCAGCCTACTGCCAGTTCATCTGGCCCTCCCCTGCCTGTGCCTGGTCCTCCCCACACCTCCGTTGTTTGGCAGTTTTTTGACTGTGTCGGGGGGGCAGCAGTGTGGGTAAGTGTTGCCTATGTGTGGTGGAGGTGCACCATGGCCCCCGGGGGAGTCACCTGAGGACTGGGGGCCAGCGCACCCATATGCTTAATCACCACCAGTTGGAGTGGCAGACTGCCACAGAACAGACCATGTCTGCACCTGCTGGCCATTCCATGGCAGAGGGTGATGCTGTGCATAGTGAGTGCAGCATCCCTAAGAAGATGAGGGCCACAGCAGCACCTGTTGCTCCACCAGCACCCACACCCCCACCACCACCACCAGCAGGTCAGCCTGTCGAAGGAGTGGACGCCAGAGAACTGCATGTAACACTGTCTGACTTGGCAGTTCTCTGGAGTGCTGTTGAGGAGAACAGCGAGAGGATGAGTGCTGTGGAGTAGCGGCTGGATGACATAGAGGGACATCAGCTTCAAATTATGTTCATGCTGGAACTGCTGCTGGATCACCATAGATCCCACATTAGTTTTGTTTCCTCACACCATGTTCCCCCACCTTCCTTGCTGTGCCATAAAATGTATTCCTCCACCACTCGACCCTTGTATGTAATTATGCTCTTTTTTGTTGTCTTCAGTATGTTACACTTTGTATTCTGGGGCCTTCCTTCTGTTAAGTGTCTGTGTGTTTTGTGTATGTGCACTGTTCTGGCGCCTCATTTTTCTGCATCCGCAAAAGGCATCTGTCTTGTGTCCAGAAAATTGACAAGTAGTAACACAGTGAAATGAGACTGTTTCAGCACATACAAAGTCCCCCAGAATTTATGGCGCATTCAGTCATGCGCACAACAGTGGCACAGAGTCCCCAGATTTTTTCTGCAGGCCCAGAATGCATCCTCCTTGTGTGCAGAGAAGTGAAAAGTGATCATGTCAACTGGATTGAAAGGTGCCCTTTGGATGTACAGTAATAGTAGCCTTGGTGAGTATATATATATATATATATATATATATATATATATATATATACACACACAGTGTGTATATATATATATATATATAGTTGTGTATTTTGTAGGTGATGATGAGGGGGGGTTGAACTTGACATGGACATGTATTCATGCTATTGTTCTGCATCACACACAGGTGACTTTGTCTCCGAACTGTTGCTGTGCACCGTCCCGTGCTCAATGAGAATTTCTTGCACTTAAATGGAACTGGATAATTCTTAAGCACATGAAGGTAAGTATTTCTTTTTTTTTTTGGGTGGGGGAATCATATTTTCAGTTTTGTCTGTAATGGTTTGTTATTTTTATTTCTTCATAGATTTCATCAGCATTCTTCTGGAGTCCGGTTCTTAATGATGGTCATGGTCATGGAATGAAATGACTTCTCGTGTTGCATGTGTGCCCAAGCTCGGGTTGGGTCAGAGTGTGCCTGATCTTGTTTATGAACTTTTTGGATCAGTCCCGTGGTGGTGGTCCAGGGTGGCAGACAGACTCGAGGTGGCAGCAGACTTGGATAACATCAGTCCCGTGGTGGTGGTCCGGTGGCAGACAGACTCATGGTGGCAGCAGACTTGGATAACATCAGTCCCAGTGGTGGTGGTGGTCCATGGGGGCAGACAGACTCATGGTGGCAGCAGACTTGGATAACATCAGTCCCGGTGGTGGTGGTCTGGGGTGGGGGAGGGCACACCGCCTTTTAAATACTGCAGTTAAAACCTGCCAACATCAACCACATCATCATCCTCTTAAAGAAAACTGCCCTCACAGTCATCAATGTCTGAAGTCTGACCACTGGGAAATTCTTTCTCCATTGTGTCATCATCTACATCAGTGGTGGGCCGTTTCAGGCAGCTACTGCCAGTGCCACCAGGATGCTCCATTTCCACATCAGCAAGACCACCATGACTAGGCCGGGGTATAAATACCGAGGTTGCAGTCTGTGCTGGTATGTGCCTCTCATTCATTTTAATGAATGTTAGCAAACTAACATTTGCAGGAGACAGGTTTGTCTGACAATCCCTGACTATTGCACCTGCTGAGCTGAATACCCTCTCAACACTTACACTGGAGGGTGGGCATGTGAGGTACTTCAGTGCCACTGCAGTCAGCTCTGGCCATTCACTGACCTTTCCACTCCAGTACAAAAGAGGATCTTCACTTATTGTCAGATGCCTGTTTTCAGACAAATATGAGTCAACCATTCTTTGTGCCGCACTAAGTCCGATTGTTGATGCATCAGCCTGTTCCCAGGAATCATTGAGGTCACAAATACCCACTTGGGACAAAACCTCCCAAAGCGAGTTGACACCAACCACTTTGGATGACAGACCTCCAGGAACTACAGTCCTCTTACCCTTGCATGATATGCTTGCTGGTCCTCCAGCTACACCTTCAGCTGGATTATGGTGCTGAGGTTTGCCCCCATGGACCACCACCACCACTGGGACTGATGTTATCCTTGGCACGTGACTTCTGTGCCCCATGAACCAAGCGAACCAGTTGACCACTGACATTTTTACCTGTTCAGGCCCTCCTGCAGTACTGATGGAATTCCACGCTTGTATCGTGGGTCCAGCATTGTTGCCATGGCAAAGTTGTCACTACGCTGAATGTTCACAATGTGACAATTTGGTCAAATACTGTCAGCATGTGTTGCAGCAACATACTGCTGTCACCGTCTCCGGCAACATCGAGGCTATGCTGGACATTCACCAATGTCTACCTCAGTACCTGCAGCAGTGGAATTGATTGGCTAATGGAGGCAGACTCACCACTCACTGCCTGTGTGGCATGTTCAAAAGGCCACAAAATTGTTATTACAGAGTCCATGAGGCGTCACTGTTCAGTCGTCATAGACATGGAGGCCCCAGAACTCTCATGGCTAGTGTGCATAACAAGATATTCTGTGATGGCTTTGTATTGTTCATACAACCTCGCTGCCATGTATAACGTGGAGTTCCATCGGGTGACAATTTCCAGCTCGAGCGGTGCTGAGGCAGGCTGTTTGTATGTGCAACTGCCGTAGTTGGTCACGGGCCTTTCCAGATCTTGAAAAGTGAGAGAAGATATGTCGTGCAATGGTCAGCATTTTTATGTCATGGTGCTACAGAAACTCCTGAACCACAAGATTTAAACAGTGGCCATGCATGGAACACAAAAAACACCACTGTGATGCATTTCACCACATTTGACCCATTGTCACTTGCTATGAACCCAGATCTCAGGGACAGAGGGTTTAGCCATCTATCAATTTCAGTCAGTACCATGTCCAACATGTTCTCACCAGTGTGTGAACAGGTCACACTGTGCATAGCAATTGTTGCATGCTGGCTAATTCCAGGAAGATTGCTACCATGACAATCCACCTTCCTACACTGAATATTCACACTACCAGCATCACAAACAACCCCAGCACCTGTGCCCAGTGTGCAGTATACACAGATATGAACTCCCCCTGTTTTGCCACTTGTCCACATATCCATACTTAAATGGATGAATGGAGAGAAGGAATGTTGAAGGGCATGTCTTACTGAGTCTGAGACAGTGCGGAACTACTCAGGAACAGCACGGGTAGAAAAGTATGTCCTGGATGGGACTTTCCATTTTGGACAGGCACAGGCAGCAAACCACTGGAACCCAGAATTCTTCACAAAGGAGAAGGGCAAAAGATCGATTGCCAGCATTTCCGCTACAGCAGCATTAAGTTCACCTGACACTGTATGATTGGGGGGGGTACTTCAGCTTATGCGCAAAAACACCCTGTAACATGGGCTGACTTAAACGTTTTACAGGGTGTGTGTTGGTCACAAATGGTTGTGCTCTGTGATGAATGGCATTGGCAAGGGGTGGAGTGTGGACATTTGATGAAGACGGTTGCACAGGTGATGATGACAAACCCAGAAATTATGTTATTTTTCCGGATTTGCCAACCGGGGTTGATGTACCACTTGCACTAGACATACTGCATTCACCACCACCACCACAAAAATTGCTACTTTTACCAGCACTGGACAACATTTCAAAGTCATTATGGTCCTCCACCTCATCATCATTATGCCCGTAGTAATCCTCTGCTCTTATTGCCATACTACTGCACACGTTTAATTTCCTACTGGGCTTAACAGTCATGGAAGGGGGATAACATGCTGGCTATGGCTGCCACCAGTGATACGGGTGAATGCCCAAGTCTGGTATTAGCTGCCATCTTGTGCTGGGTCCACAGATCCAAGTGCCTATTCTTAAGATGCGTGTGCTGTCCTCCTGTCCCAAGATGGCTCCCCTTTTTACCTCAGCTCACATGCACATGGCAAACCTGGCAGATTGCAACTGAATCATCATTTGCATCTTGAACAAAAAAATCCCAAACAAGGACTGTGATGCTCTGCTTTTAACATGTCCATGATGATGTGGCTTATTTAAGTCTATTATTTTAAGCACTGAAGTGGGGGCACGTGATGTTTCTGGCACTGCATACCTGAACTGCAACTGACCACCATGACTACCTATCATATTGAGTACTGGGTCGTCATCATCATCATCATCCACTAAAACCGGTACATCACAAGTTTTATGGGGGGGGGATTCCTGCAAACAGATTCAGAAATTTCAGACACAGCCACTTTTAATTTCTTTTTCTCCGGTTCCCAACTGGGGTCAATTAAATCATCATCATATTCATCAACGTCACTGTCACACACATCCACATCTTCTGCTTGGATGCTAACATGTGGACTGCATGTTGCAACAAGAGCAACATCATCATCATCACATTCATCATCAGCATCTACACCACCATCACGTAATATTTTTTCACCACACTGTGAATCACTGTTGCATGGAAAATGAGTGACGTTAAGTGCCACGGTGGATGGAATATCACATTGTATGCTATCGTTGACATGATCATCAGAATGAGGTTCAGTTAATGGGATGTTACTGGGAAGTATGACATCATCTACACTGTCACTCACTTGCATTGCTTCACACTCAATATGTTTGGATACGGTACACTGGTTGGAATTAGAACTTGACGCAACAATGCTAATACTACCTCCACCACTGCTAACACCAGTAACACTAACACCACCGGCTGGGAAAACATCATGTCCTCCATCTATCAGTGAAGCCACTGATTGGGTTGTAAAAATACTGCAGGAGAAATACCTTTCCTCACATCACCAATGCACTTCTCTGTCCGTACTACTACCACGCCCACAGACCCTCTTACTGCCACCATTGCCATGGCCAGAAACAGTTTTACTTGCACTTCTTTGCAGGCATTTAGGGATCAACCACAATATTATTACCAAATTCAGATTTTGATACGCTCACTTTCTGACTGGAGGTTTGCTACTGCTACTATTGCTAGCTGGATGTGTAGCAAAATAAACAACTGTGGCTTCAGCAACAGATAAGGGACTACTGTGTTGTGACACTGTCATGGAATTAAAACAACTTCAGTAACTAGTGGTGCTGATGGGGTCACAAAACAATCCAGTCTGGTAAAAATATCTTTTCAATGTGGGGGGCACTGAATACAGACAGTACTGATTTTTTAGCACTCAAGCAGCAACACTAAGAACAGAGAACACAATCGCAGTACAAAATCAGGCAGCTGCAGTAGATAGCAGGTTCACATTGCTGCACTTAGTTGCACTTACACTGATCTGTGTCACAAATTTTAAAAGGTGTATTATATTTGATGCACACAACACTGCACACACAACACAGAACACTTTGTGTACAATGCTGAACAAGGAATGCGATGCAAATGCAAAAGTTCAGTGTACTCAGTGCCACGTAATGTAAATTTGTAATTTAAACAACCTGACCTTATGAAATGCTGCACCACATTCACACAACAAGCAGCAAGAAAATGTGTACTATCACTGACAATTTTACTATGTGTACAGTAACACAGTCAGTTATATAACAAAAATATTGCCAAAACACAAAGAAATCACTAGTTCTCCAACTTAAATCTACCTACACACAGATACGCCCCTCCCTCACACAGCACACTTCACTGTCTTTCACCACACACACTCAATGTTGTAAATTTACATTCAAAATCCACACACAAACAAAAACGCTCGATGATGTGAGCACAGGAGGGTTTCCAATCAATGAACTACAGTTGATCCCCAAAAAGCAAAATTGCTTTTGAACAGCTTTTAAAAGATTCCTACAGACAGCTATCAGAACACACTGTCTCCTACTCCTTCCTACTCATACTACATTGAACTGAGGCTGTGCAGATCAATATAGAGCCCATGTGACCTGAAACTGCCATGAATCACTGCAAAATCCTCCTGTGGAGCTCAAAAACAAGGCAAAGTGAGGCGAACTGAACTGCCACCAATGTACTTTGCCTTAAAAATTGAAAGAGAAGTGACCAGTGGAGGCGGAGTAATGCGAAGTAGCTGTTTTCAATGCACTTTGTATTCCTCATTATAACGCGAAGTACTCCGCTTCGCATTGCGGAGCACTCTTCGAATCTGCCTTTACTCCGCGAATCACTTCACAGAGTGGATTGAGCCCACTTCACCCACCACTAATCTCTATTGCCAGAGACTCCAGGCAGACGGCAAACAGCAAAGGAGAAAGGGGGCATCCTTGCTATGTACCCCTTTGTAGGGGGATTCTTTCTGAAAGATAACCATTGACCTTCACTCAGGCTTCTGGGGCCGAATAAAGTGTACTTATAAGCCCTGCAAATTTATCACCCAAGCCAAACTGTTTTAAAGTTAGGTCCAAAAAGACCCCGTCCACTCTGTTAAAAGCCATCTTGGCATCCATACTGATGGCAAGTTGGAATTCCTTTGTAGCTTTTTGGGTGAGACTACATTTAACATGCATCTGATATTGTCTGGTATAAATCTGACTGATATGAAACCAATCTGATCTCTATGTACTAGGAGTCCTAATATCTTTTGTATGCAGTCTGCCAGGATCCCTGTAAAGATTTTTAGGTCTACAGGCAGTAGGGAGATGGACCAATATGATTTGCAGTCTTCGGGGATTTTGTTTGGCTTGGGTAAAACTGAAATTTGTGCCTGGTTCCATGATCTTGGGGTTGCCCCCTCTCCTCTCATTATTTCATTAAATGCTGCTGTCAAGGTAGGGACCAAGGAGCCACTAAATTTTTTGTAGAATTCTGCTGCAAATCCATCTGTCCCTGGCACTCTTCCATTGTTTACTTGCTTGATTTTTTTGTATAATCTCTGTTTCAGTTATATGGGCTTCTAAGCTTAGACATTGGTTGTCTGTTAGTTTGGAGGTGTTTAATTTATTAAGGTATGAGGATATTCTTTCCCAGTGGTCTGGGCCTCTCTCAGCCATATATAAGTCCCTATAAAATGTCTGGAAATACTTTACTATTTGGGAGGGAGATACAGTAGGTGTGCCATCTATTGGATCCCTAAGCCTCAGCACTGCTCTGGAAGTCACTTCTTTGTGCAGTTGCCATGCTAGCAATTTCCCAGTCCTGTTGCCCTGTTCATAATATTTTTGTTTAGACTATCTAAGTTGGCCTTCTATTTGGGCATCTAGTCTTTTTTTTTAAGTTTAATCTTATTTTGGTCTAATAGTTCTTTTATTTTTGTGTCTAGGGTGCATTGGTGTATTGCTTCTAATTATGTATTGCTTCTAATTATGAGAGTCTTTGCAATTCTTGATCTTGTGCTCACAAATGGGAAGCATTTACAGGAAATACTGATCAGGGAGCCATTGGGTGGGAGTGACCATTGCACAGTGTGGTTCCTGTTAGATATGGGCAGGTAAAGCATCCCAACTAAGACCAAAATCTTGGATTTTAGAAGGGTGGACTTCAGGAAAATGGGTGAAGTACTAGGAGCCACCTGGCGGGCATCAGACCAGATATGGCAGTGGACCAAAGGTGGTTCATCATTAAGAAGGAATACTGGTTGCTACAGAGGAGTGTGTTTGACTCGGTAAGAACACAAGGGCAAACGGGAAAGAGGCTGGCCTATAGAAAATTCAGAAAGACCAAGAGAGAGGTGGCTAGGGAAATTACCAAGATTGGCTAGTGAGGCAAGTAATGAAGTCTGATGAGTTACAACACAGAAGGAGCTGCAGATAGCTGAAGGAATTAAAAGGGTGAAGTCTATTTTTGCTATATAAGTGAAAAAGAGACAAGAAGGAAGGGATTGTTAGGCTTAAGAAAGGGAGGAGTGAGTGGAGGATAATGGTGGAAAAGCAGAGATACCAAATGAATACTTCTGTTCCATCTTCATCAGGGAGAAGGACAGACCATCGCCTTCAGGAGGGAGAAGAACAGCAGGGGAAGGGGAACACAGATGTAGTGATAAAGGAGTATAGAGTGAGGGATGGGCTAAGGATAGAGTGAGGGATGGGTTGCTAGCATTAAAGGTGAAGAAATCACCAGGCCCAGACAGAGTACATCCAAGGGTACTAGGGGTGGGTGAAAGTTGTGAATTCCACTTTCGTGGAACTTCCACAAAATTTTGGATATTTCACAGAAATTTTTGAACTTTTGCTATTGGCAAAACTGGGATTTTCTTTGGATTTTCACAGAGTTCTGTGGACTTTTTTTGTGAACTGTGGAAAAATACATATAAACTGCGGAATTTATTCTATCCAAGTTTAATGAACTGTCAGAATGAGTGCCTGCTTGTACAACCATGCAGTCATTCACTGACATCAGTGGGCCACTGGTAGTGGAGGAAAGAGGAGTGCTGCACTGGTGCCCACTCAGGGGTAGGGTGGGGAAGGGAGGAGAGGGCTGGTGGCAGATGAACTGTAAGGGTGGTGGTTGGGGGTCCAATAGATACTAGGGAACTGGGATTATTTTTTATAAGGGATTTGGGATGGGAGGTCCACTAGACACCAGGGAATACTGGGACTAGAGGGGGATGAGATGGTGCACTGCTGGCTGTTTGTGGATTAAGGAATTCAGGATAGGAAGGGGGTCCACAAGACATCATGGAAATAAAATGTTTTTGGAGCCATAATTGGTGGATGGGGGGGCTACTAGAAACCATGAGGGTCCAAGAAAAGGATTGGAGGTATTTACAGGGACCCCTGATCAGTGAGGGGGTGGTTTAATGAATTAAACTGCAGTTAAAAAAAGCCTCAGAAATTACCACTGGCAGTGATCCTTTCTGCGTATTTGTTTCCCTTAGTTTAATAAATTAAACCACAGTTTTTTTATATTTTTTCCACAGTTTTAAGGCAGAATTTCTGCAAAAATTCCAAAAATGATTTCCACACTTTGGCGGAAGCAAAATTTGCACTTTCACCAAAATTCTGCTGGCAGAAATTTTTTTTTGCACATCCCTAAAGGGTACTAAGGGAACTAGGGAACTAGCTGAGGAGCTGGCAGGGTTACTTACAGACCTATTTAATAGTTCACTAGAGTCAGGCATGGTACTGCAGGACTGGAGAACAGCACATGTGGTGCCCCTTCACAAAAGCAGTCCCAAGAATGACCCAGGGAATTACAGATGAGTCAGTCTGACCTCAATTGTGGGCAAGCTCATGGAGAGCATATTAAAGGAAAGGTTGGTGGAATATCTAGAGGAGCATGGTCTCCAGAATTTGAGGCATCATGGGTTCATGGGGGTGGGGTGGGGATCATATAAAACAAATCTGATTGACTTGACTGTGTCACTAAGACAATAGACAGGGCCGTAGTGGTAGGCATCCTTTATCTAGATTTCATCAAGGCCTTTGACTCTATACCCCACAAAACATTGATCAGAAAGTTAGTGGATCTTGGGGTTGGGGATAAGATGGCCAGATGGATGGAAAACTGGTTGAGGGACAGACCCCTGAGGGTGGTTGTGAGGGGGAGAGTTATCTGGCATCAGAGAGGTCACCAGTGGGGTACCACAGGGTTTGGTGCTGGGGCCGGTGTTGTTCAATGTCTTCTTCAGTGACATTGGGGATGGTATAAAGGGCAAAATGTGCCTCTTCAATAATGACAATAAGCTTTGTGGGAGAATGGACACAGCTGAAGGGACACAGGACCTACATGATGACCTGGAAAAGCTGGAGAGGTGGTCCAGGATCTGGCAGCTTGGCTTCAATGCCAGGAAATGCAAAGTTAAACATATTGGAGTCAAGAATCCCAAGACAGAATACTACCTGGGTGGTGACCTGGTATCTGCATCAGAGAAGGAGAAGGACCTGGGAGTGATGATCACTAGTGACCTGAAGCACTCGGCATAGGGCAAGAAAGCAGCAGCAGGGGCAAACAAGATGCTGGGATGCATAGCTAGGGTGATCAGTAGTAGGAGAGAAGAGGTTGTACTACCCTTGAACAGGTCACTGGTAAGGCCACATCTAGAGTATGAAGTTCACTACACTGGTGCCCACACCTCAAAAAGGACATTAACCCACTGGAGAAGGTACAGAGGAGGACAAAAAAGATGATAGTGGGTCAGCAGGGGAAGGTATATGAGGATAGGTTGAGGGCACTGAACAAGAACTCCATGGAGGACTGAAGAGAGAGAGGGGACATGATTGGGACCTTGAAGTATTTTAAAGGGATAAATAAATTGGATAAGGAGGGTCTCTTTAAACTGTGTGACAACCATAACACAAGGGGACACAGTCTTAAACTGGATGGTGGCAGGTTTAAGAGGGTGGTCAGGAAGCACTTCTTCACAGATAGGGTGGTGGACACTTAAAATGTGCTGCTGGAAGAGGTTATCTTGTTGAACACAGTGGGCAGCTTCAAGAGAGGCTGGCATAGGCACAGGGGATGGTAAGGATCATGGGTAGGGAGGATGGAGAAGTGGGAGGGCAGGGACAGTAGCTCAAGCTCTGGACCCTGCAATACAAGCAGACTAGATAGATCAAATGGCCTTCTTCTGCTGGCTTCTTAGTATATTAGTATGACTCCTACTGCACTTCCAAACAGTCTCATTTTTTTTTCTCTGAGCAAACACATTAGGAGCCATGTCAAACAAATGTAAATATCTCAGAAAGTATACAAGGTACACATACACAACCAACATGAACGTTGTTCAGGACAAAAAGACCTTTCAAATGAAGGTAGTCACTAATCTGAATTCATTATATCTTTTTAAATATAGCCATCCAAAAGGTGAAATAAGTTAAGTAAGTAAAACTTTATTTGTATAGTGCCTTTCCACAACCAAGGCGCTGCACTTTTAAAATACAATATACAAACATAGACATTTTAGCAATAAAACAATAAATATAACTATGAATTAAAATTTATCCAGAAAGGCTAGATTAAAAAGATATGTCTTCAGCAAACAGTAGATTTAAAACTGTCAAAGGTCAGGCACTCTCTTAACCGATGAGGTAGAGAATTCCACAGGGAGGGTGCTGCAAAAGAAAAAGCACGGGCACCAGAAGATTTTAATGAACCCTGGGAATCTCTAGCAATCCCTCATCAGCAGATTGGAGAGGATGAAGGGGGCAGTGGAGAGTCAGGAGATCTTTCAAGTAGCCAGGTCCCTGTTCAGGTAGGGCTTTAAAGGTTAGCAAGACAACCTTAAAGGTGATCTGCCACTGAACAGGCAGCCAGTGCAATCTGCACAGCACAGGTGTAATACTGTATGACTGGTCCTTGATGTACCAGTCAAAAGCCTGGTCACAGCATTCTATACTAGCTGCAAGTGATGGATATCAATCCCAGGAAGCCCTATGTAGGGGGCATTGCAGTAGTGAAAATTGTGAAGAAAATGAAAATCAGATGGCCATATTTTAAAAAATATAATTAGTGCAGCGTAGTGAATAGGCTCATTTGAAAGGTGTTTTTGGCCTGAACAACTTGCATGCTGATTGTGTATGTGTAACTTAAACATTTACTGAGAATTTACATTTGTTCTGCATGACTTCTACTGTGTTGGCTCAGAGAGAAAAAAAATGTGTCTGTTTGGTAAGAAATTGGTAAGGGAATAGTTGACAGAGGCTGGTGGTACTTGGAGTTCACTCCAAAGAAGAGATGGTGATGGGGGGGGGAGTACCTCAGGATCAGTGCTGGATCTGGTCCTCTTTAATGTCTTTATAAGTGAAATTTACAAAGGACCAGAAAGGGAAGGTTTGACTCTGCATGATGATACCAAGATCTGCAACAGGATGGAAAAGTATGAGCAGAGACCTTAGAAGACTTGAACAGTGGTCAAGGGTATGGCAGCTAGGTTTCAAAACAAAAATGTAAAATAATGCACTTGGGGCACAGAAATCCAGGAGCAGAGTACAAAATGGGTGGAGTGGTATTGACAACATTTAGAAAGTACACATTCAAAAAAACAAAACAACAACAAGCCTTTACATACAGTTGATTACTGTTTAACAATATTATGGGTCTGTGGCTGCCACTGTCCATCTGATGCAACCCCATAATCATGTTCCTCACTTGAAGCGAAAAAGGAGGGGGGGGCGGAGGCCGTAACTGACTCCTTATTTTTGTGTTAAAGGTGTCAGATGTTTTACACCAAAAACAAGGAAAGCGGTCATTTCTAAAATGTGCAGATGAGTATGGGTACCAATTTTTTTCAGACAGTGCCACCACCAGCAGCTACCACTTAAAGACTGCTACTACCCCCCCACTACAATCAGCTGAAAAACAGAAGTAGTTTAGCAGCACTGAGATCAATATGGTTAAGGCACATTTACCAGAAATTACTGCTTAGAAAAGAATGAGAAAGTGACAGTGATGACAAGCAAGTCCCAGACCAGATCTCTAGTTTGTTAATAGTCTCCTCCTGAGTCAGATTTTTATGGCTGCATGGGCCAAACTCCACAGATGTTATGCCATCATCAGATTTGTATAAGAGCACTATGGAAGCACGTGACCTGACTGCTGTCTGATATGCTGCCACAGTGCTCTGGCATAATTTCCAGTGGTTCTGTTTATGCAACCCTTCCCTTCTGCAGGCTGCATAAACACACCCCCTGCCCAGCACACTGCTTCTCCTTTCCACAATTGCGGAAAGGACGGCCGCTGTGTGCAACATGGTGGTGCTGACTTAAATTGTGCATGCATGAGTATTGTACATACAGTGGCATTCCCCAGGATGAAACTCACTTTTAAAGCACTCTGCAGTGTGCTGCTGCAGACCTACTGACTAAAGCAATGCAATTTCAATGGCAATTAGTCCCTTTTGTCATGCAGGAAACTGTGGCATTCACTTCATCCTGGCAGTGTCACATTTTCCTGAATGACAAAAGGGACTAATTGTCATTGAAATTACATTGCTTTATTCAGTAGGCCTGCTGCAGAATGCTGCAGAATTGGGTTTCATCCTGGGGGACACTATTGTAGATAGTCATGTCAGTGCCGCCATGTTGCGCGTGGCTGACTCCTGGGCAAACTGCACATGCACTAGTATCATGCATGTGCCACTAATCCAAGGTATTGATGCTGTGCAAGTGGTAACTGGGAGGAAATTTAATGTAGAATACTTGTAGCAGTAATTTATCACTACTAGCCGGTTGTGACTTTAAATGCCCAATTAAATTCACACACACCGTATTGCTAATAATTTACTGTGCTTTGCTGGCTTTGTGGTGATAAAAGGTTTTTAAGCTGTGAATACCTGGCAAAAAGGGAGTAAATTACTTGTATTAATTAGTATAATTTGCGCATGCTTGAGTCAAGTTAACCCCCCTGCTTTCTTGTATATTTATGTGTGTTAAGTAGTTTAGCTGCTACCTCCACTGCCAACTGCCACAAACTCAGGATGCAACAGCATGGAAAATCAGTAAAAAATGGACAGATTTCTAACAAGGAGTAGCACACCGAGCAGCACATTTGAGTTTGTCTGAACCCAGTTCACCAATCACTGGAAGTCCAGGCTGTAGAAAAAAATGAAAACTGGGGGAAGAAGGCAGAATAGTACAGGAGTCCTGGGAGTGTGATTTTTTTGTGACTGAACATCATGGAAAACTAAAGTGTCTTATTTGCAAAGAGTCTTTATCAGTCCCAAAACGATTTAATGTTCAGAGACATTTTGAGAAATGCCATCCTTCTTATACCCACAGATTTCCAGTCAGATCTGCCATGTGTTTACAACAGCTGTTTATCCTAAAAAGTGGGCTTGCTGCACAATAACGAGTGTTAAAAAGTGGCAATGAAGGAGGGCGATCTAATAACAATGGCAAGATTTCACATTGCTTGTCTTTTAGCAAAGCATTCTAAGCCATTTTGTGATGGAGAACGGATGAAAGAATGCTTCATTGATTCTTCTTGGATATTATTTGACAATTTCAATACTATACTATAGAGGATAACACAGAAACAAAGGAATAATAGAGATAGGAAGAAAAAGCTAAAGGCAATGACCAGATAGGGTCACTTGTCGCCTCGTTAGGCAGCTTAAATGGGTAGACTGAATGGGACTAGCAGTCCTTATCTGCTGACAGCATCTATGTATACTGGATGGGCATCGGTTGTTAACCAATGCCCATCCATTAGCCTTTATACTGTATGGGCACCAGTTTGGTCATGCTGAATTCAAACTTGCAGCTGATGAAAAAGCACACCTTACAACTCATGGCTTACCTTAATGAAACAGAAGCCAGGCCAAATGTCAGGACCACCGCTTTATTTGTAGACACCAACTTTTACAGCAGAACATTAGAAGTCAGAAAACACAACTAAACTAAGCAGTAAGAAAACACAACTGAAAGGCAAATTTGTGATATCTTGAATAAATTGACAGTAAACAAAAAAAAATGTCTGTTTGTTGCGAGGGCTACAGGAAGTACAAGACAAAATTAGGCATCATCACATTGACAACAGGAAGTGGTGTGAGCAGCAAGCAGTGAGCAGGATGGATGCAGGCATTCAGGTACCTAGGAGAGAAAGTTATTATCAAAAGATTCAAATGAGCAAGCACAGCTCATGACAAAGAATGTTGCTTTGAGGAAGAATTCCTTTTTGTTGTATCATCGCTATGACATAGTCAGGATGGTATAATAATAGCCTGACATCATATTGATGGTACAGCAGCTCTGTAACCTGTGTGAATTTGGTCAGTAATACTAAACTCCCATACATTATATGTGTATTTCAATAGATAGTGTATGCATTTAACTAAAAAGCATTTCACTGTATAATGTATGTGTTTTACTACATGACATCCAGTATGCATTTTAATATATATTGTTGGCATTTCACTATTTGATGTATTTCACTGTGTAGTATATACAATTCAGAGCATAGTGTAGGTGTTGCAATATATGCTGCATATATTTTATTATATGATGTATTTCACTATATAGTGTATGTGGTCACAGGTTCTGAATTACATCCGTAACAACAACCCATACCTTTCCCCAATTTTGGCATCAGAAATTTGAGTAAGTGAGGTTATTGCAGCCATTCACTCCCTGAGGATTGAAACAGCCCCAGGAAGAGATGGCTGATGAGTGATTTTTATAAGCTTGTGATGGGCTAATGAGTGACTTTTATAAGCTTGTGGCAGCAGCTCTCCTTGAGGAGCTTGTGCACATTTTTAATTATCTGCTGCAACATCCTTCCCTGGGTCAGGGTATGAAAGCAGTTTTTTTTTGTGTTTCTGTATAAGAGTAGGGAAAAGTGGCCTTAACTGGGGGCCCATTTGTCTCCTAAATACTAACCTAAAATGATTTCAAAAATCCTGAACTCTAGATTACTGCAGGTCATTGGGCATCTGATGTCCCACTTACAGGCTTGTTCAGTTCCAGGAAGATCTATTCAGGACCATCTGATTCTTTTGAGGGAACTGGTTGAAAGGGGAACATGGAGAGAATACAAGGCTTCCTGTTGTCATTAGACCAACATAAAGCATTTGACCTGGTCTTGGGATTACTTATGCTTCACACTGAATAAATATGGGTTTCCTGTGGAGTTTATTAACTGGGTTAAATGTGTGTACTGTAATGCCTCAGTTACACCCATGGTTAATGGCTGGCTGGGGACCCCTTGTAGGCTTTCTAATGTCTGAGGATATTTTTTGGACCATATTAAGGGCCCGTATCAGCCACCTGGCCATATATTTGTCACAGTGCTAGTCTTTGGTTGACTCAGTGTCAAGGCTGAGACCAAGCATAACCAGTGGTGATGTGAAAGTAAAGTTTGTATAAATGGATAAAAAAGAAGCACTCACCCTTGTGACATATTTTAAATCAGCAGTAGCCATGGGCTGAAATGGAGCTTCCATCAGCTGGGCAAGACAGATATTTATCTCCCATGAAGGGACTAGGTCCCTTACAATGGGGAACAGGTGACTGAGGCCACAGAGTCAAGCCATACAAAGGCAAGAGTATTGGACTTTAGGTGGGCTGAATTTGGAAAAATGAGAGAATGCCTTAGAAAAGCACTAGCAAATGGGCAAGAAGGAGAGGTGGAGGAACCATGGGGAATAATCAAAACAGCCATCACAGAGGCAGCAAGCCTTTGTGTGAAGTGAATCAATAAAACAAAATGAAGGAAAAAAGCACTATGGTTCTCAAAAGAGGTGGCAGGGAAGGTTAAGGATAAAAGGATAGCATTCAGGAAATATAAGGAAACACAGATGGAGCAGGACAGAGAACTTTATCAGTTAAAGCAGAAGGAGGCAGGGAAGGCAGTCAGAATAGCAAAGGACCAAACCGAGGAAAAGATAGCCACTTCTGTTATGAAGGGGGATAAAACCTTTTATAGGTACATTAGGGAGCAAAGAAAGACTAAGGGAAGGATACAGCGATGTAATAAAGGGGAGGGAATGTGGTCAGAGGGAGATAGTGAAAAAGCAGGGATACTGAATGAATATTTCTGCTCTGTTTTCACAGTGGAAGAGGAGGGGGAGGTACCTAAAACAAACAAGAGAAACACTCTGGATAGGGGGGTCAATACCAGTCCATTCACAGAAGAAAGGGGTTTGAAAGAACTCTTGAAACTGAGGGTTGACAAAGCAGTGGGGCCTGATGGGATTCACCCCAGAATTCTAAAAGAACTAAGGCTAGAACTAGTGATGCTGCTGACTACTCACTTTTAACAAATCATGGGAGGATGGGGTGGTACCTGAGGACTGGAGGATGGTGGATGTGATTCCACTTCACAAAGGTGGGAGCAGTACAGAGGCAGGAAACTACAGACCAGTTAGTTTGACCTCAGTGGTAGGGAAAATGATGGAATCACTTCTGAAGGAAAGAACTGTTGAGTACCTAGAGGCCAGTGGGGCATAGGACCCAAGGCAGCATGGATTCACAGCGGGAAGGTCATGTTAGATGAATCTAATAGATTTCTTTGACTGGGTGATCAAAATAGTAGACTAGGGAGGGGCTATGGATATGGCCTACCTAGATTTTAGCAAGGCATTTGACAAAGTCCCACACAAAAGTTTAATATACAAGTTAGCCAACTTTGGAGTGAGTACCAAGGTGATAGCCTGGATAACCAATTGGCTAGACAATAGGATGTAGAGGGTAATAGTAAATGGAGTCCACAGTGAAGAAAGGAGGGTAATTAAAGGGGTACCACAGGGTTCCATACTTTATAAGTGACATTGGAGAGCACCTGGAAGGGAAAGTATGTCTCTTTGCAGATGACACAAAGATCTGCAACAGGGTTGATACACAAGATAGGGTGGAAAGCATAAAAAGGGACTTGACAAGGTTGGAGGAATGGTCAAATGTATGGCAGCTCAGATTCATTGTAAAGAAGAGCAAGGTAATGTACCTGGGAAACAAAAACCCAGGGCAAGAGTACACAATGGGGAGTGAGATACTAACAACAGCAAAAATCAAAAGGGACCTGGGAGTAATTATATCAGATGACCAAAAGGTGGGCAAGCAATGTGAGAAAGCAGTAAGGAGGGTTGTGGGGATACTGGGATGCACAGGGAGAGGCATCAACAATAGAAAACAGTAAGTTATTATCCCTCTGTACAGACAGTTGGTGAGACCCCATCTGGAGTACTGTATGCAGTTCTGGAGACCCCATCTCCACAAAGACATTGACAGAGTGGGGGCTGTTCAGAGGAGGGCAACCAAAATGGTGCAGCATCTGCACCAGAAATCATATGAAGAGAGACTAAAGCATCTTAATATGTATACTCTCAAGGAAAGGAGGGAGAGAGGGGACATGATAGAAACTTTCAAGTACCTCAATGGAATTAACAAGTCCAAGAGTGTAACATCTTTCAGCAAAAGAGATGTGCAAGAACAAGGGGGCACAATTTGAAGATAGAGGGGGGACGGCTCAGAGGTAATATTAGAAAGTATTTTTTCATGGAGAGGGTTGTGGATGCATGGGACAGTCTTCTTGAAAAAGTTGTGGAGTCAAGAACAGTGGGAGAATTCAAGAATGCGTAGGACAGACATAAAGTAATTCGGGGGGGTAGGAGGAAGCAAGCTGTTGGTTAACTAGAATCTGCAGCTTATCCATCAGGTAGGGAAATGGGCAGACTAGGAAGGACAAGTGGTCCTTACCTGCTGTCAAATTCTATGTTTCTATGAAGTCTTCAAATAAACTATTAAAACAGGTAGTGAGGCCAAGGACTTGCCCTTGTCTACTAATGTGTATGCTTATACTGCTGCAAGATGTACCTTTAGTGTTGAGGACCTCAGACCTATGGACTGTAAGTTACCAGGTAGTCTAAAACTGTAGGCAGCCCTGCCTGCATTGGGATTATCTTCCTGGTGGCTCACTAGTACTGGAATCTCTTCCACTTAGAGAAGTATGCTTTCCTAGTTACTGGTTTCCTGGAAACCTTGAGCACCCTCAGCCCTTTCTCTGATAGATTCAAACTAGAAATTCTAGCTCTTCAAGAATCATGCCCTCAAACATAGTGAGCTAAGGTCTGGAATGTTATTCTGCCCTGAGACAGTCAACTGGTTGTACAGTATATTGATGGCAGACTGATAGGAGTCCTGATGGACAGAGTCAGAAGTACTGAATACCAAGTCTATCTGACCCAGTCCAGGACTATCAGAATCATTGTTGCTGACTTTCCTCTGAGCTTTATGAGCACTCTCTGTATGAGTGGCAATGGTGGGACAGCATACAGAAACCTACCTGTCTAATCCAGAACTAAGACATCATCTTGGACTGTGCCCATTGCTGATGATTAATAGGGCTGACGGTATAGCCTAGTGGTTAGTGCAGTAAGTTGTGAACAAGTTTAGTACATTCAGCAGATCTGAGTTTTGATTCCCACAACTTCTACTTGCATACTGTGTGTTACAGACCAAGTTAGTTAATGTCCCTGTGCTCCTAGGCTTCTTCTGTAGGTTTCTTCTGTAAATGGGCCTTGTGCCAAGTGAGTTTTACTTGGGTACCAAAAAACTGGAAAAATTGATTTATAATTCAGTTTAGAAAGCTCTGAATTTTCTCAGTTATACAACTCCAGTTGAAATGATCACAAAATGTTCATTAAGTTCTTAAATTCTCGTGAACAGTTCATGAAATCTGCTAGTAAATGTTCAAGCATGTATCAGATTTTCATGAATGTTCATGGATTGTGCATGAACATGAATGGCACTTTTGCGTTCATGAACATAAAGGTTCATAAAGATACATGAAGGTTCATACAATGCTTTATGCTACTGATCTTAAAGTAGGAGTAAGATATGCTGCTCATATGTTCTGCTCCCACTTCTCAGAGGTTAGAAAACCTTATAGTGTTGGCCATTACAAATTTTTCCACATTGTTTTTAAAAGCAGGCATTGATTTACTATTTATGATGTTATCTGAGAGATCATTCCATAGTCCTGTCATTTGCTCTATGAAGAACAAAGTTCTCCTTTCAAATCTAAATGATTTGCTTTAAAGTTGCAGCCCATTGCCTCTGGTTTGAAACTGAGTTCCCTTTAATTCTATTCCCAGCTGATTTTACCTGTTTCTGTCATGTCTCATGAATATTCATGAAACTCCTCCACTGAACTTTAATGGACAAAGTGCATTAATATTTTTGTTGACCAGAAATGCTCTGCTTTTATAATACTGTTTGAAATGCATCAGGCAAACCTGTTTTGAGTCATAACCTCAAAATAATTTTTCTTTGTATACAAATCAGAGGCAGACCTGTCCAACCCTTAATTATTTCCTCATTCAACCCATGCAATTAACCATGACAAGTGAAGTCTTTAACAAACACATTTTCTTATAAATAGCTTTTCTTACAATGAACTTTAGAATTATTAACTTGCCTTATACTTCTTTTTTTTATTATTTTTCTTTTAAAAGGAATCAACTGCTCACCTTCCTTTAATGAACAAAAAGGTCCAATAGCTATTAATATCAGCAGACTCTAAGAGCTCTCCTAAATGGTGATGCATTTACATGTTAATCCATTTGGCTGCACAAATACTGTAGTTAGTTGCCTTGTAGAACATATACTGTATTTCCCACTACTAAACTGAAAACGTTTTGATTTTGTAATGCTGTACAACTCTGACGGTGGGAAACAAAACATTATGACATACAAATTTGTTATGCAAATTTATTTTTGTCTCGGTTTATCACGGTCCTTTAAAGATTCAGCAACATCATGAACTGTGCTGATTATCAGTTCATGAACTTGGTTCACCAACCTTGCTACCCAGTCAAAAAATTCTATGAGGTTCATCTGGCTCGACCTCCCTGCAGTGAAGCCATGTGGCCGTTCATCCAGCAGCCCCTTTTCTTCTAGGTACCTAACCACCCTCTCTTTGACCAGTGCCTCCATCACTTTACCAGCCACCAATGTGAGGCTGATCAGATGATAGTGCCCCGCCTCTTCCCTGCTGCCACCTTTATGAAGCGGTAGTACATCCGCCCTTCTTCAATCCCTAGGCACCTGCCCTGAGTCCAGGGACAAGTTGAACAACCCTAATGTTTATGACGTTCAATTTGATTTTTCAGTTTTCATTGTTATTCATTGGGAAAATGCACTGAAAATAGTTAATTTACAAGGGAGATCCAGTTTAGCACAGTAGAAAAATAACACTAAAGGTGTTCCACATATATGTCGCAATACACTTAAGACTTAACACGTGACTTATCAAAAATGCATCATGCATATCAATATAGAATAACACACCCTTAAAATAACATCATGAACAGTGCAGCACCAGTGAAATTAAATACTTAATCCAATCAATCAATCAATCAAACTTTATTTAAAAAGGCAGTTACATCATTGAGCAAACTCATTTTCAAGATGGTCCTGGACATAGAGGGCACTTTTGCTTACAGTAGACAACACTTCCTACAAAAGTAGACATCGGTACAGGCAGTTACAATATACAAACTAAGTACTTGGACGAATCAGACATGTAAAGCAAGTGCAAATATAGGCATTTAAAGTGTGGCATATACAGGTTATAGCTTATAGAGTACAAGTGAGAAGAGGGAGGAGGGACATAGAGAAGGGCAGTGGGAAGAAAGAGTATCAGACACATAGTAGAGAGGGAAAACGGGGCAGCCTAATAGAATGAGGTCCCCTATGAAGCTAATTAATGAGGGGGGGAAGTGGGGGATATTTGCCCTAAAGGGATGCTGTCCGATACAGGAAATAGGTGGCCCAGGATTACAGAGGTTAAGGGACTCAGTTGAGTGGGGTAAGGCTTTACCAGAAACAATCACAAGCCATGTTCAGGCCTCTATAGAGCAGCCCCCTAAATATAAAATGCCTGGGAAGCAGGGAGATTTTAAGTAATTTTTGCGTGTTATTCCAAAACACTGGTAAAAAGGAACTAATGGCAGTTGAACCAAGGCATGTCCTTGTTCGTGGTAGCTTAAGGAGGACAAAGGAGGTGTTCCTTAGTCCATAGGCACCCTTTGAATGTTCAAACAGATCACAGATATAGGGTGGTAGTTTGCTGGACAAAGCCAGGAATAACCACATAAGGGCATTTATTTGCCTCGTTATGGAGAGGGACGGCCAATCTATTGCTTGGTACAATGAGCACTGATGAGTCTGCAATGGCAAGTCAAAAATAAATCAAGAACAAATCTCAATGCACTATGATAGAATGTATCCAGCTTTTGGAGCAATGGCTGTATAGGAAGTCGGGGTAGTCAATCAGGGGAAGAAAGGTTGTTTGAACCAGCCACTTTCTAGCTTCTAGGGTGAGTAGGCATCATAAGCAGTAGAAAATACCGAGGCGCTGCCTTAGCTTTTTTGTTAACTCGCTTAGATGGATACTGAAGGCGAGTTTGTTAATATAACCACGTTACACATTTTTTCTGTTGGTACACTATTCATACACAGAGGCCTTGAATTTAAGTACAAATAATTTCACTAACCACTTAGAGCTTAGCATTCCTTAATCAGAGTTCAGTGGGCAAAGAGTTCCAAGTGCTGTACTCTATATGGAACCACATGACTAAAGCAGTCTGTAGCCCTTTGTGCTTTTACCTTAGGCACAACAAATTTTATTGTTTTTCTGAACTCCTTAGTTTTATTTGGGCTTCTTGATTACTAATCAGTCCAACAAGTACTCTGGGACAGGTCCATTCACACAGTTCAATACAGAGAGGATTTTATGCAGCATTCTATGTTTGGGCAGTGAAACCCAGCTCAGTTGCTTTCACATTAAACAATGGTGGGTGTCCTTTGGTCACCTCAGGGTTCTGATTCCCATGGACCTCTTGAGCTTCACTCTCATGGTCAGAGGGAATCAGAACCCTTCTGTGGCAGAACACACTGGTTGTGCATAGTTACCCATCCAGTATTCTCTATGTGGCCATGGACCCCCACCCACTCTGCTCACACCCAACATGCTACCCAGTCAACCCCCTCATTCCTGAGCTGGTGGGGCTGTGTGTGGAGTGCAATACAGTAACCAGAACAGCCCTACTCTCACATCATCAGCCAGCAACCATATGGGATGACAGGGAGCATGTGCACATTGGACTCTCTGCACTGCCCTGTCAGCTCAGGTACATGGGAGTTGACTTGGTGGCATACTGCATGTGGGCAGAGCAGGTGGGAGTCTGTGATCATGCCACTGTTCACTGGTTCTGCTTCTCTCTATTGGGTGGAATCCTGTACTTATGGTACACAGTTGGTGCAATGATGATCCCTGGCAGTGGGGTCCCCATGTGTACATGCTTACTACACTACAGGGTGCTTCACCAGAACACCTGCAGGGATCACAACAGCAGTCCCAGGTACTGATGGCAGTAGCTGTCATTCTCTAGTTAGTGGTGCTTCTCATGATATGGTTGGCAACTTGTAGGTATTAGGCTATTGGATGCCAGGGATCATTTGGCTACCTGGGCTGAAGATTGGGAGGGGGATGACACTTTTCACCTGGATGACAGGGGACTGTATGGGTCAGAAAAGGACCCATAGTGCTCATGCGTGTTGGAGCTCAAAAATGCCACACCAAATTAAATATCCAACTAAAAGCCAGCAATCGGTGCCCAAAAAAGGAACACTTCAAAAAGTCAGAAAGTAATGCTAAGTGTTTTAATAGGGTGCACAGACAAACACGGCTGAACACAGGTATCCCAGCACTTCTAGCCCTTGTGGACTCTTCATCGGGGAGGAGGGGAAATGAGTGTTACAGCCCAACATAAAAAGGCTATCAATTAAAGCTACAGTGTCACCTAAATTTACCAGCAAGTGTATAAAAATATACAAAACAAATAGTAAATAAGGCTGGCTGACAATCCCCTTGATAATAACTTAAAAATCATAAGTTTTTGAATTAATATCAACAGTATCATCATGTAAATCATATTATTAGATAGTTGATCAGTTCATTTTAAGTTGATGGATCCATCGTGGTATCTAGATTTCAATGATTTGTTTCAAAGACCACTTGTGAAGTGAAGGACAAAAACAGGGAAGAGCTGTCAGCATAACTTGAGTAGAAAACACAGGAAAACAGAAGTAAAAGAATAGCCATATAATAATTTTTCCAGTCATTAGCAAGATGATTACTGCTCCACTTCTATTTTCTGTCCTGCAAAATCTATTTCACCGTCTGTGTCCACATGTGAGAGACTGGAGAACAAGGAAGTGGACAGAATTGTTTCAAACACAGCTCTGAATCACAATTCAGCTTAGGGACCATCTTTGTCTTAGGGCCCGTGTTACGGGCAAACAGTCTGACATACAAGCTTATAAAAAAATCAAGAAATGACAGCACAATGGCCATCCATGCAACAAAAAGCCAGCACTACAAGGAAGCCCTCTCACAATCCTGGAATGATGGAAAAAAGTTCTGGAGCAACTTGAAAGAAATCATTTGGAAGGACACAAAGTTAGCTCCTACAATGCTCAATATCGACGGGGCCCCTTCCCTCGACCCAAGTATCATTGCTAACACATTCAACAGAGCATTTACCAATCTCAGCGGTGTTCTTCTCTCAGACTTCTTTAGCCCTAGAGCGACCAGTGTCCACCTCGGGAACTTTGATGCCATCAGACCCATGCACCCGCCATTCCATATCAAAGTCATCTCGCAAAACAAAGCCAAAAAATATTTTCTTAAAGTCCTAGGGAAAGCTAGACACAGTGGTGATAGTCTTGATCTCAGATTTATCACCCTTACCCGGGATGAAATCTTAGCCCCACTTACCCATATAGTTGACCTATCCCTCAGGCACTTGCTATTTCCACAAAAATGGAAGTCAGCAGTAGTGGCTCCAGTGCATAAGAGCGGGGTCCGTGCCACCCATGGTAAATACAGACTTATTTCCACTCTCCCTCCACTGTCTAAAGCCCTGGAACTGATAGTGGCTGACCAGATGGTTAACTATCTGGATAGATATCAACTTCACTGCCCACAACAACAAGGGTTTAAATGTGGACATAGTACCACAACAGCCTTACTTGAGTTCACAGGCTTCTTACCTAACTCCATTGACCAAGGTCACCTCGCTGGTGCAGCTTTCATTGATTTAACCAAAGCCCTTGTCACAGTGCACCATGACCTTCTGACTGAGCAGCTTGCAACCACTGGCCTCTCCCATGAAACCGTGGCTTGGTTCAGAAGCTAGCTTCACAATCACATGCAGCAAGTAAAGATAGGTAATGTCTTTTCAGACAGTAGACCAGTCTGCTCAGGAGTACCTCAAGGGTCCATATTGGGGCCACTACTATTTAATATCTTCCTCAACTCACTCCCCTGTGCCTGACAGGGTCACATCCTGTTATAAGTTGATAACGCCGTCATCTTTGCCAGCGATCCTGACCCCAAGGCCCTCGAGACCCAACTTCAACTACACTTTGCTGAAGTTGAAAATTGGTTCTGTAACCACAGACTCATAATGAACTATAAGAAGACAAAATGATGCTATTCTCAGCCCCTAAAATAGGCATAGGATCTATCCTCTTACCATCAATAATGCTATGGGCTCTCCATTGGAGCTAGTTCCTCAGTTTAAGTACTTGGGTATCAGAACACTGGTCTGTCAACTGACTCCATTAGCTGGTTTAAGAGCTACCTTGAAGAACGGTCCCAAAGTGTAAGAATTGCTAATACACACTCAGACCCTAGATAGGTCTGCTCGGGAGTCCCCCAGGGCTCCATCCTGGGACCCCTCCTCTTCAGCCTATTCTTAAACTCACTACCAGACAGCTGCCCAGAACAAATAATTCTCTACGCCGACAATGCTGTGCTCCTCGCCTCAGACCCTGATCCAATTCAATTACAAAATAAACTTCAGCAGGCCTTCTCCTCCATCGAATCCTGGTTTCTAAATCATAAACTTCTTCTCAATCTGAAAAAAAACAAGTATATGGTCTTCTGCAGCCCCCACAACAAAAACAAACAACTCCACCTCTCCATTGCAACCAAACAAGGAGCCATCCTAGAGCAAACACAATCGTTCAAGTACCTTGGCATCACCCTTGATCCCCACCTCTCATACGCTGTCCATATCAGCAATGTTGCAAAGTCTGCCAATGTGAGGTTAGGCATATTATTCCAGCACAGGAACCACCTGACCCCAGAAGCACTGGCAGTGGCCATCCAAAGCTCCATCATCAGCATCATAGACTATGGTCTTATCATATATGGGTCTGCAACTACCTCTGCTCTCAAACGTATCGCAACCTCCCTGAATAAGGCCTGTCATCTCATCACTGGCTCACATCGCAGTACCCACACATGTGACCTTTATTCCCAATCTGGATGGCTTCAATTGGACAAACTCATAATATACCAAACCTGCATCACGGTCAAGAAAATTATAATGGGTCTGGCCCCACCTGGTGTCTGTGCCCTCCTTAAGCCTAGACATAGGAGCGTCACTACAAGGAGATCCAATTCCCATCTACTACATATCCCACGATGTCGCGCGACCCAAGGACAAAGATCATTCGCCTATCGGGCATCCAACTGGCTCAACTCTCTTGGCAGCGACATAGCGACCGCTCCAACACTCGGCCTCTTCAAGTCCGAGTTGCGCCTCTCACTGCTTGTATCCTGCAATTGCCCATCTTAACATTTACACTGTTCCAGCTGCAAATGCCCCAGCACCCAGCACTTACAATCAGTCTTTGCACCCCTAGCACCTTACCTGTCATATTCCCTCAACAAGGCCCCCTGGCTGCACTGTTTCCCACCCTCTCACACCTCCCCCCTGTATCTCCACTCCTGCCCCTGCCCCAACCACCTCCCATACTCCTACCCCTGCACCTCCTTCCCCTGATCTCCCACCCTCACTTCCCCACCACCCACCCCTTCCTTGTCTTGCTCATAGCTCAAGTCTTTGTACTGGTTATTACATGTCTGTAAGTCAATGACTATATGTTTGTAACTAAAAATGATGTTTTTTACACACGCTGATGTGGAACCTTTGTAAAAAAGCCTTGGCTCAAAGGTATTGTAATCCTAGATTGAAATAAATAAATAAAAATTAAAAAATCACTATTGACGGCACCTTGTCGTTTGTTCCCACATAGACGATATACCCAAAGTGGTCAACAGGTGTACTGGTCTGCTTTATAGGCATAAGCATTGTCTATCCTCTGAGGCACTTAACCTTGACATCCACAGCTTGGTTGTCTCACTCATCGATTATGATCTGGTCATTTATGGGGCACCTACAGACACAGCCCTCCAACACATTAAAGTAGCACTAAACAAAGCCTGCCACCTCCTAACAAGTTCCGTGTGCTCAACCCACACCAGCAACCTGTATTCACAAGCTAACTGGCTCCAGCTCAAGAGTAAGCTCATGTACTAAACTTGTCTTCTGGCAAAAAACGTTAGTGTAGAACTTATGCCACCAGGGGTACTGAAGCTCCTCACCATCTCTAACAATCAGCGTTGCACAAGAAGTGCAGATACTTAGATATTTAATATTGCTCACTATTGCACCTCCCAAAGCCAAAGGTGTTTTGCATACCGTGCCCCTTTATGGATTAATTTACTCAGTAATGATGTAGCCTCCACTGCTGCCCTGGGATCATGTAAGAGGAAGTTGCGGCATCAATTAGTAACAAATGCCAGCTGTGACTGCTTCCACTAGCCTGACTCTATCCGATACCCAGCACTTAACCTATCTGCTTCACCTTCTTTGCAACATACCTGACCTATAGCACTTCTCCTCCCCCAGATTCCCCTCTACCCAGCCTCTCCTTCTTACCCTTACCCATCCCTCACCCTACTTCTACCCCTGTTATATTGGACCATTTCTCACTCATGCCTTTACTCATTCTCACACCTGCTTCCTCCTCCCTTCTTCCCTCTCTTCTACCCCACCCCAATTAATCTCCGCCTGTCTCTTCTTGGACCTGTTTCTCACCCTTCACACCTCTACTTCCCTCCCACCACACCCCCACTAACCCTCTCCCACACCACTTGTCTGCTTTTTCCTCTCCCTTCACCATCTCTCTTCCTCTTCCTCCTCCTCCCCCCTTTTTTCTACCAACCCCCAGTCAACCCCAAACTTTTTAGTAGCACTGGCCTCTCTCACTCAACATCAAATTTATCCCCCTCTTCCCTTTCCTCCTCCCTCTCTTCCTCTTTGTCTCATCCCCCATAATTATTATGTTGACAAGGCCTCCTAGGATGATTCCCTCCCCACTCTGTAGTAAGCCACTCACCCAGTCCCCCCCCCATCATATGCCCATGCCTCTCTCCTTTGTTCTGTCAAGGCCCCTTGGGCTGATTCTCCTCTCATTAACTAGTCTGTCCTTGGATTACTTAATTGTTGTTTTCCTCTGTGCACCCAATCCTTAATGCATTTGAATTGTTTGATTGCCTGCTGTATTGCCACTAACCTTGTTATACTGACTTGCTTGCCTACGCCACTTTAACTCATTGTAAATGCTGCTAGCCTTCTGCTGGCCACATAATCTTGTTTTTCCTGTAACCCAGCTGATGTGGGACCCATGTAATGTGCATTTGCTCAAAGGTTATCTTCTGAAAATTCAATAAACAAACAAAAAAAAATAAGAACTTCTCTGCAGAAGAATGTAAGACTGTCAAGGAAATGTCTAAAATGAAAGAACTGGTGATATAATCAGTGGATAAGGGAGCCAGATAGTGGTCCAGAACACCAGTGACTGTGTGTTGGAAGCTAACCGTCAGTAGCAAAATATCGAAAACTATAGACTTTTGGACAGTAACCTAACTCCTTACTCTCAAACCAAACTTAATACAATGCTTCTATCTTACAGATCCAGAGGTGTGATTTCAGAGCAGGAGTATAAATATTTGTAACAGGAATTTCCTGTTGTCCCAACACTTCATCATTTATCTAAGGTGCACAAGGACCTCTAGAAACCACCAGGATGGCACATCATCTCTGGTTTAGGTTCTTTTACTGAGAGTGGAATTGTCAGCCAGACTTTTTTACCTTTTTTTTTTTATATATACATATATATTTTTATATATATACTTTTACACACTTGCTGGTAAATTTATTTGACACTGTAGCTTTGATTAATAACCTTTTAGTGTTGGGCTGTAACATTCGTTGTCCCCACCCCCCGGACGAAGAGTCTGCAAGGGCTCGAAGCACTGGGGTACCTGTGTTCAGCCGTGTTCATCTGTGCACCCTATTAAAACACTTGCCATTACTTTCTGACTTTTTGAAGTGTTCCATTTTTGTGCACCAACTGCTTGCTTCTGACTGTATGGGTCATCAGGCCAGGAGAGGGGTCACCAAGCCACAGAGGCCTTAGTGATAGCACTGGTATAGATGCTCTGTGGGTGGGGGGGGGGTTCCACTGACAGCATGAGCATGTACAGTATGGGGGAAGAGGCCAGGTGCTTAAAGTGGTGGGGTGCCACAGGACACAAGGTATGTACTACTACTGTACTCATCCGGATGGATGATCGAGGGTGGGGTGCCACTGGACACCAGGGATATACTATTACTCACCTGGATGGCAACCGGAGGGCAGGGGTGCCACTAAACAGCAGGGACATGATGCTACATACCAGCATGGATATTTTGAGGTTGGGGGCTTCCACTAGACACCAGGGAGTACATTTACATTGAGGGGATGGGCATCTGCGGTGTGGGAGGGCCTGTCGTCACCATGACTGATGTGGCAGGCAACCACAGGATAGGTGCAAACCTGACACTGATTCCAGTGCAAATGAGCCCATAATGGGCATACTAATGTCCCCTTAGCGCCTTGCATACCCAATGCACTCATTTGCATTTGCACCTGAATATCATGCCATGGCTCCTGGTGCTATCTGGTCTGGATGTGTACTGTTGTTCCCTATGGGCTGCATACAGCCCTGGTCCATGTCAGACAACCTTTGCACCCTGTTTTGCACATATTTGAATATCTAGGGCCTGATGTCCAGTCCTCTACCCATCCTCTGCCTAATGCCTCATTCACTAGGACTTTCATCTCTGTGAGTAGTTCTGCAGAAGGGTATATTTTGAACCCTCTATGTTGCCATATCATTTAGCTGACTCAGGCACTCTCCACTGTATTTTGTATTGTCCATTATAATAGTTCCACTACCTTTATTGGCTGGTTTGACAATTATACTATTATCTTGTTCTAATGAATTTAGAATTCCATTTTCTTGTTTTATAATACTGTATCTGTGTTTTTTCTTGCTGCTTTCATTCATGATATTGGCTATGCCTCTAGCTACTTGTTCTAGTGTTAAGAACAACCTATTTGCTCCCAGGGCTTGTTTCAATTTATATGTATTTTATCCTTCCTGTTTATTATCTTCTCTAAGATGGCAGGTCAGTGACCTGGAACTAGGCACTGAAAAAACAGTATTTTTATACTAGGAAAATGGCAAATATAGAAAGGCAGCATTCACTAAATAACTAGAAAAGTTAAAAAAAACAAAAAAAAAACAAGCAGGCCAGTTGCCTGTGCACTCATAGATTTTTTTTCTATTTACTTTTTTTTTAATTAATATGGGTGACAATCTATAGAAAAGGTATTAAAAAAAGCATTTTTGCACATATATAATATATATATACAGTATATATATATATTTTTAAACATAAAACAATATCATACAGTGAAAAAACTCCTACCAGGCATACTGATTAGATATTTGGACCCAATCAAAGGAATACATGTTATAAAACAAATTACACCTGCGTTGTCTTATTTAAGGAATTGGGGGTATTTCAAACAGAGCCCTAAAATAGCGTCTCCAAAAAGCTGTACCTCACAAGAGTGTGGTGATCTTACTATAAAGGTAAAACATAAATGGCTAAATTCAACTGAAAAGTTGATGTGACCCCTATCCAAACATAACTGCAAATAAAATGGTAGTTCACCTTCTCAGCACGGCAGAGCCACAAGATGCTATTGTAAACACATACTTGATGAAACACAAAATCCTTACATTAAATAGAGAAACATTACAGTAAAACACAGAATCATATTTGGTCTTCATCTAAAGACACTAAAAATAGCGTATCAAAAGCTTACAGTAAAACCTGGACATTAAACACATAAAAAAAAAAATCAGCCAGTCCAATATTGTAGTTGAGCTCTATGGACAATAGAAATAAAACTGAACTTATCATGGCAGCAGTAGAACCCATACATTGAAAAAGAGTGAAATGGAGATACAAGTGGCAAACACACATTATGTCACATGCTGTCTGCCATTGCTGTACTACAAAAAGAACTGCCAACCACATAACCAAAGGGCTACAGTGCAAACATTAAAAGGATTTTACCACTTCAATGAAAGTACAATAGTAGTGCAGGAGAGAAACAAATATACATGAATGAGCAATGTTCGGTGTGAAGTCAGTCCCTTGGTTTAACCTCTGCTACAACCAAAAGGAAAAGCATAGAGTTAGGATGCTCAGGTTACTTCTTCTTCTTCCTCTGAGTCGATCTCTTCAGATGATTGGGTGGCTTGAAATTCCCTCTCCAAAGCCTCAACTTTCTTCCCGGCTTCTTGGAGGTCTGACTATTGATACCTATGCCCCTCATAATGGATACAGAGACAAGCTGGCATGAGAAGCGAGTGAACAATTCCAAGACTATGCAATTGGGCCCGCACTACATCAAATTTCCTTTTACGAGAATGAGTTACAAATTAAAGATCCAGGAAAAGGTGCAATGTCATTCCTTAAAAATTAAAATTGTGCGAGTCCCTGGAAGCTTTCAATAACATATCCCGAGTAGTCACTCCCTCAGTTACCATTAGAACAGTTCTTGGGAGGTCCTGTTGGATTGATGCAGCCCGTGGAGAAATGCAGTAAGCCTGAATAATCAAAGGGGCAACCCTTGCTCCACCATCCACCAGAAGAGCACCTGGAAGCCAATTCCATAGAAAGGATATCAAATTGGGACTCTCGCTATCCTCTGGGAGCACCACAAGATGGAGGTTTGCAGCTCTTTGGGCATTCTGCACCACCTCAAATGGTAATGGAGCTGGCTATTCTCCTGAACTAGCTTCACTGTTGTAGAAAGGGCTTTAGTAGCCTGTGTTACAGCTGATGTTGCAGCCTGTGTGGCCTGTAAGATCTTCAAGTCTTGCTCCCCAAATCACTTGAGGATCTCTTCAACTTTGCTATCAATAGCTTTCATTGATAGCATGAGAGATTTCCATGGCAGCTCACTTGATCCCTCTGCTCCCATTAATGTCTTCCCAGCCTGCTGCTCCACTGGCATTTGACTTTTATGGCCACCAGTACCCCCTTTACTGGAACTACCCATAGGAGATTTTATTATTATTCTATTCCTCAGGAGAAGAAGAATCCAACGCTATGTAAAGCGAAGAGTAAAGTAAAAAAATAAGTAAGATATTTTTAGTTATAAAATGGACAGAGGCAATAAAGGAACCTGATTGGCTGGCACCCCTTGCCAGCTATGTTTTTAATTTTGACTATACCACGGCAAAAAACAGGTGCCACCAAAAGTGACCCAGTCACCCAGGATATCCTTGTGTTCTGCCATCTCGGGGATCCCTAATCCTGATCCAAAGTCCCTAACTGGCAGTGGCCCAAACAGTGAAGACACAGTGCAGTAAGTGTGGGATTAAAGTGAAGAAAGCATGGGTGGTTCATTTAACTGCTATCTTTCTGTCAGCTCAAAGCAATAAAAAAAAAAACACTATTACTTTTTTCTTCCCTGCACTCCTCAGCCGACTCTGCTGCTGTCTCTTACTTGCACTCCTCAGCTGACTCCTCGGTAAACAGCACAGTGAAACACAGTAAAATACAAACTAAAAAACATAAAATAAAAACTGTAACAACACTTAAAAAGTGTTGTTTCTATGTAAAAAACTGTATCACTGTCACTGCCAAACTGCTCCCTTGTCCCCCTCGTCTAAACGCTCCACTGTTCCTGCGAAGCTCCAAACAGACAGATCGACGGGACATTTACACACATTGCCACCACAGATGATAGCTTGCCATGGGCAAGACTGAAACCAAAATTGTGGTCTTGCCTGGGGCCTGACTTACTGACTCTGTGGCTGCCTTCAGCACCCCCTAGTGACAGCATTCAATTAACAGCATCCCTAGCAACCTAAGGACAGCGGAGGGACTATTTCACATCAGTACAGATTTGTTTTCTTTTTTTACTACATTTAAAAAAAAAATAATATGACAGTTTCTCAACAAGTATCCATTATGTGCCTCGTGCCTGATTACACCCATAGGTGTGCATTTATCCAGAATAACTCACACCTCATTGTGTGTTATTGCTTACATAAAACTGTCTGAGGTTGGTGGAGCCGAACGGTGACACAACTTCTTGGTGAGTGTGTTGAACAGTGTCCCCAATAATATATCTTTTATTTTAAGTCCAACAGCTCTGAAGAACAGATGATATAGGTCTTGAAACATCAGCTATTTTGTATTTGATTGTAATTTCCTGGGCACTGAAAAATAAAAAGTTGAACTAATGCTAATATAATATGAAAAAATGAAGAATAATAAAGACATTACATAGAATACAGAATTGGATTGTTTGTACTTATTTTTAGGGGTAGAGTACCTCACATTGACTGTAGAGCTGTGACGGACAAGTATTAGTAAAGTCTCCCCCTACTGCATACAGAACACATGAAAATTAAGACAAAACCCAGGAAAAGGGTCTCAGAACAAATATTTTTGTCAAAGCCATATCCATATATTTTTCCTAGCCATACACTTGAGCTGGCATTGTAGAGGAAGGTAAAGGCTGGGTAAAGAGGCAATAAGGTAGCATTCATAAGAGAGTTCATAGGCTGGCCCATCGGTGCAGTAGTTGGATTTCCCCATGCGACACCGGCGACCTGGGTTCGGGAATGAACTCAGGTCGCTGGAGGGCCAGCCTGGGGGAGAAGGCTAGAGTGTCCTATGGACTGCTCTCCTTCTCTGAGGGGAGGGCGAGGTAGTGCCTGTGCAAGTCAGACCCCTGGCAGAGGCCGGGAATCACGCAGCTGCTGGTGCTTGAACGCAATGGAGGCGGAGCAGATGCCGGAAGTCATTGCACATCCCCACCTCCCAGAGGAAAATAGAAAATCAGGAGGGACGGGTCCTCCGTTTCCATGAAGCCCTCCCCGGTCTTCAATTAGTCACCATTGCCATCATTGCCAAGCAGTTACTAGTTCCATGGCACTGGAACTGGGGATCTGGTGCCGTGACCCTGTCCTCCGGGGGGTAAGGCGGGGGTAACCGGGAGAATGCTGGCAATCGACGGTTGGTGGGAGCACCGGGGGACATGACCAGGGCAGAAGTATGATGGAGGACCTGCCAGAAAAAAAGGGGAAAAAAAAAAGATATTTCATAATAAAAGTATAATGGTGCCAATCATCAGGACACTATCTTGAGTGAAGAACTGTGAAGAATAGTCATGGACATCACTGTACATTAGGCTTGCATTCTTCCAATATAACAGCTAACCAATAGAGCTTACTGAGTAAATGACTTGTGTGTAAGTAGTGGCTGCAGGTGAGAATAGGTGATGCAGTGTCTTCTAAACTTCCTGTCCGCTCAGGCGTTCCACAAGGATCTATACTGGGACCTTTGCTTTTCATAATTTTTCTTAACAAGCTCCCAGACTACTGCCCCATACAAGTTCAGCTTTATGCAGATGATGCGGTAATCTTCACAAAGAGCTCTGTCTACACTTAGCTGTTGAGGCAACTTCATGGAGGTTTCGCAGAAGTAGAAGAATGGCTCTTCAAGAAGAAACTGGTGCTCAATTACAATAAAATCAAAGCTACGCTCTTCTACAGCCCCCATTGCAAACATCATGCAGAACCACTGATAATCAGAAATTGCTCATGTATTCTTCTGGAACAGTCCCAGTCTTTCAAGTATCTTGGTATTACACTGGATTCTATCCTGTCCTTCGATAATCATATAGACCTTGTTTCCAAAACAGTGACTACTCGCATTGGTCTTCTCTGCAAGCATAAACACTGCCTTACTGACCAAGCCCTCAAGATAGCTATCCAAAGTTCTATAGTCTCTGTAATAGATTATGGGGTGGTGACCTATGGCACAGCAACTGACACTGCACTAAGCAGATTACTTATAGCCTTAAATAAGGCCTGCTGGCTTCTTGTTGGGGCTGCCTCTCGGGGACACACCTGTGATCTCTATGAACAGGCTGAATGGCTGCAACGGCATGGACGTATAGCCTCCTGTGACTGTTATACTTAGTCTAACCTCCACCCCATGATTATCCTCCCTGCTCCCTCCCCTGCCACCTAACATCCCAACCACACCTACCCCAGATCTCTTCCCCTTAATCTCTCCTCCCTCACTATCCTCCTCCATACCTATCTACCCCTGCTACCCCTATTCACCTGCTCATCCCCACTTCTCCTACCTGGACAAACTTCCTCTATGCCTCCTGCTCCTTCTAACCCTTCCTATCTTCTTTCTCTACCTCTCCTCCCCACCTTTCTCTCAACAAAACATCCACGCTGTGCTCACCTACCACCTCCTGCTGGCCACCCACTCATATCAGGGCCTAAGCCCCCTGCCACTTGCTCCTGCACAGCTCCTGCTCAGGCAAAATGCTTCTATACACTGACGACACAGTCCTTGTAGCCTCACACCCCGACCCACTCACACTCCAGAGCTCCTTGCAACTCACCTTCAGACAAGTAGAAAAGTGGCTCCTCGACCATCGTCTGGTTCTGAACCTCAAGAAGACAAAATCTATGATTTTTGCACACCGCCAAAGTAACTCCAGAAATGCTCCCCTACGCATCATCCTCAGCACCCTACATCCCCTTGAACAGGTATCAACACACAAATGCCTGGGCATCACCTTTGACTTGGCTTTCTACTTCCATGCCCATCTTAACTCTTGGTCCTCTGCCATGAATGCCCGGATTGGACTCCTCTACCGCCACAAAGACTGCCTCCCTGAGTTTGCCCTATGGCTGGCTATCACCTCCTCCATCCTGTCTTTGGTTGATTATGGACTCCTTACCTATGCAGCTGCTGACCCCCCCCACTGCCCTCACCAAAGTCCAGACCTTCATCAACAAAGCCAGCAGACTCCTGACTGATGCCCCTAGCAGAACCCACACATGCCAGCTCTACTCCACCTCGAACCTACTCACTTTTGAAGAATGTCTGCAATACCACACATGTATACTAGCAAAAAAGACTCTACTTGGGCTCTCCCCCCCAGGAGTTGCCACATCTCTTAAACAGGCCTCCCATTCGGTCGTCACCGGAAACACAACAAAAGCCACCTTCCAGGTGCCAAGAGCCAGGACCTCGCTCACCCAAATATCTTTCCACTACAGAGCACTGTCCTGGTATAACTCCTTCCCCACACACATTACTAACATCTCCAAAATTAGAACCTTCAAAATCGCCCTATGCAAACACCTCACTGACACTCGGAACTGTAAATGCCCATTACAGGGCCTTACTGAGAGCACCATTTCTGACCCAGTCTGCAAACATAGACCCCCCCAGACAACCACCACCTACTACTCCTAGTCTCTTACAGTATTACGTATGTACTAGTTTACTTAGAATAGCTTCTTGTAGCCTGTACACTATGCACTGTAACCTACATGCTCCACTGTGTCTCTGAAATTGCTTAGTTTTTGTATGATCTTCTGTATCTAACCTACACTGTTCACTGAAATGCTTTGCTTTGTATACTCTTTTGTATCTCACCTGTATTGTTCTCCACTGTCTTACTCCACCAATAAGTTGTCTACCCTCCCTGTGACGAGGTGCCTTTGTAAATGAGTCTTTGACTCAAAGGTTGTAAATCCAAATTGTGAATAAATAAATAAATAAAACTCTGCTAGACAAGGCCACAGGCTGCACTGATGGATATATACTTGTGCAACTCTCTACTAAAAAACAAACACAAAAAACCTAACTTGTAACTTGTTGCTTACCCATCCAGCATTCGGTATATACAATTCTACTGCTTGTACTGTATGTTTACACTATTTGTTTAACCCTACGTACTTTGTTTACCCTTACCTTGTACTTTCCTCATTGTCCTTGATGGGGAACCTATGTAAAAGAACCTTTGGCTCAAAGATGTTAATCTGAAACCAATAAATAAATAAAAGTGCTTGCACATGCAGCATTGTTTCTGTACAGCGTCACCTGGTGACTCTTAAACAACCCTGTAGATAACAATGTATATTTAAAACAGTGGCACCAAGTGACACCGAGCATTACAACATGCTATGACTTATGCCATAGTGACAGAAGTATCTGGATAGCTTTAGTCATGATTGAGCGTGATGCTGGGTATCACTGGTGCAAGAGTGTTGGAGGAATATTGTAGGCCATGATGGTAGTGCAGGTGGGATGAATCAGTGGAGCTAAGTACTTGGTGTAAGCTAAATTCTGCAACTGAAATTATAAGGTATTACCTACTATGTGCCCATGAAGGTTTGAGCGCATTTTGGCAATTAGGAAATTCTAAAGTATCCACAAAAATGTTTAACCTACTAAACAAGATTTATCCAGCTTAATTAGGTTCCAGGACATATTTACTTGGGTATGCATGCCTAATTTTGAGTGTATATGCACAGCAGTGGAGCTATAAACATCCAAATATTTTGAAAATTTTACAAATAATTGTGAAATTTTGAACTCCTGTAACTTACAGTTTACATAACCAACTACTGTATCTCTATATTTTGCAGTCTCTAAGACTCTTCCAAGAAAGTATTCATGTAAAGTTTCAGTCATCTAGCTCCAAAGATGACTAAGTGGTAAGCATAACAACTTTTGTGGAAGCTGTAAAACTGATTAAGTTATGACCAATTAAAGAATTTCAGATAATTCCATACAAGTTCACAACGTTTTGTGAAATTCATCTTCGATTGAGGTGGAACTGGTGGTCGGTAGCCCGAGAGTAGCATTTACTTAAAGTCATTTTACTATCAGAGAACACAAGTTTAAGGAATGCTTGCTGCTGAATGTAATGAGAAAATAACAAATCTAGTTGAGGTCTGTGAGGTTCCAGCACAATAACAGAGCACTAGAAATTCTCAAAAAACTTCATACTGTCTGTTATAAGTGAATTTTCTACCAAATTCAACCAGAAAAATATGTATTGACTGTAATATATTTAGTTCAAGTACAGCAATTTTGTTACTTATAACCATGTCTGTTGTAAGCAGAGTATATGGAATACCATGCTATTCATAGTGTATGTGCCCCTTAATATCTGTTAAGTATATGGCGATGGGGAACATGGGTCTGTTTTGGTGACTGAGGGGTCACAAATTGGATTTAATAACCCTTAATATGGCACACATGTAAGGATTAACCCACAAGAGATCACGGGTCTACTTGAGAATTAATCCACACCTGGGGGGGGGGGCAAGAGTGCCTTCAACCACCCTGGCATGGATTAATTCTCAAGTTGACCTACACTCTCAAGAGGGCTAATTCACTTGTAACATGGGGAAGACAAAGGATCTGGCACACATCTTGGTACCTTCTATTCCTGTGTTACAAGTAGTGCTGGACAACAGGAGCCCTGTGAGACCGCATCTCGCTCAGCCACACAGCTACTGCTGCATTCAAAGACATTAAGCAATGGCGCTGTGCAGGACCTGCAGTGTATTCAACCACATCACAGATAGCTGCATCATGATATTGCACCTGATCTGCCAAGTGCAAGTGCGGCATACAATTAAACCATGCCTGTTAATATTATGGACACTGTGATAACTGGAGTGATTGGACACATGCTGTGTCGCTGTCTCTTTCAGTAAGCAATGTGTCCTTCTTCTTGAGTGCTACAGTGGTGGAAACATTAAACCATGCATCTTTTATGCCCCTGCACTTCCCTACTGAGATGATCTTACTTACATTGCAATAACTGCAGCATCAGGAGACCTTGCAACAACACAGGCTGACATTGCAGATCACATCCTGGCACAGATAGCTGTGGTATGATATTACGGCCATTCTGCCAAGTGTGGGTCCTGCATGTACTAAACTATGCCTGCAGTATTACACCATGTCTGTAACATGTTGTGATAGATAGCTGCAGGGTTATATTGTGGAGACTCTGACAAGTCCAGTGATGGGACGCATGCTACATCGTTATGTGTTTTACTAAGCATCACTTCTGTATACATTAAATCATGCATCTAATACACCCCTCACATTACACCATGTGTCTAATGTGATCGTATGAGTGGGGAAGCACAGGACCATATCAGGCACAGTACTGTTACAGTTCCAGTGACTGTGAGAAATTAAACCATGGCTAACATTCGGGGTAACTAAACTGTGTGAAGTGCAGCCTTGCTCACTTATAGGGTAACTTACTGCTGCCAGCTGCAGGCTTCAGGGATATCCTTGCTCACAAGGTTATTTATGGATGAACAGGAGGTAGCTAATCAGTCTGAAACAGGGATCTATAGGTGTAGGAGCTCTGAACTATACTATTAAACTGCCAAAAGGTTAGGTCTCAGTGAAAAAGCATTACTGAATTGCTGACAAGTGCAGAACATGGAACAAAGAGCAATTTTACTGAGCACCTGGGATAAACGGAATCAAAGACTGTACAACCTGCACCTTCAGTAGAATCATTTGTGAGTGTCTGTTTATTTGATTGTTTTTGCCTTGTCCAAATAAAACCTTTATGTTTTTAAAATGGTCACTGACAGCATGATCTGCCATCCTGCTGTCCCGTTATAATGGATGTCTGCCCACTCATGCACTTTCACTGTCTCCGCTTTGTGACTGCTCTCCATTTTGGAGAACTGGCTGTCTATCCCGTCACCTACTGAGACACTTCCCCACAAATTAAAGTTCACACGGAGATCATGGCTGAACATTGTGCTGCTTGCCTCGCAGTATGGCTAAACTGTGCCATGTATGCTGCTACTTGGAGTCTACTGCACTGTCTCTCTATCTGTTACTTTACTCTGCCATGTAGAGTGCGCTGGGGGACATACTCATTCCCAGAGGTCCACAGGATGGGTGGGTGGCCAGGGACTGAGCACATCATTGCGGGTGGGGACATGCTTGGTCTCCCGAGGTCTGCAGGATGGGTGGGTGGGAAGGGACACATTGACCATGGACCACAATTACAATGTTGTCTTGCAATCATGAAAGAAGGGCAACACATGAATGAAGGGCACTGCCTCAGCAAAGTTGAAACCCTGGAACATGGCTATACATCTCACTTGTAAGACGATGAACAGTGATCGAGAGTCAAAGACTACAGTGGCTGGTATGAGTACATCAGCACCAACCATGCATTAATTGAGAATCAATCCATGGTCAGCTGCTGCTGTTGCACCAGTCAGGCACAACCCTTTCTATTCCCGATATTACAAGTAATCAGTACCCAACATGGTGTGTTAGGATATGTGGATGTGTGTGGGTTTGTACAGTATACGTGTGGGAGTATAAGTTGGTACAGTTTTAAGCTTCTCGGCAGGGGAGCTATAGGAATGCAATTTTCTCACTGTGAGGTATCAGCCTGAGGTGGTATTATAAGAATGCAGTTTTTTCTCATCCTAAAGTAAACCAGCTTTGCACTGAGGAAAGAGCTGTCTGTCATTCACTTTATTTCTGCCCATGAAATCTGTACAATAATTTAACAAAAATATTTTTTCAAGTGATGCTTGCCTTTTAATCAGTGACATTAACCAGCAAGAGTTTGAAATCAAAAGATACCACACTGAGTTCCAAAAATGATGGTAATGTTGTGTTTTATATTGTAATTCAACATTCAATAACAGTATTTAAGTCACAGCCACAGTTTCATACCAGCAATTTCCTTATATTCAAACACCAATCAGTTTGTGATAAGTGCTGAGTTAAAAAAACACAGATATATGCAAAAACTAAGCTGCTACCTGCTCCAGAGCTTTGTTCTGCAGCAAACATGTCATCAGTTTGCACCACCTGAGCCACAGTGCTCCTCCAGTTGTGTGCCTTTTAATCAGTGGGTTCTTCCTCCCTTGCCCAAGTGGAACAGACTAATTGCTCTTACAAGATTTTTGTAGAACAAAAAACATTCACAGCTCCTGCCTTCCCTTACTTTATCATGCTTCCGCCAACCTGGTAACATTTCACTTTGAGATGTTACTTTACAATATCACCACATGGAGTGCTCACAGAGCACAAGACCAGGGACTTGCTCACTGGCTCTGTTCGAAGTGGGAAAACTCTGTAGTTAGTGTAGCGTAGTGTGGACATTCACATAGTAAAATTTGTGCAATTTTGCTAATTTTACTACAGGAATTGCCACACTGCACATGCACCATGCACCTTATGATGAATTTTACTAAGCGATTTGTTGCACTTCTCATCAAAAATTTGCTGCAAGGTGCATCTTGTGTCAGTTCACGTAATAAAATCACTGCAAGTGCAGCAAACTGCATAGTGAGCATTACGCAAATGCTACTTGTAGTGTGTAGTAGCTGAATTCTCTGCAATTCATGGGCAAGTTATAAATTCTCAACACTCCTACTGGTCACGAAGTGCAAGGCCTCTTGGACATAGGAACACCCTTTGTTGCTCCAGGTAACCTCTCTCCCATCTGCAGGGACACTGGTTTACCGGGATTGAGAAAGGGCATATTCCGTTTTGCACATTGTAAAAAATGGTATTGTCACCGGTGTCTGTTAAGCCAAAATCCGATTTTACCGGTGTTCGGTTTTGTGTACTTTATTTAAGAATTTTTAACTCTGCTAACATGCATTTTAGTAATTTTGACCTCCACTATTGCACATCCTTCCATCCTTGTACCAATTTAAAGTTATTTTAGGTACAAGATGTGATGGCAGCAGCAACACTACAGCCCCCCATCCCTAAGGTGTGATAGAAGCAGCATTATGACCCCATCCCTCAGGTGCGATGGCAGCACCAACAGCACTACGGCACCCATCCCTCTGGTGTGATGGCAGCAGCAACAGCACTATGACCTCCCTCCCTCAGGTGTGACAGAAGTAGCAGCACTGTGGCCCCCATCCCTTAGGTTGATGGCAGCAGTACTACGTTCACCATTCCTCGGGTGTGACAGAAGTAGCAGCACTGCGGCACCTACCCCTTAGGTGTGATGGCAGCAGTACTACATTCCCCATCTGTCAGTGGTGATGGCAGAAGCACTACAGCCCCCACCCCTTTGGTGTAATGGTAGTAGCAACAATGCAGTCCACATCCCTCTGGGGTGATGGCAGTAGTGACAGCACTATGATCCCCTTTCTTCAACACCTGCACCCAACATGCACAAGTTAGAAATGACTTGGTCTCTTTGCTTGTAGTACTCAGATGTGAATTAATCGGAACCATCACTGCTAAGGTGGGCTACCTTTATTTTTTCCTATCTATAATTTAACTGCCTGAATTGGATTTCTGCCTGTGACACCGCTGACCAGGTTTAGGAACAGACTTGGGTGTTGAGGGCCAGCTGGTGGGTGAAGGCTTGAGTGTCCAATGACCACTCACCTTCTCCTGGGAGGGAGGGAGGGTGGGTTCACAACTCAGCATTTGCTGGCCCCTGATGGAGGCCAGAGGCATGACAAACATGTCAGCCCTCACTGCAGGAGGAGCGTGTTGGACGTCAGCTTGTGCCTTGACATCATGTAGCCTGTCACACTCCCAAGAAAATGGAAAACACCTGCTGACCAACTGAAGGACAGCTGTTGGTCCCTCCATAAGCCGGAAGCCCCAGACATGTGTCTGTTCTGAACCCTGCCATACCCAGGATACACAGGGAAGCTCTTTAAGGCAATTCTCCTCCTGGTAGCCTCCTACAGGGGTGAGGGCCCACTCAATGAAGGGTTACTTTGGGTTACCTGGTAGCATAGCAGTAAGGGGCAGTGGATGGTGGTTGGGACTCAGTGGTAGGGGGCCTTGGCAGGCCTGAAGGAGTGAATGGCCAGGGGTGGGAGGAGCAAAAAAAAAAAACTGCTTGAATTTGCTTCTTTGAAATACAGTGTCTTCACCTAAAAAATCCATAAGTGATTAGTGGAGGACGTTCAAATGGATTTATGCATCTCCCAGACATGTGGTTGCTTTTTTTTTTTACTTGGTGTCCATGAAAAGGTGTCTCCCAGTTGTCATGTCTTTGTTCAGATGTGAATTGAGCACCACTCAGCCCACCAGCATCATACAGCCCCTGGGGTCTTACCATCTGTATGTCATTGAATGTGCTTTCAAAATCCACTGGCCAAACATAAGTATACTTAAATACTTAACATTGGCTTTTGTTGAAGCATCTATCAGAAAACTTTTGTTGTCACAGAGACTGAATCAGCAGGTGGGAGAAAAGGTGCAAATTATCAAATTCACCTAAATGGGGTGCTAACTGTAAGTCTTTTCATAAGTAGTAAGGCAGTTTCTTCTTTGTGAACATACTTTCATTCAGACTAGTTTTCATACAAACAACTGAGGATTTTGGATGGCCTACTGATTATAAACTTGAATAAGCTAGTTGGTAACAGTGATCCTGCGTTTAACAATCCACAACCTAGATGCTTATATGCAAAGAATACAAAAAACCTGACTAAAATCTAAAAAACAAGCTTATAAAACACATAAAATGTACCTGAACATTTATCTTCACCTATACAAAATCATTGCAGCCCAAGTAAAACTCAGGTAAATTGCATGGTACCCTAACTACTATTCTGTGATGTAGTAAACATATATTGGTATTTTTTTTATATCCTTTGTAAAGCAGGTAAGGCCCTCTAGGCAGAACTGTCTGTTTTCAGGAGTGACCTAGAAGCATTGGGGAGGTTAAGTGACTTGCTTGGAGTCACACAGTGTGCAAGTGGAGGTTGGGGAATCAAACCCAGGTCTGCTGGATGTACCCAGTTCATTCACTGTTTGTTACCTAACCACTAGGCATGGGTGTTTAAACCGAATGGCAGATTGCAACAAAGTAGTGCGGGTGATTTCCTTACTGACTCTATATGCAGCAAAGCAGAAAGAATGCAAGCACAGCAGCATTCATTTTAAAATGCTGAAATCTGGGCGGCCCACTGGGCGCTGAAGGTAGCACTATTGCTTACAATGCCAGCAACCCAGGGTCAGAAGCAAACTCGAGTTGCTGGAGGTATGGCCAGGGAGTAGGATCGAGCACCTGGGGACTGCCCTCCTCCTCTCCTCCAGGGAGGGTGGGGTGCAGGTCCTGCTGCTTTACCACTGCCTCGTGTGACCACCTGTGGTGGTGGTGCAATGGTGCTGCAGAGTGATCAGGAGGGACGACGCTAGCCAGGATCTGGAGCAATGGCATGTTTCTGTGTGACCTACCTCCTTGGATCTCCTGTAGTGCCGGTGCCCTCAGGGACAAAGACCAGAAAGCCAGGAACAATCACCCACATTGGCCACTGGCAGCAGAAGGGACCCAGGTGCTCCAGACTTCATAACCAGGCTCCGTGAGGGACCCACTGAGCTGCCCGACACACACTAAGGGAGTGTGGAGGGTGACTGGGGTCCCTCCTTCCCACCTGGGGGTAGAATCCAGGCAGGATAGGGCAGGACTGCAGGAGCTCCTGAGCATTAGCTGGGGGTGAAGCTAAGGGATAGCCAGCCTAGGGATCTCTGAAAAGTGGAGACTGATGCTGTGAGAAGGGGACATAGAAAGAGAAAATAAAAAAAAATGTAAAAAGATGCTGAAATCTTAGAGATTCTGTGCAGTGAAATGCAATTTCCGTGAGGCACCGGTACAAGAATTCAAAATCCGCAAACCAAGCAGGATTCCGTGATTGTTACCGGTGTTACCGGTAAAAATGGAAAACCAGGGTCCCTGCCCATCTGTGAATCAGATGCAGGTTTTACATTTTAAGTTTGGTAGGGTCCTCTCCAGAAGTGGATCACAGACTAACCCAGAAAAAAAAATGGATTACCTCTGCTTAAATAAACATGGCAGTAACATATTTATATTATGGTGTCTGGTGTTTTCAATTTGAGCCATTATAAAACCAGCCCTGTGCAACATTCTCACTAGTCCATTGGAAGCTCCATTTGAAGTGAAGTGCTATGTAGTATCATCACCACTGCCTCACATGTTTACTTTCATGATGATCCTGTGTTTATTTAAAGAATTTCTGCAGTGTTAATACAGTATGTGAAAATTTATGAGTGCATAACCTTGTTTGAACTGCTGAACTTAACATCAATTATTGCAAGTGATATGTGAGTTCTACATCATCATTTTGAACAGCAGAAGTATTAAACTAAAACTGAAGCTTCATGTCTTTGTGCAACAGACAGTTGTTTGGATAAATAAAATATCCCCCGGTCGGTATCACATGCTGGTTTTACTTTATAAATGGAGTAGTGTCCTCTCCAGAATAGGATCATTAGCTTGCACAATAAAAATGTATTACCTGTGCTTAATAAAATGCAGCAGTAACAGATTTATATTAAATATTTATACTAAATTTACAAGACTTACCTCAAACCTGAGGAAATACAACACTGATGGAACTAGAGTTCCTTCTGATTCTATATTACTCTGGATAATGGTTTTGGTACGTGCATTATCAGAACTTATTTTTGGAATAATGTTGAACAGTATGTGGCATCAAATATAAACAAGTATTTGTCAATGCTGAATGTTGTCTTGCTGGCACTGGCATTGTAAGTGCAGGAGTTAGAGAGATGCATACTAGGAATGGCAGTGAAGTATTGAACTGACGCCAACTGCACCCCCACCCTGCAGAGACTGACAGGCACTGGGGTGTGCCTTTGGGTCATCGGCCTTAAGGCTCATGTCATTTCACCTCACCTTACCCTGCAGACACTGACAAGTGTTGCATTGCACCTTGGGGTCTTCAGTCCTTATGCTCACCCCATTTCATAAGGAAATACGTTGAGATGGGTGCAGTATAGGAGAATGAGGTGAAATTTGGGATCAAAGAGTCCAAGGCACACCTTGATGCCTGTCACTGGGTGTAGGGAGGGGGTGGGGTGGAATGGCGTGAGCTTTACAGCCGACAATCCCAAGTCACACCCCTGACACTTCTCAGTCTCTACAGGGTGGGGCATTACAGTTGGAAACCCTAACACCCCGGGCATTTTTTGGTACTTACACTCCAAATTTTCAACATGGGCTTTTTGTGACCCCACCTTCTGAACAGCGGCACTATCAGTTCACTAGCCAAAAGGTGATTTTTCACAGCGACTGTGCCTTTTGACACCACAGGTGTGAAAACACATTTCAGGCAGCATGTGAAAAATGACAGCTGTACTGTTCATGAGGAGGTGTAATAAAATGGCAATGTTAAAAATCTGGAGTGAAAATATGAAAAATTGGTGAAGTCACGAGCGTGGGTAGAAGCTGTGCAATATACACCTGTAACACAATTATTTCGGGGATTGTTTTAACCACATTTTCAACATAGGCATTTTGGGACCTCCGCTCATGAACAGTATCATTGTGAGTCTGTTAATCTGTCCCAAACATCGATTTCCCATAGTGATCTCGCCATTGTGCACCACATGTGCGAAAATACATTTTGGGCAGAATGTGAAAAATGACAGCTGTACTGTTCATAAGGGGGTATGAAAAAATGGCAATGTTGAAAATCTGGAGTGAAAATATTAAAAATTGTTGAAGTTACAAGTGTGCATGGAAGTTGCACAATGCACGCTAATAACACAGTCATTTCTTTAAATTTTTTTCACTAAATTTGCAACTTAGACTTTTGGGACCCCTCCTCATGAACAGTGGCACTGTCATTTTGTTAATCAGTACCGAGTGATGATTCCATGCAGTGAACGTAAAATGACCTTTTGGGACTGAATAATGTAATTACAGTGCATGTGTTCATGAGGTGGGGTCCCAAGAACCCCATATTGAAAATCTGGAGTCAAAATTCAAAAAAAATGGTTGTGATATCCACCTAAGTTGAAACTCCCCATTTATGCCATTATACAACTTACTGACATTTCTTCATTTTGTAGTTCAGCTTTGAAGAGTGCGGATGTGTTCCTGCTCCACCGAAGATCACACGCCAGACCTCCGGAGGTAAGTATAGGGTGAGGGTGTGTGTGGAGAAGTGGGGTGCAGAGAGAGTGGGTGCAGGTTGGGGAAGGGGAGGTGCCTTGGACAACGGGCTGTTTTCTTTTTTTCAGGTACACAAAAAAATACTGGACCTTACATGACTGTTTTCTTTCCTTACAGGTGAAGTAAAATAAATGTTGGACACACTGCGTGGGCTCCCAGTGTGCCCCATGGCATTTGGGCGGGCTTGATGTTGGCAACACTGGGGTGGGCTCCCAGTGTGCCACACAATGGGGTGGGGCAGGGGGAGGAACATGCTGATGTGGTCGGCTTTCTCTGAGCGGCAGCACTTTGGGGTTGGCTCCCAGTGTGCCATACAATGTGGGGGGGAGGGTGGTGGACATGCTGAAATGGGGATTGCTCTCCTGATGTGGACCTTTTTTTGGGATTCCTCCCATCTGCCATGTTTATTGAAATACTTTACCAGCAAAGGCATGTTAGGAAGCATGTCATCTGTGCTGCTGCATGGCTAGCTGCTCTCTGATTGCACCGGCATGTTTGTTTTAAGTTGGTGGCACTTTGCATATACTTGTGTCAGCGCTAGCATGCTAGCTCATTGGTGAATGAGGGATGCACCTACTAAAGTTTGCCTTGCATTTTCCAACACTGACACATCTCTGTATTTCTCCTACTTGCACAACATGTTGCTTGCTCTGTGCAAAGCAACATAAAAACTACTACTACTAGTTTAATTTTGATTTAGTTCCTTAAAATGTTATGAACTTCTGCTTTATTGTCTGAGTTTACAGTACCTTCTCTGTGAAGATAGCCCCTTTTCCATGTGGGATGGACGTGGGACAGAGCAACTGTAAGCAGTAAAATGAAGGACATCCATCTTAATGTTGGAAAATTGAGAGGTACTGTATGGTGAGGCAGATAGATACACTATACACACTCGCACTTCTTATTAATGAGGATTTAGAACATAAATGCATTTGTAGGCCCCCATTTTCAAAAGGTTAGCATGACACAAACTGGGTTTGTACTACATTAACCTGGAATAGTGCCACTGTCGGGGGCCTGGCTCACTCCGCCACGGTACTCACATGCAGATGAGCCCATAATAGGTATGCAAATGTCCTCTTAGTTCCCTGCATGCCCAGTGGGCTCATGTGCATGCTTGAGCTGAATATCTCCCATAGGTACTGCAGCGCTATCCAGTGTGTGCCGTACTTTACCCTTATTGGTGGTCTTCAGTGCAGAGCTCTGGTGGTGCAGCACAAAGCATGGTGACTGCCTGCTGTGCACTATGCTACCATGGCCTGATATTCAAATGAATAGTGTGTTAGTTTGGATCACACTCTCTGTTTGAATATGGCTCTAAAGCTGACCCTATTTTTCTGCGTGGTGTCCCTATGTGCACGTGCAACCATCTGGCTCTGAATATGGGGCCTGTAATCTATACTGAATACAACAGTCAACTGGGGAAACTTACAACACCTCCTATAACTGACAAAGCACTTGAACACTAAGTGGAGGGCCCAGGCACAACACCACAGCAGCAATGGATTTCTTGTAGGAAACCTTGGATTTATAACAAACTATACAGAACACTGCATTGCTTAAGAAAACAGCTAGACAGAAACCTACATTACTAAGTTGTAAACCACATAAACATTAAGGGGCTGTACAGGAAATCCAAGTGATCTGAAAGGAACAGTAGGTAATTCTGAGCAAACACAATACAAGATAGCTGCATCAGTTAAGCAGGACATATCCTAAAATAAAAACTTAATGCAAACAAGGTGTCTGCCATGTGACCTGGAGCATAAAGTGCAAGTGAGCCATCACTTGTTTCCTGCCCCCCCCCAAAAAAAATGCTTCGGAGATGTGTTTTGCTATAAAAAGTCGATCCTTTTGTTCTGTGTTAGGCTGCCGTCAGAATTAGAATGTACAGGACATTTTTGACAGATCCATCAGTTGACAGCACAGGGACATACCTCTCAGCCTGCAGCCTCACAAATCAGGGACAAATGGCCAAAAATCAAGGACACATCACAAAATATAGCAATAACAGCCCCAGAAGCTGGGCACAATTTGTTTTGTGTAAATAGCCCTTCCGTATTGAGAACTACATTGTAACTGTAATGGATGACACATGTTAAAGCCAGCGACAGGACTTACAATTTTGGCTGGGACAGAGGAAACATCTGAAGCAAAATCAGAGTTGTTCCTGAAAATCAGGGACAGCTGAGAGATATGCACAGGAAAGGTTGACTTGAAAAGCAAACTGAGTGCAACCGTTGAGCTCTGCAGTTTCTGACCTGCTAGTCACAACATGACGCCCCACCCAAAACCTACAGCAAGCTGTAGTGATGCCCCACCCAGCACTCATGGAATTTAGTGAACAGCAAGGGAATCCCTTCATTCTCTGGCTCTTGTATGTAACATGACCCTTCAGCACTAAAGTCATTCTCAGGACACACTGCTGGCTCCTGCATTAGCTTTCCTGGACATGTTTTGTGCTCTGGTGGTTCCCAGTAACAAGATACTGTGCTCTTGTTCTGACACTGCAGTCAATGGTGTTCCTGGTTATTTATTTATTTAGCTTTTGTTAACCGGGTAAGTACACTAGACAAGTTATATGCCTATTTTCAGGAACGACCCAGGAGAGTACAACAGGTATTATAGGTACATCAGTACAACATAATAGGTGAACAAGTACATTTACATTTTGTGGTTAGGTACATTGAGTCAACAAAACAGCAGGTGATATACAGTACAAGTAGTGCAGCATTGAGCAGCAATGACTATCTGAACAAAAGAAGTGAAGGAGAGATGGACGTGGAATTGGTAACAGATTCGATTTAGTTTACTTGTAGTTCCTGGAATGGAGTGCCACAGGGTCTACGGTGCCCAGGGCTTCGTGCTAGGGGGGCTTTAGGCATTCGCAGCATGAGACCAGCTTGAGGTGTTCCCACAGGGAGGTCCAAAGGCATTTGTGGGAGGGGGCGGTGTGAACCAGCTTGGGGAAGGAGTTCCAGAGCCTGGGAGCATGAGCTGCAAAGTTCCTGTCACCCATAAGGGTGTGGGTAGATGGTATATTTAGTATCCCTGGGCCCTGGGACCTTAGGGGGTAGGAGGAGCGGTCAGCTGGGGAGAGAAGCTGAGAAAGCCGGGGGTGCCGGTGCTGATCACTTTGCTCACAAGGCATCCAGTGCCAAAGTTTAGGTGATTGGTCAGGGATAGTCAGCCTAGCTTATTATAGAGTTCGCAGTGATGGGTGAGGAGGGGGGGCGGCCAAAGCGAAACGGAAGATGTTGTACGTCGTGTACCATCTAGCGAGAAGGACTTTTGAGGTACATGCAAATAGGTGGAGACCATAGCTGAGGGAGGAGAGTAACACACTCCTGGCGAGAGCCAGACGAGCAGCAGGGGTGAGGTTGTATTTGGCACTACAGGCCAGACCCAACTTACAGTTAACACCTCTGTAGATGTTGAGGATGTGACTCCCTGGGTCCAGTTGGGGGTCGAGCATCACACCAAGATACTTGAGGGAGGTCACTGTGAGAAGGGAAGTACTGTCTGCGCAGTTGATTTGCAGAGGGACTGGAGAGGCACATATTTTGGCTGTGGAGCCGAATAACATGGCCTGCATTTTTTTCTGGTTGAGGACCAGCTTCTGTTTGGTGAGCCACGCCTGAATGTTCTTGAAGTCCTCAGATAGGTGGAGGTTCAGGGTGGCAGAATCTCGGGAGTGTGCCAGGAGGACTAGGTCATCCGAGTACAGGGTGACCCTACATCTGGTAACTACGGCAGGGAGATTGTTAATAAACAGAGAGGAGAGAAGAGAAGGAGTCCCAGGACCGAGCCCTGAGGGACACCAGAGGTCACAGGCAGGGGATCAGAGAGGACTTTATTGAATTTGGTTAACTGTACTCTACCATGCAGGTAGTCAGTTACCCATTTCAGAGCTAGGGGGGACAAGCCAAGGGACCTCATCTGCATGCAGAGCAGATCATGGCCAACAAGGTCAAAGGCCTTGGACAAGTTGATAAACACTGCACCAGAGAGATTTCCCTGGTCCATGGCTGCTCTGATGCTAGAAGAGACAGAGATCAATGCCATAGTTGTACTGTGCCCCTTGAAAAAGCCGTGCTGAGTGGGAGACAGCAGTTCATGGATTTGGATATACTCCGAGAGTTGTCTAGCTACTGTACAACCTTTTCAAGGAGCTTGCTGATGGTTGAAAGGATGGCAATCAACTGGTAGTTGTCAGGGACTTTAGGGTTGCCCTGCTTTAGCATGGGGACAACCCTGGCCACCTTCCAGATCTCTGGGATCTCCCCTGTGGCAAGGGACAGGTTAAAGATGTGGGCCACCGGGGAGGCAATGCAGGGGGCGCCAAGTTTGAGATGCTTGGGCTCCAGGTTATCTAGACCAGGACTGGTGAACTGGGAGATGCCAGTGAGGAGAGACAGCACCTCATTTTCCAACACCGCCCTTAGGAGGAAAGGAGGTCGGGAAGGGACAGGCTCCTGCTGGTCAGTGGGTGCGGTGCAGTTTTGGCTCCTGGCTGTTGAAATATGTGGGGAGACGGCAGGTAAGTCAGTGAAGTCACTTGCTACATTTCAAAGTGCAGATTCACACCCCCTTCAAACTGAAGGTCCATACTTCCAGAAAAAAAAAAAAACAGACCCACACCTAAAGGAATTTCTCTGCCTTTGTTTAGTTGAATCAACTATGTAGGGAATATTTGAGAAGTGTTGGTTTGTATCCAGATCTCCCGAAGGTTGAAAAATGTGTTGAGACTGAAAATTCCCAGATCGAGTCATTTGAATCTGGTTCCGATGTACAGGATGCAGCATTTATATCTAGTGGTGACTCCAAGATCTGTGCTAAATTGGGGTGAAGGGATGCACTACAGGAAATGGAGCAGTGCAGTTGAGAAGTGTGGTGTAGTACCCGGAACCTGAGGATTAGGAAATGTGGGAGATCTAAAGTCCCAAACTGGGTCATTAGATAATCGGGTTCCAAGATACAGGGTATGCCTTTTAAATCAGGTGGTTAATCTGAAATCCACAAAAGGAAAAGGTCCAGATCAGCCAACCTCGATAAAGCAAAACAAATGCAATTAAGGGGAGGTGCTAAACTACCAGTAGGGCTAATATACTATAAATTCTGATTGGTAGAAAATATAGCCCTCTCACCCAATGTAATAAAAACACAAATGTTCTTTACTATACTTTTTGCATGTGAAGATGCTTCTTATTTTTTTCTTTTTTCACAAAAGCAAAGACACTATACTGTGTAACTCAAATGTTTCATGCAACTGCCCTTCATCAGTGAAGTACACTGTGTCTATACAAAACATAAAAAGTAAATTTTATTCACTTGTTAAACCACTAATTTGGTTAAATATGTCTTTATGAATATAACACACTATCTCACAATGTGCCCTTCCTGTATGTTGTCTCCTATATCATATTAAAATGGGGCAGATGAGATTGAGAAGCGACCTGCAGAAACTTGAAGAATGGTCAGGGGTTTGGCAGTTGAAATTCAATGCAAAGAAGTGCAAGATAATGCATATGGGGCACAAAAACCCTGGCACAATATATCAGTTTGGGGGGTGAGGATATAGCATGCACCAAGCAGGAAAGGGATCTTGGGGTTGTCATCTCTGATGACCTCAAGGTAGGGAAACAGTGTGACAAGGCAACAGGTAAAGCAAATAGGATGCTGGGATGTATTGGCAGGGGCATCACCAGCAGGAAAAGGGGAGGTCATAATTCCACTATACAAGACACTAGTGAGGCCCCACCTGGAGTACAGTGTACAGTTCTGGAGGCCATACCTATGTAAGGACATAGACAAGGTAGAGAAGGTTCAGAGGAGGGCAACAAAGATGGTGCATGGATTGCATCACAAGTCCTATGAAGACAGGTTGAAGGAACTGAACATGTACTCCCTGGAGGAGAGGAGGGAGAGAGGTGATATGATAGAGACATACAAGTATCTCACAGGGAGGAACAGGGTGCAGGAAAACACTATTTTTAAGCGAAAAAGATGTTCCAGGACTAGAGGGCATGGGATGAAGTTGGAGGGAGGACGATTCAGAGGAAACATGAGAAAGAATTTCTTCACAGAACGGATGGTGGACAAGTGGAACACCTTGCCAGAGGAAGTGGTGGGGGCTGAAACAATCCCGGGATTTAAGAATGCATGGGATAGACATAAAGGAATTCTAGAGGTCAGGGGTAAGGGGAAACAGACTTCTAGGAAAACAAACTGAACTTACAAGCTCAAATGGGCAGACTGGGTGGGCCATAGGCCCTTATCTGCTGACACTGTCTATGTATCTAGGTATCTATGTATCTATGTATCAGATGAAAGAATGCAGTGTGTGGGGTCTGAATTTGTTTGCTTTTCATCTTGCAGGTTGTATTCTATTTATTCAACAGAACAAAAGCAAACAAAGCATGTTGATTTTTTCAGTGAGCGTTTAGTCTGGGTGCGAGAGCATGTAGGGGGCGGAGATCTACAACTGCAATGTCGAGCCTGTCTCTCATTTCAGCTTCAGATTTCTTTCAAGTTGGTGGCATGTTTCTGAACTGCTGTCATAGACAGCGTGCTCATTCATTGATGCCACAGAGACCAGCCCAAAAAAGCAGGGGCGCCATTGGCCACAACACAGCTGCAGCGCCACAACCTGCTACTCCAGCAAGCTGCCACAAAATGTTGCTTGTGCTGCGCATGCAAGACAACATAACAAGTATTTGTCAATGCCGTATGTTTGCTTGCTGGTATTGGCATTGGTACTGCATGAGTTAGAGAGATGCGTAATAGGAATGGCTGTGAAGTATTGAACTAATGCCAACCCCTTCCCGCAGAGACTGACAGGCGTTGGGGTGTGCCTTTGGGTCGTCAGCAGTAACACTCATGCCATTCCACCTCACCCCACTCTGCAGACACCGACAGGTGTCAAGGTGTGCCTTGGGGTCTTTGTTCCTTACACTCACCCCATTCCATAAGGAAATAAGCTGAAATGGGTGCAGTATAGAAGAATGGGGTGAATGTTAGGGCCGAAGACTCCACACACCTTGATGCCTGTCAGTGGTTACAGGTTGGGGGTGGAATGGCTTGAGCATTACGGTAGACGACCCCAAGCCACACCCCTGATGCCTGTCAGTCTGTACAGGGTGGGGCATTACAATTGGAAACCCTAATGCCCTGGGTGTTTGTTGGTATTTTCACACCAAATTTTGAACATGGGCTATTTGGGACCCCACCTCATGAACAGTGGCACTATCATTTCGTTACTCAGTCCTGAAAGGTTATTTTGCATAGCTAATACGCCATTCATCGCAACAGCTGTGAAAACACATTTTGGGCAGGATGTGAAAAATGCCATCTGTACTGTTCATGAGGAGGTGTGAAAAAATGGCAATGTTGAAAATCTGGAGTGAAAATATTAAAAAGTGTTGAAGTTATGAGCATGAGTCGAAATTGCATAACGCACGCTCGTAATGCAGACATTTTTTGAAATTTGTCCACCAAATTTTCAACATGGCCTTTATGGGACCTCCCCTAATGAACAGTAGCACTGTGATTTCATTAATCTGGCCCAAAAGTTGATTTTGCAGAGCAACTGTGCCATTCTACGCCACAGGTGTGAAAACACATTTCAGGCAGGATGCAAAAATTGACAGCTGTACTGTTCATAAGGAGGTATGAAAAAATGGTAGTGTTGGAAATTTGGAGTGAAATATGAAAAATTGGCGAAATTGCAAGTGTGCATACAAACTACACAATGCACGCTCATAACGCAGTCATTTTTTGGAGTTTTTCACCAAACTTGCAAAATAGGCTTTTTGGGACCCACCTCATGAACAGTCATGCTGTCATTTTGTTAATGGGTCCCAAAAGGTGATTCCACACAGCAACCGCAAAATCACCTTTCTTGACTGGGAAATTAAGTGGCAGTGACAGTGGTCACGAGGTAGGGTCCCAAGAACCCCATGTTGAAAGTTTGGGGCCAAAACTCCAAAAAATGGCTAAGATATCTACCTATGTTGAAACCCCCTATTGATTGCCATTTTACGGTTTACTGTGATTTTCTTCAGGTTGCGTTCGGCTTTTAAAGAGTGCAGACATGTTCTCAGTCCACAAAAGATTGCAGTGCTGGACCTCTGGAGGTAAGTGTAAGTGAGGGTGTGTTTGGGGAGGAGGGGTGTGCAGAGGGAAGGTGCGGGTTGGGGGAGGGGGCTGGCAGGAACAACGAGGGATTGTTTTCTTTTTTTTTCAGGTTAAAAAAATACATTGTGGGACTGTTTTCTTTGTTACATGTGAAAACAAAACTGATTTCAGCACACTGGGATGGGCTGACAGTGTGCCAGACTAGTGGAGGGGGGATCAATGACAACCTGTGGATTGGGCACCCTAAGGTCAGCTGACAAAAAGGGGGCATGAGGGGTCCATCCGACACCGGTTGTGGGCATCCTGATGTCAGAAAAACAAGTACTTAGGCACACTGGGGTGGGCTCGCAGTGTGCCCCAATAGTGTGGAGGGGGCATGCTGACATGGAGATTGGGCACCCTGTTGTTGGCAAAATATATGTTTGGGCTTGGGGGGGGGATGCCAATATGGGGATTGGACACCCTGATGTAGGCTTTGGGGGAGTGTGTGGTGGGAGGCAGGAGCCACCAATTATGTGCAGCAGAGCTCATTTATTTCACCAGGAAAGGCAAACTGAACAAATAAGCTGCTCATATCCAGTCATGAGCACTACTGCCCTCCCCACCTTTGGCAATGTGGGGCAAATCTTGAGGATTACTTGGGGCTTCAGCATCTCTGCACCAATGAGTGGGGAAGCACCCCCACCCCTCAAAAGTTTTTCCTGTGGGGCAGGGGTTTATAGGGGCATTCAGACCATGGCTCACTCCCACAGGTTAGGGCACTTGACTAGTTTGCTGCCAAACAGTTTTGAATCCCCACTATTCTACCAGGTGTGTCGGGTGGGGTGGGTGTGGGTACAACTGTTTAGTTTTTTCATCTTTCTATTTCTGCATTTAGTTGTTTTAGCGGGGGGGGGGGCGGAATTAGCTGATTCAAAGTCTGCTCAGTTAAAAGGTATCAAGATCCCCAAATAAGAAAAACCTTGTGGAGCCCATTAAGTTCTGTGCCATGAAGACATTCCCGTGAGCAGAGTGAGTTCAGTGGGGCCAGTACAGTCTTTCGCTGATTGTCCTGCAGGCCTGATAAAGTTGCAAAGTTTTTAAGAACTGAGAGAGCTATTGGTAATGAATCTTGGGGATGAGATAGGGTAAGTAGCAGATCGTCTACATAGGCTGCTACAGTATCGGATTTGCTGTGTGCCGGTATACCTGTAATCCCTGCCGTCTTATCCAAGGCATGAAGTAAGGGGTCTAGGGCAATTAGAAAAAGAAGGGGGGATGGGGACAACCTTGTCAGGTGCCTCTATATAATGGAAAGGAGGAAGAAATGGTGGCATTAATGAGAATCTTAGCTTTTGGAGAATTATATAGGGTTGAGACCCATGAGCAGAATTGGGGCCAAACCCATATACATGAAGGACCTCGTGGAGGTAATTCCATTCTATGGAATAAAAAGCCTTTGCAAAATCAACTGCTAGAGAAGCCATAGGAATTTTAGCTCTATTTGCTAACCATGTTAAATTCAATAGTAATCTGGTATTGTCTGATCCCACCTTTTCAGGCAAAAAACCAACTTAGGATGGATGGATAATTGAACCCAGGATACTCTGCAGTCTGGTGGCTAATATTTTAGCCAGGATCTTTGTGTCTACCGGCAGTAAAGATATGGGGCAAAAATTAGAGCAATTCAGGTGATCATCAGATTTTTTAGGTATTACTGTAATTAAGGCCTCATTCATTGTGGTGGGGAGGGAACCTAAAGAGTGGGCATATTGCAGAGCAAGCAACAAGGGGTTCGCTATTTCTTGGTCCAGGGCTTGATATAGCTTGACGGTCATTCCATCTGACCCTGGGGCTTTCCCTTTGGCCATGCGAAATAGGGTCTGTCATATCTCAGTCTCTGATATAGGGCAGTCTAAATGGTCAACTTGTTCCTGAGTTAGTGAGGGTATTGTAAAATCTTTACAGAACTGACGCAGTTTGTTTGAGAGCTGTTCCTTTGTATCTATGGATTTGGATTGGTATATGGTCTGGTAGTAATTTTTCATAGTCTCATTAATGCCCTTTGAGTCACTAATTACGGAGCCTGTGGGGGTGCAGAGGGCATGTATTTTGGAGGATGCTTGCTGCTTTCGCAATTGGTAGGCAAGGAGCTTTCCCCCTTTATCTTCTCCTTCCCAGTATCGATGTTTAGTCCTAAGCAAAGTCCATTCTGCCTTATGATGTAAAAGTGAGTTTATTCAATATTTAAGTCCCACAATACGCCTCATCAGTGAGGGGTCTCTGGAAGCAGTGGTCTGGGAGGCTTTAAAACGACCCTCCAGGTCAGTAAGTTCCGACTGCAACATCGCTAACTCTCTTTTCCTGGTTTTATTCTGGTTTGCAGCAAAGGCGATAATGTGGCCTCTGAGAGTGGCCTTAAATGCCTCCCAGACTATGCCTGCCAAAACTTCTCCAGCCTTATTAAACATAAAGAATTCCCTAGCTACTTTCTGCATTTCTTGTTGGAATTCAGGGTCCTCGACTAAGAGAGGGTTACATCTCCATCTTGTACCAGCATTTCAGTTTTAAGGGGCGGTATAGGTAAATGTCACCAGTGCATGGTCTGATAAGATTATATTACCTACTATTACCTGCTACTGTTAGAGATATCACTCAAGGCTGGTTGGTTAGCTAACCAATAATCAGTACAGCTATGTGTGTCATGTGGAGAGGAATAGAATGTGTAGTCATGGCCTGATGGATGATCATGCTTCCAGACGCCCACTAGGCTCCACTCTGCTATCATTTCCCGCAGGGCTGCGTATGCCTTCATGTGGGTTTGGGGGGTAGCACGGAATTTGTCCAAGAATATGTCTGGTACCAAGTTAAAATTTTCTCCTATTATCAGAGGAATAGTGGAGTCAGACTGTACTAGCCCAGCAATGGTTTGGTTCAAATTTGGAAAAATCTTCGCTGATCCACATTCGGAGCATAAAGGTTGCATATTATCAATCTGTCCGGGCCTGATTTTAATTTAACTATTACCCACCAACCCTGTTTATCAGCATAGGACTCTTCCATCGTCCAATTGCTCGAACTCCGAGTTAATATAGCTACTCCCCTTGATTTGGAAGGTGCTGAGCTAGCATGTATGGAGCCAACCCACGATTTCTTGAGCCAAGGAGTGGATATTTTTAAGGAGATGTGTCTCCTGCAAAAGAGCAATGTCTGTATGCATGGAGCATAAATACTGAAGCACTTTGGTTCTTTTGACTGGGTGGTTAAGGTGCTTTACGTTTCATGACACTAGACGCAGGCCCTGTACAACATCTGGAGACATAGTAATGAGTATGGCAGAAACCTCTGAGCTTCCTTCAGTATGTTCTAAAGGAATAGACCTTCAATACCCTGTTTGAGAGCTACTATCTAATATATCTACTGTAATCTGTTCTTAGATACCTAAAGGATTCTATGGTCTATGCCACAAGATAGGTTATTAATTGACTATAATAGTCACAGGAAGTGTATATGCTAACAATAGTATCTAACCCAATTAACTGCTACAGACGTTTTCAGGAAGAGGATAAACAAGAACCGTATCCTCAGCTCCACCTATGCCTGTGCTCAGGGTATCAGTGAGAGTCACCACCCAACTGGGCTTATCCTCCCTCATCCGAGGAACAATTCTAAGGAAGAGTATAATCCGGGAGGGAGGTACAGTAATGGGGGGCAGGGGGTTAATAATAACCAGAAAAGGAGGAAGTGGTAGGAACTACCTAATCGAGAAATATAAGGCCAAGCCCACTATAACATTTGCCCATATAGTTCATGTTCACTACTAGTTCAAAAATTCAGCAACTTCCAACATTATTTATACTGCCAAGATCTAGACCAAGCTTAGAATGTGGTGGTATAGGAGGGGAGGAAGGGGAGGAAAGGAGGACCGTGAGAAGTGGGGGGGGAGTGGAGACCCTTCTGCATCTGGGCACTGTATCGCAGAGAGTATCAGCCACCACAGAGAAGGGGAAACTTTATCCTGACTCTATGTTAATAGTAAGCCAAGCAATAAAAGAGTGTGGTCAGAACAGTCAGGGTTCAGCCAGGAGGTTCATCTTGACTTCTTGCTGGTTGAAAGCAGTTACTAAGAACTGGGACTTCAGAGGTTACCGCAGCTTGCGTATGATTTAATCCATGGTTTAACCTTGCTAGAAATGTCCACCACTTCCAATAGAGAAGACTCCGGGATATCAGCCCAGTCCATGTGGTTTCCGTGGTTAGGTGAGGAAGGCACCATTAAATCCACAATATGATCTGAACAGGACTCCAACGGCTCATTCCTAGGCATTTTTGCGGGTGGGGCTGTTTTCTGCAGCTCAGGAAAAAACTGTTGACCACTCCTAGATCTCTGTCGCTGCCTTGAAATCAAGCTGGTGTGTCTAGGAGGGAGAAAGGGCTGGCTTATACCATCAGCCACTGCAGATGTAGGCCTACTACTCATATAGGTAGATCTCTCCCTGGGAGGGCTCATCAAATCGAGGACTCGGTCCCATATCATATCAGTCCTCTGTATTCCATTGCTGGTGATTATGGTTCCTAGCTCTGGTGTCTGAGGGTTCCCATAGCCTTCTGGGGGATGAAGTCCAAAGGGGCAGGCTGGCCAAAACTTAGAGGCCCATCTCTCAATCTCCTCAGGAGCATCCGCCAACAATTCTCTTCCTTCTTTAGAAACCAACAGTCTGGTAAGACCTTTAAATCTGTATTGAAAATTATGGACTGACAGTATCTTCTTGATAGGGCCGTAGGCCTGCATTTATTCGCTGTTTCCTGTGCGAAGTCTCTATATATGGAAATCCGCACTCCTTGCCATCGAATTTCACCTAGGTCTCGAGCAGCACTTAGAATGCGTTCTTTTGTACAATACCTCAAAAAATATGCCATAATTGGCCTTGGGGCTAGTTGCTGGTTCTCCTTCCTTCCAATGATCCGATGGTCTCTTTCGAATTCAACTGAGCCTCTCCAGCGCTCACCTAGCATCTTGGGGAGTGTCTTATTGAGAAACTTCTCCATGGATGTTCTCTCAGCTCCTTCGGGCACCCCAATAATTTAAAGGTTATTATGTCTTCCTCTATGCTCCTGGTCTTCCACTCTGGAAAGCAGTGCTTCTGATTTTAGATCTTGCATTTTCACTCTCTTAGTTTAGCTTGTTGTATTTCCAAAGTTTCCACCTTTTGCTCTGCCACATTTAATCAATCTTGTATTACATGTACCTCTGTAGTAGTATTTGCAAGTGCTGTACTGATTGTATCGACTCGCATCAGAACTGCCTCTAACATTTGGGTGATATACATTAGTGATTCAGTCACTGATGGCGGTTGCGCATTCGTATCTTGTATTGGAGAAATTATGGGCAGTGAAATTTCAGTTGCCAGCTTAATTGGGGTTGATTGTCCTGGTAGGGATATTGCTGCGGGCTTCATCACTGGGCCTTGTGGGGCAAACAATCCGTATGTCTTGGGGATTAGGCCTATACTTTCTGTGGCCTAGTTGAGCCACTCTGCTCATGGATAGCTGGTGAGATTTAGCAACTTTGCAGCACTAGTCAGTCAGAAAAAACACACCGGACGATTCAGGATAGTTCCCCAGATAAGTTTTTAGCAACAAAAGATATTTTTCATCCCGGATTAGACTGACCCGCCATGGGTTTTTCTCAGCGAGGACAGAGCCCAAGAGTTTTGCTGCCATCCCATTGGCGGTCAAGCCACTCCCCCACCATACAACTTTTTTAAGACTTAGTGGAACCACATTCCTGTGGGTTCCTGCACAATTTAACGCTGGGGAGGGAGGGATACTTTAACTACTGCATTACAGTAATATTTTTATCAAGTCTGTGGCTGAAACCAGCTTTTTTTATTGCAATGCTGCTTTGGACTTACCTGACGTCAGATAGGTCATGATGAAGTCATCCTCATCCCGCACTTTAAACTCCCTGGCATATGTGAGGATTTCAGGAGTATGTATGATTTTGGGCAGTAATAGCCCTTCATAGTTCAAGTAGAACTCCTGCTCTGAGTTAGTCTCTGAGTTTTCTCACCCATGGCACTCCTGTCTCCCACGTTGTGCCTCTCTGTCTGTCTCTCGCTTGCTCCACCTGAGTGTGAGAACAGTAACCTTGCAAGAGCATGTCTGGCTCTAGTGGAGAGATTGGTTACCTAGGGGGCATACACTTTGAGGGGAGTAGGAGGCGAGGAGGTATCTTTTCCCAAGAAAGGGGCAGGGACAGCTTTAACCCTTTCACAACTGCCACTGGCCAAGGTGAACTCGAGACCTGAGAGGCACGTGCACAATGCTTGTCCGTTTTTTTTTATGTCTTTCGAATGCAACGGAATTAGAGGTGCATTGCTCCGGCTTCCTCTCAATCTTTTGTTATTCATAATGTGTGTGATGGGGTATTGAAGCAGCCAAATATGAGATGTTATGGGAAAAACATATTGTGCATCACCTGATAGTTCATTTCCAGGCATGTCCCTTGCTGTGGGGAAGGGGAAATTGAGTAACAAAATAACAAGTACCACAAATAACAAGCATTTGTCAATGCCGAATGTTGTCTTGCTGACAGTGGCATCAGTAGAGTTGAACAGATGCATAATAGGAATGGCAGTGAAATATGAAAGTGACGTCAACCTCACATCACCCTACATAGATGGACAGGCCCCGAGGTGTGCCTTTGTGCATAGGCCATAATGTTCATGGCATTTTGGCTCACCCTACCCTACAGTGCAACAAATATTGCATTGTGTCTTGGGGTCCCTGGGCCTTACGCTCACCCCATTCAGCCATAACACTCATGGAATTTTACCTCGCCCTATCCTGCAGACACTGACAAGTGCTGAGGTGTGCCTTGGGGTGTTCGGCTTTACAGTCACCCCATTTCATAGGTACATTTGCTGAAATGGGTGCAGCATTGGAGAACAGAGTAAACTGTAGGGACAAAGAGTCCAAAGCACACCTCGATGCCTGTCAGTGGCTTGGGGGTGGGGGGGGGCATGATATGGCATGAGCATGACAGCCGGCAATGCAAAGGCACACTCCTGACACCTGTCAGTCTGTACAGGGTGGGACGTTATGGTTAGAAACCCTAATGCCCAGACCGTCTGTCGGTATTTGCTCTACAAATTTATAACACATCATTTTTGCGACCCCCACCTCATGAAAGTGTTTGGGACCTCTGCTCATGAATAGTGGCACTGTGATTTTGTTAATCTGTCCCAAACGTTGATTTCTCACAGCGACCACGCCATTCTGTGCCAGATGTGGGAAAACACCATTCTGGCAGTATGTGAAAAATGACAGCTGTACCATTCATAGGTAGGTGTGAAGAGATGGCAGTGTTGAAAATCTTGAGTGAAAATATTAAAATTGCTCAATTTTACGAGCATACGTACAAATTGCACAAAGCACACTCATAACACAGTAATTTAGTGGAATTATTTCACCAGATTTTCAACATAGGCATTTTGGGACCTCTACTCATGAACACTGTCACTATGATTTTCTTTACCTGTCCTGATTGTTGATTTCCCACAGCGACCGCACCACTGTGCGCCAACACATTTCGGGCAGGATGTGAAAAATGACAGCTATACTGTTCATAAGATGCTGTGCAAAACTCACAATGTTGAAAATGTTGAGTGAACATATTACAAAATCTCGAAGTTATGAGTGCACGTGGAAACTGCCCAATGTACGCTTGTAACGTACTCATTTTGTGGACTTTTGTCACCAGATTTTCAACATTGGCATTTTAGAACCTCTACTCATGAACACTATCACTGTGATTTTCTTAATCTGTCCTGAACACTGATTTCCCACAGCAACCATGCTATTCTATGCCAGTAGTGTGAAAAAACATTTCGGACGGGATGTGTAAAATGACAGCTGTACTGTTCATAAGGAGGTGTGGAAAATTGGCAATGTTGAAAATCTGGAGCGAAAATATTACAGAATAGCAAAGTTACAAGCATGCATGGTAACTGCGCATTGCAGCTCGTAAAACAGTCATTTGTTTTATTTTTTTTCACCAAATTTGCAACATAGGCTTATTGAGAGCCCACCTCATGAAATGGCACTGTCATTTTGTTAATCAGTCCCGAAAGGTGATGCCGTGCAGTGACCGTGAAATCACCTTTTGGGACTGAATGACGCAATGACAGGGACTGAATTCATGAGGTGAGGTCCCAATAGCCCCATGTTGAAAATTTGGTGCCAAAATTCCCCAAAATGCCCGAGATATGCACAAATGGTAAAAAAAAAACCTATGTCTGCCATTATACAGCTTACCAGCATTTCTTCAGTTCGCGGTTGGCTTTGAAGAGTGCAGTCATGTTCACGGTCCACCAAATATCATTGCGCTTTGTTCCGGAGGTAAGTATGGGTTAAGGGTGTGTGTGGGGAGGTGGGGTATGCAGTGGGTGGGTGCGGGTTCGGGAAGGGGGAGCAGACAGCGAGGGACCGTTTTCTTCTTTACAGGATTTAAAGAAAACAAATGGACATTGTGGGACAGTTTTCCCTTTTAGCAGGTACTTTTGGCACGCTGGGGTGGGCTCCCAGCATGTCACCTGTATGTTTTGGGGTGGGGGATGCAGCCGACAGAGATTGGGCACCCCCGTCAGCACATACTGGGGGGGGTCTCATGAGCCGAGGATTGGGCACCCCCTTGGCACACAGGAAATGGGGGGGAATATGCCGTCGAGGATTGGTCACCCCCGTCAGCAATTTGAGTTAGGAGGGGGCAATACCAGCAGGGGGATTGGGCACCCCTGTCGGCTTTCTGATGGACTGTGTGAGGCGGCAGCTGCCCCTCGCCTTCCCTATCACTGGCACCATGTTGATCACAGAGGACACCAGCAGTAATTGGCTGCTGCAATCAGGCACCACTCTGTGGCTCTCCCTGATTGCAGTGGCTAATTTCTTTCAAGGTGGTGGCATGTTTTTGTAACTGCTGTCATAGACAGTGTGCTCTGCCATTGGCGCCACAGAGCCATGCCTGAAAAAACAGTGGCGCCATTGGCTGCAGCAGGAGCGCACCTCCAAAACCCGCTTCTTCACTGAAGCAACCACAATATGTTGTCTGCGCTATGCGTGCAAGACAACATAAAAAGCACTCTCAACTGCAGTGGTTTTGGGGGTCAGTGTCAACGAGGCTGGGTTGGAGAGGCAGCCCTGTGCCAGAGATGCCACAGTAAGGACAGCACAGTGCTGGACCAAATTCATCCACTAGCTGCTGAAAATGAATCAGGAGCCTTCACACACGAAGGAAGAATAACATTATGCCACAAATACTGCAACAATCAGGGCCTGCCCAGCATCGCAGTGTCAGTTTCTCATCTGCATGCAAACTATTCAGCATGGAGCAAGAGGCTGATGTTGCAATGATGAGGTGCTCCCTGATTGAGTGGGTGAAATTGTTTCAAGTTGGTGGCATGCTTGCAGCCTACTGTCATAGCCAGCATGCTCATTCATTGGTGACACACAGACGAGCCTCAAAAAGCAGTGGTGCCACTGGCCACAATACTGCTGCACCTCTACAACCTGCTTCTCCACTAAGATGCTACAACATGTTTCTTGCGCGTGCGTGCAAGCAAATATGAAAAGGATATCCTTTAAGTAGGGATGCAGCCCTACAGGTGGCAGGCATTAGACAGCTAGTTTTGGAACCCACTCGTGAGGGAACAATCTTAGACCTCATACTCTCAAACGGGGGCAGTGAGAGGATCTCAGATCTAGAAGTGGGTTGCCATCTGGGGAAAAGTGACCATCAAAAAGTGTGGTTCATGTTAAACTCAGCTACAGAGTCAAGCCGTACAAAAGTGAGGGTACTGGACTTTAGGAGGGCTGACTTTGGCAAGATGGGAGAGTGCCTCAGAAAAGCACTAGCAAACAGGCTAGAAGGAGGTGTGGAGCAACAATGGGGAATTATCAAAACTGCCATCACAGAGGCAACAAGTCTTTGTGTGAAGCAAATAAACAAATCAAAATGAAAAAAAAAGCCATTATGGTTCTCAAAAGAGGTGGCTGTGAAAGTCAGGAAGAAAAAGATAGCATTCCGGCAGTATAAGGAAACACAGAAGGAGCAGGACAGAGAGCTGTACCAGTTAAGGCAGAAGGAAGCAGGGAGGGAAGTCAGAATAGCAAAGGCCCAAACTGAGGAAAAGATACCCAACTCCAGTTGAAGGGATGACAACCTTTTATAGGTACATCAGGCGTAGAAAGACAAAGGGAGGGATAGTGAGGCTGAATAGAATGAACGGTGGGTGGGCAGAGGGGACAGTGAAAAGCAGGAATACTGAGCGAATATTTCTGCTCAGTATTCACAAAGAGGAGGAGGAAGTGCCTAATCCAATTAACAGAAGCACTCTTGATAGGGGAGTCGTCCCAGTCCTTTCACAGAAGAAAGGTTCTGCAATAACTCCTAAAACTGAAGGTGGACAAAGCAATGGGTCCTGATGGAATTCACCCTAGAATTCTAAAAGAATTAAGGAGGAACTAGTGAAACCACTGGCTACTCTTTTTAATAAATCATGGGAGGATGGTGTGGTACCCGAGATTGGAGGAAGGCGGATGTGATTCCCTTCACAAAGTGGGTCCAAGACAGAGGCAGAAACTACAGACCTGTCAGTCTGACCTCTGTGGTAGGGAAAGTGATGGAGTCACTTCTGAAGATAGAATAGTCGAGTACCTGAGAGGCCAGTGGAGCACAGGACCCAAGGCAGCATGGATTCACAGCGGAAGGTCATGTCAGACGAATCTAATAGATTTCTTTGACTGGGTGACCAAGTAGTAGACCAGGGAGGGCAGTGGACATGGCCTACCTAGACTTTAGCAAGGCATTTGACACAGTCCCACTACAAAGATTAATAGTCAAATTAACCAGCCTGGGAGTGGGACCCAGGGTGATAGCCTGGGTAAAACATTGGCTGGACAACAGGACACAGAAGGTAATTGTAAATGGAGTTCACTCTGAAGAGGGGGTTACTAGTGGGGTACCACAGGGTTCAGTATTGGGTCCAGTCCTTTTAATGTCTTCATCAGTGACATTGCAGGGGACTGGAAGGAAAAATATGCCTTTTGCAGATGACACAAAGATCTGCAACAGAGTTGATACACAAGGAGGCATGGAAAGGATGAAAAGGGACTTGGCAAGGTTGGAGGAATGGTCAGAAGTATGGCAGCTAGGTTCAATGCAAGAAGTGCAAAATAATGCACCTGGGAAACAAGAACCCAGGGAAGAATACACAATGGGTGGGGAGGTAGTAACAACAACAAAAAGGAAAGGGACCTGGAAGTAATCATCAGATGACCTTAGGTTAGCAAGCAATGTGAGAAGGCAGTAGGGAGGGCTGGGGTATGCTGGGATGTATAGGAGAGGCATCATCAGCAGAAAACAGGAAGTTATCCTCTGTACAGACAGTTGGTGAGACCCCATCTGAGTACTGTGTCCAGTTCTGGAGACCCCATCTCTGCAAAGACATAGACAGGATAGAGGCAGTCCAGAGGAGGGCAACCAAAATGGTGCAGGGTCTGCAAGAGAAGCAGGATGAGGAGAGACTAAAGGAGCTTAATATGTATACCCTTGAGGAAAGAAGGGAGGGGGACATGATAGAAACTTTAAGTACCTCAGTGGAATCAACAAAGTCCAAGAGGTAGCATCTTTCAGAAAAGAGACTTGCAAGAACAAGGTGACACAATTTAAAGATAGAAGGAGGCAGTTCAGGGGCAATGTGAGAGTATTATTTCACAGAGAGGTAGTGGATGCATGGAACAACCTTCCTGAGGAGGTTGTGGGGTCTAAAACTGTGGGAGAATTCAAAAATGCATGGGACAGACATAAGGCAATTCTTGTGGGGGGTAGGAAGAAATAGGCTGTGGGTTAACTAGGATCTGCGGCCTATCCTGTAGGTAGGGAAATGGGCAGACTAGATGGGCCTAGCGGTCCTTATCTGCCATCAAAGTCTATGTTTCTATGTTTAAGTAGAATGATAGAAAGCAGGCTGCTGCATGGTGCACATTGTGTGTCAATCCCGAAAACGCAGTTCTTGTAATGCACTTTAGGGGTTGAACTTTAGTGTACAGAAATTCTTGGACTAATAAATTCTCCTGTCTAGAAATGTTTCCATGAGCAAACAAAATGAGATAGGCTCCCAGAATTAACATGCTGCTTCTGTGCTCTGCCAAGTTTCCTACCACTGCACCTGTCCTGATGAACTGTAGTGAACAAACAGTCTGGATATTTTCTCATGAAATGACCAGGCCTTATTGAAGTGCAGATCTGGGTGATGATCTTCAGGTGTTGCTTTGTGTCCTAACAGCAAAGGTAAGTCTTTTTTATTTTCTAATTTTTGGTTATGGGTGGGGATGTGGAAACAGTGTATTTCTAAACACCTGTTCTTGTTTCTCCCTTTTTTGTTTTTAAAATGTTAAATGTTAATTGCATGTCACTCTGTAACTGTCTTTTGCTCTTGTTTCTCTCAGTTTAGGTATTTTTCAGGTGTGTGACAATGTAGGATTTGGCAGCAGCCTAATGCTGATGACAGATATTCATGCTGGATACAGAGGATGGGTTGACTTTCGTAAGACCGCACACAGTTGTGGAGAAGCTGGAGGAGGAGGAGGAAGAGAAAAAGAAGATCAGAGCATAAGTCTGCAGTGTTGACCACATCAGTGCTGTGGTGGAGAAGATGGTGATGGCGTGCTTGATGGAGGAGGAGGAGGAGGCAATTATGACAGAATGGAATAACACCTTTGAATAGACTGCAGAAATTGTTTTACAGTTTATAATTTTTGGCCAGGAAAGATACACTGAGCCAATGCTTGTTTCCTGGTGCGTAGTGGGAGCACAGGTAAGTTAAGTGACTTGATTGTGGTGGTCACACAGTATGCAAGTGATGGCTGTAGGATGCAAATCCTGTTCTCCAGGTTTGTAGCTCAGTGCTCTGAACCACTATGCGATACTGCCTCTCAGAGTCATATTCCAGTATACTCCCTGTTGTGCTATACTTGTGAAAGGAAACCAAAAAGAAAAAAAATTAAACGAAAAAAGAACTTTTAGAAAGGATGCTTACCATTACATTGTCGATGGCCATGCCTTAAAGGGGACAGGAAATTTGTGCTAAATGACAACCGTAAGTAATGTTCCTAATAAGAGACATGAGAGAGCTGCCTCAGACTAAGTTATATCTAACAGTACCTCCATAAACACTGATGTGAAAAACTGTGTTTTCAATTGTTTTCTTTTTACGGACAACATTTTGCAGTGTTATCTTTAAGGAACCAGTAATTTGGAGTTTTTACTGCGTCACCATTTGTGTACAGAATGCTAAACATGAGCTATGATCCTAGCAGAAGAATGCTTAGAGTTCTTTGCACAAACCGTGACATAATTAAAACTGGTTCCGTGAAGAGAACTGTAACAGAATGCTGCTGATAAAAACAAAAGAATGCAAAATACAGTTTTTCTCATCACTTTATTTTCAGGAACAGTTACATATGAATCATTTTAGGCTTATCAATATCATTTCTGTAAGTGGGAACATTATAAATGGCTGTCAACTAGAAATCATTTCCTGTCCTCTTTAAAGTGGCAAGAAGGTGTACCATGCAGAGGAGGCAGAGGAAGAGAAGTTTTGCTTTCTTGATGAGAAAGCAGAAGGACAGGATACCTGTAAAAAAAAGAGAACATTACTTTAACTCTATTCAGTTAGTCACTGTGGGTGCCGTCACACAGTGTATATCCATTGTCCACTCGCAGTCTTACTATACCTGTCACCTGTTAAGACAAGTTCCTGTCAGAGCCTATACGGCTGCATACAGCCACTCATGGAGTTCAAGGGGGGTGAGCGATAGTGCAGTGAATACTGAGTGCACTGCACAAGGAGTTTGAGGAGCTGAGCCAGAGCTCCGTGAAAATTGTGCTCACAGCAGAAGGAGTTCCAGGAGCCAAGTGAAAGCTCCATCAAAACGGAGCTCATGGCAAAAAATACTGCTGTGCTCAAGATGGCCACTGTACTTTTGTGCATGCGTAGTGCTTCATGCATGCGCAGTGAATTGTGGTGGCCATCTTGGGTTTGGCAGCAGTTGCCACACTGTGGTCTGTGTGCATGTGTGAAAACTCTCATGCATGGAATGGATTCCAGAAACTTAAGAAAAAAATAGTGTGCTGAGGGGGCAACTGACCAGTCTGCGGATGGGATCTCCATCCATGGAGGGCAAGGAAGGGGAGGAGGATGAAATACCACACAGCAGCAATGCTGTGAACTGTGTGAACAACTGACTGCAGCACTGCAGAAGAAGATGGGGACTGTTTCTGATCACAGTCCTCTCTCTCTTTCTCTATTAGTCGTCCCAAAACACCTCCAGGGCTTTGCCCATGCAACCATAAAAAAAGAGAAATTATTTTGTCTGACATAGCCACTGTGTGACTGTTTATCTGTGAAAGAAAAACTTAAGATAGAACTTAAAAAAAGAAAGAAATCATGTAATTATACTTACTGTTAATTCAATGAAGGACACGTGGTAGCCTGTGACAATGGTGACCACGACTGAGCACTTTCAAAAAGGGAGACTCAGTTGCAGCACCTGTCCACAGGGCTACCATGCATTGAGGGCAACCGGATGGGGGTTCTGCGAATATAGTGACAAGATGTAGCTATGTGTACACACACATGGAGGGGAGAGCACGTCGAGAGACGGGTGCAAGGGGAGGAAGGGTTTGTGAGGCATAGTGCAGTGGTGAGCTGCTGAGCTGGCCCCATGGTGTAGTGAGTGGGTGGCAGGCTACAGTTGTTAGGGTGCCGGATTCGGGTCAGGGTGTGCATTCATTTTGATGCACCCAGCCATGAAAATTTTTTTCTGATTTTGCACCCCCGCCCCGAACATGCACCCCGCTGGAGTTGAGAATTCTTTAGTGAGGGGGATGCAGGGGGCACAGCCCCCCCCAAATAAACAAAAAATCTGAGTCTCCAGCAGCCTTTTGCTGATTTTCAGCGATGTACACTCATCCTAATGGTGATCGCCTTTCCACAATTGCCATTATCACATGGAATCAGCCATGCTGAGTACTGGCATGATGGTGCTACATAGTTTGGTGATGGAGGAAGAGGCAACTTTAAGTCAGTGCCTTGTGTGCTGTGTGACTGACTTGCTAGTTGTCCCTGTAAATGATCAAACCTGCAGTGAGAAGAAGACAGAAGGAAAAAAAAAAAAAAGAAACATATTTTAATGTCTTGCAAGTAAGGTGGAAACCCCTCCTGTGCACGGACAGACACACTGCCAATAATGAGGCTAAGAAGTGTAAACAAAAGTGAAAGTAACTTGCCATCATAGTAGACAAATTTGGACCTTGCTGGACCTCAGGTCTTGCTGCCTTGATGGGCTGTCTGTCTGGAGGCTCAGCTTTCAGGGCTGCCTGGCTGACTAGTTCTGATGGCAACGGCATTTATGCTGGCTTAAAAGTCTGTGTTTCTTGGTCTGGATGCATGTGGTGTAGGCTTTGGTGGCCAGTGTTGTTTGTGGATGTGGACTACACAAGCAGGGCAGAGGAGGATGTGATGATTTGATTGCAGGAAGATGCATGGTCTATATGATTAGCAATGGCATTTACGCTGGCTTTAGAGTCAAGGTTTCTCAGACCGAATTCATGCAGTGGAGGTGGCGGTGGCCCATGTTGTTGGTAGAAGTAAAGAACACAAGAAGATCAGAGGAATAGAAGGTGGTATCTTGAATGTTGGAGGATGCATGGTCTGTGTGGCTGTCAATTGCATTTATGCTGGCTTGAGAGTCCAGGTTTTTCAGTCTGGATGCGGTGGAGGTGACGGTGGCCAATGTTATTGTTTGCAAACTTTGCATTTGGTGATGTTATGTTCAATGATTTTCTATTTTGTCTGTAGGCATCACATAGGAGAGAATGAAAGGAAGTAATCAGATGGATATATGGAACAGCAGCACAACTTGGAGGAAAAATATGATAGGAAAAAAGAACTGACTCATAAAGAAAAGGATTCAACTGATGATGAGGAAATGAATGACAGAGCACATTTCTTCTTATACTTCATCAAAGAAGCAACCTTTTACAGTCTTCCAGATTGGGGTTGTCCCCCTCATGGGAATTCTTTCTCTATCGCTGCTTAATCTGCTTCAACAGAAGGCAATTTGCCAGTGCTGATAACAGAGGCTCTTCAGGTTCATCTTCACCACCTCTGCTGCTTCCTGTGTTAGGAACACCAACATGATTGTGTTGCATGGAGTGTGTCTTCACATTCATTTTCATAAATGTTAGCTAGCCAACATTTCTAGAGGACAGATCTGTATGCCTATCCCGCACAGTGACCACAGCTGAGCTGTATACCCTCTCCACACTGACACTTGAGAGTGGACAGCTCAGGTATTTGACTGCTATGAAGTTAGTTTTGGCCAGTTAGTGACCTTACTACCCCAGTACAGCAAGGGCTTTTCTGTGATGGTAAGATGGCCAGTGTCTGACAAATATGCATGCACCATGCATTGTGCTGCCTTCTATTCTGCTACCACATCAGTCTCTTCCTCCTCCTTTTCCTCCATGTCTTCAATTCCCACCTGACACATAACATCCCAGAGTGGATTTGTGGTTATTGTTTCTGTTATCTTGCATGTTTTCTAACCCGTTTACTATGTGAGGTGGTAACAACACCTGTTCTCTGTTCACATTTATGCTGTGACTTGCATAACTGTGACTTTAACATCTGTGCACCATGCACTCATCTTATTAGCTAATTGATTACATTTTGGACCTTGGCACCCTCACAACTCCCCATCACTGATGCATTTTACTGCATTTGAGTCATTATTGGTCGCAATGAAACCTGCTTTAAGTGAATGGGACTGCAGTCAATCATCAGTCTCAGTCAGGAGCAATTCGAGAATTTTCAGACTAGTGTGGGATCCAGTAACACTCTTCATTGCCAGTGTGGCATGCTGCAGAATACCCGTAGTGTTGCTACAACTGCAGCTGAGCTTATTACAGGCCTCCACTCCACCTGAGTCAAATACTAGCACAGGTATCAGTGCCTAATGCACTGTAATGCACAGTTAAAAGCTACCAGCTGTTTGGCCACTGGTCCACAGTAGCACGACAAGTCAGCGAGTCAATTAAGGCAACTCAATTAGCGTGACTCTATTTGCGTGACTACAATTAGGGTGACCAAGTATTTATAGTGAATGCAACTTTTCAGCAATCCCCCCAGGCAAAGTGTGTCTCAGAATTGGAATCCATTAGATGGGGGGGTTCAGGGGGCAGAGCCCCCCACATAACAAGGTAACATGAGCCACTCGAGATGCACAGATGGTCTCTGGTGCAGCAGCCTGTGGGAGTTGCCACAGGCACCATGATCTCACTGAACATCTGCTCAGAAAGAGCGGTGCACCAGAGTTGTGATACTGAAGAGCAAGCCCCAGTGAGTAAGTGGAGCAGAGGAGAGCCAGAGTAGGCAAACGATTATCTACATGGTAGGGTGTTCTGCCTTGAAGTAAGATATTTTGTGTAGCCGCAGCTTTACTTTCATTCTGAGACCGGAGCAGGGGCACTAATCTCTAATCTGTTTTGTTTCTGCTGGCTGAAGTGCAGTAATATATTTCTGGGCTGCAGCAACTTTGGTTCTTGCATACAATTTTCAATTTGAGATGTGACACTGTCCCTGAAATGTGGTGTCACTGAGATTTCACGTGGCTGAAATTGCAGTCGCTAAAGAATTTTCAGTGAAAATGAATTCGCTGTAATAAAGTTGCTCAACTGACATGGAGGCCTGGTCCTCATATTGAAATGTACAGTATGTGTGGTGATGCTGAATGCGGCAGGGCATAGATATTCCTGTTAAGAAGGCAGTATAGTGCAGTGGTTTAGGGCTTTGAGCTGCAAACCTAGAGACCTGGCTTTGAATCTCACAGTCCCCACTTGCATACTGTGTGACCCTGAGCAAGTCACTTAACTTTTGTGCTCCCAGGTCGCACCTGGAAACAAGCTTTGGCTTAGTTTTCCTTTCTTGGTTAAACTAAGTTCCCCTTGCTTCCTTCCTTGTGTGACACTGCTCCATAAAGCTCAGGAGAGGTACATTCTTAAGGGAATCTTCCATTTGGGACAGGTATACACCATCATCCTTCGAAATCCTATGTTGTTCATAAAAGAGAATGGCAATAGATCACTTTCTAGCATTTTAGCTGTTGCTGCATTTAGTTCACATGCAGTGGCGTGATTGCATGGGTATTTCCAACAGTCCCTCTTTACTGCAGCCATGAAGAAAATGTGCTGATCATTAACCCCAGTCTGGGTCTTAAAGCCATGGAAATACTGGCTTGTAAGGCTGTTATTCTGATTAGAAGTTCAATAACTATATTTTTTTACTTTTTTTCCCCATATTTTCTTGCAGTTTTACAGTGGGAGGTTTGAGAGGTCTTTGAGTTTGTCAGCTTGGTAATATTACTTCAGTACATAACTCTGTGAAGGATATAGCTGGATGCTTTGTATTTGTTGTGTTGTGTTGTGCTACGGTGATGGTTTAAAACAGGATTCATTTCTTTTGTTAAGTTTTACACTTTCTATTATAGCTGAAAGCCCTTTTCATTCAACTCAGCAGTGTGACAGAAATTCAGAGGTTTGAAGTTAAAAGTACTGTAGTTTTGACAGCTGTACTTGGCTATTCTAAGTGATTAATGCTCAGTATATTTTCCATTGAGGGTTCTTTGTGCACCTATGAATAATTAATTAATCAATCAATAGACCTGGTAGTATTGTAGCCAATGAGGGTGCTTTCTACACTTATGAATAATTAGACTGTAATTCCATTTAAAAAGCTCAACATTTTTTCACAGTCATACAAGTAGATCCATTAATCTCTGCCTTGTAGCAAAACGTGTTTTCTGCAATTCTATGGTTGCAGCAACCCCTGCAGAAATAGGCTGCTGCCATGGAAACAAATACCTGTTGCAGAAACAGCATCTTTGTTGCAGTAAAGATGGCCTTTACCAGTGAAGCCCCTGAACTAAATGACTAATATGGTTTTAAGCAAGCCTAAAACAGAATTAGTGTGAGTTTGCTGGTAGCTGCATTATACCCCCCCCCCACCAGGTTTCAGTGGTTAGTGAGGCAACCACTTTCCTTTCCACCAGCACTGAGCCCTGCAGCTTATGACCATTATTGCCTTTTACAAACATTGAGAAGGCTTCAGGAAGCCTGTTTCTTGACGAAAAAGGGTGGTTCTATTTGCTGAATTACAGAATTATGGAATTAAAAATTATTAGTAATTATTGCAAAAACACAAAATGGGAAGCTTTGCAGATCTGTGTCTAATGTAAATGGTCCAGCTGCTGACTAGCCTCACAGTAAATCCTGACAGGGTGAGAAAGAATCATACGGAAACAAAGTGGCACTGATGCAAAGGATACCTCTGGTATTGAAGTGGGTGAGCAGGTAGAAGCAACTAGAGTGGAGTTACATAACAGACCAGCACCACCAGGTAGAAGCAAGTGTGTGGGAATGAACCACTGGAGAAGCATTGTTTTGCTATGTGGCAGTACTGGTCTTCATGCAAGTGGGCAGCAGGGGGAGAAATCCACAGGAATGTTGCTGCAGTAAACCAGCACTAGTAGGTGAGAGGGAGCCATTAGAGGATAAAACAGATTGCAAACAAACAAACAGAAAAACCCTTCTATTCCCCCATGCCCTACCTCCAACCCAAATTATGGTATCAGAATTGCTTTGTATTGCCTTGCCTGTTTATCTGCTGAACTGCCCCAAGCTGCCTTTTTCTGGACATTTTTTCCAGGCAACTAAGTTAAATTATATATGGCTCCTCAAACTTGCCACAGAACACAACGCCAAGTCACAGAACTGATGCAGAATCACTGCAAAATTGTTTATAGTCTGGTCACAGCAAGCATGAGATCAGACTGTGGAATGCAGGTCCACTTTGGTGCGGTGTACACGGAGCCCTGATAGTAACCTACTAATAAATGTGTTTTACACAATTCACTTGCATCTTCCTTTTGTTATCTGACTATTATACGGAATGTATGGAAGAAGCAGAGGTAACAATTAGCAGTTAAAACAAGCAACATGTTTTGTTCCAGTGGGCTTTATTTCCCACCACTGTGTGTAATCGATGTCTGAAAGCTGTACTGTTTGACTTTTGGATGCTTATAACATTATTTTAAGGCCTGAAAAAGTCAAGCTTTAACAGACAGTTTCAATGTGTGTCCTTGGGTTTTAAGAGAAAGTATAATCAAATACAGCAAGCAGAAAATGTGTTTAATTTTTCAAAGTAATCACTAAACTTCAGAAGAATTTTTCATGTTCCTCTTATCACTTATTATAGCTCGAAGTAGTGCTCCTAGCTAGTTAGAGTGCTTCTTTACCCTGCGGACAGAGGCACTGCTTTTCTGTATAGAGAGACTCATGCACAGGTGCTCTGAAATATGCCATGTTTGGCAGACATTAAAAAATGTAATATATTATTGATCAAACTTGCTCAGTATTATATTAACATATCTGCAGAGGCAACTTTTATGGCTGTAAGAGTGGTCTTATGTGAATGCTTAGGGTAACAAAACAGTTTTTTTTATTTATTTTGTATATCAGATTTACAACCTTTGAGTCAAAGACTCATTTACAAAGGCACCTCGTCGCCGAGAGGTAGACCACAATAGACATTGAAGTACAACATTGGCGGACGATACAGGTGAGATGCAATAAAGTGAACATACAAAACAATTCCAATGGTACATAGGAGTGCAGAGGCTTGCAATTAGCTACAAATTCGATCTGACATTTATATTAAATAATGAGGCCCACTCTAGAGGGTCTAGGAAGCGAGTGCCTGAGTGGGGGACCAGGGTTGCTGGGGGGGTTGAGGCAGTCCAGGGCACTTTGTCTGTGGCAGAGTGCCAGATGAGATGAGATAAGATGAGTTCAGGCTTAGGGGCAGTCAAAAGCACTTACAGTTCTGAGTGCTGGTGTGGTGCCTGCATAGGGCGATTTTAAAAGGGCAGATTTTGGGGATGCTTGTGATATGCAGGGGAAGGGTGTTGTACCAGGAGGGGACCCTGTGGTGGAAGGACCTTTGGGCGAGAGAGGTCCTGGTTCCAGGGACCTGGAATGTGGCCTTGACTGCATTTCGGGTGGCAACCAACTTGGGGGCTAGTTTTAGGGATGTAGCAACCCCATGAGGGGAGAGCCCAAGTAGTGATTTTTTTGGCCAGTATACAGGTGTGGTAGTGCAGGTGCTTGTCAAAGGTGAGTAGGCTAGAGGAGAAGTAGAGATGGCATGTGTGTGTTCCACCATGGGCACCAGTCAGGAGCCTGCAGACCTTGTTTATTGAGGTCTGGACTTTGGTGAGGGCAGTATAGATATGGTTAGTTTGACATTACAAGTGACTGTGGCAAAATTAACTACTTTTTGAAACTCTGTTTATCCACCCTCGGCATCTGCATTGACCTCCTTCCACCTTCACTTATGCCATCTCCTCAAAACCTCAGAGCTGTTCTTCTCAGGACACTTCAGAGACTCCCCATGTGCCTGTGTCACACCTATGGTGTGCCTCCTGTGGATTGCCCATGAAAGTAGGGTTCTTCTATTCAGCTCCTTTGGTTGCTGATCTGGGTGTTTAATCTGGTTGAAAACTTTAGACTTTAATATGTAAGCTATAAGCTGGGCACATTGATTCAGAATATATATTTATCAGCACACATGAGGGAGCAGGACCTTTATAACTCACTCACTCACTCAAGGCTATAAAAGATTGACCTGATTTATGCTATAAGATCCAAATTTCAAAATTAAATGTGTTGGAAGCAACCTGATTGATTTTGTACTAGCCTAGTAGCAAATCTAAATCTGAGTTTTTGGGACCTCAGATAAATCCCATAATACCAGGAGTCCTGCTGGCTAAGAACAGGATACAAGAACCCATGGTATCTTATTCAGTAGAACAAATAATTATTCAATTGTCATTTATTTGTAATGCAGGCAGATAAATGAAGTATGTACAATTTGCAAGCAAGTATGCAACTGTAACTTCCAAACATATTGGTATCAATATTCTCCTATTAGAAGCCCATTACATTGGTGATGGTCTTTTCTCCCCCCCATGGTGGGGTGCACTGGAAAGGTATGCTCCATAAATGGTCCCTCTTTGGCTGATACCCTCATAGTAGCTGTCTTGATTTTAGATTAGCATTTACGCCATCCAGATGATGACAGTTTTGAACAGTTCTTACCACAATTACACAAACAAATTAGTTACTTGATTAATCTGCAACCTCCAGGCAAAACCACAGTCCCAGTACTTTCATTCACCTGCTAAAAATGAGACATAAATTAGGGAATTTTGTTTGGAAAGGGCTTGTGGTTATTATAAACAGTTGCTTTTACCTGGTCCATTAGTGGGTGGAATGCTGGCTGGAATTCTCTCTCTCTCTATGTTCTGATCCAATGTTAGATGCTTGGAGCTGGTGGGAGTTGCTTCTAGTTGGCATCTTTGTAGTAATCTGGAGATATGGTAGATGACACAGGTAACTGCATGTTCCTCTTCTGCAGTACCATAGCTCTGTTATTGCTTTAGACTGACTTGTTTGTTACTTGCTTTTGATGTGATGGCAGCCATAGATGTTGAAATGTACCATGGTGATGATGATGGTTACCTAAATGTTTAAACATACCATGGTGATAATGCTGAGTACTCAGATGTCAAAAGATAACACACTGCACAAACTGATGATGGCATCACTGGATGCCAAGAAATTCCATACATGCAAACAGAACACAGGTGCTGTAGAAAAAAATGGGTAGCACACCACCAGCAACTGAAACAACAACCCAAGGAAGTCATGCACACATACAATATATTCATCAAGCAACGATGCACTGATAGATTTTCAGCATCAGATATGTGTATTACAGTGCAGAAACTGTGGATCTACACATGCAGTGTTGCTCTTTCTGGCTAACCCAATGTTTCCCACCTGTGCATGGTGCTTTCTCTAGGGTGAACTTAGAGTATATCCGTGATTTATGTACCTTAAAAAATTGTTTGCTGCTGGAGACCTGTTGGTGAATTATTACTTGATGAGTATATGTGTCCCTGACTTCCTTGGGTTAGTAAGTGTCCCACCTTCTGTTGTTTTCTTGCATATACCATATGCCTACATTGATGATAGTATCACTAGTTGTTGAGATACCATACACCCACCATATTGAGGATTGCAACACCAATTTTGTTTAAACTTAATTTATAATTTTTCATCATTGACAGGGCATATACTATATAATGGTAACAAGGTTCCACACATTGTTTCATTACAGCTCCTTAATTCATATATTGGTAGTTATGCTTCACTACAACCATAATCAACATAGAGCATCAGAGTGTCAAGATAATCCCTCACATACAGTCTTGAGACCATCAAGAATGTTGATCACAGGATATTATGAGGTACTATACACTAGCCAAATCGATGATGAGATCCAGTGTTATAAAATGCTATACATCCACCACTTTCTCTAGAGAAATGGTCATATTTTATAAAGTATATTTTATAGAGCAAATGTTTTCTGCCCCACATCATTAAACAGAAAGATAGCTATGTGAATTATTTTAAATAAATGAATTATTATTCACAAGCAAATCAGGAACATTTATCAATCTGGTGTTCTTAATCAAAGTTTGAGATGACATTGCATTAGTACATAGACTTTAGAAAAACAAGTAGTTTAGCCAAACACATGTCACTGCATAGCTGATAAGCCTTGAATAGTAAGGACAATATCAAAAAGGCATACAGGAACAAAAGTATATTCATTTTGAATTTCAGGCCTACTCTGAGAAATCTAGATTTCAGACTTGATCTAAGAATTGTGACTATATAGCTCCCACAATGGCTTTGCCACTGCGCTGTTCCCTCACTCATGAATATCCACTGAATATTCTAAGTCAGCCTATTGAGAAGCCCCTTGATAGTTAGACAGAAAAAAAAACTTTCAGATTTGCCTAAGCTCTAGTTTATTTCAAACAATTTTTCTCTATTGTGCTTCATGCGTGCCACAACAGGTAGATGGGCTGATGTTTTATGCCCCACATGCCACTTCCTCCTGGGTAGAAGTGTGGCCATCTAAACGCAAAATAAAAATAGGATTCAGACAGGGTTTCATTTCAAAACTCAAACAAAGTATGCACATGTACCATGTAAAGAATATACAATGGGAGGATTAAAAATATGCAATTTTTCTCCAAGTGTGAGGTGGCAAAAATCATCTGTAAATAATAGTAATAAAAAAAAATATTGTTTTAAAGGAAGAGAATGTGATCATACATTTAAATGAAACTGTGTTTTAAGGCCTACTTCACCATGACCCATTCCAGTTTGACTTCAATAAAAGCCATTCCACTAGTTCCTTGCTGCCATGGGGCACATCACCACTGCTATCTTCATTGACCTAGCAAAGGCCTTTGACACAGTAGCCCACTGCCTCCTCTTGGATGAGCTGAGAAGTGTGGGTCTGTCTGTTTCTGCTTTCACTTGGTTCAGATCCTACCTATCTGGTCACCTCCAGTTGGTCCAAGTTGGCAGCGACTTCCCCCCTCCCCATCCAATCTGGGGTTCACCAAGGCTCCATATTGGGTCCCATCCTATTCTTCATTTTCCTTAGTGACCTGCTCTCAGCCTGTGTAAGTTCACATATTCATATATATGCAGATGAAACAATTCTCTATGCCTTGAGTGCATTGGCTGTGCCCTGGAAACATTGCTTCAGACTGACATCAGTAATGTCCTGGAACTGTGAGAAGATGGAAAACTTCACTTTGAAGAATAGTTTGCAATGTTTCTTGATATTGTGAAGTACAGTGTGTGACTTCATGAAGTGCAATGCTGTATAGTTCTTCATGCTGTGAAGTGCCTACTTCTCCCAGGAGGAAAACTACACATAGTGACACAGCACCAGCAAAATTGCTGGAGAAGTACCACTACAATACAGGAGAAATACCACTATAAATATATATTTTTTTTAAATGTAACATGCTTTATTGGGTTTTACAGCAAGACATCAATCAACAACCACAACAAAACAATCAGCATAAAACATTACAAATATCTAATATACAATTAACTAAGGAAATATCCCCCCCACCCCCAGATCCCCCACTCCTTGGAGAACTCAAGAATTCAGGAGTAGAGGTTTAACCAGGAGAACCAAAACATTGCACAATCATAAAGGGGGTATAGATTGTCTAATCCATTAGGGGTCTCAAAAGGGTACAGTAGCCATTATACAGGGGTGACAAATAGTGTTCACTGACCAAAGTAACACTTTGCTCTCAAGAAACTATGTAAAGTGACTTTACATTTTTTTTCTGTAAAAATAAATAAAAAAAAAACTCTCCCACTACCTGGGTCATACCCATCCTCTCCCACCACACAACATGCTTTGCAATAATTATTTTTCCACCCATCCCCCACCTTCCTTCTTCTCCCATGTATCCAATGAAGTTATGAAAATAATTTGAATCCCTTCCATCAGCCCGCAAAAGCAATTTCCTCCACCTCCCTTCACCGTCCCTAAAACCCTTCACCATCCTTTTGCCAATAAACCCTTCCCTCCTAAAACCCACAATTCCCCATTATAACATTGATGTTGTTCAAAATGATGGGTGATCAGGAGTTAATAAGGGAAATGAGCATCATGGTACCGTACAAACCAGTTGGTCTAGAGGTCACAAAAAGCAAATTAGAATGGATACAGCAAAGAATAATAGTGATCATTTCTCATTTTTAAATAGAACAGGCAGAATTTGGAGCATACTCCCAGGGGAAATTGTGGACTGCAAGAACTCTGATAGCTTTAATGCTGGAATAGATGATTGGCTAATTATGAATAGGACAAAGTAGACCCACTGATGTGGAGAGCAGTAGAATGGGCTTCATAGCCTCCTTTTGCTCTAAACCCAGTATGAATACCCAGTATGAATCAATCAATCAAGTACTACTACCAGGACAGATGCCACTCACCATTTATTCCACTTGCAAACACACAAGAGTGAGGACACTTGTTGTCTCCACCAGGGACCATTTTGTTTTTACAATAATTTGTGAGACCTTTAAAATTAGTTTGGAGGCTTTGGTTTGGGAGAAGCAGCATAGGGTCATAACTGTGCACAGAAACACTGTGCGGCACTTAATGCCATAACCATGAGAGTGTGCACTGCAATATCACAGGGCAAAAGACTGATGAACACAAGCAGCGCACACCCTTACAATCTATGGGACTCTTTGTTTTTTGTGGGGGGCTCTCCCCCACCCCGAAGTAGGGAGCTTTGCCCCCCGCACCCCTCCAGAATTTAAATAACAAACTCCAGGGGTGGGGCTGCTGATGTTGGGGATGGGGAAAAGCACTGTTGAGGGGGAGTTGTTTTTTATTTAGAAGGAAAAAGGCCACAAAAAGTTGCAGCACAGGAAGACCTGGGGGGATCCGAACCACAGTCCCAAGTCTTCCGTTCTGACATATGCTGCTGCCCTAGTCACTCCACCAAGGGAGTGGCTTGACCAAGCCCCCAGCACACGGCAACTGGATGATGCCACATAAGAGTGTAGAATGACAGGGGTAGCGCTCTTTTACTAGTGCTGTTCTACCCCTGATGCTGAAGCTACAAGCATTCAATAGACAGAGCAGTATACACCACACTGTCTTTCATACGCTATATTGACCCAGTAGGGGAAGAAGGAGGTTGACTGGCAAGAGGATGGTAAAGGGTGGGGTGGTTTAACACGTGTTTTTTTGGGGCAGAGTGGAGGAGGTAGAAGGAACTTGCTTTTCTGGGCAGTGAAAGGGATTTACTTTATTTTCACAACTTCACTGGGTTCATGGGGAGGGCTTTATGATGCCAGTTCGACAACAATTTTGTCGACTGGCATCACAGCAACGGAATTTATGTTGACCACAAGTTGTGTTTGACATAAATCCCAAAGAACTTCCGGTCTCTTTTTCTATGGGGGGGCTTTGCACCCCACACCCCTATTCTAAATGTAATCAATTCCATCTCAGAGTTGATTCGGGAAGGGGGTGCAGGACTGGGAGATAGTATGCATGGGTCTTTGGTGCACGAATACAGTGAACTATCGATGTTGTCATCATCAACTTAGTTTGCTGTATTGGTGTCGCTGTTGGGGATACCCATGGGGAGAAGGAGGAGGACGAACGTGGAGACCTACTGGTGGATGGGTGGTGGGATATTATTTTAAACCATGTGTCATGGTGGGAGAGGGTGGGTGAGTAGGAATCACAGGGTAGGGTGGTTTTCTTTGTTTATTAAGCAAAAAAAAAAACAGTGAAGTTGGTGCAAGGTTGGGGGACTTCATGAAGCCTTGCAAACTGTGAAGTTACCATACTTCATACCAACTTCATTAGCAAATTAAAACTTTGCTGCATCTCTACGTCCAACACTGGTTCCAATCCCACCAACTTTGTGTAAATGCCAAGAAGACAGTAGTCATGACCTTTGACACAAGCCATCAACTTGCAAGGCTTTCCTCCCCTATAGTCTCCTCTACCATGAATGGCACCCACTTGAAGTCATTCCAAATTTTTAAGTACTTCAATGTGTGGCTGGATGGAAAATTTGATTTCTCTAACCATTCAATGCCATTCATGGAAAGCTCTGTCACAAACTTGGTGCCACCTCCCACAACAAGGATTGTTTACCACTCCCAGGTCACCAGAAATTGTCACCAAGATAATTCTGGTGTTTGATTATGCATATGTGGTCAATGGTGCCACCCCATTTCCTCTCTCACCAGACTAGAACTGACTGCAATGCTTTCTGTCACTTTGCTTCTAATGCCCCCTTCCCTACCCATCACAGATCCCTTACCAATAACCTCTCTACCCTGCCTCTTGCTTCATGGCACCCCACTCAATGTGCATATATCCTCTTTAAATGCTAGTTCTTGTTACTCCCTCCATACTGCTTCACTCTCCTTTCCACTTATTTCTCTCCTGTCTGCTCTGCATTGAACTGCCTTCCCTCCAGGGACTCTTGCACCTTTTCCATTCCCCTCTCCAAATCTGCTGCTGGTCAATCCACTTTCTTTTCCTGTCTTCCCACCATCTGGAACAAACTTTACCCCCCCCCCCAGGTCTGCACCTTCCTATCACTCACTCAAGCATAATTCCAAACTTCTTTTTTGCTCCCTCTTGCTCTTTCCCTGGCCCAGGCTAGTCTGTTCTGTGTTATCACCTTGCTCTTTTCATGATTTATTGCCACTCAGTGAACCTACCTTTAATAATGCTTGTGGTCTGCATACCTGCCTTGTGTCATGTAATTTCTAGGTACTCTTACTGCACACTTTCCTGACTGCGTGTAAGTATTGTACTCTTACTGCATTGTTTGTATATATTGCCAGTGTAACTTTCACTGTATACAGTACATTGACTGAAACTATTCCCCAGAATACAATAAACTGTAATGGGTTGTATAAACACTCTGTTGCTTGCACCTATTTTATTCTACTCATTGTCTGTAACTTTCCCACTATATAAATTGTCATTTGGTTGTTTATACTGCATGTACAATGGTATTTATATTAACTGGATATTCTATGTATTGTTATTCCAGTACCCTTCCCCCGGGTGGCACTTGGAAAAGAGACTTGACTCAGTGTGCCTTTCCCAGTTACATCACAGCACCAATCTACACTGCAATTAGAGCTTAAAAATTAAGAGACACCTGCATTCTGTCAGCTGATATGGCACTGAGCGATAGGTCATAGCTGTGGCATGCCGGTGACCAGGGTTCATGACCTGAGCCTCGGACATCAGGAGTGGAGGGCAGCAGGAAAGGATTCAGAGCATCCTCTGGATGCTTAGGTCCTGATGGATGGTGCAGTTCTGCTTGTCTAGCTGCTCCTGGTGGTGGCATTCTGGAGGTACTCTTGGTGGTGGGGGTATCCATACACTGCTGATCATTGCTGTCTCAGGCCACTGTATGGTAGCATGCACACTGGTGGAATGTTTATGGAGCGGCTTGAAAATGGAAAAAAAAATAGATGGTGTTAGGCACAATAGATGATGGCCCCTGCGGCAGCCTTGCCATGTCATCAGACCACAAGCAATCTTGCCTACTATCCCCGGCATCGACAGGCCGATCTAAGGCACTTCTTACCTGATGGCAGCAGGAGGGCCTTCTGGCAGGGATCAGTTGTAATCTCCATCCAAAAGAGGACTTGGGGAATGGTTGGCAGATTTAGTAGTGCAGGGTAAGTCCAGAGGGCAGTAGGGAGTGTGTATTCAAGGGGAGTATGGAATGTGGGTGCAAAAATAAATGACAAGAAACCTGCATTTATTGTATAAATATAATATTGAAAAGATGTGTGCTGTTGATATCATGAAGGTTAGTACCATCACAGAGGAAAACAGAATCAATCAGAAAGCAGCTTTCCAATGTGGATTACATCATGACTGCTGTGTGCGACACTGAAGCCAGCAGTTAAATAAAAGAGCAACAGTTAAAGAGCCAATGATGTTTTGAGAAGAACTTTGGAAAACAATATTTGGACACAAAGCAGATTATATTTCTCATTAGCTTTGTATTTATAAGGCCCATTGTTTATTTCTGAGGTCATATGCATAAAATAAGGAAGTTGTTCCTTAATGGTTCATCTGCTCCTATTGCTTCTTTCCAACTTGATGTCATAATACTCTGCTTGTGATATCACAGTTATTCCTATGGCATCAGACTGTGATGTAACAACAGATCACTAAAATTTAAAGTAGGGAATAGGCTATAGTGGCAGATGAGCTCGAAGGGATGAAGATCTTGTTTTTGTGGGATTTTTTTCAGTAATAAATAATGTAGAGGATAAATATACAAAAGGGATTTGAAATATATATGTGAATCTCTAGACTTTTTAACTTTACCCTGTGCAACTCAATTACTCAAGAAGTGGAAATCTGTACTGGTTACATCAATTTTCAAATCTGGAGTCTCCAATAGCCTAGCCAATTACAGACCCATTTCTCTTCTCCAACTCCCATCCAAGGCTCTTAAAAGAATAGTCTCTGACCAACTTTCACATACCTTGGAAAATATAGTGTCCACTGTGTACAGCAGCATGACTTCTGGAAGCTGCACAGTTACAATAAGTTGCTGTTGGAACACATCAGCTATGTTTATGAGGCTCTTGGCAATGGTGACCTCATCAGAGCTATATATCTCAAATTACTAAGGACTTCAACCTTATCAAACATAAACTTCCACTTAACAAAATCCTTGGCCTGGTTTGGTCACTGAACATAGTTGACTGGATACACAACTATCACATCAATCACTCCCAACATGTGAAGATCAATACCTCTTTGTTCAACACTAGAGGAGTGTCTATTGATGTCCCCCAGGGCTTCGTCTTGGGCCTACTCCTATTTGGAGTCTTGGTAAATTAACTTTCCAATGCCAGTCAATAAGCCAACATGCTGCTCTGTGCCAATGATGCTGTCATCTATTCCAAAAACCCTGACATTGACAGCCTCATCACCTCTGCTCTCCAAAGTAACTTCAGGTCACTAGAAAGCTGGTTCTCCAACAACAGACTGGTCCTCAATTACAAAAAAAAAAACAAAGACCATGCTCTTCCCTAGCCTCCCACAAAAGAGGAAAGTTCCAACATTTGTCATCCAAAATGGCAAGGGAAAAACCTTGAATGCACACATGGAGCGGCCTTCGTGAGGAAGACATGGGGTCAAAAATAGTGGGGAATTTAAGACTGCATGGGATCGAGATAAGGCAACTCTAGTGGGGGGTTAGGAGGAAGTTGGCTGTTGGTTAACTAGGATCTGCAGCCTATGCAATAGGTAGGGAAATGGGCAGACTGGTGGGCCAAGTGGTCCTTATTTGCTGTCAAAGTCTCTGTATCTATGTAACCACAACAATCTCACTGCGTATAGCAGATGTCTTATTGTGGTCAGCTCCATTCTGTCACTTATATATTATGGCCTCCCTGTCAACACAGCTGCCTGTGACATGTTGCTGAACAGAATAAAGCTGATCTGTAATAAGGTATACTAAGTTATACTTGGTGCAGATAACTGCACTCATATTTGTACCCTTTATACACTCATTACCTGGTTACCTTTATTCAGCAGAACAAAGCTCCATACCTGTTTGCTAGCCAAAAAGGCACTTATGGGCCTAACATCTCCTGCTTTAATAAACTGCTTCCGTACCATCTCCAAATGGTACAATACCACAAACATGACCAGGAATGTCCTTAAGTCTTCTTTCCAGCATACTCAATTAGCTGTCATTTGCTGTCAGGGCCACTAACTGGTTAAATGAACTGCCTGATGCACTGCTGAATCTCCTCAAGATTAAGCAGTTTAAGAGATCCTTGCTGTCTGTCCTTGCAGTTCGATGCAATTGTAACCATTAAACTGTTTTATTTATATCCTGTGACTTTTTATGCAATGATCTGTATGATTTTTTTTTTAAAACTGTATGTAATTATTTTGTCCTAAGTTAATTGAACTTGACTGCATTTCCTCTAGAATAGCTTATTGTACTTGTAGTGTTTTTTGTGACTATGCATTTGACGTGGAACCTTTGAAAACGAGCACTTGTGTTCAAAGGTAATCTCCGAAAGTTTCAATAAATAAACAAAATACTAGCTGAATTGGGTCTAAGTATTGTGTTTTTTTAAAGTTTTCCCAAAGTTGTCAGCTGCTCTTTAAAACCTGAAATGACTAGCAGCTCTAAAACTTAGAAGTAGTAAACTGATAGATAAAATCAAATACTATACATAATGGTCTAACTCAAATGGGGGGTAGGGAGGGCAGAACTTGCATTTTTTTTTAGCCACCAATGATTTTTAAATGAAGATAAATAATGTATCTTTATTTTGGGCATTTACAGTATCTCCACTTTAGGCAGGCAACAAAGAAATCCTTAATGAGTTGGAGAGCTGCTTGAACGTTACCTGATGACATCACATTGGCATTGTCTACACTTAAAACAGACACGTGAAATAAAAAACACAGCAAAATCTTCATAAAAACTATTTTAAAGCTTTACAAATTACAATTTAAATACATTGAGAAAATTGGTTACACAATGGCTGGTCTCAGAGTACAGTATGTCACTTATTACTCATGAGAAGGCAGGACTTACACAATGCCTGTCATGAGTTACTATCTTTCCCTTCACTCATTAAAATAAAGGCATATTCCAAGGCAGTCAGCTGCAAATCCCCCATTTATCCACTGCTAAGTCAGACTTGCAACAGTTACTTGTTGATAAATATATCACATATATACCATAATACCCCTCCTCCTTTCTCTTTTCTGTTCTCTGTATGTGTATAACATATTCCTCAAGTTAGGTTTTAGACAAGAACACTGTTTCTCTAAAAAGAGACCAAAAACTATCTTTATTTCCCTGCAGCATTGAAATCTGAGCTGGGTAGGACACTATAATCAGAGCAGATTCTAATCAAATAGCTTCTCTCTTTTATTTTTTTGGAAGGAGCACTGCTTGTTAAATTAGCACTCTCTTATTTTATTAAATATAGAAAGCTATTAAACTTTTGAATGCTCCATTGATTACACTTGTTATCTCCAAGTCAATTACTGCTATTAATCAAGGAGTGGGAAGAACTTTTAACAAACTGCTTCATAGAGAGAAATCGTAGAATAATCAGTGAGTGGAAAAAAATCCAAGGCTCCCTGCCACTTTGAAAGATGTTCTATCTCTCTCATTTTTAATTCAGCAAAAATAGAAACTTGCAATCTGAACCATCATCTCATAAAAGCACTAGAGAATTGAGCTAGAGGGGAGAAAGTGCAATTTTCAAGGTTTCTGGTGGAAAGATTGCATAACAGCTGACAGCTGTTTTCTCTCAAAAGATCTTTTATTCAGAATATTCCCTGATGTTACTTGTATAACTTTTTCTGCTTCTTCAGAGAGAGATGAAACTGTAGATTCTGCTGTGTCCATTTGGCTCACTGTGGGGTTTGTGAAGCTTGGTTGGCAACACTCTCCACTAGGACAGAAAGTCATGGTTTCAATCCCCCTAGGACTCTGACTCATATGTGGTGCTGATATGAGCATTCTAGAAATGGCTGGGAAGAACGTGCACTGAGATACCACCTTTAGATGAAAGTTTTTCCTTTAAAATTTAATTTTTCTTAAGATAGTCCGACATCTGATTTTCTATGAGGTCCTTGTTCCACCCAAGTTAAGAAATGGAAAGACTCAAAGACAGGGAAGTCAAATGGCTTTCTCAGGATGACACAAGGCCCATCAGGATTTGAACTTGTGATGATTGCCTGTTTCATAGATCTGGACTCTAACTGCTAGACCATACTGCCGACCAAAACAGAAGTAATTTCTGCCAATTTCTGGGACAGGTGGAAGTGAAATAATCTTGGTGCCCTATCATGCATTTGCCTTTTAGTCAATGGGTGCACAGATTAATATGCAATACTGAAGTTATCATGTTTATGCGAGTGTATGAGAGCAAGAGAGAGAGAGAGAGAGAGAGACAGTGACAGAGGGCATAGAGATTATTTCACAGCCCTGGTAATACTCTACGGGAATTCAGCTACTGATTTTTCCCCTCTGCTTGAGTTTATACCCCAGTGTGTCTTGTGTAATTGATCTTACTCATAAAGAATTGTACTCCTCTGTACCTATGTATATATATTTTGGTGTACTCTAGCTCCAGGTCACCCCAAATCAAAGCTTGGCACTATAAATAACACAATAAATAGGAAAAGAAACATTTGTAGGATAAAACTGTTTTAGTTAAGTTATTCACAGAAGTCATGTTAGCCCAGAAAAAAACAGAGAAAAAGGTGAAATCAAGTTGTGGGTGTGAATTTTATCTTGTTATGCTTGAGCTATACATCCATGGGGGAAACCCCGGCCAGGCAAATTATTGTATTGAATGTACATTTTGTGATTTCTAGAAATAATAATATATAGAAAAATACATGGGTGGGTGTGTGTAACCAGCATTTTAAACTCACTCAAGGTGTGGGATGCTACATACTTATTTATTTTATTTATTTAGTTTTTGTTGACCGGGTAAGTGCACTAGACAAATTCTGCCTAGTTTCAGGGACAACCTGGGTGAAGGGGATACAGATGAATGCCAACTGACTTTGAACCAGATTAAGCTGTTGGAGGTATTTTTTTAGTGAATGGGGGGAAATTATACATTTGGCCAGTGCACTGGGGAAATTCCCATACTCTTTTTGAGAAGTGTCATGGGATCTTTAACATCCACCCGAACTACCACCAGAACAGGCAGATGGGACCTCGGTTTAACGTCTCATCCAAAAGATGGCATCTCAGGAGTGCAGCATCCCCCTCATGCTGCACTGCAGTATCAGTATTGGAATATTATCCCAAGTGCCTGGTGTGGGGCTAGAACCCACAGCTTTCTGATCTCCCAGCCTCAGAGGCGAGTGTGCTACCTCCTGAGCCACTGACACTGCCAAGACATAAACTCTGACAGCGAAGCTCGAGGGGTTTATGAAAGCATCCCACACCAAGGGTGTGTGTACAATTCTGGTTACACACACCTGCCCATGTTTTATTTTATTTAATTACTAGTCAGTATTTTTTATTACATCGGATAAAAAAAAAAACAGTCAGAGAGTCAAAATGTTCCTGGTTTTTAAGGGCTGTTACATTGAAACACGATTCCATATTTTTTTGTCAAAATGGTAATTTTATTATGATTTTTGTACTTTGCTAGTAAAACATTTACTCATGTAACTGTCTTTCTGGAACTGAGTTTGTGGTATTAGGGACAGCTTGCTGAGCTCATGGTGCGTGTAGCATGAGCTTGACTGACAGGCAATGATTACAACCACCCGGTTATAATGCAGAATATCAAGCAGGTGGTTGTAATGCTGGATAAAACCAGTTATCCATACATAAAAAATGCTGACCAGCAATTAAAACAATTTTATGCACACACACCCACACCCACACACACACACACACACACACACACACACACATGTGTGGGGATAACCTAGAAAATAGATTTATGAAAAGTCATTGAGGGTTATCAAACATTCTTCAAGTCTAACCTCATGAAGTGATGAAAGCAGTTTAACTTATGTTATAGCCTTGAATATTATAATATTGAGACCCCAGATTCAGAGCCTGGATGTGTACGCATAACAGTGCATCATGCAAAAAAGATGCACCGGATGTCTCTGTTGAGATATTCAATAGCATGCGTGATGAGAACAGATTTCATATTCTGTATGAATATTGGCTCCTGGATGCATTGCAAGTGGCCACCATGTTTTGCACAGCGCATCCAAGGTGTGGGGCTGAAGATTGTCCATAGGAGAATGTGTGGTGCATATCTGCATACTCTGCAGCCCACAGGGTTGATATTCAACCAAAACATGCAAATGAGCCCATCGGGCAAGCATGGTGCAAAGGGGACATTTGCATGCCCATTTTGGGCTCATTAGCATGGCTGCACCTGGAGGACTACACTGGGGCTGCCCCTCAGCCCCATTACGTAGAAATATCCTCTGCCTGCTCCATTTAAGCTACACACCCTCTGTCTTTTATCAAATAAATTAATTCCACTTGATTCCCTCCTCCCTCAGACCCTGTTGCCCCTGACTGGGCCCTCTTCCACGGCACTGCTGCAGCCGCCGGCTGTCTCAGCCAAAAGGTGATTATTCTTCTCCTTCAGAATTGGCACCTTCAGCTGCTTGCTCCTGATTGGGTCCAGACTGCCATGACTGTTTCAGCCTGCCTCCTGCTCTGAGTTTCTGTCTCCTGCTCCGAATTTTCTCCTGCCCACCCTCCCCTGCCCTGGTACTCTTTAAATGCTCTTGTTGTTGGCAAGGCACTGCCCCCTCCTACCTAACAATCCTTTTTTTTTTAGTTAATACTTTTTCTGCCTTGGTTTCCAGTCTGCTTACCTGCATCTAGGCATCCTAATCCATCCGGTCGCCATCCCGAGGACCCCAGCTCCCAGTCAGACTGCTCGCAGCTCTACCCCCGCAGCTTGCCTCTCATGGTGGGGTAGTGGAGAGCTCCCCCCTATGCTCACCCAACAGGACTGGATCCAGTAACATGCCATGATGCCCTCAGAAACGTCCATCAAGCCACCGTGACTGGTCGCCATTTTCCCAATTCTGGTCCCCTTGTGAATGGGGCGTGCAATGATGCCAATGGACAGGGCACATATGCTTCCACACGTGCTCCTCCTGGTGCCATGCCCCATCTCACCCCTTGTGTTACCTGTGCCACTGTATCACCCCCAGCTTCTGCTAGATACCTCCAGCGCACCAGCAACTGCACATTCCCCACCCCGGAGAGAGAGAGAGAGAGAGAGACAGAGAAAGAGCAATCCATCGGATGCTCAATCCATCTCCTCCCCTGCCAACCCCCGACAACCTGGGTCCATTCCCGAACCCGGGTCACCCGCGTGACATGAGGTGTGGCGTTCAGCGCCTCAACCCTCAGTGTCACTGGGCTGGCCCCTACCAATCCATTTTAAAGGAACCTAATTTCAGATGACACACACATTTTAACCTTCTGTGAGCTGAATTATTGTTGCCTTCTAGGGTACATATCATTGCTCCTTTCCCTAGTCCAATTAAATAAAACCTATTTGCCCTGCTGACCTTTTCCCTGGCTTGTTCTGTCTACTCATTTATTCTGCCAGTTTACTGCACTAAAGTACACTTTATATAAGGCAAACCTGTAGCTCCCTCTTACTGTATTCTTCTCTTCTTTAATTAGACATGTGTCCTTTTACAATTTGGTTACTTCTTTCACTCCCCTTCCCACCTTAATCCCTTCCACAAATCACTACTATCCTCCCTCAATCTCCTCCAACCCTGGCTTGGCTACTGATACATAGATACATAGATACATAGACAGTGTCGGCAGATAAGAGCCTATGGCCCACCCAGTCTGCCCATTACTGATCTCCCTCTAGTCATGATTACCATTCATAGCCCCCATTTGTCTACCCTTCCATATGTACATCTTGCTTGGTCCCACTTCCCATCTCTGCCGATTGCTTCTACCACCTCTCTCCCTAACTCCTATGCACTATTATCTGTGTTAAAGATGCAGTCGCCACCATCTTATATCTGCTACTATACCTCATGATCTTATGTATCCCTGCCATGGTACAAGAAAGATAAATTTCACTTCCTTATCATAACCTACCTGCTTCTACTGTCTGGAGACATCAACCCAATCCCAGGTCCCCACCGTATTCCACCCTCTCCTCATGCCAATTTTAATGCTGGCCCTTCCAAACCTCTAGCCCTTCCTTGAGGCCTCAAACTACTCCATGTAAACATCAGCAGTTTGCTTTCTAAAATGTGCTTACTACAACCACTGGCTGCCTCTCTAGGACCTGACATCCTTATTATCTCAGAATCTTGGCTAAATAACATCTCAAACAATGACATCACCATACCAGGATACTATGTTCTCCGACAGGACTGAGCAAGCAGGGGTGGCGGTGTGTCAATGTATACCTCATCACTCTTAGCTGAAAATATACTGTCAATATCCATTCCCCAGTCCTATTAGGTGCTCCTTATTAAACTATTCCTACTGTTCTCTGTTCTAATCTATGTAGCTGGTGTCTACTGCCATCCTGGCCTATCCCCATCCACTGTTGCTGAGCTTGTCACCACCATTGCCTCTCACTCCACTGCAGGCAAGCTATACACAATGGGGGATTTCAATCAAAACTGGGTAGCTACCTCCCCCATCAAGCTTCAAAATGACATTACTGCCCTAAACCTCTCACAACTAATCCTTGAACCAACCTGACTAAACCACAAATTGTATATCCTCTCCCTGATTGACTGTGCTCTCACCTCCCACCCGCACAGAGTCATAAAGTCTGGCCTTTTGCCAGACTCACTAAATGACCATCATATGATATTTGTGGTTCAGAAAATTCACAGGTCCTAGGTACCCTTCAAATTAATTTATTCAAAGTCTCTCGATCTGGACCCCTTACTCTGCAGCCTTGATCAAATGGATTGGTCTCCTTTATCCATGGCTAATTCTGTTGATGAAGTCCTGGATTGTATCAATGGTAAATTTACTTCCACCTGGAACATATTCATACCCATTAGACAGCATAGGGTGCGTGGCAACCATCTCCCCTGGGTCATCCCAGAGCTACTAGCATGCCAATGGGCTTGCAACCTGGCCTGGAAAAAGCACAAATCATCAAAGTGCCCCAACAACTATATGATCTATTGTACCCTTCTCAACCAATGCACAAAAGCCACTAGGCTGGCAAAGTCAGAAACTTTAAAAATACCTTCCAATCCAACATTGACAACCCATCCAAATTCTGGAAGGTAGTCCATGCTCTGTTCTCTCCCTCCTCCAGATCTCCTCCCCCTCTCATTAAATTCAACAATTTCATAGTCTCTGACCACCTAGCAGTTGCTACTGAATTCAACTCCTATTTCACCTCATGTGCAACTATCCTCCTTGCCTCCCTCTCCTCCCAATCATTTACACATGCACCTCAAAATAAATCTCTCAACAAAGTTTTCTCCTTCTCTAATGTATTCCACGTGGATTCATGTCTGCCCTACTAGTTCTAAACCCTACAAAAGGAAGCTCCTCTGATGGTTTGGACCCATAGCTCCTTTTCCTTTCTGGCCTTGCAGTTGATTCCCTCTGGCCACCATCCTAAATCTTTCCTTCACCACAGCCATTGTATCCAAAATCTGGAAACATGCTGTTGTTCTCCCCTTACCTAAGGGGGGGGTGATCCTTCCTCCCTGGGGAATTACTGCCTAATCTCTCTTATCCCTATCCTTGCCAAATTCCAGGAACACCTGGTCATTTCTCAACTCTCCACCTACCTCTCAGATGCTAACTTTTTCACACCTTTCCAATCTGGTTTCAGGAAACATCACTCCACCACCTCCTCTCTACTCAGGCTAACAGATTCCTTCTTCTCAAGGACTGATAGTGGCCAAATCACCTCAGTCATATTTGTTGACCTATCAAAGGCCTTCGACACAGCTACCACTCCATCCTTCTTAACAACCTCTCCTCAACCGGCCTATCTGACTCTGCCACAAACTGGTTCAGAGCCTACCTGACAGGTAGAATGCAATCAGTCAGGATTGCTGACGCACTATTCCCTCTCCAAAATAAACACTGGTATCCTTCAAGGATTGGTGCTTGGCCCAATTCTCTTCTCAATATTGCTAAATGACCTCCCATCAGTAAGTATTACTTCATCCATACATATGTACACTGACAACACTGTTCTGTTCACCTCAGGCCATATCCCAACTGATGTTGAAACCAGACTCCAGTTGGGCTTTGACAAGCTCCAATGCTGACTTAGCAGTCAACAGATTTCCCTAAATGCCAAAAAGACCATCTCCATGACCTTTGGCAGGAAGCAGAGTCTCTCTAGACTCACCTCCCTACTATCTTTCCACACCCTAGATGGGACTTCTGTAGAGGACACCTCCTCCTTCAGATACCATTGAGTCTGGCTAGACCAGCACCTAAATTTTTCTGGACATGTGGATGCAATTCTGAAAAAACTGCACCCCGAGCTAGATGCTCTTTTCAGGAACCGTAACTGTCCACCTCTGCCGGTCAGGCACGAACTTGTCCAGAAAATGATCGACTACTGTGATGTAGTTTACAGTGCTGCCCCAAAGTTCAACTTAACCAGATTGGACTCCCTCTTTAACTCCTTCTATCACTTTGCACTTGACTTGCCTCCCCTCACTCACCACTGTGATCTTTACTGCTCACTTACATTCCCTTCACTCACAAACCGTCACCTCACCCACGTTGCGAAATTTACCTCTAAATTCTGGTTTAACTCCCTCCTCAATTACCTCTTTTCTGCTCTGACTTCCCCAATGTCCTCTGCACATTCACTTAGATCTGCTGACTCCAGGACACTGGAACATCTCTCACAGACTCACCTTTGTTGTGCAGTCTGCTTTCTCCTTCTATTTCCCTGAATTCTGGAACTCATTATCAAAACAGATCAGACACTCTTCATCTCCTCGTTCTATCTCATATGCCCTCTCTAATTTTTACTCCACTAATTGTATGTGCCTCTAGAAATTGTGCGACTTGGCCACCACTGTGTCCTCATGCGACAACAGCTCTCTAGCACTTGTTAAACCCAGTTTACCTATGCCGAATCAACAACATCGTTGTCAAAATTTGGCATAGCGAGATCCCCATTGTCAACAGGCAAAATTTCACCTGTACAGCACTGGAGTGTCAGGGGGCTGCAATCTCCAAACCCCCCCATGTGGGGAGCTGCGCCCCCCCCACAGCCCCCATTCTATAGATTATCAGCTCCGAGTTTGAGTTGATCTGAAGGGGTAGGGAGGAGGGTGACACACTGCAAAAGGGTGAAATTTAGCCCTCAGGTCCCCCACAGCGACAATTTCAAAACCTATCAAAATTGTTGCTGTGGGGGATTTCACCATAACAGTTTCATTGTTCGGCCGACATACGTTAAACCCCAATCATACTTATAACCCTGTAGTTGCTACTATGATTGTATCTTAAGCTTTAATTTCTCTATTCCTTATGTTCTTAACCTTACTGTATACTTGCTTTGTTACATTCTCAGTTGTGAAGTATTATTACATTGTTGCATTTGTTGTCCCCAAACCTGTTTTTGCCCCTCTACCCTTTCCCCCAGGATGCACCATGAGATGAGCAACTTGTTGTTCAGTGTGCCTTTCTGGTGAAACTTTTCAATAAATAACTAAGGTACACTACCAGAACACCCTGGTAGTCTAGTGTCCCCTCCTCCATGCACAAGCACCGTAATAAATAAAATAAAAACAGATCACCTTTTCCATAGTGTAGGGACCCCCCCCAACTGAGCACTATAATAAATAAAGTAAAAAAACAATCCCCTTTTCCATCATGTAGGGACTACACCTCCCCAGCTCGATCACTGAAATATAATAAAACACCCAATCCTCTGTTCCATAGAGTAGGACTCCCTCTCCCCAGCCTCGAGCACCATAAGAAAGAAAACAAACCCCAGTCCCCTTTTCCATAGTGTAGGGACCCTCCTCACTGGCCCCATGCACCATAAGAAAAAAGCAAAACAAAAATTCCCGATTCCACATTGCAGTGTCCCCCCACCCCAGTATGCAGTAACCCACTACCCTACACCACCCACCTGACCCATGCCAGAGACTGGCACAGCCCTCCACACCCTGCCATGGCCAGCCACCAACTGATTTGTACTGGAGTGCATACAGTAAATAGTATGTGCTCATTGCAACCAATGAGTGCATACTATTTACTGTACACACTCTAGTACAGATCAGTGCACTGGGCCAGGGCAGGGTGATGAGGATGTGCTGTTGATGGCATAGTTGCTGTGTGTGGGTGTGGGTTACTGTATACTGGGGGTGGGGGGGACACTACACTCTGGAAATAGGAATAATTTTTTGTTTTCTTTCTTACAGTGCTCGGGGCCAGTGAGGGAGTCTGTACACTATGAAACATGGGACGCTTGCTTTCTTTCTTACAGTGCTTGGGGTTGTGGGGAGAGGGGTTCCAACACTCACGAACAGGGGATCGGTTTTTATTTTATTTATTATGGTGCTCGGTTGGGGCGGGGGGGGTCCCTACACTGTGGAACACGATGCTTTATTTTATTAGTACCTCAAGGGAATCAACAAAGTCCAAGAGGGTAGCATCTTTCAGAAAAAGAGACTTGCAAGAACAAGGGGACACAATTTAAAGATAGAAGGAGGGCGGTTCAGGGGCAATGTGAGGAAGTATTATTTCACAGAGAGGGTAGTGGATGCATGGAACAGCCTTCCTGTGGAAGTTGTGGGGTCTAAAACTGTGGGAGAATTCAAAAATGCATGGGACAGACATAAGGCAATTCTTGTGGGGGGCAGGAAGATATAGGCTTTTGGTTAACTAGGATCTGCGGCCTATCCTGTAGGTAGGGAAATGGGCAGACTAGATGGGCCTAGCAGTCCTTATCTGCCATCAAAGTCTATGTTTCTATGTATTATAGTGATTGGACTTGGGGGAGGTGCTCCCTATACTATGGAAAAGGGGATCAGGGCTTCTGTTTCTGCTTACAACAGTGATTGGGACTTGGGGATGGGGTGTATGAATCTGGCCCTAGACTGTGTGCAGGCACCATCCAACCCCACGCATAGTTAAAGAGGGTTTCAAAAGCATAATTATGTGCCTGCACAGCCAGCCATAGTTACACCTTGGGGGTGTTGAATATTACGATCTGTGGCATATGTATGAGGGACCCCTCATTTGCATTCTCACATTGAAATATTCTGCGCGGTGGTGCAGTCGGCTTTGTGGTGCACATTGGGGACTTATGAATATTGCCACACCCCTGATGGCCCTTGCAAGTTCAGAGATGCACGGCACATCTAGGAATGGGCCCCACATCTCTTCTGAATATGTTGGCCTTAGCCTAGTATATGTCATCACATACAACTTGTTGATTTCTTTTGTTCATTTACAAATCCTGCCAATGTATTGGTATAATGCTGAGTTATAAGATGGCTTTTGGGGGTGTGCCCCATCTCTACCTATCACAGCTTCTTTCAGAATGCTGGATCTCCTCCCCAGTTCCACCCACTCTCTGTCTTTCTCCTTTTCCCTCTGAAGTCCTTGCCATTCACAAGGCTGGAAAATGCAAGGTGGAAGTGAGTTTTCTTGTGAAGCTGCTAATTCCTGCTTGAAATATTTCCCCTGCTTTTCATTCCACATATGTGATACTGTTTAGTACTTTCCTATGTGCTGCTGTTTATTGCTTTGTTTCTAAGGGAATGGCAGAGATGTTGCAAAACCCATTTCATTTGCATATCCATGATGCAGTGTTTGCAAGTCATTTTAATTAATGTATTCTCATATCATGGCAAACAACAAGTTAAACAGATGTCTAACGTGTTCCTGCACTCGTTGATCAGTTTATTTGAGGAGCTGTGTTATTGTGTTTATCTGTATTTTGAACATGAAAAGTAAAAGCATTTTGGTCCTTATAACATAAATGAGGCATGGCTCATATACACCAGTTTATCCTTATAACATAAATGAGGCATGGCTCATATATACCAGTTTATCCTATTTATTATTTCAATGTGGGGTACATAGCTTAGTGCTTGAGTATACTTATGAGCTGAATGATATATACTTGGTGTTTATGACTTAAGCTTTGGCGCTTCTTCACATCCCACCCTCTGTAGGACACTGGGTAGGTGTAGACTGAAGGCCCAGCAGAGAGGAAGAGACGGGAGTACCGTAGAAGGAGGAGAAGGCAGGGGAGGATGGAGGGCACTGCCAAAATGCTTGAAGCAGAGTGAGAGGCAGCCTGATGTTTAACTAGGGGATGGGGGAGGAGCTATTGCCCCCCCAATTGAACATCAGGCTATAGCCTTCCAATTCAATGTGGAGTACATAGTTTAGTGCTTGTGTATACTTATGAGCTGAATGATATATGTTTAGTGTTTATGACTTAAGCTTTTGTGCTTCTCCGCATCCCACCCACTGTAGGACACTGGGTTGGTGTAGACTGAAGGCCCAAAAAGAAAGAGCTAAGTGACTACCTCCTTCAACTCCAGAGATTGTGATCAGTAGCATGCAGGACAGAACCCCCCCCAATTTAGAGGGAAACCTCCAAGGACCCATGGCTACTGACCTGCCTGTCCTCTGGGCATACTAAGAGTAGAATAATCTTAAATGGTGCTTAAAGTTAGGTTTGGTTATGTCCAGGTGTTTGGGCTGAATTTTGCTGTTCGAAGTGTCCTGTTCAAGGTCAATGAGCAGGAAGTTGATGTTGCAGATGAAAGTTCGAGCAGATGGAAATGTCCAACTTGGAATGATGTCCGGATGCTGTGACAATGGTTAATCCGATTCTGAGTTAGACAACTGTAGAACATCCATAGCACGGCCGTTAAGTAATAAATAGTGCTCTGTAATGGGTCTGTTTGTTGGGATGGCAGGAACCTTGTGGATTTACCATGGTTGTTTTGTGAAATAATCTGGGACAAAAAGGTGATAGCCTTTGTAGGAATGGCAGGACCCCACGTGGTCAGTCACTGCAGTAGTATGGAATAATGCAATATATGAAGAACTAGAGTAGCATGAGGCTGATTGAAATGACATGCAAGTACCAGATAAGGCCCAAAGTGGGGCATACATAAATGGGATGGTGGGACCCCACATGGTCCGCCATCACCATGGAGGTGTTAGGCACTGAAACTGGAACAGAAGATGGTGGATTGTACCAGAAGAAATTAAAGAATTAATGATGACAGCAGGCTCAGTGGTAGGATAGCTGGAAAATAATATTCCCATGAAGGTCCTGATGTATGAAGTAATCATAACTGAGCTACTGAAAGACTCAGGTGGTCAATACTGGGAAGGCGAGACCCTGACGAGGGTCTGCCATAGTGCAAGAAGTCGTCTGTTTGAGTACAGAGGATAGTCCCTCTGTTTAAGGGGCAATAGGAACTGGTGGGATGGTGAGAACCCCATGTGAGTTCACCATCGCCATGGAAAGATGAATTTAAGGTGAAGGGGCGAAAGTCCATCCAAAACTGTAATATGATGGATGCAGTTGAGGAAGGAGGGCCCAATGGGGATGCATTGAGAAGGGATAACAGGATGCACCCACATGTCCTGAATCGCTGGTTAATACATAGTCCAAGATAAGTCCATAATTGCTGTCTTATTGTATAGTTCAAAGCAAAGCAAGGGTCACGGAAGTAGGACTGGAAGACAAGGAAAACGATGAAGGCTTTCGAAGGGAATGCAGAAGAGGGATAGTGGGAGCCCACATGGTCTACCATCTCAATAGTATATAGCAATCCGGTGATAAGGAGGTATCCTTGTGAGCAAGAGTGTATTGCAGTCCAAGATAAAGAAAGCAATACCTCGACGCATGAACTCCTGAAGTGATTAGTAAATACTTTTGAGCTATGGTAGGGCCCCTTTTGAAGGCATGTATGTTTGGGCTGGCAGGACCCCTTGTAGTCCACCATCACCATTCCAATAGAGTAGTGAATGATAGGAATGGTGGGACCCCACGTGGTCTGCCATCACCATATGTGAGTAATGCAATGAGTTCCATCGAGTAGTGCATGGTAGAGATGGTGGGACCCCACATGGTCCGCCATTGCCATACCACATGACTGGGAAGGTGACACCCCAAGTGGTTCGCCTTCACCAAGTAAGTACGAGTGCATGATAGGGATGGTGGGACCCCACGTGGTCGGCTGTCACCATATCTGAGTAATGCAATTTCCATCACCATACCACATTACTGGGAAGGTAAGACCCCACATGGTTCATCTTCATCACAGTGAGTGATAGAGCATGACAGGGATAGTGGAACCCCACATGGTCCACCGTCACCATATCTGAGTAATGTGATGAGTTCCATTATAGTATAGCCTGAGGAAGGTATGGATGCAGGACTCCCCTGCAGTCTGTTGTCACTGAAGTAGCACAGTCCCAAGTAAGAAGGATGATACCTGAAGTAAGTCAATCTGGAGTAACGGGGGCTTGATTGAGCAATGACTAGAATCCCTTTGAATAAATGTTGAGTGGAATGGAGGGACGCTCTGTGACCCTTCATTGCCATAGCAGGAGATATGATGAAGTAGAAGACAATACCTAGTGTGCTTTTGAGTGGTGCGTGATTGGGAAGGCGAGACCCCACATGGTTCACCTTCACCATGATGAGGAATAGTGCATGATAAGGAATGGCGGGACCCCATGTGGTCCACCTCGCCATATCACTGAGTAGTACAGGATTGGGAAGGCCAGACCTCACATGGTTCACCTTTGCCATGGTAAGGAATAGCCCACAATAAGGAGGGCAAGATCCCGACATGAGTCTGCCAGTTATTGATAGGGGCTGAAGGGAATAACAGGTTAATGTTCTCAGAAATAAAATTCTGATTGTCAAGATGGTTGGCGAGGTTTTGCTAAGGCTTTGAGGAGTCCTTGAAAGGGAGAACAGAAATTTACATGGCTGGGGAGACTGAGTGATCGCACCGACATTGGTATATTGCTGCAGTGATGGCATACCTCGATGTAGGTGGTAGACCCAGCAAGGACTGTGTTCCTGTTATGCTTGCAGTCTCTGGGAATGGACCCTTTGCATACATGTCCAGCTTTCCATAAGTATGTGTCCGTAAGGAAGGATAATTGTTAGCTGCTAGAATCCAAACACAGGTTACCGGTTGAGGAAGGAATTGCTTGAAGAATGGAACAAGGCAGAAGGAAATGACTTGTTACTTCATAGTGCAGGAAGCGCCCCAAGTAAATTGGGAGAGTCATAGCATCAGTAAAATGGGAGCCCACACGCCAGTGAGTTGGCTGACAGGGAAGTGCAGCAGTTTGCTGATCAGAACATAGTGCAAATATCTCAGAAGTGCTGCCTGATGATTGCAGTGGGCTGACGTGTTGTGAGGTGTAAAACCTGAAGTACAGCCACAGCACAATGAGGTAGGTGTTTAGGAATCTCGCTTAGCATAACGACAAGTCTGAGTTTATCTGAGAACAGTGTAATAAACACAGGAATACAGAAACTATAACAATCCTATACACAGGTTCTTTCTACTGTGATTCGTCAAATATCTCCATGCAGGGCATGTAATAGAGTCCAGGTTTAGAGTAAAATGCGAGAAACAGGTGCAGTGTACAACTTGGGCAAGGTAAAGACAGCATGCTGGAAGAAGCAGGGAGGCAACGATACAGCCAGACAGAGAGAGAACTACAGTCAGGCGGAGCAACAGCGGAAGCATGTCACAAGTCAAGGAGGAATGGACTGTATGGTGGAGCAAGTAACAAATGAAGCACCGAGGCATGCCTAGGAGGAAGAGGCCCAAAAAGAGAACAGGTACCCAGAGACACACACAAAGTACAGGAGCAAGGGAAGGCATTCAAGAGAGGAGAGGGAGAGGGGAAGGGGAGCAAAGCAACAACAAAAAGGCAAGGGGGAAGTAGAATGAGAAACAGCACAGGAGGGGGGAGGGAATGACCAGCCGTGCCACTGACACACTCGAAGCAGAGTGAGAGCTGGCCCAATGTTTAAATAGGGGATGGGGAGGAGCTATTACTCCCATTGAACATCAGGCTATTGCCTTCCAAAAGAATTGGCTTGACCATCTCTCCTAGGAGTTAAGCTTATTATGTTCATTTGCAAAGCAGGCAGACATATTGGTATCACTCTGACCTATGAGAGGGCTTTCAGAGGCCTGCCCTCCTTCACCTATCCCAGCTTCAGAATACTGAATCTCCTCCCTAATTCTCCCACTCTATGCATTTCTATTCCTTTTCCCTTTGAATCCTTTGCCCAGTCATAAGGCTGCAAAATGCAAGGTGGAAGTGGTGTTTGTGGTGCAGCTCATAATTCCTGATTTAAAGCTTTCCCCTGCTTTCATTCCATATATGTGCTACTGTTTGGTAATTTGTTTCTCAGGAGACGGCAGAAATATTGCACACTGACCATAGCTTTTTTCTGTCTACAGCCATCATGTCAGCTTACACCACTCCTTCAACAAAACCAGCGGTGGGTGCAGAATCCTGCCACTGATATCTCACACCCAATCCAGCTATTACACAAAACTGGCAGTGGGTGCTCAACTCTGTCACCACTGGTATCCCTCCTTTTCCCTGACCCAGCCAGTATAGGAAATTGATGGTAGGTGCTAAACTGCACTCTTTGCATCCCAACTCCCACCAATTTAGTTGATAATTAAATCCAGAGGTGGCTCCTCAATCTCTTGTATCACCCCCTCCTGCCCATCCACCTTTTCAATAAAACTGCTGATGGATGCGCAATTCCCATATCCTGCTGCCTTGCTCATCTCTTAAATCTGGAATCAGGCTGCCAGATGACACCCCCTGTCATGATATGTGATACCAGGGTACCCACCCAAGGGGCTACCAATCAACCCCCTAACACTGGAGTGCCCAATCCGCTGTATCAGAACCTATAAATAGAAAACCCATCCTTTGTTATTCATTTTGTTTTAAGCCTGAAAAGAAGAATGCCATCCATCCATGTCTTCTAGCCCCTTGCTGTGACCCTCTACCCCCACTCAATCCCCTCCAGTACCCCACACCCCTCAATTATCTAAGAAAAGTCCCACAAATTATTCCTCTGACAACTGACTGAAAAATCTCCTTTACCTATGGTACCAGACCGCAAAATGACTAAAACAAGTTAGTTCTGGTTAATGACTTCTCAATGCATTTTGAACTTTTACTCATAACTTATTTTTTAACAGTTCTGCTGCAGGTTTTCAACATTGCCTTTTTCACCCCACCTCAAGAAGATGGGCATGTGTAATTTTTATGTTGATTGCTTGCATGTGCAAGAAACGTGTTGCGGCAGCTTGCTGCAGAAGCTGTTGTGGCCAATGCCCCCACTGCCTTTGGAGGTTTGGCCCCGGTTCCCCAATAGGGTGGCACACTGCGGCTGACACTAGTTCAGCCAGCGTGCCACAACCTTGAAAAGTTTTAGTCACTGCAATCAGGGGATACCTCGTCATTGCAGGTCATCCACTGCAATGAGAGAGCGACCCCTCATTGCAGGGCTTGCCGACGGGGTGCCCAATCCCCTTTGGCTTCTGTCTCTCCTTCCCCTTGCTGATGGGGGAGCCCACTCCTTGTTGACATAAGTTTCCGCCTGCTATCATTCTGTGCTGAGGGGGTTGCACAGTCCCCCTCGGCTCTTGTGCCCCCCTTCCGTGTGTACCAACGGAGGATGCCCAATCCTCTGTTGGCTACAAATTCCCCCCAAACACTCAGGTGGCACACTGGGAGCCCAGTCCAGCGTGCCAAATGACCCTGAAAAAGAAAAACCATCCCGCGATGTGTTTTTTTTAAATCCCGTGAAAAAAAAGAAAACAGTCCCTCGCAGTCTCCCTGCCCTCTCCCCAACCTGTGCCCACCCTCTGCATGCCCTGCATCCCCACACCTCCCCTCACCTCATACTTACCTCCGGAGCCCAGAATGATGATCTTCGGTGGACCGGGAACACGTCTGCACTCTTCAAAGCCTACTGTGAACTGAGGAAATGCTGGTAAGCTGTATAATAGCATAAATAGGGTTTTTTCGACTTTGGTGCATATCTTGATCATTTTTGGTAATTTTGGCACAAATTTTCAACATGGGGTTATTGGGAAGCCACCTCATGAATTCAGCCACTGTCATTGCGTTATTCGGTCCCAAAAGGTGATTTCATGGTCACTGCGTGGAATCACCTTTTGGGACCAATTAAAGAAACGACAGTGCCAGTGTTTTGAGGGGTGTGGCTAACCACCTTTCAAGATGGAGAAATAATTTCCAACCGCTGAAAACCTAGAGCTAAGTACCCATCTTTACCGCTTTTGTCTCGATCCCCATTGAGCCTTTCTTTTGTTACCAACAATCAGAAATCTCCCTCTATACAAAGTAAAAATTTGGGAGACATCCACGGCAGGATTGCAAAGTTATCCCTTTCGGTGAGCTGGGCTGACCGGGTGCTTAAGGCAGCATGGCGCAGTCAATTAAAGGTGAGGAAGACCACCCTATCAGGGAAATGTTTTCATCGATTATCACTAGCATTGACGCTTTAACACTGGCAGCGAACACCTCCGCAAATTTGATTCAGATATTAGATACCAGAATTGAAAGGACAGAGCAAAAAGTGATGAGCCAACAGGATGTTTTACAGGGGCACTGTGCTGCAATGCAAAATCAAGCGGCACAAATCAGACAAATGCAAGAAAAATCGACGATCTTGAAAATCAAAGCTACCGTAATAATATATGGCTTCTTGGATTCCCTGAAGGCACTGAAGGAGGGAAGGCTCTCCCTTTCCTAGAAACAAATTCAGCCAGGAATCCTTAAATTGCCACCATCTACCAAAATTACAATTGAGCGTGCTTATCGCTCTCTACAACCTAAACCGACACGTGGGGCAGACCAAGGCCTATTATTGCATGGATCCTTAATTTCACTGAAAAAGAAGCTGTCCAAGCCAGGCTAGGGAACTGGGGCAGCTATGGTGGGGACAACACCAGATTATGATTTTTCAAGACTACTCCATAGAACTGGCGAATAAAAGAAAGGCTTTTACGGAGGCTCGTCAGAAACTACATGATCTAAGGATCCCGTTTTCCCTGTGCTACCCTGCTTCCCTAAAGATATTATTTAATGCCACTTCTCAGCAATTTGACTCCCTGGAAGCTGTTATGGCTTTTATTGATAGAATCTGGCCATCAGGTAACTGGCCAACACACCAGCTGAACCCTGAAATACCCAAAGAAGACCAACCCACTCTACAAGTTCTTCCCCCACTAGTAACTGGGATGCCTGAATGAGACTCTCGCAACTCAAAGATCCTGAAGAGACCCCCAAAATCACCACACACTAAGCGAGACCATCCACAGGACCGTGATAGGGCCTCTGATGAAATACAATACACAAGTCCATATTTTGCCAAAAATAGATTCTCTCCCCTTCAGGACTGCCCTGACACTAACTGTCAAGAGGAAATGAAGGCTACGTCTGACCCCTCATCCAGAGTATTGTCTGAAGATAACAGTTCCTGGGCCTCAATGTCCAAAAATACCCTGTCTGTGCAGGGCTCAGACTGGCATACCATGGCTCTGGGTTTCCCTAAAGGCCACAACCTCACGGCTACTGATTCAGAGCTGCTGGTACCTCCGCAAGATGACAACCTGAGCTGAACAGACGCCGAGTTTCAGATAAGTTAATCAGGCTCTGGCCTGGGGCAAATCTTGGATGCAAGAAGGGTAGTGGGGTAATTTTCACATAATTGAGGGATACTATTCCCTGGATTCGTGTTCTTTATCTCTTTGTTGGGCAGACCGGCAACAGACCCCCCCCAGCTGGCACTTCTTTGGGAGTTTAATATATATGTTGGGCTATTCTGTTATTACTACTGATTTGGTAGACTGGCTGGATGTCTCCTTCCTCAGTTGAGGAGTTACTTTCCCAGAGGGCTCCCCATGAAGAGGTCGATAAGCTCTCCTTTCATTAGTGATCTCTGAACCATCCCCTTTGGTTGACGCTCAGACCCTCACATATGCTCTACCATTGCTGCATCGACTACAGTGGTGTGACCACCAAAAAAAGACACATACCACCACACAGGTATTTGAATCAAGGCTCCACTACTGGATATACAGATCCCCCATAAGCCTAACCACCAAACTGCTACTTGGTATCTCGACACAATTCCTTAACCCCACGTGGAGCACCCCAAAAGAGTGGCAACAGAATAAGAGAAGGAGGACCAAAGACAGCCCCCTCTCCCTATCACTGGCAGCCCTCACAAAACTCCTGCTCTTTTTACTGCTCTGTATTGGTAACATGGAAATCAACCCTGGACCCCCTGAATGTATCACTTCTCCATCAGACCTAACCTCAATTAAAGGCCTCAGTTTCCTGCATATTAATGCATGCAGTCTGTTGAAAAAACTTACACTGATACAAGCCTGGGTTGCCCATACCTGCAGACTTTCTGTGGTATCTGAGACATGGCTCAAACCCACCACAGCAGACAGGGATGTTAACCTACCCAACTATCAGCTATTCAGAGCTGATCGCCAAACAAGGGGAGGTGGAGTAGCCATATATGCAAAATCTGGTGTAGCTGTATCCTGTATTGCTGCAACCTCTATGCCCAAGGAATTTGAATGCCTGTCCCTAAAAGTCTCTCTCCCCAATACAGCAGCTTTTCAGCTAGTTGGATGCTACAGACCCCCCTCTGCTGAACACAAGCTCTTATCCCACCTGGGGAACCTGCTCAAGCCTAGCACTGAAGAAATCATTATTCTAGGTGACCTGAATTTCAACTGGCTTACCCAGGCAGCTGCACCTCTGCTCTGGTATCATTCTGTGATACACATGGGTTCACACAACTAATAAATGAGCCAACAAGAATAAACGCAAAGAGTAGAAATAACAGCACACTACTTGATATCATGCTAGTGAATAAACCACATCTATTCACACACGCTGGAGTGCTTCTCTGCTATATAAGTGATCACTGCCCCATCGCAGGGATAAGATCCACCTGCATAACAACAATCCCTGCAAAATTCCTCATGAGAAGATCCAAGAAAAACATCAATATTGAAGGTTATTTGCATGATCTAGCTCACTCTCCACACTGGCAAGAGTTTTATCTTGCCCATACTGTTGAAAAAGCTCAGCAGGTGCTAAATAGCATTATAATAAATGCCCTTAACACCCATGCCCCAATCTCTAGTATCCAAATAAAAACCAAATCCTGTTGTTGGCTTTCAGCTTACCTCAAAGCTGCACTGCTGGATAGAGACAAACTCTGGAAAATGGCAAGAAAAAACAAGAATGCAAATGACTGGATGATCTTTAGGAAAGTCAGGAATAGATGCACCAAGAAAGTTAGGGATGCAAAGGCTGCCTTCTACTTGGCCGAGCTCGACTCCTCCTATCATAATCCTGCTAGATTTTGGGGTACCATCAAGGGCATGGTGGGGCAGGACGCTAACACCTCCCTTCCCACTCAGTTACACAACAGTTATGGCCCTATCACTGGCAAAATGGAAATTCTGGACGCCTTCAATAACCACTTCACAACGGCTGGCCTTGCCTTTGACACCTTTCCAGCTAACCTGTTGAGGGAACAATTAAGTTTGCATTACACTGGTGATCAGAGAGCTGACTCTTCCTTCAGCTTCAAATCTATACTGTTGAAGCAAGTAGAGGATCTATTATGGCAACTGGATACCAAAAAAAGCGCAGGGGCAGACTCTCTGGACCCCTACTTTCTAAAGATTGCATGCCATGTACTTGCAGTCCCCCTAACACACCCCTCTTTAACCTATCTCTAAACTCTGGCTCTATTCCCACACTGTGGAAGACAGCCCAAGTGATTCCCCTTCTAAAATCAGGGGACCCTATGGAACTTAATAATTACAGGCCCATTTCCATTCTACCAGTGCTATCCAAGATGCTGGAGAAATTAGTGAGTAACCAATTAAGGGAGTATCTTGACAATGCTAACCTCTTAAATCCAGCTCAATCTGGATTCAGGGCCAAGCATAGCACTATCACTGCACTAGCCAAGGTCACAAATGACTGGCAAACCGAATTAGGTAAAAAGAATAATGCCTGTGCAGTATTCCTGGATCTGGGCAAAGCATTCGATACTGTGGACCACGAGCTTCTACTATCATCCCTGCACTCGTTTGGCCTAGATCCACCCTCCCTTAAGTGGTTCAGATGTTATCTCACCGGTAGGTCACAGCAGGTAAAAGCTGAAAGTGACCTATCCCCATTAAAACCACTGTTAAGAGGAGTCCCCCAAGGTTCTATCCTGGGTCCTATCCTTTTTGCCATTTATATAAATAATATTGATTCAACCCTCGCCAATTCCTCTGTACACCTCTTTGCTGATGACACTGTTTTGTATGTCAGCAACCCTTCGCCTGCAGCTGCTCGAAATCCTACAAACAGAATTCTCCTTGTTACAATATCAGCTACTTGAGAAAAAGCTTCTGTTAAATGAAAAGAAAACTAAAGCAATGATGTTTTGGTTTTTGTTTTTGTTTTTGGGCTGTTGAAAATTTAAAACATAGTGGTGGTGTAATTCTGTGCTGTCTTTAATTGCTGCAAATTTTCGCCCCCCCTTCCCCCAACTCTTAATTATATGCCCTGATAAATCTGATTGACAGGAGCTAAACACAGGGTATAGTAAGGGGTGTGAAGTAGGGGCATAAGGGGGAGGAAGCCCACCCTCAGCACGACAAGTGTTTTGACTCATTTATTTATTTATTGGTTTCTTTTTCCTTAAAAAAAAAAATTATCTGAGGATCAGCGACAGGATTTTTAGTACAGTAAATTAATAAAAAGAGAACTAGGAGAGCTTCAGTAGCAGACAAGTAGTGGAATTGCAGTATAATGTGGGGAGTGGTGCAATGCAGTGGCTGTGGGGCAGCCATATTCAGGCAGACCTTCTGAACACTGAGGTGCTACCCTATCTGCATGCATCTCTCTGGACTGCGAGATGAGGTAGCCAGACTCAGAGCAGAAGTAAACTGGGTCAGGAGTACCATCACCCCTATCCAGGGACCACCCAGTCCAATGCAGCTGCCTCAAAGGATGCCGAGAACGAGGAGAACTTGGATGACAGTGGGCTCAGGGAGGGTTAGAGCAGTCAGGCAGAGGCACATCCCAGATCCTATTCCACTCAAGAACTCATATGCCACACTGGCAAACGAGGACAACCAAATAGAGGTACCCAGAGAAGTGGAAGGAAAGGATGTGGAGGTTAGCCAAGGAGGTGACCTCAGCGGGAAAGCAGTGACCCCAGAGGAGGAGGAAGCAAATCCTGGTGGGGGACTCCATCATAAGAGGGATCCAGCTAGGAACACAGGAGGGGGAGGACAGGGAGGTGAGGTGCCTACCAGGTGCCACGGCATGGAGGGATGGAAGGAAGATCCTGGGGATCACTGGGAAGGCAAGTCGAGAGGGTGAGCTGGATGTCATTATCCACCTAGGTACTAATGACCTGGCAAATGGGGAGCCAAAGGAAGTTCAGGAAGAGTTTAGGAATCTGGGGAGGGGTCTCAAGCAAGTAGCTACTTCTGTCACTTTCTCAGAAGTACTACCTGTGAGAGGCAAGGGAGAGCATAGGAGTGCATGCACCAGGAACTTTAACTCATGGTTGAAGAACTGGTGCTGTGAGGAAGGGTTTGGATTCATTGGTGACTGGGGACCCACCTGGAGGGATGGAGGTTTGTTCAAGCCGACGGCCTGCATCCATCCTGGAGGAAATCCAAGCACTCAATGATAAGTTTAAATGCTACATTGACAAGCATTTAAACTAGCAAAGGGGTGGCAGGCCAGCAAGGAGGGTACCTATTTGCTCACCCCCACAGCCAGTGGAACCAGTGAACCAGAGGAGGCTATCTCTGCAAAGCAGTGTGCAAAAGATGGAGATTAGTGCCCAAGAGGTGGATAAGCAGAAAAGGGCAAAATTCAGCAGAAGGGCAGACAGCAAGGAGAACCAGGGATAAATGACAACCAAGGAAGGGGCTGAGTAGAACCGTGAAGCAGTCTAGGAGGTCAAATCATGGAAAGCCATGTGTGCAAATGCCAGGAGCCTTAGCAACAAGATGGAAGATCTGGAGGCTGTCATGGTACAGTCAGACCTGGACATTGTGGCCATCACTGAAACCTGGTGTAATGATAACCATGACTGGGAGATGGCCATACCTGGCTACAACATATCAGAAGAGACAGAGCAGGCAGGAAGGAAGAGGAGTGGCACTGTATGTGAAAATGACATAAGGGCCACAGAGATCCAGGAGGAACAAAATGGGGAGAGATACTGTGGGTTAAGCTGGAAAGGAAAATGGGGACAGCCATCCACACAGGTGTGGTCTATAGACCACCAGCCCAGGAGGAAGAAACAGATAGGAGTTGATGCTAGCCATCCAAAGGATGGCAGACAAGGGTGAGGTAGTACTGGTTGGAGACTCAATATTCCAGACGTGGACTGGAGCATCCCAGCAGCAGCATCAACTAGGAGCAGATTTATCCTGGACTCCTTCAGGGTGCCTTCCTCAAGCAACTGGTCATGGAACCAACTCGGCAGAAGGCAATACTGGACCTTGTGCTCACAAACAGGGACAGTGTGATGGGGGTAACAGTGGGGAGCACCTGGATAACAGTGACCACCAGTCATTGTGGTTTGAAATCACAGAAAGAGCAGAACCAAACCACACAAAACACATATCCTGGATTTTGAGGGGCAGACTTTGGGAAATGGGGAGATACTTGAAAGAAGCATTAAGGGAATGGGACAGGAATCAGGGGTTGAGGAACAGTGGGCAGTTTTAAAATGGGGATTACAAGAACAACAGAATTATGCATTAAGCAGGTTAGCAAGAGGAAAAGGAAGAGGAGACCATTATGGTTTTCCAAAGAGGTATCAAAGAAAGTGAAAGCCAAAAATATTGCATTCAGGCAATACAAAAGACACAGGCAGAAGGGGATAAGGAGAAGTACCAGGAGAAGCAAAGGGAGGCAGGAGGTCAGTAAGGAAGCCAAAGCTCAGACAGAAGAACACATTGCAAAATCAGTTGGTAAAGGGACAAAACCTTTTACAGGTACATAAGTGAAAAAAGAAAGACAAAGGGAGGGATAGTGAGACTGAAGGGGGAGGATGGGAGCCGCATTGAGGATGACAACAGTAAAGCTGACATATTGAACAGGTATTTCTGCTCAGTCTTTACTGAGGAAGAGGGGGGTAATGGGTTTGAAGGGAGTACGAGGGGCGAGAATGGTGCAGAAATGGACACAAGTCCCTTTACACGAGAAAGGGTCCTGAAGGAACTGGAAGTAATAAGAGTTGATAAAGCAATGGGGCCAGACAGGGTGCACCCAGGGTCCTTAAAGAACTAAGAGAGGTGGTGGCTGAACCTCTGGCTATCCTGTTTAGCCGATCACTGGAAACAGGGAGGTACCCAAAGACTGGAGGACAGCAGATGTAGTCCCCTATACAAAAGGGAACAAAGAGGAAGCAGGAACTACAGACCAGTCAGCCTCACCTCAGTAGTGGGGAAGATCATGGAAGCACTACTGAAGGAGAGATTGTGGAACATCTGGTTGTCAATGGACTACAGGACCCAAGACAGCATGGTTTCACCAGGGAGGTCATGTCAGACCAACCTCGTTGAATTTTTGACTGGGTGACAAGGGAGGTGGATCAGGGAGGGAAATGGACATGGCCTATCTGGACTTCAGCAAGGCCTTTGACACTGTGCCACATAGAGACTATTACACAAACTGGGAATATGGGTGTGGGCAGGACAGTAGTGTGGTGGGTAGGTAACTGGCTGGGTGGCAGGACACAGAGGGTGGTGGTAAATGGCTGTCACTCCACAGAGGGAAGAGTGACCAGTGGGGTACCACAGGGATCAGTGCTGGGACTGGTCCTATTCAACATCTTCATCAGTGACATTGCGCAGGATCTAGAAGGCAGAATTTCACTGTTCGCTGATGACACAAAGCTCTGTAACAGAGTAAACACACCAGAGGTGTAGACAGAATGAGAAGCAACCTGCAGAAACTTGAAGAATGGTCAGGGTTTGGCAGTTGAAATTCAATGCAAAGAAGTGCAAGATAATGCATATGGGGCACAAAAACCCTGGCACAATATATCAGTTGGGGGGTGAGGATATAGCATGCACCAAGCAGGAAAGGTATCTTGGGGTTGTCATCTCTGATGACCTCAAGGTAGGGAAACAGTGTGACAAGGCAGCAGGTAAAGCAAATAGGATGCTGGGATGTATAGGCAGGGGCATCACCAGCAGGAAAAGGGAGGTCATAATTCCAGCTATACAAGACACTAGTGAGGCCCCACCTGGAGTACAGTGTACAGTTCTGGAGACCATACCTACGTAAGGACATAGACAGGGTAGAGAAGGTTCAGAGGAGGGCAACAAAGATGGTGCATGGATTGCATCACAAGTTCTATGAAGACAGGTTGAAGGAACTGAACATGTACTCCCTGGAGGAGAGGAGGAGAGAGGGATATGATAGAGACATACAAGTATCTTACAGGGAGGAACAGGGTGCAGGAAAACACTATTTTAAGCGAAAAGATGTTCCAGGACTAGAGGGCATGGGATGAAGTTGGAGGAGGACGATTCAGAGGAAACATGAGAAAGAATTTCTTCACAGAACGGGTGGTGGACAAGTGGAACACCCTGCCAGAGGAAGTGGTGGGGCAGAAACAATCACGGATTTAAGAATGCATGGGATAGACATAAAGGAATTCTAGAGGTCAGGGGTAAGGGGAAACAGACTTCTAGGAAAACAAACTGAACTTACAAGCTCAAATGGGCAGAAAGGGTGGGCCATAGGCCCTTATCTGCCGACACTGTCTATGTATCTATGTATCTACAGTATGATGTTCACAAATCAAAGCTCCACCAGCACCTCCTCCTCAATCATTCTCCCCCAGCTGTGCACTATACTTGAAGAAAACCTGGAGTATGTAGAAAACTTCAAATACCTAGGTGTGTAGATTGACAACAGACTCGACTTCACTCATCATTTAGAAGAACTGTTAAAAAAGCTTCACCAAAGGCTTGGCCTTCTCTATAGATTAAAACTTTTCCTGAACAGTGACTCAAAGATGAGGTTAGTCCAGGCCATTTTTCTATCAGTTGTTGACTATGCAGACTTCCTTTGTAGTCACTGCCCCATCTCCTACCTTCACAAGTTGGATATCTTATATCATAGAGCAATAAGATTCATTACAGATCTGCCATCTAATACCCATCACTGCTTTCTTTATGCTGCTGCAGTTGTGGTTTCCCTTCACCTCAGAAGGAACAGAAATGCAGCACTATGGATTTACAGAGTGTTATCAAAAAAACTTCCAAACTATATTCTGGACTGTTTCACCCAGACCATTCCTAGCTCCTATGCCCTAAGAAGCAACAACATAATCCTGCTCAAATTGCCCAAATTCAACACCAGGATAGGGAGGGCAGCAATCAGCTATTCTCTAGCTATAGCATGGAACACACTACAAAAATCCCTAAAACTGTCCAATATAATTCCATTTGCATCCTTTAAACAGCATTGTACAGTCTTCTTCACAGAGAAATGCAGTTGCTACCGATAGAGCTAGCTTTGTCATCTCTCAATCCCCCTCCCAAAAATTAACCATATGTGCATAATCCTTCCAGACAGACACCCCATCTTATGACACCCAGTAATACCTTCACCATCCTAGTATTACATTATATTGTGTGTTTGCCATGGCCCCCACTGGGATATGTATATACTGTATATACTGTAAATATTAGCTTAACTTTCCTGTAACCATTTTTTATCATGCGAATTTACTGTACATCACTGTGTTTATAAACGTTTTTTTCCCCTGTATGTATAACTGTTTTATATAAGTGTATGATGTATCTGTTGTGTATCAACTGGTGAACCTTGACCTTATCAGGTCCATCTTGTAAATGATCCTTGCTCAATGATGTTCGCCTGAATAAATAAAGATTTGATGATGATGATGATGATCCTTGCCCCCTGGATCAATGGATATTCTCTGTTGTGAGGCCTAGGATAAGAAGGTCTCTGATTTACATCCTAGACTTCACAGGATTCCCTGGGTTAAATTAGAGGGATCGAAGGCTATTTAAACCCCATTTTGCACTAGGCAGGGGTGCAGTCTGTTATTGCTGAATTGAATTGTTGTGTTGCTTATTTGGAGAATTAGTGTCATACCGTATAACAACCTTTGTATTGCGCACCTGATAGCTGGTTTTCTTCCCTCTACCCACACCCCACATAAGGGTTTGGACATACCATTTGTTGGTATTCCAACTGGTTAAGTCCTTCCTCAGTTCTCAAAATGTTATTTAATTTAAAAGGTTACGTTGAATAAAAATGTTGGATTAGAAAATACAGGACAATAGTCCGATTTGTATATTGAATTCGCTTAAATACAAGGAAATATAGGTTTGTGTGATCCCACATATTAGGGTTTGTAACTCTCAGTTAAGTCAATTTCAGTGGCCGGTGGCCATCAATACAACTTCCAACATAACTGAGGGAAAATCTCGCTGTGTTAATTTTGTTCAACGGCAGTTTTTCCAGTCGTTTAGCCTATAAGCACAGCAGGATGTCAGAAATTGCGTTCCACACTTGGAACGCTCGAGGTTTAAACTCACCATTGAAACGCCAATAGGTACTGACATACCTGAAGCTCATTCACTCCAAAATAGCCTTCCTACAGGAGACTAAATTAATAGGAGAAGATTATAAATACATGCTAAAGGACTGGGTAGGACAACAGGTCCGCTCTAATGCCCCCTCCAGGAAGCGCAGGGTAATCATCCTCCTGCACAAATCGCTCCCATGGACCCTGTCTAAGACAACTTCGGACTTGGAGGGCAGATGGGTGTTGGGGAATTACAAGACCCCATCTGGACCAATCACTTTCTGTAATGTATACGCCCCCAATGAAGGCACCCTGAGTTTTTTCCATGTTCTTGCAGAGGTGGTTTTGGGAATTTCATCCCCCTGATAGCCCTCTTCTCCTGGGAGGTGATTTTAACCTGACGTTAATTCCATCGATAGACAGGAATGATGGGGGTAAGGCATCTCACCTCAGAAGTGGAAAAGCATTGAACCAAATGACAAATGATTCTGGATCAGGGTTTCACAGATATTTGGAGGCTTTTCCACCCCAGAGAGAGGGATTACACCTTCCACTCGACCCCAAATGCCTCATATAGCAGGTTAGACTTCTGGCTAGGTTCCCCTTCCTTGAAATCTAAAACTTTGGATGTAAAAATTCTCCCTTGTATTATTTTGGACCATGTTCCTGTCCAACTTCTTGTCCTATGGGATCCGGTAGCCCCTCCAACTCGAAATCGGAAACTAGACCCCCTCCTCATGAGAGATCCAGACTTTATTCCCTGGGCTCGAACCAAGGCCTCTCTATTTATTGAAGAGAACCCTGTTACAGATACCTCACCAGGTAGTACATGGGAGGCTTTTAAGGCTACAATGCGAGGGAACATTATGGGGTTTGCAGCAGCCAAATGTAAAGAACGAGAACACCAACTGCATCAACTTAAGCAGGAAACATAGAAACATAGAAACATAGACTTTGACGGCAGATAAGGACCGCTAGGCCCATCTAGTCTGCCGATTTCCCTACCTACAGGATAGACCGCAGATCCTAGTTAACCAACAGCCTATTTCTTCCTACCCCCCACAAGAATTGCTTTATGTCTGTCCCATGCATTCTTGAATTCTCCCACAGTTTTAGACCCCACAACCTCCTCAGGAAGGCTGTTCCATGCATCCTCTACCCTCTCTGTGAAATAATACTTCCTCACATTGCCCCTGAACTGCCCTCCTTCTATCTTTAAATTGTGTCCCCTTGTTCTTGCAAGTCTCTTTTTCTGAAAGATGCTAACCTCTTGGACTTTGTTGATTCCACTGAGGTACTTAAAAGTTTCTATCATGTCCCCCCTCTCCCTTCTTTCCTCAAGGGTATACATATTAAGCTCCTTTAGTCTCTCCTCATACGGCTTCTCTTGCAGACTCTGCACCATTTTAGTTGCCCTCCTCTGGACTGCCTCTATCCTGTCTATGTCCTTGAGGAGATGGGGCCTCCCGAACTGGACACAGTACTCCAGATGGGTTCTCATCAACTGTCTGTACAGAGGGATAACAACTTCCTGTTTTCTGCTGATGATGCCTCTCCCTATACATCCCAGTATACCCCCAGCCCTCCCTACTGCCTTCTCACATTGCTTGCTAACCTTAAGGTCATCTGATATGATTACCCCCAGGTCCCTTTCCTTTTTTGTTGTTGTTACTACCTCCCCACCCATTGTGTATTCTTCCCCTGGGTTCTTGTTTCCCAAGTGCATTATTTTACGCTTCTTTGCATTGAATCCTAGCTGCCATACTTCTGACCATTCCTCCAACCTTGCCACGTCCCTTTTCATCCTTTCCATGCCTCCTTTTGTATCAACCCTGTTGCAGATCTTTGTGCCATCTGCAAAAAGGCATACTTTTCCTTCCAGTCCCTCTGCAATGTCACTGATGAAGACATTAAAAAGGACTGGACCCAATACTGAACCCTGCGGTACCCACTAGTAACCCCCCTTTCTTCAGAGTGGACTCCATTTACAATTACCTTCTGTGTCCTGTTGTCCAGCCAATGTTTTACCCAGGCTACCACCCTGGGTCCCACTCCCAAGCTGGTTAATTTGGCTATTAATCTTTTCTGTGGGACTGTGTCAAATGCCTTGCTAAAGTCTAGGTAGGCCATGTCCACAGCCCCTCCCTGGTCTACTACTTTGGTCACCCAGTCAAAGAAATCTATTAGATTCATCTGACATGACCTTCCCACTGTGAACCCATGCTGCTTTGGAGTTGGCAATAGCTGAAGCCAATCTGAAGGCCCTTCCTCATCCCTCCACCCACTCCAGCATAGGTAGGACCATTTTGGGACTCTGTTTTGAAATTAATCAGCTGCTGAGCAGGAAAGCCGAGATAGCCATCCTTCACCTTTGACACTCCTTCTGGGAGGGAGGAGATAAGGAAGGCAAAGTCCTTACTTACCAATTCCATAAGCAACAGGCCAGTAGGTTTATATAGGGACTAAAAGATAAGCAGGGAGTAGTGGGTAACACCCCAGAGACCATTTACTCTATTATGGCATCCTTTTGTAGATCTCTTTACACCTCTTCGCATAGGTGTACGAATCTGGATACACTTCCTGTATTAGACTCTCTTCTGCTACCCTCCCTTACTACGCTGGCGTCACAACTTCTGGAACTCCCTATTTCTCAGACTGAAGTATGTTCAGCTATTCAAACTATGAAGCTGGGCAAGTCCCCTGGAGCAGATGGCCACATGACTGACTTCGACCAAGGAATGGCCCCTATTATATCTCCCCTTCTGACTGAGGTATTCCAGGAGATAGAAATTAAAGGTGCTCTCCCTCCATCAATGAGAGAGGCCACCATTGTTCTTATCCCAAAAAAAGGTGAGGACTCCACTAATCCAGGGAATTACCACCCGATCTCCCTCATTAACCTCGATAGTAAGCTATACGCCAAGCTTCTGGCAGCTGGGCTCTCTCCCCCCTCCTCCCTCGTCTTATACACCCTTCACAAGCTGGTTTCATTCCTGGTAAGCATAGTTCGGATCATTTGAGAACCCTTCTAAACTTCATACACTCTGCTAGATCTCTTCCCTCTCCAGCTACGGTGCTTGCAGTGGACTTCAAAAAGGCCTTCAACTCCGTAGAATGGGACTATTTATATCTAGTCCTTACACACCTCGGAATGGGTGATATCTTTCTATCAAGAATACAAGCCATTTATAACCTGCCCACAGCCAGAGTGAACACAAACTCGGTGCTGTCCCCACCCTTTACATTAGAACATGGGACAAGGCTGTCCTCTCTCCCCCCTCCTATTTGTCCTAGCTGTTGAACCCCTGGACTGTGCAATTTGGAACCACCCTGAAATAATTGGTCTTATGGTAGGTAATACACTGTACAAAACTCTTATGTATGCGGACGATCTCCTTCTCCCTTAGCAGATGCCCACCGATCTATACCTCCTTTATTGTCCCTTCTGGAGCCCTTTCATGCATATTCAGGTCTCAATTTAAATCAGAACAAGACTGAATTAATGCCTCTGAATAAATTCTATACCCAACAGATGGCAGAAAGATCAGACCTTCTTTGGGTCCCAGAAGGGATAACCTACCTGGGGATAATACTGTCTCCCTTTCTGGATACAATTTGACAAATTAATATTCACCCTCTTCTTTCCTCCATCAAAACAGAGTTTGATAGATGGAAGCTCCTTAGACTCACTTTAGCGGTAAAACTGTTGCTATTTATAAGATCATGGCTCCAAAACTCTTTTATTTACTTATGCATATCCCTATTCGCCTCCCCAAAAACTGGTACTTAGCCATCGATAAAGTAATGTTACCCACTACTCCCTGCTTATCTTTTAGTCCATATATAAACCTACTGGCCTGTTGCTTATGGAATTGGTAAGTGAGGACTTTGCCTTCATTATCTCCTCCCTCCCAGAAGGAGTGTCAAAGGCGAAGGATGGCTATCTCGGCTTTCCTGCTCAGCAGCTGATTAATTTCAAAACAGAGTCCCAAAATGGTCCTACCTATGCTGGAGTGGGTGGAGGGATGAGGAAGGGCCTTCAGATTGGCTTCAGCTATTGCCAACTCCAAAGCAGCATGGGTTCACAGTGGGAAGGTCATGTCAGACGAATCTAATAGATTTCTTTGACTGGGTGACCAAAGTAGTAGACCAGGGAGGGGCTGTGGACATGGCCTACCTAGACTTTAGCAAGGCATTTGAAACAGTCCCACAGAAAGATTAATAGCCAAATTAACCAGCCTGGGAGTGGGACCCAGGGTGGTAGCCTAGGTAAACATTGGCTGGACAACAGGACACAGAAGGTAATTGTAAATGGGTTCACTCTGAAGAAAGGGGTTACTAGTGGGGTACCGCAGGGTTCAGTATTGGTCCAGTCCTTTTAATGTCTTCATCAGTGACATTGCAGAGGGACTGGAAGGAAAAGTATGCCTTTTTGCAGATGACACAAAGATCTGCAACAGGGTTGATACACAAGGAGGCGTGGAAAGGATGAAAAGGGACGTGGCAAGGTTGGAGGAATGGTCAGAAGTATGGCAGCTAGGATTCAATGCAAAGAAGCGCAAAATAATGCACTTGGGAAACAAGAACCAAGGGGAAGAATACAAAACGGGTGAGGAGGTAGTAACAACAACAAAAAAGGAAAGGGACCTGGGGATAATCATATCAGATGACCTTAAGGTTAGCAAGGAAAGTGAGACGACAGTAGGGAGGGCTGGGGGTATACTGGGATGTATAGGGAGAGGTATCATCAGCAGAAAACAGGAAGTTGTTATCCCTCTGTATAGACAGTTGGTGAGACCCCATCTGGAGTACTGTGTCCAGTTCTGGAGACCCCATCTCCGCAAGGACATAGACAGGATAGAGGCAGTCCAGAGGAGAGCAACTACAATGGTGCAGGGTCTGCAAGAGAAGCCGTATGAGGAGAGACTAAAGGAGCTTAATATGTATACCCTTGAGGAAAGAAGGGAGAGGGGGGACATGATAGAAACTTTAAGGTACCTCAGTGGAATCAACAAAGTCCAAGAGGTTAGCATCTTTCAGAAAAGAGACTTGCAAGAACAAGAGGACACAATTTAAAGATAGAAGAAGGCGTGTCTAGGGGCAATGTGAGGAAGTATTATTTCACAGAGAGGGTAGTGGATGCATGGAACAGCCTTCCTGAGGAGGTTGTGGGGTCTAAAACTGTGGGAGAATTCAAGAATGCATGGGACAGACATAAGGCAATTCTTGTGGGGGGTAGGAAGAAATAGGCTGTTGGTTAACTAGGATCTGCAGCCTATCCTGTAGGTAGGGAAATGGGCAGACTAGATGGGCCTAGCGGTCCTTATCTGCCGTCAAAGTTTATGTTTCTATGTTTCTATACTCATTTCGCTACTTTCAGCAGAAATGGGATATCCCTCAGACCGAGTTCTGGAGGTATCTACAACTTAGAGAAGCCTTAAGACCCATTCTGAATCCCCCCTCCCAAACACAAGACAGTCCTTCTGTTTTACAATCATGGATTAAAAACCCAAAAGGCCTAGCAGGACGACGTATTTATGCCAACATTAGGGACTCTCTGCCCTCTCAGTCTGAAGATGCTAAAAGAAAGTGGGAAAAGATGTTACACTTTACAATTACCTCTGATGCCTGGGATCGGGCATGGAGGGATACACACAAATGGCTGGGAGATGCTAGATCGCGTTTAATACAAAACAAAATATCACACTTATGGTATAAAACCCCTGCGAATCTTTACAAAGCTAAGCTCCTGGACTCTGATAAATGCTGGAGATGTCAGGCCCTGACAGGAGATTTGATGAATGTATTGTGGACCTGCCTTTTAATTCAGCCTTTATGGCACTCAGTACGAGATGTGGCTTCTAAGGTACTAAAACTTCAAGTCGCTCTCTGCCCTCTTTTTTTATCTCTTGGGTATTACCACTGATCTTCCTAAGCTCACTTACCTGGAATATAAATGGTTAGCTCTTTTGACTATGCAAACCAAGAGAGCCCTGCTTTGCAAATGGAGGTCCTCCATGATCCCTAAACTGATGGAAGTTTTGGCTTCTCTCTCGGCAGTGGCTAAATTGGATAGAATCTCACACCTACAAAAATACCAACTTTCTAAATTTAGACTCTGTTGGGCCCCCTATTTAACTTATGTTCACCCTAAAATAGGTGTAGGATGATTACCCTGCTTAATCTGGTGGATTCAGCTGGCTTAATACCTTGCTAACTAAGTGTAAGGATGACTAAGAACTGAGGTTCCTGCTCCCCTTAAATATTTCCTCTTTACTCTAATATGTCCTTCCAACTACCTCTTACAGAGATGCAAAAGTCAAACTCTCTGAAGGTCTTACAGTATGCATTTAATGGCTTTATTTTGTCAAGAAGGGGGAAGGGTGAGAGGGGAAAAGAGGAGGAGATTTTTCACTGAGAGGGTGGTGGACCCTTGGAATGCACTGACTGGCGAGCTGGTTCAGAGATCCACAGTGGAGGGCTTCAAGAGAGGGTGGGACGGACACAGAAAGTGGATGTATCAGATGATTGCCTGGCCCAGGGGGGTGGGGATGGATGATAGGGGTTTCTGGAACACAAGGGAGGGAGGGCCTCAGCACCCAACTAGGTATGAGGTTCGAGCAGACTCAATAGACCGTAAGGCCTAATCTGCTGGCAATTAGTATGTTAGCATGTTAAAATGATTTATTGGTTGTATTGTCATATGGCTACCACTTTTGTTATGAACCTGAGTCTTTGGGATTGCTTGTGTTCCTCTGTTCTGCCTCTAGATAATAGCCAGAAAATGCAGAACATGTACACAATTATAGCTCGACTTCTCTCTTGATGCCATGAAAATGATTAGAGCTGACTCGTGTGCCTATGTCCAGCAAACCCTGTCTTGAGGCTAATGATCCACATATGTGGAGGACAATGTCTATGGGCTTTTAGCCTTCTTTTGTCCCTCTGACCAAGTGACCAAGTAACCAAGGCTCATTCCTCTGGTGAGTACAGTCTTTATTTCAATGATTGCACACTGCTATAAATAATGACAGCACACTGTTAAACTGAAATGTTTAGGTCTCTTTTACATCTTCTGACTTTCCCATACTAATAACCCTATCTTTTACCCTTATCCTTCGCTAATTACAACTGGTGAAACACAGGCTCTATTTCCTTTCTAGCAGGTAGACCAGAATGGATAGGGATCCTACCTGTAATTTCCTGTATGATAATTTGCAGCTAACCTATTGATACCTTTTTCTTCCCTTACCCCGTAGAGATTTAATTTTTCACCCCTTCCCCTTTTTTCTACCCCTTCCCCATAGGATAGGTAATGTCTAATGTTTTAAGTAAATGTACTCAACTTTACTGTCCTAGGCCTCGGCCATCTGGATGTAAGTTTGTGTATTTCCTTGTCTAAAACTAATAAAAAGTTACAACAGACAGTGCCAGTGTTTCGAAGGTGGGCTCTCAAGAAGCCTATGTTGCAAATTTTTTTTTTTTTTAACCAATTATTTTACTAGGTGAGACACACTAAGCTGAAAGCTTGTTTGCAGGTGCAACCTGGGAGCATGAGGAAGTTAAGTGACTTGCTCAGGGTCACACAGTATGCAAGTGGGGGCTGTGGGATTCAAACCCAGGTCTCCAGATTTGCAGCTCAGAGCCTTAAACCACTGCGCCATACTGCCTCATATTTGGTGGAAAGAATCCAAAAAATGGCTGTTTTATGAGTGTGCATTGCGCAGTTGTTATGCACACTCATAACTTTGCAAATTTGCAATATTTTCACTCCAGATTTTCAAAATTGCCATTTTTACACACCTCCTTATGAACAGTACAGCTGCCATTTTTCACATCCTGGCCTAAATGTGTTTTCGCACATGCGGTGCAGAATAGTGGGGTCACCATGGGAAATCAGAGTTTGGGACACATTAAGAAAATGACAGTGACACTGTTCATGGGTAGAGGTCCTAAAATGCCTTTGTGGAAAATTTGGTGATGAACGTCCATCAAATGACTGTGTTACAAGTGTACGTTTCGCAGTTTCCATGCACCCTTGTAACTTCGCAGATTTGTAATATTGTCACACCAGATGTTCAACACTGGCAGTTTTTCACACCTCCTTATGAACAGTACAGCTGACATTTTTCACATCCTGACCAAAATGTGTTTTTGCACTTCAGGCGCAGAATAGAATAACATGGTCGCTGTGGGAAATCAGCGTCCGGGACAGATTAAGAAAATGACAGTGACACTGTTCATGAGCAGAGATCCTAAAATCCCTATCTTGAAAATTTGGTGACGAAAGTCTGTAAAATGACTGCATTTCAAGTGTGCATTGAACTGTTTCCACACACCCTTGTAACTTCGCAAATTTGTAATATTTCATGCCACATTTTCAACACTGGCATTTTTTCACACCTCCTTATGAAGAGTACAGCTGTCATTTTTCACATCCTGGCCAAAATATGTTTTTGCACTTCTGGCGCAGAATAGCACGGTCGCTGTGGGAAATCAGTGTTTAGGACAGATTAAGATCGAGCCAGTGAGAGGGGAGAGTGACCGAACTCAATTGAACTCTGTCGGGACTCCTGCAGATTTCTTTGTGGGCAATAAAAGGTGCCAACGCAGGCAGGAGCCCAGTTCAAAAAGGCAGCCTGCAGCATTGGGAGAAACACAACGAGCGAGTGAGGGAGGGAGAGTGAGCGAACTCAACAGAGCTCTGTCGGGACTGCTGCAGATTTCTTTGTGGGCAGAAAAAGGTGTGAATGCAGGCAGGGGCCCAGTACAAAAGGGCAGCCTGCAGCAGTGGGAGAAACAGAATGAGCAAGTGAGAGAGGGGGAGTAAGTGAGCTCAACGGAGCTCTATCAGGACTGCTGTGGATTTCATTGTGGGCAGAAAAAGGCACCAATGCAGGCAAGAGCCCAGTACAAAAGGGCAGCCTGCAGTGCTGGGAGAAACAGAATGAGAAAGTGAGAAAGGGGGAGTGAGCTAGCTCAACAGAGCTCTGTTGGGACTGCTGCAGATTTCTTTCTGGGCTGAAAAAGGTGCCAACACAGGCAGGAGCCCAGTATAAAAGGGCAGCCTGCAGCATCGGGAGAAATAGAATGAGAGAGTCAGAGAGGGGGAGTGAGCGAGCTCAATGGAGCTCTGCTGGGACTTTAGAGTTGCCCACCTTCCCACCCAGGGTCTTCTGTGGTCCTATATTACAGCAGGGTCTCTGGAGTGGAGACAAAGCAATGATTGGATACTTTTAGGATTGCTGTAATAATGCAGATTTAGTTGTTCTGTTTATTTCTCTAACTGAGCTAAGTACTGAGCTATACAGTTATGACTGCTGTAATAATACTTATTTATTTGTTCTGCATATTTCTCTAACTGAGCTGAGTAATAAATTTGGTAGAAAAAAATCCCAAAAATGACTGTTTTATGAGCATGTGAAGAGCAGTTGCTACGCTCACTTGTAACTTCGTGAATTTGCAATATTTTCACTCTAGAGTTTCAACATTGCCATTTTCCCACACCTCCTTATGAACAGTGCAGCTGTCATTTTTCATATCCTGGCCGAAATGCTTTTTCGCACTTCCGGCGCAGAATAGCATGGTCGCTGTGGGAAATCAGTGTTTGGGACACATTAAGAAAACCACAGTGACACTGTTCATGAGCAGAGGTCCTAAAATGCCTATGTTGAAAATTTTGTGATGAAAATCCTTAAAATGACTGTGTTACGAGCATGCATTGTGCAGTTTCCATGCACCCTTGTAACTTCGCAAATTAGTATTATTTTCATGCCAGATTTTCAACACTGGCATTTTCTCACACCTCCTTATGAACAGTACAGCTGTCATTTTTCACATCCTGGCCAAAATGTGTTTTCGTGTTTCGGGCGCAGAATAGCGCAGTCGCTTTGGGAAATCAGTGCTTGGGACAGATTAGGATTGGGTGAGTGAGGGGGGGAGTGACCGAGCTCAACTGAGCTCTGTCAGGACTACTGTGGCTTTCTTTGTGGGCAGAAAAAAGCACCAACGCAGGAAGGAGCCCAGTACAAAAGAGCAGCCTGCAGCACCGGGTGAAACAGAATGAGTGAGTGGGGGAGGAGTGAGCGAGCTCAACGGAGCTCCGTCGGGACTGCTGTGGATTTCTTTGTGGGCAGAAAAAGGCACCAACACAGACAGGAGTGCAGTACAAAAGGGCAGCCTGCAGCACTGGGAGAAACAGAATGAGCGAGTGAAAGAGTGGGAGTGAGCAAGCTCAGCTGAGCTCTGTTGGGACTGCTGCAGCTTTCTTTGTTGCCAGAAAAAGGTGCCAGTGGAGGCAGGAGCCCAGTACAAAAGGGCAACCTGCAGCGCCAGGAGAAACAGAATGAGCGAATGAGAGAGGGGGCATGAGCGAGCTCAATGGAGCTGTGTCGGGACTGTTGCGGATTTCTTTGTGGGCAGAAAAAGGCACCAATGCAATCAGGAGCCCAGTACAAAAGGGCAGCCTGCAGCGTCGGGAGAAATAGAACAAGTGAGTGAGAGAGGGGGAGTGAGAGAGCTCAATGGAGCGCTGTCTGGACTTTAGAGTTGCCCACCTCCCGCCCATGGTCCTCTGTGGTCCTATATTACAGCAGGGTCTCTGGAGCGGAGACAAAGCAATGACTGGATACTTCTAGGTTTGCTGTAATAATACAGATAAAGTTGTTCTGTTTATTTCTCTAACTGAGCTAAGTACTGAGCTATACTGTTATGACTGCTGTAATAATACATATTTATTTGTTCTTCTTACTCCTCTAACTGAGCTGAGTAATACTTGGAGTGCAACAGGATTTCTAACTGGGCTAAGTGAAACTATATGAGAGCCGAGAACAAAAAGTATGGTAGCTGAGGGGTGAAAAATGGACAAGGAGGCTTTAGGATTGCTACAGTAAATACAGTATCTAATGGATGCGATTTGAGACTGAATTTCCCCAGTCAGCAATGGGTCAGTAGGGGGACTAGGTTGGGGGGGAAGGAATTTGAGTAAATAGGGGCTTAACAGTTGTAGTAGGGTACAGAACCTGGGTGTAAGAGCCAGTAACATAAGATGGGGGCCAAGATGGTACAGGTGCCACATGTCAATAGGGCGGGCATCTTTGGAAGGGTGGAGGGGTGTACAGGGTATGGGTCTGTCATGATCCAGGACTGGGCTTGGAGGATAGGGGGGGTGTATGGTCTGTAGATGACTGTCTAGTTTGAGGGAGGAACTGTGGAGGTTAGGGAGGAGTGTATGTGGCAGGGCAGATGAGTATGGTATGCATCCTAAGGGGGGGGGATAGGGGATGGCAAAGGAGGATGGAGGAAGAATAACTAGGGACTGAAACCGACCCCAGTATCAGCGGCAGTAGCAGAAAAGAGAGAAGATGGGAGAGAGTGCCCGAGGCAAGAGTGGGGGGCCTCCTGATTAAGGAGGAAGAGATCACGAGGAATACCAGGGGAGAGAGCAGATGGCTGTGGGTAGGGAGGGACCAGGGGTGCCATGGAGGGGAAGAAGTAGGAGGGGGGAACTGATAGGGGAAGAGATGTAGGACAGGTATCGACTATGAATAGATTTGAACCTCTGCTATGGAACAGAGAGGGGGAGCAGGAACATACTGAAGGAGGGAGGACAAGCGGGGTATGAGAGGAATGTCAACTGGTAGGGGAAGAGATAGTGAGGACAAAAGGTTAGAGGGGGGCTAGTAAGGAAGGAGAGGGTGGTGACTGAAGGAGAGAAGGCTACAGGAAGGGGGAAGGATGGGAGGGGCATCACTATTGGTGTAGAAGGGAATAGGGGCAACTAAAATGGTGCAAGGTCTGCACCGGAAGACATATGAAGAGAGACTAAAGGAGCTTAATATGTATAGCCTTGAGGAAAGGAGGGAGAGGGGGGACATGATAAGTACCTCAAGAGAATCAACAAAGTCCAAGAGGGTAGCATCTTTCAAAAAAAGAGGTGTGCAAGAACAAGGGGGCACAATTTGAAGATGGGGAGGGGCGGCTCAGAGGTAATGTAAGGAAGTATTTTTTCACAGAGAGGGTTGTGGATGCATGGAATGGCCTTCCGGAGGAGGTTGTGGAGTCAAAAACAGTGACTGAATTCAAGCATGCATGGGACAGCCATAAGGCAATTCTAGAGGGTGGAGGTAGAAAGAAGTAGGCTGCTGGTTAACTAGGATCTGCAGCTTATCCATTAGGTAGGGAAATGAGCAGACTGGGTGGTCCAAGCGGTCCTTATTTGCCATCAAATTCTATGTTTGTATGTAAATCAAAAACAGTGGGGATAGGAGAGGGGTTGGAAATCAGCAGGGGAGGAGGGGAGGTCGACATGGGAAGCCCAGTAGGTAGTAGTCAGGCTGGGAAAGGGGTTCAAGGGGGATGGGAGGAATAAGGCAGAGAAAAGGTGAGGCAGAAGTAGGGGTACAGAATAGAAGTCACAGAGGTGCAGTTGGTGGGTAAGGGACAGGGAAGAATGAATACTGGGGTGGTGGAAGGCATTAGAAGGAAAGGGGTAAGGGGTGGGGGTACTCATCCTGGGGGATTCTATGCTGAAATGGGTGAGATAGGTCAGAAAGGGGGGAAAGGCACAGCCATATTTGAGTTGAAGCTGTCCCCAGGTTGACTACAGGAGGGGCAGGGCAGACACTGCTCAACCGTTCAGCGAGGGGGAGGAAGAAATCCCATTTACTGTTGCATGTGGGTACAAACAACTTGGCGGGGGACACTGTGGAAGTAGTGAGGAGGAGGTTTGAGTACTTGGGCAGGCAGTGTGAGGGGGTGGGGAAGTTGGTGGCATTCTTGGAGGTACTGCCATTACCATGTGCAAGCATGGTGAGGAAGGGTAGGCTTGAGGAGTTCAAGTGACTCAGGGATTGGTGAAACATTATGGATTAGTAACTAACTGGGGTAGGGTCTGGGGGGAATAGTGAGTTGTACGTGGGGAAAGGGTACACTGGAGCAGGAAGGGAAGGGGACTATTAAAGGTAGCATTGCTGCCTGGCCACTGGTGCTGAGGGTTGGGGCGCTGGACGCCACATCTCGTGCCATGCTGGCAACCCGGGTTTGGATGCAAGCTCAGGCCACCAGGGGTTGACAAGGGAGGGATAGGATTGAGCATCTGGAGGACTGCTCTCCTATCCCAGGGTGGGATCCAGGGACCCACCGCTCTGTAGCGGCCCCTGGTGACAGCCATGGACACTACTACAGCTGTGTAGTAAAGGGTGGCGGAGTGTGGCAGACGTTGGCATGCTTTGCCTAAGCGTCATTGCATGCCCACACTCCACAAAGGAGAGAAATGTGGAAAATGGGCTATGGTCGGGCAAGCATGAGCTTTCGATGCCCCCTGCCTGACCCGAATGGCACCTCCTCAACTGGATCCTGCTCCAGTGGGTCAATCTAGGAAGCTCCTCACCACCCCACCATGGGGGTAATCCGTGGAGGTGAGCAGCTTGGCCTGATGTCAGGGGGCAGGGCTACGGAGTCGGTCGGGATGACCAAGCCGACCATAGCCCACTGAGAAAATATTAAAAAAAAAACGCAGGATTAGAGGGGTATATCTCTACTAAGGTGGATTTAAACAAATGGGGTGGAGGGTGGCAAAAAGATTGAGGTTGGTAGAAAGGTCCGGACAGGGGAGCCTGATGAGGTCACCACCCTAGATAAGATATACTGTAGGTAAAGGCGGAGGCGTAGTAACCCTGGATGGGGGCAGGCAGAGTGGTCTGAGTGTAATACAGAAGGCACCACCACCCGGTAAGAATAAGGAGGAGAAAGGGTGTGGACTACCAGGAGGAGGGACATAGGCCAAGGAGGAGAAGAGTGAGGAAAAGGAGGGGTACGGGGGGAAGGTGGTGTGACTAAATGGATAGAGAACTGGTTACAGGGGAGGGTGCAGAGGGTGGTGGTGGTAGTGGTGTAGCTCTCAGCAACCAGAGCTGTGACAATCAGGGTGCTGCAGGGCTCAATGCTTGGCCCAATGCTATTTGGGCTCTTTATCTCCAATACAGCACATGGAGTGGGGAGCAGGGTTAGTCTGTTTGCACATTATACCAAATCAAAAGCAAATAGTTATAGTAGCACAGCCCTCCCCACTCACACACATACACACTACCCGAAAAGTTGCTTAAAAGCCTGCAATTCATTCAAATCAATTCCATTTTCTTACTTACTTGGGGTTCAATGCCAACAAGTGTAAAATCATGTACCTAGGGCAAAGGAACCCTGATGCTGGGTACAGGATGGGCAGAGGTACTGATACTCACTAGACATGAAAGGGTCCTTGAGGTTATTATATCAGAGGACCTCAAGATGGCAGTACAGTGTGACAAGGCTATGGGCAGGGTAAATTGGATTCTGGGATGCATAAGGAGTGGCATCTCCAGTAGGAGGGGGAAGGATGTTGTGCTGCCATTGTATCACTCCCTGCTATACCCCCAGTTGGAGTAGTGTGTCCAGTTTTAGAGTCCACACTTCAGAAAGAACATAAGGTGGAGGTTTTCCAAAGGAGGGCAACTAAAATGGTTCAGAATTTTCACAGGAATCCCTACAAGGAAAGGCTGAAGAATCTCAACATGTACACTCTGGAAGAGAGGAGGGAGAGAGGTGACATGATCAACACCTACAAAGTACCTCACAGGGGTAAAGAGGGCACAGTTGGGGAATTTCCTTCAAATGCAGATGATCACTCGAACCAAGGGAAATACAATGAAGTTGGGGGAGGGGCATTCAGGATAGATGTGAAGAAATATTTCTTTACTGAAAGGGTGGTAGATGCCTTGAACAGATTGCCAGGAGAAGTGGTGGAAGCTAAAATGGTAGGAGGCATGAAGCATGCATGGCATAAATATAGAGGTATATTAGACAAAGGGGAAGGAGGGGGTCAATGGAGATCAATAGTGCTATGGAAGTGGAGTAGGTTCAAGTTCATTGCAGGAAAAATCCATTAAGCAAGCTCATTCACAAGGAGGTTCTGATAGACGCAGGCAGAGTAAGACAGGTTGTAACATATACAGGCAGGAGTTACAAGTACTGTAGGTAGAGAACACTTGGCCAGACTGGGTGGGCTGAGCGGTCCTTTTCTGCTGAAATATTCTGTTTCTATGGCACCATGTGTTAATTCAGGTGCAATGTTTATTTAAAGTTGGGCCTACCATACATCCAGATGTAAGGTACAGTAAATCACCGAATTAGATGCAGCCCACTTACAGTACAATATACAGAACCCCAGTGCTTTGAGAAGCCTTTACTCTTCGTAAGGCGGCTTAAAGAGTTGGGGTTCTATTTCCAGTGTCCACACCACTATGCTGATCTTAAAATCGACGCCGCATCTGAATGAGTACTTGATTCTTGCTCACTCCATTTCTTCCCCACTTTGAAACCTGCTTGTCCTCAGTTAGTTTTGGGCTGGCAGCACCTCACCTGTGTTGGAAGATGACTAGTAAGCGGCACTGAAAGGTGTCAGACTTCATAGACTGTTAAGGCATCTGCTCACGGACAGACATAAGGCAATTCTACTGGAGGGTAGGAGGAAGTAAGCTGTTGATTAACTAGAATCTGCAGCTTATCCATCAGGTAGGGAAATGGGCAGACTAGGTGGGCCAAGTAGTCCTTATCTGCCATCAAATTCTATGTTTCTCACCCACCATCTTGCCAAGAAGAAGGCTGCAGCTGTGGCCACTGATGACTGTTAGGGTATGGAGATGGGGGGGGACCAAAGGGGACAGACATGTGATAAAATCATAATAAAAATTGTGAGACCTTCATCAGCTTTTCAAAACGCTTTCCAGTAAAAGAACACTCTATGAAGTTTTTCAAATGGCAACACAATCTGGTGAGCCATCTGTCTGCCATCTGACACCAGGCATCAACCAGCATAAAATTGCCAAAAGAAGGCAGTGTAGTCATGTGGTTACTGAAATACTGGAGACTACAGATTTATAAGAACAAAAGAATATCACACAGAAGCTGGCACATATGTCTATAGCAGCTGTCTCCTGCTTCTCAGAAGTTATATTTATACCCTTGAGATACTTGAATGTTTCTATTATATCCCTCTTTCCCTCCTCTCTTCCAGTGAGTACATATTGAGGTCCCTTTATTTCTCCTCATAGGTCCAGTGTTGCAAGTTCTGTACCATCTCATTCGCCCTTCTCTGGACCATCTCCAGCCTGTTAATATCCTTACAAAGGTGCAACCTCCAGAACTGCACACAGTACTCCATGTGAAGCCTGACCATGGTTTTATATAATGGCATCACTACCTCCCTCCTTGTGTTGGTGATACCCCTGCCTATGCACCCCAGCATGTCACTGGCCCTCCCAGCTGCCTTACCACTTTGACATTTTCAGGTCATCTGAAAAATAAGAACCCCCAGGTCCCGCTCTTTCTTTGTGACTGTCAGCAACTCCCTCCCCCATCCTGTACCTTTCCCCAGGGTTTCTGTATCCCAGGTGCATCATTTTGCACTTTTTTGAATTGAACTTTAGTTGCCAGTCCTCAGACCATTCCTCAAGCTTCCCCAGGTCCCTCCTCATTTTCTCCACGCCCTCTGGGGTATCCACTGTTTTACACATCTTGGTGTCATCTGCAAACAGGCAGACCTTTCCCTTCAGCTGTTCTGCAATGTAACTAATGAAGACATTGAACAGGACTGGCCCCAGGACCACTTCCTGCGGCACCCCACTGGTCACCCCCTCTCCCCAGTCTGCACCCCATTTACCACCACTCTCTGCCTACTGTCTGTTACCCAGTTTCTAACCCAGTTTACCGCCCTTTCCTGTATGCCCAGCCTACTCAGCTAGTTTATCAGCCTCCTATGTGGGACGCTGTCAAAGGCTTTGCTTACATTAAGATAAGCGTTGACCACTGCCCCACCCTGATTTACTTCCTTTGTCACCCAGTCAAACAGATCAACCAGATCTGTCTGACATGACCTCCTCACTGTGAATCCATGTTGCCTATGGCCCTGGCCTCTGATGGCTTCTAGATGCCCTACCATCCTTTCTTTAACCTTTGTCTCCATGATCCTCCCCACTGCTGAACTGAGACTGACCGGCCTATAGTTCCCTACCTCCTCTCTACTGCTGGATTTGTATATAGGGACCACATGTACCCTCCTCCAATTCTCTGGTACCACCCCTGTGTTGAATGACTCAGTCAACAAGACTGCCAGAGGTACTGCTATTTCTCTTCACAGTTCTTTTACTATCCTGGGGTGTATGCCATCTGGTCCCATCACTTTGTCCACCTTCAATGTACTCACCTTCTGCAGGATTCTTCTGCCTATGAATAGACTATTGTCCACTTCCTCACACCTTTGCAACTGCTGTACTGTTGTGGCCCTTGCCCCTCCTCCTCTTCTGTGAATACTGAACAGAAAGACACAGTGGATGTCTTGGGGGGGGGTGGATGCCAGTTCTTAGGTATGGTACTTTCACTTTCAAATACCTAAACAGCACATATAAGCAATCAACATTCAGCATTGACATATGCTTTTTCAACTCCCCTCTGAAATATGTTTTTATATGTTGTCAGTAAAATCACCTTTTGATTGGGATTTAAACAATTCCACCTATCTTGATCATATGATGGGGTCATAAACAGACTGTAGAAAAGTTGTGGTGAAAATATAAAAAAAAAATGAAGTTATGAAAAATGGTAACATTTTTAAATGTTTACTCATAAATATGTTGTTTTTGCAGATTTTGCCTCAGATTTTCAGCATAGCCATTTTGTTACCCCACCTCATGAACATGACAGGTTTCATTCTGAAAATACTGCCTAAAACATATTTTCATGTTTGTGCCAGAAAATGATGTTTTGGACAGATTTTCATGAAAGGCACCTGTAATATTCATTAGGTGGGGTCATAAAAATATGTTGAATATTTGGTGTCAGAATCTCAGAAAAAAAAACAAAGTTATGAAGAAACAATGCTTACCCATAGCTTTACAAATGTTTTAGATTTTGACCCAAAATTTTGAACATAGCCTTTTTTACACCACCTCATGAACATGACGTGTCATTTTTCCAATCCTTCCACACATGTCTTTTCACACTCATGTCACAAAATGACATTTTGGCCAGGGTTTCATGAATGACACCTGTCATGTTCATAATGTGGTGTCATAAAAATACTATGTTGAAAATTTGTGATCACAGTTTCAAAATACATCAACATTATAAGCAAACACTGACATTTTTCAATATTTACTAATAATGTTGCAATTTTGTAAGTTTTTGAAGCAATATTTTCAGCATGCTTATTTGTCCCACCACATGAGCAAGGCAGGTGTCATTTTCAAATCCCCCTCCCTATCCTGTGCAGTGCTGCGGTCCAGTTCAGCAGCGCACCTCAGGGTCAGTTCTGCAGCCACTGCCTACCATTTCTACACTCTCCAGTTGCTCTCCTGGTTCCCTTCCCCAGACATCATTTGAGGGAGATGCCTGTGTGGTGCTACAGTCCAGTTCGGCGGCACATCTCAGGACTGGTTCTGCGGCCACTGCCCACTGTTTCTATGCTCTCCAGCCACTCTCCTGGTTCCCTTCCCCAGACATCAGCTTAGGGAGCCGCCTGTGTGGCACTATGGTCCAGTACAGCTGTGCACCTCAGGGCCGGTCCTGCAGCCACTGCCTGCTGTTTCTTTGCTCTCCAGCCACTCTCCTGGTTCCTTTCCCCGGACATCATCTTAAGTATGGCTGCTAAGCTCCGGCCAGAGCCGACCCACTACTGCAGGGACCCAATTGGTGCAGAGCACTGAAAACTGCCCCTGATTGGGCCAATTGGCCACAAGACACTTGCTGATTGAAGTGCTCTTCTGCCCACTACTCAGCTGTTAACCAGAGACTTTTCATTTTATTTTTGAAAGTCCACAAGACTGATTTTTTCGAGAGGTTGATTGAGACTTTAGTAGAGTTAATTTGATTGTGTTAACTGAACTGTGTAACTGCTTCATTTGCTACAGTGATTTTTTTATAGCACTGCTCTTCACTCCCAGTGCTAATTCAGATAGTACAAGTTTTTATTTTATTTTTTATCCTAGTAGAAAACTGTGCTAATTGTTCTGCTCACTGTTTCCTCCCTGACCTGCCCTCAGCTCTAGCCCCCTCCCCAGGGCTGCTCATCTCTCCTCTTTTTTTTTATTTCAATACATTTTATTTGATTTTTAAACAAGTTACAAAATCAATAACAGGAAAAAGATAACAGTCAACATCACTGGTTCAGCATTCAGAAACATTTGTAAGACTGCATGTCAGGCTTAGTTATATCTGAGAACTACACCATCATAAAATTCAGAAAAAATAAAACAAACATTTTCAAATTAAATCTTTAATAAACCACCCCTTAAAGACATCAAGTGTATAAGCTCACCTCACTAAAAGTGATAGAACAATCAGTAACAAGCCTAATGTGGAAGTTAAGTTCATTAGGATTTCCATGCAGTTAATAAAGAATCTAGGGCACCCCATTTATCTAGGTAATGTGACAATCTATTACTCATCCTGGTGATATGCTTTTCTAACTGTAGGGCCAGTAACATTTCTCTATGCCATTCCAACATTGTAGGCAAAGAGTCATCTATCCAGTGCCTCACAATTATAAGTTTAGTCACAGCAGCAATTAAGGCTATACAGAGTTTTCTAGATTTCAGTGTTCCTGTGGGATAGTGATTAAGTAAGCAAACTTCTGGCAGGAATAAAGGATCCAATTCCAATAAAGGATCTAACGAGTTCTGATTGTTTTGCCAAAATATTTGAATTTTAGGACATGTCCATAACATATGAGAGAGGTTTCCATTTACTGCTGAACATCGGGGACATTGAGAAGAGGGAGGTTTCCCAATCTTGTGAAATTTCTGGGGGTAAAATAAAGATTATGCATAATGTTAAATTGTGTAAGACACAATTGATCTTGTTTAACAAATCGGTATAAATTAATCCATGTTTACTGCCAGAAATCCGCTTCAAATGGGAAAGATAAACTACGGACCCAGTAGTAACATATACCTTTGGGTAATTGGGCATCTAGCACCTGTAGTTCTTTATATACCTTGGAGACTGGGTGTGATTGACCAGCAATATTTAAAAGTGAAGATAGGTCAGTGTTGGGAAAGTCAAGTTTTCGCATTGTAGTGAAAAAGGAGACTACAGTGTGTTTAACCTGCCAATATTTAAAGGGACACTCCTCTATATCGAGAAAGTTTTGTAAAAACTGATTATATGAAAGCACTTTGCCATTGGGAGCAATATCTGTAAGTCTCATTCCCATCAGAGAGGGCCAGAATGCTACTGAAATATGCCATTGCTGAATTTTGAAATAAGGGTTGTTTAAAAGTGGTTGTTCCCCAGTTAAATGCCAGTTTAAATTCAGATGACACTGTATTTGATGCAGAGCTCTCAATGACCATCCCATTGGATTTTTCCAGAGTTCTCTGGGGATGTATTTCGTGGAGGAATATATGAGCGCTGGTAGAGAGGATATAGTTTTAGATGCCAGGGTTCTTTCAATATCTAGCCAGGAAGGGGAATACGACCCTGCATGTTCACCGTATGATAAAGATGCCCACTGTGCTAGTTTAGTAATATGGATAGCGCCATAATAAGTAAAAAAGAACAGTAGATAAAGGCCGCCATTAGATTTTGATGCGGTTAATTTATGATATGCCCTACGAACTGTTTTTTCTTTCCAAATATACCTATTAAGTAAATTCCAGAGAGTGGAAAACCATGATTTAGGAAAATATGGAGCTAAGATATTTAGAGGTTATAAGATCTGGGGTAGCACATTCATCTTAACTGTGCTGATCCGTCCCCACAGGGAAATTAGTAAAGCACTGCACCTCTCAAGGTCCAATTTTATTATCTGAATTAATTTAGTGAAGTTCTCTTTGATAATTGTGGGAAATTCTTTGGAGATTTTAATGCCCAAGTAGGTTAGAATTTTAGATTCCCATTTTAATCCACATTTTTATGCATCGGCACATAATAGTTTGTTATTCAGAGGGAAGATACTAAAGTTTGCTAAATTAAGTTTATAGTATGAAACTTTTGAGAAGGACTCAATTTCCTGTAGTAGGGTTGGTATACTGTCTACTGGGTTTTCTATGTGCAATAGTAAATTGTCAGCATAAGCAGATAAAAGGTGCTGTTGTGCTCCTATATGGATTCCTTGTAAGTTCTTTGTTATAACTAATCTCTGTATAAAGGGTTCTAAATAAAGATTGAAAAGAAGTGGGGAGAGAGGACAGCCTTGTCTGGTGCCACAGAGCAGTGTGAATGGGTTAGATAGGTAACCGTTGCACCAAACACGGGCTGTTTGGGACGTTTATAGTAGTTTGATCCAGTTGACGAATGACTGTGGGAAGCTAAAACAAAGTAAGGCAGTGAAGATGAAGTGCCATGAGATGCTATCGAAAGCTTTCTCTGTGTCTAGGGCAATAAGGGCAGTTGGAATGATTGAATTGGCAGTTAGGGAGAGGAGGTGTAACAGGTGACGCAAATGATCACCCGAGGATCTACCTGACAGAAAACCGACCTGCTCTTTAGAGATTAGTGTGTCCAGTAAGAGTCCCATGTGGTTAGCTCATAGTTTAGCCAGAATTTTGACATCTACATTAAGTAAAGAAATGGGACGGTAGTTTTCAGTACAATGGGGATCTTGACCCGGTTTGGGGATTATTGTAATCAGAGCCTCAGGATATGTGCAATCAGCGATGCCATTTTCATACCAAAAGTTAAATACTTTTGTCAAAAGGGGGGAAAGCGCTGTAACACATAGTTTATATAGATTAGCCAGAAGCCATCTGGTCCAGGTGATTTATCTATGTGGAGTTGTTTAATTACTTGCTTAACTTCCCATTCTTGAATGTAAAAACTCAAGAGTGGGATCTTATTTGTGGGTAAAGTTGGAAGAGTCAGGTGATCAAATAGCTTTGAATTTGTTGTTTATCTGGGATCTCTTCTTTTACTACATTATACAGATCCCCATAGTATTGTGCAAAACCTGAGACTATCTCTCTCGGGTTAGTAATTAGTGGGCCATTTCTTGTAAGATACAAGCCTGGTATCTGTCTAGTAGACTGAGCTTGCTTGATACGAATAGCCAGGAGCTTACCAGCCCTTTCCCTGGATTCTAAATATTTCATTTTGTTTCTTTTTGAGGAAAGCTCAGCTTTTTGGGACATAAGGTCTGAAAATTGGGAATGGCGCGAATGTAGTTTGATCCAATCAGTTTCTAAGGAATGTTGGCTAATGGATATTTCCAAGGATTTAATATACTGCAATATTTTCTCAGTCTGAGTTTTAAATTTCTTAGCTCTGGTAGAGGCTAGACGTATACATTCTCCCCTTAAAGCACATTTTTAGGGCTGACCAGACTACTTCAATGCAGGAAATTGATCCGATGTTGTACTCTAGGAGAGATGTAATGACATTTTTAAGATGGGTCTTGGTAGTGGCAATTTGGAGTAACTGCGTGTTTAGTCACCACAGTGAGTATATTTTGATCCCAGGTCCTAAAATACATGTAAAGGAAACAGGGGAATGATCAGATATAACCCACGGGTGAATTGCTGCACCCAATATTCCTGGTAGAGTGTGGGAACTAATCTGAAAGTAATCTATATGCGAGCATGTGCGGTGGGGGAAAGAGAAAAAGTATACTGTTTTTCAGTAGGATTCAGCACTCTCCAGATATCAAGTAGGCCTAGTCCATTTATAAGTTATTTTAGGGCTGTCTGTGCAGGTGAGAGACCAGACCGCTTAGAGTCTGATCTATCTAGAATAAGCTGAGGGGTAATATTCCAATCGCCTCCTAAAAAGATTGTTCAGGGAGAATTGGAGGAGGACAATTCTGTCAGATTTGTAAAAAATTTTGGGGAGTCTATGTTTGGGCCATATATAGAGCCAACTGTAATTTTGTGAGAACCAAGGGCTCTGTGAAGTAGTAGATAGCGTCCCTGGCTATCCCAGCGCTCATGTTCCAACTTGAAGGGAACATTTTTGTGAAATAAGATTGCAACTCCACCTTGGTTGGTAGCTGTCCCTACTCCAAAATCTTGCCCTACCCATCCTCTGCACAAGAGGGGAGTATCCTCCCTTCTGAGGTGGGTTTCATGCAGGCAAACAATATTAACTTTGAGATTCCATAAATGCTTTAGGATGACCTGTTGCTTGCACCTTTCACATTCCAGCTTAAAACTGTATATGGACCAGACATTTTTTATTAATTAAATGGTGATATGGAGCATGTAAATATGAGGTAAAGCATATGTAGTAGCAGATATAAATTCTTGATGTAATTTTCTATCTCGAGGAAAAGGAATAATCCAAGAATCTTTTGTCCCTCCCCAACCCCCAAAAGTCCCAAAAAGTCCTTTATTAACTACCCCCACTTCTTTCAACTGTGCCACCAAGTTTAATCTGTCAGGTGATGTTGTAAAGCAAACCTGGAAGCAATAGTTCCCTCTGCAGACCCCACCCCGCCCTCCATTATTTAAGAAGTAAATATTCATTCATAATGAAAAAGAAAAAAAAAGGCAACAAATGAACTGCCAAATTATTGTAAATAGTAGAAGTCAACTTATCTGAAAGGAACTGCTCCTCCTTCTTAATAAAGATATCTCTCTTGCTGATGAATTAAGATCTACCGTTCTATTGATTAATAAGTACCGATAAATATAAAAAAAAAAAAGAAAAAGTGACCCTTGAAAAATATTACTATGAACAAGTTGGCAAGTCTCATAAAGTTGCCTGCTACTTCACAAGCAGTCTATGAAATCAGTCATCATCTATTTTTAAGTAGACGGTCCATGGAATTAAACATGAAGAGTTTGTGAACCATTTTCTAAAAAAAAAGTTGAGATCCGTATGATTGATGGTGAAGAAATGTTTGCTGAGAGTCTAATCCAATGAAGGTGATGAAGTGAGTTAGATAGCGAAGCAGGTCATAAGTAAATGGCCACATTGCAATCACTTTCCAAGTTCAATAAAAGAAGTGTAAAGACCTGGTAGCATTATCATAAAAATGCTGCCGCTACCATCATTCAGTTGAATAACCATTTTGTTTCGGGTGAGGGATTCATCTAAACAGATCCGGAAGTGCAGTTTTTAATTCACTCAACACTTGATCCTAAGATTCATAGGTCTGCCAGTGGTCCCCCAACTTAACTTGTAAGACTGCAGGATATCTGACACAGAATGGCTTGCCAGCTGCGATCAATTTAGAGATGAGTAGATGTAATTCTTGACGTTTCAGCCTGACCGACTGGGGCAAGTCTTGAGCTATTATTACTTGCCTTCCTTCCCATAAGACCTCCTGTAGAGCTTTCACCCAGGCCAAAATGTGTTGTTTATCTAAAACATTGAGTGGTTTAAAAATAATAGGCCTGGGCAGTGGGCCAGGTGGTGGAGGTGGACGAAGTGCCCGATGAGCTCTCTCAACTATGTAAGTAGTACCATTTGGAGAAGGGCCTGCTATTTTCTCACAAAATCTCTGGATGAAAAGAATAGGCGAAGCGCCCTCTTTTTGTTCTGGGATGCCAGTCACCAGGAGATTATTCCTGCAGCTTCTCCCCTCCAGGTCCTTGAGTTTCTCCTCTAATTTTTTAATTCTCTGATGTACTAGGGTTTGGTCTATGGCTAATTTGTTTTGTTTCTTTTCCAAAGAGACTAAGCGAGCTTCTGAGTTGCCGACTCACGTTGTAAGGGAGTCTGTAGCTAGTTTAATTTCCTGCAGTTCTTCCGTTATGTTAGTTTTTGATTCCTGCATAGGTCTCATAATTTCTAGAAAGTGTTCTTCCATCAGTGGAGTAGTCCCAGTAGTTGCTTTTGGTGTTTTTTGTTTAGGCTGCTTCAGGGCCTTGTCCTTTTTGGGAGACAGTGCCGGAGAATGCTGTGGTGGCACTTTGCACATATAAGCTTCCATTGTTGGAAGTTGTTAGAAGCCAGAAGGAGCTTAGATGCTGAATCAGTCAAAAATTACTTGTAGTGTCCTCTAAGAAAGTAGTTTAGCGATAGGTTTTTTGCGGACTCGAAACTGAGCGAAGGGAGTCTGCTGCTTGCTGTCTAGGCTGCCATCACGTGACCCCCATCTCTCCTCATTTTTAATTATTCTACTCTCTCCATTGTGAGGTTTAAGTCCACTGAACTTGGACTAGCACCCCACCCCCTAGCCTGTCTCCAAATTCCCCATAGTCTACATTTCTAAATACCAGTCTTTGTTCCTTGTACTAACCTCACCCCTGTCAATCTTATAGCTCACCTTTGTTTAAACCTAATATATCTCCCTCCACCCCACTGATGGTCTGCCGCCAGCCCCCCACCCCACCTGCTTGTTTTCAATTTCACTTAAATTTACCCTCTATCTCTCTCCCTTGCTTCCTGCAGGGAGCCATCTCTGCGGCACTATGTTCCAGTTCGGCGGGCGCACCTCAGGGCCAGTTCTGTGGCCACTGCCCACCATTTCTACTCTCTCCAGCAGCTCTCCTGATTCTCTTCCCTGGACATCATCTCAGGTATGACTGCTAAGCTCCAGCTGGAGTTGACCCACTACTACAGGCACACTATTGGTGCGGAGCACTGAAAACTACTCCTGATTTGGCCAATTGGCCACAAGACACTTGCTAATTGGACCACCCTTCTGCTTGCTCCTTGGCTGTTAACCCAGGACTTTTCAATTTCTTTTTGAAAGCCCACATGACTCTGATCTTTTCAAGAGGTTGAATGAGTCTTTAGTAGAGTTAATTTGATTGTGTTAATGGAACTGTGTAACTGTTTCATTTGCTACAGTGATTTTTTTTACAGAACTGCTCTTCACTCCCTAATTTTGTGAAATCTTGCCTAGCGCTAGTTCAGACAGTATGAGTTTTTACTTTGTTTTTATTCTAGTAGAAAACTGTGCTAATTGTTCTGCTCACTGTTTCCTCCCTGACCTGCCCTCAGCTCTAGTCCCTTCCCCAAGGCTGCTCATCTCTCCTCATTTTTAATTATTCTACTCTCTCCATTGTGAGGTTTAAGTCCACTGAACTTGGGCTAGCACCCCACCCCCTAGCCTGTCTCCAACTTCCCCTCAGTCTGCATTTCTAATTACCAGTCTTTGTTCCTTGTACTAACCCCACCCCTGCCAATCTTACAGTTTGCCTTTGTTTAAACTTAATCTATTTCCCTAACCCACCCCACTGAAGGTCTGCTGCCAGCCCCTGCCCCACCTGCTCACTTTCAATTTCACTTAAATTTACCCTCTCTCTCTCCCCTGCTTCCTGTAGGGGGCCACCTATGTGGCACTACAGTCCAGTTTGGTGGTGCTCCTCAGGGCCGGTTCTGTGACCACTGCCTGCTGTTTCTACACTCTCTGGCTGCTCTACTGATTCCTTCCCAAGACATCATCTCAAGTATGGCCGCTAAGCTCCAGCCAGAGCCGACCTGCTACTGCAGGCACCCAATTGGTGCGGAGCACTGAAAACTGCTCCTGATTGGGCCGATTGGTCACAAGACACTTACTGAATGGAGGGCTTTTCGGCCCGCTTTTCGGCTGTTAACCCATGACTTTTCAATTTCTTTTTGAAAGCCTACAAGACTGATTTTATTGTGCGACCCCCCCACCTCTGCCCAGGCGTCCTTTAAATACACTGCAGCCCCTCCCTCCACTTTGTGTGAAAATCCCATTGGATCATGCAACCTCTGATTAATAAACAGCTAGTTGAAGATGTAGCTGGGGAAGAACTTTGGTGCCTTTGGGACTGCTGCATTGGTCTAGCCTAAGAGTCTGCCCTGCCGTATCTGTGGCACTGCTTGCCTCGATCATGGGTTACTTTATCCTGGCATTCAGAATAATATTGGTGATGGCATTTACCTGCCCCTGCGTCCTGTATGTCACCTTGAAACAACCTCCTTGCCAATACACACTGTTTAACAGCATGCACTACAATCCTGGTATGGTCACAGGAATTACTGCCTATAAAAACTTGGACCAACACGCTTTTAGTTGAATCCTATTATACCTTCTATGGATACATACTCCCAGCACTCTTATGAACTGTCCCCCAACTATGCTCCTGCTCTGCCTCACAATGCATACGCCTGACTGCTATCCTAAAGTGAAAAGGCAACTATCCCACAAGCTTATCTGCAAAATGCTCAAATGCTACCTCCGGCGATTTCTGCTAATGCTACTTCTCCTTTCTGGAAATATCCACCCTAACCCTGGACCCCCTAGCCCAACACAACAACCCGACCTTAGGAAGGGTGGGTCCCTCATGCTTGCTTCACTCAATGTCTGCAGCCTCCTCAGCAAGCTTGATAACCTATGTACCTAGGTTCAGCAACACAATGCTGACATCCTCTCTGTTGTGGAAACTTGGCTTAACCCAAACATTCCTGGCTCTGCAGTCGAAATCCCTAGTTATGTAATATTCAGGCAGAACAGGACCTCAAAACAGGGTTGGGGCTCTGCCATATATCTCAGGAACACTTATATGGGTCACACCTTACCAATGCCAAACCCTGGGTCCATGTCCCAGGTCCTTGCCATAAAAGCTCTGCTTGGGGCTCACAACAAAGCGCTGACATAGCCTTCATGTACCTACCTCCAAAGGAGTAATCTACTGGCTTCAACAACATCCTGGAACATCTTAGGGGTCAGCATCTTAACTCTGAAACAATCATCTTGGGAGACTTCAGCATAAACTGGCTCTCACCTGATTCCTGCTCCTACAAGGACGCTGTCTCAACACAACATCTCACACAGCTTGTTTCTGCTCCCACAAGATATAACTACAAGACAGGTACACACACCCTGCTTGATTGGATTCTGTCTAATCACCCAGAGCATATCTCTCATGTGGACATGCTCCCCGACACCATTAGTGACCACTCTCCCATTACCTTTGTCTGATCTAACAGGTTCAATAAGCCCCCTCCCAAGCTTCTGTTTGTAAGGGTATTAAAGTGGGGGCATCTTGAATCACTTAAATCTCATCTTCCTGACCTGGACTGGACCCCACTTGACACTATCACTGACACTAGCTTACAGCAGGAATTTTTTATCTCACAATTCTCTGCAGCCTGTGATGCCTATGCGCCTGTCAAAAATATGAAGGTGAGAGGGAACTCCAACCCATGGATTACACCTGAGCTTATATCTCAGCTGCAATTCAGGGATCACCTCTGGCACTGTGCTAGAACCTCACCAGGAAAGCAGATTTCCAAAGATACAAAGCTGCCAGAAATGAATGTATGCAAGCCATTCAAAACTCAAAAAGTAAATACTTCGGGGACACGCTCACTAACTCCTGGGTAGATGGAAAAAAAAATTGGAGAAACATGAAAGACCTCACTGGAAAAGATCCCAAGTTGCCACCAACTATGCTTAATATCAATAGATCACCAGTTCTAGACCTTGGAACCATTTCCAGCACCTTCAATGATGCTTTCTTGGATCTGGGTTCTGTTCTTCCATCCGATTTCTTTGACATTCCTAACACTAGTGCTCACCACATCAAAGCATCCATGGGTGGCCCCACCCCACAGTTCTACTTCAAGGAGATTCCACTGCATCTGGCAAGAACATACATATGCAAGGCCATCCATAAACCTTGTACTAGTGGTGAATCTCTTGAACTAAAATTAGTCTCACTAGTCCTCGAAGAAATCCTTATGCCTATCACCAAGATACTGAACCTCAAACTAACATCTGCACAGTTCCCTTCAATTTGGAAACAGCGCTTGTCACACCTGTTCACAACAGAGGAGACAGGGTACTACATGCCCATCTCCATTCTCCCTCCTGTTTCCAAAGCACTGGAACACATAGTCTCTGACCAGCTAGTGGAGAATCTGGAGAAATATCAAACCAAATGCCCCCAACAGCACAGGTTCAGAAAAGGGCACAGCACCACCACTGCCCTCTTGGAATTTATGGGTTTCATCCACAACACACTTGATCAGGGAAATTGTGCAGGTGCGGTGTTCATTGACCTAACAAAAGCTTTCGACACCATCAACCACCCACTTCTACTCAGAAAGCTGTCCTCAATTGGTCTTTCCAATGAAGCACTGCAATGGTTTGAAAGTTATCAGGTGGGCTGGTTCCAACAAGTAAGGATTGCCAATGTCACCTCAGATCGAAAGCCAGTCCTCTCAGGCATACCCCAGGGCTCCATCTTAGGACTGTTACTGTTTAGACTATTCTTGAATAATCTTCCAAGTGCCTGTCAACAGAGAATGCTACTATATGCAGATCAAGCTGTCATCTTTACCGGACACTATGACAGTAAACTTACCGAGCAACATCTCCAGCTTGACTTTGAGCGGGTGGAAGAATGGTTCAACTCCCACAAGTTGATCCTGAACATAAGCAAAACCAAGGTTATACTATTCAGCAGTTTGTGTAGCAAACATAAAACACAGTCAAGCTTGAGCAGCTCAAGCAGTTCAAATACCTAGGGATCACGTTGGATAACTTCCTCTCCTACACATATCACATTGAGAATGTTGCTAAGGCAGTAAATATTTGAACTGGAATGCTACACAGGCACAAACATTGTATGTCTACTAATGCTCTTAGACTGGCAATCCACAGCTCAGTCACCTCCATCATCGACTAAGGTCTAGCCATCTATGGCACTGCTTCACCTATGGCCCTCCATAGGATAACTGTGGCACTTAATAAATCCTGTAGACTTCTCACTGGTGCTACCCATTTAATTCACACTTGTGACCTCTATGCCCAAGCTGGATGACTACCACTCTGCTGTAGGATTCAATATCGGACCTGCCTGTTAACAAAAAAAGGTTCTCATTGGCCTCATGCCACCAGGTGTTGAAAGGCTTCTAAACTCACACTGTAGCTCTCAGCATACCCAGAATGCCATAAACCAAACCTTCCAGATTCCCAGATGACTGATCTCCATGGGGCAGAGATCGTTTGCCTAAAGGGCACCATACTGGTATAATGTTCTCAACTGGGATATCCAAACAACCCCCAAACTTGGACCTTTCAAAGCACTGCTCTGGGAACACCTCACCACCTCCAGTACTTGCAACTGTTTCACATAAGGGTGCCACCTCCCTTAATCACACCTGAACATCCTTTTCACAATTGCTCCCATACAATAAACTCCTACTATTCTAGTCCACCTGTTCACCTCACCTACTCTACTCCTCTCTCCCCCACCCTCACCAACACTAGCACTTCTCCCCCGTCCCCTTCCCTTTAACCAACTAGCACTTCTGACTTACTCCCCCCACCCTAGACAATGGCTATCTAGCCTGTCTACTCCTACTGGGTTCCCCCTACTGTATACTCCGCTTTTCCTCTCCATATATTCTACCTAGCTCTGCTTAGTCCTCAGTCTCAGATAGTCTCTTCTCATGTACCAACTGGTTGTTTAATTTTACCTCTATCTTTTCTTGTGTAATCAGGTTTAATTCAAGTATTGAAGTTCCCCCTGTATCTTTTTCACCATCTGTATATTTTTCTGTATAATTTTGAAACAATGTTCACCCTGCTTTATTGTGTAGCATCATGTTTGATATAGAACTTTTGTAAATGAGCTGTTCTTGCTCAAAGGTGTTAAGGAGAAAAAGGTAGCATTCAGGAACTATAAGGAAACACAGAAGGAACAGGACAGAGAACTGTACCAGTTAAAACAGAAGGAAGTGGGGACGGCAGTCAGAATAGCAAAAGCCCAAACTGAGGTAAAGATAGCCAACTCAGTTAAGAAGGGGGATAAAACCTTTTATAGGTGCATTAGGGAGTGAAGAAAGATGAAGGGAGAGATAGTGAAGCTTAATAACGAGAAGGGAGTATGGGCAGAGGATGCCAGTGAAAAAGCAGGGATATTGAATGAATACTTCAGCTCAGTTTTCACAAAAGAAGAGGAGGGGGAGGTACCTAAATCAAAGAGTAGAAGCACTCAGGATAGGGAGGTCAATACCAGTCCATTCACAGAAGAAAGTGTTCTGAAAGAACTCTTAAAACTAAAGGTGGACAAAGCAACGGGGCCTGGTGTGATTTACCCAAGAATTCTAAAAGAACTAAGGGTACAACTAGTGACACCTCTGACTACCCTTTTTAACAAATCGTGGGAGGATGGTGTGGTACTGGAGGACTGGAAGAGGACAGACGTGATTCCCCTTCACAAAAGTAGAAGCAAGACAGAGGCAGGAAATTACAGACCGGTTAGTTTGACCTCGGTGGAAGGGAAAATGATGGAATCACTTCTATACATAGATACATAGACAGTGTCAGCAGATAAGGGCCTATGGCCCACCCAGTATGCCCATTTGAGCTTGTAAGTTCAGTTTGTTTTCCTAGAAGTCTGTTGCCCCTTACCCCTGACCTCTAGAATTCCTTTATGTCTATCCCATGCATTCTTAAATCCCGTGATTGTTTCAGCCCCCACCACTTCCTCTGGCAGGGTGTTCCACTTGTCCACCACCCGTTCTGTGAAGAAATTCTTTCTCATGTTTCCTCTGAATTGTCCTCCTCCAACTTCATCCCATGCCCTCTAGTCCTGGAACATCTTTTTCGCTTAAAATGGTGTTTTCCTGCACCCTGTTCTTCCCTGTAAGATACTTGTATGTCTCTATCATATCCCTCTCCTCCTCTCCTCCAGGAGTACATGTTCGTTCCTTCAACCTGTCTTCATAGGACTTGTGATGCAATCCATGCACCATCTTTGTTGCCCTCCTCTGAACCTTCTCTACCCTGTCTATGTCCTTACGTAGGTATGGTCTCCAGAACTGTACACTGTACTCCAGGTGGGGCCTCACTAGTGTCTTGTATAGCTGGAATTATGACCTCCTTTTCCTGCTGGTGATGCCCTGCCTATACATCCCAGCATCCTATTTGCTTTACCTGCTGCCTTGTCACACTGTTTCCCTACCTTGAGGTCATCAGAGATGACAACCCCAAGATCCTTTCCTGCTTGGTGCATGCTATATCCTCACCCCCAACTGATATATTGTGCCAGGTTTTTGTGCCCCATATGTATTATCTTGCACTTCTTTGCATTGAATTTCAACTGCCAAACCCTGACCATTCTTCAAGTTTCTGCAGGTTGCTTCTCATTCTGTCTACACCCTCTGGTGTGTCTACTCTGTTACAGAGCTTTGTGTCATCAGCAAACAGTGAAATTCTGCCTTCTAGATCCTGCTCAATGTCACTGATGAAGATGTTGAATAGGACCGGTCCCAGCACTGATCCCTGTGGTACCCCACTGGTCACTCTTCCCTCTGTGGAGTGACAGCCATTTACCACCACCCTCTGTGTCCTGTCACCCAGCCAGTTACCTACCCATCACACTACTGTCCTGCCCACACCCATATTCCCCAGTTTGTGTAATAGTCTTCTATGTGGCACAGTGTCAAAGGCCTTGCTGAAGTCCAGATAGGCCATGTCCACTGCCCTCCCCTGATCCACCTCCCTAGTCACCCAGTCAAAAAATTCAACAAGGTTGGTCTGACATGACCTCCTCCTGGTGAAACCATGCTGCCTTGGGTCCTGTAGTCCATTGATAACCAGATGTTCCACCAGTCTCCCTTCAGTAGTGCTTCCATGATCTTCCCACTACCAAGGTGAGGCTGACTGGTCTGTAGTTCCCTGCTTCCTCTTTGTTCCCACTTTTGTATAAGGGGACTACATCTGCTGTCCTCCAGTCTTTGGGTACCTCCCTGTTTCCAGTGATCGGCTAAACAGGATAGCCAGAGTTCAGCCACCACCTCTCTTAGTTCTTTAAGGACCCTGGGGTGCACCCATCTGGCCCCATTGCTTTATCAACTCTTATTACTTCCAGTTCCTTCAGTACCCTTTCTGTAAATGGACTTGTGTCCATTTCTACACCATTCTCACCCTTGTACTCCCTTCAGACCCATTACCCTCCTCTTCCTCAGTAAGACTGAGCAGAAATACCTGTTCAATATGTCAACTTTACTGTTGTCATCCTCCACGCGCTCCCATCCTCCCCTTCAGTCTCACTATCCCTCCTTTGTCTTTTCTTTTTCACTTATGTACCTGTAAAGGTTTTGTCCCTCTACGACTGATTTTGCAATGTGTTCTTCTGTCTGAGCTTTGGCTTCCTTACTGACCTCCCTGCCTCCCTTTGCTTCTCCTGGTACTTCTCCCTATCCCCTTCTGCCTGTGTCTTTTTGTATTGCCTGACTGCAATCTTTTTGGCTTTCACTTTCTTTGATACCTCTTTGGAAAACCATAATGGTCTCCACTTCCTTTTCCTCTTGCTAACCTGCTTAATGCATAGTTCTGTTGTTCTTGTAATCCCCATTTTAAATACTGCCCACTGTTCCTCAACCCCTGATTCCTGTCCCATTCCCCTTAATGCCTCTTACAAGTATCTCCCCATTTTCCCAAAGTCTGCCCCCCTAAAATCCAGGATACGTGTTCTGTGTGGTTTGGTTATGCTCTTCTGTGATTTCAAACCACAATGACTGGTAGTCACTGTTATCCAGGTGCTCCCCACTGTTATCCCCATCACACTGTCCCTGTTTGTGAGCACAAGGTCCAGTATTGCCTTCTGCTGAGTTGGTTCCATGACCAGTTGCTTGAGGAAGGCACCCTGAAGGAGTCCAGGATAAATCTGCTCTAGTTGATGCTGCTGCTGGGATGCTCCAGTCCATGTCTGGAATATTGAAGTCTCCAACCAGTACTACCTCACCCTTGTCTGCCATCCTTTGGATGGCTAGCATCAACTCCCTATCTGTTTCTTCCTCCTGGGCTGGTGGTCTATAGGCCACACCCGTGCGGATGGCTGTCCCCATTTTCCTTTCCAGCTTAACCCCACAGTATCTCTTCCCCATTTTGTTCCTCCTGGATCTCTGTGGCCCTTATGTCATTTTTCACATACAGTGCCACTCCTCCTCCCTTCCTGCCTGCTCTGTCTCTTCTGAATATGTTGTAGCCAGGTATGGCCATCTCCCAGTCATGGTTATCACTATAGGAAAGAATTGATGAGTTCCTAGAGGTCAGTGGGGCACAGGACCCAAGGCACCATGGATTCGCAGCATGAAAGGTCATGTCAGATGAAGCTAATAGATTTCGTTGACTGAGTGATCAATGTACTAGACCTGGGAGGGGCTATGGACATGGTCTACCTAGACTTTAGCAAGGCATTTGACACAGTCCCCCACAAAAGATTAATATACAAGTTAGCCAGCCTTGGAGTGGGTCCCAAAGTGGTAGCCTGGGTAAAAAATTGGCTGGACAACAGTATACAAAGGGTAATGGTAAACAGAGTTCAATCTGAAGAAATGGGGGTTACTACTGGGGTACCGCAGGGTTCAGTACTGGGAACCAGTCCTCTTTAATGTCTTTATAAGTGACATTGCAGAGGGACTGGAAGGAAAAGTATATTTCTTTGCAGACAACACAAAGATCTGCAACAGGGTTGATACACAAGGTGGGGTGGAGAGGACGCAGAGGGACTTGGCAAGGTTGGAGGAATGGTCAAATGTTTGGTAGCTTAGATTCAATGCAAAGAAGTGCAAATGAATGCACCTGGGAAACAAAAATCCAGGGAAGAGTACACAATGGGGGTGAGGTAATAACATCAACAGAAATGAAAAGGGACCTGGGGTAGTCATAGCAGATGACCTTAAGGTGGGCAAGCAATGTGAGAAGGCAGTAAGGAGGGCTGGTAAGATACTGGGATGCAAAGGGAGAGGCATCACCAGTAGAAAACAGGAAGTTGTTATCCCTCTGTACAGACAGTTCATGAGACCCCATCTGGAGTACTGCATCCAGAGACCTGGATGTTCTGGAGACCCATCTCTGCAAGGACATAGACAGGATGGAAGCTGTCCAGAGGAGGACAACTAAAATGATGCAGAGTCTGCACCAGAATATATATGAAGAGAGATAAAAGAAGCTTAATATGTATACACTTGAGGAGAGGAGGGAAAGGGGGGGATATGATAGAAACTTTCAAGTACATCAAGGGAATCAACAGAGTCCAAAATGGTAGCATCTTTCATTAAAAGAGATGTGCAAGAACATGGGGGCACAATTTGAAGATAGAGAGTGGGGGCAGCTCAGAGGAATATGAGGAAGAATTTTTTCATGGAGTGGGTTGTGGATACATGGAACAGCGTTCCTGAGGAGGTAGTGGAGTCAAAAACAGTGGGGGAGTTTAAGAATGCATGGGACAGACATAAAGCAATTCTAGTGGGGGTAGGAGGAAGTAGGCTGTTGTTTAACTAGGATCTGCAGCCTACCCATTAGGTAGGGAAATGGCCAGATTAGGTGGGCCAAGCGGCCCTTATCTGCTGTCAAATTCTGTTTTTCTATGCTTCTATCTGAGAGTTAATAAATAAATAAAATCCTGTTTTTTGCTGTTGTACCACAAAATCAAGTTACAGATAACATTTGATAATTTGATAAATGACACCTGTCTTGTTCATCTACCGGGATAATAGAAATACTACCTTGAAAATTCGGGGTTACAATTTAAGAAAAACATCATTATGTGTGAACCTCTTCATTTCCCATTCATGACAATTTCAGTATTTTAAAATGTGTTGGTAATTTGTTCATTTTAGTTGATGTGCTATATGTATCCAACAACTACACAGGAAGTACAACCAAGCAAATATGGTTGCCATTGGCTGATGCTTGTTTTCCATATTGTAAACATGTAAGCTCAATACTGAAGCCTTAGTGGCCACTCAGTATACATAGTAACATAGTAATTTAAAGTCAGAATAGACTTTAGGCCCATCATGTCCATCCCCGCTACTCAGCAAGTCAGAATGAAATAAGTATGCAACACTAACCTGTACCAATCTGTTAGGATTCAATACCAACTCCAGTGTTCTGATCCCCTAATTTGGTACAGGGGATCTGTACACTGGAATATCCTGGACAACTTTGGACATGCAAAATAGTCACTGTGAGAATCCACAAATGAAGTATTACTTACTGTAGTAGCCAGCAGTGGACCGGGGGGGGGGGCTAGTCTGACTCCTAGGGTCATAGCAATACTATGCTATCTTCATTCACCTGTTCAGTTTTTAAATTATATTAAATGAATGTTTGACCATCCTGCCAACCCCAACTAGATAGCCATTTGCACCTACTGTATACCTTGCTTCAAGGCCAATCCTAGCTCCTACTTCTGTCCCATTGGTTTGTGCTATTGCATTAACCAGAGGTGTTGAGGCAAAAACCTGCAGGTATGGAGCATGGTGTTCATTATGGGAGCATGATTGCACTCCCACAATTAGGGGTCACTTCTCTCTAAACCCTGTTGTTTGCCCATATGTCTCTTAGGAACTTATGTGCCCACTGGACCAAATGTAGAGGATTCATATGTTGTACAAGAAGACACAAACTTTACAATTTACAGCCTCATCTAATCACGAGATGCTGAGATATGTAATACTTTTAAACATTAGTGAGTGGTGGGAGACAGGAATAGTGCTGGTCAAAATTTATATTATGTTTGTGAAATTGTAGATTTTATATCCATGCAGTTTTTGCAAAATGTGTCAGAAACTTGTGTAATTTCAGGTATCCCATGCTATAGGCAAAGGAAATTGAGTGACTCAAAATGAGCAACTCAATTTGTGTGCCCGCTAAGACAGTGACTATGGAAGAATAGCGATAGTACATGAATAGCAAGGGAGGACAGAATAGTGAAGGTGAGGGGGTAGCGAGTGTAGAGGTAGGAGGTTAAGTAGTTGGACTGAGCAGGTTGCTACCAAGCTGCCCACCTGGTGTGGCGGTTATGGTCACCGCCTATTGTGTACATGGACCTGGGTTTGGGACTGCATGTAGGTGTATGATATTTTACCTCTGGATGTTGTAGCTTATGTTTATATTTTTTGACAATCCTTTCATTCCCCTCAGGTTATTTTCTGACTCGTGGGTTGTCCCCCCCACAACGGTCACCCCTTCCTGTGTTTATCTCCCTCTCCAGTGTCCGTCCACCCTGGAATTGAGAATCTTTAGTTGGGAGTGCAGGGAGCATAGCTCCCCTGCATAAAAAGCAGGTTGTATTGTCATTCATATTGTCACCGATCTTGTATTCAGTGTAGTGCTGATTGCCAGTTTTGTTTTCGGCATTTAGCATTCACTGTTATGTGAGTCACTATTAAAAACTCCCTCATATCACATGGAACCATCATTTCACAATTGCTTTTATTTGAATAGGACCATTTGCCTCATAATTGCATATTTTAAAAATGTAAGTTTTAAAAAATGCATGGTTTTAGCAAATAGTCCAATTTTATCTGAACTGCATGTTTTTTAGGATGTGATATTTTTCAAAAAGGCACCATTTCAAACCAAATCACCCATTCCAGGCACACTGTTGTAGTTCATGAAATACATGAAATTACATAAAATTAAAGATGTACAAAATCTGGAAACTTTGCTTCACTTCACAAAATACTTTTCAAAGAGAAAAGTGTGACTTCTTGTAGCTCTTCACGTAGCAAAGTGCCTAAGTCACTCAGCAAAGACTACACGCAGTGGCACTATGCCAATTAAGTTGTTGGCAAAGTGTTACTTTGCACAGTTTTTGCTGAGTGTAGTAGCACTTTTCTTGTGAAGAACTATGCAAAGTGCCTAAGTCCCCCTGTTTAAAGAAATTATACTGTACTACCCCTAGGCCCCCACCCACTGTGCCATAATCCAACCACCCCCTCTGTTTACATAGACCATTTTACCCCCACCATCCTCTGCTGAAATACAACCCTCCTTTCCCAGCAAAATTTGCTGTCTAAGTGAAGTAAAATATAATCATTGTATTCCCTTCCCACACCTGCATGTAAAAACCAGCATCTCCTCACCTGATCTTCCCCTATGATCAATTAGAATTCCCCCATCCACATCCCCTCTGGCTCAGTCCTTCCTCTCCCCCCACACAAAACAAAATCCATTTTTGCAGAACCTGTAAATGAAGATAACCATCTCCCAGTACAGAGACGTCTATACTTTTCAGTGTACTTATAAAATTGCATGAACGACTCATGACATCCTTGCTTATAATAAAACTTGACTGGCTTCCTCAGAGAAATTAAAGTGTTTAAACAATAGGATTTCAGACAGAACAAAAAGATTAAACTAAACTGGTCTAGATTGTTACCACACATGCATTCTAGAAAAAGGACTTTTGCATATGGCTTTACTTACCTGAAGAAGACTACTGTGCAAAAGTGGTAACATGTGCTTTGTTGCAGGCTAGAGTAGAGAACACGCATCACTGTTGTGAGCCTACGGTCAGCCTCAGAACCCTCAGAAGATTGAACGTTTTTCTAGCCTGTACTCTGCTACATATAGGGTTTCTGCTTCATACCAGCTTCATGCTGGCACACTTCCAGAGCTTGAGTGGGACAGGAGCTGTGTAGATAGGCAGCTCTCCCTCACTGGTCTGCTGCTACTAGGGATGGTGCTTAGATTGAGACTCCCCTCTGATCTGCTGTGCTCTGCAACCTTTCTGCCAAGTTGTCCCACTATAGCATGCCTCCCTGACTCCAGGAAGGTGTGCAGATTGAGAGGGGTGAGTAACACACTTGTTTCTCATCCTGTAATGGCAGGAATCAAAGCATACAGCAATCACAGGTGTAGGAGGCTCAGGGGATGCAAGCAAACAGACTGCTGCTTGTTCTGTGACTGAAACGGCTCTCTGTGACTGGTAAGAAATCCATATGAGGCAGTGCTTGTAAACTAATAGATCCTTTCAGGCAGGCATGTGCATTAGAAAGTTGTCCTAGTTAATGTCAAGCAGGCAAGGGAAAATCAGATATTGACTGGAATTAGTGCAAACCAGGCAATAGAGTGAATAACAGCCTGCCTTACTGATTAGGGGACTTTCTGTGGTATTTTTTCTTTTTTATTTTGAACAGTGCTTTTGTCTGTGGTTTTATTTTGAATAGTGGCATTATCTGTGATATTTGCCCTCATTTTTGAACAGGGAAAGCTCTGGCAGGGTGGACACAGGCTCAAGCAATGGGTGACGAATCCAGCGGTGATGTCAGCATTCTGCTAGTCAATTGTTGAGCTGTGCAAAGGGCACCAAACTTAAGCAACGGGCTTTGGTCCTTGAATACACTGGGGATCGGTAATAGGGTGGCAGACTTCCAGAGCTTGAGAGGGACAGGAGCTGTGTACATAGGCAGCTCTCCCTCATTGGTCTGCTGCTATTAGGGACAGCGCTTAGATCAAGACTCCCCTCTGATCTGCTCTGTGACCTTTCTACCAAGTTATCCCACTATAAAACACCTCCATGACTATGGGAAGGTGTGTAGATTGAGAGGGGCAAGTAACACTCTTGTTTTTCATCATGTAATGGCAGGAATCACAGGACACAGCAATTACAGGTGTAGGAGGTTCAGGGGATGCAAGCAAACAGACTTCTGCTTGTTCCGTGACTGAAGTGGCTCCCTGTGACTGGTAAGAAATCCATATGAGGCAGGGCTTGTAAATTAATAGATCCTTTCAGGTAGCCATTTGCATTTTGAAATTATCCTAGTTAACATCAGACAGCTGAGGACAAATTAGATACTGACTGGAATTAATGCAAATCAGGCAACAGAGTGAATAACAATCTACCTTACTGTGTATATCCTCACTGACTGTGGTATTTTCTGTGGTATTTTTTTCTCCGTCTCACCTGGTTATAGTGTGTGGCTGATTGATTTTGGCAGCATGTTGGACCCCCCAACCCCTCAACCCACCAACCCCTAGCTACATACTTCTTATATAGGTGGTACCTATGACATCACTTCTCCAGAACAGTCCTGGAGGGAGTGACTGTGAAATAAACAAAACTCAAACACAGCAAAAATAATTTTTCTTTTCCCAACTCCTTTTTCTCCTTAATTCTTTCATCTGCATGATCTGCTTATAACAAATGGAACAATCAACTGCAGACACTGTGGCACTCTTTTCTACAGAGCATTCATGAACCGTATCGGCCACTGCCCTACCTGGTGGGCCATCAGGGACTTATGATCTCAGCTCCACGCCACATGGGATGAGATTACCTACTTGCATACTAAGCTCAACACATTTTTTTTAGCATCACCATACTATAACCTCCACAACCAATCTCCACAACCACAGCTGGCCTGGTAGCACTGAGGGTTGAGACACTGGATGCCACACCTCGCACCATGCCAGAGACCCAGGTTCTGGAACAGATCCAGGCCATCTGGGATCGGCAGGGAAGGGAATGGATTGAGTGTCCAGAGGACTGCTGTCCCTTCCTGGGGAGGGATCAGGGTATAGCGCCACTCCTGGGTGACCCCTGGTGGTAGCTGGGGGGAAGCACCGGGTGAATGAGTGCACTAAGCAGATGTTTGGGCAGAGCGTGGCAGGTGGTTGCTTCAGTGCCATGGATGCCATTGCACATCTGCACTCTGAGGGACAACACAAGCATGCAGAAAACCCTGGATGGATCAGTTGAGATGAAGGAGACTCCAAGAGCCTGCCCATATTCCATTGCCAGATCTGCTTAACCAGATCTCTCATGGCCATCCCGTCCACATGGTAGGTTCCTCTAATTTCAGATAGGCTGTGATGGGAAGGCAAACCCTTCCCCGGGGGGGGGTGATTTGGGGGTCTGGACCTGCTGTGGGGGTTAGGGGGGATACTGGTCTGGAGGTTTCAGGCAAGGAGTAGAGGCATGTGCTGAGATAGTACTCTGAAAGGATGCCCCAATCATCAAGAGAAGAAAAAGAATGTACAAAAGAAATCTTCACTACCACAAAGGAAAACCAGTCCAGGAGGTTGGAAATTAGTAGGAAAACATTCAGCAAAACTAAAAAAAACAACCACCAAAAAAACAAACATTGACTACGTCCATTACACACACACACACATATCCAAAAGATTCATGCCACTCATGACTGCGCATGCCTCTGATGAAATTGAGTCAGCTAACAGGAACCTAGCACGAGGAAATTACCTACACCTGGACAACAATGCCACATACAGCAAGGATACCAGGACACCTCTACTAATCATAGGGGACTCTATGATTTGTGGGTTAGAGTCTTACCTTCAACAAAACTAACAATCCAGAGTGGCAGTCCAATGCCTACTGGGGCATCATATTGAAGGGACAATAAATGCATCGAAAATATTGTAAACAGTAATGCAAAAACCCACACACATCCTAATCCACCTGGGAACAAATGACCTTGCCAGCCACTTGGTGGAGGAAACATAGGAAAACTTTTCAGTACTAGGAGACAAATTAGTTTCTCTTACAGACAGAGTATGCTTCTCTGAGATTCTTCCTGTATGGAAAAGGGGAAGTAGTAGGCAGAAAATCAGAGACAAGGAAATCTCAGAACTTAACTCATGGCTCAAGGACTGGAGCAGTACAAATGGACACCAATTCTTAGGGGATTTGAAGGATTTCTAGAATGGGTGTTCTTCAAATATGATGGCCTATACCTCGCAAAGAAGGAAATCCATGTGCTGGGCCAGAAGTTTGATATCTTCCAGGGTCCTTTAAACTAGTGGGTGGGGAGAGGGCACTAGCATCCTACATAACTCCTGGGACAGCTAACATCCCTCCCCCATCAGCGAACAGCACATCTTCTTTTTGTCCGGCCAGAGTAACAACTGGTACAACAATAAGTAATGCCGATTACAGTGCAACATCTAAACAAATAAAAACACAAACTAAACAGGGTAGGACAAGAAGCAAGGCATGGAGAGCAGTGTGCGTCAGTGCTCGCAGTCTACCAAACAAAATCCCAGACCGCATGGCCATGATTACAGAAGCTGAATTAGATCGGGTAGCAATAACAGAGACATGGTTCACTGAGAACCACACCTGGGATGTCATAATCCCAGGCTACATTCTATTTAGGAGGGAAAGAAAAGGCAAAAAGGGAAGGGGGGGGTAGCGATGTATGTCAAAGAGGAAATCAAAGCCCCTAGGATGTGTGGGACTCACAACACCACAGAGACGCTTTGGATCACCCTCAGTGCTGCGGAGAAAACCCCAATAAATATGGAAGTAGTCTACAGGCCACCATCGCAAGAAGTGGAAAAGGACAAAGAAATCCTTGACTCCATTCTTACGATGTCAGATAAGAGCGAACTCGTGCTGGTAGGAGATTTCAGCCTGCCGGATGTAGACTGGGTTTCCTACACAATCTCATCAAAAAAAAGTAACTAATTCCTCATAGCTCTCCAGGGGGCAGGTCTTACACAACTAGTTCACTCACCAACAAGGGAGGATTCAATCCTTGAGCTTGTTCTTACAAATATCACAGTACTATCAGACATTACCATGGGAATTTACCTAGGGTCCAGTGACCATAGGTCAATTTGACTTACAGTCAACAGACATGAGGATACCACACACGGCAAATTAAACATCCACAACTTCAGAAATGCAGACTTCACTGAAATGAGATCCTTCTTCAAAAGAGTATATAGATATGAAGCAGATGAGAATGTGGAGAGAAGCTGGGAAGTACTAAAAAATACACTAACTCACATAACAGAAAAATACTCATAAGTGGTCAGTAAATCAAAACAGAGAAAAAAACACTATGGTTCACAAAGGAAGTGGCATCAGTGATAAAGGCAAAGAAGAGAGCTTTCAGAAACTATAAGAAAACAAAAACTGATATGGACAAAGAAATTTACATGGCCAGGCTAAAGGAGGCTGGAAAGACAATCAGAGTTGCAAAGGCACAAACTGAGGAAAAAATTGCTGAGGACATTAGAAAAGGCAACTAAACTTTTTTCAGGTACATCCAAGAGAAGAGAAAGACCAAGGGGGGAATTGTAAGAGTAAAAACAACGAGGGTCAGCACATGGAAGGGGACGCTGAAAAAGCAGAAGTTTTAAACACATTCTTCTGCTTTGTGTTTACTAACAAAGACAGTGGAAATGATCCAGCACTTCATACACATGAACACCACATCCAGGTGGCAGACAATAGCCCCATTAAGGAAATAAGCAAATTAAAGATGGACAAAGCCATGGGTCCACATGGAATTCATCCACGAGTCTTAAAAGAGCTCAGAGAGGAACTTGCTGCACCACTGGCCACACTCTTCAACAAATCACTGGAGAGTGGACAGGTACCAGGGGACTGGAAAAGGGCTACTGTAGTGCCCCTTCACATGAGTGGCAGCATGGAGGAGGCAGGAAACCAGAACTGCCAGCCTCACCTCCATGGTGGGGAAAATCATGGAATCTATACTGGAAGCCAGTGGGAAACTTGACCCTAAGTAACATGGCTTCTCAACAGGACGAACTTGCTAAACAAACATGGTGGAATTCTTTGATTGGGTAACTAGAGTGGTAGATCAGGGAGGGGCCATAGATATTGTATATTTAAACTTCAGTAAGGCCTTCGACTCTGTCCCACACAGAAGGCTCACAACATACTAGAGAACACAGGTATAGGAAGTAAGATTGTAAATTGGGTTGAAACTGGCTAAAAGGGAGGACCCCAGAAGTTCTAGTAAATGGCACACTATTACAAGAAGAGAAAGTAACTTGCAGGGTCCCACAAGTGTCAGTGCTGGACCAATATTTTTCAACATATTCATCAGTGACATTGCAGATGGAATGGAGGGAAAGGTGTACCTGTTTGCAGACAACACTAAACTGTGTAACAGGGTGGACATGCAGGAAGAGGCCAAATGGATGAAGTCAGACCTAAAGAAACTGGAAGAATGGTCCAGGACTTGGCAGTTGAAGTTCAGTGCCAAAAAATGCAAAGTCATGCACCTGGGAAGAAAAAACCCAGGGACAAAATACTCACTGGGTGGGGAAACATTAGTAGTCACCGACCTTGAATGAGACCTTGAAATCATGGTTTCAAATGATCTGATGATGGGAAGGCAATGTGAAAAGGCATCACAAAAAGCTAGCAGCATTCCAGGATCCATAGGCATGGGTATTACAAGCAAAAAGCCAAAGGTGACAATCACAATTGTATACATCCTTGGTGAGACCTCCTCTGGAGTACTGCATCCAGTTCTGGAGACTGCACCAAAAAGAGGACGTAAACAGATTAGAGGCCGTGCAAAGAAGAGCTACAAAGATGGTCCAAGACCTCCACCATGAACCCTATAAGACTAGACTTAGGCAATTAAACATTTACTCATTAGAACAGAGAAGAGACAGGGGAGACATGATAGAAACCTTTAAATATCTCAAGGGAATCAACTCAATGCAGGAACACAGCCTCTTCAATGAGAATAAGGAGACACATACTAGACGACACAACAGACGTGTGGTGGGGGGGGTACCTTCAGGAGCAATGTCAGAAAATTCTTCTTCACTGAAAGGATTGTGGCATCTTGGAACAGACTACCACAGGAGGTGATGGAGGCAAAGGGCAAAGATGGTTATGGAATTCAAGCTATCCTGGGATAGACATGTGGGATATTGAAACACAATATATCCCGGGGGGGGGTAGTAAAACAAACGGGTAGACTAGATGGATCAGGCAATCCCCATCTGCCATCACATGCTTATGTTCTTATGTTCCTATACCCTCTCTCATAGGTTAATGCCCCTACTATACAACAGATAATGATAAATTTCAAGGAACCCTCCAAAACCAAAGCCATCTTTTTCCAGAAGAGACTGACCCCATGGTTCATATTTATCTCATTAAGCCAGCAATAAATCTGAATTCTTCCAAAGTTAGAACCAGCCCTAGCTGGCCTGTTCATCTAGCTCTGGCTCTGAAATTCTTTGGCCTGCTTTTGTCCTAGAAGGCCAGACTTTGTGGCTCTCCAATTAAGTACACTAAGGGCTAATTACAGAGGTATTTAAGACAACATTTCCCTATGGCTACAGTGACCTGTTAAACATTTTGAATGGCCTTTAACAGTATTTAGAGCACTGGCTCAAAACTAGTAGACATTATTTTAACACATGAAAGAGATAACCAAAACTCAGTAAAAGAAGCTGTTTTCTTTCTTTCTTTCTTTCTTTCTTTCTTTCTTTCTTTCTTTCTTTCTTTCTTTCTATGTTGCTTGATATTATACAGGCACAATAGTGCCTCTAGAGTATGTGAGGGTTGAGTTAGTGTATTGAAATTAAAGAGCTACTGATGCCTCAAAGAAAACTTTGAAAAAACATAATAATTTGGCACACTTCTCTTCCCCATTATATATTACTGAGTACATTTGCATTACTATATCTTCTTTGCCCCCTGGAGTTCCCTTAGAGCTCATCTGCCTTTATACAGTAGCTTACTCCCTACTTCAAGTCATAATCCTCTCTTGTGACATCACAATCTGTTGCCATGGGAGCAATTGTGATGTCACAAGCAGTGCATTATGACTCTCAGTAGGGAATAACAAATGGGAGTGAATGAACTCTTTAGAAGCAATGATTCTGTTTTCATGCAAATGACTTCTGTAGTAAATAATTGGGAGGAAAAATACAGAACTAATGTGAAATTCAAGTTGAACTGTATCTAAATATTATGTTTTGTTAATGTTATTCTGAAGTCGTCAGATGCTCTTTAAGAAAAAATCCTCAAATTAAGAGACTTTTTTGTGCTCATATAGCAGAAAAACTAGATTGATTTAAACTATGAAACTTAAAATGGATGTCATGCCAGAATAGGGTCTTTCTGTGTTTTCAAAACAGACAGATGTAGCTTTTAAGTTATGATGCTTTACATTTTCAAAATCCAGTGCATGTGGGGCGTGGCTTGGCCTGAGGCAGATATGAACATCTGAATCCTGTGTTCTGTTCCTTCCCTAAGAATCCACCGTCATCACCGGCTGTTTTATCATTATGCAGAAGGATTGAAGATGGCTACATACTAAACAAGTTCTGGCAGAGCCACTATGACTGTGAATGCATTAGCTAGATAAGGGTGTTTCATGGGCTTAAACATAAACATTTATTTATTTAAAAAATATCAGATTTGCAAACCTTTGTGTCAGAGACTCAGTTGCAAAGGCACCTCATTGAAACTAATACAAAGGCAGCACAGTTAACAAGTCAAAAAACAATGGCTCGGAGAGCAGACTGTTATACTGTAACAATCATTCACTGAAGATGCATGGTTTGCAGTAGATAAACAGATTACATAGTTTAGGCACAATGGCACCACATCAAGAAGACCAAAGCAGTTCAAACAATATACTATAGCTAAAGCAAATAGACATCAGGAGTCAAAGAGAAGCACAGAGTGTTCACATGAAGGCTGTTGCATATATACTAACTGATTCAAAGTATAGTGCAGTGAGAAACGGCATATTTAAGCAATAAAGCATGACATGGTGTGTATCATGTAATAATGTCACTCCTGGGGTGGGTTGAAGCATGAGGCAAAGCCGAGTGCTTCCACCATCCCAGGAGTGACAATATTACAAGATAACACACACCCTGGAGTACCTTATTGCAATTATACAATGGCTTGTTGTTATATACAGAATGAAAAATACATTTTAAAGGATGTTTTTGTTAGTGTGGATAAATATTTCTTAAGAGAAAATGCAAGGAATGATCCAAATCCAAAGCTACGGTGATGTTATTTTGTAATAACATTACTGTTTCAGTGGGTCAGCAGCCAGTTTCTTACATTTTTCCTTGCCATTGTACAATTAAAAATAACGCCACCATCTGTATTACAGTTACCTATATGTTTTGCATTTTATTCTATGCACTGTTATAGCAATCAACTCAACAGAACCAGGCCATCATCTACATGAAGGTACTGTACCCTAACTGAAAACAGTGCTGAGACAACTGTATGTTGTGACAAGGCAGAAGATAAACACAATGTTGAGACAAGTTTTTGAAGACATTTGGTGCATTTCATTGCTTTTTTTTTTTAGAAACTGATATACAGTTCACACACAAAATTCATATAATATAAAAGTGCATATGCCCAAATGTCAATGTAAATTAGACAGATTTCATTACAAGCTGTTCTGTTGAAGGAAGATATTACTATATAAGGCCTAAAAATGGGCATCAGGTAAATGTAAACTGGAGTACGTGTGTTATTGAGGGTATTGCATAGTTTATCTTTTATTGCTGCTCCATTGGATCAGCAATATTTGCACAAGCTGTGCCCAGTCCAGATTTTACAGCTCTGGCCTGGGTCTGGTGATGTGGGTTTTACCCATACCCCACTGCATGTGGCTTAGTAGTATACTGTATAGATGGCTACAAAGTCTAAGCCATTGAAGGCTGAAGTTTCAGAAAACCATTATGCTAAAAATATCAAGACTCATTCCCTCCCTCACTCCCCAGTCACAATTAATCCTCTACCAAAGTCATGCTTAAATGCTGGTGCCTCTACATCCATGCCACTAAGCTTTTAATGCCAACATGCTTCTTCAGCTGTGACCAATTCCATGTGTGATCTGCTCAACCCTGGCTTTATAAATGTATTTAATTATTTTTAGAGGGGCTCCTGGTTGTGACCAATATCAAACAAACAACTGAAGTCCAGTGTGCCCCCCCCAAACTGCCCAAACAGGCCTGCAATGGAGGATTTTTTATTTTATTTTATTTATTTATTGAATAGAATCAGAATTACAATCCTTTGAGTCACAGACTCTTTTGCAAAGGCTCCACGTCAGATACAGGCGATGGAGGGTAAAACAAGTACAGGAATAAACATACAAACAAGCATTATTGACATTACAGTACTGGAGACACAGTCCAGGTATTAAATTAGATAAACTGGTGATAGACGTAGGCAGCAGTCTGAAGATCACTTGATAGAAAAAACATGAAGGCAATGCTTTTTCCATCTTTCATGTCCCAAATAGGGGCTCTTAGTTATCAAACTTTGGTCAAAATGTGAACATGCCAAACCACTACGTCAAAGTGGCCCCAATCTGTTTGGTCCTGCACTTTAAATAATGTAAAAAGTACCTTGCTGATCTGAGTTAGAGTCCAGCTATTTCATTTTCTGTTTGCAAAGACAATACTCCAGCTTCCTTGTCTCACATTTATAAAGTGCAGTCTGCTAGGTGTGGCTGGGAGCAAATCACTGGGAAAGTGATCACAGCTTTCCCCAAATCATAAACCAATTCAATGTGTGATCTGCTCAACTCTGGCTTTATAAATGTATTTAATTATTTTTTAGAGGGGCTCCTGGTTGTGACCAATATCAAACAAACAACTGAAGTCCAGTGTGCCCCCCCCCCCAGAACTGCCTGCCTGAGAATGAAGTTGGTATATTATTTGGAAAAATACAAGGCTGGGTCTTTTATTATGCAGTGTCCAGCAAAGATGGTATTGTCAAATGGCTTAATGAGATGCTGTGAGGTGCCTATGGGAACTTGTCATGTAGAAAGTTACAGGGACACAGTCATAAAAACTGGAACTACAGCTTTCAAGGAGTAATTAACTCGGGAGGAATGTTGGAAAGTCAACTCCACTATAAACTGAGCTAGGAAAAAAGTAAATAGGACAAGAAAAAAACAGAATTTTGTTTATAAAATGAGTTGCTAATTGCAACTGGTATTTTTATCATGTGCAAGTCAACTCCACTTCTCAAACTTAAAAAGAAATGTACATTTCATCACAGACTGTATTTACCAAGTACTGTGTCCATTTTAGTATATAAATGTTTAAGAAATACACGAAAGCTGTCTATTTTCCATAGAAGGTGAATCCTTAGTAGTTTCATCACTTAGTCTTTCCCTTTGAGACACCAGGTGACTCTGATAATCGTAATCATTAATCCCAGGTCGCATCTGGAAATGAGTGGATCCCACTCAGTATGTTTATCTGGTAAATCTCTTAAATAAATAAATACAAATTTGTTTATTTTTATTTATTTATTTATTTTTATTTATTTCAATCTAGGATTACAATACCTTTGAGCTGAGGCTCTTTTACAAAGGTTCCACATCAGCGTGTGCAACAGTCATCATTTTTAGTTACAAACATAAAGTCACTGACTTACAGACATGTAATAACCAGTACAAAGACTTGAGCTATCAGCAAGACAAGGGAGGGGTCAATGGAGGAGAAGTGAGGTAGGGGATCGAGGGGGTAGGAGGTGCAGGGGTAAGGGGAGTATGGGAGGTGGGTGGGGGCAGGGGCAGGAGTGGAGTTACGGGGGGAGGTGGGTGAGGGTGGGAGACTGTGCAGCCAGGGGGCCTTGTCAAGGGAATATGCCAGGTAAGGTGTTAGGGGTGCAAAGACTGATTATAAGTGCTGGGTGCTGGGGCATGTGCAGCTGTTGTTCCAAGGGCTTTTAAGTCAGTTTGAAGGCATTAAGTATTTTCTGTTTTCATACTCCTTAAAAAAATATAGGGATTCCACAGACTTGTGTTCCTAGGTCCAGCTCCCAAACTGGTGAATCGTATTTCAACATAATAGATCCACCTCATGCCCCTCCCACATGAATAAAAAAAAGGTGGTCTAGATCTTTAGGAGCTTCTTGGGTGGAAGAGGGTTGGATCTTACTTCCCCCAAAAAAAGCCCAATGCTGCCTCCCACTACTCAGGTTCCAGTTCTTGTACCACCCATTTAAGAAAGAAAGTAGTACCCTGCAACCATTGAGTAAAATATGTACACATTGGAAGAGAGAAGGGACCAGGGGGACATGATAGAGTTCTTGAAGTACATGAAGGTGTTAAATAGGTGAGGAGCAGTCAAGGTGCTCCAAAGGAAGGAGGGGGGCAACTAGAGGGCATGGGTGGAAGTGGAGGTGGGGGAGATTCAGGAGAGAAAGGAGGAGGTGCTACTTCACTGAGAGAGTGGTGGAGCCATGGAATGTGCAGCCCAGGTGGCTGGTGGAGGCAGAGATGGTGGAGGGGTTCAAGAGGGGGTGGGACAGGTACAGGGGAAGGATTGTGGATGCAAAGTCCTGTGGAAGGGAGAAGCCAGAGAGTGTGAAGGGGCAGCAAGGTCAGCTCCCAGGGTGAGGGCTGACCAAACGAGCAGACACGAAAGACCGTTAGGCCTATTCTGCTGGCATTTTAGTATGTTATTTGAGGGCAGAAAACTTTTCTTGGAGGAGGTTAAGGTGGAGGAGACTATTTACACCTTCAGTCAGTTCCATGGACAGAAAACATGACATCACTCCTTTTGCACATGCAAAACTCCTGTAGGCTCCACCCACAGTCGTAATAAATCTTGCTGTAGCTGATATAAAGATTATTTTTTTTGATATTTTGTTCTGTTTGAGCTGTTCAACATAAGATGTTATTTCTTCTCTTCAGGAGTTGGGCCTATTAACATGGCAGAATCCAATAAACACCGTGCTCCCCTCATGGATGTAGAAACAATGTTCCAGAAACTAGTATCCGATATAATGATCTAAAGTTTGTTTCTCAACAAACAACAACAACTCTACAATATAAACTTATGGTGGGCTGCAACAGAAAATAAAACTCTTTTGAATGAACTGACCATTCAGGAACTGCAAGTTACTGTGAGACAGCGGGTTCAGACCATAAAGCAGCTACAAGCTGAGTTGGAAGACATTGAAAATCGTAGCTGCAGGAATAATCTGCATTTCTATGGTTTTCCAGAAGAGATGGAACTGAATAATACTATGTCCTTTCTTGTACATGTTCTGTCACAACTTTTAAAATTTTTGGAGTATCATGGCATTGTAATTAAATACTCACATCATTCTCTGGCACCTAAACCCCTGCCTAGTCAAAAGCCTCAACTGATTGTAGCAAGATTTCTTAATTTTGCACATACTGAAATGATATTACAGGAATCCTGGGAAATTGGACCTCTCATATGGCAAGAATATCAAATTCCCATCAACAGAGATTACTCAAAAGAGGTATCTGCAAAGAAACAAGCTTTCACTAATGCCAGGAGCATTATGCATCGTCTGGGCTTACAATTCAATTTGTGCTATCCTGCAATCATGAGAGTTTATTATAACAATACCTCAAAGGACTTTAGGCACCCCCAAAATCTCTCATGGCTCTTTTGGCTAATAACTGGATGCAAGCTACTCAAGAAACAAGAACAAATACTGATGTTAATTTACTAAATATCCCAGAGGCTATGGATACTACAACTGCTCGTTCCGCAAACTTACAAAAGAAAGACCAGGTAAATTCTGATACAGGTGCTCTGACTAACTTATTCTCCAGAAGGCAGTCTGCTCATTTATTAGAAAAATCAAATAAGCCTTCTACTCACAATAAACAGGGACACTGGTTTACCGGGATTGAGAAAGGGCATATTCCGTTTTGCACATTGTAAAAAATGGTATTGTCACCGGTGTCTGTTAAGCCAAAATCCGATTTTACCGGTGTTCGGTTTTGTGTACTTTATTTAAGAATTTTTTAACTCTGCTAACATGCATTTTAGTAATTTTGACCTCCACTATTGCACATCCTTCCATCCTTGTACCAATTTAAAGTTATTTTAGGTACAAGATGTGATGGCAGCAGCAACACTACAGCCCCCATCCCTAAGGTGTGATAGAAGCAGCATTATGACCCCATCCCTCAGGTGCGATGGCAGCACCAACAGCACTACGGCACCCATCCCTCTGGTGTGATGGCAGCAGCAACAGCACTATGACCTCCCTCCCTCAGGTGTGACAGAAGTAGCAGCACTGTGGCCCCCATCCCTTAGGTGTGATGGCAGCAGTACTACGCTCACCATTCCTCGGTGTGACAGAAGTAGCAGCACTGCGGCACCTACCCCTTAGGTGTGATGGCAGCAGTACTACATTCCCCATCTGTCAGTGGTGATGGCAGCACTACAGCCCCCACCCCTTTGGTGTAATGGTAGTAGCAACAATGCAGTCCACATCCCTCTGGGGTGATGGCAGTAGTGACAGCACTATGATCCCCTTTCTTCAACACCTGCACCCGACATGCACAAGTTAGAAATGACTTGGTCTCTTTGCTTGTAGTACTCAGATGTGAATTAATCGGAACCATCACTGCTAAGGTGGGCTACCTTTATTTTTTCCTATCTATAATTTAACTGCCTGAATTGGATTTCTGCCTGTGACACCGCTGACCAGGTTTAGGGAACAGACTTGGGTGTTGGAGGGCCAGCTGGTGGGTGAAGGCTTGAGTGTCCAATGACCACTCACCTTCTCCTGGGAGGGAGGGATGGTGGGTTCACAACTCAGCATTTGCTGGCCCCTGATGGAGGCCAGAGGCATGACAACATGTCAGCCCTCACTGCAGGAGGGAGCGTGTTGGACGTCAGCTTGTGCCTTGACATCATGTAGCCTGTCACACTCCCAAGAAAATGGGAAAACACCTGCTGACCAACTGAAGGACAGCTGTTGGTCCCTCCATAAGCCGGAAGCCCCAGACATGTGTCTGTTCTGAACCCTGCCATACCCAGGATACACAGGAAGCTCTTTAGGGCAATTCTCCTCCCCTGGTAGCCTCCTACAGGGGTAGGGGCCCACTCAATGAAGGGTTACTTTGGGTTACCTGGTAGCATAGCAGTAAGGGGCAGTGGATGGTGGTTGGGACTCAGTGGTAGGGGGCCTTGGCAGGCCTGAAGGAGTGAATGGCCAGGGGGTAGGAGGAGCAAAAAAAAAAAACTGCTTGAATTTGCTTCTTTGAAATACAGTGTCTTCACCTAAAAAATCCATAAGTGATTAGTGGAGGACGTTCAAATGGATTTATGCATCTCCCAGACATGTGGATGCTTTTTTTTTTACTTGGTGTCCATGAAAAGGGTGTCTCCCAGTTGTCATGTCTTTGTTCAGATGTGAATTGAGCACCACTCAGCCCACCAGCATCATACAGCCCCTGGGGTCTTACCATCTGTATGTCATTGAATGTGCTTTCAAAATCCACTGGCCAAACATAAGTATACTTAAATACTTAACATTGGCTTTTTGTTGAAGCATCTATCAGAAAACTTTTTGTTGTCACAGAGACTGAATCAGCAGGTGGGAGAAAAGGTGCAAATTATCAAATTCACCTAAATGGGGTGCTAACTGTGAAGTCTTTTCATAAGTAGTAAGGCAGTTTCTTCTTTGTGAACATACTTTCATTCAGACTAGTTTTCATTCAAACAACTGAGGATTTTGGATGGCCCTACTGATTATAAACTTGAATAAGCTAGTTGGTAACAGTGATCCTGCGTTTAGCAATCCACAACCTAGATGCTTATATGCAAAGAATACAATAAAAACCTGACTAAAATCTAAAAACAAGCTTATAAAACACATAAAATGTACCTGAACATTTATCTTCACCTATACAAAATCATTGCAGCCCAAGTAAAACTCAGGTAAATTGCATGGTACCCTAACTACTATTCTGTGATGTAGTAAACATATATTGGTATTTTTTTTATATCCTTTGTAAAGCAGGTAAGGCCCTCTAGGCAGAACTGTCTGTTTTCAGGAGTGACCTAGAAGCATTGGGGAGGTTAAGTGACTTGCTTGGAGTCACACAGTGTGCAAGTGGAGGTTGTGGGAATCAAACCCAGGTCTGCTGGATGTACCCAGTTCATTCACTGTTTGTTACTCTAACCACTAGGCATGGGTGTTTAAACCGAATGGCAGATTGCAACAAAGTAGTGCGGGTGATTTCCTTACTGACTCTATATGCAGCAAAGCAGAAAGAATGCAAAGCACAGCAGCATTCATTTTAAAATGCTGAAATCTGGGCCGGCCCACTGGCGCTGCGGTAGCACTATTGCTTGCAATGCCAGCAACCCAGGGTCAGAAGCAAACTCGAGTTGCTGGAGGTATGGCCAGGGGAGTAGGATCGAGCACCTGGGGGACTGCCCTCCTCCTCCTCCTCCTCCAGGGAGGGTGGGGTGCAGGTCCTGCTGCTTTACCACTGCCTGTGTGACCACCTGTGGTGGTGGTGCAATGGTGCTGCAGAGTGATCAGGAGGGGACGACGCTAGCCAGGATCTGTAGCAATGGCATGTTTCTGTGTGACCTACCTCCTTGGATCTCCTGTAGTGCCGGTGCCCTCAGGGACAAAGACCAGAAAGCCAGGAACAATCACCCCACATTGGCCACTGGCAGAGGGACCAGGTGCTCCAGACTTCATAACCAGGCTCCGTGGGGGACCCACTGACTGCCCGACACACACTAGGAGTGTGGAGGGGTGACCTGGGTCCCTCCCTTCCCACCTGGGGGTAGAATCCAGGCAGGATAGGGCAGGACTGCAGGAGCTCCTGAGCATTAGCTGGGGGTGAAGCTAAGGGATAGCCAGCCTAGGGATCTCTGAAAAGTGGAGACTGATGCTGTGAGAAGGGGACATAGAAAGAGAAAATAAAAAAAAATGTAAAAAGATGCTGAAATCTTAGAGATTCTGTGCAGTGAAATGCAATTTCCGTGAGGCACCGGTACAAGAATTCAAAATCCGCAAACCAAGCAGGATTCCGTGATTGTTACCGGTGTTACCGGTAAAAATGGAAAACCAGGGTCCCTGACAATAAAATACATTGTAGCAGCCCTATTAGAAGTCATAGTCCTGCTAAACATCTGACTTCCTAACCGGATCTGTCTTCAGCTCTTCCTTTATAAAACAGGTATGCGCCTTTAAGAGCCATATCACCAACGCTGAGTATTTCACAACAGGAGCAGTATTCAACTGTGCAGGATTGTTCCCCTTCAATATCTGTGATGGAGTCTACCACAGAACATCAGCAGATGTCTCTTTGGCTGATATTGTGGTAAGCTCCCCACAGAAAAGTTTGGAACCCTCAAAGAAACTTCGCAATAAAGACCGATAGAACCTGAACTCCTGCTCTGCAAAGTCGCCAAATTCAAAATTGTTTGCAGCTTCAGGTAGCTGAATATTTTATTGAAGTAACTCTCAGAATGTTGTTCTAGGTTTCTTCCAAGTTCCTCCAATGATTTTAAGGGATGAGAAGTGCATTATTTTATTATGTCTACCCAACTTTAACATTGCTCTTTAATTCCCTTATATATCTGTGAACTGTGGAGTACAGCTGTTACCCCAGTCCTGGCTGCCTGATATCTTTTAACTGAACTGATCAACCGGATCGGGTTTCTGATTGTACACTGTCTCTGGCTTATCATTTTGAACAGAGTTCAGACTCTTTCAAATTTCAGGTTACCTTGCAATGGGGCTCACATTAGCACATCAGATGCAACATAAGCAGAATACTATGGCTTTACCAGAATCTCTGAACTGCAGTAGATGGCTGTTACCCTGATCTCGGCTGTGTAGTATATTTTAGCTGATCTGTTAACTGGATTGGGTTTCTTGTTGTACACTATCATTGGTTTGTCTTTTAGATCAGAGTTCAAACTGTTTGGAATTTCAGGTATCTGTAATTTTTATTGAAATCGCTTTGAGGACATTGATATAATCATTTAAGCTCCTCCTATGGTACCAAGGGGTGAATAGTGCAGTATTTTAGCATGGATACCCACTGTTGCATTGCTCTCCATCTTCCTTACTTATCTGTGACTTTGGGAGGATGGCTGTTACTCTGATCCTGGCTGCCCAATACCTCTTGTTTGACTTGTAGTTTAACTCAGGACTTTAGTGGTATACTACTGTGTGCATGTTATTCAGATCACTTGCGCTGATTATTAATATTTTTTGGTGTTATGTGCTGTTCTTTCTCATGTTACAGTATATTTTAGATAAAGGTTTAATGTTCATTTACTGCAGATAGTGTTTTTGGTGTTCTATATTTAAAGGAGCGCTGTTAACCCTTTTTGCATCATATTATTTCAAACTGAAAACTCACATTTTATGATTACTTATCTTCTCTAAAATTAATTGATGCTGCTGGTTGTTTTGTCTGCTTCCTTTCTTAGTAGAACTTGAATGTATGCACATGGTGTTATTATTCCTAGTCTTGTTTTATTTCAAATACTTGATCAAATACTTGATCTACATTTGTTGCACACTTTCTGAACATGATAAGCTCTCCCAACAATGAAGTCATTCTGGATGTGATAGTCTCCTCCCACTGCATCTTGAGTGACTAGACTGTGTTAGGTGTGTTCCGAGGTCCAGGAAAGATGTTGTTGGAGTTGATCGTGAAAATGTAAACAAACGTGTTTTAATGTAGTAACACCAATATGGTGGGCAGTCTAATCTTCACTTTTTAAAAGAAAAAAAGAAATAAGAATTAAACAACTAGCTACATCAGCAATCTCTATAGAATGTGAGCAATCATAAAATGTGTCTTTTAAACTTGGAAAAATTTGAGGCATAAGGCGACTGACAATGTCCCTTTAAAACATTGAACACGTTGTTTTTCTAATAGACAGGCTCAGCCTTTGATTTTATGTATATATCGTGAAGCACGCATTAAGCACGGGGCTTAATGTTAAGCTGCCGCCCCTTTAAGAGCACTTAGAACCTGTATGTATCTAATTGTTGCACTGCCTGGCAATGCCATGTTGACCTGTCAGTCAGAGATTTGTCAGTCTGGGGCTTGTCCTCATGAAGAGAACATCTACAGTACAGCAAATAAACCTGCCTTATTCTTTATTTTATGCGTCCGACTAGTTATTCAAACGGTCCAGATGGGGTCCTCACCAGCAGCAACCGAAGTGTCTGGTAGACCACAGAGAAGGTAAGGGGACTTTTAGTGGTGGACCATACAAAATACGCCACACATGGTGGAGAATGTGGGCATCTTCTTCTTCTGTCCAGACCCCCATCTTGCGTTGTCTGCATTGCTGGGTACCCCAAAGTCATCACCCCATTATGCTTGAACTATCTCAATGTTAATGTACCACAGTATTTGCTGCAGAGAAGAAAAAAATGAATTGTCTCCTGAACTGTGTACAAGCCTGCAGCCTTCCCCTAACATCGTGACTGAAAAAAAAAATAAATAAATAAAATTTTGTTCAAAATTGTTAGCCAGCTAAACAAATGGACTTTGAGCCAGTTATTTTTTTCCAAGTCTGAGCACCACAGAGCTGCAAATGGTAACCCCCAACCAGCTCTCACCTCATGGCAGAGCCTGCTTCAGTTTGCTCCAACAAATAAAACAGAGGGCTGCAACTGACAATGTGGAGTGAACTGATCCCTGACTCAATGTAGCAGCGCTCCCCTCATAGCAACAGAAGACAGCCGCCCAGCCAGCGCTACAAGGACCGCAGTTCCTTCACGGCCCTTCAACAGCTTCACGGAGCCCTTCGTCAGGCCACAAGCCTACTGCCTCCTGCTCAAGTCCATGACTCCTCAACAGCAGCGCCTAAATTACAGCCACAACAGACTGTTACCTCCCTTCAGCTAGTACTGCACCTGAAAAATGGAGTGATCTGCTCCACACTTGGGCCTCATGCAGTAGCTCTTCTCCTCAATGACTGCTGTGGCACACACAAGTGCTCGGAGCTCTGCTCCCTCCCGCATCGGCAGCAGGCCCACTCCTTGGCTCTCCAGCCAGCCAGTTCCACTAACAGCCACTCCATGAGTGAACATGGCTCCACCAGTTACACTATCCTCTACCACAGCTGCAGTGCTCTTCTCGCCACTGAAAACACACAGAGCTCTGCTGCTAATGCTTGGCCATACTACCAAAGTGCCATACATAAATTAGTGGGGGCAATGAAATAAAACACAGCACAGCAGATACTTCAGGCAGGGACCAGCCACAAAATACAAATAAAATAAGAAGTGCATCAAAATAAAAGGGGAGCACAGACAAAATAAAATGAAGCACAAGTGAGGGCATCAAATAAATAAAGCAGAGAGAGAGAGAGACAATAAATAAAATCGGGGGACAGAAGAATTTCTAATTACAAAGCCGGAGTCAACAGAAAGGAAAACATAAAGTAAAGCACAAGCTCAGTAAAACTACACAGAAAACAATCAAATAAATATAGAAATTTCCCCATCAAGCTTCTGTCATTCACCACAAAAACTCCAGCCATTTTCAGTCGGGGAAGAAGGCAGCAGGGCGGCAATCGCCATTTTGGACATTGCAGAGCAGCAAGGCAGCCTCGTGGAAGAAATCTTCCATCTGGAGTAGAGCAAAACAACCAGAAAGGAAGTGAACCTTGACCCTTCTGCTGGCGGCCATCTTGCTACAGTCAGGAACTACATGTCACAGTTTGGTGGCCACCTTGGGAAGGGCACAAATTGACCTCACTCCATTGAAATCAATGGGAGTCCTAGTGAAATGAATGGACACTGCAACAAAAAGCTGATTTTTTGCAACAAAACCTTTATTTAAATACAAACAACACAGAATTGAGTGGGAATTCTTTATTAAGACATCATTGATGAACTTTGCTACAAAAAAAAGTGTACTTTTGTCTACAAAAATTATTTTTGCTCGGCACTTCAACTATAACACAACGTTTTGTCTCCTACATGACGGCAACTCCTTCTCACCCGTACGATGTTTGCTCAGTGAAACGAAGCTCATCTCCAACCACAGTGTTGGATGATGACACAGATATGTGCACCGGAGCGTCCGGAGTCCTCCCTTCACCCACCTCAAGGGCCTGGGGCTACAAAATTGAAACAATCCTCCATGACATCCAGTCTTCTATTTCCTCTCAAGGAGCACCAGCTATGCAAGCTATTCAAGACAATCTAGCCTACATTAAAGCCACTGCACCACAGTCCATGGTCCATACTAGCCTACAACCAGTACCCTTCTCAGCCTTGCCTCACCAAGACGCTGTCGACTGGCTGGAACAATTCCAAGCATGGATTTCCTTCAATGGTTTGCCTGATCCCTTGCGCATCTCCAATGCTTTGCGCTTGCTTCTGAGAGGGACTTCCATTTCCTGGTTCAACGCACTTCCAGACCAAGTCAAAGCAGATGCTGCCACACTGTACGCAACCGTCAAAGCCCATTTTCTCCAAGCACACGTACCCTGGTTATTGGAGCAACAGCTGTGGGATCGCACTTTGCAACCCTCGGAATCTCTCAAAGCCTTCACTGTGGACATGGAGACTCGATGCAAACTTCTACAGAAATCAAAGAAAGATCAAGTAACAGCCTTTGTCCCGGGATTGCCTCCTCAATTTCATACCTATGTCATACAGCAAAAGCCAACCACCTGGACAGACACTATCCAAGCTGCTCGGCTAGCTCAAGAGTCCATTTCAATGTTCTAGTCTGCCGATGCTCAGGTGCCCCAAACCTCACAACTGGCTGCACTTGCCACATGTGTTCAACAGCAACAAGCAATGATCGACAAGTTTATTTCTACTGTCAATACCTTACACATCAGCTCAACTGCCTCTATGGCAAATCCTAATGCTATACAACCACCTTGACAGTGACCAGATCCACCTCCACCTTCTCGAGAGCCTGTGACTTGCCAGTAGTGTGGATTCAGGGGACACACTGCCGCTGTCTGTTAAAAATGAAAATATTACCATGGGATGCAAGAGGACCACAGACACCCACCACAGTGCAATCAACATGATAACTGCAACTACTCCCAGGATCAGGGAAAAGTACACCACCCAACAGACTAGGGGCTTTTGTTGGGCAGGGGAACACAGCAACTGACCACCCCTCTGACCCTCACAATTCAACCAAAACACTTCCTCCAACTGCAAACTCTGGCACACACTCACTTCTTGGAGCAAAGGTACCTGTCATCCGCTCACCTCTCCTAGCAAACTATGTACCGGTAACCGTCAGAGATTGGTCTATGCATGTCTTGGTCGACACTGGAGCAGAAATATCAGTTATCAACAGCGGTATTCTAAACAACCAAGCTATTCATCACATACCTAATGTCTCTCCAGCCGACATACAGTACATTATCACAGCAAGTACAGATACAGTACCTATCACAGGCATGGTCCATCTCAGGCTCCACTTTGGCTCACAGCAAGCTACTGTCAAATTTTACATAGTGTCTGATCTTCAACCTGCAATAATTCCAGGCCTGGACTTTCTCAAAGCTCACAAAGCCATCCTAGACTTTGCCTCAAGCAAACTGTTGCTGGATCCTTGGAGGCAACTCGCAGCTATAGACTCAGTCACCATGCCTTCTCAGTCAGAAATGGTTTTGATTGCCAAGATTCGAGGTGAACCACTTCCACAAGGTGTTGTTGGCATTGTCACAGGATCCCCTGCACTGCATTCATCAGGTCTCCTTCCGGGAAATACCTTATCAGCTGTGCATGATGGCGCAATCTTCCAAAAATGCTGCAACTTCACAGATGAGTCAGTGGTCATTTCAAAGGATGCCAACATTAGAAAGTTTGTCTCCTTGTCTTCAGGGGACCAGCTTCATTTCATGCAAGAACCTCAGGCTGGTTCCACCAACTCTGCTCCTGCCAATTCTATCATGACCACTCCAACTTCAACAGAGTTACCCCTCAGCCAGCGACTATCCTCTTCCAAACTTCCAGCATCTCCAACAGAAAAGCAACAACTTTTGAAATTCCTGGACAATTACCCGGATGTCTTTGTCAGTTCAGATAACAATCTCAGATGCTGTGATATCCTGCAGCACACCATCAAAGTCAGCCCAACCAGAAACCAATCCATCAGCGAGCCTACAAAGTGGGACATAAACAGAAACAAGTCCTCGAGGACATAATCAAAGACATGCTTGACCAAGACATAGTCAAAGAATCTACAAGCCCCTGGGGTGCACCTTGCTTGCTGGTGGTAAAAAAGGACAAAGGGTATCGTTTTGTGGTAGACTACAGAAAACTCAATGCCTACACAGTGCAGGATGCTCATCCCTTGCCTACAACCGAAGATGCTTTACAGAGTCTTGGTGCAGCCAGTCCTGCTTACTTCACCACTCTAGACCTTCAGAGTGGGTTCTATCAAGTTTCCATTGATCCAGCTTCTCATCCATACAGAGCATGGTGCTGCCACTTTAGACTTTTCCAGTTCAAACACCTGCCTATGGGTCTTTGGCACAGTCCAGCCACATTTCAGAGTGTTATGGAAGCTGTACTATGTGGGTTGTCTTGGAAAGTTTGCCTAGTCTACCTGGATGATGTGATTGTCTTCAGCAGAACTTTGACAGAGCACCTCCAACATCTGCAAGAAGTGTTCGAACGTCTCAGACAAGCCAATCTCAAGCTTTGCCCAGAAAAGTGTTGTTTTGCGCAGCATCAAATTCATTACCTGGGACATGTGGTCAGTTCTCAAGGCATCTCTCCAGATCCAGACAAGTTTTCAGCAGTCAAAGACTATCCAGAGCCTAACAATCTCAAAGACCTTCTAGCTTTCTTGGGCTTGTCTGGCTTCTACGGAAAGTTCATTTGCAACTACGCCAAGATTGCAGCTCCACTGTACGCCCTCACTAAAAAGGGATGTGACTATAATTGGACTTCTTAATGTAAAGAGGCCTTTGACACCTTAAAACAAAACCTAATCTCTTCTCCAGTATTGGCATACCCAAGGTTTGACCAACCATTCAAGCTCTACTCAGATGCTAGTTCCTTTGCAGTGGGCACTGTGCTCTGTCAAATTCAAGATGGAACAGAACGAGTTGTCTCCTATGCTGGGCACTCCCTTTCCTCAGCTGAGCAGAACTATGGCATCACAGAGAAAGAATGTCTAGCCATGGTATTTGCCATGAAGAAATTTGACTGCTACCTTCGCTACTCCTCCTTTACAGCTATTGTTGATCACTCTGCCCTCCGATGGTTATTTGAAATGAATGAGCCAGTAGGCAAATTCACCTGATGGAGTGCCATACTGAAATCCTACAACTTTGAAATTCAATACAGACCAGGTCGAGTTCACTCAAATGCTGATGGTGTAAGCCGGAGACGATATCCCTCTGCATCCTCCTCAACAGATGAAGAATCCTGCTTACAAGCTCTTCCCTTCCATGCCATGGATGTGCTCCCTGTGGACACTCCTATAGCACCACAAGTTGCTTTGCTGCTACCAACTGCCTCCACAGAGAGACACACAAATCCTCAGTTATTGCAAGCAGCTAAACAGCTTCTCATCTCCTCTACATCTGATTTATCCCTGGCAACTGTTAAAATGCAACAAAAAACGGACACTCAATTTACAGACCTAATCTCCTACTTAGAGTCCGGAACCTTACCACAACAACAGAAACATCGCCAAGATGTACTTTTCTTTGCTTCGCAGTACTTCCTCAATGACGGTGTGCTCTTCCACATTTGGACCAAGGAAGGCAAGGGTCATCGCACAGATAGAACTCATGTACAGCTAGTTGTGCCAGCCTCTCTCATCCCTCAGGTTCTTCTCTCCACTCATGCCTCTCCACTTTTGGGAGGTCATGTAAATACACAAAACTGTGGAAAAGTTCACTTCTTCTGGCCACACATGAACAGGGACATTGTTCAATTCATAAAATCCTGCCAGCCCTGCTCCCAGAGAAAGCCTCCTGCCAAACCAACAAAGGCACACATTACCCCAATGCCTGTAGCCACTGAACTATTCCGAAGAGTTAGCACTGACATTCTTGGGCCCTTGCCAACATGCTCTGACTCTGGCAACAAATACATCCTTGTCTTTGTGGACTACTTGACGAAGTATTTGGAACTCATCCCCCTAAGAGACATTGAAGCCTCCACTTTGGCAAGTGCCTTTTTCACTACAGTCATTTGTTGTCATGGTACCCCATCATATCTACATTCAGATAGAGGCACTAACTACCTGTCCACCATTGTCCGAGAAACTTGCAAACTTCTCGACATAACAAAGACACATACCACAAGTTACCATCCACAATGCAATGGACAGAGTGAAAGAATGATGTCCACCATTCTCAGCACACTCTCCAAGTATCTGGATGAGACTCATGACACCTGGAACCGGTTTGTTCCCTTTGTGCAGTTTGCATACAATACCAGCCCTTGTGTCGACAGCACAGAATACACCCCCTTCTTCTTAGTCCATGGACGTCATCCAAGAACTCCACTGCACAGGGATCTATCACTGCTAGAGGTGCCCAAGTCAGCTTCTTCTTTCATTATCCCTCTTCTGGAACAGCTGGAACTTGCCCGATGAGTTGCAATCACCACGTTGGGCCAAAGAAAATCGGCAATGAAAAAAATGTCTGCAGCCAAGGCGCTTGAGCCTTCATTCTCTGTTGGGGACATTGTTTATTTTTACCAATCTGTTCTTGTTCCGGGCACCACCAAGAAACTGCTTCACCCCTGGACTGGTCCCTTCTACATTGTAGAAAAGCTTCCTCTGGTCCACGTACATCTGCGCTGCAAGTCAGATGGCAAGCTGGTACACAACAAAGTCCATATAAACTGACTAAAGCATGGGTACCTGAATAACAACCTTCCAGATGACCCCAGTCCTCCCAGAAATGAAGCTGCCCTTGAGCCTGCCATCCTCTCTGAAGCTGAGATCCCTCCGGACAACCTGCATCTCATTCCTATAGCTCTTCCCACTCCTGACACTCTCCAGCCAGATTCCAGTTTACCAGATGATTTTCCTGGGACTTCCTCTTCTTCTCAACCTTCTTCTTCTCAGGACTCTCTTTTACACACCACTGTGTACCAGATCAAGAAGATCTTAAGAAAGAAGTTTGCCAATGGATCCTGGACTTACAGAGTAAAGTGGTGTGGATTCGATAGTGGGCAGAACTCCTGGGTCACTTTTAATGACCTGACCCCCTCCTGTCAGGAACTAGTGCAATCCACGCATGCCTCCATTTCCACCGATGAGAAAAGTCGACGGAAGTCTTGAACTTTTGTTACCGGACTCAGTGAAATGTGTTGGGACTAATTCATTTTCTGATTTAACTGTTTGCAGTAAATATCTCGTTGTACCTGTCTTTTATGCACCTGTTGCCATGGTACTATTTACCTGCACTAATGCTTTTTCCCCTTAGGGATGTCTTATCTATATTAATGGTTTTTCCCCCATTAGGAATGTCTCTTTACATGGACAGTCCACCTGTTGTTTATGCAACTGTCATTAAAGTGCGAGCCTGCATTCTGGGTATCCTCCTGCTGCTACCCTTCCCTCTCTTCCCTTTTCCTTCCCCCACACTTTAGCGCTTGTGGCATGACCAAGTCTCAAATACTACTGTGTCTGCCTCCTCTCTGGTGCTACTCTGACTGGTCTCCAGTGTAGTCCAGGTTCTTTCCTCCCCGCCTTCCTGCAGTGGAGTACTGTTCTGATTTGTGAACTCTAATGCCTAGTAACGCATGAAAATGTTTTTTTTTGCCTTAAAACCTTTACTTAAAATATTTTTTAGAAACTGTTTATAGATTTATTGCTTGTTTGAGTGGTGCTCACATTCATTGTTCCGGCGGTGATGTGAAGCACACATTAAGCATGGGGCTTAATGTTAAGCTGCTGCCCCTTTAAGAGCACTTAGAACCTGCATGTATCTAATTGTTGCACTGCCTGGCAGTGCCATGTTGACCTGTCAGTCAGAGATTTGTCAGTCTGGGGCTTGTCCTCATGAAGAGAACATCTACAGTACAGCAAATAAACCTGCCTTATTCTTTATTTTATGTGTCCGACTAGTTATTCACACGGTCCAGATGGGGTCCTCACCAGCAGCAACCAAAGGGTCTGGCAGACCACAGAGAAGGTAAGGGGTATTTTAGTGGTGGATCATACGAAAAATGCCACAACATCTTTTATTTTCCTATGGTTGATGCTATTTCATTGGTGTATGGCTACCTCAGGTACCCTAATAAAGACTCCTTATGGGTTTATGTATATTATTCTGTGGTGGATCTGTATTAATTGCTCTTAAGGATTGAAGGGGCACCTTTAGGAATTTTTATTTAATTTACATCCTAAAGGAGTTTTTTGCTTTGCTTGATTATATAGATACATATTTACTGGCATACCGACAGCACAGCCAATGGAATACCATTAAGACCATCACAGGAACATTTTTGGCAGTTCGCTGTGATGGTCTCCATGTATTCTGACATTGTTGCCGCCGGGATGTTTGCCCTTCTCCTTGAACTAACTCTAACTGGAGTTAGTAATCCTTAATGCAGGCATATGGGGGTGAGGCTCCCCACAGAAAACACTTGTTCCCTCAGTGACGGCACAATACCAATTGATGGTATTGTGCTGTTGCTGTGCTGACGGTCAACAAATTTCTTGTTGCCGCGGCATAGTGGAACCATATTTACTAGTGCTGTTACAGTTCACAGATGGTTGGACTCATTTTAATAGCCAACTTTTATCTGTAGTTTTTTTGTGGACTCACAAGGCTATATTAATATAACATTTTATTGGTGTATTTCATACTCTTGTTACATAAATAATTACTGACCTTATATTTTTAACAAGCCTATCTAATGTCACTGTTTTTCGGTTAGGTATATATACTATTGTAGCTGAGTCATTTTTTTTTAGCTACAGCTGAAATATGATATTTCATTAGCTATTGTCATTGGATAAAATTTATATTCTATTCCTTCACATACTTAATGTATAGATGGATTGAGGATTGTATGATGGTTCTGACTATATAACTTTAGTTAAGGTTTAATAAGTGTATCTTAAACTGTGAGTTGTTGATATATATATACTGGGCTTTAGTGGGAAGTGGGACTGTTTATTTTCCCCTTCCCCACAGTTTTCCTCATGCCCTGATGTGCAGAGTGGTGGTCTTGATCCTTGTTTTGACCGACCAATATCCCTCTGTTCATCCTGAATGACTGGATTTTTGTTATTAAACTGGTTTGTGGTGTTATCTTTAGTATGTTCCTGGTTTGGTATCAAGAGATCTAAATGCTGGACATTAGGAGACCTAATTATATTTATTTTTTCTATGCCTTTACTGTTAACTGTTCCCATATACCATACATTTACCTGTTATGTCATTGTCCTCCTTCTTAAATGTTTCATCGCTGGATGTCCTGAGTTCCCTGCCATATCACATTTAATTATAATACTGTTTTGCTAGCTACTTTAATGGCTGACCTACTAATGTTTATATGGAACATCAGGGGTCTCAATGCAACTGGCAAACATAAACAGAACCTAAATCATCTTAAAAGACATAAAGCCCAAACTGTTTCTTTACAAGAGATCCAATTATTATATGAGGATAATGACAGATTACAATGGGACTGGGTAGGCAGGTAATAGCAGTCTCAGTTACCTCAAAAAAATGAGGTGTTGCAAGTTTAATTCATAAGAATCTAAAATGGAAACCCACTTCTATCCTGAGAGATCTCCAGAGCAGATGAGTGATTGCACTTGCAGACACCACATCTGGCCCATTACTGTTAATTAATGTTTATGCACCAAATAATGATGAACCTGAATTTGTTTCATAATTTGGCACAACAATTATATGTCTTCAGTAAGTCTAACATTCCCATTATATTTGGTGGTGACCTCAATTTAACTGTAGATTCTTCTCTGGACAGGAGTAATTCAGCACTAGACCCGCACCAAAGACGTACTGCCGCACTCTCTCTGCTGATGAGAGATATAAGACTCTCTGACATATGGAGACTATTTCACCCAAGAGATAGAGACTACACTTACTTTACTACTCATCGGTTCATCAGTCTTATACTAGAATTGATTATTGGCTAGCTTCCCCTTTGATTACACAAAATGTGGCTGATTCTTCCATTTTGCCCCTACTTATTTACGACCATTCTCCAGTTAAGCTACATCTACTTTGGGTTCCCCTCCCCTTTGGTCTTTGGCTTGCTGCCTGGACCCCCTTGTACTAAAAGATCCTGAATTTTTGCCTGGAACTGACACAAATTAATAGACTTTCTTTCTCTTAATGAACTTGCAGATACCACAGTGGGGATAACATGGGAAGCACTGAAGGCCACTCTTCATGGTAAAATCATTAGTTACGTTGCCCACAGACAGAAATCCAGAGAACATCTCCTTAATTAACTTGAAAAAACACTCAAAAATAAAGAAGCTCAGTATGCAGCCTCACTCCATCAGGATCCCAATTCACCCTTACATTATGAAATTCTTCAACTTCAAATAGAAATTAATGAGTTCATTTTTTGTAAAACAGAAATCACTATTCTTCGGATTAAACATAAATATTGGGAAGGGGTAAAAAGGGTGGTAAACTCCTAGCCTATCACCTTTGGTCCCAACAAATGGAACATCATATAGCTGGTATGCAGGATGCATTCTGTCAGATCGGTGCAGATTCCTCCTCTATTAATCGTATTATGACAACTTTTTATAAACAATGATATACTTCCCACTTTAATCCAAATTAAACATCTATTAAAAATTTTTTGGAAAAGTTAAGTCTTCCATGTCTTCCATCTGAGTTATCAGATATACTTGAAAAGCCATTTATGATGAACATACAAACATATGAAATTGCCAGCAGATACAGGCCTCACGGTCTATCAAGGCTGCTTGAGTGTGCAGCTAGCACCTCATCTCTCAGCTGCCCCTCCTACCCACTCTTCCCAGTATCCCTTCCCCTTACCCTGTCCCAACCCCTCTTGAAATTATCCACTGTCCTACAAGACACTATCTCATCTGGTAAGTTGTTCCATTTGTCCACCACTCTTTCATTGAAAATATGTCTCCTCATCTCTCTCCTGAATCTTTCCCCCTTCAGTCTCAGTCCATGCCCCTCTCATGTCCCTCCCTCTTCTCATCTGGAAAATCCCTTCTGTGTTGGTCTTGTTTATCGCTTCAGATACTTAAAGGTCTCAATCATATCCCCCTTATCTCTTCTCTCCTCTCCTCCAGTGAATACATATTGAACTCTCCCAGTCTGTCCTCATAGGGCTTGCTCTCTAATCCCTGGATGATCTTTGTGGCTCTTCGGTTCACTTCTTCCAACAATCTGATGTCCTTCTTCAGGAATGGATGCCAGTACTGCACACAGCACTCCAGGTGGGGCCTGACCAATGAGCTATAAAGGGGCACGATAACCTCCCTCCTTCTGGAGGAGATCCGTTCATAATCACCCCAGCATTTTGTTGGCTTTTGCTACCACCTTCCTGCACTGAGCAGAGTTGTTCATGGTCCCTGTAATGATCACTCCTAGGTCTTTCTCCTCTTTGGAGTTCCCCAACTGTACCCCATTCAAGTGACGACCCCTCCCCTAGTTCCTGGCTCCAAAGTGCAGAACTTTGATTTGCACTTCTCGATGTTGAACCCCAACTGCCATGTTTCCACTCACTCTTGCAGTTTAGTCAGGTCCTTCTGCAACCTCTTCCACCCCTCCACATCATCAACCACAGCTCCCATTTTGGTGCCATCTGTGAACAGACTGATCCTGCTCCAGATCCTGTGTGAGATATCTGCAATAAAAATTCCAAATAGCACCAGTCCCAGTACCGGTCCCAGTGGTACCCCACTCGTTACTGCTCTCGGTGATGAGAGGTCCCCCACCACCATCCTTTGCTGCCTTCCCTTTAGCCTGTTTGTGATCCATTTCACCAGTTTTGGTCCCACTCCCACATATTCCAGTCCCCCCAACCTCCTATGTGGCATTGAATCAAAGGCCTTGCTGAAGTCTAAATACAGGACATCCATTGCATGGCCCTTGTCCAGTTCCCACCTCACCCAGTCATAGTACTCTACAAGGTTTGTCTGGCAGGATCTGCCCACTACAAACTATGCTGTTGACCATCCTGGAGACCATTTTCCTCCAAGAAGCTTACTAGCCTCTCTTGTAGGATGGTGTCCATAAGCTTTCCCACGATCAATGTAAGGCTCACTGGCCTATAGTTTCCTGGTTCATCCTTTGGGCCACTTTTGTGGATGGGCACCACATGGGCCATTCTCCAGTCCTGTGGTACACATCCTGTGTCCAGGGAAGTATTGAACAGGTCAACCAGTGGCTCTGCCAGGACCTCTGCCAACTCCCCTTGTACCCTAGGGCAAATGCCATCAGATCCAGTTGTTTTGTCCACCCTTAATGCCCTCAACCCACCCAGCACCCTGCTTTCTGTAATCCCTACAACTGTCATCTCCCCCTCACACCCCTTGTCTGGGGTATCAGACCTCCCTCTTCTCCTATGTGAATACAGAGCAGAAGTATTCATTCGGTGCCTCTGCCTGCTCCACCTCTTTCTATACCCACCCCCCCATCCTTCTTAATCCTCACCAGCTGATCCTTGCTCCTTCTTCTGTCTCTGATGTAGTGGAAAAAGTTTTTATCTCTACTTTTGATTCTCTGCACCAGTCTCAGCTCCCTGGATGCCTTGTCCACCCTGGCCAGTCTGGTAACCTCCCTGGACCTCTCCATGTACTGCACATATCCTTATCTGCACCCCTCCCTGATTTTCTGTACTTCAGAAATGCTTTCCTCTTGGCCCTCACCCCTTCCATAACCTCCTGTGTCAGCTAACTGTGTTTATTTGCCCTTATCTTTTTGCTTTTCTTCATAGTACAAGACTCCATAGCCTCCACCAGCCATTCCTTTATGATGTCCCATTTCTGGTCTGTGTCCATGTGTGGTTGCATACCTGCCAGGTGCCTGCCCAAAATCTCCCCGATCTTTTTAAAATCCACCCCCCTGAACTGAACCAGCCTTCTACCCATGCCCCCTATTTCCCTTACTTCAGGAGGGATGACTTTACCAAAATAGGTGAGTGCCTAAGGAATGCACTAGCAAATAGGCAGGAAGGAGGGGTGGAAGAACAATGGGGAATAATAAAAACTGCCATCACAGAGGTAACAAGCCTTTGAGTGAAGCAAATAAACAAAACAAAATGATGTAAGAAACCACTATGGTTCTCAAAGGAGGTGGTAGTGAAGGTTCAAGAGAAAAAGAAAGCATTCAGAAAGTACAAGGAATCACAGAAGGAGCAGGACAGAGAATTGTATCAGTTAAAGCAAAAGGAAGCTGGGAAGGCAGTCAGAACAGCAAAGGCCTGAACTGAGGAAAAGATAGCCAACTCAGTTAAGAAGGGGATAAAACCTTTTGAGGTACATCAGGAGGCGAAGGAAGACTAAGGGAGGGATAGTGGAGGCTTAATAAAGGGAGGGAAGGTGGGCAGAGGTGATGGTAAAAGGCAGAGATACTAAACAAATATTTTTGCTCAGTATTTACAAACGAAGAGGGGGAGGTACCTAAAACAAACAATAGAAACACTCTGGATACAGAAGTTGATACCAGCCCATTTACAGAAGAAAGGGTTCTGAAAGAACTCTTAAAACTGAAGGTGGACAAAGCAATGGGGCCTGATTGGATTCATCCCAAAATACTAAAAAAACTAAGGGCAGAACTAGAGACACCACTGACTACACTCTTTAACAAATCATGGGAGGATGGGGTGGTACCTGAGGACTGGAGGAGGGTAAATGTGATTCCCCTTCACAAAAGTGGGAGCAGGGCAGAAGTAGGAAACTACAGACCTGTTAGTTTAACCTCAGTGATAGGGAAAATAATGGAATCACTTCTGAAGGAAAGAATTGTCAAGTACCTAGAGGCCAGAGGGGCACAGGACCCAAGGCAGCATGGATTCACAGCGGGAAGGTCATGCTAGATGAATCTAATAGATTTCTTTGACTGGGTGATCAAAGTTGTAGATCAGGGAGGGGCTGTGGACATGGCCTACCTAGACTTTGTAAGTCATTTGACTCAGTCCCACACAAAGATTAATATACAAGTTAGCCAGCCTGGAAGTGGGTCCCAAGATGATAGCCTGGGTAAAGAGTGGCTGGAGAATAGGACACAGAGGGTAATAGTAAATGAGTCCACTCTGAAGAAAGGGGTTGCTAGTGGGGTGCCATGAGGTTCAGTACTAGGACTGGTTCTCTTCAATGTCTTTATAAGCGACATTGCAGAGGGACTGGAAGAGGAAAAGTATGTCTCTTTGCAGATGACACAAAGATCTGCAACAGAGTTGATACACAAGGTGGGTGGAAAGGATGAAAAGGGACTCGGCAAGGTTAGAAGAATGGTCAAGTGTATGGCAGCTTAGATTCAATGCTAAGAAGTGCAAGGTAATGCACCTAGGAAACAAAAACCCAGGGGAAGAGTACACAATGGGGGGTGAGATACTAACAACAACAAAAATGGAAAGGGACCTGAGGGTAGTCATATCAGATGACTTCAAGGTTGGCAAGCAATGTAAGAGGGCAGTAAGGTGGCCTGAGGGGATACTGGGATGCATAGGGAGAGGCATCACCAGTAGAAAACTGGAAGTTGTTATCCCTCTTTACAGACAGCTGGTGAGACCCCATCTGCAGTACTGTGTGCAGTTCTGGAGACCCAATCTCCCCAAGGACATAGACAACATGGAAGCTGTCCAGAGGAGGGCAACTAAAATGGTGCAGGGTCTGCACCAGAAGACATTTGAAGAGAGACTAAAGGAGCTTAACATGTGTAGCCTTGAGGAAAGGAAGGAGAGGGGGGACATGATAGAAGCTTTAAAATACCTCAAGGGAATCAACAAAGTCCAAGAGGGTAGCATCTTTCAAAAAAAGAGGTGTGCAAGAACAAGGGGGCACAGTTTGAAGATGGGGGCTGCTCAGAGGTAATGTAAGGAAGTATTTTTACAGAGAGGGTTGTGGATGCATGGAACCGCCTTCTGGAGGAGGTTGTGGAGTCAAAAACAGTGGTTAAATTCAAGCATGCATGGGACAGTCATAAGGCAATTCTAGGGGTTGGGGGTAGAAAGAAGTAAGCTGCTGGTTAACTAGGATCCGCAGCTTATCCATTAAGTAGGGAAATGGGCAGAGTGAGTGGGCCAAGCGGTCCTTATCTGCCGTCAAATTCTATGTTTCTATGTTTCCCCATGTTGAGCGTGAACCACACCGAACAGTGATCACTCCCAGCTAGTGATTCCTCCACTTCTAGATTCCTTACAGCTTCCTCGTTATCCAGTACAAGGTCCAGAGTCCTTTTTTAACTGAATTGGCCCCTGGACCAGCTCTATCAGGAAGCTGTCTTGAAATGCTTCAAGACAGCTTCCTGACAGAGCTGTCTTGAAATGCTTCTAACAGGACCCACTCCCTTGCACTCATGGTGGATGGGGTGCCCCACTCCACCCATGATAGGTTGAAGTCCCTCCTCACCACTGTGCTCCCCTTCCTGCAGTCCTTCCTAATTTGTTCAACTAATTCTCTGCCCAGGTCGCTCCCCTGAGCTGGTGGCCTGTACACCATCCCACCATCCTCAGTGTCCTATTCTTTGCATTTTGGAACTGCATCCATAGTGCTTCTGTCCTCCCCTACTCCCCTTCCTCCTTTACGCACTTTATACCCTCCCATACATAGACCCCCATTCTCTTTAGCCCTATCCTTTCTGAATAACCTGAACCCTGGGATCATCATATCCCAGTCCTGGTACTGGGTAGCCCACATTTCCATGATAGTTGCAATGTCCACCCTCTCCACCATCAAGAGAGCCTGTAACTCTGCTGTTCTATTCCTTAAGCTTCTTGCATTTAGTGAGACCACCGTCCAGCCTGTCTCCTCTCTTTCCCTATCCCTATTCTTTCCCCCTTATCCCTCCCTGTGCTACTTTCCCACTGCCTTTATCCATAACTAGGGAGGTGAGCTCACTAGGCTCCCCTTTCTGGACCGTTTTCCAATCAGTGGTCCCCTTGCCACTCCTGCCTTGTTTAAATCCACATTTGTTGATATATATCCCTCTATTCACAGTTTTAGTACTCTCTTCCCCTCCCTGCTCAAATGTAACCTGTCCCTTGCATATAGGTCACTATTGCCTTAGATCCTGCCCCAGTCTGACACTAATTCATACTCCCTGATATGGCACCAATCCCTCAGCGACTCATTGAACTCCTCTATCCTTTTTTCCCTCACTGTACTCACACATGGTACTGGGAGCACCTCAAACCCCCCCATCTCCTCACACTGCCAACCCAAATCCTCGAACCTCCCCTTTACCACTTTACCACCTCTACCGTCTCCCCTGCCAAGTCATTTGTACCCATGTGCATCACTATGTAAGATTTCTTCCTCCCCTTCCATGTGCACTTGAGAAGTGCCTGCCCTGCCTTGCCCGTGGTCAACATATCCTCCACCCAGATACATCTGTACCTTTCTCCCCTTCTGCTCCACCTGACCCCCTTCAGTATAGCATCCATCAACATTAGTAACCCCTTCTTCTTGTCCTATACCCCCTTTTTCTGTTTTCGTTGTTCACATTTCCAGAGTCCACACTGCCCTGCTCCTTATTACCGCTATCTGCACCATTAGCGACTCCTACATCTTCCCCCCTGTTTCCTCATCTCCCTCTGCATCTACCCTGCTCTTCCCCTCCCCCCTTTTTTCTTTCCCAACCTGAATCCTGGACCTTCACTATCTTTCTTCTCTCCCCACGATCTCTGAATCCTCCTCTACCACCTCCGATGCAACACTGCAGACCTATTACTTGCTACCCCCACAGTGGTGCCCATCTCCTCCTTCTCCCTGCCCTGAGCCTTCCCTCCACTTACTGCCCCCCTGTTTTCCTTACTCCTATCCCCCCCTTCATATATCCTCACAGGATTTAGCCATGCCCTTCCTGCTCTGCTTCTTACAGCTACTCCTCTCTGGGGGTCCCTCCTGCTCCAGCCCTCCTCACCCTCTCCAGCTCCCTCCAGAGCCCCTGTACCTCCTCTTCCAGTCTGCTCAGCCTGTAACAAATTGGACAACCCCCCCAGTTTCCATACTATATTCATCCAAACAGTCACACCACAACCATTGCACTCCACTAGCCTCCCTGTGCCTGCCACCCTCACTCCATGGTGCCCCCATTCCACCCACTATTCTGATGTCTCCAGCCACCCTTAGTCATGCCCCTCCACTCCCCAGTGCGATCCCCCCATAATACCTCATTTTCCTTCCCTCCATTATTCACACTTAACTTAAACATAACCTCAATTTGTTATCACAGTCTTTACAGCAATAGCTGGATACCATATGTGACCCTACTAGCTTGCTTCTGAGTCCTTCTTTACCCCATTAGTCCCTAGCTTACTAGCTCAGTAACTCTAGTTAACACATTTATACATGACCTTGTCAGTTTGAACTTTAAACTTTCAACTTCAAATATGCAGTTACCCCTCCTTAACTCAGACTTGTCAGTTTGACTTTCAAACTTGCAACTTTAAAACATTTAAACCTTAGAATCCAACTAATAAAAACTTGAGTGTCTGAATTTTTCACCACCTGACTATTAGCTCTAAGAGTTAGCTCATATAGGAAGTTTGCAGCTCCCCAAGCCCCTCCCTCACAGCCTTCAAGCTCAACCTGCAGTAACTTTTTACTATTTAAGACAGGTTGATTGGGGGGCGGGGGCTTTTTTCAATCCATCCAGCCACAGTCCCCAGGCAAGCCAGCAACTGTTAAAACTGATTTAATCTAAATTCAAAAAACACCAGCAAAACTTACAAAAACTCAGAGAAAATTAAAATCTCAGAGATAAACTCACCTCATATTCACACTCCCCTTTACCTCTTTCCACAGCAAGTAGAATGAACAGACAATGCCTCAGCGAACATCTAAATAGAGATTCAAGCTAAAATCCAAACAAACTTGATTGGCAGCTCTGTTACTGGGCCACAGTCCCCAGACAAACTAGCAACTGTTAAAGAAAGATTTAGTCTAAATTCAAAAACCACCAGCAAAACTTTCTAAAAAAAATCAGAAATAGAAACAGAGAAACATAAACATTGACGGCAGATAAGGACCGCTTGGCCCACCTAGTCTACCTATTTCCCTACCTACAGGATAAGCTGCAGATCCTAGTTAACCAACATCCTATTTCATCCTGCACCCCACAAGAAATTGTCTTATGTCTGTCCCATGTATTCTTGAATTCTCCCACAGTTTTAGACTCCACAACCTCCTCAGGAAGGCTGTTCCATGCATCCACTACCCTCTCTGTGAAAAAATACTTTCTCACATTGCCCCTGAACCGCCCCCTCTATCTTTAAATTGTGTCCCCTTGTTCTTGCATGTCTCTTTTTCTGAAATATGCTACTCTCTTGGACTTTGTTGATTCCACTGAGGTACTTAAATGTTTCTATCATGTCCTCCCTCTCCCTCCTTTCCTCAAGGGTATACATTTTAAGCTCTTTTAGTCTCTCCTCGTATGGCTTCTCTTGCAGACCCTGCACCATTCTAGTTGCCCTTCTCTGAACTGCCTCTATCCTGTCTATGTCCTTGCAGAGATGGGGTCTCCAGAACTGGATGAAGTACTCCAGATGGAGTCTTACCAACTGTCTGTACAGAGGGATAACAACTTCCTGTTTTCTGCTTTTGATGCCTCTCCCTATGCATCCCAGTATACTCCCAGCTCTCCCTACTGCCTTCTCAAATTGCTTGCTAACCTTAAGGTCATCTGATATGATTACCCCCAGGTCCCTTTCCTTTTTGGTTTTTGCTACTACCCCCCCGCCCCATTGTGTAATCTTCCCTTGGGTTTTTGTTTCCCATGTGCATTATTTTGCACTTCTTTGCATTGAATCCTAGCTGCCATACTTCCGACCATTCCTCCAACCTTGCCAAGTCCCTTCTCATCCTTTCCATGCCTCCTTGTGTATCAACCCTGTTGCAGATCTTTGTGTCGTCTGCAAAGAGGCACACTTTTCCTTCCAGTCCCTCTACAATTTCACTTATAAGGACATTAAAAAAGACTGGACCCAGTACTGAATTCTGTGGTACCCCACTAGTAACCCCTCTTTCTTCAGAGTGGACTCCATTTACAATTACCTTCTGTGTCCTGTTGTCCAGCTAATATTTTACCCAGGCTACCACCCTGGGATGAAAAAGAGACAAAGGAGCAAGCACTCAAACATGAGCTAGCACTTTACTTATTGCCAGTAATAAATGAAACAGGAACTGTTTCATTTATTACTGGCAATAAATAAAATGCTGTTTTAGCATCTATTTTCACGTTTGAGTGCTCCTTTGTCTCCTTTTCGTCTGCCATTGAGGTTAGCAACCTCTGGCAGGAGCACCCCTTGCTAACTGTGCGCTGCTCTTAAACTGTGTTTGGACTACCACCCTGGGACCCACTCCCGGGCTAGCTAATTTGACTATTAATCTTTTGTGTGGGACTGTGTCAAATACCTTGCTAAAGTCTAGGTAGGCCATGTCCATAGCCCTTCCCTCGTCTACTACTTTGGTCACCCAGTCAAAGAAATCAATTAGATTTGTCTGACATGACCTTCCCACTGTGAACCCATGCTGTCTTGGGTCCTGTGCCCCACTGGCCTCTAGGTACTCAACAGTTCTTTCCTTCAGAAGTGATTCCATCACTTTCCCTACCACAGAGGTCAAACTGACAGGTCTGTAGTTTCCGGCCTCTGTCTTGGTCCCACTTTTGTGAAGGGGAATCACATCCACCTTCTTCCAGTCCTCGGTTACCACACTATTCTCCCATGATTTGTTAAAAAGGATAGTCAGCGGTTTCACTAGTTCTCCCCTTAATTCTTTTAGAATTCTGGGGTGAATTCCATTAGGCCCCATTGCTTTGTCCGCCTTCAGTTTTAAGAGTTCTTTCAGAACCCTTACTTCTGTGAAAGGACTGAGATCGACCCCCCTATCCAGAGTGCTTCTGTTAATTGGATTAGGCACCTCCCCCTCCTCTTTTGTGAATACTGAGCAGAAATATTGGTTCAGTATCCCTGCTTTTTCACTATCCCCCTCTGCTCACCCACCGTTCATTCTATTCAGCCTCACTATCCCTCCCTTTGTCTTTCTACGTTCCTTGATGTACCTATAAAAGGTTTTATCCACCTTCTTAACAGAGTTGGCTATCCTTTCCTCAGTTTGGGCCTTTGCTATTCTGACTTCCCTCCCTGCTTCCTTCTGCCTTAACTGGTACAGCTCTCTGTCCTGCTCCTTCTGTGTTTCCTTATACTTCCTGAATGCTATCTTTTTCTCCCTGACTTTCCCCACCACCTCTTTTGAGAACCATAGTGGCATTTTCTTTCATTTTGATTTGTTTATTTGCTTCACACAAAGGTTTGTTGCCTCTGTGATGGCAGTTTTGATAATTCCCCATTGTTGCTCCACCCCTCCTTCTAGCCTGTTTGCTAGACAAACTCATAGACAAACTCACCTCATATTCAAACTCCCCTCTTTCCACAGCAAGTAGAATGAAATGGATGAGAGTAGAGTACTGTAGATGGAAGAGGTGCATCAAATTATCATGTCATTAAAACCAGGAAAGTCTCTGGGGAGCAATGGATTTCATTAGCTGACCTGCTGTGTCCCTTGCTTTGTAAAGTTTTTGAAGGAGTGATGCTCTCCAGCAATCCTCCCTATTCTATGAGTGTAGCAATTATTACAGTGCTTCATAAAAAAGACAAAGACTTCACCCTTCCTCCCAACTATCAACTTGTATCATTGCTAAAGATTGATGGTAAAATATATGCTAAATTATTAGCTTCCCATCTTGAGCCCTTTATTCCCCATCTAGTTTACCAGTCCCAGGTGGGATTTGTCAAGGGGAAATTAAGTTCATACCATTTTTGTTCAGTACTTAATCTTATGCTTAAAGTGAAACATCATAAGACCCCAGCAGTAGCTATAGCTGTGGACTTTGAAAAAGCTTTTGATTCTTTAGAATGGAAATATTTGTACCTTGTACTATCTCACCTGGGTATTGGTGACCATTTCTGTTCCTGGATAATACTTCTCTATGCTTCCCCATCTGCTAAAGTACTCACCAATTCCACTTTATTCCATACATTTAACTTGTTTAGAGGTACCAGACAACACCGTCCTTTATCCCCACTACTTTTTATTTTAGCATTAGAACCTCTCACGTCATCCCTTCATCAATCTACTGAGATAAATGGTATTTCTGTTAGTAATATATAATACACCTCAATACTTTATGCAGACAACTTACTAATATTGGTAGATAACTTAGAATCATCTGCCAAACCACTTATTTCGTTTCTGAATACTTTTACTGGTGTATCCGTCCTTATGGTGAACTATAAAAAAAACTGAAGTTTTACCATTAAATTGTTTTTTCAAACCCCACATGAATAATCCTCTAAGTTTCCATTGGGCTTCTAATGGAATCTCATATTTGGGGATAAAAATGTTACCTAATTTTGATAAAAACTGGGATGTAAACTTCCTCCCCTTATTAACCAACATTAAAACAGTTTTAGATAGATGGAACTCTCTTAAACTTACATTGATAGGTAAAATCACCACTATAAAAATTGTGGTTTTACAAAAACTTCTCTATGTCTTTTCTAATATTCCACTAATTTTATCAAGACCCTTTTGACCAAAATTGATTGACTGTTAGGTGATTCTCTGTGGGAAGTCTCTGCATTTCACTTTAGTCACTCCAAGCTGTGATCTCATTGGTCCAAGGGTGGATTTGGCCTCCTTGGTTTCAGGCCTATCTTTGGGCATTTCACAACTCACAAACTATTAAATGGTTCAAAACACCTATTTCTGAAGCTCCACAAGGTTTGTATATGGAAGCCTCTCAAATTCCTGGTGAAGTCCCCATTAATTTTATCTTTAATGCCTTACCAAAAAAACTAAAAAGTTACCCAACCATAGGCCCTTCTGTTTATTATTGGACTAAGTTGCATAATAGTTGAATGCTGTCCCAAAACCTGTTTTATAGACCCCACTTTGGGGTAATTCTTAGATTACACTTGAAGGCCATCTGTTGTTTTACTGTCCTTGGAAACTCAAGAGAATACAACATTTGGGTAACATTTTATTTCAAAATTCCCCAATAATTAATTCTTACTCATATTTACAATCTCACTGGGGTGTGCCTAAACATGATTTTTGGAATTTTTTACAAATACGGGCAACTATTTTGCCCTTAATCCAACCCCTAGGCAATCAACCTCTAGCTCCTATACATATTTCTTCTTGGGTAATACGTAAATCTGGCAGAACTAGTTGGATCTATAGATCCATTTGTGATTATCTGTCAGACCAACCATTATTGGCTAAAGCCAAATTGGAATCTGTTTTACAGATTAATATAACAGTACCACAATGGAAATAATGCTGGTCCTTTTGCCATAACACCCATAAAGATGTTCGTAGTAGGCTTATTCAATATAAAATACTTCATTTTTGGTATGGTACCCCATCAATTCTTCACCACTTAAAACTTCTACCAAATGATAACTGCTGGCGTTGCAATACTCCTGGCTGTAATTTACCACATATAATATGGTCCTGTAATTGAATAATTCTTTTTGGCAAAAGGTCTATCATTTTGAAGTTAGTGTTAATGGTTGCAACATTCCTTTTGAGGCTATGTTCATTTTATTGGGTATCACTGACCATGCTCTATCTCTTACACATCTCCAACATAGATGACTGGCCATCTTATTTATGCAAGCGAAACACCTCATTCTTATGAGATGAAAATCACCTAAAATACCCTCTTTTGAGGATTTACTTAACAGTCTTTCATAGGCTGATTCTTTTGATTACCTCGTATATGTGGCTTTTGGCCGAATAAATGAGTTTAAACTATGTTGGCAAACATGTTATAATTTTCTACTATCCCACAATTCTGTGACTGCTGCTATCTTCTTTTTAATGTCCAGCTTTATTGTTTAGTATATATTTTCTCACATTATTATATCTCTCAATGTTTTCTGTCATGTTTTGATGGTTATTAGTTTTCTTTTTGTAACTTGTTGTGCAGTGATTTATGCCCTGTTGTTTACAGTTTGATTTATCTGTATTTTTGCAGCACATGAATCCCTGTTTTCTTCTATATATTTTATCACCTATGCTGCTGAATTCTTACAACTGTATCTTTCAGAATATTGATATTCTATCATCTGCACATTTCTATATGTAATTTTGTTTTAAACTTAATAAAAAGATTAACTGCAAAAAAAAAAAATATATTCCAGTGCATGCGATGTGCACCAAAAAAAAAGTTGATAAAAACATAAAAATCGTTTTATTCATGACAGATTTTCTTCAAGTCAGTTATAAATAAAAAAAAAAATGATGTTTTTGCAAAAAACTCACATGTGTGCTCTTTCTGTCTGTTTGATCTCAGAATACACTCTGGTAGTGGGTGACCAACCCTGTTGCTGGTCCTTCCTTTGCCTGACCATTACATAGAGAAAACACCAATGGCTATGCCCAGCCATGCTGCTGGTACCCCTTCTTATAGCCACCAGTCTATCAATAAAACACTGGTGATGGGTGCCTAACCCTGCTGCTACAAACTCCTCTGTCCTGACCCCCTACCGATAAATGAAATGTGGAGGTGAGTGCCCAAACCTTCCTTGGTAACCTCTCCCTCCTGGCTGCCCAATGTAGCAATAAATACACCAGCAGCTGGTGCCTAACCCAGCCACTGATATCACCTCCTTTCCAGCCCTGATTAATAATTGAATTCCAGAGGTAGGTACCGCTTCCTGCCCGACCCATAGATTAAGGAAAACACTGGTAGCAGATGCTGAATCCCACCACTGACACCCTCTTCTTGCCCACCCAGAAATAACAAAAAAAAAACCTCAATCACCTTCCCATACCACTACACCCCCACCCACACAGAACCTACACTTCAGTCCCTGACTCCCTCATTGTGGATCCTTAATGTTTCTCAATATACTTAATGTCTCTTGACACACTCATTAACCAGCAATAGGAAAAAAATAAGTTGAAAAAAATGGCTGTCACCAGAAATGTGTGTAGTATTCATGTGCAAGGACTTAGGACTAATCCATAACATGGCTGCACACCCTATACAGCTTTGTAGTGCAGGTGTGCAGGGCAGTAGATATGAAATGTGCTTAGCAGCAGCACACATGGGTACATTGAGGGACTGAAGCCCATGGCACAGCATGTATGCATAGCCCAGGGTGCATGTGCATCAGTATTGTATGCTTATCCACAGCCCCTGGTGGCTGGCCTCATTTGCAGAATGCAAACCTTGTACCTATATGCGCATGTAGGCTGCCATAGTGGGACCCACTGCTCCAACTCATATGTGGAACATTACCCACATGGCATGGATATCTGCCCTGTACCCTCTGCCCCATGACTCTGGTACAATGAAATGTATTAAAAAATAAGAAACTGTCCTGCACTTCACAAGTGGAACAGGATGCCTTCAACATTTCTGTGTACTGGGGTGTTTTACATCAAACTATGGTAATGTCCAGTTCATGTGTTAGCCCATCCCTGGATATGGCACAATATGAGTAGCCCACAAGGCTACTCCACACAAGGCACCCTGTCTGAAGGCAGATGGTCCCTCTGCCTCCTATAACTACCTGGGTAGTAGTTGCAACACCTGCATCTTGAGGTCTCTGTGGCTGCCATTCTCTTCTTGGCACAGTCCCTGGCTCTCTGGCCATGTCCCAGATGCATCTTTAGTACCATCATCTCTGTCATTCATCAGCCAGTCCTTGCCATGTCCCAGATGCATCTTTAGTACCATCATCTCTGTCATTCATCAGCCAGTCCTTGAGATCCCTGTCCAATGCTGGGTCATTGATGGTGGGGTTGTCCCATGGCCTAAACTGCAACCCCCTCCACAGCATCAGTGCACCAATCTGTGAGGTGGACCCCTGCAAGGACACATGAAACAGCACTTTATACGCATCATAAGACATTCAAGATAATAGGCAATGGCAGGCTGACACAAGTGAAAGTTAAAATGCAGAGAGTGGGACACTCACCCATAGTGGCTTAACCAGCTACCAGTATATACCTCCAGAGGCATAAGTGTTGCATTAGGCCATGTTAGTTTTGTCTTCGGTATCTTTCTTCTGACCTGTGAACCTACAGGTGACTCTCTGCTGTACTAATGTGACTGAGCACAGTTGTGGTAGAATGATGCCATGCCCATACACCCGACCTACACCTGGCTGCTGGTAATTGGTCATGTGTGGCACAAAACTGCTGTTTAAAAGGAACATGCATTTGTTGCCACAACCAATGTTGGGGATGCCAGGGAGGGCTGGTATGCATGGACTGCACCTTGCAACAAGATGCCTTTGCATCTTGAGGGACAGGCTCCTACTGGACCTGCACAGTGAGGTGTTTGAGGGATGGGAATAGTGTACCAGATGCCCCAGTATCTAGTGTTTGAGGGCAGACACAGCCACACTAATGGAGCAGCAGGTACTGCTTTGACAGGGGCTAAAAAGCAGAGCTATGTCAGCTATTGGGACCACAGCTGCAGTCTAGGACATGACAGAGTCATTTACTGACTGAGTACATTTGTGTGCTAATGGTGCATATTTAGTATACGATAGGTAGTTTTCAATATATGACAGGGGCCATGATGGGTATGAGCCAGTCCTCCATCACCAGGTGCCTCTGGTAGGCAACAGTTTCCTGTTGGTACACTGCAGCAACTATATAACATTCCTGCTGATGGATATAATGGGAGCCAAGGCAGCCACCTGTGCTGTGGTGGGCATGCTAATGCCATAGGTGTCTTTGACTGAACACATGTCCTGAGAGTTCCAGTTGTGCCACGGACCTGTAAGCACTCAGGGAGAGCAGCTCTGCACCACCCAATTCAGTAATTTTGTTTTTAAAACCCCATTAGAAAGCTAAATGGTATTGGAGCCACAAAAAATGTTGTGCAGTAGTTCAAAAGGCAGGAGGGGTCTGAAAATGACTCCTAAACAAGGGCTAATTTTCGAGGATGCTGACAGATCGAACAGAGACCGAGGGCCCAGAGAAAGAAGCAGATCTCCTTCCAGTACGAGTGGCTCTGTGCATGATACCTATGGAGAGTTAGAGCATCTCTCTCATAGCAGATTCAAGACCCTACTAACAGAAATAAAGGGCTGTAGAATGGAAAACCAAAAAGAATTCAAAAATATATTGGATAAACTTACAAAACTGGAAGCCCATATGGACCAGATAGAGGAGCATGTGGAGGCCTCAGAAGATCATGCACAGCAAATGGGAGGGGTCCTGGAGTTGCTTTTACAACAGACAGCGGAGCTACATGCTAAAACTCTAGATTTGGAGAGTCGATTGAGGAAGGACAACATTAGGATTTATGGTCTAAAAGAGGGATTGGAAACATATTCTATGCCAGATTTCACTGAAAACCTCTTCAGAGATATACTAGACCTTCCACCAGGATACGTCCTATGAATTGAGAGAGCACACCACTCACTGGTTAAAAAAACCTACTGACCCAGTGATGCGTCCTAGGTCTGTCATGATAAAATGTGCAAGTTATAAAATTAAAGAGGACATATTGTGCCGAGCTTGGTCCCAGAAAACCTGGACTCCAAGATCACACTCGATCATGATTAGCCACCAGAGATACAGAATGCCAGACAAAGATACACTCTAATTCTGAAGGTGCTGAGAGGACAAACCATCAAGTTCCAGACCCCATTCCCAACACGTGTGAGAGTTGCCTGGGAAACAGGAACTGTAATGTATGGATTTGCTCAAGAGGTGAAACAAGACATGGTGAAAAGGGGATTGCAAGTACCAGATCTGCCCACAGAATGTAATGCTGCAGGATGACGTTTCCATCTGGACTGGAAAAAAGTCAAGGGACCAGGGAACCATCTAGACTGAATGCAAGGGAAACAGCACGATGAGTAGTGGCTTTACTCCAATATGCAGACAAAAGAGGAGACAAACCATCCACTAGACTGGGAAAAGAAGTCTGAGCATACTCCAACCAGTAAAGGTACTGAATATCTGTATCCCCATGGATCAGCCTCATTAAGGAGCCCTGTGAGCTCTAGTTGCTGAGTGAGGCCTACGATCCTGGGGGGGGGGGGGAGTAAGGTAGAACTGCATATACTAAAATGGTCAAATGTCATTAGCAAAACTTGGGAGTTTCATAACACAGGAAAATAAAATTGGGGAAAGTGGTTTGATGTGAACTTTGAATCAAACATGAACAATGAAGGAACATGACTTTGAGAATTTACCTTCGCCTAATGAACATGCTTGAGATAACTAAAAAGTGACTTTCTCTGCTCTCTCTACTTGAAAAAAGTTTAGTTTAGAGACTATGGAAGTAATTGTTCTGTACTGAAATAACCAAAGGAGGATACTGTTAAGCTGATCATGACCTACTGATGCCTTGTTTGTTTTTCGCTGGAGAAGTATTAGACCCCTACAAGATGAGAACTTATAGGGGTTGCAGAACATAAAAGGTCCATAAAGATTGTTCTGGATTGGGAGGGTTGGGGAAGCTGGAGAGGGGAGTACAATGTACCAAATTGCTTTAAGAGCCTGTGGCATTTTCTGTTACCTGTAAATGAGCCGATACTACACAGAACACTCGGCTCAGGGGGAGAGTTCCTCAGTTCAAGGAACAGACACTCAAACCCCTACTTAGTGGCACCCCATATAGAGAGAGGGGGTACCACTAAGTATAGAAGCCCAAATAGTCAGGTTTCCTACCTTGGAAGTAGTTAAGTTGAGAGGAACACTGAATGGCCCAGTTGGCTAACGGAGTTCCAAATAATTGTTTTTATTTAGAAGTTCAGTGTTTTTACTTAGAAGTTCAATATTTTTTTGGGTTAAGGGCTACCAAAGGTTATGAATTCCTGAAGGATTGACTCCTCCTCAAAAACAGATGGTTCACCTGGGGAATGTAGTTCATTGTAAGATCAAAATAGTACTTTACACCCCAACAATATGAATAATAAAAATATGCTGATCTGTTCCTATAATGTTCATGAGCTAACTAGCCCTATAAAAAGGAGTAAAATAGTGTCATATATTAAAAAACAGGGGCAGATTTCACACTTATGCAGGAGACACATCTCTCTTAAAGTGAACACGAGAAGTTATCCAGGATGGGATTCGAGGAGGTGATTGCCTCTACTTATAAAAGGGGAGACGACGAGGGACTGCAGTGTTGGTTCCCAAAGGGACACAATTCCAGAAGGAAGATGCCTGGATTGATAAAGAGGGTAGAGTTGCAGTGTTGAAGGGTGTATATAGGGGTCAGAAGATTACTCTGGCATCGGTGTACTTCCCCCAGGATCTGAATATAAAGATTACAAAGCTTTTTTTCTAAACTTACAGAACTGGGCGGAGGGACAGTTGATATGAGGGGGAGAGGAGACCTTAACCTAGTATTTAATCCCAGCCTGGACACCACATCAAAGGCCTCAAGAGACTCAAATAGAACAGCTAGACAACTACACAAGCTACTGTATTAGTGGAATTAGGGATGCTGGATGTGTGGCTTCAGGTATATAACACCAGAAGAGATTATACATTCTTTTCAAATCCTCATAAGACATATTCTAGACTTGATTACTTTTTGCTACATATAGAAGAGATGCAGAAAATTGTCTCTACCTGGATTGGAGACATGGTCTTATTAGACCATGCCCCAATTTTCCTTTCTTTCACTGGACTTGGGAGAATTAAAAAAAAGTACAATTTGGAGACTTAAAGTCTTTTTATTAAAGATGAGGAAATCCAGAAAATAATAAAGGACACGTATTGGAGATATTTGGAGGAAAATACTACACCAGAAATTACAAAGAGTATATTATTGGACACGGTGAAGGCCATTCTATGGGGGACATTTATTGAAATATCAGCTACAAAAAAAAGGGAATGCAAAGCCACTAAATTAGACCTGCAAGAGAAAATAAAAGTACTGGAAGATGAACAAAAACAGTAATATAAAAGAGACAGAAATAAGTGTAACATGGTTATATACATGTGTATCTACAGGTTCGGGGAAGGATGAGGTTACCTGGCACAAGAGACCTAGGTTTGGCTACTCTGCACAGGGGCACGCAAGTAAATCCAACTACAGGAAGCAATAACTGTAATGTCCAGAACCAGAATTTGGATTTTTCAGTGTGGCTTTATTTATTAACTAACTGAACATAAACAAAGCACTGCATGGTTCCCCAAAGGGCAACGTTACTGTAATGTGCAGATTAGAGGTTAAAACACAGCGGTCCATTTGAGGCATTAACACATTACTACAATTGTCTGGCTTTGGACCCACCAGGCACTCAGCCCGGACTTTGCATGCGCATTGGATACATAGCCCGACTGGCCCGGCTCCCCTGCCGGCCACTCGACTGATGGTCCACTTGAAGAGTGAACCCAAACTTTACTTGGAAAGACATCCCATCAAACAAGGAGGCTCCCAAACTGTGGCTCCCCACACCACTTGAAGTCTGCGACTCCTAGAGAGATTTTGTTTTGTGCATCAATCTGAAACTCCCATCAAACAAGAAGACTCCCATCCAACAAGGAGTAATTTTCCCATCCTGTGGCTCCCCACACCACTTTGAGTCTGCGACTCCTAGAGAAATTTTCAAGTTGCGACCCACATCTGGGTACCCACCCCATCACTGGCCAAGCGCATGAGGCAAGTAGCAAAAACACAGAAGAAATCAGTAGAGGTGGACCTGGTTACTAAAGATGGGAGGTTTTCCCACCTCCAGCTCCCACAGCCCATACCCAGCCATTTCTCTGGACACACAGAAAACTTTAGACCTTAAAATGTAGATTGAATGGTGGATGACCTGAAGCACCCCCTCTACAGCGAACTTTAAATCCATTTAAAACTTTAAACAGTTGACTGCTCTGTTTGTTTGTCCTAGTTGACATAGTCCTTCCAAATAGCAGTCCACATTTACTTGAAATTCAACTGAAGAAAACAAGATGTTTGCACTTTCCAATGGAGCCCAACACTCACCCATTCGTTGCAGGTGCCCCACAGGCGAAGTACTATAACCTTTGTTGTTATACATGAACAGACTGAACTTAAAACAGGCAGCTTTCTTCCCAGGGTGGGAGAAGGGGATTGCCCCTGGAACCCACAGAGAACTTTCCTCCCCTCCCAGAGGGAGGGGGCACTGAGACCGGGGGAGCGGTCTCCACCACTTTAAAAAAAGTAAAATACAGGAACACTTCCTTTTTTCTGAGTGAGAGATCACACTGCAGACTAATGCTTCCTTCTTGCTTAAGGACAAACGGAAGACTGACTTTGAATTTCCCAAAGTTCTAAACTTCACTCCCTGAGCTGGAGATTCCAAAGTGGCTCATGCAGTTGCGACAGTTCTATAATGATGTCATCTCTCAAGTCTCAGCTGTGACTGAGGACAGAGTGAGACAGTGTGAAACCCATTTAACTGGAGTTTCACAAGCTGCCTTCCCTGCCTACCACTAGGTCTTACTGGGATTCTAATAACCCCGGGTAACAAAGGGGTTACATAAGGAACTGCAAAACTTTAAAAAACAGCTGAGAAACCTGGTTGACTACCGAGTGGAATAAAAGCTGGTCTTTTTGAGGCAGAAGTTCTATGAAGGTGGCCCTTAAAGTTATTGGCAGCTAGACTATGGGTGCAAAGAGCGAAAGCCATGATCACCCAACTTACACACCCAAATACAGGTCAGATGCTGTCACAAACAAAGGATATTGTGGAGGCTTTTTGGGAATATTATGCAAAATTATATAAATCTGATCCCCCTGTATCAGACACCCTGACAGAAAACTTTATGGGGAAAATAACTCTTCCGACACTTACGGAACAGCAAAGAATAGACCTTACTAAACCCCTTACACAGCAAGAGTTTATCACAGAAATAGGAAGGATGAAAACAGGAAAATGACCCAGTCATGACAGCCTTGAAGCTGAGTTATATAAGACCCTCACAAAACTGGTGCAACCTCTCCTGTTTCAAACTATGCAAGAGGTAACCACCCCTCTCCTGGGCACAGGTAGTCATTTCAGTGATCCTCAAGCCCAGAAATGACCCCTCCAAGTGTCCCGCATATCATCCCATTTCATTACTAAATAATGATTATAAATGATACACCTCCATTGCAGCCTGTAAATTTAAAAAAATATTGCCATCACTAATCCACCTTGATCAGACAGAATTTGTTCCAGGCAGACAAGCCCAGGATAACTTAAAAAGAACTATACATATTGTGGACCATATTAATCATTTAAAAACTCCATCCCTGCTTATGAGTCTTGATGCAGAAAAGGCTTTTGAAAAAGTCTCATGGTCTTTTACTTTACTAATCTTCTACTTCGGTATAGCAATATGGCCACCAAGTTGAGCGTGCTGTGAGTTGCATTGAGCTGCACTGAGCACTTTGTATTTTCTACCTGCTTATTTTTAAGTTTTATAGGGTTTTATAGGGATATTTTGTCCATTTTAAATATTTGTTGTATGTTTAGTTAGCAGATAGTTAGTTAGGAAGTACTAAAGTGAGGTAGTGAGTTGACTGAGCATTATCGGGATTTCGCGTTGCCCTGTGGTATGTATCAGGGTTAACTAAATAGTTTTGTTTTTTGTTTAGAAGAAAAGCCTTTACTATCGACTTTTTCTATGTAATTCTCCCGATGCTATACTTCATGAGCGGGTTTATGTTCTGTTACCTGCTCTGTGAAAGGTCCTAAAGTGGAAAGTTTAACTAACTACGGGAATAAACTGAGAGGAGGTATTTCTGTGAAGTGGAGTGGTTACATGGAGGGAACCTTTCCAGATGTGCTGAGGTCTGGATAGATGTTTGAAGACTGGAGTGATGTCTGGGAGTATTGCTGGCATCTTTTTTGCAGTACGGACCCAGGAGATGTTGTTATTGGATCGAAAGTCATGGGATCTATGAGGCTTGTAGTTGTTACGGTGAGAGGACTTAACATCTGATCAGGGACCAGCCGCTGGATCTGCCACGGTAAGAGATTTCTGGGTTTCAAGGCAGCCGGAGAACCGGCTGGTGGATTCCTGATTCTCCTAGGCCACATGGAGAGTCGGCTGACAGGCGGACACCTTCCGTGGGCCAAAGTTAAGGTGGCAGAGCATTTCTGGCGGCAGTCACCGTTAATGGAATTTCTTTGGGCCTCTGTTAACTTTGAAATGGACCTGGATCGGTAAATGAATGAAGAAGATATGGATTCATCCTAGGATTAAAATCTCCAGACATGGTCAGGCCTTGTTTTCTTATATTATCCTTTGATGGTTTTATGTAAATCTCTCAGGCAGTAAGAGTGGCTGGTGAACTTGTGTAATTTCCAGGCAGTGAGAGTGCCTGGTAAACATTTCTTCAATAACTTGGTTGGATCTAATGCACTTACGTAAGATGTAGTGCATTTGAACTATATATGGTCCTCTCCCAACATGTGAGAGGCAGTACATTTGACTTTTTCCCTCTTTTAGTGGAGTATAAACTTTCTGACTTGAATTGATATATTGGAAAAGATTTTTGATGACTGGCCTTTCATTTTATCAACTCAAATTACTATCTGCAATTGTACTTAAGTTATTTCTATTAAAGGGTTTGGAGGATTTGGTGGGAAGGGGGTGTAAGGGTTTATTATGAGTATATGTGTTTATTGTTAATTAATTTAGTTGTTTTTTGCTTTAAATCCCTGTCCTCTCTGTGACAGATAGAGAGAGAGAGAGGAAAGGGTTTACTATTAAAAACTACGAGAAGGGGTGAGTTTTAATATCTTAAAGTGTTTAATTGGTAAGGATTAATTATGTTTTTTAAATAATGGGGGGAAGAAGTGTTGTTTGTGTGGGATTGTAAAGTGATACTGTGTTATTTGGTGTTTTTAAAATTTGTGTTAGGGTATCAGGGATATAGTGAGGCAGTACTCCCCCTCAAGACTAAAAGATCTCTGCCCTTTTGAATATCCCTCTCTTCCTCCAGAAGTTTATAATAGATGCTGAGTTTTTGGCATCTTGACAAGGAGGAGTGTAAGGAGTCAGGGATCCTGGAACTCTTGGAGGGGATAGGAAAGGAATGAGCAGATAGGAACAGTGAGGTCCAGGAGTTGCCCTGGGGTGAAATGGATGCAGAACTGAGGTTATCCTTCCCTTGTGCCCATACCCAAGGGTTCTGACTTTGTCAGGCAGGAAGTGGAGTCATCCTTGGACTCTTGTCCCTTTCTGGCAGAGTTGTGCAATGCCAGGTCCATTAGGAAAAAGGCCGCAGTAGTGGCGGATCTTGTTGCTTCTGTTGACCTGGCCTGCATCACCAAGACCTGGCTGGATGAGAATGCAGGCCCTATTTTGGAGTCTGCGGTTCCAGCAGGGTTCTTGGTGCTTCACTGCCCGAGAGTGGACCGTAGGGGCGGGGGGTTTTCAGTCTGTTTTAGGCAGGAACTGGATCTCAGGGAAGTGCCAGCTGGATGTATCAACTCCTTTGAATGTATAGAGGGTGCAGGTGCAGGTTACAGGATCCTTCTCATTTACCGTCCACCAGGTGATGGAAGTGAGTTCCTGAGGGAGGTTGTGGACTTCATCACCAAGATGGTGTTGGAGTCCCCCAGATGGTTGATTCTGGGGGACTTCAATGCCTGGGTTGACGATGAACTCTCACCTTTTGGACAAAACCTCCTCCAATTCATGGATTCATTGGGCCTGACACGGATTGTTACTTCTGCAACCCATGGGGGGGGCACTCATTGGACTTCCTATTTCATCTGGGGATGGAGATATCTGATGTAGAGGTGGAGCCAGTCTGTTGGTCTGATCATCACACCCTGAGATTCAGTTTTTCAGCCCCCCAAAAGAGGCCTGCCCCTAAGGAGTTGGTACAGTTCCGTCCTTTGAGAGGAGTTACCTCGGAAGGCCCAATGACAGAGCTGGACTTCTCAGGAGTGAAAATGGACAGCACTGACTCAGGGCCCCTGGTGTTGGCCTATAATAGAGCTGTCATGGGGGCCTTGGATGTCATTGCTCCAACCTGAGTTTTTCCATTACCCTTCACCCAGGGGCTCCCTGGTTTACTAGTGAGATCTGTGAGTTGAAGAAACTGGGGCGAAGATTGGAAAGACACTGGTGGAAAACTCGCCTGGAGGTGGATAATCTTTGATTGGTGGATTATTATAAAATCTACCAATCAGCAATTTTCCATAAGAAGGTAGAGTTCCTGTCCAGGGAAATTGCCACAGTGAGGAATAGACCGGCCCAGATCTTCCGGAATGTAGACAGACTGTGCAATCCATCCTGTCTCCATGCCGATCGAGACTTGTCACAGTTACAGTTTGAGAAGTTTGCACAATTCTTCATTGATAAGGTGTCTACCATCAGGGATGAGATCAACCAGCGCCTTCCCATTGGGCCTTGCATGGATCAGTTGGGTAGTACTAATACCCAATTGACTTGGTTCACCTTTAGCCAACTGGTAGTCATGAACTTAGTGAGGATTGTCCAGACTCTGTGACCTACTTACTGTAGTCCAGATCCGGGCCCTACTCGCCTACTAGAGGTGTGTGTAGAGATTATTGGTCTGATCCTTACTGGGATAGTGGTGGTTTCATTGGAGAGAGGGCTCTTTCCAGATCCCTTAAAGGAGTCAGTAGTTTGCCACCTTTTGAAAAAGCCCTCCCTTGATCCTGACTGCCCAGAAAACTACAGGCCGGTGTTGAACCTACCTTTTGTAGGGAAGGTTATCGAGAAGGTGGTCACTCTGTAGCTGGAGGATCATTTGACCAGCCACAGTATCAATGATCCTCTCCTGTCTGGCTTCAGGAAACGGCATAGCACCGAGACAGTTCTTGTGCAGGTACTAAATGATTTCCTGACGATGAGAGATTGGAGAACTTGGTCCATCTTAGTTTTCCTTGATCTCTCAGTGGCATTTGACACCGTTGATCATTGAGTGATGCTCGAGTGCCTGTGGTTTTTCTGTGGACTGGGGGGGCAGTCCACAGTTGGTTTTGATCTTTCCTCGAGGGCAGGACTCAGAGAATGGTGTCTGGGATTCACTCCTTGGCCCCTCACTGCCTACCCTGTGGGGTTCCACAGGGTTTGGTGTTGTCCTCCATATTATTCGCAGTGTATGTGCTTCCATTAGGTGACATTATAAGATGATATGGGTTGAGTTTTCATTGCAATGCAGATGATTCTTAGCTCTATATGTCTTTTGTGCCTGAACAGGAGTCTGATTCAATCACAGAGTTTAACAACTGCCTGCTGGAGATACAGAACTGGATGAGTACTAGTTGGCTTAGGTTGAACTCAAATAAAACAGGTATTGGTGGTGGACCCTAGGGTTAGGATGTTAGGGTCATGGGCAGGGAACCCCTTAGGCTTCTATCTGGGGGGGACCCCACTTATGGCCTCTGGCCAGGTGTGTAACCTAGGTGTTATAGTTAATGAGGGCTTGACCCTGAGGGCGCAGGCGTCGGCTGTAGTCAAATCTTCCTTTTTCCATCTAAGGAACATAGCCCAGGTGAAGCATCTGGTTCCGCCCGAAGATCTTCTTACCCTGACCCATGCCTTAGTTACTAGTTGTTTTGACTATTGCAATGCCCTCTATCTGGGGCTGCTGGGGGTGGATATCCACCGCTTGCAGCTAGTGCAGAACTCGACGGCCAGGTTGTTGACCAGAATCTCTAGATCCAGCCATATAAAGCCTGTGCTGTGGGAACTGCACTGGCTGCCTATAAAGTGGCTGATCACCTTCGAGGTCGCATTGCTGACCTATAAGTCCCTACACGAGTTGAGACCTCACTACCTGAAAGAACTCCTGGTCCCTTGCTGTCCCTCCCATTCTCTCTGATCCTCTGATGAGGGATTGCTAGAGATTCCCCAGGGTGATTTTGAAAACATCTGGTGGCAGATCTTTTGCCTTTATGGCACCTACGCTGTGGAATTCTCTACCTCACCAGATATGAGATAGCCTGACTGTAGAAGGATTTATAAAATCCCTGAAAACCTTTTTGTTTAAGCAAGCATTTTCAGAAACTTAATGCATAGTTTATATGTTTGGGTTATTTAAAATATGGGGTTTAAGTTTATCTGATTTTGTATGGATTATTGTAAGGGCGCCCTGAGCTTAGGAAGGGTGCCTTTTATAAATAAAATTTACTTACGTACTTTTCTGAGGAGGGTCCTTTCCAGGTTTGGTGTACTGGAAGACTTCATTACAAGTCTATTTAAACTATATAATAGACCTACAGGATATGTATGTGCAAATGGACACATATCAACAGGATTTACTTTAGAGAGGGGTACAAGACAAGGATGTCCCCTCTCACCACTCCTTTTCACTCTACATATTGAGCCCTTAGCAGAGAGTATAAGGCAGAATACAGGGTATACAGATGATGGATGGGGATAATAAAGTGGCCCTGTACACTGATGATATTCTGGTTCACATGTCCACACCTGAAGAATCTCTACCACAGCTGATGAAGCAGCTGGATATATGTTTAGCTATCTCTGGATATATGTTAAATAAAGACAAAACAGAGACATTGTTTATTTATTACTCTCTTATACCATCACTAAGGGGAGAATACCCCCACGAAGTGGGCTCTTACTAACATGCGGTATCTGGGGATCCTCATAGGGAGAACCTCAGACGAATTAAATAATTTAAATTACCCGCCTCTAATCACTCAATTAAAAAAGGACATTTTACGATGGAAACTCCTCCCCCTGACATTTGGGGCAAAAGTGCAAGCATTGAAAATGAATGTATTGCTTCGGTTTCTATATTTGTTTCAGTGCGTCCCCTGTAAGGTTCCACAATCAATGCGAGCAAGCTGGCAACAAACGTTTTCTGTCTTTTGCATGGGGAAATCACAACCCAGGGTAAAAAAAAAAATTATATCTGCCAAAGAGGGAGGGGGGTATGGCTTTCCCTGACTTAGCTGGATACTGGATTGCATCTGAAATGTGGATGGCCTTGCTGTGGGGAAATAGAAATTATGATGCTTTATGGAAAAGGATAGATTTTTTGGATCAGACAAGTCCCCCCCTTGATAGCAATAATTTTCCAACTCAGAATTAAATTTAATTGTCAAACATATTTATCCAGAAGTAAAACAGTGTTAGAGGGTTGGAGAAGAGGCACCAGAGGAGGAAAAATAAAAAAGGTTTTGTGGTTATTTAAATGGTGGGCCTATGACCAAAAGTTTCCCCCGGCAACACAAGATAAGTGGTTTAGGAACCAAGCAGAAAGAGGGATCACATCCTCTTACAAACTATTACAGGGAACACATACCATTTCCTTTGAACAGGCACATAATAGCTTTGGCTGGGTTCATACTGACATAATGAGGTTATATCAAATTAGAAATTATATCAGGGAACTACAAAAATGGGGGCAACTATAGAGGAGGATTGGAAAACAGACATCCCTTTTAGAGATGTCTGGAATACAATGCATGGTGAAAAAACAATTACCATGTTACACAGGGCATACATCAAGGGTGCATTGGTCTGTACTTTGCCCATTTTGAAAAAGTGGGAGGATGACCTGAATATCACTCTTACAAATACAGAAGGGCCAAACATATGGAAATCTACATGGGCGACTACCTCCTCACCTAATTGGAAACAATTCTGCTGGCAGGTACGAATTAGATACTATTTGGCACCTGTACAGGCGACTCATCATGATGGGAGATTTTCCCCATCTAGCTGGTGAGGATGTGGGGAGAACAGGTCTACACAGGCGCATGTTTTCTGGCACTGTCCTAAGCTGAGATCCTTTTGGACTCAAGTGATAAATAAATTACAAAGAACATTCATGTGTCACATAGACTTAGACCTGCAACACTTAATATTGGGGTTACCCCCTAGGGAATTGAAAGGAAAGGATGAGAGGTTCCTCTGGAATGTCCTTATAGCTGCATCTCTAAAGGCCATAACCAGAAGATGGCTACAAGAAATCCCACTGGATAGGACATAGTGGATGAATGTAGTACATCAGATACAAACAATGGAGAGAATTACATGGAAAATAAATCTAAGATAAGATCAGTTTAACAACATATGGAATAGGTGGGATCTGTCTTCCCTGACACAGAATTAATTTAAAGGGAGATGAGATAAGAAAGGGGCCTGTTGTAAATATAAGGAAACTTGACTGGAGGAGGAGGTTGGACTAATTAATTTGAAAACAGGTAAATAAGATTTAAACCCTGTATAGAAAATAGGAATGTGGTTAGAGGATATATTCTAATATTGAAATAAATGGATATGACCTAGATCCAAAGAAATAAATTCAGAAGAGGAGGTATTGGTAGCCTAAAGATGAATTGTTCTCATGTGTTTTTATTTTGTATAGAATGAATAATCCTTATGAGTTTTTCGTGAGTCAGGTTTAAAGCTGAATTAGTATGATTACATGTTATACTATTGTCCAAGACTTATACTAAGTGATTATGTAATAGAAGAGAAAGAAGTGTGTTGCCTTGGAAACTGGATGATGTTATAATGTCTACAATGTGTGTTTTATAAGCTGAACCTGAAACATCAATAAAAGAGTATACAAAAAAGAACACATGTGCCAACAGACACCCTGGCACAGGTGGAGGAGGCATAGCAGAACCTGAATGCATACCACAGCATGAACATCCGGATCATGTGCTATGCTGCAAGCATAAATATGCATGTCTGTGCCAGGTACCCTGCTCAACCCATGACTCTTATACACTGGAGAACTCTGAACTGTGGCCGTTACCATGTGCCTTGCCTGCCGGACAGGGCTGGCTAATTGGTATGTTTACATGAGCAGGTGTAGTGCATGCTGAAAGGGCGTACATGTGTACACTACACTAATGATATCCTTATCCCACAAAGGCGATAGTGGAAACCCTTCGGGCAAGTTCCTGATAACCCAGTTCCTGAAGCTCCAGATGGAGGCAGAAGAGATATACAATGAGGTACGTCACCAGACATGAGGCATCATAAAAAGAGTGTTTGCCAGCTAAAGATGCACTTCAGGTACCTTGAAAAGACAGGATGGACATTGCAGCTCACTTCTGGTAAGGTGCGCAGAGTGTTTGTTTCACGTTGCATGTTACAACATAGTCATAAAGAAGCACTTACCTTTATCCAAGGCTATTGCTCTTGTTGGCACATGGATGTAGATTCATTGGACATACCTGGATCATACCTGGAAACTGTGGGCATGCTGCAGGTGGACAGGATGCTGGATACCATGCTGGATGGACAGTCATGCAGGGTGAGGGTGGTGCTGAACTACTTCACACAGTGTATGGGAGTGCATGGGATGGGTGTAAGAGGTGTGTGGTGGTAGCATGTACTGGTGCAATAATGGTGATATAGACAAATCTTTGAGTAATAATCCCTGTATAGAAGGGGTTGTATGTGCATTGTGCCCCATATGTGTGCTCTGTGAGTCAATATCTGATGTGTTGTGGTGGTTACTTTGGTGGGGTTGCTTTATGCAGGCTTGTGCTGTGCCTTCTGCCACCCTGTGTCTTTGCTGTCCTGTTCCCAGTGGCTTAGTCCACTGCTGTCCCATCCAGTGCACCCCAGGACAGGAGGAAAAGAAATAATCAGAATCAGCATTAATATAGTGATTTTCATACACAGTGTATCTCTAAGCACTTTACAAGCAATGCTAGACTTACAATGAAGTGACTGAATGTATCGTGGCAGCTATTTTGCATGTCAACACCCGCACACAGACTCGGGCAGTTGTATGAACTGGTTTAAGGAAAGGAGGATATTGGCCAGGACTCTGGGGAAGATCCCGTACTTTTGCAAAAAGTGCCTTGGGTTCTTTTACTTCCACCTGGACACCCACCAGGACAACACCAGAGATGGATATAAAGGACATCGGCTTAATGTCTCATCTAATGTACAGCTCACCCAAACAGTATATTACCCCCCCAGTACTGCACTCAGGTGCCAGCTTTGGTGGTATGAACACAATCCTGGTATGGGACAAGAACCCATGACCTTCTGGCCAAGAGGTGGATGTGCTACCAGCTGAACCACGCTGACACCTCAGTGTCACTGACCTCGGTGTAATACTATTCTGAGATCAGTGACTGGACACTACACTGAACACAACTCTCAACAGTGCTCATGTTGTTTGGGCACAGGGCTAGGTAACATGGAGGAAAGCTGTGGACTGGCTGCCTGTGTCCTATCAGCACAGCCTGTGTCATGGTGGACAGATCATGCTCAAGTACATCAGAAAGGTGGCTGAGGCTACCATCCACAGGCTACCTAATGGCCACAAGCTCATCACACATTCCCACCAACTCTGTGCACAGTCCGCTAATGCTTTGGTGAGGTGCTCCAGCTGATTGTGCCCTGCATGTGTCTGCTGTATACCAAACAATGTCTAACCCACACTTGTAGCAGGAATAGAGGTTCAGTGCTGCCGAGGGGTTTGCTAGCCCCAAAACTGACAAGGCAAATTTAAGGTATGGCACACTCTTGAGAGGTTCTAAATTAGAGACACAATGTCAATTGCCACTGACTGAAGTACTGGGGCACCGTAACAATGCTGTACTAATGTTCTGCTTTTGTTATAATAAATCACTATGACTTTGCCCCTAGCCATAGTGTTTGGACTGATCTAAATGACATCCTGTTTAATTCACAATCTCTCATGAGTTTGCCTTACCGTAACATGTCTGTGTGTGGTGTATGTGCTGCTATTTCAAGCCATAAACCTTGGCATTCATATCCTGCAGTACCTGCCTCCTGTTCCTCCATTCTCAGGACTGTGTCCCTGTGGGCCCCTCATGAGGGTCTACATCTGTGGATAGTGCCCCTGTTGCCCTCTGTGTGTCTCATGCAGTGCTGTGTGTGCACACTGTGGACTTTTACTTGGGTTTATTCAGAAATGGTATTGTTCAATGTCAATGCCATGATGTGTTGGGATGTTCACTGTTGCAATGCATTGTATCTGTGGCATGTTGCATGTAATGGTTGCAGAACGCTTCACGGGGTGGCGGTGTCATGAGATGTGTCCACATTGTGTATGCTGTGCATTTAGTTTTACAGCTGACACCACCTTGTGTGCAATCTAAGGCAAGGTTGGTGGTGTCCTGGGAGCCCTAGGACACAGTGGGTTCTGCACCTGTGGGGGGTCCAGCTATTGTGGTTACTGCATCATCTGACAAATAGTACCATACTTCTGCACATGAGTGGGTGTTGACCACCAAATGTGGCATGCATGTGGTCCACCTACCTGTTTACTGTGTCCTATCATCATTGGTATCACTGTCCTCATCCCAAGAAGTAGTTGGGCATACACCTGTGGAAGACTTGCATAGTATTAGCACTGTACACTATATATGCATGTCATGGTCATGTGGCCACATAACAGTACTCACCCTCCAGTGTGTTGAGTCCCTTCTCCCCACCACAGGTAGATTGCTGGCTAAAGGTGTTTACACAAAGATGTCAAGGTGTTTACCACAAAGATGTCAAGGGGCATCTTCTCAAGGTCCTCCTGTGAGCCACCACCCCCACCTACTGCCAACTGTGCCCACCTCTGCAGGGTCAATTTCTACTTCATGGCATCCCACAAGTCAAGTCACTTAAGTTTGATTGCAATGATTGTGTAGGGTGTGTTTCCTATGATGTTCATAGTGTCATGAATGCTAACCTACTCAAGGTGGTTGTGGGCCGGTGGTCCCCTCAGGGCCACAGTGCTGTACAGGGTGGCATAGATCACATGCACCTTTATGGCAATGATGAATGCATCCTCTACCATGAGGTATGACATCAGCCATAGATGCTGAGCTGCAGGAGGCAGTATAGCATAGCGGTTTAAGGCTCTGAGCTGCAAACCTGGAGACCTGGGTTTGACTCCCATAGCCCCCACTTGCATACTGTGTAACTCTGAGCAAGTCACTTAACTTCCTTGTGCCCTCAGTTCACACCTGTAAACAAGCTTCAGCTTAGTGTGTCTCTCCAGGTTAAATAAATAAATAAATGCCTCCACTGACCCTTCCCCATTCCATGCACATGCACGATCCAGATCAGGTTGCCCCATTGCAGGCAACTGTCCCATCACGTTACTACCCTAGACAATAACCGTGGCATTTTGCTATGCACCCATTTTATCCGTAGCTGACATTTCTGCTTTACCACCTAGGTGTGTGTGACATCTCTTTTTAGGGTAGGGTCACAGGGTGTTCCATGGGCATGTGCTGCTACCCATGGGTCATTGTCCTGTCCCTTGCACATACCTCCATGCTGCTATTCGCACATGTTGGCCTCTTTTAGGGTTGCTGTAGATCAGACTTTCTGCACAGCTGTTCAATGTCATAGAACTGCACATCCACTATATGCACGGATCATGGTGGATCTGCACTTTTCTAAGCCATTGTTTCCAGTTTTTTTTTTTATTTTACTAATAACTTGACTTATTTTTGGCCATTTTGAGCCTACATTTTCAGGGTGGCCAAGTCTCCACCACACCTCATAGCCACATATGTAGAACCTTATACAGTAAAACTTATAAATGCTATTTGAACAAAAAGGCAATAGAGCAAGTAAAACAATTTACATATTTAGGAGTCACATTATACTGTACAGGAAATTTTATATACCACATTAAGAACCAAAAAAACAAAAGTAAAATTAAATAGTAGGGGTATATTAAAATTTAATGCTGACTATGGAGGATGGTCAATTGAACCTGCTTTTTGGGCCCCTGAAATTAAATTAAACCCAATGAGCTTATATGGGGCAGAGATATGGGGGTACCAGTGTTTGGATATTATAGATACACCCTATAATTCATATTACAACACTTTGCTAAAGGTTCCATTTTCAGCATCTAATAGTGCAGTAAATGCAGAATTGGGGAGGATCCCTATTAAAAACAATCACAACTCTTAGATTATTAATATGTTTAGTTAAGGATAATTAATGATAAAACTGCACTCCCAGCAAAATGGGTCTTACTGGAGAAACAAAATCGGTAACAATAGGGATTATCTTCGGTGTGGACTAGTTTCCTCCAGAAGACCTTAAAACAGATTTGACTTGATGCTCTCTGGGTCATGCATTTAAATAAGATTACAATATCTATGCAATACCAAAAAAAAAGAAATATTTAAATAAAGGCTATTTCAAAAGGAGAAAGATGAACAATTAAAAAGAATAGCTAAATAAAAATTATCACAATGGTATGCATTAAATAAAAATTATAAAATGGGCACAAAAAATTCTATATCATGATTGGCTAATCAGCAGTCTTACCCGTGTCCTTATACAGCCATATCATGCCAACCTGCACTACATACCAACTGATAGCCCTGCCACACCTAGAAATCACTGAGCCCGCACTGCCCAAACCACTTTCTAAACATTCGAACTATCGCAAAGCGGCAGTTACAGCGCGGCATTTCAAGCGCTACCTACCTCAGAAAATGCCACAACGAAATCAGCAGATGCGCTGCATGTACTCTAAGGCGCCCCTCAAACTGAATCCACAGACTTGTCCTTCCATAGACTGTTTCACCTACCAGTTAGTCACATTTAAAACATATGGACAAACTTTCACATTACAGCAGAGCGAGCGGTCCGACGATTTTTCAAACAAGTCTAACAGCATCTACGGTGGCTAGCAAGGGACATGCTCGCCTTAATGAGCAGCCGGTGGTTCTCAAACAGCTTTTCTGTCCACCCCAAGGCACCCTTCAGGAAATGGGCATGCGGTTGAATAATTGTAAATATACTGGCCATCAAAATCAAACACTGACTGTCAAAAACTGGCACATTGTTAAGCACCAGAGACACCCTATTATGACAGACAAAATCAAATGACATGTGGAAGAGAACCTCAGCAGTCTCTGTGTGTGTGTGTGTGTGTGTGTGTGTGTGTGTGTGTGTTTCTGTATGTGTGGGGGGGGACACCACCCTAAACGCCCTATAGTCCCTATCAAATGATTCAGAGATGCCCTCAATATAGGGACTATTTTACTCCTTCAGACATTAAAACCTCAAGTTTTAAAAAGTGTTTGCATTTTTTACTTTTTTTTTTCTTAAATACTACCTTAATAGGGCCCATTTTATAAGCGGAATAAGACACTCCGAGGTGTGGTTTATGGCCTGATAAGAGCACTTCCCAGGTGCTAAAGGCACTCGGCGCAAGCGCCTCGTGCCTCATTACGCACCAGGGGCGTGCTCTTATCAGGCCATAAACCACACCTCGTCGTGTCTTATTCCTTACGTATAACTTGGAAAGTTATTTGAGGATGCCAATTTTAGCAGAATACAAAAGAATTAATAACTTGGGCAAGACTTGAATTATTCTCCTCAAACAGGCGAGATGCCATAATGAAAAAGAAAGAAGAAGTTTTCATGGAGGATAATTGCCCATGTAAAAGGGGCCATGTGGCAACACTGCAACGTATAACTTTAAATTGTTAGTTATATATATAACACAGAGAACTAAATATATAAATAAATACATTAGATCTTACGCATATAACTTGGAAGATGCCTTATTTATGTTGCTTCATCCATTAGTTCGAGAACAAGCTGTTGATGCGGCCAAATATTATAAAGAAACAATAAACTATAGAAAAAACTGGGCAAATAATGACAGGGAAATGGATATATAAGGAAATAAACTGAACCTATAGACTAGCACCTTGGAGTTTACTAACAAGTTGTCCTAAAAAAGATTTGTCTTAAATAACAAGGAAGAACAAGTGAATGATTTCCTGTTCTTGTGAGATCTTTAATTTCTGTGTTATATGGTGACCTAATATTGATTGTTTATAAATATATTTATGATAATATAGCAAATATAAAAGTAAGCCTGAGTGGGAAATATGGCATTAAGCACTTTTCTTGAAAAATAAATTTATTATGTTCTTATTGTTTTGCTTCTATAATACATGTAGTTAATTTATGATTATGTAAAATGTGAATGCTGTCAAATATTTATGTATTGATTTTAATCTTTGTAATGACATTTATATGTCGATCAAATAAACTTTGAAACTGAAACTATATAATAAATCTGACCCAGAATGTGCTTTAGGGGTTAACCCTCCAAATAGCATTTTGAGTCACATTGACAAGTTGACTCTTACATAGACATGTGGTGAGGAAAGTTAAGACTCTGCTTCTGCTTTGTGTAGGACCTAGAGGAAGACATATATTGCAAAATACATAGCCACAAAAGCAAGGATATGCAGTGTTAGGGCTTTTCAACCCTAATTCCCATTCCCCTCTCCAGGCCCAAATCTTGCGGCCATTGGCCATGCTACAGATCTGGGGCTATGCCCCATGGGTCTGCAGCTTCAAGCTCAGGTCTTGGACCTTATGTGAAAAAAGTTATGACAGATCTTTTGCTTCACAGAGGGCTCACAGAGCCCTGAGAAAGAAAGTTAGGACTGGTCTCTAGCATTTACATAGGGCACACAGGGAACTGTTTGAATACAGTTATGATTGATATTGCACTTCCTGCAGGGACCTGAATGATGAAAGTTACAGCTGATCTTTCAGATCCTATGTGGACCAGCACACTTGCGGGAAACAGGCCCAGATCTGTAGCTTCCAACAGAAGTTTCATTGGACATGGCCCCAGACCTGTAGCTTGGCCATAGAAACACAGAAACATAGACTTTGACAGCAGATAAGGACCGCTTGGCCCACCTAGTCTGCCCATTTCCTTACCTAGAGGATAAGCTGCAGATCCTATTTAACCAACAGCCTATTTCTTCCTACCCCTACAATAATTCCCTTATGTCTGTCCCATGCATTCTTGAATTCTTCCACAGTTTTAGACCCCACAACCTCCTCAGGAAGGCTGTTCCATGTGTCCACCACCCTCTCTGTGAAAAAATACTTCCTCACATTGTCCCTGAGCTGTCCCCCCTCTATCTTCAAATTGTGTCCCCTTGTTCTTGCACATCTCTTTTTCTGAAAGATACTACCCTCTTGAACTTTGTTGATTCCATTGAGGTACTTAAATGTTTCTATCATGTCCCCCCTCTACCTCCTTTCCTCAAGGGTATACATATTATGCTCCTTTAGCCTCTCCTCATTTGGCTTCTCTTGCAGACCCTGCACCATTTTAGTTGCCCTCCTCTGAACTGCCTCCATCCTGTCTATGTCCTTGTGGAGATGGGGTCTCCAGAACTGGATGCAGTACTCCAGATGGGGTCTCACCAACTGTCTGTACAGGGGGATAACAACTTCCTGTTTTCTGCTGGTGATGCCTCTCCCTATACATCCCAGTATCCCCCCAGCCCTCCCTGCTACCTTCTCACATTGCTTGCCAACCTTTAGGTCATCTGATATGATTACCCCCAGGTCGCTTTCCATTTTTGTTGTTGTTACTACCTCCACCCCCCCCAATATGTAATCTTCCCCTGTGTTTTTATTTCCCAGGTGCATTACTCTGCACTTCTTTGTTTTGAATCCAAGCTGCCATACTTCTGACCATTCCTCCAACCTTGCCAAGTTTGTTCTCATTATTTCCACACCTCCTTGTGTATCAACCCTGTTGCAGATCTTTGTGTCATCTGCAAAGAGGCATATTTTTCCTTCCAGTCCCTATGCAATGTCACTAATAAAGACATTAAAAAGGACTGGACCCAGTACTGACCCCTGTGGTACCCCACTAGTAATACCTCTTTCATCAGAGTGGACTCCATTTACAATTACCTTCTGTGTCCTGTTGTTCAGCCAATGTTTTATCCAGGCTACCACGCTGGGACCCACTCCCAGGCTGGTTAATTTGACTACTAATCTTTTGTGTGGGACTGTGTCAAATGCCTTGCTAAAGTCTAGGTAGGCCATGTCCACAGCCCCTCCCCTGGTCTACTACTTTGGTCACCCAGTCAAAGAAATCAATTAGATTCATCTGACATGACCTTCCCACTGTGAACCCATGCTGCCTTGGGTCCTGTGCCCCACTGGCCTCTAGGTACTCAGCAATTCTTTCCTTCAGAACTGATTCCATCACTTTCCGTACCACAGAGGTCAAACTGACAGGTCTGTAGTTTCCTGCCTCTGTCTTGCTCCCAGTTTTGTGAAGGGGAATCACAAATGGATTATTTGGCTAAGGGCTTGAAGAAGGGGATGAGCATAGGGTTTAACAAAAAAAAAACCTGGGGGGGGGGGGGGGGAGAAAACTGTTTATTGGCTCTAATGTATGTCAATTGTTATGAAGGAACAAAATCTTTTATGTATGTATGTTGTTATGGTGTTGATGACTTCAATAAAAATTTTGAATTAAAAAAAAAAAAAAAAACCTGAACAATGGGTTTCCTGAATGTTCAGGAACAATTTCTGAATAGCCCACTATTCATGGTATCTGGCCTGAAGGTCTTAAAATGATCTTTTAACCCCCCTCCACATGCATAATCTCCTTTCCCAGTACCTCAGAGACAGAAAATAATAAAGCTTGTTAATTGTTGTCTCTTTGCACTATATCAGCAGCTGATAACATTTTTGTAAGTGCACCACCCACCCCAGCCCAACTCTGCTAATCTTCCAAATGTTAAAGATGTATTTCAGCCCTCCTGGTCTCTTCAGCTTAAGTTTTGGGGGGGAGGACTGGAACTAGTGACAATTGATTCTAGGCTAGTCCATTAATCCCCTCCCACCATGCCACTTACCCAGCCCACTCTGAACTCTGCCTTATAGGTATACAGATCTATCTGAAGAAGCGAGTAGACAGGCGCACAATCATGAGGAAAGGAGGGGACAGTAGCATCATTAGTGATGCTGTGCAGCCTATCCTGATTCTCCTCCATGTTTTCTCTAATACTCCTCCTTCCACACTGCTTTATGTGATCATAGAACTACCCTGCCAATAGCATTTTCATTCCAGTACAGTATGTTGCTAGCCCCGCCTGGGATACAGGATGGCTGCTTTGGCTGTCCTGCGTATTGTGTGACAACACACACCCTTTTTTCCCACTTTATCACCACATTCAGTTCACGTTTTATCAATTTCACTTATCTTCCATTCCATATGGCTTACACAGATAAAACCAGAATAACAAATAGTAAATTCTAGACAGGCTCAAACTTATCCTGAAAACTGAATCCAGAGCAGTTGTAACCAAGATAATTTATTTTCTTGTTAATATTTTTTCTCCTTCTCCAACCAGCCCCTTTCCACTGGTCACACCAGCACCGATACTCTGGCATCTTCCAGGGCTTAATTGCCCACATCTTCCCCCAGGGCATGCCCCCCAGTAGGGTCAGCAAGGTTCCCCAAGCCCCAGCATCTATAAGTATCTGGTTTCACCGGGCAGGGCATGGATAGCAAGGTACAGGGCCTGTGGGGGGCTGGTGTCATCCTGTCATCCAGGAGTTTAATGTTTTCTTCCTGAGAAGGTGTGGGTGTGTAATGTCGTATGGATGGCCGCTACCGCAGCTCCCTGTATTTCTGGCAGTCATGGGTTGCCTTCCCTCTAGACCCAATTGGAGCTGGACATACATCAAGTACCACGTCTCACCACTCTCAGTGGATGAGAGCAGTCCTTTGAATGCTTGATCTTCCTCCCCCAACTCTCCAGTGTTTCAGGTTTGCTTCCAAACCTGGGTTGTCAGCACCACAAGTGGTACTGCTACCACTGCACTGGTGGACAGGCCCCTACCCAGCATAGTGTTAATCTCTGGACAACTGAGAAATCCAGTGGAACATGAACAGCACAGACAATTTGTTTATTTTTGCAATATTGCATATTTTCTCCCCCTCTGTGGAGCAGGCCCATGACCTCCGGCCACTGGCACCCGTGCCCCCGAGCCAGGTCTGGTGCACGGATAATAGTCCCATGCCACAGGGGTTGGCCACCTTCCAGACAAGATGCCTCACATGCTAGGGGGCACAGGGCATGGCCATCAGCCGCGAAATCACCCTGCCATTTTCCACTGTTCTTTCCCTTGGGGAGTCAGATGCACGGTGCCCGCATGCCAAAGCTGACGCCCGTCACACTCCCGCCCCGCTGTAACTGTCCATGCAATTGTAGTGTGGCTGGCCTCCCCCAGTAGCCACTGCAGTGCGGTGCATGACCCATACCCACCCCAGAGAAAGGAGAGCAGTCATTGGATGCTCAATCCTTCCTCTATACTGTCAGCTCCCAGTGGCTCGAGTCCATTCCCGAACCCAGGTTGCGACGTGGTGTGAGGTGTGGCGTCCAGTGCCTCAAGCCTCAGCACCACTGGGCCAGAAAACAGAGCAGACAATTAATTATTGATTTGAGAAGGTGTATAATCTGGATAGAGTGGTTTTAGGAGCTGAGCTGTAGACTATGTCTGCGAAATCAAGGACAGGGAGAATCATCTTTTGGACGATTTCTCTCCTGGCTTGTTGTGGGAGGTAACTGCGGTGTCTGTACAGAGCACCGAGTCTAGGGAGAAATTTATTGTGGATGGTGTCAATGTGTACCCCGAAGTCAAGATTCTTGTCTAGCCATAATCCAAGGTACTTAAATGTGACTACATTGTCCAGTGTTGAGCCAGAGAAGGTGTGGAAGATGGGAGTGGAATGCAGCCTGGCCAGGTTTTGTCTGGAGCCAAAGGTCATAGATAATGTTTTTTTGACATTCATGGAGAGTTGGTTTGCATTAAACCAGTGTCTTAGCAACATTCTGCCCCTTAAATTTTGGGTTACTTGGAGACCAGGCTCTGTCTGAGCAATAAGGCATGAGAAGATATGATTTAATGTGGGATAATGGTATGCCTGGAGAAGCAAGGCATAAGGCAATGCTGAGTGCCTTACCCACCCGATAAGTACTATCATCCTACAATTATGCACACCCTGGAGTGTCTTATTGAGGTTACAAAATGGTTCCTCTGATTTTAATTTAAAAATGAGTTAAGAGGTTTGGAAAATAAAGTATTTCTGACCTGTGCTGTTTTGCTGGAATAACACCATTATATGATCACACCTGACATATCACAGGTCTTGGTTTCTGTTACCCATTTTATAATGATTATATTTTGACTTTAGGATAATTATCACTGAACAAAATTCAGACTATTTGAGACAGTTTTCTTTTCTTCAGGTTATGGAGTGGTGGATACTTTTTGGGGTAAAGGATTCACTTTTCTTTTTTAAAATGTCCTTGTCTTGGTTCTTTGTTAGGTAGGACTTTACTCTTCTTACCCATCCTCCCTTTCACTCAATTAGTTGAGATCTTTAAGCCCCCCTCCCTAACATTGTTCTGAGAGCTTTCTTTTATTTTTTTTGTTTGCCTTTACTCCTTTCATTTCATTTCCTCACCCCCCATCCTAAATGAGTACCTTCTGATTGTCAATGATTGCAGCTTACATCCTGTAACACATCACAAGATTTCCACTGAGAGTTTCTAACACTTTTGATCTTTCTCAGCAAATTTATTCCCAGCTCACAATAAAGGTTGTTCTCTGAGCCTTGCAGTCTCTAAGGGTTAAGATGTCAAACATTGCTATTGCTGACAGTGCTTTCCTGCATCCCTTTTTTGCTAGTTTGGAGTTATCTTCGTGTTCTTTACCATTGCAAACTTTAGGTAAGAATTTCAAATGTTTGAGAACATAGCTACACAGATGGTTATAGGCAGAAAAAGTTTTGGGCAGTCAGAAAGCTGGATGCAGATACAAATGCATGCTATGTAAGGACCTGCATGCATCACACTGAGTTATGCTGGATGCAGGCACATCATTACAAAATATGGCCTTTGAACTCCAGGGCAGGGTATTGCTTACTCTTCAGCAACAGTGCCTCCATGAATAGGTATAAAGTGAAGTCCAAAACTATAAGACTGTCTGTTAGGTGGTCTCCCTGCATCAGGCGTTTGCACCAAGAAAAAGACAGAAGTGCACCCAACTGGATGCAGCTTGCAACTGCATCTTTTTTGTCTGCAGACTGTGACCTTTTGCTGTAAACACTTTTTTTGAAAATAGTAGCAGGGCTGCCAGTACACAGTCAGGCTATCTTTGACGCTCCAGACAATTTGCAGCACTTGGCTCCAGTTTCTGGCAGTATGCATCCAAGTGTAGATGCATCTGCTGATACTTACAAAGACTGCTTAGACAGAAAAAAAAATGTCTAATCAGTTTTAGCCCCTAGCCAACCATGTTGACTAATGGGTGCAAAAACTGTAGCAGAGCTTGGGGGGCTGGGGGGCTGTCACCGCGTGCTGAATCTGGACATCTCTTTAAGATAGGGTGGCCAGACATCCCAGTTTTCTTGAGGCAGTCCAGACTTTTTCTGTCCTGTCCCAGTGTCCTGACACTATTTTTAAAACTGGTGCTTTGTCCTCTTAAATAGCAAGGCCAGCGTGATGTTACTACTGACCTCCTGGTACTTTAGAGATTTGCTTGCCTTAGTTGTCTTGAACGGTGGGTGGAGTCAGACCCTTTCTTCCTGCCTGCTTCCAGCTAGCTAGTGCCAGTCTACTCCTTCCTCTGAGATCTGGACCCAAAAATCATGCAGTCAGCCTACAACTGAGATTGCCTCACACTTAACATAGATATCTATGGATTTCCTGAGCACAGTGTGCGCACACAACACCAAGAAAACTCCAACACAGAGATGTGCAAAGTCCAAGAAATTCATTCTGTGAATGAATTCACATATTTTGCAGAATTTGTGGCACGCATCTCCTGAAATCAGCATAATTCGCGAGCCACGAATTGTGCAAATTTTGCCACAGAGAGTGAAATTTTACTTGTGAATTTCATGCTTTGCCACTAATTTCATGCTTTGCTGCAAAAATGCACACATTTGGCCATGAAAATTCACACAGTTCACATGTGACGAATTTTAAAGGGTCGACCAGAAGTTTGCGAATTCCACGAAGCAAGAACTTTCATCACTTCAAGCAAAATTTGTGGGAGAAGTTTTACTTTGCAACATCTCTACACCAACATTACCAATGTGACCTCATGGTCTACATACACATGATGGAGATCAGGACTGGTCAGTTTGCAGCTTGGAAGCTTGCTGCTTGCTGCATGCACGGAGTGTGCTCATGTTTAAGGGACAGTGTCTGTTGGTGTCAGATGAGGGGTTGGACGACTCTCCTGCTTTGTAATTATCTTCTTTTTTCTCCTTTAGTTATCTTGTACCAGTACCTTGTTAATATAATTAAAAATTAAATCCTGAGGTTGGGTTGTAGAAGAGATAGGATAAGAAGTGGGAGTATGAGGTAGGGGGCCATGGGAGTGGGAGATGCCTGAAGCTTATCAGGACTACCAGTTGCTAAATGAAAGAAAGGAGGGGGAGAGATGGTTTGAGTCATGCTAATGAGTAAAATTTCTGTAAAAAAAAAAGTCAGTAAATTTAATAACAGTCTTTAAAAAAATGAAATCCTGAGGAGAAGCCAGGAAAGCCAGGTTAGGAGATGAGGAGCGTGAGGTAGAGCCTGTGCCTTGCAGATCAGGACTGCAAGCTGTGTGACTCTCTGAGAGGGCAGTGAGTGAAAAAAATAAGTAATCTTTTCTCATCTGGATCCTGTTCTTTTTTAATTGTATTTTGTAATAAAGGTGTTTATCCCCCTAGGCTAACTGAACAGCTGTTCAGACCTGTCGCAGGGTGCCATCAGCTGGCTGACTTGCCTCTCAACATCTGTGGAGGGTACTTTTTCCCATGGATTTCCCACTTAGGTGGGGCCAGGGGTGTGGGATCCCCCTGTAGACTCTCATCCAGATGTCCTCCCTTGCCCACTGAAAAAGCAGGGCATGCCATGGCACCTCAGGCTAGGCTTCATGTAACTCAGTCCCCTTGCCTTTTCCTCTTTAGCTTTCTCCCCCTGAAGCTATGTCAAACATAGAGAACACATGTGTGTGGAGGCATGTGTTCACTCCAGAAGCACAAGCCTTCTCCATCAACGCAACTCATATCTGCCTCCCAAACATCGGTGCTACCACCAAGCCTCCACCTGGTGGCAGCCAAGAACTGGGATGGCTCATCACTCAGCCAGGAGAGGAGAGTTGCCAGGTGGCAGCTTGATCCTCTCCCAGCCCTCCCTCTGGCTGACCCATAGCAACCGGAGCTCGTTCCTGAACATAGGTCACCAACGTGGCAAGAGGTGAGATGTTGCCAAGCTCTCAGCCCACTGCACCTCTGGACTTGCCATCTGGAACCTGATCTTTAATTGAAAAATAAAAACTCCTGAGGAGGATTAGAATTCTCCTGGAATCACATATGGGCTAAGACCTAAACAAAATATTTATTTATTTTCAATAAGAACGGAAACACACCAGTGAACTAAAATGCCAGAGCTTCTGGGGGCCTGGCGGACACAAAACTCCCAGCTTTATGCCAACATTTTTGTAATCCCATATCCAAAATTGTCCCAGGGCAAAGTGATTGCACCCTGATTGCCTTGGGTTTGCCCTCTTGTGCAATATTCAAAGGGAGCTTCTGCACGCGCTAACAGCATTAGTGCACACACAAAAAAATAATGTACAGTATGTAGTGCGCAAAAGGAGTCTACGACATCTCGCTCCTAATGATTGACTCCTAACGAACTTGCTCCCGACATTATGCTCCCTTATAAACTCACTCCAATGTAATTCACTCCTGGCAGTTTCTCTCCTCTAGTCTATTTGTTGTCATGCACCAAGGACACATACATAAACAAAGTAAATTAACTCGCTCTTCACTGTGTTCATTCACTGCCTGATGTTACAATCAGCAACTTCATATTAAAAATAATACCCTCCTAATTTTCATTCTTAGTTTGCACTGCTGTTAGCCTATGCAATACATTTGCAGTGGAGCCAGCAGGATTACCATTCTCTGCACCCCCTCCAACACACACAATCACTGGAATCTCCGTATAATTACATTCACTGCTCTCTATATGCATGGTATTTTTTTTCATGACTGAAACACATTTTGAAAAATTTTGCAAGTTGTTCTGCATTCAGTGTAACTAACCACTTGGCCGAAGTTCCAATCAGCAATCAGCATCAAGTGTAAAGCCTCCCTATCAGTACACACTTGCTATTTGCTCTTTCAATAGCACTCTCAATCTGGCTTTGAGTTAGTCACTATTGTCACTGCTGTCAAAATGACCGGGAGGTTTATGATGCCTGAAAGGAACAGGTGCAAGCTTGTGGATGAGGGTAATTTTATCCACATAATGCATAAGAGGGGGCAGGAAGGAAAGGCCATCTGGCAATATGAGCATGCTGTGAGGAAACCAAAGGGCTGTAATGCTCATGTGAATATTGCTATCGAAGATAATCCTACCATTATTCATCGGTTCTCACAGCACACTCATGCGCCTGACCCAAGTGCTGTGGAGAAAGCAGAGGCTATTACTATTGCTAAGCACAGGGCTTCTGCAACACAGGATACAACAGTCCAAGCCCTCATTTACGCCAGAGAGCATGTATCTATGGCAACTCAAGGTGAATTGGTTGACAAAAATATGAAGCATACCATACAGTGGGTGCAGATGCATGGGGCACCACCCAATCCCAAGGATCTGTCAGAACTTACAATCCCAGACTCATATAAAACCTACACTCCAGACTACACTGATTCTACTGTGAATTTTCTATTATATGATAGTGGTGCAGGGCCTGACAGGATTCAGATTTTTGGTACTGAGAATAACCTGCGCTTTTTAGAACAGTGTAAGAACTGTTATGAAATGGGTAGAAAGAATGCTGGCTCCTGATTGGCCAAGAGCAGCTTTCAGCTGGGCCGTTATCCCAGCACAATGGCCCAGCTAAAAGTAAAATGTTTAAAAAGGTGTAACACTTACTAAAAATAACCCATTTCATAATCGCAATAAGGCACTCCAGGGGGTGTGTTATGGTGGGCTAACAGCCCTTCTCAGGTGATGGAAACACTCGGCTACGCCTTGTGCTTCAATCCAAGTAAGGTGGGCCGTTATCCCACCATAACACACTCCCTGCCATGTCTTATTGCTTAAGTATGCGGATGGGACTTTCAGTGTTGCCCCTTTCAACAGATGTACGTCATACTTGGGGAGAGGTTTGAGAATGTTCAGCCTGCCATATATGCTTTGTTGCTAGGCAAATGCAGAGAAATTTATGAGCTTGTCAAGTCGGCTGTTTCTTTCATTTTACACAGTGCATGTACAGAAAAATACAGACAGAGGGCTTGTCTGTTCAGTACTGCCAGGATTCCAAATTTGCACTAAAATGCAAATACCTGCCTGCACTTGCTTGTTACCCACCCGGTGAGGCAGTGGCATGTTTTAAAGACATCACCAATGAGTCACTACATGTATTCCCCCCAAACTGGAGCCTATCATTGACTACTTTGAGGATGTATGGATAGGCAGGATAAATAAGAGGGGGAATGGTCACAGACAGCCTCAGTACCTGATTGCACTGTGGAATCACTGTGACAGTGTGCAAGAAAGGAGATCTAAAACCAACAGCACTGTGGAGGCATTCCACCATGGGATGCCGAGTATTCTCTGCATGGTGCACCCCACTTTGTGGAAATTCATTAATGGGATCTGTGGTATGCAAAAGAAGAGAGATTTCTGTATTGAGCAACTTATTGCTGGTCATTCACCTGCAGGATCCTAGCATGCTTACTTGGAAAATATTGAGAGACTGGCATACATCCTCGAAAAATGCAGAGAAAGAACCACCAAAGAATTCCTGAGTGGCATTGCCTACACATTTAATTATTGATCACCAGATAAGAGAAGCTGACTAATGTTTTTAAAATTAAATAAAGTTGTGAGAAATAAAGATTCCCCAATTACATTCCAAAGAACTACAATGCACTCCCTAATTTGATGCACAAACATAAACATCCTACAAAGCCAATACAAATGCAGCAAAAGATCTGTTGTCCAAAAGGAATCAAACATTGCTGAAACACTCCTCACACTGCCAATATGATCAGAGCAAAAGAATGGATGCCCAGTAGGAAGCACATATTGTTCAAACGGCACCTAATAGAAAACAAACACTTTTCACAGTGCTTTGTAGTCCTATAGCTATTCTCAGTATCCTTGGGAAAATAAATCAGCACTGCACTGGGAGAGGGAATGAAATGAATGTTGAAATGAATCAAAGTATGCAGTTTAGGAGTTGCACTCTGGTCAAAGTAAATGACAGCACTGCACTGGAAGCAGGAGAGAAATATGTTGGGGACAGGTTACTGCAGGAGAGAACTGATGTGGGGATGAGACATCGGGAGCAAATTGACTGGGAGCGAGTAGTCAGGAGTGAATTGTGACACTCCAAGGCAAAAGAAGGGGTGGGGACAGGAATACCAGCACAGGGTGATATTCAGAGCATTTGTGCAGCACAAATACCACCGATCAAAACCCCAACTTACTGTGGGCAACCCTAGTGGCCACCAGAGTCACTGCAGCCAACAATCAAGTAGGAGGTTGGAGAGCATACCTACCCCCTGGCATCTAGTGGCACCTTTGTCCACTGATCACCATTCCCTGAAAATAAAAAATTTCCCTTGTGTCCAGTGGTTCCCTCCACCCTCTGACCACCATTCTAGGCAGTAAATGTGAAATCCCTGGTGCCTAGTCACCTTCCAGTTGCTAGTTCCATTAGTAACAGTGACATCCCTGGTGCCTAGAAGTCCCACCTGCCCTCCAGTCACAAGTCCCAGGATCATACAATAACTCCCTGGCATTTACTGGCACCCCACCCCACCCACTGATCATTGCCCCTGGCATCATGGCATCATCTTACTTTGTTTATCGAAGATGGCGGCCACGCTGGGCTGCCGTTTATGAGCGCTTAGAAGTTTTGGTCTTTGGCCCAATTTTATTTTATTTAAACGTTTAAATGTTGCCGTTTGAATTACAGTACCGCCCGTTGTATAGTCGCTAGCAGTCGTTTATTATTGCGACTATTTATGCTCTGTTATTTAAAGTTTGAAAGGCTTTGGAGAGACTGACCTGGTCGTGGGTGGTTCGTTTGGGTGCTGTCGGTCTGCCTGGACGTTGTTGGAGAAGTTGGTGGCCTGTAGCCTGGAGGATTGGTGGCGGCTCTTCCTTCTGTTGGAACTCAGCAAGTGAACTGCAGTTTCTGTTCGGGGACAAAATCTTTGCCGGACCGTGGGAAAGAGGCTGTCGGCTCTCGTGTGTGTGGGACTATTCTACAAGGAAGTGGAAGACAGAAGAATGGCAGTGAAGATTGTGTGATAGCTGTCCACATAATTTGGAGGTTTGGCTCCCTGGTCCAGACGGGCGCTGGCTTTTCCTGCCTCCGGAGGGTGGTGGGGCTTGCTTTGCTCCCTGGGTGAGGCAGGGGTGCTATCAGAGGGTGGTTCTGCCTGCCTCATCATAGCGAGGGTCGGGTGAGCTGGCGCCTGTGGCTAGAATTTGTGGAGGTGGAGGAGTTGTTTGTGCTATCTGCTGTCTGCTCATTTGCTGCTTCCAGGATCTTGGCTACTGGGAGTTTTGGAGACTTTTGACTGAAGTTAGAGTGGTGTGGAGTCGGACTTGGTGAAGTATCCCTGAACCATTTCTTGCTGTAACTGTTGTGTTTTAGCTATTGGGAGATTACGGGAGACCAACAGGAAATTTAATTACAACTGAGTTCTTTTTGAACTATCAGTCTCGTGAGAGGAGTCTGATTAATGTTGGAGCCATACAGTGTGGTGAGAGCACAGAAGTGTGACTATACAACAAAAGACCTTGAACTTTGTTTCTTGAGTTAAATGAGGGTACTGATGGATGGGTTTTAAAGTGAAGGGCCATTTTCGGTGGTTTTAGGTAGGATGCTCCTCTCCCCACAGTGGTGAGAGTACTGTGGGTGGGGTAGAAATATAATATGTTTTGATAATCTGACAGCACTAGAATTGGTTAATAGATTTTGTATTATATTATGATTATTTAGTGTTCTATTTTAAGTTCTATTTGAAATTCTGTTTTATATAAGTTTATATAATTTTGTTTTATATAAGTTGAGTAGGTTTATTATTATTAATTGTAATTGTGAACTATATTGCTAGAATGATAATAAGGTGGTGAGTATTATTCCCCCTCTACGCTCAGGGACCTCCATCCTTTCTCCTGTCCCCCTTTGTCACCGGGAGTCTACGGAAAATGTGGGGCTCTGGGGATTGTGAGAGGGAGACGGAGGGCTGGTGCTGGCCTGGGGGGGGGGAATGGAAAGGAGTGGGCGGATTGGGATAGTGGGGTCAAGGAGACGCCCTGGGGTGAAATGGGCACAGGAGAGGGGTCTTCCCTGTCTTGTGCCCATACCCAAGGTTTCTGATTTGGATCAGCCGGTAGGGCGGTCATTATCGGAGGTTTATCCTACTCATGTGTTATGCAATGCCAGGTCTATTAAAATAAGACGGCTGTTGTAGCCGATCTTGTTGGGTCATCTGACCTGGCATGCATCACGAGACTTAGCTGGATGAAAATGCAGGCCCAGTTTTAAGCGCAGCAATTCCAACTAGGTACTCAATGTACCGCCGAGAGCAGGATCGTAGAAGTGAGAGGTGTTGCCATATGTTTTAAGTCAGAACTGGGCCTGGTGGAGGTACCAGCGGAGTCACCAGATCCTTTGAGTGTATCATGGGCGAGGGTGTGGGGTGCAGGATACTTCTTGTATACCGTCCACCAGGTGACGAGAATGTTTTCCTGCAAGAAGTCGCAGACTTCATTGTCGACCTAACGTTGGGGTCTCCCAGATGGTTGGTTCTGGGGGATTTCAATGCTTGGGTCGACGATGAACTCTCTCGATTTGGTCAAGACTTCCTCCAGTTGATGATATCACTGGGCTTCACACAGGTGGTTTCCTCCTCGACCCATGTTGGCGGACACTCATTGGACCTGGTGTTCCTTCTGGGGATGGGGATATCTGACTTGGTGGTGGAACCGGTCAGATGGTCTGACCATCACTCCATTAGGTTCAGTTTTGAGGCCACCCCTGTTAGGTCTACCCCTTTGGAGATGGTCCGATACCGCCCTTTGAGGGGTGTATCCCCAGATGACCTGATGGCGGTGTTGGACCTATCAAGCCTACCGATAGATTGCTTAGATCCAGGTGACCTGGTACATGCTTATAATGAGGCACTGACAGGGGCCCTGGATTCTATTGCACCAGTTCGTGTTCATCCTCTTACTCCTCGCCCCAGGTCTCCCTGGTTTGATGAGACCATGAGGGAGTTGAGGAGGGTTGGACGAAGGCTGGAGAGGCGTTGGCAAAGGTCCGGTCTTGACGTTGACAGGCTTAGTTTGATGGACCATTATTTGGCCTATCAATCCGCAATCTCTCCTAAGAAGGCAGAGTTCCTGTCCAGAGAGATAGCGGCTGCACAGAATAGACCAGCTCAGCTCTTTCGGACTGTGGACAGACTATGCAATCCAGTCTGTCTTCAGCCCAGAAGAGCTTTATCTCAAGAATGGTGTGAGGAGCTTGCTCTCTTCTTTGCAGATAAGGTTTTCAAAATCAGATCGGCTATTCGCTCTTCCCTCCCCAATGGGAGTGACGGTGGTCGACAGGAGATGTCGAACACCCAGTTTAGATGGTCTGACTTCAGCCTTCCCACAATCGATGATGTTGTGATGATCATTCGAGCACTCGACCCGACTAGCTGTGATTTGGACCCTGGCCCCTGCGCCTTTTAGTGGGTTGTGTGGATAAGATCGACCTAGTCCTAGCTTTGATCATCTGGAAGTCTTTGGAGGGAATTTTCCAGATCCCTTAAGAGGCTATAGTTAAGCCTCTATTAAAGAAATCCTCCTTAGATCCAGATTGTCTAGCAAATTACAGGCCAGTCTCTAACTTACCCTTTGTGGGTAAAGTTATTGAAAAAGTGGTCGCAGCGCAGTTGGAGGATCATCTGACCAACAACAATATCTACGATTCTCTCCAGTCTGAATTTAGGAAAAGGCATAGTACTGAGACAGCGCTTGTACGGGTACTAAATGACCTCCTAATAGCGAGAGATCGTAGGACCTGATCCATCTTGGTACTACTTGATCTCTCTGCAGCGTTTGACACGGTTGACCATGGTGTGCTGTTAGAGCGTCTGCGGTCAGTCTGTGGACTGTCTGGTATGGTCCTCAGATGGTTTCAATCTTACCTCGAGGGTAGGACTCAGAGAGTGGTGTCGGGAATTTTTTCCTCAACATCACTCTCCCTGCCCTGTGGGGTACCGCAGGGTTCTATTTTAGCACCTATGTTGTTTTCGGTATATATGCTGCGTTAGGTGATTATTAGGCGATACGGTTTGGGTTTTCACTGCTATGCAGATGATACCCAGCTGTATATGTCTTTTGTGCCCTGCCAGGACGCTGCCTTGTCGGTATTTAATAACTGCCTTGAAGAAATCCAAGACTGGATGAATGGGAGTTGGCTGAGGTTAAACCCGGAGAAAACTGAGGTGTTGGTTGTGGACAAAGGTCGCTGTGAGGTGGGTCTGCCGGAGGGATCGCCCTCAGGCTTATGGCTTGGAGGTGTCCAACTGGCAACCTCAGATCGGGTGTTGAATCTTGGCATAATAATTGATGACCACCTGACACTTAAATCTCAGGTGTCAACGGTCGTCAAAACCTCCTTTTTTCATCTGAGGAGTATTGCCAGGGTGAAGCACCTGGTTCCTCCAGAGGACCTTCCAGCATTGATCCACGTCTTCGTTACCTCCCGTCTTGACTACTGTAATTCCTTATACCTAGGGCTATCGGGGGTTGAACTTCGCCATCTGCAGCTAGTGCAGAATGCGGCAGCCAGGTTGTTGACTGGATCTTCTAGATCCAGCCATATAATGCCTGTGCTTTGCGGACTGCACTGGCTGCCAGTGTTTTGGCGAATCACCTTCAAGGTCGGTTTACTGACCTATAAAGCCCTACATGATCTGGGACCTACCTACCTGAAAGAGCTCCTTTGCTCCTACAATCCCTCCGCTCCCTCCGATCCACTGGCGGGGATTGCTAGAGATTCCCAGGGTTCGTTTGAAAACATCAGGTGCTAGATCGTTTAGTTTTATGGTACCAACCCAGTGGAATTCTCTACCTCGTCAGGTGCGAGATTGCCCGACCATCCTTAGTTTTAAGGGAGCTTTGAAAACCCACCTTTTTAGCATAGCTTTTAAGGATTTATATTAGTTTTAATTTTATTGTATTTATTGTTTTGTGAATTTGTACAGGCGCTTTGATTTTAAGAAAAGCGCCTTCTAAAAATAAAGATGAATTGAATTGAATTGAATGTAGCCCCCCCAGCAGCATAGGCACTGATCACCCATCCTGCCAACCTCCCCCCATACTTAACTCACTCACTGGTGCCATGGGAGACCATATGGCAAATGGCACAGCCCTCATCTCATCTCTTCAGCCAACCACCATATGGAAAAACAGGGAGCATGCATCCAATGTAAGTACAGGGTACACGTCCTTTGCATTGTACAGGGAGCACTGTCCAGGTACTGAACAGGGAGCGCCTGCTCATGTACTGTACAGGCCACATGCTCCCTGTACATTAGACAGGCAATGCTCCTTGCACAATACAGAGGGAATTGCACCAGCCAGGTGGCACAGAGGGCAGAGGCACCCATGCCTCATCTGCCACCATGCTGGCTACCCAGGTTCGGGGACATACAAACATATGAAAATGCCAGCAGATAGAGGCCTCATGCTCTATCAAGTCTGCTCGAGTGTGCCACTCTCAGTTTTCAGTATTGATGCTGCCCCCAACCCCCCATCTTTCCACTTGAATACATCATCTGTGTTACCTCCTCCTTCCCCCTCCCCCTTCCCCATTCTGATTTTGCCCTTGACCCTGTCCCACCCCCTTTTAAATCCTCCTACTGATATTTGCATTATCAGTTTCACAGGTAAAGCATTCCATGGTGCCACCACCTTCTCTGTGAGAAAGTGCCTCCTCATATCCCTCCTGAACCTCCCCTCCTCCAATTTCTGAGTATGACCTCTTGTGATCCCTTGCTTTGTATACTTGAACAAACCCTCCTGATGAACTCTATTTATGCCCTTGAAGTATTTGAAGGTCTCAATCATGTCTCATCTATCTCTTCTGTACTCCAAGGAGTACATATTTAGCCTCCGTAGTCTCTCCTCATAGGGCCTTTTCCTCATCCCACGTAGCATCCTGGTTGCCCTTCTCTACATTCCTTCCAGCAACCTGATGTCCCTTTTTAAAAAGGGGCACCAGAAATGCATACAGTATTCTAAGTTCAGCCTCACCAGTTCCCTGTAAAGTGGAAGAATCACCTTCTCACTCCTTGAGGTGATTCTTCTTGTTATGCACCCCAGCATCTTATCAACCTTCTCCACCAGCTTCCTTCATTGTGCAGAGTGATTTATGTGGCCTGTGATCATCACACCCAGATCTTTTTCCTCGGCAGATACCAATAACTGCACCCCTCCCAGCTGGTAACTGTATTTAAGATTCTTGTTTCCAAATTGCATAATCCAGCACTTCTTAGCATTTAAATCCAACTGCCCAACTCGAGACAGACTCGAGTCATTGGGGGATGGCCAGGGACAGGAGGCTTGAGTGTCCAGTGGACTGCTCTCCTCTTCTGGGGACAGAGAGCTGTGGAACCCTGGAATGCACCTGACCTCTAGCAGAGGCTCAGAAACAGGGAAAATGGCTGGGTGCAGCTCGGGATGACAATGACCCCTCATAAGCTCCACATTGGTTATGAGGCCCTCTCCCAGAATGGATCCATTTGTTAATGGTAAGGCACCAGCTGTCATCCCCCACCACAGGGGGTGAGCCATGGGGGAAGTACCACATTAGAAGTAAGTCCCTGGGATGCTGGGTGACAGGGCTGGGGAGGTCGGTGGATAGCTAAGCCTGCACTGCCATGGGGAGAAAAAAAACTGCATTCACTGCAAAAAAAAAAAAAATGACACTACAGAGGATGTGTGCTCCCTGTCTTTCCACATGGCATCTGGCCAAGGAAGTGAGAGGAAGGATGTGCTGGTCACCTTATTGTCTCCTGTGGCATGGGTGAGGCAGGTGGGGGGGTGGCGCGGTGGATGGTTGGTGGCTGTGGTGCAGGGGGCAACAAAACACCAGGGACTCTGTGATAGTATATGACATCAGGGATCTGTTGGTGGAGGGTGCCACTAGATTATGGGACATACTGCATGATACCAGGACTTGGGATCATAGGTCAGGGGGACCACTAGGCAGTGGGGGTGTTACAGTTACTAATGGGCATGGTAAGTGGAGGGTGGGGGGAACCATTAGGCACCAGGGATGTTATGCTTATTAATGGGGCTGGGAAACAGAGTGTGGGGGGACCACTAGGCACCAGGGGTGTCACATTTACTAACAGGGCTGGCAATCAGAGGGCAGGGGATCACTAGGCACCAAGGATGTCACAGTTGCTAATGGGACTTATGATCAGAGGGCAGGGGGACAACTAAGCACCATGGCATTACTTTACACTATCTGTGCTGGCAATGGGAGTGGGGGGTGCACTATGCACTAGGTGTTACTTGATCTTCCTTGACTGGGCAATTGGGCTGGGAGCAAAACCAGTCAAAGGGGTGCAAACTTGCCACTGCTTCCCATGCAAATGAGCCCGTAATAGGTATACAAATGGCCCCTTAGTGCCTTGCATGCCCAATGGGCTAATGGGCAAGGGGCCATCTTGGTGACACATCAAGTCACTCTGGTCAATGTGCTCTGCAACAACTCGCACTGGGCTATTAGCTCCAGTGTCAATTGGCTCCCTGCATAGTTCGTTCCTGAACTGTGCTCCCTTGGAGTTTATTTTATTACATTTATACAGGGTGAATTGTCCGGGAAGGATATGTACAGGGGGCTGATTGACACTGGAGCTAATAGTATGGCGCAAGTTGTCACAGAACACATTGACTGAAGTGAATTGATATGTAGTCCGCAGTCTGAATATTGTGCCAGGAGCTAGTGGTGCTATCATGTCTAGGGGCACTATTCCCTACACAGGATCCACATTGGAGCAGAGCTACTCAGCTTAGTGCTGCACTGAAATGCCCTATATTCAGTCAGATGGCACCAGTGTGCTAGCTGACTGAAATGGCATCAACGGAGTCCTGGCCACTGGACAAGCACAGTGCAAAACTTTGTGCTCCATGTTGTCCGGTTCTGAATATTGGGCTACTGTTTGCCCTACCACATGATGATTTAAATTATACAATGGCAAGAAAAATTCCTCTTCTTTGATTGGTCAGTGTGTGCCTGGGACAGTGATGTTATTGAACAATAACATCACTGTATGAGGTCCAGGCACACAGGTGGCCGCAGAACACTACAAGAAATCCGTCCCTCGCCATACAAACCACCATGCAGCTCTCACTGCTGTGCCATGTAGAAACCCCAAAAAACAGAGTGAACACTGAATTCATCACTGCAGCCCCCGTCCCACCACACACAGTAATTTCAACTCGCCACTCAGGAGTAATAAAACATTTAATTGTGACCCTCTGTCCCCTTGAAAAGAAAAAAATGCAGCTTTCATGACGTCTGATGTCTTTTTCTGTTGCCCGGTCAACATACATAACTGACAATGGGGTGCACAGCTTACCGCCACCGATACACTCGCTGACTAAAATTCAGGCCATTAATCTTGTAATATTAAATTATTTGTTAAGTCTTGCAGCCTGCGAGGTTTACAACATGTAACTTAGCACTGTTAGCAGATAAGAGCTTTTCTCCTGATCCATTCGAGTTCCAACTGTACTTTCCTCCACTCAACTCCTGTAGTCAGACTCTCTGGATTACAACGGTACCAGCTTCTAAGACCAGAACAAACTGAAATACAAAAAGTGTGTGTGGAAGAAGGGCGGCAATAAAAAAGAGCGTGCGTGTGTATGTGTGTGTGTGTGTGTGGGGGGTCACAGACACAAAATCGGACAAGAACACTGACCTAAAATAGAACACATGCAACCTGTGAAGCAGCAGCGCCCATCTGCTGGACAACTTATAAAGTAGCCAGGACTTTTTTTTTCAAAAATAGTATATACTTGCTCTAACCCAAAAAAATATAATAATAATAAAAAAAAAAAACTTCAAACAAATTTTCTCTTTCTTTTTAAACAAATGAGCATTGTATATTAGAATAATATAGGGTGTGTTTATATAATATCACCCGGGGTGGGAAGCACTGCACTCACCTTGTGCTCGACCCACCCCAGGAGGACGCTATTACACGATAACACACACCCTCATCGTGCGTCTTTATTGCTTAATTATAAGTCAGCATGCAGCTGAATTTGTTTACTAGATACATACGGCAGAGCAAACTTCCCATATTTGTGTGTGAAACCAGAATAGCAGGCAGGTACAGTAGAGATGAATGCATGCAGACATGTAGAATGACACATATGCTCAGTAGCAGAAGGCCAGGTGGCCTTTAGTTTGAAATAAAGAGGCTCTGGGCTGGTGACCAATGATGCAGGAGAAGTATCACTCTCAGCCTGTGTCTACAGCCTTGCTCCTCAGAAATGTGCATCTCTTACTAGACACTTACTTCCACCCCTCTGTGAACTCGGGACACAGTTTTTACACTGGGGAGTGGAGAGACAATATCACTACTCCCATGAGCCTAAACATACAAAAAATATTAAAATAGTATTGGTAAGTATTGGTATCCTCTTAAAAAACATCTTATGTGCCACCACCCGTGGGATCATTAGTTATGCAAATGAAATACAGTTCTTACAAGTTTCCAGAAGGCTGCTTACTTTATTACCTGTTATAGATAGAAACCAGAAATGCAGCAGACCACATCACATTTCAATCTGGTACTCACTTGCTGGCATCGTGGTGCCCCTGTTTGACTGTTGTGCCCTGGCCATTACCCTAGCTCTGTCACTGTGCAAAGAACTTGGACATAGTCTATGTTGCTGAATGCTCATGCGGGGAATTTTACATTGGGAAAACTGTCATACAATTCCTCATCAGAATAGTTGATCATGTTCGAGCAATCAGTGATAAGCATGAATGGCACACAACTGGTGCTCATTGTTTGAATGTACCCCCCAACAGTCATTATTCTTTTAAATTTGTGGCATTTGAGAAAGTCGAAGCAAATGTAACTCCTGTCCCCCAGGTGTGGTGCAGCTGATTTCTGTTGTGGTGGACTGGAACCATCAGGCCTTTGGATAGATGGCCCCGGGATTAGCACCTACAGTAGGTGGTGATAGCTAATAGTGTTGTTGCAAGTGGCTTCCTACAAGGAAACTAAGAGAGGGTATTGCCCACCCCTACCCTGTACCCAGGGACTGCCACATTAGGTGACCACTCCACAATTAACAGCTCACTATGCATCATATAACTTTAAAACACAATAACTTTTAAACATGTAATAAATGTGGAAGAAACAATATATTCACTTAAACAATAATAAGGGGTTTATTGGGGGGATAGGATCAATGAATTGAAATTTTCAGTAGACAAGGCAAGTAAATAGCAATTACAAGTAATGTGCTCACCTTGTCAGCAATAGACATAATATGCCAGCATCCAGCCACATGACAATCCTAGCTTTCTCTTCAGTCCCACAAATTCTGCCACCCCTGGTACACCAGTAAGCAGTCCTCTGGGAACACCCAACATTCTTTGCATGCACGCTAGTGAAAGAGGCTAGTTGTAGGACCATGATGCAGATGAGATTCAGCATTGGTTTGATGCAATGACTTGTAAATTAAATGCAGTCATAATTAAATAGAAATTAAGTCTAAAAGTTCTTGAAGAAATTCTCAAGGGGGATTTTACAATAAAGAGCACAAATGCCCTTATATTGCCCATGTAAATGTCACTGTTGAGGCCATATCTAGAGTGTGGAGTAAGGTACTGGTTCCCACACCTTAAAAAAGACATCAGCCTGCTGGAGATGGTCCAGAGGAAGGCAATAAAGATGATTATGAGTCAGAAGGGTAAAACATATGAGAAGAGGTTGGGGGCCATGAATATGTGTATCCTGGAGGAGAGGAGGGAGAAAGGGGACATGATAGAGACCCTTAAGTACCTGAAAGGGATATATAGGGTGGATTAGGAGGGCCTCTTTAACTTAAGTGGCAGCCGAAATATGAGGGGACACAGCCTTAAGCTGGGGGAGGGGGCGGAGGTTTAGGAGTGAGGTTAGGAAACACTTCTTCATGGAGTGGGTAGTGGTCCGTGTGCTGCCAGCAGAGGTGGTTTCAATGAAGATGGTGGATAGCTATAAGAGAGAGGCTGGGATAAGCATAAGGGGAAAGTAAGGGTCTAAGGAGTGGCAGATGGAAAGGTTGGGGAACTGGGGGGCAGGATAAATAGCACAAGCTGATAACCATGCAATATGAATAGTGAGCAAACTAAGTAGACCAAATGAATAGGACCAGGGCAAGGTGTGTGGTGTTGGGCATTGGCCCAGGAAACGTATAACAAACACAAGAAATCCATCAGCACTCCAAAGCCAGTAGTTTTTTAACTCCAGTGAAGGATATAGGCCACAAAGTTGTAGATGACAGTTGTGTTATTATAGTCAAAGCTCAATAAAGCCAATTAAACAACCCTAGAGAATACTAGCTATGGTACTCACTGCACAGATCAGGTGCCCTGACGCTTCGCCAGGTAAGGCTTCGTCAGGGGCGGGTACCTGATCACAATCACATGACTTTATAGAAAAAGATTTGATGACATCATATCAATCCAAATATGTAACAGTTTAAAGGAAAAACTATTTTAACAAATGCATAAGGTCAAAATATAAAAATAAAACTATATCCAAAGCAAGAATTGTTGTTATGTACCATTTGATTATAATTCAGTCACCTTTTTTTTGATTCTGAATATGCTTAGCTTTAAATATTGCTAGACTGTACATAAACAACAGATGTGCCAGCTTATAATTGTGTGCTTAAGCATTTTGCAGATTTAAGCAATCAATGCACTTGTTTTGCCTATAATAAACAACATAAACATCCTGTGTATTTACTTTTATGGCTCTGCAAACCCAGAGAAAGATGATGGAGTCAGGAGTAAATCCATTAATGACAGGCATAACATTAGCCCATTTCTGTGGTTCCAGGGTTATCTGTGCTCACCAGCCAGCTCCTTCTGTAAAATAGAATAAAGGAAACATTTTTTGGAATCATTTTTAAAGAAAATCTGTATAGAATCATGACTAGTACATTAAACAATTCCTGAGAATGGCCGAACATATTAATTCATCAAAAACAGAATTAAACCAACTATCACTATAACTCAGCCTCAACTTGTTGTATTGACTCCATTTTAAAAGGCTCATCATAATTCCTTATATAAAGCTAATAATAACTGTAACATGCATTCAAATATAACATCATGTTTCATCATTTTCAGGAGGGTACACCGTGATGATAGCAACCTCATATGGGCGACCATCTAAATGGTGACCAATGAGGGCACTATCATCATGGGCGATTGTAGGGGATGACTACTGTTGTGACGGCGAGGGTAGGGTGGGCGACAGGAAGGGATGGTGCATGACAGGACATATGGTGATAGGGAACAGGGTAGTAACCCTGTAATGTGCCTGCTTTCGCTGAGCTGTGTGGTATGGTGGGTAGTGTGGTTGGCTCCGACTGAGCAGGTCTTGGGAAATGGGCGCGGGAAAATTTTTTCAACATCCCACGGTTATGGACTTCATTTATTTTTTAACCGGCTGTGCCCCTCCTTGACATGCACCCTTCTGAGTTGATAATCTTGGATAGGGTGATTCAGGGTGAAGCCCCCAAGGGGGTTACACAGTTCCAGTGCTTTTAGTGCAGATCGCCTAAAATGTTTTCAGTCGATATCAGTTTGCGATAATAGCGATCACCTTTCGGCAGTTGCTATTATCACATTGAACCTTTCAGGAGTATTTAGTAGTATTTGGACATCATTGCAACAAAGAAGAAAAAAAAATGCTGCTATCTGGATCTACAAAGCTCTGACAAACAAACTCCCTTCCTACATTTCAGACTGTTTCAACCGGATCACATCCAGGCCTTACACTCTGAGGATCAATAAACTGATCATGTTGAAGATTCCTATCACCTGCACCCGATATGGAAGAGCTGCAATCAGCTATTCCCTGGCACTTACCTGAATTCTCTTCAAAGACATTAAAACTGGATACCCTGATTCCTTTAACATCCTTCAAAAGCTGTACACCAGTCTATTCCCCAATTCATGCAACTCTTCCACAAGGCCTAGTCCTCCCACACCCCTCTCCTCCCACACCCTCTCTCCTTCACTACCCTTTTTTTAAAGCTCCCCTATTTTTCTATCATTCCTCTAGCTCGTTCCCCACCAAACTTCATACATATGCACACCTAAGTCCCATTACCTAAGCCTTATCCTTACTAAACTGTTTGTTTCTCTCCTTTAGTAGGTTTTAGGTTCATTGTCATTTTGCCTTGTATATATGTAAATATTTGTATATCTGTCTCTCTCATAAATGATTGTATTTGTGCTTATTCAGTATCATGTTTCTGTGTATAATTTGTAACCTTTTTTGTTATGACCACTCAGGTCCATCTTGTAAATGAGCTACGCTCAATGATGTTCGCCTGAATAAATAAAGATTTTGATTGATTGATTGATTGATTGATTGATTTGGATGGGGTGGGTTTTTTTTTGTTGTTGTTAGGGACAGGTATTTCAGGACAAAACTGTGTGCTTGGATTAGGGGGTGGGGGAATTTATAAAGTGTTTTTCATAAATACGGCTCTAAATCCATTCATTATTCAAGCCTTCTGGTGCTAATGCTTTTAGAGAAAAAAATCCAGTAACTTTCTTTCTTTTCAAGTCTGTTAAGGTGATCTCCTCCCTTCCCCTCCTTTCCACCCTCACTTGTTCCAGGCCAATAAATCTGAGATTTGTAGGATCACTGTTGTGATTTTCCAAAAAATGCAGTGCCACTGGGCTATTAATGTCCTGGTTAAGGATGTCTCTAATGTGCTCTTGAATTCTCACTTTTAGTGAGTGCATTGTCATGCCCACGTAAAGTTTGCCACAACCACATCACAAAGCATATGCCATGTAAGTTGTGATGCAAGACATGAACTGCCTAGTATATACAGTTTTTTGATTCATTGGTGCAGTGAATTCTTTACCTTGGCAACAGTTAGCACAGATGCTACAATTCCTGCATCTGTGCACACCATTAGGTTTAACGGGTAACCACATGTTGGTTTGAATCTTGCTTTTTCTGAACTGGCTGTGAACCAGTTCGTCCCGAAGATTTCTTCCCCTTTTAAAAGTCACTCATGGTCTTTATCCTATGTGCTGTGCTAGTGTTCTGTCACTTAGCAATACTGGCCAAAATGTATTGACTGCATTCCCCAATCTCCCTGATAAATGGCTGAATTCTGTAATAAAATTAATCTTATCATCTGATGTTGGGATTTCTTTTGGTTTTAAAAGGGCTTCTCTAAGAGTACTTGCATGAGATAATGCTTAGTCTAATAATTCAGGACGGTAACTTCTAGCTAAAAACCTTTCTTTCAGTTCAGATGCTTGCTGTAGGACTGTATTATGTTCACTGCAGTTGCATCTTAATCTAATGAGTTGCAAATAGGGGATTGAATCATTGAGTCTTTTAGAATGTGCACTTGTTGCCAGTAATAGGTTGTTGGTTGCAGTAGGTTTCCTGTAGCCCCTGGAAATGATTTCATTATTTGGGCCTACAGTTAACATAATATCCAATAATTATATTTCTACCAGATCACACTTAGAGGTAAAACATAAGTTAAATGTGTTTTGATGTAACCAGTGGGCAAATTGTGCTGCATCAGCTGCATTACCAGACCAAACGCATATGACATCATCTATAAAATGGGACCAGTGCTTAATATAATCGAGTTAAACAATATGCTCCTCCCAATAGTCAAGGAGCAAATTGGCATATGAGGGGGCCATTGCCGTGACACACTTTTTTTTAAAGTTTAACATTTCTGTTTTTTTTCCCCAGGTTTTCTCCCACCTCAAACCTATGCATCCCCAACGTGACGTATGCATGAGGAGGCATGCGCGTGCATGTCTTATGGGATGCCCCACCCTACCGATCACCTGGTTCTGCCTGTATTCATCACCAAACCTCCATTCGGTGATGGCAGGACCATGGGTGGTGACCTTCCCCAGCCAGGAGAGGACAGCAATTGCTTGATCCTGCTCCCTCCCCCTGTGTCGGCACCTTGCCACATTTTTGTATATAAAAATCACCATTGAATTTAAAGTAATTGTGCTCTAGCACAAAACACAACCCCTCCCCAATCAATTGCACAGGAATCTTATTTTTTATGGGGTCCCCAGTCAGAACGTACTGACATTCATTAATGCCATCTTCCTGACAGATAGAGGTGTAAAGTGACTCGTTGTCTATGGTTAGCCACAGCCATCCTTCTTTCAAAACATGAGGGGACACAACCTTAAGATGGAAGGGGGGGGTGGAGGTTTAGGAGTGAGGTTAGGAAGCATTTCTTCATGGAGAGGGTGGTAGTCAGTGTGCTGCCAGCAGAAGTGGTCTCAGCGAAGATGGTGAGTAACTACAAGAGAGGTTGGGATAGGCATGAGGGGAAAATAAGGGTCTTGTGATGGCAGATGGAAAGGATGGGGGACTGGGAGGCAGGGTAAGTAGCATAAGCTGAGGACCCTGCAATATGAGCAGTAGACCAAATGGTCTTATTCTGCTGGCTTATTTGCATGTTCATATGTAGTGTCTTTAATGTTCAGCTGTCTCTTAGGTTTAAGCCTAATGTCACTATTTGGCTAAAGCAACTACTATGTTTATACACTGACACAGGGCAGTAAAAGCACACACATCCTGATTAAGCAGCTGATCATCTTGAGGAGTTTCCCCCATTTGAATTTCTGCAGTGTTTTCCCTCTTTGGATGAATGCTGTCTGGAATGCTCAATGGCAGTGGGTTCCCACTTTGATGTTTAATCAGGGGTTGACCCACACACCTCGATGGTTTCTCACAGTTCACTCACTCTAGTCTCTTTCAAGCCACAGGAGGACTTGCTTTCATTCCCCTAACATGGAGTACAACACTCAGGGCTTCTACCACAAGTCCCTTACTAAGACAAATCATTGCAGCACTAGTTAGGAAGAACGTATGTGTCTCTCCTAGATTTGGAGTTATCAAGGCGGTTCAGATCTTGGAGTATAGATTACTCAGACAATCAGCAAGGCAATCCCCTCTGATTCCTGGAAGTACTCTAGTTTGATCCCAAAATGTGGCTTTGCCTCAGGTGAAACACTGCACTCAGAGCTTCTGTTCACCTCCCACCTCTCTGGGGCTGACATTAATCCAATCATGCTGGCTCTAAGAGGATTTCCTGCAACCGGCAACAGTGTCAATTTGCTGACATCAGCAAGGTGGGAGGATTTCCTATCCTCCCTGCCTTTTGATTCACCAGAAGTTCATGCCATTCTTACAGAAAATTACATTTCCTACATTTTTTTATAGGCAAACTTCCTATGCACTCTCTACATCTCAAAAAGCCTTCCTTGCTTCTAATTGGTCCATTTAGTGCAAGATTACTGTGTGACACCCTGCCCCCTTTCCACAGTTCAGTGGGGCCAGGAGGTCTATGATGGCTGTGTCCATGTCTTAAAGTGATTCTTAGGGGAGTGGGGTCCAATCTGGATGGATAGGTGGCTGTTCCAAAGGGATAGCTTCTATCCCAACAAACAGGAGCAGAAGAGTACTGTGAGAAAGGTGGGCACAACATATAGCTACAGCAGTAGACACTAGCAAGGGGTGATTCATACAGTGTTGCAAGGTTCACACAAGATATCACAAACGGGGGGGCATGGCCCCCCCATTGACCAATACCGCACAATCAGACATACCCAGAATAAAAGGAAAAAGGGGGGTGAGCAAGGATAAATATTGGAAGATGTTGTACACCAGTGCAAGGAGTCTAGGCAGCAAAATCACAGAAGGGAGCATTGATCTGGTGGGTGTCAGACAGATATGGGCATCCTCAAACCATGAATTAGACATGACATTAGCACAGCACTCGCTGTTCAGGAAGAACAGAGAAAAGGGCAGGGGAACAAGAGTAGTGCTATATGTAAAAGAGAGCAAAGAGGCAACTGAAATTTAGACAGCCTAGGGGAGTCAGGTAAACTATAAACCCTGTGGTTGCTAGCAGGAACAGGGAATGGGAAATAAATCAGGATTGGAGTGGTCTGCAGACCACCAGGTCAGAATCAGGAGGCAGACAAGGAACTGGGACATGGTGGCCAAGTTAGAGGTGATGGTGGTAGTAGGGGACTTTAATATGCCTGACATGGACAGGAAAGTACCAGCTATGGCAAGTACAAGGAATCAGTGCCTGCTGGAGGCAAGCCAAGAGGTATTCCTAGTTCAGCTAGTCCAGGACCCAACAAGGGAAGAAAAGCTGCTGGATCTGGTCCTCATTGACAGTGAGACGATCCAAAATGAGCAATCCTTGAACCACTTGGTTCCACTACCACTGACCACAGAACAGTGATTCTAGAGGTCCAGATAGGAACCATTGGTAGTATTAAAGATTTCTCTCAGTGTACTCCTCCAAATCAGAGGAGCACGGTAAATCAAAATTATACACTACAATGTGTGCTCCTTCAGATCTTCACTGTGCTCCTACCTACATTTTATATAAATTTATATATTAAAAATTCCCTCGATGCATGCAGGTTTCTTATGCCTACTGACACTAAAATGTATCATTTTTCCTTTTTTGGTCTGTCACCTCATTTTCATTTAACCGTTGGCCCATAATCAATACCATCATTCCCGTTTTAATATCCTTCCACACAAAAACACTTATTTCTCGCCTGCCTGCATGCTCTCTCATAGCCAGAGAGCACACATATACTCGTCCGCCACTTGTCCACACTCTTATGGCAGATTGCCAAAAAAAAAAAACAATTTGAAACCACACCTGCTCATACCCTACCTGGCCACCTATATGGGCATTTGTCTACCTGCTGCTCCCATACTCTGCCTGCCCATGTACATAGTAGCCTGTGCTGGCTGCCAACAAACTTGTTCCTTGCCTGTGTGACACAAAGCACAATAACTTGCTGACCCACTTACTAACATGATGGCTTCCTGCTTGCCAACAGCTTGACAGTTTGGCTTTGAACTCTGTGAAATTAATCAGAAAAGACTGGTACATATAATAGTGTCCTTCTGTCCTCCCCCACAGACCTCCTACTGCCTGGAACTCCTACTTCTAACTGTGTTCCTGAAAGATAAGAGAAGCACAGATAACTGAATTTTTTGCAAAGAAAATCTGCTCCTGTAATGACTGACCATGCTCAGAGCACAGAGCACACCCTTAAAGATACCCCTGATAGGAACAACCAACAGGACAAACACAGTAAGGGAACAGGAAATTAAAAAAGCAGATTTTAGCAAGATGAGGGATCAGCTGCAAAAAAAAAGCACAAGGAGTATAAGGTATGTAGAGGAAGCCAAAGAAAAACGGAAGAATCTTTTTTTTTGAACCAGGAGAGACACACTAAGCTGAAGCTTGTTTACGGGTGCAACCTGGGAGCACAAGGAAGTTAAGTGACTTGCTCAGGGTCATACAGTATGCAAGTGGGGGCTGTGGGATTAAAACCAAGGTCTCAAGGTTTGCAGCTCAGAGCCTTAAACTACTGTGCTATACTGCCTCCTGAAAATTAAAAAAAGCAAAACAATGACAGAAGCAGCAGAAAAATCGATTCTGTGTTTTGTTTTTAATTTTCAATTTTCAATGATAGACTTTGTAAATTACCTTTAAGCATAAGTGTTCATTAACAAAGGTTCCACAACAAATGCATAATTAGAAAAAACACTACAAGTACAATAAGCAGTTCCAGAAGGAATGCAGTCCATTCAGACTCAAAACACTTAAGAGAGAACAACTGCATACAGTTTTGAAAAAATCCACTCATATTGTTGTATAAAAAGTCAGTGGATATGTACAGAGAGAAACCAAGTAAAACAGTTTAAGTTACAATTGGATTCGACTGCAGTGGCAGACCACAAATATCTCTTAACTGATTACATATTGTGAAAGTACCAAATGGAAAAAGTGCAAGGGTTCCTATGTGGTTCATGGCAGAAGTACAGACAGTAGTAGGAGCCAAAAAAGGGGGTTCTTAAAGTATAACAGAAGCCAACGGGAAGAGGTTAGGAAGAAATGACTGGTGGCAATAAAGGTAGACAGCAGGAAGCTTAGGGAGGCCAAGGTGAAGACAGAACTTGGCTGGCAAAAGGAGTGAAGCTAGAGGAAAGGGCATTCTTCAAGAATATCCTCAAGAAGGGGAGGGCAAACTGTTTAACTAGGAGAGGCACGCTAAGCTAAAGCTTGTTTCCAGATGTGACCTGGGAGCACAAGGAAGTTAAATGACTTGCTCAGGGTCATACAGTGTGTAAGTAGGGGGCTGTGGGATTCAAACCCAGTTCTCCAGCTAAGAGTCTTAAACCACTGAGCTATACTGCCCCCCCAAGAAGTGTAAGGTCAGAGAGGTATTGCTAGACTGAAGAGTTGGGGCATATGGGAAGAGGGGAGACAAAGGGAAAGTAGAGATACTGAACTAGTATTTTTGTTCAGTATTTGCTAGGGGAGAAGGATGGGCCACTTTCAGAATGTGGGGATAAGAGGGGATGAGAGGAGAACAAAGTCTCAAGTGGCATGGTCAAAATAATGGAGAAGAAGCTGATGGAAAAGCTTTCAGGGTTGAAAGCGAATAAATCTGTGGGACCTGATGGCTTACACCCAAGGATGTTGAAGGAGGTAGCAGAAGTGATAGCTGGGCCACTTGCAGACATATTCAGTAGCTCACTGGCCATCAGGGTGGTCCTTAGTGACTAGAGAACAGGGGATGTGTACCTCTACACAAGAGCAGAAGGAAGTATGAGCCAGGGAACTATAGGCCAGTTAGCTTGACATCTATAGTGGAGAAAAAATTATGGAATATTTACTAAAGGAGGAAACTGGTGGACTTCCTGGAGGGACATGGGCTACAAGACCCCGGACAACATGAGCTCACAAGAGGAAGGTCTTTTTTTTTTACCAGGAGAGACACACTAAGCTGAAGCTTGGGTCCAGGTGTGACCTAGGAGAACAAGAAAGTTAAGTGACTTGCTTAGGGTCACACAGTATGCAAGTGGGGACTGTGGGATTCAAACCCAGGTCTCCAGGTTTGCAGCTCAGAGCCTTAAACCACTGCACTATACTGCCTCCTTGCCAGACAAATTTGGTCAAATTCTTCACCTGGGTGAACAGAGCAGCAGAGATTGGACAGGCAGTAAATGTGATATACTTGGATTTCAGCAAGGCCATTGACTCAGTCCCCCACAGGAGGCTGGTTAGGAAGATAAGGAACCTAGGGGTGGGGGGAACAATTGGAAACTTGTGTAGAGAACTGGTGGAGCAGAACAACACAATGGGTAGTAGTTAATTGGTACTTTTTAGAGGTAAGAGAAACAATTGGAGTACCTCAGGGATCATTGCTGTACCCAGTCCTTTCCAATGTATTCATTTGTGACATGGGGAAGACATCAAGAGCTAGACCTGTATCTGCACAGATGACACAGCAATCTGTGAAAGGGTGGACATGAAAGAAGAGATAAGGGAGCTCAGGGAGGATCTGGGTGGGTTGGAGAACGAGGCCAAGATCTGGCGGCTGGGCTTGAACACAACAAAATGTTAACTATTCCATTGTAACTGTACCCTCTCTGTTTTTTTCTGTCTTCCATGTGACGAGGTACCTTTGTAAGTGAGCCGATGGTTCAAAGGTTGTAAATCTGATACCTCAAATAAATAAATAAAAAGTACTGCACATATGGAAGAAAAATGCAACAGTGCAACATGAAATAGGGGAAATGGTGCTGAAAAGCACCACAGCAGAAAAGGACCTAGAGGTAATGATATTATACAGCCTAAAAACAACAGTGACAGTGCATTGTAATGGAGCTGTGGGCAAGGCAAGCAGAATGCTGGGTTGCAAAGGAAGGGGGCTAAGTATTAGAAGTAGGAGGGGTATCATCCCATTGTACAGATTATTGGTGCAACCACACCACACTGTGATCTGATTACTGATAATCTGATTACTTTTCTAGGTAGCTAGTAAAAGAAATTGATTACTTTTAAAATAAAATAATAAGTAACTCTAATGACATTACTTTTCCCTAAAAGTAATAGTTACTGTAATATAAATCTGTTATGGTTGTTGTAACCCATCAAGAGGTTCCTGTGACTTCATAAACCTCAAGAGTGAAGCTCAAGAGGTTTATGATATCACAGAAATCCGGAGATTGTGCAGGTGTCTTGATATTCAAGATTTCAGTGTAAACAAAGGATGCTCAACTGACTTTGTGCTCAATTTATTATAGCATTAAGCTGAAAACACTGCCTTCTGACAAGCACTGCACCAGCACCCAGCATCTTCACCTTGCACATTGAATGCAAGTTGCCTACCATTTTTTGCCTTTTTTCACAATAAAAAGTTTAGGTAACATTTCATGGCTGTGAGGTGCCATTTTTTGTAGCCTTGCTAATATTCAGGTTTGCATAGTAACAGTGTCTAGGTATTATGAGCTGCCTGAGGTGTGGGGTGGTGTAAACCTGTGGCACAACAACTGGAGCAAAGACATGCAGCCTTGTGATGTTTAGCCTAGGAATTTTGACGTAATACTGGCTTGCCCTACAAGATCTTTGCTCTAACACAGAGACTATGACTACAAGGTAGCCTCATTTTATTTATTTATTGAAGACTAGGATTCATACCTTTGAGCAGCAGCTCTTTACATAGGTTCAATGTCAAGGACAAGTACAGTGTATACAGAACATTACAAGTACAGTTCATACAGGCAAGTCATCGTTACTGGTACATTATAACAAGTCGGTTCCAGTGAAAAAAACAAGCATTTGTCAATGCTGAATGTTGATTGCGTTGGTCTGTTGAGCACGCTTACTGGCCCTCTGTCACTCGTTCGGTCTGTTTCTTCCAGTGCTGCAGGCTGCTCTTTTGTACTGGGCTCCTGCCTGAATTGACACCTTGTTCTGCCCACTAAGAAATCTACAGCTGTCCTGACAGAGCTCTGTTGAGGTGGCTCACTCCCCCTCTCTCACTCGCTCATTCTGTTTCTCCTGGCACTGCAGGCTGCCCTTTTGTACTGGGCTCCTGCCTCTGTTGGCAGCGTTTTCTGCCCACAAAGAAATCTGCAGCAGTCCTGACACAGGTCTGTTGAGCTTGCTGACTCCCCCTCTCTCACTCACTCACTCATTCCGTTTCTGCTGGCGCCGCAGGCTGGCCTTTGGTACTGGGCTCCTACCTGCATTGCTGCCTTTTTCTGCCAACAAAGAAATCTTCAGCAGTCATGATAGAGCTCCATTGAGCTCACTCACTCCCCCTCTCTCACTCGCTCATTGTGTTTCTCCTGGCGCTGCAGGCTACCCTTTTGTACTGGGCTCCTGCCTGCATTGGCACCTTTTTCTGCCCACAAAGAAATCTGCAGCAGTCCCGATAAAGCTCCGTTGAGTTCACTCACTCCCCTTCTCTCACTCGCTCATTCCGTTTCTGCCAGCGCTGCAGGCTACCCTTTTCTATTGAGCTCCTGCCTGCGTTGCCGCCTTCTTCTGCCCACAAAGAAATTTGCAGCAGTTACAATAGAGCTCCGTTGAGTTCGCTCACTCCCCCTCTCTCACTCACTCATTCTGGTTTCCCTGACACTGCAGGCTGCCCATTTGTACTGGGCCCCTGTGTGCATTACTGGCTTTTTCTGCCCACAAACAAATCTTCAGCAGTCCCAGCAGAGCTCCGTTGAGCTCACTTACTCCCCCTCCCTCACTCACTCATTCTGTGTCTCCTGCCACTGCAGGCTGCCATTTTGTACTGGGCTCCTGCCTGCATTGGCGGCTTGTTCTGGCCAGAAAGAAATCTGAAGCAGTCCCGACACAGCACCATTGAGCTCTCTCACTCACACATTCCATTTCGGCCGGTGTTGCAAGCCAGCCTTATGTACTGGGCTCCTGCCTCCGTTGCCGCATTTTCTGCCCACAAAGAAATCCACAGCAGTCACAATAGAGCTCCAGTGAGTTTGCTCACTACCGCTCTGTCACTCAATCGTTCTGTTTCTCTTGGCACTGCTCACTCCCCTTCTCTCACTCGCTCATTCCATTTCTGCCAGCACTGCAGGCTACCCTTTTCTATTGAGCTTCTGTCTGCGTTGCCACCTTTTTTCTGCCCACAAAAAAAATCCGCAGCAGTCCTGACAGCACTCCGGTGAGTTCGCTCATTCCCCCTAAATCACTTGTTCTCTCGTTCTGTTTCTCCCAGTGCTGCAGGCTGCCTTTTGTACTGGGCTCTTGTGTTGGGGCCTTTTTCTGCCCACAAACAAATCTGCAGCAGTCCCGACAAAGCTCAGTTGAGCTTGGTCACTCCCCCCCCTCTCAGTCGTTCGATCTTAATCTGTCCCAAACAGTGATTTCCCATAGTGACCATACTATTCTCCGGCAGGATTGCAAAAACATATTTTAGCCAGGATGTGAAAAATGGCAGCTGTACTGTTCAGAAGGAGGTGTGGAAAAATGCCACTGTTGAAAATGTGGCATGAAAATATTACAAAATTGCGAAGTTACAAGGGTGTGTGGAAACAGTTCAATGCACGCTTGTAACACAGTCATGTTATGGAGTTTCATCACCAAATTTTCAACATAGGGAATTTAGGACCTCTGCTCATGAACAGTGCCACTGTCATTTCTTAATCTGTCCCGAACAGTGATTTCCCTCAGCAATCACGTTATTCTGTTCCAGAACTGTGGAAACACATTTTGGTCAGGATGTGAAAAATGACAGCTATACTGCTCATAAGGAGGTGTGAAAAAATGCCACTGTTGAAAATCTGGTGTGACAATATTACAAATTTGCGAAGTTACAAGGGTGCGTGGAAAGTGTACAATGCACACTTGTAACACAGTCATTTGATGGGCTATCATCACCAAATTTTCAACATAGGCATTTTAGGACCTCTGCTCATGAACAGTATCACTGTCATTTTCTTAATCTGTCCCGGACAGTGATTTCCCTCAGCGGCCTCTCTATTCTGCACAGGAAGTGTGAAAACACTTTTTGGCCAGGATTGGAAAAATGACAGCTGTACTGTTCATAAGTAGGTGTGGGAAAATGGCAATGTTGAAAATCTGGAGTGAAAATATTATAAATTCGCTAAGTTACGAGCGCACATACAAACTGCGCAACACACGCTCATAACACAGTCAATTTATGTAGTATCGTTACCAAATGTTCAACATAGACATTTTAGGACCTCTACTCATTAACAGTGTCACTGTCATTTTCTTAATCTGTCCCGAACACTGACTTCCCACAGCAACCGGGCTATTCTGCGCCAGAACTGTGAAAACACATTTCCGCCAGGATGTGAACCATGACAGCTGTACTGTTCACAAGGAGGTGTGAAAAAATGTTAATGTTGAAAATCCTGGCATGAAAATATTGCAAATTCGTGAATTTACAAGAGTGCATAGCAACTACGCAACGCACGCTCGTAAAACAGTCATTTTTTGGATTTTTTTCCACCAAATTTGCAACATAGACTTTATGAGAGCCCACCTCATGAACACTGGCACTGTTGTTTTGTTAATCAGCACTGAAAGGTGATTCCGCGCAGTGACCACAAAATCACCTCATCAGGCAGGTACAGGAATACCATTGTCAGGTAAATGTGTCATAATGCACTTGAGAAGGAACAATATTCACCAAATTTATAATAAGAAGTGTATGAAATTAAAGGTCTCTCATTGTGAGAAGGATTTTGGGGTATACATCCAGTGGATTATGAGGGAAGACTAAAAAAAGTTGGGACTGTGGACTTTGAAGGATATAAGAAGTAGAGGGGGATATGTTATGTCTCTACAAAATCCTAAAAGATGAAAGTATAAGGATAGAGATGGGAATAGAATTTAAAGACCATATATACCAGATGAGAAAGCATAATAGGTGTTAAGGGAGACAAAAAGTAGGACCGATATAAGAAAACATAGTTTTAAAAATAGAGCAATTAGAATGTGGAATAAATTACCACAGGTGGTAGTGGAAGCAGAATCTGTTGAGGTCTTTAAGGTTTGGATAGATCAGTACCTGAATGATGTTGGTAACTTAGGTTGCCGCCACTGAATAGTGGGGAAAGTTTACATGGGCTATGCCCTTAAGACTTTCCTATATTCCAGTCTGAAATTCCAGTATGAAATGTAAGACAGGATAGACAGCCTAAACAATCTGGTTTATTGAGATGAAGGTATATCAAACAGTTAATCATTAGTTTCAATCTTAGAGTCCATATGGCTAACACCTTGCAAGTGTGAGAGAGACATCTAGTAATGTAATATTATGTCCAAGATTATTTATATTTCCTTTCTAAAAAGTAGGATATGCTCTCTAACCAAACATGTTAGTTACCAAACATAGAAAACACACACAGCCCACACTCCTAATAGCGAATCCAACCCTAAATAAACTTGGTGCCATGAAGTGTTAAGGCACTATATACTAAGCTGTAATGACAGCAGAATTATTATTGAACAATTTAGCTACTATTACCTCACACAGATCAGAATTATAAGGCAGGTAATGAATCAAGAGAACCTCAATTTAGTGACGAGTTCCAAGGGAGCATGTAGCTAGCAGTGTAAGATACAACAGAAAGGTAACCAATACCACATCAGCCTGTTATATTAACTACACAGCATGAAATAGCCCCTTCAACATTTCAAATCTGGGCATGACACATTTGAACCAAAATTCCTTAAGCTAGGAGCTGATGCCCTTGCCCATCCAGCTCGGGATCTATTTAACAGATCATTCCTTACTTGTACAATGCTGGAGAAATGGAAGGTGGCAGTAGTTGTCTCCGACCACAAGGGAGGTCCTAGCTCCATAGTGGAAAAATTCCACCCAATCTCTATTTTATGCCCACTAGCTAAGATACAAGAACAAATCATCTATGATCACCTGCAGGACTACCTAGACCTACACCAACTGCTTGCAACCTCCCAGGATGGGTTTAGGAAAATTTACAGTACCCTGACAGTCCTGGTCAAAGTCACATCTGACATACTCTATGCCATGGACATTGGCCATGCCACAGGTACCATAGTAGTAGACCTGACCAAGGCCTTTGATTTTGTCAACCATAACCTGCTGCTGTGCCAGCTGAACATACCTAGCCTTGATTCCTCTGTCCAAGCTTGGATTCAAAGCTACCACTACGGCTGCACTCAGCATGTGAAATGGGCAGATCCCAATCAGTACCAAGGTCCATAACCCACAGTGTTCCCCAGGGCTCCATACTGGGTCATCCACTTTTTTCTTTATACATCAATGATCTCCCTAATAATTGTGGTGGAGCCTCAGTCTACCTCTATGCAGATGATGCTATCCTCTAATGCTCCTCCTCTGACAGGTTGGCTCAACCCTAAGCTGTAATCTGACTTTAACACCCTCTAGGACTGGTTCATTCAAAAGCAACTGTTGCTTAACACTAAAAAACTAAGTGCATGTTGTTCTCTAGATCACCTGCATGCACCTTCCCCTGTCTGACTGTGTTCTCATGTGCTGGGACTGCCCTTGAATCTTTTGAGATGCTTAAATACCTGGGGGTCACCTTGGATCCCTCACTTACACTGGATGCACACATAACAGCTGTCACCAAAATCTTTAACCAAAAAATAGGGATCCTTTACTGCATTAGTCTCTTCCTTACTTCAACTGCCTGTCACAAGATTGTGGATGCCACCCTCCTGCCTCTCCTCTTGTATGGTGCCCCGTTGCTTCTCTTGATCTCTGCAACCATATCATCTCATCTCTTGCAGGTTTACCACAGAGTGGGTACGTTTGATCTGGGAACCCACACTCACCATCATCATTGTCATGTCCTATTTGCCCTGGGAAGGTTGCCGTATGAGGTCAAACTGTGCTATGCCACCCTGAGCTTTGTTCACAAGCTAGTAAATCAATTCATACCTCCCTGCCTAGCTGATGTCATCCAATATCGACTCCCCCATGTGTGCTCTCAGATCTGCCTCCCTACTCCTTCTCATAGTGCCAAACCTGTGTCTCTCCATGGTCCGAAGATCATTCACCTTTTCTACTGTGTCCTTCTGGAACTCCTTAACCTCCTCAGTGCTGGATTGCTCTTCGGTCCCTCATTTTGCATGCTCACTGCAAGCTCATCTAGCTGTCTACCTTGCTCTTACTATCGATGACTTCTGGGTTTTCTACTGCTCCTGTGCCTGTGTGCTTAGAATCACTGAATTTATCAGTTAGGTACATTGCTATCTATACAATCTGAATTTAAGTATGACTTTATCTGTAAATAGGGATTGATGATTATGTTACTGTCTGTCACAATATACTCCATGGTACTATTATCTATACTAGTGGTTCTTAACTGTAGTAATTATGTTCTCTGTACATTTTTTACACTAGCTGTGAATGTCTGTATGATGTAATTGTGTTGTGTGATGACATGTTCCTGTAACTATATTAGTTGGCCTCATTATTGCAGTTGTTATACCTGTATGACTTCCTGTGTCAGCTATTGCACAATCAATGTACAGAACTTACTGGGTCGCCACTGAAAAAAGGACTGTCTTATCTCAGTGGGCCTACCCAGTTACCAAAATTCAATAAATAAATAAATAAAATAAATAAAACTGACATGTGGCTCGCCACCCTATTAAGAGCATCATAAAATAGACACCTAAAACACCATAATGGCATTGTTAAAAGGAAATTGCAATGCTCCTTCTCCCTTTACTTAAACATCTGAGAACCATGTAACCAGTACTAGTGATAAATGCCTGTAAGCCATGCCTGTATCCACTGCTTTTCTTTTACCATGCCTGCATCCACTATTGTTCTTTACTGTAACCACCTCATGACATAACTCACAATGCCTCCAATGTTCCTTATGTCCTTGTTCATTCTTATAACTTGTATTGTTATTCCGGGTCACCCCTGAAAAAGGGTTCTTCGGGGCTCAGTGGGCCTACCCGGTCACCAAAATTTAATAAATAAATAAATGTTGTTTAAATCTAAATTAGCAACTCAGCTGTAGCCCAGTGGCTCAAGTTTCAGTGTCCTCTTTTGAAAGCTCCTCCTCTTCTCTGGTCCTCTTCCTATCGAACTCTTGGCGAATACTTTAAATTCTCTTGCCAGCATCCCCACATCAGTAAATTGATTAGTTTGTCCTGCATAAAAAAATCAAAGGCGTGCCAGTATCAGAAGAGAATGTGTGATCCCTAGACTCCGCAATTGGGCATGGACAGCATGAAATGTTTTACACCTTGATAGAGTGGCATATGAGAGGTCAGGGAATAGGTGCAAGGTATCCCCACTCTAGTTGAAGTCCCGAGCATCACTGAGTGCTTGCAGAAGAAGATCCTGGACCACCAACCATGCTGTTACCAGGAGTACAGTCCACGGCTTGTCCCCCAGTTGAGCTGCAGAATGGGGGGTGATCCAGTTGGCTTTAATGAAGTTGGATGCTAGGATGTCAGCCATTAGTCCCAATGCCCCAGGTAGACAAGTTTTGAGAAACTGTTGGGCATGCTCCCCCTTGCTCCCCTCTTGGAGCCTTGCCAGTCTCACATTGAAGGCCCTGTTAAAATTTTCAAGGGCCTCCAAATGATAGCGGAGTTGAACATTTTCTTGTACCAGTTTACTGGTCGTTGCCAGCACTTTTACTGCTGAGGCTTCAGCTGAAGTGACCATTTTAGTGGCAACTACATCTTGTTCCCCAAGCAGTCAATATGCTCTCTACTTTTCATCAATGGCCTACAGTGACGCCACCAGTGATTGCCATGGCTGCTCGACACCAGAACCAGCATATTGGGCAGTGGAGGATTTGGCCTGTTGTACATGCTGTTGCTGAGGATTCTTTGGATCTCCACCCGCTCCTTTAGGATGCCCCATCTTAAAATTGGTAGAAAAATGATCAGCTCAAGAAGCTCCATTGAAAGCTGCCTCACATTAACAAATGGAAGCACAGAAAATAAAAGTTTTTAGTCGAATTTACTCTATGGAAGTGCAGAGCTGTGAAATATGCATCTTCACAGCAAGCATGCTCTCTAGCACCCCCCCCATTTTTAACGTTTTGTATTTCCTTCTGGATATCTAAAATCTGGCTGTGAATTTAGAAAACAATAAAATGAAATCAGAAGCATATTTGATCATTTTCTAAGTGTAGTGTTTTAAAATAATTTTGATATGTTTACACACACTTGTATTTTTGTGGTAGCATAAACCTTAAAAGCAGCAGTGCAACAAAAAAATTGCCTCCAAAAATCTAGTTTCAGCTACAGTTAAATGCGGAAACACTTTACTAACATACCTGTCAAATCTACATTGATATATATGTAACCCCCTTGTTCCCCGGGGTTGCTAGAATCTCAATTAGAATCAGTGGCAGGCAGGGAAGGCAGCTTGTGAAATGCCAGGTAAATGGGTTTCATACTCACACTCTGTCTTCAGTCTCAGCTGAGCTGGAGTAATGATGTAATCATAGAACTCTCATAGCAGCATAAGCCACAGTCTCAGCTGGCTTTGGAGTGAATTGGAATGTTCAGTTAGGAGAGTAGAGTGGAGTTCAGGGAGGAGGCTGCAGCTGCTGGGAGCTCCTCAGATTAGCTCAGACAAAAAGCTTCCCCCCTTTGTTTTGTGGTAGTTTGTTCTCACCCTAGAAGAACAAAGAAGGCATTTTTCTGAAGTGGTGGAGACATGTGCCAGAAGGTTTTCCTTGCCCCATCCCAGGAGGGATGGGGGCGAACTCCAGGATTCAGGGGCAATCCCCTTGATCCACTAGTTTGGTGAAGCTGCCTAGTACATCTTCATTTGTTGTAAGTACAACCCTTTTTCTGTGTCAGCCCAGGGGCATCTGCAATATTTTGGGATGAATTTCTCTGATAATGGGCCAGTATGTCACCCAGTTTTAAGTAAAAGTTGTCTGCCTACATTGGAGCCCAAGAATGTGACTGTCCAATTACAGAACTTTTGTCTTTGACACCCAGGTATGTGTCCGTAGGTTGCTAAATGTAGTAAACATTTAAGACAACAACTACAAGTTTTCTTCTGCATGGGTGTTATTAACCAGATGAATGGCCGAGTATAAACTTGGAAGCAAAAGGTGGGAGACCCCCCATCTGGAGTAACCAGTTTGGGCACCAGTACATTTTCATTTAGTGCATCTGCCCAATGCCTAATGGAAGTAATTACCCCAAGATGTGGGTTTGGAATTTCTGTTTCTTCGGTTTACCCCAGTATAGTGGGTTCTGGAAGATTTGAGCCTGGATGTGCTCAGTGTGGTCATGGGTACTACTTTCATCCCTGTGGGAACTAGGGACAGTACAAGTCTGGCCATATGTGCCAATTTTCAGTTTCAGAACCAGAGTGTTCACTGTTTTACGTTTCTTCACCCTATGCTAAATGGGAATTCAGGAAATTCTGTACCCTGGAAAATCTGTAATACTAGTATGTGTAGCCCTATGGGGGTCCATCTTTGCTTTGTGTATTATTCCTAATTTGTTACGTGAATAAAAGCCACATTCTAGAATCCCAACCTGGTTTGGACAGTATTGTTATTGCTTCCATGTGTCTGGATTTACTTGGGTGCCCCTGTCCAGAAGTGCAAACCTAGCATAATTGTGAGCAAACGTTTTCTCCCAGGGACCTCGGTTGCTGGCCATGGTAAAAGGTCCTACCAGGTGTGTGCAAGGAAGTTGCCACACTTGGTTGACTGTTTTTGTACAACAATCTGGTCCACCTAGCCTAATGGCGGCCACCTTCTTCTGTTTACTTTATGTCTTTTTTAATATGTAAACCTCCACCCCTCTCTGTTGCCTCTAGACATTTGTGGTGAGAAGAGAAGCCCTGCTGGTTAAACAAGGGGGCCAGTGGGGGGGGGGGGTAGGTTACACATAGATACATAGATACTGTCAGCAGATAAGGGCCTATGGCCCACCAAGTCTGCCCATTTGAGCTTGTAAGGTCCCTTTACGTTTTTCTAGCAGTCTGTTGCACCTTACCCCTGACCTCCAGAATTCCCTTATATCTAGCTCATGCATTCTTAAATCCCATGCTTGTTTCAGCCCCCACCACTTCCTCTGGCAGAGTGTTCCACTTGTCCACCACCCTTCTGTGAAGAAATTCTTTCTCACATTTCCTCTGAATCACCCTCCATCCAACTTCATCCCATACCCTCTAGTCCTGGAACATCTTTTTTACTGAAAAATAGTGTATTCCTTCACCCTGCTCCTCCATGTAAGGTACTTGTATGTCTCTATCATATCCATTTTCTCCCTCATCTCCTCCAGGTAGTTCGTATTCAAGTCCTTCCACCTGTCCTCACAGGAATTGTGATGCAGACCTTGTACCATCTTTGTTTCTGTCCTCTGAACCTTCTCTACCCTATGTCCTTACATAGGTAAGGTCTCCAGAACTGTACACTGTACTTCAGGTAGGACATCACTAGTGTCTTTTATAGTGGAATTATGACCTCCCTTTTCCTGCTAGTGATGCCCCTGCCTATGTATCCCAGCATCTTATTTGTTTTACTTGCTGCCTTCTCGCACTGTTTCCCTGCCTCATCAGAGATGATAACGCCAAGGTCTCTTTCCTGCTTGGTGCATATTATATCCTCACCCCCCCCCCCCAACTGATACGTTGTTCCATGGTTTTTGTGCCCCATATGCATTATCTTGCACTTCTTTGCGTTGAATTTCAACTGACAAACCCTTGACCATTCTTCAAGCTTCTGCAGGTCCCTCCTCATTCTTTTTACATCCTCTGGCATGTCCACTCTGTTACAGAGCTTTGTGTCATCAGCGAACAGGGAAATTCTGCCTTCTAGTTCCTGCACAATGTCACTGATGAAGCTGTTGAATAGAACCAGTCCCAGCACTGATCCCTGTGGCACCCTACTGGTCACTCTTCTCTCTGTGGAGTGACAGCCATTTACCTCCACCCTCTGTGTCCTGCCACCCAGCCTATTACCCACTCATAGCACTACTGTCCTGCCCACTTCCATAGTCCCCAGTTTGTTTAATAGGCTTCTATGTGGCACAGTGTCAAATGCCTTGCTGAAGTCTGGATAGACCACATCCACTGCCTTCCCCAATCCACCTCCCTTGTCACCCAGTCAAAAAATTCATTGAGGTTCGTCTGGCATGACCTCCCCCGGTGATACCATGCTGCCTTGGGTACTGTGGTTTGTTGGCAACCAGACGTTCCACCAATCTCTCCTTCAGTAGTGCTTCTATGATCTTCCCCACTACTGAGGTCAGTCTGACTGGTCTGCAGTTCCCAGCTTCCTCTTTGTTCCTACTTTTGTATATCTAAAGTAGTTTTCTATGTACCTACTATGCTGTACACCATGAGGCTTTTGTTATTGTCTCGATCCTACCCATCGCTAGCTCTGCATTGCTATTTCTAAGACAAATGTGGTGGCCATTTCTCCTCTTGAGAAAAAAAACAATTAATTAAAACATTTATAAAATATTCATATTTTGGTGCAGCTAGAACATTTTACCACCAGATAAGACTGGAGGATGTCTAAGAACTTTTTTAATGAATAACAGTATGGTCAAATCTTTTGCAGAATTTCATTGCATTGCTATTTTAACACTGTGTATAGCATATTATCTTGTTTTGTAATACCTCTTGACAGGCCAGAGACAATAGTTGTAAGTGACTATTTAAACTACTGTAGAGGGATATAATGTAAGGAAGGCTTCAGGGTGGTACCTTGAGAAAGTGTGCTTTTGGAAACAAGAAATACTGGTCATTGCTGATGCTGTGCAGAAAGTTCGGATTCTGATGGAACAGAATTTGTCAGAATTCTACAGGTAGAAGTCCAAAATTTGACAAGTGGCATGGCTTTCATGGATTAATAAACTCTAGTTTACATAGACCACAAATTCCTTTTCCACAATTCACAGAAAATAATTCCACAATTTACTTTATCTGTGGAAATTTATTCCACGGTTTACACAGACATGCTTTTTGGAATTCTACATAATATGAAAAGAGATTACTAAAAGCATTTCAGAAGCAGAATTGCCATTTAGAATGAATTCCAAAAGTGGAGTTTGACATACTGCATAGACCTAGTCATGGGTTTCAGTGGCTGCTCCTGCTGTTTAACTAACACTATGTTGCTTCTTTCAACTTTTGAATGGGTCCAGAGCAGATTCACAAAGAAGGTCTACAGGGTAAGAAATAGCACATACCCAGAAAGAATGCAAGACCTGTCCTCATACTCTCTGTCATACAGGAGAGTGAGAGGTGATATGATATTTGTTTATAGGGCAATTAAAGATGATACCGTGCTGGAATCTGCTGGTTTATGTAAAAAAACACATATGGTAAGGGTTAATAGAGGGCATAGTCAGCAGGGGCTAGGGAAGAAGTTTAGGACTACTAGAAGAGGGTTTTGGGTCAGCCAGAGAGTGGTGAGCTTATGAAGAAGAAGAATCAGCATTTATGTAGCACTTTTTATACACAGTGTATCCCAAAGTGCTTTACAAGCAATGCTAGACTGGTAATGAAGTGACTGAATGTGTAGTGGTGGCCATATCGCACATCAACAGTCACACATAGCCTGGACAATTGCATGATCCTGTTTATGGGAAGGGGGGAATGTTGGCCAGGACACTGGGAGTGTCCTCCACTCTTTGCACGGAGTGCCTGGGTTCTTTTACATCCACCTGGACACCCACCAGGACAGCACCAGGATAGGTAGAAGGGACCATGGTTTAACATCTCATTCAAAGGATGGCACACCCCAGCAGCACAGCACCCCCCTAATACTGCACTCGGATGCCAGAGTTTTTTAGGTACAAGTCCAATCCCCGTGTGGGATGAAAACCCAGGACCATCTGATCCAGAGGCGGATGTGCTACCAACTGAGCCACACTGACAGCTGGAATGTGTTACCGAGGGAAGAAGTAGATGCATCAACAATTTATACATTTAAGATAAGGTTGGATAAGTATATGGGTGACAAGGTCAGGGATTTCTACCACGAACATGGTGGCAAGTCTATTATTGCACTAGTAGCCGTTTGACTTGTAATCACACCTATGAATCTATAATAAAGAATTGCTTGGCACAAATCGAATTTGAATGGGTTGCATTTCCTTACAAGTAGAAACAGTGGGCAGAAGTGAGGGGGGCAAGTGCCTGGCTTTCTTTTTAAATTTGAGCTGATTGCTACCTGTCCCTCCCCCATCTCCACAGTGTGGTTTTTGTTTGTTCATACTTTTTAACCTTGAAGGCACACTGAGATGAAAAGCAAATCATTTCCAGATACACATTGGGGCTAAAAGGTGTAAGACATGGGAGGAAGGGTGGATCTGTAATAATGGAAATAAAATCAGTAAGTCTGGAGAGAGATTCTAAAAGGTAAATGACCTTTCTCTTCTGCTTTGCCCTATTTAAATGTGCCGTTATGTGAAGGGGAGTAGTCATGAGCCATGCCCATCATAATTTGAAAGCTCATGTAAAGGTCCTTCAAATGAGGTATTGGGCTTACCAATAGCTGGCAGCAGTCCAGAGATATTGATGATTAAATCTGTCCCATAGTGATACAACATTGCCAACATTTTAGAACTTTGTGATGTCAGTGATGATTAGGCTGTGGCTAACAGCATTGTAGTCAAGAGCAGCTTGACCGTCAGTGACATCACGATTCTAAAAATCATGACAATGTAGTATCAGAATGAGACAGACTTAATCATCAACATCTTAGGACTGCTGCCAGCTACAGAGGAGCCCACTACCTCATTAAGAGAGCTGTTTGTTTACTTTCAAGCTGTGTTGGCACTACTCAAAAATTTTCTCCTTTTAAGTTCCACTTTAAAAATGAATGACATTATTGCAAAAGAACTAGGACAAAGGCAATGAAAAAAGTGTTTCAGCAGTGAAGCCAAGTTCTGAGGCAGTGCAAAATTGCATGTTCCCTAATGCACCATATTGGGCAATGTATGCAGATTACCACAAAGAAACTAGGTCTGACTGCCTTGGATTTATGCCATAATGTAAGGTGTCAGAAGATTCCACAAACAATCTGCAAAGACTAAAACAAAGCACAGAGTAAACATGTAGTTCATCCTGATTAGGATTCATCAGTGTGCTACAGCAATTGTCGAAGGAGTAAATTAGTTTAAAAAAGAAGCCAGCTGGGCACCTTTCACTGAAACTGCGTAGTAGCTGAAATCAGATTTTAAAGGAGCACTACACACCTACATATTGGAAAAGTTTACTTGTCACCAGTTAATTCTATTTCTGTACCAGTATAGTATAAAAAGATTTATAGTATATGGTTAAATATTGCAGTGTATGGAAATCTTTATACATCCAGATGTGTAGGAAGGCAGCAGCCAAAGCCAACAAGATGCTGGGGAGTATAGTGAGGGTAATCTCCTCCAGAAGTAGGGAGGTAGTCCTCCTCCTGTACAGGTCACTGGTTAGACCGCACTTGGAGTACTGTATGCAGTTCTGGTGCCTATACCTGAGGCAGGATATTAAATTGTTAGAGGGGGTGCAGCGTAGAGTGACAAAGATTATCCAGGGATTGGAGGGCAACCCCTATGAGGAAAGTCTGAGCGAGCTAGATATGAATTCATTGGAGGAGAGGAGGGATGGGTGGACATGACTGAGACCTTTAAGTGCTTGAAAGGGATGAACAAGACTCAAGCAGAGGGGATCGGTTCCATGTGATAATGGCGACTGCGGAAAGGCGATCGCTGTAAGGGCGAGTGAACATCGGCGAAAATCAATTTTGGCGATGTACACTCCTGGCGAACAGCAAAAAGGCACCGGGGACATTTCTTTTCCTCTTCTGTTTATCCCCTCCCTACTACCTGCTGGCCCTGACCCTTCGGGGCATCCAAGGAGTCATCCTCCTACCATGCACCCACCAGGACTCACCCCTCATTCCTCCATGAAGCTTCTTTTTTCCTCCCGAGCGGGGATGAGGCGGGGGACTTTCACCCTGTAATCCTTCATCTTGTCAGGTCGAAGTGGTGGTCCTGGTGAGCAGGGCACATCCGAGGCACACTCCGGGAAACCCATCTTCCTGGATCCAGTAGGCGTTTTTCCATTTTCTTCCCTCCCCTTCAGTGTGTAACCCCTAACGTCATGGCGCTTACGCACCGACATCCACACTGTGAGGCAGCCACCCGTTCCCCTGCAATTGGGGCTTGCAGTACTCCGAGCCTCCGCTCAGAGTCACACAAGTGCATGGTTATGGCCGCAACCCTCCCCGGAGAAGGCAAGCTGTCATTGGACGCTCAAGCCTATCTCCCCCAAGCCAAACCACCAGCGACCTGAGTCCGCTCCTGAACCTGGGTCGCTGGCATAGAGCGAGGTGTGGCATCCAGTGCCTCAACCCTCAGAGCCACTGGCCCGGCCAGGAACTTTTTTTATGCAGGGGGCTGCGCCCCCTCACCCCTACTAAAGAATTCTCAACTCCAGGGGGGTGCATGTTGAGGGGGGGTGCAAAAGCAGAAAAAAATAAATCATGGCCAGGCAACAAAGTGAACATGCGCCCAGAACCAAACCAGACACCCTTGCAACCCTAGCCTGCCACTCCCCTACCACACCACAGGGCCAGCTTGGCATCGGACCACCGCACTGCACCTCACAAACCCTCCCTCCCCTTTTGCCCATCGCACGGCGTGCTCAATCCCCTCCACGCATGTATACATATAGAGACATCCTATCACTATATTCGTGGACTCTCCCCCAATCTGGTTGTCCTCCCTGCCTGGTAGCTCTGTAGACAGGTGCTGCGATTGAGTCACCCTTTTTGAAAGCGCTCAGTCGCGGTCGCCATTGTCACAGACGACTGAGTGGATTTTCTAATTAAGAAGAGGAAGAGACAAGAGAGGGCACAGTCTCAGACTGGGGGGGGGAAGATTCAGCAGGGAGGGAGGTAAGGAGACAGTTCTTCATGGAAAGGGTGGTGGACAAATGGAACACTCTACCACAGGAGGTGGTGGCCTGTAAGAAAGTGGGCAGTTTCAAGAGGGGATGGGACAGGGTGAGGGTGAGGGTAAATCTAAGGAGGGGAGGAGTGGGAGGGTCAGCTGTGAGATGAGGGGCTAGCTGCATAATCAAGCAGACTGAACAGACTGTAAGGCCTATTTCTGCTGGCATTTTTGTATGTTCATATATTCATACCACAGTAGTGATGTCAGAATGCTGTTGTACCACAGTAGCTATATCGCTACTGTGGTACAATAGCATAGATGTCTATTGAGATTTCTCATGCTTACCTACACTGCAGAATTCTCATGATGAATGTATCAGCAAGTCTGGAAACACCAGGATCCCAATATTCAAAAACGTGCAAAATGAAGCGCAATATTGAACATTGAACTCCTGGAGGGTTCCAGAGGAGGGCAACTAAAATGATTTGGGGCTTGGGGGACAGGACCTACGGGGAAAGACTCGAAGGAGCTAAATATGTTCACATTGGAAGAGAAAAGGGACCAGGGGGACATGATAGAGGTCTTTAGGAACATGAAGGGGGTAAATAGGGGAGGAGCAGTCAGGGTGCTTCGAAGGAAGGAGGGGCCAACTAGAGGGCATGAGTGGAAGCTGGAGGGGAGGAGATTCAATGGAGAAAGGAGGAGGTGCTACTTCACTGAGAGGGTGGTGGAGCCATGGAATGTACTGCACAGGGGGCTGGTGGAGGCAGAGACAGTGGAGGGGTTCAAGAGGGGGTGGAACAGGTACAGGGGAAGGGTTCTGGAAGCAAAATCCAGTGCAGTGAAAATATCTGGGACTGGGAAGGGAGAAGCCAGAGAGGGAGAAGAGGGCAGCAAGGTCATCTCCCAGGGTTGAGGTTGACCAAATGAGCAGACACAAAATACCATTAGGCCTATTCTGCTGGCAATTTAGTATGTTAGTATTTGCACTCTGTCTTGCAATACCATCAGTGGGCAAAAATGCTATATTCAGATGAATAGCGCAGGACACTATTAATCTGAATATAAGTCCTGTTTTGTCCAGGGCTATGCCACTTAGCCATGCCAGATATCACCCCCAAAACAGGGACCCAGCAATGGCTAGCACAGTAATAAACTTTGCAATATTCAGAAGTCCCCATGCAAATGAGCCCATTGGACATGCAAGGCACTAAGGGGTCATTTGCATGCTCTTTATTGGCTCACCTTCATGGGGCTGGAGGCTCATTAGTGCCCAACATTGCACATCCCATGAGCTGTACCTGGTTCTAGTAGCTTCCCCTCCCTTCTAATCCCAGTGTCCCATAACAACGTAAAACTTCCCTGGTGTCCAGTGGTCCTTCCCCCCACCTGAAACCTGTTCCCATAATGTTTCCATAATTCCCTGGTATCTAGAGGTCCCCCACTGATCACTGCTTGAGAATAAATCTCTCAGATTTCCCTGGTGTCCAGTGGTCACTCCCTCCACTCGCACCGATGCTTGATCTCATAATAATTATTCCTAGCATCCAGTGTAACACCTCATCATCCTAATCCCCCATATTGTATATTCAAATAGTTCTCTGGTGGTCTAGTAGACCCCCTTTCCTCTTGTTCAATCCCCTGTACAATTAATTAAAACGTTACCCTGGCATTTAGTGGTCCCCATGCCCCTCCACCCCAGCAGGTAGTACCCCACCACCCAACTGCCCCTATCCTATCCTCGAGCCAGTGACCATCCAGAACAGCCCTTCACTCATCAACATGGCTGGCCACCAACTGAGCACTCAAACAGCTCATACTGTATACAGTATGCACTCATTGAGTGACAGCTCAGTATCAATGAGTGCGTACTGTACACAGTATCTACTGATTGACAGCTCAGTCAGTGGCTGGCCATGGTGGTGAGTGGAGAGCTTTGCTAGTTGCTGGCTTGGGGATGGGGGGGGAGTGGGGTGAGGGGGTAATACCTGCCAAGGTGGGGAGGCGGGGTGAACCACTAGACACCAGGGTAAGGTTTTAATTCATTGTACAGGGGATCAGGGAGATGAAGGATGCTGCTAGACCACCAGCAAACTGTTTGAATGTACAATACAGGGGATCAGGATGGGAGGGGTGTTACATAGACACTAAAGATAATTATGATGAGATTGGGCATGGGTGTGAGTGGGGGGAGGGACCACTATACACCAGGGAAATCAGATGTGTTATCTGGCAGTGATCAGCTGGGGGACCACTAGACACCAGGGAAATCTGATGCATTTAGTATCGGGTGGCGATTGGTGGCATGTGGCCACTAGACACCACCTGAAAATAGGCATATGATTGTCCAATGTTCTTATCTGGTTAACAGAAGCTAAATAAATAAATAATAACATTTATGGAAACATTACAGGAACGAGTGTTTGGTGGGGGGAGGGACCACTAGTCACAAAGAATATTGATTTCACTGCACAGGACAGCGATCAGTGAGGGATGGGGACCACTAGACACTGGCGAGTACTTAGTTGGGGTGGGGTCATTGAGACACTACCTCTGGCAATCACTAGGATTGCACCAGATTAAGACCAGGGTTGGGACAATGTTATTTTCTCAGTGCAAGGGGACTGTGCAAAGTGCTCTTGCATGGAGCAAATACTTCAAAGATCAGACTGTGCCAATATTCAGATCCCTGCTCTCAATTTGCTTATTTTTGCTTTGTGCAATCTGCCACTTTTTGCCCCAGTGCAAGCCAATCATACCAGCAAAAAATGAGCTTTTCGGTATGGGACCTTGGTGCTAAACCTGGTTTGCACAGGCAAAATGGGTTTTGCGATGGGGCAGTCATTTTGAATATCTGGGCTCAGAAGTGAGCTGCCTTTTGAAATATGAACAACTAGGTATGTTTCCAGCTCATGTTTATTTATTTAGCTTTTGTTGACCAGGTAAGTGCACTAGACAAATTCTGCCTATTCTCAGGCATGACCCGGGGGAGGGGGATACAGATGAATGCCAACTGACCTTGAACCAGATTAAGCTGTTGGTGGTATTTTCAGTGAATGGGGGAAATTTGGCCAGGGCACCAGGGAAATTCCCTTACTTTTTTCAGTAGGGGGCACTGTCCCATAGATGAGTGGTGTGAGCTCAGTCTGGAGCCTGATGCAGTGGGATGTGGTTCAGTTGGTGATTCCCCAGTGGGCATAGTCGGCGTTGATAGTGGGAAACGATGGCAGTTGAGCATGGAGATTGTGGCACTGAAGGTTTCTGGGGCCCATTCGGAAGAGGTAGAGCTGCAAAAAGCTCTGAAGGAAACAATTCGTGAAGCAACGCAAGTCTACCAATGGGAGGCTTCCAGGTTGCAGGATGAAATAAATGGAAGAGAATGGTAGGTATGTCTCCCTCACCAGAACCTACCACTTCTAAAGTTTTTCTTAGTTCTCAGGTTAGTGGCCCGCATGACCAGCTGCCGCTTTCCCCCAGCGATAGCACTGATTTACCGATGGAGCTATCATTGCCAGGAGACGTGGGCTGGTCAACGGATTCTGCATTATGGAATTCTGGAAGGTTTCACAGGCCGGATGGCTCTTGGGTTGTGGATACTACTTTTGTGGAGAGCCCGAGGCAGGTAGGCCAGGAGACTACTCCGGGGGAGATTTCCATCAAACCTGACTTGGGTTTACGAGAGGGGCAGATTCCTCCATTACCTACAAATCCTCCTTCTTATTCTCCCCTCACTACAGAGGGAGGGGGGTTACCCCTGTTGTTTCAGACATGATTACTGTACCTGAGTCTGTGGTCTCCCTTACCAATGCTGGGCAGGATGGTGATGTTATAGAGGAGCTACAAGAAGGACGGGAACACTCCTAGCAGGAAGGCACTGTTAGATAAAAACCTACCTGTGCTGGCTTATTCCACAAGCCGGTGGAACTGGCTAAGAGAAGATGCTGTTCAGATATGGTATTTAGGAGGTATGGCTGAATTGCCAGATAGATACTTCGTGGGAAAAATTTTGCTTAAACAATCCTTGGGTTTTCCCCTAATGAGGAGTATGCACTGATTCATGCACCAGGGGAACAGACTTTTGATGTGAGTTTTAGAACTCAGAGTGTTCTGGAGCATTTCTGGATTAAATATTCAATATTAAAAACAAATCCCCTTTGGACTCCATTCCAGGTTATTCCCCTCACCAAGCAGTCTTTCCATATTATAACCGTCTTATTTAGGAATGAAGGTGTTAATATTTCAGACATTTTGTTTTGGTTGGCCAAGAGGTGCGATGTTCAAGGCACCCCAGAGCCTATTATAGATTCAGAGGGCTTCTGGAACGGGGGTGGTGCATCAAAGTAAAGTTGTTCTCTGTGGAAAATGAATTTAAACATTTACAGAATTTTTTTTTTATTGGGAGGGACAAGGGGTTTATTTTTTGTCCTAGACAGCACTGCAAGTGCCACAAATGTGATTCAGTATACCATATCAGCACTACTTGTGATAAAATAAGATGTTTTCAGTGTGGGGACATGGGTCATGTTAGTACTGAATGTGACAATGCACCTAATTGTAATTTCTGTGATAAACCTGGCCACACTTTTACGGAATGTTCATTAGCTGCCCATAATAGTCCTGAAGCAGATTTTACAGATTTTAATATGGCCAGGGCTGGTAGAGTACCACCTGATCCAAGGCAGTGAGAGCTCCCCAGGGTCCCATTAGACAAGAACCCCCCCCCCCCCCCCCCGCCTGGACACGTAGCCAATGATACGGCTTCCCTCATTCTCACAAGTGATCAGGAAACATCCTTTGGGATGGTGGAACCATCAGTCGTAGGAATACTGGAAAAACATCTTCCCCTAGGAAAGGGGGATATGGCGCCACCACCACCCCCCCCGCCTGTGTGACATGAGTTGCCCATACCGAAAATTCCCAGGTTATGGGGAATTGATTCTGCTATTACTTTGACAAATTCTTTTGAGATTTTACCAGCAGAAGATGATACAGTGGACCAGGATTCTGATACTGCCTCAAAATCTTCTTCTCAAAGGGATTCAGCATCTGATATGGAACTAGGGTGGGACTCGGATGGGTTTGTGCAATAGTGCTAGAAAAACATAGCTGTCCATGTGATGTTAATTCTTCTCTGAGTTGTATGATTTGACCGTGGCATTATTAAATGTTAGTATTCATACGGAATATAAAAGACTAGTGACTTATGAGGTGTTTGTGGCATTTCCAGGAGATGTATTTTTTCAGTATACGAAACTGTATACAATTGATGATTTTGATATGGCCATACAAGCATGGATGTGGGGTCCTTGTTTTTGGTCGGGTGGTTGGGGGGGAGGTGCTTTGTTCAGGAGAGGGAATTTGTTTTTTAAATCCAAATATTGTAGTGACAGATATAATTGAAAGTAAAGCTGGAAGAAGTCTCTTGCTAGATGTGACCATATGAGCATCAGATTTTAGGTTGATCAATGTGTATGCACCACAGGTTAAAACTGATCACATTGCATTGCTGGAAAAAATTCAGCCATACTTACTCACAAGAAGAAATGTTCTTTTCGGAGGAAATTTTAATATAAATAGGGTAATACAGGATAGAGTCACTAAAAGTCCAAAATTACATTGTGACTCTAATTTTCTGAATGGGTTTTTGAAAATTACTGGATTGATTGATGTTTTTCAATCTACATCCCATGAAGTAGTATATACATATTTTCTGGTTCCAGAAAATCCCACATAGTTTGTTTCCTCAAATTTACATTATCGATCTCAGGCAGCTATTCCTGTAGCAACATCAGATCATGTGCTTCTTCAAGTTACTTTTACTAATTTTTCTGCAATTTCCAAAGGCCCTGGTTATTGGAAATTGAATTTATCTCTAGTGGATATCCCAGAGGTCAGGGAGGGATTTCTCTCTTTATTACAAGCAAGAAAATTGGTATGCTTTTTATATGATTCGATACAAGCTTGTTGGGATGACACTAAACTTTATATTAGACATTATTTTCAAACAATTGGGAGAATGCTAGGTAATGCAAAGTTAAACTGATATAATGACATAAGATATAAAATAGATCAGGCATACTGTAGGTTACAACAGGGTTTAATGGTAGATATACTTGAGATAACTGCTTTAAAGACTGAATTGGCTAGGTTACAATATGAAAAAAGAAAGAGTTTCGAAAAATCCCAACGATTTGGAGTTTCAGGCACACAGGGAGTGACTAACCCCTTTGAACAGTGTGCTATGACTAGGCGACATAAAGAAATGAGGCAAGTACTAACTTTCTCTGGGACTTTGGTAGGCTCTCAGAAAGATATTTTGGCAGAATTAGATAAGTATTTATTAAATCTGTTTAAAGTAGATACCTCTTTAACAGACGAAAAAATAACGGCCTGGTTATCAGGTGGAAGGGGGTACTTCTGTCCCACAAGATCTAAGCACATTATTGATAAAGCCTATTTCTTTTTCAGAATTGGAAATAGTAATTAAATCATTGTCCAGAGGTAAAACCCCAGGTCAGGATGGTTTGGCTAATGAAATATATCCAACTATATTTTCTATTTTAGGATCTGAATTGTTGCTATTATTTCAGACATGTTTAGATACCAGTAACTACCCATCCAGCTTTAATCAGGGACTAGTAATCTTTTTATTTAAAATTGGTGATAGAGAAGATTTATGTAATTGGAGGCCCATAACACTTCTTAACTCAGATTGCAAAATTATGACAAAAATATTAAGTAATAGATTGGCGGTGGTTTTGCCTCATATAATTCATTTCTCACAATTTTGTTCGGATATGGGTATAGCTATTTCAGATGCTTTAATCTTGTTGAGGGAAGTGTTTGATAAAAGTTTTACTGGGGAAATATTGGGATTGTTGTTGAGTTTAGATCAGTTGAAAGCCTTTGATAGGATCTCTCATTGATATTTATGGTCTTGTCTGGCGCATTATGGTTTTCCTGATAGTTTCATCTTATGGCTGCAGGGATACTATGGCTCATCGTTATGGCCCCTTATGTCAATTGCAGAACTGGGAAGTTTCAGGTGTGTAAGAGAGGGGTGTGAAACGGTTGCCCTCTCAGCTCTTTATTGTATATTCTCACTTTAGATCCCTTCTTGATGCAGTTAAATGAGAAGGTTACTATCAGTGGAATCTCACTTTATAGTGAAATGGCTGAGCTTAAAATCCTTTGATATTCAGATGATCTATGCATTTTGTTATCAGGTCTCCCTTCTAGTACCATTACGGAAGAAGTTTTAGAGGCCTTTATGGTGTGTACAAGGGCTAAGTTTAACTTTACCAAGAGTAAATGTGTCTCCCTGGGGAAGTTGGTAGGTAACTACGAGGTTATTATGGGAATTCCGGTTCTTTACTCAGGAATAAAAATCTTAGGAGTTTTTTTCGGAGTTGATAAGCCAGATGTATAAAATTGGGAGTGTCTTATTCAGGCAGCACAAGTAAGGATTTGTAACTGGAATAAATGGAGGTTGGCAAAATTGAAGTGTGTATATATGATTAAGACGTATTTATTGGGTATGTTTTTACATCTTTCTGCCATCTATTCATTGCCTAGATGTTTAGAATGTACTGTATTAAGTATTTTCTTTCAGGCGGTATGGGGGAACCGTTTAAACCCCATTAAAAGAAACATATTGCATTTGAAAAAGGGACAGGGTGGTTTGAATATGATTAATCCCATTGTTTTCTTCTTTTCAGTATTTCTAACTGTTAATATTAGGCCTTTGGTTGCAAATATGCAGAAAATGTGGTCCCTTTGGGTGACCAATGTTCTTTCTGTTTGTATTGATGATTGGGCATGGGACAAGGCAGTGGCAAAACAAAAACATATGCAAAATCTGCTGGCTACTTATTATACGTGTTTTAGTAAGTTGAAACAATGGCAGGTTATGAAATCGATGGTGGTACAATTGTCAAGAAAAGAACTGTATGCTGTAATTCAAGCACAATATTTTACTCAACTGCCCGAGTATTATCAAAGGCCGCAAGGAGACGTTGTATTTATTACAGCAATGTTGAGTTCTGCAAACATGCCTCTGGGTATGTGGGATGTAACCTGGCTTTGTGTACATGGGAAGTTACAAGAGAAAGCTAACCTAAAGCATAAAAATACAAATGATAGATCATGTCCTAGAAGTGACATATGCTCCAAATCAGTGGAATCTTTGCATCATTTATTTTTTTCTTGCCCATATATTCTGCAATTTTGAACTGTATTATCTCATGTTTAGGTTACGTCACCCTTTATCAACATGACTCCAGATATATTATTGTTAGGAATTTTACCGGTTTCTTGGAAACAATATGATCAGGAAATAATGCAGGGTATCTTAGGTTGTTTAAAATTTTATATCTGGCAAAGCCGGGTCAGAAGGTCACTGCAACAATGGCATGTTACTCTAGAGCAGTTATTTTGGCTGCTTAACATGGCAGTAATGTCCTTAAACAGGTATTATTATGCAAATTTGCCTTTTGCAATGGCAAGTAAAATATGGAAAGCATTACATTGGTTAGATACAGGATGACTGGCTGATAGTAAGCAGTTACACTGATTCTGGATATTTTTGGGGGCTCAAAGGTTTAATTTGTTGAAATGCCATAGTTCTTTCTTATGTGTTTTTCTTTTCTTTCTTTTTGGTTTTATTTATGATTAATAAGGAATGCAACGACTGTATGAAGAAAAACTTATTTATGTTTTTGTGTTTTACTCAGTATTGTATGAAGTATTGCTATTTTGTTCGTATTTGACTTTTATGTTATGAATAACACATTCCCCTTACTCTTTTCGAGAAGTGCCATGGGATCTTTAACATCCACCTGAACTACCACCAGAACAGGCAGATGGGACCTCGGTTTAATGTCTCATCTGAAAGACAGCACCTCAGGAGTGCAGCACTCCCCTCATGCTGCACTACAGTGTCAGTATTGGGATTTTAACCCAAGCACCTGGTGTAGGGATAGTGGTTTAAATCTCTGAGTGAGATGATATCATAGAGACATCTTGAACTTTGCTCTCAAGGTCTGTATCATCTTCCTTGATGGAAACACAACTCTGGTGTATATGGTTGTCCATAAAGCAGAATTAGCAGTGAGGAGATGATACCCTTATGTTCTGCTAAGTCTCACTGTACCAACACTGACCTGCCTGGGCAGTATTGCCCGATAGATGCAGTATCACGATAGTGAGAGTCCCAGCAAGAGTAAAGCTGACAGACATTTACAGGGGTATGGTAGCAGATGTGATGGGTTGCTACCTTACCCCTGCTGATGGTCTATAAATGGTTATTGGATCCGGAAGCTGGTCAAGCTGCCCCGGTGCCAGTGTGCTCTGGGAGGTCTGTGTTCTAGTCCACACTACATCCATGCATTTTTTCACCCCGTAATTAACTGTGTTTAACTCCGAGGTAGTTATTTTAGTTATGGGGGTTTGGGGGCAAAGCCCTCCAAACTGCATTCTGTGATTTTCAATCAGATGCCCAACATTGTATTGTTGGGTATCTGATTGATTCGGGAGCATGTATTTTGGGCCAGTGAGGTCGGTATCCTGAGACTGAGGATATTGAGATTAGGGATACCATAGTATATCTGAGGAGATATGTCACTGTGCCCATTTACATTATGCATCTTTCAGCAGCAAATCTAAACTTGAAAAGAATGGGTTTATTCTTAGACACAGCAACCACTAGTATCTTCTGACCATTTCAAAAATAATTTTCATAATTTTTTTATAATGTTTGAAATTACATTTTTTAAAGAAGTAACATTTTAAATATTAATCATAAAAACATGTTTTATTTTTTGTTGATAAAAGTTTGGAGTCCGATCTGCATGTATAGATCCTAATGAAACACTTCTCCTGTGTTGGTTCATGTCTATATGTAACAAGCCATGACAGGGTGTGTATTCAAAGCCTTTAATGCACACCATGGAGTGATTTCTCACACTTATAAAATGACTCTTTAGTGTCAATAAGGACTCTTTAAAAAGTAAAGTTTTCCCCCCAAGTTAAAAAATATCTATTTTAAATATATCTGTAAAGAAAAAAGTAGTTGTAAGTAAATCGCTCCAGTTCTGTATTCTATTTGCATTGCATTTTACCAGCAGGTGATGCCTTGGTGCTGTGAACATGATTTCTGCTCTCAATGTGGCACCCAATTGCAATGTAAGTAAAGGCTGTAACTAACAACCATTGCGAGTGTGACCAGCTTAGCACTGATTGAGTAGGCAGTGTACCCTGTGTCTCCCAATAGTAGGAAAGGAGTCTAGGTAGGAAGATGATCAATAGTGATATTAGTTTTGGTTTTGGCTTGAACTGCTGTCCCATGTCACCCCCCCCAACACTGGAACAGCACCATTTCTGAGTACAGCGCTGGCCCTGTCTTCAGTCAGCTACCTCCCTCCCTCTCAGCATCAGACTCAGGAGCAGGAGGCACACTGAGAAAGTTGATACAGGGGCCCACCTGGAAAATCAATAGTGGAGCACCCAATGTGATAGACTAATATCAGTACAGTACCTCAGAATAATACACTAGCTTTGTGTTTACAGCTTACATTCACTTAGAGGGCCAAAATAGATAATAAAAGCAAAGACTCTCAGAGATGAAAAGGTGGCCAGGTACCCAACAGAGGGTGCCAAAGAGGAATGACCGAAGTCAGTCATTCTTTTTTGAAGAGGACACATAGTTTAGTTTAAGCATTTAGGGAGGTAAATGGTTGTATTTAAGTTACATTTTACTATGTGTTGTAAGGTGGGATGTGCAGTTTGTTTCTTAAAATATTGTGAGTAATTACTGATAAATTACTGTTAAGTATCACTGTAGTAAAGGCTAGGATTTTCAATATGGCAGCTACTGGATTTATTTTTCAGTTTTTGTTTGGCAGCTTAGCGATATTGTTCAATAGGTATGTCATTTAGGGGAGGAAAATGAGATCTGGTAGTTGACTGTACATTTCTAGAGAGTTAATGTATGGTCAGCTGACATCTCTCAGCCAATGAAATTACTAGATTTCCACTACCTTTTTATAAATGTTGATAAAATATGTTGCTAAAAATCATAGACCTTTAAAAATTTAGTGAATCAATTTGTGTTTTTTCTGTATTGATACATGGTCACTATAGCAATATCTTACTCCATCTCTATATTAACTAAACTGACTTCAAGCTTTCATTTAACAGAATGAACTTTGAAATGGTTCGGGTTGGAAACAATTTTTTAAAATGAAAGCTTGGAGTCCATCCATTAAGAATTAGCTCTCAATACTATTTTATGTATCAGTACTATTCTATATGTACAATATAATTTGAGCCTGCTTTTTCAGTACAGTATAGCACAGATGCTTATTTTTTAGTTGTGACAGCACCAAAAAATGGCAAAAACATAGTGCCAGTACTGTTTTTTTGTATCAATGGTATTTTTTTGTAACACTACATAACATTTCATGACAGTTTGAAAAAATAAATATTTTTCAACTCATTCTGAATGTTGGCATTACTACACATCATTTAAATAGTAACTGTAGTTTTCAACTTACTTTTCATTCATCTTATGATCTTAATCTCACTGCAAACTTGTCAATGTCTCCTCTAGCAGTACTAGCTCTTTCTCACATTTGCAGGCTTTAGAAGATAACAACCCTACAAGCTCTCAAGAAACACGCCAGGTGAAAGTGATTTACAAGAACAAGTTATGTTGTACTGCCCCCAAGAAGTTTTTTAAGAAGTTTTCCAAACTAATCAAAAGTAAATGGGGTATGTCACACCTTTGCTGCTATTAGTTTTGTTATTCTAAATCAACACATAGGCATCTGTAGAGACTCATGGGTGACAACACATCATCTTCTCACTGCTAATGCAGCTCAAAGCAACAAATGAGGTTTCAACAGTCTGAAAAGAAGCACCCAAGATATATACTGAGGACTGCTACAAATAGAAGTAAACTAAAGCAAATGTTTATATCCCCAGCTATAGAAATGAAGCTGACTGTTGACAATAAGACACATACAATTTGCAATATGTGGCGCTGATGTGCTACTTTGAAGAAACACAAAGTTACATATATCCCCATATGCAGTGAACTATGAGCAACAATATGTGTAACTATCAGGAATTCAGGGTGACAGGCCTGTAAGCAAAACTGTATGATGCTGAAAGACCTCACTTACAATCGGCAAAGGCTAGAACATCAAGAAGCAGCTATGCATGTGCCATCCACTTCAGAGAGCAGCATTGTAGTATAGACCTTGTCTAAGTCCTGCAAAGGAAGAGGCCATTCAGCCAATGATCACAATTGGCTAAATGTGAACACAGTGAAGGAGTGGTCCAGTGCAAACCCCAAAATGTGTATACAGAAACTTACATGTTGGCCTAATACAAGGTACCACACATTCTACTTAGTCTACTTGTATTACAAACCTTGGAAATTGGGACACTAATACATCAGTTAAAAATTAAAATAGATAATCATTTGTTTGTCCGTAGGGGGAAGTGTACTTCATTGTTTTCACTCCATCACCACCAGCTGACTCAATTTGTCTCTGCAAATGGCTTTTCACACACATCTTGCCCCTCAGATTGATATAAGTGGTCCTACAGGGCTGTAGCCTTTGCCTTTTGACATTTAATGTATTTATATGTTGTATTCTTGGGGTGGTTTGCCTGTCTGATTTGTAAAATAATTTAAATTTAGCTGATTTCACAGCAATATAAAAACAAGTATTTGTCGCTGCCAAATGTTGTCTTGCTGGCATTGGCATTGGTAGTGCAGGAGTTAGAGAGATGCCTAATAGGAATGGCAGTGAAGTATTGAACTGACACAAACCCACCCCCACCCTGCAGAGACTGACAGGCATTGGGGTGTGCCTTTGGGTCATCTGCCATAATGCTCTTGCCATTTCACCTCACCCTACCCTGCAGACACCAACAAGTGTTGTGTTGTGCCTTGGGGTCTTCGAGCCTTACGCTCACCCCTTTCCATTTTGAAATATGTTGAGATGGGTGCAGTACAGGAGAATGGGATGAACTTTGGGGCTGAAAAGTCCAAGGAACATCTCAATGCCTGTCACTGGCTGCAGGGTGGGGGTAGGGATGGAATGGTGTGAGCATTACAGCTGACAATCCCAAGTCACACCCCTGACACCTGTCAGTCTCTACATGGTGGGATGTTATGGTTGGAAAACCTAATGCCCAGTGTGTTTGTTGGTGTTTTCATTCCAAATTTTTAACATGAGCTTTTTGTGACCCCACCTGATGAACAGTGGCACTATCAGTTCATTAGCCAAAAGGTGATTTTGCATAGCGACTGCGCCATTTTGTGCCAGAGGTGTGAAAACACATTTTGGGCAAGATGTGAAAAATGACAGCTATACTTTTCATGAGGAAGTGTAAAAAAATGGCAATGTTGAAAATCTGGAGTGAAAATATGAAAAATTGGTCTAGTCTCTAGCATGCTTAGAATCTGTGCAATGCACGCCTGTAACACAATTATTTTGGGGAGTTTTTTAACCAAATTTTCAACATAGGCATTTTGGGACCTCCACTCTTGAACAGTGGTGGTGTGATTTTGTTCATCTGTCCCAAAAGTTGATTTCCCACAGCGACCTTGCCATTGTGCAAAAGATTTGTGAAAACACATTTTGGGCAGGATGTAAAAATGACAGCTGTACTGTTCATAAGGAGGTGGGAAAAAATGACATTGATGAAAATCTGGAGTGAAAATATTAAAAACTGTCAAAATTATGAGCATGTGTGGAAACTGCACGATGCACCCTCGTAACAGTTATTTTTGGGAATTTTTTCTCCAAATTTGAAATGTAGGCTTTTTGGGATCCCACCTCATAAATAGTGGCACTGTCATTTTGTTAATCTGTCCCAAAAGGTGATTCTGTGTAGTGGCCACAAAATCACCTTTTGGAATGAATAATGAGATGACAGTACATGTGTTCATTAGATGGGGTTACAAGAGCCTCATGTTGAAAATTTGGAGCCAAAATTCCAGACAATGGCTGAGATAGCCTCCTAAGTTGAACCCCCCTCCCATTGATGCCATTATACAGCTCACCAGCATTTCTTCAGTTCGCAGTCAGCTTTGAAGAGTGCATATGTGTTCCCGCTCCACCAAAGATCATCGCGCTGGACTCCAGACGTAAGTATGGGGTGAGGGAGGAGCAGGGATGTGGGGTATGCAGAGGGCGGGTGTGGGTTGGGGAAGGGGATCCAAAGGTGAGGGACTGTTTTCTGTCTTTCAGGTTATTAAAAAAAAACACACAGTGGACTGTTTTTTCTTTTTATAGGTGTAAGAGTTTGGGGTCTCATGTTAGCCAAACAGGGGTGGGCTCCCAGTGTGGCACACAATAGGGGTGGGGCAGGGGAAGGAAAATGGTGACACAATTGGGGGGTTAAACATGCTGACAGGGTGATTGGGCACCCCATAGAGAAGCGTGTCTGTGTTTGGTGGGGATGATGCCGAGGCGGATTGGGCACCCCCTCAGCAAATTGGTGACAGGGCACTGAAGCCAATGGGGATTGGGCCCCTATTAGCAAGGTTTGTCACTGTTCATGAGGTGGGCTCCCAAAAAGTTATGTTGCAAACTTGGTGAAAAAATTCCAAAAAATTACTGTGTTACGAGTATGCATTAATGTACGCTCATAACTTTGCAAATTTTTAATATTTTCACTCCAGATTTTCAACATTGCCATTTTTCCACACCTCCTTATGAACAGTACAGGTGTCATTTTTCACATCCTGCCCAAAATGTGTTTTTGTACATGTGGCACACAATGACGTGGTCGCTGGGTGAAATCAACATTCAGGACAGATCAAGAAAATCAGTGACAGCATTCATAAGGAGAGGTCCCAAAAAGCCCATGTTGCAAATCTGGTGAACAAATTCCAAAAAATGACTGCATTACCAGCGTGCGTTGTGCAGTTTCTATGCACACTCGTAAGTTCACCAATTTTTTTATATTTTTACTCCAGATGTTCAACATTATCATTTTTGCACACCGCCTTATGAACAGTACAGCTGTCATTTTTCACATCCTGCCTGAAACATGTTTTCACACCTGTGGCACACAATGGGCTTGGTCACTGTGCAAAATCAACATTCGGGACAGATTAAGAAAATCACAGTGCCACTGTTCATGAGGGAGGTCTCAAAATGCCTAAGGTAAAAATGTGGTATCAAAAATCCCCCAAATAATTTAATTACGGGTGTGCATTGCACAGTTTCTATGCATGCTCGTGACTTCACCAATTTGTTTATATTTGCACTCCAGATTTTCAACATTACTGTTTTTTTTATACCTCCTCATGAACAGTATAGCTGTCATTTTTCATATCCTGCCTGAAATGTGTTTTCGCACCTGGGGTGCCAAATGGCGCAGTCGCAGTGCAAAATCACCTTTCAGCTAACAAACTGATAGTGTCACTGTTCATGTGGTGGGGTCACAGAAAGCCCAGGCTGAAAACTTGGAGTGGAAATACCAAGATACACCCAGGGTGTTAGTGTTTCTGACCATAATGCCCTACACAGGGGTGTGACTTGGGACTGTCGACAATAATGCTCACACCCCTTCACCCCCACCCTGCAGCCAGAGACAGGCATCGAGGTATGCCTTGGAATCTTTGGCCCCAAAGTTCACCCCATTCTCCTATACTGCACCCATTTCATCATATTTTCTTATGGAATTTGGTGAGTGTAAAAAAAACAAATAAGTGTGGCCATGCATTCCAGCTGCTGGATAATGGTGTTTGCAATGTTGTAGTCCTTCCTGGAGCAGCAGTTAATTAAATATGAACTTATTCTGCTATTTATTTGCCTTATTTAATTTATTTCACCTCTGGAATGCATGGCCACACTTATTTGTTTTTTTGAATTGTCTATATGGTGTGCCACACCATGCCTTTGCTCCCTTTAATCTTGTGATGAGATAATTATTTTGATTGTTTAGAGTTAGTGTAAATCCTGAACACCCCAAGGCATACCTTGACACTTGTTGGTGTCTGCAGGGTGGGGTGAGATGAAATGACGTGAGTGTTATGGGTGACAACCCAAAGGCACACCCCAATGTCTGTCCATCTCTGCAGGGTGGGGGTGGGGCTGGTGTCAGTTCAATACTTCGCTGCTATTCCTATTCTGCATCTGTCTAACTCCTGCACTTCCAGTGCTAATGCCAATAAGTAAACATTTGGCATTGACAAATGCTTGTTTTCATTTTCTTTCATTCCTGAACCAAGATGCAGAATTTTGAAGTTCTTAAAAGTTCCTTCTCTTTTTCCATGCCAGTTGTGAAAAAATTAAATATCTTGATGCAGTGTTATGCTGTTTGCCATTAGAAATATGTAGTAGCACCATCCTAATACATCTAGAGTATGAATCTAGCATACACATTCAACAGATAACCTCAGCAGAAGAGATTTTTAAAAATTGTGAGTGGCAGCCATCTGTAATGACATGACTGATTCATTACGACATTAGCTGTAAAAGCTGTTTATAACAATTTCTGAGCAATCTAAAAGTACACCCTGAGTCTGACATGAAATACATTTCTACAAAAAAAGGATGTGATTATTTTTTTTGCTGAATAACAAATACTGCTGCTTTAAGCAGTAAGTCATGACAGAGTGTGTGTTATGCAAGCAATAATACCCAACAGGGTGGGTGGTATTGGGCAGTACTGGACTGTCCAGGGCCACAATGAGGCCAAACACCACAGGCAGAGGGCCTTACAAACCCCAGAAGTTCCTGTATTGCCCATACCGCCCACCCTGGAGGGTATTGTTGCTCTTAGAAATTGGGTCATAGGAGACATTTTTGGAAAAATATATAAAAATAAAAATATACATAAAAACATAAGTATGAACAACACTTAATATGAACTTTTCTGGTAAAGTAGTCCCTGTAGTACCATCACCACTGGAGGGCGCTACAGTGTTTTTAGCAAAGTTTCTTTACTGGTAGCATTTCTAGGTTATGCTTGTTTACTGCTTTGTCAGTTGTCATTGTCCCCTTCCCCGACAACACAGTTGATTGCTGCTGTTTTATTTGCTTTTTTGAGTGGCGAGTTAGAGCAGAGGAAAGCATTCTAAATTCTTGTTTGCTGTTCTAATAGCAGATTTACACTTTTTAGCCTTAGTTTTAAATTTTCCTACTTCTCTGTAGTTTTATCCTTGTTGTAGTTATTAAATGCCTTTTTTTATTTCTAATCAATTTCTTAATTGTACCATTAAACCAAGGAGGAATCATTTTATTATTATTATTATTATTATTATTATTATTATATTTCCTGTATACTTGGGCCCAAGTATTTATACAATACTCAATTTTTTGTCTTAAGGCTTGCCATATCTGTTTGGAACTCAGATTTTTTAGTTCAGTTTCCCATTTCCAGGTTGTAAGATTTTTTTTATTGTCTCATAATTAACTTTATGAAAGTTTTTATTCATTGTAACACCCAAATTGGCTGTAGAATAATATTTAATTCTCCAAGATACCATATTATGGTCACTATCCCGAAGAGGCGGAATAACTTTAGAAATTTCCCATATAGTTTTAATATTTGTTAGAAAAAGGTCCAAAATATTATCGTTCCTAGCTGGTTCTATTACTAATTGTTCGAAAGCATTCTGCAGTGTGAATGCTATAAATCTATCCAATTGAGATTGCCCTGTCAGAGTTTGCCAATTGATAGTTGGTAAATTGAAATCCCCCATCAGGATTAAATCTTCATGAGTATCAATTTGCTTCAGAGCTTGCATAAAGAAATCATTACTAGTTTTGTCTAAATTTGGAGATCGATAACACAGGCCAATTTTTATATTTCTATCCGCATTGACGTTAGCATAAATTATTTCTGTATCATTCTCATTGTTGTTGTTATTAGGTATTTCAAAACTGTCTATATGTTTACTTATGTAAAGAACAATCCCACCACCCTTTGATTTTTGATTGTCCTTGTGAATTACTGAATAGCTTGGGATTTCTATACCCCAACTTGTCTGCAAACCATGTCTCAGTGATACCACATATATCAATTTTATTAAAGGAATAATGCTTGACAGGATGGGTGTTATGCTGGGATAACATCCCACCTCAGGTGGTTGGGCCGAGGGGCCACCAGCAGGCATCGCCTACCCTGAGGAAAGTATTATCAAGCTCTTCCTGACCAGAAATATTCCTTCTATATAATGGCTTATTGTTTTATAGTTAACAAAAATAATTTTAAAGAATGTTTTTGTTAGTGTGTAAAAATATTTTTGTTTCTTAAGAGAAAAAAAGAGATCTGCCTCATGCTCCATATCCTACAAACAATCAGCAGGGATGTTATGCTAGGATAACATCCCTGCTTTGACAGCCAACTGACCAATCAGAAGCCAGAATTCTTTCTTGCCATTGTATAATGTTGTGTAAAATACACTTTAACTGATCTAATTTATTATTTAAGCTTCTAGTGTTAATCAATAAAACATTTAGGTCCATGCTAGACAATTTAGGATCAGTACTTTTTATTGTGTATGATGAGCTAACATGACAAGATCTAGAAACAATTGCACTCATATTATTAGACTGAGATATCTGTGCATTATGTATCCCCTCTCCCAATTAATCAGTTTAAATTAGAAGAAATGAAAGTATTTATATGTGTTGCTAATAACCTTGTTCCAAATTTATTTGGGTGTAGCCCATCCCTGCAAACCCATTCAGGTTTATCTGCAAAGTCTTCCCAATGCATAATGCACTGTATATTTTGTTTAAGACACCAGCATCTTAATCAATTATTTAGTGATTGAATTTTAACATTGATATGCTTACTTGCTCTGGGAACTGGAGGAATTTCAAGAAAAGTAATTTGACAATATAAGTGTGTTAATACATTTGTCATTCCCAGAAATTCTTCTTTGATATTTTGTAAATTTTGGCTTAATGCATTATTTACCCCTCTATGAATGACCACAATTGGTTTGTCTCCAGTGGATCTAAGGATGCTTCTAGCCATTTTAGTTATGTCCAGCAACTTGGCTCCTTTAAAACTAGACATAGTCCTATTCCTCTTGTCTTGATCACATATAGCTCTATCTAAATTCTTAATAATTGAATGGCCCAGAAGAGAAATCTGCATTGTCTCCCCCAAATTTGTTGCATCCTGATCCATAAGGTTATAAGAATTGTCCTGAAATGGCATGTAAAATGAAATTAGTGTGTTGTTAACTATGTGCTCAGTCTGGTTTGGGAGTGGGGCATGGAGATATGAGTCTGGACTCTACCAAATTGTTCCATTCAGATCAATTTTATTATTAGTATTGGTAGATATAATTAGGCAATTTGAGTCAGATACATCAGCTGTTTTGGTTACTGAACTCACTGTCTGATTTATAACAGAAGTATTATGAAGGTAGAGTGAGTTGGTTTCATCAGAAATATCTATTAATGGGTAAAAACTATTATCTGTTAGTAAATAAAATTGGGATTCTTTTCTACCCCTTTTACCAACTTTTTTATGCTGAACCTCATACCAATGATTTTCACTATCCAAGGGGTTCTCATATTCCTTTACACACTTGCTGGTGTGTAAATTAACTGAGCCAACTAAGTCATTACATATTTTATTTGGTTCTAGTACCCTATTATTGGATTCTTGGGGAGTGGTAATGCATACTATGTTTGTTGGGTTCTCACTGCATGAGCACTTAGTATTTAGACATTCCATGGTATCTGCATAACTCTTTTCAAGTATAGTTAGTCAATTGTTAAATATGTTAATTTCTTGGGCCATGTCTTCATGTTCCTAACATTTCGTACAGTTGAACAGTATATTAGTCTCAGTGCCAAAGTCTATACTATACATTCTGCATGTCTTGCACTTAATCAGAGTCCTGCCATCACTTGTTGTGACGGTGTCATTCATTTTGTATAGTTTCTAAAGAACATACACCACTCCTAGATCACTATACACCTGCAACAATGGTGGCATTTCTGCTTGATATCTTGTTCCTCCTCCCCTCCAAACATGCAAAACACACGCAGACATTTGTGTCTTTCTTCGTGCATCTGAACTCAGACTCATCCTGCTCACTGCAGGCTGAGTAAATAGGCTTTAGTGACCCAGAAGTGCCTTCCATGGGTCACAGTGTGGTGAAATTGTAAACTGCAAAACCAAGTGCTAAAAAGCACTTTTATGGATGTACACTGCTATCAGTACACAAGACACTGCCAAGTGAGAAAAGCAACACAAAACCCCACAAATGTAAGCACTTTGTAGTTCCCTACTACATCAGGAACTACAGCTTCTCTTCCTGCTTCCTGTGGGGGAATACAGGGCTCCAGACAGTTAAACACACAGAATAATAAAAGCAATTTACAGGACTTTTTAAAAAAATGTTTCATTCAGGCGTAATAGTGTTTCCTAAACTCCTGATAATGCTCAATGAGTTTTACAGAACAAACACTCACTGCTGGCTGAATAAATAAGGGCTTTAGTGACCCGGAAGTGCCTTCCATGGGTCACAGCATGGTGAAATTGTAAACTGCAAAACCAAGTGCTAAAAAGCACTTTTATATATGTACACTGCTATCAGTACAAAACTCTGCCCAGGGAGTAAAAGCAACACAAAACCCCACAAACAAAATCACTTTGTAGTTCCCTACTACATCGGGAACTACAGCTTCTCTTCCTTCTTCCTGTGGAGGAATACAAGGCTCCAGACAGTTAAACACACAGAATAATAAAAACAATTTACAGGACTTTTAAAAAAAATGTTTCATTCAGTTGTAATAGCATTTCCTAAACTCCTGACAGAGCTCAGTGTTCTTTATTTGGCCTGACACAGAACAGAAACTATGTGATTTTTGCAACACATAAATATGATTAATGAAAACATAACATTTGTAATGACATACAGCAAAATTAGCATTTCATACCAGAGCTACAGATTAACAAGGAAGGGACATCACTAACAACCAGTCTCTCTAAAAAAGAGACAGACAGAAACACTTTATTACAACAGGAGTTTCCACAAAGCAAAACTAGTTAACAGTATTCCATATTTACAGCTAGTTCGAGTCAGGAGGAACTGTAGTAAACAACAGGACTTTGTTGAACAGAAAGAAGTAATGATCAACAGATTTAAGCAGAGGGGCTATAAACAGTCTACATTAGTTAAATAATCCAAAATGTCAGTAGATAGGACACAATCAGACCAAAAGAAACACCTACACAACAACAGCAAGTGTTGTTTACAACAAAATATAATAGCAAATTCATGGAAATGAAAAAGTCATAAACAAACACTGGCACATGCTAACAATAAGCAGGGATCAACCACAAATATTTCAAACAAGACCTATAATAGCAGCAAAAAAGTAAGCACAATAGAGGATAAAACAGTAAAATCGCAGTTTAAAATTCCAGAGAAAAAAAGATACACAACTACTTTTAGGACCACTTAAGCCTGGTATGACACCCTGTAGATGTTGCTCTGTTTGTGGACACATGAGCAACTCGGGGGTTACAGTAAAATCATTCTAAAGTGCAAAAATAAAAAAATTCCCTTGCGTCTGGGACCTGGATTCAAACCCAATCCCAAACACACTGCTTGGGTTCCCTACTGCCAGTGGCTTAGTCCACTGAGCCACAGCAGCTGCTTGGCAGAATCCTATCCCAGCAGAGATCTTATCCTCTGCCTGGGATAGTGCAAGTGGTGCAATACCACATACAGCAGTATTTGCGGTATTGCACCACTCACTGTCTCATACAGTGCTATCCTGGGTTAGCTGTAATGTCATACACTATTCAGCGTGCAACATTGTGACCCGGTAGGCACAGGGATATCACTAAGGTTCTGGCATCGGGAATGAGTGGAACTACCAGAATGAGGAGGAGACCACCTGAAACTAATGGATAAGGCTGAAATGTGGTGGATGTTTAACCTCAAAACACAAGGCAGGTCCATAGGAATGAATAGTGATACAATCTGGAATGCTTGTTGTTAACTACAGTATGCCAGTATCAGCAAAAATAACAGGGATTAGGAAAGTAAATAATAACACCTAGGCAATTATGTGATCTGGATGGAATGCACAATGTTAGTGCCGCAGCACCAAGGCTGTCCATCCTACTACCTGGGACTTCTACTGTCTTTCCTCCCAGAAAACTTTTTCCTTCACCTTCCCCCAATAGTAAGAAACAGAAAACACAACAAATCTAGATAACCATTCACAATGAAAAAATGAATGCAAATAAATGACTCTGGACAAGTAAGCACATGAAAAAGAAAGGATAACCACCTAACCAGGGAGATCAGTAACCTAGCAACATGGCAATTTTTCAAAAACAGGAAATCAATTTCACATAAAGAATACCAGCAACATTTGCCTCTACAATGCCTGATCATCATGGCTATGCATAAAGCATAGTCTAGAATTGCTTAGCAACTCAGCCCAATGTGACTCACATGCTGGACTTCACATAGCAACATCATGTGATACATGACAATCAGGCCTGAGAGGATAGAATGGTGCATGTAGTAAACAAAAGTGTGCAAGATGCTGAGACAGCAGCATTACTGGGTAAAGAGTTTATGACAATGCATATGGTAAGAAATAAATGGTGAATGTAATAGAACTTGACTGTTGCATAAATGACAGTATAACAAACTTCAACTTAATACTAAAGCAAACAATTTATTGCAGCTAAAGTGGGCAAAGAAACAAAATCTCTGTGGGCTTGCAGGTCAGTTCTGCTAATAGTAAACTCTGTACCTAAAATAGAAATACAGACAAAGGGGTAAGAGATGGGAATGTAACATATATGTAGTTAACAAATGTAAAACTAAACTGAAGCAGAGATTTGTATTATAAATGTTCAAATGTGTAATTTCAGGCTGTCGCATTGCAAGAAAAAACTAAATCAGTATCAGCCAGAGCGCTGTGCAAAAAAATCATTCGCAGGTAAACAATATTACTTAATATTGTGGATATAATGGCTTAGTAACACGTGGATGTAAATAAACCCCATAAGGAAATATTAAGCAGTTGAAGGAATAAGAGCTTGAAAGACAAAAAACTGCTACCTAATTAATTTACATAAATGTACTTTTAATGTAAGCACTAGGGGAATGCCAGAGTTTATATAGAGGTACACGCTATACAGCAGAAATGAATAAGCACTAGATGATCTTGTGGGGACTTTATTGTGAGAAAATTACATAGCTCTGATATTTATTAAGAAACAATATTCTTGTTTATTTGTTCTAAAATGAGACTGTTAAATTCACAGAAACAGTGCAACAGAAAACTGAATAATAACAATCAAGTGTACTAAATAATACATTTATTATATTAGTATATGGAATAACAAAAACTGACAATGACTAGATCTCTAAAAGAGATTTGTTTATTATGAATTACAGATAATGAAAAGGGTTGTAATTCCAAGACTTTAATAAAATAAATTAGAAAATGTCCTTAGAAATACCACTTGAATGTGTGAAACATAAAGGATAATGTATGGTCCTCTATCGTTAACCGGTCAGTTAACAGTCGAGAGGTTGCCAGGGCGACCATGTAAACCTCGAGAGACGGTTAAAATTGACCGGTTGCCGATAGAGGGACCATACATTATTTTTTATAGTGTATGGTACCACTATCAAAAATTAAATGGCTTACGTTTTTTTAAAAAGTCACCGTCGCAGCCCTTCAGTCCTTCCCCGTCGGTTTCCCTTCAGTCGGTTCCCCGTCGGAAAAAGCGTGCACATGCGCAGACCACTCGCTGTTGTTAACCTATCGATGTGACGTAGGATCGATAGGATAACAACATATCTACGTCACATCGATAGGTTAACAACCTTAGGAAATGATGATTTCCTAAGGTTAACAGCGTTCTAACATACATTATATTAGGGTTGTGAATAAAACTACTTCACTGCACAGAAGTTTCAAGAATTATCTTTTCATGTTCCTCTCTCTCTCCAACAAACTTTAATTTTGCAGGAGTTTCATAAAATACCCTTCCACTACCCATGTTGTAGCAGCACCCACCACCCACCTCCTTCACCCACCAGACACAGTAACAGCTAAGACCCCCACAATCCACCTCCGCCCCAACTCACCCCGTAAGGATGCTAGTTAGTCTTTTGTTTTAACCTTGATTGATTTTTTTCTAACTGTAATGTGAAAAAACATCCCTTGTCATGGTAACCAGGCAGACTTTTGTATTTGTTGTCAGTTCCACCATTAATAAATAAAACTGGTGAAGTGCTTTGTAGTACCACCTGACTGGTTGAGTACAGTGACAACTCAGGTGTTACTATCAGAACAGTAAGTCAGAATTACAATTTTTAAGATAGGCACTCTGATCTTAGAAGTGTGGTAGCCAGTCTAGCCAAACTTAGTGCAAGGGTAAAAGATTAATTGGGGAGAAACCAGATTGGTATGAAATTAGCCCACTCACCCAGTGAACTATGTTGTATAAAAAGTTTATTTTTACTCATAAAGAACATTTTCAGGAATGAGAAAATCTGATACACATGATACAGTATAATAAATGCAAACATTTCAGAAAAACGCCTTCTTCGGTGCTTTGACTGTATCAAGTTAAGAACCAGTCTCTTGATCTATTCCTTTGTTTTCACAATCTTAAATATCAAAAACATTCTCTGTGAATACTGGAGGTCCGGTATTCACAGAGGGAGCAGGAGGTCACACACAGTTCCATCAACAGCAAAAAGAAAATAAAACAAGACCCTTAAAAGAACTGGCATTATGATTTATACCTAAGATAAGGAATGTTCTTGATATTTAAAATTGTGAAAACAAAGGAATGGATCAAGAGATTGGTTCTGAACTTGATACAGTCAAAGTTATACAACATTATTGACTGGTCGAGTGGGCTCATTTCATACCAATCTGTCTTTAAGTAAAGGCACTCATCTCTGCCTCAGCGTTATGCCATACAATTTTCAAAAATCATATAAATAATTATAAAATTCAAATCTGATATTATTCCCATTGTCCAGGTTCAAGATAATGGTAAAAACATTTCTTTCACACTTAGGAATATAAAAAATAAATTTTATTAACACCTGTACACAAATTCTAAATATTGCTGAATTAGCATAAATATATCTTGTAAACATAATAAAACTGTAAATACAAACAACAAAAGTTTCAGAAAATCAAATAAACACAAATATAGAAATCGAACAAAACAAACAAACAATTTGCAGTTTGGATAGCTATTGAAAACAATAACACTGTTTTTCTGTAAAAATATTTCAAATGACTGTTCAATTATTACTTTGACTTTCTTTATGACTTGTTCAAATATCTTTTCTCATGCAAAAATATTTATATTTCAATAAAATTTAAGCTTAAACTATATCCCATGATTTTGTAATTAAAAGTTAAGTTACTATGTTACCTCCACACATAAGCCAAATTAAAATATTACATTAAAGTAATTAAAGTAATTAAAATAATACTTAAATTTCTGGTTATTGGTAGAAGCTTGGTCTTCTTTCCAATTAACTTTGAAAATCTTGGTGAGAATTTCTGATTCTGGATGGAAAAAGTCCTTTAATAGCTGGCTTGGCTGTAGTAATTGTCTTTTCTTTTTGTCACTCTCGAACCTGGGACTTTCAGACTTCTTTGGCATCAGCTCAGCAGTGCAGACCGGATCCTCCTTGTTTGAGATGTCATGAATCATCAAAAGTCACTTATCAGGATTATGATGGGAACATTAGACAGTAAGATACTAACAGTTCCAAGGCACAATGCTAGATTCCTTTACCATCTCAGCTGTTTGCAGAAAATATTTTTCTTGTGGACAGCAAAGTTCTTGGTAACTAGATTTTAAGATTGTTTATGTTTCAGTTCATTTCCATTTAAACCTCAGGACACTGTACTCATCTGTTATCAAACAGCACTGTAGACTAACTGGCTGATGAAGTTAACAGTCTGTATGTCCATTCTTGGTTTCAGCAGAAGTTCCAAAACATTTCTTCAGTCAGGATGTCCAGTATTTAAACCACAAACTTTGCTCCACCAAAATTGAAAAAAAGTTATTTTTGTAACAAGCAGTTCTTGCAGCTGGACCTTATGGCAATCTTTTGTCAGCTTGCAAGCTTGAACCATTTGCTGGTGGACACATCAATAGCTGAACCAAATGCTGGTCTCAGACAGGTGTGACTTTAGGCTTTTGGCCTAGCAGAAGTTTTAAAAACAACAAAGCCACTCAGTCAAGTGGCATAGATCCTTCCACATTGAAGATTTCAGACATTCTAGGTTTGATTTGAAATTCCAAACTCTGATTGGATAAAGCAAATGAGGTAGTGTGGTTCTCCACCCCCCTTAAGGACTGTCTCTTTGCTCAGAGTCCAGTTTTAAACACAAAATGATCTTTCCCTCATAACCTTTTTAATGTAAAATAATACAATTTTCAAGCAAATGTATTTGAACTTCTCTCACTGAAACCAGTCTTTTGAAGTGTTTCTCATGTTTATTGGACCAGTATTTTCTGAATTAAGTTAATAGGGGCTATAACTTAATTTTCTTAGCAAAGTTCTTTAAAACAAAATTATACTTTTGTTTTACATTTCTTAGTGTTTAGAATAATGTAAGATTTGTCCATAAAAAAATTCCAGGAAGATCTTTAAAAACATTAGATTCCTTGACAAATAGCCATTTCTTTGTTCTCTTAAGCTGGCCACATGGTACATAAATCAAGGCTGTCAAAATGTGTTTTCCAAACCTCATTTCAGATGGTATATCTCTAACTGGCAACAAGTTGCACATCCACAAATGGTACCTTTGAATTTGTTATGTTGTCAGCTTTCATTCAAGACTAAACATAAGGGGCAGGATTCACAAAACAGATGTGCCTGGCACAACTCAGTTGTACCGGCACAAGTCAGGAATGCACCGGAAGGCGATTCAGGTACAGGGAAGAAGCGCCTGTGCAAATGAGATGCCCTGTGCTGAAAGACAAGTAACACTTTTGAAGCTATCTTCCTAGCGCTTCTCGTGACCACTCCTCTTCACCCTATCCCTACACTGCCTCACTGTAGTGTGTACCTCCCAACACTCCTTATCTGTGCCTCCAGTACACCTGGCAATAATGTAACAATCAATAAGATATTTATTTTTGATCTTCTCCATCCCATTTTTTCTAACCCTTTTAACACCCCCTTTAAGTTGCTACCCTGAATCCCCCCCCGCTGAACTGACTCATCCTACAAATGCCCCCAAATGTCCACAGCATCTCTCCCCCAGATACTGTCTGGTCCTGTTTTCCTATGAGCCCCACCACCTCGCTCTATTCCTATGGCTGCCTCCTGGTCTCCCTTTACCAATGCAGATCACGCTTTCTCCACACCACCTGCTCTACTGCCTCCCCTAAGTGGCGGTTGCCCAAATCTCGGTGCCTTCACATACTTTGTCACATCTTAATCCTTGCCCTACTACTACTGGCTTCAGGGGATATACACCCTAATCCCAGCCCAACACCAACCCCCTAGTCACAGCTACCCCTTGCCTTACCCCTCAGCCAAGGCCACCACTGACACTCACTCTGGCTCCCTTCCCTGGGGATTACGCCTACTCCATCTAAACATTTGTAGCCTAGCCCCCAAGCTCGATCAGCTCCAGGTTCTAGCCACCCACCATGCCCCTGACATAATCATCATATCCAAGACCTGGCTAAACACAAATGTCCCAGACCCAGCCATCACTATTCCAGGGTTCACTATCACACAGCAAGACCGACTCACCAGAGGTGGAGGGGTGGCTATCTACACCAGCTCAGCACTACATTTTTCTGTCACTCTCTCAAAAGCTGAACCCAAGGTTTATGAGCTGCTTATGCTGAAATTGTCCCCTCCTTCCTCACTCCCCATCTTTGTGTCTGGTATTTATTGCTGCCCTGGCACCCCAGCCACAACAGTCACCAACCTTCTGAACCAACTGATGTCTCTTGCCCAGTCGGGTGAACTATATGTCATGGGTGACTTTAATCACAACTGGCCAGAACCCACCTTTAACAAAACCTGAACCGAGATATCTGCACTCAGCCTTACCCAAACCATTCTGGATCCTACATGGTCAAACCATAAGTCCGGAAACCACTCCCTTCTCGACTGGGCACTTACCTCCCATCCACACTGCATCGTCAGCTCTGGCCTCCTTCCAGACTCCTTTAGCAACCACCACCTAACTTACTTGGTCCTCAAAATCCACCAGGTTAAATCCCCTCCCAAATTTATATTCCAATGGTCATATAAATCCCTAAACCTCTCCCGTCTCCTGAAAGAGATAGCTCACTCTAACTGGGACCCAGTCCTAAGTTGCTCTAACATGGATGCTGCCCTCACGTACTTCCGGAACACCTTCCTTAGCACCTGGGACAAACATGCCCCCCAGCGCCGTGCTAGGGTCCGAGGGTCACATCTTTCCTGGATATCATCCGAGCTGATAGCTTGCCAAAAAACCCGTGACAGGTCATGGCGTACTTACAAATCCACGCTCCTCCCAGGTGACAATATCACCTACTGCATGCTCCGAAACAAGTGCACAAAGGCCATCCACTTAGCTAAGGCCGAATATTTTAACAACACCCTAAACACAAATCTTGGGAGGCCTTCTAAATTCTGGAAAGTCATCAACTCCCTTTTCTCCCCCCCAACAACAAATCCCCCTCTTCTCCTTCTCTCCCAAGGGACTATACTCTCTGACCCCCTGACGGTAGCCTCCGAGTTCAATTTCTACTTCACTACTTGTGCTATGATCCTCCTGGACTCCCTTCCTCCTGTAACCCCACCCACTCCCCAGACAACTAACCCCCTACCACCTGGCCAGAACCCTTTCTCTTTCAGACACATCTCCCCCATCGAAACCTTAGATGCCCTTTGCTCCCTGAATCCCACCAATGGTAAATCTCATGACGGCCTCAACAATAAACTCTTCTTCCTATCTGCCCTGGCCATCGCTACTCCCCTCGCTGCCCCGCTAAATCTTTCTTTTATCACTGAGTCACTCCCCACAGAGTTGAAACATGCCACTGTCCTACCACTACCAAAAGGAGATGATCCTACCTCCGCTGCTAACTACCACCCCATCTCCATCCTCCTCACTCTCGCCAAACTCCAGGAACACCTAGTACTATCACAACTCTCCCACTTTCTCTCTGAAACTAACTTCCTCACTCTATTCCATTCCAGTTTTAGGAAAAAACACTCTACCACCACCTCCCTACTAAGACTCATGGACTTCATCCTCTCTGGGATGGACAAAGGACAAATTACTGCCACTGTTTTCATCGACCTAGCCAAAGCTTTCGATACAGTATCCCACTCCCATCTACTATCCTGCTTATCAGGTGCTGGACTATCGTCATCGGCCATAAATTGGTTCTGTGTCTACCTACGAAATAGAACCCAATCTACAAAAATAACTGACTGCACCTCACCCTCGCTCCCTATTACCACTGGCATTCTCAAGGACTCAGTCCTTGGCCCCATTCTCTTCTCCATCCTACTGAATGATCTGCCAAAGGCTTTCTCCACTACCTCAATACACATGTACGCTGATGAGACAGTCCTCTTTACGTCCAGTCGTACCCATGAAGAAGTCACCTCTAATCTTCAGACCAACTTCAACAAAGTGCAACACTGGTTCAACTCCAACCAACTCTACATAAATGCCAAGAAAACAGTCTCTATGTCTTTCGGCACTAGACAGAGACTATCCAGACTTACATCTCCTCTGATCTTCTGTACCCTAAATAACACCATCCTTGAAGACATGCCCTCCTTTAGGTACCCAGGGGTTTGGCTAGATCACCACCTCTCCTTTTCCACACACATGGATACCATCCTATCAAAACTGTGCCCTAAGGTCAGCACCATCTATAGAAACCGCACTAGCCTCCCGCTTCCTGTGAGATGTGAAATAGTCCAGAAAATGATTCTACCTTCCTTTGACTACTGCGATGTTGTCTACAGCTCTGTCTCCAAGTCTACATATCCAGACTGGACCCCCACTTCACTGCTTTCTGCCTCTTCACCCTCGATGACCCCCCATCACTGTGAGCTCTTTCATTCACTGGCCCTTCCATCCCTGAGCAACTGGCACCTACTTCACAGTGCTAAATTTGTTTCTAACTTCTGGCTCGGTAACCTTCCGCCCTACCTCATTTCATCCCTATCTTCCCCGCCAACCCCCGCTCACACCCTCTGGTCTACTGACTCCAGGCTATTAGCAATCCCTCACCGAAGGACCCCCGCAAGCCAATCATCTTTCTCTTACCTCCTCCCTGAGCTCTGGAATGACCTGCCGGCCAAAATCCATCATTCTTCCTCCAAACACTCTCTATCCTCTTCTCTCACTAAATTCTTTGCACCCAATTGTACCTGCCCCTGACCTCCCCACCGACTGACTATCCTCCCCCTGCTCCCCTCCTCCTTATGCACCTGACCAACGGCTGGGCCATTCGCCCAAATGACTGGCTTATATAATGCCCTAACAACCCATGCACTTACCCACTCATGACACTTCTGCTCCTCCCTTCTTATTCCCGTCAACATCTTCCTTTAGTCAACCCTCTCATCTTTCCCTGTGTTTGACTACCCAGACCTGTCACCTCCCCCTGGCCCCAAGATCAGGGTCCCATTTCTCTCTGCCAACTTGGTGCATCTTACTTCAATTCAATCTCTAGATATAGGCACTTATGTAACCATGTATAGTTCTAGATGTGTAATCAAATATGTTATGCCACCCTCCTTGTGGCACAAATATGTAGTGTCTTCTCATATAACAAGTTTGTATAGCCACACTTAACTATGTAACAATTGCTTGAATTGCTTGACTCTAAGTTCAACCCATTGATTGTTTTATGTATGTATGTAACTCCTACCCAGTCTACCATTTGTTTCTGACAGCAAAACCAGGTGGGCTGGGTTTGGGGAGGAATAGGTCACTCGGCACAAAGGCTAGGTTTGGCTACTCTGCACAGGGGCACCCAAGTAACTCCTAACACAGGAAGCACTAACCGTAATGTCCAATACCAGAAGTGGGATTCTAAAGTGTGGTTTTATTCACATCCAAACAGAATAAACAAAGCATAGATGGACCCCCATGGGGCTACACTCCCGGTAATGCAGATTAAAAGAGACCAGAACACTTCCTCAACACTTTAACCCTCAGGCTCTGAACCCACTGGGCACACAGCCTGGATCTGCATGCTGCTTTGGGTTACACAGCCCGAACGTACACAGTTCTGGGTTTTCTCTGGCTTGGCTCCCTTGCCAGCCACTTGGACACCTTCCATACTTCATGGAAACATTTTCTGGTGGCTCCCTAAACCACCTAAAAGCACCACGGCTCCATCACGGAATAGTCCTTTCAATCCCATGTCTGGGTACTTTCCTCAGGAACTGGCCAAGTACCTGAGAGAAAGCAAAAGGTGTCTCAGAGCAAATCCATAGAGGTGAATTTGGTTACTACTGATGGGGGGTCTCCCACCTCTCGATCTCACAATTCATACCCGGCCATTGCTCTGGGCAGTAAACATCTCATCCTGTAAAGCTTTGCAATGTAGATTCTTGCTAAATGTATTTCACATTCCATCTTCTTGTCTTGCTTCCCATTTGTGCTGGACTTGAACATACTTGAATTAAGTGGCATTGTCCATTACTCTAGACCTCCCACAGATTAAACAGTCCAATCCCCACTTTCCAACTGTAATTGGCTGTGTTTTCCTACCTCACAGTATCAGTCCCTTTAGTTTGCTTCTGTTCAAGTGAAAACACTTGGCCCTTTTTCAGACCAAACTTACCCTTTGGTTGTAGGTGCCCCACAGGCATTTCCTCCACAAGGAATTTTCCTCAGAGCTTGTGGTGCCTCAGCACAACTTGAACAGGCAGCTTCTTTCCCTTAGCCGGACCCAGGGGGGTTGCCCCTGGAAAACAGGCAAACACCTTCCCCCCATCCCCTCAGGGATGGGGCTACTGAACCATTGAAAGTGGTCTCCACCAGTTCAATTACCAGTTCTTGTGTTCCTCTTCAGGCGGAAACACACACCTTACCAAAAAGTAGCTCTAAAACAGAGCTTAAAGCTCTGAGAGCCTGCACACACTCTGCTACACTACAGTCTCTATCTAAGGCTGCACATAGACTCTGGCTTCAAATTCCCCAACGTTCTACTCTAACCTCCAACTGCAACATTCCAGTGTGGCTTATGCAGCTGCGAAAGTTCTATTATGATGTCATCCCTCTGTCTCAGCTAAGACTGAGAACAGAGTGAGACAGTGTGAAATCCATTTAACTGGAGTTTCACAAGCTGCCTTCCCTGCCTACCACTAGGTCTTACTGGGATTCTAGTAACCCCGGGTAACTGGAGGGTTACATGTATACTCCTCCTATGTACCCCCCCCAATCGCACCGTGAGATGAGCATCTTTTGCTCAGTGTGCCTCTCCTGATGAAACATTTTAAATAAATAAAATAAATAAACATAGGCACAATGTAATAGCATGCGGTGCATGTTCAGGGGGCATACCCATGCATACACCGAGTATCCCTAATCACAGAGCACAACCAAGGTGCAGCAATGGAACATCTTCAGTGCAAAGCCAAGCTGTGCCATAGAAAGATAAGTACAAAAGAACGAGACTTAAGTCCAGCACACCAGCAAGCCGTCAATGGAATGACAACAGCAGGACACACACAGAGGGGAAGTCAAAACAGAGGGAGAGGCACAGACAGCAAGCCACACCACAGGGCCACAGCAACAGAGATTATGAACCCAGCTGCAGTCGCCATTGCTGATGCTCTAATGAGGAGGAGGGGGCAGGGCGCCAGAAGTAACCGTAGGCGGCTGGCTCCACGGCGGTACAGTACCCGGCTGTCCTTCGAGCAGCTGACAGAGGTGGAGACATTCAGGCGATACCGCCTCAACAGGGCCATGCTGAGACAGCTATGTGAGCTGTGCCATGATGTGATGCAGGCACCCACTGTATGAGGACATGTCATCACGATGAACACCAAGGTGACAATGGTCATGTGCCTGCTCACCATGGGAACCTTCCAGAGTCCTACAGCAGACACCACTGGCATATCACAGGCCTCAACATCCTGCCTCTTCACACAGTTCCTCACTGCACTGCTACCACATGCTTTGGAATACATCAGATTCCCCCAGCATGCAGGCAGAGTGGACAGAAGCCATACAGGGGTTCCACAGGGTGGCACGCATGCCAGGTGTCATAGGGGCCATCGACTGCACCCATGTGGCAATCTGTGCACCACCTGGTGTGGAGGGCATCACATATGTGAAGTGGAAGGGGTACCATTCAGTGAACTGCCAGGTGGTGTGTGATGCCACAGGGTGCATCACCAATGTCAGCGTCACACATCCTGGGAGTGCACATGATGCACACATATGGCACCAGTCAGCACTCTGTGCAAGGTTTGAGGACGGGGACATCCAAACTGAACACCTCTTAGGTACATGTGACTGGGTGCCAGCAGCCCAGGGAGGGCCACCATGTCTGGGACACCTGGGGCAGGCCGTGGGTGGGAGACCACAGGCATGACAGCACTGGGTCTGCAGGGATGTGGAAGGGTGCTGGGGTGGCTGAAAGGTGGCATGGGCCCGATGTGCACCACAGAATGGACGGGGCAGGCAGGGGCAGTGGGGCAGGGGATGCAGGACCACCAGGCATGTGGCTGCATGGGCAGGGGGTCAGGACAGGGGCACAGAACACAGGGCAGGACAGGGTTGGGTCACATGCCACAGTGTAACACCATGTACTAATAGAGACACATCTACCTCCACAGGTGGTGATGCTGTATACCCATTGTGTCCCTGGCTCCTCACCCCCATCTGACGACCCAGAACAGTGGCAGAAGAATGCTACAATGATGCACATGTCGCAATACGTGCCATCATCGAGCGTGTCTTCGGCATGCTGAAGATGCGATTCCGGTGCCTTCATCGGTCAGGTAGTGCCCTACAGTACACCCCTGAGAAGGCCTGTGGCATATTCCTGGCCTGTTGTATGCTACACAACATGGCCCAAGACCATGGGGTACCTGACGAGGCCAGCGAGGGCAACAGTTCTGGGGAGGAGGAGGGAGTAGGGGAGGGCACAGCAGGGGAACACCCAGAGGAACATGGTGCTGATAGCGGATACAGGTGCAGGGATCCCAGGCTGGCGGCCAGGGCATGGGCATACCACACCAGAGTGGTGGAGGAACATTTCGGGACATGCAGGTGAGTATGCAGGTTGGTACATGTGCAGGTGTGGGCACCACATGTAGGTACAGTATGGCAGGGGCATGGCAGGCACCATATGCCACACTGGAGTGCACATGCGGGCACATGCACATGGTGAGGGACAGACAGTCACACAGACACACACATACACAGGCACCATGCATGCACCACACCAGAACCTCACAGGCCACGCCCACACCATCACAGGTCAGTGTGCACTGCGGCCAGCACACGGGCACTACATGCACCGTAATGCACTCATCATTCCCATGACACATGGCACAACTGTGGTACACACAAACACACTGGTGCACAAGCACAGGTGACATGGGGGTGCCAGGGCAACCGTGTGGCTGGAGACCACCATGCACAGTGGCACTGGCACCACCCACAGGGCAGCCAGTATGCAAGACCATGCCACCCACCACCAGAGGCCCCTGGGCATGGACATCATAGGGCCACCCTACGACTGCCACAGACATGCGGGCAGCCTCTGCCATGGCCACTGGTGACAGAGGTGCCACCGCCGGCAACAGGGGGTGTCCCCAGGGACCCCTCTGGGGTGCTGCACTGAGACCATGAACATGTGATCATTGGGGTGGCCGTTCCATGCCCCTGGCTGAACCATGGCCGGTGGGGGTAGATGCCAGTGGTGACAGGGTCAGCAGCAGGGGGCCCACCTGCTCCTGTCATCGAGGTGTCCAGAATGTGCTCCTGGGTGTCTGACTGGATGCACGCTATCCACTGCATACTGTGGAAGCAGCCACCACCTCTGCAGTAGCTGCAATCTGCTCCATGGCTATGGTCATGCCCACCCACTTGAGGAGTGTCTTAGCCAGCATTTGAGCATGCCATGCCACCGCGGACTCATGCTCCTGGACCATGACAGCCTGGTGGCTCTGGAACTCTGACCGGAATGCCTCCTGACTGTCCACAGTTGCCAGCAACAGGTCAAGGTAGACACCCATGTCATCAGCAGGTGACATGGCATGGGGCTGGTGACGCAGAACCAGGGAATGGTCAGCCTCACCAGGTTCATACACGGGTGGTGAACACACCCTGTCAGGCTGTGCTGTGTGTGTATCATGACTGGGCATGGGTACTTGCTGTCCATGCATGTCATCCAGCAGGCCCACTGTAGTGGGTGCATGCTCACTGGTGCCCTGCCTGGATGCCACTGATGCTGCCAGCACTGTGCTGGGCAGCGGTGCAGGAGGCATGGCACACACAGCCCCAGACATCTGTGCCACTGCTGCACCAATGTCCAGCACCTTGGGAATGCAGTTGGCACCCAGAGTCCTGTGCACAGGCAGCCCCATGCTGTGTGCACTGTAGTCGTCCATGGCAGTGACGCTGCTGATGGTGGAACATGCATCGATGCAAATGCCCTCACCCTGCAAGCCACTGGCAAGCATGATGAGTGCATCTGCTATGTCCACCGCCTCATCTGGGTCACCATCAGACAACCAAGCCAGGCCTCCCAACCATGAGATGTACCCACCTGCAGTACCGCCATTACTGATGGAGTGCTCCGCAGAGCTCTCCGCCACAGGTACCATGACCAGTGGTGTGTGGAGCGTGGACATCGCAGGTGCAGACATGCCCATGTCAGTGTCAAAGGCCCCGTGGGGTGGGCCAGCATCATTGCCTATGGGGGCTGCGCAGTCGGCCATGGCCGCGCCATGGAGTCACGATGGAGCTGTGAAAGAGAGAAAGGGAGACATGGTTAATGCACAGGATGCACATGACACACTGCACAGTCAGCCACACACCACCGGGTACACACACCTGTCCATGGTTGGTGTGGACAGGGTGCACAGCTACTCACCATGCTGCGACGGGCTGCCCCCCATCTGGAAGCCACCCCCAGGGACACCATGTATAGATGTCCCTGACACACTGGCAGCCAGGAGGTCCTCATTGGGGCTGATCTGTGCCACTGAGCTGGATCCACCCCCTGTCCACTGCAGGGAGGCCAGGATGCTGGCCACTCTCTCCTTGACCCTCTGTCAGCCGTCATTCCAATGCTTCCTGCACTCCTGCACTGCAATTGTATGGTGTGACTGCATTCACATGCTGGGCCACCTCCTTCCAGCCCTCTGCATGTGCCGTGTCCAATGTTGCCCCGTGGTTACATCCCTGCGGTTGTACAACACATGTTGCCATGGGGGCCACCTGATGGTACTCTGGTCCCACATGCGGTGTACTGGGGCAACATCAGCTTTGCACACTCTGATGCAGGCACACCAGTGTGTGCTGTAGCCCTGTGACTGTTGCAGTATACTCACCCTGTAGGCACTGACTCCTCTCAGTACCCTAGTCTCAGCCTGCTGAATTGGGAGCATTTATGACTCAGGGCATGCAAATGAGGCCTGAGCACCTGTTAATGAGATGCTAATCAGCTGAGATGCCCATGCATGGTTGATGAAGCTGTTTTGGGCGCATTCTCTCTGAATAGCATAATTACTCCCAGCTCATCTAACTTTGCAGGAAGCATCTGTGTGATGTGCCAACCACAGTACAGTGCATTCACAGCACTTGCGTGGTCTGGGTGGTGTATCTGCATGGCTTGGGGGCAGTCCACACAGCATATCTCCCGCACAAGCATTGTGCATGTAATACAGCGCATCTTCCATTCAATGACCGTTCCACCATAGTCCGGTGTGCCATAGTGTGCTTAACGATCACGGTGCCATGTACCATATTACACAGCAAGTCCCACAATACGCTGCCCATGCTGCATTGTCCGTCCCTCCCCATGGATCACACACTTTGCACGGTACACGTCACTGGTGTATGCCGTGCGCAACATGGTGCCTGCACACGCACTGCACATGCGCGACCATGTCCTTGCCATGCGGCACCATAGCATGGTGCTGTGTGCATGCACAGGTCCATCGTCAGCAGCCAATCAAGCTTCACATTCAGTGTGCAGAGTGCTGCATGTGTATCACTATTTCATGTGGTGCATAACAGCCGGTGGACTATTCGCACCTTGCCACTGTATGTGCACAGTGTAGGATGCCTGGAGCTGGAAGAATGGTGCCTAGGGCCATGAACTAGTCACATTTGAAGCTGCTACATCTAGTGGCACAGGTCATGGCTGTGGAGGGCCACCTGTTTGAACAGGAGGACCTCCATGAGCCCAGGGCCAGGGTGTGGGCCACCATTGCTTCACAGATTGTGCAGCGTACTGGCATGCCACACACAGGTGAGCAGTGCAGACATCACTATGGAGACCTCCAGAGGTGGGACTCAGAGAGGCTTGCATGACTGTGGCACCGTGTATGCAGGGGTGCACTGCCACGGCCAGGTAGGTGTTCTCCAGCTGTGTCCTTCTGTGGCACATGCTGGGTGTGTCTGTCCCTGCCTCCATGGTGCTCCTGTGCTGCTTTGCCCTGGTGCTGGGGGGGACAGGGCATGGCTGCGTGTGCCTACTTACACCGGGTGCTTCAGACACAGGCATCACTGTCTGCTGCATGGCCATGTGCCGGCAGGAGGGGGTAGCTGGGGACTTGCATCCTACACTGTGGCAGTGTTCACTCATGGTGTTGTTTGTTGTGTTTTGCAGGTCCAGGGGCCAGGCAGCATGTTGCAGATGCTGCTGAGGGGTGTCATCGGTGATACAAAAGTGCCAGGCCTGGTGCCCCACCAGGGGTGGGTAAGTACTGCTTTACATAATTGCAGTCTTTCTGGTGCTGTGCGGTCTGTGGTGGGTGAGGTTGTGTTCCATGTTTTGGTCCTCAGTGTGTGTTCCTTCTGTCATTTTCTGTAGGTGTCCATGATCGTCATGCTGCTCCTGGTAGTGATGATGATGGTGGTGGTTCTGTGCCAGTGGATGTGGACCAGAGGATCTGTGTGGCCATCCAGGTGGCCCTGTACCCTCTTACATGGACTGTTTGGTGCCTATCAGTTGCCCTGTTGGATGTCATGTTGCTCCTTCCAGGCTGTGCCAGGGTGCTGCATGGCTGGGCATGGCACCGCTAGTGTCCCCCTGTCACTATCTGGGGGTCTTCCTGTGTAAATATTTGCCCTACCCTGTCCCCTGTTTCTGTCCCTTTCCTGTCCTCCTACCCATCCCTGCTCCCCCTCATCCCCATCTGTGGATGTTGTTGTTCCTTTACTGGCATTTGCTTTGTGCAGTTTATATGTCCATTACATTTTATAAACATGTTTTACTCTACATCTGTGTCCATGTGTCTGTTTGTGATAGCTCTGTGGTTGATTCTCCTGCCCTGCTGTTTTGCTCCAGTTGTCCTGCTGGTTCCCCTGTGTGGCTACAGGGCTGTCTGCTTGCCCTGGAGCATCTCTGGATGTGCAGGCACTTCTGCGGTTGCACAGTTGTGTCCTGTTGTGATTCACAGTGGTGTTACACTTGGTGCTTGGCACGGTGCAACCCTCTGTGAATGCCACCGCTTGGGCTCGGCTCATCTGACTTGCACTGGTGCATCTGAGATGTGCCGGGCGCATCTTCTTTGTGAATCATGCCTAAGAAGTTTATTTTAAAGAATATTGGTTTAAAATGTTTCTATAAATTTCTTCAGATTACCATTAGATGAACTTGCAAAACTTAGATAAGCAGTTGCTATCACCTCTTTAGACTCTGAGAATTTTATCTCGGCATAGTAAAAATTGGTCTTGCAAGAGACTAAAGACTTTTCTTTTCTATGAAAGTTTATAAAGATTCAAACTGGTTCTGACTTTTGTTTTTTAGATATCTTTGCTGTGCCAGGCAACTAAGCCATACATTTTAATAAAAGTGTCATCCTGATATGTGATTACCATAGGAACCTCTCTTAATCCTTATCTGGACAAGCTTGCTAGCAGATATCCAAAGGCAATGTCTTAGCCTCTAAAGTGGAGATAGTTTTGCAGTTTAAAAGAGGCCTATACAAAGGGGAATCCCTTAGCTAAAGCTCGTACATTCCCTTAAGCTTCACTTAAGCAGAATGAAGTTAGAAGAAATAATTTTCTTGCAGAAAACCTTCCTTCTTGCTTTATAAAACTTATGTGGATAGTAATTTCGACCAGAAGTTTATAGTATGCCTCTCTTAACCTTAATCTTAATAATTAAGCACTTATAACGAACATATAATAGTAATTAAAAATAATGAAAATAATAATGACAAAATAAAAAAAAATAATAAAATATTTCAATAACTAGATTTTGTTCCTACATTGCTACATATAAAATGGGCAAGGAAATCCCTGTGTCCTGATTGGCTGAGACTTGTTTCTAGCCATTGCCATCAGAAAGCACTACCAATGGTTAAAAACAAGTCCCCACCAACTAGGGCAACTTACAATTCACATACATAATTCAAAAGCAACTTACTTCCTGATTTCCATAACAAACATGGCTTCAACATTTACTCATATACTGTATAAAAACCTTCAGCTATGCCCTAAAAATAAAAGTCCATCAAATTAAAAAAAGTAAGTAAATAATGTAATGGTATTTTCACTCAAGGTCCTCTCCATATACACATACACAAATTTAGAAAACAAGTACTATTCAGAGTTTCCATTGCTGGTGTTTCTTAAATGACAAATCCCCCTCCTGTCCCTACCAGTTTGCCAGAGAACTCCCTGTTCCTTCCCTGCCAACAGATAAAACTGAGGTTCTGGTTCTACCTAAGGCCTGTGTGAGTGTATGTGTGTGTGTGTGTGTGTGTGTGTGTGTGTGTGTGTGTGTGTGTGTGTGTATGCCAGTGGAACTCTGAAGAATTTTGAATTCATTTATTCCATGTTACCATTCTGTGTGTGTGTGTGGGGGGGGGGGCACTCTATTACTGGAATAATGCAGAGCTTTGACTTCCATTCCATCATAAACAATCACACACAGTTTTGAATGTGAAAAAAAGACAGATGACTCACAGGTGAAAAACATCTGTGGAGGGACTATTTTACAAAATGTTGCAACATTTTATATTTTGGGGGCTTTGAAAACTTTTAGAGTATTCATTTTTTGAACGTTGCCTATAGGCCCATTTTATATAAGCAATAAGCCACTTCAGGGACATTGGTTGTACTGGGTTTACCCCATGGTCAGGGGCTAAGCCACTCAGCTTCGCCTCATGCCTTACAACACCTCTGACCATGGAGTAAACCTAGTACAACTAATGCCCTGTTGTGCTTTATTGCTTAAAGAGCACATCTTTTTTGTTCCCTTTACAGATAAAAGAACTTCAAGATTATAAGACAAGACTAACTAGTATCCTTTGGTACTGAATGGGGTGCAAGAAGTGTGGTGAGGTGCCATAGGGTTGTGAGCTGGAGACTTGGTTGCCACAGATGTCTGTGAGTAGGGGGAGGTGGGTGATGGGGTGCCACTACACCTTTAATGGGGTAAAAGCATTTTCTGAAACTTCCCTATGACTGGGGGTGGGAGGAAAGAGGTAAGGGTGCTATGTGAGGTTGGGAAACTACTTTTAATAGACGGGTGGAAGAGTCAGAACAGTGCAATTGGTTGATGTAGTGTTTGTTTAAATTTGTTTTCTAAAAATAACTTCATCATATGAAACTGGGGTGAAGCTGGGAAACTTTCCCACTCTCTACATAATGTGAAGTTCCCAACAATGCACCGATATTGCTGGTAAAGTTTTATTCACTGTATCTCTACATGTAGAGTTGAAAACAAGCTTTCTATGTAGATTTTACTTTACATTAGAGTCAGACAATGATGTGGTACTGAAACAACATTATGGCTAGTGATACCACCAGACCAATCAGCTTTCAGGAATTTTAAAATTAATTTTCTCATCAGGTTGATTCATCAGTTTTAGTGTTGCACTAATGCTCCTTAGTATGATGCAGAAGGAGTCCTAGAAAGCCATGGAGAGCAGCCTTAGCACATACTTAAGTGTCAGAAGCAGCATGCTGTATAACTTATGCATTTGTTTTTTACTTATTCCATTTTGCTGACTGGGATATGACCCCTTGAGACAAAGCATCTCATTTACAAGCTAATCCTGTGGGACAGTAATGGCCATAAGAGAAATAACTACAGGAAATATGAGGTAGAATGTATTGCTATGGCAAAGAACAGTGATTTTTCATATATACTGCAGAGTGTCACATGCTAATCCAGTCTGAGCAACAAGGCATCCATAAAAGTGCATGGATCAATGACACAGAACAATAAAGAAGCGTGAAAGGCAAATCAGATGCTGGGGAGCATATGTAGAGAGATCACTAGCAGAAAGAGTGAGGTGATAATGTCCCCATACAATCATTTTTTCAGCCTCATCTGGAGTACTGTGCACCATTTTGGAATTATTAAAGACAGAGACAGACTGCAGGTGTTGCAAATGAGGAAAACAAAGATGATTAAGGGGAAACAGAGGAAGAGAACTCATGAGGAATGTCCAGTGGATCTGAACATGTAGAGTATACTCTGGAGGATAGGATGAAATTAGGGGACATACAGGTAACTGAGGTGTTCAAGTTCCTCTGCAGAATCAGTGGAGTGAACACTAATGACTTGTCCACAATAATAAGTAGTAATACTTCCATCAAAAAGTAACTCCATGAAACTGGTGGTGGTGGTGGAGGGGAGTCAAGAAGGACATTTTGACCAAAAGGGTACTGGTAGTATGGAACAAACTTCCAGATAAAGTAATACATGCTGCAGCAGTGGAAGAGTTTAAGAGAGGATGGAATATGAATATGGGTAAAGTGTAGATGGATACAATTGCGGGGGAGCAGGGGAGAACATGGAGAGTGATACAGGTTTAGTCCTTTAGATAGACAGGGAGGGGTAGACTAAATGGGCCAAGAGTCAGAACTGAGGTGAGGAAATTCAATATGTATATATTAAAGCTCTGTAGGAAAAAAAGCTAAATAAGATGTCTGTACTTAGGGGCTCAGTACTGAGACAATGCAGTTTAGTTAAATTTGAGGGAGATTATAAGTTATAAAATTGGTCTAAAAATCGAAGAAACATAATTGGTCAAAACCAGCCAGGTAACAGTGCATTAATAAAGAAAACAAAAAAGTGGTGCACACACCATTGTAAATTACCATTTGGAATTTTATTGCTTTGCCATGAAGTGCAAAAATTAATTCAGTGCTGAACTCCCCCTATGTATTGCCCTGCTTATGGGGCTTCTTCAGGGAGATGTGTTCATGTACAAAAGACAGTGCTTAAATATGTGATCTCATAAATATTCAATAAGAATTAGCATACAAACATTTAACCTTTTATCTGCTGAAGACAGTCCACCTGCTCCCTATACTGTAGACTGTACGTGCACTCTCTATCATTCTGTACAGCAACCAGTTGATGTGATGAGAGGAGGGCTGTGCCGATCACGGTATTGGATCCCCCTTACCCACGTGGATCTGGTCAACTAAGTATGGGGGGGTGACGAGCAATGTGTGGGGGTGCTATCCACCAGGGAACAGGGTGACGCTGAGATGGGTGTTTGGTAGGTGGGGGGGGGTGTACCACTGGACATGAAGGACAGAAGGACTTGTACAGCTTTGGTAGTTGGAAGGTGGGGGATTCTACTAGACACCATGAACAGCATGCATTTTATGAAGACAGACAATCTGAGGGGTGAGAGGTGCCATTAGCTATCAAAACATGCCTAGACCATTACAGAAATGGGTGTTCGGAGGATGCAGGGTGCCACTAGACACCAGGGAATACATTGTGCATGCATGGATTGGGATCAGAGGGGTGGGGGTGTCACCAGACACCAGTGAGTACAGCATGCTTCTGTGGACTGGGATCGGACAGTGGGGATTTACTAGACAACAGGGTCAGCATGCATTTTATGGAGACAGGTGAACAGAGGGCAGGGGATACTTCTAGACACCAAGGACTCTGTCTATCTATCTATCTATCTCTCTCTCTATAAATATATATTTATATATATACATGCATCTACAGTATATCTATATCATATCTATATATATATATATATATATATATATATATATATATAGTAATAGATAACCCACTCTTAGGTGTGCGGTGTGCTCTGATATACACATGCATGGTGTGCGTTATGCTGCACAAGGCCGCAGAGCCGTGCATCAACCACCCACGGCGTCGTATATCAAGAGCAACACGTACATCTAGAGTGGGTTATCTATCTTATAAAATGGTAAAATAGTTTTTGTAGGGGTAAAAGTGCAGGTGTGTGGTGTGCTCTGATATATGCGGTCGTGATGTCTCATGCTCCAATAATAGGCAGCAATTTCCTAGCCATTTTATAAAACATATTTATAAAATGGGTAGGGAATTGCTGCTCATTATTGGAGCATGAGCGCTACATGACTGTGTGTATATCAGAGCACAACAGCACACCTGTACTTTTACCCCCTAAAAATATATTTTACTATTTTATAAGATAGATAACCCTACTTTAGATGGGTGCGCTACTGATATAACGCATGCCTTGGGTGGTTGACGCACACCAATCGCGCATGATATCAGAGCATGACCGCACACCTAAGAGGGTTATCTATATATATATATATATATATATATATATATATATATATATATATATATATGTAGCACGGTAGCTACCATAGTTAGGTTGAGGAGCCATTTCTATTTTAAACCCCAAAACTTTTCACCTTAATAACTTTGCAACCATTTGATGGATTTGCCTGAAATTTGGAATTTATGATCAAGAACCATAGGTCTTGGGATCTGCCAAGTTTTATACTGGTCGGATATACGGCTGCGGAGTTATTAAGTGTGATCTGTGCGCGCGTGTACGCTTTTCTGGAATTCTGTGTTCGCGCCTACAGGTCATACGGTTTGCGCTACCGGCCCAAAATCTTCAGGGAATGTGCAGCCAGGGTTTCCAATGTGCCTTCAAGATTTTGTGAAAAATATTAAACGGTTAAAGTTATTCAAAAAACAGTTTCCCATTATAAGTCAATGGGAAAAGTTAACAAAAAGTTCAACACTTTCGCAAATGCATTTTTACTTTCGCAAATGGGCCTGTTACTTTTGCAAATCGGCCATTTTGTTTTCAGTTGGTGATCAGAAAAATGGTTGGCATTTAAATTTGGGACCTTCTAGCAACCTAATTTTTTTTGTATTCACCTAGTCGGGCCCTGAGGATGCTTGCCATGTCTTTATTTTGTGGTAAAACACCCCAGAAATATGTTTTTCAAATTTCTGGAAAAAGTACTTTCGCAAATTACTTTGTTTGATGAAAGTGTCGCAAATTTTGATAAAGCTTCGAAATTGCGACAGTAATTTTCTAGTCTGTGGAAAATGACAGCAATTCTTTGGCACTGCACTGCAAAATAACCTTTGGGAGTTTGGGCTGAAATTTGAGGAACGCAGCCGACATCTCACAGATGTGCCTTTCAGTGTTGTATTGAAAAATATTACACAGCGGCAAAGTTATGGCACTCAAAGTTGACCGTTTTTCCATAGGATAACATTACGGCGCCTGAAGCATTACAGGAATCCTTGGCACCCTGTGCAAAAATAACGGTTCGCCCTTTTTTCCTGAAATTTGAGGAAGACAGCCAACAGTACACAGATGTGCCTTTTCAGTAGTTTGGTGAAAAATATCACATGGCGGCAAAGTTACGGCACTCCAAAATTGACGTTTTTCCATAGGATAACATTACGGCGCCCGACACTTAACAGAAATCATTTGGAGCCCTGCTGCAAAATAACGGTTTGGTCTTTTTTCCTGAAATTTGAGGGAAGACAGCCAACAGCCCACAGATGTGCCTTTCAGTATTTTGGTGAAAAACATTACAGGGAGGCAAAGTTATGGCACTCTAACTTTTCTTTTTTCCCATAGGATATTGCCATGTCATTGCGTTTTCTTCAGGGCCGTATCTCGAAACGAAATGTAGATATGGACTTTTCATCGAAAACTTCTTTGCCCTACGATGGGGCTAAGATTCAAATTAGCTAGGGATAGTTGTAAATAATATGACTTTTAAATTTTTTTTACGTCAACGGTTCCTGAGATATAATGTATTTAGTATTCCAAGATCTCATTTTCTGCCCGATACTCATTATTTTGCATACATTATTTGTACTCACTGTCTTTTCTCAATGCAGGTTTTGGGGAAAACCAGCCTCAGCGCTTACATTACTGTTACTGTTGCTTTTTCCACTTGCGGATTGGTACCGTTTCACTTACCATTGACGCTCGCGCCACCATGTGCGTTATCCTTTGCGCTTTCATTTATGCGCTATGCTTCTGTTATTTTTGCCATTTATGTCTACAGTACTGTTTATCTTACTGTTTCACTTTACATCACCATGCCCATTGACATTTCTGTTTGCAGGCACCATGTTATTATGTGACAACACATCACGTGCAGATCATTCCGCTCACGCCACCATGTGTGTTACCCTTTCTGTTCTCATTAGTGCTTGTGTTATCATGTGCGCCACTGTTAGCATTTCTGTTTCATGTTGCTGTCCCTGTTAGTATGCCACAACATTAGGGAGGGAGCGCTGGGCCCAAAGGGCCCCGCGCCTCCGCCTCGGCTGCATTACATTCACTACTCGCTATCATTCTCAAAAGAAGGAGCTAGTAGCACGATGTTAGTTAAATGACACATAGTGAGGAAACACAAATAAGCTTGACCCCTGGACCCCCAACCGCATTGGGGGTGCGATGGTGGGTCCTAACTCTCACCCCATTCTCCCATACTTCTGCTGCTTTTACATGTCATGGGGTGAGAGTTAGGGCTGACGATCCCAATGCGCACCTCAATGCCGGTTGGGGGTCCAAGTGGGTCCAAGGTTTCAACCCTAACAGCTAATTTCTCACTTTGTCGCTGTGGAACAACCCTAACTAATGCATTAAACTGAGTTTTTGGCCTCTAATGTGTATATATATATATATATATGCAATACAGGTGTTAAAAAAAGCCATTGAATAAATGTGTGTAAATTCACTGCCTTGGATAAATATTATTTATTCAAACAATAGACATGTCATAAAAAGTTAATTATACAGTAAACACGTAACCATATTCTTAGTGACTGGACTACTTGTCAAGCAAAGAATGATGTCACAAAATACACATTCCCTCAAACTCATGCCAGTAGCCTCAATGTGTGTGGCTCAAGTCAGTTTAAGTAGAGAAACTATCATTAAGATCAGCATAACATAGAAACATAGAAACATAGAATTTGATGGCAGATAAGGACCGCTTGGCCCACCTAGTCTGCTGGTTTCCCTACCTAATAGATAAGCTGCAGATCCTAGTTAACCAACAGCCTACTTCCTCCTACCCCCCCACTAAAATTGCCTTGTGTCTGTCCTATGCATTCTTGAATTCCCTCACTGTTTTTAACTCTATGACCTCCTCAGGAAGACTGTTCCATGCATCTACAACCCTCTCTGTGAAGATATACTTTCTCACATTACCGCTGAGCTGTCCCCCTTCTATCTTCAAATTGCACCCCCTTGTTCTTGCGCATCTCTTTTTTTGAAAGATGCTACCCTCTTGGACTTTGTTGATTCCCTTGAGGTATTTGAAAGTTATTATCATGTCCCCCCTCTCCCTCCTTTGCTCAAGGCTATGCATCTTAAGCTCTTTTAGACTTTCTTCATATGTCTTCTGGTGCAGACCCTGCACAATTTTGGTTGCCCTTCTCTGGACAGCCTCCACCCTGTCTATGTCTTTGCAGAGAGGGGGTCTCCAGAACTGTACACAGTACTCCAGGTGTGGTCTTACAAACTGACTGTACAGAGGGCCAATAACTTCCTGTTTTCTACCGGTGATGCCCCTCCCTATGCATCCCAGTATTCCCAGCCCTCCTTGCTGCCTTCTCACATTGCTGGCCCACCTTTAGGTCATCTGATATGACTACCCCCAGGTCCCTTTCCATTTTTGTTGTTGTCAGTATCTCACCCCCCATTGTGTACTCTTGCCCTGGGTTTTTGTTTTCTAGGTACATTACTTTGCACTTCTTTGTGTTGAATCTAAGCTGCCATACATTTGACCATTCCTCCAACCTTGCCAAGTCCCTTTTCATCCTTTCCACCCCACCTTGCTTATCAACCCTGTTGCAGATCATTGTGTCATCTGCAAAGAGATATACCTTCCCTTCCAGTCCCTCTGCAATGTCACTTATAAAGACATTAAAAAGGACCTGCCCCAGTACTGAACCCTGCGGTACCCACTAGTAACCCTCCTTTCTTCACTGTGAACTCCATTTACTATTACCCTCTGTGTCCTGTTGTCCAGCCAGTGTTTTACCCAGGCTACCACCCTGGAACCCACTCCCAGGCTGGCTAATTTGTTTATTAATCTTTTGTGCGGGACTGTGTCAAATGCCTTGCTAAAGTCTAGGACACTAAAGCCCAGAGCATACCAGACTGAGGACCCACGAAGTTGCCCAGTAGCAAACTACACTCTGTACCAAAGTGAGCAACCTGTAAAAAACTGCATCCAGATGCCCCATTTTTCTTCTCAATAAATACAAATATCAAGACTAGCTACCCAACTCCATGGTATAAGAATCAACCAGTGGACGTTAACAAAATAGTATCTATAGTCAAGACCATGGTGGAAAAAGTAGGAATAAAATCCGACAAGCAACTTACTAACCATTCTGTCAGACAACAGCTCATCCAGAAGTTGACTGACAGTAGACTAGCACCGACAGACATAAGCCAGATATCTGGACACAAGCAACGGCAGTCACTAAATGACTATGCCAAATTGAGCGACAAAAAGCAACACCAAATTTCCAGCATACTAAGCTGCTCTCAGATTCCATCAACATCTCAACCAGTGCAAAATATAACTACTTTCAGCACCCTACCACAAACGTGGAGTGACATAATGGGAGCTTGTTTCAACAGGCCAACCATCAGTGCTTCAAAAATAACATTCAACATTGTGCAAGGTAATGAAACAAACCTAAATATGAAATAAACTAATGCAGCATCTTTGTTCACCTGAATGTATTTTAAAAAGCAGAAATAGTTGTTAAGTGCAGTAAAAAACATGAAAAATGAATTTAAATCTACCACAGCCACCTCCCCCACCAAGCTGTTTAAAAGTGCAGTAGAAAATAGTTTAAGAAATCTTTTAAAAAAGCAAACAAACAACAGTACAAAATGCAATGTTACTTCCTCTACCTCTCACCCCTTTTTGCTGTCATAATTAAATGAATAAAGGACATGTAAGAAACAGTAAATGCATATAATAATATATGTTTATACATCCAAAACTGGTAACAGGTATGATAATCTTAAACGAAGAAGACCACAAGTCATAACTTCTGATTCTGATTCTGATTGAGAAGCAAGTAAAAAGGAAAACACCTGTGGAAAACAAGGAATGTGCCTGAAGGTGCATAGAGAAGTACTCTTCAATTCCTACTTTTTAATTCGTTTACACAGTTCCTCAGACTTTATTAACTTTTCACAAGTTCAAGCTTAAGAATAATAAATGGCTTTGGTTGCACTAACAATGAGTACATAGAAAGGAATCTGTTTAACATTTACCCCCCCCCCAGACTACAACTGTGTACCAGAGTGAAAGTTTATGTGTTACAATAAATTAAACATTTTTAAACTCACTGTGATTCCTAATGTGTGTTGTCCAATGAATCCTTAGAGTCCGAGTAGCAAAATGAGAAAAAAAAAAAACAGATATGATGCTTTACAGTCACAACCCACGTAGTTTTTAGTCAACATTGTACAGGAAACACCCCAGAAAAAAACAGAACCCCCCAAAAATAGAAACATTATCCAAATGATGTCCAAACGGTGCGACTCTTTAATGTCGTAATCCCAAAATAAATCCATGACAACGAAGGTAAAAAAAAAAAGTAATATAACAGGAGAATGCTGACCCAAAACTCCTCTCCAAGCAAGAGTAGAAGACACCTTCCAGATGCCCAAGCCAAAGATTACATGCCACTCCAGGGTTACTCTATAAGCTGGATCCTCCACGATGTCCCCAAAGTCCTTGAATCCAGGAGAAGGCCACTTCAGATGTCCTCCAGCATTAGATGCATGTGCCTGATGTTCACTCCATGGTGACGCCCCATCAGCTGTTAAAGAAACTGCGTCATCAGCCTAAGTCACACCCACAACCAGGAAGCAGCCAATGAGAGTTGACAATGGTGGTAACAGCCAATAACAAGATCCTCACCCCCTCCCCCGAGGACGGAGGTCGCGAGGGCCATTGTTGGAAGCCCTCCCTGCCGCAGGACAAGCCAGCCCCGAAGCACAAACAAGATCCTCACCCCTCCCGAGGACAGAGGTCGCGAGGCCATTGTTGACCCTCCTGCCTGGGACAAACCAGCCCCAAGCACAAACAAGGTAGTTGTACCTGAAATCAGAGCATCGCACTTCAGGAAAAACAGCTTGCCTTCCCTGGGCTTTGGCGCCTTTTTTAAACAACGACTGCCTGTGCCACTCCTCACGGCCGAAATCTCTGCAGTCTGGTGCCAAGGCTTGGCCCAGCTGAATGCTACGTGTTCGGCTCCCCACCACCCCCACCACCACCCTTGGTCGGTATTCAGATTTATAGGCAAGGGTGGTCAGGTGACGAGCTGAAATAACCTATCAGCTCACTTTTCCAACTGCAGGTTATACTAGGCTACCACTAGAGGCCACTGTTATATATATCCATCACTATCAACTTATAGTATGTTATCCCTGCTACTAACTACCCTCCTGGTTTCCAGGATCCTACATAATGATCAGCAACCCCCCCCCTTGAGGCATCAAAACCACACTGCTCCAACATTTCCATTTTTTACTTCCTTACCAATGTTGACATTAGACCCTGCCTCAGCAACACCTCTCATGCAAGCCAATCGGGGCCAGCTGGCCTATACCCTCAAGCCCTCACACTAGCTCTCACACCCTCATATGCAGTTCACTGCACCTCAACGCTCCTCCTCCGCCCTAGGCAACAACCTCCCACCACCGTTGCTAACACCACAACCACCTCCCACACCTCCACTGCCCTTCTTGCAGGCGTCCTTCACAGTCTACCTGTCCCTACCTCCAGTGACAAAAGCCCCTCTTCCTACCAATCCCAACAACGCTCATCCAAACTCTGCAGGTTGGCCCTCCTACGGCACATCTTCCTACTATTATTACTATCAGGCAATATGCACCCCAACCCAGGACCTACCAGCACAAAGGCCTCCCCCACACCACTCTAGTTGTAGACTACTACTAGCAACTCTGTATATTTGCAGCCTACCTAAAAAAACTCACTCCTCTCCAAGGTTGGGTTGCTCAGCATACACCCGACATCCTAGCCCTCTCAGAGACATGGCTCTCTAATAAAATACCCAATAATGCGGCCCCCCTCAGTAATTATTCTTTCTTCAGGACCGATAGGGCCAGCAAGAGAGGTGGCAGCTGTGCTATTTATGTTAAATCCCCACTACTTGCCACCGAAGTTTCCACCCCTGTGCCAGAACATGGCGCCCAGACATTAACAGTCAAACTTAGTCTGGGCACCAAAACGCTGTACATAATTTCTGCCTACATCCCCCCGAGAAACCAAAAACTAGCCTTTGATTCAATCCTCCGGACAATCTCCAACCTACCCAATACTAGTGAACTCATCTTATCGGGAGACTTCAGCGTCAACTGGCTATCCCCTACCTCGTTCAGCTACAAGACGCAGCTCTGGCATATGACCTAACCCAAATAGTCACCTCTCCTACCAGAAGGGACACTAGAACTGGGGCCTCCACCCTCATAGACCTTATATTCACAAATAGGCCTCAGAACCTCTCCCAAGTCTCAGTGCTCCCAGACTCAATTAGTGACCACTCTCCGGTGACCAGCTGGTGGACTGGCAAACTCCCCCCTTCCCGCCCACAAATCTCCATACAGAGACAGCTAAAAAGAGGGGGTCTAAGTAAACTCATAGCCCATCTAGTTACCTGCAACTGGCTCCTTATTTACACCACGCAATCTGTTGACCTAGTGCTCAATCACTTCATTGCCACCTTTAATAAGGCCTGTGACATTTTTGCACCCCTCACCAAACAAGTACGGAAATCCAGAACCACCCCTTGGTTCTCACCCACACTACTTAACATGCTCCAATCAAGGGATAACCTTTGGCATAAGGCCCTTGATTCCCAAAGCACACATGATAGATAATTATACCGAGTGGCCCGCAATAAATGTACTTGGGCCTTACGACAGGCTAAGGCCTCATACTACCACCAAACTCTTACCTCCTCCTGGGGAGACGGGAAAAATTTCTGGAGAAACATAAAAGAACTAAATGGGAATTCCGGCCCCCCCAACTCTCTATAAATGGAGAAGTCACCCAAGACCCCTCCGCTATAGAAGAAGCCCTCAATACCACATTCTCGGACCTCTCCCATATCCTCCCTCCTAAATTCTTCCACCCTGTCCCCCCCATCCTCCCCCTGACACTCCTTCTAGCTCAGGTTCACTACCCTTTAGGCTGAGAATCATCTCCAACCGGGAAGCAAAACATTACATTTCCAACGCAATTTCCAATTCCCGGTACAGCAATGACTCACTAGATCTTAAACTTCTTCGGCTGACACTGGATGTCATATTTCCCCACCTTACAAAAATTCTCAATCTCTCTCTCTGCCTCGGTCAGTTTCCCTCAACCTGGAAGAGTGCTTTAATCACTCTCATCCTGAAGAGTGGAGACCACACGCTCTCAAGCAACTATAGACCTATCTCTATACTTCCTCCTCTCTCTAAAGCACTGGAAAAAATAGTCTCTGACCAGTTTACTGAACACCTAACTAGATACAACCTTCTAAGCCACGCACAGCACGTTTCCGGACAGGCCATAGCACCATCACCGCACTTTCTGAGCTCACCTCATTCATACAAGGCCCTAGACCAAGGAGCCATTGCAAGTGCAATCTTTGTGGACCTTACCAAAGCCTTTGACACAGTTAGTCACGACCTGTTGCTTCGTGTTATGCCACAGCTAGACGTGGTCCCCGAGACAATGGCCTGGTTCAAGGACTACCTCTCAGGCCGGTCTCAGCAAGTTAGGTTAAATACTACCATCTCCACTCACAAAGCAGTGAGCTCAGGGGCCACACAGGGGTCTATCCTCCACCCTCTTCTCTTTTCTCTCTTTTTAAACTCCCTTCCCAAGGCTTGCAGTCGCCATTTGCTTCTCTATGAGGATGACGTGGTACTTTTCTGGAAACACCTGCAACCTAGCGCCCTACAACAAGCCCTACAGGGTTTCTTTGGGGAGCTTGAATCATGGTTTGATGAGCACAGACTGATCATCAACTATAAAAAAACAAAATCCATGTTATTTGCGCACCGACAAGCCCACACAGCCATTCGGCACTACTAATTAAAAACACACAAGGAACCCCCCTTGAACACGTCTCTAATTTCAAATACCTGGGTATCACATTAGATACCTCTCTCTCTTACCATAGCCACATCCAACTGCTTTCCACCACTGTTAACACTAGAGTGGGAGTCCTCTATAGAGTTAAACACTGTTTGCCCCCTCAGGCCTTGCACCTAGCTGTATCCGCCTCAATCCTCTCCCTAATTGATTACAGGATTACGATATATGGATCAGCAGAACCCACCGCTTTACATAGTATTAACACTGCCCTAAATAAAGCCTGCCAACTAGTCACCGGCAGTGACCATCTTACTCATACATGTGACCTTTATGCCCTGACTGGTTGGCTAAATCTCCAACAAAGACTTCAGTACCACACCTGCATACTGGCAAAAAAAATACAACTCCAGAAAGCCCCACTTGGTCTTCTCCCCATAATCAAAACAGCCCCCCCCAGGCGTAATACTCGCCTCGCTAATAAACTCTCATTCCAGGTCCCCCACTGTAGGACATCAATGGGTCAAAGATCGCTTCGGTACCGTGCTCCCATGTGGTTTAATGCTCTACCTCTTTGACTCACTCAGACTCTCAGCATTTCTCTGTTCAAAGCAGGCCTCAAAGCCCACCTAATTGAGTCTGCAACCTGTGACTGTTGCTAGCTCTGCCCTCCTAAATATGCTACCTAACCCCGTTAACTTCAGACACAGGGTCTTCATAGACCCCACAACTACGCTTCCCCCCATTCTCTAACAAATGATGCCCCGAACACTGCCTACCTCTGCCTATGCAAATCTAAGATAGATCCTGGTGTGAAATGCCAGTACTGTTTGTCCAAAAATGAGTGCGTATGTTTTTTCTTGTATACTGCTTTACTACGTATGTATCCTTGTATTACATTCCCCCTCCACCCCTGTAACCGATGTGGAGTCTTTGCAAATGAGTCTGTGACTCAAAGGGTAGTAACTCAGATTTTACTCAATAAATAAATAAATAAATAAATAAACATGGGCACATAGCCAATCACTGTGATGCTACAGACCCCAGCAACCAATCAGACCTTACAACTACCAGCCCATTCACACAATTAAACAAAAAAAAATTGATTAAAAGGCGGAAGAGCTATGGTAATTGACAAGGAGTACCACTTAAATGACCTTTTCTTCCACAAAACCACCAGGACAATATAATATTAAGAAAAAACAGCACGTTGTGTCCTATTGCATAAATCAAATATTTGTTGGTCTGGCTGTTGAATACACTATTTATCTTACTTGCCCAGATTGACCTCATGAACTATCACTCATGGCATCACTGCAATCAGCCAATCATGAGGTCACCCGAGGTCAATCAGTGCTCATCAAGATAAATAGTGTATTCAACAGCAGACCAGCATGTATCTCTTATATACATATACAGTATATACATATATACTATATATATATATATATATATATATATATATATATATATAAATTCATTGCAATAAGCTCCATTAATGCATCAGTTAGGGTTGTTTCCACAGCGACAAAAGTGTGGAACTTTGGTGTTAGGGTTACCACCCCTTTACCTCACCACCACCCCCTCACCCTCCAGACACCATGAGGCATCGGGGTGTGCATTGGAGTGGTTATGCCTAACTTTCACCCCATTACATGTGTAAAGAATCTGTGGTGGTGCAGTATAGAAGAATGGGGTGAGAGTTAAGCACTACTACTCCTACGCACACCCCAATGCCTCGTGGTGTCTGGAGGGTGGTGGTGGGAGATGGAGGGGTGGTAACCCTAACACTGAATTTCCATACTTTTGGCACTGTGGAAACAACCCTAACTGATGCATTAACAGAGTTTTTTGCAAAAAGTGTCTCGGAGTCACGTGATGGCAGCCTAGTGAGTGGCAGCGGTTCTATGGGAGCTCCGCTCCCTGCTCGCAAATTCAAGCTAAATACAGTTCTTAGATGCAAAACTCACCTAGACGATTAACCAGGCATTGCAGCAATAGTGGTCAGGAAGCAGTAAACTGAGTCTCGGATGGAGATCTATATGAAAAAGGCACTGCCGAGACAATCTCCGCCACTCACCCCGGAGAAAGAGAAGGCCACAAAACAGCCCAGACAAGCAGCTCCGACCTCGTTGAAAATGGCAACAGCGCCAACCGCGCTCTCAGAAGAAAAATTTCTTGAAATCATGCAACCGCTTCAAGTGGCAATCTCTACCATTACAGAAGATTTACAGGAGATTAAAAATTCTGTAGAATCTTTAACATGGAGAGCTGGGGATTCGGTGGGTAGATTGACATCACTGGAGAAAAGGCAAGACAAGACGGATTTGGGGTCAGCTGCAATGGGGCGCAGGATGAAGAAACTAGAGGAAAAGATAGAGGACCTGGAGGGGCGTAGTAGACAGAATAATCTGGTTGTCATTGGAGTCTCCGAAAAAGAAGAAGGAAATGCTCCAATTGTATTTATGCAGAGGTTCTGCGCTAAGATAGCCGGCCCCCCCCAAATGGTGGAGAATATATTATTGAGAGGGCTCATCGAGCCCTACGCCCACCCCCGGCTCTGGGTCAGTCTCCTAGGCCTCTAATTTTCAAACTACTGAACTACATTGATAGACAGCACATCTTATTGAAAGCAAAAGAAGCCCATGAAGTAACATGGGAGGGCAAGAAAGTGCGGATCATGCAAGATCTCCCACATGCAGTGAGGCTGAGGAGGCAAGAGCTTCATCTCCTGGTGTCTAAGTTAATCGCCGCATCTAAGCAATTCAGAGTGAAATACCCTGCAATCCTAATGGTAAAAAACGAGGACAAATGGGTCTCTTATGATTCCCCATCACAAGCGCTACTAGGATTGAAGGAGCTTTTCCCGGACTTATTTAAGTGAATAAATGCAGTCTAAACTGAGCGACGACCACTCCTGGTAGATCTATGCAGAATCTCTTGTAATTTTTTGAGATTGTACCTCTGCTCCTAATGGGATTATAGCGGTGCTGCTACTGTTGGTGAACTGGGAAGCTCGTGACCTGTACCACTAAACACATCTGGGCATATTGAATAGTTTACCACAAATACTTCACTACATTTACCTGACATTGCAGTGGAATTATAGCACATATAATGGATAAGAAGGGAACCTTGCCAGAATGGCACGTTGAGTCGCAGTTGCCCTGTTTGTTGTTTCTCGCTAAATGGAAACAGTTTACCAGATCGACGACCAGGGCGAATTGGATGTTCTACGTTGTGCATGGGCTCAGACTTCAATGCAGTTTCATTTTGGAACCAAAACACCTGGTTAAAGATTTAGTTTGATTTTACTAAATTCAAGCTTCTACTAATCAGATGTTTGTGATGTTCATGCATTTCTCGCGACTTAGCTTGTACCAGACATGTTAATTAACGGGCTATAGTTTGCCTATACTGTGTAAAATATAGCACAATCATGCAGTGAGCCTAAATTTGAAATTTTGTTTATTTTAAAAACGGCACAAATGTTAGTAAGCTGCTAATGGGTATAACACTTTAGTATGTAATAGTAATAGCCTTAATAAATGTAATTTTTGGGTAGCAAATGTATACAGCTACCCACACTTTAATGCTATAATTATTTTGACTGCCTAAAACTGGTTACACAAATGTTTAGCTTTTGAAACAAATAGTGTAGATTTAGATAGTATTTGGCTGTCAGATATAGTACTTTGGTTGGGTGGGGGGGGCTCTGGGGATATTGCTGTTTGACCTAGTTCTGCTTTTATAAAATCATGTGGCATATAATGTTTGGAAGTGCAGTATATTGGAACTGGGGATGTTATGTTAACAATAGATATAGATTATGGGGTCTGGATGATTTTGGATGGGGAGGGGGCAGACTACGCTGGGCTCATACTTAAGTTCTGTTGATTTAACTGGTGATATCATTTATCATTCCACATTTTAAATGCTTCTCAACGGTTTGAGTATAGAATCTGGAGGGCATTCTCCAAAAGCATGTTTGCCTACTATTTTCGGGTACCTTTCAATTATTGCTTAAGGCATAAGTAATAAATATTGTTTTGTGAGCTGGAATATCAAAGGTGCCAAGGATAGGGTTAAAAGGCAGGTCATATTAAAGCATTTGCAGCTACTGTGAGCACAAATAGTTTTTTTGCAGGAAACACACCTTAAAAGGGAGGAAGTGCTCTTTTTCAGAAAATTATGGGTTGGTCAGGTATTCGGGGCGGGAGCGTCCACGAACAAAGGAGGAGTAGCGATTTTATTGGCCAGGAATGTGCCGTTTAAGCTGACTAAGGAAATATGGGACCCCGAGGGCAGGTATATAATTATACACGGATCCTTGGAATCCTGTCCGGTTCTCCTTGGATCGATATATGGTCCAAATAGTGACTCTCCCTCATTTTTTGTAAACTTATTAAATACCATAGTAACAAATTCACCTAAACTTACGATACTGGGCGGGGATTGGAATTTAGTTCCCCAGACGGATATCGATAGATCTGATCGAACACGACGGGGTTTATCTCCAGCTCAAACAGCATTGAAAGAACTTATAGGTAGTGCTGCATTAGTGGACATATGGAGAGTGCTTAACCCCTCCGAAAGACAATACAGTTTTTTTTCTGCAGTACACAAAACATACTCTCGAATTGATTATTTGCTCATAAGCTCACATGCAATCTCAGGGGTCACACATGCAGGAATCACAGCTAGGGTTTTATCTGACCACGCACCGGTCGATACTATTATTATTTATTTATTATTATTTAGTTAAACATCAGTTTAGAAACCTTTGAGCCAGAGGCTCATTTACAAAGGTACCTCGTCACAAAGAGGACATCAGAACAGTAGTACAAGGGACACAGTACTTACAAACAAAAAAGTTACAGTTCAATTACAATTTTGTTACAATAGAATACAATCTCCAATGAAGCAAAAGATAACAAAAGGTGCAAAACTTATGGTCAGGGGAGAGCTGGTGGGAGTAGAAGGGAGGGAGATAGGGGAGGAGGAATTAGTAGGGAAAGGAAGGGGGGGATATGAAGTTCTGCTTAGGAGTAGGGGGCAGACGCTTTCTGCAGTGGCATTTGAATAGCCAATTATTAAAAGATCCAGCTTCTTTTGAACATATCATGGAGCATATTACCCTCTTCCTTACCTGTAACCTAGGAACGGTTGATAAGTACGATTTAGTTTGGGCAGCTCTAAAATGCTCTTTGAGAGGTGAATTTATTAAAATAACTTCTAATAGGGCCACGCGTCAAAGGGTTCAGCTGGATGGGCTCCTAACTAATATTAAAAATATAGAAAGTAGTCTTTCCTGTACCTCTCCAGCAGAGATATGGACCAGATTATATCAGCTGCAGGCTAAATATGCAGGTTTATAAGCTCGGAGGGCTGAGTTATCTTTACACAGAACCAAGTTACAATATTTGGATGCTGGAGAGAAAGCAAGCAGGCAACTAGCGATGCGTATCCGTCAAGTAGAGGCTTCGCAATTCATTGCTGGAATCTATTCCAAGGAAGATTGCAAAGTCTGTACCGACCCCCAAAAAATGGCAGAAATGTTTGGTTCCTTTTATCAAGACCTGTATGCAGTGACCCCATCCTCTTCTTCTACGGAATCAGATTTAAATACTTATCTTAGATCTATGGCCCTACCAAAAGTCTCTACTGATGATGCTGCCCTTTTTGAGTGCCCCAATCACTTTAGGGGAAATACAGGAGGCCATCCAGCAGTTACCCTTAGACAAGTCCCCCAGTCCAGATGGGTTATCCAGTAACTTCTACAAAACTTATCAAACTATTATAGCACCTGTACTAAAGGATCTCTTTAGCTATTGGTTTAATAAGGGGATGTCAGAGTCCAGTTTTTTGGAGGCCGTGATATCCCTAATCTTAAAACCTGGGAAGGATCCTCAAAATCTCAGTAGTTACTGACCCATTTCATTATTAAATACTGATATAAAAAATCTTGGCCAAAGTATTGGCCAACAGACTTACTAAAACTATAGATAAACTAATAGGGTATGAACAGGTCGGATTCATTGCTGGAAGGTCATCCCAAGATCATATGAGAAAATTGCTGCATCTCATTGTGGCGGCTAGAGATTCTGATGTACCTATGGTGCTGATTTCACTCGATGCTGAAAAGGCATTTGACAAAGTCTCCTGGGATTTTCTCTTTGCCACTTTAACATCTTTTGGTTTTCCGGGAGACTTTGTCAAATGGGTTAAAGTATTGTATTCCTGTCCTTCGGCCAGAGTAAAATGCAATGGATTAGTGTCTGCTCCATTTAAACTAGCTCGGGGCATTAGGCAGGAGTGTCCTCTATCACCGTTACTATTCAACATATACCTAGAACCCTTACTCCTTAGAATGGCGGCTAATGTCAATATTACGGGAATTCGGGTGAGAGGCGTTAGATATGCATTTTCGGTTTACGCGGATGATGTTTTATTACATTTAGAGAACCCAAGTACCTCAATTCCCGCTGTTCTAGAAGAAATTGAGGAGTATTCTAAGATATCCTATTATAAACTTAATCGGGAGAAAACGATGGTGATCCCCCTGAATCACAAAGTTAATAAAGTGGAATTGACCCCCCTAGGCCTTACATGGGAGATGAAGTCTATAGTTTACATAGGAATCAAGATCTTTAGGGATTCAGGCACCATTTGAAGAAACAATATAGACAACTTCATTAAAATAATATCCAAATACTTTGAGAGATGGTGATTACTTCCTATTTCATTATGGGGTAGACTAAATATAATTAAAATGAATCTATTGCCTAGAATATTATACCCCTAGGGAATGTTGGGTGTGTACCTCCCCAAAATATGGTTCTCTAGGCTGTGAGGTATGCTAAGTTCCTTTCTGTGGAACAAAAAGAAGGTTTGCAGGTCTTACCTCAAATTGACAGCGTCAAAAGTGAGGGGAGTCCTTGCAGCTCCTTCTTTCTTCTTATATTACATTGCACAACATCTAGGTAAGCTATTCTATTGGCAGAAAGAGGTGGATCATACAACATACTCTCCTTTATGGCTACCTATTGAAAAACACCTGGCATCTTGTGAAAGATGCTAGCTGCGCACCTTGCTATATGCCTCTCCGTCCCATATTCCCAAATCCCTTAGAAACAATCCTATGGGCTGGTCAATGAAAGCCTCTCATCAGGCCCAAATATACTTTGCAGTTAAGTGGAGCCAGTCCTCTGACCAACCGATTGTTGATAACCCGCACTTCAAAATTGGTGGTGTACCAATACCTTGTGCCTTCTGGCCTCAGTTGAGTCAATGTAAAGTCTCAGAGATATGGAGGGATGGAAAAGTGGTCACTTCAGTTCAATTATGTGACTCTGCTGGTGCTGTGAGTAAAGAATCCTTTAAACACCTCCAGGTTAGCAAGGCCTTATCCACGTTCTCCAGGCTCTCCCCGTTAATAGATATACGGGAAAAAGATCCTATTGCACTTCTCCAGGTTGCCTCCCAGCCACATAAAGTTTCAAATTTGTACAAAACTCTTCAGGATTGGGACCATAGACTACCCTTGGGCATTTGCTTTTATTGGGTAAGGGGAATTAGGCCTCCCTGAGGATGTTAATGTGTGGAAGAAACTTTGGATATCATTGTATAAGTTTATTAAGCAAGACAGCCTTAGATTAGTGCACTACAATATTATGCATAATATGTATTTAACACCAGCCAAACTCTGTAAATTTGGATCCTTGTACGCACCAACATGTACCAGGTGCAAGGCGGATATAGGGTCCTTTTATCACATGCTATGGTTGTGTCCACATATTAAGACATTTTGGTAGTCCATCAACAACTCTTTAGACCCTATCCTTGGTTTGAAGGAGCTGTTTACACCTGAAGTTTGTCTGATAAATTATTTCCCAATGGATACTTCAAAAAGTAGGAAAGCATATATGACTCTTATGTATGCTTGACAGAATTAACAATAATGAGGCATTGGATGGATGAAAATCCACCTCTAATATTGGAATGGTTCAGGGAATGTGTTTTAGCTTTACAGTTGGAAAGACATATAGCACTTATCGAAATAGAGGCAAAACTTTTACCTCACTGTGGGGAAGCTTAGAGGCTATTATGATGATAAGGAAATCATAACTAAAGGGGGCCGCAGTATATGTGCGGTTCTAATGGTAGTAATAGTGCATAGTCTGGGGGTGGGATGGGGGGTAGGTGGGTTTTCCTTTTCCTTTCTTTTCTTTAATACAAAATATGCACCTGGTGTCCTCAGATGTATGTGTTTACTTGATATTGTTTACCTGGTGCTGAAATATTAATAAAGCGTTTAAATAACAAAAAAAAAAACAGAGTTTTTTGCAATGAATTTCCCTTCTTTTTGAGAAAGTGTAATGTAAGTGGTAAATGGTATGTGGTAGTGGGAGTGTGGGCCCTCCAGGCCCTGCGCTCCCTTCACCTTGTCCGTTTTTTGCATAATGAGATGCATATGTGTGATTGTGGGCACTCTGGGCCCTGCGCTCCCACTCACACTTCACAACAGAGCCATAAAACAGCCATACAGGGCAAGGCATCCTTGTAACACAAAGCTGCCGATATCTCAGGAACCATAAGAGCTACCAAAAAAATTCAAATGGCCCTGTAATCATGACAGCCAGCACTTCTCACAACCATAATCGACTGAACCTGTATCTCACATTGTTTATGAACTACGGGCAGCAGAAAGCACTGGAAAGCCACCCTTGGAACATGTTTTTGCCAATATCTCTGTAACTGTAGCAAGTAGGAAAAAATTCCACTGCAGGCAACATATACTATTTCCAAACTTGTTTCAACAGGTTAGTTCACCTAAAGTTGAACCAAGCTACCAGTAGCGAAAACTCCATATCTCGCTTCGTTTTCGAGATACAAGCGCCCAAAGGTGTGACGGGCACCACAATGTTATCCTATGGGAAATTGCTCAACTTCAGAATACTGTACCTTTGGGCCCATTGAATATTCTGGCACCAAACCACCACAAGGCACATCTGTGGGACCAGGGCATGCCACCCTGCAAATTCCAACCCAAAGGACCCAACCATTTGGTTGCAGGAGGCTGGCAAAGATTTGCAGTTGATTTGAGCATACTTTAGCAAAATACTTCCGCAAATCATGAAAGTTTTGCAAAATAAATCAAGAAACTTTCACATTTATGAAAGTATTTTCAGAAAAACTTTTAAAATGTATTTCTGGGGGGTTTAACCCCTTAAAAAAGATATGGCTAGCATCTTCAGGACCCGACTAGGTAAACACAACAATCAGTGTTTACCTAGAGGGTCCCAGTTTTAAACATCAGGCATTTTTCTGTTTCATTAACTGTAAACAAGATGGCTGACTCACGAAAGTAAAAGGGCCATTTGTGACAGTAAAAAGAGTCTCTCACGAAAGTTTTGAGAGTTTTGTTCATGTTTCCTTTTGACTATAATGGGAAATTTGTTTTTTGAATAACTTTTGAATGGTTTAATATTTTTTCACCAAATCTTTGAAAGACACATCGGTGGTCAAGGCTGCAACTTCTCTGAAGTTTTTGGACCGAATGGACAAATCGTGCAGGCTGTGGGCGCAAGCAAAGAAACAAGCAAAAAATCTGTTTTTTTGTGGTTTTTGGCATTCTGTAGCCCCGCAACCATGCCTCCGACCATAAAGCAACTTGCCAGATCCAGAGATCTACGGTGCCAGACAGCTCATGCAAATTTTCAGGTGAATCCATCATACAGTGGCAAAGTTATTAAGGTGCAAAATTTGAGGTTTTGCATCAAAGTGGCTACTCAACCCTAACTAAGTGGCACTACCATGCTACTATAATATTTTATAGTGGCACGGTAGTGCCACTATAATTAGGGTTAATACCTCATTAAAGGTTAATATATATATATATATATATATATATATATATATATATATATATTCATTGCAAAAAACTCTGTTAATGTATCAGGTAGGGTTGATGTCGCAGTGACAAAAGTTTGGAAATTCAATGTTAGGGTTACAATCCCTATCACCCAATCCCCCACCCTACAGGCACCAACAGGCATTGGGGCATGCCATGGGGTCATCAGGCCCAACTTTCACCCCATTTCATGTGTAAACAAGCTGACACTCTACAGTATAGGAAAATGGGGTGAGAGTTAGGTCTGATGACCCCATGGCATGCCCCAATGCCTATTAGTACCTGTAGGGTTGGGGGTGGGGGGTGGGGTGGTGGGGGGGTAACCTTAACATCAAATTCCAAACTTTTGTCACTATGACATCAACCATAACTGATGCATTAACAGAGTTTTTTGCAATGAATTTCCCTTCTTTTTGAGAAAGTGTAATGTAAGTGGTTAGTGGTATGTGTTTGTGGGAGCATGGGCCCTCCGGACCCTGCGATCCCTTCACGCTGCCCATTTTTGCATAATGTTTTGCATATGCAGTAGTGTGGGCCCTCTGGACCCTGTGGTCCCACTTACACTTAAATACTGAGCCATACAGCAGCCCCATAGTACTGTAAAGTAACCCTTGCAACACTTATTTGACAATATCTAAGTAACCATAGCAGCTATGAACATTTTTTACTGCAGGTGTAATCTATGACTTTGAAACTGCCTCGCAAGTTCAGTCCACCTGCAGGTAGCGAAAAATCCATATCTCGAATTGTTTTCGAGATAAGGGCACCGAAACTCCCCAATGGGCACCACAATGTTATCCTACGGGAAATTTATCAGCTTTGGAATACTGTACCTATGAGCCTGTTGAATGGTTTTGGACCAAAAAATCAAATGGTACATCTGTGGGACCAGGGCTTGCAGCCCTGTAAATTTCAGCCCAAAAGCACAATCCACCTTGGCACAATGAAGCAGCAAAGAAAACAACACATGGGACAATGTTGTTAAGCATTGTTTTCGTGACAACAAAAATGCTTTCAGGACAACAAAAATGTTTTCATGACATCCCTATACCTTATAATGGAATGTTTTAGTGCACAAAAAGTTTTGTCACGCACAAAGAAAAATTTTCCTGAAAGTTTTTGCAATGCACATATAAATTTCCTCATAGGCTACAATGGGGCATGAAAAACTTGCATAATTTTGAACGGATTAATATTTTTTCACCAGATCTTCAAAAGGCACCAGTTTAACCCAGGCCACATATAGACATGCACATTTTAATCCACTTAGATGCATGCTTCAGTCCTTTAAGACCAACCCAAAAATGCAGAAAAGTTTATTGTTTTTTTCACTTTTTTGATGCTGTATGCTTCCACAATCGTACATCTGACCAGAATACAACTTTCCAGATCTAGAAATCTGTGTTTGGACACTGGGCACACAAAATTGCAGGCAAATCAGACAGACGGTTGCAAAGTTATTAAAGTGCAAACTTTTAGGTTTAACATTAAAGTGGCCCTCCAGCCCTAACTATACCTGCACTACTGTCCAGGTATAATATATACATATTTGGCACCTTGCATTTCTGCTTAAAGTTGAACCAGTATAATATTCTGTTGTGATATGCATATGCAGCCCATGATGCTTTGCATTGTGGGGTCATGTGTGATTTTGTATTTCTTTGAAACTTGGCTTTCCAGCCAAATGCCCTTTGGGGTAACCATTGCCTCAGTGCTTGCGCACAGAGGTTCTTTGTCTTTTAAATAGTTTTTTGTTTTAATTGGGTTCACCACAACATAACCCAGATAGACTATCTTAGAGTAGCTGGTTCATTCCAGAAGGAACTGGAAGGGGACAGGATCAGTTGTGTTCCAGAACAGTAGCTGCTGCTTGCTGTTTTCACAGGGTTCTTGTGGATTTTACTTGGTAGAAGGTTATTTCTTTTCTTTCCTTTCTTACTTCTAAGGGGCTAGCAGGGTATTGTTTTGGGGTCTGTTGAAAGTTTGAAAACTGGTTTGGTCGCTGTAAGTGGGCTCATTTGTTGGATGTTTCACTGTGTAACAGGCTGCGTTGGTGGAGGCGTATTTCTTCTGATTTAAAACCTATTTGGTGAGATTTGCTGGGGCCTAGTTATTTGAATTGGAGACCTATATCTGTTAATTTCAATCCTATTTTGATGTGTTGTTAGTGAAGCTGATTAAATTGGTGACCTGTTTCCTTTGGCAGCAAACATATTTTGCGGGCTTTGAGTTGAATTTTGTTTCATTGTTGCTGACTTCAGTAGCTGCAAAGATTACTGCATAGTGGGGGAAGGGTGTTAATGGTCTGGCCAGGTCTCACTCAGCTAATTGACTGGAGGCAGAGCTGAATCAGGTTTGTGGTGTAAGCTGCTTTGTCTTCTCAGAAGGAACTGGAAGGGGACAGTATCAGTTGTGTTCCAGGACAGTAGCTGCTGCTTGCTGCTTTCACAGGGTTCTTGTGGATTTTACTTGGTAGAAGGTTATTTCTTTTCTTTCTTACGTCTAAAGGGCTAGCAGTAGCTGCTGCTTGCTGTTTTCTCAGGGTTCTTGTGGATTTTACTTGGTAGAAGGTTATTTCTTTTCTTTCTTACTTCTAAGGGGCTAGCAGGGTATTGTTTTGGGGTCTGTTGAAAGTTTGAAAACTGGTTTGGTGGCTGTAAGTGGGCTCATTTGTTGGATGTTTCACGGTGTAACAGGCTGCTCTGGTGGAGGCCTATTTCTTCTGATTTAAAACCTATTTGGTGGGATTTGCTGGGGCCTGGTTCTTGGGCTGCTGGGCTTGGAGGGGAGACACAGGGCTGATACACTCTCTCTCGAGTCGGGTGGCTGCTCAAGACCCACCCTACCCCCTCCTTCCCCAGAGTTCTGCTATTTTATAGGGGAACACCTGTCCTGCAATTGGAAGAAAAGGCTGCAGGTGCAGCTCATGTAGTTCTAGCCACTGGGGGTTGGATTTAAAGGCTGGGAGAAAGCAGCTTAGGGAGTTGTTCATTTCCCTTATAAGTTTACTGTGTTGTACTGCACCTAGTAACAGGGTTACCAATGTACTGTGGGACTGTATCTAAGATTAGTGGGTGACCTGATTAGGCATTAGGGGTGTATCTTGGACTAGGGGGGAACCTGGTGGCTCACCCAAGGAAACCTACTTAAAAGGGGATAGAACCACACATCATTAGGGTCAGCATCTTTGGGAGGGTGGTGGGGTGCACAGGGTGTGGAGCAGCCATGATACTGGACTGGGCTTGGAAGTTCAGTGGTTGCCCAGTGTGCTACCAGCTGGCACAGTTTAGGGAGGAGGTTGCGGGGATTAGGAGACAGCTGGGGTGAGGTGGGAGGTATGGTTGGGGAAGGGATTCTCCCATGGGGTTGCACCAAGCACTGGGGGCGGGGGCATAGGGAAAGGAGTGCAGGAGAATACTCAGGGGTCACATAGAGACCCTGGCAGAGGGGGTCCAAAAGGACACTACCAAGGAAGCAGGCAAGTAACTGGGGACCCTTACAAAGGAGGGACAGAGGGACAACATTCTCAGGGAAGTAGGCAGATGGCCGGGGCTGGACAGAAGGAAGCAAGGCGGGGAGGTGGATCAGACCTTACACTCAATAACCGCTTCAATTCTCTTCTTCTGCTCAAGGATGAGGGGGGTGATGTAGCCACGACAGGGGTGGTTAGAGACAGAAAGGGAGTGGGGGGGGAGGCAGGGGCGGATAGCAGGAAGAACAGGGGAAACCTAGAATGCAGAAAATGGGGGAGCAGTAAATCAGAGCAGGAGGGGCAGGGGGATGGAGGAGGAAAGCGCAAGGAGAAGAACCAGTTGGGAGGAAAGGTAAAGGAGAAGGACCAGAAGTACAAGAAGGATTCAGTAAAGGGAACTGAGGGTTTAGGCCAGGGGAGCATGACAAGCAAGGAGGGACTAAATGGAAACAGGAAGGAAGGGAGGGAGGATGAGCCAGGCTAGTTTAGCAGATGGGGAGAAGGACCAGTCATGAGCAGTGAGGGGAGTTAGCAGGGTACAGAAGGATACTCAGGAGGAGAGGCATAGGATTGGAGGTGAGGGGTGGCCAGGGTAAATAAGGAGGGGTGGCATGTGGCACCCAGATAGGGGGAGGAACAAGGAGCCAGCTGGGTGGAGGAGCCAGTAGAAAGGATGAGGGACATGGAAGGGGGGGAAATGGAGGAAAAGGAGCGATCAGAGTGCTCCTGTTGGGGGATTCTATGATCAGGGGTATCAAATGGGATAGGGAGGGAGAAGCCTGGCCAGTTAGAACAAAATGCTTCCCTGGACTAAGGATAAGGAGCTGTATGCTAGAGATAGACTCCATCTCAATTTGGAGGGAAGGGGAATCTTTAAGTTGAAAATAGAGGGGTTCATTGGTGAAATGTGGGGTTTAAACTTGTGAAGGGGGAGGGATGGGAGAAAAGGCTGTCAAGGGGGTGCCGATAAAGGAGGAACTCTGTCTCCACCCCCCTGGGGAGCTGGAGGATTGTGGGAAAAGGCCGACTGGTAAAGTGCAGACCAGGGGAAAACAGAATCCCCATGGGAACACAAGCAGAGGAAATGGAAGTATAGGGAAAGGGTGGAAGGTAGTCCTGCTAAATGCCAGGAGATTGGGCAATAAAATGCCTGAGCTCCAGGCGATGCTAACTGAGGGAGCAGTGGATGTGGCAGCGGTCACTGAGACCTGGGCCACTGCAGGACATGACTGGGACCTGAACCTGGAGGGTTACACTATGTTCAGGAAGGACAGGGGGGAGGGAAGGGGAGGAGGGGTAGCAATGATAGTCAAAAACTGCATTGGCATAGGGGGAGTAGAGGAGGCAGAGGGAACCATGGAGGCCATTTGGGTCATCTTGATAACAAGGGGGGGCAAGAGAGTAAAAATAGGAGTGGTGTATAGACCCCCTGCCATGGCGGAAGAGCTGGAGGAGAGTTTGGTGGCAGATGTTGGGAGACACTGCAGACTGGGCAGAGGAACGGTGGTGGTGTTGGGGGACTTGAACATGCCAGGAACAGACTGGGAGACTATGACATCCTCTGTGACCAGGGAACAGAGGTTGTTGGATGTCTTTCAGGACGCGTTCCTAACTCAGCAGGTGGGGGAACCGACCAGGGAGGCATGGGTACTGGATGTGGTCCTGGCAGACAGTGACCAGATTGGGGGCCTGGAGGTAAGGGACCCATTGGCGGGGAGTGACCATGCCACGGTCTGGTTCTGCCTGGACCTAGGAGGGCTAGAAGGCTGCACAAAGACCGAGGTAACTGACTTCAGGGGGACAGATTTTAAGAAAATGGGAAGGATCCTTAAGGAGCATTTGGATGTGATTGAGTCAGACATGGATGCTGATAGTAGGTGGGAAATCATCAGGAGAGGGGTACAGGATGCTACCAGCACCTGTGTAAGAGTAAGATGAAAATGTGGTAGGGCCCGAAAACCCTGCTGGTGGACCAGGGAGGTCCAGGAGGTGGTGCGGGGAAAGAAGGCAGCCTATAGGCAATTGAAGTGCTCAAGGAGTGAAAGGGATCGAGGGGAGTATGAGCCGATGGCTAGAAGGGCTACTAGGGTGGTGAGGGCGGCTAAGGCAAGGAAGGAGCAGAACCTGGCCAGGGAAATTAGGAGAGGGAACAAGGGGTTCTTCAGATACATTGGGGAAAAATGAAGGGTGAAGGGGCAGATTAGCAGGATTAAATCAGGGTAGAGATGGGCACAAGACCTGGGGGAGCAGGCTGAGGTACTAAATGAGTACTTCACCTCAGTTTTCACCAAGGAAGATGGGGGTGCTGCATCATATATGGGAGGAGACAGAGATACAGAGGAGGGGGGACCCTTACCAATCGGTGGGTCTGAGGAGAGGGGGAGGCATCACTGGCGGGAGGGGGGAGGGCTAAGCAGGGAGAAGAGGTACCGGAAGTGGAAATCACAGCAGAGAGAGTGAGGGAAGCCCTCAGCTCCCTTAAGACAGAGAAAGCACCGGGGCCAGATAAATTACAACCCAGAGTGCTGAAGGAACTTGCAGATGTCCTGGTGAAACCCCTGGTGGAGCTTTTCACCATCTCTCTGAGGACAGGGTGGGTGCCTCAGGACTGGAAGGTGGCAAAAATAGTGCCTATCCACAAGAGGGGATCAAGGGAGGTGGCAGGGAACTACAGGCCTGTCAGCCTGACATTGGTGGTGGGCAAGGTGATGGAGGGCATTGTCAAGGAGAGGCTGGGGGGGACCTGGAAAAGTCAGGGTGCCTGGACGATAGACAGCATGGATTCGTCCCAGGGAAATCGTGTCAGACAAACCTTGTGGAGTTCTATGACTGGGTGATGAGTGCCTTGGACCTGGGTAGACCAGTGGACGTCCTCTTTCTAGACTTCAGCAAGGCATTTGACTCTGTTCCTCACGTGGGTCTGTTGGATAAGCTGGGAGAAATTGGGGTGGGGAACCAGATAATCAGATGGATAGGCAATTGGCTCCAGGACTGGATCCAGAGGGTCGTAGTTGGTGGGATAGTCTCATCCCCAAGGAGTGTCATTAGTGGGGTCACACAGGGATCAGTCCTTGGGCCCCTCCTCTTCAACGTCTACGTCTCTGACATAAGGACAGGAATCAGAGGAGATGAGTCTCTTGCAGATGACTCAAAACTGGGGGTGGTGGTGGATGGGGAGGAGGGAGGGTGGCCTACAGGGGACCTGGAGGCTCTGGAAGATGGTCTAGAAAGTGGAAGCTGAGGTTCAATGCAGGGAAATGCAAGGTACTCCACCTGGGGGCCAGAAACCCAGGCCAAGTGTACACCCTGGGGGGGGGAATGCTACAAGTCTCGATGGCTGACAAGGACCTGGGGGTGGTGGTGGATGTCAAGATAAACAACTCGGAGACTTGTAGGAGGGCAGCAGCCAAGGCAAACAGGATGCTGGGATGCATCGCTAGGGGGATCAGCTCCAGAAGGAGGGAAGTGATACTCCCTCTGTATAACTGCTTGGTGACGCTGCACCTTGAGTACTGCGTGCAGTTTTGGATGCCACACTTAAAGAGGGACATTACCCTCCTGGAGAGGGTCCAGAGGAGGGCAACCAAAATGATTTGGGGCTTGGGGGACAGGACCTATGAGGAGAGGCTCAAGTGCTAAATATGTACACATTGGAAGAGAGAAGGGACGGGGGACATGATAGAGGTCTTCAGGTACATGAAGAGGTAAATAGGGGAGGAACAGTCAGGGTGCTCAAGGGAAGGAGGAGGGGGCCACTAGAGGGCATGGGTGGAAGCTGAGGGTGGAAGATTCAGGGAGAAAGGAGGAGGTGCTACTTCACTGAGAGGGTGGTTGAGCCATGGAATGTGCTGCCTAGGGGCTGGTGGAGGCAGAGACAGTGGAGGGGTTCAAGAGGGGGTGGGACAGGTACGGGGGAAGGGTTCAGGAAGCAAAATCCAATGCAGCAAGAATATCCGGAAGTGGGAAGGGAGAAGCCAGAGGAGGCGAGGGGGGCAGCAAGGTCAGCACCCAGGGTGGAGGCTGACCAAACGAGCAGACACGAAAGACCGTTAGGCCTATTCTGCTGGCATTTTAGTATGTTAGTATTCCCTGGGGTGTCAGACAGACGAAACACGTGTCTATGTCTTCTGTTGGCACCCTTTGCAAACTGTGTGAGATTCCTTTCAGCAACATGCATTTCTGCTTAAAGTCGAACTAGCATAATATTCTATGGTGATTTACGTATGCAGTCCATGATGCTTTGCATTATGGGGTCATGTGTTATTTTGTATTTCTTTGAAACTTGGCTTCCTAGCCAAATGCCCTTTGGGGTAACCATTGCTTCAGTGCTTGTGCATAGAGATTCTTTATCCATTTGTTTTGTCCATCTGATTTTACCACACCAGGGATTTGTGATCGGTCTGTACCTCGAGCGTCTTCCCTAGAGGTACTGCTCTAATTTCTTCAGGGCCAATACCAGAGCAAGACACTCCTTTTCTATCATGGAGTATGCCTGCTCCCGAGGAAGTAACTTCTTGCTCAGATACACTATAGGTGGTCTTTTCCCTGATTAGATGTCTGACTGAGGACTGCTCCAATCCCCACATCCAAGGCATCTGCCTGTACTACAAATGGCCTAGTGTAATCTGGACTGACCAACACAGGGGTACTGCACAGTGCCTCTTTTAGCCGTGCAAAGGTTCATTCACAGGCTGGCTACCACTTTACCCTTTTGGGCTGTCTTTTCTTCAGCAAGCTAGAGCTAGATAGGGGAGCCACCTGTGTACTGCAATTGGGCACAGACTTTCAGTAGTACCCTGCAGTTCCTAGGAAGCTACTAACCTGCTTCTGGGTTTCTGGCATGGGCCTCAAACTTTGCTTGATTAGGACAAACCTGCTCCCGCTCTACTATATGACCTAGGCATGCCACTTCCACCATAGCCACCTGGCACTTTTCATCTTGACAAAGAGCCCTGCCCTCTGTATCCTGTCCAACACTTCCTTCAGGTGGGACAGGTGTTCCTTCCAGCTGGTACTGAAGATGGCAATAGTAGAAGAAGCCAGAAGGGGAAGGAAGGAAACATATTCAATTCAGTGCTTTAGAGTAACTGGTAATTGCTATTTTTCTTTTAAACTTAGATTGTGGGAGTTTAGTGACACTATACTTCCTTTGTTGTCTCTACTTATAATTGTTTTTGGGCTGTTGAAAATTTAAAACATAGTGGTGGTGTAATTCTGTGCTGTCTTTAATTGCTGCAAATTTTATCTTGGCTTGTCTGACTGCCCTGTAGTTGGGTGAAGGGTGTTAATTGTCTGGCCTCTGACCTCAGCTATGTGATAACTGGAGGTGGGGCTTAGTCAGAGTTAAAGTAGCAAGCAGAGGTTTATTTTCTCAGAAGAAGCCAGGAGGGAAGGAAGGAAACATATTCAATTCAGTGCTTTAGAGTAACTGGTAATTGCTATTTTCTTTAAACTTAGATTGTGGAGTTTAGTGACACTATACTTTCTTTGTTGTCTCTACTTATAATTGTTTTTGGGCTGTTGAAAATTTAAAACATAGTGGTGGTGTAATTCTGTGCTGTCTTTAATTGCTGCAAATTTTCACCCCCCCCCTTTCCCCAACTCTTAATTATATGCCCTGATAAATCTGATTGACAGGAGCTAAACACAGGGAATAGTAAGGGGTGTGAAGTAGGAGGGGCATAAGGGGGAAGAAGCCCACCCTCAGCACAACAAGTGTTTTGACTCATTTATTTATTTATTGGTTTCTTTTCCTTTAAAAAATATCTGAGGATTAGTGACAGGATTTTTAGTACAGTAAATTAATAAAAGAGAACTAGGAGAGCTTCAGTAGCAGACAAGTAGTGGAATTGCAGTATAATGTGGGGAGTGGTGCAATGCAGTGGCTGTGGGGCAGCCATATTCAGGCAGACCTTCTGGACACTGAGGTGCTGTCCTATCTGCAAGCATCTCTCTGGACTGCGGGATGAGGTAGCCAGACTCAGAGCGGAAGTAAACTGGGTCAGGAGTACCATCACCCCTATCCAGGGACCACCCAGTCCAATTCAGCTGCCTCAAAGGATGCCGAGAACGAGGAGCACTTGGATGACAGTGGGCTCAGGGAGGGTTAGAGCAGTCAGGCAGAGGCACATCCCAGATCCTATTACACTCAAGAACTCATATGCCACACTGGCAAATGAGGACAACCAAATAGAAGTACCCAGAGAAGTGGAAGGAAAGGATGTGGAGGTTAGCCAAGGAGGTGACCTCAGTGGGGAAAGCAGTGGACCCCAGAGGAGGAGGAAGTGAATCCTGGTGGGGGACTCCATCGTAAGAGGGATCCAGCTAGGAACACAGGAGGGGGAGGACAGGGAGGTGAGGTGCCTACCAGGTGCTACGGCATGGAGGGATGGAAGGAAGATCCTGGGGATAACTGGGAAGGCAAGACGGAGGGAGGAGCTGGATGTCATTATCCACCTAGGTACTAATGACCTGGCAAATGGGGAGCCAAAGGAAGTTCAGGAAGAGTTTAGGAAACTGGGAGGGTCTCAAGCAAGTAGCTACTTCTGTCACTTTCTCAGAAGTACTACCTGTGAGAGGCAAGGAGAGCATAGGAGTGCATGCACCAGGAACTTTAACTCATGGTTGAAGAACTGGTGCTGTGAGGAAGGTTTGGATTCATTGGTGACTGGGGACCCACCTGGAGGGATGGAGGTTTGTTCAAGCCTGGCGGGCCTGCATCCATCCTGGAGGAATCAAGCACTCAATGATAAGTTTAAATGCTACATTGACAAGCATTTAAACTAGCAAAGGGGGTGGCAGACCAGCAAGGAGGGTACCACTTGCTCACCCCCACAGCTAGCAGGAACCAGTGAACCAGAGGAGGTGGCTATCTCTGCAAAGCAGTGTGCAAAAGATGGAGATTAGTGCCCAAGAGGTGGATAAGCAGAAAAGGGCAAAATTCAGCAGAAGGGCAGACAGCAAGGAGAACTAGGATAAATGACAACCAAGGAAGGGGCTGGAGTTGAACAGTGAAGCAGTCTAGGGAGGTCAAATCATGGAAAGCCATGTGTGCAAATGCCAGGAGCTTTAGCAACAAGATGGAAGATCTGGAGGCTGTCATGGTACAGTCAGACCTGGACATTGTGGCCATCACTGAAACCTGGTGTAATGATAACCATGACTGGGAGATGGCCATACCTGGCTACAACATATTCAGAAGAGACAGAGCAGGCAGGAAGGGAGGAGGAGTGGCACTGTATGTGAAAAATGACATAAGGGCCACAGAGATCCAGGAGGAACAAAATGGGGGAGAGATACTGTGGGTTAAGCTGGAAAGGAAAATGGGACAGCCATCCGCACAGGTGTGGCCTATAGACCACCAGCCCAGGAGGAAGAAACAGATAGGGAGCTGATGCTAGCCATCCAAAGGATGGCAGACAAGGGTGAGGTAGTACTGGTTGGAGACTTCAATATTCCAGCCGTGGACTGGAGCATCCCAGCAGCAGCATCAACTAGGAGCAGATTTATCCTGGACTTCCTTCAGGGTGCCTTCCTCAAGCAACTGGTCATGGAACCAACTCAGCAGAAGGCAATACTAGACCTTGTGCTCACAAACAGGGACAGTGTGATGGGGGTAAGAGTGGGGGAGCACCTGGGTAACAGTGACCACCAGTCATTATGGTTTGAAATCACAGAAAGAGCAGAATCAAACCACACAAAAACACGTATCCTGGATTTTAGGGGGGCAGACTTTGGGAAAATGGGGAGATACTTGAAAGAGGCATTAAGGGGAATGGGACAGGAATCAGGGGTTGAGGAACAGTGGGCAGTATTTAAAATGGGGATTACAAGAACAACAGAATTATGCATTAAGCAGGTTACAAGAGGAAAAGGAAGAGAGACCATTATGGTTTTCCAAAGAGGTAGCAAAGAAAGTGAAAGCAAAAGATTGCATTCAGGGAATACAAAAGACACAGGCAGAAGGGATAGGGAGAAGTACCAGGAGAAGCAAAGGGAGGCAGGAGGTCAGTAAGGGAAGCCAAAGCTCAGACAGAAGAACACATTGCAAAATCAGTGGGTAGAGGGACAAAACCTTTACAGGTACATAAGTGAAAAAAGAAAGACAAAGGGAGGATAGTGAGACTGAAGGGAGGATGGGAGCTGCGTGGAGGATGACAACAGTAAAGCTGACATATTGAACAGGTATTTCTGCTCAGTCTTTACTGAGAAAGAGGGGGGTAATGGGTCTGAAGGGAGTACAAGGGGTGAGAATGGTGCGGAAATGGACACAAGTCCCTTTACACGAGAAAGGGTCCTGAAGGAACTGGAAGTAGTAAGAGTTGATAAAGCAATGGGGCCAGACGGGGTGCACCCCAGGGTCCTTAAAGAACTAAGAGAGGTGGTGGCTGAACCTTTGGCTATCCTGTTTAGCTGATCACTGGAAACCGGGGAGGTACCCAAAGACTGGAGGACAGCAGATGTAGTCCCCTTATACAAAAGTGGGAACAAAGAGGAAGCAGGGAACTACAGACCAGTCAGCCTCACCTCGGTAGTTGGGAAGATCATGGAAGCACTACTGAAGGAGAGATAGGTGGAACATCTGGTTGTCAATGGACTACAGGACCCAAGGCAGCATGGTTTCACCAGGGGGAGGTCATGTCAGACCAACCTCGTTGAATTTTTTGACTGGGTGACTAGGGAGGTGGATCAGGGGAGGGCAGTGGACATGGCCTATCTGGACTTCAGCAAGGCCTTTGACACTGTGCCACATAGAAGACTATTACACAAACTGGGAATATGGGTGTGGGCAGGACAGTAGTGTGGTGGGTAGGTAACTGGCTGGGTGACAGGACACGAGAGGGTGGTGGTAAATGGCTGTCACTCCACAGAGGGAAAAGTGACCAGTGGGGTACCACAGGGATCAGTGCTGGGACCGGTTCTATTCAACATTTTCATCAGTGACATTGCCAGGATCTAGAAGGCAGAATTTCACTGTTCGCTGATGACACAAAGCTCTGTAACAGAGAAGACACACCAGAGGGTGTAGACAGAATGAGAAGCGACCTGCAGAAACTTGAAGAATGGTCAAGGGTTTGGCAGTTGAAATTCAATGCAAAGAAGTGCAAGACAATGCATATGGGGCACAAAATCCCTGGCACAATATATCAGTTGGGGGTGAGGATATAGCATGCACCAAGCAGGAAAGGGATCTTGGGGTTGTCATCTCTGATGACCTCAAGGTAGGGAAACAGTGTGACAAGGCAGCAGGTAAAGCAAATAGGATGCTGGGATGTATAGGCAGGGCATCACCAGCAGGAAAAGGAGGTCATAATTCCGCTATTCAAGACACTAGTGAGGCCCCACCTGGAGTACAGTGTACAGTTCTGGAGACCATACCTACGTAAGGACATGAACAGGGTAGAGAAGGTTCAGAGGAGGGCAACAAAGATGGTGCATGGATTGCATCACAAGTCCTATGAAGACAGGTTGAAGGAACTGAACATGTACTCCTGGAGGAGAGAGGAGGAGAGGGATATGATAGAGACATACAAGTATCTTACAGGGAGGAACAGGGTGCAGGAAAACACTATTTTAAGTGAAAAGATGTTCCAGGACTAGGCGCATGGGATGAAGTTGGAGGGAGGGACGATTCAGAGGAAACATGAGAAAGAATTTCTTCACAGAGCGGGTGGTGGACAAGTGGAACACCCTGCCAGAGGAAGTGGTGGGGGCTGAAACAATCACGGGATTTAAGAATGCATGGGATAGACATAAAGGAATTCTAGAGGTCAGGGGTAAGGGGCAACAGACTTCTAGGAAAACAAACTGAACTTACAAGCTCAAATGGGCAGACTGGGTGGGCCATTGGCCCTTATCTGCCGACACTGTCTATGTATCTATGTATCTATGTAGTATCCAGATAAAACACTGCGTACTCTTCAGTACCATGTAATACCTTGTTGACCAGCCTTTGGAAAGTGGCAGGGGTATTCTTCATTGCAAAAGGCATTACCTAGAATTTGAATAATCCTATTGGAGTGATGAAGGCCGACCATTCTCTAGCTCTGGCAGTTTACTCCACCTGCCAGTACCCTTTCATCAAGTCTAATGTGGTAAGGTATGTCGCCCCTCCCAATTTGTCCAGTAGTTTGTCTGTCCATGGCATTTGCTGGGCATCAGACTTCGTGACTGCATTGAGTCCACGATAGTACACACAAAAATGAGGACTATGGGTGAAGCCCAGGGACTGTGGGATTTTTGGATTACCCCTAAATCCAGCATTTCCTCCACCTCCTTCCTGATTTCCTTTAGGATGGCCTCAGACACCTGGTAGGCTGTCTGCCATATGGGCGCTTGCGTCCCCTTGTCTGCATCTTGTGTCAGTAAATGTGTTCCTCCAGGCTTGCCATAAACAAAGTCCTCTAAAACCTCTCTCACTTCCTGGGACTGTTCTGGGGTCAGCTGGGGCATCTCTTTGATTGCCTCCACAGATTACTCTTACTTGCATTCCTCTAGCAAGTCCAGGAGGGGGTCTTCATTGTACATTTCCTCCCCAGGACTACACAGTGCAAACACCATGTCAGCCCTACTTACATATGGCTTCATCATGTTGACATGGTACAGCCTATGGATATGTCTCCTGTCAGGCAGTTCCATGATATAATTTACGTCATTTACCTGCTGGACTACCTTTTATGGTCCCACCCACTTGGACTGCAGCTTGTCCTTCCAGACTGGAATTAGGACCACAACTTCCTGACCTGCACTGTATGAGTGAGCTCTGGCTTCATGGTCACACCACACTTTTTGCTTCTGTTGGGCAGCTGACAGGTTGCTTTGGGCCACTCCCAAAAGCTCCTTCAGCTTCTCCCTAAATGTAAAGACATACTCCACTATGGGAGTTCCTTGGGGGGCATGCTTGCCTTCCCAGTCTTCCCAGATCAAGTCTAGGGGTCCAGGCACTCAACGTCCATATAAGAGTTTGAAGGGAGAGAACCCTGTTGACTCTTGGGGCACCTCCCTGTATGTGAACAACAGCAAACATTTGAAACATCAATTTTAGGGTAATATTAAAACATTCCACAAGCCCATTGGCTTGTGGGTGATAAGGTGTCATGTGCCTCTGCACCACTCCACACGTCTCCCACAAACACTTCATCAGGTTCGACATGAAGGTACCCCCTTGATCAGAGATAACCTCCTGCAGAAACTCGACATGGGAGAAAATTCCTAGCAAGGTGTCTGCCACTTTGTCTGCCCTAAGTGAGGAGAGGATGACAGCCTCTAGGTATCATGTGGCGTAATTAATCACCGTCAGAATACACTTTTTCCAGAAGAGCTTCAGGTACTCATGTGTTCCACAATATCCATTCCTACCCTCTGGAATAACTTTTCCACAATGGACAAGGGAATTAGGGCAGCTTTGGTTTTACTACCTGCCTTTCCTATTTGTTGGCACCGGTGACAAGACCAGCAATATTCCTTCACCTGCTGGGTGAAAATGGACCAAGAGAAATTCTGTGCCAATCACTGCATGGTGCATGCAATGCCCAGCTGTCTGGACATGGGGATATCATCAGCAACTTTGAGCAGCTGCTTCTGATACCCCTGGGGAATGACAAGCTAGTTGCCCATCACCCCTCCCTCTGTCCTCACATCCTGTGTATACAACAGTCTGTTGTCCCAAAATACCCTAAGTTTCATGTCACCTCCCTGTGTCCTGTCAGATTTTGCACAAGCCCTCAGCATCTCCAAACTATGATCGGTCCTCTGAGCAGTGGAAAAGTCTTCACATTTTCCAAAAGCATGTGACATGTCCCTCTCAGTTCCTAAACTGGGGTCCATAGCTCTAGTGCCAGGCCATTCAGAGTCACTGCCATCCCTAACCCTCTGACCAATTGTTACTCCTCCCTCCTCAGAGCAACCTTTTGTAGCTGTTTTGTGAATGGCTACTTGGGGAATTCCTGACTCCCTTTCACTACTCTCCATGTGAGGGGACACAGGCTGGGGAACCAGCCTTCTATTTTTTGCCACTGGGGCTTCCGGTGGGTTCAGGGAATCACAAGTGGCCTTAGCTGTCTGACTGCGGATAACCACACACACCACCCCCTGCTGTAGATTATTCCCTATAATTTCATCCAGGGCAAGGTTTTCTACTACTGCCACATTTTGCATGCTCTCTCCTGTCTCGCCCCAGTCCAGGAGAACACTAGCTGGTGGCAGAGTTTTCCCGTCCCCAGTAAATCCCCTCACCATTACAAACAGATTAGGTATAAATTGTTTCAGCCCAACAAAATCCCCTTTTACCAGGGTGAGAGATGCCCCATGTCCCTTAACCCATGAGTTTGTACCCCATTTACAGTAAACTGGTGTATGTACTTCCTCAAGTTTACAGGTATGCTTTCAGGGATGCACAGTACACCCAACTCTGTTTGAGGACCACTTTGTCCACTCTGTGCCTTTTTAGGACACTGTCTAGTGATATGCCCTTGCTGTTTATAAAACCAATAGTCATAATTTCTTTTATCCAAGAAATCCCTTTTTGGTAACTTGTGGCTTTCCATTTTCAGTGGAGACAGTGATGGTTTTGGCAACCCAGAAGGTGTGCCTTTACCTTTCTGCCCTTCCACACCCACTCCCCCACTTCCTTTCAGAGTAGGTCTGCTCCTGGCATAGTGATCTGAGAGCTCAGCAGCCTGTTGTGTTGTTTTTTGGATCTCAGTCTTCTAGCCAGGTTTTCAACTCTGCTGGGCAAGCCCAAATGAACTACTCTAAAAGTACAACCACCTCAATTTTCCCCACAGAGTTTGCTTCCACCTCCTCCCACTAATGTTTCAAAAACTGATGTTACTTTGTGGCGAGTTCCTCAAAGCTCGTGTCAGGGCTTTTTTGGAGTTTTCGGAATTTAACCCTGTAGGCCTCAGGAGTCAGTTCATATGTTTTAAGTTAAGCAGTTGTAAGTTTCTCATAGTCTTGGCTATCATCATTGTCCATTTAGCCTAGTGCCTCACACCCTTTACCAGTAAGCAACAGGGATAGCTGAAAGCTCCAGGACTCCCTGGGTATCTTGGTCTGGATCCAGACCTTTTCAAACAAATTCAAAAATGCATCCATATCCTCCCCATCTTTAAATTCAGGTATTAATTTGGAATTTAACCTATACCCCAGCCCTGGAGTTTCAGGTTCACCCCCCTGCCACTTACCACCTCTGGTGCTGTTCATTGGAGTCTTAGCTTCTCCAGTTCAAACTCTATCTGGCACTGCTTTTCCTCCCTCTCAGCCTTTCACTGGCACTGCTGTTCCTCCCTCTTGGCATCTTTCTGGTGCTGCTTTTCCTGCATCTCCAGTTCAAACCTCTTCTGCTCGAACTCCCTCTGCTGCTGGGCTTTGAACTTTAGCTGCTTCAGCTCCAATTTCTTCAGCTCAAATTGTAGCCTGATTCCTTCCAGCTCCAGCTTTGTGGTGGCCTTCCCTCTGGTGCTGTGGCTCCGCGTTCCCTCCGGTCTCTCTGTCCTCCTCCTGGGGACTGGACACTGTGATGTCCCTTGGCACCCCCATACCCAAGGTCTGGTCCCTTTCAGTCACTGGCCATGACTCGAGGTTCTGGGAAACCGCTTGCTCATCAGCTGCCACAAGAGCCTCCACGAGGTTCTTTTTGGTTCGCCCCTCGTAATGGACCCGTCTTTCTTGACACAACTGCCTTAGGTGGTCTACAGTGCATTCACTGTAGTTGGAAGCCATTTTCTTCCTAACTTCTGCTACACTTACACCAAAGAAATAAACAGGGTAGGGAACTTTGTGCTGTAACAAATTTTACTTTTTCCAAATCTCTGCCCTATTTGTGTGTATTCTTTTCAGTTTATCAATTTGATACACTGGCTTCAAATCCAACCTCTATGCCTGACCACCAATATCTCTTGGATCCTACCACTACACCACCAGATCTGTCACAAACCCATTCCTTGGGGCAAGGTCCACTGAGCTCACAGAGCCCACCCCTAAGTGCAATCCAAGACAGGGGGAACAGGAATACCCTCCATGTGTCCATCTAGAGAGCTCACTGAGTTCACAACTAAACATTTGCCATGAGGTCCCAGGGCTTCCTCTTTAAAATCTGGGTAATGGTAAAATACAGTCTGAAGTCTGTAGCCAGGTGAGGACCCTCTGTGGTTGCTGTACTGGGGTGGGAAGGCCCAGGCATTATGACATCTTCTGAGCTGGCCTTTAGTAATCTTGATTGGTGTCTTCTCCCTCGGGTGGTACTGTAACCTAATTCTCCTTTACAGACTCCTCCCAAGAGCTGTGTATCTCCCCTACTAAAGGCATGCAGATTTTCCCTTCCAGGATCCTATCTTTGTTAGCAAAAGTGATACCATGCATTAACTGGGTTGGTCTCAGATTTGAATAAACCTTCCACCTTTACAAACACAAATCACTCACAGGCAGTTTTAAAAGCAAAGCACTTTTACTAATTCTAAATGATTATCTTACACAATTTCTAAACAAAATATATCAGAAATCTGGTTACAGAATAACTAAACAAAGTTGGAAAAATATAAATACAAAACTCACTGTAAAATTTTAACTGTCTAGTTTCTACCTGGTTCATGGATGATTAAAGTCCAGAAAATAAATGAAGTCTGCAAAGACCCAGTTCTCTCGTGCATTTATTGGTCCTTAGTCTGTCTTGCTAGGTGTGTCAGGAAGAGTGTCCCATGAAAAAGTGTGCACCATGCCCTGTTCTGAGGCTTTATATACTTTAGTCCATGCAGTCTGTAACTCTTTGGTGGCCTTATCTTTCTGGCCTGCAGGGTCTCTCTTGCTCATTTCAAGATTTTTAAGGGACTCAGGATTATTAATTAATTAGATGTCTTATAGTCCCGGCAGCCCTTGATCTTCCCCCATCCTTTCTGACTTCTTTTAAATGGAGATGAATTACAACACTTGAAGTGTAATCATGATAGACTTCCAGAGTAGATATTCATATGAACATACGATCATACGAAATTGCCAGCAGAAAAAGGCCCACAGGTCTATCAAGTCTGCCTGACTGTGCAGCTCTTAGTTTCATATCAGTAAAGCTGCTCCACCCCCACCCAAACCCCTCCCTTCCTCCTCTTTCCCAGTCCTTCCCCCTTTTGTTTTATTGTCTGTACCAACCCTGCCCTTGACTCTATCCCAACCCCACTTAAAGCTATCCACCGTTCTTTGAGCAACTAACTCCTCTGGCAGTGTGTTCCAACCTACCACCACTCTCTCTGTGAAGTAGTGCCTCCTTATCTCCCTCCTAAACCTTCCCCTTCAAACTTCAGACTGTGCCCCTAGTGACCCTTCCTCTCTTTAAGTGGAACAATCCTCCCTCCTTTACTTTGTTTATGCCTTTCAAGTACTTAAAGGTATCTATCATGTCCCCTCTTAACCGTCTGACTTCCAGCTAGTACCTGTTGAGCTCCTTCAACCTTTCCTCATATGGCAACTCCCCTAGTCCAATGAACATTTTTGTAGCCCTACACTGCACCCCCTCCAGTAATCTCACATCCTTTTTGAGGTATGGGCACCAGTACTGTACACAGTACACCAAGTGTGGCCTCACCAGTGATCTATACAATGGCAGGAGGACCTCCCCCTTTCGGGAGATGATCCCTCTGGCAATGCACACCAACATCCTATTTGCCCTTGCTGCAGCTCTCCTACACTGTGCAGATACCTTCATGTCCCCTGTGACTATTGCCCCCAGGTCTCTTTCCTCCTCTGAAGCCATTACCTGCACTCCCCCAGCCAGTAGCTGTTCCTGGGATTTCTTGCTCCATGGTGCATGACCTTGCACTTCTTACCATTAAGCTTCAACTGCGACTCCCTAGACCAGTGTTTGAGTTTAGTTAGATCCTCTCTGAGTGCCTGCCTCTCTTTCTTCTTGTCCACTTTTGCACAAATCTTAGTGTCATCCGTGAACAGGCAGATCTTACTCTTGACCCCCTCTGCAATGTCTGCAATGAAGACATTAAACAAAATGGGGCCCAGAACTGAACCTGCAGTACTCCACTTGTTACTGGCCATGTGTTGGATGTCTCCCCCCTTACAACTACCCTCTGTTGTCTGTCCTGCACCCAGCTGTCAACACACCCCATCAGTTTTTCCCCTGCATCTCTCAGCTTGCTCATTAACCTCCTGTGTGGCATAGAGTCAAAAGACTTGCTGAAGTCCAGATACAGGATTTTCACAGCGTGGCCTTCATCAACTGCCCTAGGTACACAGTTGAAGAAGTCGATCAGATTAGTTTGGCAAGACCTTCCCATGACAAACCCATGCTGTCTCTCAACCTGCAGCCCATTGCTATTGAGAAAGGTTATCAAGCTCTCCTTCAGAATGGTCTCCATCAACTTCCCCACAATGGAAGTCAAGTTCACCAGTCTGTAGTTACCCCATTGGTCCTTGGGTCCACTCTTGTGAAGGGGCACCATGTGAGCCATCCTCCAGTCCCTGGGTATATTCCCCATCTCCCAGGAGGTGTTAAACAGGTCCATCAGGGGGCCTGCCAACAACCCTGCCAGTTCCATCAGGACCCTTGTGTTTACACCATCCGGTCCCATTGCTTTGTCCACCCACAAGGCTTTAAGGCCCTTCAGAACTCCATCATCTTGGATGACCTCGTCTGTTATCTCTGCCCCCACACCCTTGCCCCATTTCCCCTGCATTATTGGGCCATCCCATTCTTTTGGGAACATCAAGCAGAAATACTCATTGAGTGCCTATGCCTGATCTTCCACTTGTTCTGCCCATCCTCCTTCTCTTTTGATACTAACGATGTCATCCCTACAACTCCTCTTCTCCCTTATATATTTAAAGAACCCGTTTTCCCCTTCTCTAATCCCCTGAGCCAACTTCAGCTTCTTTGCTGCCTTGGCTGCTCTGACTGATCTGGTCATCTCCCTAGATGCCTTTGAGAACACTTCTCTATCCTCCTCACACCCAGATTTTTTGAACTTAACTCAGCTCCCTGCCACTTATTAAAAATGTAAATAGACTGGTGGTAACTTTGCTGACACCTCCTACCTAAAACCAGTTTCTCTTTGAGTTTAATGTTTTATGACAGGGGATGTTTCTCCCCTCTCATAAAATTTATTACCTCTGTTTCCCTTTAATAAGCTTACAAGGAACTTACAAGACTCTTTGAAATGGGATTTTAGTTTCCTGGTTAAGCCTTTGTCCCCAGATCACAGAGGAATGTCAGACAATTGTAATATACATCCTCTCTGTCCTATGTTACCTTTTCAGTAACACTGGGCATTCTTTTGGCAACCCTTAGTTCTGGCCTGTTTGGAACTTTTGAACATAACTAAAAACAGCAATATGTCTGCAATATTACACAGCAGTGGAGAAATCGTCACACATTGTACCTGATTTTTTTAAAGAGCAACTCTCTATTATAATAAAAAGCTTACAAACACTAGATTTACACCAGTTATGTTTTCACCTTATTGTTTTCTAGTTATTTGTTATTTCTTTTGCTATTCCTCTTCTATTAGTCTACTAAATATTGTTGATAATGCAACAGTTGTTTCACTGAGTCTTTCAAAATGTATCTGACAGTCCCCTGCTAACAACACAATTGTTGTTTGTAATATCACAGTCTGTTGTCTTGGTAAGCACTATGATGTCATAAACAAAGGCACTGTGAAGTTAACAGAGTAGAGGCAAATGTTTTCAACTGTTTTCTATGCACACATTTTAGATAGACTTCCAAGATATGCTATAAAACTTGGAAAGGAACATTGCAAATGAAAAAAAAGTATTTTCTAGTAAACTGTAACAGCTGAAACATATTATTTATGAAAGCACATATGAAGTGCAGAGTTGCTCTTTAAGCTTTGTCCCTGATTTATGAGGTATGAGGTTGAGAGGAATAAATCCAACTATGGGCATGAAGTGACAGCAGACTTTGTTAGAGATGCAGTGATGCTGTTTAGTCATGGCTATGATCTAAGGAATGAGTTAAAAAAGGGGAGGGTGGTATCATACACTGTCATCCTGATATCAGATTACAATTCCTGGTACTTTCTTTTCAATTTAGCTGAATTGTGAACCAGGGGATCATAGGTTCAAATCCCAACAGTGTCACCTACCTATTGCATGACACTGAGCAAGTTACTTGGCAGTGCTTTTGTCATCTCAGCTATGAAATTGGGTAGAATACAGTCCCATCGAATTTATTATGTTTCAAGACAGCTGGGCCACCCTGGGTAAATACATTATTTTGTTATTTCCCTGCTGTTAGTCTACTAAATATTGTAGCTAATGTAGCAATTGTTTCACTGAGTCTTTCAAAATATATCTGACAGTCCCCTGCTAACCAACCAATGGCTGTTTGTTATATCACAGTCTCTTTTCATGGTGAGCACAATGCCATCTTAAAGAAAGGCACTGCGAGGTTAACAGGGGAGAGGTAAATGTTTTCAACTGTTTTCTATAAAGACCTTTTAGACAAAATACCAAGATATACTGTAAAACTTGGAAAGGAAAATTGAAAATGAAAAAAATATATATTTTCTAGAAAATTGTAACAGCTGAAACATTTTATGAAAGCACATGTGAAGTGCAGAGTTGCTGTTTAAGCCTTGTCCTGGATTTATGAAGCAAGTGGTTGAAAGGTATGGATCCAGCTATGAGCATGAAGTGCTAGCAAACTTTGACAGAGATGCAGTGATGCTGTTTAGTCCTAGCTATGATCTGAGTATTGAGTAATAAAAGGCAGGGGGCTTACCATACTCTGTCATCCTGATATCAGATTAGAATTACTGGTACTTTCTTTCCAATTTAGATAATGATACAGGATGCTTGGCAAACATGTTTTTTAGAATACCTTGATGTGAAAAAAGTAATTTGCAGAGTGAGGACAGAAAGACCACAACCATGATTCTGATGTGCACTTTCATATATTGTTCCTCAAATGTACACATGTGAATTTTAGAAAGGAGATGACTGAATCAATCAGAATTGCCTCAGTAGCCCCTATCAACCCTGCTTTTTTCACACCAAGTGGAGAATCCAGCAGTTTTCAGCACTGACCGTCATCTGTTCTGGGAGGGGGTATTTAAATCAGGTCTTTGTTTTTCTGATTGTTCTACCCTGCTGTAAGACCTGTCTATCTCTTAAACATTGAGGTTAACACCTGCACCCCATTACCCAGTCACCCAAAATCTGCTCAGTTAGCACTTCCAGAAGTAATCTACCAACTGAACTGTTGTACTTAATAACAAAAAAAAAAATATATGCCTCTCGCAATTGCCAGTGTTTTTACATTCTAATTCTCTTGGCTGCCTAAGGGCTAATAGCAGCACCACATGGAACTCTGCTTAAAAACAGTGTATGTGTGTGTGTGGGGAGTGGGAGGTGGCAAACACACTGCATTGTATTGAGGGCAGGGAGACATTTTCAGAAAGTTATGCTTTGATTCCCCACGCTTTAGTAACAACAACAGCCGTGCTGCCTTAGGAATTTATCTCTCTGTCTCTCCCTCTCCCTCTCTTGCTCTGTCTCATTGCATTATTAAATAGCTCACCGTTGCCTATGCTAGATGAGCTAAGAAAGTAGCAAGTGGGCTTTGCTTTTCCTTTTTTTTTTTTTGGCACTTTCACTCTGAAATAGTGCAGGTGGGGGCAGGAAGAGACAAAAGAAGAGCTGTGGTCTACTTAAGGGAGATAAACAGAGCAGAGTGTTTCTAGCAAAGGGATCGTGCTTCAACTCCAAAATAAATGTGTGCTTTGTTAGGAGTGTGACGTGACCTTTTTCCCCAAGTGATAGCAAGATGGCTTGCAGAGCTCAGCCCTGCAGCTGTAAAAAGGAGAGGAAATGTGGGAAACACAGATGCATGGATAGAGGCAGACCCATGATGCTTGAACAAGTTTCAGACATTTATAACAACATATGCATTTGAATCAGGCATGGGCCTTTTCACAAGAAAGCAGGGATATAGGGTTCTCCACATGAGAAGCTTCAACTCATGCTTGAAGGAATGGTGTAGACAGGAGGGGTTTGACTACATTGGGGACTGAGGACAAACCTGGAGGGATAAGGGTCTATAAAGGGGTGTAGACCTGCATCCACCTGGGGAGGGATTTGCAGCCCTAAATGGATGGTTTAAATTTTAACTTTGATGAACATTGAAACTAGTTGAGGTGTGTGGTGGAAGAATCAGGGAGGCATAAACTGCACCCCCCCCCGACTGAATCAGCGAGAAGGGAGGACTCAAAGGGAGGTAAATCCCCCAGGGTGGAAAATAAAGAAAAAAAAGAATGGTAGAAATTAAAGGAGGTGGGAACCCAAACTGTATCATGAGAGAGGAAAAGGAGGCAGGGCAATAAGGAAAAATGGGTTGCAGGCAGAGTGGAAACATAATGTGGAAGGCCATATGTGCAAATGCAAGAAGTCAAGGAAATAAAATCTTGGACCTATGGGCCATCATGTTGGAGTCAGACCTAGATATTGTGGCCATTAATGAGTTGTGGTGCATAGGAAACCATGACTGGGGCATAGCCATACCAGGTTATAGGGAGAGAAGGAAGGGGGGAGAGTTGGTGCTTAAGTAATGGAGGGCATCAAAAAACATGGAGATAGTGGGAATCCAGGGGGTATGGAGGGGTTGGAGGGACTGTGGGTCACCCTGAAGACAGGAAGTGGGGCCATTATTCACACTGGCATGACCCACAGATTTCAGCATAGGGGAAGAAATTAGATAAGGTACTGGTTGAAGCCATTGACACAGTGGCAGAAAAAGGGGAGGCACTGCTGTTGGGGGACATAGAATTGAGTCTTCTAGCTGCAGCTTCAGCTAGGAGCAGGGATATTCAGAACTCCCTGCAGGGGGCATTTCTCAGGTAGCTTGATGGGGCAATACTTGGACCTGGTGCTCACTAACAGGGAAAGTATTGCAGACATCAAGGTGGGAGGCCACTTGGGAACCAGTGATCACTTTGCAGCGTGGTTCAACATTAGGATGGCAGTGGAAGTGAATCACACAAGGACAAGGGTCCTGGACTTCAGGAGTGCAGCATTTTAAGAAAATGGGTGAATGCCCCAGAGACGACCTAATGGCAGGATGTCCTGGGTTGGGGGAGGAGCAGTGGTCTAATATATGGGAAGGTATAGTGAATGCAACAATCCTCTGTGCAAAGGAAGTTAGCAAAAACAAGAGGGAAAAGAGTTTTCTATGGTTCTCAAAGGAAGTGGATGAAAAGGTAAGGGCTAAAGGAATAGCATTCAGGAGGTATAAAGAGATGCGGAGTGAAGAGGACAAGGAAGTGTATCAAGAGAAGCAGAGAGTGGCAGGGAATGTGGTGAGGAGTGCAAAGGCACAAACTGTGGTAAGAATAGCCCAGGGGGTAGCAAAATGTGGCAAGACACTTTTTAGGCACATAAGTGAAAAAAAGTAAGACTAGAGGAGAGATTGTGAAGTTAGGAAGGGCAGGGAGGATAGTGTAGAGAAGGATCAGGAAAAAACAGATATTCTGATCAAATACTTTTGTTTAGTTTTCAGAGAGGAAGGGAAGGGGGAGGGGCTACATAAAAGCACCAGGAGCCCTGGAAGGAGGGTAGGAGGTATACATCATTCCTTTTACAGAGGAGAGAGTTCTGAAGGGACTTGCAAATCTGAAAGTGAACAAAGCTACAGTATGTGTCTACACAGGGTTCGCCCAAGGTACTGAGGGAGCACAGGAGGTACTGGCTACTGGCTGCACTTCTGACAGCTCTTTTTAAAAACTCACTGGAAACTGGAGTGGTTCCAGACAGCTGGAGGAGAAGTGGTAGCAGGGAAGAGGTTACCAACTGTAGGCCAGTTAGCCTGGCATCAGGTGGGGAACTTAATAAAGTCATTGCTAAAAGAAATGATGAAGCCGGCCCAGTGACATAGAGGACTGAGGAGCTGAGTGCCTTACCTGCTATTACTCTGATGACCCAGGTTTAGAAATGAATGTGGGTCACTCGTGGGCTGGTCAGGGGACAGAGGACTGAGCACCCATAGGATTGCTTTCCTCCCTTGAGGGAGGGGGTCATCATGGCTTGCTACTTCATTTCCACCTGGAGAAATCTGGGTGGTAATGCAGAAGAGTCACACTGAAGATAGAGGAGACACCTCACATTCAGAATGATGGGTGCATCTCCACGAATGCAGATCTCACACATTGTGCTCACTGTAGATCCATGGGATCAGGAAAGAAATGAAGGGGAAAATGGAGGATGTGCTCCAAGAAGCCATGCCTGTCATGCTGCAGCCCACTCTGCCACTCCAGTCCAAGGTGGATCTGGATATGTGTCACTGAGAGAGGATGGACTTCCCTCCTGACCCCACCAAGGAGGGGGGTAATCCATGGGGGAGAAGGTCACCAACCTAGGAGGAGATAAGGGATGGCTGTAGTGAGCAGAGACAGGGAAGAGAAGCTGACTGTCTGTAAGGAGGATACAAATATATATAGAAAAAGAAAGAATCATGGAGTATCTTGAATCCAGTGGGTTACAGGACCCAAAGCAGCGTGGATTCATGGTGGGGGGAGGTTATGTCAAACAAATCTGATAGAGCTCTTTGACTGGGTGACCAGGGAAGTAGATCAGAGTGGGGCAGTGGGTGTGGCTTACTTAGATCTCAGTAAGGCTTTCAACACTGTGCCACACAGTGGACTCATAAGGAAACTAGACAGCTTAGGAAGTGGATCCTAAGGTGGTAAACTGAGTAAGATATTGGTGAAGGAATATGTGACAGAGGGTGGTGGTAAATGGAGTTCATTCCAAGGAAAGAAGGGTGACCAGCAGGGTGACTCAGGGCTCAGTGCTGGGATCAGTCCTCTTTAATGTCTTTATAATTGACATTGTAGATAAGTTAGAAGGAAAGCTCTGCCTCTTTATGGATGACACCAAAATCTGCAAAAAGGGTGGACATTCCAGAGGGGGTAGATAGAATGTCCAGAGACCTGGGAAATCTCAAAGAATTGTCAAGGGCATGGCAGCTGGGTTTCAGTGTGAAAAAGTGCAAAATCATGCATTTAGAACACAGAAACCCAGGGATGGAGTACAACATGGGGAAAGAGGTACTGATGGTCACCAAACAGAAAAGAGAAATGGGAGTAATCATATCTGATGACCTGAAGGTAGTGAGGCAGTGCGACAAGGCAGTTGGTTGGGCCAGTGGGATTTTGGGGTGCATAGAAAGGGGTATCACCAGCAGAAGGAGTGGGTGGTGTTGCCATCATATAAATATCTGGTGAGACCACCTGGAGTACTGTGTCCAGTTCCAGAGATCACATCTCAGGAAGGACATAGACTGAGTGGAGGCTGTCTGGAGGAGGGCAACTAAAATGGTGCAGGGTCTGCATCAGAAGCCTTATGAGGAAAGACTGAAGGACACTCTGCAGGGAGGAGGGAGAGAAGGGACATGATAGAGACCTATGAATATCTCATGGGTTAAATGAGAAATGGGAAGGGAGTATTTTTCAAAGGAAAAGATGCATGAGAGCAAGGGGAAATGCAATAAAGCTGGAAGGGGATAAATAGAGATGTGAGGGAATATTTCTTCATTGATAGAGTGGTGGATGCATAGAACAGTCTTACAATGGAGGTGTTAAGGGCACACACAGTGGTGGGATTCAAGAATGTGTGGGATAGGCATAACAGAATCTTGGTGGAAAGCAAGGGGGAGGAAGCCAGAGTCAAGTAGGGTCTGTGGTGACAGTATAGGCAGGGGAAAAAAGGACAGACTGGGTGGGACAATCTGTCCTTATTTGCCCTTAAATTCTGTGTTCCTACTGTAAGTTTCTAAATAACCTATCAGTTTTAAATACATTTCCATTTCAAACACATATGCTGGTTTAAAATGAAAATTAGGTAACTAATGGGTATTTTCTTTAATAAAAATGTTTACCTCACATGGGTTTCATTTCATTATTGGTTTTGGTTACCCCTCCACCCAGTTACCAGAGTATGGATTATTTTTTAACTGCAAAGTCAAAATGGAAGCATATTTCGATGAAAGGTTATAATTGTTGTCTTTTTAACATCATTTCTTTTTATTCATTTAAGTCTGACATTTAAAAGCCATTTTATGAGCGCCATAAAACACATCAGGGTGTGCCATAATAATATAATTACACTTGTCAGGTGTATTTAATTGCTCTTACCTAAGCCTTGTGATGAACAATATACCCGAGGCATGCAATTATATCACTGTAATGCATACGCTGTCATATCTTATTGCATACTTAATAGAGCCTCTGAGGGATGATTCTTATTGTATAAGAGAGTTGTTTCATGAAGATTTAGCAAAAGGACTGGAAAAGGGAAACAGAATGGTTCTACATAGAAATATTCTGTCAGCAGATAATGGCCTTCTGGCTCATCCCGTTTGTTACAAATCTAACATGAACCTGAGCTGAATCTTACCTAAGCTGAATTCTTGCCACCCATACCTCACATGATGACCCTAATACAATAAAAGACATCACTTGGAGGCCCTATAAACCTATTACAAATCACTTGAGTTAGCTAGACTGATGTATAATATGTTTTATGTTCTATTTTATTTTGTAAAAAATAGTGTAATACGCTTCCTACTGGAATAGGTCACTTTAACATTCCTGCAGGAAACTACAGTTGCATGCACGATAAGAGGTCTGGCCATTCAGAGCTCTGATTTGCAAAGACTGTGTACATTATTTATAACAGGGTAACAGAGCTCTTAATAGTAGCACTCAGGTTATTCCAGTGATGTATAACTCTATAGTTAGGTTATTTAGCCAAATCATTTATAAAGGGTGCAGTGGTGGGTAGCAGTGGATACTGGAAGATGGAACACAGCAGGAAGCTGTGTGGTCTCATCGCTAGACAACAGGTTTGGGAGCCAGGAAACAGGTTTAAACCTTAACATGACCTTATTCACTGTGTGAGTCTCTGCAAGTCAGTTTACTTTTCACTGCTTTAGTACTCAGCTGTGAAGCTAGATAAAAGCAAGACCACACAGAAGACAAGATACTGCATTTAAACTTGTGTATGCTGGGTAAATAAACTGAAAAAAAATCTTCAGCATTATTTTAATTCTGACGAAGCCCATTGGCTGGTGGTAACCATGCTGTGCATCAGACATGGGTTACTAAAAGACTGGAAAGCCATGCTCTTTGAAAGTGGAACACCAGTTTGCTCAGTAGAAATGGACTTTAACTGTCCCATAAAACTGCACTGTCAGCCTGTCTCAGGGAGAATATTAAATATGTCAATATTTAATATTTAGTCTATATAGCATCATTTTGAACCTACTTTCTTGCACTGATATTTTATATTTTACTCCGAAGTGTATGTCAAAGGTAACCCCACTGGAGTGGTCTTCGTAGACCTCGTCAAGGCCTTTGATCTGGTTAACCACAATCTTCTTCTAGCGAAGCTGAGCAACATAGGCCTAGACAGCCATGCTCTAAAGTGGTTCGAAAGTTACTTGACCGGCCTCATGCAGAGGGTAAAGTGGAAGGATGCTATATAGGGACCACTTCCACTAAAAGAGGGGGGTACCTCAGGGATTGATACTCAGCCCCCTACTTTTCTCCCTGTTCACCATTGAACTATCTGACCACTGCAGCGGAAGCTCTGTTGTCCAGTACATGGATGATGCAGTCATCTATCATTCCATGTCCAATCTGGGAGGCCATATCACCCTTCTCCTAGGTGACCTCCGGTCACTTGAGCAATGGTTCATTGAGAGCAGGATGGTCCTTAACACAGACTAAACTAAAACAATGTTGTTCGTCCCTAGATCCCTTGGTCACGATAGAACACAATACCTACAATTTACATCCTCAGTGGTTAACTGCCTAGAAGTAGTGCCCTTCCTAAAATACCTTGGCCTTTTCTCTGGACCAGGGTCTCACCCCGAAGAACCATGTGGACTTGGTTACCAAAACCTTACCTGGGAAATTAGGCACCCTCTACCGACTGAGAGACCAGCATGTAACGGAAGGCAGGATCTCTATCGCCACTAGCGTCCTCCTCCTGACACTCACATATGCTGCCCCAGTCATGCAAGGACTGGGGAAGCAGGAGAGAAACCGGCTCCAGGAATTTTACAACAAGGTGGCTCACTTCACCATCCAGGCCAACCCTAGTTATCACCACTGTGACTCCCTATCCTTGTTAAATTGGCCCTCACTGGATGCTCGCCTCCAGTACCCACTGCTTAGTCTAGCCTACAAGTTAATCGGCCTGACTCCCCTCCCCAGTCTCTCCAGGCTCGTTGCTCTAAATCCAATCCCTGGCTCCTCCACACAACACGTCGTACTCTCCTAGACATCCCCAGGGTTAGAACAAAGGCAAGTGGTATGTCCTTTGCTCACACAGCTCCCACCCTGTGGAACCAACTCCCCCTGGGTGCAGGAGGCCCTCTCTATCAAAACATACTGCACAAAGCTTAAGGCTCACCTGGTGGAAGTCAGTTATTGACGTTGCACTGGCTCCTGATACTACCCTAGTGAGAAATGAATAACCATGCTCTTGATCTGTGATGTTCATATATTACCATTATAACTGAGTTGTTGCTCTAACAGTAACCTGAATTAACACTGTCTCACTGTATTGTTCTCCTGCACTATGTAATCCTGGGTCACCCCTGAAAAAGGGACCTCCGGGGATCAGTGGGCTTACCTGGTCACCAAAAATATAACAAACTAAATAAACAAATGTCAGGGAGTGAGAGGTACTTCATAAGGGAACATTTATGGCTACTGTATATTGTGTATGCTGTCTTTTGCTGACAGCTACTGTTTTCATCACACTGCCCATAATAAACTAGTGCCGATGAAAGTGCAGTTACTCCCTGTAAGTGGTGGTTGGAATTCAGTGTCCTGTTTTTGACAAAGAGAAGAGAGAAAGAAATAAGTGCCTTAGCTGGGTTTTGAACACAGGCAGCCCAGAAAAAAGTTTGATTGTGCTGTGAACTATATCACCAAGGCAAATGGAAACCTGGGACTCCCTGAAGCACCTTACTTTTTATGTAATGCACAATCTGGCACTGCACAGATCATTACATTTTATTCACAAAGAAATGAGAACCTTAGCTGGGATACGAGCCCAGGCTGATCGGAATAACCTTATTTCATTCTCCCTTCTTTGTTTAGGTTCCATATATATGCATACTGCACCTTTGTGAATAAAAAATCATCTGTGCAGCACTAAGGTGTTCATAAGAGTAAGAGTAAGGTTCTTCTGAGTTACCCAGGTTTCCAGTTGCCTTGTTTGCCCAGCTAGTAGTGCAATGGAATGGTATTGAGGGCAGCCTGGCTTCTAATGTCAGATAAGGAACTTATTTATTTCTCTATTTTTTTTGTTTGAGTTCATTATATGTGCACACTGCACTTTTGTGAATAAAAATTTAAATATCTGTGCAGCACCTGGTTGTGCATTAGAGACAGAAAGAGTAAGGTATTTCTGGGAGTCTGCGGTTTCGTGTTTGCTTGCAGATGCAGCTGGTAGTACAAAGGAATGATACTCCAGGCAGCATGGGTTCAAATCCCAGATAAGGCACTCATTTCTGTCTCTCTTCTGTTTGTCTGGGTTCTCTTTTTCACATACAGCATAAGGCCCTAATTCTGTGGCGTGTTCTGTAGATATAGACATATACATATATAGACATAAATTATATATAGGATACATAATGGGTAGTATATATATAGAGAGAGAGAGAGAGAGAGAAAGAGAGAGAGAGAGAGAGAAAGAGAGAATACGCGATGGGCAGTAGTGTGATGTAAAAAATATTCTCAGTCCTGCAGAGTGAGCTCTGGATACCCAGAAGTAACAAAGGCATGAGTGAAAGTATCCAGAGCTCACTCTGCAGGAGTGAGAATATTTTCCATAGCACACGATTTGCCCACCATGTGTGCTATTTATACAACGGGGGGTGAGAGCTTCAGAAATATTGTTAAGTTTTCCTGTGTCCTTTTCCTGTTTCTGTGTGCTATCTGCTCTGTTTATGTGTGGTCTGAGTGTGTGTGAGTTTTTCTGAATGGGCTAGGAGTTTCAGAAACACTATGGGAAACAGGTGAGTGTCTTTTGCAATGCTAATTGAATTAGTTGCAGCTAGCAGTGAGAAACAGAAACTATGTGTGAAGCACTATCATTTAGAATGCAGGCTTTAGTGAAGCTGAGATCAGCATAGTAATGGGCAGGGGCTTTCAGAAACACTATGGGAAACAGGAGAGTGTCTTTTGCAATTGTAATTGAGTTAGTTGCAGGTAGCAGTGAGAAACAGTTTTCTGAAGCAGTTTCTTTTTTGCAGTTAATCTTTTTATTGTTTTTCCAAGTTTTCAAGTGTACAACACTGGCACAGACAGATACAACATATATAGCTTTCCTCAAATAACAATAAACAGGTCAAAAAGGATGTTGCATATTTTTTGTGTGTAATCATTGCATAATATTCACATAAGATACAATCTACTATAACTTCAGGTATGTACTACTGTTAAGTTTCCAACAGATAGTGACAAGAAGGCAGTACAGGCATTACTAAACTAGATTGGATAGTTACATCTGAAGCTGGGCATAGAATTGGGGATACTAGGTTTGGGGGAAATAAGATCTCTGATATTTAGCTTTCAGGTGGGGGTCTTAAAAGATCTTTGTTCTGTGGAGAATTGGGAGGGCATCCTTTTAAAGATATGTAGGAGCAAAAGGGAGCCAATCTGTCTAGAAACACGGTAGCGGTACCCGCAGCAAAATGGGATATTTTAGTGAAATTGCCCAATTTCTCCATGGACATTAACCAGCCCTGAGAAGAGGGAATTATGGTAGACTGCCAGTTTCCAAATAATAATGCTCTTTTAATCTCTACAGAGGCCTTTATCAACCACAATTTGTAGTGATATGGCAGCTTTAGGTTTTTAGGGAGGAATCCCAGTATCCACAGAGAAGGTGACTATGGCAGAGTGTGGTTTAAAATTCTTGAGCAACATGTTATAATCTTCCCCCAAATGGGGCGGATTTGGGGGCAGTGCCAAATAATATGGAGAAGGTCTGCAGCCTGTGCTCCACATCTCCAGCAATTGTCCTCTGGGACTAGCCCCATTGTTTTTAATTGAGTTGGGGTGCGGTACCATAAGTGTTACACTTTATTCTGTATCAGGAGACTACATGGGTCAGAGCAGGCCTTTTTGATAGAAGCCCAGCATGCAGCCCAGTCTTCATCTGATAAAGGAGTGTGCAGCATTTCTTGCCACTTATTCTGAGCTCTAGTGGTGGGGTCTGGGTCCGAGTCCCTAAGATTTTTGTATATTATACCAGCTAGGCCTTTCTACTCATGTTGCCAGCCACCCCGAGGGAGAGGAGGGAGCTGCTTTATCTTCTGTCAGCTGCACGTTTGGCATGAGCAATCCTTATGTAACCAAATAATGTAAGCATGCCTCAGTTGAAGGTATTTCCAAAAATGTTGTTGGGTTAGTAGATATCTTTCTTTTAAAGAAGAAAATGAGTCAAGAGTGAGATTGTCAGAAGTAAGGATGTCTTTTAACCTAATAATCTGATTATCCCTCCATTGAGGCCAATTTATCATTTTCCCTTCAATAAGGCAGTTGGGATTATTCCAGAAGTATACTAATGATTCAGAGCTCATACATGATTTGGTGATTTGACAGATTTTATGCCAGGCTCTATGTGCATTTTGAATAACCCTCCACTTTTTCAGGGAACTGGGCAGTGGCCCTCCCAGATAGGCCAACAAATCAGTCCCTCTCAATATCCCATGTTCTAGGTCACACCATGTGGGTTTGTTTGGGCCCAGATCTTGGAATATACGACAAGTTCTAGCTAATAAAAAGCATAGGCATAGAGATGGAAATTAGGGAGCCCCCATCCTGCTTTGTTCCATGGAGCTCTTAATTTTGCCCTACTGTATTTTGGCTTAGCAGTGTCCCACAAAATGTTGCCTATTAGGGAATCTAGTTTTTGTAACTATTTGCCTGGAAATAGTAGAGGCAGGTGGGACATAGATTTCATATTTCATAGATTGTTTCAAGCTAAATAGACTTACAGCCGTAATGCTTGCCTTTCATAGGTAATTAGCCCTAATTAAGATTTATATACAACCCCCAAATTTAACCTCATCTCTCATAACCTTATCCAAGTTATGTTTAAAAGCGTTCATATCTTTACTTCCTTGAGATAAAAGATTCTTGGGGCAGTCATCATCTTTGCTGCAGCAATTTTCACTGACATGGTTAGGTTAAGGTGTTTCCATCTTTGTACCTCGGATTGTAACAGAACAAACAGAGGGTCTAGATTCTTGTCCATAAGGGTCTGTATATTTGAGGATATAATCTCTCCCAAGTATTTTATGCCCATTGTGGCCCATGCTAGGCCGGTGTATACTAGCATTTGTGGAGAGGCAACTGGGTTTAGTGGGAGTACCTCCATTTTGTTAGCATTAATGCGAAGAACTGATATCTTTGCAAAGGAGTCAAGTAAGGACAGGACTGGGGGGTAAACTAGGCTGCAAGTCTTTAGTTAGGATGAGACAGTCATCCACATAAAGCATAGTGTGAGGTGTAATCCCACCTAGCTCCAGCCCTTGTATTTTCGGGTGCTTTCTGATAGTACATGCTAGAGTTTCAATCACCAGAACAAAACACATGGGTGATGAGGGGCATCCTTGTCTAGTGCCCCTGTACAGGCAGAATGGTTCAGAAAGGGTACTATTAGTGAGGACCCTTGCAGTGGGGTTAGTGTATAGGGTTTTAACCCAGGTGCTGAAAATAGTGCCAAACCTGAGTTGCTGCAGGGTAGCATGTAGAAATTCCCACTCCACTGAGTCGAAAGCTTTCTCAAAATCGACTGTAATGGCTGCAGCTGGGGTGAGAATCGCCAATGCTCCCTACAGTAATGTTACTAATGCTCAAAGGTGGTCTGCGTTTACTCAGCCTTTAATGAATCTCACTTGGGAAGAATGAATTTAGTTGGGAAGCACTTTTTCTAATCGAGCTGCTAACGCTTTTGCCAGAATTTTCATATCAGCATTTTTGAGTGAGATAGGCCTGTAGTTAGAGGGGAGAGATGGGTCCTTCCCTTCTTTAGGAAGTACAGTTATAATAGCTTCTCTCATTCTCTCAGAGTTTTAGGGAGTCCCCCTTCATTTAAGACCTCTTGCATCATGATGAGCAGGGGAAGGGAGACAGTATCTTGAACCAGTTTATACCTATCTACAGGGAAACCATCACCTCCCGAAGCTTTGTGTAGAGCCATGTTTTTGATTGCATCTCTGATTTCAGGCTCTGCTAATGGAGAGTCCAGAAGTGCCCTTTGAGAATCAACGAGATCAGGCATATTTAGGGTGGTGACGAAGGCTGGACATTTTTGTGCATCCCATTTGATGTGGGTGCCATACAGTGTCTTGTAGAACTCCAGCATAGCCTGATTTATCCCTGTTTTGGTGACCTGAGGCTGTCCTCTTTTGTTCTGTAACTGAGCTATGTGTCATTCAGCATGGTGTTTTTTCAGCCTAAAGACTGAGTTTTCCTGATTGTTTTCCCCTTGAGCCCAGTATTTGCATTGCATCCTTTGGATCTGTAATTTAGCTTTTCTAGTGGCCAGACTGTTTAACTGTTGCCTAATTTTTACAATTTCATAGGTTAGGGATCACGACATAAGCCTCCCTGTGTTTGTTTTGTATGAGAACTCTTTGGCTGCCAATAGCTGCTTTAAATTTGCTGCTTCCTTCTCTCTTTTCTTTCTGCGGTATGAGGCATAGCTAATTTTTTTCTCCTTAGGGTAGCTTTAAAGGCCTCCCAGATGGCTGCACAGGATGCTGTCCCTGGAGGGTTATCTGTGAAGTAGTTTTGAGTTTCTTTTGACACCCAGGTTTTGAAGCAGCATCCTGCAACAATAGAGGGTCAATGCACCATGTAAGATATCTTTTTAGGGTAGGCCTGTCCATTAGGACCATCGATGAGGGTGCATGATCAAAGAGGTATAAAGGGGTGATTTTCGTATCCACCACTTTTTGTGCTATCTGGGGGGAGGTGAGTCAGTAGTCCAGCCTACTGGCCATCTGTCTGGGAGCAGAAAAATACATGTAGTCTCTGTCAGTCTGGTGTTGGAGCTTCCAGATATCCTGTAGGGTGTGTAAGTTAATTAACTCTTTGAGAGCCAGAAGTGATTTGGTGTGTGGCTCTTGCTTTGAGTTGGATCTGTCCACAAAATAATCTACTGTGAGGTTCATGTCACCCCCCACTATGATCTCTGTGTTGCTGCCCATAAAGTCTGAGAGTGCTTGGGAGATCTCATGAAAAAAGTCAGGGAGGTCATTGTTCGAGGCATAAACATTTACAAGGATTTACTTACCTGTTGAAGTAGAGACTTTTGCCATCAACCAGCACCTATTCTTATCTGTTTTGTGGTCCAATAATGACCATTTTAATTTCTTATGACATAGAATTGAAACCACACATTTGGCAGACTATGCTAAGCTACTGTATGTACTTCCCAACCCACCCATTTCCATACCAGTTTGGTAACTTCAAGATTTGATAGTTTGGTCTCCTGTATGAACGCTATCTGTGAGTTAAGCTGTTTCAGTCTGTTCAGAATGTTTTTCCTTTTAATAGGAGAGTTTAGGCCCCTTACATTCCAGGAGATTGCAATGGTCACTCCGTTGTTAGTCACTGTGAGATAGTATGATTACAAAAATGGACCCTATACATGAGAAACCAATCCTGTCACCTCTGGCTGCTTTCAGGTCTTTCAAAGTAGTACAAGTTCTGAACAAAATGATCAACTGATCCCCGCCCTTCCCTTGTCACCCAAGTTCCTGTACTAGTACCTACTTGGGAAGGCCGTGCTATATTGACGTACATGTAAGAAACATTCCTTCTAGTTAACAACAATATAAGCTGTACGTGCAACATCGTAACAGTAAATACAAAATGTAGCTGTATTTGCAGTTTAAGTTCGGAAGATGCTACCCATATTTGCCCGATGGGTCTTGTTAGACAGCACCAGTGGAATGGGTAGCATTCCATGGCAGTGTGAATAGTAAGCAAATTTATTTATTTATTTAGTTTTTGTTTACCGGGTAAGTGCACTAGACAAATTCTGCCTATTTTCAGGCACGACCCCGGGAAGGGGGATACAGATGAATGCCAACTGACCTTGAACCAGATTAAGCTGTTGGTGGTATTTTTAGTGAATGAGGGAAATTTAGCCAGGACACCGGGGAAATTCCCCTACTCTGGAGGGGCATTGTCTCATACGTGGCGCCTATGGAGGACGACAGTTCACTGTCGGTTCTGGAGGAGGACGGTCGCAAGACCAATGTCAGACTGGAGAATACTGTTTCTACCCGAGATGAGATTTTGCTTCCCTCAGTTTCCTCTATCTGTCCAGATGCTATTCCAGCTACAATGAATGTTGTGGAGGACGGACTCAATGACAGTATGGTCACTGAAATGGTTTTGAAGTGTGAAGCTTCAAAAGGTCAGTTGTTACAAACGGAAATAGCCCTTACTTCTGCTAGGGCTGATTTGTTGGGAAAAAAGCGTAAACGCTTACTTGGTATCTCTCCTGATGTCCCGCACCATACTTTTAAGATGAGTCCTGGCTCTGCTGATGACGTGGTTTCCGCTGCGCCAGCACCCGATGCAGCTACTGTTTTGTCTGCAGATTCGATAGTTGACATGCTTGATGAACCGTGGTCTCCAGAATCGGCGCTTTCCAAGGCTGGCTGGAAGCAGCTTGCAGACGGTTCCTGGGTAGTTGAACTGACTCCCCCATCGGATATCTTGGCGCATTCTGTTTGTGGGGCTAGTGATACTGTTGTTTTGGAAGCTGCTTTGCCTTTGGACTCCGGGTCATCTGCTATATCTTCGGCTATTGCTACAGGTAGTACTGTTCCTGTTTCTTCTGCCTCAGACACTGTAGACTTTACTATAGCCGCTCCGGTTATTTCTACTGCTCCTTTGCCTACCCCTCCTAACACTAATTCTTCTGATTTATTTAAAAACCTATTGAGCAAGCAAAACAACGTAATGCTATTAGACTATGTTATTTGGGAGGGCCAGCTGAAGTACCAGATCGCTTTTATGTGGGCAGGGTTTTGATCAAGCACTTCCTTGGATTCTCGCCTGCTGATATTTATGCCCTTATTCACGCTCCAGGAGAACATTCCTTTGACATCAGTTTCAGGACTCCTACAACTTTGGAAACTTTTTGGTTGTGCTATACATCATTAAAAACTAACCCTTTATGGTCCCCCTTTCATGTGGTTCCATTAATGAGGCAACCTTTTAGAGTCATTACTGTTCTATTTCATAATGAGGGTGTAAATTTGGTTGATATTCTTTCTTGGTTAAAACAAAGGTGTGAGGTTCAGGGCGCACCTGAACCAATTTTGGATGGCAAAGGATTTTGGAATGGGGGTTGGCGCTTTAAAATTAAACGTCCTAGTGTTCATGATGAATTTGTACATCTTCCTAATTGTTTTTTCATTGGCCGAGACAAAGGCTTTTTGTTTTATCCTGGTCAACCCAGACGTTGCTATAAGTGTGGTTCTCCAAGACCCATTAGCACGTCGCGTGAAAAGGTTTTTTGTTTCCAATGTGGAGAGTGTGGCCACTCTGGCTATCAGTGTGAGAACCCGGTGAAGTGTTCCTTTTGTGATGCATTAGGGCATGTCTTTCCTGATTGCCCGAAAGCAGCCCATAACACTGCTGACTCTGACTTTGCTATGCAAGATTTACTTATTTTTAAAGCAGCTAGGAATCTTTTGGATGGGGTTGGGCCTTCTATTTCCCAAACACCAAAGTCATATTCTGCTGCTCTGGCCTCTACCTCTTCTGTTCCTCTTTCTCACCCTTCGAAATGTGCTCCCCCTCCACCTGTTATTCCTCCAGTACCCATCGGTCCTACAGCCCCACTCCCTACAGTTCTGTCACCTCCTTTTATGGTGCCCTCTTTGGGAAATCAGGTTGTGGTAGATGCCGTTTCCTTTTCTCCTGTTCCATCTGAGGTAGAACACTGTTCAGTACTAGACTGGGCTCAATCTCCAGCCCCGGTATCTGTTTTGAATAAATTTGGAATTTTGGCCACTATGGACACTGAGGATCATGATTCTGATTCCACCTCACAACATCCCTCACAAGTAGACATGGCCTCAGACCAGGAAACTGTTTTAGATCCAAGGGTAGGAGCGAAATGTAAACTAAAAACACCTACTCGTGTTGGGTTGCGTAAGAGTAGCAGAAACTGCACTCTCACTCCTAACTTATTTCTCAGTCCTCACTTGATGTTTCTTTGGCTAGTCTTAATGCTAATAGCCTTAGGTCCTTATACAAAAAATGGGTCACTTTTGCTTTATTTTCAGATTTACGTCATGACATTATATTTTTTCAGGACACCAGGTTGTACACAATTCAAGATTTTTCTGTTGCTACTGATCTCTGGGGCTGGGGTCCTTGTTATTGGTCGGGGGGGGCACTGACCTCTGCTCTGGTGTTGGAATCTGTTTTACTCTAATACTATTAAAGTGTCGGATGTGGTTCATATTTCTCCTGGGAGGGTGTTGTTGCTCGATGTTACTATTCATTCCATCCCCTTTAGAGTAATCAATATTTATGTTCTCAAACCAAATGGGATCGCATTCAGTTGTTTACACCTTCTTCGCCCCATTTATTTTCTAGTCTGGAGTATTTTATTGGGTGGTGATTTTAATATTTCCCGTCAGCAAAATCTCGTTCTTCTGAAAAATTCATTGTGATGGTCAGAATCTGTTTGAATGACTTGTTAAAGGTAACCTGCCTCTGTGATGTTTTTGAGAATATTCTTCCTTACCTATTTACAAGGCCTTCGAAAGTCACGGATAGATTATTGGTTTGTTTCTTACGACTTCAAGTTTTTACCCTCGAGTTTCTTTTGGTTGTTCTTCAGATCATTGCCTTCTCAGTTTTTCACTTTCCGATATACACAAACTTCCAAAGGCCGGGTACTGGTTAAATTTATCTCTTCTGGATATTCCAGCGGTAAAGGAAGGTTTTTTGTCTATTTTAAAGGCCCTGTGACTGTTTTTCCTCTCTATATGACTCCCAACAGGATTGGTGGGAGGATTCTAAATTAATTTTAAGGAATATTTTCTTGACATTGGCTACATATTGGGAGCTTCCTTGAAATCTTATCACAGGTCTCTCAAAATTTATTGGCTACTTTTTATTCCCAAATTAATTTGGGTTTACCTGTAGATTTTCATGCTTTAAATGCGTTAAAAGTTGAATTGGCAAAGATACATAATTCAAAGCAAAAGCAACTCGAGAGGGAACTGCGATTTAGTACTCAGGGTTCTTCAAATTATATGAATCCTTATGACAGTAATATGTCTCATAGAAGTAAGAAGGATGTCCATGCTTTGTTGAATCCTGATGGTGTTCAGGTTACTGCTCGGCAAGATATCCTTCAACTTGTTGATGCTCATGTTCAGTCCTTGTTTGCCACAGATTCAAACATTACATCGCAATCAATTACTGAATGGTTGGCATATAGTTCTTTGAAACAGATCCCTGATGCTTTTCTGATGTCTCTGTTGGCCCCTATTTCTTTGACAGAATTTCGTGCCGTTATTCAGGTTCTTCCGAAGCATAAAACCCCTGGCAACGATGGTCTTCCAAATGAAGTTTATGGTTTAATTGGTTCCATTTTGGATCATCGTTTGGTCTCCATGTTCAATGATTGCCTTTCCCTTGGTACCTTTCCTCCCAGTATGAACGAGGGGCTTTTGATATTTCTTCATAAACATGGGGATAAGGGTGACCTAAATAATTGGCATCCTATAATGCTTTTGAATTCTGATTGTAAAATTTTTACTAAAATTTTGGGTTTACGAATCTCTTGTCTTTTGGCAGATATTATTTCCCCCACGCAGTTTTGTTCAGTGCCTGGTCGTACTATTACAGATGCCCTGATTCTTATCTGGGAAATCATTGAACGTGGAAAGAGGGATGAACTTGCTGGTATTTGTATTACTTTAGACCAGGCGAAAGCTTTTGATAATGTGTCTCATCTTTATCTTTGGACTTGTATGCTGGCTGTGGGGTTTCCTCCTCATTTTGTTAACTGGTTACAAAAATATTATTTGAATGCTGAGATTATTCCATATGTCAATGGCTGGTTTGGCACTAAACGACCGGGTGGCAAAGGTGTCCACCAAGGGTGTCCCTTTAGTCCTATGCTTTATATTCTATCTTTAGAACCACTGCTTTCTGCCATCTCTCATATGGATGTTATTAGGGGTCCCTCTTTGGGCTCGGATGATGCTGAAATTCCTGTTGTTACTTAAGCGGATGATTTATGTTTTTTTCTAGCTGATATCCCTTCCTGTACTGCTACGGAAGTGTTAACTGAAGCCTTCAGGAAGGGGACTGGTGCTTCTTTTAATTTATCTAAAAGTAGGTGTTGTTTTTTTGGTAATCATTCTCTTCACATTCTGTAATTATGGGAATTCCTGTTACTAACAATGTTTGTAAAATTTTGGGTATTTATTTTTTTTGTGAGATAGACACAGCCACATATAATTGGGACAAGTTTATTCAGGCTGCTAGTTGGAAGGTTACCCTTTGGAATAAGTGGAATATGTCTAAAAAGAAAATAATTTATATGGTTAATACTTTTCTTATTGGTTTCTTCTTACATTTAAGTGCGGTTTATGCTTTGCCTGTTTCAAAAGAAACAGCACTCTATAGTCTTTTTTTTCTAACAATCAGGGGAAGTTGCTTGAACCCCATCAAGAGGAATATTTTATATTGTCCAATTAAATCAGTTGGCCTGAATATGATTAACTCAGTTTTATTTTTCTTTAGTATATTTTTATATAAAAATGTTTCCTCTCTTGTTCTTGGTAATTCTGAAGTCTGGACTTTATGGCTTTTAGATCATGTTTCTCCTTAGTTGGATGGGTGGTCTAAAGATGGTCTCATACACAAACAAAAACCTATTGCTCATTTACCGGTTTATTTCCATTCCTGTTTTAATAAAATTAAGAAATGGAACATATCTTATGTTTCTTTTACTCGATTTTCTAGAAGAAGTATGTACTTTTCTTTGTTAGATCAATATTTTTTAGAAAGTTTAGTATTTCCGGATTTATTAAGTAAAGATTTACCACAGGTTTCTGCCTTGATTACCTCTCCTAGCCGTCCCAATTATATGTGGGATGTCACATGGCTTACCGTGCATGGTAAATTAAATGTTAAGAATAACTTGAAACGCAAGGGTATTGAAGAAAGGTACTGTCCAAGAACTTTCACTTGTACAACTCAGCTTGAAACTATGTTACATTTATTTTTTGAATGTCCCTTTATTTTGCAGTTTTGGTCACTACTTTCTGTTCAGTGGGCCCATTTCCATTTTCCGAGTATTGATCCCACTTGTTTATTTTTTGGAATTTTGTCTTCGGACTGGGACTCTTTTACTGCTGATACTATTAGATTGATTTTTGGGGGTATAAAATATCATATCTGACAGGTTCGATGCATTTGGTCCCTGCAAGCTTTATTTATTTCCCCTGACCAATTGTTTTGGAGAATTCATGTTTGGCTTTCTGAAATTTGGCATAATGATTCCCGTTCTTTATCGTCTTCCCAGTTTCACAGGAAATGGAAGGTGATACAGTGGTTGGATACTGGATGAAGTTCACAGTTTAGTATATGTGATTGTTCTTGCTTCCTTTTTTTTACATATGGTTAGTATGATTCTGTTCCTACCTCATTTTTTCACTTTATGCCACTACTGTTTATCAGTATTTTTTTTTGGTTCTTCCTATCTACTTTTGTCTTATTTCTATTTTTGTTTTCTGTTCATATTTTGATTGTCTGTAAATTTTACTTGCATTGTTTATGGCTTACATTTGCTATCTGACTTTTTGATACCTCTGTATTGTATTATGTTGTTTATTGATTTTGTTATTCTAAATAAAAACATTCCTCTACTCTGTAGGCGGGTGGCGATGTCCGTCTGTCTGCAGAGATGGAGGACCTCAGTCTGAAGGAGGTAGTGGAAGAGGACAGATGTGGACTAGGAGCTCAGGAGCTATCTGTGGCAGATGTCATGTTGGAAGGAGAAAGTCAAAATGAAAGTAGAAACCGAGCAGCGGTTTTGGATTCACTGGACTCTGAATTACAAATGGACATGGATATATCTGCAGAAGTGCAACTACAAGAAGAACTGGATAGAAAGAAAATTCAATTACTGGATTTAATAAATACAGTGGAGAGAGACTTTCATACTTGCCAGATGAAACTGGAAGCAGAACTTAATAAACGGAAACGTTCTCCAACTAGCCCGTTTAAAAACGGAGGGAAATGTTTTGAGCAGCAAGATGGTAATAGCGCTAATAATTCACAAAGTACTGCACAATTAAATGGAGAAGGTACACAGGATAACTCATTTGAGCAATTATGTACATTGTCAGCATGGTCCCCTGGAGATGCTTTAAAGCAAGCTGGATGGATGTGGGTAGGAAATAAATGGATTCTGGACCCTTTGATTCCCATTCTGGTGGCTCTAATTCAGATCTAGCAGGAACAGTTACAACTAATGCTGTCTCTAGGCTAGCTGTGGCTAGTCAAAATTCTAAGTCCTTAGTTGGCATCAACGAGAATGCTCAACATCATGGAGAGGCTACTGATTTTTTAGATGCACAAGACGCCGGTGGCAACCTGGAACTCTCAACTCCCTTGCTAGGACATCGCCCTTCCATAGATATTTCTGCAACCAAGTCAGGTATGGAAGGGAATGAGAATGTAAGTCATACAATAGATTCGGATACGAGCAAGGATTTACACAAGAATGTGCGTGTCGAGAAACCAGAAGGAATGGGTGTTAAAACTTATGCAGGCTTGTTTAAAAAACCAGCAGAGACAGCAAAATGTAGATTTCTGTTGCGATTGAGATACCAAGGAAAAGTACCAATAGTACCAGATAGACTTTAAAGGTGCGGAAGACTTTATTAATTGATTCCATGGGTTTTTCTCCAGCTGAGGTATATGCTTTCACGCCTACCTGGTGAACATAATTACAATATTAGGTTTTTCTTATTATTTTTTTAGACAAATTTTGGAGGCTTTATTATGACATAAAAGACCAAGAAGAATGGAAGATTTCCAGGCTATCTCGATCACGAAACCTACAGTTAAAACTGTTACTATTCTCTTTCTAAATGAAGGGTGAACATTGCAAAATATTCTTTTGGCTGGAAAAGATGTTTCATACAGGAAAACCACCGCCTATTATGGACGGGAACAGATTTTGGACAGGAGGTTGGACAATACTGAGTTCAATTAAAAACAGGATGATGACGGCATTCAACATTTACCAGTTCCTTTTTGGGGGCAGGGATAGGTATAATTTTTTATGCTGGTCAGCCTAAAAGTTGTTTAAGTGTGAGTCATTAACTCATTTGAATACTTCATGCGATCAGATTAAATGTTTCCAATGCAGTATGCTAGGGCATTCAGCAGTAGAATGTGTAGCTCCCTTGGTTTGTAATTTGTGTAATGAAGTTAATCATTCCTTTTCAGATTGTCCATGGAGAAACACAGATATGGATGATTCCTCATATCAGGAATATTTTTTGACACAGGCAAGAATATCTCATCAAGAACAAGAAGCGACAGAGATAGGGAATATATTTAGAGGTAGACGAAGAGGCAGAGGTCGGGGAGGATTAAATGAGGATGGTAGGCAAGTTAAAACTCCTGTCACCCATAACTTGACAAGGCCCTATGAGCCCTATACTGATGTAACGCAATCAGAGCAGATAGTAGCTCTAACTTTAGAATCTTCTCAGGGGTTAAGCAGGGAAGAAAGAGAAACACCATTTGTGACACCGCAGGGGTCCCCACAAAGGTAATCTATTCTGATGGGCAATGATTCCCGTATTTTGACAAGTGCTATAGAACCTAGTAAGAGAGGGGAACAAAAGGACTTATAGGAATCTAATGAAGGTTCTCTGATTGTTGTTAGAGAAGGGAGGGCTAGCGGTAATATGCCCGTTTCTCTATTTCCTTTAGGAAATAGATTTTCCATCCTTTCATCATGGGGGGAACAGGTAGAGCAAGCCCATCCTATGATGGATTCCATACACAAAGTAGTTACTCCATCGACAACATCACCCTACCCAGAACGTGGATTAGTGAGCAAACCACCAAAAGCCAGGAACAGGGTGATCAGATCAAGTATTAAAACACTCAACCCCCCACCTTGAAGCCTCTTACATTATCAATAACTTCACTAAATGTGAACAGTTTAAAATCACATATAAAATGTCAAACAACGCTTGGAATACTTTCTTATCTAAAGTATGATGTATTTTTATTACAGGATACATGATTGAATACAGTTTTTGAGACATCTAGAGTTATTAGAGAATGGTGTTGGGGTATATCGTTTTGGTCCTTTGGGAAGAAAGGTGTAGGGGTAGGAATATGTTTCAACTACTGATGTTAAACTTTACGCTTGTTGATATAGAACCTGGAAGGGTTGTTGCGGATGTTATAATAAAAGACCTTCCGTAGGTTGATATCAATTTATGACCCTCAGATGAAGGCCCTTAGAATTGAATTATTGTCAAAATTCAACCTTACTTGTACACAAGTAGGCATTTATTTTTCATGGGATTTCAACATAAATTTTCAGCAAAAGAATGAATCGGGGAAACAATACTGTGATAAAACATGTTTAAAGTCTATTCTTTCTCTAGCAGGCCTGAGAGATTCCCATCAAACAGGGTGGAACAAAGCTAAACCAACCTTTTTTAAAGGAGGTTTAACATCTCGAATTGATTTTATTTTTGTAAAAAAAGCATTGTTAATATCTAGTTTACTTTATGTACCAATAGAATCTTCGGACCATATTATGATTGGTATAAAAATAGATATTCCTCCATGTAGGATAAAAGGACCTGGGTTTTGGAAATTAAATGTTTCATTTTTAAGTATCCCAGATGTTTTGAAGGATTTAGAAATAATTATTCAAGACCAAATTAGAACGATAGATTTGCATGACAATATTGTTAGTTGGTGGGAAGCTTTTAAGTTATGTTTGATGGATACTTTCAGGCAAAAGGTAGATTGAAAGCTGAAATAAAAAAGGAGGAATACTTGTATCTTCGGCATTCCTTGCAAAATGTTATTTCAATACAAACTGAAAATGGAGTAGATTTATCTATAAATATTGCACAGACAAAACAAAATATGGTACAGTATCAAAATGATCAAATGGATTCACTAATTTGGGAACAGTCCTTTGGGACTCAAGGACAAGCTGTGCAGGTTAATTCTTTTTTAGCCTGTAAGAAGTGGATAGATAATAGACTTTTTTCTAGTTTAAAAAATAAGGAAAATAAAATAATAACAGATAATGTTGGAATTATGGATTTTTTAGACCAACATGTAAAAAAGAGCTTTGGGGAAAAAGCTCCAGATTCGTTATACATCCCAATTTTAGAGCAGCAGATCTCCCTTGTTTAGAGCTAGATATACAAAAATCTATGGTAGAGGCATTTACGGAGGCAGAACTAGGAAAAGTAATTGCATCTCTTAAAAATGAGATTTCTCCGGGCTCTGATGGATTGCCAGGAGAATTATATCAAATGCTATGGAAATTGATGCCTAGAGAATTATTGGCAGTGTATAATACTTTAATTTCTGATATGATTTTACCAATACAAATGTATGAGGGGTTATTAATATTTTTATTTAACAAAGGGGATCACTCATATATAGGAAATTGGAGGCCTTTGACATTATTGAATGTAGATTTTAAGATTTTTTTCTAAGCTTCTAGGGAATAGATTATCCATGGTGATGCCTGATTTAGTTAGTAATTATCAATATTGTGCAGTTCCAGGGAGAAACATTTATGATGCATTGATTTATATTAGAGAAATTATGGCAATAGGGACAGGAAATTTAGGAGGTTTGGAAGGTTATTTAGTAAGCTTGGATCAAGCTAAAGCCTTCGACGAGGTATTGCAAGAATATTTACAGGAATGCTTGAAGGCTTTTGGTATTCCGACTGTATTTGTACAATGAGTACAGTTGTGTTATGCCTTAGCATATGTGATTCCATTAGATAACAGGATGGAAAGGAGGAAGACATAGTGTGTTAAAAGGAGTTAGACAGGGGTGCCCACTTAGCCCTCTTCTATACTTTTTTGCTCTTGATCCTTTATTATGGATAATAAATAAATCTCTCCAAATAAAAGCCATTCAGTTGAATAACACAAGCCAGACTAAAATTATTGCTTATGCAGATGATTTATGCCTTATTTTGCCTTGATGAAGCTTCAATAACGATAGCTTGTAGGATTATTACAGAATTAGGAAAATTATGGGTGCATGGATTAATAGTTTAAAACTAAATGCATAAGCATTTCAGGGTTTCCAGATTCTCCCAACTAGAGTGGGAAGTTTTTGATCTAACAACGACATGTAAAAATCTTAGGTATATATTTTGAGGTAGGGATAGTGCAATGAACAATTGAAAAATGACTTACAGGAAGGTATTTCTAAATAACAAACTGGAATAAAAATAAATTATCAAAAAGAAAAGAGTGTACCTAATTAAAAACATATTTAATACCTGTCTTCTTATTTATAAGCAACATTTATTTAATATCTAAAAATATGGAACCTCATTAATGAGATTTTTTTGTGGGGTATGGGGTAGCCGTTTAAATCCAATTAAACATAATATTTTGTATTTAGATAATAAAGATGGGGGTTTGGGAATGGTTAATCCAGTCCTTTTTTTTTTTCGATTTTTTTATACTCTAATTTGATTCCTGTAATTAGAGACAATTATAAGATTTGGGGCTCGTTAATTAATGTGCATTTAAAGGGTTTATTGTTAGAATGGAGAAATGCAAAATTTATGCATAAAAACAAGAGACGTCCTCAACTGATGGACAGATGGAGTAAGGTTTTTGATAAAATAAAGCGTTGGAATACTAGTTGGGAAACAGTTTCTAGTATTTCCAGAAAAGAATTATACAAAAACGTTTTGGAGCACTTTTTTCATGAAAACCCTTTTTTAAAGCTTTCTAAGAAGATACATTTAGATATATCCAGATATATAATCAACTCTCATATCCCACTACATATGTGGGATATTACATGAAGTTGGGTATTCATGGAGAATAAATTATTGAGTAACCAGAAACATAAGACTGTACAAGAGCGTTATTGCCTGAGGGAGAAATGTGTACTAGCTCTTGAAACTATGGATCATATGTATTTTAATTATTATTATGCTATGGAATTTTGGGACATAGTAAACATCTCTTGAAGAATGGTTTGATAATCCCACCTTCAAGCGAGAGTTTATATTATGGCTCCTTTGATAAAGGAGTACCTGAGGGTATTTACAGCACACTGCAAGTGATACATACTTTTTTTTTATATTGGATATGGATTAGTAGATGCAAGTTATTATTGCAGCAGCAGGTAATTCATCCAATTAACTTAGTGTATATAGTGGAACCCGAAATTGGGAAATTGAAGTTTTTGGAGAAAACTAGGTTTTCACAAACTCATTGGGGAACTTTATGACACTCATTTGATTATATAAAATAAAATGTATGGAAATTAGGGAGTGAATAAAGAGATGTTTAACCCTCTTCTTGGAAAGATTGGTAGTGAAATATGTGTAATAATTTTGGGGGGGGGTTGTGTGTTTTTTTCTTCTTCTCTTTCCTTCTTTTTATATGGATGAACTGGTAAAATATTATTTAAACATTTTTATTTTTCCTTCTGTTTAAAAACTTAAAAATATGAAGGAACTTCCTGTATTAATATGTATTTTGATATGTTGTATCAAGAAGAACTATGTTATATTGTTTGCAAGATTATTGGTAATATGAATAAAAAATTCTACTCTTTTCGATAAATGCCATGGGATCCTTAACATCCACCTGAACTACCACCAATCCAGGCAGATGGGACCTAGGTTTAATGTCTCATCCGAAGATGGCACCTCAGAAGTGCAGCACCCCCTCTCATGCTGCACTACAGCATGTCAGTACTGGATATTAAACCAAGTGCCTGGTGGGGATAGAACCCACAGCCATCTGATCTTCCAGCCTCAGAGGCGAGTGTGCAACCTACTGAGCCACTGACACTGCTGACAATGAACCAACCATATAAACAATAACTTTCAAACTTTATCTAAAACAGTTGCTTGAAGTGATTTGGGGCCCGTGGCTTCTACATGGTATTGGAACCCTAGAAAAGGAGTGGGTGGACCTCATCTTCCCCTGCCTAGAGGGGGGGTATGCTTCTTCCCCAGTCCTATTCAGGAGAGGTGGGGGAGTGATTTGCATGAAGGTGGTTACCACAAGATGCTGGAGGGGTGAGGGACATAAGGGTCATCTATTGTTTTCTCTTGTGCTTTATAGCTATGGGGTAATGAAACCAGGCTGTCTGATCAGCTGGGCGCCCATGTTGAGTGAGCAAGTGGACAATTATACCCTGGTGACCCCTTTAGGGTCTCTTAGTTCAGATCTCAATTTAAACCTATTGAGCAAGCAAACAAACGTAATGCTATTAGACGATATGTTATTTGGGAGGCCAGCTGAAGTACCAGATCGGCTTTTGTAGGCAGGGTTGATCAGCAATTCTTGGTTCGCCTGCTGATATTTATGCCCATATTCACGCTCAGGAGAACATTCCTTTGACATCAGTTCAGGACTCTACAACTGGAAAACTTTTGGTTGTGCTATACATCATTAAAACTAACCCTATGGTCCCTCATGGTTCCATTAATGACCCAACCTTTAGGTCATTACATTCTATTTCATAATGAGGGTGTAAATTTGGTTGATATTCTTTTCTTGGTTAAAACAAAAGTAGTGAGGTTCAGGGCGACCTGAACCAATTTTGGATGGCAAAGGATTTTGGAATGGGGGTTGGCGCTTTAAAATTAAACGTCCTAGTGTTCATGATGAATTTGTACATCTTCCTAATTGTTTTTTCATTGGCCGAGACAAAGGCTTTTTGTTTTATCCTGGTCAACCCAGACGTTGCTATAAGTGTGGTTCTCCAAGACCCATTAGTACGTCGTGTGAAAAGGTTTTTTGTTTCCAATGTGGAGAGTGTGGCCACTCTGGCTATCAGTGTGAGAACCCGGTGAAGTGTTCCTTTTGTGATGCATTAGGGCATGTCTTTCCTGATTGCTGAAAGCAGCCCATAACACTACTGACTCTGACTTTGCTATACAGATTACTTATTTTTAAAGCAGCTAGGAATCTTTTTGGATGGGGTTGGGCCTTCTTTCCCAAACATAAAAGTCATATTCTGCTACTCTGGCCTCTACCTCTTCTGTTCCTCTTTCTCACCTTCGAAATGTGATCCCCTCACCTGTTATTCCTCCAGTACCCATCGGGTCCTAGCCACTCCCTACAGTTCTGTCACCTCCTTTTATGGTGCCCTCTTTGGGAAATCAGGTTGTGGTAGATGCCGTTTCCTTTCTCTACATCTGAGGTAGAACACTGTTTCAGTACTAGACTGGAGCTCAATCTCCCGGCAGTATCTGTTTTGAATAAATTTGGAATTTTGGCCACTATGGACACTGAGGATCATGATTCTGATTCCACCTCACAACATCCCTCACAAGTAGACATGGCCTCAGACGAAACTGTTTTAGATCAAGGGTAGGAGCACCGAAATGTAAACTAAAAAACCTACTCGTGGTGGATTCGTAAGGTAGCAGAAACTGCACTCTCATCCTAACTTATTTCTCAGTCCTCATGATGTTTCTTTGGCTAATCTTAATGCTAATAGCCTTAGGTCCTTATACAAAATGGGTCACTTTGCTTTATTTTCCGTTCGTCATGACATTATATTTTTCAGGACACCAGGTTGTACACAATTCAAGATTTTCCTGTTGCTACTGATCTCTGGGGCTGGGGTCCTTGTTATTGGTCGGGGGGCACTGACCTCTGCTCTGGTGTTGGAATCTGTTTTACTTCTAATACTATTAAAGTGTAGGATGTGGTTCGACTACTGCCTGGGAGGTGTTGTTGCTCGATGTTACTATTCATTCCATCACTAGAGTAATCGTATTTATGCTCTCAAACCAAATGGGATCGCATTCAGTTGTTACACACCTTCTTGGCCCCATTTATTTTCTAGTAGATGTTTATTGGTGGTGATTTTAATATTTCCAGTCAGCAAAATCACTTTCTTCTAAAATCTATTGTGATCACGAACTGTTTGAATGACTAAAATAACCTGCCTCTGTGATGTTTTTGAGAATATTCCTTCCTTTACCTGTTTACAAGGCCTTGATGCGGATAGATTATTGGTTTGTTTCTTCACGCACTTCAAGTTTTACCTCGAGTTTCTTTGGTTTGCTTCTTCAGATCATTGCCTTCTCAGTTTTCACTTTCGATTATACACAAACTTCAAAGGCCGGGGTACTGGAAGTTAAATTTATCTCTTCTGGATATTCAGCGGTAAAGGAAGGTTTTTGTCTATTTTAAAGGCCGATGACTCGTTTTTCCCCTATATGACTACAACAGGATTGGTGGGAGATTCTAAATAATTTTAGAAGATGATCCTGTGACATTGGCCACATATTGGGAGCTTCCGTAAATCTTATCACAGGTCTCTCAAAAAAATATTGGCTACTTTTTATTCCCAAATTAATTTGGGTTTACCACCAGATTTTCATGCTTTAAATGCAGTAAAGTTGAATTGGCAAAGATACATAATTCAAGCAAAAGCAACTCGAGAGGAACTACGATTTAGTACTCAGGTTCTTCAAATTATATGAATCCTTATGACGGTAATATGTCTCGCAGTAAGGATGTCCATGCTTTGAATCTGAGTGGTGTTCAAGTTACTATCGGCAAGATATCCTTCAACTTGTTGATGCTCATGTTCAGTCCTTGTTTGCCACAGATTCAAACATTACATGCAATCAATTACTGAATGGTTGGCATATAGTTCTTTGAAACCAGATCCTGATGCTTTTCTGATGTCTCTGTTGGCCCTATTTCTTTGACAGAATTTAGTGCGTTATTCGAGTTCTTCAAACATAAAACCCTGGCACGATGGTCTTCCAAATGAAGTTTATGGTTTAATTGGTTCCATTTTGGATCATCGTTTGGTCTCCATGTTCAATGATTGCCTTTCCCTTGGTACCTTTCCTCCCAGTATGAACGAGGGGCTTTTGATATTTCTTCATAAACATGGGGATAAGGGTGACCTAAATAATTGGCATCCTATAATGCTTTTGAATTCTGATTGTAAAATTTTTACTAAAATTTTGGGTTTACGAATCTCTTGTCTTTTGGCAGATATTATTTCCCCACGCGTTTTGTTCAGTGCCTGGTGGTACTATTACAGATGCCTGAGTTCTTATCTGGGAAATCATTGAGCGTGGAAGAGGATGAACTTGCTGGTATTTGTATTACTTAGACCAGGCGAGAAGCTTTTGATAATGTGTCTCATCTTTATCTTTGGACTTGTATGCTGGCTGTGGGGTTTCCTCCTCATTTTGTTAACTGGTTACAAAAATATTATTTGAATGCTGAGATTATTCCATATGTCAATGGCTGGTTTGGCACTAAACGACCGTGTGGCAAAGGTGTCCACCAAGGGTGTCCCCTTAGTCCTATGCTTTATATTCTATCTTTAGAACCACTGCTTTCTGCCATCTCTCATATGGATGTTATTAGGGGTCCCTCTTTGGGCTCGGATGATGCTGAAATTCCTGTTGTTACTTAAGCGGATGATTTATGTTTTTGCAGCAGTATCCCTCCTGTACTGCTCTGGAAGTGTTAACTGAAACCTTCAGGAAGGGGACTAGTGCTTCTTTTAATTTATCTAAAAGTAGGTGTTGTTTTTGGTAATCATTCTCTTCACATTCTGTAATTATGGGAATTCCTGTTACTAACAATGTTTGTAAAATTTTGGGTATTTATTTTTTTTGTGAGATAGACACAGCCACATATAATTGGGACAAGTTTATTCAGGCTGCTAGTTGGAAGGTTACCCTTTGGAATAAGTGGAATATGTCTAAAAAGAAAATAATTTATATGGTTAATACTTTTCTTATTGGTTTCTTCTTACATTTAAGTGCGGTTTATGCTTTGCCTGTTTCAAAAGAAACAGCACTCTATGAATCTTTTTCTAACAATCAGGGAAGTTGCTTGAACCCCATCAAGAGGAATATTTTATATTGTCCAATTAAATCAGTTGGCCTGAATATGATTAACTCAGTTTTATTTTCTTTAGTATATTTTTATATAAAATGTTTCCTCTCTTGTTCTTGGTAATTCTGAAGTCTGGACTTTATGCTTTTTAGATCATGTTTCTCCTTAGTTGGATGGGTGGTCTAAAGATGGTCTCATACACAAACAAAACCTATTGCTCATTTACCGGTTTATTTCCATTCCTGTTTAATAAAATTAAGAAATGGAACATATCTTATGTTTCTTTACTCGATTTTCTAGAAGAAGTATGTACTTTTCTTTGTTAGATCAATATTTTTAGAAAGTTTAGTATTTCGGTTTATTAAGTAAAGATTTACCACAGGTTTCTTGCCATGATTACCTCTCTAGCCGTCCCAATTATATGTGGGATGTCACATAGCTTACCGTGCATGGTAAATTAAATGTTAAGAATAACTTGAAGCATAAAGGTATTGAAGAAAAGGTACTGTCCAGAACTTTCCTTGTACAACTCAACTGAAACTATGTTACATTTATTTTTGAATGTCCCTTTATTTTGCAGTTTTGGTCACTACTTTCTGTTCAGTGGGCCATTTCCATTTTCAGTATTGATCCCTTGTTTATTTTTGGAATTTTGTCTTGGACTGGGACTCTTTTACTGCTGATACTATTAGATTGATTTTGGGGTATAAAATATCATATCTGACAGGTTCGATGCATTTGGTCCCTGCAAGCTATTTATTTCCCTGACCAATTGTTTTGGAGAATTCATGTTTGGCTTTCTGAAATTTGGCATAATGATTCCCGTTCTTTATCGTCTTCCCAGTTTCACAGGAAATGGAAGGTGATACAGTGGTTGGATACTGGATGAAGTTCACAGTTTAGTATATGTGATTGTTCTTGCTTCCTTTTTTTTACATATGGTTAGTATGATTCTGTTTCTACCTCATTTTTCACTTTATGCCACTACTGTTTATCAGTATTTTTTTGGTTCTTCCTATCTACTTTTGTCTTATTTCTATTTTTGTTTCTGTTCATATTTTGATTGTCTGTAAATTTTACTTGCATTGTTTATGGCTACATTTGCTATCTGACTTTTGATACCTCTGTATTGTATTATGTTGTTTATTGATTTTGTTATTCTAAATAAAACATTCCTCTACTCTGTAGGCGGGTGGCGATGTCCGTCTGTCTGCAGAGATGGAGGACCTCAGTCTGAAGGAGGTAGTGGAAGAGGACAGATGTGGACTAGGAGCTCAGGAGCTATCTGTGGCAGATGTCATGTTGGAAGGAGAAAGTCAAAATGAAAGTAGAAACCGAGCAGCGGTTTTGGATTCACTGGACTCTGAATTACAAATGGACATGGATATATCTGCAGAAGTGCAACTACAAGAAGAACTGGATAGAAAGAATTCAATTACTGGTTTAATAAATACAGTGGAGAGAGACTTTCATACTTGCCAGATGAAACTGGAAGCAGAACTTAATAAACGGAAACGTTCTCCAACTAGCCCGTTTAAAAACGGAGGGAAATGTTTTGAGCAGCAAGATGGTAATAGCGTTAATAATTCACAAAGTACTGCACAATTAAATGGAGAAGGTACACAGGATAACTCATTTGAGCAATTATGTACATTGTCAGCATGGTCCCCTGGAGATGCTTTAAAGCAAGCTGGATGGATGTGGGTAGGAAATAAATGGATTCTGGACCCTTTGATTCCCATTCTGGTGGCTCTAATTCAGATCTAGCAGGAACAGTTACAACTAATGCTGTCTCTAGGCTAGCTGTGGCTAGTCAAAATTCTAAGTCCTTAGTTGGCATCAACGAGAATGCGCAACATCATGGAGAGGCTACTGATTTTTTAGATGCACAAGACGCCGGTGGCAACCTGGAACTCTCAACTCCCTTGCTAGGACATGCCCTTCCATAGATATTTCTGCAACCAAGTCAGGTATGGAAGGGAATGAGAATGTAAGTCATACAATAGATTCGGATACGAGCAAGGATTTACACAAGAATGTGCGTGTCAAGAAACCAGAAGGAATGGGTGTTAAAACTTATGCAGGCTTGTTTAAAAAACCAGCAGAGACAGCAAAATGTAGATTTCTGTTGCGATTGAGATACCAAGGAAAAGTACCAATAGTACCAGATAGACTTTGGGTGCGGAAGACTTTATTAATTGATTCCATGGGTTTTTCTCCAGCTGAGGTATATGCTTTCTTACGCCCACCTGGTGAACATAATTACAATATTAGGTTTTTCTCTATTATTTCTTTAGACAAATTTTGGAGGCTTTATTATGACATAAAAGACCAAGAAGAATGGAAGGATTTCCAGGCTATCCCGATCACGAAACCTACAGTTAAAACTGTTACTATTCTCTTTCTAAATGAAGGGGTGAACATTGCAAATATTCTTTTTTGGCTGGAAAAAAGATGTTTCATACAGGAAAAACCACGGCCTATTATGGACGGGAACAGATTTTGGACAGGAGGTTGGACAATACGAGTTCAATTAAAACAGGATGATGACGGCATTCAACATTTACCCAGTTCCTTTTTTGGGGGCAGGGATAGGGGTATAATTTTTTATGCTGGTCAGCCTAAAAGTTGTTTTAAGTGTGAGTCATTAACTCATTTGAATACTTCATGCGATCAGATTAAATGTTTCCAATGCAGTATGCTAGGGCATTCAGCAGTAGAATGTGTAGCTCCCTTGGTTTGTAATTTGTGTAATGAAGTTAATCATTCCTTTTCAGATTGTCCATGGAGAAACACAGATATGGATGATTCCTCATATCAGGAATATTTTTTGACACAGGCAAGAATATCTCATCAAGAACAAGAGCGACAGAGATAGGGAATATATTTAGAGGGTGAGCGAAGAGGCAGAGGTAGGGAGGATTAAATGAGGATGGTAGGCAAGTTAAAACTCCTGTCACCCATAACTTGACAAGGCCTATGAGCCCTATACTGATGTTAGCAATCAGAGCAGATAGTACTCTAACTTTAGAATCTTCTCAGGGTTAAGCAGGGAAGAAGAGAAACACCATTTGTGACACCGCAGTCCCCACAAAATAATCTATTCTGATGGGCAATGATTCCCATATTTTGACAAGTGCTATAGAACCTAGTAAGAGGGGAACAAAGGACTTATAGGAATCTAATGAAGGTTCTCTGATTGTTGTTAGAGAAGGGAGGGATAGCGGTAATATGCCCGTTTCTCTATTTCCTTTAGGAAATAGATTTTCCATCCTTTCATCATGGGGGGAACAGGTAGAGCAAGCCCATCCTATGATGGATTCCATACACAAAGTAGTTACTCCATCGACAACATCACCCTACCCAGAACGTGGATTAGTGAGCAAACCACCAAAAGCCAGGAACAGGGTGATCAGATCAAGTATTAAAACACTCAACCCCCCACCTTGAAGCCTCTTACATTATCAATAACTTCACTAAATGTGAACAGTTTAAAATCACATATAAAATGTCAAACAACGCTTGGAATACTTTCTTATCTAAAGTATGATGTATTTTTATTACAGGATACATGATTGAATACAGTTTTTGAGACATCTAGAGTTATTAGAGAATGGTGTTGGGGTATATCGTTTTGGTCCTTTGGGGAAGAAAGGTGTAGCGGGGTAGGAATATGTTTTACAACTACTGATGTTAAACTTTTACGTTTGGTTGATATAGAACCTGGAAGGGCGTTGTTGGTGGATGTTATAATAAAAGACCTTCCGTGTAGGTTGATATCAATTTATGACCCTCAGATGAAGGCCCTTAGAATTGAATTATTGCAAAAAATTCAACCTTACTTGTACACAAGTAGGCATTTATTTTTCTGCGGGGATTTCAACATAAATTTTCAGCAAAAGAATGAATCGGGGAAACAATACTGTGATAAAACATGTTTAAAGTCTATTCTTTCTCTAGCAGGCCTGAGATTCCCATCAAACAGGGTGGAACAAGCTAAACCAACCTTTTTAAAGGAGGTTTAACATCTCAATTGATTTATTTTTGTAAAAAGCATTGTTAATATCTAGTTTACTTTATGTACCAATAGAATCTTCGGACCATATTATGATTGGTATAAAAATAGATATTCCTCCATGTAGGATAAAAGGACCTGGGTTTTGGAAATTAAATGTTTCATTTTTAAGTATCCCAGATGTTTTGAAGGATTTAGAAATAATTATTCAAGACCAAATTAGAACGATAGATTTGCATGACAATATTGTTAGTTGGTGGGAAGCTTTTAAGTTATGTTTGATTGGATACTTTCAGGCAAAAGGTAGATTGAAAGCTGAAATAAAAAAGGAGGAATACTTGTATCTTCGGCATTCCTTGCAAAATGTTATTTCAATACAAACTGAAAATGGAGTAGATTTATCTATAAATATTGCACAGACAAAACAAAATATGGTACAGTATCAAAATGATCAAATGGATTCACTAATTTGGGAACAGTCCTTTGGGACGCAAGGACAAGCTGTGCAGGTTAATTCTTTTTTAGCCTGTAAGAAGTGGATAGATAATAGACTTTTTTCTAGTTTAAAAAATTAGGAAAATAAAATAATAACAGATAATGTTGGAATTATGGAATTTTTAGACCAACATGTAAAAAAGAGCTTTGGGGAAAAAGCTCCAGATTCCGGTTATACATCTCAATTCTTAGCAGCAGCAGATCTCCCTTGTTTAGAGCTAGATATACAAAAATCTATGGTAGAGGCATTTACGGAGGCAGAACTAGGAAAAGTAATTGCATCTCTTAAAAATGAGATTTCTCCGGGCTCTGATGGATTGCCAGGAGAATTATATCAAATGCTATGGAAATTGATGCCTAGAATTATTGGCAGTGTATAATACTTTAATTTCTGATATGATTTTACCAATACAAATGTATGAGGGGTTATTAATATTTTATTTAACAAAGGGGATCACTCATATATAGGAAATTGGAGCCTTTGACATTATTGAATGTAGATTTTAAGATTTTTTAAGCTTCTAGGGAATAGATTATCCATGGTGATGCCTGATTTAGTTAGTAATTATCAATATTGTGCAGTTCCAGGGAGAAACATTTATGATGCATTGATTTATATTAGAGAAATTATGGCAATAGGGACAGGAAATTTAGGAGGTTTGGAAGGTTATTTAGTAAGCTTGGATCAAGCTAAAGCCTTCGACGAAGTATTGCAAGAATATTTACAGGAATGCTTGAAGGCTTTTGGTATTCCGACTGTATTTGTACAATGAGTACAGTTGTGTTATGCCTTAGCATATGTGATTCCATTAGATAACAGGATGGAAAGGAGGAAGACATAGTGTGTTAAAAGGAGTTAGACAGGGGTGCCCACTTAGCCCTCTTCTATACTTTTTTGCTCTTGATCCTTTATTATGGATAATAAATAAATCTCTCCAAATAAAAGCCATTCAGTTGAATAACACAAGCCAGACTAAAATTATTGCTTATGCAGATGATTTATGCCTTATTTTGCCTGATGAAGCTTCAATAACGATAGCTTGTAGGATTATTACAGAATTAGGGAAAATTATGGGTGCATGGATTAATAGTTTAAAAACTAAATGCATAAGCATTTCAGGGTTTCCAGATTCTCCAACTAGAGTGGGAAGTTTTTGGATCGAACAACGAGCATGTAAAATCTTAGGTATATATTTTGGAGGTAGGGATAGTGCAATGAACAATTGGAAAATGACTTTACAGGAAGGTATTTCTAAAATAACAAACTGGAATAAAAATAAATTATCAAAAAAGAAAAGAGTGTACCTAATTAAAACATATTTAATACCTGTCTTCTTATTTATAAGCAACATTTATTTAATACCTAAAAATATGGAGACCTCATTAATGAGATTTTTTTGTGGGGTATGGGGTAGCCGTTTAAATCCAATTAAACATAATATTTTGTATTTAGATAATAAAGATGGGGGTTTGGGAATGGTTAATCCAGTCCTTTTTTTCGATTTTTATACTCTAATTTGATTCCTGTAATTAGAGACAATTATAAGATTTGGGGCTCGTTAATTAATGTGCATTTAAAGGGTTTATTGTTAGAATGGAGAAATGCAAAATTTATGCATAAAAACAAGAGACGTCCTCAACTGATGGACAGATGGAGTAAGGTTTTTGATAAAATAAAGCGTTGGAATACTAGTTGGGAAACAGTTTCGAGTATTTCCAGAAAAGAATTATACAAAAACGTTTTGGAGCACTTTTTTCATGAAAACCCTTTTTTAAAGCTTTCTAAGAAGATACATTTAGATATATCCAGATATATAATCAACCCTCATATCCCACTACATATGTGGGATATTACATGGTTGGGTATTCATGGGAGAATAAATGTACGGAGTAACCAGAAACATAAGACTGTACAAGAGCGTTATTGCCTGAGGGAGAAATGTGTACTAGCTCTGGAAACTATGGATCATATGTATTTTAATTATTATTATGCTATGGAATTTTGGGACATAGTAAAACATCTCTGGAAGAATGGTTTGATAATCCCACCTTCAAGCGAGAGTTTATATTATGGCTCCTTTGATAAAGGAGTACCTGAGGGTATTTACAGCACACTGCAAGTGATACATACTTTTTTTTTATATTGGATATGGATTAGTAGATGCAAGTTATTATTGCAGCAGCAGGTAATTCATCAATTAACTTAAGTGTATATAGTGGAACCCGAGTGGGAAATTGAAGTTTTGGAGAAAACTAGGTTTTCACAAACTCATTGGGGAACTTTATGACACTCATTTGATTATATAAAATAAAATGTATGGAAATTAGGGAGTGAATAAAGAGATGTTTAACCCTCTTCTTGGAAAGATTGGTAGTGAAATATGTGTAATAATTTTGGGGGGGGGTTGTGTGTTTTTTCTTCTTCTCTCTCTTTCCTTCTTTTATATGGATGAACTGGTAAAAATATTATTTAAACATTTTTATTTTTTCCTTCTGTTTAAAAACTTAAAAATATGAAGGAACTTCCTGTATTAATATGTATTTTGATATGTTGTATCAAGAAGAACTATGTTATATTGTTTGCAAGATTATTGGTAATATGAATAAAAAATTCCCCTACTCTTTTCGATAAATGCCATGGGATCCTTAACATCCACCTGAACTACCACCAATCCAGGCAGATGGGACCTAGGTTTAATGTCTCATCCGAAAGATGGCACCTCAGAAGTGCAGCACCCCTCTCATGCTGCACTACAGTGTCAGTACTGGGATATTAAACCAAGTGCCTGGTGTGGGGATAGAACCCACAGCCATCTGATCTTCCAGCCTCAGAGGCGAGTGTGCAACCTACTGAGCCACTGACACTGCTGACAATGAACCAACCATATAAACAATAACTTTCAAACTTTATCTAAAACAGTTGCTTGAAGTGATTTGGGGCCCGTGGCTTCTACATGGTATTGGAACCCTAGAAAAGGAGTGGGTGGACCTCATCTTCCCCTGCCTAGAGGGGGGGTATGCTTCTTCCCCAGTCCTATTCAGGAGAGGTGGGGGAGTGATTTGCATGAAGGTGGTTACCACAAGATGCTGGAGGGGGTGAGGGACATAAGGGTCATCTATTGTTTTCCTTTGTGCTTTATAGCTATGGGGTAATGAAACCAGGCTGTCTGATCAGCTGGGCGCTCCATGTTGAGTGAGCAAGTGGACAATTATACCCTGGTGACCCCTTTTTAGGGTCTCTTAGTTCAGATCTCACCACTATTGGGGCAAGGTGTGGGCAGAGGGAACCTCAAGGGATTAAGCTGTGTGCCCTGCGAGGTGTCACAACATCACTCAGGACCAACTGCTGTAAAGTAGGTTAGTGTGGAGCGCTGTTAGGAGTATTTGGGACCAGCAAGTGAGAAAAATAACATTGCAAAATAAAATGTGCCCCATCTCACACACCTGATGAAATGCCACATTATCAACAGCCTGTATCACCATTGTCCCAGTCCACTGACAAATACATCAACAGGTGTGGCATATACATGGTCAAAAGTGTCTCATATATTGGCAAGGTAGCAGCCTGTTCTGTTGCGGTACCAAAGAGGCAGGGGCTTCCTCATTGAAGCGTCAGGTAAGCAAATGGATATTGTTAGGAACTGAGGAGTAATATTCTTACAAAGACGATTAATCCCAGTGCTTTAAAGACAGTTTGTGTGATGCACCGTGCTGTGTATGCTTTACTAAGCAGCAGGAGCACATCAAGAAACCCTGCATTATGTCTCAACCTTGAGACATATAAACAAGAAATCTGAGATGGTACAGACAAGTATCAGCGCTTTTCTCCATGAGACAATTACAGTTTTAAATCCCCAGTGAGGGTAATTCTCTTAAATGGCTCACTGTACCATAGATGCAGTGTACATTACCTTGGATTGTACAAAAATTCACCTTAGCACAGAAGTCGGCTCCTAATCCACATTCCCCAGCTCGCTGGGTTCTTGCTGATCCTCAATGCAGTTCTCCCACTCTTGGCACCGTGGTGTTCAGTCAGGAGAAAGTCCATTAGTGGTTGCAGGACTTAGGGCTGGATGCTCCATTTCTGTGTTGAGTTATAAGGTTGAGGGCAGCAGATCCCGCAGGGGAGAAAAGTGGTTGCTTGTTTTGATTGGGGTGTCTTCTGGTGAATCACTACTAGCATCAGAGAGCAGTTGGAGCCACTGCCAGCTTCTGAATCTGTTCCTGTGGGGTGGAGGTTTCATACCTGAAGACTGCTTTGTCAGATTCTTTGGTCTGCTACGTTTCACTTTCTGCTATGGCTCCTCAGGAAAGGTTTTGTTCTGTACTGGTGGGCTGTGTAGGTCTGGTGTCTCAGACGTTACTTCCATGAGTTGCCTAGAGTGGCTCTGTGGTTCTTTTTGCAGATGTCCCAAGGCCCTCACATTTCTTTAAATATCTGTGAGGAACATGTTCACTTCACTAGGGGAGTTAAAGGTGATATATTCCCCAATTTATACATCACACGAAGCATAGCAGGGTAGCAGAGGGCAGCCGGAATGTTAAGCTGATACAGTTGTTTTTTGGGAGCGGCATATGCCCTCTGCTTATTAGATAATTCATAGGAGAAATCTTGGTAGATTTGGATAGAATGGCCTTGCCATTCAACAGTTTTAAGCTCCCTGGCAGTCTGCAAGAACAGTTCTTTAACAGGATATCTTAAGAACTTCACCAAAATGGGCCTTGGTCTGTCCCCAGGAGGGGGTCTGTGGGCTAAGCTCCTGTGTGTCCTCTCCAGTTCTGGTAGAGCCAGGTTTTTGAGATGCAGCATGTCTGGCAAAGCAGTGCAGAGAAATGCCACCATGTCTCGTCCTTCCATCCCTTCTGGAATGCCCACTACTCTGATGTTGCTTCTTCTGGAGTGATTTTCCATATCATCCATTTTATTCAAGAGGTAATTTATTTTCTGTTGTTGTTCTTGCCATATGGCTTGATGTTGGTGCAGTTGCTGGCTTTGCTGTTGAACTACTTCCTCTGTTTTGGATACTCACTGAGCTATCAGCTGTAAGTCTGTACTAGTTTTAGTTGTAGTCAATTTCAGCTCAGCAGTGCCCTGAAGAACTTTTGTTAGCATTTGTGTAAGATTTGAAAACTCAGAGGCATTAACCAGTGAGAGTGCTGAGCTTGCCGTGCTGCATCAGTGAACCCCCTCCAAGCGTTGATGCATGGAGCTTTTTGTCGGCAGATGAGTGGGCTGGAAAGTCCATGCTATGCCCAGCCTACACTTGGCACCACAAGGAGTTCTGGGCCTTTTGTGAGGGAAAAGAAAAACATTTATAGTTACTTTCTTGGGTAGTTGAGGTTCGATTTGCTCAATGTCAGTAGCAAATTGTAGCCCAGCTCTTCCGGTCACCAGTTCGGCTTATCAGGCTCCTTTCAGGGTCTGCGATTCTGTTAGATTTTTAAAAATTAGCTGCCACGGGTCCTCTCATTTAATTTTAATGTGTTTTCATAATGGATGCTCCTGAAGCAGTTTCAATTAGAATGCAGGCTGTAGGGAGATGAGATCAGCAGAGTGTGATCATTGGCATTTATTTTAACGCTGCACAGTGTGATAAATGACATTTATTTTAACTCTGGTGATGTCATCACAAGTTGTCACACTGTAGCGAAAATAACATGGTTTATCATCAGCTTGAAGCTCTCACCCCCATTGGATATATATATATATATATATATATATATTACAATACACTTTGTTAATACATCCATTAGGATTGAAGTGACAAAAGTAGGGAAATGAAATGTTAAGGTTGAGTCTCTAACCCTACCATGCACTCCCCCATTCCTTCGCACACCAACAAGCATTGGGGTGTGCCATGGGGTCATTAGGCCCAACTCTCACCCCATTCCATGTGTAAAGAGGCTGACATGGTACAGCATAGGAGAATGGGGTGAGAGTTAGGACTAACAACCCCATGGCACACAGTTGTAATCATGACTTCAAAACCTCCACCTACAGGTGGATTTAGCTATGGGTAGTAAAAAATCCATATCTCGAATCGTTTCTGAGATACGGGTACTGAAAGTCATTGTGGACACCGCAATGTTATCCTATTGAAAGAATTTCAAATTTGTGATGGCATATCTATGGAACTGATTGACTTTTTTTTACACCTAAACAGCATAGAAACATAGAAACATAGAATTTGATGGCAGATAAGGACCGTTTGGCCCACCCAGTCTGCCCATTTCCCTACCTGATGGATAAGCTGCAGATCCTAGTTAACCAGCAGCCTAGTTCTTCCTACCCCCAACCCCTAGAATTGCCTTATGACTGTCCCATGCATGCTTGAATTCCACCACTGTTTTTGACTCCACAACCTCATCTGGAAGGCTGTTCCATGCATCCACAACCCTCTCTGTGAAAAAATACTTCCTTAAATTACCTCTGAGCTGCCCCCCTTCAATCTTCAAATTGTGCCCCCTTGTTCTTGCACACCTCTTTTTTTGAAAGATGCTACCCTCTTGGACTTTGTTGATTCCCTTGAGGTACTTGAAAGTTTCTGTCATGTCCCCCCTCTCCTCCTTTCCTCGAGGCTATACATATTAAGCTCCTTAAGTCTCACTTCATATGTCTTCTAGTGCAGACCCTGTACCATTTTAGTTGCCCTCCTCTGGACAGCTTCCATCCTGTCTATGTCTTTGCGGAGATTGGGTCTCCAGAACTGCACGCAATACTCCAGATGTGGTCTCACCAGCTGTCTGTACAGAGGGATAATAACTTCTTGTTTTCTGCTGGTGATGCCTCTCCCTATGCATCCCAGTATCCCCAAGCCCTCCTTGCTGCCCTCTCATTGCTTGCCCACCTTTAGGTCATCTGATATGACTACCCCAGGTCCCTTTCCATTTTTGTTGTTGTTAGTATCTCACCCCCATTGTGTACTCTTCCCTGGGTTTTGTTTCCCAGGTGCATTACCTGCACTTCTTTGCATTGAATCTAAGCTGCCATACATTTGACCATTCCTCTAACCTTGCCAAGTCCCTTCTCATCCTTTCCACCCCACCCTGTGCATCAACTATGTTGCAGATCTTTGTGTCATCTGCAAAGAGACATACTTTTCCTTCAGTCCCTCTGCAATGTCGCTAATAAAGACATTGAAGGGACCGGATCTAATACTGAACCCTGTGGTACCCCACTGCTAACCCTCCTTTTTCAGAGTAGACTCCATTTACTATTACTCTCTGTGTCCTATTCTCCAGCCAATTCTTTACCCAGGCTGTCATCTTGGGACCCACTCCCAGGCTGGCTAACTCATATTAATCTTTGTGTGGGACTGTGTCAAATGCCTTGCTAAAGTCTAGGTAGGCCATGTCACAGCCCCTCCTGACCTACTACTTTGGTCACCCAGTCAAAGAAATCTATCAGATTTGTCTGGCATGACCTTCCGCTGTGAATCCATGCTGCCTTGGGTCCTGTGCCCTCTGGCCTCTAGATACGCAACAATTCTTTCCTTCAAGTGATTCCATCATTTTCCCTACCACTGGGGTTAAACTAACAGGTCTGTAGTTTCCTGCTTCTGCCTTGCTCCCACTTTTGTGAAGGGGAATCACATCTGCCCTCCTCCAGTCCTCAGGTACCACCCCATCCTCCCATGATTTGTTAAAGAGGGTAGTCAGTGGTGTCACTAGTTCTAACCTTAGTTCTTTTAGAATTCTGGGATGAATCCCATCAGGCCCCATTGCTTTGTCCACCTTCAGTTTTAAGAGCTCTTTCAGAACTCTTTCTTCTGTAAATGGGCTGGTATCAACTTCTGTATCCAGAGTGTTTCTACTGTTTGTTTTAGGTACCTCCCCCTCTTCCTTTGTAAATACTGAGCAAAAATATTTGTTTAGTATCTCTGCCTTTTCACAGTCACCTCTGCCCACCCCTCCCTCCCTTTATTAAGCCTCACTATCCCTCCTTGGTCTTCCTTTGCTCCCTGATGTACCTATAAAAGGTTTTATCCCCCTTCTTAACTGAGTTGGCTATCTTTTCCTTGGTTTGGGCCTTTGCTGTTCTGACTGCCTTTCCAGCTTCCTTTTGATTTAACTGATACAGTTCTCTGTCCTGTTCCTTCTGTGATTCCTTGTACTTCCTGAATGCTTTCTTTTTCTCTTGAACCTTCACTGCAACTTCCTTTGAGAACCATAGTGGTTTCTTACCTCATTTCGTTTTGTTTATTTGCTTTACACAAAGGCTTGTTATCTCTGTGATGGCAGTTTTTATTATTCCCCATTGTTCTTCCACCCCTCCTTCCTGCCCATTTGCTAGTGCATTCCTTAGGCACTCACCCATTTTGCAAAGTCAGCCCTCCTAAAATCCAGTACCTTTGTCTTTGTATGGCTTGAATCTATTGCTGTGTTTATTGTGAAGCATACTGTTCGATGGTCACTAGTTCCCAGATGGCTGCCCACTTCTACATCTGTGATCCTCTCTTCATCTCCGTTGAGAGAACCAGGTCTAAGATTGCTCCCTCTCGAGTGGGCTCCAATACTAGTTGTCTAAGGCTTGCCCCCTGTAGGGCATCCAGAATAACCCCACTCTTAGAAGTGGCAGCTGCAACTGCACTCCAGTTAACATCTGGCATATTCAGATCACCCATCAGCAATATCTCCCCTTTATCTGCCATTCTAAGTATACTTTCTATCATTTCCGTGTCCATTTCCTCCCCCTGAGAGGGGGGTCTGTATACAACCCCTGTGCGGATAGTGGTGCCATTGCCTGCCTCCAAATTGACCCACAGTGCTTCTTCTCCTCCCTGTTTACCCTTTTGTTCTGTTCTGGGACACCCCCTTTATACCTTGCAAATTTAAAGCTAAAAGAAGAAACCGTTTATCTACAGTGTATTGGCAAAATTTTTAAATTCTTGTTTCATGAGGTAACAAAATCCCTGTTCATAAGGTCAATCGCCGTTCGTGAGCTGTCAAAATCACCATTCACGAGAAATCCTTGATCATCAGATTTTGGCCATCTGGCGGGGAAGTTGCAATCAAGGATTTTGTCAGCTCACGAAAGGAGATTGGCTCGCAAAAAGGGATTCTGACAGCTCACGAATGAGGATTTTGTCACCCTGTGAATGAGGAATTAAAAAGTCAATCCCCAGCCAGCCCGGTGGTGCTGAGGGCTGAGGCACTGGACACCACAACTCACACGATGCCGGTGACCCGGGTTCGGGAACGAGCCTGAGTCATTGGAGGTCAGTGGGATTGAGGAAGGATCGAGCATCCTAGGGACTGCTCTCCTTCCTCAGGGAGGGGGATCCACCCATGTAGGTGCAGTTGCAGCCCCTAGTGGAGACTGGGGGATGTGCAATGTCTGGCCAGCTGTAAGAGAGGCTGAATTGCTGTGGACGTCTTTCGGGTATGTACAGAAGCATACGTACGCTGACCAGGATGCCATTGCACATCCGAGTTCTTGGGTACAATGAAAAAAGTATAAAATCCTCTCCACCTCGGGTGAGGCGATGGTTACCTTCGGTAGTCCAGCCACATGCCCAGAGTCAGCCATTTCTCTGCCACTCCCTGGGGGTTCTAGAGTCTATCCATGGGGGAAGGGGAGCCTGGAGCCCTCACTTACCCAATGCAGACAGCAGAAGAGGTTCAGATAGGTGGTTGAACCATGAGCTAAGTACGGGACCCTGAGAGATGCCCCAAGGTAGGAGGAACACAAATAGAATATACAAAAAAAAGTAAATTTCCTTTCATGAGCTGTCAAAATCCTCTTTTGTGAGTTGATCCCCTTTTGCGAGGTGTCAGAATCCCCTTTTGAGAGCCAATCCTTGTCCATGAGAAGGGCCATCTGGTCAGGAAATGATGATCAAGGATTTTGTTAGCTCGCGAAAGGGGATTGACTAGTGAAATGGGATTTTGTCAGCTTACAAAAGGTGATTCAAAAACCCAATCCCCTTTTGCGAGCTGACAAAATCCCTTTCATGAGCTGATCCTCTTTTTTGAGCTGACAAAATTCCCTTTTCTGAGCCAATCCTTGTTTGCGAGTAGGTCCATTTGGTCAGGAAATGACGATCAAGGATTTTGTCAGCTCACAAAGGATTCAAAAACAATCCTTTACATGAGCTGAAAAATCCCCTTTGCAAACCGATCCTTCTTTCTTGAGAGGGCCATCTGATCCCTAAGTCGTGATCAAGGATTTTGTTCCTCCTCAAAGGGGATTGGCTTGCTAAAGGGGATTTTATTACTTTGTAAACAAAGATCAGAAGCGAGTCATGAACAAAGAATTTCAAAGTTTAAAATTACCTTTTTTTGGCCAACGTGAAGGAAACCAAAGGAATGTGTTAGTAGAGGGTTTCACCCTGAACAAAACCCATGCTTCATTTGCAAAAGAAGTCAGCTGTGGGGCAAGCTGCAGCATTTTGTTTGAGGAAAAAGATGAAAGCAAGATGGCAGCTCGCGAAAGGGGAATTTTTCATCATGAGTGGGGATTTCATAAATCCCCTTTCATGAGGTGACAAAATCCTTAATCGCAAGCCCAATCTCCTTTTGCAAAACATGTATATAAATATTAGACTGAACTCAGCATGCTCAGAACCCGAAAATTCAAAATCACATAAGTTTGGAAAGGATTTTTTTCACCAAACCAATGCTGGATTGTTCTTTGACCAAACCTCTTTCTACCCTAAATATTTCAGACCAAAATACCAAACTGTGTGGCTGCAGAGCAATGGGCAAAAATTAGCAAAAAAAAAAAAAAATTTTTTTTTGGCACTTTGCTGCATGGAACGTGCAAGTCTGATGGAAAACAAAACTTGGCACATCAAGATACCTACCGTATGAGACTGCGCATTCCAAATTTCATGCAAATCCGTTGAACGGTTGCAAAGTTATTAAGGTGCAAAGTCTGGGATTTAACATTAAACTGCCTAATCAACCCAAACTATACTGGCAACTGCGTAATATAATTCTCTCTCTCTCTCTCTCTCGCTCGCTCTCTCTCTCTCTCTCTCTCTCTCTCTATATATATATATATATATATTTTAATGGCATAGTAGTACCACTATAGTTAGGGTTAAGTACCCCATTTAAGGTTAAATCTGAAATTTGGCAGCTTAATAACATTGCCACCATACAACAGATTTGCCTGAAATTTGGCATGCATGGTCTGGTGTCATAGATCTCTGGATCTGCCAAGTTTTGTTATAGTTGGATGTACAGTTGCAGAGCTACAGAACACTGAAAATGCACTAATTATGCATTTTTGCACATTTTTGCTCATGCCTACAGCCCACACAGTTTGCGCGACTGTTCTGAAACCTTCCGGGAACATGCAGCCAGGGTCCCCTATGTGCCTTTTAAAGAGTTTGTGAAAATATATTAAACATTTCAAAAGTTATTTAAAAAACAAGTTTCCCATTATAGTCAATGGGAAAAGTTAACAAATGCACTTTTTACTTTCGAAAATGACCCTTGTAGTGTCGCAAATCAGCCATCTTGTTTTCAGTTGGTGGTCACAGAAATGCTTGGCATTTAAATTTGGGACCCTCAAGGGACACAATTCTTGTGTTCACCTAGTTGAGCCCTGAGGATGCTAGCCATGTCTTTTTTGAGGGGTTAAATACCCCAGAAAAATGTTTTTAAATTTTTTGTAAAACGTAGTGTCGCAAAGTACTTTTGCATATGCAACACTTTCGTGATTTCATTTGCAAAAGTGTTGTGATTTGTGAAAGTACTTTGAGACACTATGGGCAAAACAATAGGGAATCTTTGCTAGCCTGCTACAAAAGAACAGTTTGGTCTTTTGGGCTGAAATACAGAGGGCAGAAAGCCAAGATCCCACAGATGTGACATTTGGTGGTTTGGTAAAAAAATATTAAGAGGCCTGCAAAGTTACAGCACTCCGAAGTTGATGATTTTTCCCATAGGATAACATTACGGCATCCACCGTGCCTTTCGGGGCCTGTATCTAGAAAACGGTTCGAGATAAGGACTTTTCATCGATAGAATGCTTAGTCCCTCACTAGGGGGCTAAGTGCAAAACTAGCCTGGAAAGTCATAAGTAATATGAGATTTTACATTTTTTTCTGCATTGTACGGTACCTGAGATATAAGGAATTTAGTATTCCAAGTGCTCATTTTCTGCTCTGAAGTTCATTATCATGCATACATTCTTTGCATTTACTGTGCTTCTGAATGCACCTTTTTGGGGAAAAAAGGGTGTGCATTTGTGTTACTATTACCGTTATCATTTCCACTTACATTTCCGTTTGCGTTAGCATTTCCGTTTCTGTCACCATGTTTGTTACCCTTTGCATTTGCGTTACTGTTTTTGTTTGCATCTACATTTGCGTCACCATATGCGTTACCGTTTGCGTTTGTGTATGTGCTTGCATTTGCATTTCCGTTTGCATTACTGTTTCCTTTGACATCATTGTTGGTGTCACCATAACCATTTGTGTTTCCAATTGCATTACCATTACTGTTTGCGTGTTCATTACCATTTCCATTTCTGTTGGCCTCAGTGTTTGCATTATCGGTAGCATTTCTGTTGTCGAGTGCGTAACTGCTTCCTTTTGCGTCCCCGTTGCCGTTACTGTTTGCATTTCTGTTTGCATTTCTGTCACTGTTTGCATTTTCATTACCATTTTTGTTACTGTTTGTGTTTCTGTTGCCGTCAACGTCTGCACAGCCGTTTGCATTTCCATTTCTGTTTTCATTTACATCTGAGCTTGCGTTTCTTTTACTGTTTACATTATCG